>CM075670.1:279426241-284226241 GCA_037962975.1 Clitoria ternatea
GGATAGTGTGGGACTGAGGCCCGATCCTCAAACATAGTCTGGATTATGTTATGTGTGATGGATGGGAGAGATGTCAGAAATGACAATTCTCTATTGTTTATGAGTAAGAGGACATTCCTCACCTTTACAATTATTTTCAGATCAGAGAAGAGACCTCGCTCAGACGAGAAGACTCACCAGGGAAGATTGCCTTTGATTGACGAGGCTAGCCCAAGCACTTTAGGAGTGATACAGGAAGACTCAGAAGACGAGTCGACCTGTTGACCCCCAGAGTCACTTCTACCTTACGATAGAGATGTAGAGGTAAACGAAAGTACTGTTCAGTGTTAGGGGTGTAACATCCTGTATATTTTTTTATATTTAAATTATGATGATTTGAGAATATAATACAATTATGTGATTTAAAAATAAATTTAAAGGGGAAATCAGAGTTTTTGTCTGACGCGTAGCGTCAGTTTCACGATCAAAATTAAAACCCCACATTGACAACAACGCAAGTTAGAAGCAAAAAATAGAGTTCTGAACCCTTTCTCTTTCTTCTTTCTCCTTTTGAAGCTCTAGAAGCTAATTGAAGTCGATTTTGCATGGGATTTAAAATCAATGGTGGATTAGAAGTGAGAAATTCTAGGTAAACGCGTGGAATCTTTCAATTTTGGTTTCTATGGGAATTTCCTTCTTTAAATTGTTCTTCTTGAGGAAGCAAAAAGGGCTTTGAAATTTAAGATTCTGAACTGGTTAAAGAGTCCTTTAAGACTCTTAAATGAAAGATTAAATGATGGAATTAAATTATGGTTTGCGTAGGTTACGAACAAAGCATTGGAAATTTAGCGGAGTAAGGGGTTTCTTGAAAGAATTGTCAATTTTGGTAGCGGTAAGCTTATAAAGCTTGAAGAGTGGATTTCTAAGTAATTTCTCAGATTACGTTAAGATTTCAATGATTAAATCCCTAAATCCCTTTCATAATATTTGCGTTTTTAGTGTTTTGGCGCGTCGTTACTTGCAAGCTAGTTAGAGGGCATTGGAAACGAGGTAAGGGGAGTGTTGTAGTGTATACTTAATTAAGGTTATGTGAGTTTTTATATTATGAAATGAATTTGTGTAATTATATGAATAGTATATACGAAAATGTGTGGTTTAGAATATGTTTATGACTATATGATGTATTTTGCAATTATGATTGGTGAAATGATAATGATTGCAATAAGAAATGATGATTATAATGAGGTTTATTAAATGGTATGATGGTATGTATGATGTGTAATGAGAGAATGATGATAATAAAGGTGTTATATGCCTTGATTTGGCTGATTATGTCCCAGGTGATGGCTTTTTATGGCAGGGCGGAGTTTTAATGAAATTGAGATAGTTTTATTATTGTTATATATTATATACGTATGTTATATGGTGTGGATAGTCATTTGGTATGTACTACCCATCGCTTTTGGCTTCCGTGGTGATGAGTGACCCAGTTGAGCTACCCAATGGTCCATGGAGAGACCCAATGGTTGAGGTAGGGAGTCGATGGACCGGAGGGTTCACGGGATGTCGATGTGTGACTCCCAGCTGGCGGCTGCTCCTTTAGTATCCGGATACTAGGCGTCATTTTATATGATTTGACCATAAGAGTCAGTTGTGATAAATTTAAGATGTTGAATTTGAGTTGTGATGATGTTAATTAGTGGTGTATATATGATACTTTGAATTGATTAAGAATTATGATGATTATGATGAATTAAGAGAATATCTTGATGTGTAAGATAAATGATTAATAGGTTGATATTCAAGAGAGGTGTGTGTGAAATCCTCCAGGTGTTATTATTTCTATTTCAATTATTTGCATTGTTTTATATTGAAAGATACTCGCCTTTACCGTTATTTTACAATGAATGAGCAAAGGGATATTGCCGATGCCGCGGAGGCCAATACAAAGTGAGCAGTGGAGCAATTCCAGAATAGTTTGTAATATGGGATCTATATATTTGGATGTCATATATGTATATTTACTGATGGATATGTATATGTAAATATATATGTGTGGCTATATTATGTGTGTTTTACTGTCATATGTGCTTATGATAACCTTATATGGTTTGGTGATTAATGGCATTGAGCCACACACACACACACACACACACACACATATATATATATATATATACATGTGATATATCTAGGACTGAGATGATGTGAATGTGATGTGGCATTGACCCATTAGATAGTTATTCATGCATAATTTCCAAGAACTGTTTATATAGATATAATTATGGTATGGAGCCATTTAGTATTTGAGATCATACATTATTGGTAGGAATTGTATTGTGTGAATATTATGTGACTGTGTTTAAATCATGATGAGAATGAGTTAGGAAGTTAAGATTGAAATTAGGAGATTTGGATATTGGATTAAAGAGTTTAAAAGAGAAGTTGGAGGAACTAGATAGGTGAAATGGAGATCCGATGGAATTTAGTATCCCCAGAAATACCCAATAGGTTCATATGAACATTTGAAATTGGTTTGCATATTCATTTTGCGCTTAAAATGGTTTTAAAGTGATTAATGTGTCAAAATGGCCAAATTTTGGCCTAAACGTATTTCTATGCATAATTCTTTACTAAATTGGAATTTTGGGAAACGAACTACGACAACAGCTCCGGAATGGGGGTAATATGGTGCCAATAAAGTTTGGTGAGGTTGAAGTTGATTTGGACAAAATAGGACCATAGGAAGTTGGTAAGTGGTTTGAAAAGGCATGGCAGCGGCATTGTTTCTACTGTGATGGTCACGCGTAGCGCCAGACTCACGCGTAGTGTCAGGTGCGAACTTGGCCTGACGCGTAGAGACACTGTATGGAAATGGTTTTTCAAGTTTTAAAACTAAATAATTATTTTGAGGATCGATGAATGAATTAATTAATTATTTTTGTGAAAAATTTATTGAGATTTTCATTTAAATGCTTAAAACTAAAGATAAAAAGTAAGGGATCTCACAATAGGGACCCGCCCTGTTAGTTAAACGCGGAAGAACTCGAGGAGCTGACTGAGCGTATAACCTACATGGACGAGGATCACCTAGGTCCGCACTCTCTACTGGAGCCTTTGACGACCCCACAGTCGCCTTTAACCGAGTACATCCCCATGACCTCTGAAGAGGAAGTCTCTGAGTCGGAAGCAAAAGGAAACCCTAAGCCAGAACCAAAATACAACCTGAAGGAAGATCCGGAGGAGGACCCGGACAAGGAACCTATCAACATAATGCAAGAAGACTCGGCAGTAGTTCACGAGGCAGCACTTGCTGCCATTCCAGCGGAGCCCCTCTCAACATATGCTCCCGAGATAGGGACTGAGGCCATCATCTGGTGTGCCACACAAGGACTCTTTCCCATGTCCCGCTTCCCATTGAGGGCCGAATGGGACCGACCATAGAGCTTCCTTCGCCACGTCTACCAGTTTTTCATCTACGGGGACATAGAAGATATCACAAAGATGTCTAGAGAGGCTCAAGACCTTTTTACAGTTGCATCTCATGCCTATCACCGTTGTCGCCGTGCAAGACAACCAAGGCCATATACTAGTGGGGACCCCTCCATCTCAGCACCATCAAAGGACGAGTAGGCAATCAGTAGATGTTGTAGTTGTGTCTTATTTTGGGAGCTTGTGTGCCCTTGATGTTTCAGAATATGTACAGTATGTTGATAATGAGCATGAATAATATATAATGTTGTAAATAAAAATTTCTGTTCCACCAAGTTCTCTTACACAAAAAAAAACTTTCACATTTTTCTAAAATTCATAGCCTCTCAGTTAAGTAGGATAATCTAGTAAAAGAGATTGTCCTAGTTAACAGAGGGTGTTACAGGTGACACATTATAAATGAATCAAAGTGTGAAATGTGTTTCACGAAGGACTAAAGTCACAACTCTGGGGAGTTCATCTTCGTCCAATGACCCAATGCTCTATCACAACCACTGTGTCGTTATTGGTACCGTCGCATGGCGTTGCACCTCATTGGTCATCGCCATTCTAACCAGCACCACCACACGTAACTGCGTCTCTCGTTGCACTACCCGAATCATGTCTAGTGAAGCACTACTCCACCATAGGTGAATAAACCCTTAGGATTATTGGAAAAAATTGGCCTGTTCTATCCTTCTGTGACGTTACAGAATAAAATATTTAAACGGGAATTAATTGGCATATTTAATTATAGTAACCGCATCAAATATTATTTTCCTTTTAAAGTGTAAATCATAACCTCCCAAAATCAGATGCCCCAATAAATGACTTTCACATGTAGACTTTTCAAATTCAAAATTTAAATTAATTTAAAAGAGTTGAAAGCCAAGCAATGTGGGACTAAAATTATTTTTGAAATATAACTAAGATGAAAGGCAAAATTTCTAACATTTGTCCAACCACCACCACCATCCTCTCTAATCATGTTTCCTTTGTTAACCAAATGGCCTCAATACTCAAGAGGGGGGGTGAATTGAGTGTTTAAAACTGTTTTGTTAGAATGCCTTTAAAAATGATTCTTAATACTCTTTTGATGTAAGATAAGAAAGGTAATAACAATTGAGTAAGTATCACACAGTACTTGATAAGAATCAATGTATTAAACACTTAGCAAGTGATAACAATACTTAGTTTTGAAAAACTTCATTAAATATTATCTCAAACAAAATATCAAACAGTTGGTGTGCAGAAGTAAATTCCTATTTGAACAAAAGATTTCTAGTCATGAACTCAACTCAATCAATTCATCAAACAATTTATGTGCATAGATATAAGGAGTTTAAGGTAATTTCAAACCAATTTAACGAGTTCCACTAACCGGGTGTACATCTCGCCTTCAAGCAACCTACTTGAAGGATTCAACTATTGAGAATTTGAGATACAAGCTTTAAGTAATTTCAGCTTCCTAGTGTCTCACACTCAAGAACCCAATCCTTACAAGCAAAGGGCACCCTACCATATCTCACAATCTCTCAATAACCCAAAGGTTGAACCCCAACCTTTGTGACAACTCAAAATCTCAGTTTTGATGAAAGAAATTACAAGAATAAACTCTCAAAAGAGTAGGTATACAAATTGACAGCACTCAATTTAACAACTCTTAAGAAAATATGCAAGTTTGGAATTGAGAGTTGCAGAAACTATATGAGAGAAAGACTTAATCAAATAACCTCTAGATGAAGGATGTTAATTGTCTTGTGTTGCATCTTCTCTTGCTTGAATCCATGCTCTATTCATAGCCCTTGGAGAGCTCCTAGCCGTTGTGTAACTTGTGCCTTCAAATGTAATGGAGTATGGGTTGTTTTCCTTAATTTAAGGAGCTGTCTAAAGGTTTTCCCACTATTTGAATCGATTCAAAACATTCTGTTTTGTATTTTTGCATTCCAGCTTTGTGTGAATTGATTCAAACTTCTTTGAATTGATTCAAAACATTTTATTTTGATAATTTTGGTGCTTCCAAGTTTTTGAATCGATTCACATCCCTTTGAATGAATTCAAGTGATGCTATTTGTTGATTTTCATGTCTTTTTTATGCATTCTTGATGTGTATTGGGTCATGATTGGTTTTCTTGATTCTCATGCATCTATTTCTTGACTCTTTAACAATTTATGAGCTTGTTCTTCATGAGTTGGTTGAATCTATGATATGAGCATGTCAAATCTAGGTAAATACTTCTTTGGTTGTTCATTGCTCTTGCATTTGGTTCATGAATATTGTTCCTCTTATTCTAGTTCACTTGTTGAGCTCTTGTCATTATCAAAACCTATTCACAACATGCAAATACATTCTCCCCCTTTTTGATGATGACAACTGATGTTCATCTCTTGGGGCTTTAGTAATGACAATCAATTTTCATGTATTAATGAAGAAGGAGATACCATTTATTAAAAAAAATTCAGTTTTAGTATCTAAAGTCTTTCTCCCTCTTAATAATGTAATTTAATAACTCTAGTTGTTTTTATTGAAACTTCTTGTTATATAAAGAGATTGTTGGTTATAAGGAAGTACCATTTGTTATTGATACCACTTGTTGTGAAAAAGAAATTATTGGTTTTTATGCCAATGAATTTTGCCTTTAAAGAGTATGGTTCTTGTATACCACTTGTTATTAACAATTTTGTTATTAACACAAATATGAATATGATTAAGGAAAAATTTCTTTCTTTTTCTAGGAAAAATGTCTTTCTTTTTCTCTCCTCCTTTGGCATCATCAAAAACAGATAAGCATAGGAGAGGTTATAAAAGAGAGATGCGAATATAAATCAGTTAACCAAGTGTTTATAATAACCAAACAAGTGAAAATGTAAACAAGTGTTCAAACATTCAAGATAATACGTCCAACAGTCAATAGAACCAAGTAAGCAAGTGTTCAACATGCAAGATAATAAGTCCAACAGTCAACAAAACCAAGTAAACAAGTGTTCAACATGCAAGATAATAAGTCCAACAGTCAACAGAAGCAAGTAAACAAGTGTTCAACACGCAAGATAATAATAAAAATAATAAGTCTAACATCAAAATAAAGGAAAAATGTAATCTATCTAAGGCTGGAAGAATCTGATGCCAGCTATTTGATATGCAAGATCATCATATGGTGCTTGCATATCAATTTCCATCCTATCAAAATGAGCATTGATGTTGGTCTCCATGGTGTCAAGTCTGTGATTCAAGTGTGCAGTGAGGCATGCAAACAAGTCATCATTGGAGGATGCAGCAGGCTCAAGCTCAGGTGCTTTGTCTTCATCATTAGCAGTAGCAAGTCGTGGGCGGCGAAGAACTTCCCAAATGCCATGGTATTGATGGATATTCATTTTATGAAGGTGAGATGTTCCAATCAGCCATTTGGATCCAACAGTCTCTTTTACTTCGTTCTTGAGATTAACTTTGTAGTGGCGAAGCAATTTTGTAATGAAAACTGCATATGGAAGGCGTGTTAGGTTTTGAGCATCCAGCATGTGTTGCCTTACCATGTTTATCCAGTTAATCTCCTATTGATTTACCATAGCCCAAAGGATAAGAATTTGAGATTCACTGACACGGGCATTGTTGCTGCCTAAGGGTAGAAGAATCTTTACCAAACAGTAATGGAGTAAGCGATGATCAATGCTGAGTTTTCCTACGGTGCTCGTGGTGGATGAAGAGAGATTGAAGAAGGTGCAGGCTTCAAGAAGGTTGTAGTTCCACCAAGGGGATGGTTCTCTTCCAAAGAAGTGAGCATCGTTGATTGGAAGCTTGCCAACCTTGTTCATGACTTCATTATCAAGAACAGTGGTTATGCCTTTCACTTTGGCAAAGTATCGACCATCTTGCAGGCGCAGTGTTGAATAAAAGGCACTAATCAATTTGGGGTAAATGTGAGTTGCCTCAAGTATAAAAAAATCCAACAAGTTGTTGATGGAGAGTGTCAAGCAGAGAGAGTCTAGAGGTTTCAAAGAATGGAAGGTCAAGCCAATGATGGGGTATAAGTAATTTTTCTGAAAAGTTATCCAAGTACCTTTCCAATTCCTTTTGAGTATCAAAAAGTCTGGAAAGATCAGAGTTTTGTGGCGGTGATGATCCAGCAATGTCCGCTCTTCGCTTTTTCCTTGGATTGGACGAGGAAGCCATGAGTGGAATGTGGTTGGGAGAAGTGATTTTAGATAGAGAAAAAGAGTTTTAGAGAGAAGAAGGAGAAATGGATTGAAGTGGTGTGAAGAATTCTGGAAAATGAACTTGAAACAGCAAGATATAAGCATTTTTTGGACGTTTGAATCGATTCAAAGGCACGTATGAATTGATTCAAAGCTTACTGTTTTGTGATTTTTGCATTCCAAATTCGTGTGAATCGATTCAAACTTCTTCGAATCAATTCAAAACATTCTGTTTTGATAATTTTGGTGCTTCCAGGTTCTTGAATCGATTCAAGCGATGCTGTTTGTTGATTCTCATGTCTTTTTAATGCATTCTTGATGTGTATTGGGTCATGATTAGTTTCCTTGATCCTCATGCATCTATTTCTTGACTCTTTAATTTATGAGCTTGTTCTTCATGAGTTGGTTGAATCTATGATATGAGCATGTCAAATCCAGGTATATACTTCTTTGGTTGTTCATTGCTCTTGCATTTGGTTCATGAATATTGTTCCTCTTGTTCTAGTTCACTTGTTGAGCTCTTGTCATTATCAAAACTTGTTCACAACATGCAAATACACCCTTTACCATCAATTTTATAGTGTTTCATTTATTTGTATATTCCTCTACCTCTTTAGATTCAATGTTTTCAAATTATCTAGATGTGCTTGTTATATATATATATATATATATATATATATATATATATATATATATATGCACAATCAAGATTAGAGATCTTACAATTTGTTTGGCTTTTTACGTAGTTATTTAAAAAGATGAACTGACATATAATAAAGTTTTATCAAATGTTCATTTTATGAAAGTGTTTAAATGAAGACATCTTTGTTCGGACTTCTTTAGAGTTGTTTTTCCTTAATAATATTTTCTAGGCTTATGTGAGTTTATAATATTATAATCCAGTTTAAATTCAAGATTTTTTCAACAAACGTATGTTTTTATGTATGAACCTTGTGTATTACTTTGTATTTAAGTTTCAACTCATTTCATTTATGAATATGATTTATGTAAACCAAAAATGGAATAATAACAATCATGAAAAAATTGACTTAATTGGTTGGATGTTTGTATTGATTTTAATAGAAATGACGATTGGAGGAAAATTTAAAACTTTTTTCTTCATCTTCAATTCGGCACCCTTCTTTTATCCAATTTCCACCTCAAAATAAAAAATATTTAAACAATATAATGATTTTTTTATTATATATTTCGTTAGACCCACAGTTTTATACAATTAACCTTAAGTATTTCTTTAAGATTGAAACTGTTTATTCATCGAGTGTAAACGTAATTGTGTCAATGTCAATGGTGAATGTTATTTTATCACAATTTGAATGTCAATAGTGTCCGCAACCCAAAAAAATCACTATTTGAATTTTGAAAAATAAACGTAACGTCAAGCAACGAAAACTTAAAATGTATGAATGCTTTATGTGACAATTTTAAACTGAAAAATAATTAAAAGTCTCAAAGCAAGATCACAAAAATCATAATTAAATGTAAAAGGATTAAATTTTAAACGATTAACAATTGAATAAGCATATAAAATGTTTAGAATGAGTGTGAAATCCCTGCCTCAAAATAATAATAATTAACATCTAAATAAGCAAATCAGGTGCCTAGTGCTCTTTCAGTTCCTCTTTCATTTAACAACAGATGAAACATCTCTTTCCCATTTTACACGTCTCATTTTAGATGGGACAGATCCACCAGATTCAAAATTATCTCCAATTCATCAAATTATACGAACTATTGGCTAGTCAAATTGTATCAAATTGTGTAATTCATTGCGAATTGTAAGATTCAAAAGCAGATTTTAAATCGAAAATAAAACAACCACGGCTAAAATTCCTGTCTATGTCATGTACAAAAACAAAGTCTCCTCTACTGCAAAAGAGATGGTCAGCCACCATCACACTCCTATAAATACTATCACCGGTACAGTTTTCGAAATTCTTCTATCAAGAGAAGAGTCATCTTACCCTAAGCCCATAAATGAATAAAAGAACCAAAGAACAATAGTAACCAGCCCATAGGTGGAAAGCTAATTTTATTTGCTGTACTATATATACATTGCATGCCTTTTGTGATAACTGCTCAAAAACCTTCATTCACCCATGTGCCGACTGTGCTCACAAGCTAATGGAATACTCGACGGACTTCAAATCTAGAACTAGAAGCAACTTTTCAGTACACATCTCTATGGATTGCTTCGCTTCCAATAGAAATAAAAAGATCTGAGGAAGCAAACCTTCTAATGGTAACTCCTATGTATTATGTTGGTAATCTTCTCAGAAAAATGCACTCGAATCAACTCAAACACCAGCACAAATTGCTCCTGGAAAACAAAATCATGTTGTATCACCTTGAGGTTGTATACAAAGTCATCAATTCAAAACATGTCATCTATTTATACTAAGTAGATTCTGCATGTATTTTTTTAGATTCTACTTAAGATTGAAAAGAAAGAAGTATTTAGAGAGCTTAATCACACCACTCTAATGATCTCATATATATATATAGATTTTTTATACAATGGAAGATGGAAGGCCAAAGATCAAAGAAGGCCTGAACAAAACCTATTTTCAGAGATAGGTACAGCTCATAGATTACAACACTGAAATGGAACTACTACCTATCTATATTAATTCTAACAACTATCTGCCTATATTAAATAATAATTCTAACACCCCCCCTCAAGCTAGAGCATACAAATTGTATGTTCCAAGTTTGGAACAACAAAATTCAATCCGGGGTCCCCTTAAGGATTTGATTAGCACATCTGCAAGTTGATCATTAGATGCAACAAACTCCGTACATATCTCCTTTAACAACAACTTCTCCCGAATAAAATGACATCAATCTCCATATGCTTACTTCTCTCATGAAATATTGGATTAGAGGCAATGTGGAGAGCAACTTGGTTATCACAATACATCTTCATTGTCTGGATATCACAAAATTTGAGTTCTTGAAGGAATTGTTTCACCCATATAAGTTCACAAGTAAGAGAAGCCATTATCCTGTATTCAGCTTCTGTAGTGGATCGGGCTACTACATTCTGTTTCTTACTTTTCTAAGAAATAATATTCCGTCCAAGGAAAACACAATATCCTGTAGTAGAACGTCTGTTAGTGGGGGATCCTGCCTAATCAGCATCACAATATCCAGAGATTTTGGTATTTCCTTTATCTTCATATAGCAAACCTTGTCCTGGGGCCTTTTTGAGGTACCTCAAAATACGAATAATAGCATTCCAATGATGATCAGTACATGGAGCTCATAAACTGACTCACAACACCCACTACAAAAAACAGATCAGGTCTAGTAATAATGAGATAAATAAGTTTCCCAACCAGTCTTCTATATCTTTCTGGATCAGAGAACAATTCACCTTGCTCTGTCATTAGCTTTTGATTTGGGTCCATGGGACTGTCTACTGGTCTACAGTCAATCATACATGTCTCCTTAAGAATATCTAAAGCATACTTTCTTTGAGAGATAACAACTCCTTTTGATTGAGCTACTTCAATCCCCAAGAAATATTTAAGGCTCCCAAGATCCTTAGTTTGAAAGTGATTACACAAGTGTTCTTTTGGTTGAGATATTCTAGCAGCATCATTTCCTGTAATCACGATATCATCAACATCTACAATCAAGTAGACACATTTCTCAAGAGAGGTGTGACAATAAAAAACTGAATGATCAGCTTCACTACGTTTCAGCCCAAATGTTTGAACAATGTGGCTAAACTTTCCAAACCAAGCACGTGGTGATTGTTTGAGACCATAGAGAGAATGACGTCACTTACAAACCAAACCGGCCAAACCGGACTCCCTTGAGCAACAAAACCAGGAGGTTGCTCCATGTAGACTTCTTCTAGATCGCCATGAAGAAATGCATTTTTAATATCTAGCTGATGAAGAGACCAATGACGAATAGCTGACATGGCAAAGAAAAGGCAGATAGTAGTCATTTTAGCCACTGGTGAAAAAGTGTCACTGTAGGCAAGGCCATAAATCTGTGTGTACCCTTTTGCAACTAAGCGTGCCTTGAGACGATCAATTGCACCATTGGGGCCAACTTTAATGGCATAAATCCATCGACATCCAACTGTCTTCTTCCCAGGTGGAAGAGGCACCAACTCCCATGTGTGATTCTGGTCAAGTGCTTGCATCTCGGCGATCATAGCTTGTCGCCATCCAGGATGATTAAGTGCTTCAGTCATATTTTTTGGAATCAAAATTGATACTGAAAATAGAAAAGAACAATAGGACAGAGACACCCTATGATAACTCAAAATTATAAATAGGATAAGGATTGCGGGTAGAACGAGTACCTTTTCTGATGGCAATGGGTCAGGCTGAATTGTAAGGATCAGGAGCCGTGGTATGGATTGCCGATTGAGAAGAACTTGAAGAGGAGGATTAATCTTGGAGCAGGGGGCTAGGTGCGAGAGGTGATGATGGTTCAGGAGATGTTGGACCAGGGTTAGGATTGTCAAACTCACTAGGAATAATGGACTCAACTAGAGGAATAGGAAAGACCTCCTGGAGGGAATGGATATCTTGAACAGATGGAGAAAAGTAAGGAGTCTGTTCAAAGAATGTGACACTAGCAGACATGTAGTACTTTTTGGTTTCACGAGAATAACCCTGATACCCTTTTTGAAGCATAGAATAGCCTAAGAAGACACATTTAACAGCACGGGCAGAGGGTTTATCTAATTCGGGAGACATGTCATGAACAAAACAGACACAACCAAACACACAAAGAGAAACATGAAAGAGAGGATCATTTGGGAAAATAATGGAATAAGGGACCTTATTGCTAAGAGAGGATGATGGCATTCTATTAATAAGAAAACAAGCAGTTAGGATAGCATCTCCCCGATAATGGACAGGTAAATGAGCACTAAGCAATAAGATACGAGCAGTTTCAACCAAGTGGTAGATAATTGTGCCAAGCTATTAGATTTCAACCTCAGATACTCTTGATATTCTTCATCAGAAAATTTTGGTTCAGCAGCATGGCGTCCTCCTTTTCCATGTGTGGAAACCATGACAGAAGATTCCATAGGTTCATGAGCATTCCTGCTTTGAAAAGTAGGAACAAGAAGAGGACGAGTGGTCAAGCATTCCATGGAGGGACTTCATGCCCTGTTGGCAGTTGATCTCTAACATGTTCGAAGTCAGGAAGCACAAAGGATCATCACCATATAGAATTTATCCAATTTCTTCTTGATTTCTTCTAATGACTCCACTTCCAAGAACCTCTTTAACTCTTCAACAGCAGATTGAGCTTCACTCATAAAGGACATCATATCATGATCAGATTGTTTAAGAGAGGCAAGTCTATTCGCAGAGTCGAACAGGTGCTGAATATCATTTACAAAAATACTGAGCCTTTTTCTAGAAAGAGTTACATGTTTTAAATGATCTAAGAGTACCCAATAATTTGAGCTCCACAGACTGCCACAATAGTGCGCAGTTCTCTTACACTGTTCAGCCTTATTATAAGGCACAGTACTTCCATCTTGTTCAGACCAAGAGAGATAATTTTTTCCATTCAATTTTTCAAAAGTAATGGTAGGAGTGCCTGAGAAAGAGACAGCAGGTCAAGAAGACATGTTTGCTGGATTTTTTTTTTTATGGGAGACCGGCAGGGGAAGTGAACAGACACGGTGGACAGCAAATAGAATAATTAGATTTTTCTAGAAAAACCTTAAAATGGCACCGGAGAAAAAAAATGACGGCAGCAGGCGGCGGTGGCGGGGGCTGGCGGCGGCGGCGGCGGCGACAACGGTGGCCGACGGGCCGGAGAAGACTGAGACCAGCAGAGCGGGATTAACCTGCTCTGATACCAACTTAAGATTGAAAAGAAAGAAGTATTTAGAGGGCTTAATCACAACACTCAATGATCTCATATATATATAGAGAGAGATTTTTATACAATGGAAGATGGAAGGCCAAAGATCAAAGGCGGCCTGAACAAAACCTATTTTCAGAGATAGGTACAGCTCATAGATTACAACATTTAAATGGAACTACTACCTATCTATGTTAATTGTAACAACTACCTGCCTATATTAAATAATAATTCTAACAATTCTTTTAAGCCAGGCCACGTTTTTGATGGCTACAAAACTGTCATGAAATGGAATTTTAAACTAGCACAAGTGCATATGCAACACACAAAACAAGGAGAGAGGGAGACCTGTTGACCAAGATGAGCAACAAAAGTTTGCCTCGTCAACATGCTTCACATCAAGCCCAATAAACCAAGATCCAGCACTCACATCATCATGGGCATAGGTACGGAGAATATCTCTGCCAACTCAGCGGATTCAAGATTGACGCATAAACAGAAACTAACAGTATAGGCGCATAAGAGTGTATCTGACCTATTTATTGACACGAATTTAGCCAAAGCTCGTGATATGACATACATCTCTCCTGATGCATGACGAAAATATCTGTTAAACAAGAAATATAATTGTCATTTCAAGAGGAGATAAATCAATGGCATGAAGAAAAATACTTTTATACTTGATGCTAATTCCCGTTTCTAATACACACAAAGCAATTAGAGCAGTGCTCCAAAATGCAAGATAAATTAGATAATCAACTTGCTTTCCAGTTCTATGTTTAGCAACAACTTGTTGTTTCTCCCCTACAGTATACATTCACATAAATTACAGGCTTCTCCAGAAAAGGTTTTGAGAAGCAAAAGTAGAACGTGAATTGCAGCTTTTACTAATGGGATCAACAGACTCAGCATTGCCAAATACCATGCAAAAAACCTAGTTTAACCAAATATCCACAATGCAAAAGTGGTCAATACTGTGTCATACATGACTGATTTATACTAGTTTGACGAGCAATACAATTAATGCAATTGTTCGATCATAAGAAATAAATGGTTGCTTGGCTTACGATTTTTTGTCACCAAATTTCCACCACTCTGGTTCATACCATTTGTGGTTCCTGCCATGTTTCACATACACTGGTATAAGAATCATGATATGTACTCTTTATCAAGCACAAAACATTCTAAATAACATGTGGGGCCTACCTCTCAGAGAAAACTTCGCCTGATTTCATGCATCCCATATAAACACGTGGTTTGTCCAAATGAGTTGCAAGTGTAGCTCCTAAAGCATCTGTGCAAATATTAACTGGTAAGTTGTAAGACATATACATCTAAAAATGTGCAACAACTGCTTCGTCATTATCAAATAAGAAACACACACACACACCTAAATACACAATAATATACATGTTATCATATAAACAAAAAGGAAGAATGTTAACTTTTCTTTCTTAGAAAATAAGAATATATAACAATCACTTCAGAGTTAGGAAGCCATATTGGTTTAGATAATTATTTCCCTTAAATATATTCCCCCTATTACTGTTCGTGCTTTTGTTGTTTATTAGAACTCGGTATTTTTTTAGGCTTAAGCACTTTGTTAGTATGTATTTTCCAGGCATAGATTCTTTCCAGGTAAGCATTTAAAAAGTTATATTTAGATAGCACAGAATATGATAGCGCAAAATGTGACTTTTTTTGTAGAGCTTTTTATGAAATAATAGGTTGTATGTTTAATTTTTAATTAGGTCCTTGAACTATTTTAAAATTTGTAATTAGGCCCTTGGACTTCACAAAACCCCGATGGAGATATTGACAAAGACCCAATTATGAATGATGATGCGGTTTAGGAACCTAATTACAAGTTTAAAATGTATAAGCACCTACTTAAAAATTCCTAAATAGTTTAGGGACTGTCAATATAATTTAACCTATTTTAAACATCTTTTAATTAAAAACGATTTTTCTTTAGAAAAAACACACACAAATGAGCCCTTAGAAATTTTAAATTTTTAATAGACCTATAACTGATTATTATCTACAGCCACTATTGGAAGTAGACATTACAGCAAAGAACACCTTGCAGGCTAATAGGTATTCCATCTCATAAACAGACTAAACAGACACAATAACTTCCATTTTTTGTTGAAAGAAAAGGAAAGAAATCAAATCCAACCTGAGTGACTAGAAACATAAAAATAGAGGGGGATACTGTTGAGAATATCTGTTTTGATTTGTCCATAATTATGTATTTATTTTGTCCATTATTAGGAGATTATGCAATTATTTAGATCAAATCAAGGTCTATATATTGTTCATTGTATGATTCTTTTAACATAATACAAATTATATTCAACTATATTATTTTCAAGTTGGTATCAAAGCCCCCAATCTTGGGAGTTTCGCTTCGCTTCCGCTACAAGTTCTGATCACCTTTATTGCGGTCTGAGTGGCGACGTTTTTTTGCCAGCCAGTGTCTTCATTGCCCTTCGTTTGCATATCGGATCTGCCTTCATAGTAGATCCAATGTTATTTCACAAAACCTCCCCTTGAAGAATGCATTCCACCATTGCACTACCCTCTGCTCGAGATTGGACTAAACTAGAGTGCCACGATTTGGACTGCGACACCACTGTTGGAATCACAGTACTAAGATCGGCCATAACTCGAAACCCCACCGTTTCACGAGCCACCCTCCAAGCTTTTTTCTTCGTCGCGGCTTCCACAGATAGGGTCGCCAACCATCCCTGATCTTGTTCCACCTTGTGGGTGCTCTTTCTGGGCATAGCTTTTGACACTTTCTTGGGCGTTTGGTTTGCGACCCTAGCCTCTTTCTCTCTCTTGTGACCCTTTTCAGGTTTTGTTTGATGTTATGGCTGCTGAAGGATCCAAGCCTACTCTCGTCCCTTTGAGTGCACACAATCTTCTGGTGACCTTTAGTAAGCCTTCTAGCACTTGTTCTTTGGCCATGACTAGTAAGAAATCTCAGTTCTTCTCCTTTAATGTTGTTGATACTGTACCTAAGGATATCTGGATAATTGACTATGGAGCCACTAACCATATGACACCTCACCCCTCTAATTTCCTTACATATAGTACATCTAGGAAACAGTTTATCACTATTATTAATGGTACCCATACATACCCCTATTGTCGGAAACAATAACATTTCCCTGACCTCATCCTTAATACTTAAAAATGTGTTGCATGTTCCCCACCTTTCCAATAACCTCATATCTGTTTAGAAACTCATTCATGACCCAAATTGTTATGTAACCTTTCTCCTGTTTGACTGTGTCCTTCAGGATCTTACCATGGAGAAAGTGATTGGAGTTGCTAAAGAATAGGGCGACAAAATCACAATATAGTGCTGAGAAGAAAATGTCATAGTCTTGTCTTCAAACAAGTGCCCAGTCAACACAATCCCAAATTTGACTCCAACAAAGGTGTCTTGGTCATCCTCCTTTTAGTGTCCTTCGGTCTCTGTTTCCCGATTTGTTTAAAATAGAATTGGTTGAGTGTTTTAAATGTGATATTAGTCAGTTCTCTAAACATCATCGTAATTCATTTTCTAGTCATGCTATGCTACTAAAAGTGTTGAGCCATTTGATCGAATTCATTCTGATGTTTGGGGACCTGTTTCTGATACAAATATTTCTAGTACAAAATGGTTTGTTTCTTTCATTGATGATTGCTCACATATCATATGGATTTTTCTAATGAAGGATAAAACTAAGGTAGTCCAAATGCTTACAAATTTCTATAATATGTTCCAGACCCGGTTCAATAAAAAAAATTAAAAAGGTTATAATCTGACAATGGTGGTACTGAATATGTGAACCAAGATTTATTTGAGTTTCTTCACAGGAATGGAGTAATCCATGAGCTCACTTGTGTTAATACTCCACAACAAAATGGGGTTGCTAAAAGAAAGAACTGTCATCTTTTGGAAATGGCTAGGGCTCTCCTCTTTCAGATGTCTATTCCCAAATCATATTAAGGAGAAGCTGTCCTAAGAGCAACTTATTTGATCAACAGATTACCCACCCGCATCCTTGATGGAGTCAGTCCTATCCAAATGTTGTCTTCTTTCTTTCCCTCTACCCTATTCTAAATAGTCTTAAGTGTCGTGTGTTTGGTTGTACTGCTTTCATTCATATCCATAGCCAACATCATGGTAAGCTTGACCCTCAAGCTAAGTGTATCTTCATTGGTTACCATCCAGACAAAAAGGGGCAAATGTTACCATCCCTTTATTCGGCGTACCTATGTCTCTATGGATGTTACCTTTCATGAGGATGAGTCGTTTTACACTAGTCCTCAATTTCAGGGGGAGAATAGGTTGGAAACTGAGTTTGTTTGAGTCTTTGTCGTCCTTTTATCTCTCTACCTGTGCAGGATTCAACACATTATTTTAATAATACACTCAGGAGACAGTTACAGAGGAGGCTCAAACGAAACCTATCAGTAGAGAGATTCCAACTAGTCCAATAATTGTGTACCAGAGAAGGCGAAAACCCAACCTGGTCCAACAGCAACTCCAATCGTCTGAACCAGAGGTAAGTAATTCTAAAACCTTAAATATTTCTCTTCCTTCCTGTCAAGGTTCTGATGACTTACCTATTTCCTTGAGAAAAGCCAAGAGATCTTGTGCCAAATATCCTATTTCCTACTTTGTTTTCTCTCTATGCAGCACCAGAGTTTCCTTTCAATCATTGAGTCTATTCAGGTTCCTAAGACAGTTCAAGAAGCCTTAAAGGACGAGAATTGGGTTCGAGCGATGAATGAGGAAATGAATGCTTTGAGGAAGAACAAAACTTAGGAGATTGTTAAAAGGCCCAGAGATAAGAGAGCAGTAGGTTGTAGATGGGTCTACACTGTGAAATATCAGTCTCATGACACTATAGATCATTACAGAGCAAGACTAGTTGCAAAAGGATACACTTAAACCTATGGAATTGATTATGAAGAAACTTTTGCACCAGTAGCCAAGATGAATATAGTACGAGTGATCATATCATTGGCAGCTCACTTTTGTTAGGAGCTACATCAGTTCGATGTTAAGAATGCTGTCTTACATGGCGAACTAGAAGAAGTGTATATGAAGGTTCCCCAAGGAGACGAAAAATCATGTGTGCAAGTTGAAGAAAGCCTTATATAGGCTAAAATATTCACCTTGAGCTCGGTTTGGAAGATTTACTCAAGCTATACTGTCCTTGGGATATAAGCAGCGCCAAGGCGATCACACTCTCGTCATTAAACACTCTCAGAATGGCAAACTATTGCAAGTGATGACGAGGCTGAGAAACATATTCTAAAAAAGGTTAGCAGCATAGTTTAAGATGAAGGACCTTGGGAGGCTTAAGTATTTCTTAGGGATTGAAGTTGCTCATTCCAAACAGGGTATCTTCATATCTCAAAGGAATTATGTTCTTGATCTCTTAAAGGAAACAGGTATGCTAGGATGCAAAGTTTTTTGAACTCCAATAAAACAGAATCACCGTATCGAGAACGAAGAAGAATGTCTAGTAGCTGATAAAACTCAATATCAAAGACTTGTTGGGAAACTCATTTACTTGGCTCATACTAGACCTGACATCGCCTATGCTGTTAGTGTGGTTAGCCAATTTATACATGACCCCTGAGAGAGACATGTGCAAATTGTAACCAGAATTCTTCAGTATCTGAAGAGAAACCTAGGAAGAGGATTGTTGTTTAAAAGATAAGGTAAGTTGTCATTGGAGGCATATACAGATGTGGACTATGCTGGCTCTTTTATTGATAGGAGATCTACTTTAGGATATTGTATGTTCCTGGGTGGAAACTTGGTCACATGGAGAAGCAAGAAACAAAATGTAGAAGCCCGGTCAAGTGTAAAAGCTAAGTTTCGGTCCATGGCACGTGGAATAATGGAACTTTTGTGGATCAGAAACATATTGGATGATCTCAAGATTCAATACAAGGCGCCTATGAAACTTTTTTGTGATAACAAGTCAGCCGTCAACATTGCTTATAATCCGGTTCAGTATGATAGAACAAAGCACATAGAGATAGACCGAAACTTCATCATCAAAGAGAAGCTTGATGGTGGCCTCATGGAAACAACATATGTTCCTTTTGGTGACTAGTTAGCAGATATTGTGACAAAGGGACTACCAGCAAAGCAAAAGTTTCTTGTAGGCAATCTTGGAATGATAGACATCTATTCACCAGATTGAAAAGGAGTGTGGAGAATATCTGTTTTGATTTGTCCATAATTATGCATTTATTCTGTCCATTATTAGGAGATTATGTAATTATTTAGATTCCTTATTTAGATCAAATCAAGGTCTATATATTATACATTGTATGATTCTTTTAACATAATACAAATTATATTCGGCTATATTATTTTCATGTGATACCAAGACTGAAGAACATGTAGCTCTAGCCAGAATCCCTCAAGATGCATAGACAGAAATGCGATGAGGAATGTTGAGAGAAGAACCAGAGAGAAATGCCTAGGAATGATAGGGGAGAGGAAGATAAAGGTAAGGATAGTAGTTCTACTTACAAACATTAATTAGGGATAATTTTCTCCATAAAATTTAAAACCTGATTACTAACCCTTTTCTCTCTCTTCTATTGCAGTGCATTTTATAAGAAGCTAGAAAATGTATCTTTCGAAAAGAAAAAAATAAAGTGCTCTTTTTTGAGGAGCTTCTCCTTTTCCCTAGAAATCTATCCAAACACTCTTTAGTTCATGAAAAGCTTATTTATAATGGTAAAAAGCACTTTCCACTTAAAAAGAGCCCATCCAAATGGTCTACAATTACAGGATACTAAGACATGGTAAAATTATCCATAATTCAAGACAAACGTTGTTCAGCACCATTGTACACCGACAGGAAACTCGGGGCATATGATCATATTCCCATCTGTATGAATGGAGTTCTCTAATGTATAGAATGATGTAGCTGAGGAGTTCAACTAAGATATAAAGTGAACATGTTATAATAACAATGAAATGTTTGGTAAGTTGCATTGTGACATTTATCAACTCATCGAGTAAAAGAAAAACTAACCAATATTTACGTAAACATCATCATTGACTTTAGCATAGAACTCGGAATCCCACTCATCTGCAGCATGAGCGAAGAACAATTTAGCCTTTTTTGGGAATCCATCATCATTTGCTTCCACATGATCCTCCTGTCAACATTAGTTTGAAGGTGGTGAGCTAACTAGCTTATGCTCTTAAAATTTATTCTCCACACAAAAGAAGCCACGAGATAAAAAATTGTTATGAACACCAACCGAGTTAAGCAACTACTACTGCTAATGTATTGAAACACAAATTTTTCTAGAACTACTTTGTTAACTTGACTGGCACAACTGCTGATATATTGCTCGCCAAAGAATTCTCAGTGGTAAAAATTTTCTTATTCTAACTTTATGAACTTGGTAGATTCAACTTTTGCATGGGCAGGGACATTATTGAAATTAATTTGAACATTGTACTCTGCAGGTTCCATTTCCAATTTCAGAATGAGAGAATTCGCTAAGAATTTCACAGAAAAGTGAATGTCAAATGATATACTTTTAATTAATATCCTGTAAAATTGGCTATTCTAATAAAATATGAAGTTACTGAGCTCAGGAAGGGATAACATCCTTAAATTAGTTAAACATACAAGAATTAAGAAGTCATTAGTCAGCCTATTCTCCCGATCAATGTCTTTATCCTGACCGTCCCCTCGATTTTCACTGCAAAATTATATGTAATTTGTAAGAAATGGTTCTAATTGGCCCTCCCCCTCCCCCATCCCAAAAGCTAACAAGTATGAAGGTAGGAATTTTAACCTTCTGCCAATAACAAATCGCACAACGATGCCCTTTCCATCTTCAATTTTCTTCAAAGCTGCACCTGTAAAGACGGTCCTTTAAAATTAAACCTCATCTGAACCACGGTCTCAGTGCAAAAGGCTGTAAAACACTATCCAATATACGTAAGAACATTAAATATTTCAAGATCATTAGAAGTAAACTATGTTCCGACATCATAATCAAAGAAAAACTTAATTATTACAATGTATACAATAAAAATTATAGAGTTCTTTTATAAGTCAAAATCAATATTAGATATTAAAGGACTTAAAATACACCAATCAGATGATACTGACTCTTCTTTCTAGTGAGGAAACAAAGAGAGGAGCATTGTCCCTTAGATGTAGGAAAATAAGCAAGAAAGGTTTTTCTTGTCACTTTATCTGAACCTTAACTCTATCAACAGGCACTTCGCAACAAGGGAGAAAAATAAGGGCCATGACTCAGATCAGCTCATGATAGAGTGATATATTAGTGTTCAGACTTTAAAGCTTTGGTTTCACAACTATTTACATATCTAGTGCCATTCATTTTGCAACAAACAAAGACAAAAGTATACTCAAGCCTCGAGTGAGGCATATTTGGGGCATAGTTATTCACAATGTTACTAACTTATGACACCGAGCAAGAGAAAGCAAAAGACTAAAATTACCACTTCCCATCCACGCCTTGCGAATTGCATCTCTATTTTTTTGCCGGCCAAACTTGGTCAGTATACCTATCACTACCAATGGCCTTCTCTTAGAGTAAGTCCCATTGGTCTCTATCACCGGCTTTGAAACAAAACCCTCTAGTTTAGCTGCAGCAAGTTCCGTCTCAAGAGCATCAAGCTTCTTGTGTTGTTCCCTAAACAATCAAATAATTAAACAGTACGGCCACAAAAAAAAGTTAACTTTCAAACACCATTAATAAAAACAAAGATCAACCAATAACTCTAGCTATTTTTTTCTTTTCTTAAGGAGCACAGTCAAGTAAATTTAATTCACCTGCAGGCTATGATCTTCAACGTGTCATCCACTGATATAGCAGATTGTCCCTAGAACGAAAACCTCGCAATTAATTTAATAAGAACAACAAACAGAGACACGTGTCCATCTCCTAATATGTCAAACTATAAGTAATAATATCAATAATACAGTATCCAACAGTTGATTACTCCACAGTGCGAATCCCTAATCCCTAATCCTAATCCTTAATAATAACTCACACGCGATTAACCAATTCTCAAATTCAGAAAACATACAATAATTTCAGATGAAATTCAAATGCAACCACATTAAATCACGAAAACGCGATCTTCGCAGAGAAACCAGATGCCGTGATTCAATCCGCGATCCCGAAAACGGAATCCGCTGCAATACGTCGGCGATCCGTCGGTACGGAGATGGCGAGAGTGAGAATCGATAACGCAGTAATTGAAATTGCGGTGAGGAAAGGAATTGAAATGAAACGGATTAAAGAAGAGTGAAGAGTGAGTTATAGTGACTTACCTGGCCAGTGATCTTATCGAGCTCTTTGATGAGATAAACGCGGTTTTCTGCGTCTTGCCATAGCCTGAAGAAGAGAATTGAGAAGAAGAATTAAATTAAGCGGAATAGCAATGGAAGGAGAAGAGAGAGGAAGAACCTTCCAGCGACGTAGATGGAAGCGAAAGTAGCGAACATCGAGATGAGGAGGGCAGGGATGCGGGATCGATTAGCCATGCTTGAAAGTCTGTGACTCGATCCTCTGCTCTGCATTTCTGATATTTCAATGAACGATAACGAAATGCAGGTGCAAGGGGGTGGGGCGGAGGGAGGGAGGGAGGGAGAGAGGATGCTTTGCTTTGGTGTGGTTAGTTTGGTTTTGGTCAACAAAGTCGCCACCCATCACTGTTAATTCTTTATATTTCCGGCCTTAATTACACTCTTGCCTTCTTCTAAGATATTTGGATCTTTCTTTCCTTTTTGGTTATAAATAATTACAAACTACTTTGGATATTTCAATTAATTAGAAAAAAGATGAATATAAAAAATAATAAATGTTAATCAGATTTTATAAATGTCAGATAAATCCTGTTTGCGTTTTGTTTGTTTCCTCTTTATAAATAAATAAATAAATGTCAGATAAAAGGATAATAAATGTTTTACTTAGATGTAAAATTATTCCGTAAAATAAAATTAAAAATTAGGGTGAACGAAATTTTGTTTTATGATTTATCCTGAAATGTTTTTTTTATGATTTAATGTAGTTAATAATTAACGATCTCAATATTAACATGCTTAATTTTTTATATTAAATATAAAATTAGTCCTAAAAAATCAAAATTAGGATCACATTGTAGAAAAAAATTAGGGTTTAACTATTGAAATATTTTTTATTAGAATTAAGTCATATCGTAAACTTTTCATGAATTAATTGCTGAGGTAGCTCACAGTTAGTCACCTTAACATTATTTTAGAAAATTAAAATATCAGTTAAATCATTATTTGAGTCCTTTATCTTTTTTAGAAATTTTGAATTAGATATATATTTATTATTAAAAATATATGATTATTAAATAAATTTATTATTTGATGTATTTTTAATATTATTATATATATTTATTAAACACATTTTGAATAACATATTTATTATATATTTTAAATAATATATTTATTATATATTTTAAATAATATTTATTATTAAATATATTTATAGTTTAAAAAGTATATTATTATTACAAAATTTAAAAATATATTTAAATGTAGTATAATTATTATATTTAATAATAAGTATTATTAAAAATATTTTTAAAATATAGAATATAATGTGTTAAATCGTATGAATTTATATTTCATCATACATTCTCACTTCATCCATGTTGTAGTTAAGCTAACACTAAAAAATATGAATTGTCATTATATATAGAGAGAGATGATGTATCATATGAGAAAGACCCCCTTATGTGATAGTGGGTGAGCGAATTTGGGTCGTACAACCATACAATGGATGGTTGAGATTAATCATATGAGTTTTTAAAAAAGTAATGTGACCTTTTAAGCGATCATGTGACTTTAAAAGCTTTTAATCTCAACCATCCATTGTATGGTTATACAGCCCAAATTCGCTCCTCTCACTCTCACATAAGAGAACCTTTCTCATAAGATACATTATATATATTAATCTGGTATGGATACCGGCCCCCAATGTTATGACGTCAGACTGATCTCATATAAGGAGAACCGGTGTCACGGTTCATTATTGTCATACCGGATATCCGGTCTTCCCTCATCCGCTCTTGTCCCATCAGCTGTTCCATTCGTTTTCTCTACAACGGATGATCGTTCGTTCTCACCAAACGTCTATATAGCCGTTAGACCCTCAGTCACAGCGAGATAAGAGTTCCTAATAACTTATCAGCGAAGATACTCTATGTGGTAGAATATGTCATGTCAATGGCCTCAGAGAGCAAGTACATGTGTCAGCGAAATATGCGGAAAGGTGATTATCCTCCATCCATATCACGGGATCGTACCCTGATAATTGACCTACCCCCCTGACACACTCTGAGTACTGAGCCACTTTGATTGACACACTTCACACGCTATCAGAACCAAGGGGCCCACTTGCACCCAACGATTCATTTCCTACGTTCAACTATAAATAGCTCATTTCAATACACATGCAAGGTTACGTTGTCCTAACTTACTCTTTGCTATTATATCGCTTGAGCATTCACTGAGTTCTTATACTCTTCTAACTTGAGCGTCGGAGAATCTTCGCAGGTGGCACCACCTTTCGCCCCCACTTCAACGCGAAACGTTGGTGTGAAGGATCTCCAGGACAACAAGACCGGTTTTCTCCCACTGAGAGACCGGATCACGACACCGGATACCTGTGATACCGGTGTACAAACCCTAAAACACTTGTATTCTTGTGGCTGGTCCCACACCGGATCCTAGACCCCGGTTCAGACCAGTTCATTGACACGCCCAGTGGGACGCGTTAGAGTTATTCCCATTTTCGCAGAAGTTTGGTTGTCGTGATGGAAGGTGATGGATGAGATTTCGTTGATGGTCATGTGGAAGATGTGACCCACCAACAGGCTGGAAGGAGACTTGTCTTTGAGACTCCTGTAACTCAAACCCGGAGGATGGTGCAAATGCAAACCCCTGATCCTCGTGATGAGGTTATCAGGCAACTCAGGGAAGAGCTGATGGAGTTGAGGCGGGAGAAAAGAGAAGCGGGGGACAGGGCAGCGTCCTATGCAGAGGATGCTCATCATGCATCAGCGAGGGATAGATCCACAACCCTCCAATATTCGAAAATCCCCACGTACGAAGAGAGGGAGCAGACCCAAGACTCTGGGGACAGAGTCAGTGCCAGGAGAAGGGAGCAGGCAGTGGTAACTTCTGGGACCTACAAACTCAGTGTTCCTTTCTCAAGGAGACTGATGAGTATTGCCATCCCGAAACATTTGCAAACGACTCAACCACTGTCGATCGGGAAGTATAATGGAGAAACTGATCCAACTAAGCACTTGGATGCTTATGTGCATGAAGCCATGTATTTGGGAGCTGATGAAGACGTCATGTGCAGGATGTTCCCAAGGACACTGACGGAGGAGGCTCTCAGCTGGTTCAAGAGTCTACCCTCAGGATCCATAGATTCTTGGGAGGAAATGGCAGCTGCATTTGAAGGCCATTTTGTCATCTCCAGGGATATACCAAGAACTTCTCACACTCTGGCCCAGATAAGACAAGGAGAGACTGAAACTCTTAAGGAGTTCTTGAAGAGGTTCTATAAGGAGGCTGCTTTGGTCCCCAACCTCACGGAGGCCATACAACTCCATATCGTAGTGGAAGCTCTGTAACCTGGATCTGCATTTGCCCTATCTTTGGCAAAAAGCCCCCCAACGACCTTCGAGGAGTTCCGAAGGAAAGCTTCAAAGTACGTGGGTATAGAGATGCATCTGGAGGCAACAGCAGCTAGAATGAAGCCCCCAGCACCCACTCAGCAGCCACGGAGGGAGAAGGAGAAGGTGAGACCCGAGAAACACACCTTTAGAGAGGACTTTGCAAGCGTTCGTCCACATCAACGAGACAGGCGCGTCTTGTCGTTCAATAACTACGCTCCCCTGAATGCCAGACACTCCCAAATCATGAGGGAGGTTGGGTGGCCAACGTTGAACGTTTTTGGTATAAGGAAACCACCCCCAGTCAAGAGGGGTGGTAACCCATGTAAGTATTGCACGTTCCATGAGCAGATAGGTCACAATACCGACGAGTGCAAGGCGTTGAAGAATACGGTGGAGACTCTCATTCGGGAAGGAAAGTTGAAACAGTACTTGTTCAGGGAGAAACCTGTAGACGAGCCTCAAAGGATGGACAAGAGGGGCAGAGATCCTGATGATGAGGATGATAACACTCATAACCCAGTCAGGAAGTTCACTGCAGCTGAAAAGCAGAAGGGAGTAGTGATCGCTGAAGGAGCCCAACAGAACAACATGCCTCAGCAGCAGAGGCAGGGCAGACGTGAAGTGATTAAGATGATAGCTGGAGGATTTGCTGGAGGAGGAGCATCAATCACAGCTCGGAAGAACCACCACAGAATGATTCTGTCTGTCCAGGGCAAACCAAGAGATAACCGCCCATTCAGGGACGGTGTGGCAGCCCCAATGGTGTCATTCACGGATGATGACTCTAGCCCAACAATCCCAGGAGGTGACGATGCAGTAGTTATCATCGCAGTCATAGCCAACAAGGATGTCAAGAGGATCCTCGTCGATCAGGGAAGTTCCTGTGATGTTATTTTTTATAATTGTTTCAAAAGAATGGGTTTCAATGATGCAGATTTACAGCCTTACACGCAAGAACTCATAGCGTTTAATGGAGCTAAGCAACCCACTAAGGGATACCTTGACACCCTAATTTCCTTTGAAGGAGAGCCTGGTGCAAGAACGGTCAAGTCAAGAGTGCTGGTGATTGATGTGGAGTCTCCCTACAACGGTATCATAGGCCGTCCTACACTGAATACAATGGAAGCAATCATGTCTACTCCTCACCTCTTGATCAAATTCATTGACAAGGACAACGGTGTATCCTCTCTCCGCGGAGATCAGGAGATGGCTCGGTACTGTTACAACCTGAGCCTCAATATGGTCAAGATGAAAGCATTCAACAAGAAGAGGAAGATGAACGACAGAGGAACAGCGGCTGGGTCTGTTAGTCTTATTGACTTGGACCCAAGAGTGGAACTAAAGATCGACCCTCTTCATCCCTCAAAGCCCACACCGGACGGTGGTTCCAAGGACGTCGTTTTAGGGGATTCCCCAGAAAAGGTCACGCACATCAATGATAAGCTGGAGTCAGCCATGGAGCAACGCTTGTTAGCCCTCCTGCAAGAGTTCAAGGACCTTTTCGCATGGACAACAGCAGACATGCCTGGGATGGACCCTAATTTTTGTTGCCACAAACTTGCTGTGTACCCTAAAACGAGACCGGTGGCCCAGAAGAAGAGGAGGTTGAGACTGGAGAAACAGAAGGCAGCATGTGAACAGACTGAGGAGTTGTTGAAAGCGGGCTTTATAAGGGAGATTCGCTATTCTTCTTGGCTTTCTAATGTAGTCATGGTGCAGAAAGCTAATGGCAAGTGGAGGATGTGCACAGATTATGTGGATCTCAACCGTTGTTGCCCCAAAGACCCATATCCCTTGCCAAACATTGATCGCATGGTAGATGACTCATCTGGTTACCAGTATCTTAGTTTCATGTATGCTTATTCTGGGTACAACCAGATTCCGATGTGGGAAGGAGATCAAGAGAAGACGGCTTTTGTCAATGACCGCGGTGTTTTCTGCTACACCGTCATGCCATTCGGATTGAAGAACGCTGGCGCTACTTATCAGCGCATGATTAACAAAGTTTTCGAAGGGATGCACACCAGGCTGGTCGAGGTGTATGTTGATGATATTATAGCCAAAACGCCCACTGGAGGAGACCACATTGAAGACCTGCGCCAAGTTTTCACTAGGCTGCGTCAGTACAACATGAGGCTAAACCCCTTGAAGTGCACCTTTGCCGTTCCAGCTGGGAAATTCTTGGGATTCATGTTGACCCAATGAGGCATTGAGGCTAACCTTGGGAAGTGTCAAGCAATCCTGGACATGCAGAGCCCTAAGAGCCTGAGGGAGGTCCAATCGTTGAATGGGAAAGTAGCCGCTCTAGCTCGTTTCATGCCCAAGATGGCGCACAGATCCCTCCCCTTGTATAAGGCGTTGAAGAAACACAAGAGTTTTGAATGGGGAGAGGAGCAAGAACAAGCCTTCCAACAGCTCAAGGTCGTTCTCTCAAGTCCACCAATACTGGTTAAGCCTGACCCTGGTGAGATTTTGATTTTGTATTTAGCAATCTCTGATGAAGCCCTGGGCGTGGCTTTGGTGAAAGAAACCCCTGAAGGGCAGAGGCCGGTGTACTTCACCAGTAAGACGCTCCAGGGGGCGGAAGGTAGATACCAGAAGATTGAGAAAGCCGCTCTGGCAGTTGTGTGGGCGTCACGACGGTTAAGGCCCTATTTTCACGCGCACCCAGTGTTAGTGAGAACGGATCTACCTCTCCGTTTAGTGCTTAGCAAACCAGACCTCGCTGGAAGGATGATCAAGTGGTCCATTGAGTTGTCTGAATTTGAAATCTCTTATGAGCCTCGAGGAGCCATCAAGGCGCAGGTATTGGCTGATTTTGTTGTGGAGATGACTGGGGCGGATCCAGCCACACCTCGAGCACATTGGACCATCTATGTTGACGGATCGTCAAACAGTAAAGGCTGTGGGGCAGGTGTTGTGGTGGAAAGCGACGATGGCGTGCACTTAGAGATTTCCCTCCGTTTCAATTTCAAAACCTCCAATAACCAGGCTGAATACGAAGCATGTTTGGCCGGTCTTTGAGCGGCGATTGACATCGGAGCATCAGCAGTCACGTTGTGTAGCGATTCTCAACTGGTAATTTCGCAGATCCAGGGGGAGTACCAAGTTAGGGAGCCGCAACTTCAGCTATACTTAAATTGCGTGAATGAATTGAAGGGAAGATTTAAAGTTCTAGAGTTCAAGCATGTGCCTAGAGAGGAGAACACCAGGGCGGATATTTTGTCAAGGCTCGTAAGTACAAAGCAGCCCGGTAGCACAACGACGGTTGTTCAAAGTACTTTGACATCACCTAGCATCCCTATACCCCTCCCTGAATGCTGTAATGGTGCATTATCCTTACGAGGATTCTTGGGTCATCCCCTATATTCACTACTTGGCAGATGGACAACTCCCTACCGATGAGAAAGAAAGGAGACGAGTGAAAAGGGAGCTGCCATATTTTACTATGGTTGATGGTGTTCTCTACAAGAGGGGGTTCTCTGTCCCGTACCTTCTCTGTTTGAGAGAGGATGAAGTTCAAGCAGTCTTGGAAGAGGTGCACGAGGGGCAGTGTGGGCACCATGCTGGGGGTCGGAGCTTAATGAGAAAGGTCCTCAGGGTCGGATATTGGTGGCCCACTATGAAACAAGACTCTACAAATTTTGTGAAGAAATGCGATGCTCTTCAAAGATTCTCCAACCTCCATCATACACCGGCCCAAGAACTTTCTTCTTCCGCTGTGCCTTGGCCGTTTTACCAGTGGGGCCTTGATATTTTGGGTCTGTTCCCCACAGCGCCTGGAGGTATCAAATATTTGATTGTGGGGGTAGATTATTTCACCAAGTGGATCGAGGCTGAGCCAGTAGTGCATATTACTTCTACGCGAACAAGGCGTTTCGTGTACGAAAATATCATAGCGCGATTCGGGGTGCCAGGGCGGATTGTGACTAACAACGGCACCCAGTTCACAGACAAGAAGTTCACGGATTTGCTTGAAGGACTGGGGATAATCCAGATATTTTCATCTATCGAACACCCTCAGACCAATGGCCAAGCGGAAGTAGCCAATCAAGAAGTGCTAAAAGGGTTGAAAAAGCGTTTGGGAGAAGCGAAGGGAGGATGGACTGATCAGCTGTGTCATGTTTTATGGGCATACCGCACGACGCCTCATTCGTCCACTAATGAATCCCCATACCGGTTGACGTATGGGGTTGAGGCGATGATTCCAATAGAGCTGCAAATAAGATCGGCCCGTGTTGAGTATTTTTCAGCTGAAGATAACAATGCCAATCTGGCATCAGAGCTGGACGTCCTCCAGGAGTTAAGGGAAAAGGCCTTTATCAGAGACCAGGCAGTAAAAGAAAAGGCAGCATTCCAGTATAATAAACGTGTCCAATACAGAGCTTTCAATACAGGAGATCTTGTTTTAAGGAAGGCGAGTGTGGGGAATAAATTTGCTCATCAAGGAAAGCTAGCGCCGACGTGGGAAGGCCCTTACAGAGTTTCTGAGGTGACTGGAAAAGGGTCATACCGATTGGAAGAGCTTGATGGAACTCCAATCCGTAACAAATGGAACACTCAGAACTTACGTGTTTATTACAGCTAGTTGGTAAGGCGGCATGTACTCTTTTTCCTTACTTGAGTTTTTTCCCATTGGGTTTTCTCAAGAAGGTTTTAACGAGGCATGACCCCAACTACGCTCTCTTTGTAATATACTTTCAATGTTAATGAGAATAGAGTTTGATTGCCCTATCACTATCACTTCTTTTGTATGTTGTGATTTGTAGCCGTAGCTTAATACGCATACACCTCAGGACGGATGAACTCAACTACCAATTCCGTAGTTGACGGTGTAACTCCTCGAGGGACTGATGAAGACCCCTCAGGACGGATGATCTCAATCACACATTTTGTGTATTGACGATGTAACTCCTCAAGGTGGAATGGGTTGTAGGGCTGGTCCTTTTTCAAGGCCACAAACTGAACCCCATTCGAAGACCACATGGGTTGTAGGGCTGGTCCTTTTTCAAGGCCACAAACCAAACCCCATTCGAAGACTACATGGGTTGTAGGGCTGGTCCTTTTTCAAGGCCACAAATCGAACCCCATTCGAAGACTACATGGGTTGTAGGGCTGGTCCTTTTTCAAGGCCACAAACCAAACCCCATTCGAAGACTACATGGGTTGTAGGGCTGGTCCTTTTTCAGGGTCACAAACCGAACCCCATTCGAAGACTACATGGGTTGTAGGGCTGGTCCTTTTTCAAAGCCACAAACCGAACCCCATTCGAAGACTACATGGGTTGTAGGGCTGGTCCTTTTTCAAGGCCACAAACCAAACCCCATTCGAAGACCACATGGGTTGTAGGGCTGGTCCTTTTTCAAGGCCACAAACCGAACCCCATTCGAAGACTACATGGGTTGTAGGGCTGGTCCTTTTTCAAGGCCACAAACCGAACCCCATGAGAAGGCTTGGGCGCAGTAGGCTGGTTCATCCAGAAAACCATGCTTAACCCTGAGTAACGGGCGCAGTAGGCTCAGGATTAGCCCTGATCCGAACCCCGTGTTGAAGGCTTGGATTGTAGGATTGCACCGAACTCCAAGTACGGTTAGTAGGATCGAACCGAACACCGTATGAAGACTTGAGTTGTAGGACCGAACCGAACCTTAAGAGAAAGGTGTAAAACTTACCCTTTGCAAGGCTGTACCGGACTTCAAAGGCAACCTCCGTCCTCGACTTTGAAATATTCATTACAGAGCGGTTGAACGTTCATGTATCCACTCTACATCTTTGAGGTTAGATGAACCTTTCAAGCTTGTTAAGAAGTTAAAGGTAACTCTTACAATGAAATTTCCCTTCCCAACGTACTTGCACTTGGGGACAGGGCATACTTTAACTTAGTTATCGTTTACTTGTTGCAAAGTTATTATTTTAATCCGATGTGATAAAAACGCTTTTAACAACGGTATAGCCAGACAAGAGCGACTTTGCAGAGTATAGAAAAGGTTAAAGTATTATATATATTGTTAAGTCATTTGGCAATCATACACTGGACATAAACGATAAATGAGAAACAAGGCAAATTTTATTTCTTGAATGAAGAGGTGTACAGGAATTAAAGTATTTAAAAGCTGGAGCTGATCCCAGAACACAGCCATAATTGAAAGCATAAAAAATTAAGAAGCAGGTTGTTGATTCTCCCGAGTAGGCACCTCCGTCCTCTCCCCTTCAAGTCCAGCAGCTTGGGCCTTGTCCGCTCCGGCCTCAGGATCAGTTTGGGCAGCTTCTTGTGTCCTATCCTCAGGACCAGAGGTGGGCATTGCAGGTTCCATGCTCTGACCCTCCGGAAGTGGAGGCAGTTCGTAGAGAGAGTCGCGAGGGACTTGGTACGAGTCGTCTTTCATCACTTCGACAAGTTTCCCCTCGTGGAACTCATAGAACGGATCCAGTCCGTACAGATTCAATTTTGCCTCAGGGTTTCGATAGAATACTTGACGAAGTGCCAACCCAAAGGATTCGTAAGCTACCTGTTTACATATTTCCAAGGCCTTGGCAGCCTTGGTCTTAGCAGCAGTTAACTTCTTATAGAGCTTGGTAAAATCTTCCTCCGATGGGCCAGTGCTCGTACCTCCCTTCCTCAACTCCTCAAGCTGGGCCTGTATCTCCTTCCAAAGGGCCTCCCACTCCCCAAGGCTCTTGTTGTGTCCGTCCTCCATTACTTTGAGATCGTCAGCAAGCTTGGTCGACCTTTTCTTCTTCAGCTGTAGTTCTTCTTCGAGGAGCGGAATGGATTTATTCTGCTGTTGAAGCTTAGCAACCTGTCGTTCTAGAGCCTTATTAGCAAAGTGAAGTTGGCTCGCCTCTTCTGTCTTCCTCTGAAGTGTTTCCTTGGTGTTCTTCTGTTCAACCTCCACACTTCTACGAATTTCAGATTGTTTGGCCGACCATTTCTCCTTCACAGCGAGTTCGGCTTCGAGCTTTTCAACTTGCTCCATATAATCTGCCCTTTCGCTCAGGGATTCAAGGAGGCCGGACAGCTCGTCCAGCTGCCAACGGCCGGCCTTACAAGCTCCTCGAACTTCAGCAGCTTCGAGCGAGGGGCGAAGGCAGTATCTAGCCTTTGGAAGAGTGGGGGGCATGGACCCCTGAAACCATAAGTAAGGGGCAAGAAAGGAATCGCGTGGAGGGTCGAACGCCAGAGGAGGGCCACTCTCAGAAGTCGGGGCGGATGTGGTTTGCGATGTGGGGGCAGAAGAGTCAGGAACGGGCTTCTTCCCCTTATCTTTCTTCATCCCAGATTCTTCAAGTGTTTTCTGGCGCTTCTTCGCAGGGTCACCAGAAGAGGGTTTTTCCTGATCCGCTGTCTTGACCAGATGCCTCTTTTTCTTCTTTTTCTCTGGGATGGCCTCCTCATCGCCCGCCCCAGTGGCCTCCGTTTGCTTTTCTATCTCTTCCTCGTCAAAGAGAGGAACTTCCTTACCCACTGCAGAGGTCAGGGGAATGAGTGGAGCTTTGGTGGCGTTCCTTTTTGCCTGAATCTCATTCTCCTCGGAGGAGGAGTCATCATCAGCCATCATGGTCCTTAAGGACAACATTTCGGGGCAGGCTTTTTTAATTTGTTCTGCAAAACAAGAAAGGTTGAGTTAGCACGTGAGAAGAAGATAATCAAAACAGAATAAGTATACAACACAAATACAGTAAGAGCGGATATTACGAAGATAGGTGGTTCGGACGTCGTCCTCTGCCAGGAGGAGCCTGCAGGAAAATCCTTTGAGCGTTTTCGAGGCCGTCTACATGGCGCTCAAAACCTCGACGGAATGAGAGGAGAGTTCACTCTCATCAGTGTAATAAGCACGGCTCATAAGGAGAAAATGCTCGTGCGTCCAACTGAGGGGGAACTTGGTGAATCCCTCCTTGTTACGCCAGAAGACCGGCTTATTGGGCTGAATACGGACCCGCGTGTAGTAATGTTTGAAGGAGCGCCCATCCACCTTCGCGGATTCTGTGTATGATTTGAAGTTTATCACCCTTGAGTCACAACGGAGCGTTATGAACCCAAGGCCGCCCTTCTTGTTAGCACGGCGGACCACTTGGCAATAATGGAACAGCTTGGCCAAAGTGGCGGAGAAGTTGAAGTGCTCTCCTAGGATTTTGAGAGCCCGCACTAGACCCCAACCGTTGGGATGCAGCTGTGTAGGGGCACAGTCCAAGAAGCGCAGGACGACCATCTGGAATTCCATCATGGGGAAGCGCACCCCCAGCTTCAGAAACACGAAGTCGTACATATAGACCGACCTCTCATCAGGGACGATATGGCAGACTCTCTCAGAGGGACGGGGTGCCAGCACAGCATAGCGTGCTTTGTACTTCTTGTCTGAGTAAATCTTGCAGTGGAGAGGGACCGTGCGCTCCTCTTCACTTGCGTGATGTGAGGGGATCTCCAGGAATTCCTCTTCCACCCAGCAGTAAGGTCTTTCCCTATTGAGCTTTTCCCAGTTCAACCGGTGTGCCACAACGTTGACACACCCTTATGCGGTTCGGAGAACCAAAGTTTTGCCGGACCCAGGGATTTCCATGGTTGTGGATGCACGATGGAACACGTACGTACTGTGGTAAAAAGCAACATCGTCAGAGAGGTAGCCTTCATCACTTGACCCTTCATTAGAGCGGCTGGTAGCCCTCGAGTCAAGGGGAACCTCAGAGCGGTGTTGAGAAGAGGACGCTCGTGAGGAAGATGTTTCAACCCTCTCTGAGCGACGAAGCCCAGCCACAGGAAGATTCACTGGAATCCTCCCACCATGATGGCTAAGGGGGGCTCGAGAGCTAGAATTCCCCCTGTTCGAGGGACCAGCGTTGCCTGTTCCAGGGCGCATGGTGGAAGCAAAATGATTAAAATTTGTAGGGAGATGAAGGAAAGGGAGGTTACCTAAAAGGAAGAGGAACTTTGTGAAGTTTGAAGGCAGCAAGGAAATCTCCAAGAAATTTGAGCAGAGTTTCACTAAGCTTGAAGACAGAGGTGAATTCCCAAATTTGTTAAGAGTCCCTTTTATAGGTAACGAGGAGGCACAGTGCTCTGTTGGAAGTCACAACGCTTGCTTCAAAACGCAACCCTTTGAATTCAAACGACGTCGTCGTTTCGTTGTGTTCGAGCGCGAAAATGGTAACGTTTCAGCAAACGTTTTTGCAAAATGGGCCCCCCTTTTTGTTTGAATCCAGGCCCAATAAACCCAATCGACGGTTATGCTCTTGGGTAATGATGGCTCGTGCGTAAAAGGCGCATTTAATGTCCAATCATTTCAGACGTATTTAATGCATTTCAAACACTCTTCGAATACCAAGGGTTTGATTCCCAAAGACTCTTGGGATTTCCCTCACTATTTTATATTGTCTGAGTCTGTTGTGTGTAGCATCAGAAGAGCGGCCACCCAATTGACAGGACGGATGCCTTAGAGCTTCCAGGTAATTCCCAGAACATTCCACCGGCATCCAGACTTCTCAAGGGTTGTATAGCTCATATGAGCAACTTAACAGTCCCTCATACAAGCTAGGGGATAGATGATCCGGTCTGGATACCGGCCCCCAATGTTATGACGTCAGATTGATCTCATATAAGGAGAACCGGTGTCACGGTTCATTATTGCCATACCGGATATCCGGTCTCCCCTCATCCGCTCTTGTCCCATCAGCTGTTCCATTCGTTTTCTCTACAACGGATGATCGTTCGTTCTCACCAAACGTCTATATAGCCGTTAGACCCTCAGTCACAGCGAGATAAGAGTTCCTAATAACTTATCAGCGAAGATACTCTATGTGGTAGAATATGTCATGTCAATGGCCTCAGAGAGCAAGTACATGTGTCAGCGAAATATGCGGAAAGGTGATTATCCTCTATCCATATCACGGGATCGTACCCTGATAATTGACCTACCCCCCTGACACACTCTGAGTACTGAGCCACTTTGATTGACACACTTCACACGCTATCAGAACCAAGGGGCCCACTTGCACCCAACGATTCATTTCCTACGTTCAACTATAAATAGCTCATTTCAATACACATGCAAGGTTACGTTGTCCTAACTTACTCTTTGCTATTATATCGCTTGAGCATTCACTGAGTTCTTATACTCTTCTAACTTGAGCGTCGGAGAATCTTCGCAGGTGGCACCACCTTTCGCCCCCACTTCAACGTGAAACGTTGGTGTGAAGGATCTCCAGGACAACAAGACCGGTTTTCTCCCACTGAGAGACCGGATCACGACACCGGATACCCGTGATACCGGTGTACAAACCCTAAAACACCTGTATTCTTGTGGCTGGTCCCACACCGGATCCTAGACCCCGGTTCAGACCAGTTCATATATATATATAATGTATAATGTATCTTATGAGAAATCATTTATTAGATGAAAGTAAGAGCACTAAATCTATATCGTACAATCATACATTGATGATCATGAATAAACTTTTTTTAAGTCACATGATTGTTACATGATCAATTAAAAAGACACGCGACTTTTCAAAAAAACTCACATCACCTATATATTTTAATTTTGATTATCCATGATAAGATATAACAGTTCAGATTTATTTTTCTTACTCTCATCTAATAAAGTTCTTCTCACATGATATGTCGCCAATATAATGTATTTTTATATTTTTAATTTTACTAGTTGAGTAGGTGGTTTGTGTAATATGTCTCGGGTTTTATTCCTATACAATGCATTCTTTTTTATTTTTAATTGTACTTATCAACGAATAAAAATTTAAAATATTTTAAAAAGATAAGAGACCCAACTAACTAAAAACACTACAAAAGTTCTTTGATTTAGCCCAAGGGCTTAGCGTGGGACTTTATCGCTTTAGAGGGTGACTTATCCCATGCCGCACTCAAAAACTGGAAAGGTATACACTACTTGGTTTTGAACATTGGTTGTGGTGTGGGACAGTGTCCTAGACTTTTCAATTTTGTGATAGATTGGGGTTAGGATTTTAAAATTTTGGCTTAGGACATATGCATATAGCAACCTCTTTCCCTTTCATTTCTTCCTCATTTCATATTTTTCTCTCAAATTATCTCAATGTCCTAAATTTTATTTTGTGTTATTCGAAGCGTAGAGGAAACCATTTTGTTTCCCGTTGGTGTCATTATGTTCTTAATGCAAAAAGAAGTCTTTTGAGCTTATTAAAATTTCAAACAACTCAAATGTTAATAACCTATTTAATTCTTTTAATTTTATGCTTTAAGATTCTTTATAAGAACTCTAGGATAGATTACTTAGACTTACATGTTTTAAAAAATATTGACATATAAACTTTAGGATAGATGATTGACTGTAAAATTTATTCATTAGAAATTTAGGACTTTGGAAATTTAAAAATTAAACTTTCAAAGTACAATTTAGAATAATCATAAAATTTTAAATTTCAAATTATACTTTAGAAACTAAATAAATTATAAATTTCTAATTAGAGTTAGGAAAATAAAAAAATAGAAATTTCAAATTAGAATTTAGAAAGTAAAAAAATTAGAAATATGCAAATTAAATATATACTCAAATTTTACATAATTAATGTTGGTTTGGTGTGTAAATTTGAATAACACATGTAATGGTTCAGAGTCAGACTTAAAAGGGGTTGAATAAGTCTTAGACTCTTTTATAGAATTTGAACTTTTAAAGCGTAAGCAATCAGACTTGTTAAGCAAACTTAATAAGAGCAAGGAAAGAGAAGAATGAACATAAGGAATTTATACTAATTCACTTTTAATGCAGAAGCTACGTTCAGTCCCTTCCAAATTGAAGGATTTCCACTATTGTAAAATCTCCTTTACAATTTCAGCACCAGACTTGTGCCACGAATATTCTTAACTTCAGTCACTTCTCATTTAAACCCAAGTATTCTTTCAAAAAGTCATTCCTAATTCAAACCTAAGTATTCTTTCAAAAGCTTCTTCAGGCCACAAATTGTTTCCCACAGAAACTAAGGGCTGACAACACACCATACTTTTACACAATAACAGGTTTGAAAAGATAGATTGTGTAAGGTATTTCTGACAACTTAATGTATAAAAAGATACAAAGAATGAGCTAATACACTAAGTAAGATAGACAAAAAGACCAAGGTCTGCTAAATGCAAAATAACAAAGAAGACCTTTGTCCAAGAAAAAAGAGCAAAAAAAAAAAAGAATGTGTTGATTGTAGAAATTTTCTTCATGATCATAGAGAATCTCTCTTATATATCTTCAACTTTGAATCTCTTCAAATATATAGGCCACTTAAGATGATCGTTTGATAAGCTGGTGAGGAGATATAGTCATTGGAAATCCTTTAAAGGAGGTTTTGTTTGTTTATAAGCACCAGACCTTGAGAAGATGATGAGATGCCAAAGGTCTGGTATAAAGAAACTTTGAAGCTTGCATGAAAAAGGAGTTTCTTGAGATCTTTAGAGCATAAGGATCATTTATTGGCTTTCTTCTTCTAATTAACGCGCAGAGCATATTGTTGTTGTCCTTTTGTAACTTCCTGACGCAATAAATGACTGTAATCAGCTTTTCTGAAATGTGCAGGGTAATTGCATTAGTTTCTTCATAGGTGAGGTTTGGTTCCCTCATTTTTTTATCTCTTATATTCTTTGATGATAAGCACGGTTATTCTTGATAGGAGCTTAACTCGAAGAATCATTAAAAAGGGTTTAGAATGTTGTATAATGAGTGCTTGAAGTAACGTTCTTGTTGCATGATCTTGTTGCTTCAAAAGTTTGAGGTTTGATTGGTAGTCCAAAGGTCTAAAAGTTCTTGAATTAGACTCTTTTTGGGAAAAGTATAGAATTACACTTTTCTTGAATCAGACTTTTGTCCTGATGGACTCTCTCTTTCTTTTGTAACCAGTGTACTTAGAATTTATTTCCTGAAACACTTAATTTGAACAGTTTAGAACACACATGGGTAGGCTTCATTTAATTTAAATGCCTTGACGTGTGTTTTTAATAAATCTTGGGGTCTAGTTGGGGTTTGGTCAATGGTTATTACTAAATTCCTCTTCAAACTAAACTTGGTTTCAACAACATGTATTACAACACAACTCAATTAGAACAAATTAGGCACAAAGGACTACGTTGATGAATCATCACGCTAGACCATGGTAAGTTATAGTCAACGTTAATTTGATTTAAAATTTAATTAAATTTAAAATTATATGCATTCATAATGGTTTTTAATTTTTTTAATAGTTAAAAGAGTACCAACGACATTTGGACAGGCTGGAGGTGACTCACTTGATGTTGTGGTGAGGATTAAGCTTAGGATAAACAGACTTAACGGAACGCACCTCAAACCCAGCAATAACGTCCCCCTATACCTAACAGTAACCCCTAAACCCAGTAATGACCCCATGGTTCTTATGGTCCTTTAACAAGTGTACCAAATCAATGAGTAGTTTCAATAAGTAAGAGTTGTCAAATCCATGGAGACTTATAAGATATTCAATAATAAAATAACAATTGCTTATAAATCACAATAAATATATATACATTATGTTCAAGGTTTGTTCATAAATTTATTGATTTGAAATTGATTGGTTTTAAGCAATAAAAGCACTAAAATGAAGTTGACAAGTGATAAAAGGCATTGGGATCAAACTTTCTTATTTTATTCATTCTTTTGAGATCCTATTACGTATGGTTAGATATTAAATCAAGTTAATGTGGCATAAAAGTCACTAAACTCAATCCTTTAATGAATAGATTATAAACCCTAACATTAAGTCCCAATCCCTTGACAACCCAATGCTAAGATTTGCATAAAAAAGTTTTAACAACTGATCCGGTATCAATATCAGCCCCAAGACAACGGTAACACAGGTAAGGGTAAGACTAGTCCAAAAACATAGCAAAGGCCTGAGCTATAAGGAAACTGATATGCTTACTAGATGGACCTCAGTCAATAAAGCCTTTCATCAATCAGAATTTCAGAGGCAAGTGGGCAACTTGCCAGAAAAGATGACCTAAAGCTTATCAGTTGTTAAATCACAGGTTGTTCCTCAAGGAGGCTATAAATATAACCATTCAAAAACAGATAAGCTAAGGCTGCGTTTAGTTAGAGAAAATTATTCTAGTTTTCTGCTTGTTTTCCAAAAATTTTATTTCATAGAATAGATAGAAAAATTCTTGAAAAATTTTCTCACTTTTCAGTTTTCTTGAAAAACATCTTTAAAGACTTCTCCATTTTCCTAAAAAATAGAAAACACCTTTTCAGTTTTCTATAAGTTTTCTTTGAATATTTTGTAAACAAACACCTTTTCTAGTTTTCCAACTTTTTCAAGAATAATTTTCTATTTTTCTTAGAGAACTTGTGAACTAAACACGACTTGAGCATTTCTATTACTTTCAAGCTCCGTTATTTAGTTGTTCCATTACTAACTTAAGCATCGGAGTTTCCTTATAAGTACAACCACCACTTGTTCCAGGATTTTGAAGATCGTTATTTCGAGGCATTGAAACTGAAGGACATAGTGCTCCCACTGAGCCTGTGTTGATAATACCAAACTCCTATTGAGCCAATATAAAACTTGAGTGATTTAGAGAGATTTGATACCGGTAGAGAGAGAGTACCACTTTATCCTCTACATACCAAACATTTCAACAACCATTAGAAATTAACTTTATCTCTAGAAGAAGAATCTAATGGACATTTCAACCCAAAAACTCATTTAGTAACCCAAACATATATAAATAACATTTCATTAAATAGAAATAAGCATTAGGCATGAGAAATGTGTTGGGAAGTGGCCTCAAACTTACGAGGGGGTGAATAAGTCTTGGATTTTTATCGCAAAGAGTGAAAGCAAATAATAAAGGAGTAATTAATTTAAATAACTCTTTTTACAAAAGCAATTTAGAAAAGGATTTTTGAGAGATGTATGAATAAAAAAGCTTTTAGTAAATATGATTTCAAGAGTAAATATAAACAATTGAAGAATGAAAGAGATAATAAAGTATAGGAGAAGGAATAAGAAAGAGCACACCATGATATATCCTAATCTGATCACCACCACTATGATCTAGTTCAGTCTCCAAGCCCAAAGGCTTAGAATTTTGTACTTTAGTATGAAACAGTTGCAAAAGTATCTATTTACAACTCTTAGACCACCTAGCCTAAATGTAAAACTTCCTCACAACCCATTTCTCAAAACCAATAGGATCAAAGTAGCCTTAAGGTATCCAAGAGATCATTATCTTTCACCTTATAACTAAACACTCTAGTCCAAGAGCACAAATAAAAAAATAGAGGATCACCACCTAAATCCTATGACAGAGAAAAAACTTAGAAGAGAGCAAGAAGAAAACAACTTGTGCAAGAAAAAATACATAATGGTTGGTGTGTATATTTTTTAAGACTGGACACTCAATTTATAACAAAACAAATTCCCAAAATACGACACCTTTTAGAAATAAGTCAAAAGGTCAAAAAATGACCCAATTACGAAGTAATTGGTTCGAACCAAGCAACCCACTTTTAGCCTAGATTACACTTTTCAGCCTAGTGTGCATATTTTTTGGTCTTTGATTCATTTTTGGCTCCTTAAAAAAGTTAAACCTTTGTTTATTTTCCCTTTGCTTAATTCATGGTCTTTTAACCACCTTAACAATTTAAATATATTCTAAGGCCCAAACACAAAGAAGTAAACACTCTAAATCACTTCACGTCCTTAAAGCTTTAAGTTCTACATATGGACTTCACATAACAAGACCATCCCTGAATTATTTCCTTTTGCATTGAGCTTAACCTTGCCTTACTTCTACTTAGTCTCAGGTTCCCTTTGGTTTGTCATTACCAAAAATACCTGCCTACAAAGACAAGAATTATAGTCTCTCCTTTTTTATGATGGCAAACCATTTTATAGGGTGTCAAGATTAAAGTAGAATAATGAAAAACTAATTATATAAATATTATGAAAGCTTTTCCTAAGACAACATTAATCATAAACTTTCCTAAGGAGAACAAATAAGGAAATAAATCTTAAGGACTACCCCACAACAGATTTTACTTCTTATAGCATGATTCTTCCCCTATTAAACATTAAGATATTTCTCCCCCTTTGACATTATCAAAAAGCATATAGGGAAAACAAATAACAAAGACAAATTTTACTTTCAAGGGGAATCCTTTTGTATAAACATGGTGTCCAATCGCCTTCGGACATCCCTCACATCCATACAAAGATCATGAACCTCTACTTTAACATTGCCTTCAATCTCTCGTAAATCTACTCACAGGTCTCTGATAAGAGTGTTGGAATCACGAGTCTCCTCGTGTATTGTAACACCCATAATTTCATTATTTCTTATTTAAAATAAAATTTCAAAGGAATTTGATTATAGTTCTTTAGAACTTTTTGATTGTTATATAATTTATAATTTTTTGGAATTTTTATATTTTTTCATTTTTTGAGAATGACAAAAATACTCTTAACCTTTCATCTAATAACCAAAATGCCACTGCCGACATCATCGCTTACATCATCGGTGGGTAAATACTTACATCATGAATAGTGATCAGTGGGTGAATACTTACATCATAAATAGTGACCTGTGGGTAAATACTTACATCATGAATAGTAAAATAAATAATTAAGTAATCTTAAATAGTAAAATTTTCTTCCTATAAATAGATGGCTCATTTACAACATTTTCACACCAAAATTAGAGAGAGAATCTAAAGAGATAGTACTTAAGAAATTAGAGGGAAGTAAGTTCTTCTGGTAAAAAGAGATTCTGTCGGAGGTGTAAGGTAATAATATTTTTCTTCTATATTCTTTTTATAATTATTTAGATTATTCTTTTTAGCACTCTTAAACTATTAATATACTATTACTATTATGAATAAGTTAATATAGTAAAAATAACTTACGACTATGTGTTATTTTACGATTTACTATTACTATTCACTATTTGCTGTTATTATTCACAATTTACCATTTGTTGTTATTGCTCAAAATTTATTATTTACCGTTATTATTCAAAATTTATTAGTTACCGTTACTATTCAAAATTTACTATTTATTGTTACTATTCAAAATTTACTATTTATCATTACTATTTAAAATTTATTATTTACTATTACTATTCAAAATTTACTATTTACTGTTATTGTTCATGATTTACCATTTACCATAACTATTAAAAATTTACTATTCACAATTTACTATTTAATGTTACTATTCAAAAAAAATTATTATTTACTGTTACTATTGATGATTTACTATTTATCATTACTATTTACTATTACTATGCATAATTACTATTTATCATTTCTGATAGCAATCTTAATTTTCATCATATGTCTATACTGAAATAAATTAATATTAATATTTTGTTAGAACTTGGAGGCGCAGAGCGAATTCACTGTTGATAGTAAATCAAGGTAAGGGGGTGAGTTAAGAATATAATATGAAAATACATAAGAATATTGGGAGGAGTCCCCTACTCCTTTAAAACATTACAATATTATTATTTTAAAATAATAACTTTTAACTTAAAATTTATAATAATTGTTATTAATAAATTAAGCATCTTGTGTAACTTAATATCTGAAATATTTATTCAAGAACTTGAACTATTATGACCTATACGGACTGGACTGAACCTATGTAAGGACTTAGACTATTATGTCCTATATGGACTGAACTAGACCTATGCAAGGATTGTACTATCTTGGATTTACATAGACCTGTGCGAGGAATTGACCATAGAACTTAAAACAAACTTTATTAATTTAAATAATCATTGAATTTTAAATTATCATATTTATAACTGATGTTTAATTATTTGATTTGATTATGATTGTTAATATTTACTTATGCTTTATGATGTTTGATTGTGATTGACAAATGTTTAATTATGATTGATAATCTTGTACTGTGGAGTTTGAGCATATAGCAAGCATGACGGAAAGCTAAAATTCAGTAAGAATTTACTTATCTCCTACTTCTTTATTTACTTATTCATTTTTATTCAAATTACTTTTAAGAAATTTCTTAGATTTCAATAAAACTACACAAGTTTTTAGAAATCTCTTTTTATCTTTTAATATATAGGTATATATCTTTACTAAAATTTAGATTTTTAGTTAGTTTATCAGAAAGAAAAAGAAAGAGAAATTATTTTATAAAAATAAATTTTTACTAATATTTTAATATATATATATACATGTTATTTAAATGTATAAAAATATTATACAAAATTTTCAAGTACTAAGATTTTAAAGATTGATAATTCCAAATTCGAGTTTTTAGTAATTGATTTTGAATTAACCTATAGACTTTCTATAGAAGGTTGTGAAAAATATATTTAAGGCTTTGAAACTCAAATTATAAGGAGATTTGATTTGTGATTTGAAAAGGAACTGCACTAAAATTCTATGTGTGTATTTGAGAATTTGAAAATGTACAGTTTACTGGGGTGGCTATGTTGCGATTCGTAGGCCCCGATAATATAATTGAGTTTCTAAAAGCCTTAACCAACTAAATACGCGAGTAGTTCATGCATCATGGATCATCAAAGAGAAACAAAAGGATATTGTCTGGGACGAATTATAGAAACCGAGGATACATTAGAGGAGGCTTAATTGTGAGCCTTGGGATGAGAGGGTGTAAAAGGGTGCTTCAGGGGACCTGGGGTAGCTCCCTAGTGTCGGGTACTTTCACAATAAAAACCTTCTCAATATGACTAGTCTCTAAGTGTTTCCATGCCAGTTGAGCTGTTCATGTTATTATTATTCGGAATTATAGAACAGTGTAAACTCCTGGTTGGCCCAATGCAAATTAAAATTTAAGGGGCCGCATATATAGGTAAGTTATGATGAAGATATTGCATAACATTCATACATTCATAATTGATTGTGTATGTGATTGTGATTGATATTATTATACTAGTTTGTGAAAACCCTTTATTTCTTATGTCCTATTTGGGAATATTATATTCTGTTTCTCACTCCTTTCTCCGTGTTTTGTTTCATATGTTTTAATTGATGGTTTGCATAGAGGGAGGGATCGAAGAATCTCGATAGTATATATAGCATGTACTAGAAAGGGAGCTCGGTATGAATACCGTGGTCCAATGAATAAATAATGTCATTAGGCAACTGCTCTTGGGCCATGGAAGTTTCCTCTCTTTCTAATAATTTTTAATATCTATTTTATTTGGATGAATGTAAAATTACTTTATAAATTTTAATGATATTCATGAGGTATTTTAGAAATATTGTATGTAATTTTACTCTGATAGTTTCTTTTAGCGATTATATTTTTAGTAAAAAAAAATTTCATGAATTTTTTAGAAATTATTGAGATGTAACAGAGGGTGTTACATGTATCCCTTACATCATTACAATCATTCCACTATACAGAGTTTGATCTACTGATGTACTAGATTCATCTTTACTTATGGTGCAATTTGGATGCATTGGTGTACTCATGGGTTTGACATCATCCATTTTAAATTTTATGAGTAACTCTTTGGTGTATTTTTGTTGATGAATAAAGATTCCATCAGCAGTCTGTTTAATCTGCAGACCAAGGAAGAATTTGAGTTCACCCATCATGCTCATCTTTGCACAGACTTTATTCAGTAGCACCAAAGACAATGTCATCCACATAATTTTGCAATATAAGAAAGTGTTTATCTGAGCCATTCCTAAACAAGGTGGTATCAATATTTCCTCTGGTAAAGCCTTTTGATTTCAAACATGAACTGAGTCGATCATACCAAGCTCTTGGTGCTTGTTTCAGACCATACAGTGCTTTACTTAATTTGAAGACATATGTTTCAAAAGATTTGTCTTCAAACTCAGGAGGTTGTTTTACCAAAAATTATTCTTCAATAAAACCATTTAGAAAAGTACTGTTAACATCCATCTGATATAATTTAATTCCTTTATAAGTAGCAAATACGAGTAGAATCTGTATAGCTTCAAGTCTAGCTACAGGAGCAAAGGTTTCAGTAAAGCCTATACCTTTCATTTGATAATAACCTTGTGTTATGAGCCTTGCTTTATTCCTTACAATTTTTCCTTCTTCATCCAGTTTGTTTCTGAAGAGCCATCTTGTTCTGGTGATACTTTTGTTCTTCGGTCTTGGGACTAATATCCATACCTTGTTTCTTTCAAACTGATTGAGTTCTTCTTGCATAGCTATGATCCAGTCAGAATCTTCTAAGGCTTTTTCAATGGTCTTGGGTTTAAAGTATGAGACAAGTGCCATTAATGATTGATTGTAAAGTCTTGATCTGGTCCAGACTCCTTCAACTTGATCTCCAATAATGAGATCTGAAGGATGGTAGGTCTTAAACTTCTATTCTTGAGGTTTTTCTGGTTCAGACACTGTCTATTAGTCTGTTTCTTGTTGTTGATGACCAGTAGAGTCTGATGGTTCTGATTCTCCTTCAGGTTGTATAATTCCTGTATCATCACATTCTAGATCTGCCAATTTCTTGTCAGTCTTTCTTAACTCATCAAACCTTACATGCTAACATGTCCTAGCTTCTTGTGCTAGATCCATTTCTCTTTAGACGAGGAGAAAAGACAAGTTACCTTATACCAGGTCTTTTGGAAATTCATTTGGATCTACTCATAATTTTGTATAAATTTTCAGTTCCATTTACAAACTGTGTCAGGTCTATAGTAAGCGTGGTTACTTCTTATTGAAGGGATTTGATTTCTTTATCTTGAGAGATACAACGAGCATCTGAACTATTCAATTCAGTTTTCAAAAAATCATTTTCCTTTTTGAGCTTATGTATCTCCTCAATATGCATCTTTTCTTTCTCATCAAGTTCCTTAAGAAGTTCTTGATCTGAGTCATTTTTCTTCAGTTCAAATATTGTATCTTCATATGAAGAAATAGTTTCATATTATTTCTTTTTCAACAGTTTATAGGTTTTAAAAAGAATTGAAAAATCTTTAAAAAGGGCTTCATAATTTTCTTTTAGTTCAGAGTGATTTACCTTTTTGCTTCAGATTCATCTAAACTGACTTCAGACTCTGAATCTATTTTGGCTATAAGGTAAATCTGATCAGACTATGTCTCTTCTTCAGACTCACTTGTGCTAGTGTGATCTTCATCATCTCAAGTGATGAGTCTTTTTTGCTTCTTAAAGAATTTCTTTTTCTCTCTTCTATCTTTACGATCTTTGTTCAAAAGAGGAAATTCTGCCTTTATGTGTCTTGGTTTCCTGAAGTTGAAACATTCTAAAACAGATTTATCAATCTTAAACTTAAATTAACTTTTATCTTTAGGTTCCTTTTTGCTGAACCTTCCAACTCCACCTTTATTTTTTTTCAGAAGTCTGTCAAATCTCTTAGTGACAAGGGCCAACTCTTCATCAGTGTCCTCATCTCCTTCATCAGATGCAATGTCTAAGCTAGTTGACTTGTCAACTTTGGGCTCCTTGCATCTCTAAGAAGCCTCTTTGGGCTTCAAGGCAATGTTATTGGAAGATGAAGGCTTTGACATTTCTTTCTGGTTGAGCTTTAGCTCATGAACTCTTAGAACTCCAAGAAGTTCATCCAAAGTTAGAGTGCCGAGGTCCTTGGCTTTCCTCTAGTGCAACACACTTAACATCAAACTTTTCTAGTAAACATCCCAGAAGCTTTACATTGATGTCTTTAGTGGAAGATGTAGATCCCAAGGCTTTGAGCTTATTGAGTAAAGTTTGAAATCTTCTAAACATCTGGTCAACAGATTCATGTTCTTCTATTTTGAAGTTGTCATACTTCTTGGTCACAAGGATTTTCTTAGAAACCTTGACATTGAAGGTTCCTTCATAGTTGCGTTAAAGGGCATCCCAGATCTCCTTTATAGATTTATAGTTGTAAACCTTATTGTATTTATATTTAGTTATAGCACATATTAGGAGAAATCTAGCTCTAACATTTAACTCTATTTTCTTAAAGTCTGTAGTGGACCACTTATCTTCAGGAATTAATTTTCCTTCATTATCTGTAGGAGCTGGTTCATCACCCCTTGTGATTATTCCCCATAGAGCATACTGAGTAGATTTAATGAACATTTCCATCCTGTCTTTCTAGTAAGTAAATCTTCACCAAGAAAGGCAAGTGTTCTATTCACAGAAGAACCTTCTGTAGTAAGAGATCTTGAGAAGAGGCCATGGATCTTGATCCTTTTTACTCGAAAGAGTAATCAACTCAAAAGGACAAGCTCTGATACCAATTGATGGCATAGAGTTAGACTTAAAAGGAGGATTGAATAAGTCTTTAACTCTTTTTTGTAAAACATACAGACTGATGAATAGTTTAAAAAATTTAACAGACCAAGGAAGAGATAGAGAATCATATAGCAAATTTATACTGGTTCACTTCCAATGCAAAAGCTACCTCTAGTCCCTTCAGACTAGAAGGATTTTCACTATTATAAAAAGCACATTTACAATATCTGCACCAGCCCAGTACCTCAAGTATTCTTGACTCTAGCCACTTCTGGCTTATAACCCAAGTATTGTTTCAAAAAGCCACTCTTGGCTATAGACACCCAAGTATTCTTTTAAAAGCCTCTTTAGGCCACAAATGTTTCCCACACTAACAGACTTTGGTAACATACCAAATCATACAGACAGTAGAGATAAAGGGTTTTGATGTTACAACAAATAACTCAGCGTACATGAATATGAAATGTTAAGACATGTACACTAAGCTACAGACTACTATAAGTCAAGGTTTACTAGCAGCATAACTACAAAGAAGACTTAAGTAGTAAAATTCAAGAACTCAAACTTTTTAGGAAAAGTCTTTCAAACTTTTAGTTTCTTAGAAAGATCAAAGAGTGTTGGATAATGAGTGCAAAAAGTTTCTTTTGAACTTGAAAGCTTCTTGTATTTATAGTCCTTCTTGAGATAGTTCTTGGTTCATCTTGAATGATGTTGATCTTCTCGAGGATTGTATAGTCAGCGGGTGCAGAGGCATGCTTCAGAAATGATTCCTTAAATGGATTACCTCTATAGTCTTCTTAAAAAAGATCCTTTTTTGCTTATTTATTTTGAGTAATTAGGTACATCTTCATAGCAGTTGACTTTAGGCTGTCTGTTGTGTGCAGGTTCACTTTTACTGACACGTTGAACTATGCGAGGCAATTTTCTTGATTCTTGTGAGCAAGCCTTCAACTTTTCTGTTAATTTCCTTTCTAATGATAGGCACAAATTTTACATGTGAAAGTCCATGCAGCTCTGTATTTAGAAAAAGAAAGACCCTTTTTGAATGATGTATCATAAGAGAGAAGACATCATCTTGAAGTCTGTAGCTTTAGAAAGACTTGATTTTTCTTGAAGTCTTTAGGGAGTGCAGACTCTTCTTGTCATGAGCGAATTTGAGTTTTACGAACTCCCCCTATTCTATGTAATTAGAGTTCTACGGACTATCTGTCACACTTGAACAGAATGATTAGATAAATCAAATGTATAGACTTCATTTTAGCTAAGAGTCTTAATGTATATTATTGACAAATCACATGGGGTTTAGACTTCTCAGTCCTGAGTTCAGACTTGATTCTAACAGCTCATAAGATGTTTTTTTTAAAATAGGCCCAATCAAGATCCGATTCATCACAAAATATATATGCTCATTGCATTAGCCCAAAATTGTTTTAGAAGATCATTTTCATCTAGCATGGTTCGAGCCAATTCTTGCAAAGAACTATTTTTCCTCTCACCAACTCCATTATGTTAAGGCATTCTTGGGACAAAGAAATTTTGCTCGATCCCATGGCTTTCGTAATAGTTTAAAAAAATAACATTTTCAAACTCTCCCCCATGATCACTTTGGATGGACGTAATTTTCAAATCCTTTTCATTTTGAATAACCTTTGTTAATTTTTTGAACACTTTGAAAGCTTCATCCTTAATGGTTATGGATAGGGTCCACGTAAATCAAGAGTAATTATCTAGAATCACAAAAGCATAATAATTACCACTAAAATTTTTAATTCTAGACGGTCTAAATAGATCCATGTGTAAAATTTGTAAGGGCCAGTTTGTTAAAAAACCATATTTTTCAATTTAAAAGAAACCCTTACTTGTTTCCCCTTTTGACATGTATCATAAAAAAATTCAAAATTTAGAAAGGGTAGACCATCTACTAGGTTTTCCGAAACAAGTTTATTAAGATGCTCAAAGTGAATAGGGCAATTCTCTTATGCCACAACCATAATTATTTTCTTTTGACAGAAGGTTTTTAGCACCACTTGAGGGTAAATCATCGAGGTAACCATATAAATATTATCAAACTCTATGCCCAATAAACTTTATCTTTTTGTCCTTTTTATCCTTAATAATGCAGCATCTAGAATAAAAAAAACAACACAATTACTTTTGTCACATAATTGACTTATGCTTAGGAGATTATGCTTAAGTCCTTCAACTAGGAGCACATCAAAAATAAAGGTTGATTGAGGATTACCTACCCTTTCAACTCCAACGATCCTTCCTTTGGTGTTGTCATCATAGGATACATGATCTTTGTTGTGAGGAATGATTTGATCGAATTTGTCCTTGTCACCAGTCATGTGCCTTGAGCACCCACTATCTAGGTATCACCTTGAGTTGCTTGACTTGAAGTACACCTATAAGAACATTCTAGGCTAATAGGGGTGTTCATCAACCGATCTGGACCGCTAAAAACTACTCAACCGATCTGAAAATAGTCAAAACCAATCAAACCGAAAATTGAAAATCAAAAAACCCGAAACTATGAAAGAACCATTTTTCATGATCGATTTCAGTTTGGTTTTCGGTTCCACTTATAGAAACCAAACCGAACTAAACTAAACTGCACCTTTTATATATTTTGTGTATTATTTTATAATTTTGTTCAAACTGTATAATAACACTTAATTTTAAAAATTTATCCAGGTTAGAGGAAGAACTAGAAGATTAAAATCTTGACAACAACACTTAGTTTTTAATATTTATGTTGTATTTTACATTGAACCTTATTTAAGTAGTACTTTATTTATTTTATGTTTGAGTTTGAATAATTGAAAACTTGAGATGTTTTACTTATTAATGATTCTATCATTGCTGAAAACCTAAGATATTTTTTAAATTGCTATAATTATAATTCTATTTGATTTTACAAAAAATATAAATTGAAAAAAATTGAATAAACTAATCCAATCTAAATTGTATTTGATCATATCAGATCAGATGGTATCATTCATTTCAACCAAACTGTAACTTAACAAAGTGATCAGACCAGATGATATTTTATCTAAAAACCAAACCAATCCGACCGCGAACACCTCTACTAGTTAACCTTTATAGGTACCCATTTCTTTTTGGGTCCTTGAGTGTTAGATAAGGGATCTTTATCCCAAAAGCTTTACTTAAAGATACCTTTTTTTTCTAGTATTACATATAAATGCTTTGTGTCCTTTTATTCTATATTAATAACATTTAATTAATAGAATTATAGATTTTATTGTGGGACAATTTGTTTTACATTGTTACCAAATAAGTTTTTTAAAAGTCTTTTGTTGTTTACGGGGCTCATAACCAATACCCGTTTTTATCAAACACACATATTTGGATGCCAAGTAAAATATCCAAGTTCTTTTTCCCATTTGTAAGCTTGGCCAAAGTTCTATTCAAATCCTTAATTTCATGCTTTAAATGATTACATTTAGAACAGAAGGATACAAAGGATTCCAATTTAGTTTTTGAGAAAGATTTTTCAAGAGAAGTATTTTTATTAGCCAAATCTTTGTTAACAACATTAATGGAATCAAGTTGATTTTCAAGAGAAGAGATATGATCATTAGCCCTTTTTAACTTGCTTCCTATTTTGAAAAATTCTTTTTGTAAATCATGAAAAACATTGAATAGTTTATCATATGTGTTAGAGTCACTTACCTTATTTTTGTCTTCTTGATGATTTACTATAAGACAAAGGTTTGCCTCCTCATCGTCTGATGAGTCCAAAAAGCTATCTGAGTTGTCATCCTAAGCTATGCAGGCTCTTTTTTTGACCTTCTTATTGTTCTTGGATTTTTTGGCGAGTTAAGTGCAATCAGATTTGAAGTGCCCCACCTTGCCAAATTTGAAACAAGTGATGTTTCCATTCTTTGTTGGCTTTTTGCTTTGCCCTTTTCCCACTTTGTTCTTGTTGCTCATGAATTTGCCAAACTTTTTAATGAACAAGCTAACAGCTTCGTTATCATCATCACTTTCTTCTTTGATAAGTTCTTTCTCCTCAAAGGCTTTGAATGCTATGTTCTTCGTCTTTGAAGCATTTTCCACATATTCTTTTCAGCATTTGTAATTGTTTCTCACACTCTTGAAGTTTTACAAAAAGAGTTGTCAAGGACATGCTCTCCAAATCTTTGTAATCCTTTATAAGGATGACAATCGGTTGTCATTCTCTACCCAGACATCTTAACACACAACTAATTAAATGTTCATTAGGAAAGGATCTTCCCAATTCAAGAGATGGTTAACATTATGTACAAATAGCTTTTACATGTCTAAAATAGATTCACCTAGAAGCATTTCAAATAATTCCAAATCATGGTTAAAGTGTATTTATTCTAGACATTTTAACTTCATGAGTAACTAGTAAAATATCTTAAATTTCTGTGGAAGATTTACAATTTGTAACTCTAAAAGGTTCATCATGACCAAAGGCAAAGCAAATAATACTTTTACCTTTCAAATCTAATTTACCTCTTTTTTTCTCTTCATTCATCCAAATATCCTTTGGATTTTTAACCATTTTATCATCAACAATGTGCATTGGTAAATTAGGATCATTTAAAAAATACTCCAAATACCTTCATGGATTAACTCGATAAAGATTTACATGTGAGTTTTCCGAAAGGTATATCAAAGGCCGCTAAAGGTTGATGGTTTATTAATAGTCACACCTTCTCCCAACATCCCGTTTGAGGCTATTCTCTTAAGTTGTGAAGATTTAATATAAGAGACCAAGCTCTGATACCACTTTTGGATTGTGGCCTTAGACTTAAGAAGGGGTGAATTAAGTCTTGGATTTTTCTCTTAAAGAGTGGAAGCAAAGGATAAAGGAGTAATTACTTTAAATAACTCTTTTTATAAAAACAATTTAGAAAAGGATCTTTGAGAGACATATGAATAAAAAAGCTTTTAGTAAACATGATTTAAAGAGTAAATATAAATAATTAAAGAATGAAAGAGATAATAAAGTATAAGAGAATGAATAAGAAAGAGCACACCATGATATATCTTGGTTTGATCACCACCACTGTGATCTAGCTAGTCTCCCAACCTAAAGGCTTAGAATTTTGTATTATAATATAAAACATTTACAAGGGTATTTATTTACAACTCTCGGACTACCTAGCCCAAATGTAAAACTTCCTCATCACTTATTTCCTAAAATCAACAAGATCAAAGTAACCTTAAGGTATTCTAGGGATCACTATCTCTCACCTTAGACCTAAACACTCTAGTCCAAGAGCAAAAATAAAAAAAATAGAGGATTACACTTGAATCCTATGATAGAGAAAAAACTTAGAAAAGAGAAAGAAAGAGAACAACTTGTGTAAGAGAACAACACATGTAAGAGAAAATACAAAGTAGTTGGTGTGTATATTTCTAATGACTAAACACTTAATTTATAGCAAAACAAATTCTCAAAAATAGAAATAAAATGTATCTAGTTACTCAAAATATGACACCTTCAAGAAAAAAGTCTGAAGGCCAAAAAATAAGCCGGATACAGAGTAACTGGTTCAAACTAATGTTCATAATGGTTCGAACCAAGCAGACCACTTTTAGCGCACGTTACACTTTTTGAGCCTAGCATGCGTGCGTTTTAAGTCTAACTAATTTTAGCTCCTTAAAAAAATTTAGAACACGGTCCTTTAACCATCTTTACAATTTGAACATATTCTAACTCCCAAAGACAAAGAAGCAAACACTCTAAAGCACATCTCGCCCTTAAAGCTTGAAGTTTCACACATGGCTTGACATCATAGGGTGCGTCTCAAAATTATTTCCTTTTGCATTGAGCTTAACTGTGCTTTAGTTCTACTTAATCCTAGGTTACCTTTGGTTTGTTATCATCAAAATACCTGTCTACACACAAATTATAAAATCAATTCCTAACATGATATTAATGCATATAATACATAAATATTTATTACAAAGTCATAAATTGAAATAGGTTTGTCCAATCCTAATAAAAAAGGTTTAGCTACATATAATCATGATGGTTAATCCTAAAGGATCAAAATACAAGAGAAAAAAAGTAGAATCCTAGAAGAACAAGTCCGTAAAATGCTCCAATGGCTTCAAGGTCTTTAAAGCTCTAAGATTCTCCTTCTAGTTGCAACAGATACTCCTAAAAATATGTTTTAGAGCTCTTAAGTGAGTCCTACTGTGAAGGATCCCCTCGAGTAGCAGGTGTACCACTTGAGTGGTTAGGCCAAAATTTACATCATTTGCTTAAGCCTTATGTGTTCCCCTTGAGCAAATGGTCACTGATCAACAATTCTTTCTTTGTAGCTCCTTTTTAATTGATGTCCAAAACCTATCAACATAAACCCAAATGATTAGTTAGTCGACAATTTAAGTGTCGTGTCAAAATAATCAAAATAAGGACATTAAAATACATTAATTAAGTGTTTTAGTATCAAATTAAAAGGGAACTTTTTTGAGGAAAGATCCATATTTTGACAACTAATAGGCTTTCTCATGGATATTGATTCATTGTTATTTTTAGTTTAACTTTTTTTAATTGAACACTATATGTATTTTTATTTGATACATCATATTTTATTTAGTGTACTTTCTTATTTATCATGTGTTAATAATAATAATAATAATAATAATAATAATAATAATAATAATAATAATCTAGCTTGGTGTGGGACCTAATGTCTAGTGGCATTTGCATGGCAAAGTGGGAGCATATATCCTACGCTAAATAGTTTTAGCGTGAATTATTTTGGTCATATTAAATTTTTTCCCATGTTAAATCTATAAATTTTTTTAGTAAAAAAATATTATAGGTCTAACTTTAAATTTATTAAAAAGATAAAAGATTGTAATAATAATTTAGCCGAAAATATTTATGTAGTTAAAACTTGTCTCTCCTTAATTTTTTCTCACATAATAAATATATCTTTTATTGTCATATCTTTTTTTGTTACATTACTCATCACCTCTTCTATATATTGGCCAGTAATTTTGTACTTAGGAGATTTAAAGATGATATTTCAATGAAGATTCAATCAAATCATATATTATTAATATTTTTATTTTATCTTTATCATAATCTTGACGGCTGATGTATAATTTTGTATTTAAAATTATGAATAAGTTTATTTTCTAATAAAGGATTTTGTAGTTCTAAGATAATAAATATTTATTCAATAAAAACTTTATGCTTAATTTTCTTGTAATGTATATATGGATATGTGTTAGTTGTTAATTGAATATTTTATAGGCTAAAAGGTAAATTTAGCCCCTAGAATTGTTGGGATTTTGGTTTTGCCCCCTGAAATAATTTTTCTTAGGATTGTGTCCCTAGAAAATTTTTAAGTTTAGAATATAACCCCTTCCGTTGACTGCCTCTATCAACTGATGAGGTGGAGCCTAGTCACATGTCTGTCATTGCATATGTGGCATGTAACTCATCATATTAGGACCAAGTCACTAATTAACCTTTTTTAATTAAAGGTTAACAAAATTATTTATCACATGAAGCTAATTAACAAAATCAGACATAGTTCTCTTCCTTGTATGTTCTTCTTCCTCACCCACGTGCTTCTCCCTCTCATTATGAATGTAGTTTCATTCTCTCTGCCTTACTCCTCTTCCTATTTATTCCTTATTTTTATACCAACTTCAGCTTTAGAATGGAGCAAAAGGAGGTTCTTGTGCAAATTTTGCTTGGAGGAACCTGAGAATACCTGGACCTTAGAAAGTGAAAAGGAGACCCGAGCACCAACCAGGATTTAACATGAAACAAGTAGCAAAAGATGCATATCATCAGGCTTATTCCAAATGCTACACTCGAACAGCCAAAACCAGCACCAGAATGGCATGCGCAGTGAACAGAAACTACATCAAAGCAGCACCCCTCAAACTATCCTTAACAAGATCACAGTGCACATCAACATCTTCATTCTGAGGAAGGGCCAAAAAAGGAGAAATGTTTTGACACCCGTTGAGCCCAAAAGCATCAATGTACAAAGAAAACCCTACCTGCAGCAACCAAGTGCCCTTGAAAACCATCCCAGAGGACAAGAAAAACTCAGCAAAAAAAGCACAAGGCATAACCGACAAGTAAATGCAAGAGAAAGCACACATAAGAGTCAACCCACTCAATAAACCATACACAGCACCTGCAATACCAGAAACCCCTTTACCAATCACAGAGTACTCCAACAAGAAAACAACCCCACCAAACAAAAAAACAAAACTTTCATTGAGGAGCAACGTCCCCCCACATAATCACGGACAAAGATCAAAATGACCAATACCCAGAAGGCCAAAAGTGTTAAGGATTGTTGGAAGAATGAGAATCTGTAAGTGGGGTGGCCAGAGAATAAGAAGAAGAGAAAAAGCTCAGAGAAAGATGCAATGGGCGAGGCAACGAGAAGAGCATAGAGATCAAGGTTTTTCCACTTTGGGTCAGAGAAATACCAGAGCTTGGATCTGAATTGAGAAGGGTTGTGAAGGTACATGGAAGAGGAAGAGAGTAAGCGACGAATGCCAATAGGGTTTTAATTAAAAAAGGTTAATCATTTTGTTAACCTTTAATTAAAAAAGGTTAATCAATGCCTTGGTCCTAATATGATGAGTCACATGCCACATATGCAATGACAGACATGTGACTAGGCTCCACCTTATCAGTTGGCAAAGGCAGTCAACGGAATGGGTTATATTCTAAACTTAAAAATTTTCTAAGGACACAATCCTAAGAAAAATTATTTCAGGGGGAAAAACCAAAATCCCAACAATTCTAGGGGCTAAATTTACCTTTTAGCCTATTTTATATATAACATTTTCCTCTAATTTAGTACTCAATTATAAAAGGTCAAAGAGCTCGATAGGATTCCCTTAATTTTCATTGTGTTTAGTTAAAGTATTGTCATAATTTTCACTTTAAAGACTGTATTTAATGCTTCTTGGTATGACATAATTTTTAACTTAAAAACTATATTTAATGCTTTTAGACATTCTTAGTGGGTACTTGAGAGTTGTTTTGAAGACGATCAGAAAGTCTAAATACTTCTTAATTTTACATTTATGTCAAGTCATACCCTTGAGTTTTTTTAATCAATTACATCCCTTATGTTTTAAAACAGTTTTGGTCATATTGACGTGACAACTTCACGTGTCAAATTTTCGTTGGTTGATAAGTAAAATTTAAAATTGAAGAAATGCATTGAATGAAGTTTGAACACATGGCCTATTACTTAAAAGGGCACTTATTCAACCACTAAATCATAACTTCATTTAAAATTATTTCACTTTTGTTGGGAGCCATATAAAAGGCTTTAAGTCACTATTTTTTGTATCTTTGGCATGAGAGAGAAAAGCTACACGACATTTGGAGATTTTTTTTATTAATCATCACTCTAGGGTTTCTTCTTCTTTCCTTTTTATTTTAATGATGTATTTTAAGTTAGTTCTCGTGATAATGTGTGACTAATAATATCATTTTTAGTTGGCAGTAGACATAATCCATATTCACCTATGATATTGGATTGAATAGTTTCTTATTTTTCAAACAGGAAAATGATATATGTATATGTTTGATTTTTTGACCAGATTTAATTAAGACTGAAATACTTATTATATTCTTTATTTAGGGAAAGATTTAATTATAATGATTGTTAATTAAGGCATTTTCTTTATGCAAGCACTATTATCAAACAGTCATGAGATTGGTATTAAGGGACTAGTTTTAAGGACTAGTTTAAGGTATTTTCCTCTCTGCCTTTGTTCTTTTTTTCTTTTTTCAAAGTACCTACTACTGTTATAAATTTGCTAACATCTTTACAAAGGTCCTTTTTATGAGGTGGTAGTGAGGAGAGGAAAAAAATTTGTTGGGTCAAGTGGGATCAAGTATGTAGTAAAAAAGAGGCTGGTGGTTTGGAGGTTTGTGACTTGGGTAAATTAAATCTAGCATTATTGGGGAAGTGGGCTTAGAGGTTGCTAATTGAGAATGATACTTTGTGGGGCAAAGTATTAGTGTCGAAATATGGGGATGATGTTCTTCATAGTGATTAGGAGGTTTTTAAAAAAGGGTCTAGATGGTTGAAGGATTTAGGGTGTGCATTAAAACAGTCAGATGAGGGTGAGCGGTTTAGGGATAATTTGAGAAAGGTTGTGGGTAATGGGTCTAATACTTGTTTTTGGATGGATTATTGGGTAAGGGAAAGAGATCTAAAGTTATGTTTCCCAAGGTTATTTTTAGTATCCTCTCAACAGGATGGGTCTTTGGTTGAGATGGGTAAAAGGGTGTATGGTCGATGGGTTTGGGATTTAAAATGGTGAAGAAACTTATTTGTTTGGAAGCAAGATTTGTTGACCTCTTTACATCAAATTCTCAATGGCTTTGAGGGTGTACGTGGTCTTCCTCATGATTCGTGGATTTGGCTAGGCGATCCTTCAGGTTGCTATTCTGTAAGATCTGTATATTCTTTTGTGTGTCATGATACGGGTCTGTGGGATACATCGTTTGTGAGGCTGTTTTGGTCTAATACGGTTCCTCTCAAAGTGTTGGATTTTGGATGGAAGCTTATGTTGGATCAGATACAATCCAAGCAAAATTTGTTGGCTCATGACTGTCCTTTGGATACTTCAGATATGCTTTGTGTTCTTTGTGGTGAGAGTGAGGAATCCAGCTCTCACTTGTTGTTCGCTTGCAAAACTTCATATGCATTGTGGCAAAAATGCTATGGTTGATTGCGTTTCTGTTTGGTTCTGCCTGGTGAGTGTAAATGCAACTTTGAAGGTTTATTAGGTTTAGGTCATGGATCTGGATCTAAACAGGGTTTGCTGTTGTATGGTTCGCTACTGTTTGGACCATTTGGGAATGCCGTAACAAGGTTATATTCAAGAATGAATCTATTTGTTTACATAAATTTTTTGAATTAGTCCAGAATAGGAGTTGGACTTGACTCAAGTCTCGTATGAAAGGATTCATTAATGATTTTATTGAGTGGTATAAGGAGCCTTTTTTATGTCTTACTGATTTGTAATTGGTCTGATCTTGTATATAAGTTAAGATACCCCTTGTACCCTTTTTTATTAATATTTCTATTATTGATAAAAAAATGTTGCAATAACTTAATTAAATATGAAATGCATAATAGGATTGCATAAAGACTTTTTTTAATTTAAAATAGAAAATCTCATACATAAATCTAAATTAAAACTAAATTGACTAGAAAATATACATGATATATGATAAATAAAGTGAAATCTATTTATAATTTATTAAAGAATATTACTACAAAAAAGAATTAGACAAATATTCTTTGAATATCTAAACCTTATTCTACCTATTGTATATAAGAATAAAAGAAAGTAGGTTCCTTTCTTAATTTGGTCTACAAAGATAAAACTCTTTAATATATTTCTTTTCTAAAAAAGGGACATTATTAATTATGTAAAATCTATAAAATCAAAACAAATCGAGAAAAGTCAACTATCAGAATTGAACTGGTGACCATTGCATTACTTAAATAAAGTCCATCTTGTTGTTGTAGAAACGAATAAGAATAAATAAGTTTTAATTAGTGTAGTAAAGATACCGATTGTTGTTACAAAAACTCCTTATGTTTTTTTATTTCAAAAAACTCAAATATGTATGGCATAAAGATATTCCAACCACCTAAGTAAAGAACTAGTACAAATAAGGAAGAAATGAATAAGTTTGAATAGGAAGCAACAAAAAATAAACCAAATTTGATACCTAAATATTCGGTTTGATAATCTGCTACTAATTATTCTTTTGCTTTTGGTATCAAAAGGTAATCTTTCATATTTTGCTAGAGAACAAATTAGAAAAACTATGAAATCCATAAGTTGACGCCACAAATTCCATCCCTAAAAGCCATATTTTGACAATGCATCAACTATATTAATCATACTTAAATTGTTAGATAATCTTAGTCGGTGATAACATTATTGTTTTCATCTCTATTCCACAACCGTACATGAGATTTTATACCTCATACGACTCCTTAAAAGCCTTAAATAAGTCTAAAGATCGCTCTCTAATTATTTATCCTCTTGATATATTCTTAAGAGAAATAAAATTATATTTTATCATCGTTCTGAATTAGACCAATTGAATTATGACTCTTATATTCTAATTTCTAATAAAAAATTATATTCTATATATATATGATAGAAAAATACATTTCTTAAAATAATATACAAAAGATATTTTAAAATTTATCTCATCCTTCAAAAATCTAAATTTGATTTGTTAAAATTATAAATAACTCTCTATTATTATTGTTTTTATTACCAAAAATAATTATATATTAGTTTTCTGAATTATTAATCTCGTCTTCATGAATATCATAAATATTGTTATAAGAAATAAAGGGATCTTTTTTTTCCTATCATGTTCTTTCTTTTTATTATTTAAGTGAATAAGAGACTTAAAAAATTTAAAAATTATTTCGTTCCTAATAGTTATTTGTTTAATAAATGGATTTAGGTATATTCTGAATCACAATTGTGAGCCTGATCAAAACACTTTTATTTATCGTTTAACCTGTTTTTAGATTATCCGTTATTGAAACCAACAATTTCAACCTCAATCCTTGTAAACAAACCAATAAACATATTATATATACATTCTTTGTGATTAATAAATAATTATTATATTATTACATGATAATTCAAATACTTATCAAAATTAGAATATACTTGTCAATACGATATACAAAACTTCATTAGAAAAAAAGATCTTATAATCATATACAACATGAGGGAGTACTATATTGTTAAAATTCACTTGGTTTAATCTACTATAGCCCGAAATTTTCTTTTAACGTTTACATGATATTTTAGGTTTTAAAAGATTATGGTTCTTATCATTTTTAAATAAATAATAATAATAATAATTAATGTAATATCTGTTTACAAATTTTTCTGGTTTATTATTATATTGTTCTTTAAAAATATTAAATGAAAAATAAGTATTTAAAATCTTCAAAATAGAAAAAGAATCAATACTTAACAAATTTGGAAAGTTGTAAAATATTATTTAATTAAAATATTCAATAGAAAGATTTAATATTATCCCATTATTGTAAATTATAATTTTATTACTAAATACATATTAGCTAGTCTTATGAAGTCGGCATGGTCGTGAATAACACAAAGTAAGGTTAGAATCTTAATTTTTACCCTTATTTCTCTTCTCTTTATCCCAATTATAAAGGATTGAAAAAACATCGTGCCAAAAAGTAAAGTTCTCATCGCTCTGTAGGAATATGCTTAATCTCGTGGAGTTCAAGTGAGCTAAATTCACCCCATAATTATAGAAAGTGGGCGCTTAAGGCATCTTGAGTCTTGACTAGCTCAAGCTAATTACTTGGTCCACAAAAGTCAACCTAAGATTTATTGCATCTTGTTGTCTCCTTTATGTAAACACAGTTTAACTTAATTTTTATTTTAACAAAATATAACTATTATACAAGAATATCTAACGCTCATAAGGGATCTTTATTTTAACTTAATTAAAAACTCTTTTATAAAGGCGATTGTTTAGATATTTATTGAGATTTCAGTAATAATCATCAAAACTACTGCTTAAGGACTAAGATTGTTTTTGTTGCAAAGATATTACGTGCATAACTAGCATAAATCTAGAAAAGTAATCTCCACATTCCTAAGACAAAACTCACCTATCTATAAATATTTAATGTATTTTTTCATATTTATTTTGAAAAATGTTATTATTATCATTAAAATAATTTGAATTTAAAAAGGGTAAAATTAAAATATTATAATTTCTTTTTATAAAAATTAATATATTAATATATTTTTCTAATATATGTGTTTTTTGTGAATTATCTTATTAGAAATGAAGGAAGTATTTTGTTTTATTATAGAAGCCTTTGACTTAAAAGGAGATGTTTCAACAATTTTTTTGTGAAGTCTTCAAAGAAAAGGTTTTTATGAACAAAAGTTCAAAAATAAATTTTATACAAAAGCAAAAACAAATAAGAATAGAATTCAAGCTTGAAAAAATGATAACTCAGCCAAAGCCGTAAAAACTGGTTTTTACGGGTTTTTAACATATGTTTGTTAGCTTAGTCCGCAGCAAGTTTCATCGAGCATGGGATAAAATGCCCAGAAATAATTCAAGATTCTCAATTTTATGTCCATGTTTGTGTATTTTATGATCCAGATTTAGGGCATAAAAATAACAATTTTGAATTATTTTTGGGCTAAGGGTCAATCATTTTTGTAAGTTATCACCATCCCACTTTGTTATAAATAGCTAAGTGTCATACACATTCTTTCTCGTAAAATTTTCAATGACCATTATTGGCTGACTAATTAAGATTACATATCTTCCCTCCAACATATAAGTCATATTTAGAGTAAGTTGCTATATGTGAAATCCCGACATTTTATTAACATGGTTAAATTTATTACTAACAACAATTATTTTTTTATACTAACATCTTTATGTAATAGTATGAAATGACTAATGATCCTACACCATCGGTCATACACTTTAGTATATGGTTCAAATGAAATGTAAGTTTATTTTAAAAAATTTTAATTATTATGGATTAATTATGTGTATCAAGTTTAATCATTGATTATATTTGGTGTATAGGTTAAGGATCATCCCAACGGTGTCACAAATCCACAATTGAAATCGTTATCTATAGGTCTGATGCGTAAAAATAGATGTAAATAAGAGTTGACAAATGCACAGTTCATTTAATCGAGTATAGAATTGGTATCATGTCCATAAGGACTGAGAGCTATATCCACCAGTATATCATCAATCATTTACTATCTGAACTAGCAAAGAATAGGTGAAAACATTTATCCATGCAAGCATAGATGCAGAACAAATATATTTAATTTTCTTATGGAAATTTATTATTACAACAATGGTAAAATATCACAGGGAGAAAAACATAGGTGATAAAAGCGATTAGGTTACAGAATCCTTCATTAAATAACTACGAGATCCTGTGAAATCATATTGGAACTCGAAATTGGATTTGAAAATTGAGTCAAAAATTACAGACTTGGCCTGATTTCTCTAGCCCGATCACACAAAGCTAGCACACCAGCTTGAAGTTTCAAAAATCAAACTTCATTAATGTTCATCCCCGATCTTGGTGCATATGGCTTATTGACGTTGAATATTCTTGGTTCCAATTCAACCATCCTACTCTTGCCACACTACTACTTGAATTAGCATACGTGGATAGAATCTGAAGATTCAAACTGTAACATCCCGATTTTTATGATTTTTAGTAATTTAAAGAAGATTAAAGAAGAATTCTGAATGAAATTTCGAGTGAAAAATGTCAGAGACAAGATTTTCCGAGTGAGAATTATTTAATTTCGAGTGAAATGGATGTGATTTCGAGTGAAACATGACTCAGGAGATCATTTCCAAGTGAAGTTAAGAAGTTTCCGAGTGAAACATCATTAAGAGAATTATTTTTGAACGAAGTAAAGCTGTGTTCGATTGAAACACGTTTAAGTGAAGTAAATCCGAGTGAAACGGAAACATCTCCGAGTGGAATGATTCCGAATGGGTTGTTTCCGAGGGAAGTGGAAGTACTTTTTAGACCGATATTCTGATTAGTAAACTCCCGAGTGGAGTATATCTGGGTGGATGGTTTGCCGAGTGAAGTGTCTCTATGACACTTCCGAGTGAAACATTCCGAGTGAGTCTATCCAGAAAGAGTGCTTCTGGACAAAGAGACTTCAACTCTGAATTATGTGTTTCTGAGTGAATAATTCCGAGTGGTTTGTTCCCGAGAAGTGGACCCTTCATTTAATTTGTGTCCGGATTGATATTTAATGATTACCGAGAGCTTGTGCTCGGTGTTGTCTTCGGGATTGACCCCGAGTGATCCTTTCGAGTGGAGAGACTTCTGAGAAAGGATTAAACTCTGAGTTCCGAGTGATCTTTTAGAATGTAAGACTTCCGAGTGACGCAAGTAAAGGGCTTGACTCGGGTAGAAGTATATCTGAGTAAACCATCTGAATGAGACATTCTGAGTGGATCATTTTCGAGGAAGGAAAGCTGAGTTTCATGGGATGAAATATTTTCGAGTGAAGTTCCTTCGAATGGAGAAATTCTAAGCGGAAGGAGGCTCTGATAAGTTCTCTCGGAAAGAGATACCCAGAATAAGGAAACTGAGTCGGAATAAGCTGGAACCGAGTCAGAATACACAGAAACCGAGTCGGAATTAATAAATATTTTAGCTTTCCACGTCAATCTGTTCTTCTACGTTCTAGTAAATTCCTTTCCAGATATTCTCTAAGATTGGGACCCACTTTGATGTGTTGTTCCCTTTATCTTAAATATCTTAACCCTTCATTAATTATTAAAGAAACGTGTGTCAGAGTACTTCCATTCATTCACGTTTCTTCTACGTGAAAGATATATAAATTCATCTATTGTTGGGTTAGTTTAAGAGTTTTTGCAAGTGAAACCACCATAATTCTTTTCTCTCTAATTCTCTACTGGAACTGTTAAACAACGAAGATAATTAAATCTTCATCCTTTCTCTTCACGAAGAAAAGCTTGGGAGTGGAACAACACTGCAATTCCAGTCGGAATTCTGGAGCAGTGACTTGGTTATAGCTTTTAAAGTTGCTGGAACACCTTATTTCCAGGTAGGGGGAGCGTTACATTTCAAATAGATGGTTTATGAATGGATATGGGGTATTATTTTGTGTACATGTGATATGTGTATGAATTATTGTATTAGACCCCGATTATATGACGTTTTATGTTTTCATATTTTCCATTCATATTGCTGATATTAACATAAGATTGATGATGATGATATGGATGATGATTCATGAATTTTTCATGATATCTATGTATATGCTTGAGATACATGTGTGATGATTGAATATGAAATATGATGTGATTTCACAAAAGACCTTGGGTGGGACTCAAGGCAACCTCTTAAGCGGGGCTCGGGGTTTTGGCCCGTGGCACTCACCGTTGTCACTGAAAAGTGATGGTGTCACATAAGGGTGTAAACGGTTGGCCCGTGGCACTCACCGTTGTCACTGAGACTGAGAGTGTCATATTGGGTGTAAACGGTTTGGTACCAGTAAAACGGCCGGTTCAGCTGAGAGCTAAGATATGGCTCGGGGAGCCAGTGTTACAACACAAAATTTGAAAGACTTAATAATGATCCCGTTTTGGTTGGTCATTGATTAAGTATGTGTAAAAGACTTAATGGATGAGCATGTGCATACACTGATTTAAGTGTTATTGAGAGTAACATGCTGATTTATGATGAATATATATGTCTCGGTTTTGAGAATGAATAATTTATGATGTTTGCCGAGTATGAATTATTATACTTGCTGAGTAAGATGTGATATTTTCCGAGTAAGAATTAATAAGTATGATGTTGTATTTGCCGAGGGCAATGTATTGTATTTGTCGAGTGTGAGTTAGAATTGCCGAGTTTGAATTTTTGGCCGAGTGTGATCGGTTTTGTTTATAGTTATTAATTGGACTTTTATCCAATTCAATAATTGTTATTTGATATGTTTATGCTCACCCCCTACAGTTGTCATTTTTCAGTGGATGAAAGGCCCAACCATGATATGTGAAGACACTCAAGCTACTCGGAGTGTATTTGGCTAGAAGCCTTGGCCGGCTCCTGAATACCGAGTGCTTTTATTTTTTTTGTAAACTTAAAAGAGCCGGTCGGCTTTTTTAAAATTGATTTTGTAATTATTTAATTCAAATTCTGTTTTGGAAATTTGAATTATTTATGAAATTTTATTTGATTTATTGGAATTTATTTTAAAAATTAAGGATGTTATACAAACCACATGCATGAATCAAAAACTTTAATCGGGACTCGATTTCGATACACAATTCAACCTTAAAATACAGTTACTCATAATTAATCATGGATTTCAATCCCAACCTAATCTAAAAATCTAGTGGAACATAATCAAATTTGTGTATGGAGTGAAGAAACCTAATCCCCAAAGTTCAATTAAGAGGGGGGAGAGAGAGAAAGAGAGAAAAAGAAAGAAAAAGAAAGAAAGAAAGAAAGAAAGAAAGAAAGAAAGAAAGAAAGAAAGGGAAAGAGTACAATTGATGGGGGAAGAGAGAAATCTCTAAAAATCTAAATGGGATTCCTAAAAAAATGATTACACAATGTCCAACATTCTAAAATTAACTTGAAATACTTAAATATAAAATGGGCTCCAAACAGAGAAGCCCTGCTATACAAATTAAAATTATAAATAATTGGCTCTGTGAAACCTCACTATGATGTACAACAACACATACAGACCTTAGGGGTCCTCATTAAATGGTGATGGTGTTGGGCAACCCCTCACTTTGGATGTACGACAACTTGGGTTGTGCTTAGGGAACATGACTTGTTTTGTGTTCTTGGGTGAGCCTCCCCTCCTTAACGTGATAGCATGTGCCATGCTTAGCTACCAATCTTGTCTCCCCTATAGACCTAGCGACTGCTCGTTATGTTGCGCGACAACCCGCTAGCCCTTAGTGCTCAAATGGGTTTTAGACCTTTGTTGAGAGACTAGTTGTGCAAATACGTGCTAGCACGCTTAGCAGGTTTTTGCTTCTTTCGTATCTTTTTCTACTTTTATTTTTCTAAAATAAACAATTGGTTAGTTTCATACTTAAACATAATAATTAAGCAACAGTTATTATTACAAAGAATATTTTTAAGTCAAAATAATTATTCTTTAATTCTCTTGATTTATTACTAATTTAGTTGCTATATGTAATTAAAACTTATTAATTTAACATAAAAAATATGGTTAAATATGAGTCTTTTAAAGACTCATTAAGGTTCGAGAGTGATTGTTGTTTTATGGCATACTTACATCGTGAATAAATACAAGTCCAACACCAATTCATGGAACAATAATAAAAACAATTGTTAACTGTGGTATATGTGTGTCAAAGGTGTAACAAACTCATCTAAGGATCATTTTCATATTAATGGGCTGAAGATATATGAATTAGAATATTAAAGGTTTCCCATAAAAATTTCTTTATTCTACTATAAGTGGTATGATCCATCACCAAGAGGCACTAATATTATTCCCCCAACACAACATGGTTGAAATCAACCAATATAGTAAGTATAACTCATATGTTCCTTTCATCTTAGAATAAAATGTATGTCAAGTGTATTATGTAATATCCCGAGTATTAAATTTAATTATTTTGCACTATCAAAAATTTATAGATAAATCATTTAAATATATTATGAATTAAATTAAATAAGTGGGGATTTAACTAGAAATAGACCAAGTTAATTAATTAAAGGATGGATTGATTAGAGAGTTGGTTTTAAATTGAAATGGTGGAAGAGGAATTTTTATTTAGAAGAAATAAAAAGGGAGGTAAATTATATATTAAACTAAAAGAAAATGAGAAATGAGTTAAGAAAATGAAATAAAGAAAAGAGAAAGGATTAAGAATTAAAAGAAATGGAAAAGGAAATTAAAAAGGGTGTGAATTGTCTAAATTGTCCTTGGGGTAAAAGGTAAACCTTTAACTTCATTTTTCCATCTTCTTCTTCTTGTGAAAGAGAATGAAACTGAGGGAGGGAGAGCCACCGTGTCGTGATGCTTCAAGGCCAAAATTGAAGGCTCATTCATGGTTGAAACTTAAAAATAAATGTGTTCTTGGAACCCTAGAAGTGAGGTAAGTTAATTAGTAGTTTCAATTTTGAGTTTTCCTCTCTTTCTCTCTCTAGCCGAATGGGGTTCCGTGGAATGGGTTTATTCTTTCACCATTCATGGTCTTTGGAAGCTAGAGAAGGGTGTTATATGTTGTGGGTGTTCCAATTCAGCTAATAGGTGATTTTAAATTCGAGTTTCATTTTCATTCTTCTAACCGAGTGGCTTGGTCATGGCAAGGGTTTCCAGTTTTCAATTTTACGACACTTTGGAGCTTGAAAATAGTGGTAGATGTAGTAGGTATTTAGTATTAACTGATAGAATTCCATTTTGGCGTCGTTAGGTTTGAAACGAACCTCGGAACGACATGAGACACATTTCAAATTGAATTCCAGAATACATTGTGGTAAACTTCTAAAACCCTTGGAATTAATTTGAAGCTAGTGTGGTAAATTAGATTATAATTTCAGAAGTCGATAATTGATTTTGTTATATGAACCCCTTAATTCTAACTATTTTGAGGAGTCGGTGAAGGCATGAGTTAACTTGAAGCTTTGAGAGTGTGGAATTGAGGTAAGGGGTGTGCTGAGTTGAGATTAATGTAAAAATATTTATTTGTCATTCGACGTAAAGAAAAGGGTAGATCATAGCCGTTGTGGCCTTATTTCATCAATTGTGATGATGATGCACCATTTAGTAAGGAATTATTAGATGATTAAGTTCACTATAAAAAGGGCAAAGAGGAAGTATAACTTGATACGTAAATATATATGACTAATATGATTATAATATACAAGGAGAAAATTATATATTTGAGTGATAAAAATGAGGAGCTATGAGTTAGGTGAAATAAGAAAAATTATGAGAACGTAGGAGACTTTACGGTGTAATGACTTTATAAGTTAATAAGTGATTAAATATGATAATGATTGGTATGTAATAAGTGGAAGTGGTGTAAGTCATGAAAGAATTGACAACGTATTAGTTTACATGTGAACTTATGAATAATTGAATGTAAAAGTATAAAGAAATGTATAAGCGATAATTAAATAAGTGAGTGGATGAGTTGAATATTAAATTGAGATGATAGTGATAACATGAAGTAATTATGTAATAATGGATTATATAAATATGCTTTTCTTGAGGATGATAATATTGTAAAATAATAAGATATCACAAATAATGTAGTGGCTAATGATGGTGATGTTGATGTATGATAATGAAGTAAATACTGATGGATTATAATGATGTGATGAATTTAGAGATGTTGAGAGTTAATGTGATTATGTGGCGGTCAATGATATGAGTGTATTGTGTGGTGTTGGTGTAAAATGATAAAATTAAAATGATGAGTTATTGATGATTAAAAATGTGTGGTGGGGTCGAGTCTATATGACCGCCCCCTTATTTAAATGATTGACGTTGTTGATTACTTGATGATTATTGATGATATGATGATTATTAATGTTATGAGTATATATGCTTGGGCCAGATCTAAGTGGTCACTCTTGTGGTTGATTTATTCAGATGGGTCTGTGTGACTGCCCTAATGTTGAGATGTGGTCGGGTTTGTGTGGTCGCCCTGATGTTGAGTTGTGGGGTGGATCTGAGTGGCTGCCCCTTTTGTTTAAAATGAGGCCTTTGTGCCAATTAATAAAGAGAAAGAGAATTTAACTAAACTTATGTGGTTTGTGTGGTTGATGACAGCTGACGATAAAATTTACCCCTTGCTTTTGGCTCCTATGGTCAAGCAGGACCTAGTTGAGCTACCCAGTGGTCAAGTAGAACCTAGTGATTGAGGTGGAGAGCCAAGTAGGGCTCGGTGGACCAAGTCAGGTTCACGGGATGTCAAGTAGGACCCCTAGTTAAAGGTCGATCGTTTTAGTATCCGGATACTAAAGTCGTACTGTTATGATTGGAGAGCCAGTGGTGATGATAATTGAGATTACGTGAATTTAATGTTGAAACGGTGTTGACTACTTGATTATGGGATGACGTTGATTGAATCGATGATGAAATATTGATGATTAACTTGATAATGAAATGATGTTGATTAAATTGACGATGAAATAATATTGATTAAATTGATAAGATGATGTTAATTAAATGGATGATGATATTAATGTTATTTTAACTAATGGTGAGGTTGAGGTTAAGTAAATTAGGATGAGTTAAACATTATTTAAATTGGTGAGGAGATAAATCTTATTTAAAATGATGATGAGATTGGTATATTAGAACTGATATTGATTATATTGAAGAAGAGGTGGAGATTTAGAGTGGTACGTAGTTATGAATTACTAAAGATAACAATTTAACTAGGAAGGTAGCTAGATTATGTTTTTCCTAGTGATATTTTTTGTATTAATCTTTAATTCTAGTCGCCCACCCCTTGTTATTTTTTAAGTGACTAGTGGCAGGTTAGTGATGGACACCACGGAGGCGAGCACTAAATGACGCTAGTCAATGCCAAAGAAAAAGATTTGAAAGATTGAGTTGTATATGTAGTTGTATGTATGCATATAATATGGTTGAACCATTGGTACTATAATGATGATTATGTGGATATGTATCTATATATGCTTATTGATGCATGATGCTTGATGAAACGATGATGTGAAATTGGTATGTGATATGATGATTATAGATAATGATTATGCTTGGTATTAACGTAGCAATGATTATGATGATGAATATATAAGATGATGTTCAGGTCATCTTGACTGTGAATGTATGTTATATGGGCAGGTTATGATAGATGTGCATGTAAATAGTATGCATGAGCGTGTGGTAATTAATTGGCATGACGTTATGTGTGTGTGATGATATAATGAATTATGAAAAACTAGGTGAAATTAAAGGGAAATGGTGATTTTAACCAACTAAGAAGGTGAAATAGAGCTCCAGTGGAAATTATAATCCCTAGAGAGTGTCAATAGCTTACTAGTGTTGTTTAAAAGGTGTGTGAATGGTGAAGTGGTCATTTGCTTTGCAATTGGTATGGTTTATGCATTTGAGTTGCTAAGAATTGAGTTTGATGTGTTTTAGCGCATAACTTAGTCATGTAAAGGAATTTTGGCAGACAAATTGTGCCAACAATGGGGAGAATATAATGCTAATGAAGTTTGGTGGCAATCGGAGTTGAAACGGGTAAAATAAGTAGGCTGGAAGTTGGTCTAAGTACCAATTCTACAGATTTTTTTCATTTTGATATGGTGTAATCGATTACAGCATTCCTTGTAATCGATTAACACCATTTTGTGATTTGGTATAATTGATTAAAGCCTATTCGTAATCGATTAGATGCATTAAGTCCTTGTAATCGATTACCAGGGTTCTGTAATCGATTATTAGGTTTGGCCTAATTGATTACTACCCTTTATAATTGATTAGCACCTTTTTGTTAGGCTGTAGTCGATTACCCTTATCGATTACCAAAGCCAAAAATAGAGTTTTTGAGTGGTTTTTGGTGGTGTAAGCCTGAGTTTCTATCGTTTATTACCGAGAAAGTTGGAAAGGAAAAAAATTACTTTGATTTTCATCAGACCCTGAGATAAACCTTAAGAATCGGTAAGGGGATGTTACAGATGGTATAAGAGCAGTTCTGTTCTGGACCATATCTAATATAAAATTGTGTGATGTAAATTGAAAAATGGTGATAAATTAATCATGTTTAAGTAAATTCTCTGTATGCTGAAAGGTGTTAAAATGAACTGAGTAATGTTTGATTTGAATGCTAAAAAGTGCCTGTATAAAAATGTTGTATGTAATGTTATATTATTTGAATTATGGGGGATTAGTGCGGGAGTAACAATTTAATTATATCATGAATTAAAGAGTTTGTTTAACTTTATGTAGGTGATATGGTGAATTATACTAGGGTTATTGAGAATGAACTAGAAATTCGAATGGAAATAGGTGTGAATAACTTGTGATTAAATAGATAAGAAATTAAGTCAAGTGGCTAAATTTTTATACTGTGTTTGAGGGCCATAGTGCCAAGATAAAAGAAACAAATTCAATTAACCAGGGATAATATATAAATATGAGTAGATTGATTCATATTAGAAGGTAAATTAACTGAGTCCTTGTGACTAGTTCTATGTAATATGATCAATAAATGTTATGCACAAATGGTGTATATTGGTGGTTGTATTGTGTTGTTCTGTGAATGTTTCACAGGTACCTTGGCATTAAATTCATTTAGTGACTCCGCCGGTTGTACCATCCCTAAATTGAGGTAAACTTTAAAATTATTGTTTAGAATTTAATTGAGAATTAATTGACGATAAGTATAATTGAGTGCAAACCTTTCAATGTAAAAAGGGTTAGAATGAAATAATTGTGCAGGTGTGTTATGAGATAGTATGAAGTACTTTGTACAAGTATATGTTATTAAACGAGTTGACGAGTATATCGTAGAACAACAAAGAATTGAATTGATGATTGATGTCTAATTTATGAATAACAGAGCCAGTTGAGGCTATATATATTTGTATATGCATGTGATTTACAGAAATTTAAATTGTAATTGGTAATAGATTAGTATATGGCGTGTGCCAGAATGAGTTGATTGGTAATTGCTTGAGTGGCAAAGTCTAATATTAGGTGATATACGATGGTAAGCGTTATGATAATGGTGTTGGTGTTAATTGAATAAAGAGAATCTATGGATTAGTCAAAAGGAATAAGTTAAACTTAAACTCACGAGGTTACATGTTAGAAATTTCCTAGTGTGCGACTATACCCATGACTAGTTGTGTTTAACTAAATAGTGTATGAGAATTGAAATATGTTGGATAAACGGTAAATAATACTAGTTAGTGATGTTTCTAATAAGGTTCTTTCTTTAAGAAAGGGTGATCCTCCTATATCCTTTCCATTGAGTTGTAATAGGTAAATGACATTCAAGTATTCTACTTAGGTGTTAAGAGAGCCATTGATGTGTGTTAAGAGGAAACCCAGATGAATAATGGACGGTGGTGATAAAATACTTTGAGTAAGTTTAGAGTAGCATGAATATTATACCATAGTAGTGATGAATGATTAAATGATTGACAATATGTCTAGATTAGTGGTAAGAAGAGTTAGAAAAAATGTAGTATGTGGAATCCTAGTCAAATGAGATAATTTATCCATGGGGCCGTGTTATGGTCAATAAAAGAGAAGGGTTAATGTTAGGTAATGACTGGAATCAGTTAAAGAGTGTACCAAGTTAGGTGAAGGATGAGAGTGGTGAGCATTAATGCATAGTTATTTTGAATTCTACCCTGATATTGATGTTATAATAGAATAGCAGTGGCTGGCCACCTTGGATTCTTTCTATTGTTAATTCGGTGTAGAATCAGCAAGTGAGCCGAGGTGGGTGATTTGTGTTATGATTAGTCGTGTGTATGAGATCTCGAGGTGTATGATTAGGCTATTACCTAATCTTTACATAGCTTTAACTACAAATGTTGAACTATTAAGACTGATCACTTCAGATGGTTACACTGGTAGTCGAGGCCGTGTGAGATTGGGAAAAATGAGTGTACCTAAGAGTACCACATGTGTATATGACATAGCAGCAGAGAATAAGATCTATGATTATATGATCAGTGGATGGTAGTTGATGAGATAGATGTGTTTGCGATATGAAAAAGTTGTGAACAGTGGATGATTTTGAGATCATGGTGATATATCAAGAAGATGATATATGTTAGGTTCCACAGAGGGAGACGGTTGAACAATTTAAATAATGCATGTTATGATGTGCTCTGAACAGGCAACTAGTGACGAGTATGGTGTTATGCTTATTGTGAGCAAAATCAAACTGTGGTGTAGTATGCTTCGAGTAATCGACCAGTACGTTGGATATGATTAAGAATGTGAGGCAAGAGATATAGAGCGTGATGTTAACAGTAAACCTCAAATGGTGTTACGAGTTGACTATAAGATGCGAGTACAATGATTATAATGAATATGGAATGGTGCTAACTACTGCGGATTACCGATAGTGAGTAATGTCCCCACGACATGTTGATTTCGATGATGAAATCTGTTTAAGGAGGGGCGTGTGTAACATTTCTGGTAATAACTTTAATTATTTTGTAGTATCAAAATTTTTTAGATAAATCATTTATATATATTATGAATTAAATTAAATAATTATGGATTTAATTAGAAATAGAACAAGTTAATTAATTAAAGGATGGATTGATTAGAGAGTTAGTTTTAAATTGAAATGGTGGAAGAGGAATTTTTATTTAGAAGAAATAAAGTAAGAGGTAAATTATATATTAGATTAAAAGAAAATGAGAAATGAGTTAAGAAAATGAAATAAAGAAAAGAGAAAGGATTAAGAATTAAAAGAAATGAAAAAGGAAATTAAAAGGGGCGTGAATTGTCTAAATTGTCCTTGGGGTAAAAGGTAAACCTTTAACTTCATTTTCCATCTTTTTATTCTCGTGAAAGAGAATGAAATCGAGGGGGAGGGAGAGACATCGTGCCGTGACGCTTCAAGGCCAAAATCGAAGGCTCATTTGTAACATCCTGGAGTTTTCGAGAAAAGCCTGTAGGGCCATTTATAGAGTTTTGATTGACGTTAGAGGATGATTGCTTGTGTTTATGGCTGCGGCCATTGATATTTTGACTAATATTGATGCTTATATGGCTCCGGCTAGTTTAGTTGTGATGTTTTGAGGCTAGTAAGGTCTAATTATGAGGTATGATATGATGATGAATCTGATTATGTGTTGTGGATTAGTGACCTGATGAGTATTTGATGAATTATTGATGATTTGAATTAGATTAAACAAAATAAGATATAATAAGGGACAAATAATTGATGATTAATAGGAAATTAATTAAGTGGTTTATTAAAAGAAACAAGATTTATGGGGATAATGTGAAATGAATAAGTGAGCTAATGTGATGCCAAATAAATTTTAATAGTAATAAAGATTTTAAAATATTACTTCGAATGAAGTGTTCACCAGAAGTCGTGTCAGAAGAAGAACTGAAAATTGGACTTAGCCGCAAGAGAATACCAAAGGTATTGAGGTGAGAGGGATACCCTAAACCTTGAATATATGATTCGATAAACCATTGATACGCATTATTAAATTTTCTGAAAGTTAGTTTGGGTCCTGGCTTATTTATTTTTCCTGAACATTGAGCCTTTGCGTGTGTTAACTTGTTTTCGACGTAACTCCTTCTCCTGATATCGAAACGCTTTGGTTCTAGTTTTTAAATTTCTGTATCAAGACCCTATACAATGTTGATGTTGAGCCCAGACTTCGATTCCTTATGCATTTGGCCTAGATTTTGAAATAAGCTTATGCTTAATTAATTCCTTGATTTATCTACGCACTTGATAGTGTTTTGGTCATAGTCTCTTCATTTGTGATTGAAATCAATCCATTCTTTTTCTATAATTTTCTTGGTTCAAAGACCTACAACTTTGATGAAGACCCCAAATCCTAGTTCTTTACCAATTCTGCATGGTTTTATTTTTAAGCTTGCTGCCCAGTAAATTCGTTCAACACTGGACAACCTTCGGTGCTGAGGGCGTATCTCCCTTGTCTAATATTGAAGAATTTTGTGCCTTATCTTGTTTCTAAGAGAAAGAAAATATATAAAACTTTGTAGTTCACCATCTTTACAAACTCCATCAATTCAACCGGGTTATAATGAATCCCAAAATGATTTAGAGGATGATAATGAAGGTAACGATAACGACGATGACAACAATGGAGCAGGATGAATAAGCTACATAATAATTAATCAATATTGTATTTAGAACTAAATTGTTGGTTTTTTACATTTATTTACCTCATCTAAATAATATCAATACAAATTTTCATTCCTTTTGTTATATAATTAATAGATGACAGATCCTGATCGGATGGACTACCTATGGGTTTCTCAACAACATTGATTAGAATTGTATTTATAATTAGTTATTAATTGTATTTTGTATTAGTTGTATTTTGTTTTGATTTTATTTTGTATATTAATTGTGTATTTGTATTAATGATTAACATTATGACATCATTCGTTTATCATTAACATTGATTAACATTGAATAGAATCGACTACTGTTGGTTGGAATGTTTGGGTTAATAGAAATTTTATTTGTATAGGTTTAATATTATTTTTCAAAAGATCATAAATTATCAAAAATATACAAAAATGGGAATTGCCTCGGATGATAGTCTAATGCAATATGATGTGTAGGCTGCATATGAGAAAGCAAGCGTTGCATGGAACCCTGACTCCGACGGAACAATATCTATTTTGTATCCATTTTTATGGTTGTTGTGTAGGTTAATGTCCTAGGCTGACTTGACATTCAAACATATTTCATGTAAACTTTTAATTAAGAGTGTGTTTAAACACATAAAAAATTTTATTTTGATAAGTATTTATTTTAATAATCAAATAAATTATATTAAAATCTATTCTGATATTTAGATGTGATTGTGAAAAAGAAATTATTTAGATAATTTATACAGTTTAGATTGCATTAAAAATGTACTTTTTAAATTTAAAATTATTAAAATTGATATAAGAATTATGCAATTGAAAAGATGGGAAAGGTAAAATAGAAAAGTACAATAATGAAAATGAGTAATTTTTTATTTAAAAAATTGAAATTCTGATTATTCCTTGATAAAAATATAATCTAATAGACTATTATAATCTACTTTTTCAAAAGACACTCAAAGATATGAAGAAATATTTTTTCAAAAACCAAGAAAATAGCAAAACAATTCAATCTGGACATGGACTCTCACCTCGTAATCTCTTTGTGTTAGAAATTTTATTTATATTTCAAAAGTTTTTAATCATTTATTAAAATCAGAAGTTACGATTTGCGTTTTAAATGGGAAATAATATCTGATGCGGTTACTATAATTAAATATGTCAATTAATTCCCGTTTAAATTAATTATTCTGTAACGTTTTTATCATTAACGGGATTTAATTGACCAATTTATTTCCGCTATATTTATTTTTCTTTATTAGAAAAATAATATCTGACTTGCCTATTTTAAGAGATACTTTCCGTTCTGGGTTTACATCGAAAAATCTACCTTTTGTGAGTTCTTGTATTGCACAGAAGGACTGCTGTATCCTGGGGGGTCACGCCTTAGGCGCATAAACCCTTAAGGACAGTGTGATTCCACACGCCCCAGTCAATCAATTTCCCAACACTTTGATGGCTTGTGTGTTACTTACTAATTATCTTGTGAATTAATTATAAAATAGAGAGATATATACAGATTTTGGTTGAGTTTTGTGTTAAACTTTTGACTTACGAGAGTGAGTCACATGTATTTGTAGAAGCGGAGTGAGTAAACACATTTTAATTTAGGTCAAGTCTAAGGCGGGTTGTGAAACTAAGTACGCTTCAATCATTAACTACTTTAAAGACAAGGTAATAGTCAAATATATTTCAACATCACATGCCAAGACTAATAAAAGACGCACGCTTAATAGCTTATTTCATATATGGTTGATTATAATTCATATACGGCTCCGGCACTCTAAAAAATAAAATGTGCATAGCCTCATAAATTAATAGTTAGAGAGTTAATAAATGAAATGTGTTTATTAAAACTATTTGTTAAATATAAAATTATATAAATATTATATTTTTTAAAATAGATAATAGTAATATTAAAAAAACAGTGAAAATAAAAATATAAAAAATAAAATTAATTCAGAACTTATAAATTTAAATGCTACATTACATGTAATTTAAAAATTGTTATAAGCTATAAAAACAAATTTTTTTATCAAATAGAGTTATTTTGTCTTAATAAACTTAAACTAATAAAATAAGTTACAAACAAACTTAAATCACTACTTATTTATGCTAAGAAGTTTGACGGAAAGCATGAAAAAGAACATAGGGTTTAGGACTAAAACAAAATAGTTATTAATAAATAATGAAAGAAAAAAACGTAATAAAAAATTTATTTGGACAAAAACTAAAGTTTGAAAATTTTACAAGGATGAAAATTTTGTTTATGATTTGTTCCTAAAAATTTTGTTACATTTTTCATCCCTTTAACACATTGATCCTTTAACACGTGTCTTGTTAACTTTTTCTTTTAAAGAGTGTAGAAACCTAAAGTAACAAAATAGTTATTAGACAACTTAATGTATTGAATTTTACCAACATTTGAGAAAAATTAAAGAAATTAGTATTCAAAACATGTTCACCTTTCGAATGAATACATTTATCAGTATTGAAGTTGATCACCAACTAATGCTTCATATAACAAGTGAACGGGTAGGTTTTCCATTGAATAAAAAAACTTGGTGGGAGTATCTACTCTAACTTGCATAGAACAATCAGAATCGATTCTTTGATTGCCAACAATCAATCCTCGATTCTCATATAGTTTTGTACATGTCAACTCTTAAAAGAACTGATTTAACAAGCGATTTCCAAATGTTCTTGGGTAAGCACCAAATACAATTGGAAGTAATCATTGCATAAAAATATGACAATTATGACTCTTCATGCTATCAAGCTTTGCTTCTTTCATGTCTACACACCAGGATAGATTTGATGTGTAACTGTCTAGCAATTTTAACTTTTTAACTCATTCATACACTACAATTCTATGGGGTTTACTAAGTGCATACTTCTCCTTCAGTTTCAATAGGTTTGCACCCTTAACTTCCTTCAACTTCAACTTCTTTCTTGAACATTGTCGATAAATCAAAACAACTTTTCTCAGTGTCTTTTGTTCTCCCTTTGATATCCACAATTGTATCAAATATATTCATGAGTACATTCATTTTAGTATGCATCACATCTATATTGTGTCGGAGTAAATATTTTCCCCAATAAGGTAATTGTTAGAAGATACTCTTCTTGGTCTAATTTTGTTGCTTGCCATATTTGGGTAACTTTTCTACCTTCTTTTGCCAAATGAAAAGATACTCTGAAATTCGTTGCCATATTCGTTCACCTAACAAACGGGGTTGTTGCCCATCATTGATGGTCTTGTTCCTCATGAATGATCACATGACAAAAACTTTCTATGACAATCAAAGAATGAAATTTGCCGCTTTTAGGAAGTTGATGTCCCCTATAACATTCTATGCAAATTAGACAAGCAAGTTTCTTAGTTGTTGACCATCTAGATAACATATCATACACTGGAAAGTCATTCATAGTCCATATCAAAACAACTCTCATGTTGAAATTGTTCCTTGACAACATGTGTTGATTTCTTCATTCTACAATAACTTTAAATCTTTTATCAAGAGTTGCATAAAAACATCAACTTTTGCTTTTGGGTTGTCTGATTTAAGAACAAGTATAGAAAAGAACATTTCCTCTTGTTTCATACACATTATTAAAAAGTAAATTACAAGGATTAAAATAACCCGCCAATATAAAATGGTCTTACCATATACTCCAAATGGATTGAATCCATTGCTAATACATTCGTTGCTAATTTCATTACCATACCCATTTTGATCGCTAATCCACATTCGTCATTAGTTTCGTGGCAAATAGCGACAAATTGCTTTGCCATCGTTAAATTCATATAGTCAAAATTGATTTTTTAATAGTGAAAATATGCTTATAAGTGATTGATGACATTCAGTTACTATGTGGAAGAACATGAAGACTAGTCTATTAAATTTTAAAATTATCTATTTTGTATAAAATTCTTTTAGAATTTCATTAGTCGAGGTAACTTGGTTGCACCATCTGCCTCTTCTATTTTGTACTCTTCTTCTTGGCGAGCACCATTTCTACTCTTCTATATAAATTTTGATTTTGGTGAGTATATTTTATTTTCTTTAAATACAATGTTTAAAATTGATTCTATATTTAATTGTTTATGTTGCATGAAAGTAGATAATTGATTTGATTATAGACCTATAACAATTATAGGTTACTATTTAAAAATAATTGATTATTTAATAAATTTACTAGGATATATAATGTTAGGTTATATATATTTATCAATGGTAACCAATAATATAAAATTCAAATATTATAAAAAGAGTTATTTTTATGTGAAAAGTATAATATCCAGTTTTTTTTACGTGATTAAAACAATTAATTATATTTTTATATTTTTATATTCTTTCATTATAAAAATTTATTTTGATTTTAGTTAATTTATTTTTTTAATCAAAACCGTGAATCGAATCTTAGTAACTAATTCATCAAAATTATATCTTTAAACTTAGACATTATTATAAATATAATTATATTATTTTTATTTAAGTTATATATGTTAATTCATCATATAATTTCTATTTTTTCATAATTTAAAAATGGTTGTATCATATAAAAAATAACTATTTTTTGAAAAATATACGAGATTAGTTATATATCATTTAACTATTAGGTGTATAAGGATTGTGTCGACTAGATAGCATACACTTTGTGGCAAGTACTATATAGCATCCGCCATGGCAAAAAATGTTTCCGGTCCTCATTATTCTCCTTCTGCGCAGAATTTAAGCTAATGTCGATGTTAGAAAAGTGAATTTTGAATGGTTGGCTCTTGTGTATAAAAAGTGGACGGAAAACTAGAGTAGCCTTTAACCGACTCAAAAATGGTGCCATTTCAAGTTAACTTATGTCGTGGCTCTTTTTTCTGACGCTATTATAGTGTCGTTGTCGAAACTTATGCAACTTTTTGGAAGGTTGACAATGCTGATTCTAGCATGGCAACTTTTTTTCACCAAAGTACATTTTTAGTGTATTTTAAGAAATGTATAGTTATGAGTAGCTAGACTATACTCCTTTTTTAAAAAATAAGTTGGTGTATATTAAGAGTAATTAAGAACCAAACCAACTTATGATCAATTGTGAAATTGGATAAAACTAAACCACTAATCATCAAATTGTTAATTGTATCAATCACAACAGTAAAAAATCATATTTAATTTTAATATGATTTGGTACGATATGTGGTTTTTTTTCTTTTAATCAAACCAAATTGCACTTATGTATAATTTTTTATTTCTATTTAACCACCGCCTCAAATTAACCATAAAGAACCTATCAAACTTTGGATGTGTTTTTCTCTTAGCATTACTCCACCCCTTCCTAATTTATATCACACTTCAAGTTTATCGAATCATTTCGGACCCCGGTTGTCGTCAACATCTGAAGACCGGTCCCAATGTCTCTTCTCGAATCTTTCTGGCTCATCTTGAGACTTATTCTTAAAGAGATACTGTTTCAACTTTCCCTCTCTTATCAAGACCTCGATAGCATCTTTCAATTGTCTGCACTCATCAGTCGAATGGTCAGTTTGCTCATAGAAATCACAATATTTTCATGGGTTACTAGGTCTCTTTATTGGGCGGGCTTTCTGACCCATATACATCGAATGACGCCCAACCAACCTCCCTAAGGATCTAAAAAAGTTTTGTATTGAGCAAAGCATCGTGACTGAATGTTGCCACATATTTGTCCTACTGCTCGAGTTACTACTCTCTACGATGTGCAGTTGGATGGCCTCCGTGAGATTAGGAACCATCATTACTTCTTTGTAAAATCTCTTCAAGAAATCCTTCAGAGATTCTGATTCACCCTACTTAATCTAAGCCAAGGTATGAGATGTCTTAGATACATCTCTGGAAATCATAAAATGCTCCTTAAAAACTTCAATCATTTCTTCCCAGGAGTCGATGGACCCATATGGGAGTCCCTTAAACCAGCTTAAAGCTTCTCCCGTCAACGTGCGGAGAACATGTGACACATCACATCAGCTCTTGCCCCTAGAAACACGGCCTTGTAGATGTAGGCGTCAAGGTATTTGTTTGAATCAGTTTCTTCTGTGTATTTGCTAACGTAAAGAGGTTGTGTGGTCTGCAAATGTCTTAGGATAGGGACACTCATTAGTCTTTTGGAGAAGGGGATGTTGAGACTATATGTTGAAGGATGAGTGCCCATGGGAGGGTTCTTTTGTCAAGGAGTTTTGTTTTTCAACATGAGACTGGGATTACTGCTCCTCATCATAGGTAACGATCTTCGAATAGTGAGGCATGTGAGACACCTTTGGCCTGGAAGCCTCAAGTTGATGATGTCCATGTGGAATCACCTTCTATGTTAGTGTGGAACGCTTCACGCCTCAGCTCAGCTATTTCTTCCCGAAGCAGCCTTATGATCTCATCTCTAGGATCAAGGGTTACCATTGTAACTGCTCGCTTTGCAGACACACTTCGATTTTCGAAAACTAGACGCCTTGGCTCCAAGTACATTAAATCCTTCACATATTGCGTTACCATCCATGTTTGTGAATGTGAAAGTGGGAATCAATTTATAGAGTCTCGTTGGGCGTGCTAATGAATTGGTCTAGGCCAGGGTGTGTAGTCTGGTGTGGTGATTAGCCCCTCAGATTGTATTATTTGTGCTAGTCTTACGCCGGTCCAGTGGGGATCCAGTATTATATTTTCTATTCCAATGAGGAGATAGAAGTCTTGGAGTGCTCCTTAAGAAATCTCACCATCCCTACGCGTTGTGGGGCGAAAGGGGTGTCACCTGCGAGGACACTCCGCCGCTCAAGTCAGTAGAATGTTTAGAGAGAATATCAGTGCTTAAGCGTAAGTTATGACCAAGAATGTTCTACCTTTTCATTGTTGATTCGTGGGTATTTATGCCTGGGAGTAATGGAAAAGTCATTTTGATTTGGAGATCTTTTTGTACGTAGTGTTAGTACGATTTTGGTCTCAACAAAAAAGTTGACACGCGACAAAGACGCTTCCTAATAATGATTGTACCTTCCTATTAGTCACTTTGCAGGTTGCTTTTCAACATGTAGTTGCGTAAGTCAACTCTGGTCCACCGGTATCGAGAGAATGACTTGTACCGGTATTAGACCATGGGTCTCATGCGCGATGCTCAAAGTTGGTGTTGGGTCACAATCTTATGCGAGATACCGATCATGCATAGTGGCTTTAGGTCAAATTACTTTTTTATCCATAGGCCAGTATTAAGATCGGATCAATTACTATGATAAAAAAAAATAGAAAGTAGGATAAAATGATTTATATTATGATTAAAAGTAAAATATATTAATTTATATTATAAGGTAAGAAGTAAGATAAAATAACATAGTACAATCCTTTTTTTTATTAGGCTAATAATTAAATCATGACACTCATTATGAAATTTGAAAAAAAGTTTTAAACCACATAAAATGAACAACTTAAATTATAATTATTTAGTTTACTTTTTGTATTTTATTTCAATCGAACCAAATTAAATTATAAATAATTTTATTAAGCGATTCGGATCGTGATTTGCTTCAAAATATCAAACCAAACTGTGCCACAAACATCTAATGTTAATGTAAATTAGCAAATTCTACTATACACTTAGGCCGAGGCCGACCATGTGTGTGCACCCACTTTATAACTCCATAAATAAAAATATATTTGAAGTGGTTTGTATATGTTATTGTTATTATATAATTACAAATTATTCTCATATAACTAATAAGTTTTTTAAAAGGTTATGTAGAGTGATTTTTAATAGTTTTAAATTATAAAAAAGTTGTAACAAAGCAATTATAAAAAGTTTACGCATTGCAACATGTATATTGCAATACTAATAAGAATGACTGGAGTTAGGTGGCTTCCATTGAATTCAAAAGTTGCCAGATAATACTACATGTGATTCTGATCATACAAAGAATAACAATGGGGCTGGATATATTTATTAGGGCCGATGTGGATCAGCTAACCGAATGCAATGTACACAATGCATGACAAAGAATGATGTCAAGGGTAAAGGTCATAATAAATGGCCCCCAAAATAAATCCAGCAAAGAAGTTTCCAATTTCCAACTATATCTATCTATAGTCACCGAAAGAGTAGCAAAATTTCCACTTTGCCCCTCCTCTCAAACTAAACTACACAAACAACTCAACAAAAAGTAACTAAATCAACCAAACCCTACCTATCTGTCTATCTTTCCGTCCCCGAATCTTGCTTCTGTATACCAGTGTGAAACACTAGTGCAACTAAATTCAACAATAAACGCCAAGAATTTTAATTTAAGTTTAGTTTATAAATCTAAGAAATAGTTGAATAAGTCAATAGAAGGAGTATGAGGTGAGACAAAGTTAAAATTGGAAGGGCTTGGCAAGACGAAACCACCCTCCATGAAATTTCTGCTACTGTGAAGCACAGGGCTCAAATCATGAAGGAAGCTAACCATGTTATTAGGATCCGAAGATGGTGGAGAGAAAAAGTTCGGAGGAATGGGAGATAGTGCAGCCGGTCCCGGAGACAAAATCCCTTGAAACATGCTTTGTCTTTCGACTCCAATATCCATGATTCCTTCCACATCGCTTATCACGTCATGATGACCACTTGGGACAATCTGTTTCTTTCCCATGGGCGACATCGCCTTCTCTATGGTGGCGTACCGTGCCGCGGGAGACACCATGCCGCCGCCACCGCTGTTGAAAGGATCCTTGGACGGTACTAGTTCAGACGAGGAAGAGGAAGAAGAGCCGGTGAGGCGTTGAACGAGGTTCATGAAGTCACCGGGTGTGGTGTGGATTATCTTAGGGGAAACGGTGTAGATTATAACGGGTTGGCGCGGTGGTGGTTGGGGCTGAGAGGGTTGCTGGGGTGCCAAAGGTGGTTTTTTGATCTTGTGAGAGTCCTTGTTTAGTCTCAAAGGTGCGGGACGTGGGCCTTGGAGTTCTCTTCTTGGTGATCTTCCCGTGGGGATGCCAGGGAATTCCATGATGTGAATGGAATTACGGTGACGATGAGACTGAAGAGTACTATACTAGAGGGTGATGATGAGGAGTAGTAGTGGACAAGCATAGTTATTGTAATTTTGGCTGGGGAATATAAGGGGCTGACATGAATCATATAAAGAGATCTGGTCAATGATGAAGATGGGATTAGTTTAATTGGGAAAGCAAAAAATACATGGTTTTTGGTAAAATTTGTCTTCTTCTAAGGTTAATTTTTTTATAAGGTTTTCATACCTACGGCCGGTTTCGTAATGTTTATGGTTGTCTGAACGCGTCTATGTAGAGTTGGAAAGAGTCCTCTTGCCCTCCCCCATGTCATTCAAGCATATGGTGACGTAGGATACGGATGCAAGTGGATAAGTGTTGAAAAGTTGACAATTAACACCCTATGTATGGGTAAAGAATTAAATTGTGTTTGAATAAATAGTAATAATGAATTAATTAACTTAAATGGATTACCTACCTAATTTATAATTTAATCGATAAATTATGTATCTTTGAATTAATTTGATACGTAGTTAGTATGCAATGAATCTAACGGGAAAGCCGTCTTTGAACTAAAGTTCTCTTTTTGTGGCGAGTGTAATTGGGGTTGGTTTAGGTAATAAATGATGTGTCATTTGAGCAGGTGTATAAGTATATATCACGCACTTTTTTTTAAATCATTTTACTGATTGCATTTTCAATGTTTATAGACTAACTGGAGGCGATGGAGATGAATGATATGTAGAACTTGAGTGAGTCTCATTCGTGTGGGATCCACACTTTTCTAAGCTTCGATTTCCTCCGAACTTTTGCAAGTACCGCATCTAGAATAAGTCATCTTTTATTTGTAACCGGAACAACGATGAAACCAACTATTTGAATTTTAAAATTCTTAATAACTTAAGGTTTATTATTGTGTTGACAAAATAAAACAAATTAAACTATAGATTTCTTTTATACTAACAAAAGGACGCTCAGCGACCACTAATATTTAATTGCCAGTTGTTGTAGACTTGAGGAAATCAAGTTTGAGAATTTTAGAAAAATGAATATTTAGCTGCATGCGTGCATTCATCTTGTAATTTTAATGATGTACGTCAGTTTGAATCCTTTGGACCCTTTTTGTGTGTGGCAATGTACACCACGACATGCATTTATTTTAGATAAAATAAAATGTGTTTTCTGATTTCTCTCCCATATTTCTTAAACATTATAAGATTCCCTCTTCTTTTGGGGAACATTTAAGTATAATCTTCTTCTAGATTATTTTTTTAACAATTTAAAGATTTTACATAAATTATCCGAATTTTCACCATTAAACTGATCCATCCTATAGTAGATTTACGATCTTGTGTGGCATTATGATAAAGGTAAGGTAGTATAGAAATAATTAATTTTAACGAAAGCATGTAACTAAAAGTTACTTAAAAAAATTAATTCAATAGCATGCGTGTATCGATTTGAATAGAGAAAGAAAAGAAGCTAATCTCTTTAAAATGAAATGTTTTCAACCTCAGAATTCATCAGTATAAAAACATTTTGTTGATAGAACAAAAAGCAAATCGGATTTACCTCTTTAATCTGATCATCCATTTCAATTTAACTAACTAAGTTGGATTAGATTTTTTTATGATTGGATCAGAACCAATCCAATCTAACCATGAACTAATATTGGTATGGTCATCATTTTGATTTTCATATAGAATTTTGTAATTGTGACAATAAATCCATGTTTTACTTATGGTTTTAGTTTGTAATCATGAAAAATTGATGGTCATGTCTTACTTTCTTTCTTGAAGAAACAAATAAACATATTTATATAACCATTAAAAAGATTTAGTACAAGATATATTAAATATAAACATACAACTATGAACACATCGAATCACATCCCTAACCCTTCTCTCAACACGAAATAATATATATTACCGGGTTCTCTACCCAACAAAACATAGAATAACAAAAATAAACTTCCTGAGCCTTTAACCACGACCAAGCTCTAACTTAGTCAAGGTCAAACACCTTATCTAAGTTTAATTTATGGTCATCAAAAACAATTTTATTTCTCTCTAACCATAATGACCAAACCACAACAAACCAAATGACACATCACATTTCTTGATGTGCCTTATTACCAGGGAACATCCTAATGAAACTCAACAAGTGACAACCACCATTAGCAGGTAAAGCATCTGATACCCTACCCCATTGTAAACATTTAACCCATACCTCATGAGCTTTAACACAGGAAAATAACAAATGAGAAACTGTTTCTTCCGAGCTTTGTCACATTGGACATACATTATTAGGCACCACTACTCCTCGCTTCAACAGTTCATATCTCACTGATATCCTTTCCTTAATCGTTTGCCACGCAAAACCTGTAACTTTACAAGTTGCAAATTTATTCCACACTGTCGCGACCGAGATCGCAGTGGGAGGCTGACCGAAAAAGATAAATCGTTTTGAAATCCTTTCAAAAATAGGGAGTCGCCACCAATATTTTTTAAAAAGGTAAAATACTGGGAAAACCTTTGTTAAAGCACTGGTCGTAAAAAATGAGATTCTAAGTTCGAGAGTCTAATTACATGTGAGGAAGGTATTAGCACCTCACACCGTCCGTTATAAAACGGTTACCTCAAATTGATTGCGCACATATTAAATAGCCTAAGAATTAGTTTAACTTCTCAAAAAGGAAACCAATAACACAAACAAAGAAATTTTTAAAATGAGATCAACAGGAAGTATCGTCCAAATTAATCTTAAATCGAACCACTTGATTAAATAGTAACGATAATAATTAGAAATATAACAATAAAAAATAAAGATCAACAGGACGTCTCGTCCAAATTAACCTTAATTTGTAATAAATATTTAAAGATTAAGATAAACAAAGTTAAATGGGATTAGATTAAATAAAATAGAATGAGATGAGATGAGATAAAACAATATGAGATGACATGAAGTGAATTAAAACTGAACAAAAAGATTAACAGGACGTCTCGTCTAAGTTAACCTTTTTTTTATGAGAAAACATTATTATAAATAAAATATATTATAAAAAATGAGAAGATCAACAAGACGTCTCGTCTAAATTAATCTCCTCTTATAAGAAATATTATTTAAATTATTGAAAATATGAGATTAACAAGACGTCTCGTTTAAATTAATCTCCTTTTATAAGAAATATTATTTAAATAAAAGATATTAAAAATATGAAAAGGTTAACAAGATGTCTCGTCTAAATTAACCTCATTTTCTAAGAAAGATTATTTAAATAAAGGATAATAAAACATGAGGAGGTTAACAAGATGTCTCGTCTAAATTAACCTTCTTGTAGTGAAATAATATTTTAAAATTAGACAGTAGCAATATAAAATTAATCGAGATAACACTAAGGCACAAGAAAATTAATAAAAGAAAGGCTAAATTACACTTTTGGTCCTCTAACTTGTAAGTTTTTCCCAAATTGGTCCTTCCGTCAGAAACTCGGTAACGCCGTTTGCTCACATGGCATGCCTGGACACGTGTCACAATCTTGTTAGCACATGTATCACCACTAGAACTTAGGACACGTGTCAGATTTTGATTGGGTGATGATTTTGTTCGAAATTAAAAGAATTTGTCTTAGGTAAGACTTGAACCCATGACCTTTATGTCAAATACCACATCCATCACCACTAGGCCACATGTGACTTTAGGATTTAGATGACAATATTTATATATAAAGGTAAACTTTCAATATCTAAAAGTGTATTTAATTTAATTATTATAATAAAATATTTATAGGTATATTTAATTTATTTATTGTAACTAAAATATTTAAGGCTATATTTAATTTTATTATTGTTAATAACATATTTAATTATTTTTAATTTAATTATTTTGATAAAATATTTAAAAATATATTTAGTTTAATTATTATTAATCAAATATTTAAAAATATAGTTAATTTAATTATTTTTTATTTAATATTTTAAAATATATTTAGTTTAATTATTATTAATGAATATTTAAAAAATAAACTTAATGTATTTATTATTAAGAAAATATTTAAAGGTATTTTAATATTGTTAAGAAAATATTTAAAAATATATTTATTTCAATTATTAATAATAAATATTTAAAAAATAAACTTAATTTATTTATTATTAAGAAAATATTTAAAGGTATATTTAATTATTTTAAAAAATATTTAAAAAATATTTAATTTTAATATTGTTAAGAAAATATATAAAATATATTTAATTTAATTATATTGATAAAATATTGAAAAATATATTTAGTTTAATTATTATTAATCAAATATTTTTAAAAATATTTTATTTAATTATTTTTTTATTAAATATTAAAAATAGAGTTAATTTATTTATTATTAATAAAATATTTAAAAATATTTAAAAATATATCTAATTTAATTATTTTTATTATTATTAAAATATTTAAGAATATACTTAATTTATTTATTATTAATAAGATATTTAATTATTTTATTGATAATTTAAATATATAGTAATAAAATTAAATATACCTTTAAATATTATATTAAGAATAAATAAAGTAAGTATATTCTTAAATATTTTATCAAAATAATTAAATTAAAAAAATAACTAAATATTTTATTAACAATAATAAAATTAAATATAGCCTTAAATATTTTATTTGTAATAAATAAATTAAATATACCTATAAATATTTTATTATAATAATTAAATTAAATACACTTTTAGATATTGAAAGTTTACCTTTATATATAAATATTGTCATTTGAATCACTAAAGTCACATGTGGCCTAGTGGTGATGGATGTGGTATTTGACTTAAAGGTCATGGGTTTAAGTCTTACCTAAGGCAAATTCTTTTAATTTCGAACAAAATCATCACTCAATCAAAATCTGACACGTGTCTTAAGTTCTGGTGGTGACACATGTGCTAACAAGATTGTGACACGTAAACGGCGTTACTGAGTTTCTGACGGAAGGACCAATTTGGGAACTTACAAGGATCTTATAACGCATATGTAGGCAAACAAGTTTTGCACGACATACCTTATAAGATTTTTGTAATATTTATTCTAAAAGAAACATATATTTAGTATTTTTTATTTAACGTAAATAAAATTGTTCACTTTTTATGCTTAAAAAGATATTTAGATTTTTAATAGTTTTACTCATTTTTCAATTGAACCTCTCTTAAGATAAGTAAATAAACAATTTTTACCTTTACTTGGAGTTCTAGAAATAAGTAACACTTAGCAGTTCCTAAAATACAATCCTAATTAATAGTAGTAGTAGCAACAAGTAATAATAATAATAATATAACATTTTTATGAAAATAAATAAAAAATGAATTTTGGGCTTCTGTTCTAAAACCCATTACCAAAAAAAACAAATTTGGGCTATTGAAGCCCATTACCTCAAAAAAAGGAAAGGTTGTAGGAATGGGCCTCACTATCTGAGGCCCAAAATAACAAATGAAACCTAAATCTAAACAAAGGAAACAAAAGAGGAAATAAGAAATAGGAGGAGGCGGTGGAAGTTGAAGCAAAGTGAGGAGAGAAAAGAAAATTGAAAGAGAGAGAGGGGGGAGAGGAGACCCGATAGGAAAGTGATTCTCACTCCTACGTATTCTCAAGCTTTCAAGAAATCAGGGTTACGTAGTTCTTTGCTCGGAAATTAATTTTTGAAAATATTTTGAGCTATTTTTGATTGATTTGATTTTTTAATAATGAAAGAGAATTCATAAGGAAGAAAAATACAAGGTGATTAAATTTGCACGTGCATAAACCTTCAGGATCTTATAACGCAACGCATATGTAGTCAAAGAAGTTTTGCACGACATACCTTATAAGATTTTTGTAATATTTATTCTAAAAGAAACATATATTTAGTATTTTTTACTTAACGTAAATAAAATTGTTCACTTTTTATGCTTAAAAAGATATTTAGATTTTTAATAGTTTTACTCATTTTTCAATTGAACCTATCTTAAGATAAGTAAATAAACAATTTTTACCTTTACTTGGAGTTCTAGAAATAAGTAACACTAGGATTTCCTAAAATACAATCCTAATTAATAGTAGTAGTAGCAACAAGTAATAATAATAATAATAATATACCATTTTTATGAAAATAAATAAAAAATGAATTTTGGGCTTCTGTTCTAAAACCCATTACCAAAAAAAATAAATTTAGGCTATTGAAGCCCATTACCTCAAAAAAAGGAAAGGTTGTAGGAATGGGCCTCACTATCTGAGGCCCAAAATAACAAATGAAACCTAAATCTAAACAAAGGAAACAAAAGAGGAAATAAGAAACAAGAGGAGGCGGTGGAAGTTGAAGCAAAGTGAGGAGAGAGAAAGAAAATTGAAAGATAGAGAGGGGGAGAGGAGACCGAGAGGGATGAGGTCGGCGTTGACGGTCACAATCGGCGACCGGGAGGGGACCAGTCAGCGTGCGCAGTGCAGTCCGAATCTGACGTCACGTGGTTTTGCTGATCATGGCCAGGATTTGCCATGAATCTGCTGATCAAACTTACAGCATAAACCAGATTGGGTTTGGTGCAGACCATTCCATACATGAGACTACGAACACCACCAACATATGGGACAGAAGTCATCTTCAATTTTTCTTCCTCTTTAACAGGTGACTGAGAGGATGAAAGCTTGGACAAAGAGCCTAGAGGTGTTTCAACAGATTTAGATTGATGTATTCTAAATCTTTCAACAACTTTCTTCAAGTATCCTTGCTGAGATAAGAAAAGTTCTCCTTGCTTCCTGTTCCTGACGATGTCCATTCCCAATATTTTCCTCACAGGTCCCAGATCCTTCATCTCGAATTCAGACTTCAAAATTCTTTTAAATAAAATTAATTCATCATTACTAGAGCTTGCCACCAAAATATCATTCACATAGAGGAGAAGATATAGCACACAAATATTATCCTTTTTCAGAATGTAAACACAGCTGTCATAGCTGCATCTGCAAAATCCATATTTAATTAAAAAAATATCAAACTTCTTGTACCACATCCTGGGACTTTGTTTCAGATTGTAAAGAGACTTCTTGAGCAAACAAACTTTGCTCCCATCTTCTAAAAATCCTTCTGGTTGCTGCATAAAGATGGTCTCCTCCAAATCTTCATGAAGAAAAGTCATTTTAACGTCCATTTGTTCTAGCTCCAAGTTAAACTGATTTACCAGGCTTAGTAGAACTCTGATAGAACAATGGTTTACAACAGGTGAAAAAATTTCATTGTAATCCACTCCATAAATCTGCGTGAATCCTTTAGCAACAAGCCTAGCTTTAAACCTTGGTGCTTCAACCCCTGGTATCCCTTCCTTTCTTTTGAAGATCCACTTGCTTCCAATAATCCTTTGCCCTTTAGGAAAATCCACAAGTTCCTAGGTCTAATTTTTATTTAATGACTTCATTTCTTTATGAATGGCCTTACTCCAATGTTGTGCTTCAGAACACTTCATGGCCTCCCCAAATAACTGTGGTTCTGTGCTCTGGACTTCATCAGCCACACTCAAAGCATAACAGATCAGGTCTACATACCTATATCTATTTTGCGGCTTAGGAATTCTCTTCCCTTTATCTCTGGTCAGTTGATAATCAAGGACATTATGTAAATCAGTAGCTCCACCTAAGTGTTAGTTTCCTGAAAAATAGGTTCTCCTGCAGTATTGCCTGGGTTTGGGTCTGTTGACTGTAAAAACCGATCCTCCACAATCTGAGTCTGTTTCTCATTTGAAGAGAACTCCACCTCAATCTGAGTTTGTTCTCTTCCTAAGGTATTTTCCTGCAGAGCATGATCCTCTAACATACCCATTCTTGACTCATCAAAAATCACGTCTCTGCTGATGATGCACTTGCCTCTACCTATTCCCGATCTCTAGAGTTTGTAGCCTTTTACACCTTGAGGATATCCTAGAAAAATGTGCTTGACTGCCCTTGGTTCTAACTTTCCCTCCTTTATATAAGCATAAGCCAGAGATCTAAACACGCGCAAATTAGAATAATCGGCAGGCTTTCCAGTCCAAGCTTCCATTGGTGTCTTGAAATTTAAAGTTGAGCATGGGCACCTATTAATTAGGTGGACAACACTGGCAACAACTTCTCCCAGAAGCATTTAGGTAGACCAGCTCCAGGAAGCATGCATCTTACACGTTCCAAGATTGTTCTGTTCATTCTTTCAGCCAAACCATTTTGCTGGGGTGTTCTGGGTACAGTTTTATGTCTTTTAATTCCCTGTTTCCTCAAAACTCATCAAACTGCTCTAAAAGAAATTCCAGGCCATTGTTAGTTCTTAGAACCTTGAGTCTGGTGCCTAACTAATTTTGAATCAGTGTGTGTCATTGCTGAAATCTTGAAAATGTTTCAGACTTATTTTTAAGCATAAACAACCAGACCCTTCTTGAAAAATCATTCATAATTGACAGAAAATAAGAGCCTCCACCTAGAATCATAACTTTAGAAGGCCCCCACAAATCAGAATGGACATATTCAAAAGGTTTGGAAGAAATATACATGCCTGACCCAAATTTTACTCTATGAGATTTACCAGGCACACAATTTTCACAGAAATCTGACTTATTTATTTTATCCTCATCAAGTAGATCCTGTTTTTCCAATTCAAATAACCATTTTTTCACTAACATGCCCAAGTCTGAGATGCCATAATTTTGTTTTATCCTGACATACTTTGCTAGCAACAGATGTGTGAGCAATTACAGTAGAACCATCTAAGATAAACAAACCATTACCTTTATCTTTTAAGCCTTTTGCAACTATTAAAGATCCATTTGAAATGTTTAACACACCATGTTGAATTCTTGTTGAAAAACCAAGATTATCAAACATGCTTATTGAAATTAGATTGCGTTTTAAATCAAGAACGTACCTCACTTCTTTGAGAAGAAATTCCCTATTGTCAAACATCCTCAATCTAATAGTTCCAATGCCATGCACCTTGTAGGGATGATTATCCCCTAGCAAAACTGTTCCACATTCTTTAAAATCCAAGGTCTCAAAATAATCCTTCTTTGGGGACATATGATAGGAGCATCCAGAGTCCAGGACCCAGTCTTTGAGTCTGCGAAGATGATGCAACAAGAACTCTAACACTCTCATATCCATCTGATAGTGTTGCAAAATCAGTTGCTTCAGAATTGCCTTTCGGACCCTTGGCGTTCTCAAGACAGTTCTTCTTGAGATGTCTAGTCTTGTTACAGGTATGAAACCTATAGTGAAAAGTCTAATCCCCAGACTTAGCCTTCTAAAATGGCTTCTTGTCTTTCTTGCCCTTCCATTTCTTTTCTTTCTTCCCCTTCGAGACATTAAGATTTTCACTATTGCCCTCTGTTTTAGACTTTTGCTGTCTCTGCAGCTCTTTGGACCTGATTGAGGTCATAACCTCTTCAAGACTAATGGTCTGTTCCTTTCCATAAAGGATTGCGTCTTTGAAATGCTCATAACTTTTGGGGAGGGAGTTTAACAGCAAGATGGCTTTGTCTTCATCATCCAATTTTACTTCAATATTTTCAAGATCGTCAAGGATCGTGTTAAACTCTACTATTTGCTCAGAGACACTTCTTGCCTCATTCATCTTGAAGGAATACAATTGCTATTTTAGGCAGAGTGTGTTCGCAAGAGATTTCGTCATGTACAAAGATTCCAGCTTCACCCATATTGATGCAGCTGTTTTCTCTCTCGCTACCTCCCTTAATGCCTTGTCACCAAGACATAAGATGATCGCAGATCTTGCCTTTTCAATCATATTTTCTTTCTCTTTAGGAGTCAAGGATGTGTCCATCTTCTTAGCTCCTTTGATTGCTTCTACACAACCTTGCTGGATCAAGATGGCTTCCATTTTGATCTTCCATAGGCCAAAGTCATTTTCACCAGTGAACTTCTCTATATCAAATCTTATGGAACTTATTCTTTGATTTCTTGATGTTTCAGACATTCCATAGACGGTGCTACTTGTTGGTTCTAATAAGATAATCTGATCACAAGAAACACAATAACAAAGAAATACCAAAAAAATCTGGAATGTAAAATAGAGTACTCTAAAATACCAATGCAAAGATAACAATTAAACATAAGAGATAAAAGGGAAGAAGATGAACACAAACAGGTTTAACGTGATTCAGCCAAAATGAGCCTACATCCACCGGACGAGCAGCAAAATTGAATTAGGATGAAGAGATTACACACGGTTACAACTTTAACCAATACTCAAGACTTAGATATTTTCCAACACTTCACATAACCCAAAGACCATATTTATAGGAAACAATGCCTAACAACCTCTATGAACTAAGGTGGTTACATAGAAACAGAAACGCAATTGAATCAAGTCTGCGTACAGACCCAAGGGTCCAGACCTTGCGGAAGCAACAAACCATTTTAGAGTCACAAACCTTTACAACATCAATCAAATTGATTATACTAAATTTTCATCTCATTAACTTTGTATTTTAACTTACTAAATTTTAAGGATTGATTTTTTTCCTTTTTTAAACCAATTGTTGAAACAACTGATATAAAATAATAATTATTTATTTTAATAATCAATATAAAAAATATTTTTTACGTCAATTATTAAAACAACTTGTCAAATATTAAATTTTTTATATTTTTATAGTGGTTGTTTCAATAACCAATAAAAAATTTATATTAATTATTCAAACTGCTGGTATTAAAAAAACTGATCTCTAAAATTTAAAAATTTAAAATATACCGTTAATAAAATAAAATTTTAATAATTAATTAATTGACGTGATATGACATAATGATGTGACATAGTTTAATCGATAGAAAAAAAAATACGATTAGGTGACAGATAATTTGAATCCTGTCCGCGAATCTATTATTGTTTCTTAACTAAGCAATGGTGCTAGAAAAAAAATGCATTTTGCATTCATTGTTTAGATGGAAAATATATTTAATACTTCCTTTTAACTTATTCACTCAAAAATAAAACATATATATTAAAGTCATAATTATTACACTTGTTTCTATTACAATATATTTTCAATTACTTTTGCTTATTTTTTCTATAAGTAAATTCTTGACTTAATTTTTGAGATGGTATGAGTCAAAAAGTTGAATTCAATTTCTAATATTTTAAAATTTTTAATTTTGTCACAAGTTTTATGAAACAACATTTAATCTAGTACTTTTAAATCCAACTTAATGATGGTGAGAAATAAAATACAAAAAACATATAAAACGAATTCCTTTTCACAATATCAAGAATTAATTAATATAAAAATTTAAAATTCTAGTGACCATTCATACAATATAAATTACTAATTCTGAGGGTTTAATCTTTTTCTCTATTCTCATTTATTAACTAGAAGATATAAAATATTCATGTTTGGTAGAAGAAACGACTTTTAATTTTTTTTTTTCTTGGTAAGTGGTTTTGGGGTATTTAATTAGGCGGAAATATCTTTACCCATTTAAAAAAACAAATTCTTAAAATTTTAAATTTTCAATAATCTAAATTATTAGAGAATAATTTTTTTATAATTTCTACTATACATAAATATTTTAAAAAAATTATTCCTAATAAAAAAACCCTTATATCAAACACTCTCCAAGAGTAATAATTAGAGTTATTCTCCCACAAACATATTACCAAGCTATCAATTAGGTCACGTGGTAATATATTTGTAGTTTATCACAAAGAATTAGCAATCTTTTAGTAACAATAAAGAATAATTAATTAGTGCTCAAAATTTAAAAGGACTAAATATTAACAAAATTTATTATTACGGGCGTATATATACCTCCAAAATTTAAAACACGATAACAGACACTTGTATATTTAAGTCATCCTTCTATTTATCAATCAAAAAAAAAAGTGTTTCCCCTCGATATGAGGGGTGGTCCCAACCAATCCCTCATGTCTCTATCTAATATCAAATAATAGATTAATTTACATCTTAAGCTACTGGGTCAAAGCCCATCTGATGACTTTTGTATAAAAGTACGTGTTATTCACATTGTAACCTAAGTGACACATAACAGAGATTAATAAACCTAATTCTTAGGAGGATTTTCTTAGGGTTTTGTGTCTACTTTTTGTGTGTGAACAAAAAGTAAATACATTTCATAATTAGATATTAAATAAATGGTAAAAAGATTAATAAGAATTAATAATAGCAAAAAATAACATGTGAAAAAAAAAAGTTGAGATTTATTTCTTGGACCTCGAATAGTACTAAAGATGAAAAAAGGGTCTTACTAGTCAAAGTAGCAGCTCAGAAAAAACAAGACTGTTGGTAGTGTGGTTGATTAGTCACATGGACTTGTGTGAACTGAAAAAGAGGAACATTCTATAGGGACTAGTTGCCTATTGAGATTTCCTCCATTCAAAATATTTTCTCCATTTAATGTAAAACTAAATATACTGTAACATTATAGTACAATAAAAATGAAAAATAAAGTTTCATTGGTTCAAAACTGTAGAAATTAATTTTTTAATTAAAAGATATTACAGAATTAAAATGTATTTTGATTTCAAATTAAATAAATGAGATCTCAAACTCAAACACAACATTATTACCATAAATGATAAAGACCATAGAACATTAATGCCAAATCATAAAAAAGACATAGTCTTAATTTTAAAATTACGTGAATTTTCTATCCAAAATGTTAGTACATCGATGTTTAACGTTAAAATAAAATGTTGGGTTACTAGGTTTAAATATGATTTTAATTTATTTTTCTTTTCTTTACCGCTACTTCCATTTATAAAAAAATTACAACAGATTTATTTAAGTTAGAAATATCTATGTTAAGATAAGATTAATTCTCATAATAAAGGTTTTTTTTTCATTTATAAGACTTGATTTTAAAATTTTACTTTAAAAAATCAAATATATTTCATTGGTTTTATGGGACTCGTTGTTTACTATATATTCCATGATGTTGGAAATTTCGATACACAACATGTTGACTTATGAATATGGTTCATTTTTCTCGACTTGCAGGTATGAGATCCTAACCAAACCTCTCACCATATTGAAGTTGTCAATAAACTGAACTAATCAACATATATTTAGTGGAATGAAACAAGTACGTTGCTTCTAAACATTTATTTGACTTTGTTTTTACATAACATTTATTTGACTTTTTTTTTTTTACATAACATTTGTTTGACTTTGATTTTCTGCCTTGAGGATGAATGCCCATGAAATATACCGTTGATTATGACTTTGTGATAGACTTCTGCTCTTCTTTTTCTTTTTTACATTTCTCTTTTCAAATAAACTAAGCACCCTTTAACAGATTGGATAAAAGAGTTAAGAAAGGACAATTTATTTTATTTTATTATCTTATATTTGATAAATTAAAAGAATATGATACAAACTATTATATATATATATATATATATATATATATATATATATATATATATTCTATTTTATTACTCATTTGTAATTTCTATCGTAATAAAGTATTAAATTAGGAATAGGTCGATGGAATAAAAAAATGTCTCTTTTTCTATTATTATTATTATTATTATTTAGTTTGGTATATATTAAATATTAGAAGTGATAATTTATCACGCTATTATTCTATCATTTCCTTATTTGAATGTTTCAGACACTGCATCCCTCTCAAGTAAGCCAACCGTTTTCTTTTCTAGAATAATCGTTTACATTTGTAGGTGAAGGCTAAGGTGGAACTTGGTTTTTTGGGTTTACCGTAAACCCAACCAAAGTGAACTGTTATAACAAGTTATGTCTATCTTTTACAATTTAAATATTTGACGCATAATTTTTTACAGTTAGACATATTTTGTGGCCAGTTTTATAATATTAAAAAATTATATTAAAGAAATCAAAGTTTATGTAAAAAATTAATATTGTAATATTAATGTATGTGTTTAAAGTTAATTTAAACATGTTTAAAGTTAATTTATCACCAATCTTTGTCCAACACTAGTTTTCTTTGCATTTGCAATATATTCAACCTTCGATGCGCTAATCACAGAACCTTGCTTCATTATACTCTCTGTTGAACCATTTGGCACTCCTTGTTTCTCTAGGTATATTGTCCATTTCAAAAAAAATTTCTCAGTGGCACAAAATCCACATTGAAGTAAGCCTTTAGAAGATTCATAGTATCTTGCACCCCCAATGCGAAGCAAACTCCAAGCAGAAGATCTGACAGGTCCTTCAACTTCTATTCATGAAGTAGCTTATCGCACAAAACCAACAGGGTCGTGAATAGAATCCGACATCTCCATCGACAACAACCTCTTCTTCCCTCTCCGCAATGACATGTTCCCCTACACGCGTGCAGTAAGATATTCCAGAAACCGCAAGCTTGATTATACATCACTCCAACTCAAGCTTTAAACTAAACTAAAAATAAAATTAGCAATAATTAAGCAACATCAGAAAGCCTAATCTTTGTTTTTTCTACACAACAACATAACATAAACAACAAAATTCAAAACAAAAAACAACGCAGTTTGAAACCAGCAATGAACTGGACAAAACATCGTGCGTCGGATCCCTATGGCCGAGGAAGAGGAAACTCTGCTCGGCATGTTGGATCTTTAAACCATCGAAGCCGGCAAGCGACGTATCAGCGCGGAGGTTTCCGTCACGCTTCCAGATTTTGTAGGTGTCGAAGGGAGCGATCTTGCCGACAAAGGGAAGTACAAAGCTCTCAAAGTGGAAGGAGATCTCCATGTAGAAGTCTTGCATGCGACGAAGAACGGTGATGACGCGGGGAAGAGGGCGGCGCCACTTGGACCAGGCGTTGCAGTGATGGAGCGTTTTGAAACGTAGCCCTTTCACCAAGATGAAATCGCAGTAGCCGCGTGAAAAAGATGGACTTGTGGCAATCCCTAGAATAACCCCAAACCTATTTTTTTTTTTTGGGAATTCTCTATTTTTCAAAACTTAATTAAATTAATAAGGGATAATAAACTTTATTAATAGGGTATCTTAAAATGTTAATCACATGTATTAAAATTCACTAATTTAAAATTTAAGACATTTTTTGGAGAAAATGTAAATATTATAAATTCCACATGGTAACCTGTTAAACAGGTCATCCATAATCAATCTACACCGTTTATTCATATTTAACGGTCCATATTACTTAGTCTACCGTACACCTAAAAAACCAAGTTCAACCTTAGCCTTCACCACATTTGTAAGCAAAAAGTTGAACTACCATGCATGCTTGAAGAGAACCCAAATATATTTGAGAAAAAAAGTGAGATTTGGCATGTTAAACATACTAAGAAGAGTGCATTGAGCTGAATGATTAAAATTAAAATGAAGAGGATGGAATGGTGAGTGAATAATTAAGACGATGTTTGGGGTACTACCCCAATCGAGTGTTTCTCCGTTAAATAGAAGTAGGTTTTTGATCCTATAGTTTAATGTAGTTTTGATTGTCTCGAACGGCGTGAAGAATTAATATTAACCTTTAAATTTTTCATTTCAACTCAACTCTGTTTCTCCAACTGCAAACCAAACACCCTCTAAGGCGTTTGAGAGGGAGGAGTGCTTGCAACAATTTGTTTATTTGAGAGAAAGTGTATATAAAAAAGTATTTTAGTTTAAAAAAAGTTGAGAATAGAAAAACGTGTAAAAGAAATTTTCTTCACAAATGAATATTCTTTTGGAAGCTTTTGAGTGACAATAGGCTTTTATAGATCCTTTCTCCAAAAATTATATTTGGTATGATACGCAACATGTTGTTTTATGTTTTTGCACCGAAGCTAAAATATTTGTATTTATGATTGAAAAGGGAAAATCAGGCAATAAACATTGCCTAAGTTCATGTTTAACTATAATCAAACACAATACAATGAGTTTTAGGCTTTATCTAGATTGAGAAATAAAATTGTGATGCAAAGAAATAAAAAATAAAGATATATACTTAACGTAAGACGGAAACAACATAGAGATACAAGTAAAAAAAGGAATTTTATGTTTGGATGTGTGAATATAAATTAATTATATAAAAAATAAATTTAATTTTCATATAAAAAATTATTTTACTATCATAATTGTTAATATATAAAAAATTATTTTTGATTTTTTTATAATTATTAATAATATTTTTTAATTGTTAAATATTAAAATGAATGAATAAACAAAATGTAACATCCTAATTTTAACCGTTTGTAATTAATTAATTAATTATTCAAAAGCAATAAATTAAGTTTTTAGGCACAACCCATTAAATTGTGAAATTGATAAGGTTAATTTTCTTTCCTATCTTCACTTTCTCTTTACCATAATCATTAACTCACTACACTTTCTTTATCTAAAAGCCTAGAATCATTTCTTCTTGACCCTCATGACACCACACCACCCTTCCCTCTCTTTTAATTTTTCTCTTTATATTGCTCATTTTTCCACCACCACCTATACACATACGCGCACACACGACACCACCACCACCACACGTCATCTTTCCCTCTTCCTCTCCATTCTTCATTCTCCCTCCCTCACGGCCACCATCATTCCTCTTCATCCATTCTCTCATTTTTCTCCCACCACCCAAAACACGTGCCTCCCTCTCTTTCTCTTACGCAATCCCTATTTTTTTCTCTACTCCATAACCACCACGTGTGAACACCTTTTTTTTCTCTCCTCCAATCCACCCCCCTTCTCAGCTGCTCTCTCTTCTTTCTCTCTCTACTGCACTCTCTCTCTTCCACTTTCAAATATCCACTACCCACCCCTGATGCCTCTCCTTCTAACTTTTGTTTTCAATAGTCTAATAAAACCTAATGGGTTTTATTTTTTTTTTGGCTCTCCTTTCTTTCTTTTTTTTGGTCATGGGCTTCAGAAACCAATAAGAGTAGGAATCCCTTTTTTTTTTGCAAAAAACCCAAAATATATTTGTTATGTTTAATGTTGTTATTATAAAAAATGTTATTAGACTATTTTTTTAATAATAAAAATTCTTAAATAGGAAAATAAATACTTCTCTTTTTGGTCATTGTTTACTATTATTTATTATTATTATTTTAGTTGTTATTAGGTTTCTTTTACTTAAAATCTTTTGAATAAAAATTAATAGTTTATTATTTTTGTTAAATTTAGGATAATAAAAATATCAAAATTTAAATATCTTTTTGAATAAAAGTAGATAATTCTTATTTATGTCAAATCTAAAACTGAAAAAATATTAAAATCTAAATATCTTTTTCAAGAATAAAAAGTAAATAGTTTTATTTATGTTAAATTTAAAAAGTGAAAAAATAATAAATATATGTTTCTTTTTAGAATAAGTGTTACAAAGTTTTATAAGCAATGTCGTGCAAATTTACTTTTGCCTACATTTGCGATACAAGATTTCAAAGGTTTATACACGTGTGGATTTAATCACCTTGTATTTTCCTTCCTTTTGAATTTTCTTTAATTATCAAAATCAAATTAATTAAAAATAATTTAAATATTTTCTCGAAATTAATTTCTAAGAATTACGTAACTCTGATCTCTCGAAAGCTCGAGAATACGTAGGAGCGGGAATCATTCCTGTCAGGCCCACTTTCTTGTTATAAATTTTCATGCGTCTTTGTTTTTATCTCGATTGACTCTATATCGTTAATATTTAATCTTAAAATATTGTTTTATCACAAGGAGGTTAATTTAGACGAGACGTCTTGTTAATCTCATATTTTTAATATCTTTATTTAAATAATATTTCTTATAAAAGGATATTAATTTAGACGAGACGTCTTGTTAATCTTCTCATATTTTTAAAATATTTTACTTAATAATAATTTTTCTTATAAAAAGGTATTAATTTGGACGAGACGTCCTTGTTCAGTATCAATTTTCTTGATGTTATCTCACCTTGTTTTATCTCATCTCGCTCCATTTCATTTAATCCAATCTCATTTAACTTTATTTTGTCTTAATCTCTAAATCTTCATTACAAATTAAGGTTAATTTGGACGAGACATCCTGTTGATCTTTAATTTTTATTCTATCTTATTTTTAATTATTATTGTCACTATTTAATTAAATTCTTCGATTTAAAATTAATTTAGACGTAACGTCTTGTTAACCTTATTTTGAAATTTCCCTGTCCGTGTTGTCCGTTCCTTTTCTCAATAAGTTAAATTAATTTTTAGGCTATTTAATATTTGCGCAATCAATTTGAGGTAACCATTTTATAACGGACAGTGTGAGGTGCTAATACCTTTCTCACCTGTAATTAGACTTCCGAACTTAGAATTTCACTTTTATGACCAATGCTTTAAAAAAGGTTAGGATTTCGAAACGGTTTATCTTTTTCGGTCGGCCTCCCGTCGTGATCCCTATATAGTGATCCAAGAAATACACCAAGCATGAAGACAATGTTTAGGCAGTAATATATGTTAATTTATTTTTAGTCATCTCTTTTGTTTTTAAAAACATTTACTTATATAAGTTGTTTTTCATTGTAAGAGATTTGTAAATTTCTCTAGCAAATACAGGCATTAGGTTGCCAAAATTAATTGGATATTTGTAGAGGTATTTCTAATTAAATAATCTTGTACAAATTATTTAGGAGACAACTATCATCCTCTTATTAAATTTCATTATTTTAACAGTGTCCTCGTCAATTGAATGGTATTGAGTGTGACTACTATGTAATAAGATTTATGAAAGAGATCATTTTGGCCAACCAGCTTGTGATTCCCACAACGGTATGGATAGTGTTGAAATTATATTTATTGTTATTTCTTGATTTGAAAAACTCAATTTAATTTCATGTTAATTTATTTTTCAATTGATGTTATTGTAGTTTTTCCCTGAGTATAATTGTGCTACCTACACTCATTCTCAATTAATGAAGGTCAAAGAAGAGCTATCTAGATACATTGTTAAAAACTTTATTTGAATATGTATTTTGACCCTTCCAAGTGACTTAACTAGGATTTACGTGACTTCTATGTCTATTCAACATTAATCTAGTTGGTTGTTGGTTATATATTTTTACGGTGTTTGAATTAAAGTTTGAATACAACCTCTTTCAAATATATGGAAAAAAATATTTTTTAAATATATTTTATTACATACAATGCAATCGTAAAATATATACTAATTGAAATATGACGTATAAAATATATACTAATTAAAATAGGACCTATAAAATATATATAGTAATTGAAACATGACTTATAAAATATTAAAATACTCTTCTAAAGCGCTTAATTAAAACACGCGTTGTAAACTATATTTCTCTTCTAAAGTGCATAATTGGAGTAGGTGTTGTAAAATATAAACTCTTCTAAAACGCTTATTCAAAATAGGTGTTGTAAACTATAGTATCTTCTAAAACGCTTAATAGTGAGAAACGCTTTAAAACATCTACTTTCTAAAACATATCACTAAAATAAGCATTGTAAAAAATGACCTTTCTAAAACGCATAATTGAAATAAGTGCTTTAAAAATATACCATACTAAAGCGCTTTTAAAGCACTTTAGTAAATGTGGTTATCTACTATAGGTGTATATAAAGTGCCCTAAAAGCCCCAAAACAAGCGTCCTAAAATCCCTTTTTCGTGGTTGTATGTGTGTGTATACGCATGTTAATGTATAAGGCATATGGTGCGGCCCTTCGGTTGGCCTAAGATGGTAGACATATATATGCACGTGCGGTTGATGTCATCTCTTAGGATTTATAATAATTGTATTTATCTGATTGTTAGTAGATAGGTAGTTGACATCGCATTGGTGGTTTAGTTTAATTCTTGTCATGATATGACGATGACGAATTAATTCTCTTTATGTCCAGGAACTATTTAAAATTGTGATGATTGTAAAATTTTGACGTTGTGGTTATGTTATGTGAGTAATGCCCCAGAATGAGTATTCCTTGGATCTTTACTCATATCGTTATATATGGTAAAGGAAGGATACCTGTCCATTGTTAGGGACATGTAGTTCGGTGGGTTCGTTCTTAATTCTGATGTTTAGCCATATTTCGTTTAGGTTCTTAGACTAATTCGTGAGGGTTGTCATGATTAGTGAAAAATTTTCCTAAATTTTGTAAACCCTAGGGATTAATTCTATGAATTTAGGCGGGACGTCGCACAAACAATCAAAAAATCAAATTCTATTTCTTTCAATCTTAATTTATGACGAGTTTCACTTCTTTTTTTTTCATCTTATTTCTCTTATTTTTTTAAAGAAATAGGAAAAGTTTTCTTTTTCATCACATTTCTTTTCCTCTTTATTTTTCTCCTTCCATCCAAATAAAAGGGACTATTAAATTTCAATCTCGTGTAGGCTTCCAAAAAAGTTTATTGTGGAAGGATGATATTTTTTAATTCTTTAGAATAACGGTAAACAAAAAAAGAGTTAAGTGTCAAAAAATGAGAAAATCAAGTTCGAAACCAAATCTTGATATTGTATATTGATATGAAGCACCAAATGTGGTGGCTTTAGAGGATGAATGCCTTTGTGTTATTGTAATTTGGAAGACAATACAAAAAAGTATTTTTAAAATAAAAAGTATGAAGTATTTCTTTTGTCAACAAAATCTGTAGTTCTATCTAACTAAATTTTTAAGCTATGTTTGGGTTTAAGTAAAGCCTGATAAAGGCCCAATGTTCTTTTATTCCATGCCGAAAATTTAAATATTGCTACGACATATTGTTCCATGTGGTCCACCTGTAAATGGATCAAACTGAAACAAGCGAGACTCTGCATGCTCCTTTTCTCCAAAAAAAATAAAATAAAACCAACACTGTTCATATCTATAAAGAAATTTGATGGTGAGAAATAATTGTGTTTTGAATATGTAGATAAAGTTCAGTGTTAATTTTTCTAGATCCATTTTATTTATTTTATTCTTTTATGTGTTAAAGATCGTTAAAAATTCTACATTAACTGAAGATATAATCAATTAAAAGTATATAAGGTATGAAATAATCATCATCTTAGCAGTTAGCTTTTAAAATTGAGTTAGGTTCAATACTTAAATTTAAGATTATAAAAATTAAGACTAAATTTTACATATTGTAGTTAGCACGACTAAACCAATCAGTTTCTGTTGCCTGCCCAGACCAATGCTTTTTGTTTTTTTAAAGTCAAACCCATACTTAATTGGCTTTACATTATCTATAATTCAAAACTGAAAAATTGAAAGACTAATTGTAGAAATTAAACACCCAAAAAGAAATCTTATGAGAGATAGTATATTAGATTTGTGTCATACAATCATACATGAATAATTATAGTTAAATAAGTAACATGATCACTTAAAAAATCATATGATTTTTTAAAAAAATACACATGACTAATGTATTTTAATTTCGACCACCTATAATAACATCTAATGATTCACATATATACACACTTTATCGCAACAACTTGAGTTGCATGAAAGTCCAAGTGGGGACAAAAAATCTAATGCGACAACGTCGATAGCTTAGGCCAAAATATGATACAACAACCCAATTTTTTTTAGGGGACAAAACCCCTTTTTTTTGGTAACCTCGTTCTTTGATTTAGTACCCAATTGCTTAATTAACAATGGAGTTAGTCCTCAATGTGTGTAATTAAAGCATTGCCAAAATTATCAACTTACAAGTTGTATTTGATGCAATTGGACAATTATATGGGTGCTTGAGAGATGTTTTTAAAACCATCGACAAAAGTGAAATTTAGCGTGTTTTCTCCTTAGCGAAAAATCCTAATAGACCGAGCTCTGAAAGGCATACTTCCTATGAGCAAAGCTTGTCTCACTTGGGTGAATAAATCCCAGTCTTTTCCCTAATTCACCGAGAGGTCAGGTTTAGTGAAGTTTATGCTACATTAACTTGGTTGAATTGTGTAAATGTACTAAGTAAGATAACTGTTGCATTTTTAGAGTGTGAAGAAAATATTATAATTTGCAATAAGGATTTAACATTAACAAATGTTCACACCCATAGGCAAGCGCATATGTCGGTGTTGTATGAGTATAATTGTAACTGCCTATTACTCAAGCTTTTTGAATATTAAGCAGTTTAGACATAGTTGTTTAGCAAATTCAAGAGTAAATTGTATAAAAGTAAAAAAATAAATTGTATAATTGAATAGTATTATGTAAGAGTGATTTTAAACTGGGGGCTTTGGCTCCACTTATCTATTGTTCCCTAATTAAGTTCTCCTTAAAGGTTTTTAGCCTAGATATCTTAAGGTGATTATCGATCACTCATGCTTAGACTACTAACATTGGTGTGCCACCCCTTACACATTAGATCTACCATAGAGATCATAACACAATTATCTTCTAAGATGTATAAAGATCTAATCGAGTTTGTAAATTCAATCACTAATTAAAAGTGTAAGTGATAAAACCAAGTACATATGGTTATCCTTTTGACACTCACTTTAATTCCTAAGTCCATTAATGAGTACTAGTACGACCGTCTTTATGTTCACTAATTAATAGTAGAACGCAGGTAATCAAATCTTAAACTACAACTAGCACAAAGAATTTAGATAATTAACCCACAAATAAAACATAAAAGAGAAAAACTTTATCAGGATTCAGAAGGGATACATCATATAACTCATCTCAATCTCATGGCAAGGTTGACTTCAACATAAATGTCATAAAACAAATATATCAAATAAACTTTAGAATTCATAAATTACATTTTTTTTAAAACACTTGTAATTGACTGCCCAAAATGTCACTAGAAAATAATTTCTTTCTTATATTTATTATTCTCTTTCTAACCCTACTATTTCTATAAAATCTCTTTGATTTTCTTGATTTCCTTCCTCCTCTCGAAGTCTTATAATTTTTTTTTCAATATATTATTTTAATATAAAAGTTACTATTTATAAATTATAAAAGAAAATCCGAGCCCACCATAGTTCAAAGTTGCATCGATATTTATTTTAACACTCCTATAGATGGAATACGAAGAGTATATTCAATATCCCACTTCTCTATACAAACTAACACCATAACTTCAACATCTAATCTCATGATTTCAACAACCCATTATCAAAATTGAAATCAGTTTGAATTTAATTTGTCTTTTAAATTGTGATAAAAAATAATTTTAAAGGGAGATAAATCAAGCACTGCACGGAGATATCATTGAAAAAGCAACACATAATAAAGGTATTTAGTAAAACTAAAAACTCCACCAAGTAATATCATGAACTTATAGAATTTTAACCATAAAACATAATAATACATTTGTCTCAATGTTTAATGCTTGTCATGAAGTCCCATACGTATATCACCCTCTATATCTTGTAAGGCTTCAGACTCAAGCAACAAGGCTGCCAAACATAAAGTTGAAATTTTAATTTGTAAGAATTATATCATAACAACTTATGTGAATATGTAAATTTTAATTGAATATCAGAAATATATATTTAAACATGTTTTTTTTTAACAAAAAAAGTCTTTACGATATAGTTATTTTTATTTTAGTCTCTGATTTTTTTTTTAAAATTATTCCTTATAAATTCCAAAATTTTTTAAAACATATATGTTTATTATCATTCAGTAATGATAGGTAATGTCAGCAATTATTACAAGCTACTTCATCTAGTCCTGATTTAAGTTAATTTTGAAAGATTTTTTTATTTTAAATACAAGTAAAAAAACTATCTACTTTATACATTAAATATGTCATTCATAAATACATTTTTAAAACAACTAAATGCTTTGTGTAGTAAATGAGATTAAGGACATTTTAAATACATCGAATATTTAATAACATTAATGCAAATAAAAACTTTTTGACAACTTTCTTAACATATATGAAATTTATTTGATTTGTTAATAATGAAAACTGAATGGAGTAACAATTAATGTGACATATCCACCTTATTAATAAATAAGTACAAAAGATATTTTATAAAACATTTAAAAACCAAATCTAAAAATAACTATACTTAATTATAGAGATTAAAAATTTATTTAAATGCCATATATGTACCTGCTGCTAGCGGGTCATAGTTGTCCAAAAGTGTGCTGACAGTTTTTAACACCTTCTACAAACATTTAAATCTTCAATTAATCACCTCAGAATTGGATTCTGACATTGAAGTGTAAGTCTTTTTTTTAATCATGTAAGACAAAGGCTTAAATTTAGAAACTCATAAATTAGGGGAAACTAGAAGGAGTTTCCTTAAGGTTTTAAAATATTACATTTCTAAGGAGGAGCTCTAGGGCGACACAATTTTTACGAACCACCCAAAATCACTAACTGCATGATAGTTTGACATGGGTTTCCCACCCATGAATTTATTTACTGCCACTATTAATGGTGCAATAAATAATAATCCATGAAACCTAAGTAGACTGGGAAATCCCTATGCTTGAAACATTATGCAAAAAGATATTTAAGTGAATTAGTTGAACTTATTTTTTATTCATTATTGGTAGTACATTTATATTTTTTATAACCCATATTAGGAAATAATTATACAATTTTTATATCAATAATCTAGCATACTTTGACGTGTACATCATAATTTTTTTAGATTAAAAAGTATATAAAAATAAATTTAGAATATTAGATATACAAAATTTAAGATTATTGTAAGAATTGCAATATTTTGAGGCTCTTGCTAATTTACCCTATAAATTATCTAAACATCGAATTACTAAATTGATTATAATGGATAGTGCATGATCCCAATTATTTTAAAAGTGTGTTTTTACCATTGTTTTAAAAAGTTTTTTTAGTAATTTTTTAAATATCTTTTCTTTATTAAAAATTCTCTAGACTGAATTGGAAACTGAAAGATTATGGGGAAGCGTAATGTTGGGATGGAGAAGGGACAAAGGGAAACCGTGAACTTTTTATTTTTTTAAAAAATTTAAGATAAAAATGGACTTAAATGTCCCTTAAGTGGGTTTGTTGATCTTGCCATTAACTCAGGTTTTTTGGTTTTAAAATTTAGGTCCACATGTTAAAATACTCCTTCTATAAAAAGAGCTGAAGTATATGTATAAAGAACTGGGAATTAAAGTAATAAAGTTTTGTAAGATTAAAATTTAGAGTTAAGATCAATAAAGAGAAAGTAGAGTTAAGAAGGTTCATTACTAAAACAAAATAGTTACTTTTTAGATACCGGAATGTAAAGCACCAAAAAGAATGTTGGGTGAGTCCATTGAAGTTCACTTTCTTACGAGTTTATATTTGAAAAGTTTTTATTTTATTGAAAATTATTTTTTAAAAATTTTCTTTTTTTAAAATTATAATTATTAAAAAAGTTAAAATGTATTTAGTACATTTAAAAGTTTTTAAAGAGATGTTCTTTAAACATAACTAAAATTTTTCCAGTTGCTTGAAAAATCAAGTTTCTCTCATTTGAAAAAAAAAATTGTTGAAAATTTTTATAAAATATAACTTTTTTTTCGAAAACTTACTTTTTTAGAATTTTTTAAAAAATATATAAAACATGAAAAAAGTTATTTTCCTAAGTTAAGTTTTCTAATAAAGAAAAAAACATCAAAGTTATCCCATGGTATTATATATATATATATATAGTCCATTTCTTTTTTCCATTAACACCCCTCAACAATTTTGATAATCATATTTTCATCCCTTTTATATTTTTCATAAACAAACAACTCAATACAACAATTAATATTTTTAATTTTGGTATAAAATTATATTTAAACCACATTGAGGCATATGGCTTGACCCTGGTAAGCATAAACAATTAATATTTAATAGTTTTTTATACATAGGTTTCAGATGACATTGAGGCATGATCAGACCTTGGTAAGCTTCGAAACCTAATTAATTTAAATTTTTTGTTAATAAAAAATTTAAAACATATATTTTGTTTTATTGAAACTTGTGATTAACAGAATTCTTTCTTAATTATAAAATAGGTCTAACACACTTTCTAAAAACTTTTCATTTTAATTTTATATGAAGTAGTAAAATAATAAATGAGTTACAGCAACGAATAGTGCATAATTTGACAACAATTTTCATAGCCAGAAAAGTGGAATTTCTGAGAGTTCAGTGGGAGTATGCAATAATGCAATCTCATAAAGGATAGAAAGTGTATTTCGGTTTAGTGGTTTATGAATCCAAGTAATTGGTAGATGCATGGTGGTGGAAATTAGGAACATACCAATACTAGTTCACCAGGTTTTATTGGAAATTCCTCCAAGCCAGTTATCTCGCTGCACATTGAAGATTAACATGTTTAGAAATGATCAATGATCAATGATCAATGATGAAGTATTATGGTTTACCTGATTTGCAATTCTCCATTATTAGCTGCTTGAAACGTAAAGAAACGACATCCATTTGTGAAGGGTATTTTCTTATCTCTCCACGCTGCAAACAATTTATATACTTATTTCATTCACCAACTTATTACCTATTTTCCCTACAATAATAGTATGCATTCACTTTAATATTATAATATGCCAATACCTCATATCAAACATAAGAAAAATTATAAAAAAGAAGTGTAAATCATAATAGAGATGCTAATTAAGAAGGGAGTTTATGTTTTTATAGTTAGAATTGAGTGGAAGAGGGTATATGCTTTTATAAATAAAGAGAGTTGTGCTTTTATAGATAAAATAAGGTGTATGTTTTTATAAATAGAAAATAAGGTGAAAATGGTGTATGTTTTTATTAGGAAAGAAGGGTATAAATACTATAAAAAAACAAGAGGGAATCTTTTAGGAATAAAAATATAAAAAAATCATAAAAGGCCGTTGGAATAAATAAAAGGGGAGTGGAAACAACATAAACCTACATTTTGTTGGTCATTCCTTAATGGGGTTTTTGGACCATATTGATCAACTCAACTTATGATGAGCCCAATAATTATTAAAAAACTTATTAAGACCCACACACTTAAAGCAATTTAAGCCCATTAAAACGATAAGTATTGTTGTGCTAAACACAAAATAAGAGCCGAATGCACGCGTGCTCATGGAATTTGTTTACAGTAGTGTATGTTTTAATTCAATCTTATTTAGTTTTGAACACCAAAAAAAAAAAATCTTATTTAGTTTTCGTTTTCATAGAAAAGAGCGCTTAACGCCCAAATTCAACCTTATATAGTATCCCCACTACTTGTGATTTAGTATTATTTTATTTTAATGTGCATTATTATACTATCATCTTATTCGATATTCTTACCTTGTTTTTTGTTACAAGGAAAACTGTTGTCGGATATTTGTATTAAATTACTTTTTTTTAATATAATCAACTTTAAAATAAAAAAACCCGAACGTGTCCACCGAAATAATAACAAAAAAAAAAAAAACACCTGAATGTTGAACTTTAAAGTGATGAATTGTAAGCGAAGAAGATCTAAACAAAATAATAATAATAATAATAAAGAAATAATCGAGTGAGTAAAATAACGTACCCAAGTGCCAAAAGACAGTGGCCATAAGATGGTCGTCCACGTTGACCTTGTCCACAATTATGTGAATATTTGGACCCATCGCATCCATCACGTTCTTCCAAAACTTTACGAGGCTCTGGAAGATGGGAAAAATATACATTTTTTTTATTCATATATATATTGATGATATTGGCATAATTGCAATAGCTCTTTATAGTGTTGAATCTTACAATTTTTGTAACCGCTAATTTTGAATTAGAGGACAAAAACATTCAAATAAACATCATATTTTGATTATAATATATATTTGAATTTTGTTGAAAACCTAGTATTTTTAATGCGATAATCCTAGTGAATACATAGATTATTATTAGGTAAAGATGAGATAAAATGAAGGGAAGAAAGAGAAGAGAAAATGTTGAAACCTCAATGCCATGCAAGGGAGTGTAGAAGAGGAAGTCCTGGAAGACACAATGAGGAGAAACTAAATGGCTCAAAGTTTCAATGTCTCTGTGGTTGAAGGCGAGGTAGAACTTTTCAATAACATCCTTTTGTCGTGACATGAACTCAGGATCCACCCCGTTACGTGTTTTCCATTTTTCATTTTGGTAATGCTTCATTAATAATAACTCTATAGGCTTCTTATTCTGTTTTACTAATGCTAATGGAAACAAGGAATGTTTGTTGCTGAAATGCTTCTTATTGTGGTGTAATTGGGCAATGCATGGTTGTGTGTTGTTGATCATGATCTTGTTGGAAGCTCCTAATGTGGTAGACATTTGGGGTATTGATGCCATGCCCAACACTATACCTACAAAGAGTATTTGCAAATTGGAAGATCAAAGCTAGTGAGGATATATCCTCCTTGCTTGTCAAGTGGTCTTTGTATCTTCTTTTTCTTTTCATTCAAGAAAGGAATGCTTTTTCAAATAAGTTTTAAAATGCTTTGAAAATACATTAAAAAATGTTCAAAGAGCGTAGACCTGGCTTACATAATATGAGCGATTAACCATTTTTTTGGTCTATTAGTTGTTAGTAATATAGAACTTGAACTTTGTTCCTAGTTAAAAATTCATGTTAAGTAGGGGAAACGATTAGCCTTTTCTTTTATTTTTTCAAATCTTTAAGAATTTTATTATCTGAGAATTATATTTTTTTAAAAATATTATAAATATATTTGATATGATTAAAGTATTTTTTGAAAAATTATATGGATCTTTTAAATTTTAACTATTATCGAATTTCTGATAATTTTATATATGAATTCAATATATAATACATAATTATATTTTTAATTGTAAAACATCTGGACTATGGAGAATTATGATTATCACCTCTTTGGTGGGAAAGTTTTGGTAAAAATTATCAATAAAAATAAATTTGTAGGAATCTTAATTTTCCAGTAACACTTTTTAAAATGGTTACATCAAACTTAAAGAATAGAAGATTCCTGAGTTATAATGTGGTAAGGAACATTTTGATTGTATTTTGGGATATAGGTCTAATTATGTGATTCAACTTGGATTGACTGTACTGTGGTTTGCTACTGTTTGAACCATTTGGGACGTAAGAAATGGTGTCATCTTCAAAGGAGGAAATGTGAATGTCGAGAATATGCTTGAATTGGTTCAGTATAAATCTTGGTTATCATTAAGGTTTCGCATGAAAAAATTCTTTAGAAGTTTTAATGAATAGTATAGAGAGCCTCTTTTATGTTTATCAGTATTGTAATTAAAATATTTATATATATAGGTTAAGATACTTATTGTACCTATTTTAATTTATTATTTTTCCTTTTGCTAATAAAAAAATTCCAAGAATAAAAAAAAATCCAATTAGTAAACACTTCCTTAAATAATAAAACAAACTACAAAGTATAATATATCTGATGAGATTTATGTGAGAAAAAAAAGACTAGTTTTGGTTTGGGACTCTGGGTGAGGATCTTCTCTAGTTAATGGAGATGTCTACCAGAGTAATACAAAAAATATGTATGAGATCCATGTGTTAAGTGTATGTTTATTTATTGTCTCTTAATCAAATTTGGTCTGACCAAATAGCTACTAAACACATATGTCATCAAATTATTACTATATTGTAAAGCAATAAATTAATGTCAATTTAGTGGATTGAGATGAATTAGGTAATGACTTTGAGAAACTTTAGAGGGGCATACTACTTTAATCTTAATGTATTCTGAGATTGATAAACAAATATATAAATACATGCATCTTAACATTTATGATTACGTTAAACAACCTGCTATAGCAAAATCAAATGACACACTATTATATGTGCAATGACAAGCTTGATCTTCAATTATCATGTCACAAGAATGTCTGTTTTCCTATTTTAGATTCTGCTTTTCTAGCGTTATATCTGGAAAAGTATAACCTAATTAGTCCAAATACTACAAACCAAACTTTTAGTATCATGAGATGACATGACATGACCTGACCCATCAGCAGAGAACTGCGTATACACATATATGCATATTATTGTATTATTAGTGAACTGGTCTGGACCGGGGTATAGAATCTGGTGTGGGAACCAGCCACAAAAGTTGGTGATCTTAGTATTTGTACACTGGTACAGTGGGTATCCGGTATTATAATCCGACCTCTTAGTGGGAGAGATCGGTCTTGTTGTCCTGGAGATCCTTCACACCAGAGTTTTGCGTTGTTAGGGGGCGAAAGGTGGTGTTACTTGTGAAGATTCTCCGACGCTCAAGTTAGTAGAGTGTATGAGAACTCAGAGAACACTTAAGCAATGCAATAGTATAATAAGAGTAAGAACAACGTAACCTTGCATGCGTTGGAAAATGTGCTATTTATAGTTGAACGTGGAAAATGAATCGTTAGGCGTAAGTGGACCCAGAAGTTCTGATGCTGTGTGCAGCGTATCAATCAGAGTAGTTCAATGTTCAGTGTGTGACAGAGGGTAGGTCAATGATCAATGTATGATTTTGACACAGGAATGGGGATAATCCACCTTTTCCGTATATCACACCTATAATTTTACTTGCTCCTTTCAGTGAATGATATAGACATATTCCGCTATGCAGGGTATCTATTTTGATAAGTAATGACTCAACTTATCTTATCAATGTAACACCCTCTGTTACACCTTAATAAATTCTAGAAAAATTCGTAATAATTTTTTTTTTACTAAAGATATGTTTGTTAAAAAGAAACTATCGGAATAAATTATATACATTATTTCTGAAATACCTCATTATTATTAAAACTTTATAAAGTATTTGTACATTCATCTGAAGAAAATAAACATTAAACATTATAAGAAAGAGAGGAAACTCCATGGCCCAAGAGCAGTTGCCTAGTGACATTATTTATTCATTGGACCACGGTATTCATACCGAGCTCCCTTTCTAGAACGTGCTATATATACTGTCAATGTTCTTCGATCCTTCCCTCTGTACGAACCATTAATTTAAAACATATGAAACAAAAACATAGAGAAAGGAGTGAGAAACAGAATATAATATTCCCAAATGGGACATAAGCAATAAAGGGTTTTCACAAACTAGTATAATAATATCAATCACAATCACAAGCACAATCAATTTATGAATGTATGAATGATATGCCATATCTTCATCATAACTTATCTATATACACTACTAAAAAAACCCTAAACAGCTACCTCTAGTTAGCGACCAACAACTACCGTCGCTAAGTAGCGACCGTTTTAGCGACCGTTTTAAATAAACAGCGACCAAAAAGGTTTTAGCGACGCATTTAGCGACCAAAAGCGGAATCGGTCGCTAAAAAATACAAACACCGTCGCTACTACGGTCGCTATATTCTCAGATCCTCCTTTTTTGTTTTCCCTCCATGTTATTTTGTTGGCGCCAAACATTAGCGACGGCTAAACGGCGTCGCTATGTTTTGTACTAGTGACGGTTCCACCAGTCGTCGCTATTATTTTGACCTTGAAAGGGTCGTAGCGACGGTAGGAAGAACCCGTCGCTAATATTCAGGAGACTAGTGACGGAGTTGTCCTACCGTTGCTAATATTCAGGAGAGTAGTGACGGATTTTGTGTTCGGTCGCTATTATTTTTGTCTTCCCTCCAGTTTTAAGAAGGGAAGTTAGTGACGGTGGGGAGACCCGTCGCTAATTCAGGAGATTAGTGACGGGATTCGTTTTCCGTCGCTATGGTTTCGTCTTCCCTCCATGTTTTGACTTTTAAGAAGGGAAGGTAGTGACGGTAGGGTTGCCCCGTCGCTACTTTTTAGGACATTAGTGACGGATTTCTCTTGTCGTCGCTAGGGATTTTAATTGTAGTGACGTTATTAGCGACGGGTTCGAGCCGTCGCTAAGTTTTTAATGTATCTTCGAGCAAACCCTTTCCCTCTCATTTGCCCTACCGCTCCCTTGCCCCTCTCAGCCGTCTCCCCCTCCGTCAATCCCCGTCCATCCCTCTTTTTTCCCTCTCTGCGCCTCAGGAACCACCAAACCACCACGACCTGTCTGACGAAGCTCCAAACCTCCGTCTCCCCCTCACAAACGACGGTGACCCTCTCCGTTGGAAGTTGTGGCCGTTCGAGGCTCCGTCCCTCCCTCTGTCAGCCTCCCTCCAGCCGTCGACCTCCCTCCCTTCCTCCCTTCTTCCTCCAGCCGTCGACCTCCCTCCCTGTGTGCCGTCCCTGGCTTGGAGCTGTGTCCCCCTCTGTCTCTGTTCGGAAGTCCCCTAAGTCTGCCATCAGGTGTAGCAAACAGGTAACAAACTTGTAAAGCTTGTGTTCATTATCCTTTGTGTTTTTAGAGAGAAATGTGTGCCATACATTACATGTGTTTCTTTGTCTAATAATGCAACCAGTTTGTGCCTTTCATGTGTTTCTTTGTTCAGTATTGCAACCTCTGGTCTTGTAGTTGTTGTTTTGTTTGATGAAATATCATCTAAATTCTATTAAAAACTATGGAAATTAACACACATTAAGATCGAAGAGATTTGATTTTCCAACAAATAAGTAAAATTTCCAACAAATTATACATCTAAGTATCCTCCTCTTGGTGTTTGTGTTTCTAAAGGAGTTCCACTTGCATCAACGAATATGCAACGTGATTCCAGAGCAACTGTACTTTGACATCCTTTTTCTTCTGTCAAGATAGATCAGAATAAACACACACACCCTCACAAAGTGGGGAGAGAGGGTGTGATCATATTAGGGAGGGATGAGGGGAGAGTGAGTGGAAAGCGATTTTGAACAACAAACTGGGATAGTTTGTCTTAGAATTTTCATTTTCTCGTGATTAATGTAATGGATTCATTGTTGTAGTAATTGTTGCACCAGTTTATTTGTGATTGTGATTATACTCAACTGTTATTTATTATGTACATTCTGCAGGTTGAGGCTCTAGCAGTTCAGCTAACTCAAAGGGAAGGGGAACTAATTCAAGAGAAGGATGAAGTGAAGAAGCTAACAAATTTTCTTAAGCAGGTGATTTTACGTCTTAGACCTACTTTTTCCAATAGAAGCAAAAGTTTCATAAGAAATGGAATAAAGAAAAGGTTTGTCAAGGAGAATATTATATTCTCTCTAAAGTCTGAACGCAGCAACAAAACAAAGCAGAACTGGGCTACCAATAGCATTAACATAAAAGAACACTCTTTTTCCCCTTCATGTCTGCTAAAAAAAATTCCTAAAGAAACCGTGACATCATCCCACAAAAATAACTTTAGCGCAAATATTTCCTAGGACTTCTAACCACTTTCGTTGAAGCAAATGCATCAAAGGAAAACATAACTCTGGCTGGGGTACCATTATTTTAGGAGTATATTATTTGAGTTTAAGAAAGACTAGGGTATTGTACAGATGATATGTGAGAGTTTTTGTGCATATGCATTAATAATATAACTTTGCTGGTCTATTTATCTAATTTGCCTGGGCCCTGGGACCATGAAACCTTTGTAAATCTGTTCAAAATGTTATCAGCATCATGTATCATTCATTATGGAATGAATGGCTATATGAAAAAAAACATTGTTTTCCAATGTTGAGAGTTTGGATTCATTTGGATTCATTCTACAAACTACCACACAACACATACAATAAAAAGTCCAAATTGGTTAAACACAAACAACCATATATACAACAGATAAGTGGGGAGATTCTGAAGCTTAGTTGGACTAAATATAAATAAGAAAATCTATAGACAGTATCAGACCTATAATACTGTGTGTGCAATTCCACTCTGTTTTTGTGAACTAGTGATGCATTAATAGTCATTGTTAAATTTGGAATGTTTAATAGCCCAAGCCAAAATCGTAGAATCGGGATTTTTCCGATTAAAATCAGGATTTTAACTACCTTGCCTATAGCCCTCTGGGTTCTAATCCAATCTGCTGCAAATTACTTTCCTTGCCCCTTGAATCTGACAACTAAGGCTAAAGGGTAACCTAAAATTAATCATAAATTCCACATAAAACATTAGTTCACTAGATTTAATGTAGGTATATATATCCCTCCTTTCAAGTGTTACTAGTCCACAAAGTCTAACCTGCAGGGCCGTAAAACTTAGAAATTCCTAAGAGGATACATATTGACACTTGCCTTATGATGTAGGGCTGCTTTTGCACGACGCTGATCACTATAGCCATATGCATCTAAGCCTAAAAGTAAAATATCATCTGGCGTCAACTGTAACTCAGAGAAGAAGCGGAGGGCATACAGTGATTTCTTCTGCAGATGTCTCCCAATGGTTTTTAACCAAGAGGAAAGGCCCTTAGGCTTTTTGGGTTCAATCTTAACAAAGGAAACAAATCTCTGCAAATTGAACTGACCATTTAAAAATAGAAACCTGAAAAAGTTTCAGAGCAGAGACATGGTCAGGCAACAAAAGCAGAGGTAAGAAGATGGAAGGGAGAGACTTGCCAGACATGGAGGAGGGGGAGGGAGAGGACACGGTGGAGAGAGAGGCCATGGAGAATGGAGTAGGAAGGAATGAGAGGGGCGTGCATGAAATGGAGCTGTCGGGGTCTGGAAAGCTTTGTGCCACGGGACAAACTCAAAGGGAGAGGGTCTCCAGGAACAGGACATGCCAACCCATCAAGCGTCTTAGGAGTGGAAATGTCCAAATCCCAAAACCCTCCTCCATCCCAAAACCCACGGGCCATGATCATCCTCCTCCTCAAAAATTAACTCTTTTAAAATACAAAAGCTTGTATGAATTGCCTCTAACTCCTTGTTTCCTCAATTGTTTCTCTACACTCTTTGGTCTCCACCAGAATTTAGTGACTAGTTTAATAGCAATGCAACGTGACGTGTGTAGGTAATATGTTAGTCATACCCGCTGGTAGAAGCGTTTATTTATTTTTTAACGTTTTTAGTATGTTATATATTGTTTGGATGCATGCCTAATATTAATTTGATACAATTTTTAGCATGAGGTAAACTCGTAAACTCTTACGAGTTTACGAGTCGAGTTAGCGAGTCGAGTCTACCTAGCCAAAACGAGTCTTGGTAGACTCTCGAGTCTGACAACCTTGCTAAAGTTCATTGAAAATGTATGATTAGCAAAGGCCAATAAAACTTTTTCTTTTGATGACTCAATTTCCATTCTAACTAGAGTTTGTCATGCAGACCAAGACACCTTACGTGTGGTTCGTGTTCGACCCTCATCAGCTTTGTCTTCATCGCTATCTCTCATTCCCAGGTAATCCCCTAACGCTAACTTATCCGGCTATGTCTGTTGTATGTGTTGAAGTGTATGTATGTTGATTGTTGTTTGTTAGTGGAGAGCTGAGCTCATTAGGCAGTGATTTTGTGTGCTGATAACATGATTTTTTATGCATGTGTAATGTTGTTTGTTAGTGGAGAGCAGAGCTCATTAGGCATTGGTTTTGTGTGCTGATAACATGATTTACGATGCATGTGTAATGTTGTTTGTTAGTGGAGAGCAGAGCTCATTAGCGGTTGATTTTATATATTGATAACATGATTTTATGTTCATAACTGTGAATATCATATACAATGCGTATGATATGTTTATTTATCTATACTGGGTAGTTTTCTATATGTAACAGGCCATTTGTAAATTTGGGAAATGTCTAGTTTACAGGGGAGACTCTGCCAAAATTTCGGCAGGCTCCCTTTCTTAGGGAACTTAAAAAATGAAACACAACGTTAATAATGTAGGGTTTAGTCGTGTGTGTACCCATTAGATTCCCGTTCAAGTTTCAAAACAACCGGTCGATGTACCGTGTTGTGTTGGAGCTTGAATTGTCCCGGTTGGACAGTTTGGTATGAATTTGTAACCTGTAGGGCGTAACCCATCAATGTTGTATGTCGTCTATCTTGAGAAGTTGAATGAATGTTCATTTGAAATTTCAGTTATGGTGTTTCGTATTGTCCCCAGGGTGCATGTCTGCGTGTGGTGTTTCATACCGTACGTATCTCTGTGTACTCGGGGACCAATGCGAAATGCTGCCGAAATTTCAAATGAACATTCATTCAACTCAAGATAGACGACATACAATTATGGGATGGGTTACGGATGGTTGCATATTCATCCTGAATGGGATAGGGCCCCACCAATTTGCAACATCAAAGAGATAGAGTGATTCGCAACCGATAGTTAAATAACAATTTAAACGTGTAACGTAATAGAAATCGTGCTTGTTAGATATTATAAATGGAGGTACCGGCAAATCGGCGATGGATGTACAACCGACTAGATCGCAATCGGCGAGTGACTGAGGAGTTTATGACGGGGCTGTTGGAGTTCATTCCGTTCGCTACGGCAAACACGCCTGGATTTGAAGTGACTGAGAAGATCCGTTGTCCGTGCTCAAGGTGTAAATGCATGAGTTTTGAATACGCGGATGATGTCATGTGCCACCTAACTGAGAAAGGGTTCATGGAAACATACCACTGCTGGTACAACCATGGTGAGCAGTTACCGCGTAGACCATCAGACGTAACCGTGCAACAGTCTTACTACGAGGTTGGAGGAAACAGGGATACGTACAACAACATAGAACAAATGGTGATGGATCATGTTGGACCCTCCACCGGACGTGTGCTGGAACATAATGACCAAGCAGGTCATGGGGACTCTGACAATGTAGAGGAGGATCCTAATCCGGAGGTGAAGAGATTTTATGATTTGTTGGCGGCGGCTCAGACTCCATTGTGGGACGGGTGCAACAGTCACACTGAGTTATCCGCCTCCCTAGCTGCTTTAAGCCTAAAGGCAGATTATAATCTTTCTGGAGGTTGTTTTGATAGGATGGTCAGTCTGATGGGTTCCACCATGCCTAGTAATCACAGAATGCCAGCAAACCTGTACCGTGCTAAGAAACAAGTGGCAAACTTGGGGTTGGGTTGTGTGAAGATAGAGTGTTGTGTTGGTGGATGTATGCTGTTCAGAAATGAGTTTGCAGACGAAAGTGTCACAAAATGTTTGCATTGTAATGAGGAACGCTACAAGATCGTTAAAAGGAGAGGGAAGGTAACCCGGACGGCCAGGAAGAAAATGTGGTACTTCCCTATAACACCGCGTCTTCAACGCCTGTATGCCTCATTGTCCACGGCAAAACACATGCGTTGGCATGCTCTGAACCGAACACAAGAGGGGTTTCTTTGCCATCCTTCCGACGGGAAAGCATGGAAGTGTTTGGATGAGCTATATCCGGACTTTTCTGGCGAGCCACGCAATGTAAGACTTGGCTTATGTACTGATGGGTTTAACCCGTTCGGTCAATACGGAAGAGCTTACTCTTGTTGGCCAGTCATCCTGACCCCATACAATCTGCCTCCTGATATGTGTATGAAGAGGGAGGTCATGTTTCTATCTGTACTGGTTCCAGGACCCAAAAATCCAAAGGCGAACATAGACGTGTTTTTGCAACCGTTGGTTGAAGAGTTATCACAGTTATGGGATGTCGGGGTAATGACATACGATGCGTCTTTGAAGAACAACTTTATGATGCGTGCTGTTTTGATGTGGACTATTAACGACTTCCCGGCCTATGGTATGCTTTCTGGATGGTCCACGTCTGGGAAGCTTGCTTGCCCTGTATGCATGGAACATACCGGGGGGGAATCACTCCCTGTTAGTGGCAAGACAAGTTTCTTTGACTGTCATAGAAAGTTTCTACCGTTGGATCACCCGTTTAGGAGGAACAAAACCGCTTTTAAGAAAAACAAGGTTGTCAATGAACCTCCACCCCGTAGGTTATCTGGTGCACGGGTTTGGCAGAGGGTCGAAGAGTATCCTTACATCTGGGACAAGAGTGTTAAGGAGTTTGCGGGTTACGGTAAGGAACACCACTGGGTGAAGCAGAGTGTGTTGTGGGATTTGCCATATTAGAAAGACTTGTTGTTAAGACACAACATTGATGTGATGCACACTGAACGTAATGTTTTCATGAATATTTTTGACACTGTTATGGACATCAAAGGGAGAACAAAGGACAACGAGAAGAGTCGTCTAGACCTTCCGATTTGGTGTTCCAGAAAGAAGTTGGAGTTGAGGGATGCGGGACGTGGAAGAATGTTTAAACCCCATGCAAAATATGCTTTAACTAGACCACAACAGATTGCTGTATGTATTTGGATGAATGGGTTGACCCTGCCTGACGGATTCGTTTCTAACTTGAGTAGATGTGTCGACGTGAAGGAGGGCAGGGTGTTTGGCATGAAAAGTCATGATTGCCATGTGTTTATGCAACAACTACTCCCGTACGCGTTTCATGCCTTACCGAAGCCTATTTGGAAACCGTTAGTGGAGTTGAGTCACTTCTTTAAGGAGTTGACGGCTACTTCGTTGAGTGTGGAGAAACTTGTGAAGATGGAAGAAACTATCCCGGTATTGATTTGTAAGTTGGAGCAGATTTTCCCACCAAGTTTTTTTGACTCCATGGAGCATTTGCCTATCCATCTACCGTACGAGGCCTTGGTTGGTGGCCCAGTGCAGTATCGTTGGATGTATCCATTCGAAAGGTGAATGCTTGGTGAACTCTTTAATTTACTCGCTAATGTCATGCTTATAATAGTATTTTCTAACTTAACACCACCTTGTTAATGATGTTGAAGATTCTTACGCTCTTTAAAAGATAAAGTGTCGAACAAAGCCTGCGTTGAAGCTTCAATTTGTGAGGCATACTTAGTCGAAGAAATGACAACCTTTGCTTCTTTCTATTTTCCAACGGAGATAGAAACTAGAATGAGTAGAATTCCCCGCAATCTTGGTGTAGCCAGCCGCACAAGGTTTGATGAACAAACGTCGATTTTCAACTATCCTGGTCACCCGGGGGGCAGACTCACAAAATGTTACATTGATGAGAAAGATCGAAAGGCGGCTCACTTGTACATTCTTCTCAATTGCCCAGAAGTGGAACCCTTTATTGAGTAAGTCATAGAAGTTATATTATACATTCTTAACGTAGCTTTTATATTAAACTTATTTGTTTCTTTCAATAGCTTATACACAGATATGCTAAAACTTGAGCAAAATGATTTAACTGATGACCAAATTCATAGTGAGGTGTCATCCAAGTTCGTTGGTTGGTTCGCGCAACATGTAAGACCCGTATACCAAGTGTTTTTAAGCCTATTTGCTTCTAACTCCCGTCAATATGGTAACAATGACCTACTTCTTATGTTGTACATAGATACAAGACCCTAACAACCATATTGAAGATTCTTTACTCCAAGCCCTTTCTTGGGGGCCGGTGAAGACTGTTAAAAAATGGCCTATTTACTACGTAAATGGCTACAAGTTTAATATTCTTCAATGGAGTGAAGGGATGCGCACCCATAACTACGGGGTTTGTGTTAAAGGCACCGCCGGTCAGTTGGAAGAAGACTTTTATGGAGTGCTGACGGAGATTGTTGAAGTTTCATTCTCTGGACGACTAAGAAGAGATATTGTTCTATTCAAATGTGATTGGTTCGACAACACAATCGGTGTTGGAACAAAGGTTGACAACAACTACGGCTTAGTTGAGGTCAAGAAGAATGGTAGATATAAAGGGTTTGATCCCTTCATTTTTGCCCAACAAGCTGAGCAGGTTTATTACACCGACTTCCCGGGAGGACATCGGGACTGGTATGCAGTAATCAAGGCCAAGGCCCGAAGTCAGATCACTGACAATGTCTCCGAGGAGGTCGATGACGCTTATCAGCTTGCACCACACGAGCTCAACGATGCCAATTTGTTGTTCAACATTGATCCAGTCATAATGGATGAGACACTCGCCACTACGGGGGGTGAACACATTGACAAAGACCTTGTCTCTCGATCAAAACGGTCTAGGGCTGATTTGGGTACTGATGAACTTGTTCAAACAGATAACCACAGTGACACTGAAACTGAGGGGGAATTTGAAACTGAAACAGACACAGAGTATGTAGTTGTTAAACATATATACATAGGTTTATATATATCCTGAGACTAACCTTTCTTTTCATGATTTTATCCACAGATGACGGGACGTCGACTGCCCTTCAGTAGGGGTGGTGGGTCCAGGACCCCGGCTTCCCGTCTGGGGATGCAAACCCCAGGGCAGCAGACCACTCCATCACCACCACAGCGGACCACTCCATCCCCATTACAGCAGACCACTCCATCACCACCACCACAGCAGACCACTCCATCACCACTCCAGCAGACCACTCCATCACCACCACCACAGCAGACAACCCCATCACCCCCACAGCTGACCACCCCAGAGCAGACTCCTGGAGTTGGTGGCTTGGAGGACCATGGCCATCAGGCGACCCTACCTCCGGCATCCCCTCTGCCCATGTTGGTACCCGTGCCGGCCGGAGACGAGTAAGTGACTAAATTTCATATACTTTTATGTTATTTGTATGATACTTTATATTAGGGTTTAGTTGAAAGACTTGTTGGTTTATTGTTGCTTACTTTAATTAGTACTTGTATAGATTGAATTGTACTAGGCACTCTTCTGTTTGTAACAGGGTAACTATTTAAACTTGGAAATGTTACATTTACAGGGGAGACTCTGCCGAAATTTTGGGTGTCTCCCTAGATTGTGTGTTGTTTTACTCCTAACATAATTGTTGTCATTACAGCTTTGTTGATAGTAGTCGCACTACCAAAGCGATTACTAAGGTTTTGAAGGCCCAGTGGGATGGTCCATATATATCTTGGACAGATGCTGGGAAGGTTGTGCAAGATAGGTGGTTTGACACCTTCTCGGTAAGTTCCTAGCTCATTTATTGTGACTTGATTTGTAAAATACACCCGTTATTAATTTTGATTTCTCAATTCATTTTACAGCGTGATTACCAGTGGGCGGAGGGTATGATTGATGAGATTAGGAAGGTCTTTGCCACAAAGACCTCCAAAATCATCAAGAGTACCCTTTGGAAGGTGAGGGACAAGGGTGAGCGCCCTCGTTGGATCCCGGAGGACCATTGGGACGGGATGGTCCAGAAGTGGGGCGGGGTCCCATTCCAGCAGGCGAGTGCTCGGAATAGGGCCAACAGAGCCGCCGATGCTGCAGCCTCGGTTTACACTGGGGGTAGCATTTCAACCCTCGAGCACAAGAAAAGATTTGTAAGTATATTTATGTTAAACATTTCTATTATGGTTCGTCTTACATGTTTACAAATAATAATCTCAATGTTTTTTGTCCACCACAGGAGCTGAGGGAGCACCGGGAGCCTTCTTTGTTTGAGGTCATGCAAATGACCAAGAAGAACAAAGCCGGTGCATGGGTAAACCAGAAGACTACGGAGCTAGCGGTATTTACTTTTAACTGACACATGCTTTTAATTTACTTACAAATCAGCTTACTAATCCTATCGTTGTTTTTGAATTTACAGGAGGCGTATCAGGCCAGGAGGGCCGAGAAGGAGGCGGACCTGGTGGCTTCCACCCCTGAAGGGGAGGTTCCTCCCACCCTATCTTGTTCTGACGACAACGCCATCTATATGGAGGCTGTTGGCGGTGTGAACAAGAAAGGGAGGGTGTTTGGATTGGGTGGCGTCGGCACGCAACTGGCGAAAAAGGGGAAGACCCCTTCCTCTTCGTCTTCCTCTGGTCTTCCGACTGAGGTCGTTCAGGTAATTCAAAACCTGAACGATGAGCTACAGGAGGAGCGACGTCAGAGGCAGTTGCTGTTGGAGCGGCACGAGGCGGACCGACAGAAGGCCGAGGCGGACCGACAGCGGGCCGAGGAGCAGCACGCCGAGACTCGTCGGCAACTTGCTCAGCAGCAGGAGCTACTGATGCAGTTGATGGCGAGGCTACCTCCCCCCACTTCCCAGGCGCCCCCACCACCACCCCAGGATCCTCCACCACCTTGATTGTAGTTCTTTTATTTATACACATTTGTATATTTGATTTTTAGTTATGTTATATTTTCATTCAGTATTTATTTTGTCATTCTTTATTTATTATGTCAATATTTATTGGTAATTACATTCAAATCACAAAGCCTTATTCTACCTATCATTAATAATTCAACCTATTTCATAAATTTATTTAATATATTATTTTGTTTTTAATAATAATTCACTACTTCAAAAAAATTATTTTAATTTAATTATAAAATTTTATCAGCCAATACAAAATACAAAATATTAAGATATTTTTAAAGCTAAATTAACAAAACCAGTCAATATTGAATCAATTTTAAAAAAATTTAAAAACTCTCGTTAGCGACGGCTCGTGTCCGTCGCAGACTTATTAACACTAGCGACGGACGTTGTGGTCGCTACCTGGCAACCACTAGCGACGGACGTTGTGGTCGCTACCTGGCAACCACTAGCGACGGACATTGTGGTCGCTACCTTGCAACCACTAGCGATGGACTTAGGCGTCGCTACATCGCAACCACTAGCGACGGAATGTCATGGTCGCTGTCTCAAGTAAAATAGCGACGGCATACCGTGGTCGCTGTTGGCTGTTATTAGCGACGGGGCCTCGAGGTCGCTGTATGGCAACACTTAGCGACGGCTGGAGTTATGGGGCAGAGACGAATTTAGCGACGGCCTAACGCCGTCAATAATTTAGCGACGGTTGTATGTGGTCGCTGAGGTGTTTTCGACGAGGGTTTTAGCGACGTCCCCTTTTCCGTCTGCGATGCCGTCGCTAATGGTTTTAGCGACGGGAATTCCATTGATTAGCGACCAATTACGTCCGTCGCTAACAGTTGTTTTTTTAGTGGTGATATGTGGGCCCCTTAAATTTTAATTTGCACTGGGCCAACCAGGAGTTTACACTGTTCCATAATTCTGGATAATAATAACATGAACAGCTCAACTGGCATGGAAACACTTAGAGACTAGTCAGATTGAAAAGGTTTTTATTGTGAAAGTACCCGACACTAGGGAGCTACCCCAGGTCCCCTGAAGCACCCTTTCACACCCTCTCATCCCAAGGCTCACAATTAAGCCTCCTCTAATGTATCCTCGGTTTCTATAATCCGTCCCCAGACAATATCATTTTGTTTCTCTTCAATGATTCATGATGCATGAACTACTCGCGTATTTAGTTGGTTAAGGCTTTTAGAAACTCAATTATATTATCAGGGCCTACGAATCGCGACATAGCCACCCCAGTAAACTGTACTTTTTCAACTTCTCAAATACGCACATAGAATTTTAGTACAGTTCCTTTTCAAATCACAAATCAAATCTCCTTATAAATTTGAGTTTCAAAGCCTTAAATATATTTCACAACCTTCTTTAGAAAGTTTATAGGTCAATTCAAAATCAATTTCTAAAAACTCGAATTTGGAATTATCAATCTTTAAAACCTTAGTACTTGAAAATTTTGTATAATATTTTTATACATTTAAATAATATGTATATATATATGTATATATTAAAATATTAGTAAAAAATTTATTTTTATAAAATAATTTCTCTTTCTTTTTCTTTTTAATAAACTAACTAAAAAAAATCTAAATTTTAGTAAAGATACATACATATATATTAAAATATAAAAGAGATTTCTAAAAACTTATGTAGTTTTATTGAAATCTAAGAAATTTCTTAAAAGTAATTTGAATAAATATGAATAAGTAAATAAAGAAGTAGGAGATAAGTAAATTCTTACTGAATTTTAGCTTTCCGTCATGCTTGCTATATACTCAAACTCCACAGTACAAGATTATCAATCATAATCAAACATTGTCAATCACAATCAAACATCATAAAACATAAATAAATATTAACAATCATAATCAAATCAAATAATTAAGCATCAGTTATAAATATGATAATTTTAAAATTCAATGGTTATTTAAATTAATAAAGTTTGTTTTAAGTTCTATGGTCAATTCCTCGCACAGGTCTACGTAAATTCAAGATAGTCCAGTCCTTGCATAGGTCTAGTTCAGTCCATATAGGTCATAAATAGTCCAAGTCCTTGCATAGGTTCAGTCAAGTTCGTAATAGTTCAAGTCCTTGCATAGGTTCAATTCAGTCCGCATAGGTCATAATAGTTCAAGTTCTTAAATATTTTAGATATTAAGTTACACAAGATGCTTAATTTATTAATAACAATTATTATAAATTTTAAGTTAAAAGTTATTATTTTAAAATAATAATATTGTTATGTTTAAAAGGAGTAGGAGACTCCTCCCAATATTCTTATGTATTTTCATATTATATCCTTAATCTCACCCCCCCTTACCTTGATTGGCTACCAAAAGTGAATTCGCTCTGCGCCTCCAAGTTCTAACAAAATATTAATACTAACTTATTTCAGTATAAGCTTAAGATGAAAATTAAGATTGCTATCAGAATGATAAATAGTAAATATGTATAGTAATAATAAATAGTGATCTGTCCTGGACCGGGGTCAAGAGATCCGATCTCAAGCCAGTCACGAATAGTATGTCAATACCGTGTAAGATACCGGATGTATGTGTATCCGATATGTGTATCCGTTGTCCTTGAATGAGGAGAGCGGATTGGGCGTCCTGGAGATCCTTCACACCGACCTAACGCGTTGAAGTGGGCGAATGGTGGTGTCACCTGCAAAGATTCTCCGACGCTCAAGTCAGTGATTATATTCCAAGTCAGGAATGTATTCAGAGAAGATTCAGTCGTAAAAGAGCTGAAGAAGAGAGGAAGATCCCTAACTTCAATCATGAAGTTAGTTCATATACCTGATTGGCTCGATTAACGAGGACTCGTTGGTGGGGAACCACCAACTCCCATTAGCATTATTATATTGCGCACTTACCTGCATGATTGGGTCAAGTGGCTATTTTATATTGAGCGTAGAGAATGTAGACTAGGATTAGGGAACAAGTTGACCATTCCCGTGAGCAGAATTTGGCTCGTAGTGCAGGGAATTATTGATCGATCCCTGTAGCAACAATCCTTGTCTTTTGCATAGTGACGTGTGTATTATCCGATGTCATGGTGTTATCCTGGATAACCGGTATAGGGAGAACGCCTGATACGGAATTACAGTCCGGATGTATACCGATGACACCGGTTACACGTAGATGTCTTATCAAAGACGTTGAAATATGTATAGAAGATCGGATACCGGTATTGAGACCGGATCATATGTCCCCTAGCTTGTGTGAGGGACTGAATAGTTGTTCACATAAGCTACTCAACCTGCGAGAGGTCTTAATATCGGTAAGCTTACGTATGTAACAGTTCCTTAGCATCTGTTGTCATTCGTAAAGAACCGCTCTGAATTTAATAGAAAAGACCTTTCGGTACTGTCACAACGGATTCAGACAAAGATTCGTTGTGTGAGAATTTCAAGAGTTTATTTGGAATTGAAAGCTCTTGAAGTTCGTGTAACGGCTGTAAAGCGTAAATTGCGTTGCATGATTAGACATTAATGCTTTTAATCACGTGGGCAAGCAATTATTGCGCCTGAGATGAAAATCTCATTAACCGTCGTTTTGGGCTTAATGGGCCTGAAGTTTTCAAAACTTTTGGGCCTAGTGGATAGCCCTTTGCTGAGTCGCTATCGTTTTGGCGCCCAAGAATTTGGAACGGTTGTGTCGTTTCACTTGTGATCAGGTGCGTTTTATCGAGAACGACACAACTTCAAGAGGAGGTAACCGATCCTCTTTGTTTCCTATAAAAGGAATACTTAGTGGATTCTGGGTTCCACTTGCTTTTGCTTTCTCAACGAAACTCTGCAGAAATTTTGCAAGGAAGTTTATTGCTTACATTGCGAGGGTCTCATCGTTCCTCAAATTCATTAGTGTTATCTGAGGTAACTATCTCTTCCTTGTCGCTTTAGTTTCGTTTTGATTTGCTACTCGCAGTTATAGAAAGTAGGCTTCATCTAAGGGGGGGGAATCAGTTTCCCTCAACCCTAACAGTCGTGGGGAAGAATCCTTGTGATTCTTCTTAAGACTGAACCGCGTCGCTCAGAAAGGGGATCTTATTCACTGCGGGAAGTGACCTTTCCCTTCTCAGAGTCGCCCTCTGATTGTAATTGTTTTAAAAATGCAGTGAGTAATGATTGCAACTTTCTGACGACATTTTATTCCTTATCGTAGATTAAGGAGTTCGGTCTAGATATTTCCAAATGGCCACTGGAGAAGGAACCTCTGGAAATAGCGCTATTTCGAGGACAACTGAAGGTCTCTATAGCGTAGTTGCTTCGAGGCTAAACTGGGAGGAGGTTCAGGTTAAATGGCCTTTCTGTTGGGTGTCCAGCGAGTTTAAGGACTTGGCCTCTCGTCATGCGGATGAAGAGGGATCTCGGATTCAACCGAGGTTCACACTGAGTACGGATGAGGAGACAAAAAAGTGGTATAGGGTTTACGCACCACTTCCGACAGAGCGGATATGTCATGTCGTCCCCAACGACCGTTCAGTGTACATGTATGACTTTATCTTCCATAATCTGGGAGTTCGTTTCCCTTTAACCGAACTCCAGATGGGTGTTTTGAGGTTTCTAAACTGTGCACCCTCTCAACTTCATCCCAACGGTTGGGGCCTCATCCGAGCTCTCGAAGTGCTTGGGGAGCACTTTAATTTCACGCCAACAGTAGCGATGCTGTTCTACTACACCCAGGTAGTTCGAAGGGCGAATAAGCAGGGCGGAGTTGGTCTGGTGACACTCCGGACTCTCTGTTCCTTTGTGAACTTTGAGTCTTATACTGATTCGGCCAAGGTTGATGGGAAGTCCTTCAAGACTTACTTCACTCGCATCTCCATCAAGAAGGGCAAACCAAAATTTTGGAAGGACGAAGAGGACGTCGACAAATTTCCCCTGAGTTGGACACATAAACATTTCCTCTTGAGCTCGCACGCGTACTACACAGACCAATCCGATCTATCTCGTGAGACGTCGAGAGTGTTGTTCGCGCTTGAATCTCACACTACAGGTCGTCACGTCTTCTCGTGTAGGCGTTTGCTAAGTAGCTCAAGCGGAGTCCGGGAGGAATATTTGCGTACTTCTCGTTTTATTCTATCTTTTCTCCATTATCAAATGTGTATAGAATATTTGTAGTTGCTGACATCTTGTGTTTGTTCATGTAGGTGAAATAGAACAGCAAACTCCGGAGATGGATAAATTAAAGAAATTCAAAACGGCTGGTAAATCCGTCACCCGTGAGAATGAAGTGAAGCCCAGGCCCTCAACCAAGGATCGTCCTGAGTTAATAATACTGACCTCGGATGCTGAAGGGGACGTTCCGTTGGTTGAGGGCGGTTCTTCTGCCGCTGATGAATCTACGGGTCATCCTCCAATTTCTGAGAGGAGAAGAAAAATCAAGAATGACTCAGTGGGAGGCCCGTCCAAAAAGCGCAAAACTTCGGAGGGTAAAGAAACTGCTGCTGGAGCTTCTGTGTCAAATCCGACCTCCTTCCCAACGACCTCGTTTCTCACCCCCTTCCTCTCTTATGAAGGTTCTACTCCGGCCACTCTTCCTCCTCCGATGTACAAACTCCGGCCTACACTCAGTCCTAAAGAGATTACGGAAGCGTGTGAGGCCGGAAGGTGGCAGCTAGCCGAACTTGCTGGAGTGCTTTCTTCAATCAGCGAGTTGGCTAGCAACGCCGATAAAGTTGAGGAATTGAGCGACGAATTGAAAGAACTCAAGCTTTCCTCGGAAAAGGACAAAGCCGCCGTGAAGTTAATGGAAGATCGTCTTCACAAGTCTAAGGAGTTTGGGGATCTCATCACTAAAGAGAATCTCAAACTCAAAGTCGATCTTAAAAATTTGGAAGGCAAAATGGCAGAGAAGGAGGAAGAACTCCGCAGCAGCCAGGATAAACATAAAGCTGATGCTGAGGAGTGGTCTCAAAGGGAGAAGAAGTTCCTTCTTGAGATAGAGGGACTGAAGGCTAGGAATGCGGAGTTCGAGGTGTCTAGTGAGGAGCTGTCCAAGTTGCGGGGAGAATTGGCTACAGCGAAAGCTGAGAGAGAAGAAGCTGTTGATATATGCAGCCGTGCTGTCGAAGAATCCTTCGGCCTAGCTATACGCCAAGTTTTCTACCGCAACCCCACTGCGAAACTTGACCTTTATGGAATGGATCCGTTCTATGAATTCCATGGGGGAAAGTTAGTCGCAGTGGTGGATGGTCGTCACGAAGATCCACCGATGTCCCTGTATGGTTTGCCTCCTCTTCCTGAGGGTCAAACCATGGGACCGGATTATGTTTTTCCTATGCCCGAGGTTCCCTCTACTGAAGAAAGGGTTGAAGCTCCTGGGGGGAAGATTCCTGATGAGGTTCCCAAGGAAGGGGGACGAGAGCCTTGTGCTGAGGAGGCGCAAAAAACTGAAGAACAGATTCCTCCTCTGTAATTTTTTGTTTTCATTTATATGTATAGTTGTGTACCGGGATCAACTCCGGATTTTGAACTATTGTATGTAATTTCATTTCAATGAATGAATTTTAGTTGAAGAAATTTGTCTTCATTGTTTCATGTATATATAAATCGTTACTAATCCGTTCAGTGTAATTAATCTTAAGGCCGGATTGAAATAATAGCCTAGGAAGATTAAATAACAAATGAAATTTAGAACGGATAAATATATACATGTCTCCAAGTGCGTATTAAGAAGAGAGTGCCTGTCTCTGGGGCATGATTCTTAATTCTTTTGGGGAAAGATGGGTCGATCCGCTGTTTAGCAAAGTAGTGTAACAGGACGGATGACTGCTTCTAACCCGTAATATTCTTACAGGAGATGTTAATATTGTTCCAAGTTTAGGGAACTGCAAGGAAGTGGTGTTTGAGTCCTTTATCATAAGGATGATGATGGGAGTTTTTTCTACGCCAGGAGTTACGTCGTTGTATCACAGAATAGGTGATAAAGAGTATCCGTCCTGGGAGAATACCACTAGAAAGTGAAAGTGCGGACTGACTTTCGGAATTTTCCATCATAAAGATGATTATGAGTATTGATCATGCCAGGTGTTTTATCATTAAATCACTTCATAAGTGATTGAGATCATCCGTCTTGGGGATGTGTACGATACCAGCAACTACATCATCAGGTCGCATATTAGGTGATTGAGATCATCCGTCCTTTGGGTGTGTATGGCGCCAGGAGTTACATCGTCAGATCACAGCATGGGTGATTGAGATCATCCGTCCTGGGCAGGTACACCGCGTTAGGAGTTACATCGTCATATCACATAATGGGTGACTGAGGTTATCCGTTCTGGAAAAGTACACATCGTCAAGAGTTACATCGTCAGATCACAGATTAAGTGATTTAGATAATCCATCCTGGAGACATTTTTCAATCGTATGAGTACGGATTGAGTGAATATTTTCATCGTAAGAATGATGATGAGAATTGTTCATACCAGGAGTTACATCGTCGAATCACAAAATATGTGATTGAGATCATCCGTCCTGGAATGATTCACACCAGGAGTTACACCATCGAATCACAAAATATGTGATTGAGATCATCCGTCCTGGAATGATTAGTGGAGCTCTTCGTACCAGGAGTTACATCATCGAATCACTGAATAAGTGATTGAGATCATCCGTCCTGGTGTGATTATTGGAGTCCTTCGTACCAGGAGTTACATCATCGAATCACTGAATAAGTGATTGAGATCATCCGTCCTGGTGTGATTATTGGAGTCCTTCGTACCAGGAGTTACATCATCGAATCACTGAATAAGTGATTGAGATCATCCGTCCTGGTGAATTTTTCCAATCAAGGGAGTGCGGATTGTATCAAGGGAGTGCGGATTGTATCCGAAATCCGAGTCTTACCTCTACTAGCCCCCTAGCTGATGTGAGGAAGCAGTTGATTTGCTCATATGAGCTATATTGATCGTAGTACGTCTGGATTTCGGGTTTGTACCGAAGTGTAAATGTCCGCTCTGGGAACCATGTTCCGTAGTGGCGAAATTTTAAGGGCGGATTCGACAATGGGAATATCAGAAGTTTATCGAATTTCGCAACCCTTGGTATTCGAGTAATGGTGGCCACGTTTCTAATGATTGGACATTTAATGCCTTAATTCACGTGGGCGCGCCATTATTGCGTTAAATGCGCATGTCTTAATAACCGTCATGTAGGGGCTTGTTGGGCCTAAAATTTGGATTTGTATTTTTATGTTGATGTAGGTTTTGATAATGACACAACAAATGAAGGATCAAGATCAAACATATATATTTATGGATGAATTAATTGATCAATTCTAAAGAAATGTTTCAAGGCTTTTTAAGTGGCTTAAATCAAATGAAAATGATCAACAAAGTGCCTAAGGATCAAAGGATTAGAGCCATGATTGAACAAATATCAAAAAGAGTGAAACAAAGTGCCAAAATGCATGAATCAGGTAATTGAATCGATTCACACAGCCATGCATAGCCATATGAATCGATTCATGCGTACAGAATGCTCCAGGATGTGCAAAACAAATGGTTGAATCGATTCCCTCCTCCATTGAATCGATTCATGCGTTATAAAATGGCCAGGATCTACTTTTCAGGTGATTGAATCGATTCATCCTTGTTAAGAATCGATTCATGCGTGTTATTAATGACCAGGATGTGTTTTTTAATTGCTTGAATCGATTCACATCACAAAGAATCGATTCATACGCCTGGCAGTGTCCAAGAATGCATAAATAACACTAAAAGAATCGATTCTTTTATGAAATGAATTGATTCATTTAGTTCAAATGATTGTTAAACATGCGTTACAAGCTGGAATTGCACAGTGGAAAACTCAAGATCGCACTTCATGAATAATGGACCACTAAGCAGACAAAGACAAGCTCCATTACATGATTCATGGATCCATTGGAATATTTTAAGTGAAAATTCCATGTTGCTGGAGGCTATAAATAGAGAGGAAATTGAAGAAGCAAAACACACCAAGCAATTGAAGCATTCCCATTTGCTTACTTCTTCCTCCTTGCTTCATTCTCTTCTACTCATTCTCTCTTGTTCTATATTGGCTTATTCTCTTAGTGAGTTATTTAAGAGTTAGAGAGAAAGTAATTTGTGAGCTAAATTTGTATATCCTCTCTTTGAGAGTTATTATTTGGTGAGAGCTTTAAATTGTGTATCTACTCTAGTAAGAGAGTTATTTGATTGTAAACCAAACACCATATACACCAAGGTATTCACTCTAGGTTGAGTGGTCACAAAGGTTGGGGTTCAACCTTTGGGTAATGAGAGATTGTGAGATTGGGTGGGTTGCCCTTTGCTTGTGAGGATTGGGTTCTTGAGTGTGGGACACTAGGAGACAATTGCTCAAAGCTTGTAATCTCAAATTCTCAATAGTGGAAATCCTTCAAGTGGGTTGCTTGAAGGCGAGACGTACACCGGGGTGGTGGAACTCGTTATATCGGTTTGCAAATTCTCTCTTCCCTTAAACTCTTTATTATTGTGAACTTAATTTGCATGCCTAAATACTTATATCAAATTGGTTTGGTAAACTTGAATCCTTGAATCAATTGACTTAAACATTGTTGGATTTGATTATTGAGGAAGAAGAATATTGGTGTTAACAAATTAGTAAACTATCATGCTTAATTAATTTGAGTTGTTGAAATTATATTTATATTGAAATTAATTATAGCATGCTAAGAACTTCAAGAATTGCCTAAGCTAATAACTTGCCTTATTTATCAAAATCAATTCTTGAATATTGTACTTTTAACTTAAAGTATTTTACTATGAAATGTGCTTCATAATTATCATATCCTTTATATTGCATCATTTGTATATTACTAACCGATTTGAAAGGGATTCCGCGCGAAAATTTGAAATACTCAATTCACCCCCCCTCTTGAGTATCGAGGCCTTGGCTAACAATTGGTATCAGAGCTTGACTCTTGGAAGATCAAGCTTAACCGCTTCAAGAGATCAAGATGGCCTCTACTTCTTATGATGCATTTCCACAAGGTGAAATAATAAATAGACCACCAATCTTTAATGGTAAAGACTTTGTTATTTGGAAAGAAAGGTTGAAAATCTTTATCCAAGCCTATGACCTCAAGGTATGGAATGCTATTCAATTTGGTCCTTTTATTCCTAAATACATTGTTGATAATATAGAATGCATGAAGCCCATGAACTTATGGACTAAGGAAGAAGAAAGAAAGGTACAATTTAATCTTAGAGCTAAAATTCTTATCACATTAGCATTAGAACCTAATGATGTTTCTAGAGTTATTACTTGTAACAATGCTAAAGAAATGTGGGAAACTCTTGAAACAATTTATGGAAATACTAATGATGATAAAGATGCAAGAATTAGTACTCTTTCTAGTCAAGATGAAGAATTCGAAAGAAGCGTTGAAAAAGAGACCAACGAGAAGGAAGAAGAAATTGCATGCCTAATGACAAAGCACTCTCAAGATGATGAGGTATGCTCTTTAAATGCTTTTAGTGATGATAGTGATGATGAAATTGATAAAGATGAATTGCTAGAAGCTTTTGAAGAGTTGCATGAAAAATTTGTCTTGTTATCAAAGAAATATGCATGCTCTAAACAAACCATTTTGACTCTTGAAAAAGAATTGCTTGATGTTCACATAGAAAAAGAATATCTTAGAGTTCAAAATGATGAATTAGTAGCTTCAAATGCATCTCCTAGGACTTGTAATGGAAATGATAATTGTATGTTTATTGATAAATGTATGCTTCTTGAAAAAGAGAATAAAGAACTAAAAGAAGCACTTAGTAAGCTTACAAGTAGTCAAGAGTATCTAAGTGCACCTCTTAAAGATCAAAGGCATACACTTGATAGAAGAAAAATAGATCATTACAAGAACCATTTTGCATCCTACAAAGAAAAATCCAAATCCTCTCTAAGATGCACAAACCATGAAAGAAAAAGAAACTCTATGTCTAATTGTTGTATGAACCATTATAATTCTAAAATGACTTACTCTTTGAATGCAACATGTTTTCATTGTGGAATATATGGTCATATATCTTCTAATTGCTTTATAAAGAAATCCCGTCAAAAGTGTACAAGAAAGGTATGGATTCCAAAAACAAATTTGAAATCCTAAACTAACAACAAAGGACCCAACTCTTAAAGGGTACCATAAAACTTGACAATTTGTAGGAACACTTTCAATCGGCAATTTCTCATTGACGAATTACCAAGGAATCAAGAATCACAATCTTCACTCAAAGAACAAGGGATGAAAAGGATAAGGACGTAGGCTTCACACATCTACAAGGTACGATCGGATCCTTACTCTAGTTGATCAATTATCATGTTGACTATGTGTTTTGTATGCTTAATTATGTTGAACAATATATGAACTTGGTTAATACTCTATTAAAATTTTTAGAAATATCTAAACAATTCTATACTTGTTCATAATGAATTTTGATGTGTGAAAATCAAACTTTGATTTGATATATTTAAGTTTGAACATGAAAGGTGTAAAGTTTTGAAATGAATCAATGATGTATATCCTTATGATTTTTTGGTGCATGATTGCTTAAATAACATGTTTTAATTTCATGAAAAACTTGAGATTAAAGTTGTATGCATCCATGTGTGTTAGGAAGGATTGAGACATGAAAATGTTGAAATACTAAATCTTGTTGCTTAGATTCAAAGTCTTAAATGATGCATAAACTCTTAATGATATATGATGTATGAATTCTTGAATGAAGCATGTATGAATCCTTGGTAACATATGAATTCCTAATGATGCATGAACTCTTGATTGAATATGAATTCTTGATAATGTATTGTTTAAGAAATATGTTGGTTAGCTAGTGGTATCTTAATAACAAACATCTTCCTTTAACAATGGTATCAATTGAATTAGTAAGAGGAAGAGATCATGAGGACATATTCTTGATTAGATACTTGCCACTATGCTTTGATGATAAATGCATATGTTGTATACAAGTGGTATTCATGCTTTGATAATTTATGCATAATTTGTTTTAACAAGTGGTATGTAATTTTCTTAACAAGCAAGTATCTTTTCATAACAAGTGGCATTGAACTTCATATTAAGAAAATGTTATGACTAGTTGATTATGACAAACCTTAAAGTTGCTTTAAGTTAGGACTATGTTATGCTTACATGTTTTACAAAGTTGACAATCTTAGGCAAAATATTTTCTATGCAATTATATGTTGGTTTTGATAATGCCTAAGGAGAAAGTATGTATGCTTTATGCCTAGACTTTAAATTCATGACTAGTAATATGTTAAATGACAATGTATGATATGTGATAATACTTGGTATATTAAAGGACAATGCATTATAATACATGACATGACCTTCCTTGATACACCATGCTTGAGTAAATTGGCATCTATCTTAAGTGACATATATGTTTGATGATGCATGATCTTGAATGTGTAAAGAAATTTGAATATATACTTCATTGCGATTGAAAAGAACTTTTTTGATGTATGCTTGAATGTCAACAATCTTGTGCTAATACTCTTAAATGTTTATAATTGATATCAAGAGCTTATATTGGCAAATCCATCTAGTGATATCATGCCTAGATACTAGTAACAAGCGGTATGGACAATGAATGAGTAATAAATGGTGTTGATCAAGAAAAGAATGCTTGACATAAAAAGGGTCATAGATATATTGGCATGTGTTATAATATAAATGCATGAGTAAGCCAACAAGTTGTATTAATCATTCCACCATTGCTATGATACCTACATTTGAGTGCATATTGTTGAAAATTCTTCTATGATTACCACTTTGATTGATGATTGACCAATGAATTTTATATACAATTGGTATCTAACTTTTGAGTGATATCTATTCATATTGTTATTTCTATTGGTTGAATAAGTGGCATCTATTGAAAGAAGTTGATCATATGCTTAAGAATTACATCAATTAGCTTAACAATTGGTATTCAATTACAATTGGTATTCAATTACATGTGTTAATCACATTTGGTATTAGACTTGATCAAATTAGTGTAATTGGGTTCATAACAATTGGTATCAATATATGTGAAAAGGGGAGAATATATCATAACATCTTAGTATCTATTAAATGACTAAGGAGGAAATATTATCTTGCATGATACATTATGATCTTCTAACAAATTGGTATATCCTTCAACAATTAGTATCTATTAAACGCATGACATGTGTTCAATAATTGGTATCAAACTTCATCAAATTGATTTCACATGCTAATAAGTGGTATATGTTTTTACAAGTGACATCAATTACAATAGTAAGGGGGAGCATACACATGAATGAATATCCATCATTTTACCTCTCTATGATTATGTTTATGGCATTTATGCTTACAATTTTATTCTCCTATATGCCTACTTGGAAAAATCCTTGTGTGTTTGATAATGCCAAAAAGGAAAAGATTATGTGCTTATTTGAAATGATATATGTGCTTACTTGAAATGATATGTATGCTTATTTGGAAAGAATCATGTGACGCTTACCATACATGAAAGTAATATCAATTACATGATTGAAAATGAGTTAGTAATCAATTATATGCTTACTTGATGAATGAATTATGTGAGTGATTATTGACTCTAAATGCATCAAATTGGTATATATCCTTGATCATGATATGAGCTTTGATTTGAAATCCTTTTCATGAAATATTTGCTCTAAATCTCTCTTATTCAAATACATGAGTTTATATCTTGATGGCATAGAATATAATTAAGATGATAATCTTTTTGATGATGACAAAGGGGGAGAGATTAGTGAAAGGATTAGTAAAATGTTATTTATGCCAAAAAGAGGAGAATTACTATGACTATTGTTTTATCATAAGGAAAGTTTTTGATGATGCCAAAGGGGGAGAAGGTTATAGTAAGATATAGTCTTTTACAAAGGGGGAGAGATATAAAGAGAGATATATATAAGAAAGAGGGAGAAGATATACACTACCACTATGCTCTAAATTAGATGAACTATTTTGTGGTATCTATTGTATGATTGATATCTACTGTATGATTAAAGGGAGATGATTAAGAAGGAGAGAACATATATTAAGGGGGAGAGACCTTTGTTTCTTAAATACTTTCTTGATTTCTTGTGTCTATGATTTCATCAACAATTGGTATCAAATTGTATGTGATAGGGCAAGTCTTTCTTGAAATATATTTGAATTATTGTGATACTAACACCCCAAGAGACAAGCATTTGTTGTCATCATCAAAAAGGGGGAGAATGTATTTTTATGTTGATGTAGGTTTTGATAATGACACAACAAATGAAGGATCAAGATCAAACATATATATTTATGGATGAATTAATTGATCAATTCTAAAGAAATGTTTCAAGGCTTTTTAAGTGGCTTAAATCAAATGAAAATGATCAACAAAGTGCCTAAGGATCAAAGGATTAGAGCCATGATTGAACAAATATCAAAAAGAGTGAAACAAAGTGCCAAAATGCATGAATCAGGTAATTGAATCGATTCACACAGCCATGCATAGCCATATGAATCGATTCATGCGTACAGAATGCTCCAGGATGTGCAAAACAAATGGTTGAATCGATTCCCTCCTCCATTGAATCGATTCATGCGTTATAAAATGGCCAGGATCTACTTTTCAGGTGATTGAATCGATTCATCCTTGTTAAGAATCGATTCATGCGTGTTATTAATGACCAGGATGTGTTTTTTAATTGCTTGAATCGATTCACATCACAAAGAATCGATTCATACGCCTGGCAGTGTCCAAGAATGCATAAATAACACTAAAAGAATCGATTCTTTTATGAAATGAATTGATTCATTTAGTTCAAATGATTGTTAAACATGCGTTACAAGCTGGAATTGCACAGTGGAAAACTCAAGATCGCACTTCATGAATAATGGACCACTAAGCAGACAAAGACAAGCTCCATTACATGATTCATGGATCCATTGGAATATTTTAAGTGAAAATTCCATGTTGCTGGAGGCTATAAATAGAGAGGAAATTGAAGAAGCAAAACACACCAAGCAATTGAAGCATTCCCATTTGCTTACTTCTTCCTCCTTGCTTCATTCTCTTCTACTCATTCTCTCTTGTTCTATATTGGCTTATTCTCTTAGTGAGTTATTTAAGAGTTAGAGAGAAAGTAATTTGTGAGCTAAATTTGTATATCCTCTCTTTGAGAGTTATTATTTGGTGAGAGCTTTAAATTGTGTATCTACTCTAGTAAGAGAGTTATTTGATTGTAAACCAAACACCATATACACCAAGGTATTCACTCTAGGTTGAGTGGTCACAAAGGTTGGGGTTCAACCTTTGGGTAATGAGAGATTGTGAGATTGGGTGGGTTGCCCTTTGCTTGTGAGGATTGGGTTCTTGAGTGTGGGACACTAGGAGACAATTGCTCAAAGCTTGTAATCTCAAATTCTCAATAGTGGAAATCCTTCAAGTGGGTTGCTTGAAGGCGAGACGTACACCGGGGTGGTGGAACTCGTTATATCGGTTTGCAAATTCTCTCTTCCCTTAAACTCTTTATTATTGTGAACTTAATTTGCATGCCTAAATACTTATATCAAATTGGTTTGGTAAACTTGAATCCTTGAATCAATTGACTTAAACATTGTTGGATTTGATTATTGAGGAAGAAGAATATTGGTGTTAACAAATTAGTAAACTATCATGCTTAATTAATTTGAGTTGTTGAAATTATATTTATATTGAAATTAATTATAGCATGCTAAGAACTTCAAGAATTGCCTAAGCTAATAACTTGCCTTATTTATCAAAATCAATTCTTGAATATTGTACTTTTAACTTAAAGTATTTTACTATGAAATGTGCTTCATAATTATCATATCCTTTATATTGCATCATTTGTATATTACTAACCGATTTGAAAGGGATTCCGCGCGAAAATTTGAAATACTCAATTCACCCCCCCTCTTGAGTATCGAGGCCTTGGCTAACAGGATTTAGTAGGCCCATTTAGAAAGCTCTGTGACGAAACGATGGCATTTTCGCGCCTTGATGTACTAAACGACAATTTTGGTCCACTAAACGGGGAGTCGTTTGGGGGTAAACGATAGGTTATGTTTAGTGGGTATTTGAAGAATTTTGGTGCCCTGATATAGGCATATTTGGCAATCTCAGTTACCATTTCTTCTAATTCTCTTGACGAACTTCTGCAAAAGTTTCGAGAAGATTATCGTGTCTGCCTCTGTGAATCTTAATTCACTATCCTCATCCATCCTTAGGTAACCACTTTCTTTCCATACTGTGTGTCTTGTTTCAATTTCTGAAAATGTCTAGGAAAGGCGTTAGTTTTAGTGGTATCAGCCCTAGAGGAAGAGGAGGAAGGGCCTTCAATCAAAACCCCACAGTTCGTGGTGGGAGGATTCCAGTGGTCTTTCAATCGAAGCCACTAAGCTCAGAGAGGGAGGCGTCGCCGTATCAGAGGCGAAAGGCGATTATACCCTCTTCAGAATCCTCCTCTAGTGAGAGTGCTGAGAGCGGTGACCTATATGTGTCTGACGATGTGGATTTTTACCGCAGTGTAAAAGCTTTCACAATGGTGGTGAAGAAAGCGACTGGGAGGAAATCATCTGAAGGGGGATCTCCTTCTGAGAAATATATCTTGAAGACCCAGTCCGGCCTCTGCAATGTGGTTGCACACCGGATAGACTGGGTGAAATTCCAAAAGAAACGCCCATTCAGCTGGGTGGCTGAGGAATTTCGTGAGACACAGTCCGTCCATGCTCGGGAGGATGAAGGGGAGCTGGAGCCGCGGTTTACCTTATGGAAGAAGGATAAATACAAATGGTGTTTTAAAGTATTTGCTCCCCTTCCATCAGTACGGATATGCCACACACCGGACGAGAGGTCCTTATACATGTATGATTTTCTATTTCTGAACTTGGGTGTGCGTTTCCCCTTGACGAAGTTTGAGATGGGAGTCCTGAGATTCTTGGACTGCGCCCCCTCGCAACTTCACCCTAACGGATGGGGATTGGTCCGCTCTCTTGAAGTGCTTGGGGAGCACTTCAACTTTAAACCGACGGTGGCCATGCTTTTCTACTTCACTCAAGTGGTCCGTCGTGCGAATAAGGAGAAAAGAGGAGTGAGCTTGATATCCCTCCGGACTATCTCCAAGATCATCAACTTCGAGGCGTACACTGACTCCGCCAAAGTTGATGGGCGTTCATTCAAGTCCTATTTCACAAGGATTAGCGTCCATCCGAGTGAATCAATTTTTTGGTTAACTGAAGAAGGGATTCCAAAATTCCCAGTGACTTGGACGCACGAACATTTTTTGTTGACCTCCCAAGCGTACTATACCGAGGAGGACGAACTGAGCCCAACTTCAATCTCAGTTCTTTCGGCTCTGCAGTCCTACACAGCCTCACACCAATTTTTCTCCTGCAGGCGTTTGTTAGGATCAAAGTCTACTCGCGAGGAGTATTTACGTAATTTCCCTGCCATTCTTCATGCGTTATTATGTCATGTCTTGAAACTTTTTCGTTTCTGATTGTGTCTTTGAATTGTGCAGGTGAAATTCAGAGCGGATCACCAGAGATGAATAGACTAAAAGGTCTCAAGGCCGGAGAGACTTCCGTAGCAGCTGAAAATGACATTCAGGCAAAGCGGAACTCGAAGAAGGCTACTGCTGAGACGATAATATTAACTTCGTCTGCTGGTGACGATATTCCTTTGATTGAGGGCGGATCTGAGAAGGTGGTCGAGAAAAAGAAGAGGACTAAGCGTGATCCTCTGAAGACCTCAGACCGTCAGTCCTCACCCAAAAAGCCAAAAACTTCAAGAGGGGCTGCTGAGCCAGGGCCTGCTAAAGAAAAGAGAGCGGAAGAACCCACTCCGGATGCCCCCGGCAGTGTAATCACTTGTGGGGCGAAGCCAATAACGACCTACTTCGCGCCCAAAGCCCCCTGCTCTCTTGAAGGTAATTCCGGTCTTGTTCAACATCCGGTGTACGAGGGCTCCGTTCCTGAGGGCGTTCCTGAATCCTCACCTAAGGTGAAGCCCTCGTTAAAGAACGAAGAACTGATCAGAGCTTGCGACGACGGACAGAAGCACTTGGCTGATTTATCCGAGCTCCTCAAGTCGGTTCGCGAGCTCACAGAAGAAAATGAGAGGCTCACCTCGGTGGTTGGCAAGGACAAGGCAATCATCCTCCAATTAGAAGGAGAATTAAAAACTTCCGAAGAAGAAAATCAGAAGAAGGATGAAGAAATTGCCAAGTTGAAGAGTCTTGCCAAGGAGCTAGAGGGTCAAATTTCTGATCAGAAGAAAATCAATGCTGACCTCAATGCTCATCTCTGCACGGAGAAGGAACGCTCTTCAAAGCTGGAAAAGGGGTTGAAGGAGGCTAAGGTCGTCCATTCTCTGGGAGTGGATGATTGGACACGTAAGGAAAAGGAGCTGCTATCAAAGCTGGCGGATTCGAATGGCGAAGTCAAGACCCTGAAAGCAGACCTGGACGATGCTGTAAATATGTGTGACCAAGCAGTCAAGGAGGCTTTCGGGTTGGCAATTCGTCAGGTGTTATACCGGAATCCCAAGGTGTCACTTAATTTGAACGGTATTGATCCGTTCTATGAGTTTCACCAAGGGAAACTGGTGGCCATCGTTGACAATCGTCAAGAGAGTCCGCCTAGAACTCCTTATAAGTTTGCTCCTTTACCTAAAGGTCAATCAATGAGACCTTCCCTCCCGAAACCCTCAAGTACAGGATCGAGCTCTCGCACCGAAGGAGGCAAGACCGGAGACAAAGGCAAGGGGAAGGAGGGAGACTCAAGCCGGAAAGAGTAGCGCCTTTCTTGTTTGCTTTTTCGTTTTATTGATTTGAATTCGCTGTGTTCCGGGATCAGCTCCGGATTATTACACGAATTGTAATTCTTATTGAATCAATAAAAGAGTCTTTTACCTCCATTCTTGTTTAGTGAAAAACAACTTTAATAGAGGGACTGCATGTGTATTGTATTATTCCGGATTTAAGCAATGAAGATCGGATTGTAAAACAAAATCTCCATACCGGACATATACATGCAAAATGAATTCCATAATAAAACCACCGCTTGTGGGGGAACACATCAGCGTCTCAAGAACGGCCTAAGGGGAATGATTGTGAGATCGTTTAGACGAGAGTTCATTCCTCAAGATATTCGTTAAGCCGTTGATGCTGTCCCCCAGTTTCATTGGGTGATTATGAATTTGAATAAACTGAGTGACATTTTCTCGTGAGAGTTTTTAAAAGTGAGGATTTAAAATAGAAATTCCTCTTCAAATATTTCCGACTGAGAAATTTTGGGTGAATATACCTTAGATTGTGGTGTACCCGAGTGAATTGTTTGTGTCGGAGTTGACGAGTCAGGTCTCAATTGAAGAATTGATAACTCAGAACTATAAGCTATAAAACTTCCAAATAAAGAACTTCACGAGAGTATTAATTTGGAGTTCAGTATAACTTACTTGTTGTGTTTGGAGTTCGGTTTGATCCTACTGTCCATGTAATATTTGGCGTTCGGTTTAATCCTACCAGCCGTTCTTCAATTGGTCTTTGGTTTTATCCAATGACAATGCTTCACCGACGTTCGGTTAATCCTACTAGTCGTACTCAGAGTTCGGTTTAATCCTACAATCCGAGCCTTCAATACGGGGTTCAGATCAGGGCTAATCCTGAACCTACTGCGCCCGTCACTTGGGGTTCAGCGTGGTTTTGAAGAAAAACCAGCTTACTGCGCCCAAGCCTTCGCATGGGGTTCGGTTTGTGGCCTTGAAGAAGAACCAGCCCTACAACCCATGTAGTCTTCGAATGGGGTTCGGTTTGTGGCCTTGAGAAAGGACCAGCCCTACAACCCATGTAGTCTTCGAATGGGGTTCGGTTTGTGGCCTTGAAGAAGGACCAGCCCTACAACCCATATCCTGAGGTTCGGTTTAATCCTACAACTCAGGTCTTCACCGACGTTCGGTTTAATCCTACTAGTCGTACTCAGAGTTCGGTTTAATCCTACAATCTGAGCCTTCACCGGTGTTCAGCCAAACTTACTAACCGTACCCAGAGTTCGGTTTAATCCTACAATCTGGGCCTTCAATATTTACACACTCGAGGAGTTACATCGTCAATTACAGAATGGGTAATTGAGATCATCCGTCCTGAGTATGTTCTTGTACGTTGCGCATATTCGAAGAGTTACATCGTCAACTACAGAATAAGTAGCTGAGATCATCCGTCCTGAATATGCTTTTGTACACCGGATAAGCTGAAAATCACAGCATAAGAAAAACTCGAAAGAGTTAAATTGTTATGAGAGATTCTTATTAAATCAAAAATAAGAATTACAAGGAGAGCGTAGCTGTGAAAATAAATTCTCCAGTATTCAATCCAAGATAAGGATAGGAGAGTGTAGAAACAGCTAGCTATAGTAGATGCGCAAGTTTTGGGTGTTCCATTTGTTTCGGATTGGAGTCCCATCAAGGTTTTCAAGGCGATAAGAGCCTTTGCCAGTGACCTCGGATACCCTATATGGGCCTTCCCAGTTTGGGGCTAGTTTGCCTTGATGGGCGAATTTATTCCCTATACTTGCTTTCCTCAAAACCAAATCTCCAACGTTGAAAGTCTTCGATTGGACTCGTTTGTTGTACCGGAGAGCAACTTTGGCTTTGATGGCTTGATCTCGGATGAAAGCGTCTTCTCTGAGTTCTTGTATGACATCCATTTCAGATGCCAAGTTTGCATTGTTGGTTTCTTCAGAGAAGTACTTAACCCTTGTGGAAGCAATTTGCAGTTCCACAGGTATCATTGCCTCGACCCCGTATGTTAGGCGATATGGGGATTCATTGGTGGATGAATGAGGCGTTGTCCGATATGCCCATAGGACGTGACACAGCTGGTCTGTCCATCCGCCTTTGGCTTCACCAAGGCGCTTCTTTAATCCCTTAAGCACCTCCCTGTTGGCCACTTCAGCTTGACCATTAGTTTGGGGATGTTCGACGGATGAGAATATTTGGGTTATTCCTAACCCTTCAAGTAAATCTGTGAATTTTCTATCCGTGAACTGGGTGCCATTATCTGTGATAATCCGTGCTGGGACCCCGAACCGTGTTATGATGTTTTCATACATGAAACGGCGAGTTCGGGCTGAAGTAATATGCACCACCGGCTCTGCTTCTATCCACTTAGTGAAATAATCGACCCCTACAATGAGATATTTGATGCCCCCAGGAGCAGTTGGAAAGGGGCCCAGAATATCCAATCCCCATTGATAGAAGGGCCATGGAACAGCGGATGTGAAGAGTTCTTCTGCCGGTGTGTGGTGTAGGTTAGAGAATTTTTGGCAAGCGTCGCATTTTTTGACGAAGTCAATGGAGTCTTGCTTCATTGTGGGCCACCAGTATCCAGCTCTGAGGATTTTTCGCATTAAGCTTCTTCCTCCGGCATGGTGTCCACTTTGTCCTCCATGCACTTCCTCCAATACACCTTGCACCTCATCCTCTTTGAGACAAATTAAATAGGGCACAGAGAGTGCCCTTCTGTAGAGATTACCATCAATCATAGTGAAATACGGTAATTCTCTCCTTAACCTCGTCTTTTCCTTCTCATCTGTGGGTAGCTGTCCATCAGCCAAATAACGGATGTAAGGAGCCATCCATGTATCTCCGTAAAGGGAGTCAGTCATTATGGCGTTTAGAGAAGGGAAAAGAGGGATGCTGGGCGACGTTAGCGTGCTTTGAACCAGAGTAGTAGTGCTACCCGGTCGTTTAGTGCTTGCTAACCTGGAGAGTATATCCGCTCTCGTATTCTCTTCACGTGGAACATGCTTGAACTCCACTTTGGAGAATTTCTCAGTCAACTCCTTGACACAGTTCAAGTATAATTGGAGTTGAGGTTCGCGAGCTTGATAATCTCCTAAGATCTGCGAAATCACCAGCTGTGAATCGCTGCAGAGTGTCGCCTCAGAAGCTCCGATGTCAATCGCAGCTCTTAGCCCGGCCAAGCAAGCTTCGTACTCAGCTTGGTTGTTGGATGTTTTGAAATTGAAACGAAGGGAGATCTCCAGGTGTACTCCGTCATCACTTTCGAGAACTACACCTGCTCCTGAGCCTCTTTGGTTTGATGAACCATCAACGTAAATGGTCCAATGGACTCGAGGGTAATCCGGATCAGTCCCTGTCATTTCCACAATAAAGTCAGCCAGGACTTGAGCTTTAATAGCGCTGCGGGGTTCGTAGGATATATCAAACTCAGAGAGTTCAATAGACCATTTGATCATCCTCCCAGCAAGATCGGGCTTGATTAAGACTGAACGGAGTGGCAAATCCGTTCTCACTATGATTGGATGGACGTGAAAGTACGGACGCAACCGTCGTGAGGCCCAAACAACAGCGAGGGCGGCCTTTTCAATTTTTTGATACCGGATTTCAGCACCTTGCAAGGTCTTGCTAGTGAAATAGACCGGTCTTTGTCCATCAGGAGTTTCTTTTATCAAGGCAACGCCCAAAGCTTCATCTGAAATAGCCAAGTACAGAATGAGTGTGTCTTCGGGGTCAGGCTTTGTGAGAATGGGAGGTCTGGACAACACCTCCTTAAGCTCTTGGAAAGCTTTTTCTTGTTCCTGTCCCCACTCGAATTTCTTGGACTTTTTCAGTATTTTGTACAGAGGGAGCGACCTGTGAGCCATTTTCGGCATGAATCGTGCCAAAGCTGCTACCTTGCCGTTCAGGGATTGGACTTCTTTGAGATTCTTAGGACTTTGCATGTCTAGAATCGTTTGGCACTTCCCTGGATTGGCTTCTATACCACGTTGAGTTAACATGAAACCCAAAAATTTCCCAGCAGGGACAGCAAATGTGCACTTCATTGGGTTCAGCCTCATGTTAAATTGTCTCAAACGGGTGAATACTTGGCGCAGGTCGTCAATATGATCGCCACCAACCGGTGTCTTTGCTATTATGTCGTCGATATATACTTCAACAAGTTTGGTATGCATACCTTCAAAAACCTTGTTGATCATGCGCTGATATGTCGCCCCAGCGTTTTTCAGGCCAAAGGGCATGACTGTATAGTAAAAGACACCACGATCATTTATGAAAGCTGTCTTCTCTTGATCCTCTTCGCACATCGGAATTTGGTTGTAACCAGAGTATGCGTCCATGAAACTCAGGTATTGATAACCAGAGGAATCATCCACCATCCGATCTATATTAGGAAGAGGATAAGGATCTTTTGGACAGCAGCGGTTGAGGTCCACGTAGTCAATGCACATTCTCCATTTACCATTGGATTTAGGGACCATCACCACATTCGAAATCCAAGAGGAATATCGGATTTCCCTGATAAATCCGGCCTTCAGCAATTCCTCAGTTTGCTGACAAGCTGCTTTCTGTTTCTCTGGGCCCAATCGTCTTTTCTTTTGGGCCACAGGTTTCGTCTCTGGATAGACGGAAAGTTTATGACAGCAGAATTCAGGGTCTATGCCTGGCATATCGGCTGCAGTCCATGCAAAGAGGTCTTTAAACTCTTGTAAGAGGGCCAGCAGTCGCTGCTCTATTTCAGCATCTAGCTTGTCATTGATATGGGTGATCTTTTCTGGAGAATCTCCCAAGACAATGTCCCTGGAACTTCCATCCGGTGTGGGCTTTGATGGGTTGAACGGATCGATGTTCAAATCCGCTCTAGGATCCAGGTCGACAAGACTTACAGATCCAGCCGATGTTCCAGCATCATTAAGTTTCCTCTTTTTATTGGAGGCGTCCAGCTTTGTCATGTTGAGGCTAAGGTTGTAGCAGTACCTAGCCATCTCTTGATCACCCCGGATAGAAGACACAGCATTATCCTTGTCAATGAACTTGATAAGGAGATGTGGGGTTGATACAACTGCCTCCATTGCATTCAGAGTAGGACGGCCTATGATGCCATTAAATGGTGATTTGACATCAATCACTAGCACCCGAGATCTAACCGTCCTGGCTCCTGGCTCGCCTTCAAACGAGATAAGGGTATCAAGATACCCTCTAGTTAATTGCTTTGCGCCATTGAAAGCTGTTAGTTCCTGCGTGTAAGGCTGTAAGTCTGAGTCTTTAAAACCCATTCTTTCAAAGCAATTATAGAAAATAACATCGCAGGAACTTCCCTGGTCGACAAGGATTCTTCGGACGTCCTTGTTGGCGATCACAGCAGTGATGACTACAGCATCGTCACCACCAGGAACGGTTGGGCCAAAATCCTCGTCAGAGAAAGAGATTATGGGAGCCTCAATTCCTCCTCTGTAAGGGCGATTGTCTTTGACTTTCCCTTGCACGGATAGAATCATTCTGTGATGATTCTTTCGGGCTGTAATTGAAGCTCCTCCTCCAGCGAACCCTCCAGCAATCATGTCAATGACTTCACGTCGGCCCTGACGTTGTTGCTGGGGCATGCTGTCCTTCTGTGCTGCATTATCGGTCATTACACCTTTTTGCTTCTCTGCAGCAGTGAACTTTCGAACCGGACTGGGGTTGTTGTCATCCCCATCGTCGGGATCTCTTTCTCTTTTCTCATTCCGTTCTGCCCTGTCAAAGGATTTTTCTTTGAACAGGTATTGCTTCAATTTGCCTTCTCTAATTAGCGTCTCAACCGCGTTCTTTAGAGCTTGGCATTCATCAGTGGAATGACCATTTTGTTCATGAAAATCACAGTACTTTCGTGAATTTCCTGGTCTTTTCATAGGGGCTGGTCTCCTGATGCCATATGTGCTGAAGACTGGCCATCCGACCTCTCTCAAAATCTGAGATGGTCTGGCAGATAACTGTGCATAATGGCTGAAAGAATTGACATGCCTTTCTCGAGGTCGAGGAGGGCGGTTATCCACCTTAGGATTGGTGAATGGCCTCTCCATGCGTTCTGACCTTGTCTTCTCCTTACCCTTCTGGGTTTGGGGAGATGGTGTTGGTGGCTTTTTCTTTGCAGCCATTGCCTCCAAATGCATCTCTATGCTCACATACTTTGAGGCTTTTTTCCTGAACTCCTCAAAAGTTGTCGGGGGGCTCTTTGCTAATGAAAGAGCGAAAGCTGATCCTGGCTGCAATGCCTCAATCACGATATGCAGCTTGATAGATTCTGTGAGGTTAGGAACCAGGGCTGCTTCCTTATAAAACCTCTTCAGAAAATCTTTTAGGCCCTCTGTTTCACCTTGCTTAATCTGAGCCAAGGTATGAGACGTCTTGGGTACGTCTCTGGAGATGACAAAATGGGTTTCAAAGGCAGCTGCCATTTCTGCCCAAGAATCTATGGATCCAGAAGGCAAGCCTTTAAACCACCCGAGGGCTTCCTCAGACAATGTTCGAGGGAACATTCGGCACATCACGTCTTCATCAGCCCCCAAGTACATGGCTTCAAACACATAAGCATCAAGGTGCTTAGTTGGATCAGTTTCACCATTATACTTTCCGATGGAAAGTGGTTGAGTGGTTTGAAGGTGCTTGGGGATGCTGATGCCCATAAGTCTCCTTGAAAAAGGAACCTTCAGATTGTAAGACAATGGGGGTGCTGTTGTTGAATCTCTCTTCCTTCGGGAAGCTGCATCCTCAGAATCGCGAGTTTGTTCTCCCTCCTCAAAGGTTGGGATCTTTGAGTACTGAAGAGTGGTGGACTTTTCACCATCAGTTGTGTGGGGAGTGTTTCGCGTGCGAGATGACTCTTTATCCTCGCTTTGCCTTTTTTCTCTTCGCAGTTCAGCGAGTTCCCTCTGAAGTTGTCTGATCAACTCATCGCGAGGATCAGGATCAGACACAGTTACTATCTTCTTTGAGTTGCCCCCATGAGAATCAAGGTTGAGCTTTCTGTAGGCATTAGGATTGGTTCTGCCTTCAGCTTGATTCTCCATGGAGTCTTGTGCTTCGCCTTGCATGGTGGATTACCTGCTCTGTCAAAGGATATGGGAATAACTTTATCGAGTCCCACTGGGCGTGCCAATGATCTGTCCTGGACCGGGGTCAAGAGATCCGATCTCAAGCCAGTCACGAATAGTATGTCAATACCGTGTAAGATACCGGATGTATGTGTATCCGATATGTGTATCCGTTGTCCTTGAATGAGGAGAGCGGATTGGGCGTCCTGGAGATCCTTCACACCGACCTAACGCGTTGAAGTGGGCGAATGGTGGTGTCACCTGCAAAGATTCTCCGACGCTCAAGTCAGTGATTATATTCCAAGTCAGGAATGTATTCAGAGAAGATTCAGTCGTAAAAGAGCTGAAGAAGAGAGGAAGATCCCTAACTTCAATCATGAAGTTAGTTCATATACCTGATTGGCTCGATTAACGAGGACTCGTTGGTGGGGAACCACCAACTCCCATTAGCATTATTATATTGCGCACTTACCTGCATGATTGGGTCAAGTGGCTATTTTATATTGAGCGTAGAGAATGTAGACTAGGATTAGGGAACAAGTTGACCATTCCCGTGAGCAGAATTTGGCTCGTAGTGCAGGGAATTATTGATCGATCCCTGTAGCAACAATCCTTGTCTTTTGCATAGTGACGTGTGTATTATCCGATGTCATGGTGTTATCCTGGATAACCGGTATAGGGAGAACGCCTGATACGGAATTACAGTCCGGATGTATACCGATGACACCGGTTACACGTAGATGTCTTATCAAAGACGTTGAAATATGTATAGAAGATCGGATACCGGTATTGAGACCGGATCAAATAGTAACGGTAAATGGTAAGTCATTAATAGTAACGGTAAATAGTAATGTTTGAATAGTAATAGTAAATAGTAAATTATGAATAGTAACTTTTTGAATAGTAGTGGTAAATGGTAAATCATGAACAATAACAGTGAATAGTAAATTTTGAATAGTAACGGTAAATAATAAATTTTGAATAGTAACGGTAAATAGTAAAAATAACACAGTGGTAAATTATTTTTACTATAGTAACTTATTCATAATAGTACTAGTATATCAATGGTTTAAGAGTGCTAAAAAATAAACTAAAATTATAAAAAGAATATAGAAGAAAGTTATTACCTTACACCTCCAGCAGAACTTCTTTTTACCAAAAGAATTTACTCCCCACTAATTTCTTACGCACTATCTCTCTAGATTCTCTCTCTAATTTTTGGTGTGGAAATGTTGTAAATGAGCCATCTATTTATAGGAAGAAAATTTTACTATTTAAGATTATTTAATTATTTATTTTACTATTCATGATGTAAGCGATGATGTAAGCGATAATGATGTAAGCGATGATGTCAGTAATGACATTTTGGTTATTAGATGAAAGGTTAAGGGTATTTTTGTCATTCTCAAAAAAAAGAAAATTCTAAAAAATTATAAATTATATAACAATCAAAAAGTTCTAAAGAACTATAATCAAATTCCTTTGAAATTTTATTTTAAATAAGAAATAACGAAATTAGGGGTGTTACAATCAAGACACTGAGGCAAACAGTTATACGTGACGGAAGGATGAGAGCGGATGAAGTATCCCGTATCTCAAATGCAACCTCAGATGACCGGTGAAGGAAGGACTTCTAATATGGTGTCTTTATAGTACGGATATTGACCTGTGATACCGGTTTTCCTTCCAGTACAACCAAGATGACGTTTCATTATTGGGGCCGGTATCCAGACCGGATTATTTGTCCCTTAGTTTGTGTGAGGGACTGTTAAGTTGCTCATATAAGCTATGCTATTTGCAAGAGATTTGGATGCCGGCATCGGATGCAAAAGTTCTTGTTAAAATGCGTATAAGTTCTGTGCTGAAACTCTGCTCAACGGGCCATTCTATGGTGAAGTGACCGTTCTTATGGCATTCCTACAACGGGTTTGGACAAAGATTTGTAAGAAAGGAAATCCCAAGAGTTTTTGGAAATTGTAACTCTTGGTATTCGAGTGGTTGCTGGAATGCATTTAATGTGTCTGAAATGATTAGACAATAAATGTCTTTTAACATGTGAGTCATCATTGTTCCAAAAATATAACCGTCGTTAGGGCTATCTCGGGCCTAGACTTTGGATATTAGGGCCCATTCCACTCGAAACTTTTTGCGAAGTGTCGTTATTTCGCGCCTTTGACTATGAAATGACGGGGTCGTTTAAATTCGAAAAGTTGCATTTTGGGGCATGTGACACAATCCTTGGTCGATTGTTGCACTCCTTCGTTACCTGTAAAGGGGTGACTTAGCGAGTTTCGAAATTCACTTTTGCCTTCAAGCTCAGTGAAACTCTGCAAAAATTCTGAAGACCCTGTTGCTGTCATTCTTGCGAAGTTCTCATTGCCTTTAACTCCTTTCTTAGGTAACCTCCTTCATCCCTAAACTCATATTTCTTTAAGTTTCTTTACACCACTACCATGCGCCCTAGGCAAAATAGCGTTGGTACCTCGAACAGGGGGAAACATAGCTCTCGTGCCCCCTCAGGCCACCGTGGTGGGAGGATTCCTGTAAATCTTCCTGTGACTGGGTCTCATCGTTCAGAGAGGGTTGGAACTTCCTATTCGCTGTTGCCAGTGGTTCGGTACCGCCCTGAGGATTCCTTCGGCTCGAGGGGTATCAGTCTCTCTGACAGTGGATCGAGTGCAGAAGGGTACCTCCCTGACGATGTTGCCTTTTATCACAGTACTGAAGCATTTCAGCACGCATCGGACAAAATAGAGGTTCCAGAGTCTGGAAAACCGCTGATCCTCCGCACTGCTGAGGGGTGTGTCAACGTAGTTGCACACCGGCTGAACTGGGAGAGGCTGAACAGGGAGAGGTTGAACAGGGAGCACCCATATTGTTGGGTTGAAGAGGAATTTAAAGAAATACCCTCACGTCACGCCAAGGAAGATGGGAGCCCAGTGGAGCCGCACTTTCGAGTCTACTTTGAGGAAAAATACAAGGGACGTTTTCTCATTCTCGCACCCCGGTCGATGGAAAGAGTATGCCATCTGGTCCCAGACGAGAGGTCGATGTACATGTACGACTTCGTCTTTCAAAATCTGGGGGTGCGTTTCCCCTTAACAGAGTTCCAAATGGCCGTCCTCCACTTCCTGGACTGTGCCCCCACACAACTGCATCCGAACGGTTGGGGTCTAGTGCGTGCCCTCGAAGTTCTTGGGAAGCACTTCAACTTTAAAGCCACTGTGGTAAAACTCTTTTATTATTGCCAAGTGGTCCACCGCGCGAATAAGAAGGGCGGCCTCGGGTTCATCACGCTCCGAGGTGACTCGAGGATAATAAACTTCAAATCCTTCACCGAGTCTACGAAGATTGACGGTCATTCATTCAAGCAGTACTATTCGTGAATTCGGGTGAAGAATAATAAGCCGGTCTTCTGGCTTAATAAAGATGGGATTTTGAAGTTCCCAACTAGCTGGATGCACGAGAACTTCCTGCTAATAAGCCGTGCTTATTATACCGAAGAGGGCGAACTCTCTCCTCACTCCATAGAGTTGCTGAGTGCCATGAGGTCCTGCTAAGTGGCCCTTAAGGGGTTTTCCTGCAAACTCCTCTTTGGGAGCGCTGATGTCAGAGATGAATATCTTAGTAAATATCCATTCTCTTACTTTTATATACGTTTTATATTATATTTACCATTCTAACCTCTATACTAATGTCTACCTTTCTTCTTTTTACAGAACAAATCGAAAAAGTTTCCGTCGAGATGCTTTCTTTGAAGTCTATGTTGGCAGATGATGATTCTTCCTCAGACGAGAATAACATTCAAGCCAAGAGGAATTCCTTCAAGGTTGATGCTCCACTAATTCCATTAACTTCCGATGTGGGAGATGAAGTACCCCTCCTTGAGGAAAAGAGCGGTGAGGAGCAGGCCCAGGAACAAGAGCAGGAACAACCTGCCCTCGAGACACTGAGGCAAACGGTTATACGTGATGGAAGGATGAGAGCGGATGAAGTATCTGGTGAAGGAAGGACTTCCAATATGGTGTCTTTACAGTACGGATATTGACCTGTGATACCGGTTGTCCTTCCAATACAACCAAGATGATGTTTATTAGAGTCGGTATCCAGACCGGATCAATTAGTTTATTACACTTGTTTTAAATTTTTTACACAGACGACTAAGTTATATATACATAGAAAATAATAATGTGTTAATGACCCTATTCAATACAATACATATCATAAAACCAATATAAAATCAAAATCTAAATAAATTAAAAATTGTAAAAACCAAAATGTCTTTTTTGAATTAGATCAGAGTTTAAAGAACTTCTTCTTAAAGAAATTTTTCTCTTTTCTATCTTTCTTGTCTTTGTTCAGCAGAGGACATTCAGCTTTTATATGTCCTGGTTTCCTACAATTAAAAACATTCTATGGTAGATTTGTCAGTTTTAAAATTAAAGGAACTTTTACCTTTAGGTTCTCTTTATTGAACCTTCCTCCTCCATTTTTCTTCTTTAGGGGTCTGTTAACTCTCCTAGTCACAAGAGCTAGTTCATCATCAATGTCTTCCTCCTCTTCATCAGTTGCAAGTTCTGAGCTAGTTGATTCTTTAATCTTTGGCTCCTTGCTTCTCCTGGGAGTCTCTTCAGATCTCAGGGCAATACTTTTAAAGGATGAGGGCTTGGACACTTCCTTCTGGCTAAGCTTCAACTCATAAACTCTTAGTACACCAAGAAGCTCATCAAGAGTGAGAGTGCTGAGATCTTTGGCTTCTTCCAAAGCGGCACACTTGGCGTCAAACTTTTCAGGTAAACAACCCAGTAATTTCACGTTGATCTCTTCAGTGGAGGGCGTAGATCTAAGGGCTTTGAGCTTGTTGAGGAGAGTTTGGAACCTTCCAAACATTTGGTCTACAGATTCATGATCTTCCATCTTGAAGCTGTCATACTTCTTAGTCACAAGAATCTTCATGGACCTTTTAACATTTAAAGTACCTTCATAGTTGCCTTGCAGGGCATCCCAGATTTCTTTTGCTGTTTTGTAGTTGTACACTTTGTTATATTCTGATTTGCTTAGAGCACAGATAAAGAGAAATCTTGCTTTAGAATTTGATTCCATCTTTTTAGTGTCAGCATGATCCCATTTATCTTCAGGGATAGGCTTTCCTTCGTCATCAGTAGGAGCTGGTTCATCACCTCTAGTGATTATTCCCTATAAGAAATATTAAGTAGATTTGATAAACATTTCCATCCTGTCTTTCCAGTAAGGGTAATCCTCACCAAAGAAGGCAGGTGGTCTATTTGATGATGCTCCTTTAGGAATGAGCTGGTCTTGAGAAGATGAGGCCATGGATCTTGTACCTTTTTAAAAAGGGGTTAAATAAGTCTTAAACTCTTTTTTAAAATATTTTATGAATAGACCGCTCAAGGGAAAAACTGATTTTACAGACCAGAGGTAAGGAAAGGGAGAAACGCACAGCAGAAATTTTTCCTGGTTCACTTCTAACACAGAAGCTAGTCCAGTCCCTTCAGCCCGAAGGATTTTCACTATAGTAAAACAACTTTATAATCTGCACCAACATAGTGCACTAAGTATTCTTGATTCCAACCACTTCTGGTTTATACCCAAGTATTCTTAACACTACCCACTCTTGGCTAAAAACCCAAGTATTCTTCCAAAAGCCTCTTCAGGCCACGCGTGTTTCCCAACACTTAACAAATTCTGGCAACACATCAAAACACACAAAGTGAAGGTAGTAAAGTATTTAAAGTTACAAACGAGCAACTCAACATACAAATATATGAAATGATTACAGGCACACTAAGCTACAGACTACTATAAGTCACAGTTTACTCAAGACAGAACGCCAAATAGGACTTATATAGTGAATACAAGAACTTAGAAACTTTTCAAGAAAAGTCTTTACAGACTTAGGTTTCCAGATAGAAAACAAGTAGAGTTCAAGAAAAGAATGAACATCGTTGCACTCTTGAATTCAAAGGCTTCTTGTATTTATAGTACTTCTGAAAATAACTGTTGGTTCATCTTGAAGGACGTTGGTCTCTTCAAGTACTGTGCCATCAGTGATTGTAGAGATATGCTTATGAGGAGTTTCCTAAACTGGACAACTTCAAAAGTCTTTTAGCAAAAGATCCCTTTTGCTTATCCACTTTGAGGAAGCACGTACAAATCATAGCAATTGACCTTAGGTTTTCCGTATTGATCAGGTTCAACTTTTCTGACATCTTGAGCTATGTGACGCAGTTTTCTTGAGACATGTAAGAAAGCTTATCAACTTTTCTATTGATTTCCTTTTTAGTGCAAACTTCAGAGATGACAGAAGAAAGTTCATGCAACTTCTTTTCTGGAAATAAGAGATCCTTTCTTAAATACTTCAAAGAGTAAGGTCATTTCATGGTCTGAAGATTTACTTGACTTGATTTAGTGAAGCTTTGAATAAGTACAGACTTCTTCAAATTTGAAGCGTATTGAGTTTTCGGTCTCCCCCTATCATTTGCAAGTGGAGCTCTACGGACTCCTGACACACTTGAACAAAATTGTTAGACAACAAAACAGTACAAACTTAATTTTAACTGAGAGTCTTGATATGTATTATTAACAAATCACTTGCGGTTCAGACTGCTCAATCATGAGTTCAGACTTTACTCTAACAAAAAGGGTAACTCAAATTGGATTTTATGTGACAAGTGGAATAACTCAAAGCAATAAAAGAGAAAATGAATGGAGATTATACTTTAGAAATGGAATTGCCGAGACCAAAAAAAAATTTAAACAAAACTTGAACAAGCAAAAAATTAAATGCATAAAAGAAGCAAGCACATAAAATAAGACCTAGAAACCTAGAATGCAAAATTTGTGTAAGAAAAGGTACCAATTTGCAAAATTGAATTTTTAGAGTTTCTTAGACAAATTATAAATGATGATTAAGGGCTTTCAAACAAATACAAACAAGTCTCATAGTTTTCTTTTTATTTCTTTTTAGGGGTTCAAAATCGTTACTTTTGCCAAGAAACCCTAGAAACTTTGTATTTTGCAAAAAAAAAAAGGGTCCAAGCCCTTTTAAACACAAAAACCCAAAACCAAAACCAAGAAACAATGCACAAAATTCAATTTTAACATTTTTTTACTTACACATAAGCATGCATCTTCTCCCATATGAATTAGACATGGAAGGAAAATGCTTTTTGGCATTTCAAATGCAAGAAAACAATATGTAAAATTTAGATTTTAATGAACCTATTGTGCTGGAAAAAATGTAAAAATAAATACGAGAAGATTGTTATGGAAAGAATCTAACAAGGCCTAAAATTGAGCACACAAACAACCACCTAAAATTGAGATGGTTTAACAATGGATTTAAAGCCTTAAGTCAATTAAAAAAAAAATTTTAATGGCCTAGAATTCAGCACACTACTCACGGAAAAATTAAGGCTACGTTTAGTAACAGAAAATTATTCTAATTTTTTGAGAAAAGTTTTCTACTTGTTTTCTAAAATTTTCATTTCCTAGAATAGCTAGAAAAATTTTAAAAACTCGTTTAGATAATGTGACAGTTTTTCAATTTGGAAAACTAGAAAATTAATTTTTTTTCAAATATTCTTTAATTCAAATTAATTGACATATGTCTTATATATATTATTTATGATAATGTTGTATAGTATATGTATCACATAAAAATTGTGACAAAAATTTAAAGTTATATTAAAATGAGAGCAAATGAGTTTGTGTTTAAATATATTTTAAAATAGAAGCAGCAGAACTTTTCGAATTAGTAGCTGTTTGTTTCATATTCTCATTTGGTTACAACAGTCTTTATCTTGTAATTCAGTTACTTTATCTTGTAATTCAATTACTTTATCTTATAATTCAATTACCTTATCTTGTAATTCAGTTACTGTATTTTCTATTTTTCTACTTTTCTTTGAAAACCTTTTAAAAGAGTTTTTTGATTTTCTTAAAAAATAGAAAATCAGTTTCTATTTTTCTATAAAAAAATTTTAAATAATTTATAAATAAACAATTTTTCTATTTTTTAAATTTTTCTAAGAATAATTTTCTATTTTTCTAAGAAAACTTATGAACTAAACGCAGCATAAAGCTTGCAAGATCAAAGTTTAAGACCTTAAAAACCGAATTTTAATGGTGCAAAAGAAATTCTAACACAACTAAAACAACATACACAAACTAAAATTGACAAGACACAAACAATATGCATAAATAAAATCAAAGGAAACAAGAAAGGATATTGGAAATATGTATTTTTTATCTTTTTGTAATTTCTTAATAAAAAGGCATGTGAAACTTTGAACAGACAATAAAATAAATAAATTCCATCAATAGAAACAACCCTAAGAGAAAAAGAAGAAGAAGAACCTTCAAGGCTCTTGATACCACTTGATGTAAGAAGAAGAATCTAGTTCTTCTTCTTTCTTTTTTGATAAAGAAAAATAAAGATTAAGGTTTTGGAAAAATAAGGGAAGTGGGAAAGAAGGGAAACAGGAGGCGCCACCTAGAGAGGATAAGCATCAATCTCGCCACCTAGTGGAGGAAACCCTAGGATAAGAGCTTACCAAGATTAAGAAACCCTAGCTAAAACTAAAAAAGAAAATTCAATTCCATAAATACTCAAATGTATTCTCTCAATTCAAAGTGTGAGTAATACAAAAGAAAGTATGCCTTATATAGGCTAAACAGAGGCATGACATTTAACCTAATGAGCTTCATTCTCTCTTAAGCCCCAAAACACTAAAGCTAAATAAAACTGAGAAAGGTGACCAAAATATAAGGCCCAAAAAGACATACAAAACAAAGATGACCATATAAGGCTCAAGCCTATAGCCCAAAAGGCTTTCTAACCCTAATCTAAAATAATGAAAAAACCCGTATAAAAGAAACAAAAAAAATTATTGTAGCCAAAAGAAGTTTCTCTGGCTGTATCCTCATCATGGTATGACAAAAGTGGTTACTAGATTAGAAGCAAATGTTGAGAATCAAATCAAAGCTATTAACCAAGTGAGTAATTTCTAAATATTATGATTTTTAAAATGACAATTATTAGTTAATTAGTATTAATTTAATGGATACAAAACTTAAAATGCATTATTTGTATATAATTTTCTTTTTAGAGATATGAGAGAGACGTTTGGAACACTTCAAGCTCAAAGAGCTTGGTCTCAGAAGGATCCAGGTAACATGGCTACTTGTAATTTTATTAATGTATTTTATACACATATATAATAATACATATTTGTTTATTTAATCAGTTGAATGGTGGATGATTTATGGATACTGTGGTCTAGAACTTCAGCGTATAGCCATAAGAGTTTTGAGTCAAACAACTTTAGCTTCGAACTGTGAGAGAAATCGGAGTACATTTAGTTACATACATACAAAGACAAAAAATAGATTAAAGTATCAAAAATTGTAAAAACTTGTCTTTACATTTTACAACATGAAGCTGAAAACCAGAAGAGATAGAAAATAACTTCAATCCAATTAATTTGGATTACATATTTGAAGAAGATGATTTGTTGTATCCCTAGCTTAAAGAAAGAGAAGAACCATTATTGGATGGGATCCAAAATGTTGAATGGCTCCCTATGGATTTTGATGATGAAAATGAAGAGCCAATAGGTGAGAATAATTCTGATTCTAGTAATACACCTAGTCAAGGTGGTAGCGGTGGTTTAACCCCACCAAGTAACAATAGTGGTAGTGATCATGGTGGTGGTGATGATATATAACAGGATCAAGGAAGAGATGAAACATTTGATTCAATTCAAGAAGAATCATATTCCAGACATGACCAAAATCTCATGTCTGATCATGTTTCTAGTGGTAGTACGAGGATGGGTTCCAGGCCTAAGAAAAATAAAAGAATACAAGATCTTATGATGGATGATGCTTCCTCATCTAGTGTTGCACAATCACTTGGTGATTTTGGTGTTGGTGTATCATCTAAAGGAAGTCAATACAATTACCCACCATACTACCAACACCTTCACTTTCAGTCATATCAATATATTTAACTGAATAACCATTATTCTGTAAATTATCCAGAATTTAGTGAACCATCAAAGTGATAATGGAGGTTATGATCCAACATATGTCATTCTTCAATAATTTAAATTTTGTGAGAGCTTGAAAGTTTTTATTTACTTGTTTATGTTAAATTTATCAATTATGCATGGATTATTGTGATATTTTATATTTGGTTATTATTGACATCATGGATATTTTTGAGTATTTAATAATGTTATATATGTTTGTATTGAGTAGTAGATAATTATTTATATTTAATGTTGTTTAACTAATATTTTGAAATTGGACAACCCATTTTTTTTATAAAAAATATATGTAATATGAATCATTATAAGTTATTTAATGTTAGAAATCATTTTTTTATAATTTGTGTGAAATATGAACAATTCACACTGCATTGACCGTAATCCCTATCGCAACATCCACAATACCCGTAAAATTCACAACGCAACCACAATCGCGATCGCCACCGCAATTTAAAACCTCTAAGGGGTCCTTTTTCTCCTAATACTTTTGTAATGGTTTTGATCAACTCTGTAAATGATTGATATTGCTTCGGAGCATAACTTTTGGAAACCTTTGAAATTATTGCGCTGGTGTCCGCATTTGTCTCATCTCCTGTTAGTAGATGATCTTGTGTTGTTGGGAGAGGCTTCACTTGAACAAGCGTAGATTATTAGGACTGTAATTTACTGGTTTTGTGAGAGTTAGGGACAAAAAGTAAACAAAGATAAGTCTCGAGTTTTCTTTTCTAAGAATGTTCATCATAATATGCACAACCAAATTAGTTCTAAGTTAGGGTTCCAACCACTGGGCGGTATTTAAGGGTGCCTTTGTTCAATAGTAAAGTCAATCTACGAACCTTTTCTTTAGTGGTAGATAAGATTTCTCATTGTCTATCTTCTTGAATAAGTTAGACATTCTCTCGTAGGCCGCCTTCTATTAACCAAGCCCGTTCCCTCAGCCATTCCGTCCCATGTGATGTAATTAGCCCTATAACCAATCTCGATTTGCAACGACGTGGATAGGGTTTGTAGGAACTTCTTGTGGGGGGACTCTGCTAGTGTTCATAATCCTCACTTGATGTGTTGGAATTGGTGATTTGGGTTTAGGAACTTGTTCATGACCCATGCAAGCTTTCCTTATGAAGGTAGGTTGAGGTGTGATGGTTGATGGGGAGGTTCTTTAGGTGTGTGTGTAATGATTCAAAGATGCTGCTGCTTTTGACTTAGTCCTCAGATTCAGAAGAGAGGTGCGGTATCAAATATGTGGTATATAGTTCATAAGGTATGGCCCTTGGTGGAAATGTAATGGTATGGCGTTTAAGTGGTGGTGTTTATATTAAGTTTTAGGTGCATCAATGGGTTGGGAATATAGGCCCCTTAATGAATTATGCTATTCGGATGGTTGATACAAAAGAGAAAAAATGTAAAGTATTGGAATTTGTAGATTCTTTGGGGGAGATAGGATATCATGAAGCTTCTAGCTTAGTTACCAGAGGGTATTTGTGATCAAATTTGCACAATGGTGCCCCCAATCCTGCACGTCATGACGTAGTATCTTGGGGAGGATATGATGATGGATGGTTCTCAGTGAATTTAGCTAATCATAGCTCAAGGGATGACATCGGGGTACATGAGGTTGGTATGGATTTGGTGCGGAAATCGATAAGGCCATAACTTATAAGCCTCTTCTTATGGAAAACGACACATAAATCATGTTGACAAGGGAAGTGTGGAAACGGAGGCACATGATAAATGATAATGCTTATGGCATTTGCATGTTACATGCAGAAACGCTAATCCATGTGCTTCGTGATTGCGAAGAAAACGCTAATCCATCTCCTAGGATCATGTTAATAGGGAAGAAAACTCCACGTCAAATGCGTTGGCTAGAGTAGGACATTCTTTACTTAAAGAGTCTCATGTTTTTGTGTTTTTGTCGGGTGAGGTGTTGGTTATCCTGACGTATCTTCCTCTACTGTGATAAGGGAGTAATCTTTGTTTGTTTTTGAGCTTTTACCCCATTTTTCATAAAAAAATATAATTAATTGATTAGAAAGAATTCATTAAGTAAAAAAATATAAACAACTAATGTTAAAGCTATAGTTAGAATTTAAATTTAGAATTTAAGTAACATTTGTCATGTGCGTGATTACTCATATGACGGTTTTCAAAAAGGAGAATTGAGTGTGTGTAAAATAACATAATAAAGAAGGTCGGATTATTATTATTATTATTATTATTATTATTATTAGTTAGGTGGGAGTACTTTATTTAAAATAAATAAAATAAAACTAAAGATGAAGCTATTCATTCTCTCATTTATTATGAAAATATATATTGTAAAAAAAGAGAATAAAAGAACATTAGGGGCCGCTTATTTTCAAAAAAATATTTCAGGTTTTTATTTTCTATTTCTAGTCTTAATTATAAAACTATAATCTTAGTTTTAATTACAAAATAATAATAATAATATTTTAAAAAAAAAATTATATAAGAAATAATGAAAACAAAGAAATACCGACTCCATTTGAAACAATATTTGTTTTTATGTTTCTAAACACTTGTTTTCAATATATATTCTAAACAATTTTCCAAAAAGATAAAAAAAATTATTTAACAATAAATAAAAACAAAAACAGTTGTTTGATAAATTTATATTTAAAATATATTTAAAAAATAAAAAAATAATTTAATGTGTGATTAGTTAAATCTTTAGATAAACTTATTATTTAAAAATTATTTTAATCAAATATTAGTTAAACATTTGACTATAATGAATCTTAAAAAAAATAATTACTTATTTTTTTATAGTTATGAAGTTTAATAATATTTAAAAGTTTGTTGGAATAAATCTAAAGAGTTGTAAAAAATAATAATTAAATATCAATAGGTTTTATGCTATATTTAAAATTTATTTGTGAGAATAAGTTGTTTTTAAGAAACAACTTTTAGAAAACATCTGAAAATTGTTTATAGCTTGCAAAAACAATTTTCTATATTTTTAAACAATGGCTATAAAAATAAGGGCTTGTTTGATAAATTTTTTAGAACGTAAATAAAAAATTGATTGAGTAAGTTGTTTTCTTTTCATTGTATTTAAAAAACAAAAAAAGAAAAAAATATTTTTAAAAGGTAAAAACTAAAACAATTTAAAGATTTTTTTCTAAGAGGATATTTTCATAAATATATTTAATTATTTTTTACAACTCATTATATTTATTTCAACAAACTTTTAAATATTATTAATCTTTATATTTATAAATCTTTATATTTATAAAGGTAATTTTTACAACTCATTTTCCAACCTTCTTATTATGAAATATATCTTTTGTTTTGTGAATGCGTGCATGTGTGTGAAACTTCAACGGTTTGCTATTGTTGGGTTTCCCTTCATTGTAATTAACCTAGATCATGTTATCAATTTTTTGTGTACTTCAATTACTCAAATGTGGCAAATTTCTCTTAGTTTAATATTCTTTTTTTTTTGGTGGGATTAGTTTAATATTCTTTAGTAAAGTTGTTTTGCGTTGTGTTTTTTGTTGCAATAATTGGGCAGATATGATTTTGCTGTTTCATTGTTTACTTGAAATAATCTTTAAATAAGAATGTTATTTGAAGAATTAACTAATCAAATATTTGTAAGTAGTTAATTTTAGGATTTTTTTCTTAATAAATTTTACTTTTAATTTAATACTAAAACATTCAATTGATGATACATTTTAATGTTTTTATTATGAAACAATACTTAAGTTGTTAACTAACCAATAATTTGAGTATGTTTTAATAAGTTTTAGGTATAAAAAGGAGCTTCAGACGACTAACCCCGAAGGCCAGTTGCTCAAATAGCATAATTACGACTTGAATGGATTCTTTGTAAATGAGCCCTAAAACACATTTTTCTGTTTTAGACAAAGAAAAATGACTTTAAAGAAATTGGAGGATTTATTACCATTGAAAGGCCTTGGATCACCATTCTAGGATTTCTTCTTCTTCTTCTTCCCTCTTTGTTCATTTGATGTATTTGAGTTGACCTTTATGAAAATGTATGGCTAAATCTCTTTTTTATTGGAATTTGACAAACTAATTTTTATAAATGACTTTGTAGTGAATATTTATATATGTTTATGCAACATTTCAATTCTCATGCCTAATGCGTATTTCTATTTGGGTGAATGTTATATGTGCGTATTTGGGTTATCAAATGAGTTTTGGGATTAAAATACCTATTAAATTCTTCTTTTACGAATATATTTTAAGATTTGATATTAGGATCTAGAATCTATTTACTAAGAATTTAAGTTTAGTAACTTTCATACATATTAACTTGGTTAAATGTGTAACCATACATAATAGAATATTAAATGATTAATTGGAGTATGGTAGTCTGATCTTAATGTCCTTCATCTCATTATTTTCTTAAATTTTATTGTTTTTCGCTCTTCAAATCAATCAACTTCCAACGAACCAACCAATAACGTAATGCATATAATATTTTTAGTGCTTTACACATAATTATTGTATTATTCTTGAATATCCGTGTAGATATGAAAAGACAATACTTATTGAAACTACAATCAATTTAGTATATTTAATTACTATCTTTTAATTTTAAATATGTATCAAACAAGTTTTTTTTTAAAAAATGTGTTTTTAAATTATTATATTGTGAAACAGATTTTTTGTATTTTGTATTTTTTATATTTTAAAACATTTTTTAAAATACGTTTTGAAAACAAGTTTTAGAAAATAGAAAAACAAAAATAGTCCTAACTTACCAAATATTTGTTTATGTGTTGTGTTTTTGAAAATAAAAACTGCTCTTAAAAACAACTACCAAAATAGATACATTATTTTAAATATTTCCTGCATAAACTTGAAAATAATTCGATTATTTTATAATTGAAACTAAGATAATAATTTTATAATTAATAATAATAAATAATTTCTAAAAGTAAAGTATAGTATCCAAAAGTAAACCTGCAGCTTCTTCTTTATTATTATTCTGGGCAGAGAGAAATAGGTAGTCAATGATGAAAGGATGAGGTAGAAGAAAAAGAGGCATTAGTGACTAATTATGTGGTTGTGGTTAGGGAAGTAGTTGTCCCCACCTTCCAAATTCACAGCTTATCCTAGCCCTATGGCCCACACGATCCCTAAACAGATACCCAACTTGTTTTCATCCCCAAATCACTCAACATCTCCTTAATCCCTGTGCTACTCATACATCATTTTCTGTCTTTCAAATTTTTCTCTCTGTCTGCTTCCTTCACATTAAAGTTCTCTTTGCTGTTCTCCCACAATTATTTCCCAATATATCTCACACAGTAAAAATAATTTAGTATTGATATTTGTTACTCCCCTTGGACCAATCAAAATCCCTGACCCACATATCCCTACCGTAGAGCATGGACCAAAAATTATACAATTAAATGAGCTGCACAATTTCATTTTCATCAAAAGTTGATCTCATTACTTATATAAGATACTACTACTAAAGGAATAATTGTCTTCAGAGAGTTAGATTTACATCAGCATTAGTTGGAATCAAAAGAAGGTTCATGTGTTATAGGAAAGAAACACATGCACTGCACCTATATTTTTGTCCCTTGGAGAGGTTGCTGGCTGACTTTCATGATAAGAAATAACTTTATCAAATACAAGATGATTTTGAAATCTCACCATGCATGTATAACAGAAAAGGTTCAGGTGTGGTTTCTACCACTTTTTTTATGTGTTCTTCATTTTTTTATTAGGTGCCGCTTAGTCCATCTCAGTTCTTGTATTCTTATGCCAAATTAGATGAACCATCATTGTGATGTTAGGAAATTCGCAGCAACTCCTGTCATTTGCACCTAAAAGGAAAGGAAAAGGATTGCAAATAGAATGCTGTCATGTTCTTATGTGTATATGCAGCTTCTGCATACGAAAGACATACACTAATTAAGAATGCAAATTTCAAAAATTTAACCGCTAAATTGCATTAAATTATCTCAATGATCATGCATGTGTAACTTTATATAATTTGAATATTTATAAGTATGTAATCTTGTAATTGATATTTATAACCTATACATGAAAAGTATATTTTACCTGTTAAGCAGTTAAGCTAAAGTTTATTTATTTTTTAATTATTTGGAATAGTGGTAAAGAGGAGGGGTGAGGGAGAACCGGGGTAGAAGTCTAGTCCGGACACTTTAGGTACATGGTACGCATCGATTGTTAATTGATACAATATGAACTACTTTTCAAATTATATGAAATTTTACAAACTTAGTCTACTTGATGCGAATTCTTAATTTATAAATTGTTAATGAAATTCAATGTTTTCATAATTGGTTACTAAGAAGAGTAAGATAGACAAGTCTATCTCAAGGAAAATTGTGCATCTAGAAATTCTGTCAATGGAAAGTTGATTTGTAAAATCATATGATACAATCATGATAAGGAATCATGTTTCTTTATATTTTTATACAATTTTGGGATACTGGTTTATGGATTTCATTTTCCCTGTGCATGTTGATTACATATAGGGAAAGCAGATTGAGCTTCAGACCACCACCTGGCAGGCTTGCTAGTTACATTTAGGTGTCAAAGTTTATCCACTATAAGATTGTTCTGACAAATTATAGTAATTTCTCCATTTCTATCGTCCAAATAGGTAACTCACTACAAAGAGCAGCACATGCACAGGACCCAGTAGACACTAAAAAGGCCAATCAAGTCATTTTCCTTGCGGATATTCTCTTGCATTAGATCTTGTATACTGCTCCATTACGCTCCTCAGAATCTTGTACCAAAAATGTTGTTAGATCTTGTAGCAATCTGGTGAATAAATTTTAATTCTAGAGTTGTAGTCAATGCTGGGAAATTGAGATTACTTGTTTATTTTTTTGAGTTTAAAAAAAAAAAAAAAAAAACCTCTCTGGAAGAATCAACAAGAATTAACATTTATTTTGGAAATACGTCTCAGTTCCTTTCTAATTATAAAGATTACTGCAAGGAAGGGTTAATACTTTGTAGTAGTATAGTAGTATAGTACATAGGCAAGTGAAGTAGAAAATTGTGTACTACCATGTCTTCTTCACCTATCTGTCTGCTTAATGCTTCTAATTTGTCTGTTTCCTTCTTCAGCCTTTGCTGTAAAATCACCTCAAATATAAAATAGAAACAGTGAAATAGTCTTCGGAGATAAAGGATAAAAGACTAGTCTACATCTTCATCAGTAACCTTAAATGGAGATATGTGAATTTCAGTATCCAACTATCATGATAAAGAGGGCATAGTAACTCTAGAGAGACTTGTTTTGCTGCCATGTTTGGATGAGATAGAACAGTAGCAGACCACCAACCTCAACATGTCAAGCAATGCATTAACTCTTATAATCTTGTTTCTTAATATCTCCTTGTTTCCAGCTATCTCTGCTCTAAACCAGGAAGGTCTCTCTCTACTTTCATGGCTTTCAACCTTCAATTCCTCCAACTCTGCTACTGCCTTCTCATCATGGGATCCAACACACAAAAATCCTTGTAGATGGGACTACATAACATGTTCCAAAGAAGGGTTTGTTACAGAGATCATTATAGCATCCACTGATCTACGTAGCAGCTTCCCTACACAGCTCCTTTCTTTTGGCCACCTTACCACACTTATCATCTCAAATGCAAATCTCACTGGTGAGATTCCAAGTTCAGTAGGAAACTTGTCCTCTCTGGTTACTCTGGACCTCAGCTTCAACACTTTATCAGGAACCATTCCAGAAGAAATAGGAATGCTGTCTAAGCTGCAGTGGTTATCACTGAACTCAAACTCCTTGCATGGCGGAATTCCAACCACAATTGGAAACTGTTCAAGGCTTCAGCAGCTGGCACTTTTTGATAACCAGCTCTCTGGTATGATTCCTGGTGAAATAGGACAGTTGAAAGCTCTTGAAACGCTGCGAGCCGGAGGGAATCCAGGCTTTCATGGTGAAATTCCAATGCAGATATCAGACTGCAAATCTCTGGTTTTTCTTGGACTTGCAGTTACCGGAGTTTCTGGGCAGATTCCACCAAGTATAGGAGAGCTTAAGAATCTTCAGACGCTTTCAGTCTACACAGCACATCTCTCAGGTAATATTCCGGCAGAGATTCAAAACTGTTCAGCCTTGGAGGACTTGTTTCTGTATGAAAACCAGCTTTCTGGAGATATTCCTTATGAGTTGGGTTCCATGCAAAGCCTCAGGAGGGTGTTGCTGTGGCAGAACAATTTAACTGGCACAATTCCTGAAAGTCTTGGAAACTGTACAAATCTCAAGGTTATAGATTTCTCCTTGAATTCTCTGGGTGGTAACCTACCTGAGAGTCTCAGTAGTTTACTCTTATTGGAGGAGTTTCTTCTGTCTGATAATAACTTTTCTGGAGAAATACCTTCCTATATTGGAAACTTTTCCATGCTGAAGCAACTTGAATTGGATAACAACAAATTCGCTGGGGAGATTCCACCTGTTATAGGGAATTTAAAGGAACTCACCCTCTTCTATGCCTGGCAGAATCAACTATATGGAAGCATACCAGCAGAACTATCCAACTGTGAGAAACTTGAAGCACTTGATCTTTCACACAATTTCCTCACCGGTTCAGTTCCAAATTCACTCTTTCGTCTTCAGAATTTGACTCAGTTGTTGCTGATATCTAACAGACTTTCAGGTCAAATTCCACCAGATATTGGCAGTTGCACCAGCTTGATCAGGTTAAGGTTGGGATCAAACAACTTAACTGGTCAAATTCCACCAGAAATAGGTCTTTTAAGAAGTTTGAGCTTTCTTGAGTTGTCAAATAATCTACTCAGTGGAGATATTCCCTCTGAGATAGGTAACTGTGCTCATCTAGAAATGCTTGACTTGCACAACAATGGGCTGCAAGGAACCATTCCTTCCTCATTAAAATTCCTAGTTGGTCTTAATGTCTTGGATCTTTCTTCAAACCGAATAAATGGAAGCATTCCTGAGAATTTAGGCAAGCTTACATCTCTTAATAAGTTGATTCTAAGTGGAAACCTTATCACAGGTGTGATCCCTCGGATGCTGGGTTTTTGTAAGGATTTGCAGTTGCTGGATATAAGTAACAATAAGATCACTGGTTCTATTCCTGAAGAGATTGGTTACTTGCAAGGTTTAGAAATCCTCTTGAACTTGAGTTGGAATTCTCTTACTGGCCCCATTCCACAGACCTTTTTAAACCTCTCAAAACTCTCCATTTTGGACCTTTCTCACAACAAGCTCACAGGTACCCTTCAAGTTCTAGGTAGTCTTGACAATCTTGTGTCTCTTAATGTTTCCTACAATAGCTTTTCTGGTTCTCTTCCCAATACAAAATTTTTCCAGGATCTACCTGCTGCAGCATTTGCTGGCAACCCTGACCTTTGCATTAACATGTGTCATGCAAGTGGAAGTGGCCAAGGCATCAAGTCAACAAGAAATGTCATTATCTACACTTTCCTTGGGGTTATTTTAACCTCTATTTTAGTCACTTGTGGAGTGATTTTAACTCTTAGAATTCAAGGGGCCAATTTTGGGAGGAATTTTGATGAAGGTGGTGAAATGGAATGGGCTTTCACTCCGTTCCAAAAGCTCAACTTCTCCATCAATGACATTGTCACAAATTTGTCAGATTCAAACATTGTGGGAAAGGGTTGCTCAGGAGTTGTTTATCGTGTAGAGACTCCAATGAGGCAGATTATTGCAGTGAAGAAGCTATGGCCAATAAAGAAAGATGAGCCACCAGAGAGAGATCTGTTTGCTGCAGAAGTTCAGACCCTTGGATCAATAAGACACAAGAATATAGTGAGACTTTTAGGATGCTGTGACAATGGAAGAACTAGATTGCTCTTGTTTGATTATATATGTAATGGGAGTTTGTTTGGATTGCTCCATGAGAAGAGATTGTTCTTGGATTGGGATTCAAGATATAAGATCATACTTGGAGCAGCTTATGGTTTAGAATATCTTCATCATGATTGTATCCCTCCAATTGTACATCGAGACATTAAGGCTAACAACATCTTGGTAGGTCCACAATTTGAAGCTTTTATTGCAGATTTTGGCCTTGCAAAACTCGTGAGTTCCTCAGAGTGTTCAGCAGCCTCTCATATAGTTGCAGGTTCTTATGGATACATAGCTCCAGGTGAGTATAACAGCTTTTGACATTCTAAAGTAACAGTTCTCTTTGGAATTGTGGGTTTAACAAAACTTTTAGTTTCCATTTAGTAATATAGTAATAATAGTTATAAAAATGAAGTTGTGAAAACAAAAATATTTAATGATTAATATTGATACTTCATGCAGTTTGAGATAATAAACTTCCATTGTGCCATAGATATTTTTTTCCAATGGCCCAACCTCCATTGTCCAACCAAAACGGCCAAGATAACATAGCCTTAGTGTCTGTTTGGTAACCAGTTAGGGAAACGGAATTTTGTTTGAAACATCATTTAATAATCAGTATAAATCTCGCATACCATTTGAAGCATCATCTAACACGACTTTACCAACAAATCAAAAACTTAATTTTAGTTATCCTCGTTTGATTAACCTCAACCGGAAACCAACAAGCACTTAGTCTTACACCATTTTTATCAAAAAATACTTTAAAAGATCATATATGTTTTTATCATAAAAAAACATATCTTTTATGGAAAGAAATTCTCTCTTTGGTTCCTTTTAAAAAATCTTTGTATAGACTTTAAGACATTCTTTTTCTATTCCTAGATCAGGTTGTTCTTTCTATAATAGTTTCCTGAAAACATATTAGGAATAAGTGCTATATGCTACTTTTTACCTTTTCTTTTTCCTTGATTTGTATTTTATATCATTTTGGTAATTTTCTATCTCATTGCAACTGCTGACTAATCACAGTAGCATTAACTGTGAAACTGCAGAATATGGATACAGTTTAAGGATCACAGCAAAGAGTGATGTGTACAGTTATGGTGTTGTGCTCCTTGAGATAATAACAGGGATGGAACCAACTGATAGCAGGATTCCAGAGGGTGCCCACATTGTGACCTGGGTTAGCAGTGAACTCCGAGAAAAGAAAAGAGAATTTACATCTATCCTTGACCAGCAACTAGTGTTGCAGTGTGGAACACGAACCTCTGAGATGCTTCAAGTGCTAGGGGTGGCTCTCCTCTGTGTGAATCCATCCCCTGAAGAACGACCTACTATGAAGGATGTAACAGCAATGCTCAAGGAAATCAGGCATGAAAATGACGATTTAGAGAAACCAAATTTGCTCCATAAAGGCATGGTCACAAATCCAAAAGCAACCGTTCACTGTTCAAGTTTCTCGAGATCATGTGAACCTTTAATAGAATCATCTTCATCATCTTCTTCATAGCCACCAAATCGATAGATTTGTTATATTTTTTTCAATTAACAAATTATTTGTATACATTATTAGTCTTGTGTGAATTTGGGTTTTCAAGTACAAGATATGGTCTTGTTGAAGAGAGAAAGTTAAAAATATAACTAGTGGGTCATACAATTAATCACTATGGTTTATTGTTTGATAAAAAGTGTGTGCCTCTCTCTCTCTCTCTCTTTAACAAGACCATATCTTAATACCTTATGTCAATTCCACAATGCAATTGTGTTCATTTTGTAGATAATTAAACTCTTCAGTTCCAAACAAGTGAGATAATACCAGAAACTTGCATCTTTAACTTAATTTGATAATGTCCAGGAATTGCTGTCCATAAAAACTAGCACTCTGTTGTACAAAATCAAGTAAAATAAAAATAAACACGAATGCTTCATAGCTTAGCATTGTATGGTATCAAATTGTGTCTTGGAGTGCACAAGAATCCATGAAGAAGATGGTTTAGGATGTAGTCCCACTCACACAATCTAAGAACATGCTTTAGCCGACAATAGTGGCAGAAGTAAACAAATTAATAGTGGTACTGTGCCTAAAACCTTAGGTTCAATTAACCTTGGCAATAATGACTTCTTAGAGAAGGGACCTGAGTACACAACAACATAGCTTTCAAGGGACTGGAGATATGGGCCATTGAAAAGCAAGACTTGACAGTGTCTTCTTTCCTGGCATAAACCTCTAAAGCGCAAAATTATAGAGAGAAGAGAACCACCTGGACCACAATCCTTCATAAATGTTACCAACAATTATTTATTAAATGATGGAGATAGCTCGTGCCCCATGTTAGTGAAAATAAATCTTGCTTTTATTCATGTGATACGAGACCATCCTAGGCCCACACATAGTTTCATTTCATACATCTTATCTCCCCAAGCAACCATCAATATTAAGTAATCACTATTTTTCCCATGCAAGAAACATTAACCTCTAGAATTAGAAAGTTAACACATATAGTTTTCTTGCTTGATAACGAAAGAAACTACATATTAACTAATGATTTGTGACGACATATGATTAGATTGATTGTAAGAGTCCTGACTTCAATTTCATCGAACATTCCTTCCAGATTAGCGAAGGTCCTGATTATCCCCTTATTCTTTATTTCCTTAATTTTAGGAAGTTGTCTCTATCCCTTATCTTATGTCCCCATCTATTAGATATTAGGCCGAGATTAAGGCCCTTCTTTGATGTATAAATATGGTCTCAGAGTCCTTTATGTAATTCAAGTGACATTTTTGAGTAATAACCCTAATTTTTCTAGAGTAATTTTTTAGGTTTTACATTTATACACTCAGAGTGAACATTTTTGCGCCATCATGAGCCCCGGTAAAACGATTCCCACATCACACGGAGAAATACTGGCTCCAAGGAAGCATAAGATACAGAGAAAGACTGGCTCCAAGGAAGCATAAGATGGTGACCACGCGCAGCAATCCTAGCCGCAGAGATAACGGAAAACTAAGGAGGACACCAAGACATGGACAGTCAATTAGAAGAGGTTTTAGCCCTCGTCGAAACACTACAACATACCATTGAGGAGTTGAAAAAAGAAAACAAAAAGAAATCACCGATCGGAAGAGGGGGGGCCTCAAATTATCATAATACATAAACTACAAAACAAAAAGAAGACAAACCAGAACCTTTAGTCCCCTATTTGGCAACCCCCACACCACTACATTACAAGCCACCTACGATGGAAAAGGCAGCCAAGCAGAATATCTCACCATGTTCACAACCAACCTTCTCATCTCTAGGGTGTCTGATATGCAGAACCTTCCTTACCACCCTCACCATGCTATAGTTCTCATACATTCCCTCGAAAAGCCTATCATGTTTCGTAGAGCTCACGAAGAAGTTCCTTACCCAGATTGCCTTTAGCCGAGCAGCTCAGTAGACTTACCATAGCTTGGTCAACCTCAAGAAGGGAAGAAGGGAGACATTGTTCATGACACGCTTCAACGAGCAAGCCATACAGATTCGAGACCTAAGCTTGAAGATGACCCTCTATGCAATACAACGGGATTGCACCCGAGTAAGTTTTATAAATCTTTGGCCAAAAAGTCCCCGACTAATATGGATGATTTCATGAAAAAGGTAGCATGTTACGTGAATATGGAAGAGCGTGAAGTCTATCGGTTTAGGAGCTCCGAAAACAACAGGGTGTAATCATTCACAGAGACACTCTTTTTTCCTACTCGAAGGTTTTTTCCCATTATTTTTTTGAGGTTTTAACGAGGCCCACCAAAATAACAATATAAGACAAGTATGACTTAGTTTATTAAATTACGTTAAATCCTAGAATCTTAAATGCTAGAATCTCGACTAAAGGAACAACAAAGCTCACAACTAGAAATCACATGGCATACAAACTGTACAGACGTACTCGATACATAGTCACTCAGCCCACCTGATGGCTATGGCTGAGAGCTCATGACTGGGGGCTCTTGTTCCCTCTGGATCAGCTAAGACCCTCCTTTATTCCTTTATTTTAGGAGATTATCTCTATCTCTTTAATTTTGATAAGTTATCTCTATTTCCTATTTTAGAAAATTATCTTTATCTATAACATACTGGATCGAGATCAATAACCTTTTTTAATATATATAAATATGGTCTCAAAACCATTTCTATAATTCAAATGACATTTTAAAGTAATAACCCTAATTTTTCTAAAGTAATTTTCTAAGTTAAATTTCTAATAAGATTGTTAGCGGTTGTACAACACATACACGTGGTTACCGAGGATAAATCAGCCAAACGAAGAAAGGATGAGGAGTAAATGACTGAATAAGATTCTAAGTGTGAAAGCTTCCAAACAAACTTTCTTAATATATTTAAGTGCCCTGGATAAGCAGTGACAGACAATAATGTCCCTTTCACGTTTACAATTCCCTCCTGCATGCAGGTGCGTGTGCACAAATGCGTTGGAACTTTAGATATTTTTCATATGTCATCATCTATCATTTATTTCTTTGCCCCCATCCCTTCTCTCCTACGTGTACGTGCTTTTATTACTTTTTTAATTTGATATATTTCATTTAAGTTTGAATCACATAATATTACTTAATTTTAAGTTTTCACGTAGTTGTATTTATCAAAAATTAAAATTAAGACCAACAGTTCCTTATCATGTGCTAAACTACTCCAGCTGTGGATTCTAGTGGGTTACGCTTGTACTACTTTTGCGTGCCACAAATGTATTATTCAGACAATATTTTCACACTTCTAACATCTTTATACAACTTTCTCCACATACAACTACGTTAAAACTTAAATAAAATAAATGTAAAAAAATCATTTTCCCAACATAACCCCTTAACACATACAATCGATCAAATTAGTATCTAATATATCAAAATGACATTATAATTTTTAACGTATGTAAATTATCTATAAAAAGTTATTTATGTAGTTAACATTGTTAAACGGTATCCATTAAAGTGTTACGTGACATCTTAAATGTAATGTAAGCACTCATATGACCATATTTTATACTAAGATAAACATTTCAAACATTCAATTATGAAATATATCGATTTAGTCCACAACATATAAAATATTACATCAATATGGTTCCTAGCATATATAATATTACTTCAAATTGGTCCTTACATCATATTTTTTTAAAAATCTATCATATTAGTTTTTAATCGATCGTAATTTGTATCAAAGAAATTCATAATATATTAGAAGTTACATCATATCAATTCTCATTATTAAATTAAATACTTCAATTTGATTAAGGACTAATATGTTAATTCTTTTTTAAACAACATGTATTATGTACAATCTAAAACACAACCCGAATTAAAAAAATTGAATTAGGCAAGCTCTCTCTCATAAACATTTATTATATTGACTTAGATTGTGAAACGACTCTCATGCTTAAAGAAATCACATTGCAATACTATTACCATTGTAGTAAGTTTTACAATCCTACTACTATTATTTATTCAAAGTAGAGTTGTAATAATGTCCTTTATATATATATATATATATATATATATATATATATATATATATATATGCATGTATGAAAAACCTTTAACTATGTGCATTGGTGTTACGAGTACATGATATGCTCTAATTCTTCTTTGTTTGACACTTTTATAGTTTGACTTTTACTTTTTAAAGATATTCATGATGACATCTACACTAACTTTTACTTTGTTAAGGATGGATGGAGAATTTATATCCTTAATACACCTTTTACATCATGTTGTATCACTTTAATTAATACGAATCTATCATATTAATACATTTAAATTAACATTAGAGATTAATATAAGATAATTACTAATATATTAATGACTTGTTTGATACAAATTACAATCAATTAAGAACTGATGTGATAGATTTTTTAAAAATATAAGGATCAATTTAAAGTAATATTACATATATTAGGAACCAAATTAATGTAATATTCTATGTTTGAAATGTCCATATCAACAATATGGTCATATGGTTATGACACTTAACATGTCATGTGACACTTTGATTAACATCGCCTAACGACAATTAATGATAGAGACTAACTTAATATGCAATTTACATATGATAGGAGTTATAATGTCATTTTAATATATTAAAAACTAACTAATCACATATACATTAAAGATGATTTTAGAATTTTCCTTACTCGTGTTTAAACCTAAATACAGTGATTTTCCAGGGGAAGTTGGGAAAGTCCCGTACAAAACAAGACTTCCTATAGAAGTAGTTGATTTACCATAAAGGCTATTCAACCACAATTGAAAAGACAACTTTTCGGTATGAAATCTTTTAGACCAAAGTAATAATTGTCTAAATTCAAATTACATGTAGGGAAAGTTTTTCCGGTAAACGTGACAAAAGGTTGTTACTTGATGAGTAAAAAAGTGGAACCAGGATTTGCCGACGATGATGATAATACAGCTAAACTAATCTAAAAAGAACAGATTCAGCAAATAAGCATCGTTTCGCCACATTAAAATGATTAGGCCATTTACATTGAAAGAAATGGACCATCTTACATGATGTCTCAGAACTTCGAAAGTATCATTACGAAACTAATCACACGGACACTCCACGTTGATTTTTCAGTGATCCGTCCAAAATTGATAGCATATATAAAAAGGAGCACACAAGTACCTAGGACCATTACATGTCACAAAACCTTATCAAATTTTAACAGTTATATTTTCATTACTCGAATTCAAAACTAGAATAATCGTAAAGAATATGTGTCTACCATACATTAAATAGTGTTGTGAGGAAAGTGTAATTTCAAAAAACTATAGGGACTGTGGGAGAGATCAATGTATTTATAGTTTCATTTGGGCCTTTGGATATAAATTTAAAATATTACAATTTCATTTTAGAGGATATGTAAATAATCAATGTCAAACTCCACATATTAGATAATGCAATAAATCAGATTGTATTTCGGGGAGGATTGCAAAACAATTTTCCTTAATTTCATCAAAAAACCAACTTTCCTTATTGTTACAATATATGAGACAGTGAAACACGAACCTCATCTGATTGAATGTTATGTTCTCAACATATATTCATTAACATACTATACAATACGTATTTAAGTGACATACCCAGTAAACCATAAAAACCACGAATGGCACCATTTCCTTGCCAAACACACTTTCGGAAATTTTAGGTGAATAGGAACACTGAAAAATGGAAAGAAAATAATAAACAGGTGTAAGATTCTAATATATGGTCAGTGACATTACATAAAACACATGAAACCTGAAAATGAAACTTGAACTCACTGATTAGTAACTTGAACATGATTGATACAATTTACTGATCAAAACTTCTTCCCTGGGTGCCACTTTATGCTGCATCCAACACTTCATAAAAACAATCACATTAGCACGTGTATGTGAAAGAGACCTCAACTTGAAAAATTCTCAAACAATTAAAAGGAGAAGAATAAGAACAAAGTACCTAGGCTTTTGATCTGATGGTACCCGTTGACCGCTCAGAACGCGGTCTATTGCCACACTCAAATGTCTATACAGAAAATCCAATTGTTACTACTGTCATGAAATTAAAAATGTTCAAATAATTGTTCAATACAAATTCAATATAAGAAACCAACCTTCCAGTGACTGGTACATTATTACTTGGCCGTGAATCATCAAACTGACCATGATAAACCAGCTCAAATGGCCTTCGACCATCCTGTTATTAAACAATTAAATGATCGAAATATAATATGATATAGTGATTAGTGAAATTTGAGGGTCTAATTAAACCTAAAAGAATGATCAATGCACAATACAATGAACAATATAAGTTACCTTTTTGAAAAGGTAAAATTCTGGAGTGCAAACTGCTCCAAAATCTCGTGCAACATCCTGTGACTGCATCCAAAAACAATCTGTCAAATATCGGTGTTTTACCATATTATGGACAAAGATAAAATTAGCTCTTCAATAAATTGGTTACTTTCAAGTAAATTTGTCAGTTAAAAGGTTCTCTGCAGCAAAGGTTCAATTTCATTGGAGTTACAGCTATCAAAAGCTTCCATTTCTAGGATAAAAAGGTTAATGTGATTCGGAAAACACCTATCTATTTATGATTCTCTTATTCATATGATAAAAAGAAACATGCCAGTATGTCAATTAAATACATTGATAGAGAAGGAGTCAAAGCCTACAGCATTTTTGCCACTTTTGGTACAATGGTATGACACCTTTCTATAGATATATTTTAATAAGGAGAAACAATTCAGATTGACCATTTTTATGTCTTAAGAATTTTGAATTTTACTGATAGACTTTGGAAAGCTCAGTTTAACCTGATTTCCAGTAGTATATTATAGTAGCATCATTATATTGGTATCAACCTGAAATTCACCCTAAATTACAGGCAAAATGATCATGCAATTGAACTGTAGGCTAAAGAGTCTGGCCCTGATAATGCCACTGAAGGATAAAAGTATGACCACAAATGGAAGATGCTTCATCACTGGTCAGATAATAAATATAATATACAATTAAAAAGGCATAGTCGCTCAGGAATCTTCACAACTATGAAAGCATGTAAACAAATGAAGCAGGATAAGATTTGCTAAAGCATACCTCATCATACAGGTATGGGAAAGGATAGTCAAACAGCTTAGCTTCTTCTGCCATGAATTCTGGACCATCCTGTGAGACACATTTCCAAGTTGCACAAATCACTCAATACTTTCAACATGGGCTTTATTCCAGGATATGATTTTGAAGTAACAAGAACCTGGGGGTGTGTGGCTACAGAATTTGAAGATATAGCAACTGCAGCAAGTCCTTTCTGAAGGAAAAGGAAAGAAACTGTTTATAATAGACTTTACTTATGCAAGTCCAACCTCCTACTGCAGAAAGAAATACATTTAATTGATTTGGTTACCTGCATATAGAATTTGGTAAGCTTTACAATGTCCTTTTTCAGGTGCTTAACAAATGGGCAGTGGTTGCATATAAACATAACCTGCATGACCACAAAAAGAGGGAGGAAAAACAACAATTTTCACAACTGAGCGGAAAAGTATCGCATTTTCACTAAATAAACACCTAGCGAAAGGTCATAATTAGAATTGCACTCATGCTTTACACATCATTTTTTTTTGCATGTGCAATTATGCAACTCGAACTAAATAGCTTATATGAATGAAGAATCTCATTAATTATAATGAAGCAGAAAGGAAGCTACTTTCTAGCTGATATTCTACAATCTCATATAGCATAACTTGCTTCGAAAAAACATAGCAAAAGAAGAATAATTTATAACAAGTGAAGTTAACAAAACAAACAAAGCAGAAAGAATGAAGAGTAGGTGGAATCCTACCAGCAAAGCTGGATATGCTTCAAAATCTTCCAATGTCCAAACCTTCCCAGTAAGAGGCTCTGGAAGCTGATTCAATTTCAATCCATAATGTAATCATTCAATGTTTCAAGGAAAATAGTAAACAAAAAAGAAAAGAAAAATGGGGAAGATAAAAACCTCAAATTGAGGGGCCCTGAAGCCCAAGGTAACACCTTTAGACTCGGTTCTAGAAGCCCGAATAAAGAACCTTGGTGGGGATGGATTATTTTTGAGTTGGAAGCGCATAGGATGAAAACCGAGTTTGGAAAGAGAGCATGATTGTGAGAGTGAGAATGCAGTGGCAGGGGAACTTAACTGCAGAAAAGGTGATCCATATGAAGACACCTTCAATGCCAATGCCATTATTTTACTTGCTGGATTACTCAAACATTCACCACAACCTCAATTCTCCAATCTCTTCTCCACCATCATCCTCTTCTTCTCACTTGTTTCTTTTCTGGTCTTCATTCTTTCATGAATTTTCCTTTTTCTCTTTTGGGTCGTGCTGCTCCTCGTAACCACACTTAATGGGCCTTGACCCAATTGATGCGATTGGGTTGATATTGTAAACCAATTACTATTTTCTGGTCTAGATTTGAAATCAATAACAATAACAATTCTACCACTTTTTACCTCTCCCTCGCATATTATATGTTCTTTTGGAGTGATTTCACATCATTTGAAACTAGTTTTATCAAACAATTTTATTTCAATAAAAAATAAGTTATAAGCTATCTAAGAAATTAAATATAATTTATAAATTATAAGTTATTATCTACAAGTCACAGAGCCTTTTTTTGGAAATAAAATAAATTCCAATATAAAAGTACGTGTTTAATTTTAATCCTAATGAAAAGTTCCAACTATTTAGTTATGATGTTAAAGTATATAATTAATTGATTATTAAAAAAATAGAGGTTAAATCACCTTATACTAGTATACAATTTTTGTGATAATTATACTAGTATAAATTATGCTGACGATTATATATAATTCAATAGAAATGTTTTAATTAAACAAAAAAAAGAGAAAAATAGTATAGAAAAGAAAAATAGCGGAAGTAACAGGGAGTAATATAACACCCTACTTGTCCGTATAAGATAATTACCCATTTAATCGGAAACTATAATTGTTCATTTATTAAACTGATTGGAGTTTTGAATTATTGTTATACATATTAGTGTATTACGTGTTTAGAGTTTTTTTTTTTTTGTTAAAATATATGAAAGTAATGAACAAAAGGGTGTAACCCGATCCAAATTAAAGCACTTGTAATATGTATACGTTAAGGTAACATTTTGACCTGCTTCACGGGATACACCTCGTCACCATTTTGTGGCCATTAATAATCCAAAAAAATACCATCGAGTAAGTCACCAAAGTGTTGATGGTATAATAATTAATATAACTTAACCCAGTAAATTTGATACGTTTTTTAAGAAATATTTTGACATTAAACTATATTTGAACAAGAAAAAAGGGAGAGTTGAATTATATGAAATTCTTGAAGAAGAAATAGAGGAAAGGGACCACATTGCAATTTCGCACTGAGCACAACAATGATATAATTCGGTGAGATAAACGAGCTTTCTTTCCCCATATACGATTAAATACATTAATTAATTTCTTACTTTAGTAGTCATTTATTGTTAGGTCTTTGAAAAAATTAAATTCAACTTTTTATCTCAATATCTTAAACCGTTTATTTATTAGGTTCTTCGTCACAGCTGATGTTAATTTTTGATACTCCTAAAACGTTAAATGTCACATGTTGACATCATGTGAATGTTAGACTGGATATAAACAACCCAGTTTTGGAAAGTTTCATGGCTTAAGGACCTAATTACATATTTTTCACACGGGATGTAAATGACCTCATGTAAAGGTTTGTGGCTTAGGGAGCTAATTACATGTTTTTAATATTTTAGAAACTAATTTTCTAAATTGTGCTTTTAAGGTTTTTTTATTCAAAACCACTAGCGGCAGCAATTTAGGTTCCCAACTCTTTATGGGTCTTTGGAGAGACAGATTATAGACAAAATGACCTAAAAGAGGTGGGTCTATTATGAAGCTAGCTCCTCTAACCCAAAAAACTTGGATCAACTCAACTCAACTCACCAACCCACCAAGTTCACTTATAAGTTGTAGTATAAATGTTTTTAATTAACAAAATAACCTAATTTCATGTAAAAGAATTATTAAAAAGGTAAAGTAAGTTGATTATCTCATGAGCTAATTTGAAAGATTATAGCATACAAATTATAATTTTAATTTTTTGTATTTTAAATTTTTTATTTGATCTTTTTAACTTTGTTCAACTAGGTAAGTTAACCCAGTGAGTTGAGTTAGGTTCAAAAAATTTGGAATACTTTAAAGGTAAGTTTAATGTCCCCTCATGGGTTAAAGAAGAAAAGTTTTTAGGATTGATTGGAACAAAAACTTTTTTTTGCGATGAACTTGTCTTAGCTATGTTTTGTATTGAAATGAATCATGCAATGGAAAGTATGTATGTAACATCCCTGATGTTTTGTATTAGAAAAATAAATAAAGAAATTAAATGGGTTATAATAATAATAAAAAGGGGGAAATAAGGATTTAAAATGGAATTTTATGGAAAATGGAATCAGGACCCTGACGTGTAGCATGGCTGGGACACGTAACGTCAGGTATGAATTAGTGAGCTGACGCGTAGCGTCAGTGGGACGTATAGCGTCAGAGTCGCAATCAGTTTTAAATGAAGGCAAGCAAAACAGAATTGTAGAGCTCTTTTCTTCTCCATTTTCTATCCTTCTGGTGCGATTCTGCTAGGGCTTGGGTATTCTTGTGTTTTGGACCTTGTGGAAGCTACAGTAAGCCATTGGGATCTTCAAATGCATGTTTTCCTTTCTCCTCTTCTTCTCCCTTCTTGAATTTGAATATGCATGTGGTAGATGGGGCTTTGATTTTGTGTTTCATGGAATCGGGAAGCTTAAATGGTGAGTTTGGAAGTGTGAGGAAGGCAATGTACTAATTGGTTTGGTGTTTCAGTAACCGTAGACGCCGGAACGAGCGTCGGTCGAGCGAGCTGCGAAGCAGGCGTCGGATTTGAAAGAGGAGCAACGAATCAAGTGACCGGAGGACGCAACCGGCACTTAGAGCAAATTTTAGAAGCTTGTAATCGAGGTAAGGGAGTGTTCGGGTTATAATTAATTAGAAATAGGATATATGATAGCTTCAAAAAGCTTAGAATTATTTAGAAAAATATTGTGGATGGGTTATGATAGTTAAATATAATTAATATGATCTTACTGTACGTTTGAATATGATTGAGTTATTGTTTGATAAGGATTTTAGTGATTTGGATAGATGTTGACTAGAAAGTAATGAAATATGATAATTATGGGTATTGATATATATATATATATATATATATATATATATATATGGGTGGCTTGATGAGATTGATGCTATATTGCATGATATGATGATGGTGTACATGAATAACATGGCTTGCGATGTGAACTTGACAAGTCGGTCACCCTGTGTTGTGGATATAAGTCAGTTTCTGACTATATATGTGTGTGTGTGTGTGTGTGTGTGTGTGTGTGTGTGTGTGTGTGTGTGTGTGATATGATTATGATATGCCATATTTTGATATGATTATGTAGTGTGGGACAGCCAACGGTATGTATAGCCCCTCATTTTTTTGCTCCCGTGGCCTTTGTGCCTAGTTGAGCTACCTAGTGGTCAAGTCGGATCCAGTGGTTGAGGTGGATAGTCAAGTCGGGCTCAGTGAACCAAGTAGGGTTCACGGGATATCAAGTCAGACTCCCAACTGAAGGTCGATCCTTAGAGTATCCGGATACCAGGAGTCAGATGCATGCGAGTCAGTTGTGGATTATGTGAAATTGATTATTGATGTATGATTAGAATGAATTATGAATTGAGAAGGTGATGTGGATTGGTGCATGTATGACTTGGGTGATTCTATGGCATTGTAATGTTAATTAAGTTGAGAAATAATAAACATGTGTATAGTTATGGAGAAGGAAATTAGGGAAAGAAATAGTCAATATATGAATGTATATATATATATACGCACACACTTATATGCATAAGTGCAGGGAATTGGAGGAAACCATTTCATAATGTAAACTGTAGGTATTGTAAGGTTTCATTATTTTGCCCTATATTAATTATGATATGTCAAACACTCACCCTTGCTATTGTTTAATTTTAGTGACCAGTGACAGGGAGGATGTTAATGCCGCGGAGGTGCGCCAAGTGAAAGATTGATGCCAAGGACGAATAAATCAATGTAGTAGATGGTTATGTAATAGTTTGTAACTTGATGAGTTTATTTGATAAATTATGAATATGCATGTGTGTAATAGTTGAAATGATTTGGTAGCTTAAGATTGATGATGATGATTGATGACAATGTGACTAATTGATTATAAATTGTGGCACGAAGCCAAATTGTGTGAATACGGAATGCCATTGGCAGGTTTTATTGGATTGCATGAATGTTGTATGTGTGGTGTTCAATATCAAATTGATAGAGTGATGAATTGATTGATGAATTGGATGATTCTTAGCAATTATGCATATAGTTACTTTTGTGGATTTAAGGAACTAAATAGGTGCTTTGGAGATCTGGTGGGTTTCGGAGCCCTCGGAAGGCGCCAATAGGTCCCTTAGGACATTTAGAATCTGTGTGCATTAGCCTTAGGCCATTTGGAACCCATTTAGGGTGTTTGGTGCAAGGGTTTTGCACCTAAATGGTTTAAATTACATTTTACACATAACTTGCGCATATGTTAGAATTTTGGTAAACGGACGGCGCCAACAGTTCTGGAATAAGGGAAACATGTGGCCCGTGAAGTTTTGTGGCAATCGGATCTAAAACGGGCTAATTAGGTAGGTTAGAAGTTTGCCTGTTGGCCTAAATTGTGTAACAGCACCTGTTGCTGTTACTATCATGCCCATGCTACGCGTGAGGCTGACGCATAGCGTGAGGTGCGCAGGACAGGGCTAACGCTACGCGTAGGGCTGGCGCGCAACGTCAGGCCCCTATTTTAGGTTTTTGATTTATTTTCAACTTTAATAATTTTATGGTTTATAAATTGATCATTTAATTTATATCTTGGTACTTTTACTTAAAAATACATATTTTCTAATTATGATGTAATTTAATTATTCAAACACGAAAAATTTATTCTGAAATTAATTAAACAGGTAGAAATAAATATAAATTGACGCAAGACGTCACAATGTAAGTTTTGTTATATTTTGTTATTAAGTACTTTTGAGTCCTATTCTATTAGGAATATAACTTGATCTCACATTATGGTGTATTCAATGCAAAATTACTCTTAAGTATGACAATTATATAAGTGTGTGTTTGGTTGGGTGTTGGCACACACAACAAGGCAAGCACAACAAAGGTTTAATAGAAGGAGCTGGTGAGGTTTCTATGGACGAGGTCTTCTTTTTCTCCTTTTTTTGCTCTCTTTCTTTTGGTTTCTATGGGTGAGGGTGATGATGTTTGGGTTTGATTGTGGCCTTGAGTTGTTAATAGTGAAAGGATTTGTTAGTCTAGTAAGGAAGATGATAGTTTTGGGGTTGATAGTGGTCTTAGATTGTTGTTGGTAATGAATGAGGGTTGTTGGTTTGGTGAGGAAGATAACGGTTTCAGGGGTTGATAATAGTCTTGGGCTGTTGTTGGTAGTGAAGAAGGTTGTTGGTTTGGTGAGGAAGATGATGATTTTGGGGTTGTGGTGGAGATTGATGGGTTTGAAATGATGAAGGGGGTAAGGAAGATGGTGGTTTTGGGTTATGGGTAGGTTTGAGAGTGACGGTGAAGGATGTTGTTGAAGGTGGAGGTGAGTTGGGCAGTAACCGATGGTGAGGGGTGACGGTCGATGGTGGTGCTAAGTGAGGGAGATAATGGGGTTTGAAATGGTGAAGGTGGTTTTGGATGGTGGTGGTCATAAGGTTGTGGTTTGATTCTGTTTTTTCTTTTCTTTTCTCTTGTAATTTTAGTTCTATAACTACTTTGGTTGTGATCCTGTCGTCAATCCTCTTGGTTGTTGTTTCTGACTGTTGTTCTTTATATTTGATGTTTGTGAGAAGTTGCAATTTGTGTCATTATCTCTTTTATGCTTCATTTTCATATTCTAAGTCTCATAGTTCCAAGCTTTGCCATTCCCACTCTCTGATGCTGAACCAATACCCTTTTGTATTTGATCCTAGGATAAGTTGCTTTTAAGTTTCCTATATTGTACTTTGTGGTTCCTTGTAGGAAGCAAATTCTCCTTCTAAGTTCCATTTTGTATCAGGAAAAAAAAGAATAGATGACATGAAATAGGGTATTAAAATGAGAGTGAAATTTTAAAATTCAACAAGATAATAGAAAATAAAAATAATAAATAAATAAATAAATAAGCAAGTTCTGAATGTTATACTCTGACAAAAAAAGATATTTACAACCAAACATAAACTAAGTTGACTTATGATAAATTGATGTTTTATTCTATTATGTCATAATGATGGTGTCTTTAACATGATGAGTACTTAATTTATTCTTACTAAATATTACTATGTTTAACACAATGTAGACTCACAATAACTTTTCACATTAAGATAATTAAACATCATTTACATATATGTAGAAAAAGAAACAAACGTACTTTTAAATGAAATTAGGGACCATTGAAAAAAAAAATCTTAGTCATATTTAAACCGAGTAAAAAAACAAAATGATTGGTCCTATATAAAAGTATTTAGATCTTGTGATATATATGTAGTTGTGAGTAATAATACTAGAAACACAATTTTGCGTAACATATTAAAAAATATATAATTACATGCCTAAACTAGGAACCTGTCTAAAACAAGGGTGGTCAACATATAAAATATGGAAATGATCATAAACATAAGAATAAGCTGCCACTAAAATGAAATTGATTAATATATTTACTCTCCAATTTACTAATGACAGAAGTGGGGCCACAATTTGGCCCTTTGAATACCAACACTTCGGCAATGCCAAATAATTTCAGCACTATCAGGAAAACACATTCATTTTCCTGTTCGATGGCTTAAAGGAGTATTTGAGAATAATAAAAAGATTATGATAAAAAAATATATTAAAAAGATCAAACTCATTTGGTAAGTAGGATTTAATATATTCTAAAATCTATTAGCGTCAATCCAATGGTAAGGCTATTCGTAATTAGCTTGCCGTCTTAGTTCAAATTAAATAGTAATAATAAAATAAGAACCTACGTAGACCTATTGATTGATTTTCTTTACCCAATTGATTTAATTTAAAGGTTAAATTACCCTTATCCCCCTTAACGTCTGGGGAAATTCTACAAAACCTCAAACTATTTTAAAATATGCACTCTAAAATATATCTTAAAATCAGCTCCTTTTTTTCACCATATCCTAAACTTCTCCAATTTTCAATTTTAAATATAAGTAAAAATAATTGTTTTTAAATATATTAAAAATATGTTAAAAATAGTAATTAAAAATAGTTATTTGTATTAATATTATAATCCTAAAATATTTCTAGTATTATTGATTTCACAAAATATTAGTTGTCTTAATATTGGTTGTCTTGGGACTATATATAAGTATGACATATTTACTAGACAAACATTTAATGACATTAAAAAGTATAATTTTTTTTATATTATGGAATCAAAAAATTTGACTAAAATTTACTTATATTTAAAACCGAAAGTAATATTAAATAAGAAAAAAAATCAAAACTTTCAAAAACATGTATCTATCCTGTCTAAGTTTTAAATTTTAACTGTATATAAGCGTGTCATGAAAAAAAACTGTATATGTAAAATATACGTGAAATTAATTTCAGGCATGATATCCATTTTCACTTAAAGTTATTAGGAACTTATGACTTATCTTATGGCCTACTTTTTTATAACATATTATCTTTGGCCCTTAATCATAACAACTTTTAAACTAATTTTAATTTTTTAAAAAATTAATTAATACAATTAAATTCATTTGATTTATCAACAAATTCTCTATAAATTATATTAGTTTTAAAAAGTATTCTTGCATATTTATTGGAACTAGTAAATTTTTTATTTAATTTATATTTATTTTATTAATAAGTAATGAGAGTATTTTGATAAAAAAAAGGGTCACCAATATTATGAGATTCTTATATTAAGGACCAAAAAATCTCTTAAGCGGCTTGTATATTAAGTGACAAAAGTAGTATACTACCTCCGGTTTCATAGATAAGTAAATTTTAGTGAATTTTTTTGGTCCCATAATATAAGTAAAATTATTCTTTTTCAATGTTATTAAATGTTTTGTCTACCCTAAATATGTCCTACTTAATTGATTCTTCATGTAATAAATGATATTATGAGTATTTTAGGATATTATATCAAATATTTAATAACATTAAAACAAATAACTATTTCTAACCATTATTCTTAATATGTGTGAAACTAGATACTTTTACTTATATTTAAAACCAGAGTCACAGTGAGCACCTAATGCTCAATTACATAAAAATCCAAAGAAAATTTTTCTGATTAAAGTTTGAACCTTATTTGGCCGCTTGAGTCCCAATCATTAATTAAATTAGCTTAGAGGGCTTAGGTGGAAGCTGGGTGGAGTTCCAACATGTTTTCAACAAGTTATGGAGGTCATAAGTTGCTGCGTAATCGATTATGTCAATCCTGTAATCGATTACCACCATTAAAACAATAATCCACATGTCAAGATGTGTCTGGTAATCGATTATCAGAATTGTGTAATCGATTACCAAAGGGCTTCCTACACAATTCTGATATTCTGCTCTCTAGTAATCAATTACACCAATCTAGTAATCGATTGCCAGACAAACAAAATACAAAGTTATACAAAATTTTAGCCTCCGAGATAAGTTTCACATACCCTAACTTTTCCAAATGACCTATAACTACCATCAAACTTTAACACCACCTAAATCAAGCCATTTGTGACCTATGACAATAAGCCACACCCTAAAATTCCTAGAATTGAATAAGTTACATGCTAGAACGCAATTTGGCCAACTTATGCCTTTACCAAGCAACTTAACTTACCAAATCCTATTGAAATTGGACCATTCCAATTCTCGCTATTTCTAAACACCAAATATAAGCTATTGAGCTTATCCGGAGAGTCCTAACCCTCTCAGATTTCATTTTAACTTGCCCAATTCTTAATTATACATGAATTGCCATAGCCTAACATGTTATAAACCAATCTCAAGGTTACAAATCCATTACTACATCATCAAGTCATCTTATGCACTATATGGTAATCATAGTACCTGCCCATGTGTGACTTAAATTACATCTATCATCAATCTACAGTTCCTGGATATAATTCAACATAATTTCTTTCACCATGGATCCATCCATGTCTATTCAAGTCTAAAACGTCATCATGCATAACAACATCATCTAAATTAATTTTCATTGACCATATAGATATGAAAACAAAAACTAAACCTCCAATGAAGGGGTCAAATACCTTTCCGCTATATAGAATATACAAGGATCACGAAGAGCCAACCAAGGCTATAAATGTTAAAACTACATAAATATTTACAACATGTACATATTCACAAGTCCTCCCGAATAAACTTCATCAAAGGCTTGGTGACCTCTCACCATTTGTCACCTCGGTCTAAATCCACTAAAAAACAACCATAGATTTAAGGGTGAACATATATATGTTAAATGAGAAGTATTGAATCGGATTTTACTATTACGCATAATGATACCTATCTAGTTCTACAACATCATATAAATACATAAATCATCATGAATCATCATTTTCTCATCGCCATTTAACATATTTACATCATCATAATACATCAATCACAACAATGCAAATCATAAGAAAACCACACAGGGTCTTTGCCTATTCAAAGGTTGCCCTCCCATCTAGGTCGGCATCACAAGCCCCCTCCTGCCATGTGTGCGTATGAAATGCAAATGCTATGCTCACAATAAATCATAATCATCACGAACCACTTGATTACCATCACTAGGGGCCACCACTTAGTTACCATCACGAAGGGTTCTTCTTTCAACATATCAACAAGCATAACATGCAATAATCCATAAATCACAATCAATTCACAATATTGTCTAAGCTACCTTAAGCTCATTTCCTCATCACTGATACCATACCATCAACTATTACATTTATTCATTACAACCTCATGTGCAACACCCTCTGTTACACCTTAATAAATTCTATAAAAATTCGTAATAATTTTTTTTTACTAAGGATATGTTTGTTAAAAAGAAACTATCGGAATAAATTATATACATTATTTCTGAAATACCTCAATATTATTAAAACTTTATAAAGTATTTGTACATTCATCCAAAGAAAATAAACATTAAACACTATAAGAAAGAGAGGAAACTCCATGGCCCAAGAGCAGTTGCCTAGTGACATTATTTATTCATTGGACCACGGTATTCATACCGAGCTCCCTTTCTAGAACGTGCTATATATACTGTCAATGTTCTTCGATCCTTCCCTCTGTACGAACCATTAATTTATAACATATGAAACAAAAACATAGAGAAAGGAGTGAGAAACAGAATATAATATTCCCAAATGGGACATAAGCAATAAAGGGTTTTTACAAACTAGTATAATAATATCAATCACAATCACAAGCACAATCAATTTATGAATGTATGAATGATATGCCATATCTTCATCATAACTTATCTATATATGTGGGCCCCTTAAATTTTAATTTGTACTGGGCCAACCAGGAGTTTACACTGTTCCATAATTCTGGATAATAATAACATGAACAGCTCAACTGGCATGGAAACACTTAGAGACTAGTCAGATTGAAAAGGTTTTTATTGTGAAAGTACCCGACACTAGGGAGCTACCCCAGGTCCCCTAAAGCACCCTTTCACACCCTCTCATCCCAAGGCTCACAATTAAGCCTCCTCTAATGTATCCTCGGTTTCTATAATCCGTCCGCAGACAATATCATTTTGTTTCTCTTCAATGATTCATGATGCATGAACTACTCGCGTATTTAGCTGGTTAAGGCTTTTAGAAACTCAATTATATTATCAGGGCCTACGAATCGCGACATAGCCACCCCAGTAAACTGTACTTTTTCAACTTCTCAAATACGCACATAGAATTTTAGTACAGTTCCTTTTTCAAATCACAAATCAAATCTCCTTATAAATTTGAGTTTTAAAGCCTTAAATATATTTCACAACCTTCTTTAGAAAGTTTATAGGTCAATTCAAAATCAATTTCTAAAAACTCGAATTTGGAATTATCAATCTTTAAAACCTTAGTACTTGAAAATTTTGTATAATATTTTTATACATTTAAATAATATGTATATATATATATATGTATATATTAAAATATTAGTAAAAAATTTATTTTTATAATATAATTTCTCTTTCTTTTTCTTTTTAATAAACTAACTAAAAAAAATCTAAATTTTAGTAAAGATATATACATATATATTAAAATATAAAAGAGATTTCTAAAAACTTATGTAGTTTTATTGAAATCTAAGAAATTTCTTAAAAGTAATTTGAATAAATATGAATAAGTAAATAAAGAAGTAGGAGATAAGTAAATTCTTACTGAATTTTAGCTTTCCGTCATGCTTGCTATATGCTCAAACTCCACAGTACAAGATTATCAATCATAATCAAACATTGTCAATCACAATCAAACATCATAAAACATAAATAAATATTAACAATCATAATCAAATCAAATAATTGAGCATCAGTTATAAATATGATAATTTTAAAATTCAATGGTTATTTAAATTAATAAAGTTTGTTTTAAGTTCTATGGTCAATTTCTCGCACAGGTCTATGTAAATCCAAGATAGTCCAGTCCTTGCATAGGTCTAGTTCAGTCCATATAGGTCATAAATAGTCTAAGTCCTTGCATAGGTTCAGTCAAGTTCGTAATAGTTCAAGTCCTTGCATAGGTTCAATCCAGTCCGCATAGGTCATAATAGTTCAAGTTCTTAAATATTTTAGATATTAAGTTACACAAGATGCTTAATTTATTAATAACAATTATTATAAATTTTAAGTTAAAAGTTATTATTTTAAAATAATAATATTGTTATGTTTAAAAGGAGTAGGGGACTCCTCCCAATATTCTTATGTATTTTCATATTATATCCTTAATCTCACCCCCCTTACCTTGATTTGCTACCAAAAGTGAATTCGCTCTGCGCCTCCAAGTTCTAACAAAATATTAATACTAACTTATTTCAGTATAAGCTTAAGATGAAAATTAAGATTGCTATCAGAATGATAAATAGTAAATATGTATAGTAATAATAAATAGTAACGGTAAATGGTAAATCATTAATAGTAACGATAAATAGTAATTTTTGAATAGTAATAGTAAATAGTAAATTGTGAATAGTAACTTTTTGAATAGTAGTGGTAAATGGTAAATCATGAACAATAACAGTGAATAGTAAATTTTGAATAGTAACAGTAAATAGTAAATTTTGAATAGTAACGGTAAATAGTAAAAATAACACAATGGTAAATTATTTTTACTATAGTAACTTATTCATAATAGTACTAGTATATCAATGGTTTAAGAGTGCTAAAAAAATAAACTAAAATTATAAAAAGAATATAGAAGAAAGTTATTACCTTACACCTCCAGCAGAACTTCTTTTTACCAAAAGAATTTACTCCCCACTAATTTCTTACGCACTATCTCTCTAGATTCTCTCTCTAATTTTTGGTGTGGAAATGTTGTAAATGAGCCATCTATTTATAGGAAGAAAATTTTACTATTTAAGATTATTTAATTATTTATTTTACTATTCATGATGTAAGCAATGATATAAGCGATGATGTCAGTAATGGCATTTTGGTTATTAGATGAAAGGTTAAGGGTATTTTTGTCATTCTCAAAAAAAATAAATAATAAAAAAAAAAATAATAAAATAAAAAAATAAGAAAATTCTTAAAAATTATAAATTATATAACAATCAAAAAGTTCTAAAGAACTATAATCAAATTCCTTTGAAATTTTATTTTAAATAAGAAATAACGAAATTAGGGGTGTTACAACTCTACTCCCCTAAAAAAAAATTCGTCCTCGAAATTTATACTTTTTTTTTAGTAAAACAATTGGGGATGAGACTCTTTCATCTCATTTTCTAGTTCCCATGTAGCATCTTCCCCTCTCGTTTCACTCCAAATGACCTTCACGAGTGGAATTTCCTTGTCTCTTAGCTTCTTTATTCTTCTATCAGCTATTCTGATAGGTGGTGCATCATATGTAAGATTATCTTTAACTTGTATGACATCAGGTTCAATAACATGTGTAGGATCAAATATATACTTTCGTAAGTTTGACACATGAAAAACATTATGGATATTAGAAAGAAAAGGTGGTAATGCTATTTGGTAGGCAAGAGGACTAACTTTATGAATTATTTGATATGGACCAATAAATCTAGGAGTTAGTTTTCGAGATTTCATTGCCCGACCGACCCCAGTCATAGGTGTGACTTTCAAGAATACATGATCGCCTTCTTGAAATTCGAGCGGCTTTCTTCTTTTGTCATAGTAACTTTTCTACCTGTTCTGTGTTGTCTTCATTTTTTCCTGAACTATTTTAATTTTATCTGTGGTTTGTTGTACCAACTCTGGTCCTAGCATCAAGTTTTCACCAGTCTCAAACCAACATAGCGGGGTCCTACATTTTCTTCCATATAATGCTTCAAAAGGTGCCATGCCAATGCTAGCATGGAAACTGTTGTTGTAAGTAAACTCCACATATGGTAAGAATTGATTCCAACTTCCTTTATGCTCTAACACACAAGCTCGTAACAAGTCCTCTAGAGATTGGATTGTTCTTTCTGATTGTCCATCCGTCTGAGGATGATATGCTGAACTTAGATGCAGTCTTGTCCCAAATCCTTGTGCAAGCTCTTCCAGAATTGTGATGTAAAACGAGGGTCCCGATCAGAAATGATACTTGAAGGAATTCCATGCAATCTCACAATCTCCTCGATGTATAATTTTGCCAGCTTCTCCATAGAGTAACGAATATTGATGGGAATAAAGTGGGAAGACTTTGTTAGTCTATCAACTATTACCCATATTGAATCATGTCCTAATGGAGTTTTAGGTAGAGAAGTCACAAAATCCATGGTAATGCTATCCCATTTCCATTCTGGTATTTCCATTGATTGTAGCATTCCAGGGGGTTTTTGATGTTCCACTTTAACCTTCTGGCAAATTAGACATGCAGCTACGTACTCTGCCACTGCTTTTTTCATTCCAGGCCACCAAAATAACTTCTTCAAATCTTGATACATTTTAGTAGCTCCGGGATGAATGCTCATATAACTTTTATGGCCTTCTTCCAGAATTGCTTTCCTCAACTCCTCTTGATTAGGGATACACACTCGATCCTTATACTTCAGTAATTGGTCACTTCTTACATTGAACTCGACTTCTTTTCCTTGTTTCAAGAGTTCTTTCTTTTCTTGCAGGAATTCATCATCTCTTTGAGCCTCTAAAACTTGCCTCAGGAATTCACTTGTCACTTGCAACGCTCCTAATCTGTAGCTGTTAGCATTAGCCTTTACTGTTAGGTTAAGATCTCTGAAGTTTTCTATCAATTCCAGCTCTTTAATCATCATTGTGGACGCATGCAAAGACTTTCGACTTAAAGCATCAGCTACTACGTTCGCTTTTCCAAGATGGTACTGTAACTCAAAGTCGTAATCCTTTAAGAACTCTATCCATCTTCGTTGCCTCATGTTTAACTCCTTTTGGTCGAATAAATACTTGAGACTCTTATGATCGCTAAACACATCGAATGTTGCACCGTATAGATAATGCCTCCAAATCTTTAAGGCAAAGACTACAACGGCTAATTCTAAGTAGGGTAGTTAATCTCATGTTGCCTTAATTGGCGCGACGCATAGGCTACAACCTTCTTGTCTTGCATGAGTACACTTCCTAGTCCTTGTTTAGACGCATCACAGTAAACTTCAAAACTTCGATGTGGATCGGGGAGTACTAACACTGGCGCAGAAGTAACACTACTAGAAAAATGAGTAACAGCTACAACCAAATAGCGACCGCAACACGCCGTCGCTAATTAGTGACCGCCTTAGCGACCACAAAATGGAAGCGACCAGGAACATGAGACATAGTTACCACTTCCGCGACCGTAATATACCCGTCGCTAACATACTTATAGCACCGTCGCTAACTCCGTCACAATACCATACATCGTCGCTGACCCGGTCGCTATAGTTAATTCCCTCCACTTTTTTGGTTTCCCTCCAATATATTTATGGCGCCAACTGATAGCGACGGGCATTGTAGGGTCGCTATGTCCTCGAATGGTTCAGTGACGTCCTCCATGACGTCGCTATGGCTACAATGTAGCGACGGTGGTGTTGAGACGTCGCTCATATTCATCAATACTAGTGACAGAACACTCTCCGTCGCTAGTGCTCTGGAAGTTAGTGACGGTGATTCTCTGCCGTCGCTATGTTTTGGTCTTCCCACCAACTTCAAAGTTAGTGACGGTGGGGGTGTCATCGTCGCTAATTTTCAGGAGAGTAGTGACGGATTGGTTCGACCGTCGCTATGAATTCAGTTTCCCTCCAATATTTTCTTTTAATAATTGATTTTAGTGACGGTGGGTTGACACCGTCGCTACGGTTCAGGAGATTAGCGACGGATTCGTTCGACCGTCGCTATGAATTCAGTTTCCCTCCCAATTTTTTCTTTTAATAATTGATTTTAGTGACGTTGGGTTTCCACCGTCGCTACGTTTCAGGAGATTAGGGACGGAGGTGTTGTGCCGTCGCTAAGTGTGAAATGTAGTGACGTCGTGAGCGATGGCTAGGATGCCATCGCTAACATTTTAATGTAACTCGACAGCAACCCCTTTCCCTCTCAGTTGCCCTAACTCTCCTACTCCTTCTTAGAGCAGTCGCCGTCGATCGCCTCTCCTCCCTGCCTCCGTTCGTCCGGTTTCCCCCTCCGTTCACCCCTCCGTCCCTCTCCTCACCTCCGAGTTCCACCTCCCTCCCTCCGTTCACGTCTCCCTCCCCCTCCTCACCTCTGAGTTCCCCCTCCCTCACTCCCTCTCCTCCACCTCCACCTCCACCAAACTTCCTCCTCACCTCCGAAGCCCCTCTGACAAAGCGTTCGTCAAAGCTCCACCTCCACCGCCGTCGTGAGCCTGTCTCACAAACTGGTTAGTGAGCAGCTTACTGGTTTTGTAGTTCAATCTTGTTTTCTTCTTTTGTTCTGTTTGAATTTAAGTTTCAGGGCATTATTTCTATAGATTTTTTCTTGTTTTCTTGTGTTTGAATTTTACTTTCAGGGCATTATTTGTATCCTTACATGTATGTTTGATTCCAGGTGTATATGAGTATTTATTTTCACCAATTGTTCACCTCCTTCATTCTATTTCGTTGTTTATTTGTGTAAATAACATTGTTGCTTGCTTTCCTTGTTAAAGTTTGGCCTGACTATATAGAATTGAAGAAGTTATTATTTCTATTCATTGTTAAAAAATTCTGAACAAGAGAAAACCTTTCAGGCCTAGTAGATTCAACCATGCTTCTTATGCCTAAAATAAAAGCCTAAAAACACAATTACTACACGAAACTAACAATTCAGGTCTAGTAGATATAACCATGCTTCTAATGCCTTCCTTCGAATAAACTTTCCATGGCCTATCATTATGAGACTTAGGCACACCTGCTGTTATCATGCACAACACCTGCTCTTAAACAAGGACCACTCTATATTAAAAGATTGTATTGAATCCAATGCTGAAATTGAAGTATCTGCACTGTGTTCATTTTTTAGTTAAGCAAATACAGCATTTAAAAGCGTCCATAATTTGTTTAATTCTTCACAAGTGGGGTTGGTCCTGTGTGTAGAGTTTCCTTTGTCTTAGTAAAAAAAAAGGTTTAAAATTTTAAGTTAATAGTATTCTTTGGTTTGTAACTAATACAGTAGTTGATGCTTGACATAAATAATAATTTAAGTGGTGGAAGCAGAGTTTAGACCCTCACCCTCAATTGCTAACTTGGGAGAAGGGTTTGAATCTGGATCCTCACTTCCCAATCCCCTTTATCATATTCCAAAGGATAAAAAAGTCTTTGGTTCATAAGAATCACAGCTAATACAATTGTTAGGTATTAGAGATAGTGTCAATATCATGTAAAGCCACCGTAACTGCATGTAGTTACAGCCAGCTAAGCTGTTAGGTTTGTCTATTAAGCCATAATAGATTTCTGTTATGGTGACTCAGCTGTGTGCATTCTGTATAATTCAGTGAGTGCTCAACTTTCATTAAAAACTTCTGTTAGGGTTTATATAATACAACTATCAAGATAATTTAAAAACTTCTGCTTGTTTTTTCTAAAACTAAAATAATAATTAAATATTAATGGAACGTATGAATTATAGAAGTATACAAATTAAAGAGTGAATTTGAAATCAGTTTAGTAAAAAATATTGGAAATGAAATAAACCGTAGAAATGAAATAAACAGAACACGCAAAAGACAATTGCATAAAGAAAAAACGTTTCAATTAAACCACCTCAGCAGATCCAACAGCACGGGAGAAGATGAAAATATAAAAAGGAAGAGAGATAGAATTCGCACGGGCAATAGGTCTTGGAAAAGATAACGATCTTGTGGGAGTTGACGGTTTCGTCGATAAACTTGCCGAGGGGAGAAGATGAAGCAGAAGGTTGGTGGAGAGAGACTGCTGAGTGAGAGAGAAGAGGAGAGCACAAGAGTTTTCAATATTGATCTTAGAATACGAGGATGCCTCACCATCACCGTTGATTGATTAACAAAACGTGAAGGAGGACTATCCACCGTACGATGTACGATGAAACCGGGACGCATGGGTCGGGTTGGGGTGCTCCAATCAGCCCGTGTTTCATTGGTTGGGTTTAAGCGTGTTTTTATTTCGACGGACAAATACATTGTTTTAAGATTAAATTAAATCCTTTGGTCAACATTAAGATCGAGAGATCCTACATATGAGGAACTAATTAAAGTAGAAACAAAAGAAGCAGTAAACTCAAAAAATTAAACATCTCCTATTATATTGTAAGCGTTAACATATCTATTATTGTATTTCCTTTAAATCTATATGAGCCTAAATAATTCGCCGCAATCCAAGAAGCTAGCACCCAGATCTTTTGAACTAAATTGGTCCAAAGATGATGACTTTGGCACCCAAGATCAACAAATATCAAAGCTGCTTTAGAATATGTCTCCACCACCACATGACTACAATTCATAGTAGTATCATACCATAATCTCCACAGCATCGAGCATCAAACAAATCAAATACTCATGCTTGAAGCCATCCAAGTGATCCCTTGCCACTCCTCCACAAGCAGTGATACCTCCAAAATCCTCACAGGCTCTATCTGTATTTCTGTTAATGCATCTCACCATCTGATCCATAACTCTAACCTATCCACTCAAACCTCGACCTTGTTTATTAAACACATTTCGAATCCCAAACACTCTATGATGAATTGAGTGCAGAACAACTTAGTATCCTTATTTCGAAAAAGAGTTCAAGTCCCTTGCTCGGCAAAGAGAATCAATAGTAACAACAAACGTAACGTGCCACATTCTCCCCCAATAACCATGAATCAACGGCCACAATAGACATATGCCTCCACAACTGCATTGCTTGTGTACAATTTTGGATCACGTGAAGTACATCCTCAACTGCATTCCCATACACGATGCATTTTGATGATTGAGCCAAGTTTCCTTTTTTCCTCTATTCATTAGTTACCAACCCATCATTCAATAATTTCCACACCATATGAATGTAATTATGTGTGCTCTTCCACTGCTACAACTTCTTGAAACTCAATTGCACTTTATAGGCTCTACTCATTATGAACCCACCATCCTTCATATTGCGCCACATCACTTGGTCTTTAATTCTTGGATTTGGTCTTAGGAGTGTGCACGGATAACATTGCACACTAAGTCCTAAACAAGCCCCCAATCCTGCAACTGCACCCTCCTGCAACAGGAAGAGAATGGTGCATTTGACCTGAAACAACTTGGGTCTTTTAACTAATTAACTCATCTAAGAAGAGTCTTCATAAATTAACTCATCTAAGAAGAGTCTTTACAAATAACGTTTAGAATGTTTAATAATGCAAATGTAGTCTCTGTTGTGTCTCTCATGGACTCATTCTCACGTGGATCCCAAGTGTCTAGATCACTAAGAAGTCGTGGCTGTGTAATCTATTATTTGCTTTACGTGTCTCTCTTTGTTTAGTTTCCTTGCTACTTGTAACTTTCTAACGACTTCTTGGTTTGTCATACAGAGTAACACAGATCACGCGTGGTCTCTGATCATCTCTCTTCAGCTCCGTATTCATCACCGACTTTTTTCGCTAGGTAATCCCCTAACGCTGAGTTTCTCGATATATGTATACATGTCAATTGTTGTTTGTTAGTGGAGAGATTAGGAACTGGTTTTGATGTGTTTATAATGAGTTTTATGCATGTGTAATGTTGTTTGTTAGTGGAGAGCAGAGCTCATTAGGCATTGGTTTTGTGTGCTGATAACATGATTCTTTATGCATGTGTAATGTTGTTTGTTAGTGGAGAGCAAAGCTCATTAGGCATTGGTTTTATATACTGATAACGTTGTCTCTCGATCGTGTTCATAACTATGAATATCATATACAATACGTATGGTATGTATATTTATCATTTCGTGAAAGTTTTCTGTATGTAACAGGTCGTTCGTAAATTAGGGAAATGTCCAGTTTACAGGGGAGACTCTGCCAAAATTTTGACAGGCTCCCTTTCTTAGGAAACTTAAAAAATGAAACTCATGATTTAATAATGTAGAGTTTAGTCGTGTGTGTACCCATTAGATTCCCGTTCAAGTTTCAAAACAACCGGCTAATGTACCGTGTTGTGTTGGATCTTGAATTGTCCCAGTTGGACAGTTTGGTATGAATTTGTAACCAGTAGGGCGTAACCCATCAATGTTGTATATAGTCTATCTAAAGACGTTGAATGTTCATATGAAATTTTGGTTATGGTGTTTTGTATTGTCCCCAGGGTGCATGTCTGCGTGTGGTGTTTCATACCGTACGTATCTCTGTGTACTCGGGGACTAATGCGAAATGCTGCCGAAATTTCAAATGAACATCAACGACACAAGATAGACGACATACAACATCGATGGGTTACAGATGGTTGCATATTCATCCCGAATGGGATAGGGCCACACCTATTTACAACATCAAAGAGATAGAGAGTGATTCACAACCGTTAGTGAAATAAAATTACAATAATTTAAAGTAACAGAAAATCGTGCTTGTTAGATATTGTAAATGGAGGTACCGGCAAATCGGCGATGGATGTACAACCGACTAGATGGCAATCGGCGAGTGACTGAGGAGTTTATGATGGGGCTATTGGAGTTCATTTCGTTCGCTACGGCAAACACGCCTGGATTTGAAGTTACTCAGAAGATCCGTTGTCCGTGCTCAAGGTGCAAATGCATGAGTTTTGAATACGCGGATGATGCCATGTGCCACCTAACTGAGAAAGGGTTCATGGAAACATACCACTGTTGGTACAACCATGGTGAGCAGTTACCGCGTAGACCATCAGACGTAACCGTGCAACAGTCTTACTACGAGGTTGGAGGAAACAGGGATACGTACAACAACATAGAACAAATGGTGATGGATCATGTTGGACCCTCCACCGGGCGTATGCTGGAACATAATGACGAAGGAGGTCATGGGGACTCTGACAATGTAGAGGAGGATCCTAATCCGGAGGTGAAGAGATTTTATGATTTGTTGGCGGCGGCTCAGACTCCATTGTGGGACGGGACGTCGACTGCCCTTCAGTAGGGGTGGTGGGTCCAGGACCCTGGCTTCCCGTCTGGGGACTCCTACCCCAGGGCAGGAGACCACTCCATCACCACCATAGCGGACCACTCCATCACCACTTCAACATACCACTCCATCACCACCACCACAGCAGACCACTCCATCACCACTACAGCAGACCACTCCATCACCACCACCACAGCAGACCACCCCATCACCCCCACAGCTGACCACCCCAGAGCAGACTCCTGGAGTTGGTGGCTTGGAGGACCATGGCCATCAGGCGACCCCACCTCCGGCATCCCCTCTGCCCATGTTGGTACCCGTGCCGGCCGGAGACGAGTAAGTGACTAAATTTCATATACTTTTATGTTATTTGTATGATACTTTATATTAGGGTTTAGTGGAAAGACTTGTTGGTTTATTGGATGTTACTTTAATTAGTACTTGTATAGATTGAATTGTACTGGGCACTCTTCTGTTTGTAACAGGGTAACTATTTAAACTTGGAAATGTTACATTTACAGGGGAGACTCTGCCGAAATTTTGGGTGTCTCCCTAGATTGTGCGTTGTTTTACTCCTAACATAATTGTTGTCATTATAGCTTTGTTGATAGTAGTCGCACTACCAAAGCGATTACTAAGGTTTTGAAGGCCCAGTGGGATGGTCCATATATATCTTGGACAGATGCTGGGAAGGTTGTGCAAGATAGGTGGTTTGACACCTTCTCGGTAAGTTCCTAGCTCATTTATTGTGACTTGATTTGTAAAATAGACCAGTTATTAATTTTGATTTCTCAATTCATTTTACAGCGTGATTACTAGTGGGCGGAGGGTATGATTGATGAGATTAGGAAGGTCTTTGCCACAAAGACCTCCAAAATCATCAAGAGTACCCTTTGGAAGGTGAGGGACAAGGGTGAGCGCCCTCGTTGGATCCTGGAGGACCATTGGGACGGGATGGTCCAGAAGTGGGGCGGGGTCCCATTCCAGCAGGCGAGTGCTCGGAATAGGGCCAACAGAGCCGCCGATGCTGCAGCCTCGGTTTACACTGGGGGTAGCATTTCAACCCTCGAGCACAAGAAAAGATTTGTAAGTATATTTATGTTAAACATTTCTATTATGATTTGTCTTACATGTTTACAAATAATAATCTCAATGTTTTTTGTCCACCACAGGAGCAGAGGGAGCACCGGGAGCCTTCTTTGTTTGAGGTCATGCAAATGACCAAGAAGAACAAAGCCGGTGCATGGGTAAACCAGAAGACTACGGAGCTAGCGGTATTTACTTTTAACTGACACATGCTTATAATTTACAAATCAGCTTACTAATCCTATCGTTGTTTTTGAATTTACAGGAGGCGTATCAGGCCAGGAGGGCCGAGAAGGAGGCGGACCTGGTGGCTTCCACTCCTGAAGGGGAGGTTCCTCCCACCCTATCTTGTTCTGACGACAACGCCATCTATATGGAGGCTGTTGGCGGTGTGAACAAGAAAGGGAGGGTGTTTGGATTGGGTGGCGTCGGCACGCAGCTGGCGAAAAAGGGGAAGACCCCTTCCTCTTCGTCTTCCTCTGGTCTTCCGACTGAGGTCGTTCAGGTAATTCAAAACCTGAACGATGAGCTACAGGAGGAGCGACGTCAGAGGCAGTTGCTGTTGGAGCGGCACGAGGCGGACCGACAGAAGGCCGAGGCAGACCGACAGCGGGCCGAGGAGCAGCACGCCGAGACTCGTCGGTAACTTGCTCAGCAACAGGAGCTACTGATGCAGTTGATGGCGAGGCTACCTCCCCCCACTTCCCAGGCGCCCCCACCACCACCCCAGGATCCCCCACCACCTTGATTGTAGTTCTTTTATTTATACACATTGTATATTTGATTTTTAGTTATGTTATATTTTCATTCAGTATTTATTTTGTCATTCTTTATTTATTATGTCAATATTTATTGGTAATTACATTCAAATCACAAAGCCTTATTCTACCTATCATTAGTAATTCAACCTATTTGATAAATTAATTTAATCTATTATTTTGTTTTTAATAATAATTTATTACTTCAAAAAAATTATTTTAATTTAATTATAAAATTTTATCAGCCAATACAAAATACAAAATATTAAGATATTTTTAAAGTTAAATTAACAAAACCTACCTATCATTGAATCAATTTTAAAAAAATTTAAAAATGACCGTTAGCGACGGCCCACTACCGTCGCTGAATTATTAACACTAGCGACGGACGCTCTGGTCGCTACATCACAACCACTAGCGACGGATATTGTGGTCGCTACATCACAACCACTGGCGACGGATATTGTGGTCGCTGTGGTGTGGTCGCTACATCACAACCACTAGCGACGGAACCTTGTGGTCGCTGTATCATAACCACTAGCGACGGATGCTGTCGTCGCTGTACTTGTTAGAAATAGCGACGGCGGAGGGTGGTCGCTGTAACATCCTGTTTTTAATTATAGCTCTATTATGTAAATTATGAAGCATGTAAGGCTTATAAGTGTTTATTAATGAATAAAAACACTTTATGAATGGTTTATAATACTCCAAAAATGAATTTTTGGGTGTAATTATAGAAATTACATAGATCTATTTTGATAAGATCCAATTTCCGAGTGAAAGATTGAAGGTGAAGGAGTAAATTGAGTGAGATTGGAAGAAACATCCTGATCCGTTCTGACCTCCAAGGCTAGGACGACCTCAAGGTTCCAAAAAGGGAAGAACGGATGACAGTAAATGCCACATCACACCGGACAACCGGCGTGGATAGGATTGACTTTTATGTCGCACACCGGATCAACACTTTACCAAATGAACTGTAGGACGGATAACTTTGAACCGACATTCGAGACCGGAATTGAGTCCGTCCAAGAAAAGAAGATAACAATAAAAGGGTACGGTTTTCCTAAGTGGAAAGCTTACTAATTGTCCACAAGAATGAGTGACGTCTTGCTGATTGCTGGACGGTATAGTTTTCCGAGCTGTTGGCTCTTGGACGTTGTTACTTGATTACTGAATAGTTGAATGGTAATTAAACTGTTCCTTTAGGCGGAGTCACGTACCCTGACGGAGTAGTGAGCTCAAACGGGGTCACACGTTTTAACAGAGTGATAAGCAGAGACGGAGTCTCATGCCTTGGCGGAGTAATAAGACTAGGCGGAGTCATACGTTTGACGGAATCGTAAGCATTGACAAATTCAAATGCTTTGGCGGAGTAGTAAATTTAGGCGGGGTCACACGTCTGGCGGAGTCATAAGCATTGACGGGGTCAAATACCTTGGCGGAGTGACGAGAACATCTTTTAGAACATGGACATCTCTTAAGATACACTCAATACCGCCCTCACTCCATACCGCCCTCACACTCTAGACCGCACTCACACCCTCCACACTGCTCTCACACAGCTGACTTCAATTCAGGTGACACCGGACGAATTTAGTTCAGATTATCATTAATGAACACCGGACGGATTCAAGGATGGTTAACTTAGCTTTCCTTAGAACGGATGTACGCACCGGATGAGTTTGAGCCGATGTACAAGGTCGGATGCTCAACCGGACTTGGAAATAGAATTCTGGTCGGTTTTGTAGTGCAGAAGTAACTTTTTGACCCTTTTCTTGTCTTTTAGGCATTATATATATAATATCTTCAAATCCCACTAATTACCTAGTATATAGGACGGCCAGAAATGGACAATGTTTACAGCTCATTTCTTATCTGAACTTCCATTATTCCACAATCAGACACACCTAACAGCCCACTAAGTTGCAATCACGGGAAAGCTTGTCTCCCCACTTGCTTTTACATTATTAAACTAACACACCACTGATTCTAAAACTCCCAATTATTCTTCTCCATCAACACACCTTCGATCTGAACCAGGACAGCCAGGGGACCTTATTCCCAGTCAGCTAAAAGTCTTCAAACCAAGTAAGAGGGGACAGGGTTGTGAATACTTATGAAATGGGTAGAATTGTATGTTGTCCTAGGAATCCAGTTTTATTTTCGTATCTTGCTGTTCAGTTTTGAGATTGAAAACGTGTGATTTTGATACTGACTTCTTCATGAAAGTTGTAGAACTTTTTGTTATGTGAATTTTGATACCTGATTCAACTGATTTGGACATGTATAGCAAAAGTTATAGCCAAAATACTACAGCATATTCGTATGAAAGATTTATCTTTGGTTTTGTGTATATATTGAATTACTGGGAACTATGCGTGCATAATCAGACTTGGATATCTTTATGAATGTTGTAGATAATTAAGTTGTGGATTTTTAGAAAGTGGTTTCACATCGAAATCATTTTTGTAGCTCAAGTTATACTCAAAATACTGATGTATGTGCAAGCTGAAATTCTGAAATTTTAGAGTTCTGGAAAAATCCGAATCTTGTTTTCAATACTGGGAATTTTGTAGTATGAATTAGTTGTTGGTGTCTTCATGAAAGTTGTAGATAACTATGTTAAGAGTAATTTAGAACTGGTTTCATGTCAAAATCACGTTTGTAATTCCAGATATGTTTTAAATACCAAACTGTGTACATTCTGGAAAACTTATCTTGAGGCAGTATGATATTTCGTGAATAAGTAGTATTTCTGTTCAGAATTTGAAACTGTGTTCTTCATGAAAGTTGTGGACAATTATGTTATTAAACTACAGAAAGTGGAATTACCTAAAAAGGAGTTGTTTTGCTCATGTTATGACTGTTTTACTGATGTATGTCGCTGTTTGGAAGTGCTGAAATTTACTTATGATGGTTATTATGGATAAAAATGATGTTTTCTCTATGTGTAATGACTTACTATTGAATTCTTGAGTGATTATGAATTATTATAAATGCTGTTGAGTATCACACAATTAGTATATTATGATGGTGAATAATTACGAATGACATAATTAATTTATATGTACATGAATGCCTTGTGGTTATTTACAAGTATGGTTGAAACAGTAAATCCATGATTTTATGAATTATTATGGCTATTGTGTCCCTTGAGGACTTGTATTATCCAAGAGATTTTGGAAATGTGGATATCATGGTATGTTAAATGATAAAGAGAACTAAGGGTATTCATGCATCATAAGCATTCGGACGCACCATGGAATTTAGGGGTTCCATGATTGCCTACCCTGGTGGGGGGTTACTCTATGATGAGTTAAGCCCTATTATGTTGTGTGCCATGGAGTGTAGGGATTCATGGTTTATGCAAAAGTCCTACTTTGATATTGTGTACTTCGGTACTTAAGCGCCATGAAGTATAGGGATTCATGGTATATGCTAAAGTCCTATTTGTGTCTCTATGAGACTTTACTGCAGTATTCCCACCAAGACTAAATGGATCCAGCATGACATCATTTGACTAATTATATATCTATTAATGGACTTGTTTGGCATACTCATCATATCATTATGAATTGCTGATTGTGTTTGTGCAATTTTATTTATTTTATATTTATTCTATATTCTGTCTCACCCTTACACTAATTTTTACAGTGAATGACACGCAGAATGCAGAGTAATGCCATGATGGATGTCTATTTGCTTTATTACCTAAACTTGAATTTATGGGTTGTAATAAATATAATATGTCATGTACTATTCTCTTCACATTCGTTTCCGCTACTTAAATATTTTCTTGGACTTAATTATTCTTGACTAGTATGTTCGATAATTTTCCGCTGTTATTAATTGTTATGTATAAACTCTGAATTAAATTTAAAATTTTAAAATGATCCTTCGATAATGCGAAAAATTTATTCGGAAAATTACACGGGACGTTACATGTTGGTATCAGAGCATTTTCAAAAATTCAGGACCAATTGTTATGACATGAGCTATTTCTTGGCATAATGTGTGAAATGTTTGATTCTTACTTGATAACATGCTAAATGTGTACTATATGAATTGTGTCTGACTGATTAATTGTGAAAAGAATTGTTTGATTTCCTCTTGATAATATGATAAATGTGTTATATGATTGATTGCTTAACTGATAGACCATAGAATAAGGATAGTTATGTAGTATTTATATATATATTATTCCCTAGAATTGGTATAAATCAAATTACGAATATAGGATGGCAAGAAACAACCACAACAACAATGATATGGCAGCAGCTTTCAACCGCTTAGCTGAAGCCATAGAACGACAAAACCAACCAAGGAGCACCGGAGAACTCCATGGGTTGGACCGCTTCTTGAAGAGAAAGCCTTCGCAATTCAAAGGAGGCTACAATCCAGAGGCAGCATACTTATGGGTTAAGGAAATGGAGCACATTTTCCGAGCCTTGCCCTGCACAGAATTTGAAAGGGTGGAGTGTGCCACTTATATGATGGTTGAGGAAGCAGAAAACTGGTGGATACATGCCAGGACTCGCATGATTGAAACTGACAGACCTTTGAACTGGGTTAACTTCAAGGACTGCTTCCTAGAGAAATATTTTCCGGCAAGTGTGAAAAACCGCAAAGAGCTGGAATTTATGGAGCTGAAACAAGGTTCGATGTCCGTTGGGGAATATGCTGCAAAGTTTGAAGAACTAGCTCTCTTTTACCCTCCTTTTCAACAGGCTGGTGCCGAAGAATCAAAATGTGTTAAATTTGAGAACGGACTGAATCTGGAAATCAAAGAGGCGATTGGGTACCAAGAAATTCGGAATTTTCCTATCTTGATCAACAAATGCAGAATCTTTGAAGAAAATCACCAGGCCAGACTGGCACATGAAAAAGCCAATAGACAACTGAAACCTCAGTCAGTTGATTTCAAAAGAAGAGGATCATTCTATCCAAATCGCTCCAGAGGCGGATCATCATCATCGTCATCTTTTGATAGACGCAATAACATGAGGTGTCTTAAGTGTGGAGGTAATCATCATGTACGTGACTGTAACAGACGTCTTGAAGAGGTCACTTGTTTCCGATGTAACCAAAAAGGACACATCAGTCCAAATTGTCCGCAGAATAATCAAAACAACAACCGGAACACTATGAGTGAACCAAGAGGCTCTAGTTATCAGAGAGGCCGAGGAGAAAACACACGTACTGCTCAACCTCCAAAACAGAACAGGGAGTCCACAGATCAGAGGTTGCAACAAACAGCTGGGAGAGTCTTTGCCATTAGCGGTTCAGAGGCAGAACAAGCTGATGACCTCGTACAAAGTAAGTGTGACATTAATGGTACTATTCTATCTGTGTTATTTGATTCGGGTGCTACGCATTCTTTTATTTCTGATGAGTGTGTTAGACGCCTTCAATTACCTGTGAAGCCTATGGCATATGATCTGATTGTTTCTACTCCCACCGGTACACAACTTAGAACTGCTAAGGTGTGTAACGAATGTTCTATACTCATAGAAGGTAGACGTTTTCTTGTCAATCTTGTTTGTTTACCTTTGAAGGATCTGGATATGATTCTGGGGATGGACTGGTTATCGACAAATCGAGTCTTGGTGGACTGTCACAACAAGACCGTGATATTTCCATCAGAAAATCTAAATTCTGACAACCTCAGGACCTATGTATTGCAAGGTGAAAGTCAATTGTTTGCTTTATTCACTCTTTACAAAGAAGATGGTGAACCTAAAGCAATTGAGATACCAGTTGTTTCTGAATTTCCTGAAGTATTTCCTGAAGATGTCTCAAGTTTACCTCCAGAACGTGAGGTAGAATTCTCCATTGATTTAATTCCAGGAGCAGAACCAGTATCTAAAGCTCCGTACCGTATGGCACCAATTGAACTGGCTGAACTGAAGAAACAAATTGAAGAGTTACTGGAGAAGCATTTCATCAGACCGAGTGTGTCACCATGGGGAGCGCCAGTGTTACTCGTCAAGAAGAAAGATGGAAGCATGAGGTTATGTGTAGATTATCGTCAGCTGAACAAATTGACGGTGAAGAATAGATATCCTCTGCCCAGAATTGATGATCTGATAGATCAATTGAGAGGCGCTACAGTATTTTCCAAGATTGATCTACGATCGGGGTATCATCAGATTCGTGTCAAGTCTGAGGATATTCCAAAGACAGCCTTTAGAACACGATATGGTCATTACGAGTACCTTGTGATGCCCTTCGGAGTGACCAATGCCCCAGCCGTATTCATGGATTACATGAATCGAGTATTTCATCCCTACTTGGATCAATTTGTCATCATTTTCATTGATGATATTCTGATCTATTCAAAAACTGCAGAGGAACATGAAAAGCATCTCCGAGTAGTATTGCAGATTTTAAAGGAGAAGCAGCTGTATGCAAAGTTATCAAAATGTGAATTCTGGTTGAAAGAGGTAAAATTCCTAGGCCATGTAATCTCAAAGGAAGGAGTATCTGTGGATCCTTCTAAAATAGAAGCTGTGGTAAACTGGGAGAGACCTACTTCAGTCACTGAGATACGAAGTTTCATGGGATTAGCTGGTTATTATCGGAGATTTATTGAAGGGTTTTCTCAAATAGCCTTACCAATGACTCGGCTAACCCGGAAGAATCAACCTTTTTCTTGGACGCCAGAATGTGAGAAAAGTTTCCAAGAACTGAAGTTGAAGCTTACATCTGCTCCAGTCTTAACCTTACCTAATCCACAAGAAGATTTCGTGGTTTATTGTGATGCTTCCAAAATGGGCTTAGGATGTGTTTTGATGCAGCAAAGAAAGGTGGTAGCTTATGCATCTAGACAGTTGAGACCACATGAGATGAACTACCCAACGCATGATTTAGAATTGGCAGCAGTGGTATTTGCCCTAAAGATCTGGAGACACCATTTGTATGGAGTCAGGTTTGAAGTGTTCAGTGATCACAAGAGTTTGAAGTATTTGTTCGATCAAAAGGAATTGAACATGAGACAGCGAAGGTGGATGGAGTTTCTTAAAGATTATGATTTTGATTTGAAGTACCATCCAGGAAAAGCAAATGTGGTGGCAGATGCACTAAGCCGAAAGTCCATTCATATGGCATTTTTAATGATAAAAGAAATGGAGATGATAGAACAATTCAGAGATATGAACTTGGGTGTACAGATGAAATCTTCAAGAAGTATGACTTTGGGGACTTTGAAGATAACCAATGATTTCCTGAAACTGTTAGGCGAAAGACAGAAGGAGGATTTGTCATTACAAGAGTTGAGAGAATTACAGGCGAATGGAAAGGATATGGGACTACAAGAAGGATCAGATGGATTATGGAGAATCAGGAATAGAATTTGTGTACCAGAGGATGTTGATCTAAGAAAGACAATTCTAGAAGAAGCGCATAAAAGTATGTTGAGCATTCATCCTGGATCAACTAAGATGTATCAAGATCTGAGGAAAAGCTTTTGGTGGCCAAGGATGAAGAAAGAGATAGTTGAATATGTGACTTCATGTCTGGTGTGTCAAAAAGCCAAGGTAGAACACCAGAAGCCATCTGGTGAACTACAACCATTAGAGATTCCTGTTTGGAAATGGGATGATATCTCAATGGACTTTGTGTCAGGATTACCAAGAACACGTTCAGGGAATGATGCAATCTGGGTTATTGTAGACAGATTGACAAAGTCTGCTCACTTCCTCCCAATGAACATGAAGAACTCTTTACAAAAATTGGCACAGTTATATGTGAGGGAGATCGTAAGACTACATGGTGTACCATCTAGTATTGTGTCAGATAGAGATCCAAGATTCACTTCCCGATTCTGGGGAAGCTTGCATCAGGAATTGGGTTCCAAGCTTCGATTAAGCTCAGCTTATCATCCCCAAACAGATGGACAGTCAGAGCGTACCATACAAAGTTTGGAAGACTTACTGCGATCTTGTGTGATTGAATATGGTGGTAGTTGGGAACAGTTTCTTCCATTAATTGAATTCACGTATAATAATAGCTACCACAGCAGTATTGGTATGGCTCCATTCGAAGCATTGTATGGTAGGAAGTGCCGAACGCCACTTTGTTGGTTAGAAACTGGTGAAAGTTTGGCGTTAGGACCTGAAATTGTGCAGCAGACTACTGAACAAATAGAAATGATCAGAGAAAAGATGAAGGCATCTCAAGACAGACAGAAGCAGTATTATGATAAGAGGAGGAAACCACTTGAATTCCAAGTCGGTGAGCATGTATTTTTGAAGGTTTCACCTCACAAAGGGATTGGCCGAGCCTTGAAGAGTAAGAAATTGAGTCCGAGATTCATTGGACCATATGAGATCCTAAAGAGGGTTGGTACAGTGGCATATCAGATTGCACTTCCTCCTCACCTGGCAAATCTGCACAATGTATTTCATGTATCACAGCTGAGGAAATACGTACAAGATCCCAACCACGTGATTGCTACTGATGATATTGAAGTTAGAGAGAATCTAACCATCTCCACAGAACCTACACAGATCCTAGAAAGATCGAGCAAACGTTTGAGGAATAAGGATGTACCACTGGTAAAAGTTGCATGGAAACATGGAACTGATGTAACTCTGGCTTGGGAGCGAGAAGATGATATGAGGACACAATATCCAGGATTATTTCACTGAGGAGCGCGTTAAATTTCGAGGACGAAATTTTTATTAGGGTGGGAGAATTGTAACATCCTGTTTTTAATTATAGCTCTATTATGTAAATTATGAAGCATGTAAGGCTTATAAGTGTTTATTAATGAATAAAAACACTTTATGAATGGTTTATAATACTCCAAAAATGAATTTTTGTGTGTAATTATAGAAATTACATAGATCTATTTTGATAAGATCCAATTTCCGAGTGAAAGATTGAAGGTGAAGGAGTAAATTGAGTGAGATTGGAAGAAACATCCTGATCCGTTCTGACCTCCAAGGCTAGGACGACCTCAAGGTTCCAAAAAGGGAAGAACGGATGACAGTAAATGCCACATCACACCGGACAACCGGCGTGGATAGGATTGACTTTTATGTCGCACACCGGATCAACACTTTACCAAATGAACTGTAGGACGGATAACTTTGAACCGACATTCGAGACCGGAATTGAGTCCGTCCAAGAAAAGAAGATAACAATAAAAGGGTACGGTTTTCCTAAGTGGAAAGCTTACTAATTGTCCACAAGAATGAGTGACGTCTTGCTGATTGCTGGACGGTATAGTTTTCCGAGCTGTTGGCTCTTGGACGTTGTTACTTGATTACTGAATAGTTGAATGGTAATTAAACTGTTCCTTTAGGCGGAGTCACGTACCCTGACGGAGTAGTGAGCTCAAACGGGGTCACACGTTTTAACAGAGTGATAAGCAGAGACGGAGTCTCATGCCTTGGCGGAGTAATAAGACTAGGCGGAGTCATACGTTTGACGGAATCGTAAGCATTGACAAATTCAAATGCTTTGGCGGAGTAGTAAATTTAGGCGGGGTCACACGTCTGGCGGAGTCATAAGCATTGACGGGGTCAAATACCTTGGCGGAGTGACGAGAACATCTTTTAGAACATGGACATCTCTTAAGATACACTCAATACCGCCCTCACTCCATACCGCCCTCACACTCTAGACCGCACTCACACCCTCCACACTGCTCTCACACAGCTGACTTCAATTCAGGTGACACCGGACGAATTTAGTTCAGATTATCATTAATGAACACCGGACGGATTCAAGGATGGTTAACTTAGCTTTCCTTAGAACGGATGTACGCACCGGATGAGTTTGAGCCGATGTACAAGGTCGGATGCTCAACCGGACTTGGAAATAGAATTCTGGTCGGTTTTGTAGTGCAGAAGTAACTTTTTGACCCTTTTCTTGTCTTTTAGGCATTATATATATAATATCTTCAAATCCCACTAATTACCTAGTATATAGGACGGCCAGAAATGGACAATGTTTACAGCTCATTTCTTATCTGAACTTCCATTATTCCACAATCAGACACACCTAACAGCCCACTAAGTTGCAATCACGGGAAAGCTTGTCTCCCCACTTGCTTTTACATTATTAAACTAACACACCACTGATTCTAAAACTCCCAATTATTCTTCTCCATCAACACACCTTCGATCTGAACCAGGACAGCCAGGGGACCTTATTCCCAGTCAGCTAAAAGTCTTCAAACCAAGTAAGAGGGGACAGGGTTGTGAATACTTATGAAATGGGTAGAATTGTATGTTGTCCTAGGAATCCAGTTTTATTTTCGTATCTTGCTGTTCAGTTTTGAGATTGAAAACGTGTGATTTTGATACTGACTTCTTCATGAAAGTTGTAGAACTTTTTGTTATGTGAATTTTGATACCTGATTCAACTGATTTGGACATGTATACCAAAAGTTATAGCCAAAATACTACAGCATATTCGTATGAAAGATTTATCTTTGGTTTTGTGTATATATTGAATTACTGGGAACTATGCGTGCATAATCAGACTTGGATATCTTTATGAATGTTGTAGATAATTAAGTTGTGGATTTTTAGAAAGTGGTTTCACATCGAAATCATTTTTGTAGCTCAAGTTATACTCAAAATACTGATGTATGTGCAAGCTGAAATTCTGAAATTTTAGAGTTCTGGAAAAATCCGAATCTTGTTTTCAATACTGGGAATTTTGTAGTATGAATTAGTTGTTGGTGTCTTCATGAAAGTTGTAGATAACTATGTTAAGAGTAATTTAGAACTGGTTTCATGTCAAAATCACGTTTGTAATTCCAGATATGTTTTAAATACCAAACTGTGTACATTCTGGAAAACTTATCTTGAGGCAGTATGATATTTCGTGAATAAGTAGTATTTCTGTTCAGAATTTGAAACTGTGTTCTTCATGAAAGTTGTGGACAATTATGTTATTAAACTACAGAAAGTGGAATTACCTAAAAAGGAGTTGTTTTGCTCATGTTATGACTGTTTTACTGATGTATGTCGCTGTTTGGAAGTGCTGAAATTTACTTATAATGGTTATTATGGATAAAAATGATGTTTTCTCTATGTGTAATGACTTACTATTGAATTCTTGAGTGATTATGAATTATTATAAATGCTGTTGAGTATCACACAATTAGTATATTATGATGGTGAATAATTACGAATGACATAATTAATTTATATGTACATGAATGCCTTGTGGTTATTTACAAGTATGGTTGAAACAGTAAATCCATGATTTTATGAATTATTATGGCTATTGTGTCCCTTGAGGACTTGTATTATCCAAGAGATTTTGGAAATGTGGATATCATGGTATGTTAAATGATAAAGAGAACTAAGGGTATTCATGCATCATAAGCATTCGGACGCACCATGGAATTTAGGGGTTCCATGATTGCCTACCCTGGTGGGGGGTTACTCTATGATGAGTTAAGCCCTATTATGTTGTGTGCCATGGAGTGTAGGGATTCATGGTTTATGCAAAAGTCCTACTTTGATATTGTGTACTTCGGTACTTAAGCGCCATGAAGTATAGGGATTCATGGTATATGCTAAAGTCCTATTTGTGTCTCTATGAGACTTTACTGCAGTATTCCCACCAAGACTAAATGGATCCAGCATGACATCATTTGACTAATTATATATCTATTAATGGACTTGTTTGGCATACTCATCATATCATTATGAATTGCTGATTGTGTTTGTGCAATTTTATTTATTTTATATTTATTCTATATTCTGTCTCACCCTTACACTAATTTTTACAGTGAATGACACGCAGAATGCAGAGTAATGCCATGATGGATGTCTATTTGCTTTATTACCTAAACTTGAATTTATGGGTTGTAATAAATATAATATGTCATGTACTATTCTTTTCACATTCGTTTCCGCTACTTAAATATTTTCTTGGACTTAATTATTCTTGACTAGTATGTTCGATAATTTTCCGCTGTTATTAATTGTTATGTATAAACTCTGAATTAAATTTAAAATTTTAAAATGATCCTTCGATAATGCGAAAAATTTATTCGGAAAATTACACGGGACGTTACAGTCGCTACATGAGTACATGTAGCGACGGCATACGGTGGTCGCTGATGGCTGTTATTAGCGACGGGGTTTCGAGGTCGTTGTATGGCAACACTTATACGGTGGTCGCTGATGGCTGTTATTAGCGACGGGGTTTCGAGGTCGTTGTATGGCAACACTTAGCGACGGCTGGGGTTATTGGGACAGAGACGATTTTAGCGACGACCTTACGCCGTCAATATGGTAGCGACGGCAGGTGTGGCGTCGCTGATGTGTTTTCGACGAGGGTTTTAGCGACGTCCTCTTTTCCGTCTGAGATGCTGTCGCTAATGGTTTTAGCGACGGCCATTCTATGGATTAGCGACCAATTCCTTCCGTCGCTATCAGTTGTTTTTTTAGTGGTGTAAGTCGATCTTTCAGCTCTTGAAAACTATTTTCGCATTGTGTCGTCCACACAAAAGGTTGTCCTTTCCGTGTTAACTTGGTCAATGGGTATCCTAGCTTTGAAAATCCTTCAATGAATCTCCTATAGTATCCAGCCAAGCCCAAGAAACTTCTAATCTCAGTGATCGTGGTTGGTCTCTCCCATTTTAAAACTGCCTCCACCTTGGAAGGGTCTACAGCTATTCCTCCTTGACTAATTACATGCCCTAAAAAGTTCACTTCTTCCAACCAGAATTCACACTTCGACAGCTTTGCATACAGTTGTTTCTTTTTCAGGATTTCCAACACAACCTTCAAGTGTTCAACATGTTCTTCTTTGCTTTTAGAGTACACTAATATATCATCATTGAACACCACTACAAATTTATCTAGATATGGATGAAAAATCCTATTCATGTAATCCATGAATACGGCTGGTGCATTAGTTACACCAAAAGGCATTACTAGATATTCGTAATGGCCATAGCGTGTTCTAAAAGCAGTTTTTGGTACATCTTCTTTCTTCACCCTTATCTGATGGTATCCAGACCTCAAATCAATTTTGGAGAACACCGTGGCACCACGCAGCTGATCCATCAAGTATACGTAATGATCAAGGATATGTTTAAAGAAAGAAAGACTTTTAATAATACATCAAAGTGACTTTTAATAATACATCAAAGTGACTTTTTTGATTATTTAAATATAATTTAAATTTTATAAGAATCACATAATTTATTAATTGGTAAAAATATAATTTTAATCTTTTACATTTATTTTTTATTTTTCACTTTATGTTTTGTTTTACTATAATTAGGTCATTATATTTATGTTTTTCTTTATCAAATATCCTATTCTGTTATCTTACTCAATCTGAATGTCATGAAAAAGTGACATGATGTGGTAATCCAATTCACAAGCAACACGTCAATAAATTGGACTACCACATTATTGCTTGATTAACGGTGTTAAGTTAAATATAAAAAAATAATCAGCTCGGGAAAAGAAAGAAAATATGAAAGATGTAATTGACAACAAAAGAAAATTATAAAGACCAAATAAAAAATAATATTAAGAATTAAAATTGTACTCTTACTTCAATAAATATATAAACTGATCACAGAATTTATTGATCACTCGAGGATTAATGGGTTATTTTAGACTTATATTGGATGCCCCGGTCCTTAATTATATAATTTGTATTAAAAGTCAATGTATGAACTGGAACTAGTGTTATCTTCCCGTGGATATTGTTGAGAGTTGAATAAATTACGGAAACTAAGAATCTTCCAAAAGAATCTAGCACGTTCACACAGCAATATATAAAACACATGAAACATATAGAAATTGTTAATATCAATATCAGCAAGTATATTCTATCTAAGTTTTTGGAACATTTGATGTCATGGATGACAGCCGACTTTAATAAGGAGGCAACAACAATAAGCTAAATCTTTTTTTTTATAAAATTATTTTATAAGGTTTTCAGCATCTTTCAATTGTAGATACTAATTCTTAATCTTAATAGTGACTAAAAGATTTACTCCATTTGTATAAATTAAAAATTAAAACACTTAACCACTAGATCAACTATATTGGTTAAATATATTTTTGAGTATATGAACATATATTTCCATTCGAATTTTAAAAGAATAGAAAAGAATATACACACTTATTTTAAGGAGAATGAAAATTCATGAAATGAAAAATAGAAAAAGCCAGCTAGAGCTTAGAAGAGAGAGAGTTAAGATGATCACGGAACAAAGAGTTAAAATAAATTAGGATTTTTAAGACTATAAATATTTGTTTGGTAAAATTGACTGAAAAACTAGTTAAAAGTTGAAAAACTAGCTAAAAATTAGAAAGTTATGAAAAACTAAAAGCTAATAAACTAGTTGATTGTATTGAAAGTATTTTGTAGCCATAACAGTAGCTAATAAAGGTAAAATGACATCAAAGGACGTACTTAATTATTTAGGTAAAAATTGTAAAATTTTTATATACACAACTTGTAACTTTTTTGATATATTTTAATTAACCTCAAATTTAATAAAATAACGCTTAAGTTTTTTTCTTTATAACAAAAATATTCATAAAATATATAAATAAATAAAAGAACACATAGTTGAAATATCATATTTCATAAAAGTATTCTTCATAGAACTCATAATTACATATCATAAAGTTTTGATAAAATAAATATATATACTAAAAATAGTAAATAATGTAAATGAAGGTTCCCTTTGGAGCTTCCCACTGTCTGGGTGCATTAAGCTAAATGTTGATGCTGTTATAACGGATAATGGGGTGGAAGGTGGTGTAATTTTTAGGGATGATCAGGGACAAGGCTTAGCTTCTGCTTGTATTTTGTAGGAAGAAATATCCTTGGAACCTCGTCTTGTTGAGGCAAAGGTTCTCTCTTGGACTTTTAATACAGTTATTGATTTATGCTTCCAAAAGCTAGTTGTAGAGACAGATTGTCACGAAATTTCATCTTGGTGGAGCAATAGAAGTTTGGATGCATCTTATTTCGTATATGTCCTTTGAGATTGTGTTTGTTTCTCTTATGTTTTTCTTTTTTTTTTTTTGTCTTTTGTTAGGTTTTTGACAAATAATATAGCTAAATTTCTATCCAAATTAACATTTTTTGAAAAGAGAAATATATGATTGAACCTTTTCATGATGGATTTCAACCTTTTCTTTTGACTGATGTAATTTTCGCTTTAGTTTAATGAAATTATATGACACAAAAATCCAAATCCTAGTGCGGGAATGCCATAGTATGTAACATGACCTAATGAGCGATATTTGGGGACTAAAACATTTTTGACGTTTGACTGTTTTCGTTATACGATCATCATAACAATCCTAGGCAATGGGATCAGGGTGGATTTACCCAAAACCGATACCTGAATCAAAGTAAAAATCCCAAAACGTGAAAAAGTTGGTGTGTTGACCAAGTGCTGGGTGTGGTTATGCCTACTAGCTAGCGTGAGCACACCCAGGCCCTACGCATGCTTACGCCCGGGTGTAGGAGGCCACCGCCCAGGTTAAATTATCCCAACATGCCAACATCGTGATACCCAAGGGCCAACGTGGTGACACGCCCCCACCTGGCCTAGACCATGCCCAGCATGGTGACGCCCAACGGCAAGGGGAACATTTTTTGGCCTTAGCATCCCGCGTTATAGCACACCCATACACCCAACATGGTTATGCTAGAGCCCTACCATGCCATCTTGCTCAATTTTATCCCTTGCACCTTTGCCCAGTAGTCATGCACTTGCACTCATACATCAATGCCATCTAACTTCAAGCACAATGACGATATCTGCCCATAAAGATAAACATGGATACAACCTCAATATAATGAATGCAATTCATACATGACACTATGCTGACACATATACACATAACATCAAAATACGACTAGCACCACCCAATATCCTAGACACTTCACCACACTTCTGGAATTATATAACAAGGATCCTCATTTGCAAAGTTCATTGTATAACAAAATGATAAGAGTGAGTAATTATATGTTGAATAACAAATACTAAACCGAATTCTATTCAACACATTAATTATCATCTAGTTCACACAACATCAATATAATCACAATCAAAATCCAATTCATTGTCATTTGCCATCATCAATATCACAATTACTTTGTCATTTAACATTATACACAATAACTATATATATATATATATATAATTGCTCATATATCACACATCACCATTGTAACGTCCCGTGTAATTTTCCGAATAAATTTTTCGCATTATCGAAGGATCATTTTAAAATTTTAAATTTAATTCAGAGTTTATACATAACAATTAATAACAGCGGAAAATTATCGAACATACTAGTCAAGAATAATTAAGTCCAAGAAAATATTTAAGTAGCGGAAACGAATGTGAAGAGAATAGTACATGACATATTATATTTATTACAACCCATAAATTCAAGTTTAGGTAATAAAGCAAATAGACATCCATCATGGCATTACTCTGCATTCTGCGTGTCATTCACTGTAAAAATTAGTGTAAGAGTGAGACAGAATATAGAATAAATATAAAATAAATAAAATTGCACAAACACAATCAGCAATTCATAATGATATGATGAGTATGCCAAACAAGTCCATTAATAGATATATGATTAGTCAAATGATGTCATGCTGGATCCATTTAGTCTTGGTGGGAATACTGCAGTAAAGTCTCATAGAGACACAAATAGGACTTTAGCATATACCATGAATCCCTATACTTCATGGCGCTTAAGTACCGAAGTACACAATATCAAAGTAGGACTTTTGCATAAACCATGAATCCCTACACTCCATGGCACACAACATAATAGGGCTTAACTCATCATAGAGTAACCCCCCACCAGGGTAGGCAATCATGGAACCCCTAAATTCCATGGTGCGTCCGAATGCTTATGATGCATGAATACCCTTAATTCTCTTTATCATTTAACATACCATGATATCCACATTTCCAAAATCTCTTGGATAATACAAGTCCTCAAGGGACACAATAACCATAATAATTCATAAAATCATGGATTTACTGTTTCAACCATACTTGTAATTAACCACAAGGCATTCATGTACATATAAATTAATTATGTCATTCGTAATTATTCACCATCATAATATACTAATTGTGTGATACTCAACAGCATTTATAATAATTCATAATCACTCAAGAATTCAATAGTAAGTCATTACACATAGAGAAAACATCATTTTTATCCATAATAACCATCATAAGTAAATTTCAGCACTTCCAAACAGCGACATACATCAGTAAAACAGTCATAACATGAGCAAAACAACTCCTTTTTAGGTAATTCCACTTTCTGTAGTTTAATAACATAATTGTCCACAACTTTCATGAAGAACACAGTTTCAAATTCTGAACAGAAATACTACTTATTCACGAAATATCATACTGCCTCAAGATAAGTTTTCCAGAATGTACACAGTTTGGTATTTAAAACATATCTGGAATTACAAACGTGATTTTGACATGAAACCAGTTCTAAATTACTCTTAACATAGTTATCTACAACTTTCATGAAGACACCAACAACTAATTCATACTACAAAATTCCCAGTATTGAAAACAAGATTTGGATTTTTCCAGAACTCTAAAATTTCAGAATTTCAGCTTGCACATACATCAGTATTTTGAGTATAACTTGAGCTACAAAAATGATTTCGATGTGAAACCACTTTCTAAAAATCCACAACTTAATTATCTACAACATTCATAAAGATATCCAAGTCTGATTATGCACGCATAGTTCCCAGTAATTCAATATATACACAAAACCAAAGATAAATCTTTCATACGAATATGCTGTAGTATTTTGGCTATAACTTTTGCTATACATGTCCAAATCAGTTGAATCAGGTATCAAAATTCACATAACAAAAAGTTCTACAACTTTCATGAAGAAGTCAGTATCAAAATCACACGTTTTCAATCTCAAAACTGAACAGCAAGATACGAAAATAAAACTGGATTCCTAGGACAACATACAATTCTACCCATTTCATAAGTATTCACAACCCTGTCCCCTCTTACTTGGTTTGAAGACTTTTAGCTGACTGGGAATAAGGTCCCCTGGCTGTCCTGGTTCAGATCGAAGGTGTGTTGATGGAGAAGAATAATTGGGAGTTTTAGAATCAGTGGTGTGTTAGTTTAATAATGTAAAAGCAAGTGGGGAGACAAGCTTTCCCGTGATTGCAACTTAGTGGGCTGTTAGGTGTGTCTGATTGTGGAATAATGGAAGTTCAGATAAGAAATGAGCTGTAAACATTGTCCATTTCTGGCCGTCCTATATACTAGGTAATTAGTGGGATTTGAAGATATTATATATATAATGCCTAAAAGACAAGAAAAGGGTCAAAAAGTTACTTCTGCACTACAAAACCGACCAGAATTCTATTTCCAAGTCCGGTTGAGCATCCGACCTTGTACATCGGCTCAAACTCATCCGGTGCGTACATCCGTTCTAAGGAAAGCTAAGTTAACCATCCTTGAATCCGTCCGGTGTTCATTAATGATAATCTGAACTAAATTCGTCCGGTGTCACCTGAATTGAAGTCAGCTGTGTGAGAGCAGTGTGGAGGGTGTGAGTGCGGTCTAGAGTGTGAGGGCGGTATGGAGTGAGGGCGGTATTGAGTGTATCTTAAGAGATGTCCATGTTCTAAAAGATGTTCTCGTCACTCCGCCAAGGTATTTGACCCCGTCAATGCTTATGACTCCGCCAGACGTGTGACCCCGCCTAAATTTACTACTCCGCCAAAGCATTTGAATTTGTCAATGCTTACGATTCCGTCAAACGTATGACTCCGCCTAGTCTTATTACTCCGCCAAGGCATGAGACTCCATTTCTGCTTATCACTCTGTTAAAACGTGTGACCCCGTTTGAGCTCACTACTCCGTCAGGGTACGTGACTCCGCCTAAAGGAACAGTTTAATTACCATTCAACTATTCAGTAAGCAAGTAACAACGTCCAAGAGCCAACAGCTCGGAAAACTATACCGTCCAGCAATCAGCAATACGTCACTCATTCTTGTGGACAATTAGTAAGCTTTCCACTTAGGAAAACCGTACCCTTTTATTGTTATCTTCTTTTCTTGGACGGACTCAATTCCGGTCTCGAATGTCGGTTCAAAGTTATCCGTCCTACCGTTCATTTGGTAAAGTGTTGATCCGGTGTGCGACATAAAAGTCAATCCTATCCACGCCGGTTGTCCGGTGTGATGTGGCATTTACTGTCATCCGTTCTTCCCTTTTTGGAACCTTGAGGTCGTCCTAGCCTTGGAGGTCAGAACGGATCAGGATGTTTCTTCCAATCTCACTCAATTTACTCCTTCACCTTCAATCTTTCACTCGGAAATTGGATCTTATCAAAATAGATCTATGTAATTTCTATAATTACACCCAAAAATTCATTTTTGGAGTATTATAAACCATTCATAAAGTGTTTTTATTCATTAATAAACACTTATAAGCCTTACATGCTTCATAATTTACATAATAGAGCTATAATTAAAAACAAGATGTTACAATTCTCCCACCCTAATAAAAATTTCGTCCTCGAAATTTAACGCGCTCCTCAGTGAAATAATCCTGGATATTGTGTCCTCATATCATCTTCTCGCTCCCAAGCCAGAGTTACATCAGTTCCATGTTTCCATGCAACTTTTACCAGTGGTACATCCTTATTCCTCAAACGTTTGCTCGATCTTTCTAGGATCTGTGTAGGTTCTGTGGAGATGGTCAGATTCTCTCTAACTTCAATATCATCAGTAGCAATCACGTGGTTGGGATCTTGTACGTATTTCCTCAGCTGTGATACATGAAATACATTGTGCAGATTTGCCAGGTGAGGAGGAAGTGCAATCTGATATGCCACTGTACCAACCCTCTTTAGGATCTCATATGGTCCAATGAATCTCGGACTCAATTTCTTACTCTTCATGGCTCGGCCAATCCCTTTGTGAGGTGAAACCTTCAAAAATACATGCTCACCGACTTGGAATTCAAGTGGTTTCCTCCTCTTATCATAATACTGCTTCTGTCTGTCTTGAGATGCCTTCATCTTTTCTCTGATCATTTCTATTTGTTCAGTAGTCTGCTGCACAATTTCAGGTCCTAACGCCAAACTTTCACCAGTTTCTAACCAACAAAGTGGCGTTCGGCACTTCCTACCATACAATGCTTCGAATGGAGCCATACCAATACTGCTGTGGTAGCTATTATTATACGTGAATTCAATTAATGGAAGAAACTGTTCCCAACTACCACCATATTCAATCACACAAGATCGCAGTAAGTCTTCCAAACTTTGTATGGTACGCTCTGACTGTCCATCTGTTTGGGGATGATAAGCTGAGCTTAATCGAAGCTTGGAACCCAATTCCTGATGCAAGCTTCCCCAGAATCGGGAAGTGAATCTTGGATCTCTATCTGACACAATACTAGATGGTACACCATGTAGTCTTACGATCTCCCTCACATATAACTGTGCCAATTTTTGTAAAGAGTTCTTCATGTTCATTGGGAGGAAGTGAGCAGACTTTGTCAATCTGTCTACAATAACCCAGATTGCATCATTCCCTGAACGTGTTCTTGGTAATCCTGACACAAAGTCCATTGAGATATCATCCCATTTCCAAACAGGAATCTCTAATGGTTGTAGTTCACCAGATGGCTTCTGGTGTTCTACCTTGGCTTTTTGACACACCAGACATGAAGTCACATATTCAACTATCTCTTTCTTCATCCTTGGCCACCAAAAGCTTTTCCTCAGATCTTGATACATCTTAGTTGATCCAGGATGAATGCTCAACATACTTTTATGCGCTTCTTCTAGAATTGTCTTTCTTAGATCAACATCCTCTGGTACACAAATTCTATTCCTGATTCTCCATAATCCATCTGATCCTTCTTGTAGTCCCATATCCTTTCCATTCGCCTGTAATTCTCTCAACTCTTGTAATGACAAATCCTCCTTCTGTCTTTCGCCTAACAGTTTCAGGAAATCATTGGTTATCTTCAAAGTCCCCAAAGTCATACTTCTTGAAGATTTCATCTGTACACCCAAGTTCATATCTCTGAATTGTTCTATCATCTCCATTTCTTTTATCATTAAAAATGCCATATGAATGGACTTTCGGCTTAGTGCATCTGCCACCACATTTGCTTTTCCTGGATGGTACTTCAAATCAAAATCATAATCTTTAAGAAACTCCATCCACCTTCGCTGTCTCATGTTCAATTCCTTTTGATCGAACAAATACTTCAAACTCTTGTGATCACTGAACACTTCAAACCTGACTCCATACAAATGGTGTCTCCAGATCTTTAGGGCAAATACCACTGCTGCCAATTCTAAATCATGCGTTGGGTAGTTCATCTCATGTGGTCTCAACTGTCTAGATGCATAAGCTACCACCTTTCTTTGCTGCATCAAAACACATCCTAAGCCCATTTTGGAAGCATCACAATAAACCACGAAATCTTCTTGTGGATTAGGTAAGGTTAAGACTGGAGCAGATGTAAGCTTCAACTTCAGTTCTTGGAAACTTTTCTCACATTCTGGCGTCCAAGAAAAAGGTTGATTCTTCCGGGTTAGCCGAGTCATTGGTAAGGCTATTTGAGAAAACCCTTCAATAAATCTCCGATAATAACCAGCTAATCCCATGAAACTTCGTATCTCAGTGACTGAAGTAGGTCTCTCCCAGTTTACCACAGCTTCTATTTTAGAAGGATCCACAGATACTCCTTCCTTTGAGATTACATGGCCTAGGAATTTTACCTCTTTCAACCAGAATTCACATTTTGATAACTTTGCATACAGCTGCTTCTCCTTTAAAATCTGCAATACTACTCGGAGATGCTTTTCATGTTCCTCTGCAGTTTTTGAATAGATCAGAATATCATCAATGAAAATGATGACAAATTGATCCAAGTAGGGATGAAATACTCGATTCATGTAATCCATGAATACGGCTGGGGCATTGGTCACTCCGAAGGGCATCACAAGGTACTCGTAATGACCATATCGTGTTCTAAAGGCTGTCTTTGGAATATCCTCAGACTTGACACGAATCTGATGATACCCCGATCGTAGATCAATCTTGGAAAATACTGTAGCGCCTCTCAATTGATCTATCAGATCATCAATTCTGGGCAGAGGATATCTATTCTTCACCGTCAATTTGTTCAGCTGACGATAATCTACACATAACCTCATGCTTCCATCTTTCTTCTTGACGAGTAACACTGGCGCTCCCCATGGTGACACACTCGGTCTGATGAAATGCTTCTCCAGTAACTCTTCAATTTGTTTCTTCAGTTCAGCCAGTTCAATTGGTGCCATACGGTACGGAGCTTTAGATACTGGTTCTGCTCCTGGAATTAAATCAATGGAGAATTCTACCTCACGTTCTGGAGGTAAACTTGAGACATCTTCAGGAAATACTTCAGGAAATTCAGAAACAACTGGTATCTCAATTGCTTTAGGTTCACCATCTTCTTTGTAAAGAGTGAATAAAGCAAACAATTGACTTTCACCTTGCAATACATAGGTCCTGAGGTTGTCAGAATTTAGATTTTCTGATGGAAATATCACGGTCTTGTTGTGACAGTCCACCAAGACTCGATTTGTCGATAACCAGTCCATCCCCAGAATCATATCCAGATCCTTCAAAGGTAAACAAACAAGATTGACAAGAAAACGTCTACCTTCTATGAGTATAGAACATTCGTTACACACCTTAGCAGTTCTAAGTTGTGTACCGGTGGGAGTAGAAACAATCAGATCATATGCCATAGGCTTCACAGGTAATTGAAGGCGTCTAACACACTCATCAGAAATAAAAGAATGCGTAGCACCCGAATCAAATAACACAGATAGAATAGTACCATTAATGTCACACTTACTTTGTACGAGGTCATCAGCTTGTTCTGCCTCTGAACCGCTAATGGCAAAGACTCTCCCAGCTGTTTGTTGCAACCTCTGATCTGTGGACTCCCTGTTCTGTTTTGGAGGTTGAGCAGTACGTGTGTTTTCTCCTCGGCCTCTCTGATAACTAGAGCCTCTTGGTTCACTCATAGTGTTCCGGTTGTTGTTTTGATTATTCTGCGGACAATTTGGACTGATGTGTCCTTTTTGGTTACATCGGAAACAAGTGACCTCTTCAAGACGTCTGTTACAGTCACGTACATGATGATTACCTCCACACTTAAGACACCTCATGTTATTGCGTCTATCAAAAGATGACGATGATGATGATCCGCCTCTGGAGCGATTTGGATAGAATGATCCTCTTCTTTTGAAATCAACTGACTGAGGTTTCAGTTGTCTATTGGCTTTTTCATGTGCCAGTCTGGCCTGGTGATTTTCTTCAAAGATTCTGCATTTGTTGATCAAGATAGGAAAATTCCGAATTTCTTGGTACCCAATCGCCTCTTTGATTTCCAGATTCAGTCCGTTCTCAAATTTAACACATTTTGATTCTTCGGCACCAGCCTGTTGAAAAGGAGGGTAAAAGAGAGCTAGTTCTTCAAACTTTGCAGCATATTCCCCAACGGACATCGAACCTTGTTTCAGCTCCATAAATTCCAGCTCTTTGCGGTTTTTCACACTTGCCGGAAAATATTTCTCTAGGAAGCAGTCCTTGAAGTTAACCCAGTTCAAAGGTCTGTCAGTTTCAATCATGCGAGTCCTGGCATGTATCCACCAGTTTTCTGCTTCCTCAACCATCATATAAGTGGCACACTCCACCCTTTCAAATTCTGTGCAGGGCAAGGCTCGGAAAATGTGCTCCATTTCCTTAACCCATAAGTATGCTGCCTCTGGATTGTAGCCTCCTTTGAATTGCGAAGGCTTTCTCTTCAAGAAGCGGTCCAACCCATGGAGTTCTCCGGTGCTCCTTGGTTGGTTTTGTCGTTCTATGGCTTCAGCTAAGCGGTTGAAAGCTGCTGCCATATCATTGTTGTTGTGGTTGTTTCTTGCCATCCTATATTCGTAATTTGGTTTATACCAATTCTAGGGAATAATATATATATAAATACTACATAACTATCCTTATTCTATGGTCTATCAGTTAAGCAATCAATCATATAACACATTTATCATATTATCAAGAGGAAATCAAACAATTCTTTTCACAATTAATCAGTCAGACACAATTCATATAGTACACATTTAGCATGTTATCAAGTAAGAATCAAACATTTCACACATTATGCCAAGAAATAGCTCATGTCATAACAATTGGTCCTGAATTTTTGAAAATGCTCTGATACCAACATGTAACGTCCCGTGTAATTTTCCGAATAAATTTTTCGCATTATCGAAGGATCATTTTAAAATTTTAAATTTAATTCAGAGTTTATACATAACAATTAATAACAGCGGAAAATTATCGAACATACTAGTCAAGAATAATTAAGTCCAAGAAAATATTTAAGTAGCGGAAACGAATGTGAAGAGAATAGTACATGACATATTATATTTATTACAACCCATAAATTCAAGTTTAGGTAATAAAGCAAATAGACATCCATCATGGCATTACTCTGCATTCTGCGTGTCATTCACTGTAAAAATTAGTGTAAGAGTGAGACAGAATATAGAATAAATATAAAATAAATAAAATTGCACAAACACAATCAGCAATTCATAATGATATGATGAGTATGCCAAACAAGTCCATTAATAGATATATGATTAGTCAAATGATGTCATGCTGGATCCATTTAGTCTTGGTGGGAATACTGCAGTAAAGTCTCATAGAGACACAAATAGGACTTTAGCATATACCATGAATCCCTATACTTCATGGCGCTTAAGTACCGAAGTACACAATATCAAAGTAGGACTTTTGCATAAACCATGAATCCCTACACTCCATGGCACACAACATAATAGGGCTTAACTCATCATAGAGTAACCCCCCACCAGGGTAGGCAATCATGGAACCCCTAAATTCCATGGTGCGTCCGAATGCTTATGATGCATGAATACCCTTAATTCTCTTTATCATTTAACATACCATGATATCCACATTTCCAAAATCTCTTGGATAATACAAGTCCTCAAGGGACACAATAACCATAATAATTCATAAAATCATGGATTTACTATTTCAACCATACTTGTAATTAACCACAAGGCATTCATGTACATATAAATTAATTATGTCATTCGTAATTATTCACCATCATAATATACTAATTGTGTGATACTCAACAGCATTTATAATAATTCATAATCACTCAAGAATTCAATAGTAAGTCATTACACATAGAGAAAACATCATTTTTATCCATAATAACCATCATAAGTAAATTTCAGCACTTCCAAACAGCGACATACATCAGTAAAACAGTCATAACATGAGCAAAACAACTCCTTTTTAGGTAATTCCACTTTCTGTAGTTTAATAACATAATTGTCCACAACTTTCATGAAGAACACAGTTTCAAATTCTGAACAGAAATACTACTTATTCACGAAATATCATACTGCCTCAAGATAAGTTTTCCAGAATGTACACAGTTTGGTATTTAAAACATATCTGGAATTACAAACGTGATTTTGACATGAAACCAGTTCTAAATTACTCTTAACATAGTTATCTACAACTTTCATGAAGACACCAACAACTAATTCATACTACAAAATTCCCAGTATTGAAAACAAGATTCGGATTTTTCCAGAACTCTAAAATTTCAGAATTTCAGCTTGCACATACATCAGTATTTTGAGTATAACTTGAGCTACAAAAATGATTTCGATGTGAAACCACTTTCTAAAAATCCACAACTTAATTATCTACAACATTCATAAAGATATCCAAGTCTGATTATGCACGCATAGTTCCCTGTAATTCAATATATACACAAAACCAAAGATAAATCTTTCATACGAATATGCTGTAGTATTTTGGCTATAACTTTTGCTATACATGTCCAAATCAGTTGAATCAGGTATCAAAATTCACATAACAAAAAGTTCTACAACTTTCATGAAGAAGTCAGTATCAAAATCACACGTTTTCAATCTCAAAACTGAACAGCAAGATACGAAAATAAAACTGGATTCCTAGGACAACATACAATTCTACCCATTTCATAAGTATTCACAACCCTGTCCCCTCTTACTTGGTTTGAAGACTTTTAGCTGACTGGGAATAAGGTCCCCTGGCTGTCCTGGTTCAGATCGAAGGTGTGTTGATGGAGAAGAATAATTGGGAGTTTTAGAATCAGTGGTGTGTTAGTTTAATAATGTAAAAGCAAGTGGGGAGACAAGCTTTCCCGTGATTGCAACTTAGTGGGCTGTTAGGTGTGTCTGATTGTGGAATAATGGAAGTTCAGATAAGAAATGAGCTGTAAACATTGTCCATTTCTGGCCGTCCTATATACTAGGTAATTAGTGGGATTTGAAGATATTATATATATAATGCCTAAAAGACAAGAAAAGGGTCAAAAAGTTACTTCTGCACTACAAAACCGACCAGAATTCTATTTCCAAGTCCGGTTGAGCATCCGACCTTGTACATCGGCTCAAACTCATCCGGTGCGTACATCCGTTCTAAGGAAAGCTAAGTTAACCATCCTTGAATCCGTCCGGTGTTCATTAATGATAATCTGAACTAAATTCGTCCGGTGTCACCTGAATTGAAGTCAGCTGTGTGAGAGCAGTGTGGAGGGTGTGAGTGCGGTCTAGAGTGTGAGGGCGGTATGGAGTGAGGGCGGTATTGAGTGTATCTTAAGAGATGTCCATGTTCTAAAAGATGTTCTCGTCACTCCGCCAAGGTATTTGACCCCGTCAATGCTTATGACTCCGCCAGACGTGTGACCCCGCCTAAATTTACTACTCCGCCAAAGCATTTGAATTTGTCAATGCTTACGATTCCGTCAAACGTATGACTCCGCCTAGTCTTATTACTCCGCCAAGGCATGAGACTCCGTTTCTGCTTATCACTCTGTTAAAACGTGTGACCCCGTTTGAGCTCACTACTCCGTCAGGGTACGTGACTCCGCCTAAAGGAACAGTTTAATTACCATTCAACTATTCAGTAAGCAAGTAACAACGTCCAAGAGCCAACAGCTCGGAAAACTATACCGTCCAGCAATCAGCAATACGTCACTCATTCTTGTGGACAATTAGTAAGCTTTCCACTTAGGAAAACCGTACCCTTTTATTGTTATCTTCTTTTCTTGGACGGACTCAATTCCGGTCTCGAATGTCGGTTCAAAGTTATCCGTCCTACCGTTCATTTGGTAAAGTGTTGATCCGGTGTGCGACATAAAAGTCAATCCTATCCACGCCGGTTGTCCGGTGTGATGTGGCATTTACTGTCATCCGTTCTTCCCTTTTTGGAACCTTGAGGTCGTCCTAGCCTTGGAGGTCAGAACGGATCAGGATGTTTCTTCCAATCTCACTCAATTTACTCCTTCACCTTCAATCTTTCACTCAGAAATTGGATCTTATCAAAATAGATCTATGTAATTTCTATAATTACACCCAAAAATTCATTTTTGGAGTATTATAAACCATTCATAAAGTGTTTTTATTCATTAATAAACACTTATAAGCCTTACATGCTTCATAATTTACATAATAGAGCTATAATTAAAAACAGGATGTTACAACCATCACTGTATCATAGCTCACCTAACTCAATGTTATTATTCTAATGCATATGCATGCAGATCTGACTCTATTTGATGAGGTTGTATTGGAGTATTTAATATTCAACATATAATATATAACTTTTACCGTTACCAAACCGCCGCCCGTTGCAACACTGTTACTCCAAGTGACTACAGTATCTCGATTAGTGTTGCGGGCTGAGCCTAAAGTCTAATTCTAGAGTAGTTGTTGAACCCTAAGGAATTACCACAAGGTTTGTGCCTTACCATTAGGCCTCTCTTCCATTTGTGCCTCCTCATAGGACCTCTACATCCTATGAGAAGCTTTATACATATGTTATGACAAACATCAATAGTATCATCATTGTCTCTTAGTTACCATCACCAAGGTCCTTTTATTCATCAACAACACATAACATGCACTTCTCACTGACAACCACAAGGCTAAATAACTTCTCAAGCATAATTACCTTTATCAAGCACTCATCTCACACAAGTATCCTCATCATTTGATTACAATATCATCATCAACAATAACTATACCACATTGTTTATCATTATCAACATCAATAACATAATGCATCACCTCATTATCAATAATTCATTGTCACTCATTATATTCAACAAAGTAAGGATATTATTCAACATGAATTTCATGTCGTCATCATCATTGTTAATAACTTAATCATCCACATTCAAAAACAATTATCCGTCATCAACATATATAATTGAACACCAATTTATATGATTATATCCTTATCCATTCATAATTCATACACTTAATATATATTGTTGTCCTCTTACTTAAAATTAGTAATCTTAAGTCATTTCCATGTTCTGAAATCTGACCTATATCAAAACACGTCGACACTCTCCAATTCTAACAAATTAAACTTAATCCTAATTACTTAAGAACCCAAAACACTACAAACCATATCAATTTAAAGAGAAGGGAGATTCAAAAGTTTTGACTTACTAATCACCCGACAGCAACAGTTTCTAAAGCAAATTTAATCTCCAGCGATACCCATGAGTTCAAGTGTCATCTACGACCATGGAATTAAGAAAAATTAAAATGGGTTGAAAGATTAATGCACACACAAAAAGTAAGAGAACTATAACAAGAAAAAAATTATTACAGGTTTAGATGAACCAAGACACAAAAAGTTATAAGTCAAAAATAAAAATTTCATTTTAAATTTTTTAATAAAAGTTACTTTTTCTAATGTCCATTTTTGTTTTCTTAAAAAATATCTTTATGATACTAGTTAACATACCTTTGTTTTTTGTTGTAGGTAAAATCAAAGACCTTATTGATTAAAAGAACGTCTTTTACATACTTTTATAAGGTTGCTAACTTAATTAAATTCTATTTGCTTCAAAAGGTGTAGTATTTTGGATTTTTTTAATCTATCTTTTAAAGTTGTTGTACATCGTATAAGAAATATAATTAATGTATCTTTTTATTTATCTTTTTCACTAATGCGTCTTTTCTTTTTCTATACCTAATATCATTTTTTTAATAACTTCTTGATTTAAACAAAAGATAAAGGAACAATTGCTAAATGAACATTTTAATTTTACCTTGGAATCTTAAAAGAACATATATTTAGAAAAAAATTTATCTTCTAAAAAAAACAGATAAAAAACTAAGGGAATATAACGTATAACATCAAAAAGGACCAAAACATACATTATACTACATCCAATTCTAAATATAAACAAATTTTAATAAAATTTTTTGGTTCCATAATATAAACAAAATTATATTTTTTCAATATCATTAAATGTTTATCTACTAAATGTGTCATCCTTAGTTCTAAATATAAACAAATTTTAATGAAATATTTTGGTCCCATAATATTAGCAAAATTATATTTTTCCAATATCACTAAATGTTTATCTACTAAATATGTCATCCTTATGTGTGTGTCTATATATATATATATATATATATATATATATATATATATATATATATATATATGTGTGTGTGTGTGTGTGTGTGTGTGTGTGTGTATGTATGTATGTATGTATGTATGTATACAAGGTGTATCCAAGGAAAACACAGTCATATGGTAAAAAAAATAAAAACGATTAACTATAACCATTCAGATCTAATTAAGGGATAAGATTAATTTAAGTTTAAAATATTAACATATACTACTTCATATCTTATCAAAGTTAATATCTTATATCCTCCTTGCTGCATAAAATTAAATCATGCATCAAAAAAATATGACACTTCCTATTCAAAATTAAATCATGCTCATTATTTTTTTAGATCACCATAATTATGAAAGTACCCTCTTCTCCCATGAAAGATGAGATTATAATAATTTATAAAATTAAGATATAAAAAATATGAAATAAGAATAAAAAAGTAACATAAATTACTAGAATTTTTTATTTTGATAAATAAATTATTTAATATAACTATACAATATAATTTAATCCATTAAAATAATGTTATAGTATCTAATTGAATCTAAATATCTAAAGGGGTAGTTTGATTTCAAAAGCATTTTCAGTTGTGAAGATTGGATAATTGTTTTTATAATTTATTAAGGATTAATTTTATTGTATAGTTATATTAAATAATTTTTATCAAAATAAAAAATTCTATTTACTTTTTTCTTATTTCATATGTTTTTCTAATCTTAATTTCATAAATTATTATCATCCAGTCTTTCATGAGAGAATGCAGTATATTTTTATTACTATGGTGGTCTCAAAGAAAAAAAGTCAAAAAATAAGCATGATTTAATTATGAATAGGAAGTGTCACATACTCTTTTTTTTATTGTGCATGATTTAATTTTGTGCAATAAAAAGTATTAAATTATAAAATTTTAAATTGAATAATAGATATCAAATTATATAAAATATATTAAGTTGAATAATAGATATCAAATTATATATAAGATATCATTTTTTAAAAAACAAGATATAAGATATCATTTAAAAAAACAAGATATAAGATACTAGTATAACTTTGGTTAGATAAGGAGTAGTAGATGTTAGTATTTTAATTAGATCTGAATAGTCACAATCAATTGTTCTCATTTGTTATCGTATCACTTTGTTCTCACTGGATATATATTTGCAAGACAACTAATGTTTTATGTATTAAATGATATTAGAGGTATTTTAAGATATTACATTAAATATTTAACAACATTAATGTCAATAACTACTCAACTATTATTTTTAATATATGTAAAAATGATTTTTACGTATATTTTAACCAATATATAACCTTTTTCATCCTTTAATATATGATTTTGTTTGAAAAAATTATTTATCCTTAATATAAAATATAATCTCCAGTTTTTCTACACTGTTAGGAATTTGTTTTTTGTATCAAAATATCTTTATTACTCAACTACTATTTTGTAGTCTCGATACTTTCCACCACAAATAATAGAGAGTGGGTCTCAAGTCTCAATCTTATTTTGAAAACATTATATACTTCTTCCGTTTTGAAATTATTATCGTTTTAATATTTTTTATAATTATTATCATTTTGGGAGTTTAAGGTATAATTATTTTATACTTTCTTTGTTATACTTCCCTTAATTTTAAAGATATATAATTTTAGGAAAGTAATTATTGTTTTAATTTTATAAAAAGTAGTTTTATTTTTTCAATTGTATCTTTATTTAAATTCTTAATGGCAAATTGCGGAAAATCAAGATAAATATTTTTGAATTTTTTAGGGGCTTATAAAAAATAACACAGCCTTTTTGTTTTAGAAGTTTATAAAAAGTAACGGATGGAGTATTTTTCAATTGTAATCTCTTATTAAACAATAAAATTAAATAAGGGTATTTTAGTTTATATCAACTTAAATAATTATACATTTAATAATTTTTTAATCTATCTTAGAAACAAAGATTAAAATAAAAATAATTTTAAAATAAAGCATTTCTACTTAACCAAACATAGTTCTCACTGAGATACATGTTTCCCTTAATCATGCATGGTCATGCTAACTCTCATTGGTCAAATTGCAACACTTTTTCTGTTGGAAGTTGTTCTGTTTTGTATCTTGTACACCAACCACACGACAAACCTTTCGTTATATGTTCCTGTCCTCGGATTCAGTTTTTAATTGTCGCTTAACTCATGAATTGGAGATGCTTTCAATTAAATTTAATTTGTGCCTAATAGACATTACAAATATAAATTATATTTGTCGGATGGATTTTAAATCATCTGCTTTAGCTACTTGTACAATAGTGGATAGGTCCTGCATTAATTTCAAAATTTTACACTTACATCAGCATTCAATTATCAAATATAATCCCACAATTTTATCTTCAATTAATCATCATTGGTTGATGTTGTTCAATTGAACTATGAAGATAATATTATTTTACTACTTAAAAACATAAAAATAAAAAGATGATATAGTAAGCGATGAAATATACTTGAGAGTTGAAAATAAGTGTTGATCGGAGAATTTCCAATGCAGGTGAACCTTTCAAATTGCTATTAAATTCATGATCTAGGCAAGAGATAATTTGGCAAACAAAAAAATCTTACGCCCCACTTAGTGATGGTTATGGCATTTTAATTTTAAAACTAAAATTTGTTTGAAGTAAAGAAATTTCATTTTTTAATATATATATATATATATATATATATATATATAACCGGTTAAAACTACATTTCAAAATTAATAAAATTTGATTTTTGATATTCAGTTTTAAGTTTTTAAATTATTATTTGGATTTTAAAAACAATAAAACAAAGAACCATTTGATTGGATATGTAACATCCTAAATTAAAATTAAGACTTAATTATTAATAATTAATTAACAAATGGGGATGTTAAATAATTGAAGGTAAAATGAGCCAATTAAATTATTGGGTTAGGTTAGTTAAATTTAAAATTTAAATTAAAAGACAGTTGGTTTAAGAAATTAACCAAACAAGTAAAAGGATCGAACCACCCCAATGAACCTAAACTAATTAATTAATTTCCCCTTCCCCTTTCTTCCTCTCTACTTCACCTCACTTTTCTCTCATTTTCCACAAGCAAAGAAAGAAAGAAAGGTGTCAAATTTCATTTCTCTCCTCCTCCTCCATTCTCACCATTCCATTTCTTCTCTAAATTAAGGTAAGGTTTCAACTCCATTTTTTCCTTCCCTCTCTCCCATGTGCATGTGTGTGCTAGGAATCAAGCTTCTCCTTTCAAATTACATTCAATAACCACCATTGTTAAGGTAAGGTGTAACATCCCAAAAATTCATAAAAATACTTAACTGAAAGGAATAAATAGCAAATAATTATACATGAGTTAATTAATACCCTAAAAGGTTAGAAATAATTAAATTGAGAGTTTTTATGACTATTCATAATTTATTGTGGCTTAAAAAGCTGAAATTAATACCCGATTAAAAATATGAGTGTCGGACCAACTATCTCTGCTGGTCAGGACTGTCCAGAATATTATTGTGAATCCGAATATGCCTTCGAAATAATTTTTAGTTTGATTTGTCAACGAGGAACAATTTGATCTTTTGTTTAGAGCGAGATGAGCGAATTTGGGCCGTACAACCATATAATGGATGATTGAGATTAATCATGTGAGGAAAAGTTCTCTAAACTTTTTCATATCAAAAGAATGCTTTTGGGAAAGATTTAATCATATTTGTCACCCATCCATGGATCCCAGGAACAACCATTTAGATACATCTGCATTGACTAGAATGAGGAGGAACCATATATATATATATATATATATAGAAGTTATATACAGAAATATGAATGAATGAAATATTTTATGGAATAATTTAGATATAGATATTTTTTTTAAAAAAATGAGTCACACATAAATTATTAAATTAAAGGAATGCCTATCATACTTTTATAATATTAAATTAATAAATCAATAACAAATATATACAATCAAAAGAACGTATCATAATTCCCAATCATGTTTAAATTAATAACAAATATATATCATTAATGTAACATATCATGATTCCAAATTGTGTTTAAAATCATTTACAAATATATACAATTACAACATAACAACATTTTCATTTTACTATTTATCATCATAATCACATATCCCAACTCATCACTTTCTTATTGAAATTATTATTATTACCTCAATCATATTTATTAAACTCATACAATTGTTAATATATAATAATAATATAATCATCAATCTTATTAATAACGTATAATCTCTAGCATAAAAGCCACCTCGTTTGATTATCACAATCAAGCCATCATTAGGCATAAATTTCATATTATCAATATCACATATATTTCAATATTTCATTATCATCTATTGCACACCACTCTAGACATAATTTATGCTTCAATTCTCATCAAATTCATCATTCTCATCATATAAACCTCATTGTAATCACCAGCTTCTTATTACAATTATTTTGATTTCACCAATCATAATTGTCAAATACATCATGTAGTCCTAAACATATTCTAAACCACACATTCGTATATATATCATTCATATAATTACACAAATTCATTTCATAATATAAAACTCATATAACCTTAATTAAATATACCCTACAACATTCCCCTTACCTCACTTCCAATGCTCCTTAATTTAATCGCAAGCATCGACGCGCCAAAGCACTAAAAATCGCAAGAATTACAAAGGGGTTTAGAGATTTAACCATAGAAACCTTAATTTAATTTAAGAAAGCACTTGAAAGTCAATTCTTAAAGCTTTAGAAGCTTAACACAATCAAAACCAACAATTACTTTAAGAAACCCCTTTCTCCGCTAAGCTTCTAGCACCCCGTTTGTAACCTATACAAAACAGAAGTCAAATCCATCAATTAATCTTTCAGTTAAGAGCCATAAGGGACTTTTTAACCAGTTTAAAATCTTAAATTTTAAAGCCTATTTGCTTCCCTAAGAAATTAGGAAAAAGATAGGAAACCTCCATAAAAACTAAAATTGAAAGGTTTCATATGTTTACCTTGTGTTTTCCAATTCTAACCTGCGATTAACTTTGAATTTCACCCATAAATTGGCCTGAATTTAAGCCTTAAACCTCAAGAAAAGAAAGAAGGGAAAAAGAGACCCAAAACTCTGTTTCTATTTCTGTTTGGCGTTGCTACTACTGCAGGGTTTTAATTTTGATTACGAAGTTGATGCTACGCGTCAAATTTAAAATTTTACCCTGACGCTACACATCAACTGGACGCTACGAGTTAGGTAAAATCCCAAACTTTCCTTCTAAATCCCTTCTTAAAACATAAAATAGCCTTACATCCTCAAATCTTCATAATTTAAATATAAAAAACATACGGGATGTTACAGTTATTGTTGCTTCAATTGATAATTTCTAAGTATGTTGGTTTTGTTCATATGAATATGTTGATGATGAATCAATGATTATAATTTTAAATTACGTGAGGTTGCAATATTTGGATATGATATCAGTTGTTGATCATTGAAATTAGGCATGAGGTTGCCATTATTATGTATGTTGTGTTGATGATTAATTATTGGTTGTTACATGTCATGCTTGTTAATATGTTGAGATGAAACCCTTGGTGATGGTAACCATATGGTAGCCCCTGATGATGGTAATCAGGTGGTTTATTGATGATTGATAATTGTTTGGCATAACATTTGCATTCAAACGCTCACAAGACTGTAGGGGGCCTGTGTTGTCGGCCTAGATAGGAGGGCGGCCTTTGGATAAGCAAAGACCCTGTGTGGTTTCCTTTGGGATCCACAGCCACCTTGGATTGGGTTCAAGGCCGACCCGTAACACCTAGTTGAGTTACCGCTGTCACTGAAAGTGACTGGTGTTACATTATGGATGAGTTGTTCAGTACCGGTAAAATGGAGTTGATTATATGTTGTAAAAAATTTATACATTGCAGCGTAATTTCCATCATTAGAGTCGGATCCACATGCATATGCATTTGCATATAGATATTAGGGTTTAGAGGCTGTTGGACAGCTTATGTTATGTATCGATATGTTTGGATGCATTTGAGGTAATGCAATTATGTCAAATGACAGTGATGATGATAACAAGGATGATTTTACATATGATGTTTGTGTTGAATTGTGTTGGATCCGGTTCAGTACCTATTCACCCCTAAGTTGCGGTTATTTTTCAGTGGATGTGGACTAAGGCGATGCTTGGTGATTACTTGGTTGGAGTATGGTCTTGGAGACCCATATAAATATGTATATATATATATATATATATATATTTGTATAACTTTTAGGTATTGTATCACCTTAGTCGGTGCTTTTGATACATATGTTATATGTTTGTCTATAACGAACATAGGTAACTAATAACCTCATTGAAGGTTTAGTAGTTATTTTGGTTTGCTAAAATAAAAAAAAAATTTCCCGTTTTTTTATTAACTAGTGTCACATATGTAATTAATGAATTTTTAGATTAAATTCATTGAAATAATAAATAGAGTAACAAATTTCTCTGTAGTTAATTCAGTTCATTATGAACCTAATTAGTGAGCAAATCATATTTACATGAATCTCAAACTTAGTTTGCTTAACACCAAGCATCATGTGATCAAACTAGGGATCAATTGAACTTTTCTATTCATCCAATGCCATGGGCCAAACAAATGATACATTCTCCCTCACAATGAAAGCATATTGCCATTTCTAACTTTAAGTCCAAGAATTAACCCCAAAATGTGTTAATTCTAAGTAGTAGAAAGAATCCAGCTTCGGTGGAGTCACAAAATTTTTATATTTTCTGCATTCGTATTTATTAAATTATTGGATACATAATTGCATAATCTATTTAATTTAAATTTAAAAATAAAAACTAAAATGAAAAATGTGAATATTATTCTTATTTATAATATAGATTTAACCTAAATTAAGCGTATTTATATTAAAAATTCATCTTTAATTAGTTAAAATAAAAATTGATCTGGTCTGAATACCGGACCCTCAAGTTGTGACGTTAACATAGCTGTTCCAGAGGGGCAACCGGTATCACAGGGTAGTATCTTCACACCGGTTATCCGCTCTCATCGGATACTTCATCCGTTCTCACCTCATCGGATACTTCATCCGCCCTCACTTCCCCGTCACGTATAACCGTTTGCCTCAGTGTCACAATGAGATAAGAGGGGTTATAACTTATCAAGTGTGGATACTCTGTACAGCGGAATGTGCCAATATCACTTGCAGAAAGGAGTAGGTACGATCGCAGGCGTGATGTACGGAAAAAGTGATTATCCTCCATCCCTGTGTCAGAATCGTACACTGATAATTGACCTACCCCCTGTCACACTCTGAGCACTGAGCCACTTTGATTGACACTCTATACACGGTATCAAAACTTATGGGTCCACCTGCATCCAACGATTCATTTTCCACGTCCAACTATAAATAGCATATTCCAATACACATGCAAGGGGACGTTGTTCTAACTTTCATCTTACTATTGCATTGCTTGAGCATTCACAGAGTTTATATACACTCTCCTAACTTGAGCGTCGGAGAATCTTCGCAGGTGACACCACCTTTCGCCCACTTCAACGCGAAACTCTGATGTGAAGGATCTCCAGGACAACGAGACCGGTTTCTCCCACTGAGACGCCGGATTACAATACCGGATACCCACTGTACCGGTGTATAAACACTAAAATACATATACTTTTGTGGTTGGTCCCACACCGGATCGTAGACCCCGGTTCAAACCAGTTCAAAAAAAAAATATTATTCATAATATCCTTAGTTACTATAATTATATATTCAATTAATAAATATATAGAAAATTTAACTTTTTAAATCATATATATATAATTAACTAGCAATAAATTAAACTAGCATACCTATGCCGTGTACGACTTGCGTTGATTTATTATTATTATTATTATTATTATTATTATTATTATTGGTATTCATTAAATTTTATAAATAATAACAAAAAATAATAATAGTATAACATATTGCGATGTCTCACCTAAATTTCCAGAATTAATTATGGCGTCCCGCTTAAATTCTCAAAATTAATCCCTAGGGTTTTATAGAAATTAGAGGATTTTTTTTGCGTCGAATACAACACCCCAACGGATTAATTCCAAGAACTTAAGTGACACGCGACTTAACGATACACACAACAAAAATATAAACTAAAAGTCCTATCGGATATCCTTCCCTTCCTATATATAATGATATGAGTTGGGAACCAAGGAATACATATCCCAGAACATCAATCATACCACATGACCACAATGTCAAAATTCACAATCATCAAAGTTTAAACAATTCCTAGACATAGAAAGTATTAATTCTTCAACATCATATCATGACAAGATTTAAACTAAACCTCTAGTGAAGTATTAACTACCTATTTACTAACAATTAGATAAATATAATCATCACAATTACTAAAAGATGGCATCAAGCCTCACAGCCATAATTACTTGCTAGCTTAGGCCAACCGAAAGGTCATACCAAGAATCTATATAGATAGAGTCAAAACTAAACTTTTGGCATCACATACGTGTGTTCGCCAAATTAAACCAATATCAAAGGGCTATATAACATAAACTTTAGAATATCAACAGAACCATAAAGATTAAACGTTCATCTAAAACAACACAACAAAATGATTAATTACAACCCTTTCACTTTGGCATTGTAGTCCCTCACTCCGAGATCACCAGGCGACATTATCACCTTAAAAACTCACTAAAATGAAAGTTAAGGGGTGCGTACCACTCTAAGTAGTAAATAGCAATTAACAGATAGTACCCATTGGGTCGAGAAATTTAAAATATTATAACCATAATATAATCGCACGTAAACCAACAAAGTATCTCTCAAATCATCAATTCAATCTCCAATCACTATCAAGAACATGTCAATCATCAATTCAGTATTTTTATATCAAATATCATCATATTACCTCCAAACTTTCATCAACTAAACATACATCAATATTCTAATACTCTCAAATGTAGTATTTGAGTGTCATGGACTTTAAAAATTAGATGCTTTTCAAATGCATAAAAGCATGCAATACGGATCCGATTTCACAACAAGGCAAATCATAATGCCAAAGGATAATCCATATAGCAAATTGTAGAGCTATAAAGTGGTGGATATCCAAGTAACCACATAGCAAATTGTAGTGTTATAATCGGTGGTGCCTTGAGGACCGCACAACAAATCATAGTGCTACAATTGGCAGCCTCATGAGAACTACACATCAAAACGTAGTTTTATAATCGCTAGTCTCAAATAGTAAATCGTAGTGTTGAGCGAATCGTAGCGCTTTATTAATGCATATGATGCCATGGTAATGCAAAATGCATTGATGCGAATCATAGTGCATACATAACCACTCTTGACATCATAGCCCAACTTCACCAACCTCAATATTCATCAATTCAACCACCATCAGTAATGCATATCATTTACAAAAATCATTAACAATACCTAATTAACGCAACAAGTTTCAACAACATATAGCGTCTCCACAGGACACAACCAATAACATTCCAATAAAATAGTATCAATCAATCATCAACAATGTTAAGCACTATGTGACACACCGTAAATATTATTTTATAACATAAAATCCAGAATCTCTAAGATATTTTCAGCACCATCATGGGCCATTGCAAACAATGACACCCACCATGCAATATATTCAATAGCATTTCATGAATCATATTCCCATAAAATTAATATCAACATCTATCAAACACTAAACTTCCATTTATGAAAAATATTTTATAACACAAATAATAATTATATTTTTATTTTATAAAAACCAAATTTTTTTAGGCATCAATACTTAAAATAAACATTTAAATTTTAAAACCCGCCCTGGAATTAGTAATCCTTATTCGCTATTCAAATGATAAACCCCCTCGTACGTCAACACGTACCTCAAGGAGTTATCCGGCACTTTAAAATAAAGTATTGACTTCTGACTCAACTTTGAACGTCTATGTCCTATATTTTGAAATTTTTGAAAAATTAATTAAAAATACTCTCATAATTCATAAATTACCGAAACATTAAAATCAACGTTAGAAAGCCAAAATAATGGAGTCTCAATAAGGATCATACCTATTGAGGGTTTTAGAACTTGTCGACGAGGTGTCGAAACTACCTTGGAGCTTTAAAATCCTACCAACGTTTTTTGAATGTACATGACCAAGACAAAGAAGAGAAGGGGGAATGTCAAAAATATTGCATGCAACGGAAAAGAAAAACATGCATGTGACCAGAAAGAGTAACATGCACATGCTCCACTATTTTAATCATAACTTAAGTTACAGGTGTCTAATTTTAGTGATCTCGGTCTTAAAATTTTTGTAACGAAATTTGCTACAACTTTTATGAAGACACCAAATGCCAATTATTAGCTAATTAGTCCCAGATTTGGAAAAAAAATGTTATTGACCTGTATCTAATTTCCAGCCAGAACAGCCTTCCGTATTTTGGGCATAACTTTCGCTCTAGTTATCAAATTTAGGTGTTCCATAGCTTGTTGGAAAGAGGAAAGAAAAAGGGACAATTTTTGTCTTCATGATTTTTCCAAAAACACAACGGAACTGCCCCATGCAGACCGATCAAAATCCCACAAAACCATACTTTTGGTTAACAACCGAGACCGACTGCCCTTATGATTGAATTCCTAAAAAGGGACCTGATTAATTTCTTAATTTAATGGGTAATTCTAAAATTTTAATTTACCCACCCTCTCGATTAATTAATTAATTAATTATGAGCCGTTAAAAATAAATGGAGTACCTGATTTATTTTCCTAAAATACCCCAATTAATTAAAATTGGATGTTACACTGTGAGAGTGATGGTGAAGAATGATTTCAAAGAGAGATTGGAGTGAGTTAATGAGTATTTAAAGAGAGAGTGAAAGTGAATGAGTGAGTGAGTGAATGAGTAGGAAAATGGAAGGTAAGTAAGTGAGTGAGAGGAAGAGAAAAAGAAAAGGAACTAACCTAATTAGTTCAGGATGGTCAAGAGTAATTTGGTCCTTTACCCCTTTTGGTTAATAATTGCTGAAACCAAATACTCTTCGATTTAAATCCTAAAGACCAACTCGATGAATTCCCCGACTTAATGGGCCACCATAAAATTTTAATCTATCGACCATTGAATAATTAATTAATTAATTACGAATTGTTAAAATCGGGATGTTACATTATCAATTTACTATTCAATATTTCATTTATTATCAAATTAAACACAATAAATCAATATAACAACCTAGTAATTTGAAGAGATTTTATTCTTATCAAATCCATTTATTATATTTTAACACTTTTTATTCCTATCAAAATCAAATTAACCAATTAAATGCATGTTACTAGTTATGCTATAAAAAAGAATTTAATTATGAAATTTGATGATGAAAATAAATGAAGCCATAGTTCATAAAGTGTTAACATATGTTAAAATTGCCTAAAATAACTTTAAAAATGTTTCACAAATATATATAATATAGATATAGATATAAATAAGAATGATTACCACCAAAAAGAGTAATGATTATGATTCACAAGTTTTCCTTTCATTCTTTAATCTTTTTAAAACTTTTATACTTCATCCTTTCTAACGAACTATATGTCAACTTTATTTTTATTTTTACTTTAATTTTATGTTGGTTAAATTACTTCATGTAATGAAATTTCTTTCTTTATTATGGTTTCATCTTCTTTTGATTAAAGATCATGTATGGTAAGTCTCTTTAATCTCCTTTTTTTGTGCATATAATTTCCAAAGTTGAGTGTCAAACATGGATATCACAAGTGTATAATGTAATAAATGTATTTATTTAATTTCTCAATATTTTTAATTCTACTTTAACTTTAAGTTCCATTGAATGATTTCTTAGGCATTCTTTTATTTGTTATGGTTATAAATGGTTTTGTCTTTTGATTAATTTTTTCAATTTCACCTTAGCATGATTTAATATACATAATTTTTTTCATCAAGTTTAATTTTAAGATTTTTTTATCTATATTTGTTTTTTAGGATAACCTGTCTTTACTTTATTTGATTTTTGTTTTTTTACTTTAACTGATTTTTGTTATGAATATTTTAATATTTATGGATGTCCAAATTGCTCTATAAATTGGACTCCTAAGCAAGCATAATGAACACTCTCAATTTCCACTTCAACATTGATTACTCTCTCTAATTCTCTTTACTCTCTCTTCTCTCTTACTTCTACTTTAATTCTCTACTTTCATTTCCTCTAAACTTCAATTTCTATTGTTAAGTTATAAACTTTCATAATACGTTATCAGCACCACATTCGTCCAGATTGCTTTAATCCATAAAGAGATTTATTCAATTTGATTGAATAATTTTCTCGAGGATTTGTTTTATATGCTTCATGCAAATGAAATCCTTCAGGGAGTTTCATATATATGTCATTTTCAAGTGAGCCATATAAATATGCTGCAACAACATCCATAAGGCGTAAGTCAAGCCTTTCACGGATTGCCAAACTTATCAAGTATCGAAAAGTAGTGGCATCCATCATTGGTGAATATGTTTCTTCGAAATCAATTCCAGGTCTTTGTGAGAATCCTTGTGCAACAAGTCTTGCTTTGTATCGCACAATTTCACCATTTTCATTTCTTTTTCTCGTAAAGACCCATTTGTACCCAACTAGTTTTACACCTTTGGGTGTTTGGACTACAGGCCCAAAAACTTTACGTTTTACAAGTGAGTTTAACTCTTCTTGCATTGCCTCTTTCCACTTTGGCCAATCATTTCTTTGTGCACATTCTTTAACAGATTTTGGCTCATGATTTTTGTCATCATTTATAATATCAAGAGCTACTTTGAATGCAAAAATTTCATCAACATCGACTTCAGGTCGATTCCATTGTATACCATCCATGACATAATTTATCGAGACCTCTTTGTTTGTATCAATTTCAGGTACCTTAGTTTCTTCTGGATTTGAAACTTTGATTATGTCAGGAGACCCTACTGGAGTCTTTATATCCTCGATTCGACCATCCTCTTTATTTATTTTTCTTTTCCGAGGATTTTTATCTTTTGAACCAACAGGTCTGCCACGTTTTACTTTGGCTTCAGACTCATTTGCAATTTTAGATTGTCCTTCAGGGATATCAATCTTTATTGGAGTATTAACAGCTGGTATATGTGACTTAGTCACTCTTTTTGGATCAGTAAATGCATTAGGCAATTGGTTTGCTAAATTTTGCAAACTAATTATTTTCTGAACTTCTAGTTCAGATTGCTTTGTTCGAGGATCAAGATGTGATAGAGACATCTCATTCCAGCTAATCCTTTTATCCAACTATTTATTTTCTCCCCCTAATGGTGGGAAAATAGATTCATCAAAATGATAATCAGCAAAACGAGCTGTAAATAAATCACCTGTTAAAGGTTCAAGATATTTTATTATGGATGGACTTTCATATCCAACATATATTCCCAACTTTCTTTGAGGTCCCATCTTAGTGCGTTACGGAGGAGAGATAGGAACATATACCGCACTTCCAAAGATTCTTAGATGAGAAATATTTGGTTCTTTACCATGAACCAATTGTAAAGGGGAATATTCATGATTACTTGTAGGCCTGATGCGAATAAGTGCTGCCGCATGCAAGATTGCATGTCCCCAAGTTGAAATTGGGAGTTTTGATTTCATTAACAATGGTCTTGCTATCAATTTCAAACGTTTAATCAATGATTCAGCAAGTCCATTTTGTGTATGAACATGTGCTACAGTATGTTCAACATCAATTCCAATGGACATACAATAATCATTAAATGATTGAGATGTAAATTCACCAGCGTTATCAAGGCGTATTTTCTTAATTGGATAATCAGGAAAATGAGCTCTTAAACAAATTAATTGAGCTAGTAATCTCGCAAACGCCTGGTTGCGAGTTGATAATAAGCAAACATGTGACCATCTGGTTGATGCATCAATTAAAACCATAAAATATCTAAATGGTCCACATGAAGGGTGTATTGGTCCACAAATATCACCTTGTATACGCTCTAAAAATATAAGTGGTTCATTCCCAATTTTCATTGGTGATGGCCGAATGATTAATTTTCCTTGAGAACAAGCAGCACATGAGAAATTCTTAGTTTGCATAATTTGTCTGCTGGACAAATAATGACCATTTGAATTCTCAACTATTTTTCGCATCATAATTGATCCAGGATGGCCTAATCGTTCATGCCAGATAACAAAGTCATTCTTATTTGTAAACTTCTGGTTTACTATGGCATTTGTTTCAATTGTACTAATATGTGTGTAGTACAAACCGGAGGAAAATGAAGGCAATTTTTCCAATATACATTTCTTACCAGAAATTAACTTTGTAATGTATAGATATTCATCATTTCCTTCATTTGTGGTCTCAATATGATATCCATTTCTGCGGATATCCTTAAAACTCAATAAATTTCTTTGAGACTTCTTAGAATATAATGCACTTTCAATGTGCAATTTTGTTCCTCCAGGCAACAAAATACTGGCTCTGCCGGAGCCTTCAATTATATTTATACTACCAGATATTGTATTAACATTTGCTTCTTATTTTACTATATGGTAGAAATATTTCTCATTCTTGAGAATGGTATGAGTTGTTGCACTGTCTGCGAGACATATATCTTCGCCATTCACATGAGCATTCATTCTTCATTAAATAAATAAAATAAATCATGAGTAAAATATAATTAACAATATTTAACAAAATTTTATTGATAAAGACAGAATTTACAACAAAACAAATTACATAAAACATTAAAATAATTTATTTAGGGGCACTCCCTTCTCCAACCGAGTGGTCAAATTCTTCTTCAGGAAGAGTGAGAAAATCATCAACACTAAAATCAGAGAAATCATCATCTATACCAGTAAAATTTGTCTCTATTATTTTCCCTTTATTTTTAAGGGATTTTTGGTATAGATCTACGAGATGCTTTGGTGTGCGACAAACTCGAGACCAGTGTCCCTTACTACCACAACGATAGCAGATGTTTTTAGTTTGTTCGCTATTTTGAGCATCTGTCCCTTTTTTCATAAGTTCTTTATTTTTCCATGTGAATGATGATCTCTTATCATTTCGACTATAACCACGACCATAACCATATCCACGACCAATACCATGTCCCCGAGCATTACCTCGTCCACGACCGCGGCTACGGCCACGACCACGACCATGAGTATTATGATCGTGCGTTGCTACATTCACTTCTGGGAATGGAGCAGTTCCAGTTGGACGGGATTCATGATTTTGCATAAGCAATTCATTATTTTGCTCAGCCACAAGGAGACAAGTAATTAATTCAGAATATTTCGTAAAGCCCTTTTGGCGATATTGCTGCTGCAGGAGCAAATTGGATGCATGAAAAGTAGAGAATGTCTTTTCTAACATGTCACTTTCAGTGACTTGTTCTCCACATAATTTCAATCTCGAAGTAATTCTAAACATTGCAGAATTATACTCATTTACGGATTTAAAATCTTGAAATCGTAAATGCATCCATTCATAACGGGCTTTTGGAAGAATTATATCCTTTTGATGATCGTATCTTTCTTTTAGATTATTCCACAAAACAAGAGGGTCTTTAACCGTTAAATACTCATTCTTTAAGCCCTCATGGATATGGTGACGTAAAAATATCATGGCTTTAGCCTTATCTTGACTGGATGCCTGATTTCCATTTTTAATCGTGTCTCCAAGACCTTTTGCATCTAAATGGATCTCAGCATCTAATGTCCATGATAGGTAATTTTTTCCAGATATGTCAAGAGCCACGAACTCAAGGTTGGTAATATTTGACATATTTATTTCTATATAAGAAATTAAAACAATATATTAGATATTATTTCAAATAAATAAATTTATTAATTATAGATATCTAATAATGGTAACAAGTCAATAATTATTATGAATATGTTTTATTTTTATTTAATTATAAGAACAATATTTTTAAAAAAAAAAATAGAGTAACTTAAATGATCCGGTAATAAAGATTTATAATTTTTATAAAAAGTCATTCAGATATTAGTGGCCTAATGGTAAAGTGATAACTTATCATGTTATAAATCCTGGGTTTGAATCCTTAATAAAGTTATATTATTTATTGACTTCTTTACTTATATAAAATATATTATATTTTTTAACGAGGCACATTCTTAAGTATGGACATCCAAGGGGGAGTGTTATGAATATTTTAATATTTATGGATGTCCAAATTGCTCTATAAATTGGACTCCTAAGCAAGCATAATGAACACTCTCAATTTCCACTTCAACATTGATTACTCTCTCTAATTCTCTTTACTCTCTCTTCTCTCTTACTTCTACTTTAATTCTCTACTTTCATTTCCTCTAAACTTCAATTTCTATTGTTAAGTTATAAACTTTCATAATAATTTTGGTTTTTTCCTTTTAACTTTATGTTGTGATGATTGATTTAGTATGATTATTTTATTTTATTATGATTTGCCTTCCTGACTATTATTTGGCATTATTTAGGGTATTAGTTTTTTTTCCATCTTATCAAATAGTTGATGCGCTACTTTTTTTTCTTTTCATTTCACTTATTTTTATATTTAAGTTTTGTAATTACGTTTTTTACTACAAATTTACATGCGCACATATAAATAAATTTGACTAAATTATTTAACATTATATAAATAATATGATACCAAATATAATATTTAATAAATAATCATTAGTTTTTTTATCAGCAAAGAAAAAATATATTAAAAAGGTAGAAGGGGTACCTTAACCCGTATACAAAAAAATTACAAAATAAAGAAGATTATCCGGATAAACATAACATAGGTTCCTGAAACCAATCAACAAAACCCCAAAAGAAATCTCTCATTCAAAACCTTAACCATAATCAAGACCTGTATTGAATCTGTTCAAACATTTTTTGACTATTTGCAACTCCACCTTTGAAAATGATATCATTACGTATCTCTTAAATAGTCCAAACAGTAACAAACTACGTCACAACCATCTCAAGTTGAGTTTTTTGTGTTTCCCCGTATCCCAAAGTACTTTCGAAATGATCCTTAACACATCAGTGTATCACTGAAGAGTAACCCAACCAGTCAAAACAGGAATGCCATAATACATTTGAAATTTTACATGAAAAAAAAAGATGAAAACAACTTTCAGCACACTCACCATACAAAACACACAAAGAACTAGAATTATCAAATACTATCCCACGTGTAGACAAATTAACCTTAGATGGAAGACGATCAAGGATTAATCAAGGATTAATCATTCGTAAACAAAGTTATTGTTTTACCTATATTTTATTTATATTAAGTCAGATTTTTATATATTACAAGCCGAGAAATATAAAGTTTTAATATATTAACTATAGTATTTAACCAGAAAAGGATAAAAAATAATGAAATCTTAAGTTCAAATTTTAAAATAAATAAAAAGTAGATGAGTTGATATTTATATTTTTGTTTAATTTTTTATTTAATTTACAGGAATTTATGCAATAGATGTTAAAAAAATCTATTAAAGAAATAGAAAGTAGATGAAAAAATATACAATTATTATATTATTTTTTAAATAATATACATTTAATAAATTGATTGATAATGAAAAAGCCTATGCTATCAATCTTTTTAGTGCAATTATATCATTGTTATAAAAGAAATCAATCTGTTAATATTTATCGATTCACCACAATATTATCAATGAATCTACCATCATAAATTTATTATACTTGTCTTTTGAAAATTATTTATTTAAAGTTACATACTTTAAAGAATCCTTTTAATAATTTTTTTTTAAAATTTTAAGTTAAACCTCTAACTTTTTTTTAGTTAGTTAAGTTCCGTATCTTATAAAAATAATTTAGTTAGATTCTCTTCATATAATTTTCACTAATAAACTTCATCAACTAAATCATGACTTAGCAGATAAACATCACACATGGTCTATCCTCATTTGTTAACTGTGTAACCCTGTCACACATGTTAAATGTTGCTTACATGGTGACTTCTTGTGTTAAGTGTAAATGACACATGGAGTCATCAATAAACATTTGACACGTGAAGTTTGTCATGTCAATAGGGTTTGGTATATCAAATCTTCATTAATGAAGTTAGTAAAAAATGGAATAAGGGGACCTGATTGAAACATTTAAGAAAGATAAAGTATCTAACAGACTAAAAAAAGTTAGAGATCTAATTTAAATTTTCTAAAAATATAAGGGACTAAAATAATGATTTACTTATTTAATATATATAACCCTTCATCACGATAATGCTTTTATATAATTCTTAATTTTAATTATTTATATTTTACTACACTTCATCACAATAATATATTTAAATAAGTTTTTTAAAAAATGTCTCTTAAATATTAAAGTGTAAATAAACCCATTTATTACATTATATTATACACCTATTTTAACCACCGATATAAAAAATATTATTTATATTAATTATTAAAAACAATTAATGTAATATGTGTAAATGCACCTAATCCAAATTGAAATTAAGTAATGCTAGCTCAACTCAAGATAAACGGCCAGAATGTTTGGCCTTGTCAATTTAAGGAATCGGACCTACACAAGGTTAATTTATTCCGATAATGTTTTATAAACATAAGGTAAGGGAGGATTGTTGATAACTACAAAGTCAAATATAAAGTCCCCATCAATGACTTACATAGGAAATTGATAGCAGAGGAATATGATTAGCAAAGCAATTTAAAAAAAAAAAGATCTAAGGCGAAAGAAGCTAGCTATTATATTTTACCAGATGTGTAGAAAAATTAAATAATTGGCAGGGCATAGCAAGATTCACTCCTGGATTCAACCACTTGATAAAAATTTTGAATTTTCTCTCTCTCACTCTCTCTCTCTGCCTGTGATCAAGTATAATAATATATTTGAGACTATTAATTACAGTTGGAAGTTCAAGGCCTCAAGCTAGATTTGTTTATAAAGAAGCCTAGTTGGGATTTGTAAGCTATATATATATATATATATATATATATATATATGTTTGTATATCAGAGAACTGAGAAAAGGAGAAGGAAAAGGAGGAGGGAAGATAAGAGAAATGAAGAGGAGCAGAGATGTGGAGAAGAGGTCAGAGATAAACTCTGCAATTGAAGAGTTGTCCACGCTTGTTATAGTTAAGCCTGGAGGAAATCAAGATACTGCACACATCCCAACCAAGCCTTTCCTATCTCTATGTAACTTGGTTCTACAAGTTCTTGGTTTGTTTACTACTGAAACTTGTTTTTATTTTTCATTTTTCAAACTTGAATGTGATGTAACACCAAACACATTGTCATTATGCTTGATTGATGCTCTCTTGCAGATAAGATAGGGCCAACCATGGCTGTTTTGAGACAAGACATCCACCAGAATATTAAGGTAAAAAATAAAAAAAAATTTTATGGCCTAGTTTGACTCTCAATTCAGTTCACTTGTTGGAAACCATTCTGTGCATGATGATAACCATTAGGGTCTTCTAAATTTTTGTGTATTAGGATGAGGTGTTGTATTGGTGCCAGTTTTTCAGTTGAACTTGTAATTGCACATTGGTTGACCAGTCAACTACCAATTATTAGCTTGTTGTATTAAGTTTTATATTACTGCAGAGGCTGGAAGTGATGCATGAATTGAATCCCTCAGTGAATTCAAATATGGTTGAAATATTGAAATCAGAAGCTAGCAAAAGCATCGCAAAGAAGAGGACCAGTTGCAGTAAAGCCCTTCTTTGGCTCACTAGGTAATCATATATTTATACCATATTGTTCTTTTCTTTTCCTATTTGAACATCCTCATACTTATGTTTCGATTGCATTTTAACTACACGTACTCATATTAAATAACAGCAAAAACTATCTTACCTTGTATATCACACTTACTGATGTGCCACACTGCAGATCCCTGGACTTTTCCTCAATATTGTTACAAAAACTAGCAAAAGATTCTAAAAAGGATATGGAGCAAATAGTTCAAGAGTCTTATGCTGCAACTTTGACACCATGGCATGGATGGATTTCATCAGCAGCTTTCAGAGTATAAACTTTTTTATGCTTGTTGATGGATTTTACAGGCTAATCTATAAGTTTCAGCCAAGCTTGAGCAATTTATTCATCAAATTTTTGACCTCATGAAATCTTGTGCTTCAAATAAAACATGAATAGTTTAGCATAGTGAAAAAAGTTGTGCAATTGGTTTATGCAGAACTAATAGAAATGGTACTGCAGGTGGCTATAAAACTAGTGCCAGATAGAGAAACTTTCATGGATCTCCTCAAGGAAAAAGATGAAAACTGTGACACCCTAAAGGAGAAAATGCAGATCATGGTTTCTTTGCTTGTCCCTTTTCTTGAGGATATTCATTGTATTCTTGTAAGCATAATTTGGTGCTCTCTGTCATAACTTCAATTCATCATGCTCATTCAATTTTCTTCGTGTTAGCTTATGAATATATTTTTTTTTTGCAGAAAGTGTATAACTTGGACAGGCTTAAGTCAACGTGAAGTCAAGATAGAAGAACTGATGTACAGCTTTGTGTAGTGTATATTTTTGCTTCATTCCCCACTGTTTTATTGTAAATAGCTTGTATAGTAAAATCTGCATCGACACAGCTCTGTAGTTAGAAGTTTTCCTTAGGGTGGTCAATGTATACTTTATACAAATTCAAATTTGATTCTTTCTACATGAAGGATCAAATTTAGAGCTAGGTACATGAAAAAAATGGACAGAATTAGTTGGAGTTGAATATGACAAATATGTAAGTATAAATTACTATACACAAGACGGGTGAATTGTGTTACTTTTCAGAAAGTACCGAAATAAAGTGGGCTTGCACCGTCCTCTGCATCAAAATTCATCCAATTATTAAGGATGAAGATGTTATGGATCAAACTCAACCCTAGGAATCAAGAGAACTAGTTTAGTTGGTTAATTAGGGTATTTAAATTTTCTTGAAACGTCTTTGATTCCTATTGAAACAAAAATAAAAAAAAAACACTCAACTGTAGGATCATAAAGACTCCATACTATTTCATAATGATGTACTGTACAGTTTAAAGAGAAATCCAGTACTTGATTGCCAAGCTGAAAATTTTCTTACTTATTATTGAGCATAAACATTTGTTTATAGAAGGGGCTAATATGCTCCACTGTGCACTGTACAGTGCTCATACAAAAATTTTCAAAGGTAAAATGATAGCTCAGCATACGGTTGAAGTTTTAAATTGTTATCAACGGAAATCTCATGATTGCAAATACATCACTTTCTTTTTTGCTTTCCTCATTTGTTGCTTCACAACCAGGATTTTGCTATTTATAAGAAATGCCAACCTTGAAGACACTGTTAAACCCTCATGCAATTAAAGTGGTCATGGCTAGATTTTTGTATTTTACACAATAATTTCATGATTGAATACACTGAATTGAATAATCACTGCCTTCATTGTGGCAAAATCCTGAAATAACCAATTACCGGTTCTGTCATCACAAAATTGCATGGAAGATGCATGATCTATACAATATGACGTGAACAGTATCACTGAAACTCCATCCTCCAAATGGTTGATATTCAAATAAAACTCATTTGCTTTAATTATTGAGTTTATCTAACTTGGGACAAGAAATTATAAGTGTAAAGTTTTTTTTGTTGAAAATTGTGTTAATCATGTTTTGGAAATGACCACTTGGAAATCACAAGTGTTGGACACTATAAAACAACTCAAAATCTTAAAGTGTCAAGTGCATAGGTGTTTATACTTATAAACCATTCGACCCGCCTACACATACTCAATACGGGACTAGGTCACGCTCGGATACATCAATATGTGGTTTTCTAGACTAGTTCAAATGTAGGTCAGGTCCATCCCCACAATGAGTTTTTTAAGTCAAGTGAATTATAAGGAGGATTTTGAAGTGAAATCAGGGCTGCAACTAAGCCAGCATTGCTTGCTATGTTTGGCTCAGTGAACCGTTGGTTGGTCCTTTGATCCATGAAATTATCTTTAGTGTCTGGCCCTCCCACCATGGCTCCCAAGAGAACTTGTGGATTTGGATCTTTGGAGTTTAGCCATCCCTTACCATCATCACAAGAGTAATGCCTATTATTCCAAGGGATTGATGCACTTCTGTGATGAACCTGGACAGGAAATTTGTCACCATAACCCACTAAATAGCTCATTTTCATTGGGTTTTGCCCCAAGATGTAGTTAACCTGAAGAGCACATAACAGGAGGAAGCAAAGTTAGACCAATTTCAATTTATTGGTAACAATGCAAGTAGTCATGAGGCCAAGAATATGCCTGAGAAGTAGCAAGACCACGGAGCATTGCCACCGAGAATGTGTCTGTCTTGCAACTTGCACCAGACATTTTGAGATGATCAAGGTAATCACTGTACAATTTACTGAGAAAAGATGCTGTAGCAGCATACTGGAGTAATGGCCCATTATCAGGTTTTAGGATAATCAATCCACCTACCATTCAGAGTAAGCCTTGTTAAGAGTACTAAATCTTGTCGAACTTTGGTTTTTGTATTAACTACAGGTAATCTTACTTGAAGTTTAATTACAGACTTGCAGTTAAGCTAAATCTTTCTGAACTTACTCTATTTGATAAATATTTGTGCATATAGAATACATCAAAGTGTTGGATTTAAAGCTCTTAAGTTAACAAAAATGTATATAATTTGAAGTCTTGCTCATATTTCATCGACTTCATTTTGAGGATAATATAAATATGAATAGGAGTTACAATTGATGAGGAAATTACTTACCTGGTGTCCTGCTAAAATATTTGTTGGATAGATAAGAACACATAAGGGAATCAGTAGAGTTAGATGAGAGTTTCAACACATCCTCATGTGGGAAGCCAGGATCACGGAAATATCGAATACCGGTTAGCAAAACCTACAAAGATTAGTTTCAAAACCAAAACCATGCTAAGATTTCTTCTCAAATTCTGCTAAAAGTGAAGTTTTATGAGTCTATTGAAGACACCTCAACAGCAATGAGCTTGTTATTCCAATCAAGGATCCCATTCTCAAAGGATGTTTCATCACTCTTGGCTGATAAAAAAATTGCAGTTGCATTTGCAAGGTAATTAGCATTTTCAGTAGCAAGAAATAACCAAGTTGCTCCCCAGGCTAACTCATCTTTATAACTAGTTGAGTTATAAAGCTTTCTCGCTTGTTTTCCACATGCATCAACCATGGTGTAGGTCCCTTGTTTCGCATGATCTTTCCTTGTGATTGCCTCATATAGGCTTTCTGCTGCTTGGACTACTTTCCCCGAGTAATCTTTGTCTTCTTTGAATACCATCGATGCTGCAGATAATGCTGCCACTATTTCACCACCTAAGTCTGAAGCAGAGCTATCACAGGTTGAAACAAATCTCTCATACTTCATGTCTTCAGGTCTTTGCCAGCAATTTATATCATTAGGATCTTCATTGTTACTAACGGTACTTCCAACCTAATGAAATTAGATAAAAAAAAAGGAACAATTTATTAAAAGTTTACTACTTCATATAAATGAGAATGAATTCATGCCTATGGTGCGTGAAGGTTGCAGAATTAAACAACTGTAGGTGGCACAATAATGGATCTAAGATCAACATTGATTATTATCTTAATTTGGGTATCAAATCTAACTCATCCTAAACATTAACAGATAATATACTATTAGCAAATATGAAACTTTAACACATGTTATGTCTTAATTTGTGCACATCTCTTTCTAGATAAGATAGACATAAAATTTGAATACGAAATATCATGAACATGAGAAGATCCATTCCCTATGAAATTTATAACTTGCCTGGGAATATAGGGTAAGGTTGGATCCAGCTTCTGAATTTGGGGGAATGAACACCTTGAGCAGGTAGTCACTACCCCATTTGATGATGTCCTTGACATGATCAAGCTCATCAATATCAAAATATTTACTCTGATATTCCAAAACAGTCCAACTCAACAAAGTCATAGTATAAGCTGTGGTGAAGGTGAACTTAATGTTGTTGCCAGAATCATAAAATCCACCAGTAAGATTAGTCTTGGCTGAACCTCCATCCTTTAATCCTGAGTCCCCTCGAAATTTCACAGGACTGTTCTTTGGATATTTACCAGCTGCAAAAAAAATAAGACAAAAATAAAAACTCATTGTTGAATTGCACTAAGAAAAGAAGGGAGAAGAATTGTGTAGCACAAAGTAGTACATTTTTGGGCATCATAAAATGTTAGAGCCAGGTTTATTGCCTGTTTTAGATTGATTGAAGACCCTTCATGCTTGTGCTTATGAGGTAAAAAGTGCAGCAGCAGAACAGCTGCTAGGATGGCAAAGATTATTGTTACTGAAACAAAGATAAAACAATGAAATTGCTTCCTATTAGTGATAACGAGATTGTAGTCAACAGATTTTGGATATTGAGAAGGGATAGATTCGTAGGCAATGGAGGACTTAGGAGCATGGTGAAAGTCAATTGCTATGGAGTTCCAGCGGCTTGCTGAAGGGAGAAGGCGACCTGCCTCTGAGACTGTATGCACATATTTCACAGGGTGGCTCTCTGAGTCAAAAGTAGATGACACTGTTGGTGACATAGTTGATGAAGATGGCTATACTGCTATATTAGGATGTGTTGAGGGAGAAAATAAAATGAACAAGATGGATCATGCACTCACTAAGTAGAAATGTTTTCTAAGTTCTATCTAAAATTTGCTCATTTGGCCTATAAGACAATTGTTATATGCATACATAGCTTGTTGCAAAACAAGGCTGAGAAATTTAGAGAACACCATCTTATTTGTTGGTATATGGGTTATGAGGAATGTATTGTCTGTAAAATTCTTAAATTCACTTCTAATCACACTTACATAAATGCTTTTCAAAAAATTATCTTTTCTTGGTCTATTTGATTCTCGTAAACTAAACTAGGTAACTGTTATTAGCTTAGAACACCACAGTATTTGATGAAACAGATATTTTAAAAAGAAGATTTCATGATACTATTCATTACTTTAAAAACTACTAATCGTTATGCTATTTTAATTGATTTGGGTTGATATTACAAAGCCTGATTTGTCTTTCATGTGCCGTCCAAATTAAAGCATTATATGGAATGCTTGAGAGTAAAGCCATACAATTAAAGGCCAACACTTACTTGTAGCTGCCAAAATTCTGTAGTCGTAATTAAGTTAACAAGTTTCTATACCAACTCAGATTTTGGTAAGTCTTCGTGACCGAACTTGTATAAAATAAAATTGAAGTTTAATGATTTGACAGAGTAATTGATATCTACCGATACCTATCTCATTCCACCCCGTATTGTTAATATTTATGTTATCTCCTTTGCTCAGAATGGAGATATGTTGAACGAGATACAACGTACTAGATCCAAGGTGAGATACACTTCAGTTGAAGTCAAATAGTGACTTAGTATCACATCGTTTATAAGTGAGGACTCGTACACTTAACATCTTAAAGTTTTGGGTTGTATTGTGATGTTTAACATTTGTGAGTTTGCATTCCTCAAGACCTCTCAGTTATCATGAACACCTCTTATATGCTTTCAATAAGTTTCATATGCTAGACGATGAGACATGTAAGAATATGAATTGTGTCTCTTTAGACATCTTCAATGTTTATGAAGAAAATAAATACTTTACTTTAGTTAACTATGTTAAGAGAATTAGTTAGTTAACCTTCATTCAATTAGGAGTTTGTTATTTTTGCATTTCCCCGCCACTTACCATGTGTGTAGTTCATATCATGTGCTTATGTGTGTGTGTATATATATATATATATATACACACAGTCTGTTGTATTTTTTGCTAAGTAAGATAGAAATTTAGGAAATCATTTCAGTTTTCTCAATAGCCTTTATTCAAGTTTTCTCGCAAAAAACTTTCCTTTTGTTTGAGTTTAAGTTAGTGTACAATCAAACAAGTAATTCGAGGTATGTAAAGAATGAGAAAAACATATCATTTATAGTTAAAATTATCTATATATAGCATCAAATTCATATCACAATGAACACTTATCACTCAACAATCTTCAACCAACAATTAATTAATGAATCAATAATTTCTTTATTATTTTACAAGTAATTGTTGTTTTATTGTTAAATATCTCGCAAGTCCCTATAAATATGATAACTCTAAAATACTTATCGAAACTACAATCAATTTGGTATTTTTTAACCAAAATGGACTTTTTGCTTCAACTTGTATCAATTTGTTTATGTGAAGTAGAATAGCTAACTAGTTGTTAGTTGTCAATTTTGAGTTTTTTCAATAAATTTCACCTTTAATTTGGCACTAAAATATTCAATTATGCATTTTATTGTTCCCATTTTGATTAGATTGAACACTTAAACTGTCAACTAACTGATGATTTGGAGTCTTTTGATAGGTTATGGACATAAAAAGAAAGTTGCATATGAAGAAATGAAGATCAGTCCCTAAAAAGAATCCCCTTTAGCCAAGCACCTTTGACTCGATATGAGCTTGCGTATAAGGGTCACTTAAGAGCCCTAAAATAGATTTTTGGGCATTCTTTGACTTGGAGAGTGAAGAACGTAGAGCTTTGGAGTCTTCATTCTTCAAGACCTTGGAGCTTTTTTTAGGGTTTATTTCTCTATCCCTTTTGTTTATTAGATGTATGTAGGGTTGGCCACCATGATTATGAATGACTGAACCCATTTTTGTTGGGATTGGACATTAGCCACTCTTTATTATGATGTTGTAGTAAGCCTTTGTGAATATTCATGCATTTATATCAACAATAACATTCTTTTGTATATACCTATTATGTTTTCTAACGGGAAAATGATTATGCATGTGTATTTAGGGTTCTAAACGAGTTTTATAGTTAAAATGCACATTAATCTATTCACCTAAGAATAACATTACAATTAATTGATGTTAAAGTCTTTTCTTAATTCAAACATTAGCAATGAATACTCAAGGGATTAATATTTGATGTCAGGGTTTAGAATTTAATTTCTTAGGAATTAGGTTTAATGAACTCTATGCCACATTGTCATTATTTTAATGCATTAGTATTCATAATAAGAAACTCAATAGATTAATTAGAGTGGGAGAATCTGATCCCAATGTCTTTTATCATTATTTTCTCAATCTTAATCAAATTCTAGCTTTGAACTTAATATTTCTTCAAACAACAATCAATAAACAATTCTTTTGAACATATTGTAAATATAATTTTTTATGATTTGCAAGTAGTTATTGCAGTGTTGCTAAATATCTCGTAAGTCCTTGTAGACATGATTATAGCACTGTTGTTGGGGACTTGTATCTAGATATTCGACAATAGACAATTATTACTTATTTTGTCACATATCTTTGTTTATAGTTTGGTCTTAGTTTCTATTTTGATTCATTTTATTATGTGATTGTTTTCTTAGTTATGTGTTGTTTTCTTTGTTTTGTGAACTGACTACACCCCCTTGTTTGTTAGTTGTTTTAGTATGTATAGTTATAGGGATGAGTATTGTAACATCCCATTTTTAACACAAATAAAAAATAGATATTAATATATCTTTAATGAGAAATACTTACTATTAATTAGTTTATTATTATCATTTTTTTATAAAATTTTGGTATTTATATTTAATTATTTATTTATTTTTAAAATAAAATAAAATAATAATAAAATAAAAATATTTATGTATTTTGAATGAGAATTTTAAAATAACTTAATTAGTATTCATTGATTAATAAAATTATATTAAAAATTTTAAATATATTTATTACTCACAACTTTTATTTTATATTTTTATATTTATGTTTTTACATATTTGTGATTTAACTCTTATTAGAATTTTAAAATAAACTTTTGAAGGAATTAGACTATGGTTCTTTAGAACTTTTTGATCTACATAATATTTATGATTTTTTGTATTTTTTTGAAAATTTTGAAATATTTTAATAAAATAATATATTTTAAATAATTTTAAATTCATATAAAGTTACTTAAAATTAAAAATATTTACAAGAAAGTGAAATTAAATGATAAGAAAATTTTCTAAAATCCATTTCAAGTAGACTTATATAAAAATTATCAGTTTCAGTAAAATCTTAATTTTTACCAATCGTAAAAAAATTGAAAAATGTACCAATAAATTTTTATTCATAAAATTTTAGATTTTTAAAATTTAAACTTTATATTAATTATCATAAATTTAGTGAGAACTGATATAATATCGTTAAATTCTGAAAAGGATTGATTTTGAATATTTAAAATATACCGAGTGAATAGTTACTATTTGACTTAATAATTCAGTCGACATTTACTATGCAAAACACTGTGCATGTACGAAAATTTCAAAAGGTGCACAGTAACCAGAAATGAAAATTTCAGAAATTGTACAGTACTTTTATAATAAAATAATGAATGCAGAGCACATATTTTTGATATAAATAGAGGGGAGCACCTAAGGAAAAATTCACATTTTAGATTAAATTTTCTTAATATAGCAGTGTTAGAGAGATAGTGGTAGGAGTAAGAGAGAGAAATAATTTTTATGGAATGAAGTTCTGCCAAAATCATAAGGTAAGAATAACTCTCTTTTATACTTTTTAGGTTTATTTTCATATCGTTTTAGAAATCTATTATTATACTAGATATATTATTATTTTAAGTTACTAGTCTAAATAGTAAATTACTATGTCAATAGTAAATTACTATTGAGAATAGTGAATTACTATTCATATAGTAAATTGCTATTACGAATAGTAAATTACTATTCAAATAGTAAATTACTATTTACCTTTACTATTTATGATATACTATTTACCATTATTATTTATGTTTTACTATTTACTGTTACTATTCATGTTTTACTATTTACTGTTATTATTCATGTTTTACTATTCACTATTCACTATTTACTATTCACTATTCAAAAAAATTACAATTTCTATTTTACGTAGTAATCCTAATTTTTATCTTATGCCTATACTGAAATAAGTTGGTATTAATATTTCTAGAAATCGGAGGTGCAAAGCGAACTCATTTTTGGTAGCGATTCAAGGTAAGGGAAGTGAGATAAGAATATAATATGAAAAGACATAAGAATAATGGGAGGAGTCCCCTATTCCTTTTAACTATGAATAATTATTATATTTTAAAATGATACTTATTGTCATCTTAAGTAAATTAAATAAATAAAATTTATTCAAAAGTTTAAAATATTTGGATGATTTATATTGATTAACTTAACATAAAGTTTAAAATATTTAGATGACTCATTAACCTAACATACCCTATCATTAAGATTTGGACTGTGATGGACTTATATGGACTGTGATGGACTTATATGGACTATGATAGACTGTTATGGACTTATATGGACTGATAAGGACTAAATTATACCTTTGTGTTGATTGGACTATGATGGACCCATATGACCATTGGACTATTTTGGAGTTGATATGGACCAACTGACATTATGATTGGACTGCTATGACTTAAAATGAACTTTAATAATTAAAACACCTTGAAATAAATTGTGTAGATTTTGTATAGTAACTGTGTTATTTTTATTTGACTTGATTATAATTGATATTTGATTGTGAGTATCGCGACCGGGATCGCGGCGGCACGGCCGACCCTCAAAACGATTTTTTTTTTAAAAGAAAAAAAACAGGGAGTCGCCACCAATATTTTTTAGGATAAAATACCGGGGAAAACCTTTTGTTAAAGCACTGGTTATAAAAATGAAATTCCATATTCGGGAGTCTAATTACAGGTGAGGAAGGTATTAGCACCTCACAACTGTCCGTTATAAAAACGGTTACCTCAATATGATAGCACACATTATAATTAACCCAATAATTATTTTAACTTCTTCATGAAAAGAAAGCTTACGAGATGACAAAATATGCAAAAATAAACAAAAATAAACACGGGATATTTACATGAGATTAACAGGACGTCTCGTCCAAATTAAACTCGCTCCACCTTTTTTTTAAGAAAAAAAATGAGATTAACAGGACGTCTCGTCCAAATTAATCTCGCTCCGCCTTTTAAGAAAATAAATAAAATGTATGAAGCACTCATTCTTGTTAATATTTAATATGAATCTTGGTGGGGATTAATTCAATTATTAAAAATTAATTAATAATTGAAAAGGAAATAGATTCATCAATTAACAGTTAATTAATTTTGATAGAAAAATAAATAATAACAAATACTGATAATGAGGAACATATTTTTTTATGAGGACTAATCCGATCAACGAAAATTAATTACTTATTGGAAAGGAAACAGTTCCATCGAATAGCAATTAATTTTAACAGAAAAAAACAAATAATACAAGTATTAAAAAAAATGAGGGACAGATTGAGACCAGTGTGACGAGAGAGAGAGAGAGTAAAAGCACCGGTATTGGAGCTTCTGTTGAATTATGGGGCTGGATGGTGTTGTGAGGATTTAGGAGGAGTTTGGTTTGAGGAAAGGACGGTGTGGGTTTTGGAGAAGGTGAGGACGGTGTGGGTGTGTTTTTTTGAGAAGGTGAAGACGGTGTGTGTGTGTGTGGAGCTGTACGGTGTGGAGAGTGGGGATGGTATTGGATTTTAGAGGAGGACGGTTGGTGTAGAGGATTTGAGGAAGGGACGGAGTGATGTGGAGAGGGAGAGGGACGGTGCTGTGAAAGGAGAGAGGGCTGTATAGTATTGGTGAGGACTTGAGGGAGGACGGTGTGAGTTGGAAGGGCTGTATGGTGAAGAGAAAGGATGGTATGGAGTTGGGGGGTGTTGAGGGGACGGACAATGGTGAGAGGGACGGACAGTGGTGAGAGGGGAGAGTGAGGACGGTTGGTTAGAGGAAGGAGAGAAGGGTCGGTGTTGGGTGGAGAAAGGATGGTGTTATTTTGAGGGGGCTGTACGGTGAGGTGGTGAGGGAGAAAGGATACGGTGTTGAGTGAAGGGTAGAGGGCTATGTTGAGAGAGGAGGGGGAGGACGGTGTGAAGAGGAAGAGGGACAAGTGAGAGAGAGGACAGTGTTGAGAGAGTGGACAGTGTTGTACGGGTTTGAGGGGATTGTGTTGGGTAAGGTAGAGAGAGAGAGAGGGGACGGTGTGGTGTAGGAAGAGAGGGACGGTGTAAAGAGAGTGAGGGGCTTTGTGTTGGTGGAGGAGAAGGAGGGTACGGTGTAGAGAAGAAGGAAGTTGGGACAGTGGAGAGAGGAAGAGAAGGACAGTATTGTGTGGGTTAGGAGAGAGTGAGGGTGTTGGTTGGAGAAGGAGGGTACGGTACTATAAAGGATAGAGGGTTGTATGGTTTTTGAGAAGAGGGACAGTGGAGTTTTTTAAAGCTCTGTTTCTTCTCCCTCATGCTTCCTCCTCCTTCCTTCAGTTCTCTCCCCTTATTTATAGAAATGGGGAGCATTATCAATCTGTGGCAAGTAGGCTTTTTTATTAATTTTTTTTGTGTCAGCCGCCCCACAATCACAACTTAGAGACAGCCTGGATGATGACAGCTATAGGGGACGGCGGCTAGTGGGTTTCTCCTTTGTCACTTTGTCAACCGCCCCCCACAAGTCAAGGATCCACTTGGATAGTGGAAATCCAAGTCAGCAAGGGCATTTGGTGGAAATATGGGTCGGATTTCACCTTCTCTCCAGAATCTGAGTGGAAAAGGTGCCTTTTGTACACAAAACCGAGTAAAAGCCGGTCGGTGTTGGGGTTGTGTGGAATTGTGGAGAGAAGAGCTGGACAGCAAACAATTCTGGTTGAAACATTCAATTGAAACCGAGTAAAAAGTGACTCGGAACTGACTGAGGAGGACTCAGAAATGGTTGAAAGATGGCTCAGAAATGGTTGAAGGATGGCTCGGAAAATGGTTGAAGGATGGCTCGGAAATGGGTGAAAAGTGGCTCAGAAATGGCTAAAAGGATGACTTAGAAATAGTTAAAGGATGGCTCGAAAATGGTTTAAGTATGGCTCGGAATTCGGTGAAAGGATGGCTCGGAATTGGGTGAAACGATGGCTCGGGAAGTGGGTGGAAAGTGGCTCGGAATTGAGTGAAAGGTGGCTCACTCGGTGCTGACTGAAAAATGGCTCAATCGGTACTAACTGACGTGTGAATGACTCGGTGCTGACTAAAGAGTGACTCACTCGGTGCTGATTGAGAGATGACTCACTCGGTGCTGACTGAAAGAGTGGCTCGGTACTGATTGAAGAGGATTCACTCGGTGCTGACTGAAGAGGCTTCACTCGGTGCTGACTGAAGAGAGAGTGACTCGGAATTGTTTTAATCGGAAGTATTTGGCTCAAATCTTGTTTCTGTTTGAAGTATTCACTCGGACTTACTTCAATCGGAGGTGTTTTTCTCGGATCTTGTTTCTGCTTGAAACATTCACTCGAAATTTCTTCAAAAGTGTCACTCGGAACTTCACTGCTTGAAGGATTTACTCGGAACTGACCTTGGGAGTCGGTCTTATCTTCCAATCAGAATGGTTTCACTCATCATCCAATCATTCGGATTCATTCACTCGGAGTCGGTCTTATTCCTCACTCAGAATTTGGAACTTGGACATTTTCACTCGGAACCGACCTTGTTTCCACTCAGAAATTGGAATTTGACAATTCACTCGGTGCATTCACTCGGAGTCGGCTTTGTTTCCAATCGGAACAACTTCAATTGTCAATCCCCTTTGGATTTACTCATTCAGGAGTCGGCCTTGTTTTCACTCGGAACAGCTTCAAAACAGCCTCAAAGTGAAAGCTGATCCATAAAACCGAGGTGTCTCTTTCCTCGGAATAACATCTCCTCCCAAACAAAACCACCCGGAGATCTGTTCTCATTCAACAAGTGTTCATTCAAGGGATTTTTCTGCTCGGACATAAGTATTTGGGACGGTATTTGTCCACAGTCAGTTCTTTTTCACTCAGAGTGGCTGCAACCGAGAGTCTTCCACTCGGCAACGTCTCTACCTAAGGGATACTTCACATAACCAGTCTCATTTAACTCAGAATGTCTTTCTCCGAGCCTTTTCTTGAAGCCTTTTCTTCATTTGGAAATGCTTCCCATAATGAGGCCTGTAACACCCTCTGTTACACCTTAATAAATTCTAAAAAAATTCGTAATTTTTTTTTTACTAAAGATATGATTGTTAAAAAGAAACTATCGGAATAAATTATATACATTATTGTTGAAATACCTCATAAATATTATTAAAACTTTATAAAGTAATTTTACATTCATCCAACGGAAATAAATATTAAACATTATAAGAAAGAGAGGAAACTCCATGGCCCAGAAGCAGTTACTTATTAACATTATTTAGTCATTGGACCACGGTATTCATACCGAGCTCCCTTTCTAGAACGTGCTATATTTACTGCCGATATTCTTCGATCCTTCCCTCTGAACCATCAATTTAAAACATGTGAAACAAAAACACGGAGAAAGGAGTGAGAAACAGAATATAATATTTCCGAATAAGACATAAGCAACAAAGGGTTTTCACAAACCAATACTTAATAATATCAATCATAATCACACACACAATCAATTATGAATGCATGAATGTTATGCAATATCTTCATCACAACTTACCTATATATGTGGGCCCTTAAATTTTAATATGCACTGGGCCAACCAGGAGTTTACACTGTTCCATAAGTCCGGATAATAATAATATGAACAGCTCAACTGGCATGAAAACACTTAGAGACTAGTCAGATTGAGAAAGTTTTTATTGTGAAAGTACCCGACACTAGGGAGCTACCCCAGGTCCCCTGAAGCACCCTTTCACACCCTCTCATCCCAAGGCTCGTAATTAAGCCTCCTCTAATGTATCCTCGGTTTCTATAATCCGTCCCCAGACAATATTATTTCATTTCACTTTAATGATTCATGATGCATGAACTACTCGCGTATTGAGTTGGTTAAGGCTTTTAGAAACTCAATTATTAAATCCCTTAAAGGTTTACAACATTATTTCAATAAACTGTACATTTTCTCTAAATTTCTGTCCCACAGAAATAAATTTGGTACAGTTTTCGAATCTCACTGAAATTGAGTTTCTAAGCCTTAAATATCTAAAAACTTTATCATATAAAACTTTACATAATCTTTCTCAAATTAAATCTTAACAAAATCAAATTTAGGAATCTCAATTATTTCCAAATATATTTAGTTATTAATTTGGAAAAAATAAAATAATTTTCTTTCAAAAAATTTTGTTTTATTAAAAGAGAATAATTATTAACCAAAAATACTTAAAATTACAAAATTTTTCTTTAACTCAAGATTTAATTAAATAAATTCTAATAAAATATTTTCTTTCTAAAATAAATACTAATTTTTTTATTCTAAATATTGAAAATAAAGTTAATAAAAATAATTTCTAAGAAGAATTAAAAGATAATAAAATTTAAAGAGTAAGGTAAGAAATTCTTACTGAATTTTAGCTTTCCGTCATGCTCGCTATATGCTCAAACTCTACATTACAATATCATCAATTAAAATTAAACAATATCAATCATAACTAAATATCATCAATCAATCAATCATAATCAAATCATAATCAAATCAATTAAATATCATTAATACATATCATAATACAAAATTTAATGATTATTAATATAGTCAATTTTAGTCCTTTTGGTCAATTCCTCGCATAGGTATATGTAAGTCCATATAATCCAGTCCTTGCATAGGTATAGTTCAGTCCATATGGGTCATAATGGTCCAAGTCCTTGCATAGGTATAGTCCAGTCCATATAGGTCATAATGGTCCAAGTCTTTGCATAGGTATGTTAGAGTTAGTTAAACCGGATATTTAATTTAAAATTTATTAAAAATTTTAAGTTAAAAAGTTAATATTTTAAAATAATAATATTATTAAATTTAAAAGGAGTAGGGGACTCCTCCCATTATTCTTATGTCTTTTCATATTATACTTCTTATCTCACTCCCCCTTACCTTGAGTCGTTACCAAAAAGAGATTTGCTTTGCGCCTCCGATTTCTAGAAATATTAATATCAATTTTATTTCAGTATAAGCATAAGACGAAGATTAAGATTACTACTTTAAACAGAAATGGTAAATTTTGAATAGTGAATAGTGAATAGTGAATAGTAAATCGTAAATAGTAACAGTAAATAGTAAAACGTGAATAGTAACAGTAAATAGTAAAACGTGAATAGTAACAGTAAATAGTAAATCATGAATAGTAATGGTAAATAGTAACAGTAAATAGTAATTTACTATTTGAATAGTAATTTACTATTGAAATAGTAATTTACTATTGAAATAGTGTTTACTATGCAGAATAGTAACTTAAAATAATATTATTTTCAGTATAATAACAGATTTCTAAAAACGATATAAAAATAATCTAAAAAAATATAAAAGAGAAGTATTCTTACCTTAGGATTTTGGCAGAACCTTCTCTCCAAAAACTTTTCTTCTCTCTCTCACTTCCACCACTATCTCACTAGCACTATTGTATTAAGAAAACTTAATCTGAAATTGTGAATTCTAAAGAAGAAATCCTTCGGTATTTATAGGAAAAAAATTTACTATGCATTCCATTATTTTAATATAAAAGTACTATGCAATTTTGAATTTTTTATTCCAGGTTACTATGCATTCTTTGAAAATTTCGTACATGCACAGTGTTTTGCATAGCAATTGTCGGCAGAATTATTAAGCCAAATAGTAACCTTTCACTCGGTATATTTTAAATATTCAAAATGAGTCCTTTTTGCAATTTAGCGATATTATATCAGTCCTCACTAATTTTATAATAAGAAATATAAAGTTGAAATTTTAAAAATCTAAAATTTTCTGTTAATAAAAATTTATTGATACGTTTCAAATTTTTTAACGATTGGAAAAAATCAAGATTTTTCTCAAACCGATAATTTTTAGATAAGTCTACTTGAAACGGATTTTAGAAAATTTTCTTATAATTTCAATTCACTTTCTTATAAATATTTTTTTTAAGTCACTTATATGAATTTAAAATTATTTAAAAAATATTATTTTTATTAAAAAAATTCCAAAATTCCAAAAAAAATCATAAATAATACGTAGATTAAAAAGTTCTAAAGAACCATAATTTAATTCCTTCAAAATTTTAATATAAAAATAAAAATAGGGGTGTTACAAGGCCTACTTGGAAACTCCTTATTTGGAGACTTAGCATTCGGCCATATCCCACTCGGATGTCCCTTACTCGGCAATGATCATTTCCGAGTCTTTTTTTTTAGAATTCTTTTTTTTTTTGGGAATTCTTTTCACTTATAAAAACTCTCCATTCTTGGTGAAAATTGACCGGACTGAAATAGGTGTTTACAGATGCCCCTCTTTACTTCTTTTTCATGAGAAAAGCATGAAGTTTCTTCTTGGTTTTGAAATGGAAAGGAAGTAAAGAAGTGAACACCATGCAGAACCCAATAACCAAGAAGGTCAGTATCGTTCCATTGAAAAATGAAGCAAGGCGTGGAAACCTAGGATTTGGCATTTGAAATTCTTGCTTTCCCTCTTTTTCTATTCTATCTCTTCTTTTTTTTTCTTTTTTTTTTGGAATCCTAAATCTGGAAAAAAGAAGAAGTGGGGCGGTGTTCCAGTTTTTAGTAGGAAGTGGTTAACTGGGAATTATCCTTTGAATGCCACGAAGCAAAAGGATTGTCTTTCAGTTAACAGGAGGTGAGAGGATTGGGTATCGATTTTTAATCGATTGGAAATGAAGGGTGCCTCGTTCGGCGACCAGAAGATAAAGGGTGCCATCTTTGGCAACAGGAAGATAAAGGGTGCCATCTTCGGCGACAGGAAAGTAAAGGGTGAGGGTGTTGCCTCCCGGTTGACTGAAATGTAAAGGGTGCCATTTGATCGGCGACAGGAAGGTAAAGGGTGCCATTTGATCGGTGACAGGAAGATAAAGGGTGCCATTTGATCGGCGACAGGAAGGTAAAGGGTGCCATTTGATCGGCGACAGGAAGATAAAAGGTGCCATTTGATCGGCGACAGGAAGATAAAGGATGCCATCTTCGGTGACAGGAAAGTAAAGGGTGAGGGTGTTGCCTCCCGGTTGATTGAAAGGTAAAGGGTGCCATTTGATCGGCGACAGGAAGATAAAGGGTGCCATCTTCGGCGACAGGAAAGTAAAGGGTGAGGGTGTTGCCTCCCGGTTGACTGAAAGGTAAAGGGTGTCATTTGATCGGCGACAGGAAGGTAAAGTGTGCCATTTGATCGGCGACAGGAAGATAAAGGTTGCCATTTGATCGGTGACAGGAAGGTAAAGGGTGTCATTTGATCGGCGACAGGAAGATAAAAGGTGCCATTTGATCGGCGACAGGAAGATAAAGGGTGCCATTTGATCGGCGATAGGAAGGTAAAGGGTGCCATTTGATCGGCGACAGGAAGATAAAGGGTGCCATATTCGGCGACAGGAAAGTAAAGGGTGAGGGTGTTGCCTCCCGGTTGACTGAAAGGTAAAGGGTGCCATTTGATCGGCGACAGGAAAGTAAAGGGTGCCATTTGATCGGCGACAGGAAGATAAAGAGTGTCATTTGATCGACGACAAGAAGGTAAAGGGTGCCATTTGATCGGCGACAGGAAGATAAAGAGTGTCATTTGATCGACGACAGGAAGATAAAGGGTGCCATTTGATCGGCGACAGGAAGATAAAGGGTGCCATTTGATCGGTGACAGGAAGGTAAAGGGTGCCACTTGATCGGCGACAGGAAGGTAAAGGGTGAGGGTGTTGCCTCCCGGTTGACTGAAAGGTAAAGGGTGCCATTTGTTCGGTGAAGGGTGCCATTTTTGGCGATTGAAAGGCAAAAGGGGTGCCATCTTTGGCAATCGGGGAAGAAAACCCTGAAAAGTGCCAGCTTTGGCGATTGAAGAAGAATCTTCTTAAAGTGCCAGCTCTGGCGATTATGGTTCCACTGGTGAAGGACTTGGGAAGTGCCAGCTTTGGCGATTATGGTTCCACTGGTGAAGGACTTGGGAAGTGCCAGCTTTGACGATTATGGTTCCAATAGGGAAGGGAACTTGGGAAGTGCCAGCTTTGGCGATTATGGTTCCACTGAGGAAGGGAACTTGGGGAGTGCCAGCTTTGGCGATTATGGTTCCACTAGGGAAGGACTTGGGAAGTGCCAGCTTTGGCGATTATGGTTCCACTAGGGAAGGGAACTTGGGAAGTGCCAGCTTTGGCGATTATGGTTCCACTGGGGAAGGGAACTTGGGAAGTGCCAGCTTTTATGAAGACCGAAAGGATTTTGTGGAACTACCCGTTGATTGAAAGAGGAGACCCTTGGGGTGATGCCCCAGTTTGAGGAGGTTTGAAGGAATCTTGGGGGAACTGCTCCTTGACTAGAACAAAAGAAATCTAGGAAGATGTTCCAGTTCGAGTTGTTTAGGAAGTGTAATTCTACTGGGGAAGGATTTAGTGATTCGGGGTACTGTCTCTTAAGGTGAGAGAAAATGAACCTAGAGTACCCTAGTTTGAATTATCTGCTTTGGAACCTTGGGGAACTGCCCCTTGAGCGAGGAAAAATGAACCTGAGGTGATGCCCTGGTTTGATTTGTTTGGGAAGTTTAATTTCACTAGGGAAGGATTTGGTTGGCATCTGTCTAGGTTCCCCCCGGGGAAGCATTTGGTGGTTTGGGGTGCCGTCCTTTGATTGGAAAGAGAAATCTGGGGAGATGCCCCAGTTTAAACAAGATCAAAAGATTTTGCCGGTATTATCCCTTGATTGGGAGAAAAGAAACGGATGATGCCCCAGTCTGGAAAGACTGAAAGGACTTTGGGGAACTGCCCATTGATTAGGAAGAGGAGACACTTGGGGTGATGCCCCAGTACGGAAAGACTAAAAGTCTTAAAAGTACTGTCCCTTGACTGAAATAGAAATCTGGGGAGATGCCCGAGTTTGAGCTATTTTGAAATTCAGGGTACTGTCCCCTGACTGAAACAGAAATCTGGGGAGATGCCCCAGTTTGAGCTATTTTGAAATTCAGGGTACTGTCTCCTGACTGAAACAGAAATCTGGGGAGAGGCCCCAGTTTGAGCTATTTTGAAATTCAGGGTACTGTCCCCTGATTGGAAGAGAGATCTAGGGAGATGTCCCAGTTCAAGCTGTTTCAAAAATTTAGGGTATTGCCCCTTGGTTAGGAGAGAGATCTGGGGTCCATCAGGGATGTATGGTGGGCTTACCGAAAGAGAGGAATATGGGTGGGGGTGCCCCAGTTTGAGTTGCCCGAGAAGTGTAGTTCACTAGGGAAGGATTTGGTGATTCAGGGTACCGCCTTCTCGATTGGGAATGGATTTGGGGTGATGCCCCAGTTTTTTAGAAAGATTGAAGGATCAAGGGATACCGCCCCTTGGCTGAAGGAAGGGCTTGAGGTCATGCCCCAGTTATGGGAAAAATTGGAAGATTGAGGGGTACTACCCCTAAGCTGGGAAAAGGATCTGGGGTGATGTCCCAATTATTAGAAAGATCGGAAGATTTAGGGGTACTACCCCTAAGCTGGGAGAAGGATCTGGGGTGATGCCCCAGTTATTGGAAAAATTAGAGGATTTAGGGGTACTACCCCTAAGCTGGGAGAAGGATCTGGGGTGATGCCCCAGTTTGAGTTGGGTGGTGATTCAGGATATCGTCCCTTGACAGAGAGATATGACGGGCTTCCCGGAGGAGAGAAATCAGGGGGATATCCCAGTTAGGGAGATTGAAGAAGCTAAGGTTACTCCTCCCTTGACAGAGAGAGACCTGGGATGATGCCCTAGTTCGAACCCCCTACTTCTTGAAATTCAGGGCGTTGCCCCTTGGCCGACAGAAGGCCGGGAAGTGATGCTTTAGTTTGAAGAGGAATGATAGACTTGGAGATAAAATCCCAGGTTTGAAAGATTTGGGGTTGACAGGACGTCTCGTCCAAATTAACCCATACTTGGTCGTCGCTTAGGAACGGGATTCACCTGACTGTTGGGATCCCAATTCTTGGTTGATTTTTGGAAATACAACCTCTAACATGCCTCATGAACGAGACAGAAACCTTAAGAAGATACCGGCTACGACTATGAGGTATTGATGGAAACCTCAAAGCACAATGGAAACTTAGAAAGGCGTCATGTTCAGCCATAGAAAGGTATTTTGTCCAATGATTTGGGGGGGGTTATGAGAAGGATACCCGAGGAGAACCGGTTTCAATGAGTGAAGATGAGAGTGAGCCTTAGAGACTAATGGATAAACCTCGGAAAGTGCAAGTCTTGGCAGTTGAGACTTGACACATCTACTTGTCATGACATCCTGCAAGAAAGGTTAGTGGTGCAAAACAAATTGGAACTTAAAGAGACCTCCTGCAAAGCCACAAACCTTAGAGATTCAAAGTAACCCATGACTGAAATAGAGCAGATGAAGCAACCCAAGCTTTAGAAATATGTGAGGCCCAGTCTTCATAACGATTGCTTTCATCAAGTAACAGGAATATCGTGTCCTCACGACTTTAACTTTCATTACCTTTTCAATTTTATATATTAAGGGAAAACATATGTCTTACAAATCAAGGAAAATCTCAATACGAACACGTATCAAAGAGGTGAGATTGTATTTACAAGTTGAGTGGGAGGCGGGAAAAGGTTGGCCAAAGAAGCAAGTGGAGTTGCATAGGAAATATGATAATTGGGTAGAATAGGAACGACTTCACAAATACTCCAGTGAACTGTTAAGAACAAGGTGTATCTCAATCCCACATCATGACTTTGAATTCACCATTTGACCACGCCTCTGAAAAAGGTAGTCAGACTACAGTCTTTATGCTTTAACTTGTAATCAGACCATTCCCATAAGAATCTTTAAATTATTCTGCCAAAATCTTGATCCCAATTTATTGCCTGAGCTGCCTATTCAGGTTTTCAGTCAATCAGATTGCTCTAACTTTTGCCTAGGCTGCCTTTTCAGGTTTTCAGCCTAGCGAACTTTTCCCTTCTTGTGACATCTTCCACTCCTTTTTCTTTCTTTTTTCTTTTTTTTCAAGGTTGCGCCCTTCACAACAACGGTTTAAGCTGATTGACAATGAACTTATTTTGATTTAGTCTCAGCCCGTGGGGGAATAGAAGTTATTTCAAATAGGAAAGTTTTCTCCAACACCATGTATCCAAGGAAACAGGGGTGAGCCCTTTTTCGGTACCAATGAGGGGGGTTCGTTCTGAGTCTCCATCTTTTTGTTCATTCTTTTCATTTCTTTCTTCTTCTTTTTTATTGTTTTATTCTTTTTCATTTTTTGCTTGTTTTTTTGTTGTTTTTTTTAAATGAATGAATGACCCCCTTGGTATCTTTGTTATGGTCTAGCTGTTTTTATTTACTCTTAGCCAATGTAGCAAAGAACTATGATAATAATGGTATCACAGTAGACCACTCCCTTGGTTACACTGATATGGGAATAGTTATATTCCCTTAAGGTTGGGGTGTTGATTGCGACACAGATGAAACATTGTTTTTTTTTTTGTCACATTCTTAGGTTGATAACATTTATGCCCCTATATGGAAAAGTGATAGTTTGATCTATGAATCAGCTCGCCCTAATTGGTATATGCGTAGGGCACCAACCTTGACTCCTCTTTTTTTTTGGTTTTGTTTTTAGCAGAGTATTTCTTGACCATAGTTACATTTATGGGTCTTAGCAAGCCTTTGTCATCCATGTTGGTCAATACTAACATTCCTTTGAAGGGTAAATATGCCATTAAGGGGTCTGACATTATCTTCATTCATGTAGACTGTATGTCACTACCATCATACTATAACATCTTCTAAGGCTACTCGATTGATTTTCTAGTTGTTTACGAATCCTTTTCACTCCGTGTGTTGACCTTGTTGAGCGCTTCGAGATAAAACTAGAAACATCCTGGTTAATTCGGCCAAGGAACTTTTGTCTTTGCTACCCTCTTCGTCAGCGTGATCAAACAAACGGTCAGAGTCATGACATAGGATTACGATCTCATTGTTCTCAGAAGGATCATTTTTGGATGAATGTTTTTTAGTGTATGATGGCAAAGAGAAAGAGGAAGATAAAAGAGAACCAACGGATAAAGGGAATGTCAAAACAAATAAGGGACGCAAAGGGAAATATTTTGAAATTTGATACGCATTTATTGAGAAAACCCTAAAATGATAAAAATATGCTTTTGCCCTTATTACATAAAATATCCCAATGCCTTAGGCATAGCGTTTGGGTTGAAAAGTCATAAAAAAAAAATTTAAAGTCGTAAAGAGCTAGGTGGTCTCCCGGTCATGAACTTCTCCACTTGGCATGCAAATCACAGAGCTTGCATCCCCTCCATGCCTTCAGTCCCTCTTTATCATACTGATCCTAGAATTCTCATGATTAGACCTGGGGTTTATGATTATATCGGGACTCCCTTCCTGGAAATCTAGCCATTTGGCTTTAATCAGATCCCTTACTTTGAATTTTAAGGCATAACAATCCTCAGTAGAGTGCCCTGTGTAACGTCCCGTGTAATTTTCCGAATAAATTTTTCGCATTATCGAAGGATCATTTTAAAATTTTAAATTTAATTCAGAGTTTATACATAACAATTAATAACAGCGGAAAATTATCGAACATACTAGTCAAGAATAATTAAGTCCAAGAAAATATTTAAGTAGCGGAAACGAATGTGAAGAGAATAGTACATGACATATTATATTTATTACAACCCATAAATTCAAGTTTAGGTAATAAAGCAAATAGACATCCATCATGGCATTACTCTGCATTCTGCGTGTCATTCACTGTAAAAATTAGTGTAAGAGTGAGACAGAATATAGAATAAATATAAAATAAATAAAATTGCACAAACACAATCAGCAATTCATAATGATATGATGAGTATGCCAAACAAGTCCATTAATAGATATATGATTAGTCAAATGATGTCATGCTGGATCCATTTAGTCTTGGTGGGAATACTGCAGTAAAGTCTCATAGAGACACAAATAGGACTTTAGCATATACCATGAATCCCTATACTTCATGGCGCTTAAGTACCGAAGTACACAATATCAAAGTAGGACTTTTGCATAAACCATGAATCCCTACACTCCATGGCACACAACATAATAGGGCTTAACTCATCATAGAGTAACCCCCCACCAGGGTAGGCAATCATGGAACCCCTAAATTCCATGGTGCGTCCGAATGCTTATGATGCATGAATACCCTTAATTCTCTTTATCATTTAACATACCATGATATCCACATTTCCAAAATCTCTTGGATAATACAAGTCCTCAAGGGACACAATAACCATAATAATTCATAAAATCATGGATTTACTGTTTCAACCATACTTGTAATTAACCACAAGGCATTCATGTACATATAAATTAATTATGTCATTCGTAATTATTCACCATCATAATATACTAATTGTGTGATACTCAACAGCATTTATAATAATTCATAATCACTCAAGAATTCAATAGTAAGTCATTACACATAGAGAAAACATCATTTTTATCCATAATAACCATCATAAGTAAATTTCAGCACTTCCAAACAGCGACATACATCAGTAAAACAGTCATAACATGAGCAAAACAACTCCTTTTTAGGTAATTCCACTTTCTGTAGTTTAATAACATAATTGTCCACAACTTTCATGAAGAACACAGTTTCAAATTCTGAACAGAAATACTACTTATTCACGAAATATCATACTGCCTCAAGATAAGTTTTCCAGAATGTACACAGTTTGGTATTTAAAACATATCTGGAATTACAAACGTGATTTTGACATGAAACCAGTTCTAAATTACTCTTAACATAGTTATCTACAACTTTCATGAAGACACCAACAACTAATTCATACTACAAAATTCCCAGTATTGAAAACAAGATTCGGATTTTTCCAGAACTCTAAAATTTCAGAATTTCAGCTTGCACATACATCAGTATTTTGAGTATAACTTGAGCTACAAAAATGATTTCGATGTGAAACCACTTTCTAAAAATCCACAACTTAATTATCTACAACATTCATAAAGATATCCAAGTCTGATTATGCACGCATAGTTCCCAGTAATTCAATATATACACAAAACCAAAGATAAATCTTTCATACGAATATGCTGTAGTATTTTGGCTATAACTTTTGCTATACATGTCCAAATCAGTTGAATCAGGTATCAAAATTCACATAACAAAAAGTTCTACAACTTTCATGAAGAAGTCAGTATCAAAATCACACGTTTTCAATCTCAAAACTGAACAGCAAGATACGAAAATAAAACTGGATTCCTAGGACAACATACAATTCTACCCATTTCATAAGTATTCACAACCCTGTCCCCTCTTACTTGGTTTGAAGACTTTTAGCTGACTGGGAATAAGGTCCCCTGGCTGTCCTGGTTCAGATCGAAGGTGTGTTGATGGAGAAGAATAATTGGGAGTTTTAGAATCAGTGGTGTGTTAGTTTAATAATGTAAAAGCAAGTGGGGAGACAAGCTTTCCCGTGATTGCAACTTAGTGGGCTGTTAGGTGTGTCTGATTGTGGAATAATGGAAGTTCAGATAAGAAATGAGCTGTAAACATTGTCCATTTCTGGCCGTCCTATATACTAGGTAATTAGTGGGATTTGAAGATATTATATATATAATGCCTAAAAGACAAGAAAAGGGTCAAAAAGTTACTTCTGCACTTCAAAACCGACCAGAATTCTATTTCCAAGTCCGGTTGAGCATCCGACCTTGTACATCGGCTCAAACTCATCCGGTGCGTACATCCGTTCTAAGGAAAGCTAAGTTAACCATCCTTGAATCCGTCCGGTGTTCATTAATGATAATCTGAACTAAATTCGTCCGGTGTCACCTGAATTGAAGTCAGCTGTGTGAGAGCAGTGTGGAGGGTGTGAGTGCGGTCTAGAGTGTGAGGGCGGTATGGAGTGAGGGCGGTATTGAGTGTATCTTAAGAGATGTCCATGTTCTAAAAGATGTTCTCGTCACTCCGCCAAGGTATTTGACCCCGTCAATGCTTATGACTCCGCCAGACGTGTGACCCCGCCTAAATTTACTACTCCGCCAAAGCATTTGAATTTGTCAATGCTTACGATTCCGTCAAACGTATGACTCCGCCTAGTCTTATTACTCCGCCAAGGCATGAGACTCCGTCTCTGCTTATCACTCTGTTAAAACGTGTGACCCCGTTTGAGCTCACTACTCCGTCAGGGTACGTGACTCCGCCTAAAGGAACAGTTTAATTACCATTCAACTATTCAGTAAGCAAGTAACAACGTCCAAGAGCCAACAGCTCGGAAAACTATACCGTCTAGCAATCAGCAATACGTCACTCATTCTTGTGGACAATTAGTAAGCTTTCCACTTAGGAAAACCGTACCCTTTTATTGTTATCTTCTTTTCTTGGACGGACTCAATTCCGGTCTCGAATGTCGGTTCAAAGTTATCCGTCCTACAGTTCATTTGGTAAAGTGTTGATCCGGTGTGCGACATAAAAGTCAATCCTATCCACGCCGGTTGTCCGGTGTGATGTGGCATTTACTGTCATCCGTTCTTCCCTTTTTGGAACCTTGAGGTCGTCCTAGCCTTGGAGGTCAGAACAGATCAGGATGTTTCTTCCAATCTCACTCAATTTACTCCTTCACCTTCAATCTTTCACTCGGAAATTGGATCTTATCAAAATAGATCTATGTAATTTCTATAATTACACCCAAAAATTCATTTTTGGAGTATTATAAACCATTCATAAAGTGTTTTTATTCATTAATAAACACTTATAAGCCTTACATGCTTCATAATTTACATAATAGAGCTATAATTAAAAACAGGATGTTACAATTCTCCCACCCTAATAAAAATTTCGTCCTCGAAATTTAACGCGCTCCTCAGTGAAATAATCCTGGATATTGTGTCCTCATATCATCTTCTCGCTCCCAAGCCAGAGTTACATCAGTTCCATGTTTCCATGCAACTTTTACCAGTGGTACATCCTTATTCCTCAAACGTTTGCTCGATCTTTCTAGGATCTGTGTAGGTTCTGTGGAGATGGTCAGATTCTCTCTAACTTCAATATCATCAGTAGCAATCACGTGGTTGGGATCTTGTACGTATTTCCTCAGCTGTGATACATGAAATACATTGTGCAGATTTGCCAGGTGAGGAGGAAGTGCAATCTGATATGCCACTGTACCAACCCTCTTTAGGATCTCATATGGTCCAATGAATCTCGGACTCAATTTCTTACTCTTCAAGGCTCGGCCAATCCCTTTGTGAGGTGAAACCTTCAAAAATACATGCTCACCGACTTGGAATTCAAGTGGTTTCCTCCTCTTATCATAATACTGCTTCTGTCTGTCTTGAGATGCCTTCATCTTTTCTCTGATCATTTCTATTTGTTCAGTAGTCTGCTGCACAATTTCAGGTCCTAACGCCAAACTTTCACCAGTTTCTAACCAACAAAGTGGCGTTCGGCACTTCCTACCATACAATGCTTCGAATGGAGCCATACCAATACTGCTGTGGTAGCTATTATTATACGTGAATTCAATTAATGGAAGAAACTGTTCCCAACTACCACCATATTCAATCACACAAGATCGCAGTAAGTCTTCCAAACTTTGTATGGTACGCTCTGACTGTCCATCTGTTTGGGGATGATAAGCTGAGCTTAATCGAAGCTTGGAACCCAATTCCTGATGCAAGCTTCCCCAGAATCGGGAAGTGAATCTTGGATCTCTATCTGACACAATACTAGATGGTACACCATGTAGTCTTACGATCTCCCTCACATATAACTGTGCCAATTTTTGTAAAGAGTTCTTCATGTTCATTGGGAGGAAGTGAGCAGACTTTGTCAATCTGTCTACAATAACCCAGATTGCATCATTCCCTGAACGTGTTCTTGGTAATCCTGACACAAAGTCCATTGAGATATCATCCCATTTCCAAACAGGAATCTCTAATGGTTGTAGTTCACCAGATGGCTTCTGGTGTTCTACCTTGGCTTTTTGACACACCAGACATGAAGTCACATATTCAACTATCTCTTTCTTCATCCTTGGCCACCAAAAGCTTTTCCTCAGATCTTGATACATCTTAGTTGATCCAGGATGAATGCTCAACATACTTTTATGCGCTTCTTCTAGAATTGTCTTTCTTAGATCAACATCCTCTGGTACACAAATTCTATTCCTGATTCTCCATAATCCATCTGATCCTTCTTGTAGTCCCATATCCTTTCCATTCGCCTGTAATTCTCTCAACTCTTGTAATGACAAATCCTCCTTCTGTCTTTCGCCTAACAGTTTCAGGAAATCATTGGTTATCTTCAAAGTCCCCAAAGTCATACTTCTTGAAGATTTCATCTGTACACCCAAGTTCATATCTCTGAATTGTTCTATCATCTCCATTTCTTTTATCATTAAAAATGCCATATGAATGGACTTTCGGCTTAGTGCATCTGCCACCACATTTGCTTTTCCTGGATGGTACTTCAAATCAAAATCATAATCTTTAAGAAACTCCATCCACCTTCGCTGTCTCATGTTCAATTCCTTTTGATCGAACAAATACTTCAAACTCTTGTGATCACTGAACACTTCAAACCTGACTCCATACAAATGGTGTCTCCAGATCTTTAGGGCAAATACCACTGCTGCCAATTCTAAATCATGCGTTGGGTAGTTCATCTCATGTGGTCTCAACTGTCTAGATGCATAAGCTACCACCTTTCTTTGCTGCATCAAAACACATCCTAAGCCCATTTTGGAAGCATCACAATAAACCACGAAATCTTCTTGTGGATTAGGTAAGGTTAAGACTGGAGCAGATGTAAGCTTCAACTTCAGTTCTTGGAAACTTTTCTCACATTCTGGCGTCCAAGAAAAAGGTTGATTCTTCCGGGTTAGCCGAGTCATTGGTAAGGCTATTTGAGAAAACCCTTCAATAAATCTCCGATAATAACCAGCTAATCCCATGAAACTTCGTATCTCAGTGACTGAAGTAGGTCTCTCCCAGTTTACCACAGCTTCTATTTTAGAAGGATCCACAGATACTCCTTCCTTTGAGATTACATGGCCTAGGAATTTTACCTCTTTCAACCAGAATTCACATTTTGATAACTTTGCATACAGCTGCTTCTCCTTTAAAATCTGCAATACTACTCGGAGATGCTTTTCATGTTCCTCTGCAGTTTTTGAATAGATCAGAATATCATCAATGAAAATGATGACAAATTGATCCAAGTAGGGATGAAATACTCGATTCATGTAATCCATGAATACGGCTGGGGCATTGGTCACTCCGAAGGGCATCACAAGGTACTCGTAATGACCATATCGTGTTCTAAAGGCTGTCTTTGGAATATCCTCAGACTTGACACGAATCTGATGATACCCCGATCGTAGATCAATCTTGGAAAATACTGTAGCGCCTCTCAATTGATCTATCAGATCATCAATTCTGGGCAGAGGATATCTATTCTTCACCGTCAATTTGTTCAGCTGACGATAATCTACACATAACCTCATGCTTCCATCTTTCTTCTTGACGAGTAACACTGGCGCTCCCCATGGTGACACACTCGGTCTGATGAAATGCTTCTCCAGTAACTCTTCAATTTGTTTCTTCAGTTCAGCCAGTTCAATTGGTGCCATACGGTACGGAGCTTTAGATACTGGTTCTGCTCCTGGAATTAAATCAATGGAGAATTCTACCTCACGTTCTGGAGGTAAACTTGAGACATCTTCAGGAAATACTTCAGGAAATTCAGAAACAACTGGTATCTCAATTGCTTTAGGTTCACCATCTTCTTTGTAAAGAGTGAATAAAGCAAACAATTGACTTTCACCTTGCAATACATAGGTCCTGAGGTTGTCAGAATTTAGATTTTCTGATGGAAATATCACGGTCTTGTTGTGACAGTCCACCAAGACTCGATTTGTCGATAACCAGTCCATCCCCAGAATCATATCCAGATCCTTCAAAGGTAAACAAACAAGATTGACAAGAAAACGTCTACCTTCTATGAGTATAGAACATTCGTTACACACCTTAGCAGTTCTAAGTTGTGTACCGGTGGGAGTAGAAACAATCAGATCATATGCCATAGGCTTCACAGGTAATTGAAGGCGTCTAACACACTCATCAGAAATAAAAGAATGCGTAGTGTAACGTCCCGTGTAATTTTCCGAATAAATTTTTCGCATTATCGAAGGATCATTTTAAAATTTTAAATTTAATTCAGAGTTTATACATAACAATTAATAACAGCGGAAAATTATCGAACATACTAGTCAAGAATAATTAAGTCCAAGAAAATATTTAAGTAGCGGAAACGAATGTGAAGAGAATAGTACATGACATATTATATTTATTACAACCCATAAATTCAAGTTTAGGTAATAAAGCAAATAGACATCCATCATGGCATTACTCTGCATTCTGCGTGTCATTCACTGTAAAAATTAGTGTAAGAGTGAGACAGAATATAGAATAAATATAAAATAAATAAAATTGCACAAACACAATCAGCAATTCATAATGATATGATGAGTATGCCAAACAAGTCCATTAATAGATATATGATTAGTCAAATGATGTCATGCTGGATCCATTTAGTCTTGGTGGGAATACTGCAGTAAAGTCTCATAGAGACACAAATAGGACTTTAGCATATACCATGAATCCCTATACTTCATGGCGCTTAAGTACCGAAGTACACAATATCAAAGTAGGACTTTTGCATAAACCATGAATCCCTACACTCCATGGCACACAACATAATAGGGCTTAACTCATCATAGAGTAACCCCCCACCAGGGTAGGCAATCATGGAACCCCTAAATTCCATGGTGCGTCCGAATGCTTATGATGCATGAATACCCTTAATTCTCTTTATCATTTAACATACCATGATATCCACATTTCCAAAATCTCTTGGATAATACAAGTCCTCAAGGGACACAATAACCATAATAATTCATAAAATCATGGATTTACTGTTTCAACCATACTTGTAATTAACCACAAGGCATTCATGTACATATAAATTAATTATGTCATTCGTAATTATTCACCATCATAATATACTAATTGTGTGATACTCAACAGCATTTATAATAATTCATAATCACTCAAGAATTCAATAGTAAGTCATTACACATAGAGAAAACATCATTTTTATCCATAATAACCATCATAAGTAAATTTCAGCACTTCCAAACAGCGACATACATCAGTAAAACAGTCATAACATGAGCAAAACAACTCCTTTTTAGGTAATTCCACTTTCTGTAGTTTAATAACATAATTGTCCACAACTTTCATGAAGAACACAGTTTCAAATTCTGAACAGAAATACTACTTATTCACGAAATATCATACTGCCTCAAGATAAGTTTTCCAGAATGTACACAGTTTGGTATTTAAAACATATCTGGAATTACAAACGTGATTTTGACATGAAACCAGTTCTAAATTACTCTTAACATAGTTATCTACAACTTTCATGAAGACACCAACAACTAATTCATACTACAAAATTCCCAGTATTGAAAACAAGATTCGGATTTTTCCAGAACTCTAAAATTTCAGAATTTCAGCTTGCACATACATCAGTATTTTGAGTATAACTTGAGCTACAAAAATGATTTCGATGTGAAACCACTTTCTAAAAATCCACAACTTAATTATCTACAACATTCATAAAGATATCCAAGTCTGATTATGCACGCATAGTTCCCAGTAATTCAATATATACACAAAACCAAAGATAAATCTTTCATACGAATATGCTGTAGTATTTTGGCTATAACTTTTGCTATACATGTCCAAATCAGTTGAATCAGGTATCAAAATTCACATAACAAAAAGTTCTACAACTTTCATGAAGAAGTCAGTATCAAAATCACACGTTTTCAATCTCAAAACTGAACAGCAAGATACGAAAATAAAACTGGATTCCTAGGACAACATACAATTCTACCCATTTCATAAGTATTCACAACCCTGTCCCCTCTTACTTGGTTTGAAGACTTTTAGCTGACTGGGAATAAGGTCCCCTGGCTGTCCTGGTTCAGATCGAAGGTGTGTTGATGGAGAAGAATAATTGGGAGTTTTAGAATCAGTGGTGTGTTAGTTTAATAATGTAAAAGCAAGTGGGGAGACAAGCTTTCCCGTGATTGCAACTTAGTGGGCTGTTAGGTGTGTCTGATTGTGGAATAATGGAAGTTCAGATAAGAAATGAGCTGTAAACATTGTCCATTTCTGGCCGTCCTATATACTAGGTAATTAGTGGGATTTGAAGATATTATATATATAATGCCTAAAAGACAAGAAAAGGGTCAAAAAGTTACTTCTGCACTACAAAACCGACCAGAATTCTATTTCCAAGTCCGGTTGAGCATCCGACCTTGTACATCGGCTCAAACTCATCCGGTGCGTACATCCGTTCTAAGGAAAGCTAAGTTAACCATCCTTGAATCCGTCCGGTGTTCATTAATGATAATCTGAACTAAATTCGTCCGGTGTCACCTGAATTGAAGTCAGCTGTGTGAGAGCAGTGTGGAGGGTGTGAGTGCGGTCTAGAGTGTGAGGGCGGTATGGAGTGAGGGCGGTATTGAGTGTATCTTAAGAGATGTCCATGTTCTAAAAGATGTTCTCGTCACTCCGCCAAGGTATTTGACCCCGTCAATGCTTATGACTCCGCCAGACGTGTGACCCCGCCTAAATTTACTACTCCGCCAAAGCATTTGAATTTGTCAATGCTTACGATTCCGTCAAACGTATGACTCCGCCTAGTCTTATTACTCCGCCAAGGCATGAGACTCCGTTTCTGCTTATCACTCTGTTAAAACGTGTGACCCCGTTTGAGCTCACTACTCCGTCAGGGTACGTGACTCCGCCTAAAGGAACAGTTTAATTACCATTCAACTATTCAGTAAGCAAGTAACAACGTCCAAGAGCCAACAGCTCGGAAAACTATACCGTCCAGCAATCAGCAATACGTCACTCATTCTTGTGGACAATTAGTAAGCTTTCCACTTAGGAAAACCGTACCCTTTTATTGTTATCTTCTTTTCTTGGACGGACTCAATTCCGGTCTCGAATGTCGGTTCAAAGTTATCCGTCCTACAGTTCATTTGGTAAAGTGTTGATCCGGTGTGCGACATAAAAGTCAATCCTATCCACGCCGGTTGTCCGGTGTGATGTGGCATTTACTGTCATCCGTTCTTCCCTTTTTGGAACCTTGAGGTCGTCCTAGCCTTGGAGGTCAGAACGGATCAGGATGTTTCTTCCAATCTCACTCAATTTACTCCTTCACCTTCAATCTTTCACTCGGAAATTGGATCTTATCAAAATAGATCTATGTAATTTCTATAATTACACCCAAAAATTCATTTTTGGAGTATTATAAACCATTCATAAAGTGTTTTTATTCATTAATAAACACTTATAAGCCTTACATGCTTCATAATTTACATAATAGAGCTATAATTAAAAACAGGATGTTACAATTCTCCCACCCTAATAAAAATTTCGTCCTCGAAATTTAACGCGCTCCTCAGTGAAATAATCCTGGATATTGTGTCCTCATATCATCTTCTCGCTCCCAAGCCAGAGTTACATCAGTTCCATGTTTCCATGCAACTTTTACCAGTGGTACATCCTTATTCCTCAAACGTTTGCTCGATCTTTCTAGGATCTGTGTAGGTTCTGTGGAGATGGTCAGATTCTCTCTAACTTCAATATCATCAGTAGCAATCACGTGGTTGGGATCTTGTACGTATTTCCTCAGCTGTGATACATGAAATACATTGTGCAGATTTGCCAGGTGAGGAGGAAGTGCAATCTGATATGCCACTGTACCAACCCTCTTTAGGATCTCATATGGTCCAATGAATCTCGGACTCAATTTCTTACTCTTCAAGGCTCGGCCAATCCCTTTGTGAGGTGAAACCTTCAAAAATACATGCTCACCGACTTGGAATTCAAGTGGTTTCCTCCTCTTATCATAATACTGCTTCTGTCTGTCTTGAGATGCCTTCATCTTTTCTCTGATCATTTCTATTTGTTCAGTAGTCTGCTGCACAATTTCAGGTCCTAACGCCAAACTTTCACCAGTTTCTAACCAACAAAGTGGCGTTCGGCACTTCCTACCATACAATGCTTCGAATGGAGCCATACCAATACTGCTGTGGTAGCTATTATTATACGTGAATTCAATTAATGGAAGAAACTGTTCCCAACTACCACCATATTCAATCACACAAGATCGCAGTAAGTCTTCCAAACTTTGTATGGTACGCTCTGACTGTCCATCTGTTTGGGGATGATAAGCTGAGCTTAATCGAAGCTTGGAACCCAATTCCTGATGCAAGCTTCCCCAGAATCGGGAAGTGAATCTTGGATCTCTATCTGACACAATACTAGATGGTACACCATGTAGTCTTACGATCTCCCTCACATATAACTGTGCCAATTTTTGTAAAGAGTTCTTCATGTTCATTGGGAGGAAGTGAGCAGACTTTGTCAATCTGTCTACAATAACCCAGATTGCATCATTCCCTGAACGTGTTCTTGGTAATCCTGACACAAAGTCCATTGAGATATCATCCCATTTCCAAACAGGAATCTCTAATGGTTGTAGTTCACCAGATGGCTTCTGGTGTTCTACCTTGGCTTTTTGACACACCAGACATGAAGTCACATATTCAACTATCTCTTTCTTCATCCTTGGCCACCAAAAGCTTTTCCTCAGATCTTGATACATCTTAGTTGATCCAGGATGAATGCTCAACATACTTTTATGCGCTTCTTCTAGAATTGTCTTTCTTAGATCAACATCCTCTGGTACACAAATTCTATTCCTGATTCTCCATAATCCATCTGATCCTTCTTGTAGTCCCATATCCTTTCCATTCGCCTGTAATTCTCTCAACTCTTGTAATGACAAATCCTCCTTCTGTCTTTCGCCTAACAGTTTCAGGAAATCATTGGTTATCTTCAAAGTCCCCAAAGTCATACTTCTTGAAGATTTCATCTGTACACCCAAGTTCATATCTCTGAATTGTTCTATCATCTCCATTTCTTTTATCATTAAAAATGCCATATGAATGGACTTTCGGCTTAGTGCATCTGCCACCACATTTGCTTTTCCTGGATGGTACTTCAAATCAAAATCATAATCTTTAAGAAACTCCATCCACCTTCGCTGTCTCATGTTCAATTCCTTTTGATCGAACAAATACTTCAAACTCTTGTGATCACTGAACACTTCAAACCTGACTCCATACAAATGGTGTCTCCAGATCTTTAGGGCAAATACCACTGCTGCCAATTCTAAATCATGCGTTGGGTAGTTCATCTCATGTGGTCTCAACTGTCTAGATGCATAAGCTACCACCTTTCTTTGCTGCATCAAAACACATCCTAAGCCCATTTTGGAAGCATCACAATAAACCACGAAATCTTCTTGTGGATTAGGTAAGGTTAAGACTGGAGCAGATGTAAGCTTCAACTTCAGTTCTTGGAAACTTTTCTCACATTCTGGCGTCCAAGAAAAAGGTTGATTCTTCCGGGTTAGCCGAGTCATTGGTAAGGCTATTTGAGAAAACCCTTCAATAAATCTCCGATAATAACCAGCTAATCCCATGAAACTTCGTATCTCAGTGACTGAAGTAGGTCTCTCCCAGTTTACCACAGCTTCTATTTTAGAAGGATCCACAGATACTCCTTCCTTTGAGATTACATGGCCTAGGAATTTTACCTCTTTCAACCAGAATTCACATTTTGATAACTTTGCATACAGCTGCTTCTCCTTTAAAATCTGCAATACTACTCGGAGATGCTTTTCATGTTCCTCTGCAGTTTTTGAATAGATCAGAATATCATCAATGAAAATGATGACAAATTGATCCAAGTAGGGATGAAATACTCGATTCATGTAATCCATGAATACGGCTGGGGCATTGGTCACTCCGAAGGGCATCACAAGGTACTCGTAATGACCATATCGTGTTCTAAAGGCTGTCTTTGGAATATCCTCAGACTTGACACGAATCTGATGATACCCCGATCGTAGATCAATCTTGGAAAATACTGTAGCGCCTCTCAATTGATCTATCAGATCATCAATTCTGGGCAGAGGATATCTATTCTTCACCGTCAATTTGTTCAGCTGACGATAATCTACACATAACCTCATGCTTCCATCTTTCTTCTTGACGAGTAACACTGGCGCTCCCCATGGTGACACACTCGGTCTGATGAAATGCTTCTCCAGTAACTCTTCAATTTGTTTCTTCAGTTCAGCCAGTTCAATTGGTGCCATACGGTACGGAGCTTTAGATACTGGTTCTGCTCCTGGAATTAAATCAATGGAGAATTCTACCTCACGTTCTGGAGGTAAACTTGAGACATCTTCAGGAAATACTTCAGGAAATTCAGAAACAACTGGTATCTCAATTGCTTTAGGTTCACCATCTTCTTTGTAAAGAGTGAATAAAGCAAACAATTGACTTTCACCTTGCAATACATAGGTCCTGAGGTTGTCAGAATTTAGATTTTCTGATGGAAATATCACGGTCTTGTTGTGACAGTCCACCAAGACTCGATTTGTCGATAACCAGTCCATCCCCAGAATCATATCCAGATCCTTCAAAGGTAAACAAACAAGATTGACAAGAAAACGTCTACCTTCTATGAGTATAGAACATTCGTTACACACCTTAGCAGTTCTAAGTTGTGTACCGGTGGGAGTAGAAACAATCAGATCATATGCCATAGGCTTCACAGGTAATTGAAGGCGTCTAACACACTCATCAGAAATAAAAGAATGCGTAGCACCCGAATCAAATAACACAGATAGAATAGTATCATTAATGTCACACTTACTTTGTACGAGGTCATCAGCTTGTTCTGCCTCTGAACCGCTAATGGCAAAGACTCTCCCAGCTGTTTGTTGCAACCTCTGATCTGTGGACTCCCTGTTCTGTTTTGGAGGTTGAGCAGTATGTGTGTTTTCTCCTCGGCCTCTCTGATAACTAGAGCCTCTTGGTTCACTCATAGTGTTCCGGTTGTTGTTTTGATTATTCTACGGACAATTTGGACTGATGTGTCCTTTTTGGTTACATCGGAAACAAGTGACCTCTTCAAGACGTCTGTTACAGTCACGTACATGATGATTACCTCCACACTTAAGACACCTCATGTTATTGCGTCTATCAAAAGATGACGATGATGATGATCCGCCTCTGGAGCGATTTGGATAGAATGATCCTCTTCTTTTGAAATCAACTGACTGAGGTTTCAGTTGTCTATTGGCTTTTTCATGTGCCAGTCTGGCCTGGTGATTTTCTTCAAAGATTCTGCATTTGTTGATCAAGATAGGAAAATTCCGAATTTCTTGGTACCCAATCGCCTCTTTGATTTCCAGATTCAGTCCGTTCTCAAATTTAACACATTTTGATTCTTCGGCACCAGCCTGTTGAAAAGGAGGGTAAAAGAGAGCTAGTTCTTCAAACTTTGCAGCATATTCCCCAACGGACATCGAACCTTGTTTCAGCTCCATAAATTCCAGCTCTTTGCGGTTTTTCACACTTGCCGGAAAATATTTCTCTAGGAAGCAGTCCTTGAAGTTAACCCAGTTCAAAGGTCTGTCAGTTTCAATCATGCGAGTCCTGGCATGTATCCACCAGTTTTCTGCTTCCTCAACCATCATATAAGTGGCACACTCCACCCTTTCAAATTCTGTGCAGGGCAAGGCTCGGAAAATGTGCTCCATTTCCTTAACCCATAAGTATGCTGCCTCTGGATTGTAGCCTCCTTTGAATTGCGAAGGCTTTCTCTTCAAGAAGCGGTCCAACCCATGGAGTTCTCCGGTGCTCCTTGGTTGGTTTTGTCGTTCTATGGCTTCAGCTAAGCGGTTGAAAGCTGCTGCCATATCATTGTTGTTGTGGTTGTTTCTTGCCATCCTATATTCGTAATTTGGTTTATACCAATTCTAGGGAATAATATATATATAAATACTACATAACTATCCTTATTCTATGGTCTATCAGTTAAGCAATCAATCATATAACACATTTATCATATTATCAAGAGGAAATCAAACAATTCTTTTCACAATTAATCAGTCAGACACAATTTATATAGTACACATTTAGCATGTTATCAAGTAAGAATCAAACATTTCACACATTATGCCAAGAAATAGCTCATGTCATAACAATTGGTCCTGAATTTTTGAAAATGCTCTGATACCAACATGTAACGTCCCGTGTAATTTTCCGAATAAGTTTTTCGCATTATCGAAGGATCATTTTAAAATTTTAAATTTAATTCAGAGTTTATACATAACAATTAATAACAGCGGAAAATTATCGAACATACTAGTCAAGAATAATTAAGTCCAAGAAAATATTTAAGTAGCGGAAACGAATGTGAAGAGAATAGTACATGACATATTATATTTATTACAACCCATAAATTCAAGTTTAGGTAATAAAGCAAATAGACATCCATCATGGCATTACTCTGCATTCTGCGTGTCATTCACTGTAAAAATTAGTGTAAGAGTGAGACAGAATATAGAATAAATATAAAATAAATAAAATTGCACAAACACAATCAGCAATTCATAATGATATGATGAGTATGCCAAACAAGTCCATTAATAGATATATGATTAGTCAAATGATGTCATGCTGGATCCATTTAGTCTTGGTGGGAATACTGCAGTAAAGTCTCATAGAGACACAAATAGGACTTTAGCATATACCATGAATCCCTATACTTCATGGCGCTTAAGTACCGAAGTACACAATATCAAAGTAGGACTTTTGCATAAACCATGAATCCCTACACTCCATGGCACACAACATAATAGGGCTTAACTCATCATAGAGTAACCCCCCACCAGGGTAGGCAATCATGGAACCCCTAAATTCCATGGTGCGTCCGAATGCTTATGATGCATGAATACCCTTAATTCTCTTTATCATTTAACATACCATGATATCCACATTTCCAAAATCTCTTGGATAATACAAGTCCTCAAGGGACACAATAACCATAATAATTCATAAAATCATGGATTTACTGTTTCAACCATACTTGTAATTAACCACAAGGCATTCATGTACATATAAATTAATTATGTCATTCGTAATTATTCACCATCATAATATACTAATTGTGTGATACTCAACAGCATTTATAATAATTCATAATCACTCAAGAATTCAATAGTAAGTCATTACACATAGAGAAAACATCATTTTTATCCATAATAACCATCATAAGTAAATTTCAGCACTTCCAAACAGCGACATACATCAGTAAAACAGTCATAACATGAGCAAAACAACTCCTTTTTAGGTAATTCCAATTTCTGTAGTTTAATAACATAATTGTCCACAACTTTCATGAAGAACACAGTTTCAAATTCTGAACAGAAATACTACTTATTCACGAAATATCATACTGCCTCAAGATAAGTTTTCCAGAATGTACACAGTTTGGTATTTAAAACATATCTGGAATTACAAACGTGATTTTGACATGAAACCAGTTCTAAATTACTCTTAACATAGTTATCTACAACTTTCATGAAGACACCAACAACTAATTCATACTACAAAATTCCCAGTATTGAAAACAAGATTCGGATTTTTCCAGAACTCTAAAATTTCAGAATTTCAGCTTGCACATACATCAGTATTTTGAGTATAACTTGAGCTACAAAAATGATTTCGATGTGAAACCACTTTCTAAAAATCCACAACTTAATTATCTACAACATTCATAAAGATATCCAAGTCTGATTATGCACGCATAGTTCCCAGTAATTCAATATATACACAAAACCAAAGATAAATCTTTCATACGAATATGCTGTAGTATTTTGGCTATAACTTTTGCTATACATGTCCAAATCAGTTGAATCAGGTATCAAAATTCACATAACAAAAAGTTCTACAACTTTCATGAAGAAGTCAGTATCAAAATCACACGTTTTCAATCTCAAAACTGAACAGCAAGATACGAAAATAAAAATGGATTCCTAGGACAACATACAATTCTACCCATTTCATAAGTATTCACAACCCTGTCCCCTCTTACTTGGTTTGAAGACTTTTAGCTGACTGGGAATAAGGTCCCCTGGCTGTCCTGGTTCAGATCGAAGGTGTGTTGATGGAGAAGAATAATTGGGAGTTTTAGAATCAGTGGTGTGTTAGTTTAATAATGTAAAAGCAAGTGGGGAGACAAGCTTTCCCGTGATTGCAACTTAGTGGGCTGTTAGGTGTGTCTGATTGTGGAATAATGGAAGTTCAGATAAGAAATGAGCTGTAAACATTGTCCATTTCTGGCCGTCCTATATACTAGGTAATTAGTGGGATTTGAAGATATTATATATATAATGCCTAAAAGACAAGAAAAGGGTCAAAAAGTTACTTCTGCACTTCAAAACCGACCAGAATTCTATTTCCAAGTCCGGTTGAGCATCCGACCTTGTACATCGGCTCAAACTCATCCGGTGCGTACATCCGTTCTAAGGAAAGCTAAGTTAACCATCCTTGAATCCGTCCGGTGTTCATTAATGATAATCTGAACTAAATTCGTCCGGTGTCACCTGAATTGAAGTCAGCTGTGTGAGAGCAGTGTGGAGGGTGTGAGTGCGGTCTAGAGTGTGAGGGCGGTATGGAGTGAGGGCGGTATTGAGTGTATCTTAAGAGATGTCCATGTTCTAAAAGATGTTCTCGTCACTCCGCCAAGGTATTTGACCCCGTCAATGCTTATGACTCCGCCAGACGTGTGACCCCGCCTAAATTTACTACTCCGCCAAAGCATTTGAATTTGTCAATGCTTACGATTCCGTCAAACGTATGACTCCGCCTAGTCTTATTACTCCGCCAAGGCATGAGACTCCGTCTCTGCTTATCACTCTGTTAAAACGTGTGACCCCGTTTGAGCTCACTACTCCGTCAGGGTACGTGACTCCGCCTAAAGGAACAGTTTAATTACCATTCAACTATTCAGTAATCAAGTAACAACGTCCAAGAGCCAACAGCTCGGAAAACTATACCGTCCAGCAATCAGCAAGACGTCACTCATTCTTGTGGACAATTAGTAAGCTTTCCACTTAGGAAAACCGTACCCTTTTATTGTTATCTTCTTTTCTTGGACGGACTCAATTCCGGTCTCGAATGTCGGTTCAAAGTTATCCGTCCTACAGTTCATTTGGTAAAGTGTTGATCCGGTGTGCGACATAAAAGTCAATCCTATCCACGCCGGTTGTCCGGTGTGATGTGGCATTTACTGTCATCCGTTCTTCCCTTTTTGGAACCTTGAGGTCGTCCTAGCCTTGGAGGTCAGAACGGATCAGGATGTTTCTTCCAATCTCACTCAATTTACTCCTTCACCTTCAATCTTTCACTCGGAAATTGGATCTTATCAAAATAGATCTATGTAATTTCTATAATTACACCCAAAAATTCATTTTTGGAGTATTATAAACCATTCATAAAGTGTTTTTATTCATTAATAAACACTTATAAGCCTTACATGCTTCATAATTTACATAATAGAGCTATAATTAAAAACAGGATGTTACACCCTGGGGCTCCAGCATGGTAATCACATCGGGCATTAGGATTATAACCTTTGGGGTAAGGGGGAATCATTGGTTTCAATGGACAGGGTACCGCAAGGGAACTACGGATAAGGTGAGGTAAAAGTTCTATGTAGGTTATGGGAATGGGGTCGAACCAGACCGGTGTTCGACTATCAGTGGGTTTTATTGTGCTTCGGTCTGAATTAGGTGGTTGAGTCTGCCCTAGTGGAGGACAGTAAGGATGTGGAAGAGATGGTTTAATAGCAGGCGGATGAGAATGGGAAGGTGTTTGAGGTATATATGGATGAAAGTAGAGCTGGAATGGGAAAAGATCGGAGTCCTGGTCAGGGATGGTGATGTAAGGTGTAGGGGAAATGGCAGGTCGAAAAGAAGTATGAGTCATTAGTCTGGGTTGGGCCATTCTTCGGTTATAGGAAGTGGAATTAGCATCTCCTTTTCTTTTCCCCTTATCTCCCGATAGAGACATTCTTGTGATAGGTGCCTCAGGCGACTGGGAGGATTGTGAAATATGGGGGTCCATTGTTTGCAAATCATAATCCTCTTGTTGGTTATGGAACAGGGGAGAGTATTCTGAGGGTATTGCATAAAGCAGGTTGTTGTTTGGGCCCATGAAGGCGTGTTGTGGTGCATAAGACATGCCATAGGTTGGTTGAGGGTCAATGATGGGATTGGTCCTGTTGATAGCAATGGAAGGTGTCATGGAAGAGGGAATTTGCATTTTCGTCAGTCCAGGAGGATGGAGAGGGGTGGTTGGTAAATGTTGATCATTCTTGACACCCGCAGAGGGTTCCTCCTCTATGATCTTCTTTTCTAAAAGTCTGGTCATTTCTGCCACTTGCTCCTTTAGCTGGTTAACTTCATTCCTGAGGTTTTCAATTTCTTGCTCTCTTTCAGCTATGAGTCTCCTTTGAAAGTCCAGTAAGAGTGTCTTTCGGTGTCGGAAAGAAAAACAAGAAATGTCAGGAATGTCATGAGAGGCAATCACAGGCCTTGACGAGCATCCCTTAACCGTTCCTTAGAACATATTGTTCAAAAGTACTAAGTACGGTAAACATGGAAATTAATATGGGATAGTTGTGAAGACAGAAGAAATTTTTCATCCTGAGGCGAGAGCCTCAAGCTCAAACATTTTCCTTGGGCAACCATGGCTCTCATCCTATAAGTTCAATCCCATGTTAACTTCTATGTCTACTCAAAGGGTATTCGTTAAGCTCTGAATAGCTTCCGGCAACCATAGAGAGAAAGAGCTATCAGGAATTGACGTGTTTCGCAAATTGATACTCCCCTAGTAACTTTCTTGAAAACATTTTTGAATTTAGGGGTTACAATTTGACAAAACTTGTGTCAAATCAAAGGTCATGTGAGCTACGGATTTTCTGACCATTGTCAATACAAAAAGAATTGATTTTTTTGTATTTTTTTGTATTTTTTTTATGATTCGAAAGGTCCGTAACTCGAGGCCCAAAGACTTAAACGAATATGCATAAAAGGAAAGGACTACTTGCCCGTTAAAGGATCATTAGTTAAAAGTATGTCATTCTTGAAAAAAAAAATCCACTAAACGGGCAAGTGGTCCCCTAATTTGGATCTGAAGGGAAAGTGAGAATGAGAAAAGGTAGAAGTAAAGTTTGTCCCTTTGTGCCTTAAGTCGGGTTTTTCTGAAGGTCTCCTAATGGTACTAAGATTTGTCTAACAGTGATATCTCGCATTAGGTGGCTTGTTCTAAAACTTCTAAAGTTCACTAGAGCCAAGATCCTACTCATGATGTTGACCACAACAGTAGGAAGTCTACTAGGTGTGGGCACCATGAATAAGTCGAACTCTAGCTGAGATTCTCACGGTAACCAGACAGAAAGTACATCCCAAATGGCTCCGCTATCAACCTTGTAACGTCCCGTGTAATTTTCCGAATAAATTTTTCGCATTATCGAAGGATCATTTTAAAATTTTAAATTTAATTCAGAGTTTATACATAACAATTAATAACAGCGGAAAATTATCGAACATACTAGTCAAGAATAATTAAGTCCAAGAAAATATTTAAGTAGCGGAAACGAATGTGAAGAGAATAGTACATGACATATTATATTTATTACAACCCATAAATTCAAGTTTAGGTAATAAAGCAAATAGACATCCATCATGGCATTACTCTGCATTCTGCGTGTCATTCACTGTAAAAATTAGTGTAAGAGTGAGACAGAATATAGAATAAATATAAAATAAATAAAATTGCACAAACACAATCAGCAATTCATAATGATATGATGAGTATGCCAAACAAGTCCATTAATAGATATATGATTAGTCAAATGATGTCATGCTGGATCCATTTAGTCTTGGTGGGAATACTGCAGTAAAGTCTCATAGAGACACAAATAGGACTTTAGCATATACCATGAATCCCTATACTTCATGGCGCTTAAGTACCGAAGTACACAATATCAAAGTAGGACTTTTGCATAAACCATGAATCCCTACACTCCATGGCACACAACATAATAGGGCTTAACTCATCATAGAGTAACCCCCCACCAGGGTAGGCAATCATGGAACCCCTAAATTCCATGGTGCGTCCGAATGCTTATGATGCATGAATACCCTTAATTCTCTTTATCATTTAACATACCATGATATCCACATTTCCAAAATCTCTTGGATAATACAAGTCCTCAAGGGACACAATAACCATAATAATTCATAAAATCATGGATTTACTGTTTCAACCATACTTGTAATTAACCACAAGGCATTCATGTACATATAAATTAATTATGTCATTCGTAATTATTCACCATCATAATATACTAATTGTGTGATACTCAACAGCATTTATAATAATTCATAATCACTCAAGAATTCAATAGTAAGTCATTACACATAGAGAAAACATCATTTTTATCCATAATAACCATCATAAGTAAATTTCAGCACTTCCAAACAGCGACATACATCAGTAAAACAGTCATAACATGAGCAAAACAACTCCTTTTTAGGTAATTCCACTTTCTGTAGTTTAATAACATAATTGTCCACAACTTTCATGAAGAACACAGTTTCAAATTCTGAACAGAAATACTACTTATTCACGAAATATCATACTGCCTCAAGATAAGTTTTCCAGAATGTACACAGTTTGGTATTTAAAACATATCTGGAATTACAAACGTGATTTTGACATGAAACCAGTTCTAAATTACTCTTAACATAGTTATCTACAACTTTCATGAAGACACCAACAACTAATTCATACTACAAAATTCCCAGTATTGAAAACAAGATTCGGATTTTTCCAGAACTCTAAAATTTCAGAATTTCAGCTTGCACATACATCAGTATTTTGAGTATAACTTGAGCTACAAAAATGATTTCGATGTGAAACCACTTTCTAAAAATCCACAACTTAATTATCTACAACATTCATAAAGATATCCAAGTCTGATTATGCACGCATAGTTCCCAGTAATTCAATATATACACAAAACCAAAGATAAATCTTTCATACGAATATGCTGTAGTATTTTGGCTATAACTTTTGCTATACATGTCCAAATCAGTTGAATCAGGTATCAAAATTCACATAACAAAAAGTTCTACAACTTTCATGAAGAAGTCAGTATCAAAATCACACGTTTTCAATCTCAAAACTGAACAGCAAGATACGAAAATAAAACTGGATTCCTAGGACAACATACAATTCTACCCATTTCATAAGTATTCACAACCCTGTCCCCTCTTACTTGGTTTGAAGACTTTTAGCTGACTGGGAATAAGGTCCCCTGGCTGTCCTGGTTCAGATCGAAGGTGTGTTGATGGAGAAGAATAATTGGGAGTTTTAGAATCAGTGGTGTGTTAGTTTAATAATGTAAAAGCAAGTGGGGAGACAAGCTTTCCCGTGATTGCAACTTAGTGGGCTGTTAGGTGTGTCTGATTGTGGAATAATGGAAGTTCAGATAAGAAATGAGCTGTAAACATTGTCCATTTCTGGCCGTCCTATATACTAGGTAATTAGTGGGATTTGAAGATATTATATATATAATGCCTAAAAGACAAGAAAAGGGTCAAAAAGTTACTTCTGCACTACAAAACCGACCAGAATTCTATTTCCAAGTCCGGTTGAGCATCCGACCTTGTACATCGGCTCAAACTCATCCGGTGCGTACATCCGTTCTAAGGAAAGCTAAGTTAACCATCCTTGAATCCGTCCGGTGTTCATTAATGATAATCTGAACTAAATTCGTCCGGTGTCACCTGAATTGAAGTCAGCTGTGTGAGAGCAGTGTGGAGGGTGTGAGTGCGGTCTAGAGTGTGAGGGCGGTATGGAGTGAGGGCGGTATTGAGTGTATCTTAAGAGATGTCCATGTTCTAAAAGATGTTCTCGTCACTCCGCCAAGGTATTTGACCCCGTCAATGCTTATGACTCCGCCAGACGTGTGACCCCGCCTAAATTTACTACTCCGCCAAAGCATTTGAATTTGTCAATGCTTACGATTCCGTCAAACGTATGACTCCGCCTAGTCTTATTACTCCGCCAAGGCATGAGACTCCGTTTCTGCTTATCACTCTGTTAAAACGTGTGACCCCGTTTGAGCTCACTACTCCGTCAGGGTACGTGACTCCGCCTAAAGGAACAGTTTAATTACCATTCAACTATTCAGTAAGCAAGTAACAACGTCCAAGAGCCAACAGCTCGGAAAACTATACCGTCCAGCAATCAGCAATACGTCACTCATTCTTGTGGACAATTAGTAAGCTTTCCACTTAGGAAAACCGTACCCTTTTATTGTTATCTTCTTTTCTTGGACGGACTCAATTCCGGTCTCGAATGTCGGTTCAAAGTTATCCGTCCTACCGTTCATTTGGTAAAGTGTTGATCCGGTGTGCGACATAAAAGTCAATCCTATCCACGCCGGTTGTCCGGTGTGATGTGGCATTTACTGTCATCCGTTCTTCCCTTTTTGGAACCTTGAGGTCGTCCTAGCCTTGGAGGTCAGAACGGATCAGGATGTTTCTTCCAATCTCACTCAATTTACTCCTTCACCTTCAATCTTTCACTCGGAAATTGGATCTTATCAAAATAGATCTATGTAATTTCTATAATTACACCCAAAAATTCATTTTTGGAGTATTATAAACCATTCATAAAGTGTTTTTATTCATTAATAAACACTTATAAGCCTTACATGCTTCATAATTTACATAATAGAGCTATAATTAAAAACAGGATGTTACAATTCTCCCACCCTAATAAAAATTTCGTCCTCGAAATTTAACGCGCTCCTCAGTGAAATAATCCTGGATATTGTGTCCTCATATCATCTTCTCGCTCCCAAGCCAGAGTTACATCAGTTCCATGTTTCCATGCAACTTTTACCAGTGGTACATCCTTATTCCTCAAACGTTTGCTCGATCTTTCTAGGATCTGTGTAGGTTCTGTGGAGATGGTCAGATTCTCTCTAACTTCAATATCATCAGTAGCAATCACGTGGTTGGGATCTTGTACGTATTTCCTCAGCTGTGATACATGAAATACATTGTGCAGATTTGCCAGGTGAGGAGGAAGTGCAATCTGATATGCCACTGTACCAACCCTCTTTAGGATCTCATATGGTCCAATGAATCTCGGACTCAATTTCTTACTCTTCAAGGCTCGGCCAATCCCTTTGTGAGGTGAAACCTTCAAAAATACATGCTCACCGACTTGGAATTCAAGTGGTTTCCTCCTCTTATCATAATACTGCTTCTGTCTGTCTTGAGATGCCTTCATCTTTTCTCTGATCATTTCTATTTGTTCAGTAGTCTGCTGCACAATTTCAGGTCCTAACGCCAAACTTTCACCAGTTTCTAACCAACAAAGTGGCGTTCGGCACTTCCTACCATACAATGCTTCGAATGGAGCCATACCAATACTGCTGTGGTAGCTATTATTATACGTGAATTCAATTAATGGAAGAAACTGTTCCCAACTACCACCATATTCAATCACACAAGATCGCAGTAAGTCTTCCAAACTTTGTATGGTACGCTCTGACTGTCCATCTGTTTGGGGATGATAAGCTGAGCTTAATCGAAGCTTGGAACCCAATTCCTGATGCAAGCTTCCCCAGAATCGGGAAGTGAATCTTGGATCTCTATCTGACACAATACTAGATGGTACACCATGTAGTCTTACGATCTCCCTCACATATAACTGTGCCAATTTTTGTAAAGAGTTCTTCATGTTCATTGGGAGGAAGTGAGCAGACTTTGTCAATCTGTCTACAATAACCCAGATTGCATCATTCCCTGAACGTGTTCTTGGTAATCCTGACACAAAGTCCATTGAGATATCATCCCATTTCCAAACAGGAATCTCTAATGGTTGTAGTTCACCAGATGGCTTCTGGTGTTCTACCTTGGCTTTTTGACACACCAGACATGAAGTCACATATTCAACTATCTCTTTCTTCATCCTTGGCCACCAAAAGCTTTTCCTCAGATCTTGATACATCTTAGTTGATCCAGGATGAATGCTCAACATACTTTTATGCGCTTCTTCTAGAATTGTCTTTCTTAGATCAACATCCTCTGGTACACAAATTCTATTCCTGATTCTCCATAATCCATCTGATCCTTCTTGTAGTCCCATATCCTTTCCATTCGCCTGTAATTCTCTCAACTCTTGTAATGACAAATCCTCCTTCTGTCTTTCGCCTAACAGTTTCAGGAAATCATTGGTTATCTTCAAAGTCCCCAAAGTCATACTTCTTGAAGATTTCATCTGTACACCCAAGTTCATATCTCTGAATTGTTCTATCATCTCCATTTCTTTTATCATTAAAAATGTCATATGAATGGACTTTCGGCTTAGTGCATCTGCCACCACATTTGCTTTTCCTGGATGGTACTTCAAATCAAAATCATAATCTTTAAGAAACTCCATCCACCTTCGCTGTCTCATGTTCAATTCCTTTTGATCGAACAAATACTTCAAACTCTTGTGATCACTGAACACTTCAAACCTGACTCCATACAAATGGTGTCTCCAGATCTTTAGGGCAAATACCACTGCTGCCAATTCTAAATCATGCGTTGGGTAGTTCATCTCATGTGGTCTCAACTGTCTAGATGCATAAGCTACCACCTTTCTTTGCTGCATCAAAACACATCCTAAGCCCATTTTGGAAGCATCACAATAAACCACGAAATCTTCTTGTGGATTAGGTAAGGTTAAGACTGGAGCAGATGTAAGCTTCAACTTCAGTTCTTGGAAACTTTTCTCACATTCTGGCGTCCAAGAAAAAGGTTGATTCTTCCGGGTTAGCCGAGTCATTGGTAAGGCTATTTGAGAAAACCCTTCAATAAATCTCCGATAATAACCAGCTAATCCCATGAAACTTCGTATCTCAGTGACTGAAGTAGGTCTCTCCCAGTTTACCACAGCTTCTATTTTAGAAGGATCCACAGATACTCCTTCCTTTGAGATTACATGGCCTAGGAATTTTACCTCTTTCAACCAGAATTCACATTTTGATAACTTTGCATACAGCTGCTTCTCCTTTAAAATCTGCAATACTACTCGGAGATGCTTTTCATGTTCCTCTGCAGTTTTTGAATAGATCAGAATATCATCAATGAAAATGATGACAAATTGATCCAAGTAGGGATGAAATACTCGATTCATGTAATCCATGAATACGGCTGGGGCATTGGTCACTCCGAAGGGCATCACAAGGTACTCGTAATAACCATATCGTGTTCTAAAGGCTGTCTTTGGAATATCCTCAGACTTGACACGAATCTGATGATACCCCGATCGTAGATCAATCTTGGAAAATACTGTAGCGCCTCTCAATTGATCTATCAGATCATCAATTCTGGGCAGAGGATATCTATTCTTCACCGTCAATTTGTTCAGCTGACGATAATCTACACATAACCTCATGCTTCCATCTTTCTTCTTGACGAGTAACACTGGCGCTCCCCATGGTGACACACTCGGTCTGATGAAATGCTTCTCCAGTAACTCTTCAATTTGTTTCTTCAGTTCAGCCAGTTCAATTGGTGCCATACGGTACGGAGCTTTAGATACTGGTTCTGCTCCTGGAATTAAATCAATGGAGAATTCTACCTCACGTTCTGGAGGTAAACTTGAGACATCTTCAGGAAATACTTCAGGAAATTCAGAAACAACTGGTATCTCAATTGCTTTAGGTTCACCATCTTCTTTGTAAAGAGTGAATAAAGCAAACAATTGACTTTCACCTTGCAATACATAGGTCCTGAGGTTGTCAGAATTTAGATTTTCTGATGGAAATATCACGGTCTTGTTGTGACAGTCCACCAAGACTCGATTTGTCGATAACCAGTCCATCCCCAGAATCATATCCAGATCCTTCAAAGGTAAACAAACAAGATTGACAAGAAAACGTCTACCTTCTATGAGTATAGAACATTCGTTACACACCTTAGCAGTTCTAAGTTGTGTACCGGTGGGAGTAGAAACAATCAGATCATATGCCATAGGCTTCACAGGTAATTGAAGGCGTCTAACACACTCATCAGAAATAAAAGAATGCGTAGCACCCGAATCAAATAACACAGATAGAATAGTACCATTAATGTCACACTTACTTTGTACGAGGTCATCAGCTTGTTCTGCCTCTGAACCGCTAATGGCAAAGACTCTCCCAGCTGTTTGTTGCAACCTCTGATCTGTGGACTCCCTGTTCTGTTTTGGAGGTTGAGCAGTACGTGTGTTTTCTCCTCGGCCTCTCTGATAACTAGAGCCTCTTGGTTCACTCATAGTGTTCCGGTTGTTGTTTTGATTATTCTGCGGACAATTTGGACTGATGTGTCCTTTTTGGTTACATCGGAAACAAGTGACCTCTTCAAGACGTCTGTTACAGTCACGTACATGATGATTACCTCCACACTTAAGACACCTCATGTTATTGCGTCTATCAAAAGATGACGATGATGATGATCCGCCTCTGGAGCGATTTGGATAGAATGATCCTCTTCTTTTGAAATCAACTGACTGAGGTTTCAGTTGTCTATTGGCTTTTTCATGTGCCAGTCTGGCCTGGTGATTTTCTTCAAAGATTCTGCATTTGTTGATCAAGATAGGAAAATTCCGAATTTCTTGGTACCCAATCGCCTCTTTGATTTCCAGATTCAGTCCGTTCTCAAATTTAACACATTTTGATTCTTCGGCACCAGCCTGTTGAAAAGGAGGGTAAAAGAGAGCTAGTTCTTCAAACTTTGCAGCATATTCCCCAACGGACATCGAACCTTGTTTCAGCTCCATAAATTCCAGCTCTTTGTGGTTTTTCACACTTGCCGGAAAATATTTCTCTAGGAAGCAGTCCTTGAAGTTAACCCAGTTCAAAGGTCTGTCAGTTTCAATCATGCGAGTCCTGGCATGTATCCACCAGTTTTCTGCTTCCTCAACCATCATATAAGTGGCACACTCCACCCTTTCAAATTCTGTGCAGGGCAAGGCTCGGAAAATGTGCTCCATTTCCTTAACCCATAAGTATGCTGCCTCTGGATTGTAGCCTCCTTTGAATTGCGAAGGCTTTCTCTTCAAGAAGCGGTCCAACCCATGGAGTTCTCCGGTGCTCCTTGGTTGGTTTTGTCGTTCTATGGCTTCAGCTAAGCGGTTGAAAGCTGCTGCCATATCATTGTTGTTGTGGTTGTTTCTTGCCATCCTATATTCGTAATTTGATTTATACCAATTCTAGGGAATAATATATATATAAATACTACATAACTATCCTTATTCTATGGTCTATCAGTTAAGCAATCAATCATATAACACATTTATCATATTATCAAGAGGAAATCAAACAATTCTTTTCACAATTAATCAGTCAGACACAATTCATATAGTACACATTTAGCATGTTATCAAGTAAGAATCAAACATTTCACACATTATGCCAAGAAATAGCTCATGTCATAACAATTGGTCCTGAATTTTTGAAAATGCTCTGATACCAACATGTAACGTCCCGTGTAATTTTCCGAATAAATTTTTCGCATTATCGAAGGATCATTTTAAAATTTTAAATTTAATTCAGAGTTTATACATAACAATTAATAACAGCGGAAAATTATCGAACATACTAGTCAAGAATAATTAAGTCCAAGAAAATATTTAAGTAGCGGAAACGAATGTGAAGAGAATAGTACATGACATATTATATTTATTACAACCCATAAATTCAAGTTTAGGTAATAAAGCAAATAGACATCCATCATGGCATTACTCTGCATTCTGCGTGTCATTCACTGTAAAAATTAGTGTAAGAGTGAGACAGAATATAGAATAAATATAAAATAAATAAAATTGCACAAACACAATCAGCAATTCATAATGATATGATGAGTATGCCAAACAAGTCCATTAATAGATATATGATTAGTCAAATGATGTCATGCTGGATCCATTTAGTCTTGGTGGGAATACTGCAGTAAAGTCTCATAGAGACACAAATAGGACTTTAGCATATACCATGAATCCCTATACTTCATGGCGCTTAAGTACCGAAGTACACAATATCAAAGTAGGACTTTTGCATAAACCATGAATCCCTACACTCCATGGCACACAACATAATAGGGCTTAACTCATCATAGAGTAACCCCCCACCAGGGTAGGCAATCATGGAACCCCTAAATTCCATGGTGCGTCCGAATGCTTATGATGCATGAATACCCTTAATTCTCTTTATCATTTAACATACCATGATATCCACATTTCCAAAATCTCTTGGATAATACAAGTCCTCAAGGGACACAATAACCATAATAATTCATAAAATCATGGATTTACTGTTTCAACCATACTTGTAATTAACCACAAGGCATTCATGTACATATAAATTAATTATGTCATTCGTAATTATTCACCATCATAATATACTAATTGTGTGATACTCAACAGCATTTATAATAATTCATAATCACTCAAGAATTCAATAGTAAGTCATTACACATAGAGAAAACATCATTTTTATCCATAATAACCATCATAAGTAAATTTCAGCACTTCCAAACAGCGACATACATCAGTAAAACAGTCATAACATGAGCAAAACAACTCCTTTTTAGGTAATTCCACTTTCTGTAGTTTAATAACATAATTGTCCACAACTTTCATGAAGAACACAGTTTCAAATTCTGAACAGAAATACTACTTATTCACGAAATATCATACTGCCTCAAGATAAGTTTTCCAGAATGTACACAGTTTGGTATTTAAAACATATCTGGAATTACAAACGTGATTTTGACATGAAACCAGTTCTAAATTACTCTTAACATAGTTATCTACAACTTTCATGAAGACACCAACAACTAATTCATACTACAAAATTCCCAGTATTGAAAACAAGATTCGGATTTTTCCAGAACTCTAAAATTTCAGAATTTCAGCTTGCACATACATCAGTATTTTGAGTATAACTTGAGCTACAAAAATGATTTCGATGTGAAACCACTTTCTAAAAATCCACAACTTAATTATCTACAACATTCATAAAGATATCCAAGTCTGATTATGCACGCATAGTTCCCAGTAATTCAATATATACACAAAACCAAAGATAAATCTTTCATACGAATATGCTGTAGTATTTTGGCTATAACTTTTGCTATACATGTCCAAATCAGTTGAATCAGGTATCAAAATTCACATAACAAAAAGTTCTACAACTTTCATGAAGAAGTCAGTATCAAAATCACACGTTTTCAATCTCAAAACTGAACAGCAAGATACGAAAATAAAACTGGATTCCTAGGACAACATACAATTCTACCCATTTCATAAGTATTCACAACCCTGTCCCCTCTTACTTGGTTTGAAGACTTTTAGCTGACTGGGAATAAGGTCCCCTGGCTGTCCTGGTTCAGATCGAAGGTGTGTTGATGGAGAAGAATAATTGGGAGTTTTAGAATCAGTGGTGTGTTAGTTTAATAATGTAAAAGCAAGTGGGGAGACAAGCTTTCCCGTGATTGCAACTTAGTGGGCTGTTAGGTGTGTCTGATTGTGGAATAATGGAAGTTCAGATAAGAAATGAGCTGTAAACATTGTCCATTTCTGGCCGTCCTATATACTAGGTAATTAGTGGGATTTGAAGATATTATATATATAATGCCTAAAAGACAAGAAAAGGGTCAAAAAGTTACTTCTGCACTACAAAACCGACCAGAATTCTATTTCCAAGTCCGGTTGAGCATCCGACCTTGTACATCGGCTCAAACTCATCCGGTGCGTACATCCGTTCTAAGGAAAGCTAAGTTAACCATCCTTGAATCCGTCCGGTGTTCATTAATGATAATCTGAACTAAATTCGTCCGGTGTCACCTGAATTGAAGTCAGCTGTGTGAGAGCAGTGTGGAGGGTGTGAGTGCGGTCTAGAGTGTGAGGGCGGTATGGAGTGAGGGCGGTATTGAGTGTATCTTAAGAGATGTCCATGTTCTAAAAGATGTTCTCGTCACTCCGCCAAGGTATTTGACCCCGTCAATGCTTATGACTCCGCCAGACGTGTGACCCCGCCTAAATTTACTACTCCGCCAAAGCATTTGAATTTGTCAATGCTTACGATTCCGTCAAACGTATGACTCCGCCTAGTCTTATTACTCCGCCAAGGCATGAGACTCCGTTTCTGCTTATCACTCTGTTAAAACGTGTGACCCCGTTTGAGCTCACTACTCCGTCAGGGTACGTGACTCCGCCTAAAGGAACAGTTTAATTACCATTCAACTATTCAGTAAGCAAGTAACAACGTCCAAGAGCCAACAGCTCGGAAAACTATACCGTCCAGCAATCAGCAATACGTCACTCATTCTTGTGGACAATTAGTAAGCTTTCCACTTAGGAAAACCGTACCCTTTTATTGTTATCTTCTTTTCTTGGACGGACTCAATTCCGGTCTCGAATGTCGGTTCAAAGTTATCCGTCCTACCGTTCATTTGGTAAAGTGTTGATCCGGTGTGCGACATAAAAGTCAATCCTATCCACGCCGGTTGTCCGGTGTGATGTGGCATTTACTGTCATCCGTTCTTCCCTTTTTGGAACCTTGAGGTCGTCCTAGCCTTGGAGGTCAGAACGGATCAGGATGTTTCTTCCAATCTCACTCAATTTACTCCTTCACCTTCAATCTTTCACTCGGAAATTGGATCTTATCAAAATAGATCTATGTAATTTCTATAATTACACCCAAAAATTCATTTTTGGAGTATTATAAACCATTCATAAAGTGTTTTTATTCATTAATAAACACTTATAAGCCTTACATGCTTCATAATTTACATAATAGAGCTATAATTAAAAACAGGATGTTACAAACCTCCCCTAATCTTAAGTTTTATTTGGGCCCGGGTATAGGGTCCCACTCAAAAGTGTGTGTAAATTGTGAGTGTAGTGTGTGAGAGAGGCATTCAATACCTGTACCTTACTCATCCTGCACATAAAACAAACACAAAGTAGCAAATAAAGTTGTCTACCCTAGGGTTCAACAATCTCACAAATATTTACAGAACATAAATGATAGAATACAAATAAAACAGAAACCAAAGAAAAATAAAATAAAGGAAGAAGTCAAATAATTAATATGCTAATTAAAACATACGCTATCAAATCAACTGGCTTGACTCTCTAGGTCACCAGTGGAGTCGCCATCTGTCGCGACCGGGATCGCGGCGGCACGGCCGACCCTCAAAACGATTTTTTTTTTAAAAGAAAAAAAAACAGGGAGTCGCCACCAATATTTTTTAGGATAAAATACCGGGAAAACCTTTTGTTAAAGCACTGGTTATAAAAATGAAATTCCATATTCGGGAGTCTAATTACAGGTGAGGAAGGTATTAGCACCTCACAACTGTCCATTATAAAAACAGTTACCTCAATATGATAGCGCACATTATAATTAACCCAATAATTATTTTAACTTCTTCATGAAAAGAAAGCTTACGAGATGACAAAATATGCAAAAATAAACAAAAATAAACATGGGATATTTACATGAGATTAACAGGACGTCTCGTCCAAATTAAACTCGCTCCACCTTTTTTTAAGAAAAAAATGAGATTAACAGGACATCTCGTCCAAATTAATCTCGCTCCGCCTTTTAAGAAAATAAATAAAATGTATGAAGCACTCATTCTTGTTAATATTTAATATGAATCTTGGTGGGGATTAATTCAATTATTAAAAATTAATTAATAATTGAAAAGGAAATAGATTCATCAATTAACAGTTAATTAATTTTGACAGAAAAATAAATAATAACAAATACTGATAATGAGGAACAGATTTTTTTATGAGGACTAATCCGATCAACAAAAATTAATTACTTATTGGAAAGGAAACAGTTCCATTGAATAGCAATTAATTTTAACAGAAAAAAACAAATAATACAAGTATTAAAAAAAATGAGGGACAGATTGAGACCAGTGTGACGAGAGAGAGAGTAAAAGCACTGGTATTGGAGCTTCTGTTGAATTATGGGGCTGGATGGTGTTGTGAGGATTTAGGAGGAGTTTGGTATTGGTTTGAGGAAAGGACGATGTGGGTTTTGGAGAAGGTGAGGACGGTGTGGGTGTGTTTTTTTGAGAAGGTGAAGACGGTGTGTGTGTGTGTGGAGCTGTACGGTGTGGAGAGTGGGGACTGTAACGTCCCGTGTAATTTTCCGAATAAATTTTTCGCATTATCGAAGGATCATTTTAAAATTTTAAATTTAATTCAGAGTTTATACATAACAATTAATAACAGCGGAAAATTATCGAACATACTAGTCAAGAATAATTAAGTCCAAGAAAATATTTAAGTAGCGGAAACGAATGTGAAGAGAATAGTACATGACATATTATATTTATTACAACCCATAAATTCAAGTTTAGGTAATAAAGCAAATAGACATCCATCATGGCATTACTCTGCATTCTGCGTGTCATTCACTGTAAAAATTAGTGTAAGAGTGAGACAGAATATAGAATAAATATAAAATAAATAAAATTGCACAAACACAATCAGCAATTCATAATGATATGATGAGTATGCCAAACAAGTCCATTAATAGATATATGATTAGTCAAATGATGTCATGCTGGATCCATTTAGTCTTGGTGGGAATACTGCAGTAAAGTCTCATAGAGACACAAATAGGACTTTAGCATATACCATGAATCCCTATACTTCATGGCGCTTAAGTACCGAAGTACACAATATCAAAGTAGGACTTTTGCATAAACCATGAATCCCTACACTCCATGGCACACAACATAATAGGGCTTAACTCATCATAGAGTAACCCCCCACCAGGGTAGGCAATCATGGAACCCCTAAATTCCATGGTGCGTCCGAATGCTTATGATGCATGAATACCCTTAATTCTCTTTATCATTTAACATACCATGATATCCACATTTCCAAAATCTCTTGGATAATACAAGTCCTCAAGGGACACAATAACCATAATAATTCATAAAATCATGGATTTACTGTTTCAACCATACTTGTAATTAACCACAAGGCATTCATGTACATATAAATTAATTATGTCATTCGTAATTATTCACCATCATAATATACTAATTGTGTGATACTCAACAGCATTTATAATAATTCATAATCACTCAAGAATTCAATAGTAAGTCATTACACATAGAGAAAACATCATTTTTATCCATAATAACCATCATAAGTAAATTTCAGCACTTCCAAACAGCGACATACATCAGTAAAACAGTCATAACATGAGCAAATCAACTCCTTTTTAGGTAATTCCACTTTCTGTAGTTTAATAACATAATTGTCCACAACTTTCATGAAGAACACAGTTTCAAATTCTGAACAGAAATACTACTTATTCACGAAATATCATACTGCCTCAAGATAAGTTTTCCAGAATGTACACAGTTTGGTATTTAAAACATATCTGGAATTACAAACGTGATTTTGACATGAAACCAGTTCTAAATTACTCTTAACATAGTTATCTACAACTTTCATGAAGACACCAACAACTAATTCATACTACAAAATTCCCAGTATTGAAAACAAGATTCGGATTTTTCCAGAACTCTAAAATTTCAGAATTTCAGCTTGCACATACATCAGTATTTTGAGTATAACTTGAGCTACAAAAATGATTTCGATGTGAAACCACTTTCTAAAAATCCACAACTTAATTATCTACAACATTCATAAAGATATCCAAGTCTGATTATGCACGCATAGTTCCCAGTAATTCAATATATACACAAAACCAAAGATAAATCTTTCATACGAATATGCTGTAGTATTTTGGCTATAACTTTTGCTATACATGTCCAAATCAGTTGAATCAGGTATCAAAATTCACATAACAAAAAGTTCTACAACTTTCATGAAGAAGTCAGTATCAAAATCACACGTTTTCAATCTCAAAACTGAACAGCAAGATACGAAAATAAAACTGGATTCCTAGGACAACATACAATTCTACCCATTTCATAAGTATTCACAACCCTGTCCCCTCTTACTTGGTTTGAAGACTTTTAGCTGACTGGGAATAAGGTCCCCTGGCTGTCCTGGTTCAGATCGAAGGTGTGTTGATGGAGAAGAATAATTGGGAGTTTTAGAATCAGTGGTGTGTTAGTTTAATAATGTAAAAGCAAGTGGGGAGACAAGCTTTCCCGTGATTGCAACTTAGTGGGCTGTTAGGTGTGTCTGATTGTGGAATAATGGAAGTTCAGATAAGAAATGAGCTGTAAACATTGTCCATTTCTGGCCGTCCTATATACTAGGTAATTAGTGGGATTTGAAGATATTATATATATAATGCCTAAAAGACAAGAAAAGGGTCAAAAAGTTACTTCTGCACTACAAAACCGACCAGAATTCTATTTCCAAGTCCGGTTGAGCATCCGACCTTGTACATCGGCTCAAACTCATCCGGTGCGTACATCCGTTCTAAGGAAAGCTAAGTTAACCATCCTTGAATCCGTCCGGTGTTCATTAATGATAATCTGAACTAAATTCGTCCGGTGTCACCTGAATTGAAGTCAGCTGTGTGAGAGCAGTGTGGAGGGTGTGAGTGCGGTCTAGAGTGTGAGGGCGGTATGGAGTGAGGGCGGTATTGAGTGTATCTTAAGAGATGTCCATGTTCTAAAAGATGTTCTCGTCACTCCGCCAAGGTATTTGACCCCGTCAATGCTTATGACTCCGCCAGACGTGTGACCCCGCCTAAATTTACTACTCCGCCAAAGCATTTGAATTTGTCAATGCTTACGATTCCGTCAAACGTATGACTCCGCCTAGTCTTATTACTCCGCCAAGGCATGAGACTCCGTTTCTGCTTATCACTCTGTTAAAACGTGTGACCCCGTTTGAGCTCACTACTCCGTCAGGGTACGTGACTCCGCCTAAAGGAACAGTTTAATTACCATTCAACTATTCAGTAAGCAAGTAACAACGTCCAAGAGCCAACAGCTCAGAAAACTATACCGTCCAGCAATCAGCAATACGTCACTCATTCTTGTGGACAATTAGTAAGCTTTCCACTTAGGAAAACCGTACCCTTTTATTGTTATCTTCTTTTCTTGGACGGACTCAATTCCGGTCTCGAATGTCGGTTCAAAGTTATCCGTCCTACCGTTCATTTGGTAAAGTGTTGATCCGGTGTGCGACATAAAAGTCAATCCTATCCACGCCGGTTGTCCGGTGTGATGTGGCATTTACTGTCATCCGTTCTTCCCTTTTTGGAACCTTGAGGTCGTCCTAGCCTTGGAGGTCAGAACGGATCAGGATGTTTCTTCCAATCTCACTCAATTTACTCCTTCACCTTCAATCTTTCACTCGGAAATTGGATCTTATCAAAATAGATCTATGTAATTTCTATAATTACACCCAAAAATTCATTTTTGGAGTATTATAAACCATTCATAAAGTGTTTTTATTCATTAATAAACACTTATAAGCCTTACATGCTTCATAATTTACATAATAGAGCTATAATTAAAAACAGGATGTTACAATTCTCCCACCCTAATAAAAATTTCGTCCTCGAAATTTAACGCGCTCCTCAGTGAAATAATCCTGGATATTGTGTCCTCATATCATCTTCTCGCTCCCAAGCCAGAGTTACATCAGTTCCATGTTTCCATGCAACTTTTACCAGTGGTACATCCTTATTCCTCAAACGTTTGCTCGATCTTTCTAGGATCTGTGTAGGTTCTGTGGAGATGGTCAGATTCTCTCTAACTTCAATATCATCAGTAGCAATCACGTGGTTGGGATCTTGTACGTATTTCCTCAGCTGTGATACATGAAATACATTGTGCAGATTTGCCAGGTGAGGAGGAAGTGCAATCTGATATGCCACTGTACCAACCCTCTTTAGGATCTCATATGGTCCAATGAATCTCGGACTCAATTTCTTACTCTTCAAGGCTCGGCCAATCCCTTTGTGAGGTGAAACCTTCAAAAATACATGCTCACCGACTTGGAATTCAAGTGGTTTCCTCCTCTTATCATAATACTGCTTCTGTCTGTCTTGAGATGCCTTCATCTTTTCTCTGATCATTTCTATTTGTTCAGTAGTCTGCTGCACAATTTCAGGTCCTAACGCCAAACTTTCACCAGTTTCTAACCAACAAAGTGGCGTTCGGCACTTCCTACCATACAATGCTTCGAATGGAGCCATACCAATACTGCTGTGGTAGCTATTATTATACGTGAATTCAATTAATGGAAGAAACTGTTCCCAACTACCACCATATTCAATCACACAAGATCGCAGTAAGTCTTCCAAACTTTGTATGGTACGCTCTGACTGTCCATCTGTTTGGGGATGATAAGCTGAGCTTAATCGAAGCTTGGAACCCAATTCCTGATGCAAGCTTCCCCAGAATCGGGAAGTGAATCTTGGATCTCTATCTGACACAATACTAGATGGTACACCATGTAGTCTTACGATCTCCCTCACATATAACTGTGCCAATTTTTGTAAAGAGTTCTTCATGTTCATTGGGAGGAAGTGAGCAGACTTTGTCAATCTGTCTACAATAACCCAGATTGCATCATTCCCTGAACGTGTTCTTGGTAATCCTGACACAAAGTCCATTGAGATATCATCCCATTTCCAAACAGGAATCTCTAATGGTTGTAGTTCACCAGATGGCTTCTGGTGTTCTACCTTGGCTTTTTGACACACCAGACATGAAGTCACATATTCAACTATCTCTTTCTTCATCCTTGGCCACCAAAAGCTTTTCCTCAGATCTTGATACATCTTAGTTGATCCAGGATGAATGCTCAACATACTTTTATGCGCTTCTTCTAGAATTGTCTTTCTTAGATCAACATCCTCTGGTACACAAATTCTATTCCTGATTCTCCATAATCCATCTGATCCTTCTTGTAGTCCCATATCCTTTCCATTCGCCTGTAATTCTCTCAACTCTTGTAATGACAAATCCTCCTTCTGTCTTTCGCCTAACAGTTTCAGGAAATCATTGGTTATCTTCAAAGTCCCCAAAGTCATACTTCTTGAAGATTTCATCTGTACACCCAAGTTCATATCTCTGAATTGTTCTATCATCTCCATTTCTTTTATCATTAAAAATGCCATATGAATGGACTTTCGGCTTAGTGCATCTGCCACCACATTTGCTTTTCCTGGATGGTACTTCAAATCAAAATCATAATCTTTAAGAAACTCCATCCACCTTCGCTGTCTCATGTTCAATTCCTTTTGATCGAACAAATACTTCAAACTCTTGTGATCACTGAACACTTCAAACCTGACTCCATACAAATGGTGTCTCCAGATCTTTAGGGCAAATACCACTGCTGCCAATTCTAAATCATGCGTTGGGTAGTTCATCTCATGTGGTCTCAACTGTCTAGATGCATAAGCTACCACCTTTCTTTGCTGCATCAAAACACATCCTAAGCCCATTTTGGAAGCATCACAATAAACCACGAAATCTTCTTGTGGATTAGGTAAGGTTAAGACTGGAGCAGATGTAAGCTTCAACTTCAGTTCTTGGAAACTTTTCTCACATTCTGGCGTCCAAGAAAAAGGTTGATTCTTCCGGGTTAGCCGAGTCATTGGTAAGGCTATTTGAGAAAACCCTTCAATAAATCTCCGATAATAACCAGCTAATCCCATGAAACTTCGTATCTCAGTGACTGAAGTAGGTCTCTCCCAGTTTACCACAGCTTCTATTTTAGAAGGATCCACAGATACTCCTTCCTTTGAGATTACATGGCCTAGGAATTTTACCTCTTTCAACCAGAATTCACATTTTGATAACTTTGCATACAGCTGCTTCTCCTTTAAAATCTGCAATACTACTCGGAGATGCTTTTCATGTTCCTCTGCAGTTTTTGAATAGATCAGAATATCATCAATGAAAATGATGACAAATTGATCCAAGTAGGGATGAAATACTCGATTCATGTAATCCATGAATACGGCTGGGGCATTGGTCACTCCGAAGGGCATCACAAGGTACTCGTAATGACCATATCGTGTTCTAAAGGCTGTCTTTGGAATATCCTCAGACTTGACACGAATCTGATGATACCCCGATCGTAGATCAATCTTGGAAAATACTGTAGCGCCTCTCAATTGATCTATCAGATCATCAATTCTGGGCAGAGGATATCTATTCTTCACCGTCAATTTGTTCAGCTGACGATAATCTACATATAACCTCATGCTTCCATCTTTCTTCTTGACGAGTAACACTGGCGCTCCCCATGGTGACACACTCGGTCTGATGAAATGCTTCTCCAGTAACTCTTCAATTTGTTTCTTCAGTTCAGCCAGTTCAATTGGTGCCATACGGTACGGAGCTTTAGATACTGGTTCTGCTCCTGGAATTAAATCAATGGAGAATTCTACCTCACGTTCTGGAGGTAAACTTGAGACATCTTCAGGAAATACTTCAGGAAATTCAGAAACAACTGGTATCTCAATTGCTTTAGGTTCACCATCTTCTTTGTAAAGAGTGAATAAAGCAAACAATTGACTTTCACCTTGTAATACATAGGTCCTGAGGTTGTCAGAATTTAGATTTTCTGATGGAAATATCACGGTCTTGTTGTGACAGTCCACCAAGACTCGATTTGTCGATAACCAGTCCATCCCCAGAATCATATCCAGATCCTTCAAAGGTAAACAAACAAGATTGACAAGAAAACGTCTACCTTCTATGAGTATAGAACATTCGTTACACACCTTAGCAGTTCTAAGTTGTGTACCGGTGGGAGTAGAAACAATCAGATCATATGCCATAGGCTTCACAGGTAATTGAAGGCGTCTAACACACTCATCAGAAATAAAAGAATGCGTAGCACCCGAATCAAATAACACAGATAGAATAGTACCATTAATGTCACACTTACTTTGTACGAGGTCATCAGCTTGTTCTGCCTCTGAACCGCTAATGGCAAAGACTCTCCCAGCTGTTTGTTGCAACCTCTGATCTGTGGACTCCCTGTTCTGTTTTGGAGGTTGAGCAGTACGTGTGTTTTCTCCTCGGCCTCTCTGATAACTAGAGCCTCTTGGTTCACTCATAGTGTTCCGGTTGTTGTTTTGATTATTCTGCGGACAATTTGGACTGATGTGTCCTTTTTGGTTACATCGGAAACAAGTGACCTCTTCAAGACGTCTGTTACAGTCACGTACATGATGATTACCTCCACACTTAAGACACCTCATGTTATTGCGTCTATCAAAAGATGACGATGATGATGATCCGCCTCTGGAGCGATTTGGATAGAATGATCCTCTTCTTTTGAAATCAACTGACTGAGGTTTCAGTTGTCTATTGGCTTTTTCATGTGCCAGTCTGGCCTGGTGATTTTCTTCAAAGATTCTGCATTTGTTGATCAAGATAGGAAAATTCCGAATTTCTTGGTACCCAATCGCCTCTTTGATTTCCAGATTCAGTCCGTTCTCAAATTTAACACATTTTGATTCTTCGGCACCAGCCTGTTGAAAAGGAGGGTAAAAGAGAGCTAGTTCTTCAAACTTTGCAGCATATTCCCCAACGGACATCGAACCTTGTTTCAGCTCCATAAATTCCAGCTCTTTGCGGTTTTTCACACTTGCCGGAAAATATTTCTCTAGGAAGCAGTCCTTGAAGTTAACCCAGTTCAAAGGTCTGTCAGTTTCAATCATGCGAGTCCTGGCATGTATCCACCAGTTTTCTGCTTCCTCAACCATCATATAAGTGGCACACTCCACCCTTTTAAATTCTGTGCAGGGCAAGGCTCGGAAAATGTGCTCCATTTCCTTAACCCATAAGTATGCTGCCTCTGGATTGTAGCCTCCTTTGAATTGCGAAGGCTTTCTCTTCAAGAAGCGGTCCAACCCATGGAGTTCTCCGGTGCTCCTTGGTTGGTTTTGTCGTTCTATGGCTTCAGCTAAGCGGTTGAAAGCTGCTGCCATATCATTGTTGTTGTGGTTGTTTCTTGCCATCCTATATTCGTAATTTGGTTTATACCAATTCTAGGGAATAATATATATATAAATACTACATAACTATCCTTATTCTATGGTCTATCAGTTAAGCAATCAATCATATAACACATTTATCATATTATCAAGAGGAAATCAAACAATTCTTTTCACAATTAATCAGTCAGACACAATTTATATAGTACACATTTAGCATGTTATCAAGTAAGAATCAAACATTTCACACATTATGCCAAGAAATAGCTCATGTCATAACAATTGGTCCTGAATTTTTGAAAATGCTCTGATACCAACATGTAACGTCCCGTGTAATTTTCCGAATAAATTTTTCGCATTATCGAAGGATCATTTTAAAATTTTAAATTTAATTCAGAGTTTATACATAACAATTAATAACAGCGGAAAATTATCGAACATACTAGTCAAGAATAATTAAGTCCAAGAAAATATTTAAGTAGCGGAAACGAATGTGAAGAGAATAGTACATGACATATTATATTTATTACAACCCATAAATTCAAGTTTAGGTAATAAAGCAAATAGACATCCATCATGGCATTACTCTGCATTCTGCGTGTCATTCACTGTAAAAATTAGTGTAAGAGTGAGACAGAATATAGAATAAATATAAAATAAATAAAATTGCACAAACACAATCAGCAATTCATAATGATATGATGAGTATGCCAAACAAGTCCATTAATAGATATATGATTAGTCAAATGATGTCATGCTGGATCCATTTAGTCTTGGTGGGAATACTGCAGTAAAGTCTCATAGAGACACAAATAGGACTTTAGCATATACCATGAATCCCTATACTTCATGGCGCTTAAGTACCGAAGTACACAATATCAAAGTAGGACTTTTGCATAAACCATGAATCCCTACACTCCATGGCACACAACATAATAGGGCTTAACTCATCATAGAGTAACCCCCCACCAGGGTAGGCAATCATGGAACCCCTAAATTCCATGGTGCGTCCGAATGCTTATGATGCATGAATACCCTTAATTCTCTTTATCATTTAACATACCATGATATCCACATTTCCAAAATCTCTTGGATAATACAAGTCCTCAAGGGACACAATAACCATAATAATTCATAAAATCATGGATTTACTGTTTCAACCATACTTGTAATTAACCACAAGGCATTCATGTACATATAAATTAATTATGTCATTCGTAATTATTCACCATCATAATATACTAATTGTGTGATACTCAACAGCATTTATAATAATTCATAATCACTCAAGAATTCAATAGTAAGTCATTACACATAGAGAAAACATCATTTTTATCCATAATAACCATCATAAGTAAATTTCAGCACTTCCAAACAGCGACATACATCAGTAAAACAGTCATAACATGAGCAAATCAACTCCTTTTTAGGTAATTCCACTTTCTGTAGTTTAATAACATAATTGTCCACAACTTTCATGAAGAACACAGTTTCAAATTCTGAACAGAAATACTACTTATTCACGAAATATCATACTGCCTCAAGATAAGTTTTCCAGAATGTACACAGTTTGGTATTTAAAACATATCTGGAATTACAAACGTGATTTTGACATGAAACCAGTTCTAAATTACTCTTAACATAGTTATCTACAACTTTCATGAAGACACCAACAACTAATTCATACTACAAAATTCCCAGTATTGAAAACAAGATTCGGATTTTTCCAGAACTCTAAAATTTCAGAATTTCAGCTTGCACATACATCAGTATTTTGAGTATAACTTGAGCTACAAAAATGATTTCGATGTGAAACCACTTTCTAAAAATCCACAACTTAATTATCTACAACATTCATAAAGATATCCAAGTCTGATTATGCACGCATAGTTCCCAGTAATTCAATATATACACAAAACCAAAGATAAATCTTTCATACGAATATGCTGTAGTATTTTGGCTATAACTTTTGCTATACATGTCCAAATCAGTTGAATCAGGTATCAAAATTCACATAACAAAAAGTTCTACAACTTTCATGAAGAAGTCAGTATCAAAATCACACGTTTTCAATCTCAAAACTGAACAGCAAGATACGAAAATAAAACTGGATTCCTAGGACAACATACAATTCTACCCATTTCATAAGTATTCACAACCCTGTCCCCTCTTACTTGGTTTGAAGACTTTTAGCTGACTGGGAATAAGGTCCCCTGGCTGTCCTGGTTCAGATCGAAGGTGTGTTGATGGAGAAGAATAATTGGGAGTTTTAGAATCAGTGGTGTGTTAGTTTAATAATGTAAAAGCAAGTGGGGAGACAAGCTTTCCCGTGATTGCAACTTAGTGGGCTGTTAGGTGTGTCTGATTGTGGAATAATGGAAGTTCAGATAAGAAATGAGCTGTAAACATTGTCCATTTCTGGCCGTCCTATATACTAGGTAATTAGTGGGATTTGAAGATATTATATATATAATGCCTAAAAGACAAGAAAAGGGTCAAAAAGTTACTTCTGCACTACAAAACCGACCAGAATTCTATTTCCAAGTCCGGTTGAGCATCCGACCTTGTACATCGGCTCAAACTCATCCGGTGCGTACATCCGTTCTAAGGAAAGCTAAGTTAACCATCCTTGAATCCGTCCGGTGTTCATTAATGATAATCTGAACTAAATTCGTCCGGTGTCACCTGAATTGAAGTCAGCTGTGTGAGAGCAGTGTGGAGGGTGTGAGTGCGGTCTAGAGTGTGAGGGCGGTATGGAGTGAGGGCGGTATTGAGTGTATCTTAAGAGATGTCCATGTTCTAAAAGATGTTCTCGTCACTCCGCCAAGGTATTTGACCCCGTCAATGCTTATGACTCCGCCAGACGTGTGACCCCGCCTAAATTTACTACTCCGCCAAAGCATTTGAATTTGTCAATGCTTACGATTCCGTCAAACGTATGACTCCGCCTAGTCTTATTACTCCGCCAAGGCATGAGACTCCGTTTCTGCTTATCACTCTGTTAAAACGTGTGACCCCGTTTGAGCTCACTACTCCGTCAGGGTACGTGACTCCGCCTAAAGGAACAGTTTAATTACCATTCAACTATTCAGTAAGCAAGTAACAACGTCCAAGAGCCAACAGCTCGGAAAACTATACCGTCCAGCAATCAGCAATACGTCACTCATTCTTGTGGACAATTAGTAAGCTTTCCACTTAGGAAAACCGTACCCTTTTATTGTTATCTTCTTTTCTTGGACGGACTCAATTCCGGTCTCGAATGTCGGTTCAAAGTTATCCGTCCTACCGTTCATTTGGTAAAGTGTTGATCCGGTGTGCGACATAAAAGTCAATCCTATCCACGTCGGTTGTCCGGTGTGATGTGGCATTTACTGTCATCCGTTCTTCCCTTTTTGGAACCTTGAGGTCGTCCTAGCCTTGGAGGTCAGAACGGATCAGGATGTTTCTTCCAATCTCACTCAATTTACTCCTTCACCTTCAATCTTTCACTCGGAAATTGGATCTTATCAAAATAGATCTATGTAATTTCTATAATTACACCCAAAAATTCATTTTTGGAGTATTATAAACCATTCATAAAGTGTTTTTATTCATTAATAAACACTTATAAGCCTTACATGCTTCATAATTTACATAATAGAGCTATAATTAAAAACAGGATGTTACAGGGACGGTGTTGGATTTTAGAGGAGGACAGTTGGTGTGGAGGATTTGAGGAAGGGACAGAGTGATGTGGAGAGGGAGAGGGACGGTACTGTGAAAGGAGAGAGGGCTGTATAGTATTGGTGAGGACTTGAGGGAGGACGATGTGAGTTGGAGGGGCTGTATGGTGAAGAGAAAGGATGGTATGGAGTTGGGGGTGTTGAGGGGACGGACAGTGGTGAGAGGGACGGTGTGGTGAGAGGGGAGAGTGAGGACGGTTGGTTAGAGGAAGGAGAGAAGGGTCAGTGTTGGGTGGAGAAAGGATGGTGTTATTTTGAGGGGGCTGTACGGTGAGGTGGTGAGGGAGAGAGGGTACGGTGTTGAGTGAAGGGTAGAGGGCTGTGTTGAGAGAGGAGGAGGAGGACGGTGTGAAGAGGAAAAGGGACGAGTGAGAGAGAGGACAGTGTTGAGAGAGTGGACAGTGTTGTACAGGTTTGAGGGGATTGTGTTGGGTGATGTAGAGAGAGAGAGAGGGGGGGACAGTGTGGTGTAGGAAGAGAGGGACGGTGTAAAGAGAGTGAGGGGCTTTGTGTTGGTGGAGGAGAATGAGGGTACGGTGTGGAGAAGAAGGAAGTTGGGACAGTGGAGAGAGGAAGAGTGTAACATCCTGTTTTTAATTATAGCTCTATTATGTAAATTATGAAGCATGTAAGGCTTATAAGTGTTTATTAATGAATAAAAACACTTTATGAATGGTTTATAATACTCCAAAAATGAATTTTTGGGTGTAATTATAGAAATTACATAGATCTATTTTGATAAGATCCAATTTCCGAGTGAAAGATTGAAGGTGAAGGAGTAAATTGAGTGAGATTGGAAGAAACATCCTGATCCGTTCTGACCTCCAAGGCTAGGACGACCTCAAGGTTCCAAAAAGGGAAGAACGGATGACAGTAAATGCCACATCACACCGGACAACCGGCGTGGATAGGATTGACTTTTATGTCGCACACCGGATCAACACTTTACCAAATGAACTGTAGGACGGATAACTTTGAACCGACATTCGAGACCGGAATTGAGTCCGTCCAAGAAAAGAAGATAACAATAAAAGGGTACGGTTTTCCTAAGTGGAAAGCTTACTAATTGTCCACAAGAATGAGTGACGTCTTGCTGATTGCTGGACGGTATAGTTTTCCGAGCTGTTGGCTCTTGGACGTTGTTACTTGATTACTGAATAGTTGAATGGTAATTAAACTGTTCCTTTAGGCGGAGTCACGTACCCTGACGGAGTAGTGAGCTCAAACGGGGTCACACGTTTTAACAGAGTGATAAGCAGAGACGGAGTCTCATGCCTTGGCGGAGTAATAAGACTAGGCGGAGTCATACGTTTGACGGAATCGTAAGCATTGACAAATTCAAATGCTTTGGCGGAGTAGTAAATTTAGGCGGGGTCACACGTCTGGCGGAGTCATAAGCATTGACGGGGTCAAATACCTTGGCGGAGTGACGAGAACATCTTTTAGAACATGGACATCTCTTAAGATACACTCAATACCGCCCTCACTCCATACCGCCCTCACACTCTAGACCGCACTCACACCCTCCACACTGCTCTCACACAGCTGACTTCAATTCAGGTGACACCGGACGAATTTAGTTCAGATTATCATTAATGAACACCGGACGGATTCAAGGATGGTTAACTTAGCTTTCCTTAGAACGGATGTACGCACCGGATGAGTTTGAGCCGATGTACAAGGTCGGATGCTCAACCGGACTTGGAAATAGAATTCTGGTCGGTTTTGTAGTGCAGAAGTAACTTTTTGACCCTTTTCTTGTCTTTTAGGCATTATATATATAATATCTTCAAATCCCACTAATTACCTAGTATATAGGACGGCCAGAAATGGACAATGTTTACAGCTCATTTCTTATCTGAACTTCCATTATTCCACAATCAGACACACCTAACAGCCCACTAAGTTGCAATCACGGGAAAGCTTGTCTCCCCACTTGCTTTTACATTATTAAACTAACACACCACTGATTCTAAAACTCCCAATTATTCTTCTCCATCAACACACCTTCGATCTGAACCAGGACAGCCAGGGGACCTTATTCCCAGTCAGCTAAAAGTCTTCAAACCAAGTAAGAGGGGACAGGGTTGTGAATACTTATGAAATGGGTAGAATTGTATGTTGTCCTAGGAATCCAGTTTTATTTTCGTATCTTGCTGTTCAGTTTTGAGATTGAAAACGTGTGATTTTGATACTGACTTCTTCATGAAAGTTGTAGAACTTTTTGTTATGTGAATTTTGATACCTGATTCAACTGATTTGGACATGTATAGCAAAAGTTATAGCCAAAATACTACAGCATATTCGTATGAAAGATTTATCTTTGGTTTTGTGTATATATTGAATTACTGGGAACTATGCGTGCATAATCAGACTTGGATATCTTTATGAATGTTGTAGATAATTAAGTTGTGGATTTTTAGAAAGTGGTTTCACATCGAAATCATTTTTGTAGCTCAAGTTATACTCAAAATACTGATGTATGTGCAAGCTGAAATTCTGAAATTTTAGAGTTCTGGAAAAATCCGAATCTTGTTTTCAATACTGGGAATTTTGTAGTATGAATTAGTTGTTGGTGTCTTCATGAAAGTTGTAGATAACTATGTTAAGAGTAATTTAGAACTGGTTTCATGTCAAAATCACGTTTGTAATTCCAGATATGTTTTAAATACCAAACTGTGTACATTCTGGAAAACTTATCTTGAGGCAGTATGATATTTCGTGAATAAGTAGTATTTCTGTTCAGAATTTGAAACTGTGTTCTTCATGAAAGTTGTGGACAATTATGTTATTAAACTACAGAAAGTGGAATTACCTAAAAAGGAGTTGTTTTGCTCATGTTATGACTGTTTTACTGATGTATGTCGCTGTTTGGAAGTGCTGAAATTTACTTATGATGGTTATTATGGATAAAAATGATGTTTTCTCTATGTGTAATGACTTACTATTGAATTCTTGAGTGATTATGAATTATTATAAATGCTGTTGAGTATCACACAATTAGTATATTATGATGGTGAATAATTACGAATGACATAATTAATTTATATGTACATGAATGCCTTGTGGTTATTTACAAGTATGGTTGAAACAGTAAATCCATGATTTTATGAATTATTATGGCTATTGTGTCCCTTGAGGACTTGTATTATCCAAGAGATTTTGGAAATGTGGATATCATGGTATGTTAAATGATAAAGAGAATTAAGGGTATTCATGCATCATAAGCATTCGGACGCACCATGGAATTTAGGGGTTCCATGATTGCCTACCCTGGTGGGGGGTTACTCTATGATGAGTTAAGCCCTATTATGTTGTGTGCCATGGAGTGTAGGGATTCATGGTTTATGCAAAAGTCCTACTTTGATATTGTGTACTTCGGTACTTAAGCGCCATGAAGTATAGGGATTCATGGTATATGCTAAAGTCCTATTTGTGTCTCTATGAGACTTTACTGCAGTATTCCCACCAAGACTAAATGGATCCAGCATGACATCATTTGACTAATTATATATCTATTAATGGACTTGTTTGGCATACTCATCATATCATTATGAATTGCTGATTGTGTTTGTGCAATTTTATTTATTTTATATTTATTCTATATTCTGTCTCACCCTTACACTAATTTTTACAGTGAATGACACGCAGAATGCAGAGTAATGCCATGATGGATGTCTATTTGCTTTATTACCTAAACTTGAATTTATGGGTTGTAATAAATATAATATGTCATGTACTATTCTCTTCACATTCGTTTCCGCTACTTAAATATTTTCTTGGACTTAATTATTCTTGACTAGTATGTTCGATAATTTTCCGCTGTTATTAATTGTTATGTATAAACTCTGAATTAAATTTAAAATTTTAAAATGATCCTTCGATAATGCGAAAAATTTATTCGGAAAATTACACGGGACGTTACATGTTGGTATCAGAGCATTTTCAAAAATTCAGGACCAATTGTTATGACATGAGCTATTTCTTGGCATAATGTGTGAAATGTTTGATTCTTACTTGATAACATGCTAAATGTGTACTATATGAATTGTGTCTGACTGATTAATTGTGAAAAGAATTGTTTGATTTCCTCTTGATAATATGATAAATGTGTTATATGATTGATTGCTTAACTGATAGACCATAGAATAAGGATAGTTATGTAGTATTTATATATATATTATTCCCTAGAATTGGTATAAATCAAATTACGAATATAGGATGGCAAGAAACAACCACAACAACAATGATATGGCAGCAGCTTTCAACCGCTTAGCTGAAGCCATAGAACGACAAAACCAACCAAGGAGCACCGGAGAACTCCATGGGTTGGACCGCTTCTTGAAGAGAAAGCCTTCGCAATTCAAAGGAGGCTACAATCCAGAGGCAGCATACTTATGGGTTAAGGAAATGGAGCATATTTTCCGAGCCTTGCCCTGCACAGAATTTGAAAGGGTGGAGTGTGCCACTTATATGATGGTTGAGGAAGCAGAAAACTGGTGGATACATGCCAGGACTCGCATGATTGAAACTGACAGACCTTTGAACTGGGTTAACTTCAAGGACTGCTTCCTAGAGAAATATTTTCCGGCAAGTGTGAAAAACCGCAAAGAGCTGGAATTTATGGAGCTGAAACAAGGTTCGATGTCCGTTGGGGAATATGCTGCAAAGTTTGAAGAACTAGCTCTCTTTTACCCTCCTTTTCAACAGGCTGGTGCCGAAGAATCAAAATGTGTTAAATTTGAGAACGGACTGAATCTGGAAATCAAAGAGGCGATTGGGTACCAAGAAATTCGGAATTTTCCTATCTTGATCAACAAATGCAGAATCTTTGAAGAAAATCACCAGGCCAGACTGGCACATGAAAAAGCCAATAGACAACTGAAACCTCAGTCAGTTGATTTCAAAAGAAGAGGATCATTCTATCCAAATCGCTCCAGAGGCGGATCATCATCATCGTCATCTTTTGATAGACGCAATAACATGAGGTGTCTTAAGTGTGGAGGTAATCATCATGTACGTGACTGTAACAGACGTCTTGAAGAGGTCACTTGTTTCCGATGTAACCAAAAAGGACACATCAGTCCAAATTGTCCGCAGAATAATCAAAACAACAACCGGAACACTATGAGTGAACCAAGAGGCTCTAGTTATCAGAGAGGCCGAGGAGAAAACACACGTACTGCTCAACCTCCAAAACAGAACAGGGAGTCCACAGATCAGAGGTTGCAACAAACAGCTGGGAGAGTCTTTGCCATTAGCGGTTCAGAGGCAGAACAAGCTGATGACCTCGTACAAAGTAAGTGTGACATTAATGGTACTATTCTATCTGTGTTATTTGATTCGGGTGCTACGCATTCTTTTATTTCTGATGAGTGTGTTAGACGCCTTCAATTACCTGTGAAGCCTATGGCATATGATCTGATTGTTTCTACTCCCACCGGTACACAACTTAGAACTGCTAAGGTGTGTAACGAATGTTCTATACTCATAGAAGGTAGACGTTTTCTTGTCAATCTTGTTTGTTTACCTTTGAAGGATCTGGATATGATTCTGGGGATGGACTGGTTATCGACAAATCGAGTCTTGGTGGACTGTCACAACAAGACCGTGATATTTCCATCAGAAAATCTAAATTCTGACAACCTCAGGACCTATGTATTGCAAGGTGAAAGTCAATTGTTTGCTTTATTCACTCTTTACAAAGAAGATGGTGAACCTAAAGCAATTGAGATACCAGTTGTTTCTGAATTTCCTGAAGTATTTCCTGAAGATGTCTCAAGTTTACCTCCAGAACGTGAGGTAGAATTCTCCATTGATTTAATTCCAGGAGCAGAACCAGTATCTAAAGCTCCGTACCGTATGGCACCAATTGAACTGGCTGAACTGAAGAAACAAATTGAAGAGTTACTGGAGAAGCATTTCATCAGACCGAGTGTGTCACCATGGGGAGCGCCAGTGTTACTCGTCAAGAAGAAAGATGGAAGCATGAGGTTATGTGTAGATTATCGTCAGCTGAACAAATTGACGGTGAAGAATAGATATCCTCTGCCCAGAATTGATGATCTGATAGATCAATTGAGAGGCGCTACAGTATTTTCCAAGATTGATCTACGATCGGGGTATCATCAGATTCGTGTCAAGTCTGAGGATATTCCAAAGACAGCCTTTAGAACACGATATGGTCATTACGAGTACCTTGTGATGCCCTTCGGAGTGACCAATGCCCCAGCCGTATTCATGGATTACATGAATCGAGTATTTCATCCCTACTTGGATCAATTTGTCATCATTTTCATTGATGATATTCTGATCTATTCAAAAACTGCAGAGGAACATGAAAAGCATCTCCGAGTAGTATTGCAGATTTTAAAGGAGAAGCAGCTGTATGCAAAGTTATCAAAATGTGAATTCTGGTTGAAAGAGGTAAAATTCCTAGGCCATGTAATCTCAAAGGAAGGAGTATCTGTGGATCCTTCTAAAATAGAAGCTGTGGTAAACTGGGAGAGACCTACTTCAGTCACTGAGATACGAAGTTTCATGGGATTAGCTGGTTATTATCGGAGATTTATTGAAGGGTTTTCTCAAATAGCCTTACCAATGACTCGGCTAACCCGGAAGAATCAACCTTTTTCTTGGACGCCAGAATGTGAGAAAAGTTTCCAAGAACTGAAGTTGAAGCTTACATCTGCTCCAGTCTTAACCTTACCTAATCCACAAGAAGATTTCGTGGTTTATTGTGATGCTTCCAAAATGGGCTTAGGATGTGTTTTGATGCAGCAAAGAAAGGTGGTAGCTTATGCATCTAGACAGTTGAGACCACATGAGATGAACTACCCAACGCATGATTTAGAATTGGCAGCAGTGGTATTTGCCCTAAAGATCTGGAGACACCATTTGTATGGAGTCAGGTTTGAAGTGTTCAGTGATCACAAGAGTTTGAAGTATTTGTTCGATCAAAAGGAATTGAACATGAGACAGCGAAGGTGGATGGAGTTTCTTAAAGATTATGATTTTGATTTGAAGTACCATCCAGGAAAAGCAAATGTGGTGGCAGATGCACTAAGCCGAAAGTCCATTCATATGGCATTTTTAATGATAAAAGAAATGGAGATGATAGAACAATTCAGAGATATGAACTTGGGTGTACAGATGAAATCTTCAAGAAGTATGACTTTGGGGACTTTGAAGATAACCAATGATTTCCTGAAACTGTTAGGCGAAAGACAGAAGGAGGATTTGTCATTACAAGAGTTGAGAGAATTACAGGCGAATGGAAAGGATATGGGACTACAAGAAGGATCAGATGGATTATGGAGAATCAGGAATAGAATTTGTGTACCAGAGGATGTTGATCTAAGAAAGACAATTCTAGAAGAAGCGCATAAAAGTATGTTGAGCATTCATCCTGGATCAACTAAGATGTATCAAGATCTGAGGAAAAGCTTTTGGTGGCCAAGGATGAAGAAAGAGATAGTTGAATATGTGACTTCATGTCTGGTGTGTCAAAAAGCCAAGGTAGAACACCAGAAGCCATCTGGTGAACTACAACCATTAGAGATTCCTGTTTGGAAATGGGATGATATCTCAATGGACTTTGTGTCAGGATTACCAAGAACACGTTCAGGGAATGATGCAATCTGGGTTATTGTAGACAGATTGACAAAGTCTGCTCACTTCCTCCCAATGAACATGAAGAACTCTTTACAAAAATTGGCACAGTTATATGTGAGGGAGATCGTAAGACTACATGGTGTACCATCTAGTATTGTGTCAGATAGAGATCCAAGATTCACTTCCCGATTCTGGGGAAGCTTGCATCAGGAATTGGGTTCCAAGCTTCGATTAAGCTCAGCTTATCATCCCCAAACAGATGGACAGTCAGAGCGTACTATACAAAGTTTGGAAGACTTACTGCGATCTTGTGTGATTGAATATGGTGGTAGTTGGGAACAGTTTCTTCCATTAATTGAATTCACGTATAATAATAGCTACCACAGCAGTATTGGTATGGCTCCATTCGAAGCATTGTATGGTAGGAAGTGCCGAACGCCACTTTGTTGGTTAGAAACTGGTGAAAGTTTGGCGTTAGGACCTGAAATTGTGCAGCAGACTACTGAACAAATAGAAATGATCAGAGAAAAGATGAAGGCATCTCAAGACAGACAGAAGCAGTATTATGATAAGAGGAGGAAACCACTTGAATTCCAAGTCGGTGAGCATGTATTTTTGAAGGTTTCACCTCACAAAGGGATTGGCCGAGCCTTGAAGAGTAAGAAATTGAGTCCGAGATTCATTGGACCATATGAGATCCTAAAGAGGGTTGGTACAGTGGCATATCAGATTGCACTTCCTCCTCACCTGGCAAATCTGCACAATGTATTTCATGTATCACAGCTGAGGAAATACGTACAAGATCCCAACCACGTGATTGCTACTGATGATATTGAAGTTAGAGAGAATCTAACCATCTCCACAGAACCTACACAGATCCTAGAAAGATCGAGCAAACGTTTGAGGAATAAGGATGTACCACTGGTAAAAGTTGCATGGAAACATGGAACTGATGTAACTCTGGCTTGGGAGCGAGAAGATGATATGAGGACACAATATCCAGGATTATTTCACTGAGGAGCGCGTTAAATTTCGAGGATGAAATTTTTATTAGGGTGGGAGAATTGTAACATCCTGTTTTTAATTATAGCTCTATTATGTAAATTATGAAGCATCTGTTAGGAAATCCCTAAGCATGAGCAGCGGAAAAATTAAAGGGATTCCATAGGATTTGCAAGGTTCCGTGTTTCAAAGCACAAAAAACCAATTTCGAAATTATTTAGGTTACCTCTTGAAGAACTCCGAAGCAGTCGTAGCCTCGTCCTTTAGGAGTCCACACGAGCACTCCCACCAGAATCGCAACACTTGTCAACTGCTAGGTTGACGGCGTGTAGCTCTTGCAACTTTTTGCAAGAGTTTTGTGTCTCACTTGAGTGAACGGCCTATGAGCATCTTATGCTCTATTTATAGGCTTAGGTTTGACCTAATTTGTTCTCTCTAAAAGTGGGCTCCTTACTCATTCCAAATGAGTTAGGCCCAATAGCTTTATTTTAGTCCAACTAAAATAAGACAACATTTTCTGATGGGCTTACTCTATGTGTGTGACCCTATAGGTAAAATACCCGGTCATATTAATAATAAACTATTTTATTATTAATATAAAATAAGAGCGGCATCTAGCAATGCATCATTATGTCCGAATATTATTAACATAACCTATAAGTGATAATTATTTAATACGTTTATTCCTTTTGTCACGATATCCTAATTGGGCCCAAGGCATGGTCGCGTCATCCTTGTACGGCCCAATTTATTTTACTTGATACCGGAGTAGACTGGATCCGAATAAATATCTAATATTTATTCTTTCTAGCATGGCCATGCGTTTTCTTAGTCTTACTCCATCAAGTGGCCTATGGATATCACTCCTGTCACATAGGAGAGACAAATCCCATCTACATCACTCACATCCCTCTGCATAATTTATTCATTGCCTAATCACAACCTTTATAGTCCTCTTGTTACAGAAGACGTTTAATTGTATTAAAACAATAAACTCCTCATGTAGGAATCGTAGTGACTTCAGGTCGAAGGACTACATATACCATTATCACATTGAGAATCGTTTATGACAATCATGTAACGATCCATGCAACGTTCTCATGGTGGGTCTGTCCAGTACATCATTACTCTTAATGTGTACCCGTGTGAAGACTCGATATCATCTATATCTATGATCTGTGAGATCAGGTCATCAGTACACTCACACACTAGTCTCAGTGTATTTACATGTCCCCATGTAAATACTTAACTAGGGACATTTTAGGAATAATTTTTATATGACCTATTACTCCAAGGATAAATATGTTTAAAACAACTTTAAACTGAAATATTTATTCAATTGATAAGTAGAAAAATGATACAAATGAAAAAGCATAAAGGCTCATAGTGCATACACCAACATGTAAGGCTTATAAGTGTTTATTAATGAATAAAAACACTTTATGAATGGTTTATAATACTCCAAAAATGAATTTTTGGGTGTAATTATAGAAATTACATAGATCTATTTTGATAAGATCCAATTTCCGAGTGAAAGATTGAAGGTGAAGGAGTAAATTGAGTGAGATTGGAAGAAACATCCTGATCCGTTCTGACCTCCAAGGCTAGGACGACCTCAAGGTTCCAAAAAGGGAAGAACGGATGACAGTAAATGCCACATCACACCGGACAACCGGCGTGGATAGGATTGACTTTTATGTCGCACACCGGATCAACACTTTACCAAATGAACTGTAGGACGGATAACTTTGAACCGACATTCGAGACCGGAATTGAGTCCGTCCAAGAAAAGAAGATAACAATAAAAGGGTACGGTTTTCCTAAGTGGAAAGCTTACTAATTGTCCACAAGAATGAGTGACGTCTTGCTGATTGCTGGACGGTATAGTTTTCCGAGCTGTTGGCTCTTGGACGTTGTTACTTGATTACTGAATAGTTGAATGGTAATTAAACTGTTCCTTTAGGCGGAGTCACGTACCCTGACGGAGTAGTGAGCTCAAACGGGGTCACACGTTTTAACAGAGTGATAAGCAGAGACGGAGTCTCATGCCTTGGCTGAGTAATAAGACTAGGCGGAGTCATACGTTTGACGGAATCGTAAGCATTGACAAATTCAAATGCTTTGGCGGAGTAGTAAATTTAGGCGGGGTCACACGTCTGGCGGAGTCATAAGCATTGACGGGGTCAAATACCTTGGCGGAGTGACGAGAACATCTTTTAGAACATGGACATCTCTTAAGATACACTCAATACCGCCCTCACTCCATACCGCCCTCACACTCTAGACCGCACTCACACCCTCCACACTGCTCTCACACAGCTGACTTCAATTCAGGTGACACCGGACGAATTTAGTTCAGATTATCATTAATGAACACCGGACGGATTCAAGGATGGTTAACTTAGCTTTCCTTAGAACGGATGTACGCACCGGATGAGTTTGAGCCGATGTACAAGGTCGGATGCTCAACCGGACTTGGAAATAGAATTCTGGTCGGTTTTGTAGTGCAGAAGTAACTTTTTGACCCTTTTCTTGTCTTTTAGGCATTATATATATAATATCTTCAAATCCCACTAATTACCTAGTATATAGGACGGCCAGAAATGGACAATGTTTACAGCTCATTTCTTATCTGAACTTCCATTATTCCACAATCAGACACACCTAACAGCCCACTAAGTTGCAATCACGGGAAAGCTTGTCTCCCCACTTGTTTTTACATTATTAAACTAACACACCACTGATTCTAAAACTCCCAATTATTCTTCTCCATCAACACACCTTCGATCTGAACCAGGACAGCCAGGGGACCTTATTCCCAGTCAGCTAAAAGTCTTCAAACCAAGTAAGAGGGGACAGGGTTGTGAATACTTATGAAATGGGTAGAATTGTATGTTGTCCTAGGAATCCAGTTTTATTTTCGTATCTTGCTGTTCAGTTTTGAGATTGAAAACGTGTGATTTTGATACTGACTTCTTCATGAAAGTTGTAGAACTTTTTGTTATGTGAATTTTGATACCTGATTCAACTGATTTGGACATGTATAGCAAAAGTTATAGCCAAAATACTACAGCATATTCGTATGAAAGATTTATCTTTGGTTTTGTGTATATATTGAATTACTGGGAACTATGCGTGCATAATCAGACTTGGATATCTTTATGAATGTTGTAGATAATTAAGTTGTGGATTTTTAGAAAGTGGTTTCACATCGAAATCATTTTTGTAGCTCAAGTTATACTCAAAATACTGATGTATGTGCAAGCTGAAATTCTGAAATTTTAGAGTTCTGGAAAAATCCGAATCTTGTTTTCAATACTGGGAATTTTGTAGTATGAATTAGTTGTTGGTGTCTTCATGAAAGTTGTAGATAACTATGTTAAGAGTAATTTAGAACTGGTTTCATGTCAAAATCACGTTTGTAATTCCAGATATGTTTTAAATACCAAACTGTGTACATTCTGGAAAACTTATCTTGAGGCAGTATGATATTTCGTGAATAAGTAGTATTTCTGTTCAGAATTTGAAACTGTGTTCTTCATGAAAGTTGTGGACAATTATGTTATTAAACTACAGAAAGTGGAATTACCTAAAAAGGAGTTGTTTTGCTCATGTTATGACTGTTTTACTGATGTATGTCGCTGTTTGGAAGTGCTGAAATTTACTTATGATGGTTATTATGGATAAAAATGATGTTTTCTCTATGTGTAATGACTTACTATTGAATTCTTGAGTGATTATGAATTATTATAAATGCTGTTGAGTATCACACAATTAGTATATTATGATGGTGAATAATTACGAATGACATAATTAATTTATATGTACATGAATGCCTTGTGGTTATTTACAAGTATGGTTGAAACAGTAAATCCATGATTTTATGAATTATTATGGCTATTGTGTCCCTTGAGGACTTGTATTATCCAAGAGATTTTGGAAATGTGGATATCATGGTATGTTAAATGATAAAGAGAACTAAGGGTATTCATGCATCATAAGCATTCGGACGCACCATGGAATTTAGGGGTTCCATGATTGCCTACCCTGGTGGGGGGTTACTCTATGATGAGTTAAGCCCTATTATGTTGTGTGCCATGGAGTGTAGGGATTCATGGTTTATGCAAAAGTCCTACTTTGATATTGTGTACTTCGGTACTTAAGCGCCATGAAGTATAGGGATTCATGGTATATGCTAAAGTCCTATTTGTGTCTCTATGAGACTTTACTGCAGTATTCCCACCAAGACTAAATGGATCCAGCATGACATCATTTGACTAATTATATATCTATTAATGGACTTGTTTGGCATACTCATCATATCATTATGAATTGCTGATTGTGTTTGTGCAATTTTATTTATTTTATATTTATTCTATATTCTGTCTCACCCTTACACTAATTTTTACAATGAATGACACGCAGAATGCAGAGTAATGCCATGATGGATGTCTATTTGCTTTATTACCTAAACTTGAATTTATGGGTTGTAATAAATATAATATGTCATGTACTATTCTCTTCACATTCGTTTCCGCTACTTAAATATTTTCTTGGACTTAATTATTCTTGACTAGTGATCCGGTCCTAACACCGGCCCCCAAGAGCATGGCTTCAATGCCTTGCCAGATCAACATTTGGAATAAAGAGAAGTACTCTTCAAATACACTACAAATACTATACGGAGTGCATACCGCCAGGGCAAGTAACGCCGCCAAGGTTCATAACTCCGCCCAGGCACGTTACCCCGCCAAGGAACGTAACTCCGTCCAGGCATGTTATTCCGTCAAGGAATGTAACCTCGCCAAAGTTGTTACTCCGCCAAGCCATAGGCTCAACTCAGGCGGAATACTGAATTTCCCACACTGCGTAGCGAGCCCATACTCACAACCCCGGCACGAGATTGACTCTGTCTTGAGAGGTTAATAATGGGAATCACGCTGTCACGCATAAAGGGAAATAACAATAAAATATTAAAGCACTAACGCTTTCCAGACAAGTTGTGATACCTACTACAATAATGGTGCTAGTAAACGGTGCAGGGACCCACTACCTTTTCAGCATTATGCCTGGAGACAAGGAGCGGGTCCTACCAATAATGCAGCACCAGTGACAGGTATATAAACCTCTCTTGAAAAGGTATAAGGGATGATTCCCATTCTCTGAACCTTACACTCTATTACTTGCATAATCCTCTCTGATTGTCTTTCTAAGTCTCTAAGTATTCTGAGATACTGACTTGAGCATCGGAGAACGATTGCAGGTACCATCCCCAATTGGGTCAAGGCAAATCAGACCCCGTCAGGCGGACTGTGACACCGCCCCGCAGTACATTACACTCCGCCTCAACATACGAAGACTTTTTGTATTTACATTTATACATACATTGCTTTGTATCAAAACACATTTATATGTATATTTTGAGTTGTTCTACAAGCATACTTCTACACCCCCTGTAAAGAACAGTTCATTGGCACGCCCAGTGGGACCTGTAAACTAGGTAATCCCACAATCTTGATCAATCTTCATCATCAATGGAGAGACAAGGACCAGAGATGCAGAACGAGGATTCTCCTCCACGCAATCCCAGACGTCTTAACTTCGATGATGGTGCTTCGAAAAAAGCAACGCAAGCTGATTCTCTAGATCCGAGAGATGACATGATTCGAATCTTGAGAGAAGAACTTGCAGAACTTCGTCGTGAAAAAGCAAACCCAGCGCATGAGAAAGCTGGTCCCGCAAGACAACCACATCATGAATCACACATGCAGGAGGAATCAAGTACTCCTCACTACTCTCGTATTCCTACATACATGGAGGAGCAACGAAGCCTCCCACTGGTGAATGCTCAGCATCAAGAAGGAAGGAGAACAGGCTCAAACGCATCTCCCTCAGGATACAAGATGAGCATCCCATTTTCCAAAAGGCTCATGAATGCACATGTACCCAGACATTTGCAAACTATGCAGCCCATTTCTATAGGGAAGTATACTGGGGAAACAGATCCCTCTAAGCACTTAGATGCTTATATCTACGAGGCCATGTTTCTAGGAGCTGAGGAGGACGTCATGTGCAGAATGTTTCCCAGAACTCTTACAGGCGAAGCTCTTAGCTGGTTCAAGAGCTTACCTTCAGGTTCCATTGATTCGTGGGAGGAGCTGGCCTCAGCTTTTGGAAGTCACTTCGTGATCTCCAGGGATGCACCCAGAACCTCTCATACCTTGGCTCAGATCAAACAAGGCGACAAAGAATCTCTGAAGGATTTCCTTAAGAGATTTTACAAAGAGGCAGCCATGGTCCCTGATCTGACTGAGGCAATCCAGTTGCATATTCTCATAGAAGCTATGCAACCAAAGTCACCTTTCGCTTTGTCTTTGGCAAAGGGACCTCCAACTACGATGGAGGAATTTCGCAGGAAGGCGTCTAAGTACGTGGGTATTGAGATGCATCTGGAAGCCACTGCATCTCGCAGCAAACCACTCCCTGTAACTCCACCTCAAGACAAAGGGAAAGATAAATTGTTGAAGAATGACAAATCCCACCAAAGGGACAAAGTAGGGAACCAGCCTTTCAAACAGCAAGACAGACGCGTGTTCAATTTTGCTCACTATGCACCACTGAACACAACTTGCGAGCAAATCTTGCGTGAGATAGGATGGACCACCCTCAATGTTTATGGAATTCAACGTCCACCCCCAATCAGGCGCGGTGGAAACCCAAAGAAATATTGCGAATTCCATGAATCAGTTGGCCACACCACAGAAGAATGCAAGCAACTCAAAAATACCATTGAGGTGCTCATTCGAGAAGGTAAACTGAAACATTACCTGTTCAAAGGCAAATCTCATGATGAGCCCGAGAAGTTTGAAAAGCGACATCGTGATCGTTCTCCGGATCCTGATAGTACTCGGGAACCAAAACGTACGACGGTGTCAGAGAAACAAAGAGGCATTGTTCTGGAGTCCGCCCAACGAGAGCCGAGCCCTGAACCTAGATCACGAGGTAAAAGACAGGTGGTGGATATGATTGCTGGAGGCTTCGCGGGAGGCGGACCCTCAAACAACGCCCGGAAAAATCATCATCGTATGATCTTATCTCTGCAGGGCAAGAACAAAGAATATCGCCCATTCAGGGACGAAGTTCAGACTCCGCCTATAACCTTCACAGATGATGATTTTGGCCCAACCATCCCTGAGGGAGATGATGCGGTAGTGATCATTGCGGTGATCGCTAATATGGATGTAAAACGCATCCTAGTTGATCAGGGGAGTTCCTGCGACGTTATTTTTTATGACTGTTTTAAACGCATGGGGCTGACTGACGCTGATTTGCAGCCTTACACACAGGACCTCACAGCCTTCAATGGCGCCAAACAGCCTACTAAAGGCTACTTGGACACAAAGATTACCTTCGATGGTGAACCTGGAGCAAGGACTGTGAAATCCAGGGTCCTCGTCTTAGATGTTAAATCCCCATACAATGGCATCATTGGGCGGCCTACTCTGAATGCCATGGAAGCCATCGTTTCAACCCCCCACTTGTTAATCAAGTTCATTGATAAAGATAATCAAGTCTCATCCGTCAAGGGTGACCAGGAGATGGCTCGTTACTGTTACAATTTAAGTCTTAACATGGTGAAGCTTGAAACCATGTCTAAGAAAAGGAAATTGAACGAAGGAAACAGTGTGGCGGCATCCGTCAACTTGGTGGATCTTGATCCCAGGGCGGAGTCTTCTATAGACCCACTGAACCCTTTGAAACCAACTCCTGATGGCGGTTCCAAGCCTATCGTTCTGGGCAGCACCCCGGAGCAAACCACTAACATCAATGACAAATTGGAGCCTAACATGGAGGCAAGGTTGATTGCCCTCCTCCATGAGTACAAGGAGATTTTTGCCTGGACAGCAGCAGACATGCCTGGTATGGATCCTAACTTCTGTTGTCACCGCCTGGCGGTGTATCCTGAAACTAAGCCAGTGGCACAAAAGAAACGGCGTATGGGTCCTGCTAAGCAAAATGCTGCTTGCGAACAAACCGAAGAACTCCTCAAGGCGGGGTTCATTAGGGAACTCCGTTACTCTTCTTGGCTGTCCAACGTGGTTATGGTGCAGAAAGCCAATGGCAAATGGCGCATGTGCATAGACTACGTTGATTTGAATAAATGTTGTCCCAAAGATCCTTATCCTCTCCCCAACATTGACAGACTGGTTGATGACTCATCAGGATACAAGTATCTATCCTTCATGGATGCTTACTCCGGATACAACCAAATTCCAATGTGTGAGGATGATCAGGAGAAAACAGCATTTATCAATGACAGAGGAGTCTTTTGCTACAATGTCATGCCGTTTGGGCTGAAAAACGCTGGGGCCACCTACCAGCGCATGATCAACAAGGTCTTTGAGGGCATGCACACAAAGCTGGTGGAGGTTTATATTGATGATATCATCGCCAAGACTCCTGAGGGAGGAGACCATGTTGAAGACCTACGCCTCATTTTTCAACGCCTACGGCAATACAACATGAGACTCAACCCACTAAAATGTACATTTGCTGTGCCTGGGGGAAGATTTTTGGGTTTCATGTTAACGCAAAGAGGCATAGAGGCTAATCCTGACAAGTGTCGTGTGATACAAGAGTTGCAGAGCCCCAAAACATTGAAAGAGATACAATCCCTCAATGGCAAAATCGCTGCTCTAGCACGATTCATGCCAAAAATGGCTCATCGCTCTCTCCCCTTGTACAAGATGCTGAAGAAGGATAAAAAATTCAATTGGGGCCCAGAGCAAGAGGCGGCCTTCCAGAGCTTGAAAAATGTCTTAGCCAGCCCTCCAATCCTGGTAAAACCAAGCCCAGGTGAGCAACTCATCGTTTATTTGTCTGTTTCAGATGAAGCGCTGGCAGTGGCCCTGGTCAAAGAAACAGTCGAAGGCCAACGACCGGTATACTTCACTGGTAAAACATTGCATGGTGCGGAGTGCCGTTATCAGAAGATTGAAAAGGCAGCACTTGCAGTTGTTTGGGCCTCACGACGTTTAAGACCATATTTCCATGCACATCCCATCCTGATTCGCACAGACTTGCCACTCCGTACTATATTGTTCAAGCCAGACTTGGCAGAAAGGATGATCAAATGGTCCATAGAGCTCTCTGAATTCGACATATCCTACGAACCAAGAACTGCTATTAAGGCACAAGTCTTAGCAGATTTCGTAGTTGAATTAACAGGCTCTAGCCCAGATGCAGATCATTCACACTGGACAGTGTACGTCGATGGATCTTCAAACAGCAAAGGATGTGGGGCAGGAATCGTTATAGAAAGTGATGACGGGGTACATCTTGAAATTTCATTGCACTTTACCTTCACTACGTCTAACAATCAGGCGGAGTATGAAGCCTGCTTAGCCGGACTCAGAGCAGCACAAGATATTGGGGCCAAAACTGTCACCCTATGCAGTGATTCTCAACTAGTCATCTCACAAATTCTTGGTGAGTATCAGGCTAAAGAACCTCTACTGCAACAATATCTGGACTGCGTCAATGAGTTGAAACAGCGCTTCGATGAAGTGACTTTCAAGCATGTACCTCGCGAAGAAAATACGCGAGCTGATATCCTGTCCAGGTTAGCCAGCACAAAGAAGGCGGGGTGTACAACCACGGTTGTACAGAGTACTTTGGCCGAGCCAAGTATATCCCTTCCCTCTTCAATTCATATGATTAAAAGCCGCCCCGTTGATGATAACTCCTGGGTAACACCAATAGTTCGTTATCTTGTTAATGGACAATTACCCACGGATGATCTTGAGCGAAAGAAGCTAAGGAGGGAGGCACCCTATTATACGCTCCTAGATGGGCAGCTATACCGCCGAGGAATTTCTGTCCCATACTTAATTTGCATAAATGAAAACGAAGTGCAAGCTGTTTTGGAAGAAGTCCATGAAGGGCAGTGTGGACATCATCCAGGGGCACGAAGCCTAGTGAGAAAGATCCTCAGGGCAGGGTATTGGTGGCCCACTATGAAGCAAGACACCGCCTCATATGTTCAAAAATGCGATCAATGTCAACGATTCGCAAAGTTTCACCATACTCCAGCTGAGGAAATGTCATCATCAGTGACGCCCTGGCCTTTCTATCAATGGGGTATGGATATTCTAGGTCCATTCCCAACTGCGCCCGGCGGTATCAAATACTTGATAGTTGGTGTTGATTATTTCACCAAATGGATTGAGGCAGAGGCAGTGGTGCACATAACGTCAGCCAGGACTCGAAGATTCGTCTATGAGAATATCATTGCACGTTTCGGAGTCCCCGAACGCATAGTCACTGATAATGGCACCCAGTTCACAGATCGCAAGTTCACTGAACTCTTAGAAAATCTCAATATCACGCAGATTTTCTCTTCTGTGGAACACCCTCAAACCAATGGACAAGCAGAGGTCGCCAACAGAGAAATCTTGAAGGGCCTCAAAAAACGCCTTGGTGAGGCAAAGGGAGATTGGGCAAATCAGTTATGCCACGTTTTATGGGCATATAGAACCACCCCACACTCCACCACGAATGAATCTCCATATCGGCTGACATACGGAGTCGAGGCGGTCATTCCAATTGAATTAACAGCCCCTTCAGCTCGAGTCCTCTATTTCAATGAGGAAGCCAATCAACAGAACCTCGCACACGAATTGGAGGTTTTGGCGGAATTGAGAGAGGAAGCCTTTGTGAGAGATCAAGCTGTCAAAGCAAAGGCCGCCAAACGGTATAATGCACGCATGTGCGAACGCCGTTTCAAAGAGGGAGATTTGGTCCTGAGAAGGGCCAACATTGGCAACAAATTTGCACACCAAGGCAAATTGGCACCAAATTGGGAAGGTCCATACCGAGTCATCGAAGTTTTGGGCAAGGGTACATACCGCCTAGAAAACTTAGATGGTACTCCGGTCAGAAATAAATGGAACATTTTGAATTTACGCATATATTACAGTTAGTTGGGTGATACGGTATGATCTTTTCTTCCTAACTCAAGGATCTTCCTCTGTATGCTTTCCTTGAAAAGGTTTCGAAAGGATATATCCCAACTCAATCTTTTGTGTAATTCCATTCCCAATGAAATGCCTTCCTGCATTTAATCTTCGCTCTAACTTTGAATTGATTATCCATGGCAGAATTTGTTCCCATGCAGATAAAACGACGACTCTAAAATTGAAGCACAAACGCATAACTCTTTAATCCATAAAGATCAACCAACATGCAACGCCGCTTCATAAACGGAGTCAACAAAAACTCCTTGGGGAATTGGTGTCTCAGCTATGTGCTGCACCATACTGACCCTAAGGTACAGAAAACTCCTTGGGGGGAAAGGATTGGTGTCTCAGCTATATGCTGCACCATACCGACCCTGAGGTACAAAAAACTCCTTGGGGGGAAAGGATTGGTGTCTCAGCTATATGCTGCACCATACCGACCCTAAGGTACAGAAAACTCCTTGGGGGGAAAGGATTGGTGTCTCAGCTATATGCTGCACCATACCGACCCTAAGGTACAGAAAACTCCTTGGGGGGAAAGGATTGGTGTCTCAGCTATATGCTGCACCATACCGACCCCAAGGTCCTGCAGGCCGCCTATGGAAAGAACTAGTGTCACAGCTATATGCTGCACTAATTCGCCCCCAAGGTCCTGCAGGCTTCTTGTGGGAAGAGCTGGTGTCTCAGCTATATGCTGCACCACGCTAACCCCAACCAAATTCTTGCAGGACGAATTGGTGTCACAGCTATATGCTGCACCATACCGCCTCGAAGGTTTAACCAATTTCTTGCAGGATGAATTGGTGTCTCAGCTATATGCTGCACCATACCGCCTCGAAGGCTTAACCAAATTTTGGCAGGATGAATTGGTGTCACAGCTATATGCTGCACCATACCGCCTCGAAGGAGTCGCACTTCAATCAAAATGCAAAAGGATGAACATTCCATCCAAAACTTGACTCTGCTTAACTCCCAACGTTTTACGGAGTACATGAGAAACAAACTCAAGCACTACCTAACAAGTTCAAGTAAGTTCAATACTTGTAAAATTGTGCTTCGTCAAATTTCCTAAGGGGCTACTCCGCCTCCTTACGGAATACAATTTCATTGAAATTCCTAAGAGGCTACTCCGCCTCCTTACGGAATACAACTTCATCAAAATTCCTAAGGGGCTACTCCGCCTTCTTACGGAATCCATTTCATTGAAATTCCTAAGAGGCTACTCCGCCTTCTTACGGAATCCATTTCATTGAAATTCCTAAGAGGCCACTCCGCCTTCTTACGGAATCCATTTCATTGAAATTCCTAAGAGGCCACTTCGCCTTCTTACGGAATCCATTTCATTGAAATTCCTAAGAGGCCACTCCGCCTTCTTACGGAATCCACTCCATTGACATTCCTAAGAGGCCACTCCGCCTTCTTACGGAATCCATTCCATTGAAATTCCTAAGAGGTCACTCCGCCTCCTTACGGAATCCACTCCATTGACATTCCTAAGAGGCCACTCCGCCTTCTTACGGAATCCATTCCATTGAAATTCCTAAGAGGTCACTCCGCCTCCTTACGGAATCCAATTCCCTTTAAATTCCTAAGAGGCCACTCCGCCTTCTTACGGAATCCATTTCATTGAAATTCCTAAGAGGCCACTCCGCCTTCTTACGGAATCCATTCCATTGAAATTCCTAAAAGGTCACTCCGCCTCCTTACGGAATCTATTCCTTGGAAATTCCTAAGAGGCTACTACGCCTCACTATTAAAATCATTTCAACGAAATTCCCAAGAGGTTACTACGCCTCATTATTGAAGCTACTTCAGTTAAATTCTCAAAAAGGCTACTCCGCCCCATTACTGAATTTATTTCACTGAAATTCCTAAGAGGTTACTTCGCCTCTTCGCTGAATTTTATTTCACCAGAATTATAAAGGGGGCTACCCCGCCTCATTATACTTAGTCATATTTCATTAAGTCCTCAGACAAATATTCCGCCTTCTCAATATCATTATACGAGGCATAAATACGACGGACTTAAACACTACATCTATGAACAAGTATACATTTGCAGGAAATATGCTTCATTAATATTGTCAAAGATTGATAAAAGTCCAGAGCCTATCCTGGAACAAGGCAATATTAACAAAATTCAAAAAATAAAAGCTGGCGAAAGGTTTCAGGAGCTGGTCTTTAAGGGTTGGACGGCGTCCCTTCTTGTTGGACAGAGGTGGCTTGACCTTCACCAGGTTTGCTTAAACTTTGAGAGGGAGGCAAGTCCGCCAGAACATATTCGTCATTGGGCGCAGGAGCATGACCCCCTTGAACAGGCACCATCAATTCTCCATTGATGAATTCATAATAAGGATGAATGCCTGTGGTGGTTAGAGCAACACCTGGATTGCGGTAACGGAGTTGACGAACAGCCATGCTGAAAGCATCATCAATCGCTGCCTCAGCCGCATCCAGCGTGGATTGTAAATCCTTGTCAAGCTTTTCATTGACGGCCTCAGAGGTAGCTTTTTCAGCTTGCAACACTTCAACCTGTTTTTCAAGGTTAGTATACGCAGTAGCTGCTTGGTCTAACTCCGCCACCCAGGTATCTTCAGCAGTGGCCTTATCAAGTTCAAGAAAAATCAACCTCTGCTGGAGCTCACTTGCATCCTCGCCCAATCTTTGTTTCTGTTGAATTAAGTCTGAGATCTGTTGTTTTAGCAGATTATTGTCAGCCCTCACCTGGGTCAGGCCATTCACCTCCTCGCCCAGTTTTTTGTTTTGCTCTTTTAAGCCAGAGACCTGCTTCTCCAGCAAAGCGTTATCAGCTCTCACCCGAGCCAGCTCCTCCTCCAGCTTCTTGGCGTTAGCATCGGCGGTGTCAAGATGTTTATCCTTCGCCTTGATCACCTCCGACAGCTGCTCATTGTCATGTTCCAAGCTACGAATCTTTTCCACAGACTCGTGGTAAGACGCCTGGAACATGTTGGCCTCGGCAGCAACGTCAGCTATCCGAGGGACAGAGGCCAGGAAACCATCTATCTCTGCAAGATGCCACCTCGCAGCTGCGGCAGCCTCCGGTACCTCCTCGAAGTCGATGTCGGGGCGGAGAATGAATTCTGGGTCACGCCTCTCTGACTGGCGGAATCCCGTATTTGTAAAGTATAAGAAGGGATTCAAGCGAGACCCCGCCTCAGGCAAAGAAACAAGCCGCCTGGATGTTTCCCCTGGTACATCAATGGGAAATACGGCTGTCCCTCGGGTGGTCAAGCTTAAGGCGGGATCCTCAGACGGGCGGACTGGGGAGATTTGAGTTCCCTCTGTCTCGTCCCCCATATCCTGGCCAGAAGCAGCTTGAAGTCCCTCCGCTTGCTCCCCCTCGATATCTTCTTCGAGAATGCCTTCAGCTCCGCCCATATCAGCAGAAGTACCCACAACAGGTACTTCCGGAGTCTCCTCCAAATCAATGGCGGCATCAATTGACGTCCCCGCCTCAGCCCTCTTCTTGCCCTTGGTCCTCCTTCTTTGCAGAGGCTGGAGGTCTATTTCCTCTTCTTCTTCTTCAGCAGCTTCTGGTTCTTGGCGTTTTTTAGAACGCCTTTCAACAGTAGCTGCTGAAGATCCTGCACCACCTTCAAAATTTGCTATGTTGGTGGAGGCAGGGAAGGGAAGGGTCTTTGTGAGAGCAGCAGTCAAACTCCTCCTGGGCTGCACATTATTTTCCGCGTTCCTTTCCCTGCGGCTCATTTGCATCTGCTTAATACGGTCCATCCCAGGGAACTCCGCGATTTCTCCTGCAAAATAACAAGATGAAGATTCAGTTAGAAAATGCAAGGTAGAGGAAACACTCAATCACATTGCAAATTGTTCATAATATTACTCAAATATCCTTGAGCATCCCGCCCAAGCAGCCTTCGACAAAGAATCAGCTTGTGGACGGAGTTGTACTCCTTCAAAATCCGGAGTACTTCCACAGACGCCGCCGATAGAGCACCCTCCTCAACTTCATATGCTCGTTTAGTTAAGAGAAAGTGCTCATGTGTCCATGCTACGGGAAATTTATCAACACCCTCCTTATTCCGCCAAAAGACAGGTTTGCCCTTCCTGACGGATACCTTCACGAAACTCATCCTGAAGTGAAGTCCGCCTTCCTTGGCTGAGTCAGCAAACGCCTTAAAATTCAAAATCTTTGGCTCCGCCCGGAGAGTCACAAAACCCATGCCGCCGGTTTTCATATTTACTCTCCTCATAATGCGGCAGAAGGAGAAAAACAACGCCACTGTAGGCGTAAACCCCAGATGTTCAGCCATCACCTCAAAGCTGCGAACTATTCCCCAACCGTTCGGATGCAGCTGGGAAGGGGCACAATCCAAGAACCTAAGAACACCCATCTGGAATTTATTCAATGGGAAACGCACCCCTAACTGGGTGAATAGAATATCGTACATATATATGGTACGATTATCCTGAGGACGATGGCAGACCCGTTCATACGTCTTGGGTGAACGGACGATGAACCTATCCTCATATTTCTCGTCCTTCCATACCGGAACAGGCAACTCCACTACCCCTCCGCTCGTCGTCGCATGTCGAGAGGAAGCATCCTTGACATCTTCCTCAACCCAACAGTAAGGGTCATTTTCGAGTGTTTTCTCCCAATCCAACCCATGCAATACAACATTTCTGCACTCTGCCATAGTCAGCACTTGTGTATGGGAAACACCTCCTGACACAAATGAATGTACAGCATTACTAAAGTACTCCACGCTGCTATAAAACGTCGAGTCCCTCCCAGTATAAAAAGCATCATCTCCACTCTCAATGTCAGAAAACATGGGACGAACAGAAACCCTAGAACGTGACTCTGACCTCTTTCCTCTCATCTTCCTTTTCACAAACACACAATAAGGGAAAACAAAGCTGACCCAAAGGAAATGAAGAAACAAAGAAGAAGAAGAAGCAAGTACCTTAAGCTTCTGGAAAAATAGAAGAACTCCAAACACCAGTGAACTTGCAAAAGAGTAGCAAAAACACTTTCAGCAAACAAATACGAACAGAGAGATGAAGCAAAACATTCCCCTTCTGAAAGTTTACCTATTTATAGGCATGGCTTGGGGGGAAAATAAGCGAATCATCAAGAATCTCGAAGATGTGTTTGCAGCCGTCAGATAAATCTTATCAACGGTTCTAAAAAACTTATGCGTTTACAACCGTTGGATTTACCCCACTGACGGTTCCTTTTTTACTGAAACCAATAGATATATCTAAGGGCAGATATTTCATGGGCCACGTTTTCAAAATCCAAGGCCCACGGTAATAACCTCGAAAACGGTTCTCAATTGCCATCACGCGCATTTATGTCCCATCATTAGAATGGCAACCGTTACGAGGGCATACGTGGCAATAGGAGACTGAAGAATAAAAAACGTGGTTTCGAGGCGCATTAATGACAGGCATGACAAGTGATGACAGCTAATAAATGCACGAAAGCACTTGTCCACAAAACCGGACTAGCAAATATCGCCTAAACCCATGCCTACAAAAGCTAAACTTAAGTGTTGTAGCTTATTAAAGTGACTCCGCCAGTCACTATAACAAGCTAGGGGGCATATGATCCGGTCCTAACACCGGCCCCCAAGAGCATGGCTTCAATGCCTTGCCAGATCAACATTTGGAATAAAGAGAAGTACTCTTCAAATACACTACAAATACTATACGGAGTGCATACCGCCAGGGCAAGTAACGCCGCCAAGGTTCATAACTCCGCCCAGGCACGTTACCCCGCCAAGGAACGTAACTCCGTCCAGGCATGTTATTCCGTCAAGGAATGTAACCTCGCCAAAGTTGTTACTCCGCCAAGCCATAGGCTCAACTCAGGCGGAATACTGAATTTCCCACACTGCGTAGCGAGCCCATACTCACAACCCCGGCACGAGATTGACTCTGTCTTGAGAGGTTAATAATGGGAATCACGCTGTCACGCATAAAGGGAAATAACAATAAAATATTAAAGCACTAACGCTTTCCAGACAAGTTGTGATACCTACTACAATAATGGTGCTAGTAAACGGCGCAGGGACCCACTACCTTTTCAGCATTATGCCTGGAGACAAGGAGCGGGTCCTACCAATAATGCAGCACCAGTGACAGGTATATAAACCTCTCTTGAAAAGGTATAAGGGATGATTCCCATTCTCTGAACCTTACACTCTATTACTTGCATAATCCTCTCTGATTGTCTTTCTAAGTCTCTAAGTATTCTGAGATACTGACTTGAGCGTCGGAGAACGATTGCAGGTACCATCCCCAATTGGGTCAAGGCAAATCAGACCCCGTCAGGCGGACTGTGACACCGCCCCGCAGTACATTACACTCCGCCTCAACATACGAAGACTTTTTGTATTTACATTTATACATACATTGCTTTGTATCAAAACACATTTATATGTATATTTTGAGTTGTTCTACAAGCATACTTCTACACCCCCTGTAAAGAACAGTTCAACTAGTATGTTCGATAATTTTCCGCTGTTATTAATTGTTATGTATAAACTCTGAATTAAATTTAAAATTTTAAAATGATCCTTCGATAATGCGAAAAATTTATTCGGAAAATTACACGGGACGTTACAAAGAGAGGGACGGTACTATGTGGGTTAGGAGAGAGTGAGGGTGTTGGTTGGAGAAGGAGGGGACGGTACTGTGAAGGATAGAGGGCTGTATGGTTTTTGAGGAGAGGGACAGTGGAGTTTTTTAAAGCTCTGTTTCTTCTCCCTCATGCTTCCTCCTCCTTCCTTCAGTTCTCTCCCCCTATTTATAGAAATGGGGAGCATTATCAATCTGTGGCAAGTAGGCTTTTTTATTAATTTTTTTGTGTCAGCCGCCCCACAATCACAACTTGGAGACAGCCTGGATGATGACAGCTATAGGGGACGGCGGCTAGTGGGTTTCTCCTTTGTCACTTTGTCAACCGCCCCCACAAGTCAAGGATCTACTTGGATAGTGGAAATCCAAGTCAGCAAGGGCATTCGGTGGAAATATGGGTCGGATTTCACCTTCTCTCCAGAATCCGAGTGGAAAGGTGCCTTTTGTACACAAAACTGAGTGAAAGCCGGTCAGTGTTGGGGTTGTGTGGAATTGTGGAGAGAAGAGCTGGACAGCAAACAATTCTGGTTGAAACATTCAATCGAAACTGAGTGAAAAGTGACTCGGAACTGACTGAGGAGGACTCGGAAATGGTTGAAAGATGGCTCGGAAATGGTTGAAGGATGGCTCAGAAAATGGCTGAAGGATGGCTCAGAAATGGGTGAAAAGTGGCTCGGAAATGGCTAAAAGGATGACTTAGAAATAGTTAAAGGATGGCTCAGAAATGGTTTAAGTATGGCTCGGAATTGGGTGAAAGGATGGCTCGGAATTGAGTGAAAAGATGGCTCGGGAAGTGGGTGGAAAGTGGCTCGGAATTGAGTGAAAGGTGGCTCACTCGGTGCTGACTGAAAAAAGGCTCAATCGGTACTGACTGACGAGTGAATGACTCGGTACTGACTAAAGAGTGACTCACTCGGTGCTGACTGAAAGAGTGGCTCGGTACTGATTGAAGAGGATTCACTCGGTGCTGACTGAAGAGGCTTCACTCGGTGCTGACTGAAGAGAGAGTGACTCGGAATTGTTTCAATCGGAAGTATTTGGCTCAGATCTTGTTTCTGTTTGAAGTATTCACTCGGACTTACTTCAATCGAAGGTGTTTTTCTCGGATCTTGTTTCTGCTTGAAACATTCACTCAGAATTTCTTCAAAAGTGTCACTCAGAACTTCACTGCTTGAAGGATTTACTCGGAACTGACCTTGGGAGTCGGTCTTATCTTCCAATCAGAATGGTTTCACTCATCATCCAATCATTCGGATTCATTCACTCGGAGTCGGTCTTATTCCTCACTCAAAATTTGGAACTTGGACATTTTCACTCGGAACTGGCCTTGTTTCCACTCAGAAATTGGAATTTGACAATTCAATCGGTGCATTCACTCGGAGTCGGCTTTGTTTCCAATCGGAACAGCTTCAATTGTCAATCCCCTTCGGATTTACTCATTCAGGAGTCGGCCTTGTTTTCACTCGGAACAGCTTCAAAACAGCCTCAAAATGAAAGCTGATCCATAAAACTGAGGTGTCTCTTTGCTCGGAATAACATCTCCTCCCAAACAAAACCACCCGGAGATCTGTTCTCATTCAACAAGTGTTCATTCAAGGGCTTTTTCTGCTCAGACTTAAGTATTTGGGACGGTATTTGTCCACAGTCAGTTCTTTTTCACTCAGAGTGGCTGCAACCGAGAGTCTTCCACTCGGCAACGTCTCCACCTAAGGGATACTTCATATAACCAGTCTCATTTAACTCGGAATGTCTTTCTCCGAGCCTTTTCTTGAAGCCTTTTCTTCATTTGGAAATGCTTCCCACAATGAGGCCTACTTGGAAACTCCTTATTTGGAGACTTAGCATTCGGCCATGTCCCACTCGGATGTCCCTTACTCGGAAATGATCATTCCGAGTCCTTTCACTCGGAAATGATCATTTTCGAGTCTTTTTTTTTAGAATTCTTTTTTTTTGGGAATTCTTTTCACTTATGAAAACTCCCCATTCTTGGTGAAAATTGACCGGACTGAAATAGGTGTTCACAGTGAGTGATGATATTTAATTATGATTAACACTATTTGGTTGTGAATGATGAATGATTGATGATCTTGTGAGGTAAAGTTTGAGCATATAGCAAGCATGATGGAAAGCTAAAACTCAGTAAGAATATTCTTACCTTACACTTTAAGTTTTTATTCTAAGAAAAAGTATTTTTATAATTACTTTAGTCTTTTATTCCTTCTATAAAAAATAAATATTTCTATCAACTTTACTTTTAATATTTAAGATAAAATCTAGTATTCCTTTTAGAAAGAAATTATTTTATAAAAATTAATTCATAAAAAGGTTGAGATAGTTAATTCTTAAATGAAAGAAAAATTTATAGTTTTAAGTATTTTTATGACTGTAAGAGTTAATTTCTTTTAAGTAAATTAGAATTTTAAAGTAAACTATTTTGATTTTCCTCAATGTAATAACTAAAGGATATTTTGATTTAAGATTTCTTAGCTCGATCTTATTAGGATTCAATTTGAGAAAGATTATGTAAATATGTGAAGTTTTCTATGAGAAAAATTTGAGATATTTAAGGCTTGAAAACTCAATTTTTGGTGAGATTTGAATTCGAAACATGTACTAAATTTATTTCTGTATAACAGAAATTCAGAGGAGAAATTATGGAAATGTACAGTTTATTGAAATGATGTGGTTAACCGTTAAGGTATTTATTAATTGAGTTTCTAAAAGTCTTAACCAACTAAATATGCGAGTAATTCATGCATCATGAATTATTAAAGAGAAATGAGATGTGATGTTGCCTGGGGACGGATTATAGAAACCGAGGATACATTAGGGGAGGTTCAAATGCGAACCTTGGGATGAGAGGGTGTGGAAGGGTGCTTCAGGGGACCTGGGGTCGCTCCCTAGTGTCGGATACTTTCACAATAAAAACCTTCTCAATCTGACTAGTCTCTAAGTGTTTCCATGCCAGTTGAGCTGTTCATATGCCATGAAGGCATTTATGTTATTATCCAGAATTATGGAACAGTGTAAACTCCTGGTTGGCCCAGTGTAAATTAAAACTTTAAGGGCCCACATGCATAGAATGAATGAGATGGTAGTATTAAAAACATTGCATGACATTCGTGTGATTGTGACATTCTATGTGGGTGGTTGTGAATGAAAGTATAATTGTTATGTTTATGAAAACCCTTATGCTTATGTCTTATCTGTAAAGTATTATATTCTGTTTCTCACTCCTTCTTGTTTGAATTTTTGTGTCCAAAATATATTTTATGTGATATATAGCTAGCAGTTCAAGATGGAAGGATATGTAATTACAAGAAGGTAAAGTGGTCTCATCCTCAATCCGATAGATGAAGAGATATGACAAGAGTAGGATTCTAAAACTCGATGGTTCAAGGACTAGGAAATGATTGGTCACATTTGTAGTAGAGGTATAGTTTAGTTTTACTTTGCCTTATTACAATATCAAGTTAGATAATTGTAACAAGGTAAATGTTAAACTTTGATAAACTTTTTCATTCAGATATAATACTGTAATGATTTATCACTTATGATTTCTATAAATTATTTTGTCATTATGGACAAATATTGAAGGACAATGTTTTTTTTACTTTCAATTATTTTGTATACGCGAAATAAAGAGTGATAAATATGTATATCTTTCTAAACATTTTTCTAAAGCAAGAAGAATACATATATATCTCGTGTATATAAGGGGGTGTTACAAGTATAATGCGAGTCAGTACCTCTACCCTCTTAAAGTTCAACCCTTAACCTTTTCACCATTCATGAACTAAGGTGGCCATCATTAGCACACCTTGGATGAACATGTCAACTCTCAAGCGCTCGAGCAATCCTACAACAATGTTAGACCAAGTCTACATGTCTGATGCACTGAGCTCAATCCTGCCCTTCTCCACCACATAATGTCTAATCAATTTGGTGGATAAGACTACAAGGACCTATATGCCAACCTCTCTACCTTCAGAGTTGTGTGGTATGGTGGATTTTTTCCCGATGAAGAAGAAAAGGTATACATAAGGTATTTTCATTTTCCTCTAAATAGGGAAGCCAAACTATGACTCCAATTATCCACAAATGGAATTTCTTGCTGGAGCATAGTTCAAGAAGAGTTTTTGGTATATTTCATACCACCTCCATAAGAGTACTACCCATAGTAGCAACCAGATTCATCTTTCAAGTGGAAAGATGGTTTTGCTCAATACATGCAATATTATGGCTAATTGGCTCCAATTGATACCATTGAACAATTCGGGATTAAAGATTCAGACAATATACAAGTCATCTTTAAAGAAAGTTGCAATTTGATCATCAGGAATGATGTGTTAATTAAAGAAGTTGTTTGTGATGAATTTGAAAAGAGGTGGAAGAGAAATTAAAAGAAAAAGAAAAAGAAGAAATGAAGTGAGTAAGGAAGAAGAAAGTAGAAAATGAGGAGGATGAAAGAAAAATAAAAAAAAGAAATAAGAGATAAAGAAAGTGTAGAGGAAAATAAAGAAAAAATAAAAAAAAAGACAGTTATGAGAAGGATGAGGAAACTAATGTGTCGTCTGAGGAAATTCTTGCCCACTTTATTCTTCTAAGAAATTTGAGAAATGAAGAGGTATACCATGAAGAAAGTTTACCCTTAAAGCCTCCATCGGAACCATTTGTGAGGGAAACACGATCTAGGTTCAAGACTTAGCCTAGAAAGTTCAAGCTAACTTAATAGCTGGAAGCCTTGATTAAATAAATGGCCAAACTCTAATGTATCTAAACACTTGTAAACCAATAGGTCTTGCATTGTGATTTCAGTGCATGTTCACTAATGAAGAAGTTGTAACTGAGGAAGTGCATTACATGGGAAGCCATAATAGGCAAGGTGGTTATTCCTTAAACAACAATTTCTAGAAAGGTTGGAGGAACAACAACCATAACCAAAACTTTGGATTGAGACAAAATGAAGATGGACATTCAATAGGCCACCTTCATAATAACACCAACAACAATAATAATATCAGCAACAACAATAACAACAACCATATATGATCTCCAAATTGAAAGATACTCTGACCTAGTTTATTCAAGCTTCATTGAAAATCAAAAGAACATTGAAGCTTCAACCAAAATTTGGAAGTCCAAGTGGGCCAATAATACTTGAGAACCAATGAATCTGTAACTGAAAAGGAAGAGGTTAGGCGGATTTGAATAGGTATCAAGTAAATCAAGAGAAAAAAGTAAGGTTGCATCACTTTTAAATAAGGGGTGTGGGTGTAATTTTTTTTGACTTTGTTGGTATCCAAATTGACCAATCATTGAAGAAGAAGAACATTAGTGGTGTCTCTTCTTTGTTTAATTAGTGTCTTCTTCATTTTACAAGTGTTTCTTCTTTATTTTTTTCACCTCATTTAAGATCCACAACTTTCTTGATTACAGTAGCTCTATGACACAACCAATGCTTCTTCCCATTCATCGAAGGTAAAGGTAGTTCTTACCAGTATTGAGGTTGTGACTTTAGCAAAAATGTAGGTAGGTGTTCACCATTCTCCATTTTCCACAACAAAAATAGAGGTTGTGATTTCCTACTGATACCACATTTTCTAGACTAAGGTGTTTGTTCTTCATTTTTGCTTGAATCTCCATTGCCAGCATATGTTTAGAAATCCAACCAATTGATGGAATTGTGACCTTGGACGAACAAAGACCGATTACATTTCAAGCTCGCCAATTTGTTACGGTTGCATATTTTTTACACCAAATTTGATCGGAACCATTCACTTCTAAGAATGAGTGTGAGTGGTTAATAGTTGTAACTTGTAACGTAAGAGTGTGCACAGTCTGGATTGAATCAATTTTGAGACAAACTATTATCATCTGATCTGATTAAATTATTAAATTGTAATTCAATTATTCGGTTGGAATGTATAATGTCATCAAATCTAATTCAATTCAATCAAATATGACTTAAATTATATTAGTTTCTTGGGTTTTATTTTGTTATATTTTTGACAAAGGTAAGTGCATGGCATATAAAAAAAATAACAAGGAATAAAAAATGAAACAAAATAAGATAATAAGGAGATACAATTTAATTGAGTTGGATTTAATTTCTAGAATTAAAACTGCAACCTGAAGCAAACCAATCAAGAAGTTTGATTTAACTAGTTTTTGATTTGATTAGATTGACTAAAGAATTATGTTCATTATAGACGACATGATGAAAGGCAACAGTACCTTGTGAATATAAGATATAGAGAGGGCCATGAGATCTTGTCGAATTATTGGTTCCCATTACCTTAATTTAAAAAGTCTCAATTATTGCTTGAGTGACGGCAGCAACTACCTGGGACGGTCTTGTCGAAGATCGTGTCGGAAATGGGGAAATTCACAGTTCCGTTCTTAGGAATGATTATGACCGAATTCATTCATGTTAGCGTAATCGTATTCAGCAAACAGGTCATGGCCCAAGGAATGACCAATTTCATATTCATATTCTACGCCAACACTATCGCCGCCCTCATCCTTCTTCCTATTTCCTTCCTAGTTCACAGGTATTCATCAATTATTCCATGCGAAAGAGTCCACTATAAATTGGATTACATAATCTTCTATTTAACAGATTTGAACGTCCTCCAATAACCTTCTCCACCCTTTCTGGATTCTTCTTACTAGGATTACTCAGGCAAGTTCATTCTGCTTTGTATTCCCCAATTCATGCTACATCAAATTCTAATATCAGATTTTCTTTTTATTTTCAGTTATTTGGCGCAAGCCTTTGCATACGCTGGGATTAACTATAGCTCCGCTACTCTCAGCACAGCTTTGTTCAACCTTATTCCTGGCTTTACTTTCATACTTGCCCTTCTTTTCAGGTTCATCCCCTTTTTGTTCTCTATTATGATTCTTGCACATTTTAAATACAAAAAATAGGTGGAAAAAGACAGAAAAAGTGACGTGATAATTAAAAAACTTATATATAAATTAGTGAAAAATTAACATGTCATTACTATTGTGTTGTCTTCCCTTTGCATTTCCTTCGGAAAGAAAGATAAATCAGCGAACCATCCATGCATCTTGTTTGTTGGTACCAATTTCTTCAGTCTTGTTTAGAGACTGGCAGAGATCGGAAAGAACATGCCCTCCTTGTCAAAAAAATTATATTAACACAAAAGAATAAAAATAGATTTATTTGAATCATAAAAGCTTACCCAAGTAAGATTTATTAGGATTTTTAGTCTGATTGTTTATTTTTAGTCAAACAAATTGTTTTATTGTTAAAACTTAGTACATTTAGTCTTTTATTGTTTTTATTTTTACTAAAAATTCTCAAATTATTATTTCTTGCTCAATATTTTTGTAAATTAAATTAATTTAATTATCTTCAACCAAAATATCAAATTTCTTCCAACATGTAAAAATACTCAAATAAAAAAGTTAATTAATCAATTTTTTTAAAATTACACCATATTCACATGAAAGCAACTAATATTGTACTTAGGTCTTAAGAAATTTATAATAAGGTAACAAAGCACTGAATATGATTTCTTCAAATGAGGATTTGTAATTGCATCAACAAAATAACAACCTGTATTGAAAAATAATAATGATAAAGAAATTATTAATTGAATGTGGTAAACATTAATTATAACTTCACACCCATTTATTTTCCATGTGCTCAATTGAACGTGAAGTGAATGATTATCCTTAAATTGCAGTCTATATTGAGTAACAAACATGTCCTAGTTAATTATCTATCTAATATTTCATTCCGTTTAGTGATGTACTTGGTAAATTATTTCCTTACATAGTGTCATTTAAATGATATATAAAGATAGTTAGAAAACCGTACATCAAATAAAATAAAAAGGAATAAATAGAATATATAAATTTGTGAGCATCTTCATATTTTATTTACTTTTACTTTTTCATTTAGAGTTAAAGATGACATATTTGTTCTCGCTTGTATTTATTGGTCTAAACTACTCTCACTTTGTGATCTCAGAATGGAACAGTTAGACTGGAAACGCTCTAGTAGCGTAGCTAAATCATTGGGAACAATAGTATTGATTGCTGGTGCATCTGTTATCACTCTGTACAAGGGCCCTGCACTTCTGAAGGGATCATCACCTGCAAACTCATTTCCGCAGCCACTTCTCTCACAAGATTCTAATTGGATACTAGGAGGATTTCTTCTTGTGGCTCAGTGTGTGATGGCTTCAGCATTTTTTATTGTACAGGTAAAACCGTGAATTTATAATGAAGCTTTTCAAGATCCTGATTTCAACTTACTTGGTGCAAATATAATTGGCTAATTATAATTTACTGACTATTACATTTCAGGCTTTTGTTCTTAAAAAATATCCAGCAGAGTTGATTGTTGTATTCTTTTTTTGTTTCTTTGTGGCCATTATGTCTGCTGTGACCTGTTTGGTTATGGAAAGGGACATCAGTGCTTGGAGCTTGGAACCTAAGTTCAGGTTGCTTGCAGTTTTATACTCGGTAATCACAATATAAATCAAGTAGATTAAAGTACCACTAGTAACTTGCTACTGCATTTTCTTCACTTAGTTTGAAACTTCTTGTGTAAATATTTACAGGGAGTCTTTGGCTATGCATTTCAAATTGGTATTCAATCTTGGTGTTTGCACCGGACAGGACCTGTTTTCGTTTCCATGTTCAAGCCCTTAGGAATTGTCATATCAATAGTTGTAGGTGCTGTCTTTCTCGGTGATCCATTCTATCTTGGAAGGTAGGTTATGTGTCTCTGGTAGATTGATTGTGTGGTATTATACTATTGTTTGGTTGTACCATTGTATCTCATCCAGCACAAATTCATTGGCGTCTTTCAATGCAGTTTGGTTGGTGCTAGTGTGATTGTTGTTGGGTTTTATTCTGTGCTATGGGGAAAAGCCAAGGATGTTCAAGATGGTGCTATTATAAGCGAGGAATCAAGAGGCAAACAAGTCCCTCTTTTGAAGGAGAACACCATTGAAGGGATATAAAGAAGTTGGTTCATATAAAAGTTATTGTAATTGGATGTTGTTCTGCTCAGAGTAACTGAATCACCTGTGACTGAGAAGCATTAGGGGCTATACTACTAGCTTGAACATGTAAGACTACAGCTGAAAGAAAAGAAAAATTGTATCAACCTTGCAAGTTTGTAAATTACATTATACTTTTAACTTTTATTTTTTCTTGTTAGAAAATAAATCAGCTCATTAAGACAAAAGCAGCTTCGGTGCATTTCTAAAAATGACAGAAACTACTTTCAGTTTCCACAACATTCTGAAAGGAAATTCCTATCGTATGCAATGCCATCCATAATCTCCCAAATATACAAACTTTCTTTGAAAACTTTGTATATTAGAGTTATATAAAGAATTAAAAAATGAGTTTTTGAAAAATTATTCGAGGTAATTTAAGACTTTTCAAAAATTATAAATTATTATTTTTATTATTTTATTTATTTAAAATAATTTTTATTTTTACATAATTAAAATATTATATTTTTAAAATCATTTAATATAATTTAAACAAATTTTATTAAACAATTTTATTTTAATAAATTATTTAAAAAATTATAAACTATAAGTTATTAAAAGATAAGAAGCTATAAAAGGATTTTACAAATAAAATCTTTTATTATGATTATCACGTAATTCATTGGGCCTAATAAAAATTTAAGTCGCACCCATTCATCTCGCCCATTTTATAATGAATTTTAAATTAATTAAAAATTAAGTATTCACTTAAATTTAAACTTGTAAAATTTTCAACTTAAGCCATTTAAATTAAGTAAATGAGGTAATCTTGAGCTATATTATTTTTCACATACCAAACCTAAATTTTAAAGGTTAGACTCCACTCATTTACGCTCCTAATAACTAGTATCTTAAAATTCTAATCGGTGAGATGAAAACAAAATTGCTATAGAAAAATATTATCCAATACAACACACTCTTTTTGCTTGTGTGTGTGTCTATATATTTATATATATTACCATGCATATAACAAAGGATGCATTTAGTCCAGTGGCAAAGGCTTTTGGGCTCTTCCTTCTTCGTCATAGGTTTGACACCCACTTATACCAAAATTTTTAATTCCTAAATTAGTTCACCAGCCAATCAAATTGTCATACATCTATAAATACATAGAGGACCAACTTAAAATAAATTCAAAAGATGGGGGATAATAAAGATATTTAACCTTAAAATTATATTAGGGGAGAAAACAGACTAACTTTTATCAGAATTCAATCCTCTCCTAGAGCATTCTCGGATTTGGACCGTTCGATTACGATTAAAAAATCAATATAAAAAATATTTTTTATATTGATTATAAATATAATCAACATAAAAAATATTTTTTACATCAATGTATAAAATGTTATTGTAATTTTTTATATGAGTTATAAAAATAACTAATTTAAAAACTATTTTTTATAATGATTATTTTTTTAATTGATATAAAAAAGATTTTTAATATTAATTTTATTCAAAAAATTTAAAAATTAGTTAATTTAAAAATATAATTAACACCAATTTTTATATTATTATTTTATATCGATTATGTTTAATAGTTTGATCATAATACCTAAATTCAACGACCAATGCAGTAGTCGAAAGGATGCGGGAGAGGATCAAATCACTTTTTTTATAGAACATGTGGAATTTGTCGTGTATCTGGTCACCCCAAGTAGGAAGAAACATAGGATGGCAACTTGGGTTTGGAGTTTAGTTTCTACCTCTAAAGCTGATGAGTGGAAGGTGGAAGGAGTGATTGCTCTAAACTCAACAAGTGTGTGAAAAAATGGGAAAGTTAACAGCTCCTTTTGTGGGTATGATTATGGCTGAGTTTGCTCAGGTTGGGTTAATCATAGTAAGCAAACAAGCCATGGCTCAAGGAATGACCAATTTCATCTTCATCTTCTATTCCAACACTATCGCTTCCCTTTTTCTTCTCCCTATTTCCTTTTTTGTCCACAGGTTCCTTCCTAGTTCCTACCTCTCTCACTATCACCACTATCCCTTTTATTTTCAGTTTTTTTTTTTTAAAACTGAATCTCACACCCCATCAATGATTCCTTGACAGATTTGAACGTCCTCCAATCACGTTTTCTACTCTTTGTGGATTCTTCTTACTTGGACTACTTGGGCAAGTCCAAAGATTCAGCCTTTAATTATATTTCATGTATTATGCATATGCAAATTCAAAGCCTCAAACTTCGTTAATTTCAATTGTTTATTTTGGTGGACCAAATAAGATTATGGAAATTGGATTCTAATGCTTTTATTTCAGGTACTTGGCGCAGGCTTTTGGGTATGCTGGGATTTACTATGGCTCAGCTACATTAAGTACATCCATGCTCAACCTTGTTCCTGGGTTTACTTTCATACTTGCCGTTGTTTTTAGGTTTGTGCTCAATGCCCTTCATTAATTATGGTTGGTTAGCATGTACATTAACTTCATAGCAGGATGTATGTCAAAGCTGCTAACTTCCTTGCTTGGCATATTCATAAAATGTAGAGATTTTGTTCCATCTATCTGTTGAGTTTAGGTGAACTGCATAGAACAATACAGTTTCGATCAAAATATTCTTTGGATTCAAATTACCATATTGGATCATATTTAAGCTTTATAGTTCTTAGGGACCTGTATCTGGATATGAAACCCAACATGACTAGAATGACAGTAAACCATCAATTGAGCCATAGTTCTATCATTACTTAAAAATTCTGTTAAAATGCATGCATCAATAAAGTTGATACATTTGTTGTTCATGAATGGAAAATATACATATATTGGGCTAATTGCTGGAATTCATGAAAGACACAGGTTTGCATGATGTAAGTAGTTGGGTTGACAAATTGGAAACTCTTTTGTAGTTCTTTTAAAATAAAAGTAACCCCTCTGGAGTCTGGATTTTGAAAGCATTTTTACTGTTTTTGTGTGTGTTTTAATACGAAAGGATTGCCAAGTTGTTCTCTTAAAATGTTCCACTTTATTTCATCACAGAGCAAAAGATGTCATAGTTTTTCACTGCCACAGTTCTGCCTAGACTTATCCCACTTTCTGGTTTCAGAATGGAACAATTAGATTGGAGAAATTTTAGCAGCCTAGCTAAATCTTTGGGAACGATAGTATCGATTGCTGGTGCATTTATTGTGACTTTGTACAAGGGCCCCGTGCTTCTGATGGGAATATCACCAGCAAACTCATCTCATCAGCCACTTTCCTCTCATGATTCTAATTGGATACTAGGAGGAGTATTTCTTGCAGCTGATTGTGTGATGACTTCTGCATATATTATTGTACAGGTGAATGATGAAATTATGAAGTTGTAATAGGTCATTCATGATATTTGATTTCTACCTGCTTGGTGAAAATACTCCAAATTCGTTTAATTATAATAGGCTTATGTTTCAGGCTTCAATTCTTAAGAAGTATCCAGCAGAGTTGATCGTTGTATTCTTTTATTGTTTCTTTGTGGCCATTCAATCTGCTGTGACCTGTTTGGTTGTGGAAGGACACATCAGTGCTTGGAGCTTGGAACCTAAGTTCAGGTTCTTTGCAGTTTTATACTCGGTAATCACATTGTTAATCAAGTGTGTTAAAGTACAGCTAGTAACTATTGCGTTATCCTCAGCTATAAACCTGAAACTTCATTTATAAACATTTACAGGGAGTAATTGGCTATGCATTTCAAGTTGGTGCTATGTCTTGGTGTTTGCACCGGACAGGACCTGTTTTTGTTTCCATGTTCAAACCCATAGGAATTGTCATATCAGTGGTTTTAGGTGTTATCTTCCTTGGAGATGCATTCTATCTTGGAAGGTAGATTCAGTGTTTCTCTTGTATTTTCTGTTTGACTATACTGTTGAGCTTATCTCATGCAGCTTGAATTCAATGTCTTTTGATGCAGTCTGGTTGGTGCCACTGTGATTGTTGTTGGATTTTATGCTGTACTGTGGGCGAAAGCCAAAGATATTGGAGATGTTAGAGTGAGAGGCTTGGAATCAAAGGGTAAACAGACCCCACTTTTGATTGAAAGTAGCCATGAAGATGCATAAAGGCATTACATTCTTTCAAAAGGATGACACTGTTCTCTGCCAGCAAATAGGTAGTTTGAATTGTTTTGTTCAGAATAAGGGAGTCTTGATATGGTGGAAGTTAAGATGACATCATCCTAATGATTTGCAGCATGTTTTGTACTCTTGTTTATCAAATCTTGAAGGAAAACTATTGGTGTAATAATACTTGAGATCCACTCTGGACCATTCCAGTGTGCTATCCAGTGGCAAACTGTGGAATATGCCAATCTGAGTATATGTAAATAACGTTACCCGGTGAATAGAAACTAGAAAGTCCTTGAGGGGTTCTTATGTGAAAGTTTACAATCACTTCCCATTGTAGAAGTAGAAGCAACCCTCCCTTGTTTATGGGCTAGAAAGGAAGATTGACCTTTCTGTCTTCTCAATTGCACCCCTCTGAACAATTTTTTCCATATCCCCATTGTAAGAGTTTTACGGGCAATTTCATGTTTTATGTGTTTTGGATATGTTTCTAAACACACCCCTATTTCATTAGTGTTGGAAATGTGGCTCCAATCACTTTGACTTGGTATGAATGAACTATCATATTTATGTTAAGAAAGTTAATTCTTCCAAGTACATCACTTGATCTTGGCATTGGTCACTGGATACCGAAGAACGAGTGCTTGCTTAGGTAGCCAGATTATGATTGTTCCAATTATCACTAGCTCATAAAGGGGAAACAACAGTTACTAAGAATGCTTTAACAAATTCAGAATTTGAGTTCAAACTATTTTCCGGTGAAGCCAACAATAACTATGTTTTAGGAGAATGAAGATGAAGGGTAAGAATGCTTATAAAGTTGACCATTTTGGTTTAACTGATTTATTCAATACTTGATTATAAATCTAAATTAGAAAATTTTCTTGTAGGTGAATTGTTATGATATCAATTTATTGATTCATTAGTTAAATAGAGATCAATCTTTTCTATAATCTATATCTATCTATATATAATATATAAATATAAATTTCAAAACACATTCTATAATAATGTTGTTAGAATCGAGTTCCTTCATCGCAGACTCTAGGTCTGCCTCTGTTTTATGCTACAACTTTAAGTCTGTAACGCAACAGACTCACACACAAAGTGACCAAGTCTGAGTTTGGGACACACTCTAAGTCTGTTGTGCGTGGCTAAGGAATGAAAAGGAGAAGAAGACTAGAATTGGATAATACTTCTTACTTGTATATTTCTCATTGATCAATGCTCTTTTTTTATACACAAAGTTCTAACAAACTTTTCAACAAACTTTCAACAAACAAAACAAAATTAATAAACTAAACTCTCAGACTTAACACTCCCCCATAATTTTATCTTTCACTTTTCAGACTTTTCATGCACTTATGTTTTTGGGCACCACACCAGACTTTCACTTATCAGTCCTACAACGGACTCACACTTCAACTTTGCACATTAACTTGTTCCTCAGCTCTTCAAATATATTTTTCTTCAACAACTTTTAGAAAATGTCTACAAGATTCCCCTCTGATTTGCAGTACTCCAACACTATCTCTCCCTTGTTTACCTTGTCACAAATAAAATGGTATCTGGTCTCAATGTATTTGGTTCTCGCATGGTCAATATAATGCTTGGCCAAACTTATTGCAGACTTATTGTCAACATACAACTTCACAACTTTCGAACCTTCAAACTTCAGCTCCTTTAACAATTTCTTCAACCAAATTCCTTGACAAGCACTAAGTAAAACGACTATGTATTCTGCCTCATAAGTAGACATTGCTACTCCATCTTCTTTCTTGAAACACCAAGAAACAAGTGCTCCCCTATAATAGAAAATGTAGCATGTTGTACTTTTCCCATCATCACAATCACCTCTCTAGTCTGAGTTTATATATCCAGATAAGCCTGTCTTTGCACTACTGCACTTTGGTAGTAACACACCATAGCTGGTAGTTCCCTTCACATATCTCAGTATCCTTTTTGCAGCAATCATGTGTGAACTCAGTGGATTTTGCATAAATCTACTAATTATTCCAACACTTTGAGCTAAGTCTGGTCTGGTATTACACAAGTATCTTAACGATCCTACAATCTGTTTGTACAAGGTTGCATCTGCAGGCTTCCCTTCTCCTTCTGCTCTTAGACTTAAACTATTTTCAGCTGGTGTATTTACCAAGTTACATTCAAACATATTAAATCTCTTCAACATATCTAATGCATACTTGTTCTAGTGCATCACAATCTCTTGCTCTGTCTTCTTGATTTTTATCCCCAAGAAATAGGATAGTTGTCCTAAGTTTATCATCTCAAAATACTTTTGCATCACATGTTTGAATTTTTCAATTCCCTTATCATCATCTCCTGTCACTAGGAGATCATCTACATAAAGACATATTATAATTTGGTTTGTATTTGATTTTCCCTTCACATAAACTTCATGTTCAGAATTGCATTTGGTAAAACAATCCCAAGAATAACACTATTAATCTTCTTGTTCCAGGTACGCGAAGCTTGCTTCAGACCATACAAGGCTTTGTTAAGTGTGTAGACTTTTCTTTCTTGTCTTGGAACACTGAATCCAGGGGGCTGCTCCACATAAACCTCTTCCTAAAGTAGGCCATTGAGGAACACAGACTTTACATCCAGTTTGTACAGATTCCACCTTTTCAAACTTGCAAGTGCAACCATAACTCTCACAGTCTCGATCCTTGCAACAGGAGCAAACACCTCCTCATAGTCAATCCCTTGTTTTTGCATAAAAGCTTTTGTCACTAGTCTGGTCCTATGCTTGACTATCTCTCCATTTGGACTCCTCTTCACCTTGAAGGTCCACTTCACTGAAATAACTTTCTTGTTAGGTGGAAATTCAATAAGACTCCATGTTTTGTTCTTCTCAATAGAACTAAACTCCTCTTTCATTGCATTTATCCATTTTTTATTTCCTATGGCTTCATCGAAACTTATCGGTTCTACATTAGCAAACAAAGAAAAATGTAACAAGTCTCCCTCTGCACTTATATCAACATATGAAAGAACTTGATAATCTTCTAGATTTTTAGGTTCACTTCTTTATCTCTGAGATATCCTTGGACCTTGGTTTGCTCTTACTGGTGTATTCTTCTCAGCAGATTCAAAATTATGAAAATCAATAATTGTTGATTGAGTCAGGGTTTGGGTCTGCTCTATCCGAGTCTACTCTGTTTCTCTAGTCTGAGGTCTGTTGTCTCATCTACTATAACATCTCTATTGATGACCACTTGTTTTGTTCTTGGATCAAACAACTTATGACCACCTATTGAATGATATACAAGCAAGATTAGTTACTCTCCCCTATTATCCAGTTTCTACCTTAACTGGTCTGGTATGCATTTGTAGCAGACTGAGCCGAAACTTTTTAAATGGCTGACATCTTGTTCTTGTCCACTCCATGCTTCTTCTAGTGTTAAGCCCTTTAGTCTCTTGGTGGGGCATCTATTGATTAGATATGTTGTTGTTGACAGCTTCACTCCAAAGATAATGTGGAAGAGACTTGCTTTTCACCATGCTTCTTATCATGTTTAGAATACTCTTATTCTTCCCCTCAGCTACTTCATTATGCTGAGGTGTATAAAAGGGACATACCTCATGCACAATGCTTGTTCCTTCACAATAATAATGAAATAGTTTTGAAGTATACTCACCTCCACCATCTGTTCTAAGAGTCTATATTAGTCTTCCACTAGACCTTTCAACAATAGCTTTAAATTTTTTGAACACCTCAAACACATCATTCTTTCTTTGTATCATGTAGACCTACAATTTTCTAGTACAATCATCAACAAAAGATACAAATTACCTATTTCCTCCAAGGTATTCAGTCTAGAAAGGACCACAAAAGTCTGAGTAAATCACTTCCAATTTCTGTTTTGTTCTCATTGGAAGTTGCTTCTTAAAAACACTTCTAATCTACTTGCACTCCAAACAGTCCCTACACTTCTCTATTGGTAATTTCAAATGTGACACTCCTATCATTGTCTTATGCATCTGACTCAGATCCTTGAAATTAAGGTAACCAAGTCTGTAGTGTCATAACCATTCTTCTTCTGCGACTGTAACGGCAAAGCATCTATGCTTCAATACATTAATTTAAACCTTTAAAGTTTGACTTTTTGATAATGGTGATTTTATAATCATTCTCTCTTTGTTATCATACACTTTCAACATTTTACTCTTCATGTTCATCACATATCCTTTTTCTAGCAGTTGACCCAAACTTAACAAATTGCACTTCATTCCAGGAATATAGAGCACTCCTTCAATAAATGATTGCTCTTTATCCTTATTTGGAATCATAATCTTGCTAAAATCCTCAGTTAAAAGTGTGTTGTCATCTACAAATTTCACTCTACTATTTACAAACTCATCCAGACTCACGAACTAGTCTTTCTTGTGTGTCATGTATGTAGAACATCCCGTGTCCAAGTACCAATGATCACTCTTATCATTTTCTGCAGTAGTTGTCACCATTAACAGAACCTCCCCTAAGTTTGTTCCATCTTCTTGGGCCATCCTTGCTTCATCACTATGATCTTTTCTTTGCTCCAGCATTCATCAGCAAAGTGTCCTCTCTTTCAACAATTATAGCACTAATATTTCTTTTATCAAATTTCTTCTTTCCCCCTCTGCCTCTTGAACTACTAGATCCTCCTCTCCTTTTTTGGTATCCTTTATTATTGTGCTCATTTCTCCCTTCTTTAACAGAATTCTCTTTTCTATTATAAGTATTCCACTTTCCCCTTCTTTTGTTTCCATGACTACTTTCACTAGCCATTTTTCTTGATTGTTGTTGAGCTTGTAAATCTTGCTCTGAGGTGTTCTCACTCACTCTCTCACTTAGCCTATGTTCATGTGCCTCTAAAGACCCCTAAAGCTTATCTACTATCATTTCTTCAAGGTTCTTGGACTCCTCAATTGTCACCATAATATGATCAAATCTTAGAGTTAGGCTTCTCAAGATCTTTTCCACCAAATACTAATTGGTAAGAGATTCCCCATATGTCTTCATTGAGTTTGCAAGAGTCTTTACTCAACTAAAGAAACTACCAATGCTCTTATTGGTTTCCATTCATAGCATCTCAAACTACCTCCTTAGAGTCTGAAGTCTCACTTTCTTGACTTTCTCTACACCTACATAGGCTTTATGAAGATTATCCCATGCCTTTTTCATAGACTATGCTTTTACAATTTTCTTAAAGTTTGTTTCATCCATACATTGATGAATTATGAACAAGGCTTTGCGGTCTTTCTTCTTCAGTTCTTTAAGTATCAATTTCTTTTCTTCACTTGTCTTCTCTATAACCTTCTCGATTCCATTTTCAACGATGTTCCATAAATCTTGAAACATGAATAGTGTGTTCATCTACACATACCAACGATCTAAGTTCTTCCCTGTAAGAACTAGAAGATGCATAGGAAAATGTCCATTTTTCCATTGTTTTCACCACAAGGCCCTCTCATACTTACTTTTGATACCACTGTTAGAACCAAGTTCCTTCACCGCAGACTTTGGGTCTACCTTTATTTTATGCTACAATTTTTAAGTTTGTAATGTAAGAGGCTCACGCACAAAGTGACCAAGTCTGAGTTTGGGACACAATCTAAGTCTGCTATGCGTGGCTAAGGAATAGAAAAGAAGACTTGAATTGGATAATACTTCTGTAACATCCTAGATATTTATTCTAATTATTAGTGATTGGTGAAAATAATTAAATAAATTTATTTAGATTTAATTTGGATTTTCTTAAATTATCATTAATCAATTAATAATTGTTTTAAGGTGATCAATTTAAGTAAATTAATTTTGAACGATAATTGTAAATTCAAATTTAGAATAAAGGGGTGATGGTAAATATATAATTTACCAAATGGTGAAAGTGAAGTTTTTATTAAAAAAAATAATAAAAGAAAATAAGAAAGGAAATGCTAAATGACTGAATTGCCTTGAGGCATTAAAAATAAAAGTTTCATTTTCTCTTCTATTCTTTCACGTGAAATCAAGAGAAAAAAACAAAGAGGAGATCGTGGGTGAGAGGCCACGACTGTGGATGGGAAAAGCTTCATATTGAGGGTCTAATTGCCGTTGAAACTCTAAATTGAACGTAAATTCAGAAGCATGGAAACGATATCTACCTATAGGTACTTCTAATTTCAATTTTCATTGTTATTCTCCTCCCTCTTCTTTCATGGCTGAATGGGTTCTATGGTGGGGGGTTGGTCATTTTCACCATTGATGATTCTTAGAAGCTTAGGAATAATGATATGTGTAGTGGGTGGTTTCAATTTTTGCACTTTCCCTTTCTTTTTCTCTTGACCAAGCATAGGACCCATGAGGGGGAGTTTTAGTTTCATTTCATGGCATACAGAAACTTGTAAATGATTCTATTAGTAATGGGTATTCTGAATTCGCTAATAGAGTATGGTTTCGATATCCTTAGGCTTTGAAACAAAGATCGACGGAGTAATCGACGAGGTGGAATTTGGATCAGAGACCCCGGAGGCGTGGAATCGAGGTAAAGGGGTGTGTTGGGTTAAGGTTAATATAAAAGATTTATTTATGCCAATCAGTGTACAGGAAAAAGGTAAATTATAGCCCATGTTAGCTAATTTAATTAATGATAAAGATCATGTATAAATTGATAGGGGCTATAAAATAAGTAAATTAATTATGAGAAGGGTGAGGATGACGTATAACTTGATTATGTAAATATATTCAATCAAGATGATTAAGATATACGAAGAGAAATCGTATACTTAAATAATAAGAATGATAAGCTATGAGTTAAGTGAACTAAAAGAGATTATGATACCTTAAGAATAATTGGATATAGGATTAGGGAGAAATGTAAGTCGATAATTGAATAAGCGAGAGGATGAAGCGAATAGTAAGTTGAGACAACGATAATAACATTATGTAGTCATGTGATAATGGATGATATAAATATTTTTGTGGTGATAATATTGGTGTATGATAATGAATCAGAGATTAATGTGTTGTTTAAGACTGTTAGTGCTTTTAAGATGGATAATGAAATTATGTGAAGGAATTTGTTGTTAATGGATAGAATATTAATTAAGGAATGTGTATTGTGCATAACTAAGAAAAGTGTGGTGTTATATAATGAAATTCATTGAGATGTTTAATTCTTGGAAATATTCCTGTTGTTTTACATGATGAAGGGTTATTGGCAATTGAGATGAAAATAAGTGATGATGATGTAAGTGTTTATATACATGAAGAAATGGTGTGAATTGTTGATTGTGATGATCAAATGATTTGATTTGATTATAGTTGTTGTATAATAATGGTGGTGTACAATATGATTGATGTTTGATAATTACTGACGACTTCATGATTGATAATATAAAATTATGTTTGGGTTGGGTCTGAGTGGCCGCCCATATGTCTGAATCATGGGCCGGGTCTGAATGGTTGCCCTGATGTTGTGATATGGGCTGAGTCTGAGTGGTCACCCCCTTTGTTTAAAAATGAGGCCTTTGTGCCATGTAATTAAAGAGAAAGATAATTTAAAAATGAATATACGTGATTATGTGGTTGAGGAAGCCGATGGTATATTTTGCCCCTCGTTTTTGGCTCCCATGGTGAAACAAGACCCGGTTGAGCTACCCAGTGGTCAAGTAGGACCTAGTGGTTGAGGTAGAGATCCAATGGGCTCGGTGGACCAAGTCGGGTTCACGGGGTTTCATGTAGGAACCCCAGCTGAAGGCCAATCCTTTTAGTATCTTGATACTAGTGAGTCATTAGAGTCAATTATGATTTGCGTGATTTGACCTGTATTGATAATGTAGTGTGGATGTTGTGTTGATTAGAATATTAAAATAGAAAGAAATTTATATTGGTGTACATGATGTGTTGATAGTCGGTGGGCTTGTGGTACTGATACTATAATGAGATGTGGATGATTGTTGATTAAATGAATTATTTGATAGTAAATTACAATATATTAATGAGTATGATACTGTGTAAGACCCTACGATTAATGATGGTTTAATAGGATTAGGTGTTGTGAAGGTTGGGTTATGATTATGGGGTATATTTATAGTGATAACACTTATGTGGATGTTGATTTACATAAAAAATAAATGAGTTAGACTTAAAGAATGATATGGTGAGGTGGAATTACATGATAATGAGAGAGAGTGTGATTAATTTAAAGTTAAAGAGGACCAATGAGGATGGTGATCTTAATATAACTAACGAGGAGTGTGATACGATTCAGATTGATGATGAGATTTATATGTTCGAACGAATATGGATTATAGTAAAAGAATGGTGCAATTCTATAGGGGATGTTTTAACTAGGAACGTAGCTGGATTACACTTTTCCTAGCATATGTATTTGTATTTTTATATTAATTCTTAATTCCAGCACTCACCCCCTTGCTATGGTTTTTAGTGGTTGGGAACAGGCTGCATATGGACACCATATAGGCAAACACTAAATGAGGCCCATTTAGAATCAATGCCAAGGAGGAGAATGGAAATTTGTATAATTGTGTAATGATGAACGTAAATAGATTTGATGAATTTTAGATGTGTTGTATGAACCTTGAATTTTGGTGGGTGTTGATGATCCTTGATCATGTTGATATTCAAGCAATGTGTATGTTATGCTTCAATTTAAAAGCCTTGATGATGACAAATCTTGAAGAGTGTGTTGATGAATGAATTAGGTAATTTGAGTATATCCAATTGATATGATCATGAATATGATTATGCTTGTGTATTGATTGGCACAGAGCCAGTTTTAGTTAGTATTCAATGTGAAATAGGCAGGTCCTGTTAATTATGGGTGTCACTAAGCTACTGGATGTGCATGTTTATATTGGTAGGTTATTGTGTTTGATATATACGTATGTGTATGGGTTTGTGTGAGTGTGAAGATGATTAATTGGAGAATATGTATATTGCAAGTGAAAGGAAGAATTAAAATGTAAAGACATGTAATATTTTAGGGTATTGAAGGAACTGAATAGGTCGTTTTGAGGTCTAGTGGGAATTAGACTCCTCAGGCTATTTCAATAGATCCTCATATGCATATTGAGTGTGTGTGCATGCTTGAAATAAGATTTGAATTGCATTTCATAGGTTTAAGGGAATGAGTTGTTCAATGAATGGTGCGATTACATTTTAGTGCATAACTTTCACATACGGTGAAATTGTGATGAACAGATTGTGCCAGTAGGTCCAAAATGGGGAAACTATAATGTCCATGAAGTTTGGTGTCATTCAGAGTTGAAACAGGCAATTTAGGGGTCCTTATAGTTTATGAAGTGGAAAATTTGGGATGAGGGACCAAAATGTAAAATCTGGTGTTGGAGGTCTGTCATGAGCGTGGGCACGCTCCACCTGGGCATCCTTATGCCCAGGCTTTATGTCTGGTCTTCTTCTTAGGCGTGCCAACGCCTACATAGCATTGGTACGTTGGGGCTTAGCCTGGTCCATGTGCTTGTGTGCCATGATCCTTGTAGCATGTCTAGTTCAGTTGGCGTTGTGTGCGTGTGTCTGGGACCCTTCCTGTGCGTGAGCATGTTGGTGGGCGTGAGCTCACGCTAGGTCTCCCCTTGGTCCCATTGGTGTGTGGGTGTTCATATGCCAGCACCAACGTACAAATGCGGCCACGCGTGCCCACACCACTCCTAACATTGGTACGTTGGAGTCCCTCATTCCCATGTGCATTGGTACCTTGGCCCTTGATGCTAGCATATAGACGTTAGGCCTGGGTGTGTGTACGCCCAGGATCTGTTCCTCCCACCTGTGTCTGGCGTTTGAACGTCCACCCTGGTGTACCAATGCCTAAGTTCTATCCTCTTGCACAATTGCAAATTCTTTTTAGGCAGTTGATCTAGGTTCTTGGCATGTCCTAAAAACATTAAAATATGAACTTGGGAATTAATGATACTTATTAATTATTTTTAGAATGTAATTAATTATAAAAAATTTATTGAGAAAAATTATTGAATAAAAGGAAAATTAATGAAATTAAGGCAGGATGTTACAACTTCTCACTTGTATATCTCTCATAGATCAATACTCTCTATTTATACACAAAGTTCTAACAAACTTTTCAACAAACAAACAGAATTAACAAACTAAACTCCCAAACTTAACAAATGTCATATGACAAATTCAGGGCCGGCCCTGGGCCTTGGAAACAAGGGCAATGGCCCGGGACCCATTGTTAATAGGAGCCTAAAATAAATAATGTTTAGCTTATGTAAAAAAAAATCAACAAATTTTCATAAAACTTGAAAGGTTTAGTGGTAAAGTTACATGAATTACGTCTAAAGGATGTTTCCTTGTTCTGTAGCGCCAGCGGAATACTAACAGCCATTTCACAATTGATTCACATGCACGTGCACTTAGGCATTCAGGCATCGTGCAAATTGGAATCAAATAAGCACAATTATCCAAGAAAATTAATTTCACAATGTTACAATAACTTATCAGAATTAGCATATACGTGTGAAGTTGTGAACGGGTATCCAACGCTAGCTTCTATTTTCAGGTGCTATTGTTCTTTGCTTCCTTTCTTGTATTAATTTATTAATTTAATTATCTTTCATAATATGCCTCCTAAAAATATTTATTTGGATGTGAAAAAAGAAAAAAATGAGAAACGAGAGGAAGAGTTAATTAAATCATGAAACAACCCGGGTTAAAAAAAGGACAAACCCGAGACTAGGAAATTTTTTTCCAAAATTTAGAACGTTCCAAACGTTCACAAGCAGCTTAGATTAGGAGTCAGGGTAAATTAAATCAGAATGAAGGCAAGGGAAAGTAGAAAACCGATCACAAGGCAGTCGGCAGGTAAAAGCCGACCAGAGAAAGGGAAGACCGGGTCTGGATGCCACAGCTGGCAAGACCCAGCTTCGGTCAAACAGCCCAGCGGAATACAGCGCTTGAGCGAGCCTTTTCTCGCTGGAGCGAACCCTGTCACTCAAGTATTCCGTCACTCGGAATCAGACATAAGTTCACTCGGGAACTGCCCCCCATTGGGTCATACTTCGCTCGGTACCCTCATACTTAGCCAAATACTTAATTTATTTCAGGAAGGTCACTTTCGTATTTCACTCAGTTGAATCTCCACTCGGGAAATGATTCCTTCGGTTATTCCCCTCGAAATCCGAAAGCTTTCCCTCACCCGAAATATTTCCCCAGTCACATATCACTCGGAGGCACTTCAACCTCAATTCACTCGGAAGGGTATTACACATTCTTCACTCGACTTATTTTAAACTTCCTCACTCGGAGATCACTTAAATCTCACTTCCCTCGGAAGGGGTCCCACAATCAGATTCCATTCGGTATTACTCTGACCTCTCATCACTCGTAGGAAATTACTATGTTAAGTCCCACTCGAACTTATTTAAATCTTATCCACTCAGAATATATATATTCTTATCCACTCGGAGGAGGTCTCCTAGAATACGCCTAAATCAGAATCATCACAACACTCCTTTCCTCGGTGGTGGTTCATTCGGGATTTCCCACTCGGGAGTATTTACCCAGCTATTTTCACTTGGTAACATATGGACTAGCCTTCCCCTCGAAGTAGTTCACTCGAGCATATCGTACTCGGAACGGTCTTAAGCCTTCAGCACTCGGAAGGAGACCCAATCGCTATAGCCTCACTCGGACGGCCCTCATAACAATATTCCACTCGGAACTCATTGACTTAACATTAATCTTTTGACACCATTTCCCAGTCTACACAAATACATGATATCAACGTAAAATACATACATATATATATATGTATGTATTCTTGTTCACACTCTGATAGTCATTCCCTATACAGAATTACGTTTAGACAGCGGATTACATGAGAGCCGGCCAAGGCTTTAACATATCTATTTACAATCGGTACAGTACACTATGTACATTACAACAGCATAGAGACCCATCACTCGGGTTTAAGGCCTTCTCGTCATTCACTACACCGACCTGCATATACTGAAAAATATAGCCACAGTAGGGGTGAGTATCTTAAATATTAAATGATAGATATTGACTCAGATTAATCCTCATATCCTCAACCATGTAATATCATATATATACATATCAACAATCAATAACATACACACTGCCATTCAATCGGAACACACTCAAAGCATCATTCAATCGGAATCTACCCAGCTAACTCTCGGCTATATTACACATGTTATTCTCAATAACATTACCATATATACATACAATCACGTTGCAGTCAGCATCAATTATAAATGTGCACAGGTTCATTCAATCAGATCTGATTCGTTCATTATTGACTTTTATTGTTGCAACATAGGCTCTCAGCCTTTTATTCAGCTCCTAGCTGATTCGGCCGTTTTACTGGTACCAAACCGTTTTCCCTCTCATGTGACACAAACACTCTCAGCTTCAACGGCAGTGTCACGGGCTAAACCCCGAGCCCCGGTCAAGAGGTTTGCCTGAGCCCCGCTCAAAGGTCTTTAACAGCATCTCATGCATATAATTACCGATTCAAATAATAGTGTCACACACTAAATGCTCTCAGTATTCTTACCGATGTACCTTATGCAAAGTATTATCATTGAACTATGAACAAATCGGTAAACCACTTCCACAATACTAACTCATGCATCTCATGCATCACATTATAAACTACACACGGGAATGACCATACAGATACAAATTTCACACACTCGACCATTCACCTAACAATACATGCATCACATGCAATCAGTATTACACACCATCGGAACTCAGTAAGTTAGTCTTTCATCACATTCAGTCAGCGTTCAGATTCATAGTAGCCTACATCTCATATAAATCATACACGGTAATCATCAGTAGTCCTTTAACACATTCATCTCATGCAATCATTCAGCATTCTCAAGAGTATTAACATGCATTTCATGGACGGAAATCGACATGCATTATACAACTCATAGTCATCATACATCCGGGAATCACATAACCATTACTCAATCGAAAATACAACTATTAACGCATTTTAAATCATAAGTATCAACAAAACGTTATCACCCAGAACCCGTCCATAACCCATGCATTTAAGATATAAGATAACCCCCTACCTGGAATGAAGATTCCAGAAGCTCCCTGAGCTTACAGCACCGACCGATCGTCCTTCGGTCACTCGTTCTCAACAGAACGACCCGATTCAGTCATCCACCATGGCACTCAACTTTGGAGGAACTCCGAGCCACTCGCATACTCGAACAGCTCTGCCTCCATAACACTCCATGCTCTGCATGCAAGGACAGTGGAGGACTTTCGAGCCTCCAATACACCCAGCGTTGCTCCTTCCCTTGAGCAGCTCCATGTCACCCATCAGTGGGAGATGCCCACACTCGAGGCACTAAACGCTGTACACATCCACTCGGGATTCCAACAGCTTTCGAGTGGAGGGAGAAGGTGAAGTAGAAGAAGCTTGGGTTGCTCACAACAACACCTCTGCATGCACGAAGAGAAGTGGCTCACTCTTTCTCGGTTCAGTAGAGGATTCCAAAGTTGTTCCCTTACTCTGATAGTCCAATCCTCACCAACAATGGAGGACTTCCAGGCATCCAACGTTGTGTAGGCAGAACAGTTGAGGATCCCAGCCCCCAAGGCACTCGGTGCTCTACTCACTCTCTTGAGCAGCTCCCTCACACAATCAGTAGAATATCTCTACCACTCCGAGCTTCTTTAATGCTGCACACTTCCACTCGAGATTTCAACAGTCATCGAGTGGAAGAAGAAGAAGAAGAAGAAGAAGAAGACGAAGAAGACGAAGAACAGCAAAGAAGAAGGACGCAGGTTGCATGTGCAGAGAGAAATACACAACTCTCTTAGTCTCTTTTTCCAACAGCGTGAAATAATCATGAAGAGAGGGAACCGAAGCCCCTTTATACCACTAAGGGCACATGCGTAATTTTTCCTGGCATTATTATCATTATTATTCAACCAATAATCTTAATTCTGTAATTAACCTAAATCGGTAATTAGATCTAAACCAGGATGTTACAAATCACAAAGAAGAGCTCTTTATAAATTTATTTTTAAAGAGATAAATTCTCATGAAAATTTAGATCAATCAATTGAAATTATGCATGATGAAATTCATTTAAATGATAATGAAGTTAATGATATTAGTAAACCTAATAATGTGTGTTCCCTCCAAGCTAGGTGATGGGACACGTACGCGCACCTCACCCTTTTTTTCCTAGAATATAGAAGAGTTGAAACTTATCTCCACCCCACTAACCCAACCGGTTATAACAGGTCCTGCTCCTATTCCCCTTTTGACCCAGTGTTGTATAAAAGGCCTCGAAGCCCCCTTTGTAAAGCTAAGTGACACATTTTAGAACAATAACAGTTTTTTCCCTTAGAGTAATTCTTTAGGGGTCTTTTTTAGTATCAAGCTTCTATTTGTGAACAATGTGTCAAATGAATCTAATATGGAAAAATATTGACATTGAAGAAGAGCAACTAATTCCTCATTTAGATATTTAAGATCCTAAAAATTGGGGCAATCTTGATAACAAAGGAAGGGATATTTTAATTGAAAAAGGACCTACTAAAGAAGAGAATCTTATTTTTCCTTTAGATAATACTTCTAGATATTTTCATACGCCTATTATTCTAGAAAACTAAGTAAAGATGAGACTAATGATAGAAAATGGTTGGTTTATTTCAAGCATGTTGATAGAGTATATTGTTTTTGTTGTAAGTTGTTCAAATCTGATAATAAAAAAGTTAATTGGCAAATAAAGGTTTTAGTGATTGGAAGCGTATTAGTGAGAGACTTAAACAACATGAAAATAGTATTGAACATATGACTATACTTGGAATGAATTGAGAGCAAGATTGGAAAAAAATCAAACAAGCCATAAAAATTTACAAGAGATTATGAAAAAGAAAGAATGTTGGTGACAAGTTTTACTAAGAATATTTTCAGTTATGAAATGTCTTGCTAAAAATAATTTGGCTTTTCGAGGATCCAATTAAAATTATATCAAGACAGTAACGAAATTTTATTGGGAAATGATTGTCGAATTTGATTTGATAATGCAAGATCATGTTAAACGCATTCAAAGTCGTGAAATTCATTATCACTATCTTGGGCATAAAATTCAAAATGAATTAATTTTACTTTTAGCCCATAGTGTTAAAAGTTCCATTGTAAAGATCATTAAAGAAACAAAATATTTTTCTGTAATTCTCGATTGTACCCCTAATATGAGTCATCAAGAACAAATAATTTTAATAGTACAGTGTGTGAATATGTCAAGTAATAAAATAAAAATTAAGGAATATTTTTTAGAGTTTTTAAAAGTAGATGATACATCTGGATTAAGACTTTTTAATGAATTACAAGATGTGTTAAAGTCTCTTGATCTTAATATTGATGATATGAGGAGTCAAGGTTATGATAATGGTTCTAACATGAAAGGAAAGCACCAAGGAGTTCAAAGACGATTTCTTGAAATAACTTCGAGAGCATTATATATGCCTTGTGCTTGTCATAGTCTTAATCTTAATCTTAGTGATATGACACATTCTTGTGTTAAAGTTGTTTCTTTTTTGGAATTATTTAACGTATATATTCATTATTTTCAAGTTCACCAAAAAGATGGAAAATTTTTCTTGATTGTGTTACTGAGTTAGTCATGAAATCTTTTTCTAATACCCGATAGAAGAGTCGAATTAAAAGTATTAAATCTATTAGATTTCATGCTTCCCAAATAAGATTTGCTTTGTTGAAATTACATAAATTTTGTGATGATGCTAAATCAAAAAGTGAAGCTGAGAGTTTAGCTAATGCACTTAAAAAATTTGAATTTTTATGAGGCATGATTATTTGGTATGATATTTTATTTTCTATTAATATGGTGAGCAAGAAATTACAATCTAAGTCAATATGCATTGATGATACAATAAAATAATTAGAAGATATATTATTATTTTTTGAAAAGTATAGAGTTGAAGGCTTCAAATCTAGTATGAATGCTGCTAAAGAAGTTGCACTTGATATGGATGTTGAACCCATTCTTTTATCAAAACGTCGTGCTATTAGGAAAAAACAATTTGATGAGAATAGTCATAATGAAGAAGTTCAGTCGGTTGATGAGTCATTTAAAGTTAATTATTTTTTAGTTATTGTGGACATGACTATCATTTTTTTAAAGACTAGATTTAAGCAATTGAAAACATTAGAAAATATTTTTAGATTTTTGTTTAATTCAAAAAAGTTAAAATCATTAAATTATAATAAACTAAAAGAATGTTGTGCTAAAGTTCACTTCACATTTTCTCAGGGCAATTTATGAAATGTTGATTTGGATGATTTTTTTTGAATTGAAAGTGATTTTGCCTGATGATGTAATGTCAGCCATTGAAATTCTCAAGTTTATCAAAGCAGCCGATTGCCATCTAAATGTCTCAATTGCCTACAGAATTTTATTAACTATGAGCATCTATTGAAAGAAGTTTTTCAAAGCTAAAATTAATAAAAATTTACTTAAGATCATCAATGTCACAAGAGAGGTTGAATGGTTTGGCAATTTTGTCTATTAAATGGTTTTGCATCTAAAATGCTAGAAGAAACCATTTTTATGATAATTTGTGTTTTTTTGCTTCAGTGTATGACTATAGGAGCACCGTTCATTATTTTATGATTTGTTATTATTCTCTACTCTATTCATATATTTAGAATTTATAATGACTTTGTTAATGTTGATTTAATTATTTAATAAATATTTTTAAAAAAAATATACAAAAAGACCTTTATCTATTGTTTTGCCGAGGGCTCATGAAATTCTACGACCTGGACACATTGGTGACGCATTACACGCCATGAATTTGTCACAATGCCAATGCCAAGAGAGCTGAATTGTCGTTGTTTTCTGATAAAATAACCCTTCTTCTACCAAATACCAATACAATAAAATTGATTATTGAATACTTACAGTGGCGATTGTTACAAACAATTGTAGATCTTAATTAAAAATAAGAATGATTTTAAGCCTTCATTTATTATTTTTAAAAAAATATAAACCTTCTTCATCCTTCTGAATATTCTGATACAGTATATTGAATTTTTTTTGGGTTGCAACTTCATTGGTTGGTTACAAACAACTAATTATTAGTGTAAAATTGTTCAGCTTTACATTATGTGTCATCAATTTTCAATTCTTCAACATAAATGATTGGATGTGTGGGAGACTCATTGCCATTTCAACTAAAAGGTATGCACGGCCAGCTATAATGAGGGTGATTAGGCCCCAACACACATAAAATTTAGATTGATTTTAGTATAACAAATGTGCAACGATCCATTTTTACAAGAATAATTTAATATTTTAATTAATTAATTGCGCTTCAGCAATATAAGTGTTCAACCAACCATTTTTTTACTTTTTAAATGAGAATAATATAATGTTTTAATTAATTTCACTTCCAAGTCTTTAAGTTTAACAAATGAAACTTCACCCGTGTAAAAGAAAGAAAATTTGAAAGAACATACTATATTATTTTCTAATATAAATGAGACTTTTTTATTCACTCTACTTTTAGATTTTTAAAAGGTCTGTTGATAAGCGCTCTAAATATATTGTTTAAGAAAATAAAAGTAAAATTTTTTCATAAAAATTGTGTATGGATTAGTTAAAAATCAAGGTGGGTGGATTTTAATGATATTTTTAAATAAAAAATTTCTATTTTTGCTTTCTTAATCATTGTTATCGACACTTATTAAATGATGATGAATTGAAAGAACGTTGTATTAAAGTTCACTTTATTTTTTCTCATAACAATTTATCATATGTTGGCTTAGATGATTTTTCTTCTCTAAATTGGAAGTGTTGAAAATGATTTTGCCTAGTGACATAATGTCGACCCTTAAAGTTTTTAAGTTCATCAAACCTACATATTAATGGTTATCCAAATATCTAAATTACTTCCAAAATTATATTTATCATGCATATAACTATAATATCAACTGAAAGAAGTTTTTCAAAGTTAAAATTAACAAAAAGCTTACTTAAGATCATCAATGTCATAAGAAAGATTCAATAATTTATCAATTTTATTTATTATAAAGAATATCTTAAGGAGTATTGATATTGACGTTGTCATTAATGATTTTCTATCTAAAAATGCTAAAAAAAATCATTTTTCATGATAACTTGAATGTTTTATTTTGTTTCAAATACCAAAGGACATTTATCCATTGTATCGCTCATGACATAAAATTCTAGGAACACCAGCCGTACTCTTATGGTGTTATAACATTGAATTATTAATTATATTATATTGCTAATTGTTGTGTGAATTAATAATTACCAATTCACATGCTCATAATTTGCAAATTGCTTGGTTCTTTTCCATGCAGGGATAAGGGAAGGGAAGGGAAGGGCATAGGAAGTGGCACAACCAACAAAACTGGATGAAGTGAATGTTGAGAAAGGAGAAATTTGCAAAGTACAAGTTGATTCATTTCAAATGAATGTATATGGCTACTATAAGCTTCATTATTCTGTCATAAAATGTTTTGTGGATCTATGTTAAAATTGTTGTCATGTTTTAAGCACATTTTTTTTACATGATTAATGGAAAAAAAAACAGAATAAGTTGATGTGACTGTAATAGAACTGGATGCTGTTGTACTAGCCCACTATCATTATGTTGCTATAAAATTGTGAAGATGTCTGTGTTCTGAAAAATAAAAGATCATAACACTTAACTTTAATGCAACAACACCATCACACAATGTGTATAAAATGTTTTCGGTGAGGTGTTCCTGTACTTGAGGCTAAATTTTCCTTTCTTCTTTTGGGTCAATAGTAAACCCTTTCAAATTTTCAAAGACGAACAGCAACACTACTAATACTATGGGCTAAATTTGCTTGTTGTCTCTAACATACTATGGAAACTGTCAGCCTGATTATTTGTTAGGCCCACCAACTTGACAATCCGGTTAGAGTTCTAATCAACTTGCTTACCAAAAAAAAAAATCAACTTGATTTTTTGTTTTGATATTAATTTGGTATCTTTTTTGTTTTTGTTTGAGATTATATCACAGCTTAAACTTATTATGGTTAAAATATAAATTCATCCGGTAAAATATAGGGTTTAAAAAATCTTCCTATAATTAAAAATGACTATTTTTAACTCATGTAATTTATATCAGTGCTTCAACCGCGAACAACGGAACCACTAATAATGAATAATAGAGGTGTTTTTTAGTCACCCCTAAAAGTTTAAAGGGTTAAAAGTGATCATTTTTATTTAAAGGGGTTTTCCTTAAACCCTAAATTTTACATGTGGTGAATTTGTATTTTTACTGCGTATTATTTCTCCTTATAAATGTATTTAATTACTAATGGTCCAACATAAAATTTGTTCATACAATCTTAATCTGTAATACCGAGTCATTAACTGATTTATTTATTTTCAAGTTTATTTTGACAAATTAGGTGTGAAGATTCACTTAAAAAACAATATTCCACAGAATATCATTTTCTTCAGATTCTAGGTAAGTCTTTCCTAATTACACGCAAATAGGTAGGTTACATCGGTATCACATAAAAAATCCTTAATGGTAGGGCCACAAAAATTGTCTGCCACTAATGCATTCGCAAGCATACTAGAAACCGTCTGCTTATTGGTCCGAAGTTATATTTATGTGCTATACCATGGTTAATTAACTTCATAAGACCAAGTATAATAAGCCAAAGAGTAATGAACAACACTACATATACAAGTTTTATTTTAACTCTTAGTTAAAGCATTTGATGAGAAATTAAGACCAAAAAGAAAAGTGGGCAAATAGACCAAGAACATGTGCACCAGATCTACACACACACACAAAAAAAAAAACTGTTTTAATGATTTAATACTCCCTAATACGTCATCATTGGTCCCTTGTAAAAGAATTTGGGACACCCGAGTTGCAGCTTCTCCTCCAAAGTAGCTTCCTCATTTTGTGAAGGGTTACACACTTGCATGGCCCATCTCTTCTCTTACTTTACTTTTGCTTCTTATATTTGAGCACCAACAAGCTTTTCCAATCCAAGATCAACAAAGAGAGAGTGAGGAGTTAGTTTCTTGGTGCTTGTGCAAGCTCCTATTGGGGTGCACACACACAAAGACAGATACATATCACACATATACTCAAACTCTCTCTCTAGTCTCTAGCTATAAGTATAACAAGGTTAACAGACTGCTATTTATATCATCAATAATATATCAGAACTTCTTAAGTTAGATCTAAAGAAGGAAAATTCAATGGAGGCTAAGGCTAAGATGGGTGAATTGCTACCATTCATAGTGATGGTGATTATGGAAGGTTGGACCATAGGACTCACAATATTCGCAAAAACTGCAATAACTAAAGGAATGAGTCCATTTGTGTTCATTGTTTATACTAATGCTCTGGCCACTATAATTCTGTTTCCTAGTTCTTTTTTATCACACCAAAAGGACAGGTCTTTTTCTCCCTCTTTTCTTGTCCTTGTTTGTGTTATGCTGCTACCTGCGTGAAGTTGTTTGCATGGAGGATTTGTTTTGGTTCTGATCTTCAAAGTTATCTTTTTTGCACAGAAAGGAGAGGCCACCCTTTACTTTCTCTTTGTTTATGAGATTCTTGCTACTTGGCTTTACAGGGTATATATATGATCTCCCTTGTTCTCATTGCTGAGATCCTTTTGAATGATTTGAAGTAATTGTACTTTTTATGCTCTTCAAATATGTTAGGCCTTATATTTGTAATTTTCTTTTACATGTGATGGATTTTGCAGGATAACCATGACTCAGAGCTTTATGTTCCTGGGTCTAAGCTATAGTTCTCCAATACTTGTATGTGCCATGGGCCACTTGATCCCAACGTTTAACTTTCTGATCTCTCTCATTCTCAGGTTCCTCAAAACTTTCAGTGATTTGCTTGTTTATATATATCTTCATTTTAAGCATGATGTTCATTTGTTGCAGAAAATTAACATGAGAGGGAGCCAAAGTAAATAAATTAATTAATTTTTAACACATATTATATAAATAAACTGCCAGACTGTACATTTTCACATAAAAATTTAGAATCTACATATATGTTTTAAAAATAATTTAAGGAGAGGGAATAGGAACCATTCTGAACTCCCTCTAGATTCAAAAAATACATCCTGGATCAATATTCCTGATGAATATGTAATCAATGATATATATTTTTTCTATTTCAAATCATTAAAAATTCTAATACAGTGATTGACTAAAACAAGATTGTCTCTAAATGAATATTCCTATGGTTAAATTAAAAAAATAGTGGTTAAAAATGTGATGTTACTAAACCACTTGAAATCTTGGTCATGAGGTAGAATATTTGTTAGATTAATATATTTGTACATTATAAATCAATTCAATTTATACTATTCAATTATTTTATTTTAGGAAGACAGAGTTGAATTTTAGAAGCTCTGCTATCCAAGTCCAAGTGATTGGAATCTTGGTGTCGATAATGGGAGCAGTTTTAGCAGAATTCTTCAAGGGACCACTTGTAAGACCCTCCTCTCACAACCTTAGACACACTAAGCAACTTTTTGTCTTCTCCTCAACACCAGAATTTTGGGTTCTTGGTGGAGTTTTGCTTGCTACAGCTTCCTTCTCAGCTGCAATTTGGAACTTTATACAGGTACACCTTATTTTTTAAGTTTTTTAGACCCTTTTTAACATAAGTTTTTTTTTTCTATTTATGTAATTTTCCTTCTGAATGAATCTTCAATTTTGTGATGATTCAAGTTTGTCGTTTTTTTTATATTATTAGAAAGAAACTGTTAAGCAATATCCAGAACCAATGAAGGTGGTTTCTTATTATAGCTTATTTGGGACAATCCTTAGTGCAATATTGGCGTGGATAATGGAGAGGGACATAAATGCTTGGAAGTTAAAGCGTGACATGGAGTTGATTCTCATTGTTCTAACCGTTAAGTATCCAAATATCATTTTTATTTAATGAATTAAATAATTCGTATATTGATAAGAAACATGCAACTCTATAGGCATTATTTGGAAGTGTTATTCGTCCGAATATTCAAGTTTGGTTCACTCGCAAGAAGGGTCCTCTTTACGTGTTACTGTTCAAGCCCTTTGGTATTGCCTTTGCCACTACTTTTGGAGTTTGCTTCTTTTCTAACAGTCTTCACTATGGAAGGTAATTTTGGAAGGATTCTCATCCAAAGATGGATATTTTATTTTGAATTTCATTATAATATATTTCACAATATAATTTTTTATATGCAACCTAAACATGAATTCATCAAATCCTACGAAGATACATACGGTTAATTAAAAAATTTATACTGTTATTTAATTATATATATTATTATGTAAGCAAAAGTATTTCTTTTATAACTACATTAAAAGAACTATTTAAGATGAATTTTAATAAAAGTGATATTTTTAGGATAGGTTTTATTATTATTTTTTTCCTATAAAACTTTTATGTTTTGGATTTAATCCTTAATAAAAAAAAATTGGTAGTATTTAGTCTCAATAAAAATATTATTAGGTTTTAATCCTTTTCATTAGTCCATTTTTATTAGGTGATTATGTGACTAACCCTGATTCATATTAGTAATGTCATGTGAAGGGACAACTAGAACTAAAACCTAACATTATTTATTCGTTGGGAACTAATTATTTACAATTTAATTACTAAAAACAATTACTTACAATTTTTTGTGAAGGACTAAATCTAAATGATGTAAACTTATATAGGAACTAAAACCTTAATTAAACTTGATAATAAACAAAACTATTTACAGTAACTCTCACATTCAACTCAATCAACTAAGCTATATTTCTTCCCTAACAAAAATAATTTGTAATTCATTGATTGTGTAAAACTCTTTAAGAAGAAAGTATTATTTTTATTTTTAGACTCGACTAATTTTTAAGAGAATGATATGAAGAGACTAAACTATATGCTTTGATTTTTGTAATTCTTAAGGTCTAAAAAAAATAAACTTTTTACAGGAACTAAAAATAGTGATATTTGCCGGAACTACTTATTAAAGCATATTAGAATACAAGTTTTGCATTGCATTGCATTGCAAATATTGCACTATCATATATTGTTACGTAAACAAAAATGATTGATTTATGCATAGTTGCACTAAAACTTATATATAAGATAATTGTTAATTGATTGACAGAATAAAATTCTTTGTAATGAAATAACATCAAATTTATATATAAACTCTATATTTGGAGATGAATATAATTTCTTTTATTTGCAAAAAAAAGTTCAGTGTGATAGGAGCAGCTATACTTGGAATTGGGTATTATACGATAATGTATGGACAAATCAGAGGAGATGAAGAAGAGACAAGCTGTGACGAAAGCTCAGATTCTTTGGACGAGAAGATACCCCTTTTGCAAGAAAAGGTGGAAATGCATGTGTGAATAAAACGATGCAGAGGAATTCACCTATTTTCCCGAATCTTCCTCTACCAACACCATTCCCTTTCAAATTGATTGTGATGTATATAAGTCTCTCCCATGTTGCAAATATTTTAATTAGACTTTTCTGTAACTGTATATAATCATGAAACGTTTAAGTAGCATGCAAAAGAAGAAAAAAAAATGTAAATAAAGTTTCTTATTCTGCATATTTATTGTCATAGTTGAAATTAACTCATTAAATCAGAGCATTTAGTGAAGGACACATCAAATCAGTATACGTTTTGCTTTTTATTGATATAATTGATGAAAACGATAGCCAAAATTAATGAAAGCTTTGGAAGAATAACCATCAACCTCTAAAGTCTAAATACACTTTACAGCAGGGGTAAAAAGTTTTTTTCATATATAATTAGGGACAACAAATTTACATGTTTGGATGAAATACTTAATTAACGTGTACATTTATTTTGAACTCAATATTAGTTTTTTTTGTTTAAAAATATAAATATTAATTTAAATTTTTATATGCAATTGTTTTATTTTATTTTACCTTTGAAAGGGCCTAGGCCCATATATTAACTAACAAGTTACACTTTTAGGCATAAAAAAAAATCCCAAAGCATCCCTCAAAACATCCTGCATAATTTATAGAGGCACAATTTCAAAACAACTTATAAGCAATATTAGTCATATGATCAACTATTACATTAGTTTCCTTAAATACATGGTTAAAGCTAATATTTTATATTTAAATTATGATGTGTTTGCTAAAAAAAAATAAGTGTCAATTGCTAATTAACATGAGCTACATTACCGACACACCTTTGCTTAAGAAGCACACTCACTACCACACACACCATTTTCGCTAACAGAAGTTCTGCCCGAAATGTTCCTATCAGATTAAGGTGGCTTAAAGTTATGTTTAGGTAAGCTTTTATGATTCTAAGTTCTCTTGTTTGAGTGATTTATAAATATAAGTTTAAATAGACTTGAAGAAATAGCTTTTGTCTTAAAGCGAAATAAAAATTGCAATTTCTATTTTTTTAAAATTTCTCTTAGAAATAAGATTAAGGAAAAAATTAATATAAATATTTCAATTAAACTTGAAAAGTATAATTTATAACTTTTGGTAAAAACAAAAAATTGAAAGCAAAATCAATTTTGATTGACTAGTAAAATGTATCAACATATTAATCAAAGTGTGTTTACATCTCTTCAACATATATATTTTGTAAAAATACAAACTAGCTTTTTTAAACACCCACACAGCCTCAATCTAATTTTTCCTCCATAAATTCCATCTTCCACTTAGAGTATGCGTGGAATGGATTATTAATTTAAATTACAACAGATTTTTACATACATGTTTTTTTTCTTATTTTTTAAAACTTCTGTGAAAATCATATTGCAATTGTAGATTATGTTGTTTAAAAAGGAAAAAACTTTATTATAAAAAAATTACTCAAAGATTTGCACAAAATCATTATACCATCTCAACTTAACGTGATTTCTGCCAACTTCCAACTTCTATTCAGTTTCTCAAATTTATATTCAGCCAATCAAATAGATTAATGTCCTTCGTACTGTTAAGCAATATTCATAAAAGAGAAAGAAATATTTAGAAATTAAGCAATGCTTATATATAACTTACATTTTGAAAATTACGTTTAAAATATGACATTATTTTCAAGTTAATTTTTATTTTCCATTTGATCTCCGACAATTAATTAGTTTAAATTTAAACTCAATTGTTACACATAATATCACACTCTTATTTTTTTTTAACAATATCATCACAATTTTCTAATTTTACTATAAAATAAACAGTATTATACATGCAAAAATAAAATCTAATTAAAATAAATTATTTTAAAATTACATTTTTTTCCTAATACATCCAAATATACATATAGTTCAATTATAATAAGAGTAACATTAATCCTCAAGATTTGCATAAGATGAAAATTTTCATATTTAAGCTTTTAAAAACTTCAATTTAATTCTTAAATTTTAAATGAATTTCAATTTGGCCTTTTTTATTATAAAACAAAAGTTAAAATATAGTAAAAATGACTTAAATAAATAACTTTTAAAAAGTCAAAAACTAAACTAAAATTTTTAAGTCCCAAAAACCAAAATGTCCTACACTTGCTAACATAATAATAATAATAATAATAATAATAATAATAATAATAATAATAATAATAATAATAATAATAATAATAATCAATTATTAAAAGAATATCTGCAAGCAATCTAATCCAAACTCATGGATATGAATTTACCTTACGGTTATACATTTGACGTCTTTTATACACATATAAGTTGAAATACAAGAATAAAGATGTTCACAACTTTCAATTGTAAAAATATTTAAAAGTAATTAAACATTATGTAATTTTAGTAATAACTATAAATATCTCATTGTATTCAATATTTATTGAGTAAATTTAAACATTGATTAAAATAATTAACAAAATTAAAAATGCTATTTAATTTTCAAATTCATAATATAGAAATAAATATTGAAATTACTCAACTCTTAAATGTGTTGCAAAACTAAAATTAAAAGAAAACTAGAAGTATTTAAACTAATAAAAAATATAAGTACATAATTTAAAGAAATAAAATGATATACTAAACAACTTAAGTTTACAATGAAATTAAAAAAATGAGAAGTTTAAAAAACATTGAAACTGAAAAGAATTTATATAAAAATAATTTCAAAGTAATAAATTATTTTAATAAATAAATACTAAATGATGATAATACTATTACTATGCACCACACAAAGAAAAGAGCATAATCAGACAAAGTACTCGAATCATACAATATAAGCTCAGACGTTATATTGCTTATGCATGTTGCATAGACTCAGCCATATAACATGGTCAATGCCTGGCTTGGTGCTTTACTATTTTTCTTTCTTTATAGGCTGAAAATCTCAGCCTTCCTTCCCAGTCCATTACTACCTGGTTTTGCCTGAGACATAATCCATCACTCACACTTAGCCGTGGGAATTGTTATCACTTATCAGTCCTCTTCAATTAGCTGGAGCTAAAAAAATGGAGCAAGATTATGGTTTTTGGGTTAGAATTCAAAATCTATCAGAACTTCTATCTTGTATGTGCAAAAACTAGACGCTGCCCAACTTTTAAAATACTATCTTATTCTGGATGCTGATGCTCTGGATTGGAGATATTGTCTCTTTCCGCTGGGCAAACCACTATCACTGACACTTCCTTCCACAAATCTGTCATCAGCATCTGAAAATTCTGTTCTCCATGAATGCAGGGGAACAAGGTAACTGTCATCCTTGATGCTTCTCCTCCGCTCCTCATCATAGCGTTTCACATTTTCTGATATCTGATGGAAGGTTTTGTTTATCTTTGCAATACCCCTTTCAACTGGTTCTACCACATGTGAAACTGTAAATTTCATGTCATCAACAATCTGAAATAAGACGGCAGAAATAGCCAGATGAGTTTTTAGTTTTATACAAAGGGATAACTGAGAAAATTGAAAGATTAAACCATAAGTGTTTCACATCTCACAATTTCACCACTTCCAAAGACCACGTCACGAACATTATGGGTTAATTTCATACGGCTCTCTCTCGCGTCATGTCGACCTAGCCGCATTTTAGTTGAGCACTCAGAATCTTGAACCTCAGCAGGATCAGGAGGTGTCCCTAGCGATGCATAGTCTGCCATCACTGCTACATTACGGATGCACCTCTCTCCTCTCTTATAAGGTACTGCAGGAAAGACATACAGGTGCACAACAGCAGCAACACCCATCTGTTGAGAAATTTTAAGATGGGGAATCATAAGAAAATGCAGACGAAGAACTTCAAAATTGATTATTTCAAAAGGTGAAGACACTGAAAATGTTAGCTTAGACTAGAGCATCCAAAAACATTTAACAGAGAAGAAACCTGACTTGACATACTTTACATATAACATGGCATTATTACAATGTTTCCCTGTCTCAGTTCTAAAGCAAACTGGTAATAGTCTTTCTGAATGCCCAAAAAAAGAGTAGGGCACAAAATTTTATATATATATATATATATATATATATATATATATATATAGGTCCCAGACTAATCATGTCGTATATGCCTTCATTATTCATGTGCCTCCCAGGGGTGGAGCTAGACACTTTTTTTTGAGGAGGCTAAATATAAAAAGAATAAAATTAAAACTTATTTTTAATAGTTATATTAGGCTTAACACTAAAAAATCCTAATGATATTTATACAACATATAAATTATAAAAACTAAAAGAAATAAATAAAATTTACAAGTAATTATTATTTAATTAGAACGTTCAGCTTAATGGTGCTTCTTATAGTTAAATTCCTCATTAATTGATAATGTGTTAAACAGAATAACTTAAATATTTTTATCAATGCATATACATCCTTTTTTTTTAATTTAATTTTTTATATAGTGCTTTTAAAAAATGGGGGGGTGCGCAAGGCCACTCAGCAGGTGCACTATGCGCCGCCCCTGTGGCTCCCAAGACCTCATAATAGTAGCAACCTTGAGCAGCGTATGTGAGCACGTGTGTGCATGCACCTGTGACAAACATATCTGGTGGTGATTGTAAAAAAAACTAATCTTGTATAGATAATAATAGGTCATCAATATCACACATCACACTTTCAGCAACCTTTTAAGCATTTATATATGGTACACCTGATATATCCATCTTTGTGGCAAGATCCTGTGACATTGTATGTTTTCATGCATGACAACAAAAGTTTAAACATGTACACTCAGCATGCACATGATTTCATAGATTAACACCCCTTAAAATTGAGATGGTTAAATAATGCAATATTTAAAATGGCAATCAAAATTATAGAAAGCAAGAATAGCATACCTCTATACAGATGATATAGTCTTGTATACGCATTTTCAGCTCTTGTGCCAATGATCCTTTAAATGCTCCCATAGAAAATAGAAATGCAACAGCCACACCTTGCCACCATGTCAGGAAGATAATGGACTTAAACGTCAGAAATTTTGCCAATGGTTTGATTGGCTCCAATTTATCTTTAGTGACAGAATAGAACTGTACAAGACAATACAGTGCCCATGTCTGACTGAAATTAAGAATGCATGCCAAGTAGGGATAACTGCAAGCACAAAAGAGCGTCAAGCTTTTTCAATTAGTATTCTACTCCCAACAAAAATAGAAACTTTATCAGCGATTGAGAATAATATTATATTTGAAAATTGAGATTATAAATTTATCAATTATGATATGCAATATACACAAACAAATAGGATCAAACTTCAATGGCACAAGCCAATATAATCATACCCATATTTCCATTCAAACTGCCCCTCTCCATAAACCCCAAAAGACTGGAGGATCATTGCCAGCAATGCACAAATCATTTTCAGTATCATCTGGAATATAGGTTTTAGTCAACAAGAAGAAATATATGGAGAGGTGGAACAAAAGCAAAATTTATTGAAATCCAACATACATATTGTACAATGCCAATTTTCACAGATTGATAGAAGTCAGGTCCAAGATACCAATCTCTTAAGAAGCAGTTCAAGGGAAATGGATGCTCTACGACTCCATACGCATATGATTCTTTCAGGAGAGGAGTGCTATGGTCTATTAGGCCCATACGTTCCATACATTGAATTGTTTTGTCCTCACCGCCTACAAGCAACCATAGACAATTTGGATTGAAGAGCATGACCAATCCAACATAATTGAGTAGTAGAGAAGATGTATGACATCTTTAATCATGAGTTATATAACATTGAAGCCTCACATAGATTTAATAGATTCTGAATTAGACTAGAGGGAGGAAAATCTCTTAAGTATTTCAATCCTCACACTTCTGCATTTCTAGAAAATAATATTTACATGAATAATACCTACAACTAAGGAAAAGGATAGCTAGTTAGGTACACCATCCATTTGACATACCTAAGCAAGCTATCAAGTATCTTTCAAAGCAATATAATGCAAAAGCCTCATAGCAGTCTCGAATAACTTCACAGTTAAATGCGGCACTGGAATCCAATAGTGACAAAAACTGCATCATAAAAATATCAGAACTTATTATTTTACTGCTAAAATTATGTTAAATAAACAATAAAGAGAAACTTCCGTGGATGAATTATATACATATAAAGCAGGCACAATAACACTAATGTTTTTGTAACTCATTACAGACAGTCCTTCCTGGAAAATAAAACCCAAGCTTTTAGGCAGTTTTTCTCTCCAGTGTCAATTATTAATTAGATATATCAGTATTGGATAACAGAACATCTAATAAAACAAAACCACAAAGACACATGTAAAGGACTGAAAAAAAGTACTTTAGTCTGACTGTGAAAGGCACTGATACATAAATTCTTTAATGATCAAAGTCCTTAAGTAAACAGCAGTGAAGCTGAAAACCTAACCAAACAGCAAGCATTAATAGGTAAGTTCCAATATATCCAATGAGATATCTACAAAATATTAGCTAAAATTGAAAGAGTTCAAGTGCAAAATTATTTAGAACCTATACTCAAAATAAATAAATAAATTAAGGAGCCAACAATGGTTTTCACCATGATGAATTAATAAACCAAAGTAAAAGATGCTATATAAAGAAAACAGATGCATTTACTTAGCATCCCTTACCGATTCCAAGGCATAAACAGGAACCATTAAAATGAGACCAATCAAAAACTTCTGCTCCTGAATTAAAGAAAAAAAAAAGACAAAATATTATAACATGAAAGGAAAACGTAATACAGGGGAGGAAGTAGCCGAGTTAGTTGAAAGGTGCGGTTACAAGAAGCAACAAGAAAAGGGAAGCTAGGCATTACATAAATAGTATATATTGGTGCAGGAGGAAAAATAAGTAATGAAAAGTAAAGAGCATGAGGAAAAACCTCGGGCTGATTGTAGGCAGCTAAATGCTCAAATATTAGATACATGGAGAGAACAAGAGCTACAAGCACAAATATACTCGAACTGAAGACTGTCCAGCTGATAGTTCCAGTAGACTCCACACCAATATTTAGGGGCAACATAGTCCGAGAGCTGCTAGTGGACTCAACAAGCGTTAAAAGAAATAATGAAGAACATAGAATATCCACCAAACCCATACACCAGAAACATAGATTCGTTGCAACAAACGGCCTTCTCTTGATTTGGTCAATTCTATGACTTACTACATTCCAGACAATGTGAAGTGTCTCCACTTCACAAAACCTTCTATTTTGTAGAACTTTCCCTCCTTTTTTCTTTTATGTACGACAACTGATACCCTGTAAGATATAGTATATTACACAAGAAAACCACCTCTTTGGCACAAAAGCAGTTCTTCTATTTCAATATGCAAACATGTAGAACTAGAAGTCCACCAACAGCAGACAAGGATGTTTTCTTTTGATACATGTAGAAAACCCAAAATGAGATAGGACAATTATCCTGCATTTACAGTCAGATTGTTTTAAAAAATAGGACTTATATACATGTATTTGACAAAGAAACAAAGGACTCCAAATTCTTTCTGTAAAACTAACAAGTATTTCTATAAGGAAATGACAGAAGATTCAGTAATGATAAATCTTAGAAACATATATTATCAGAAACCCGCAAAGTTCCACTAAGTACATTGGCAGCAGAAAAACCAAAAGCTGAAACATCATTCAATCTTTACAGTCTACACATCAAGGTATCAATAAGTCACAAACGCTAACTAGATGAGTAAGTGTATACAGTGTTCTATAGCCTGACAGGGGGATAGAAAAAATCAACCACCAGAGAACTCATCTGGGGTGCCATGTTTTTTTATCATGCATATAAATTCCTGTCACAAGATAACCTAAACTTTTTACTAAAATACAGTGAAATCCACTAACTATTAGCTGGCCACAATCATATCAATTACCCTTAGAAAATTGGACACATAAAGGCAAGTTTTGTTCCATATTATCAAAGAGGAAGGTTAAAAGAAACAAAAGAGTAAACTTTTTCCATTTGAAAAATTTTAGTTACATAGTTTAGTCATAAAATTCTCAATGCTTACATGAATTATCTTAATATATCCCATTGCATGATTGCTGCTACGCTATGAAACAGACACAAGATAACACAAGATAACACCAAAATTAGAAGCCGAAGTGGTGCAGAGATATTTCAAAAGTAACATATACAGAGTGCCAATGTCCAGTACATAGGTTAAGAAAAACATATCCTCTCGTTTCACAAGTGTTAGTGACTTAGTATTCACAGCTGCCAATAGTACTAGAAGACAAATATCAAGGAACAAAAAATTTCATAACAATAAATCTACTCCTTACTGAGAAAAAAGGTCGATAAAACTTACATTTCTAAGGTAACAACTAAGTTTCATCACAAAAAAATGGCAATGCAATTTATGACACAATCAAGGTTAACGAATTCGAAGATTAACACATAAAACTATCAAATAAGCATCCCTTATTGTCACATCTCATGGAAAAAATGCTGTGGGCCGACACCAACGCATTCGACATTATAAAGCCGAAATAAATAAATATAAAAAAATTAATTAAAATTAAAAACTCCTGGTCCTTTCAGAAATCGCAAAGGTGCAATTCAACGATGAAATTCAACGAAACGCCATATTCTGTCGTGGCGTGTAAGATAAGAGAAAAGGAAAAAAAATAAAAAAGGAAAAGTCCAAAACCCTAGACCTCGAGGATGTGCAGAGGGGTAAAAGAAATGCGGCATGCGGCGAAACGAAAATCGCATCGGAACGAAAGAACGATGGCAACGGAAGCAGAAGGAAGCAAGGAATGAGAATTGAGGATAGAGTTAAAACCTGCGCCAAAGATTTTGTGCTTTTTGCGTGAGAGAATCGAGATGGATATTTTCCGGGGAAATAGAACGCGTGAAAAGGAGGAGCGATCGGAAATAGCATATACGAAACAACAGAATTTTGCTTCGGCGGTTGGAAAACACGAGTTGCGAAATCAATTAAATATTTTTTGAATTATCGAAAAACTTAAAAAGAGGGGAAGATGCTAACTTGACAGGGTGGGTAGATCTTGTGGTCACAGCTGAAACGGGAGTCGTCGATTGGAACTATGCTATGTTACTTGGCGTTTTCTGGAAGGGCTGTGATGCCAATGTGTATGACCAGTTGGAGACGTGGGAAAGTTAGATTGTGCCACGTCAGCGTGTGTACGTGGCAAATTAAGCAGAAGCGTTGTGGATAGCTCATGCCTCACAGTCGTAGCAGAAGAGAAGAGGTGCACCTTCTTCCTAACAGTCTGACCCTCAGAGCATAGCCCACACTGTTTGGTCTCCTTTTTTCTTTTCACATATTCTCTATTACAAATTTTATTTAATCCGGCAATATTTATTTAGGGTAAAATTAACTTTTTTTCTTCTTTTTTTTTAATATATTACTTATTTAGATTCGAATAATCTAATCTAATATTGTTATATACAATAGTTTTTTTCATATATATATAGAGAGTTAGAACCAACTACTAGAATAATATAACAATCTTCTATCGATTGATGTGTGTGTGTTGTAAATAAAAATACTTAATAAATAATAATAATATGTGCCTACAGAAATTAATTAAAAGAATAAGAATATAAAACTTTTATTGAAACAAGACTTAAAGAATATATTTTTTGTTTCATAAAAAATTAATATAATATTAAGAAACTTACAACAACTTATCCATTGCACACATTATAGACTAAGAATTATTTATAATTTTAATGAATTTTTTTCCATTAAATGTCTTTAAGATGTTGTTTAATATTTTTCTAATAATAATGATAATAGTGAAAGAGATGGAAATTTATTTGTACGCTTTTAAGGTATCGAAAACTTCTAGTTTTAAGATAATGTGAAAGTGTCCTAATTGTATGCAAGGGTTGAGAAATAAAATATGCGTAAATAGTGTTTCTCTTAATAAATCTAGCAGTCAAGGAGTTGGTTTATCTTCCATGCTAAGGATGCTTAAAGATTCGAAAAGTAGGTAGTATCAACTAATTGTAGACACATAATCTCATTCGAATTCTGTGGATCAATCAACTTGGTATTTTTTGGAGTTAGCTTGGATTTGAAAATAACCAAATAAAATAAGAAAATAACAAATTTAAGTTAAAAGGAGTGGTTACAAGGTAATATTCAAAGTGATAAACTGTCGGACTAATAATGTGTTAGATAATAAAAAAAAGTTATACATTAGGTTAATATACCTTTAATGGTAGGTTTGGATACAATTTTTCACAAATTATAACTCCTTTAGTAATCAATTATGGAAAATTTAATAGTTATTATTACGCTGTTTAAAATTGTTTTTTTTTCCTGTTGAGCCAATAAAAAAAATTCTTTAATCAAACTTCAATTTGATTTTGAGATTTCACGGACACATGTGAATTATATATATATATATATATATATATATATATATATATATATATATATATATATATATATATATATACGGCACAAGACAGAGTGACACGAGTATTAAGTCCCAATGAAAGATTGGCACAATTTATTTATCATAATACCGACCGTTCACGTGAAGTCTCAACAAACATTCAGTATTCACCAGAAAGAAAGTTCAGCATGCGGTATTTTGCGTGACATTCTCCAACAGATACAAAATGCCATCAACAAATGCCACTTCTCTACTGTGTCCACGTATAATCTGTGTGAAATACTAGATGAAATAGTAACAATTTATAAGAGATATATAATAAACTTCTGCTATTTGTTGTTCCTATATAATAAATTATTCCTGTTTATTTATTTGACTGATGTGGACAACAAACAATAAATTTTAACGATATTAATCTTAATCAAGATTAGTCAAACAGCCTGAACTTATTGTGGAGCCGTAAATCTACAAATTGGAACACATCTGGTAATGGTATACAAAAGAATGGGGCATTCATTACATGATTATACAAAATTGTTCTTTCATCAGTAAGTGTCAATAAAATCAGCCAAAATGATGATGAAAAATTACACAAAACAGTTTCTTTCGTTGTACCTATACGTTCCTGTGTCTATTTTCCTCCCCACGAACAAAAGAGAGGAGGGGATAGTTTGTCCTTTAAGTTTTCATACTTTCATCTCAAATCGCATTCATCTGCAAGGGAGCCAACTAGTACCTAACCTGTTAAATGGTTGATGATCCTCTTCCGCAGCAACAACAGATTTAGTCTGATAAAGCACATCAAGCTCCTTCCGCAACATTTTCAATACATATACATCAGCTAGCAGAATCCCCAGCTGTCAACTCTATCTATATGGTCCTCAAGATGCAAAATGTGGCACAGAATAAACAACTTCAAACAACAGTGGTGCTTGAACGTGCTACCCTCTGAGCTTCTTCCAAGTCCCTTAAAAACCTGTAAATTCAAATAGACAAACACAAATATAACAAAGCCATCAATCTGAGACAAATACAAAGACCCACCCAATGAATAAACATTATCAGCTAAACGTAGGCTCACAACTCACTTCACACAACATTCAATATACAAATTAGATCCAAACTATGATTACCTCTAAGTTTTGCAGTCAACACAAGACAAAATTGAATTCACTAATCAAGCCCAAACTATCTTGATGACTTAATCATACCTTTTGGAATTAAGAACAGAAGAGCCACCAAGTATAAATCGAATGCCAGTATTGGTGGCATTTTGTAGAGCAACAGATCGTGATTCCTCATAAGTTGTGCCACCAACAATGAAGATGATCACCTCCTGTGGCCTGCTTTTCATTTAGGTATCAACAAGACAACTCAAATTATTCCATAATTCTAAGATAATAATGGCTATTAATAAAAATTTAAGACTTTCAATACACATGCACTGTGTGGGTGGTACTGGTTAAAAAGCCACTTCTAGATCATCTGTCAGGTCTCAAGATATTTCCGTCTTGTTGAATGAATATTAAACAGAAAACTTCGCATTAAAAAATTTCAAATTTCTAAAACAATCCTTTTTAAGATGCAGCAGATAAAATAACTATAGCATCATCAAATAACCAACATGAACATGATTAAATCTAAAACTATAGTTCACTCCTGCAGCTGTGAGTAGAAGACAAGGCATAACAGATTTCATTGTATACAGAGTTGTGAGGGAAAAGCAATAAAGTATAGACTAAGGCTCACGAGATATAATCACATGATAATGATATCAATGCTACATTGCTACCGTAGCACTAAAGTTATGTGCAGTAACAGAGAGGATTAAGGTAGCAAGAACTTTGTATGGGCAGGCTGAAAAGGATTAGTATTTGTCTTCCCTTGAGAGACCATAGTCACCAATCATTACAAGATTCTGTACCACAGATAAAATAAACTAAAAGTATAATGCAGTAAATAACATCATTGTCAAACTCACGAGTCAACTCATAAACTCATGCAAGAAACTGGTCAACTCATAATAAACTCGTGGCTCTTTCTTTAAGCTCGCCTAAACTTGTGGACTCATGAGTCTATGTCGAGTCTACGGTTCCCTGGGCTACAACTAGAATTTTTAAAAACTCTTAGAAATGACTATGTTTTGTATCCAAACCCTAATATTTGTCTCTTTCCTCTTTTGCAACCACATGAGAGTTTTTATTTTGGTTCCTACTCATGTTGTTGCCAGCTTTATCTGCCCGCACCTCTACCAACCTAAGTAGCTTCTACTCTCATTTGGAAATTCGGCTCAATGTATTTTGTTATTTTAAGTTTGAAATTTTATTTGTGTTTTATGACCTTTTTTTGCTAGACATATATAATTTAAAATATTTTAATAAGAGGTAGACTCTTGCGAGTTTATGAGTTAACTCCCGAGTCAAGGCTACAAGATCTAATCAAGTCTACCTAGGCTCCCAAGACTGACAACCTTGGTAAATAGTATTAATTACATAATTCTGTGTTCATCAAGTGAGTAAACTCACTACAAAAGCTCAAGTAATATGTTGTCCAAACTCAAGATAGTGCACTAAGTAAGCCTTTCCTAGCCCACTACATGTTGAATTGCTGATACAATTTATCGTATAAGTGATCCCAAATTGCCTACAGCCTACTAGAAAATTGAAATAACATTCTACGTCAATTTGACTAAGTAGTTAGTCCTCAAAACTAAAATTTGTTACTGTTCCTATCACTTCAATGAAATATCACAATATCAGAAATCAGGCAACAATGTAGAGGCATCATTAATTTTGATAGAAACCGATGTCTAGGAGTTCACAAATAAGGTATAATGAAGAGTTTATATTTAATAGCAACAAAAAACCTAAAATTCATTACTGTTATTATCACTTCAATTAAATATTACAATATTTAGAATCAGGCAGCAATGCAGAGGCATCTGTAGTTTGGAGAGAAACCAATGGCTAGGAATTCAAAAATAAGATGTAATGAAGAATTTATATTTAATAGCAACAAACCTCCCCTGTTGGAAGTGATTTCCAATAAATGGGTAGTCAACATCTCTCAGTCGCCCTTTCACAATGCTTTCCATGATTTGGAACAGAAGTGGCTGATGCTGGGTGTAAACATTCTCAACACCCTGCACCAAAAGTCAGAAAACAAGACTTTTTTAGAATGAAGACTGTGACTGCAACATCAAAGAACAAGGATTTGGTATAATAGTCACAATATTTCTATGCATACCTTCAAACCACGAGCCATGTTACGGGCAATATTCATTAGATCTCGATTACCATAAAGATCACCAGTTCTCTTGTCAACACCTGCTTGCTTCAAAAGAAACTGGACAAGCTGGTGTGCCACAACAAAGATAAATATCAGTATTTTTCACATGTAATACGAAAAACAATAGTTGCTTCTTCATTTAAATTTTAATCTAATTGAATGTAACTTCCTAACTGGAGAATCCAAAGCCCTAGAGATACAAGAAGACAACAACCAAAATCATCTCACCACCATTGCTAAATTATCTAAGGTTTAAGGACTGACGTTGACGTATGTGTTCATGAGAAGAATGTATTTAAGAAGAAAGACAACAGTTTGAATTAGTTTACCCCAGGTTTGTACTTGGCAGATCTTGAAGCCAGTTTGTTGAAGAGCTGCATTAATTGAACAGGGCTATCTTTCTCATATCGTAAAGCATACAGCATGACCAAACGTAGTCGGTCCACATCTGATATGCTTTCATCATTTAGTAGTTTTGTCACTGCCTGCAGAACAGTACATTAGAGACATAAGCTATATCACCTATCTGGATCTTATGTGACCTTTATCGTTTTAAAGCTGTTGGCAGTAACATAACAATTAACAAGGAAAAATAGAATAGCTCTCTATGTAAGGGGAGGGGATAATATTAAGGTCACTTCATACAGCATATAAACTGTCATGTTAAACTTGGACTTTGGGCCAAACGAAACTAAAGAAGAATATTAATCAGGAATTTGTTCACACCTATACTTCATGGTGGATCATTGTTTTTGCTCCATATTATTGCTGGGAATTTAGATGTGAGTGAAGAAGTCCCACATTGGAAAAGAAAGAACTAAGTGAAACTGAGACTAGACAAAGCCACGGTAATTCATTTAATCCATGAAAACAATAACTTTGGAGGGAAACAATATGCATCTATGAAAATAGAGAGCAGAATAATTCAAGAAGGATAAAATGAACTTTCTAACAAATATCTGCATTGAAATGAACAAATACCATAAGTTAATTCTCTAATTTCTCAGAACTGAATAAAGAAATACTGCAACAAGCCCTACGTGCAGAGCACAAGAGGAACAAGTTACAATAAGCATTGCACAATTTGAAAGGACTCTCCTGCTTTTCAGTCTCCAAAGTGCAGATTTTAGGAGGTAAAATCTAACATTATGCAATACGTAGTAACCAAACTCCCAGTTTCATTATCAAAGTTGGTACTAGTAAGTAGTAACAAGTACATTTCCTTTATTTATTCAAATGGACATTCAAGAACATTTAAAATTTGAGCAAAAGCAGAGGAGAATGTTTCAATAATTAAGATCATATAACATGTACCTCAAAAGCAGCCCCCTGCCCTCCGTTGCAAGCCAACTCCTGTTCTGTTTGTGAAACTAACATAAGTTTTCGCTCTCCAACAATCTTGCTCATTTCAGTTACTAAAGTCACATGTTTTGTCACATTTCCATGCATTTTTCTGTACTCAGGATAATTATCAACAAATTTGGCCATGTCCTCTGCCAAGAGTCAAATATAAAATCAGTGAATTTTATACTTTGCCATCATGTATAAATAAGTTCACCATTGTAATTGTAACAGGTGAAAGAATTTTTTTCCTCTATATATGAGAGAATAAAATGTACCAACCTATAGTTTGGATGTTCTGGTTGCTCTTTGATACTTGCTGAAGTTCATCAACCAGACGCTTAATATTCATGCCTATATCTCCAAAATTATCATACATGTTAGCTTTGAAAAAGGAATCTTGTTCTGACGATAACACAACCTCCTGAAACAAGAAATAGCAAATGAAGTCACTTTTCAATGAGCACAAAACCTATACTGGAATATGCTGTCATGCTGATGACATAACTACCCAGCTTAAGAAATGTTTCCAACCTCCTGATCCTTCGGAAATTTACCAATGGATTTCATGTCCACCTTGTTATCTTGGATTCCTATTAATTCATGAACCATAGCCTGTACAGTATAACATCACAAATTAACAATCCTTATAATCAACCTATCAGATTATATGCACTAGAATCCTGTGTTAATCTCACATATACCTGATAGGTCCATTGATTTAGCAATGGGGTTACAGGATCGTCCCTCCTGTCAATCACCAATAACAGCGGAGAAACTTCCATTCGCCTAAAATCAAACAGACCACTTTCCTCTTGGTACATCAGTTTCTGTTCAAGCCCAAAAATGTACATTAGTTTCCACTATATATGCCACCACACTCATTATTGACAAATATGACATGTAGTGATGCATTCATTGCCAGCCAAAGAACAAATAGGTTGACTCTCTGAGTGCATATGCACAAAGAAAAGCTTTATCCAATTGACAATCACATAAATGAGAGTATAAAATCTTGAATTCATTGCAGAAGCTAGTAACCACATTGCTAAACTGCATTATTTAACATAAACAAATAAAATGTAGCAAGTCAGACAAGGTGACTTGAACTCACAGCTGCTTCCTGAGCTATCCTTTTCGCAATGTCAGATGTCCTTTGATATCTAATTACTGGTCTTCGTTTTAATGATAAAAAAACAGCTGCAAGACCATCAACAACACGGTCACAGAACCGCTGCAGTGCTGAAGGATCTACCACAGCTGGTAGCATATATATGAAACTTGAAGGCACGTGCACAGTGAAATGATGAGAATCAACTGCAACAAAATCTGCATAGAACTCCTGGATGATCAAGTCAACTTTGTCAGGATTAAACTTTGCAATAACAAGCCCCAGCATTTGAAATTGAAAAACAAACCGGGGGTGGGGGGGACTTCGAGGCTTTGTGCCCAACAATGTCTGAGCTCATTTATCAGATAAGAAGTGGACAGTGAAAATAAAAAAAAATGGAAATTAGAGGGGGAATAAGAAAGATGCGGATATCCTTCCATCTTTGACCTTTTTTCATGAGAACTTACAATATTCTTTTGTGATACTATCAACTGACCTAATTTTTTGTAAGCTATTTTAAAATGAATTCTTAGACAAGCATTTATCATCACAAAAGTATAGTGCAGTTCAAAAATCATATGATGGTCACAGCAAAGTTCCCAAGTCTACAGTACAGTGCACACATGAGCAGTTACCTGAACTTGCTGAACAACTTCCTGTTCATCTGAATCGGCAAGCAGGTGAATCTGAGTGTCCTTCAATATGTTGGAGAAAACTGTAATTTCAGAATGGATTTACAAAGTGTCTTCAAACCAATGAGAGAAAATTACTCCTTAACTGGTGGAAATTAAAATTAAATTCCAAAGGAAGGATTGCACTATAGCTTGTCTAAGATTAACCTACATAGGTGATACTCTCCGAATCTGGGACTAGCCAGCTGGCGGCGCAAAAACTGGATATTTACTGATGTAGGTCGAAGGAAGTAAATGGCCTTGAGATGTGACATTGATTCGTTTGACTTGGAAATAGAATCTACCAACTCTACCAAAAAGACTTCCTTCTGGAGAAGATCTGACTGTGAATACACAACACTCACAATACTTACCTGCATCAATTCAAAAAAAAAATTGACTCAATATATAACATCATTTTTCTCATAAACAAACAGCAGATGATTATAGGAACCAGGTAGCTTTGGGCAGGTTGATTTCTAGTTTTGATGAAGTAAACAAAATAATATAATCCAAATCATAATTCTATTCCGTCTCACCAATAAAACCACAGGTGATTATGTTGCAGGAACATACTATCATTATAACTTGTAAGCATAAATTCAAAAGAGGCCAATATCACAATAATCAATCAAACCATCATACTGGTCAAAGGTAGGGAGCCTCATATCTTTGTTTCACTTGAAACAAGATCATTACACACGCATGCACACATGCGCACACACATATATACACATATATATAACAATGAGGGAGTCTCACCATCGCTGCACAGAGGTTACAATTACAAGCCTACAATTTATTCTCGCGGTCCGATAAAAATTGAAAATAGATAATTCGAACGACTACGAGTGACACTTAATCAGCAATTATTCAGAGCAAAGATAAAAGAAATATACGAATAAGGATGAAAAATCGATGCAAGTGCGGGTAATAACAGTATTTGTTATTGGAAAGAAAAAGGAAATGGATCGGTTTGTAACTGATGAGATTTATGAACATTGTGGAAGATCGTGGAGGGAAAGTGCTGCGACATACCGTTTGAGAATCAAGGACGAGAACCTTCATGCCGGAGATGTCCTGCAAGATGCGGTTGATGTAATCACGCACGGAGGATGTTAGACTGAGCGCCATCTTAATCTTTCGATGAAGATGAATCGATGAACCAGTTCAACCGCAGTGGAAGCGAATCAAGGAGCGCAGGGTTTCTCAGACTGCACAATTCACAATTCAGATCCACGATGGACGAGGACGATGAGCTTCTTCGCTCTAACGCACCGTTTTAGACTTTCCAAATTTTCATTTATTGCTTTTACATTGTTGGTTATCTACTTTTCTTTTCTTTTTCCTTTTACGTAAAAAATACTAATAACATTTGTTTGTTTCTAAATTTCCTGTATAAGAAAAAAAAAGTGTAAAAAGGGAATAATAAAGAAAAAGATAACGAGTCGAAGTTACCTTTGACACATGATGAAATATTGAATGAACAATTTAGAATTAAAATGAAAGATAATTCACAGTTCTCAATTTGATCATTTTCTAGGTAACTAAAAATGGTAAAATTTTAAGAAAATATATAAAAAATATGAAATTATGATTATTTAAAAAAGTACTTTAAACTAAAAATTAGTTTTGAGGGAAGAAAGTAGTAAACTTATCTTATGGATTACAAAAAAAAGTTTAAATGTAGTAATCAAATATACACTTAAATATCAAAGCATTGAGTCTAATAAAAATAGATAATTAATAGCTTGGCTTATTAGTTTGTTGAAAAGTAATAGTATATAATATATGGTCGTTTACATAAACTTTAAAAATTAAAACTTTTGTTTTTTTTTTGTCATAAAAACTTTTGTTTTACATAATTCAAACATTCACGGGGTTGGATGTGTGGGCTTGGGCTTGCTGTATTACCCAAAATAAAAGGAGCATAAATTGATCATTGCCTATCGTATTAAAGTGATTTTGGTGTTTCGGCCTCGCACATGTTGGAGGCGAATGGATTTGATTAGTACGTGGAGGTTGAGCCCTTGTGTAATTCCCTCTCCCACAGTTCCACTTATCTCTGTCACTAAAACCTGCTTCAATGTCTCTGTTCCTTCTACAACAAAATTCTCTTTTCACTTACACACCTCTCCTACATCCCTAATTCCAATTCCACGTGGCAAAAGGAGAAACTCCGATTCAGAGCCAGTTCTAGAACCTTCTATTCTCCAAGAAGTAGCACTAAACGAAGAAGAAGATGAATTCGATTACGAATACGGTGCAACTTTGCTCAATATCAACTCAATTCTCATTGTTTCTTTCTCATCTTGGAACTCTAAGTTGAAGTTCTCCATTGCGCAGAGGCATCAGGGGATGATGTTGATGTTGAAGACGAAGGCGATGAATACTACGACGAAGAAGAAGAATACGAAGACGAGAATGCTGTACCTTATGTAAGTTATTTTTGAAACTTGTATTGATAAGTGTAAGTGTGTGTGTTTCGTTTATGATTTTGCATATTATGAAGGCGGGTGATGGCGGCGCAGGCGGTGGAATCTCCCTGGCCGGAACGTGGTGGGATAAAAAAGCATTAGCCATAGCTAAAGAGGTTACTCTGTCTTTCGATGGTGACTTGCAAATTTATGCTTTTAAAACGTTGGTTAATTCCACCATTCAACTGCGTATTGAGAAGCTTTCCAACAAGTAAGACATTTTTATTTTATCAAATAATAATAGATTATTGATAAGGTGCCGTTATTATTGTTGTACTATTTTACTGTAAACCCAAAATAGAGATAAAAAGTTAAAAATGACAGCCAACTAAAAACTACATAGCCTCTAGATTGTCCCGACTTAACCAATAATCTTGAACTTGAAACTGCATTAAAACTATGTAGAGAAAGCTTTGCTGTGTATAATGGTCCTACTCCATTTGAGCCCGGACTGGTATACATATATAAAACATTAAGCTTCAAGAGAACATGTGAATATGAGTTTGTGAGATGTGTAGCTCCTGATTCACTATTAGCTGAATGAACTTCCTTAAACTGACTGTCAGGTTTAGCTTGATAAATTATATTACTCAATCTGAAATGGTTATTGTGAATAAAAGCATATCTATTCTAAACTAATTGTGATAAACCTCTACCTATTTGATGTAATTGTTTGCAGGGAGGGTTTAGCGTTTAGAAGAAAACCCAAGATTAATTTTGTGTGATCACTGTGATTTACTATGCTGGATATGTTTTGTTTTTCCATTATTTGTTATGATTTTGCATATGTCCAATTGTCAGTGAAATAATGCACGAATATATATAAATATCCAAGAAATTTTAGTGACAGATGCATATATCATGTTGATGTTTATCTGTCTTTTAGGTTGCTGTCATCCTTAACTATTTTGTGCCTTTTTCTCTTCGTTCATATCTACTATACTGAGTTGAACCTAAAAAAATATATATCTAGTATATATTGAGAAATCAAAAGATGTTGGGCCAAATTTCAGAATTTGGAATCCTTTCATCAGGTTGCACTCAGTATACTGTTGCATCTACGGAATCATTTCATCAGGTTGCTTGTCGGAACTCAAAAGAAACATACCCTGTTGCATCTTCTCTCCTAGATAAGTTAGAAACAGTCTGAAGATTTTTATGATTATACCACAGGTTTCTTAGTGCATTAGATTAGATTGGTGTGGTATGCCTGATTTATCGCAGTTTCTAAGTGCAGACCTTATTTTGTGGGCCAAAATAGTACTTTATACTTTTATGTTGATAAAGAAAAGAGTAAATGCTATCACTGTTTGTATGTTGCTAGATGAAATGTTTTCTGGCTTTTAGGTGCCAAGGCACTAACCAAGTGTTGATAATCTGCATCCTTTCATGTTTCCCAAAATGCAATTTGTGGCTTCAGCCATTATTTCATATTCACATAAACTTCTGCTGAAATTTTTATTATAATGTATGTATGCTTATAGAATTCTGCCTTCTATGTTCCGTGCACAACAGGTCTGGTTCCCCCAGCATGGAAGATATTGAAGCCTTTTCTACAACCTATAGAGCAAAATTGGATGAAGCAGAGCTTGCTAAATTTGTTCCTGACAATATATGTTTGGAGGTACCATTTCAAGTATCCCAGTGCCCTTTTGTTTTGTATTGGAGGCTGACATATAACTCGAGAGTCAGGATTATAACCATGAATATTTTTTTAGTACGCTTTTTTCTTTAGTTTCACTTGTGGCTTAATCAAAACCAAAGGAAGCTATGGATAATTTTTAAGTTTTTAGAGTGATTAACCATGTGTTCTTGTGGGGCCAAGGTTATGTTTTTCCCTCTTGTTTTGAGGGATGAAGCTAAGGGATTGAAATTTTTATTTTCAATGTTTAATGTTATTGGTTCTATTAGAACTTATATTCTATATCTTCCTTCAGGTGTCATCTCCTGGTGTTGAGAGAATTGTTCGGATTCCTGATGACTTAGATCGATTCAAGGACCGACCTATGTATGTGAAATATGCCATTGTTGATGACCCAAATAACCCAGCGGCTGAAGGTGACGGTGTCTTCAAGCTTGAATCCTTTGACATGGAAACAAAATGTTGCACCTGGGGTTTGGCAGACGTGAAAATCAACAAACAGAAGGCAGGGAAAGGAAGACCGCTGAATAAAAAGCAAAGAGAATGGCGTTTAAGCACCACCTTCGACTCCTTACGCTTTGTGCGGTTGCACTCTAATACTTAAGTAATTTAGTTTCCCCGAAAGTGAAGACTAGATTTCGATCTCCATCTTTCATCTGCCTGCGTGTGTACATGTACAAGAGCCTAAGCAACTGCTAGAGTAGACAATAAGAACAATTAACACAAACATTTGTGGTTATTATGAGTTTATCTCAATTTTGCACCTTTGAACATAACTATAACATTGTGAATGGCAATCATTGTTTCAGACTATTTATTTCATGGGACATGTAAAGGAGGGAGCAAAAAGAGAAGCGGAGATGTATTTGGAGGCAAGTGGTACGCCCATCATGAAGTTCAAACGTTTCCTTCCCCTACGGTCTCATGTACCAACAAGCTTTATATAAATTAATAAAAAATTTCAAACCAAATAATTGTTAATCATCACAGTTTGCAGAGGAATGGAAAGTCTTCTTCATACTTTCACAAGTTGTTCCGGCTGTGTTTTGTTACGATGAATTGAGCTAGTTCTGAAATTTTGTATGCTAATACACACAAGAACCTTACGATACAAAGGCATAATAACATACACATACAGCTAACAAAATATAGATATTGATGAGGTGTTATTATCGATGCTAGTAAGAATCTTAAGTTGTTAAATAAAAATGCAGGAAATGCTACTCGTAAGTCGCTGGTCACACCGTCATAAGCCTGAGCTTGCTATCCATCGGCTCAACTGGTTCCAGGTATGCCTCGACCTTAGTACTGGACAAGTTTCTTACAGCATTTTAACTTTTGTTCTTTATATTTATTGATACGCTACTACTGCTTGGGTAGTTATAGTTGTATATTTGAAAAAGGGTAAATTAAATTATACATAGAAATCTAACCTTAATATTACAAAGAAATTAAGCTTAATAAATATTACATTTCATTTTTTTTATCTAGCTATAAAAGAATATTCTCACATGATATTCTTTTTTTAACCATGGTTGAATTTTTTAATTAGATACAAAGTTATAATTTGTGATGTTGACGAGTTGTTTTATTTTTTAACAAAAGTCTGGGTTTGTAATTGGTAAGTTTTTCTTAGGTGAGTCTTTACTCACTTAACTAGATTACAAGTTTTTACCACTTGAACATTTAAATCTTTCATATTTTAAGTTTTTCAGTAATCCATTAATTTGAGTATAATTTTTTATAACTTTTATTAATCATGGGTAACTTTTACTCTTAGTAAAAAAAATCTTCAACCAAACACTATCTTAGAATATAAAGATTAAACATTTTTTTTGGTGTATTGCATGAAAATAAGAGTTTAAGACTGAAGGATGGTGCCATGAGATTTTTTTTTTTCATATAGGTTACAAAAATATTGAAATCCAAATAATACTTTATTATTTTTCTTGAAATCATCTTTCTTCCACAAAAGGTTTACACTTCTAAACAACGTCCCGCCATCATTTTTGTTCTTCTCCCCATTAACCGTGACCATCTCAGAAAAGGAAGTAAATGAATAAATAATTCTTGGATGCTTATCTGTGAATGGTCTTGTTCAAACAAAAGCTCATATCAATTTACACAAATGACATAATTGCTAATTTGAACAAAGAGAGGTCATTTTGCTAAATGCTTTGAATGTTCTTTTGACTTTTAGTGTAGACAAGTACCATTACTGACAATATTGCACTTAAATCTTTCTTGCCAAACAACAAATCGATGGCTTCGAAGTCTGTTCATCCCCTCTTGTGAACGAGGTTTGGTAAACTAATGGTCCATTATTATTGAGGAAACTCAATTTTTCTAAGAAATGTACCTTTCCTTAGCTCCAATAATTTGATGTGCAGATAAGACAAAATAATATTCTATCTTAACTTCGGTAGTAGACAAAACTAATACGCTGACATTTTCATTTTTGTAGAATAATTTTTCAAAGGAAATGTCTAATTAATTGACATCTAGTTTATAATTGACTTGCACAGTCTAACCAGACGTATATCGGCCTAAGCCGGTGTAATTGTGTCCCACGGCATACCATAAATGCTCCTCAAAGGCATCCTCAACAAACAATACATAATCAAGATGACATCGTTATGATCGGGGTGTCTTGGGTCAATACTGCTACCTCGGCTCAGTTCGTCACGTTAATAATAATCTTCAAAAAATATATAAAATGTTCATTACTTCTATATATATTTTTTACCTTATAAATATCAGTCTCATAAATATTAGAGGTATATTTTCCAACTCTCATTATTACTTTGTGTGTTCAAAGACACCCCAAATATTTTATTCCGGTTACGGGACAATTCAGGAATACATATAAAAAATTATGAATAGTCCAATACATACAAACAGAAATTCATTGCTAAAAATCCTATGAATATATGTATTGTGGTAAAGTTGCTGTAAGTTGCAAATTGTTTTATTTCCTCTATTTTTGAGCCCCTAACATTTTACAGATATAAACTATGTTTTGCCTCGTCTCATCATTGATTGTAAAAATGTTTTATGGAATTATAAAATTGTCATCGTGTTTTTTATTTTAAAAAAAATTATACTATGGAAAAGGAAAAGAAAAATAAAATAATAATTTTTATAATTAAAATTGAAAAATAAAAATAAAAAATCTTTTCACAAACTACACCTTACTTTTTATGGTGAAACCTTAACAAAAATAGTGATGAGAGGCGGAAAGTGAAACAAAAGGTTAAGCAACTGGTGCGGCTAGATTATGGCTAGTAGTTGCGTCTTCCAAAACAAGGAAAAAGAATAGACCTCCTTTTTTAGCTTTCTGTTTCATTCTCTGTACTCCGATTGGAGGATGTCACGCACAAACAGCTCAAATTAAATTAATTAATTAATTAATTAATATTCCTTCCCATGCAATGAATACGAATCATGTATATGCCATCCGAGTAGGTCCAAAAGAAGATTCCGACTTGGTTTTTTTCTACTTGCTCGCTTGTTTTCATGATTAATTATCTTATATATCAAATTTGGAACACTTTGTTTACCCCTGCTATTATAGTCTATGGCGACCTTGTCAATGTAAAGCCAAACAATGAAGCCACTTACTTAGATAAAGCCTTCTCCACTATGCTACTTTCTCCTCTTGTCTCTCTATTTTTCAACTAAATATAATATATATTTACTGCATTTAATGATATGTTTGTAACATGAATTATTAAGGGCAAATTTATCATGTGGTGTGTGACATCATTTAGTGCAGTAATTTTAATGGCAAAGCTAATTGTGTACGTAATTTCTAGTACATCGATGATGCACCTGGTTGCAGTTGTAGATAATATAAATCCACAATTATATTCCATTATTCATGCAATTGAGAGCATATTCTATACAATTCAGATCATCTTGAGGTGGGAATGTATCTTTTTGTTAAAGAAACCCTTTTATCTCGTTGAAAGAATTTGTTGACTGAGGATATGGTATCTTAATTAACTATATTCATTCTGTTTTATCAAAAAGAGAAAATTACCTTTTTTAGAGGAAGATGGGATAAGGTTTAATTTATTTGCCTTACCTGATATATATTTATTTGGACTAACATGTTTTTGATAATTTTTATATAAAAAGAAAACATATTCATGGTAATTAACAATATTTTAATTTCATCTATAAATATATAATGTTTTCAAATATGTTCCCATTGGCTATTACTATTATGCCACTGCAATATTAATGTTAAACCATTAAAAAAATATAAACAGCTAGCAAACTAAGAATATTCATATTCATTGGTCAATTCAAGCTTAAACAAGTTAAGAACAAATAATAGAATATTTTTAATTCCTGCATATGATTTTTTTTTCCTTTTAATTTGATTCCCACTTATGACTGATATATGATAGGATGGCACCAAATGCTAAACAATGTTATTAGATATTGTGGAGTACAGATATATTATAATTCCAACCAGTATATAAGAATCACGGATTCCTGAGGAAATGGATAGAGGGTGGGCTTCTTGTGAGGGACTTCTAAGGATGGGAAGGTGTTGGTTTGTTGGAGTATTGATAGTGGTAGGCTATGCCTGCATGTTAGGCACTGTTGGTGTAGAAGGGTACCCAGTCGAGGATCTGGTAGTGAGTTTGCCAGGGCAACCAAAGGTTGGTTTCAAACAATATGCAGGGTATGTTGATATAGATGTCAAGCATGGGAGAAGCCTGTTCTACTATTTTGTAGAGGCTGAGCTTGACCATGACAAGAAGCCCCTCACCCTTTGGCTCAATGGAGGTTGGTATCCTTATCCAGTTTTCACCACTGTCATTGCTTCATCAGAACTCTCTACCTTATTGTGGTGAGAGTTTCAGTGTTAATGAATTATGCATCATGGATTCATGGTTATGAGTGCTCATGGAAATGAAGTCAATTTTCATCTTTGTGTCTTCCATTTTCTTTCATTCATACTCTTCAATTTCAATGCCTTGTCATGGTATCTAGCTTTTTTTTCTTCTACTGATCCTTTTAGGCTATTTTGTCTTTTTCTCCCCTTCATATTCATGTTTTTATCTTTTGATGGTAAACATAGGTTGTTGTCATTTATCTGTCCTTGTCCCTACCAATTCAGGTTGTGTTATCCTACTCATAAAAAATCCTGTTTCTTGAACCCCTCAGTGACAGATCCTCTGGATCAAAATTTTGAATCTGTTCACAGTTGACAGATACTACTCATAATGAAAGATGCAACATTTTTTTTTTTGGATTGAAAAACTACAACAGCTATACAACAAATATACCAACGTATAAATGTTTTTGAATTTATTGGTAATATTTTACTAGAGATTCATAAACAGTGAAATTCCTTTAACTGAGCAAGTACCCTTGTTTTTCAGGTCCAGGATGTTCCTCCATTGGAGGAGGTGCCTTTACTGAATTGGGCCCCTTTTATCCTAAAGGTGATGGACGTGGTCTCCGAAGAAATTCAATGGCTTGGAATAAAGGTATACTATTATTATATGGCACAAGTTTTTTACATGAGTTTTTTCCTTTGGAATTTCGATATATATTTACATTGATTTATGTATTATATCTTTCATAGCATCCAACCTCCTCTTTGTGGAGTCTCCTGCTGGAGTTGGTTGGTCATACTCAAACACATCTTCTGATTATAACACTGGAGATGCATCCACAGGTAAGTACTAAGGAGAGTGGCCAATATATCCATTTTAATTTGTTGTGACTTCTGTTTAAACTTTTCATCAGAAATGAATTCTTGTAATTATCTATGCATAATTTCAATTTTATACATTTTGTTTTACTAGGCATGTGTATAATCCTTTTGTTTTTGGCAGCCAATGATATGCTTCTGTTCATGCGGAAATGGTACGAGAAGTTTCCTTCCTACAAGTCAAGGGAGCTGTTTCTCACTGGAGAAAGCTATGCAGGTCCAACAAATAATATTATCCTAGTTTTAATCGTTTATTTTTTATTATTGAAATCCTCAAAACTTGATATCGTGTTCCGAAATATTCTATATATTAACTGATTTGATTTAGTTAAGATCAAGCTTTTCATTTTATCCTATTATGTGTACTTTGCATATAAAATCCTTATTCTATAATGTATGCACATGCAGATAACTTGTGCCATGTTACAAAATTATTACTCCATTTTACTTTTCTTTTTTCTTTTTTTTAAGAAAAAGTGTTCTCTTCCTTCTTTCACTTTGCTCTTCTTTTTCTTTTTTGTTTTTGTTATCTATTGCCCCTACTCTCCTAATTTAATTTTGTTTATTACTAACATTTAGTGTTATACAGGACATTACATACCACAGTTAGCTAATGTTATTCTGGACCACAATGCTCATTCAAGTGGTTTCAAATTCAATATTAAAGGAGTTGCTGTAAGATGCCTTTCATGTGTTGTCTTTTGGCATTGATATACTCATTCGTATTTGATACCTTTTGACTATAGCCTCTGATATCTTAAGGCTAATGTTTCACAACTTGAAAGTTATTTTACTCTTTCCTCCTTGACTTTTATTGTGTTAGATTGGGAACCCCCTTCTGAAACTTGATCGTGATACACAAGCAACATATGATTACTTCTGGTCGCATGGAATGATCTCGGATGAAATTGGCCTTGCCATTATGAATGATTGTGATTTTGATGATTATGTCTTTCAACCTCCACACAATGTGTCCAAATCATGCAATGATGCAATAAATGAAGCAAATGAAATTGTTGGCGATTATATAAACGACTATGATGTGATTCTAGATGTGTGTTATCCATCCATAGTTGAACAAGAACTAAGATTAAAAAAAATGGTAACTATTTGCCTCTAACTCATTTCTTATCCTCGAAATAATGGTAAATGAGAAGGAGATAAGTGTCAAAGAGTGGAAGACACCAATTATATTAACCTTGACACACCTCTAATTTGTTTCTGTTCTAGTGATGTTAATTTTTAAATTTTTTTTAATGAAATTATTAATCTATTGTTTTGATTGCATTAATGCAGGCTACTAAAATAAGTATAGGTGTAGATGTATGTATGAGTTATGAGAGAAGTTTTTACTTCAATCTCCCTGAGGTTCAGAAAGCTCTCCACGCTAACCGTACCAATCTTCCGTACGGTTGGTCCATGTGCAGTGGGTGAGTGCTTAATCATATTTTGGATTTCCTAGACTTGCTTGAAATCTTGAATGTTTATACTCTTTATATTATATATAAAGAGAAGCATAATTCATGAGTTGCAATGGTTAACTTGTCAATAACATACAGCAAAGCATGTTCTATTTTTAGGCTTCTTAATCATGATAATTGTATGACACAATTTCTTATTGTTTTCTATATTCAGCATTGATGTCAAATTAATCCCCAAAGATATTCTCTTCGATGCAGTGTTCTAAATTATAGTGAAACTGATCCTAACATAGATATCCGTCCAGTTCTCAAAAAGATAGTTCAAAACCATGTTCCAGTGTGGGTTTTCAGGTAATTAATTTCATTTCAACAAAGCAGGTGGGTCATCACTCATCATTTTCAGTCTACTTATATTATACTTCCGTCATTTCATAATATAAGGTAAAATTACATAGATCATCACTGAGAAGTATACTATTTATTTTGGTTGGCTTATTATAAATTATTTTTTTTCGTCTAAATATACTTATAACATTAAGTGATTGAAATATTGTATCATAAATTTAAAGTTTATAATAAATTGGGAGTATAATAGAAATTTTACATTTAATACACCATAAAATAATCAATAACCATTTAAAATTTAATGCCTTATATTACAAAACAGAGCTTGTATTATCAAACAGAGGGAGAAAAAGTATATACATTTTTTAGTTGTATGCTAATTATTTGTTTTAAATTATGACAGTGGAGACCAAGATTCAGTTGTGCCGTTACTAGGTTCTCGCACACTCATCCGTGAACTAGCCCATGAACTGAAGTTCAAGATTACAGTCCCATATGGAGCTTGGTTCCACAAAGGCCAGGTAATTATAACAGTTTTCTGCACATTGAAAAATATTTCATTTAATTTCTTTTTTGTTATTCATTATCATATAATTTCCAGTTTAAAGGAAGGATGAAGTTTTAAGAAAGATAATTTGTTTGGTTAAAAAATAACGGAGGAGTGGAAAATAATTTTAACTTTGGGTGTTTGGTTCATATCTTAAAAAGAGGAGGAAAGGTATTTGAATCACATAACTTATGTTGCGTTTAGTTCATAAGTTTTCTTAGAAAAATAGAAAATTATTAAAAATAAAAAAATAAAAAAACTATTTATTTACAAATTATATAAATTTTTTTATAGAAAAATAGAAAATTGATTTTCTATTTTTTAAGAAAATCAGAAAACTATTCTAAAAGGTTTTCTAAGAAAAGTAAAAAAATAGAAAATGGGTAACTGAATTACAAGATAAGATAACTGAATTACAAGATAAATACTATTGTAACCAAATGGAATATAAAAATAACTGTTACTAATTTGAAAAATTCTTATTTTAATCTTTGTAACTATTTTGAAATATATTTAAAAATAAACTCATTTGCTCTTATTTTAATATTACTTTAAATTTTTGTCACAATTTTTATGTGATGTATGTACTATACAATATTGTCATAAATAATATATATATATATATATATGAGACATATATCAATTAATTTAAATTAAAAAATGTTTAAAAAAAATTTGAAAAACTGAGTGCACTTGAGTAACTTTTTTAGTTTTCTAGTTTTCCAAATCGAAATACTGTCACATTATCTAAACGGGTTTTCAAAATTATTCTAGGAAATGAAAATTTTGAAAAACAAGCGGAAAACTTTTCCCAGAAAACTAGAATAATTTTCTGTAACTAAACACAGCTTTAACTATTTCGGAAGGAGAGGAGAGTTAAATGAATGTTATTTCCAAGAATAAAATGAAGCTTTACGGAGGGGATGGAATAGGTTAACTTTCCTTCCTTTTCCTCTGTTAAAATCTAATTGTGTTTTGAATTATGAAATTGACAATGAAATTAAAGAATTTTAAGGTTAATTTCAAGTTGAAAATTTTCAGTATAAATAGAAGGAATAATTCAAAAGACATATTTCAAAATTCCTCCATTTATTTAACTTACTTTATATTATTCTCTCCCTCTTTATAAAATAAGAGTAGCTAAGTGTTGATTCTATTTAGATATCACATAAGAATAAAGAAATTCAAGCCAATTTACAACACAATTTTTGAATATGATTAACTGTTATTATAAGGTGTCCTATGAGTTCTATGATTACATTTTATGTTTAGTAATCAAATTATTTCTATCAGTCTATCATAAATTTAGGTTTTTGAATTGGACAATCTTAGATGAAGAAGAGTTTTGAAGTATAGAAAAATAGATAATGAACATAATGTAATCAAATTATCTTTTTAGTTAATTATAAATTTTTTCCCATATTTTTTTCTCATCATAATTTAAAAATTTCCCGTGCAAGGCACGGGTTATAGACTAGTTTATACTAAAATACAAATATTAAGAAGATATTTGTTTCTATTAATAAGATAATTTAGACTAAAGCACACATATTAGAAAAATAGTACATCTTATCTAAAAAGAGGTTGTCACATTCTAATTTTATTCTTATTTAAATTCAAATTTTATTTTAGTAACATCTTCTAAAGCAAGGGTAAACATGAGAAAAAAAACATTAAATACTTTTAGGTATGTAAACTTTGTCTTATAAATAGGACAATTAAAATATTTTTTGTGTTTTATAAATAGGAACACATAAATTATTATTTATTACTTTTATATTAGACTCTTTATAATCCCTTTTCATTACTCCCTTTGTTTATTTTTATTTGTCACAATTTTAAAAAACATATATATTAAAAATCATTACATGATTTTAGAATATATAATTTCACTAACTAATTTCCTATTTAGTCTTATAATTCTCTCTCTTTATTTATTTTTTATTATAGTTATTTATTTAAAGAGTAAGAATATAATAATAAAACAAATAATAAATATTTTCTTAAATTTCAAAGAAATTTTTTAAAAAAATGTGTCACATGAAAAAATGAAAAGAGTATTATTTTAACAATTTTAAGGTTTTAAAACTCTTCATCCAAATAGAATTTAAATTTCTTTTCCTCGTTTCCATCCAAATAAATGTCAAACGAAATGAATATCGGAGTCGTGCAGGTTATATATATATATATATATATATATATATATATATATATAAACTTTTATGAGATAATTTGTAATATTTAAAGACAAAATTATTTATAGTTTATGTACTTTTGGTTGTATTATTTTGAAAAAATAAATATGAATTAACATTTATCCTCCACATTCAGTTGCAAATAGGGATGAAAATATGTCAGAATATTTGTAGTAGGTTATTGGTTTTTTAGTAAGTGTACCAAATCAACTGTAACTTTAATAAGTATTTGAAATGTTATTAAATCCACTGGTAATTGCGAGATATTTATAATAACGTAATAATCGCTTATAAATCATGAAGAATATATTCACAATATGTTCAAGAGTTTGTTCATTCATTGTTTGTTGATAAAATGTTAAATTTCAAGAGCAAAGGGTGATTAAAAGTGAGAAAAGTGATGAGTAAATATGTTGGGATCAAATTTCCTACTTTATTTAATCCTTTTGAGTTCCTATTATGTATGGTTACCCAATTAATCATGTTAATGAACATAAATTTCATTAAATATAATCTCTTAGAGAATAAATCATAAATCTTAACATCAAATATCAATCTCGAGTATCAAATACCAAATTTAGCATTAAAAGAAGACTTTAACAACTATTATATTATTAATTATATTCCTAAAAGAAGAGAATAATAGACATTTCATCCTTTAAACCCGTTCAAAAACCCTAAACACATTCATAAACATTCTCTTGTTTGAAATACGCATTAGGAAAAAGAAATGCTAGTATTGATAGAATTGCATAAAGATACACAAATATTCATTACAACATCATAAAATCTATATTTAATCCTAATAAAAGAGAGGTTTGGTCACACAAAATCATGGTGACTAATCCTAGGTATATCAAATGAACAAAAGAAAAGAGTAATAAACCATAGATGAAGCTTCAAGGTCCTTAAAGAGTGAAGAGAAATTCCTACTCCAATTTTTATCCTCCAATGCCCAAAAGATCCCCCCAAAAAGTGTTTTAGGACTTTTAATTGAGTCATACTATGCAAGCATTGCTCGAGTGGCACATTGGGCGCTCAAGCGGTAAATGGACGCTCAAGCAGTTTGTTTTCTTAGCCCATCTTCAATTTCTTCTTTCCAACTCCTATCTTTTTTCCTAGAACTTGTCATGAAAAGCCCAAATCACATATTAGTTGATAATTTAAGTGTTACTTAAAGAGGGGGAACGCAAAGACATAAAAATGTCTCAATTGAGTGTTTTAGTGTGAAATTAGAGGTGAAATTTATTAGGAAAAGATCTTAAATTTGGCAACTCGTAAGGAGCCTATAACTTAGTTTATTTAAGGTTTAGTTTGACTCAGTCTATTTAATGAAAAAATTAGGCTAAGACTTTTCAAAGAAAACCTACATAGTTAAATGGGTTAAGTTTAGGCTTTTGAAAAAACTTTTCTAACATGTTAAGTTGGTCTTTTATGATTTCATATATAATTTCTAATATATTATAATTTATAAATACACCTTATATTTTCTATGAATTATAATTTATAAAATTAAAATTTGTTAAAATCATCTTTAATATGTAAAATTGATAATTAAAAGTATATTATGTTGGTTGTTAGCTATTTAGAGACATGTTGGTTTAATATATGTTTGTTTGTATTTTTATTTACAATATTTTAAATTAAGCTTTTACATTGTCTATCAAATTAAACTAGACTTTATATAGGTTAGGCTTTAAATTTATATACGTTAAACCTTAAAATATAACCTATATCAAACATCATGTCAGAGTGGGATCTTCAAATTAAATTCTATAACAAACTCGTTCAATATAACTTAATTATTAGGTTGAGCAAATCCTAAGGCTTTCAACATGGGCAACTTCATTCCCAAATTTAAATAAGTGTATCACAATCTTAAAGTCTTTCATTAGTGTCATGGATTCAGGGATTTGAATTTAATGTTGCATAATTTATAAATTTAGCATGTTAATTTTTATTCTTTTTGCAAACATATTTTTAAAAAATAATTAGTAGTACTTTTCAATTTCCCAATAATTTAACTAAAATTTTAATTTAATAATTGAAAAAATAAAAATTGATATTGATAAGAAATTAAATTTGAGTTATGTGGATTTATTTACTAGTATAGGTTGTTAATTAATGGTGGCATGTGTTTTTGTGCATATATAGGTTGGGGGATGGGTAACAGAGTATGGGAATTTGTTGACATTTGCGACCGTAAGGGGAGCTGCTCACATGGTACCATATGCACAACCTTCAAGGGCACTTCATCTCTTCTCTTCATTTGTGCATGGAAGGAGATTGCCTAACACCACACGCCCTTCAATTGATGATTAATCACCCATCCATATACTAATATTGTAACTGTAACAGTAACAAATGCAACCACTCAAGCCTAGGGAAGAGTGTCTTTTTAGAGGACATTTAGCAATTGTATGGAAAAGGGGGCAAAAAATACTCCATTCTTTTGAGTCTTCATTCTCTGGCTCCATAATGTTCTTTATTCCTAAATGCCTTGGGTTTCAACTAAGAGTATAAATCTCAATTGGAAGCATCAAGTTGTGTAGAAAATACTAGTTTGAAGGTCGAACCAAATATGATACACTTGAAAAAAAGTTCATCTATATTAAAAAAAGTTTAACAACCCAGGAACAAAATTTTTGAAAAATGAAATGATCTTGCAACCTTTTCCATATGCTGAAGGGACAAAATTGTGAAATAAAGCTTTTTCCTGCACTGAGACATTTTCAGATTGAAGCCTCTCCCTTTAATATGTTTTTTAGTACAAAAGTTGAATGTGGCATATGATCATTCTTTTAAGTTCTAGAAGCTTTTGAAGATAATTTATTTGCTTGTATAGCTTTATTTACTCCTCTTTGCATTCCTCGAAGAAATGCTTTTAAATTTTCAAAGGTAGAAGTGGTAGTAATTAATTTCTTCATAATATATAAGAATATAACACGGACTTTAACATATTCATCCAATAGATATCAGATAGTCATAATTAATATTGTCAGCATGCATTATAATGCTTTTGCTGTTACAATAATTTTATGAAGAGGCCTTATCCAAGTTAACTCTTCAAGATTTTTTTGACATGGAATTAGGTTTCAAGTTGTAACTTTGTGAAAAAAATCCAAAATAAATTTGTACTTTAACATTCTTTTGTTTCGTATTTTTATAAAACTAATGTGTAACTTCTTTCCATTTTGATATTGTTATGAGTGAATACAAGGGAATATTTTATAGTTTCGTTAACATCAATATAAGCATTGAATATTTTGATTAATTTTGGTATTCAAGATCTTTTTTAATATTTTTCTTAATTATCCATTTGTATTACTTATATTTGATTGCTTTTAAAATATATATTTTTTACATATTGATTAACTTTTCAACTTCAATTTTGTATACCTTTTATACCATTTCTTTACCTTACCTTTTAATATATTTTGCATCTCAAAAATGTTTATGGTTGTTCTTCCAAAGAAGTACTTCAACAAGAAAACATTATCCTATCTTGCTTATTCATAATACAGTCACCCTCGTAGGATAGAAACTACAAAGGAACAACAAGATATGATAAACAACAAGATAACTCTTATCTTATCCCATCGAGGTACATAAGATAACAAGATAGGTTGACTTATCCTATCTTGACGCTCTTATTCTGTCTACCAAACAAGTCCTAAGAGTGTTAATATACAGTGTGCAATAGAGGTGTGGATGATTAGTTTAAAGTCAATCTATTTTTTGGGTTAAAACCTGATTTGATCTAAATTTAATTTCTAAAAATCAGACTTATACAAATTCAATTTTTGAAAACTAGAAAAAACTAGAGTTGATCAAATCTAAATTTAAAATCAGCTTTTATTAAATCCAATTTAAAAATCTTTTTTTGTCAAATCCAATTTTAAATTTGGATTTTAAGCTAAATCCAAATTTTTTATGCTAAATATAGTTTTGAAACTAAATTTAGTCCATGGGGATATTTATACTAAATTTATTTGAGAAATCCATTAATTCAAAGGAAAAGGCACGTAGAACTAAATACATTTCACATTTAAATCCATTTTTAAACAAGCTAGCTTAGTAACACGTGTTCAGGCTTTAAAAATATATAATTGGTTAATATTTGTAATTTGTGCAATAGTTTGGCATAAAAAGGATGAGATGAATTGACAGGGACGTTAATGAGTATATATTACATTTGTTATCGTAAAATTGTCAATATTTCTTAATACTACATATTTGTAGCGCACTAGACGCAAACCCGTGTGCATAAATCTTAGATATATATACTCATGAAAATTTTTCCGCTTTTCTTTTCCCGAGCTACAAATGTGCAAAATAAAAATTCTTGGCAATGCCAAACAAACAGAGAGAATATATTTTAAACATTTTCCCAAATTTGCCAAACTCACTGCCATTAGAAGCAATCAGTCTCTCTTAATCAGAATTGGTATCACTATGCAAATGCTCAAGAACATTATTAGCAACAGATTGGAGCTTAATGGCTCACACTTCTTGTATATGGGTAATGCTATTTTGCTCCTATCCATTCAATTCCTCATCATCCACACACACCGCTTTCATTCACGAATTTTCTTCTTGTGCCTAACATTTCTAAAAATCTCTCAAGTGTGAGCTAATTCTCCAAATATAACAATGCTTTCTTTGAATTTCATTCCACACTTTATGTTATCGAATCTTAGGTCACTACGCAAGTCCTGATTGAAGGAGGATTAGATATTAATCGTATTTACAAGTTCTTTTAGCTGCAACTCACTTTATCATCTCACTATTTTTACAATACTTTAAAGGTAAAATTTATAGACTATCTGCTTGACCATCAATATCTCTTGCTAGTGCATGATTTTCACCGTGTGATCAAGAGTATCTATCTCCTAGGGACTATATTACTAAGCACCAGTTAGGTTTTTAGACTTTAATTTGAACAATTAGAATTTATGATTTTAAGATTAAAAATAGAAACTATATAAAACATATCACTTTCACAAATACGAAATCAAATATTAAAAAACACTTTCAAGGGTTTTATTTCATCTCAATTATCAAAACTAATGACTTATGTTTTATGATCTAAGTTTCTATATTTATTAAGATTGTTTAGGTTCAACTACTTTCCAAGATTTTCGTAAGGTTCACATATATCTTGTATCCAACCACGAGATTCATTTTCCAATGTCTTTCTCTAGCGATTTCAACTTTAGTTTTCGTAATGTTGTCATAAATCCTTTAAAAACATCAATTAAATCAAATATATGAAAACTCAATATAACATATTAAAATCTTAAAACATCATAAAATCAGAGTCATACAGTATCTCTAATTAGGACTACCCCTACACCTCCAAGAGTAAAAAAAGGACTACTCACTCATGGTGGTGAAGCTCACAAACAAACTTATACCACTCGGCATCATGAATGAGCAAAAGGAAAATACAAGTTACAACTAATTAGACCTTGAGAAAGGAAAAGAGTCGTCACAATTTATTCACGAAGCTCAAAGTGATAATCAATTGTAATCGTTAAGGGACAAGCTTGATTTATAAAAAGTCCTAACTGCTATGGAACGATCTTGACTAAAAAAAGTAATCAATCGTAACCACTGAGGGATGAACTTGACTTAAAAAAAAGACATAATTAATTGTAACCACTAAGGGACAAGCTTGATTCAAAGAAGACGTAGTTTTATAACAGATATGATCAATTATAGCCACTAGCAAACGAGCTTGATCATTAGAAAATTTTTATGGGAAATGCTTATTTCACTGATTTTGAGGTGTCCCTCTTTAAAACCTTTCTAAGGGGAAAACCCACCCAATGGGATAAAACCCTTGGAGTAGGAAATACTACACACCATTACATGTCAGTCTCAACTATAAAAAATACACAGATAACAAATGTTCCACTTCATGGGGATTTTAGTCTCATCTAGGTGTTCCAACTTGTAAGCCTTTTCTTTATCCATGCTCTTGATCCTATACGGCCCCTCTTAGTTTGGAGCTAACTTTCCCTAATTAGCATTCTTGTTGTTGATATTCGCTTATCTAAGGACGAGGTCACTAGTGTCAAAACTCCTTTTGACTACCTTTTGTTGTACTAGTGTGCTACCCTTACTTTTATGGCCTAGTCATGGATAAACATAGTTTCTCTAACTTCTTAGACGGGATCTATCTCTTCCCATTGCGCCATTATTCATTTCTTTATAGGCATTTTGCATCCTCCAAGTTGGCTGACCAATTTCTACGAGAATCATTTCTTTTATGTCGTATGCCCAATTGAATAAGGTTTCACTTATGGACGAGTGTGGGTTGTTTTGTACGCCTAAAGGACATGGCCAAATCTTTGGCCCATCTTTCTTTGGCTTTATTGAGTCTACAATTTAGCCCTCTCAATATTTCTCTATTGGTATCCTTGACTTGCTCGTTAGTTTAAGGATGTTCCACTAACGAAAAGACCCATTGAATGTTCAATTCAACTAGGAGAACTTGAAAATGTTTATCAGAGAACTCAATGTCATTGTCAGTGATTATTCTATTTAGGATCCTAAACCTGCGTATGATACACTAATATGTAAACTTTCTTGTTCTGGCTAAGGTTATGGTGGACACAAGAGCTACTTCGGTCCACTTTCTAAAGTAATCCACCCCAATAAAGAGGTATTTAACCCCACAGGTGCTTGTGGAAATAGACCAACGATATTTATCCCTCATTGGAAAAAGAGCCAGCGAATGAACGAAGTGAAAATTTCTTCAGCTAGGGTATTATGAAAATTGGCATACTTCTGACAAGCTTCACATTTCTTCATATAATTCATAGCGCCCTCCCTTGTTATTACCATAAATATCCCGCTCTCAACAACTTCTTAGCAAGACTCTAACCTCTAAGGTGGTTCTCGTAGCTTCCCCTATGTACTTCAATCATTACACACTCATCTTCTTCAGGCTCTAAAATCATAAGAGTTGGGCAGCGAATCCTCTTATGCACACCATATTTTTAACGATGGTGAAATGGACATTGTCCTTTTGAACTTTTTTCTTCAAGACAGGGTCTTTAAAAACTACCTCATTCTCCAAAACATCTTTGATTTGGGCTAACCAAGATGGCCTAGACAGTACCCCTGCAGCTATCATCTTTCATGGATGCTTTTATTGGTGAAGGTACTTTGAATTACTTAGCTCATTCTCAGGTTTTTAATGCTTGTGAGCCATGAGAAGACATTAACTCTAACATTTTCTTCTCAGGGGACATGTTTGAAACTTGCCTGCTAAAACCTCTATGACACATCCTTCACCTTGATGAGGTACTGCTATAAGATGGGTCTCTAGCTTGGTACTCCTCATTTACTTAGGAGACCATTAACTAAGAGCTACTTAGGATGACAATCTCTATGCCTTCAACTTCAATAGTAACTTTCAACCCGGCAATGTATGCTTCATGCTCTACTTGGTTATTTGATGTTTCAAACTTAAAATGCAAATAAATCTTGATGATCAACCTATCCTCGCTTTCTAGGATCACTCCAGCTCCAAACATCTTGTTCTTACTTGATCCATCCATTGAAAATTTCCATTTATTGTGCTTTCCTTACACCTTCATTCTCATCATTTATGTGACAAAAAATCTACTAAAATTTAAGCCTTGATAGTTATCCTTGGTTCATAATGGATTTCAAACTCTAATAATTCAATAGCATCCTGCTAAGGCAGGTTTCAAGAGCATCATCCTTATGTGGAGGTCGGTTCGGGCGATGATAGGTAATGCATGGAGGTACTGCCTAAGGCGTCTGGCTGAGATGACAACTATAAAATATGTTTTCCTAATCTTTTGGTAATATAGCTCAGCTCCTCTCAACATCCTACTCATGAAAAGAATTGGCCTCTGTCTTGTTGCTGACTCGTTGACTAAAATTGTTTTGATGACCTCACCTAAAACCAATATAAACAAGAATAAATGCTCCCCTACCTCAGACTTAACCAAGATTGGGGATGATGCTAACATATTCTTCAAACTCTAAAAAGGCTTCCTCAACCTTCAAAGTCCACTCAAATGTTTTCTCCCAGATTTTTTAACTTGTATATTGTTTCCCTCAGCTAGAATTAGACGGTCTCGTACTCAGGTTATGGATGAGTTGGATGTTTTTTATCATCCTTAAAGTTGGCTTCATGGTTTAAATCTGTTATATTGCATGTTCCAATAGCTGGACTGGGCTCGTTCACTCTCCTCTTCTTATTTATTTCGTCTACCTTCTCAAGCTGAAATGTCATATTATAGGTTTCCACAGTTGTCTTTTAATCGCCTCAGACACAAGAGACAACATTACTCTTGTTAAAAAACTTCATCGTCAAATGAATAGGTGGAAACTATTGCTTATAGGGTATGTAAGGTAGGTCTGCCAATAATTGTATTGAAAAGGGACCTAATGTCTAAAACAAAAAACATAGACTTCACAGAATTTACTGTTATCCACACTTCTAAATAGCCCTTTTGTAAACATTGTTGCCCCATTAAAGGTCATAAGCCTCTGGCCGTGTGTGATGAGATCAGTATCTTTTAAACTCATTCACTAAAAAGCTTCATAAAACAATGTCACACGAGCTCCCCTAATCAATCAACAAACGCTTCACGATTGTGTTGTAAATGACAGCTTGGATCACCACAACATCACCATATAGCCTATTTATGTCTCCAAAATCCTCGTTATAACGTCCTTATTTTTAAAATTAATTTTCAAAAATCCAAATAAATTTTTCGCAAATAATTTAAATTTCAAAACAGAATTTGGATTAAATAATAACACTATCATTTTTACATCAACCGACCGGCTCATTTAAGTATACAAATAAATATAATAACTCGGTATGTACAGGAGCCGGCCAAGGCTACTACAAACAACTATGTGCACCATGTACAATACATATAATACATAATGCTCCGAGCAGCTGAGTGACTTCACATATCATTGTTGCGTCCTATATCCACTGTAAAAAAATAACAATAGGGGTGAGCATAAACATGTCAAATGATAGTTACTGAATCGGATCAAGTGTCCAATTCATAACCACAAATAAATCAAAATCATATAACAAATTCTTTTATATATATCATTCATTCTCATGTCGTCAAATGATCATATACCATCATGTTATTCTCAATAACATATAACAATGCATATGCATGCGGATCCGACTCTAATGATGGGATTTTCACAACATAATATCTCAGCTCCCAGTTGATTCGGCCGTTTTACAGGTACCAAACCGCGTGCGCCCATAATGTAACACCAGTCACTCTCAGTGACAGCGGTAACACAACTCGGTGTTACGGGCCGGCCTTGAGTCCAACTCAAAGGCGTCTGTGGAATCCGAAGAAACCACCACAGGGTCTGTGCCTTATAATCAGGCCGCCCTCCCATCTGGGCCGGCATCACAGGCCCCTTGCAGTCCTGTGTGCGTCTGAATGTAAATGCTATGCCCAAAATAATTATCAATTGTAACACCCTCTGTTACACCTTAATAAATTCTAGAAAAATTCGTAATTTTTTTTTTACTAAAGATATGATTGTTAAAAAGAAACTATCGGAATAAATTATATACATTATTTCTGAAATACCTCACAAATATTATTAAAACTTTATAAAGTATTTGTACATTCATCCGAAGAAAATAAACATTAAACATTATAAGAAAGAGAGGAAACTCCATGGCCCAGAAGCAGTTACTTATTAACATTATTTATTCATTGGACCACGGTATTCATACCGAGCTCCCTTTCTAGAACGTGCTATATCTACTGCTGAAATTCTTCGATCCTTCCCTCTGAACCATCAATTTAGAATATATGAAACAAAAACACGGAGAAAGGAGTGAGAAACAGAATATAATATTTCCGAATAAGACATAAGCAACAAAGGGTTTTCACAACCGATACATAATAATATCAATCACAATCACATACACAATCAATTGTGAATGCATGAATGTTATGCAATATCTTCATCATAACTTATCTATATATGTGGGCCCTTAAATTTTAATTTGCACTGGGCCAACCAGGAGTTTACACTGTTCCATAAGTCCGGATAATAATAATATGAACAGCTCAACTGGTATGGAAACACTTAGAGACTAGTCAGATTGAGAAAGTTTTTATTGTGAAAGTACCCGACACTAGGGAGCTACCCCAGGTCCCCTGAAGCACCCTTTCACACTCTCTCATCCCAAGGCTCGTAATTAAGCCTCCTCTAATGTATCCTCGGTTTCTATAATCCGTCCCCAGACAATATTATTTCATTTCACTTTCATTATCCATGATGCATGAACTACTCGCGTATTGAGTTGGTTAAGGCTTTTAGAAACTCAATTATTAAATCCCTTAAAGGTTTACAATATCATTTCAATAAACTGTACATTTTCTCAGTTTTCTGAATTTCTGTCCCACAGAAATAAATTTGGTACAGTTTTCAAATCTCACGGAAATTGAGTTTCTAAGCCTTAAATATCTAAAAACTTTATCATATAAAACTTTACCTAATCTTTCTCAAATTAAATCTTAACAAAATCAAATTTAGGAATCTCAATTATTTTCAAATGTATTTAGTTATTAAGTTGGAAAAAAATAAAATAATTTTCTTTTAAATTTTTTTTTTTTGAAAGAGAATAATTATTAACCAAAAATACTTAAAATTATAAAATTTTTCTTTAACTCAAGATTTAATTAAATAAATTCTAATAAAATATTTTCTTTCTAAAATAAATACTAATTTTTTTTATTCTAAATATTGAAAATAAAGTTAATAAGAATAATTTCTAAGAAGAATTAAAAGATAATAAAATTTAAAGAGTAAGGTAAGAAATTCTTACTGAATTTTAGCTTTCCGTCATGCTCGCTATATGCTCAAACTCCACATTACAATATCATCAATCAAAATTAAACAATATCAATCATAACTAAATATCATCAATCAATCAATCATAATCAAATCATAATCAAATCAATTAAATATCATTAATACATATCATAATACAAAATTTAATGATTATTAATATAGTCAATTTTAGTCCTTTTGGTCAATTCCTCGCATAGGTATATGTAAGTCCATATAATCCAGTCCTTGCATAGGTATAGTTCAGTCCATATGGGTCATAATGCTCCAAGTCCTTGCATAGGTATAGTCCAGTCCATATAGGTCATAATAGTCCAAGTCTTTGCATAGGTATGTTAGAGTTAGTTAAACCGGATATTTAATTTAAAATTTATTATAAATTTTAAGTTAAAAAAATTAATATTTTAAAATAATAATATTATCAGATTTAAAAGGAGTAGGGGACTCCTCCCATTATTCTTATGTCTTTTCATATTATACTCTTATCTCACTCCCCCTTACCTTGAATTGTTACCCAAAATGGATTTGCTTTGCGCCTCCGATTTCTAAAAATATTAATACCAATCTTATTTCAGTATAAGCATAAGACGAAGATTAAGATTACTACTTAAAACAGAAATGGTAAATTTTGAATAGTGAATAGTGAATAGTAAATCGTGAATAGTAACAGTAAATAGTAAAACGTGAATAGTAACAGTAAATAGTAAAACATGAATAGTAACGGTAAATAGTAAATCGTGAATAGTAACGGTAAATAGTAAATCGTGAATAGTAACGGTAAATAGTAAATCGTGAATAGTAACAGTAAATAGTAACAGTAAATAGTAATTTACTATTTGAATAGTAATTTACTATTGAAATAGTAATTTACTATTGAAATAGTGTTTACTATGCAGAATAGTAACTTAAAATAATATTATTTTCAGTATAATAACAGATTTCTAAAAACGATATGAAAATAACCCAAAAAATATAAAAGAGAAGTATTCTTACCTTAGGATTTTGGCAGAACCTTCTCTCCAAAAACTTTTCTTCTCTCTCTCACTTCCACCACTATCTCACTAGCACTACTATATTAAGAAAACTTAATCTGAAATTGTGAATTCTAAAGAAGAAATCTTTCGGTATTTATAGGAAAAAAATTTACTATGCATTCCATTATTTTAATATAAAAGTACTATGCATTTTTGAATTTTTTATTCCAGGTTACTGTGCATCTTTTGAAAATTTCATACATGCACAGTGATTTGCATAGTAATTGTCGGCAAAATTATTAAGTCAAATAGTAACCCTTCACTCGGTATATTTTAAATATTCAAAATGAGTCCTTTTTGAAATTTAGCGATATTATATCAGTCCCTACTAATTTTATAATAAGTAATGTAAAGCTGAAATTTTAAAAATCTAAAATTTTTTGTTAATAAAAATTTATTGATACGTTTCAAATTTTTTAATGATTGGAAAAAATCAAGATTTTTCTCAAACCGATAATTTTTAGATAAGTCTACTTGAAATGGATTTTAGAAAATTTTCTTATAATTTCAATTCACTTTCTTGTAAATATTTTTAATTTAAGTCACTTATATGAATTTAAAATTATTTAAAAAATATTATTTTTATTAAAAAATTCCAAAATTCCAAAAAATTCCAAAAAATCATAAATAATACGTAGATTAAAAAGTTCTAAAGAACCATAATTTAATTCCTTCAAAATTTTAATATAAAAATAAAAATAGGGGTGTTACAACTCTACTCCCCTTAGAAAATTTCGTCCTCGAAATTTACATAATCAGTAAAACAAATGAGGATGAGACTCTTTCATCTCAGTTTCTAGTTCCCATGTAGCATCTTCTCCTCTCGTTTCACTCCAAATAACCTTTACAAGCGGAATTGTCTTGTCTCTTAATTGTTTTATTCTTCTGTCACTTATTCTAACAGGTGGTGCATCATATGTAAGATTATCTTTAACTTGTATGACATCAGGTTCAATAACATGTGTAGGATCAGATATATACTTTCGCAAGTTTGACACATGAAAAACATTATGGATATTAGAAAGAAAAGGTGGTAATGCTATTTGGTAGGCAAGGGGACTAACTTTATGAATTATTTGGTATGGACCGATAAATCTAGGAGTTAGTTTTCGAGATTTCATTGCCCGACCGACCCCAGTCATAGGTGTGACTTTCAAGAATACATGATCGCCTTCTTGAAATTCGAGCGGCTTTCTTCTTTTGTCATAGTAACTTTTCTGCCTGCTCTGTGTTGCCTTCATCTTTTCCTGAACTATTTTGATTTTATCCGTGGTTTGTTGTACCAACTCTGGTCCTAGCATCAAGTTTTCACCAGTCTCAAACCAACATAGCGGGGTCCTACATTTTCTTCCATATAATGCTTCAAAAGGTGCCATGCCAATGCTAGCATGGAAACTGTTGTTGTAGGTAAACTCCACATATGGTAAGAATTGATTCCAACTTCCTTTATGCTCTAACACACAAGCTCGTAACAAGTCTTCTAGAGATTGGATTGTTCTTTCTGATTGTCCATCCGTCTGAGGATGATATGCTGAACTCAGACGCAGTCTTGTTCCCAAAGCCTTGTGCAAGCTCTTCCAGAATTGTGATGTAAAACGAGGGTCCCGATCAGAAATGATACTTGAAGGAATTCCATGCAATCTCACAATCTCCTCGATGTATAATTTTGCCAGCTTCTCCATAGAGTAACGAATATTGATGGGAATAAAGTGGGCAGACTTTGTTAGTCTATCAACTATTACCCATATCGAATCATGTCCTAATGGAGTTTTAGGTAGAGAAGTCACAAAATCCATGGTAATGCTATCCCATTTCCATTCCGGTATTTCCATTGATTGTAGCATTCCAGGGGGTTTTTGGTGTTCCACTTTAACCTTCTGGCAAATTAGACATGCAGCCACATACTCTGCCACCGCTTTCTTCATTCCAGGCCACCAAAATAACTTCTTCAAATCTTGATACATTTTAGTAGTTCCGGGATGAATGCTCATATAACTTTTATGGCCTTCTTCTAGAATTGCTTTCCTCAACTCCTCTTTGTCAGGGATACACACTCGATCCTTATATCTCAATAATTGGTCGTTTCCCACATTGAACTCGACTTCTTTTCCTTGTTTCAAGAGTTCTTTCTTCTCTTGCAGGAATTCATCCTCTCGTTGAGCCTCTAAAACTTGCCTCAGGAATTCATTTGTCACTTGCAACGCTCCTAATCTGTAGCTGTTAGCATTAACCTTTACTGCTAGGTTAAGATCTCTGAAGTTCTCTATCAATTCCAGCTCTTTTATCATCATCGTGGACGCATGTAGAGACTTTCGACTTAAAGCATCAGCTACTACATTCGCTTTTCCAGGATGGTATTGCAACTCAAAATCGTAGTCCTTTAAGAACTCCATCCATCTCCGTTGCCTCATGTTTAACTCCTTTTGGTCGAATAAATACTTGAGACTTTTATGATCGCTAAACACATCGAATGTTGCACCGTATAGATAGTGCCTCCAAATCTTTAAGGCAAAAACTACAGCGGCTAACTCTAAGTCATGGGTAGGGTAGTTGATCTCATGTTGCCTTAATTGTCGTGATGCATAGGCTACAACCTTCTTGTCTTGCATAAGTACACTTCCTAGTCCTTGTTTAGACGCATCACAGTAAACTTCAAAACTTCGATGTGGATCGGGGAGTACTAACACCGGCGCAGAAGTAAGTCGATCTTTCAGCTCTTGAAAACTATTCTCGCATTGTGTCGTCCACACAAAAGGTTGTCCTTTCCGTGTTAGCTTGGTCAATGGGTATCCTAGCTTTGAAAATCCTTCAATGAATCTCCTATAGTATCCAGCCAAGCCCAAGAAACTTCTAATCTCAGTGATCGTGGTTGGTCTCTCCCATTTTAAAACCGCCTCCACCTTGGAAGGGTCTACAGCTATTCCTCCTTGACTAATTACATGTCCTAAAAAGTTCACTTCTTCCAACCAGAATTCACACTTCGACAGCTTTGCATATAGTTGTTTCTTTTTCAAGATTTCCAACACGACCTTCAAATGTTCAACATGTTCTTCTCTGCTTTTAGAGTACACTAATATATCATCAATGAACACCACTACAAATTTATCTAGATATGGATGAAAAATCCTATTCATGTAATCCATGAATACGGCTGGTGCATTAGTTACACCAAAAGGCATTACTAGATATTCGTAATGGCCATAGCGTGTTCTAAAAGCAGTTTTCGATACATCTTCTTTCTTCACCCTTATTTGATGGTATCCAGACCTCAAATCAATTTTGGAGAACACCGTGGCACCACGCAGCTGATCCATCAAGTCGTCAATCCTTGGCAGAGGGTATCTGTTCTTGATCGTCACCTTGTTCAGTTGTCGATAATCTACACACAACCTCATGCTACCATCCTTCTTCTTAACCAACAACACTGGTGCACCCCAGGGGGATACACTGGGTCGTATAAACTGCTTCTCTATCATCTCTTCAAGTTGTTTCTTCAACTCTGCTAATTCTAGAGGTGACATTCGGTATGGTGCAATTGAAATGGGTCCAACTCCAGGTACTAAATCAATGGAAAATTCCACATCTCTTTCTGGGGGTAAACCAGGGATATCTTCAGGAAAAACGTCAGGAAATTCACACACAACCGGCAGATTTTTGATTTTTGATTCTTGCTCTCCTTTCGTTGAAAGCAATAGCATGAATCCTTGAGCCCCTCCTTTTAAAGAGGCACTCACTTGGTTGGCGGTTAGAAATCTCGAATCCTCAGGATTCAAATTCACTGGTTCTTTAAACATTATGGTTTTATTATGACAATCTATTAGAACATGATTGTCAGACAACCAATCTAGCCCAATAATAACTTCTAAGCCAGAAAGGGGTAAACAGAAAAGATTAGCCTTAAAGTCCCTACCATCTATGACAATAGGGCATTTCCAACAAGCTTTAGAAGTGACAATGGGATTGTTTCCAGGTGTATGTACAGATAAGTCAAATGGAAGTTCTATCACAGGTAATTTTAGTTTTTCTACACAGTCATTGGCAATAAAGGAATGTGATGCACCTGAGTCATACATAACAGTTAAAGAAATCTTATTAATGATACACTTACCTTCTACCATGGAATCAGCATGAGATGCTTCTTCTCCAGTGATTGCAAAAACCTTTCCTTTTGCTTTTGGCCTTCCGACTGCACTGTGCGCGCCTCCTTGAGTATTTATGCTTGTACTTGCACCTTCAGGGTTTTCTCTCTTCATCTCTGGGCAATCCTTGATGTGATGACCTGGTTTGTTACACTTAAAGCAAACATAAGTGTTTTTAGGACAATCCCTTTTCAAATGGGGTCCTCCACAGATAAAACATTTAAAATTTGGTGCAGATGTTGGGTAATAGCTTCCAGTTGAAGCTTGGGGTCTGTTAGGAACAGATGCTGCTCCAAACCGACGAAATGGTGCTTGGTAAGGCTTATTCCTTCTGAAATCTCTTCTTTGGTGATGGTGAGGTCCTCCACTTCTTATTTCTCCTGCCTTGTGAATCGGCTCACGACTTTTGGTCATTCTATCCTTATGGTCTTCTTCAAAGATCCTGCAGCGATTTACCAATACAGAAAATTCACGGATTTCCTGCATTCGTATAGCTTCCTTAATTTCTGGCCGCAGTCCATTTACAAACTTTGCACACCGATCTCTTTCATTAGTAGCATCATTATAATGAGAATGAAAACGAGATAGCTCTTCAAACCTGGATGCGTACTCTCCAACGGTCATATTTCCTTGGGTCAGCGACAGGAATTCGAATTGTCTTTTCTCTTTAACATCAGCTGGAAAGTATTTTTCCAGAAACATATCCTTGAAATAGTCCCAAGTGATCTCCACGTCGTTGACTTCGAATTGTTTACGCATGCTATCCCACCAATGTTCGGCATCCTCAGATAAGGCATAAGTAGCGAAGACTACCTTATCAGCTTCATTACATTGCAATGCTCGAAAGATCTTCTCTATCTCTCGAATCCAGATTTGTGCTCCATCAGGGTTATATCCTCCCTTGAAACGAGGTGGATTACGCTTTTCGAATAGGTCCAATCTTCTCAAGGCATCATTACCTTGACCTTCACGTGCTCCCATTGCATTGATTAAGCGTTCTACAACTCCAGCAAGATCGTTTCCAGCCATTAGTTTCCTGTTTCACAGTAACTGAGATTTGTCACATCAATCACAGTTACTACCAAGTCAGATATTTTACCTATACAGAGTTTACAGACAAAGCAAGATAGACCTTTTCCCCAGGCCTATTGGATTAACTGCTCTGATACCACTTTGTAACACCCTCTGTTACACCTTAATAAATTCTAGAAAAATTCGTAATTTTTTTTTTTACTAAAGATATGATTGTTAAAAAGAAACTATCGGAATAAATTATATACATTATTTCTGAAATACCTCACAAATATTATTAAAACTTTATAAAGTATTTGTACATTCATCCGAAGAAAATAAACATTAAACATTATAAGAAAGAGAGGAAACTCCATGGCCCAGAAGCAGTTACTTATTAACATTATTTATTCATTGGACCACGGTATTCATACCGAGCTCCCTTTCTAGAACGTGCTATATCTACTGCTGAAATTCTTCGATCCTTCCCTCTGAACCATCAATTTAGAATATATGAAACAAAAACACGGAGAAAGGAGTGAGAAACAGAATATAATATTTCCGAATAAGACATAAGCAACAAAGGGTTTTCACAACCGATACATAATAATATCAATCACAATCACATACACAATCAATTGTGAATGCATGAATGTTATGCAATATCTTCATCATAACTTATCTATATATGTGGGCCCTTAAATTTTAATTTGCACTGGGCCAACCAGGAGTTTACACTGTTCCATAAGTCCGGATAATAATAATATGAACAGCTCAACTGGTATGGAAACACTTAGAGACTAGTCAGATTGAGAAAGTTTTTATTGTGAAAGTACCCGACACTAGGGAGCTACCCCAGGTCCCCTGAAGCACCCTTTCACACTCTCTCATCCCAAGGCTCGTAATTAAGCCTCCTCTAATGTATCCTCGGTTTCTATAATCCGTCCCCAGACAATATTATTTCATTTCACTTTCATTATCCATGATGCATGAACTACTCGCGTATTGAGTTGGTTAAGGCTTTTAGAAACTCAATTATTAAATCCCTTAAAGGTTTACAATATCATTTCAATAAACTGTACATTTTCTCAGTTTTCTGAATTTCTGTCCCACAGAAATAAATTTGGTACAGTTTTCAAATCTCACGGAAATTGAGTTTCTAAGCCTTAAATATCTAAAAACTTTATCATATAAAACTTTACCTAATCTTTCTCAAATTAAATCTTAACAAAATCAAATTTAGGAATCTCAATTATTTTCAAATGTATTTAGTTATTAAGTTGGAAAAAAATAAAATAATTTTCTTTTAAATTTTTTTTTTTTGAAAGAGAATAATTATTAACCAAAAATACTTAAAATTATAAAATTTTTCTTTAACTCAAGATTTAATTAAATAAATTCTAATAAAATATTTTCTTTCTAAAATAAATACTAATTTTTTTTATTCTAAATATTGAAAATAAAGTTAATAAGAATAATTTCTAAGAAGAATTAAAAGATAATAAAATTTAAAGAGTAAGGTAAGAAATTCTTACTGAATTTTAGCTTTCCGTCATGCTCGCTATATGCTCAAACTCCACATTACAATATCATCAATCAAAATTAAACAATATCAATCATAACTAAATATCATCAATCAATCAATCATAATCAAATCATAATCAAATCAATTAAATATCATTAATACATATCATAATACAAAATTTAATGATTATTAATATAGTCAATTTTAGTCCTTTTGGTCAATTCCTCGCATAGGTATATGTAAGTCCATATAATCCAGTCCTTGCATAGGTATAGTTCAGTCCATATGGGTCATAATGCTCCAAGTCCTTGCATAGGTATAGTCCAGTCCATATAGGTCATAATAGTCCAAGTCTTTGCATAGGTATGTTAGAGTTAGTTAAACCGGATATTTAATTTAAAATTTATTATAAATTTTAAGTTAAAAAAATTAATATTTTAAAATAATAATATTATCAGATTTAAAAGGAGTAGGGGACTCCTCCCATTATTCTTATGTCTTTTCATATTATACTCTTATCTCACTCCCCCTTACCTTGAATTGTTACCCAAAATGGATTTGCTTTGCGCCTCCGATTTCTAAAAATATTAATACCAATCTTATTTCAGTATAAGCATAAGACGAAGATTAAGATTACTACTTAAAACAGAAATGGTAAATTTTGAATAGTGAATAGTGAATAGTAAATCGTGAATAGTAACAGTAAATAGTAAAACATGAATAGTAACAGTAAATAGTAAAACATGAATAGTAACGGTAAATAGTAAATCGTGAATAGTAACGGTAAATAGTAAATCGTGAATAGTAACGGTAAATAGTAAATCGTGAATAGTAACAGTAAATAGTAACAGTAAATAGTAATTTACTATTTGAATAGTAATTTACTATTGAAATAGTAATTTACTATTGAAATAGTGTTTACTATGCAGAATAGTAACTTAAAATAATATTATTTTCAGTATAATAACAGATTTCTAAAAACGATATGAAAATAACCCAAAAAATATAAAAGAGAAGTATTCTTACCTTAGGATTTTGGCAGAACCTTCTCTCCAAAAACTTTTCTTCTCTCTCTCACTTCCACCACTATCTCACTAGCACTACTATATTAAGAAAACTTAATCTGAAATTGTGAATTCTAAAGAAGAAATCCTTCGGTATTTATAGGAAAAAAATTTACTATGCATTCCATTATTTTAATATAAAAGTACTATGCATTTTTGAATTTTTTATTCCAGGTTACTGTGCATCTTTTGAAAATTTCATACATGCACAGTGATTTGCATAGTAATTGTCGGCAAAATTATTAAGTCAAATAGTAACCCTTCACTCGGTATATTTTAAATATTCAAAATGAGTCCTTTTTGAAATTTAGCGATATTATATCAGTCCCTACTAATTTTATAATAAGTAATGTAAAGCTGAAATTTTAAAAATCTAAAATTTTTTGTTAATAAAAATTTATTGATACGTTTCAAATTTTTTAATGATTGGAAAAAATCAAGATTTTTCTCAAACCGATAATTTTTAGATAAGTCTACTTGAAATGGATTTTAGAAAATTTTCTTATAATTTCAATTCACTTTCTTGTAAATATTTTTAATTTAAGTCACTTATATGAATTTAAAATTATTTAAAAAATATTATTTTTATTAAAAAATTCCAAAATTCCAAAAAATTCCAAAAAATCATAAATAATACGTAGATTAAAAAGTTCTAAAGAACCATAATTTAATTCCTTCAAAATTTTAATATAAAAATAAAAATAGGGGTGTTACATCAATCATCAACAAACCACCTGATTACAATCATCAGGGGCTACCACTCGGTTACCATCACCAAGCGTCTCACCTCAATACAACAACAAGCATAGCATGCATTTATATATCATGAAAAATTCATGAAAATCATTCTCATCATCAGTCATATATATTCTATAGCATCTCATGAAAAATTCATGGAAACCATTCTCATCATAGGTCACACATATATACAATCATCACATCAATATCAATAATATGAATGGAAGATATGAATACATAGAATATGTTATTCAATCGGGGTCTTAATAACAATTTATGCACACAACATATATACATCATAACAATATCACCCCACATCCATTCATAAACTATTCATTTAAAATGTAACGCTCCCCCTACCTGGAAATAAAGACTTCCAGCAGCTTTTCAAACTATATCCAAGTCACTGCTCACGAATTCCGACTGGAATTGCAGTTCTTAACCAGTCCAACGTTTCTTCGTGAAAGAGAAGAAATGAAGATTGATTTTCTTCCTTGCTTGTCAATTTTCCAATAAAGATTGGAAAGAAAGGATAGAAGTAATGTTTTGCACTTTCAAAGTTTCTCACTGATTCAACAGTAGAAGCTGATATATATATCGTTCATGCAAAAGAGACGTGAACGATAGGAAGAAGTCTAACACACGTATCTTAAATGATAAGGACGGAATAAGATATTTAATGAAAAGGGGACAGAACATCAGAGAGGGTCCCATACTTAGAAAATATCAGAAAAATGAATCTACTAGAATGTAGAAGAACAGAGTGACGTGGAAAGCTTCAATAATTAAAATAATTATTAATTCCGACTCGGTTTCAGTATTCTGGGCACATCTTTCCGAGAAGATTCATCACAGCCTTTGTCCGTTCAGAATTCCTTCATTCGGAGGAAATTCACTCGGAAAGGTTTCATCCCATGAAACACTCAGCTTTCCTTCCTTGGAAATGTCCCACACGGAAATATCTCATTCAGACATCTCTCTCAGATATAATTCTGCCCGAGTCAAGCCTTCACTTACGTCACTCGGAAGTCTTCCTTCTGAAAAGATCACTAGAAGTTTGAAGACAATCCTCTCGAAAATCTTTCCACTTGAAAGGATCACTCAGGGTCGAAGACAATCTCGAAGACGAACCCGAGCACAAACTCAGCAACTCTGGTCATGGATCCGAGCACGAATTAAATGAATTTACCACTCGGATATCTACTTCCCTTAGAACTTTTCCCTCGAAACATATTCAAAGTTAGTCTTTCTCTGACCAGAAGTACTCTCCCTGGAAAAGATTCACTCGGTATGTCCCAATTGGTATCATACCACTCGAAAATCAGAAATATCTCACTTGACACTACTCCAATTGGAAACATCTCACTCGGTGTCATCCCACTCGGAAGCATCTCACTCGGAGACACCCCACTCGGGAAAAGTTACACTCAACTCGAAAATTCCCCACTCAGGAATTCACTACTCAGAAATATCTCGGCAAGAGAAGTACTTATTCAAAATCAAAGCTTCTCTTCATTCGAAAGTACTTCTCTCATCCATTCGGAAACGTTTCACTTGGAGACGTTTCACTCAAAAGTGTCTCATTCGGACACAGAGCTTTTCCTCACTTGGAAATAATTCTCTCTGTCATGTTTCACTCGGAAACATCTTAACTTCCCTTTACTCAGAAGTATCAAACTTGGGAACGTCTTTGCCCGAATGGTGTTCATTCGAAGTCAAAGCTCCCTCCTTTTCGCTCGGAATCAATCCACTTGGGATTATTCCCTTCCGACAGAAGCATTCGTCCGAAGTCGGACTCAGAATTATATTCTTCCTTCACTCAGAATCACATCCATTTTCACTCAAAAAGTCTTATTTCAGACATAATTCACTCGGAATTTCACTCGGAAATTCTTCACTGATCCTTATTGAATTATTTTCTAAAATTCTAAATTTTAGGATGTTACACTCGTCCATAAAAGGTTATCGGTGGTGAGGATGACTTCTTGGGAAATTTCTAGTTTCCATGGATATTTGCTACCAAAAGTAAATGTTTCTTCCTTTAGGTGAAGGTGTTGTCACCTCCAACAAACCTTCTCACAATCATATCAACAACGTCACGACTGATTTATGATTGTACTTTTTCCTCTAGATCTTCATCCTCCTCAGAAATCCTAGTCTCAATAATGATAATATTTTTCTTCTTTGTACCTCTTTTGTCCTCGTATGACTGGTAATCCCAACCTCTCTTGGATAGGCCACTACGATCACCGAACGAAGTCTTCACATATTTTTGCAGCTTTCCATCTTGTACCAACTTCTCAATGACATTCTTAAGTTAACAACATCTTCTAGTTGAGTGCTTGTGCCCCTAGTGGTATTCACAAAAGAATCGTTCGTCATCAGTGGGCTTCAAAGGGAAAGGTTTATCGATCTCGGAAAATCCTGCTAACTTAATCTTTTTGGAGATATGGTATTAATTTGCATTCAGAGAAAGGTAATTAGAAAAGAATACTCTTTCCTATCTTTTTCTTTGTTTTAAACCCAAATCCTTAGATGAATTTCCCTCCCTGGGCCTCTCTTTCACATACTCTATGCTTAGAAATTTATGCCTTCTTTGTGAAGCTCTTTGTTTATGTATTTGAACACTCTAGTCCTGAAATCATCCATTGTTACCAGGGGCTTTCTCGCCAAGGATAATGCGAAAGGTAAGTGTGGATATACAGCCTCTATGGCAATATCGAGTTGGATGGTGTCTGTGAGGTCAGGGACCAATCCAACTCCTTGTAAAAACGTAACAAAAAATCTTTAAGTAGCTCATTTTTCCTCTACTTTACCTGTGATAAAATGTGTGATATTTTGGGAGCATCCCGGGATATAATGAAATTCCTGGAGAAGGCATTGAGCAAGTCATCCCAGGAATCAATTGAGAGAGGTAACAAAGACTTCAACCATGTTAGGGCTTCATCCTTAAGGGTATGGGAGAACATTCAGCAAGCTAAGTCATCACTTGTGCCAATAAACATTATCCCATTCTTGAACGAATCTAGGTGCTTGCCTGGGTCTGTCTTCCCATCGTGTGTTGATATTGGAAAAGGTTATGGGCCACGGTATCTTTCAAGGATATCGATGGACATTAATCTAGGGGTGAAAAGAGAGTGAAATGGTTTAGCCTTGGGGTAGCAGGATTAGGGAGAACTATATAGGTTGGTTGGCTTGTGTAGGGAGGAAAAGACTATTGGGATATTGATCTGGTGTAAAAAGTGTTAGGAAAAGGGTTTGGTTGGGAAAAGGGCATCCTCGTGTGAGAAACCCAGATAACATTGGACTCAAGGTATATGGGACGAGATTGAGACTTCTTGGGGTACACCTTCGAGGCTATCAGGGCTCTAATACTAGGTGCCTGAATCCATTATGATGATGGGAATATCTTCCCTGACTCCTACCAGGCGTGCCAAATTATTAGGTTGGTATACGACTTTGTATAAGATAGTATCTGATGTTGATGGGTTAGACGATATGTTTTTTATTCTTCCTATACCTGCATAAATATCGAAATAGGACCAAAGGAGAGAGTGTCTCGTAGGACATGTAACATCCCAAAAATTTCAATCTCATGTGTAATTATTTTTAATTTAGGTCATTATTAATATTATCCAATTTCCGAGTGAGAATGCCTAGAATGAGTGGTATATGATGTGTTGGAAGAGAGTGAATTGGCCTTAATGTGATTTCATATGTTGAGCAGTGAGTATTTTGTTTCTGTTTATGTTCTGGTAATCTCGCTCAAGCGAGAAGGGATCTTGCTCAGGCGAGAATCCCCTGTATCGGTATAATGGTCTCTGGACCAATTTTCGCCCAGGAGAATGAGATTTCCGCTCAAGCGAAGAAGCATGTTATGCAATCAGGGGGAACTACTGGGCGAATCTCGCTCAAGCGGACATGGCCGCGCTTGAGCGAGCTAGAAAGGAAATTGTCACTGAACGTTTTTCGCTCAAGCGGGTGTGAGTTGCTTGAGCGAGAGTGTGAAGTCTAATGCTTGGACGGTACCCACTCAAGCGAGTGACAGGTATTGTTGTGCCTCGACCGAGCAGGACGAGTGAATTGTGAGCAAGTGACATTCTGGACGAATTCCACTCGAGCGGGAACCTTAGAAAAATAATTTCATAATGTGGTGAATTTTTGAGTGCAATTCCGAGTGAAATAGGTCAGAAATAAGACTTTCCGAGTAAATAAAAGATCCGTTTCCGAGTGAAGGTTGTGACCGAAAGAAATTCCGAGTGAATAATGAAATTCCGAGTGAAGGTTATGTATTCCGAGTGAGCTATGTTCGAGACAGGACCTTCCGAGTGAGGACTTGGATATAATTCTGAATGAAAGGTCTCCGAGTGTGACATTCCAAGGCAGTGGAATTCCGAGTGGGAATTCCAAATTGAGTGTAACTCGTTCCGAGTGGAATGCCTCCGTGTATGTAATTCCGAGTGGGGATGGCACCGATTGGGGGTACATGGTGTGTTTGTCCAAAAGTATTCTGGAATAACTTCACTCATGTGAAAATGAAAGGAAGTCGGTTTTTGGAATAAATTACCGAGTGAGAAAGACTCAATCTGGATTATTTTCCAAGTGGAAACCCGGGTGAGTGTGAAGTCGGTTTTGAAATAATTCGCCGAGAGAAAGACCTATCAAGTGATAAGTAGGTTCTGGAATGATTTAACCAAGTGAGGACCGATCAGAGATAACTCAGACTTGGAATGAAGTTGTCAAGTGAAAGACTAATTGAGATGACTCGGATTTAGAATATATTGCCGAGTGAAAGGCCAAGTGAGAGATGAGTTGGCTTTGATTGATTTTACCGAGTAGAAAACCAAGCAAGTTGAGTCGGTGTGAGGTACCGAGTAAATAACTGATCGAGTGGTGAGTCGGTTTTAGAGAAATGGCCGAGTAAAAGGCTAATTAAGAGATGACTCGGATTCGGAATGAAATTACCGAGTGAAAGCCTGATTGAGAAATGACTCGAATTTGGAATAAATTGCTGAGTGTAAAGACTGAGTGAGAAACGGCCGGCCTTAGAATTAATTAGCCAAGTGAAGGACCGAATGAGAGGAATCGGTCCTGGAATAAGTTCACCGAGTGAAACCGAGTGTTGGGAAAGTCTCACCGAGTGAGCGAGTGTGGAAGGAAGGACGACCTCTGGTCGGAATTCGCCTAAGCGAGCGGATTCCTCGCTCAAGCGAGCGAGTTTGGAAATGGCTACTGGAGCCATTTCGCCCGAGCGAATAAAGGTGCCCAAGCGAGATGGGCTATCTCGCTCAAGCGAATGTGGGCCTCGCTTGAGCGAGTGACCCCCTGTTGGAATTTTTTCCCTTATTTTCTCTCGGTTCTGATTATATTGGCCCTCCTTACCTTATATTGAATAATACTTGAGGGAATGCATAGATATATATATACATCCCCAGAATACCGAACCAGTGCCAGAATCTATCTTTTACACCAATCTTGTCATTTTATATATATTTTAATATATTTTCTTCAATCATACAAGGCTCTAGTAGGTAGACGGTGGTAGAAGTCAACAATACAACTCATTCCTTATCTTAAATCTCTATTATTTCCATAATTGATGCACTTAACCTCCAGTCACGAGAAAGCTTGTCCCCCCACTTGTCTTGTATATTATTAAATCAATACCACACCTTTTCCAAGTCTGAATTCTCAGAACAACGAAAATTTGAAAAGGTCTCTCTCTCTCTCATTTCCTTTTCTACGTACAAGTCACTCTGATTCGGAGCTAGTACAGTAAGAAGGAAACGTTTTTCAGCCAATCTAAGACCCTTCATCAAGGTAAGAGGGGATAGGGTTGTGAATAATTATGGAATGGGTAGAATTGTATGTTGTCCAGTATTTTCCAGAATTAATTTCGTATATTGTTGCTCAATTTCGAGGCTGAAAACGTGTGAATTTGACTCTGACTTCTTCATCAAAGTTGTAGATCTTTTTGTTATATGAATTTTGAGACCTGAATCAATTGATTTGGATATGTATAGCAAAAGTTATAGCCAAAATACTGCAGCATGTCTGTTTGGAATACGTATCTTATATTTTGTGTATAAATTAATATTCTGGGAATTATACATACTAAATTTGACCTGGATGTCTTCACAAAAGTTGTAGATATTTATGTTAGGGATCTATAGAAAGTGGTTTCAAGCTAAAATGATATTTGTAGCTCTAGGTATGCCTAAAATACAGAAGTATGTTCATGCTGAAAATCTGTTAACATGAATTACGAATTTTATTTTTAAAACTGGGAATTTTGTGGTGAGAATTAGTGTTTAGTGTCTTCACGAAAGTTTTAGATATTTGTATTATGAGTAATTTAGAACTGGTCCCATGCCAAAATTATTTTTGTAGCTCCAAAAACGTTGAAAATACCAACATATGTACGTTTTTGATACCTTCTTGAGATGGTTTAGTATACTGTGAATATGTGAAGTTTCTGTTTGGAATTTGAAATTATGGTCTTCATGAAAGTTGTAGATAATTTTGTTGTGGAGCTACAGAAAGTGGAATCACTTAAAAAGAGTTTGATTTGCTCATGTTATGGTCGTTTTACTAACATATGTTGCTGTTGTAAAATTCTAAAATTTACTTAGAATGGTTTTTATGGATAAAAATGATATTTTCCCTATGAGTAATGAGTTATTATTGAATTATTGAGAGACTATGGATTATTATGGATGTTATTGAGTGTTCTATACATGACATACAATATGTATATCTTCGTCATGAATGATTATGAATGACTAGATTATTGTATACATGAATGCCTTGTGGTTATTGAGATATGTTGTTGAAACAGTAAATCCATGATTCTGAAAATTATTATATGTGATGTGTCCTTTGAGGACTTGTGGTTTTCCAAGTGATTATGGAAATATTTATATCATGGTATGTTAAATCGATAAAGAGAATTAAAGGCATTCATGCATCATAAGCATTGGACGCACCATGGAATTTAGGGGTTCCATGATTGCCTACCCTGGTGGGGGGTTACTCTATGATGAGTTAAGACCTATTTTCGCTATGAGCCATGGAGTGTAGGGATTCATGGTTATGCTAAGTCCTACTTGTGTACTTCGGTACTTGAGCGCCATGGAGTGTAGGGATTCATGGTTTATGCTAAGTCCTACTTGTGTACTTCGGTACTTGAGCGCCATGGAGTGTAGGGATTCATGGTTTATGCTAAGTCCTACTTGTGTACTTCGGTACTTGAGCGCCATGGAGTGTAAGGATTCATGGTTTATGCTAAGTCCTACTTGTGTACTTCGGTACTTGAGCGCCATGGAGTGTAGGGATTCATGGTATATGCTAAGTCCTACTTGTGTCTCTATGAGACTTTTTACTGCAGTATTCCCACCAAACCAAAATGGATCCATCATGACATCATTTGACTAAGTTCAAGATTTATTATATATAAATGAACTTGTTGGCATATTCATCATATCATTATGGTTGTTGATTATGTTTGTGCAATTTTACTTATTTTATATTTATTCTATATTCTGTCTCACTCTTACATTAATTTACATGCTACACAGAATGACGAGTGATGCCATGAATGAAGCTTTTATGAATTATTGCTTGGACTTTGGCTTCATTTTTAATTTAATGGGTTGTAATAGAATAATGTACCATGTACTATTATTTTCTATATCGTTTCCGCTATATAAATGTTTTATGCTTTAATTGTTCCCGACTAGTATGCATGATAATATTCCGCATTTATCAACTTTTACGTGACTTCAAAATTTTAAATTAAGAGTTTCAAAATGATTCTTTAAACGCGAAAAATTTATCTGGGAAAATTTAAAAATTTTATGGACGTCACAGGACACCTCTGATAGGGATGTCAATGCGGGTTATCCGCCCTGCCCTGCCATCAACTCGTTAAAATACGGGGCAGGACGGGTTTGGCCCCCTACCGAAGGCGGGTTGAAATTTCTGGCTCGCCTCATTTTGATGGCGGGGAGAGGCAGAGCGGGTTAGTCTGCCAACCTTTTAAAAAATAGAATTATTTTTAGTATTTGAAAAATAATTTTTTAATGAGAGGTTGGTTAATGGTTGGTTCGCTTAAAAATATAAATTAATAGAAATTAATGTTAATCAATTAAATTATTATTTTTAATAAGAAAAAGTCAATTATATTAAAAAATCAAAGTAGAATACAATTAAAATAAATTTTTTTAAATATAATTATATTAATAATTCTAACTCAAACACTGATCAAAGTGATAGGCTATGAAAAAATTAGAAATTTTTTTATAAGATGTTATTAATATTATATTATTATTTTTTAAAATAAAATATTATATAGCCCGTCGCGTCAACCCGCCCCGCCTCATCAAAAACCCACAAAAATACGGGGCGGGGCAGGCCAATTTTGAACCCACCACGGAATAAATTTGGTCAACTCACCCACCCCTTTCAGGATAATTGGTGGGCCAACCCACTGTGTTCAACCCACTTTGACATCCCTAACCTCTGATGCCTAAATCAATAAGAAGCTTGGAGTAGGCATGAACAGTATCACAAGTAAGGAATCGAGGAATAATTATGTAATATTTTTGTTGTTTTCAAGACGAGTATTTACATTGGGGGCTGATGTACGATGACAATGATACAATTATCAAGTACTTTTGTAGGTTTTATCAATGACGTAACTGTCAACGTGTCTATCTACATAGTCAACGTCATCTTGGTTGAGGCTTGGTACCACATCTGCATATTTGGACGAGCTCCCCCATTACTGTTGGTGTCGTATGTTGTTGATGTGCGGTGTAGATTTGAATGATATGTACGGATCACAACAATTGAATTTAAATTTGTAAGGATATGATTGATATTTTGTATTTTTTTTTATTTGTTGTTCGGATACTATGCCTGATCTATTTTAATTTATGCTAATACCGTGACTTGTGGGGGATTGGGATTGATGCGTGTTGTTGGAAGAAAATGTGGTTGCGCGCTGTTAGATCCAAATCTGGCTTAGAAGTGATATTTGTGTCAAGAATGGTACCAACCTGGTGCCAAGTCACTGTCCCATTAACCCTTCTTGGCCCACATATTAGTGTTGGCTGAAACGTTGGACTATGTCCTTTGAGGTTGTGCTCATGTCATTGTTGGTGGTGGTCACATTGTCAATTGTCATGGAAGCAAGACAGTTCCAGGGACATTGTTATTTTGGCTAGGATTTGAGTTTGATTGTAATTAGCAGTTCCTCAGTAATTTTCAAGCTCTTAACCTCACACAAAACCCCACCTAATTAATATAATTAGTTGGATATATATATATATATATATATATATATATATATATATATATATATATATATATATATATATATATATATATATATATATATATATATATATTAAGCAATTGAGTCTTTGTGAATTCTTCCTGAAATTAAATCCAACATCATTACATTGAATAGGGGTTCAAACATTACATCATAGTTGGACCAAATTCTTTCAAACCTAGTATTTCTGTCACTAGTTGATTTTTATCATTTTTTTAAGAAACAAAAACACTACTGTTAAAACTACACCAGTCATCAAATTGTTTGGGATATTGATCAATGATTAATCATTAAACCATAGTAAATTATTAGCTAAACTAGGGAACTCAATAAATATATATTAAAATTTAAAAAATAATTTAATTAATTTAACCTATTTAATAAGTTAGACCATCAATTTAATTATCCGGTTACTGGTTTAAACAATCAAATCATTTATTCTTGTTATTTTTTACATTACAACCATGTTGATAATAGACTTGATCTAGTTAAATCAGTGTAAGATCAATTAGGCCAAGTCTAATTTTATCCATTGGAGCTTTAGCTATTTATAGAATGAAATAATTTAATTTTCAAGACACTTCTCCGTGTTTAAATTTTTCAAATAAATTATAAGGAGTCGTGACGAAATAAACAACTTACCATGAAACTTGAAATTAATCAGTTGAACAATTATTTAATCGTTTTCAGTTGTTCGGTGTGTATTACTTATTCATTGCTATCTCATCTCAGTCAACCAGAATCAACCAAGTAAAGACGCAAAAGTTGTGAATAATGGCAATGTTGTTGGACGCAAGCTAGCTTATTTTTTTGTTGAAAATTAAATATGGATCCAGGGAATTTATTCAACATAGTGATAAAAAAAATTTAAAAAGAAAAAAAAAACCTGTCATTATATATTTAGTATTAATAATTCAACTAATTATAACCGTTCTGATGAATCTAATCCATTAAACTGTTGCAGTACTTATTTACCTAATTCGAAAAGAAAAACAAAAAGTTAGTTATCAGAAAAAAAAATTACAAAAAGTTTGAGGTTGTTTCGGTAACTTAGGTTCTTTTCCTGATCAGCACCGACAAAATTCAATATTCTTAACCTTAGGCATTCTACATAGACATTACTATGAATGTGCTGTTAAATGACTGAATTGTCCTTAACCTCATTTTATATTTTCTACCTTTTTTTTATGCTTCACAATCACAACTAACTTCTTCAACTACAACCACCACCTTGTGCATTAACCCCCCTCAGTTCCGTAAAATCTCACTTTATAAACCTCCAATCTTTCAATTTACTTCCATACACTGTTTTTTCATTTTTATTTTATTTTATTCTCAACACATTGCAATTCTCTGTCTCCAAACTTGCCATTTCCTAGTTTTAGATTTGAGTTATGAATGTTCTGTGTCATGTTGGTGTTAACCGTTAAGGAACACTATTAATCAAAATTTAGACATTGGAAGTAGCATCTTTTGATCACTAAGTTCTTAAGTTATTATATTTCCTCTGAAAGGAAAATGCATGTAACATAATAGAATTTGAGCCTGACTGTGGTTGATTAATGATTTCTTTCTTGTATTTTTTTTGTGGTAAAATGGATATATGGGATAGTTGGTGGGTTATGCAATTTATGCAGTTACTGGGTTTGTTAAGTTTTTGGATTTCATTTACCAAGTTTAGGACTTTGATCTTAAGAGCTTTTGGTTTTGGTCACAAAATTTTCAAGGGTGATTGCAATGCTTGGATCTTTGTTTCCTTCAATGGTTTGATCACAGCTGGTTCTTTTATATCCTTCCTCTTAGTCCTTTCATGGGCTTACTCTCATGCGTTTCCCAGCTCTCCCTCAGTGATTTATAGTTCTGAGATTACCAACAGTTCTCACTCACTTGTTCATAGTTATAAGATTCTAACATCAAATGTTTCATTGGGCACCTGCAATGTGTTTGAAGGAAGTTGGATAAGGGATGATAGCTACCCTTTGTATGATGCTTCTCATTGCCCTTTTGCTGAAAGGGGCTTTAATTGCCTTGCTAATGGGAGAAAAGATAGAGGTTACACAAAATGGAGGTGGAAACCAAGGAACTGTGATATTCCAAGGTTTAATGCTCGTGGAATACTTGAACAACTTAGAGGGAAAAGGGTGGTTTTTGTTGGTGATTCATTGAGTAGGACACAATGGGAATCCATGATATGTTTGCTAATGACAGGTGTTGAGGATAAGAAGAGTGTTTATGAAATCAAAGGCCACAAGATCACAAAACAGATAAGGTTTTTAGGTGTGAGGTTTAGTACTTTTGATGTTAGAATCGATTTTTATCGATCCGTGTTCCTGGTGAAGCCTGGTCCTGCCCCTAGCCATGCACCCCAAAGGGTGAAGACTACTGTGAGATTAGACAGGATAGATGATATTAGTCACGAATGGATTGATTCTGATGTTCTTATATTCAACTCAGGTCACTGGTGGACACGGACTAAGCTTTTTGACATGTGAGTAGCTTCAGTTTCCTAATGATGATATGATTGCATTTTTTGGCAGATGGTGGATTTATATTTTAATGCCGTCATCTATATTTATTTTTTATTAATTTCATAATTGGATTTGCTCCTCAAAAGCATGCTTTATGATATGATAATACTTTTGAACTTTTTCATCTTTGGACCATTGAATGCATTCTTTTCTGGTAGATTACAATTCACATATTTACTAATGATAAGAATTGCAAGATAGGGAAATGGATCAACTGCAATTGTGTTTGTAACTTTACCAACTGGCTACCGCAGTCTTAATCCAAGTGCTGATTTTTTTAAAAAATATTTTTACTTTGATGTTTTAATATAAAGCCCAAAAAAAAAAAAAAATAAAGGTCAGGATCCTCTGCAGTTTTTAATCCAGAAGGTAGGTGTCTCAGAATCTCACTGTACTGGATGTTCAAAAGCCCTTCAACTAGCAGTAGCTTTTTTTACTTTTACAGAACGAGTCAGGCTTGGTAATGGTAAGGTACCAAATTATGTTTGTGACATAAGTTTATTGAGAGGTTGTTTATGTTTCGGTCTTCATAATTCTTTAGATGAGATGTATATATGCCATCGGAACTGACATAAATGGACTTTAAGAAGATGGTGTCTTGTCACCATCTCTATGATGACTGAGAGGCTTCTAAAATATGAAATTAGGCTTATTTCAAAATCTTCAGAGTTCAGATGGTCTCTAATGAACTAATTGGTCATTGAGCAGCTGTATACAAAAAGCTGGTTCTTCATTTAAACTATAAAGCTTGTATCACAAATTAGAGGGTTATTGTGTATGGTACTGGATTGGTGAATTCTCCTTGGGATTTTCTTATGGGCAAGGTCATGATCATGTTAAGAAAACTAAAAATAGGGAATGATGTAAAATATCACAGTGGAATAATGTTATGATAATCAATAGCAACACCTTTGAATGTGCTTTATCTTACACTCCTTTTCTTTGTATCATTGATTACTTACTCGTGTGACCTTGAATGCATTTTACTGAGAGTTGATAGTTTCTCAATTTACATATGGCTTAACCCACTACCTTCCTAAATATAATTTAGTTTTCTTTGTATTTGTGACATCTGTCTTGTATAGAAATATCATCCAAATTCCCAGCTTAAATGGCAACCTATAACTCTAAAGCTACTGCATAACACTTAGGTAGAAGTTAAAATTTTTGGATATTCATCTGTATAAAATACTTTTGGTATCTCAATATATATATATATATATATATATATTACTTTCCTCAGACTTTGTGCTTCTACAATTTGACTGTTTAGTACATGACTAGGACTAAATTTTAGTGAAGATTATAATCAACCATTTGCTGCTAACGTGATCTTCAGACAGGGGCTGGTATTTTCAGGTTGGTAACTCACTGAAACTTGGAATGCCAATTAATTCTGCTTTCAACACAGCTTTGCTCACCTGGGCATCTTGGGTGGAGAATACCATTGACACAAACAGGACAAGAATATTCTTCCGCACCTTTGAATCCTCTCATTGGAGGTAGAGTTGTGCACCATATTCATTTATTATTTATTTTTTGCTTGGTTCTTAAGCAAGTTTCTTGTTAGTCCAATGGCTCAATATGAATAAAAAATATTCTAATGGTAACACAAGGGGCATGAAACTTGATGGTATGTGTGAATGTGAATTGTTGACATGCTTGTGTTTGTGGCAGTGGACAGAACCATAATGCTTGCAAAGTGAGTCGATGGCCTTGGAAGAGAACGAATGGGAGGGAGAGAAGCCCAATATCAGATACGATAAAGAGAGTAGTGAAGAATATGACTGCTCATGTAACAGTTATGCATGTGACACCAATGACTGCATATAGAAGTGATGGGCATGTAGGCACTTGGAGTGACAAGCCATCTGTGTCTGATTGTAGTCATTGGTGTTTACCTGGTGTTCCTGATATGTGGAACGAAATTCTCCTCTCATATTTGTTACCAAAAGATGGAGCAAATTAGCCTGTGAGCTGGTAACACTGTAACTTGATACTCTTTATGCTGTTTAATCCATGTAGCTTGGGATTAAAAGTGTACACATCATCAATTCTGTTAGCTTTGAACGTGAGAGTTTAACGCGGGGAAATAAGGCTGTCAAATAAATTTTGAGCCTTAGTAAAGATTTGTGTGGAGTCTAATGTAATATAACTCAATCTCCATCTTCTAATTTTGAGTTGCAAAATAATTGTTAAATGTTTCATATTTATGTAGCAATACATAACATGGTTATTTATTCCAATCAAAGTCAAATTTCATTATCAAATGTATTCCATTTCTGATAAGAAAAATACATGTACATCAACGATTCCTTCACTTGTTTGGATTGATCAACGATTATTAGAGAAACTTTTTATTAACTATGAAACTTTTTATTAATAATTGTTTATTATTTATAACAAGGACAACCTTATAAACCGGTTAAATAAGTGACTCAACCAATTCTCAAATAAATTATTGGATCAGTTATAAATTATTGGATCAGCTATGTGACTATATAAAACGGGACGTTTTTTCTAAAACTGACAACCCGGTTAACTTGGGACATGTAAGTAATTTCTTTTAAAAAAATTCTTCCTTTAAAATTGTGTTTTATTTTTTTATTAGATATTTATTATACTGTATTTTTATTTTTATTTTTAAATAGAGTTAACTAATTCAACTAAATAAACTGAATCAATCATTATGTCTTAATCGATTCAATCACTTATCCACCGATCCAGCTTTACCAACCCTGATATAAACTCTAAAGGATCAAATAAAATTAACTCTTCAATTACACTAATATAAACTATAAACGATCAAATAAAATTAGCCCAAGGCAAGTGTCAGTTCAAACACGGGTGATGAAAGAAAATAAATTATAAATTAACACCAAGTGCGAGCTCATTTCTCTCTTTTGATTTCGACATATGAAAGGCAAGCGCGGAGAAAATGGCAAAATCTTGCAGAAGAGTAGCGGGTAATTTTTCTATTTTTACCAAAATCCCAAGCAATTGGATCTACGCTGGACAATTGTGGTACATGTATTTATTTTATTTTATTTTATTACTTGATATTCCCACAAGAACAACTACAGATAGACCAAAATACGAAATTTTATTTATTATCATGTATTAAACAGTCTAGAAGCAAAGCCCCTATCATTCTCCAAATTCAAGCTTAACATATTTTCACAAAATCAATAATCTTAAAGGGATTACATATCAAAATTATTTTTTTTCATGATCACAACCACAAAGGAAACTCAGTCTCCAAACAGAGACTATTTCATCATTGCTTAGTGTTTTACTCCCCCATACGGATGATGCATCTGATGGACTCCCCTTTCAGCATGTAATCAAAAGCTTTGTTAATCTCCGAGAATGGAATCGTGTGAGTGATGAATTTCTCCAATTCCAGTTCCTACACCATATCACCATAAAGACCACATTAACAACACAAATAAGATCCAATTCTAACCATTGCTGTCAAACTCATTCAAATCGGCCTAATTGATTTAATCTTAAACCAGCTACATAACCGGTTCGATTTTTAAAAGCATTGGTCCTAACTAATAAACAACACAATTCAATCACTTTATACAAAGCTTACCCCTTTCATGTACTTCTCCACAACAGAGGGAAGATCAGTGCGGGGTTTGTAGTTACCATAAAAGGTACCCTTAAGAGTCCTCTCATTCAAGAAATTCATAGGATGAGTTTTGAATGCATCATCTTTGTTTGGTACTCCAACAAGCACAGCAACACCCCAACCCTGAGAAATAGAAATCAACTTTCAGCATTGGATAAACTTTTTTACCATCATATAGAGCAAATGGGTTCTGATTTTACGTACATCATGGACACATTCAAATGCTGAGATCATGGCCTGGATGCTGCCAGTACATTCAACAGCACGGTCTACACCTCCATTTGTCATTTCAGCAATTACCTGCACACCAACATTCACATTTCAATCTCTTTTTGTACCAAAATCACTCTGCACTCTCAATTCATCACTTCAGACATCAAAAATCAACATTGAAGATATAGTAAACTATACTAAATTGTCATCAACTAACCTGTTGTACAGGTTTGTCATGATCTTTCGGGTTTACAAACTCATTGACTCCAAACTTCTTAGCTGCCAACAAGAATAAAGTCAGAAATAACATCAGTAAGTGAATGCCCATTTAATCTATGTTGAGCTGAATCTTTGAGCATTTGATGGATGAAGAAAGCACTCTACCTTCTTCAAATCTGCTGGAAACTAAATCAACACCAATGATTCTTGATGCCCCAGAAACTCTTGCCCCTTCCGCAGCCTAAATTTGGATTGAAAGAAAAAAAGAACAGGAGTTAAATTTGGCCTTAATAAGTTGGAAGGAAACTGCATTACACAAACAAAGGCACAAAGGGTGGATAAAACATACAGCAAGACCCACAGCTCCAAGTCCAAAAATGGCCACAGAAGAGCCAGGTTTTGGTTTTGCAACATTGACAGTAGCCCCAAAACCTACAAGCAAGAATGAAATTGAATTTAGTCAGAAAACAGAAAGAATCACCAAGTGAGTTTGCTTCTTTTTCCAACATTACATACAACAAGTACTATGTCAAGTCAAGGTGGGATCTTGCAAACCTGTGCATATTCCACAACTGAGGACACAAATCTTGTCAAGTGGGGCAGCAGGGTCGACCTTGGCAACACATCCAGCATGGGCCACAGTGTATTCGCTGAATGTAGATGTACCCACAAAATGGTAAATTGGCTTCCCCTTTATGGAGAATCTTGATTCATTGTCATGGATCATAACACCCCGATCAGTGTTGATCCTTAGCAGATCACACATGTTGCTCTCCTCCGACTTGCAATGCGGGCACTCCCCACACTCCCCTGTGAATACAGGAAGGGCATGATCCCCTGGTTTCAGATGGGTCACACCCTCTCCTACGCTCTCCACAATCCTGAATAACATTAAGCCAAACATGTTTACTACACACACTCAAAGCACGTACTAGGAAAGAAACAAAATAAAAAATAAAAATAAAAACAATGTTTGACGAGTAAAATAACACTTTGATACCCAACTATGATAAGATCGTGTACTTAAATCCTTAAATTTTCAAAATAAACACTTAAGTCCTATCTGAAACCTTTGTCATGCAAAGTTGGGTACCGATATACCAGTTGACTGAATGTTTGACACAAAAACAGTCTTTGTAGGAACCAAACAGATTTTAAAAAAATAAAGTTACAATGAAAAAAAAAACGCAAAGATTCATAAATGTGTAAGGGAATGTTGAGAAGAGAAACATACCCTCCAGCTTCATGACCAAATATACGAGGGAACAATGGAGTCTGGCCCTGAAATGATTATAGAAAAGGCAAATCAAATTAAATAAACTTCAACCTGACAGGATCATGTAAAGAAAGAAACAAACATAATAAGTAATAGAGAAAAATGGGAAAAAAAGGTGTTACCTTAGCTTCCCAGAAGTAAACATCAGTGTGGCAAAGGGAGGTGTAGAGGATCTTCAAACGAACTTCACCTGCCTTTGGAGGTGCCACCTCTACTTCTTCAATCACTAGTGGCTTCCCTGCCTCCCATGCAACCGCCGCTAGTACATTTCCAACAAAACCCATTCAGTTAGTAAAAAAAACACATTTTCAATCACACGATTTTACACTGGTTAAATCATCACCTAACTCACTAGTGTAAGTGGATCATTAACCATTCCACACTACGGAAAAAGGATCGTCATGACTTAAATTCAAGACCTTAGTTTATGAAATTGGAAGTGATCATAAACAAGATTAACATGGATCAGATGAAATAAGATAATTAAACGGTCAAATAACATATTAAAATTAATATGAATAAAACGAATAGGACAAGGATTAATTATGATCTATGAATTCAGTTAAAATTGGTGATAAGGAACAAGAGAAAAATAAAAAAATAAGGGAATAAGCATCACCTTTGCATTTGATGACCTGGCCAACTGTGCTCGACATAGGTAAGAGTTATACTGAGAAAGATTGAATGAAAAGATGAGAAATTGATGAGAATTGTTGGTATGCAAAGAAGAGAGAGTGGAAATGGTAATTTATAGTGAGAAACCACCCAACCCAAAGATTCTACAAACATTGGACAAAACCACCGTGGTTTCATTTCCAAGCGGCGCCTTAGGTTCGCGACACGAAGCCACGTTAATTGCTAACTGTTGCTTTGCTGGTTTCCAAATGATAAACCTTCTCTTGTTATTGACCAAAAACAAAAAAGAACAAACCTTCTGCTTTTACTTTTCAGTTTTCAACACGTTTTTTGAAGTTTTTATTATAAAAATGTATTCATGTATTGATATTCCAGTTTAAAAAATTAAAAAATTGTATTTAAATACCTCTAGTTTTTTATTTTATTTTTTATTTTTTATTTTCTTACATTTAAAAAGAATTGAAATACTTTTTTTACTATTCTTATTTTGTAAAAATTTAAAATATTCGTCTTTTTTTACAGCAGAAAAGTTTTATTTTGGAATGTTGTGTATTCTATTTGCAAACATTTTCTTTAAAAAATTACATATATAAACATGTTTTTTATTTTTTATGTATTCTTATAATATTTTTATTTTTACTAAAAAAACATACTAACTAAATATACTCTTTGTATCTATGTTCTACAAATTTTCCACATGTGTTTTTGTTTTGTGTTGGTGCCTCTCTTTTTAAAATTTTTAATTTAGTCATTCATTATTCTTAAGCTAACACTCTTATAAACCTAAAACACATGAAAACTTTCACCTCAACCAATCTTTTGTTGAATTTAAGGTAAAAAGTAAATATATATTATAACATCAATTTATAAATATTTAATATACTATTAAATATATTAATAATATATCACATTTAAATTTTGAAATATATTTAAATTATATAATCATATTATAATTTATTAAATATATTACAATAATATATTTGTTTTAAACTTGTCATGTCAAGGACCACCAATACATTTAAGAAATTAAGTTCGTTTAGATTTTTTTAATATATTTTTTATTACTAAAAAAAGGTTTTGATGAATTAGGTCTTTTTAATATATTCTTTTATTTTAAAAATTTTAAATGAATTGGATTTTAGAAATCATCAAATTTAAAACAAATCTTAAGATTCAATAATAATTTAGTCGTGTTTACAGACGTAATAGGGTTTTTAGTATATAAATATATATAAATAAAAGTCAAACGTAAAAATTAAAAAGACTTGAGTGAATGTTTTTTCTTTTTAATTGAAAATTAAAGTAAAGTTCTTAGAATCTTGAAATTGAATTATTTAATTAACACTGTTTAAAGAACTAAAATAAAAGTTTACTTACTACCTTGGTTTATACATACCTCGACAAACAAGTGGCAACGCAATTTGCATATTTGTTTCTTCCATAATCAAACATCACTTCTGAGATCATTGCTTAATTTATATATATTACTGATTATTATTCACAAATAAAAAAATTTAACTTCCTCTGTGAAGTTGTTTTCTTTTTATTATACTTTGTATCTATATTCTTATTACTATAAGAAAAAAAAAGAGTAGTTTGGTTGCTTTGCTTTTTATTTTCCCTTGTAACCAAAAAAGAAAGAAATTAATTGGGCCACGGCAATAAATTAATGTTTTAAAAAATTAGGAAAAACCCCACACTAAAATCTAAAAAGTGACTGGTTCATCATGAAAATTGAAAATAATGAATTTGTAAACTAATTGAGAAACAAATCGGCTATAAAATTGTGCTTTGCTTTTTGAAATAAAACTTTAGAAAACAGTATTTTTAAAGTTAAATAATAAGACAGAAAACGGTGTAGTTTGTCTAAAACTAGTGACCGGTCAAGAAAACGACGTGCCACAGTATGTATGAAGTGTCATCCATATTTTCTCTTTCCTTCGACGACCACTTTGTTGACTTTCCCACATTTTCCAGCCATTAATTTTGTGTTTCCAATTTAAAATCTGTAGTTAGAGTTGTAGATGTGGGCTAATCCATAATATTCGAGTTCGTTGATAACCAAGGTATCATCATATATTTGAGAGAATCATTTTTAAAGCAGACACGTTAATATCAAAATGACCTAGTAAGAAAGTTTTCTATCAATATGACTTAAACCAAAAATTTTACCTTAGAAAAATCATGAACACACATAAAATTGTGAAAAGAAAATTCTTTTATGAGACATTTGGTATTCGAAAATTTTTTATTTTCTTGATAATCATTTTTTAGAAATTTAAAATATGTTTAAAAGTTTTCTTGAAAATGAATAAATAAAACTAAAATGTCCCCCTAAACTAAGGGTGTGTTTAGTTAACATATTTTCTAAAAAAATATAAAAATATTCTAAAAATACATTAAAAATAGTAAATATATTCATATACTCAATCTTTTAAAAGAAAATGCTTAGAAAATGGAAAAGACAATATTCTAATTTTTTTAATCAAAAAATAACTACTATTTGGAAAACTATCCAAAATAATTTTTCAAAATTTTTCGTTTAAAAGGAGACGAGTATTTCAAATTTTTCACAAATGATAATGATGAAAAATGTAGCATTCCAAAATTTTCTAAAATGTAAAAAAAAATCAAGAAACAAAATGAAAAACTAGTTACATTTGAATATGTTTTCTAATTTTTTAATTTGAAAAATCAGTATATATCTATACATATTTTTACAAATTTTCATACTTTTCTAGAAAATTAAAAAAATTAAAAACTTCTTGAAATTTTGAGAAATAATGTCTCAACTAAATGTTTTACAAAGTTTCCCAACAAAAGTTTCTTAGGAATAATTTTTAAAACTTGTTAGAAATTTTATTTCTAATAATTAAAATATGGACTATATATATTATTTGTAGTATTTATATTAGTTATTTACATTTAGTTGAGCTCAATATAAGTGATCAAATATTAGTAAGCCTTTAGATTACAAATAAGAAAAACTAATATGTGCTCAAATAAGTGGAAACCAGATTAAGCCCGTTAGGGTTAATAGGAATCCTAATAAGTTTATAATCAACTAGTGGTCATGGTTCTCAAGATGTCAAATAAAGAAAACTACCTTTTTTTTTCTTTGCCCCATCAAGGAGAAATATCAAGTCTTGTTGAGGAATCTGATGATTTGGCTGGGGAAGATCATTGCACCAAAAGACCATTCCATTGCAACCTTCGGTTAACGTCAATGGATCTAGGTATTTATAAAACTCTCTTTTTTATTCAATAATTCGACATAATGGTTCTTGAGTTTTATTTGGAATTCCATAAAGTATAAATAGGAATTACCCAACAAGTGGTATCAAAGCCTCCTTACTCTTAGATTATTGGATTTAAGGTTGATTGATTTATCATTTTAGGATCGTTTTGGTTTTTATTTATTTAATTAATTTTTTGGGGGTTTTCTGTTTATATGATTGTGTGATTTACATATTGATCTGTCCTGAACCGGGGTCTAGAGATCCGGACTCAGACCAGTCACAAATAGTATGTAAATACTGTATAGAAGACCGGATGTATGTGTATCCGGTGTAGGTATCCGTTGTCCTTGAATGAGGAGAGCGGATTGGGCGTTCTGGAGATCCTTCACACCGACGTAACGCGTTGAAGTGGGCGAATGGTGGTGTCACCTGCAAAGATTCTCCGACGCTCAAGTCAGTAATATTCCAAGTTAGGAATGTATTCAGAGAGGAATCAGTCATAAAAAATGAGCTGAAGAAGATCCCTCACTTCAATCATGAAGTGAGTTCATATACCTGATTGGCTCGATTAACGAGGATTCGTTGGTGGAGAACCACCAACTCCCATTAGCATTATTATATTGCGCACTTACCTGCATGATTGGGTCAAGTGGCTATTTTATATTGAGCATAGAGAATGTAGACTAGGATTAGGGAACAAGTTGACCATTCCCGTGAGCAGAATTTGGCTCGTAGTGTAGGGAATTATTGATCGATCCCTGTAGCAACAATCCTTATCTTTTGCACAGTGACGTGTGTATTATCCGATGTCATGGTGTTATCCTGAACGACCGGTATAGGGAGAACGCCTGATACGGAATTACAGTCCGGATGTATACCGATGACACCGGTTACACGTAGATGTCTCATCAAAGACGTTGAAATATGTATAGTAGATCGGATACCGGTATTGAGACCGGATCATATGTCCCCTAGCTTGTGTGAGGGACCGAATGGTTGTTCACATAAGCTACTCAACCTGTGAGAGGTCTTAATATCGGTAAGCTTACGTGTGTAACAGTTCCTTAGCATCTGTTGTCATTCGTAAAGAACCGTTCTAAAATTAATAGATCCGACCTGTCGATGCGGCCACAACGGATTCAGACAAAGATTCGTTGTACGAGAATTTCAAGAGTTTATTGGAATTGAAAGCTCTTGAAGTTCGTGTAACGGCTGTAAAGCGTGAATTGCGTTGCATGATTAGACATTAATGCTTTTAATCACGTGGGCAAGCAATTATTGCATCTGAGATGAAAATCTCATTAACCGTCGTTTTGGGCTTAATGGGCCTAAAGTTTTCGAAACTTTTGGGCCTAGTGGATAGCCCTTCGCTGAGTTGCTATCGTTTTGGCGCCTAAGAATTTGGAACGGTTGTGTCGTTTCGCTTGTGAACGAATACGTTTTATCGAGAACGACACAACTTCAAGAGGGGGTAACCGAACCTCTTCGTTTCCTATAAAAGGAATACTTAGTGGATTCTGGGTTCCACTTGCTTTTGATTTCTCAACGAAACTCTGCAGAAATTTTGCAAGGAAGTTTGCTGCCTACATTGCGAGGGTTTCTTCGTTCCTCAAATTCATCACTGTCATCTGAGGTAACTATCTCTTCCTTGTCGCTCTAGTTTTGCTTTGGTTTGCTACTCTTAGTTATAGAAAGTAGGCTTCATCTAGGGGGAATCAGTTTCCCGCAACCCTAATAGTCGTGGGGAAGAATCCTTGTAATTCTTCCTAAGACTGAATCGCGTTGCTCAGAAAGGGGATCTTACTCACTGTGGAAAGTGACCTTTCCCTTCTCAGAGTCGTCCTCTGATTGTAGTTACTTTTAAAATGCAGTGAGTAATGATTGCAACTTTCTGACGACATTTTATTTCTTATCGTAGATTAAGGAGTTCGATTCAGAAAATCCAAATGGCCACTGGAGAAGGAACCTCTGGAAATAGTGCTATTTCGAGGACAACTGAAGGTCTCTATAGTGTTGTTGCTTCGAGGCTAAATTGGGAGGAGGCTCAGGCTAAATGGCCTTTCTGTTGGGTGTCCAGAGAGTTTAAGGACTTGGCCTCTTGTCATGCGGATGAGGAGGGATCCCAGATTCAACCGAAGTTCACTCTGAGTACGGATGAAGAGACGAAAAAGTGGTATAGGGTTTACGCACCACTTCCGACAGAGCGGATATGCCATGTCGTCCCTAATGACCGCTCTGTATATATGTATGACTTTATTTTTCATTATCTGGGAGTTCGTTTTCCTCTAACCGAACTCCAGATGGGCGTCTTGAAGTTTCTGAACTGTGCACCCTCCCAACTTCATCCCAACGGTTGGGGCCTCATCCGAGCTTTGGAGGTCTTGGGTGAACATTTTAATTTCACGCCAACTGTAGCGATGCTGTTCTACTACACTCAGGTAGTTCGAAGGGCAAACAAGCAGGGTGGAGTTGGTCTGGTGACTCTCCGGACTCTCTGTTCCTTTGTGAACTTTGAGTCTTACACGGATTCTGCCAAGGTTGACGGGAAGTCTTTCAAGACTTATTTCACTCGCATCTCCATTAAGAAGGGCAAACCAATATTTTGGAAGGATGAAGAGGGCGTCGACAAATTTCCCCTGAGTTGGACACACAAACATTTTCTCTTGAGCTCACACGCATACTATACTGATCAATCCGATCTGTCTCGTGAGACGTCGAGAGTGTTGTTCGCACTTGAATCACACACTACACGTCGTCACGTCTTTTCGTGTAGGCGTTTGCTAAGTAGCTCAAGCGGAGTCCGGGAGGAATATTTGCGTACTTCTCGTTTTGTTTCACCTTTTCTCCTTTACCAAATATATATAGAATATTTGTAGTTGCTGACATCTTGTGTTTGTTCATGTAGGTGAAATAGAACAAGAAACTCCAGAAATGGACAAGTTAAAGAAATTCAAGGCGGCGGGTAAGTCCGTTGCCCGTGAAAATGAAGTGAAGCCCAGGCCCTCAACTAAGGATCGTCCTGAGTTAATAATACTGACCTCGGATGCTGAAGGGGACGTTCCGTTGGTTGAGGGCGGTTCTTCTGCCGCTGATGTAGCCACGGGTCATCCTCAAGTTTCTGAGAGGAGAAGAAAAATCAAGAATGACTCAGTGGGAGGCCCGTCCAAAAAGCGCAGAACTCCGGAGGATAAGGCTGTTGAAACCTCGGAAGCAGCAGCTGCTCCCTCTGGAGGTAAAGGGATTGCTGCCGGGGTTTCTGGGGCGAAGCCGACCTCTTTCCCAACTACCTCGTTTCTCACCCCCTTCCTCTCCTATGAGGGTTCTACTCCGGCCACTCTTCCACCACCGATGTACAAACTCCGGCCTACGCTCAGTGCTAAAGAAATTAAAGAAGCGTGTGAGGCCGGAAGGTGGCAATTAGCTGAACTCGCTGGAATGCTTTCTTCAGTCAGCGAGTTAGCTGACAACGTTGATAAGGTTGAAGAGCTGAGCGACAAATTAAAAGAGCTCAACCTTTCCTCGGAAAAAGATAAAGCCTCCATGAAGTTAATGGAAGATCGTCTCACCAAATCTAAGGAGTTCGGAGAGATGATGACTAAAGAGAATCTCAAGCTCAAAGGCGATCTTAAAAACTTGGAGGAAGAGCTCCGTAGCAGCCAGGATAAAAATAAAACTGCTGCTGAGGAGTGGTCTCAAAGGGAGAAGAAGCTCCTTCTTGAGATCGAAGGGCTGAAGGCTGAGAAAGCGAAGTCCGGAGGATTGAGTGAGGAGCTGTCAAAGTTGCGAGAAGAATTTGCTACGGTGAAAGCTGATAAGGAAGAAGCCATTGACATATGTAACCGGGCTGTTGAAGAATCCTTCGGCCTAGCCATACGCCAAATCTTCTATCGCAACCCCGCTGCGAAACTTAGCCTCTATGGAATAGATCCGTTCTATGAATTCCATGGGGGAAAGTTAGTCGCAGTGGTTGATGATAGCCATGAAGATCCTCCGATGTCCCTGTATGGTTTGCCCCCTCTTCCCGAGGGCCAAACTATGGGGCCGGACTTCGTTCTTCCTGTGTCCGAGGTTCCTTCTTCTGAAGAAAGGGCTGAGGCTCCTGGAGGGGAGACTCCTGTGGAGGTTCCTAAGGAAGGTGCACAAGAGCTTGGTGCTGAGGAGGCACAGAAAACTGAAGAGCAGATTCCTCCTCCGTAGTTTTCTTTTTCATTTACATGTATAGTTGTGTACCGGGATCAACTCCGGATTTTGAACTATTATGTACGGCCTTGTTTTTAATGAATGAATTCCATTTAAGGCATTTGTCTTCATCGTTTCATGCATATATAAATCGTTGCTAATCCGTTCTGTATAATTAATCTTAAGGTCAGATTGAAATAACTGCCTCAGAAGATTAAACAATAGATAAATTTAGAACGGCGAAATATATACATGTCCCCAAGTATGTGTTAAGAAAAAGGTGCCTGTCTTTGGGGCATGATCCTTAATTTTCTTAATTCTCTTGGGGAAAGATGGGTCGATCCGCTGTTCAGTAGAGTAATGTAACAGGACGGATGACTGCTTTTAATCCGTAATACTCTCACAGGAGATGACAATATTGTTCCAAGTTTAGGGAACTGCAAGGAAGTGGTGTTTGAGTCCTTCATCATAAGGATGATGATGGGAGTTTTTTCTACGCCAGGAGTTACGTCGTTGTATCACAGAATAGGTGATAAAGAGTATCCGTCCTGGGAGAATACCACTTGAAAGCGAAAGTGCGGACTGACTTTCGGAATTTTCCATCATAAGAATGATTATATGAATTGATCATGCCAGGTGTTTTGTCATCAAATCACTTCATAAGTGATTGAGATCATCCGTCTTGGGGATGTGTACAGCACCAGAAGTTATATCGTCGGATCACATAACGGGTGATTAAGATTGTCCGTTCTGGGGATGTGTACAGCACCAGAAGTTATATCGTCGGATCACATAACAGGTGATTGAGATCATCCGTCCTTGAGGTGTGTATGGCGCCAGGAGTTACATCGTCATATCACAGAATAGGTGATTGAGATCATCCGTCCTGGGCAGGTACACCATGTCAAGGAGTTACATCGTCAGATCACATAATGGGTGATTGAGATTGTCCGTTCTGGAAAAGTACACAACACCAAGAGTTACATCGTCAGATCACAGATTAGGTGATTTAGATAATCCGTCCTGGAATGATTATTGGAGTTCTTCGTACCAGGAGTTACATCATCGAATCACAGAATAGGTGATTGAGATCATCCGTCCTGGTGAAGTTTTTTAATCATGGAGTACGGATTGAACAAGTTTTCGAATCCGAAATCCGAGTAATACCTCTACTAGCCCCCTAGCTAATGTGAGGAATGAGTAGACTTGCTCATATGAGCTATATTAATCGTAGTACGTCTGGATTTCGGGACTACATCGAAGTGTATATGTCCGCTCTGGGAACAAGGTTCCGTAGTGATGAATCTCCTAAGGGCGGATTCGACAATGAGAATATCAGGAGTTTATCGAATTTCGCAACCCTTGGTATTCGAGTAATGGTGGCCACGTTTCTAATGATTGGATATTTTATGCCTTAATTCACGTGGGCGAGCCATTATTGCGTTAAATGCGCATGTCTTAGTAACTGTCACGCATAGTCTTGTTGGGCCTAGTATTTGGTTTTAATAGGCCCATTTCGAAGGCTTTGTGACAAAATGATGGCATTTTCACGCCTTGAGGTACAAAATGACAAATCTGGTCCACTAAACAGGGAGTCGTTTGGGGGTAAACGACAGGTTGTGTTTAGTGGGTATTTGAAAAATTCTCGTGCCCTGAGAAAGGCATATCTGGCAATTTCAGTTACCATTTCTTGTTGCTCCCTTGACGAACCTCTGCAAAAGTTCCGAGAAGTTCTTCGTGTCCGCCTCTGTGAATTTCAATTCACTATCCTTAGGTAACCACTTTCCCTTCGTTTTCTGTATCTCTTTTCAATATTTGAGAATGCCTAGGAAGGGTGTTAGCTTCAGTGGCGTTAGCCCTAGAGGAAGAGGAGGAAGGACTTTGACTCAAAACCCTAACGTTCGTGGTGGGAGGATCCCAGTGATCTTCCAGTCGAGGCCACAGTATACAGAGGGTGAGGAGTCGCAATATCAAAGGCGAAGGGTGATTATACCCTCTTCAGAATCTTCCTCCTCCAGTGAGAGTGTCGAGAGTGGGGATTTGTATCTATCTGATGATGTGAAATTCTATCGCAGCATCAAAGCTTTCACTATGGTGACAAAGAAAGTTACTGGGAGGAAATCGTCTGAAGGGGAATCTCCCTCTGAGAAGTAAATGTGGTTGCACACCGGATAGACTGGCTGAAATTCCAACAGAAGCGCCCATTCAGCTGGGTCGCTGAGGAATTTCGTGAAACTGCATCCGTGCGTGCTCGTGAGGACGGAGCAGAGTTGGAACCGCGCTTCACAGTCTGGAAGAAGAATAAATACCGATGGTGTTTTAAGGTATTCGCTCCCCTTCCATCAGAACGGATATGTCATACACCGGACGAGAGGTCCTTGTTCATGTATGATTTTTTATTTCTGAACTTGGGCGTGCGTTTCCCCTTTACGAAGTTTCAGATGGGAGTCCTGAGATTCCTGGACTGCGCTCCCTCGCAACTTCACCCTAATGGATGGGGATTGGTCCGCTCTCTTGAAGTGCTTGGGGAGCACTTCAACTTTCAACCGACGGTGGCCATGCTTTTCTACTTCACTCAAGTGGTCCGTCGTGCAAATAAGGAGAAAGGAGGAGTGAGCTTGATATCCTTCCGGACTATCTCCAAGATCATCAACTTCGAGGCGTACACTGACTCCGCCAAAGTTGATGGGCGTTCATTCAAATCTTATTATACGAAGATCAGCGTCGATCCGAATGAACCAGTTTTTTGGTTAACTAAAGATGGGATTCCAAAATTCCCAGCGGCTTGGACGCACGAACATTTTTTGTTGACCTCCCAAGCGTACTACACCGAGGAGGACGAATTGAGCCCATCCTCGATCTCTGTTCTTTCGGCTCTGCAATCCTACACAGCCTCACACCAATTTTTCTCCTGTAAGCGTTTGTTAGGACCAAAGTCTACTTGCGAGGAGTATTTACGTAATTTCCCTGCCATTCTTCATGCGTTATTATGTCATTTGCCTTGAAAATTTTTCGTCTCTGATTGTGTCTTTTGATTTTGCAGGTGAAATTCAGAGTGAGTCACCAGAGATGAATAGGCTAAAAGGTCTCAAGGCCAGAGAGACTTCCGTTGCGGCTGAAAATGACATTCAGGCAAAGCGGAACTTGAAGAAGGCTACTGCTGAGACGATAATATTAACTTCGTCTGCTGGTGACGATATTCCTCTAATCGAGGGCGGATCTGAGAAGGTTGTCGAGAAAAAGAAGAGGACAAAGCGTAATCCCTCGAAGATCTCAGACCGTCAATCCTCGCCCAAAAAATCAAAAATTTCAAGAGGGGTTGCTGAGCCAGAGCCCTCTAAGGAAAGGAGAGCGGAAGAGCCCACTCCTGATGCCCCAGGCAGTGTAATCACTTATGGGGTGAAGCCAATAACGACTTATTTCGCGCCCAAAGCCCCTTGCCCTCTTGAAGGTAATTCCGGTCTTGTTCAACTTCCGGTGTATGAGGGCTCCGTTCCTGAGGGCGTTCCTGAATCTTCACCCAAGGTGAAGCCCTCGTTGAAGAGTGATGAAATGATCAAAGCTTGCGACGACGGACAGAAGCACTTGGCTGAATTGTCCGGGCTCCTCAAGTCGGTTCGTGAGCTCACAGAAGAGAACGAGAGGCTCGGCTCATTGGTTGGCAAAGACAAGGCAATCATCCTCCAATTAGAAGGAAAATTAGAAACTTCCAGAGAAGAAACTCAGAAGAAGGATGAAGAAATTGCCAAGCTGAAGAACCTTGCCAAGGAGCTGGAGGGTCAAGTTCTTGATCAGAAGAAAATCAATGCTGACCTCCATGCCAACCTTTGTGTGGAGAAGGAACGCTCTTCGAAGCTAGAGGAGGGGTTGAAGGAGGCTAAGGTCGTCCATTCTCGAGGAGTGGATGATTGGTCACGTAAGGAAAAGGAGTTGCTCTTAAAGTTGGCGGATTCGACCGACGAAGCCAAGACCCTGAAAGCAGACTTAGACGATGCTGTAAACATGTGTGATCAAGCAGTCAAGGAGGTTTTCGGGTTGGCAGTTCGTCAAGTGCTATACCGGAATCCCAAGGTGTCAATTAATCTGAACGGCATTGATCCGTTTTATGAGTTTCACCAAGGGAAACTAGTGGCCATCGTTGATAACCGTCATGAAAGTCCGCCTAACACTCCTTATAAGTTTGCTCCTTTACCTAAAGGTCAATCAATGGGACCTTCACTCCTGAAGCCCATAAGCACAGGAACAAGCTCTCGCACTGAAGAAGGCAAGATCGGAGACAAAGGCAAAGGGAAAGAAGGAGATTCAAGCCAGAGAAAGTAGCGCCTTCCTTGTTTCCTTTTTCATTTTATTGATTCAAATTCGCTGTGTTCCGGGATCAGCTCCGGATTATTACACGAATTGTAATTCTCGTTTGATCAATAAAAGAGTTTTTTCCCTCTATTCTTGTTTAGTGAAAAACAACTTTAATAGAGGGATTGCATGTGTATTGTATCATTCCGGATTTAAGTTATGAAGATCGGATTGTAAAACAAATCTCCATACCGGACTTAAACATGCGAGATGAATTTCATAATAAGATCACCGCTTGTGAGGGAACACATCATCGTCACAAGAACGGATTAAGGGGAATGATTGTGAGATCGTTTAAACGAGAGTTCATTCCTCAAGATATTCGTTAAATCGTTGATGCTGTCCCCCAGTTTCATTGGGTGATTATCACTTTGAATAAACTCTGAGTGAGATTTCCTCGTGAGAGCTTTTAAGAGTGAGGATTTATAATAGAAATTCCTCTTCAAATATTACCGACTGAGAGATTTCGGGTGAATATGCCTTAGATTGTGGCGTACCCGAGTGAATTGTTTGTGTCGGAGTTTATGAGTCCGGTCTTAATTGAAGAATTGATGACTCTGAATTATAAGCTATAAAACTTCCAAATAAAGAACTTCATAAGAGAGTATTAATCTGGAGTTCAGTATAACTTACTTGTTGTGTTTGGAGTTCGGTTTGATCCTACTGTCCATGTCATATTTGGCGTTCGGTTTAATCCTACTAGCCGTTCTTCAATTGTTCCTTGGTTTTATCCAATGACAATTCTTCACCGACGTTCGGTTAATCCTACTAGTCGTACTCAGAGTTCGGTTTAATCCTACAATCCGAGCCTTCGATACGGGGTTCAGATCAGGGCTAATCCTGAACCTACTGCGCCCGTTACTTGGGGTTCAGCGTGGTCTTGAAGAAGAACCAGCTTACTGCGCCCAAGCCTTCGTATGGGGTTCGGTTTGTGGCCTTGAAAAAGGACCAGCCCTACAACCCGTGTCCTGAGGTTCAGTTTAATCTTACAACTCAGGTCTTCACCGATGTTCGGCCAAACCTACTAATCGTACTCAGAGTTCGGTTTAATCCTACAATCCGAGCCTTCACCGGTGTTCAGCCAAACTTACTAGCCGTACCCAGAGTTCGGTTTAATCCTACAATCTGGGCCTTCGGATGGGGTTCGGTGCAATCCTACAACCCATTTCCTGAGGTTCGGTTTAATCCTACAACCCAGGTCTTCACCGACGTTCGGCCAAACCTACTAGTCGTACTCGGAGTTCGGTTCAATCCTACAATCCGAGCCTTCAATCAATTAGACATACTCGAGGAGTTACATCGTCAATTACAGATGATCTGTCCTGAGTATGCTCTTGTGTGTTGCACATATTCGAGGAGTTACATCGTCAACTACAGAACAAGTAGCTGAGATCATCCGTCCTGAATATGTTTCTGTACACCGGATAAACTGAAAATCACAGCATAAAAAAAACTCGAAAGAGTTAAATTGTTGTGAGAGATTCTTATTAAATCAAAAATAAGAATTACAATGAGAGCGTAGCTGTGAAAATAAATTCTCCAGTATTCAATCCAAGATAAGGATAGGAGAGTGTAGATAGTTCCAACAGCTAGCTATAGTAGATGCGCAAGTTTTGGGTGTTCCATTTATTTCGGATTGGAGTGCCATCAAGGTTTTCAAGGCGGTAAGAGCCTTTGCCAGTAACTTCGGATACCCTGTATGGGCCTTCCCAGTTTGGGGCTAGTTTGCCTTGATGAGCGAATTTGTTCCCTATACTTGCTTTCCTCAAAACCAAATCTCCAACGTTGAAAGTCCTTGATTGGACTCGTTTGTTGTACCGGAGAGCAACTTTGGCTTTGATGGCTTGATCTCTGATGAAAGCGTCTTCTCTGAGTTCTTGTATGACATCCATTTCGGATGCCAAGTTAGCATTGTTGGTTTCTTCAGAGAAGTACTTAACCCTTGTGGAAGCAATTTGCAGTTCCACAGGTATCATTGCCTCGACCCCGTATGTTAGGCGATATGGGGATTCATTGGTGGATGAATGAGGCGTTGTCCGATATGCCCATAGGACATGACACAGCTGGTCTGTCCATCCGCCCTTGGCTTCACCAAGGCGTTTCTTTAGTCCCTTCAGCACCTCCCTGTTGGCCACTTCAGCTTGACCATTAGTTTGGGGATGTTCGACGGATGAGAATATTTGGGTTATTCCTAACCCTTCAAGCAAATCTGTGAATTTTCTATCCGTGAACTGGGTGCCATTATCTGTGACAATCCGTGCTGGGACCCCGAACCGTGTTATGATGTTTTCATACATGAAACGACGAGTTCGGGCTGAAGTAATATGCACTACCGGCTCTGCTTCTATCCACTTAGTGAAATAATCGACCCCTACAATGAGATATTTGATACCCCCAGGAGCAGTTGGAAAGGGGCCCAGAATATCCAATCCCTATTGGTAGAAGGGCCATGGAACAGCGGATGTGAAGAGTTCTTCCGCTGGTGTGTGGTGAAGGTTAGAGAATTTTTGGCAAGCATCACATTTTTTGACGAAGTCATTGGAGTCTTGCTTCATTGTGGGCCACCAGTATCCAGCTCTGAGGATTTTTCGCATTAAGCTTCTTCCTCCGGCGTGGTGTCCACATTGTCCCCCATGCACTTCCTCCATTACGTCTTGCACTTCATTCTCTTTGAGACAAATCAAATAGGGCACAGAGAGTGCCCTTCTGTAGAGATTACCATCAATCATAGTGAAATACGGTAATTCTCTCCTTAGCCTCGTCTTTTCCTTCTCATCCGTAGGTAGTTGTCCATCAGCCAAGTAACGGATGTAAGGAGCCATCCATGTATCTCCGTAAAGGGAGTTAGTCATTATGGCGTTTAGAGAAGGGAAAAGAGGGATGCTGGGCGACGTCAGTGTGCTTTGGACCAGCGTAGTGGTGCTACCTGGTCGTTTGGTGCTCGCTAATCTGGAGAGTATATCCGCTCTTGTATTCTCTTTGCGCGGAACGTGCTTGAATTCCACCTTCGAGAATTTCTCTACCAATTCCTTGACACAGTTCAAGTATAATTGAAGTTGAGGTTCGCGAGCTTGATAATCTCCTAAGATCTGCGAAATCACCAGCTGTAAATCGCTGCAGAGCGTCGCCTCAGAAGCTCCGATGTCAATTGCAGCTCTCAGTCCGGCCAAACAAGCCTCGTACTCAGTTTGGTTGTTGGATGTTTTGAAATTGAAACGAAGGGAGATCTCCAGGTGCACTCCATCGTCACTTTCTAGAACTACACCTGCTCCAGAGCCTCTTTGGTTTGATGAACCATCAACGTAAATGGTCCAATGGACTCGAGGGTAATCTGGATCAGTCCCTGTCATTTCCACAATAAAGTCAGCCAGGACTTGAGCTTTAATAGCGCTGCGGGGTTCGTAGGATATATCAAACTCAGAGAGTTCAATAGACCATTTGATCATCCTCCCAGCGAGATCGGGCTTGATTAAGACAGAACGGAGTGGCAAATCCGTTCTCACTATGATTGGATGGGCATGAAAGTACGGACGCAACTGTCGTGAGGCCCAAACAACAGCAAGGGCGGCGTTTTCAATTTTCTGATACCGGATCTCAGCTCCTTGCAAGGTCTTGCTAGTGAAATAGACCGGTCTTTGTCCATCAGGAGTTTCTTTTATCAAGGCAACGCCCAAAGCTTCATCTGAAATAGCCAAGTACAGAATGAGTGTGTCTTCGGGGTCAGGCTTTGTGAGAATGGGAGGTTTGGACAACACCTCCTTAAGCTCTTGGAAAGCTTTTTCTTGTTCCTGTCCCCACTCGAATTTCTTGGACTTTTTCAGTATTTTGTACAGGGGGAGCGACCTGTGAGCCATTTTCGGCATGAATCGTGCTAAAGCTGCTACCTTGCCATTCAGGGATTGGACTTCTTTGAGATTCTTAGGACTCTGCATGTCTAGAATCGTTTGGCACTTCCCTGGATTGGCTTCAATACCACGTTGAGTTAACATGAAACCCAAAAACTTCCCAGTAGGGACAGCAAATGTGCACTTCATTGGGTTCAGCCTCATGTTAAATTGTCTCAAACGGGTGAATACTTGGCGTAGGTCCTCAATATGATCGCCACCAACCGGTGTCTTTGCTATTATGTCATCAATGTATACTTCAACAAGTTTGGTGTGCATACCTTCGAAAACTTTGTTGATCATGCGCTGATATGTCGCCCCAGCGTTTTTCAGGCCAAAGGGCATGACTGTATAGCAAAAGACACCACGATCATTTATGAAAGCCGTCTTCTCTTGATCCTCTTCGCACATCGGAATTTGGTTGTAACCAGAATAAGCGTCCATGAAGCTCAGGTATTGATAACCAGAGGAATCATCCACCATCCGATCTATATTAGGAAGAGGATAAGGATCTTTTGGACAGCAGCGGTTGAGGTCCACGTAGTCAATGCACATTCTCCATTTACCATTGGATTTAGGGACCATCACCACATTCGAAAGCCAAGAGGAATATCGGATTTCCATGATAAATCCGGCCTTCAACAACTCCTCAGTTTGCTGGCAAGCTGCCTTCTGTTTCTCTGGGCCCAATCGTCTTTTCTTTTGGGCCACAGGTTTCGTCTCTGGATAGACGGATAGTTTATGACAGCAGAATTCAGGGTCTATGCCTGGCATATCGGCTGCAGTCCATGCAAAGAGGTCTTTAAACTCTTGCAAGAGAGCCACCAGTCGCTGCTCTATTTCAGTATCTAGCTTGTCGTTGATATGGGTGATCTTTTCTGGAGAATCTCCCAAGACGATGTCCCTAGAACTTCCATCCGGTGTGGGCTTTGATGGGTTGAACAGATCAATGTTCAAATCCGCTCTAGGGTCCAGGTCGACAAGGCTTACAGATCCAGCCGATGTTCCAGCATCATTAAGTTTCCTCTTTTTATTGGAGGCGTCCAGCTTTGTCATGTTGAGGCTAAGGTTGTAGCAGTACCTAGCCATCTCTTGATCACCCCGGATAGATGACACAGCATTATCCTTGTCAATGAACTTGATAAGGAGATGTGGGGTTGATACAACTGCCTCCATTGCATTCAGAGTGGGACGGCCTATGATGCCATTAAATGGTGATTTGACATCAATCACTAGCACCCGAGACCTAACCGTCCTGGCTCCTGGCTCGCCTTCAAACGAGATAAGGGTGTCAAGATACCCTTTAGTTGGTTGCTTTGCGCCATTGAAAGCTGTTAGTTCCTGCGTGTAAGGCTGTAAGTCTGAGTCTTTAAAACCCATTCTTTCAAAGCAATTATAAAAAATAACATCGCAGGAACTTCCCTGGTCAACAAGGATTCTTCGGACGTCCTTGTTGGCGATCACAGCAGTGATGACTACAGCATCGTCACCACCAGGAATGGTTGGGCCAAAATCCTCATCGGAGAAAGAGATTATGGGAGCCTCAATCCCTCCTCTGTAAGGGCGATTGTCTTTAACCTTCCCTTGCACAGATAGAATCATTCTATGATGATTTTTACGAGTTGTAATTGAAGCTCCTCCTCCAGCAAATCCTCCAGCAATCAAGTCAATAACTTCACGTCGGCCCTGACGTTGTTGCTGGGGCAGGCCATCTCTCTGCGTTGCATTATCAGTCATCACACCTTTTTGCTTTTCTGCAGCAGAGAATTTTCGGACTGGATTGCCGTTGTTGTCATCCCCGTCGTCTGGATCTCTTTCTCTCTTCTCATTCCGTTCTACCCTGTCAAGAGATTTTTCTTTGAACAAGTACTGCTTTAATTTGCCTTCTCTAATTAGCGTCTCGACCGCGTTCTTTAGAGCTTGGCATTCATCAGTGGAATGACCATTTTATTCATGAAAATCGCAGTACTTAGGGGAATTTCCTGGTCTTTTCATAGGGGCTGGTCTCCTGATGCCATATGTGCTGAAAACTGGCCATCCGACCTCTCTCAAAATTTGAGATGGTCTGGCAGACAACTGTGCATAATGGCTGAAGGAATTGATGTGCTTTTCTCGAGGTCGAGGAGGGTGGTTATTACCCTTAGGATTAGTGAATGGCCTCTCCATGCGTTCTGACCTCGTCTTCTCCTTACCCTTCTGGGTTTGGGGAGATGGTGTTGGTGGCTTTTTCTTTGCAGCCATTGCCTCCAAGTGCATCTCTATGCTCACGTACTTTGAGGCTTTTTTCCTGAACTCCTCAAAAGTTGCTGGGGGGGTCTTTGCTAATGAAAGAGCGAAAGCTGATCCTGGCTGCAATGCCTCAATAACGATATGCAGCTTGATAGATTCTGTGAGGTTAGGAACCAGGGCTGCTTCCTTATAAAACCTCTTCAAAAAATCTTTTAAGCCCTCTGTTTCACCTTGCTTAATCTGAGCCAAGGTATGAGACGTCTTGGGTACGTCTCTGGAGATGACAAAGTGGGTTTCAAAGGCAGCTGCCATTTCCGTCCAAGAATCTATGGATCCAGAAGGCAGGCCTTTAAACCACCCGAGGGCCTCCTCAGACAATGTTCGAGGGAACATTCGGCACATCACGTCTTCATCATCCCCCAAGTACATGGCTTCAAACACATAAGCATCAAGGTGCTTAGTTGGATCAGTTTCACCATTATACTTTCCGATGGAAAGTGGTTGAGTAGTTTGAAGGTGCTTGGGGATGCTGATGCCCATAAGTCTCCTTGAAAAAGGAACCTTCAGATTGTAAGACAATGGGGGTGCTGTTGTTGAATCTCTCTTCCTTCGGGAAGCTGCATCCTCAGAATCGCGAGTCTGTTCTCCCCCCTCAAATGTAGGGATATTTGAGTACTGAAGAGTGGTGGACTTTTCACCATCAGTTGCGTGGGGAGTGTTTCGCGTGCGAGATGATTCTTTATCCTCGCTTTGCCTTTTTTCTCTTCGCAATTCAGCGAGTTCCCTCTGAAGTTGTTTGATCAACTCATCGCGAGGATCAGGATCAGACACAGTTACTATCTTCTTTGAGCTGCCCCCATGAGAATCAAAGTTAAGTTTTCTGAAGGCGTTAGGATTGGTTCTGCCTTCAGCTTGATTCTCCATGAAGTCTTGTGCTTCGCCTTCCATTGTGGATTACCTGCTCTGTCAAAGGATATGGGAATAACTTTATCGAGTCCCACCGGGCGTGCCAATGATCTGTCCTGAACTGGGGTCTAGAGATCTGGACTCAGACCAGTCACAAATAGTATATAAATACTGTATAGAAGACCGGATGTATGTGTATCCGGTGTAGGTATCCGTTGTCCTTGAATGAGGAGAGCGGATTGGGCGTTCTGGAGATCCTTCACACCGACCTAACGCGTTGAAGTGGGCGAATGGTGGTGTCACCTGCAAAGATTCTCCGACGCTCAAGTCAGTAATATTCCAAGTTAGGAATGTATTCAGAGAGGAATCAGTCATAAAAAATGAGCTGAAGAAGATCCCTCACTTCAATCATGAAGTGAGTTCATATACCTGATTGGCTCGATTAACGAGGATTCGTTGGTAGAGAACCACCAACTCCCATTAGCATTATTATATTGCGCACTTACCTGCATGATTGGGTCAAGTGGCTATTTTATATTGAGCATAGAGAATGTAGACTAGGATTAGGGAACAAGTTGACCATTCCCGTGAGCAGAATTTGGCTCGTAGTGTAGGGAATTATTGATCGATCCCTGTAGCAACAATCCTTATCTTTTGCACAGTGACGTGTGTATTATCCGATGTCATGGTGTTATCCTGAACGACCGGTATAGGGAGAACGCCTGATACGGAATTACAGTCCGGATGTATACCGATGACACCGGTTACACGTAGATGTCTCATCAAAGACGTTGAAATATGTATAGTAGATCGGATACCGGTATTGAGACCGGATCACATATATATTCATATATTTTGGTAACATGCTATAATTGTGCTTTACGTTAAAATATTGTTGGTTGTATATATATATATATATATATATATATATATTTATATATATACATATATATATATATATGATGGTTTAGAGTCTGACTTAAAAGGAGAGTTGAATAAGTCACAAACTCTTTTAGCGGAATGAACCAAATAAAACACATATAATCATACTTATAAAAGTAGGAAGGAGAAAGTAATTGATTCACTTCTAACACAAAAGCTACATCCAGTCCCTTCTAACTTGAAGAATTTCCACTATTGTAAAATCTCTTTTAGAATAATAGCACCAGACCAGTGCACCAAGTATTCTTAACTCTAGCCACTTCTAGCTTAATCCAATTATTCTTTTAACAAGCCACTCCTGACTCAATAACCCAAGTATTTTTTCAAAAGCCTCTTTAGGCCAACAGTGTTTTTCATACAAAAAACTAAGACTGGTAACACACCAGACTTTATAAATTGAGATTGAAAGAATGAATGAGAATATCTCATAGAACTTAGTGTTTAAAGATATACAATGAAGAGAGTATACACTAAGTTGAAAAAATACAAGATCAAGGTTTGCTAGAGGCAGAACACACAAGATCTTTGTCTTTTGAGAGACTTGAAGACTGATTGCAAAGAAAGAGAAGGAAATGATCTTTTGCAAACATGACCCTTGTAAGTTTTCTACTTGTCTTTGTATCTATTGCATTAATCTATTGAAGAGTATTTATATGAAGCAAATGGTAATCATTGCTTCCTTTTTGAAAGAAGATATAACCGTTGGAAATCATGTGAAGAAGATGTGCTTTGAGCTTTGGGAGGTACTAGACTTTTGTTATGATAACATTCTATGTTATGCGTGAATTTATATGGCTATTTTTTACCTTTTGGTGCAAGTATATATATTGAGTTTCTTTTTCCAATTTGTGTGAATTGATGTATGATTTTACTACCAATATGTATAATGTTGTGAGTCAGATTTATGTTTGATTCTTGTGCATATTACAAGAAATCAAATAATATATTATATATATTGATATAATATTAATTGGCATATATATTATATGGTTCTAGAAATATATTATTATTATTATTATTATTATATACATTTATATATTGTAATGTGGCGATATGACATATATGTATTCGGATATATTTAATTGTAATTATATTGATATATATATATATATATATAATTGTCATATATATTAGTGTAATTGTAATTAAATATATGTAAAGTATGTTACAGCCATATATATATATATATATATATATATATATATATATATATTGTAACGCACAATATAGTTAAATATATTGATTTACCAGCGGTTTCCATATATATGCATATATATGTTATACATATTTTATAAAGTTATTGCCATGTGTTACAATACATACATATATATATATATATATATACTAATATCTAATTGTTATTATTAATATGAAGAATTATATTTAAATGTAAATTTTGGCAGATAAAAGATCATATTTATTGACTAATTTGTTTAGTGATTTTTTAATTAGATTAATAGATATAATATTTATTGTCAAAACAATCTCTGTTATAGAAATTAATTTAATTAGAATTACAATAGATGTTTTCATGAGATTATTTATGCATTTTGTATCCCTTCCAAAGGAAGACGCAATCTGCCTAAATAATGACATGCCTATGATGATAAATATGTAATACTTATAAAGTTAAAATCATGTGAATGATAGTCGGTCCAAAGAAAGACTATTATTTGACAAAATTAATTATCAATATTTGATCGTTGCATTAATGGTGTAACATCTCATTTTCTACTCAAATAAAAAATAGATATTAATATCTCTTTAATCAGAAATACTTACTGTTAGTTAGTTTATTAATAAATAATTAATATTTTTATGAAATTTTGGTACTTATATTTAATTATTTTGTTAAAATAATAATAATAAAAATAAAATAATATATATATATATATTGAATGAAGATTTAAAATTACTTAATTAGCATTCACTAATTAAGAAAATTATATTAAGAATTTTTAATATCTTTATTATTCACAACTTTTATTTTATGTTTTTATGTTTATATTTTTACATATTTATGATTTAACTCTTATTAGAATTTTAAAATAAATTTTTGAAGGAATTAGATTAAGGTTCTTTAGAACTTTTTGATCTATGTATTATTTATGATTTTTCTGGAATTTTTTTTGAATTTTTGAAAATATTTATAAAAAAATATATTTTAAATAACTTTTTTATTTATATAAAGTTACTTAAAATTAAAAATATCTACAAGAAAGTGAAGTTAAATTATAAGAAAATTTCTAAAATCCATTTCAGGTAGAGTTATCTAAAAATGATCAGTTTTAGTAAAATCTTGATTTTTACCATTATAAGGAGACTAGAAAGGTACCAACAAATTTTTATTGATAGAAAATTTTAGATTTTTAAAATTTAAACTTTATATTACTTATTGTAAAATTAGTGAGGTGTGATATAATATCACTAAATTTCGAAAATGACTGATTTTTAGAATTTAAAATATACCGAGTACATGGTTATTATTTGGCTTAATAATTCAGCCGACATTTACTATACAAAATATTGTACATGCATGAAAATTTCAAATGATGCACAGTAACTAGGAACGAAATTTTTAAAATTGCACAGTACTTTTATAATAAACTAATGAAATGCATAGTAAACCTATTGCCTATAAATACCGAAATTCTAACGAAGAATTCATAATTTCAGATTAAATTTTCTTAATATAGTAGTGTTAGAGAGATAGTGGTGGGAGTAAGAGAGAAATAATTTTTATGGAAGGAGGTTCTGCCAAAATTATAAGATAAGAATAACTCTCTTTTATATTTTTTTGGTTTATTTTCATATCGTTTTTAAAATCTATTATTATACTGGATATAATGTTATTTTAAGTTACTATTCTAAATAGTAAATTACTATGTCAATAGTAAATCACTATTACAAATAGTAACTTACTATTCAAATAATAAATTACTATTTACCGTTACTATTCATAATTTACTGTTTGCTTTTACTAATAATTTACTATTTAATGTTACTGTTTATGATTTACTATTTACCGTTACTATTCATGATTTACTATTTACCATTACTATTCATGATTTACTATTTACTGTTACTATTCACGATTTACTATTTATCGATACTATTCACAATTTACTATTTATGTAACTATTTAAAATTTACGATTTACTGTTACTATACATAATTACTATTTACCATTTCTGTTTCAAATAGTAATTTTAACTTTTATCTTATGCCTATACTGAAATAAATTGGTATTAATATTTTTAGAACTCGAAGGCGCAAAACGAACTTACTTTTGGTAGCAAATCAAGGTAAGGAGGAGTGGGATAGAAATATAATATGAAAAGACAGAAGAATAATGAGAGGAGTCTTATACTCCTTTTACATTTATTAATATTATTATTTTAAAATAATAACTTTTTAACTTAAAATTTATAATAAATTTTAAATTAAGTTTCTTGTGTAACTTATTCTAAAATACCTATGCAAAGACTTGGATTATTATGACCTATATGGATTGAACAAACCTAGGCAAGGACTGAATTATATGGACTTACATATACCTGTACGAGGAATGGACAAAAAGGACTCAAAGTCAACTATATTAATAACCGTTAAATTTTGAATTATGATATTTGAATGAATATTTAATTTATTTGATTTGATTATGAATGATAATATTTATTTGTAATTGATGATATGTAATTGTGATTGACAATATTTGATTGTGAGTGATGGTAATTAATTGTGATTGATAATATTTGGTTGTGATTGAAGAGTGATTGATGATCTTATAATGTGGAGTTTGAGCATATAGCAAACATGGCGGAAAGTTAAAACTCAGTAAGAATATTCTTATCTTACACTTTAGTTTTTATTCTAAGAAAAAGTATTTTATAATTACTTTAATCTTTTATTCCTTCTTATATATATATATATATTATCAACTTTACTTTTAATATTTAGGATAAAATATATATGTGTGTATGTTGAAAATTTAGCCCGGATAAATTTAATTCAAAATGTTATACTATTATCGGTTGTGCGTTGTATTTATACTATTATATAATGGTGTTGTTGATTTTGTGAAATCATGAAATTGTATAGCTCCATGTATTTGATTTTGTATGTTAAGTGATGACTAATGTATTGATAAATATTAAGGTTAGTGGAGCTAGGCTATGTATCAATATTGTGAGGTTGTGCTTTGGTTCGCATTCATGCATATTGCATAGTTGATTCATGACATCATATGCATTTATGTGGGCACGAGGGATGCAGGGGCCCTTATTGCTAGCATTGGTAGGAGCAGCCCTTTAAGGGGGAGCATATTACCATGCAGACCAGTTTGGTCTATTGCGTATAGATTCGCTTAACACTAATCCGCCAATTATAGCATTCAGATTTGTTGTGCGATTCTTAAGATACCACTGTTTTTAGCACTCAAATTTGTTGTGTGGTTCAAACATATATATATATATATATATATATATATATAGCCATTATTTCCTGAAATTAACACTTTGATTTGCTTCAGCACTTAGATTTGCCACCTACCTGAGTCGGATCTGAACCGTATGATTTATGCATTGAAAGTGATGTAATTTTGAAAAGCCCGTGGGATATGACTATGTGCATTGAGAGTATTGAGATATTTTAGGTATTGGAAGTTGGAAGTATTTGAGGATGTTTGGATAAGTGTCGGATAGGTATTGGTAAGGTAGAAATTTCCAAATTATGGTTTTTAGGCATTTTGTTGTATTCTGGTAGATGCATAGCACCCACACCATCTGTAGCATCAGGAAAAAGTTTTGGTCCTCACACTAGCCTAACGCGTAGCGTCAGACATGATTTTTCACTCAGCATCAGGGGGACGCGTAATGTTAGCCCTCTGACTCATATATTTATCATTTTTCTTCAATTTTTGCCTAGTTTCTACCCCTTTCCCCTAATTTAGGTACCATATTATTTGCAGAAATTATAAATTAAAATATTGCTGAACCTATAATGGGATTAAATAATTAAGTTAGTTCCAGGATTTATTGTTAGGGACCTGTAGTTTCAAGTAGGTCCAAATCCTTAAGCCTTTGTGTGGTTGTAGCTTTTGTTTCCATTATTTTTAAGTTGCATGCCACTTAAGTTTTTAGGATTTATTCATCGGAGTTACCCTAATTCTAAAATGCGAAAAATTTCCTCCTAATTTTATTAAACCCTGGGATAAATTCTATGAATTTAGGTAGGACGCAACAAAAATCACACATATAATATCTTTATCTTCTAAATTAAGTGAGATAATCAGATATGTTTAAACATTCATCTTGTCTTCTTTCTCATTTTCCCTCTCTTCTTAACAATTTCATATTATTTAATAATATAGCGTCAACCATAATAAAGGCAATTTCAGAATTTCCTCATAACATTTTAAGGAAAGGAAGGAATAACAAGTTTTCATTAGTATTACACAAATGCTATCACGAATTCACCGTTATCATTCTATGAATCTCATTTCTGAATGTTGAAAACAACAAATTCGGAGTTTTCATTTTTAGCCTCATTTTGTTTCCATTTTTAAAAGAAAATGGATTGCACCATCATCACCAAACATGTTTTCTGGCTCATTTTAACCCTTAAAGAAAACTATTTCAAGAACACTTCCTTAAAAAAGTAACTTTTTACCATTAGAGCTTAATTTTTTATGTTCCTTCGATTCTTAAAAAAAATACTAACATAAATTTTATCTCTCTTAGAGTTTTGTTAAGAAAAAGCTCCACGTGCAGATAATTAAAAAATTAGTAGCAAAACCCTAATTTGTTAAGAAAAAGCTCCACGTGCAGATAATTAAAAAATATAGTAGCAAAACCCTGAGGAATTCGATCAAAATGTTAATTCTTTCTGAAACTCTACATAAAAAATGTAGATTGGATTCGTTATGCAACTTGATCATAATACTCATTACAAACTGGCGGGTATATTACTACCTCCGTCCCTTATTATAAGAACCTCTTAATTAGATTCCAGTTTTTAAGAAAATTTAGTTAATGCAGTTAAAATCATTTAATTTGTCTATAAATTATACTAGTTATTCAAAAATACCGTCTTATTTTTATTGATACTCACAAATCTTAGTCTCTTTCTATTTAATTAATGTTTATTTTATTAATGGCTAATAAAAATATTTTAGTAAAAAATAATTAATGTTATTAACTTTTTGATGAGGTTTTTATATTAAGGATAAAAAAATATCTCAAAAAGTTCTTATAGTAGTATGTTCTAAGAGAAACAAAATAATTGTAGTGGTACTTGTTAGATGAAAATATTTATCTATAGGTGGAACTTTGAACTTTAACCCTATATATGCAACTTCAATTAACCAAGTTGGGCGGACAAAAGGAATTATAGACAGGTAAGCGCTTGTAAAAGTAGAGGGAAAACGACATTCATTAAGTTATATTTCTCAACAAAAGAAGCTTTATCATGGTTGGGCTAATTTTGCCAAAATAACTAAGTCTAAAATCTTCACATCCAACGTGTCATCTACCTTTACAATACCATCAGTACCATCTACACCAATCAACTTGCCTGTGGCACCACGCAATGCCCCACCCCCCATAATCTTTATTTTGTCTGATTTCCTAGGTACCACAGCCTCCATTTCATTAGGAAGGGCAGTCATCGTTTCGCCATTGCCACTGGACCCAAGAGCTACCCTGCAAGAGCCATCCTGAAGAAACAAAGACAACAGTCACAACAATATCAATACACGGAAACCAGGTAAATGGGATGAGTAGTTAAGATAAAACGGCTCCAGTGCTTCACACCATAATCGGTCTAATCTGGTCAAACAACTTGGCCTAGAAATCTAAAAGGACATGCATATGTACAAGCAAAAATTTTCAGGTCAACATACCGGAAGAACCTCTTTTATAACTCCAACAGATTCCTCTCCAGCCCTGTGTACATTGACTAATATGTCGGGGATAAACCATGGCCCTTCGTTTCCTTCACCTGCAACAAATTAAACCAACAAATTAAAAAACTAGAGATAAGAAAAATACATCATTTTATATTTTTGCTGTTGATCCATCAGATAGGTAAAGCAAAGACAAAAATTATGCTATGTACAAGAATGGAAAGATAAACAATTATCCTGATGAGGGTGTCTACTAGGGAGCTTTGGCAAATTGGTAGGCACATGAGATGAGGTATCACATTTGAACTAAAATCGTCCTAATAGAATTGTCAATTTATGAGCTAAAACTGTATAAATAAATTAGCAAATAGCACCAAGATGTAACGTATGAACAAGAATAGCCACTCCATACTCAAAAACGTTAGACACAAACATGTGGTGAATTGCAGGATTGTCACCATCTTTGTATTAAATAAATGCACCATGATGAGGGTAGGATACTAACTAAAGAACAAATATCAATACAACAGACGCTGGTAAGCCTACCACTAGTTCTCAATTTGGAAGACAAAGATTTACAAGTTACTATCACATATGAGGAGAATTAATCACATCATAAAGTTACCTCGTGATGTAACCATATTGACAACCCACAAAAACAAGTGTACATACCAAATCAATCTTTCAAATTGACAGAGCAAACTTACCCAAAACTGGAGACATCATGTCCAGACCCCCAGTGCCCGGAGTCATAGGCTGTCCACCAGGCGTGCCAGGAAGATAAGATGCTGAATTCGGGGTCATAGGCTGCCCACCAGGTGTTGATGGCAAATATGGGCTTGGAGCATTGGCTGCAATACAACCCCACCCACCAGAAATGTCAGAATAAAAATCAAACTTCAAATATACAATTTAAAGGGACAAGTAATAAGTCGTGCAACCATAGGCAGAATTGTCCCGCGGTGTCCCAGCTTCACTATAATTGCCACCTGGAGTGCTAGCCCAACCAGCACCGGGAGTTGGGGCTTCATATGCCCGTGAAGCAGGGCTTCCGGGCTGAAAGATTAGAAAGAAAAAAAGAGAGTAAGTACAGGTCCCTCATATGAAGTTGTAGAGTAACTGAAGTAAGCTAAATCCCTTTACCTGGTACTGTGGACTGGCTCCCCAAGAGCCCGGATTTCCGTCTTCCCAGTTATCCCTGATTTTATTTTAACCATCAGAATTCATAAATCACACACATCACATACACTATATGCTACTAACTTAATAGTGCTACAGAATGCACACAGGTAAAAATACTTTTAACTTCCAAATTATCTGTTGGATAGAACAATTAGAAAGAAGAGCCCAAATTAAATTAGAAGGAAGAAATCTTTTTATTAAAGGAGAAGGCAGGTTAAACAAAAAACAAAAGGGGCAGTGTATGGGGGTCTTTGGAGGGGGATATGAAGAGCTTATAAAAATGGCTTATGGTTCACATAAACTCCTTTTGGCTTAATCCTGTATGTTTCATTATAAAATTTATGGCATTAGCATAAGCAATAAGCCCTCATGTGATAGGAGTTAATCAAATAAGTGTTCAATTAAGTTGTTCACTTGATTGCACCCCTATTAGCCCAATTAAGAACGGTGATGTTAAGACAAACCTTGGAGGACTCATTGGGGTATAAGGATTCCATGCTCGATCACGCATAGGTGTCCTCATTCCATCATGAATAGGTGTTGCTACAAATAGCAGTACATTTAACAAATATTAACAATTATCTCAACCCTATAAAATAAATCAATAAAAATGTATAACAAAATCAAACCAATAAAAATGTACAACAAAATCAAACCAACCTCCAGGATCTCTCATGGGAGTCATGTACGGATGTAAGGGAGTCCGAGAAGGATGCATAGGGGTTTCACTTCCCATTCCATAGCGAGATGTATCACTGGTAGAATACATAGAATCAGATTGTTGAACATTTTCCAAATTGCAAAATGAATCACAAATATAATATGTACATATAAGTTATAACTTACCGATGTGGGGTTACAGCCACATTGTCAGATATATGGTTGCGGTCAACTGCAAACAACCAAGTAAGAGACCATGTAAATACAGACATACATGCAGTTCAAGTGTTTTCCCGGACTTACAAGACATACCTGTCACAACCTTCATCTGGGACTCCAATTCCACACGAACCATTGAGCCTTTAGCTTCAATAACACGCCCACGATAACCTTTATATGGGCCCTGGCGCACTTTAACAGTCGTACCGGCCAAACCATCATGCCCCCTTCCACCTCTATGCCTCCCCCCGGCTATATCACATCCAAATAAATTAACATCAGACAGATATCATAGAAAATGGTACATAAACTGATTGAATGTTCCAGCATATAATACAAGTTTTACACATACAGTCAATTGGAGGCCCTCCTCGAGAAAACCTCCTTGGGGATGGTGGAATACGATGTGGACTTCTAAGGCTGGCAAATCTTGAGTTGGCCTAAAGAAAGGAAAGGAATACCTTAAGAAAAACACTATTACAAGGATAAAACTAAAAAACAATAGGCATAAAAATTCACATAAAAAATTGGTTACATTTCTGTCACCATTGGAGCGTGAACCTCCCACAACTACACAAGATTGGGCCTTAGCACATATAAAGCCTGCATGTTCAAGATGATGGCGATCAAAGATGAACAAGATTCCTCTGAATATGTGTTCCACAGGACCTTGTTTTCCCTAACCAAGACAAAAACTATATGTAAAAATCTGAATATTTACTTTCAAAAATATATAGCCAAAAGTAAGAATCTCACTTTGCAGGGACCCTCAACAATCTTAACAACATCCTTTGATGATACCGTATTCTTAAACCTATCCTGCACATTTATTTTCTTCTCTATCTTACACTTGATCTCTCTTAATTTAACAAGCGCAACTTCAGGTCTGTCAGGAACTCCTTTAAGAACCTAGAAGAAGACAACAGATATTCATAATTTAATACACGTCCCAAACTTGTAATAAAAAACATCAAAAGTTGATCCATTAAGGTACTGACCTGAAATGCCTCGCTTTCCACACGAATGATCACACCAAAGCTCATATTACTGCACCGTGGAAATTAAGTGAGAGAAGTTTGACATAGCATACAGGCAATGTGCTATTCCTAACCCCAAGCACAAGAAAAAGCTTACTCAAGCAACACAAGGTCGCGAAGTTCATAATCCCCAATTCTTGTAACTCCGGTGGTGACTTCAGAACTTTCTACAACATCATCTGCAAATACGCGGATCTAAAGAGGATATTTGTGTCATTTCTGCACTACAAATAATTAGATAATCACAAACCTTTCGGCAAAACTTTGAAGGGATCATAAAACTTACATGCTCTTTTGTTGTATCAGATATTAAGATCAGGACATGCTGCTCAACTTTCACAACCATGCCAGTAGCTCCCTCTTGAGCCCCAGAAACAACCTTAACATGGTTTCCAGGTTCAAAATATTTACAAAGTTCCTTTTCATTTACAGCTATAGTTCTCTGAAAAAACAAAGTTAAAAAAATAGATCAACATGAACACAATGTATTACTAATCACTGGACATGCAAAACTGGTAGAATATGCATGTAAGAAAACCAATCAAATATCAATTTGTACTTACTGGAAGATCCTTAATTTCTGGCCGTATGTGAACATTATCTTCATCAACTTTCTCTACCCAGCCCTTCAAGTTCTTTAAGTCTCCTTTGACAATAATGACAGCATCACCTTTCATAAAGTGACCTTTCTTTCTGTTTGCAAACAATGTTGAAAGACTAGCTACATCACCGTCTCCACTCTCCCCTGGTTTACGAAATTTTTCAAGCTCATCAAAAGTAGGTTTGATGTTCTGAGCACTAATGGATTTTATTGATACAGTTTTATATAAGAATCCATCTTTGAACATCATGCCTCCAATGGCATCAAATCGTTCCCCATAAGCATCACGTCTATGCTCCACACGTATGTGCAGCTCTCTGAATAGAAAGCACAAAATTAGTCGTATAAGGTAAGAAACAGAAGACATTCATTAACAGAAAGGAGATAGAGCCACCAATACCTTGCTTCATCAACATTCATAAAACGGGGAGGAGGAACAAAAGCCTTCTTTTTCACAACTTCTCTACCTTCCTGCACAACACAAGCAATTTGTACAAAAAACTGAGATTTGGGCAATTTAAACTTTCAAGAAAGATAAATATTGGCTGAATAGAATGCATGAATTCAACAAGACACTGGAACATTTCATACCAATTTGTTTGCAAGTGCCTGTAAGTCTATTCTTGGAATTAGTTTCACAGTAACCCGCTGCCGCACATTATCGACATCTACTACCTATAGAAGAGATATTTGCTGGTAAATTAAGAAAAAGGAATGGCATCGTGTCAATTTTCTAGAATATGATGCATACTTTCGCAAGATCCCCTTTATATGTCCCAATCTTCATTCTGACCCAGGTATCTCTGGCAAGATCAATAGCTTTGCTTTCAACTGACAGAACATCAGTCATTTCTCTGATTGGAACAAGTGTTATTTTTTGGCCAAATATATTGCGAAGACCCTTGCAAGCCTGAAAACATATGCACAATATTGTAAAAAGAATCACAACCCTATCCATAAAGTTTCATGTTACTTATTAAGTATTAACAACAGACACACACACAAAAGAAATACCTCTCTGACATGGGCTTCTTTATCTGCTTCCACATATATATAGTTTTTGAGGTGATCTAGAGCAATAGCTGATCTGATTTGCAATTCAGACCCCCTATCTATGTACTTTTGCATGAGGCAGACCGCTGTTTCTCGCTCACGACCAATCTAATGAACAAAAACCAAAGAATATATGACATGCTTCTTATATCCTTAGAAAGAACAAGAAAATTGTCAAAAATGGATGGGAATGGGGTCATGGATCATACCGCACACTTGATCATCCACAGCTTTGGATCTCTCACAGATGGCAAAAGAGCCTGTTGTTCTACATCTGTAGTTTCTTCATCATAGTCTGTCAAACGCCTTCCGTACCTTTCCTGAATGCTTCTGGCCATCGCCTCAAGATCTTCATGATCTTCTTGGTGATGTGGCAGTATTCGATGGTTAGGACGTGACCTTCTACCATCATCTTCTTCTGGAAGATCAGCTCCTCCCTCGACAATGAAGTCTGCATGTTTTACCAGTTGTTAACTTATCTACATAAATAATAGATGTATTTCACACAACACAAAGTAGCTGAGAACCTCTGAGACAACAACTCTATAAACACAGGGAAACCATTCCCCAACAATCAGTCACACATGAAAGAAAATCTAACATCACAATAAAATATAAAATATACATACACATTTATGAAAGGCATGTCAAAAGGCAGAGACAGAAGATTTTAAGCAATCCACATATTCTGTAATTTGTATTCATGTTTCATGCAAGCTCTACAATTCTACAGACTGTTTTAAAATTAAAACATAAAAATTATGTTAGTGTGTTTTTTTATTGGAATTTCTTGTACCAAACTTGTTCTGCATAATCCATATTTAGAGTACAAAATTGTTTTCATCACATTTTACATGATTTTATTTTCTTTAATGAGTTTTCATGGATTCTATACTCTCACTTAAACCACCACTAACACCAATGCTTTCAAAACTTACTGTGGAAACAGATTCCATTACTTTATTTATGTTTAATTCAGAGAAATTATTCTATGAAATAATTCTCAAAAACATGCTGTTCAATGTTAATTATACTCCAAATGGTAACAGACAATAGAAGACAGTGACTTTGAAAACGACTGTTGTTTTTAGATACCCTTCAATAAATCACAGGTTTATACTTCAAAAATTTAAATCTAAAGGCAACAGGAAAAGAGAGTATAACTACCAATTACAATACCGGATCCTATGAAAATGCATTTGAGCCACATTGACATACTTTTTCATCTCAGTAACAAGTTTTCTTCTCAAACGAGTAGCTCTCTGAACTCTGAATCAATAAAAACTCAACTACAACAAGCCCCCAAAACCAATCAGAAAAAACAACCAAAAGAAAATGTATGAACCTTGGCTTTAATAAAGAGAAATCAAGACCAAAACCGGTGAGCACAATTGCATCCCAATGCCGACAATAACAAACATGACATTGAATTTACATCAATAAGAAACAAACTCGTGCAGTATCTGCAACAAATAACATATCCATCCATCATGAGTTATCAGGAATGGCGAATTCCAATCCCACCAGGGCCAGAAAATAAACCAAAAGAAGATGCCACAAATTTCAAATCTCCTTCCATACAGAAAGTATCATCGACACAATCCAAAATATCAAATTGATACTGTAAACAGACAGAGTCGGTTAAAACACCCCCAATTGCAAACACAAGATACCCTATCTGATATAGGTTCAAATCAACCACAACCTTAACACAAACCCTAAATTCCCAATTCCAACCCTAATTTCTCCCCAATTCGTATCCAACCGGATTGAACTCTCTATAACCTAACCGGAAATGAAAATTAAGAAAACAACAAGCCATGGAAAACGTACCGTCTTCTCCTTCCTCCTCTTCCTCCTCCTCGTCGCTATCAACGACGGCCTCCTCATCGAAGAAATTGGAAGCGGAAGCCTTCTTATACTGGCGCCTCCGACCACCACCACGTCGGCCATCGAAATCCTCGTCGTCGTCGTCCTCTTCGTCGTCCTCGTCAACTTCCTCGGCGTCGTCGTCGATGAAGCCAGATCTTCTCCGCTTCCTGCCGCCACCGCGCCCTCTATCGTTATCCTCTTCCTCCTCCTCAATTTCCTCGTCGAAGTCGGCCACCTGCTCATCCTCCTCCTCGTACTCGTCGTCGTCATCATCCATTCCTCGGTGACTCATGGCGCAAACCCTAAGATTTCTGATGCGAGTGGTGCTGCTCTGCGTGAAAGGCTACACAGATTTATGGTAACACATCAAGTTAACAACGGAGCCCGTAAATATAATTAATAATTTATTATTGTTGTATGCATAACACATACATGAAAAATAAATACACTCAGCTGTAAAACTTGGACCTTTTTTCACATTTTCTTTCCGTTGCCCTAATATCAATGGCGTAACCAGGGGTGTTCTAAATATTACAAATAGAAATTTAAATCATTAATAACATTTAAACTATACATAATACATAATTAAAAAATACATCAGATCAAACTAATTATTAATCTCAAACAATCTTCGTCAAAAAAACTCTCAAACTATCAAATCGTCATCTTAGGTTTTTTGTAATAAGAACTAAAATAGTTGTCTTTGAAATACCATCATTTTAAAATTTTGAGGATTAAAATATTGTTTAAAAGTTTTGTAAACTGAATTACTGCTTAGAAAGCTTTTAAGGTACTTTGGTACACACATATGCCACGATAATTTTATTATATGTGTATACTTTTAAATGTTTAAATAATTGAAAATATGAAATTAATCTGTATATATATATAGAAACATACACTGGTACACATACATGCTAAGATAAAATTGTTATATGTATACTTTTAAATATTTAAATAATTGAAAATATTATATACATGTATATTATTTGGATTGGAATTCCAGACCAACAAGATGGAGTCACTTCAATTTCTATGTACTTTATGTGTGTTTCAGTCAAGAGAGTTAATGAAATACTTAAGATTAACCGTCTGACTAGAATAGTTTACTTTACTTGAGTTTAATGATGTTCTTAATAAGTTTTCTCGTGATGCCCTACGGTGCACAAACATGGACATGTAACTAACCAATTATAATTCAATGGCTCATCACCAGCAAAGGTAGATCATACTATAACAAGGGCATTAATGAGAATTTGGAGGGGGTATGTGTTGGAATTTGGTGAGTATATAATTTCCATTGGGAGTAAAAGTATTATATTTGATGAACTTGTAGATAAGTGAAAAAAATGGTGATCTATACTTGTAAAATTATATATAATATATTCATAAATATATTATTGGTGGATGATTTTGTTAACATGTGAAAAATATAAAACAAAAGTAAACAAATAAAGACATTCGAATTAGGTTATCCTACTCAATATATTTATAAATTCAATCAAGTCAATGAAGCAAAACTTCACTAAACTCGATCATTATGTCCTAAGTCATTTTCACAAATAATAATCGCTCGATTATTTAATGAAAGTCTTTGCATTAAGTATTAACTTTAACAATAATTAAATTCAATTTTATCCATAAATGAATAATATAATGAGTATTATGTTCCTCATCCCATTTGGGAAACCAAACACATACATAGATTATTTTTCCATTTGAAATACATATTATACATATGAAACGAAATATTAACATTGATCAAAAAACATACATCACACAAAAGTATTTGATACATAAATAGTAATGGAGTGGATTGCATCCAAATTTAACAAAAAAAAAAAGTTTAGTCACACATTTTCATGAGGGTTACCCAAAGATCAAAAGAAAACAAGAGAAAGAAAGGGAACTAGAAAAGATCACTCATTTTTAAGTCTCCCCTCAGGGTTACAATGTCTCTACATAGTGTTCCTAGCCTCCCACCATTTAAAAATAACCTAAAATATAACCTAGAACCTTTTATATGGCCTTCAAAATGATCGGAAGAGTTGTTGATTGCGATAGTAGTGCCATAGCGCGCTAATTGGTATTGGGGCGCAAGTGCATTTTTTCCACAAGGGATAGGGTACACAAAGTGATGCATGAATCTGAAAACATTTGCATTTCTTGTATTTTCTTCCATTTCCAAGGGCTCCAACCTATCAAAATGCATTAAATTCTGTAAGCTAAAAATAGGGACAATTAGGGATATTTTTTCTAATTAAATGAGCTATCAAGGACCAATTTAAATTCAGTTTTCATAGAGAAAATAACTTAAATTTGACAACTAACAATATGATTACAAATGATGGCTCAATGATAATTACTCATGGAGATTTGCTAGTAATATATAGGAGATAAGAGAAATCCAACCAAAAACATAATTATGAAGGATCATTATTGCATCCCCATATATGGACTCATTTATGCGAATGGAGAACAGACGTGGTGCAAAATGCATTTAAGAATATGCCCCCCAGGAATAACTCACAATAGTGGAGAATAGACATAATGCATCCTTGTGTGTAGACTTATCCACATAAAGTTATATATGCATCACAGCGGATGTACCATTGGTGGGTTGGCCTTTGGTTAACTTCTTCTTTCTATCTCATAGGTGTTTTATAGATTATAGAGATAAAATTATTCTTACTTAGGACATTTGTGGAGTTTGAAGAAAGAAAAAGAAACCTTATAAATTTGAAGGTTATGATTGAAAGATTTAAACCCCTTATGATTTTTCTTTTTGAGACTTATTTGAAGTTTGTAACGACTCTTTATTTTTTAACAATGACGGTTATGATGAGGTCCATGTTGAGGAGGCACAAGGTCAAATTAGTGGTGTTTGGTGTTTAGAAAAATAAGATTTTTATCTTATTTTGGAAAATATTATTTCTTTTCACCGAGCTATATAGAAATTGTTATTTGTCTTGGTATATTACAGGGGTTTATTCTAGTGTTATTCCTTTTGTTTTGGAGGATATTGAGAGCACTTATTCTTTTTGTAGGGGATTTTAATGAAATTACTTCCCCACAAAACAAGGTTATAATTTCTCCTTTCACAAAAGCATTTGAAATGTTGAACAAGATGTGAAAATGTAATTTGCTTGATGTGGATTCGAATGAAAAAACTTTACTTGGTATTTGAAAGTTGAAGAGTTTCCTTTGAAGAAGAAAAAATAGACAAGATGACTTGCGATCTCAATTGACATAACAAAATTCAAAAGCCTTTGTCCAACTTTTGACAAAGGTTTATTCAAATCATAATACTCTAATTTTGATTCAGTTTAGTGTTGCTAGACTAGATTGTAGTCAAAGTGTAACATCCCTGATGTTTTGTATTAGAAAAATAAATAAAGAAATTAAATGGGTTATAATAATAATAATAAGGGGAAATAAGAATTTAAAATGGAATTTTATGGGAATGGAATCAGGACCCTAATGCGTAGTGTGGCTGGGACGCGTAGCGTCAGGTATGAATTAATGAGCTGACGCGTAGCGCTAGTGTCACGATTCAGTTTTAAACAACGCATGCAAACAGTTTGGGCAAAGACACTTTTCTTCCCTTTTCTCTTTTCCTTTGAGTCGATTCTGCTAGGGCTTGTGGATTCTTGCGTTTTAGGACCTTGGGAGGTGAGGTGATGCCTATGGGAACCTCCATTTTGATTCTTTCCTTCTTTCCCCTCATGGAACCGAATTTGCATGTGATAATGGGAGCCTTGAGTCTAAATTTTAATGAGTTTGGGAGCTTGAATGATGAGTTTGGAAGTGTGAGGGAGGAAATGTACTAATCGGTTTGGTGTTTTGGTAACCGTAGATGCCGGAACGAGCGTTGGACGAGCGAGCGATGAAGCGGACATCAGATTTGAAAGAGGAACAATGAATCAAGTGATCGGAGGACGCAACCGACACCTCGAGTAAATTTTAGAAGCTTGGAATCGAGGTAAAGGGGTGTTCAGGTTATAATTAATTAGGATTAAGATATATGATAACTTCGGAAAGCTTAGAATTATTTAGAAAAAATATTGTGGATGAGGTATGATAGTTAAATATAATTAATATGATTTTACGTGTACGTTTGAATATAATTGAGTTATTGTTTGATGAGGATTTTAGTGATTTGGATAGATGTGGACTAGAAAGTAATGAAATATGATAATTATGGGTGTTGATATATATATGGGTGGCTTGATGAGATTGGTGTTATATTGCATGATATGATGATGGTGTATATGAATAACATGGCTTGTGATGTGGGCTTGACAAGTCGGTCTCCCTGTGTTGTGAATATAAGTCAGTTTCTGACTATATGTGTGTGTGTGTGTGTGATATGATTATGATATGCCATGTATGCCATGTTTTTTTATGATTATGTGGTGTGGGACGACCAACGGTATGTATAGCCCCTCGTTTTCTGGCTCCCGTGGCCTTTGTGCCCAGTTGAGCTACCCAGTGGTTAGTGGAAAGCCAAGTCGGGCTTGGTGAACCAAGTCAGGTTCACGGAATGTCAAGTCGAACTCCCAGCTGAAGGTCAATCCTTAGAGTATCCAGATACCAGGAGTCAGATGCATGCAAGTCAGTTGTGGATCATGTGAAATTGATTATTGATGTATGATTATAATGAATTATGAATTGAGAATGTGATATGGATTGGTGCATGTATGACTTGGATCATTTTATGGCATTGTGATGAGTTTGTGATGTTAATTAAGTTGAGAAATAATATACATATATGTATGGTTGTGGAGAAGGAAATTAGGGAAAGAGATAGTAGATATATGAATATATATATATATATATATATATATATATATATACTTATATGCATAAGTGCAGGGAATTGGAGGAAACCATTTCATAATGTAAACTGTAGGTATTGTTAGATTTCATTATTCTGTCATGTATTAATTATGATATGTCAAACACTTACCCTTACTGTTGTTTAATTTTAGTGACCAGTGACAGGGAAGATGCTAATGCTGCGGAGGTGCGCCAAGCGGAAGATTGATGCCAAGGAAGGATGAATTAATGTAGTAGATAGTTATGTAAAAGTTTGTAATTTGATGGATTTATTTTTGATAAATTATGAATGTGATTGTGTGTAATGGTTGAAATGATTTGGTAGTTTAAGATTAACGATGATGATTGATGACAATGTGATTAATTGATTATAAACTATGGCACAGAGCCCAATTGTGTGAATGTGGAATGCTATTGGCAGGTTCTGTTGAATTGCATGAATGTTGTATGTGATGTGCTTAATATCAAATTGAAGGAGGTATTGGATATTTTTAGCAATTATGCATATAGTTAGTTTTGTGGATTTAATGAACTAAATAGGTGATTTGGAGATCCGGCGCGTTTCGGGACCCCCGGAAGGTGTCAATAGCTCCCCTAGGACATTTAGAATTTGTGTGCATTGGCCTTAGGCCATTTGGAACCCATTTAAGGTGTTTGGTGTAAAGGTTTTGCACCTAAATGGTTTAAACTGTAAATTGTACATAACTTAAGCATATGATAGAATTTTGGCAAACAGATAGCGTCAACAGTTATGGAATGGGAAAAACATATGGCCCACGAAGTTTCATGATAATCGGACCTGAAACGGGCCAATTGGGTAGGTTAGAAGTTGACCGGCTAGCCTAAAATATGTAACAACATACTGCCATGCTCACGCTACGTGTGGGGCTGACGCGTAGCGTGAGGTGCGCAGCAAGGGCTGATGCTACACGTGGGGCTGACACGCAGCGTCAGGCCCCTGTTTCTAGTTTTTGGATTATTTTTATTCTGATTGAGTTTTTGACGATGTAAATAGATATATAATCCTTATTTTGAAACTGTTTAGTAAAAATAAATATTCCTTGAATTAAGATTTAATTAAATTAATTATTTGTAAAAAATAAACTGTGAAAATCATTAAAACGATTAAAAATAAATATAAATTGACACAGGTTATCACACAAAGACCATGTTTAGTTTTCAGACCATGTGGTTATCCCATTACCTATATCCAAAAGTGGTTCAACATGCTTGGTCAAAAAAAATATAACATTCTTGATGCGTACAAAAGTTGGATGAGGATTCTACTATTCTTAATAAGGATGTGTTCAAGAATATTTTTCCAAAGAAAAAATTTATTGAAAGAAGATTGGTCAATATGCACAGAAGTATAGATATGGGTTGCTTTCACTCTTTATGGCTTCTTCAAAATCATCTTTGATGGTTTAGAGTCAGACTTAGAAGAGGGGTTGAATAAGTCTTAACTCATTTTTACTTGTTCTTACAGACTCTAAATAATTAATATTTTTGGATGGACCCTGAGAGTAAAGAGAGAATCACACAATAAATTTATACTGGTTCACTTCCAAAGCTGAAGCCATGTCCAGTACCTTCAGACTTGAAGGATTTTCACTATTGTAAAAACACCTTTTACAACAACAGCACCAGACCAATACACCAAGTATTCTTGACTCTAGCCACTCCTAACCTAAACCCAAGTATTGTTTCAACAAGACACTCCTGGCTTTAAACACCTAAGTATTCTTTCAAAAGCTTTTTTGGGTCACAAAGTGTTTCCCACTTATATTACAAGCTAGTGAACAACACCAGACACAATACCCAGAGATAAGTGATAAAGAGTTTTATGTTACAACAAATAACTCGGCATACAAAGATATGAAGTATAGAGACAGGTACACTGAGTTACAGACTACGATTGGTCGAGGTCTGCTAGAAGCAGAACCACAAAGAAGACTTATGCAAAGGATACAAGAACTTAGAAACTTAGGAACATTTACAATGAATGTCTTCTAGACTTGTGGTTCTTTTAAGAGATCAAAGAGTGTCCAATCTATCAACTCGAACATGCATTTTGAAATCTTCTCATATTTATAAACTTCTTGAGATAACCGTTGATTCAACCAGTGACGGGAATAGATCCGTTGATCTTTTCAAGGGTAGGATAAGTATGTATTTGTAGAGCCTGAATCTGTCATGCTTCAAAGATATATACCGAAATGGTTTGCCTCAATAGTCTTTATCAAAAGATGTCTTTTTGCTTATCCATTTTAAGCAATTGGGTGCATCTTTATAGTTGTTGACCTTTAGGCTTTTTGATTTGCTTAGGTTCAGCTTTTTCTGACATTTCGGGATATGTGAGATAGTTTTCTTGATTGATGTGAGCAGTCTTTCAACTTTTTTATTTGTTACCTTTTTTATGATAGACACAGAGTTGATATATGGAAGTCCTTGTAGTCTCTTATTCAAAAAGAAAATATTCTTTCCAGGCGCTTTTGGAGGGAAAAGAGTAATCATCCTAGGGTTTGTAGCTTCAATCAAGCTTGATTCATTGATGCCTCTGATGAGTACAAACTCTTCACTTCAAGAGTGATTTTGAGTTTACGGTCTCCCCTTCTTTCTTGCGATTAAAGCATTATGGACTTTCCTATCACACTAATAAAAAAAGTTAGACAAACCATACAGACAGACTTGATTTTAACTAAAAGTCTTGATGAGTGTTATTAAAAAATCCTAGGGGTTCAGACTTCTTTAGTCTTGATATAAGACTTGGTTCTAACAAACTTTAAAAGGATTTTGAGACTCCATTTTAAGCTTTTGGCTTATTTCTGGAAGGTGTCTTAATTATGGTAACCTGATACATTTTATTTCCATATTAAGGAATTTGTTTTTCTATAAATCGAGTGCTCTGACTTTAAAAAAGACACCTTATTACTTTGTACTCTCTTTACACAAGTTAGTTTTTTCCTTGCTTATTCTAAGTCCTTTTCTATCATAGGATTAAAGTTGTAATCCTTGATTTTCATTGTGCTCTTGGACTAGAGTGTTTTGTGTCTAGGGTGAGAGATAATGATTCTCTAGAGATACATTGAGACCACTTTGATCTTATTAGGATTGAGAAACAAGTTGTGAGGAAGTTTTACATTAGGTAGATAGTTCAAAAGTTTAAATAGATACCCTTATAATTGTTTTAAATTATAGTGAGAAAATTCTAAGTCGTTGGGTTGGGAGACTGGAGTAGATCATAATGGTAGTAATTGAACCAGGATATTTCGCGGTGTTGTATCTATCTTCCCTTAATTTCTTTACTTAGCATATTTTCTATATATTGTTTATATTTTGTTGGAGTTAAATATTTGTTTTGAATAGTTTTAATATTTTTATTCTCTTTATAAAAGGTTTTAATTTGTTTTATAGGTTTGTTTCTTTTCCTATTTTATCTTGTTTATAAAGATTTGTTTCCTTCACCAATATACATGGATAAATTATTTGGAATAAATCTTTTATTGTTGTTTATATCATCTTTTATATTTCTTATCAAAAGGTTTTAATCTTTTAAATATATTTCCACTGCATAAAGATTATGTTTTTATCAAAGAGTAAAAATTGATTAAAGTTTTTACAAACTTGCATTACCCAATTCACATCTCTCTCTTGGATAATGGTTGTCATGTCTAACAAGTGGTATGAGAGCTTCATGCTTTAGTTAAATTTTAATCGCTTAAAGTTAAAGATCTTAATTATTTATTGGAAAAATACTTGGTTATGAATTTGATAAATCGCCATTCTTTAATGGTGTGCATTTTAAATAATAATGAAAATGATAGTTTACATGAGAATTCAAACAAGACTTGCGACAAAAAAGTTTTAAAAAATTGCTACCATAAAAAGCCAAGGTTTTTTTAAAAAAAATTTCTAAATGATAAACCATTGATAAGTCTTGAAAAGACTTAATAATTTCATCTTTAATTTAACTTAATCCATCAATTATTGTTGAGTTTGGCATTATTATTTAATGAATTGTCATTCTTTCCTATTTTAATTATTTAATTCAAATGTGTTTAAATTGTGCAAGAAAATGGTTTAAAAAGATAAGTACATAAAGAAATATGTATATTGAGAGATCCATTAACCTAGCGTACATACGCTAGAAAGCGAGCGTACCTACGCTATGCATTTATATGTTTGTATTTTACAGGATCTAGGTGCAGGAAATCTAGCGTATACGCTAGAATCCAGCATACATACGCGCAGGAGAAAAAAGCCCAAATGCAAGTCTAGTGAGCCAGCGTACATACGCTGGAATCCCAACGTACGTACGCGCACAAACAGAACCTAAAAAGTGAAGAATTGGAAAGTCACTGGCCCAACGTACATACGCTGGCCTCCCAGCGTACATACGTGTAGATCTAGTAAGGCGTGAAGTCACCCGGCATTCAAGTGAAGTCACCTGACATTCAAGTTAAAGTACCACGCTCAAGCGCCTAAAGATCACGCTTAAGCGTGAAGCTTGTTTGCCCGGTATATTATACTCCTTCAACGTGAATTGTTGTAGTAGTTACCATTAATTATTTTATTAGTTGCTGATTATATTTGTATACTAGTAATTTAATTATTGTATTATAATTAGTCATTCCTTTGTAATCAATTAATTAGTTTCGTTAGTTTAATTGTCAGAAAGTTTCCTTTTGTAATTAATTAGAGTTAGTTTAGTTAGTTTTTGCCTTAGCTATATATATAGTTGTAAATACTCTATAACTAACACAAGAACACACAGAAGCAATAACACTAATTCATTTTCTGATTTTCAATCCCTCGCTAAACTTTTTCCCTCTCTAAACTCTCTCTTTCATGGCTTTTCAAGTTCCACTTTCTGAAACCATTTCCATGGGTTGCTAAACTCTTATGGTTGGGATTGCTGAAGCTTCCAATGGAATCTTGAAGCTGCATTGAGGAAATTATCTTCTGAAGCATGAGGAGAACAAGCTGAGAAGTAGATCTACACTGTTAGATTGACAAATCCAGACCTGATTGAAGAATCTCACCAATGAGGAATCATGGTTGAGGCTTAGGTAACTTCTAGCTTCCTAACTAATTCAGGCCTAGTAATTAGGTGAATAGTTAATTTCAATCCCCAATTTCGCATTAGATTTCTCTGTCACTGAACACCTAAGGGATTAGGGTTCAATGCTTAGGAATTAGTGTTAATTACCTAAGGAATTAGGGGTTAACCATCTGTGAATTGTCCTCTTGAGTCTGAAGCTTGATTGAATCTTAATTGCATGTTTCTTGATGAAATTGTAAGCTGACGCAATCCTAACCTATCTTCCATCAATTACACTTCACCTTTTATATTGTTTCTGAAATTACAAAAACATAAAAATAATAGAAAAACATAAACAGAATGAATTTTACCTTGTGTTGTTCTGGTTCAGCTTGTACTAGTCTTAGATTGTGGTAATTACCTCAATCCCTGTGGGATGATCAAATATATTACAAATTTAATGATTGGTGCGCTTGCCAAAAGAATATAATTCTCGGGGAGATATGTATCAACCATCATCTAATACTATTATTTGCAATTATTATAGACGTCTTGGTCATATTTCTTATTTATGCAAATATAGAAAAATTATCATATGAGAAATAATGTTTCATGGAGTCCTAAAGTGTCAAAAGTGTTAGTCACTAACCCCTCAAAGACCCAAGATGAATTGGGTAGCAAAATATCCTACTATTAATTCATCTGTAAGGAAAATTTATAAAAAGCATGAACAAATTAGTCATGACAAAAGAACATCACAATGGAGAATGATTCCTAGACCAAAAGATAAATGTGTGTAACATGAGAAGAAAGTGGTCTTAACCAAAAATTCTCAAAATATGAACATGGATAAGTTCATCTCTCTAAAAGAGAAGTGATGGGTAAGGAAAGATAGTTTGTCAAATGGTAAGGCCAGGACATCAGACTTCTTTACCTTTTATGCATCTATTTTTATAGATTTAAGGTATGCATCTTACTAGCCTTGGGTAAAATGTTATAATCACATGTTTGCTTAAATTGGTTAATTGTTATTTTTACATGTTTATGCCTACGTTGATTACACATTGGCACACACCAAAGTATGCTCCCTAAATTGATATGGCATATAGACGTGCTAGTGGTTCTTAAGCTTTACCTTGATTGATTACATGCCAATATGTGTTTCATATGCTAATTGATTGCATACAAGTATGACATTAATCCTTGGCGTGTATGTGTCAAGTTGTCATGCTTAATATGTGATATTCTCTCTCTTTCTAGCAACTTGATCATAGTGTTTGCTTGAGTATGATTTAATCATGTTATATTACTGACATGAGCAAAAAAGTGCTCGTAAGTAATATTTCAACCAAACAAGCATCGAGAGAAAATCAAAATGGAGTGATTCTTTAAGTAGTTCGAACCAATGCTAAATAACAGGTCAAACCAATGCTAAAAATAGTTCAAACTAGTGACGAAGTTAGTTTGAACCAGTACATGAAGCAGTTCTAACTAATGCAATTAATGGTTCAAACCATCAACTAGTATCACTTTCATAATTTTCTTAAACCTATTTCATTTTAAGAGAAATACTCTAAATTTTTTTGGAAAATCATTTTCGAGAAGTATCTCTTATCAAATTGTTTTAACAAACTTTTTTTTATATCATTTACTTGTGTTTCTTGAAACCTTTTTCATGGACGAAGAAAAACTTTTAATTTTTTTTTTGGAAAATGTCTCTTCCTCAAAGCTTTCTCTTTTCATAATTCAAATTGAGTTACAAATTTTTTTCTATGAACTATGACCATCAAGTCACATCTAAAGATCCAAATGTCTTGGATACCTATATATTTTCTTTGAGTTTCTTTTATAGATCATTATCCAAATGTCTAATGTTGTATGCTACATGATTTCCTTATAGGTGTAGATGTTGATAAAAAATTGATTGGAAAAGTTAACTGTGATAAGTTGCTTAACAAGGAGGAGGATCATAATAACACATAACAACTTGATGAGGGATTATGCACTTGGAGCATAATCAGGGGACTCTATAGAGAACTAAATATGGGCTAACTACCTCATAAACTTAGAACCCCATCAGTTGTATAATTTAGGTTATTTTCCCTATATTTTTAGCCCTGTTTTGAGCGATAAAGCACCCTTTAACTAGTAGTTTTTCATTTATTTTATGAATGTCAAGCATCTATATAGAACTTGGTCTCTTTATGATTTTTCACTATGTTTTGTAGGAAAATAAGCAAAGAAAAACCAAGGAAAGCATAAAAATGAGAGGAGGCAGGCTGCTAATAATTCTACTATGTAAGCCATCCTTCATCTAGGTGAAAGGAAGAAAAAATAAGCCATGCATGCCAACACACTTTCTACTTAGTTTTTGGGCCATATAAAAGGTCAGAATATGAATTTTGGCTCATACAATGCAAGGGAAGACAGAGGAAAGGGTTTTGAAGGATTGTTCATCATTTCCCATCTTGGATCATCAAGTGCTTCAAGGATCCTTTGTAATTTTATGCTTTGAATCAATTGTAAGTGTTGCAATATGATCATGTATGGCTAATTTTCCTTTTTGTTAGGACTGAACAACCTTAGTAGGTTTATGATTTTATAATTGCTTTGGTTCCTTTTATAAAATTAATTGAGGTTAGTGATTTGATTTCTTGTTCTAAATGCATGTTTTAAACTAAAGAATGTTTCGATGTTTTCGAGCAGGATTAAGGTTAAATTACCTATTATCCTTGCTTTCTATGGACAGGATCAAGTATAACAGTCGTTAGCACTTGTTTCTAATGCCTATTCTATCCTTAATTGTCATAGGGATCTTCAATTAAGAATAAGGTTTAGGATCCTTTCTCTGAGGGATCAATTTTGGTGAAAATAAAGTTTTAGTAACTTAATTGCATAATTGAACCAAATAATTACAAGAGCATAAATTGAATAGGTATAGTTTGATCCTGACACCTTTCTTCTATTTCTCTGATTAACTAATTTTTATCTTTTGAAACTATTAGAAAAATCAAACCAATCTTTCTTTATGAACAACAAAAATGACAATTTTATGCATATAATTACAATGGTAAATTAGTAACAATTATCAAAGCTTTGTTGATATTTGGCAAGTCTCTGAATCAACAATCTTTTTCTTACTGAAACTACAACTGATTTGGTACACTTGCCAAATGGTTAACAAACCCTTTACTTTAAGTTTATTTAGGGCCTTATGTACTAGATAAAAATGTTATGCATATATTACCCCTTTGGTTTTTCAAAAGATTTTCAATTGCTAGACCTTAAGTGTTGTCTAGTATGTTTGTTCTTTTTTCCTTGGTTATGTTGGAAGTATGAACTAAGAGCCTATATAAGAGCATCACTTTGAACAAGACATTTCTATTAAATAGTTTAACAACCTTTTATGGATGATATCAAGTCTTCACATGAGTACACATTAAAAGTAATGATGTACTAGATAGACCTACCATGAGAATGTTATATGGACCATTATATGGTGTCATAAACGATTCTCAATATGATAATATTATATGTAGTCCTTTGACCTGGATTGACTATGATTTCTACATGAGAAGTTTGTTACTTTAAGACAATTAAACATTACCTGTAACAATGTGACCATAAAGGTTATAATTAGATAATGAACAAATCATACAGGGGATGTTAGTAATGTAGATGAGATTTGTCACTCTTATGTAATGAGAGTGATATCGATATGCCACTTGCTGAAGTAAGACTAAAGAAATGCATGGTCATGCTAAGAAGAATAAATATTAGATATTTATTATAGTAAAGTCTACTCTATTATCAAGTAAAATGAATTGGGTTATACAAGACTGACAACCACCATGCCTTGGGCTCAATTGGATACCATGACAAAAAGACCAAATGTATAAAATTTATCACTTATAGGTTATTTTGATAGTTATATTTAGATGATGAGGTATTGCTAGATGCCACTTATTTTATTATATTAAATATAAATATATTTAATATTGATCCGTCCTTTACGGGGGGTGTAAAGTTATGATCTTGAAACAGCTCAATCTGATACAAAGTGATGTGCGTAAAGGTTCAGATGTGGAGTGTCTTCGTATGTTGAGGCGGAGTCTGGACCACGCTTGGGCGGAGTGTAACTCGCTCTACGGCGATGTAGTAGTCCGCCTGGAATTGCCTCCTATGCTTTGACACGGAGTGCAGTGTACACTGGGCGGTGTCCCAGTCCGCCTGGAGGAGTCCTCTCAGCCCTGACCCGATTGGGGGTGGTACCTGCAATCGTTCTCCGACGCTCAAGTCAGTATTTCAGAATACTCATAGACTTAGAAAGACAGTCAGAGAGAATTATGCAAGTAAGAGAGAGAGTAAGGTTCAGAAATGGGGGGCCCCTGTATACCTTTTTGCTGAGGTTTATATACCTGTTACTGGTGCTGCATTATTGGTAGGGCCCGTTCCTTGTTTTCTATCATAAAGCAAGAAAGGTAGTGGGCCCCTGTGTTGTTCATGAGCACCATTATTGTAGTAGGTATTTCCACTTACTTGGGAAGCGTGAATGCTTTATTATTTTATTGTTATTCCCCTTTATGCGTGACAGCGTGATTCCCATTATTAACCTCTCAAGACAGAGTCAACCTCGTACCGGGGTTGTGAGTATGGGTTCGCTACGCAGTATGGGAAGTTCAATATTCTGCCAGTATTGAGCCTATGGCTTGGCGGAGTAACATGCATTCTGGCGGCGTTACATGCCTAGGCGGAGTAACATGCCTTGGCGGCGTTATGAGCCTTGGCGGAGTAGCATGCCTTGGCGGAATGATGACCCTTGGCAGGGTAACATGCCTAGGCGGAGTGTCATACCTAGGCGGAGTGACATGCCTAGGCGGAGTTACTTGCCTTGGTCGTATATACTCCGTATTTGAAGCGTATTTACCTCGTTCGAAATGCTGACCTGGCAAAGCATTAAAGCCATGCTCTTGGGGACCGGTGTTAGGACCGGATCATATGCCCCCTAGCTTGTTATAGTGACTGGAGGAGTCACTGTAATAAGCTATAACACTCAGGTTTAGCTTTTATAGGCGTGGGTTTAGGCGGCGTTTGCTAGTTCAGGATTTACGGACAAGTGTTTTCATGCATTTGTTGCTTGTCATTACTTGTCACGCCTGTTATTAAAGCGCCTCAAAACCACGTCTCGTCGTTTCAATCTCTCATTGCCACGTATGCCATGGATTCCGTAAGGAGGCGGAATAGCCTCTTAGGAATTTCAATGAAATTGGATTCCGTAAGAAGGCGGAATGGCCTCTTAGAAATTTTAATGAAACAGATTCCGTAAGAAGGCGGAGTAGCCTCTTAGGAATGTCCAAGAGTTGAATTCCGTAAGAAGGCGGAGTAGCCTCTTAGGAATTTGGATGAAACAGATTCCGTAAGGAGGCGGAATAGCCTCTTAGGAATGTCCAAGAGTTGAATTCCGTAAGAAGGCGGAGTAGCCTCTTAGGAACTTCAAAGAAGTAGTATTCCGTAAGGAGGCGGAGTAGCCTCTTAGGAATTTGAATGAGTTTGGATTCCGTAAGAAGGCGGATTAGCCTCTAAGGAATCTCCAAGGAGTTGAATTCCGTAAGAAGGCGGAGTAGCCTCTTAGGAATTTCAATGAGATTGGATTCCGTAAGAAGGCGGAGTGGCCTCTTAGGAATTTCCAAGTAGATTCCGTAAGGAGGCGGAATAGCCTCTTAGGAATTCCAATGAGATGGATTCCGTAAGAAGGCGGAGTGGCCTCTTAGGAATTCCAATGAGTTGTATTCCGTAAGAAGGCGGAGTGGCCTCTTAGGAATTTCAATGAGATTGGATTCCGTAAGAAGGCGGATTAGCCTCTTAGGAATCTCCAAGGAGTTGAATTCCGTAAGAAGGCGGAGTAGCCTCTTAGGAATTTCAATGAGATTGGATTCCGTAAGAAGGCGGAGTGGCTTCTTAGGAATTTCCAAGTAGATTCCGTAAGGAGGCGGAATAGCCTCTTAGGAATTCCAATGAGATGGATTCCGTAAGAAGGCGGAGTGGCCTCTTAGGAATTCCAATGAGTTGTATTCCGTAAGAGGGCGGAGTAGCCTCTTAGAAACTTCCAAGGAGTTGAATTCCGTAAGAAGGCGGAATAGCCTCTGAGGAATTTCCAAGGAACTGGATTCCGTAAGAAGGCGGAGTGGCCTCTTAGGAATTTTAATGGAACAGATTCCGTAAGGAGGCGGAATAGCCTCTTAGGAATTTCAGTAAGATTGGATTCCGTAAGAAGGCGGAGTAGCCTCTTAGGAATTCCAATGAGGTTGGATTCCGTAAGAGGGCGGAGTGGCCTCTTAGGAATTCCAATGAAGTTGATTCCGTAAGAAGGCGGAGTAGCCTCTTAGGAATTTCAATGAGTTAGATTCCGTAAGAAGGCGGAGTGGCCTCTTAGGAATTCCAATGAGTTGTATTCCGTAAGAGGGCGGAGTGGCCTCTTAGGAATTTCAATGAGATTGGATTCTGTAAGAAGGCGGAGTGGCCTCTTAGGAATTCCAATGAAGCACAATTTTACAAGTGTTGAACTTACTTGAACTTGTTGGGTAGTGCTTGAGTTTGTTACTCATATACTCCGTAAAACATTGGTAGTTAGGCGGAGTCAAGCTTTGGATGGAGTGTTCATCCTTTTGAACTTGGACCGGAGTGTAACTCCTGATCAAATGAAAATTGTTGAATCCAGGATTGCTATGGTGCAGCATATAGCTGTGACACCGATTCATCCTGCAAGAAATTGGTTAAACCTTTGAGGTGGTATGGTGCAGCATATAGCTGTAACACCAATTCATCCTGCAAGAAATTGGTTAAACCTTTGAGGCGGTATGGTGCAGCATATAGCTGTGACACCAATTCATCCTGCAAAAAATTGGTTAGACCTTTGAGGCGGTATGGTGCAGCATATAGCTGTGACACCAGTTGTTCCTGCAAGAAATTGATTGTACCTTTGAGGCGGTATGGTGCAGCATATAGCTGTGACACCAGCTCTTTCCACAAGAAGCCTGCAGGACCTTGGGGACGAATTAGTGCAGCATATAGCTGAGACACCAGTTCTTTCCAGAGGAAGCCTGTAGGACCTTGGGGACGAATTAGTGCAGCATATAGCTGAGACACCAGTTCTTTCCAGAGGCGGCCTGCAGGACCTTAGGGTCGGTATGGTGCAGCATATAGCTGTGACACCAATCCTTTCCCCCCAAGGAGTTTTCTGTACCTTAGGGTCGGTATGGTGCAGCATATAGCTGAGACACCAATCCTTTCCCCCCAAGGAGTTTTCTGGACCTTAGGGTCGGTATGGTGCAGCATATAGCTGAGACACCAATCCTTTCCCCCCAAGGAGTTTTCTGTACCTTAGGGTCGGTATGGTGCAGCATATAGCTGAGACACCAATTCCCCCAAGGAGTTTTTGTTGACTCCGTTTGTGAAGCGGTGTTGCATGTTAGTTGATCTTTATGGGATAAAGAGTTATGCATCTGTGCTTCAGTTTTTGGAGCCGTTGTCTTATCAGGAGTTTTATCGTCGAATCACTTCATAAGTGATTGAGATCATCCGTCTTGGGGATGTGTACGATACCAGAAACTACATCGTCAGGTCACATATTAGGTGATTGAGATCATCCGTCCTTGGAGTGTGTATGGCGCCAGGAGTTACATCGTCAGATCACAGAATGGGTGATTGAGATCATCCGTCCTGGGCAAGTACACAACGTCAGGAGTTACATCGTCATATCACATAATGGGTGATTGAGGTTATCCGTTCTGGAAAAGTACACATCGTCAAGAGTTACATCGTCAGATCACAGATTAAGTGATTTAGATAATCCGTCCTGGAAACATTTTTCAATTGTAGGAGTACGGATTGTGTCTTCAAAGACTTCCTACAACACATGTAGTCTTCGAATGGGGTGATTCACTCAGTTGTACCTTCGAAGAGGTTCATCGCTAACAACGGATACATTGTTAGGATCATCCGTCCTGAAAGTATCTTGTCACAACAGTGTTGTGCATCGAATAAAATCATGAAGACAATGGGTGAATCATTGATTATGAATTACAAAAGAGAGAAAGAGAGATGAGTCAAGGTTATGACTCATTAGACCTTCTTGGTAAAAACCTGATCTGGATCTGCTCTTATTACTCCATTGTAACGTTGGGGATTTCTCTCTTGCCGCTGTTGCTTCCAAGCGTATTTCAATGCTCACATACTTGGATACTTTCCTCTTGAATTCTTCAAAATTCACTGGAGGATTCTTTGCCAATGACATGGCAAAAGCAGAGCTTGGTTGCAAAGCTTCTATTGCTATGTGCAATTGAAGTGCTTCTGCCAAGTTTGGAACAGCAGCTTCTTCCTTGTGAAACCTCTTCAAGAAGTCCTTGAGAGTTTCATGCTCCCCCTGCCTAATCTGAGCCAAGGTATGAGATGTTCTGGGAGTATCATTGGAGATGACAAAGTGGTCCAAAAACACTGTTGCCATTTCTTCCCATGAGTTAATGGAACCTGATGGTAGCTTGCTGAACCAGCTAAGGGCATTATCAACAAGAATCCGAGGGAACATCCTGCACATGACATTTTCATCTGCCCCCAGGTACATGGCTTCCCTTGAAATGTGGGATATTTGAATGCTGAGGGGTAGAGGATTTTTCTCCCTCGGTTGTGTGATGTGTCCCCTTGATCAGAGACATGGCTCTCTCCTCCACGCTCTTTCTTTCGCGTTTCAATTCCATCAGTTCCTCCCTCAGCTTTCTTATCATCTCATCCTTTAGATTTGGTGCTGAAACTTACACCATTCTTCTTGAATTTTCCACAGGCAACTCGAGAGCTAAGTGCCTGTTCACTAGTTGTTCCTGGGCAGTGATGTCTTCCACGTGCCCATCTGGTTGGTTTCTCCCATTCCCTTTCATAATAAGAGACCAAACTTCTTAAATGAGAGGTGGGAATAACTTTAACGAGTCCCACCAGGCGTGCCAATGATCCGTCCTTTACGGGGGGTGTAAAGTTATGATCTTGAAACAGCTCAATCTGATACAAAGTGATGTGCGTAAAGGTTCAGATGTGGAGTGTCTTCGTATATTGAGGCGGAGTCTGGACCACGCTTGGGTGGAGTGTAACTCGCTCTACGACGATGTAGTAGTCCGCCTGGAATTGCCTCCTATGCTTTGACACGGAGTGCAGTGTACACTGGGCGGTGTCCCAGTCCGCCTGGAGGAGTCCTCTCAGCCCTGACCCGATTAGGGGTGGTACCTGCAATCGTTCTCCGACGCTCAAGTCAGTATTTCAGAATACTCATAGACTTAGAAAGACAGTCAGAGAGAATTATGCAAGTAAGAGAGAGAGTAAGGTTCAGAAATGGGGGGCCCCTGTATACCTTTTTGCTGAGGTTTATATACCTGTTACTGGTGCTGCATTATTGGTAGGGCCCGTTCCTTGTTTTCTAGCATAAAGCAAGAAAGGTAGTGGGCCCCTGTGTTATTCACGGGCACCATTATTGTAGTAGGTATTTCCACTTACTTGGGAAGCGTGAATGCTTTATTATTTTATTGTTATTCCCCTTTATGCGTGACAGCGTGATTCCCATTATTAACCTCTCAAGACAGAGTCAACCTCGTGCCGGGTTTGTGAGTATGGGTTCGCTACACAGTATGGGAAGTTCAATATTCCGCCAGTATTGAGCCTATGGCTTGGCGGAGTAACATGCATTCTGGCGGCGTTACATGCCTAGGCGGAGTAACATGCCTTGGCGGCGTTATGAGCCTTGGCGGAGTAGCATGCCTTGGCGGAATGATGACCCTTGGCAGGGTAACATGCCTAGGTGGAGTGTCATACCTAGGCGGAGTGACATGCCTAGGCGGAGTTACTTGCCTTGGTCGTATATACTCCGTATTTGAAGCGTATTTACCTCGTTCGAAATGCTGACCTGGCAAAGCATTAAAGCCATGCTCTTGGGGACCGGTGTTAGGACCGGATCAAATATAAACCAAATATATTTCCTATAGGGTCACACTCATAGAGTAAGTCCATCATAGAATAGTTTTATTTTAGTATGACTAAAAATAAAACTATTGTGCCTAACTCATTTAGAATGAGTTAGAAGTCCAACATCTTAGATAACTCATTAGGTTGGACCCGAGCCTATAAATAGAGCATGAGATGTTCATAGGCAGCAACTCAAGATATTATACTTGTAAAGGTTACGAAAGGCCGTACTTTGATGAATTAGCATTCTGTAGTGTGGATTCTGGTAGGAGTGCTCGTTTAGACTTTTTAAGGACGAAGCTATAATTGTTTTGATAGATCATCTCACATTACGCCTACAAGAGGCAATCCTTAAACAAAATTTGAATCACTCGTGTTTGCTTTGAAACAAATTTTGCAAGTCTCTATGAGAATCCTATGTGTTTTTGTTGTTTGACCCTATGAGATTCCGTAGCAGGTTGTAGTTTACATTGTCTATAGTTTGATGAGTTAAGGATATTGTTGTAACATATGTACTAGTGTACTTGATTCCTATTTATTTTTTTATTGGTGTGTTCAATTATTTTATTATGTTTACACGTATCACTTACTCGTTGGTCATTGAAATATTCTTATGCACTCCATGCATATCGTGCATATCTCCCTAATTTACTAAAGAAGGCTTATTCTCCTCTTCACTATTTAAAACCTTAAAATGTGATCCATTCATCCCAACCTATTATTGCTCAACTTGATAGTCCCTCTCTTCCAATTCAAGGTTAGCTTCACTGAGATTTTTCTTACAATCATTCAAGGCTCATATATTGGGTCTTTCTCTTCTTCAACTTTAGGGTCTTCCCGTATATTAGTATTTTTTCAATCATCTTGGCAGGCTTTCTTCGTATCTATTGTATTCCCTTTCTTGCTTATATTTTCTTCCTTACCAAAAGAGTTTGACTTTAATTTAATCATTAGTGAACAAGATCCTATCTTATGGCCATAACATCCACATCCAAAGTATATAAAATGTAACCCTTCGTACTCTACTCCAAATTTATAGCCAAGAATTATAAAGGAAGGGACCAATGACTGATAAAGGTCAAGTTAAATACACAATCTTGAAAAATTACCTATAGGAATATATTGAAGTAGTTGAGTCAATACGTAACATTGTTCCTAATTGCTTTTTTATTCGCATATGACTGCTTTATTATATAACTTCAACGGGAGATCTAGTATTCGAGCCTAAATCGCAACCTATATCACCTCACTATCTATTGTTCTAAACAATGGTCTTGATTGTTGAACAAATAAATATTCATTTGCCATATCCATGGACCCTCAAAGAGGGCATGGCGATAGTCATTTTCATTAAAGAAATGAACTGCATAGAATTCTTCATTGTTATCTAGGACTTTGACATCACCTTTTTGAGCCCACAGATTCCTCAGACAAGTTGTCATGAGACCAAAACCAAAAATTTTCCCTAAGAGTTTCATTATTAAGGTAAGTTTCCATGGAAGACAATGTCATTAATATACCTCCAAATTCACATGAATCTCTAAGTTTGGATTACATGGCTTAAAGGGACTATCCTTCTTTATCTCCTTAAAATCAAGTTTGAAGTGATCATCAATAACCATCTTCACAATTTCATATAGGACCAAACCATGCCCACCCATAAATCCTCATACGATGATTTGGATGACTTGTTAACACTGAGAACAACATTAGAGAAAACTTATTTAGTCTCCTCCACTTCAGGTGTATCTTCATCAATCTCCATCAACTTAGATTTTTCCATATCCATTGTCTCACACACTTCATCCTTCCATCATTTAATGCTACTTGTGACAAGGTATTCTTTAGGCGAATGTTGGTGCTTCTTATCCATAAACCCTAGTAGAAGATTCATGGGGTTTTTTGGATATGATAAAAAAATTATTATTTTAAGTATTAACAAACCTTATTAAATAATTTGACTCATAAATCTCAAAATCTATAAGCACACGTATTTTGATGGACTAATCATTAAATAATTTCAAAATATGTAAGCACGCTTATCTTATGAATTAGAAAACTTATTTTACTAGGATGGTGACGACAATGATAGCGACAATGGTAACGATGATGATAATGAGGATTGGATGATGATGGTTATAGCACCCTCAGTTAATTAGGATGATCCTTTATATTGGATATGACCCACTTAACTAAGGTGTTACAAATTTTTGTAAAAAATTAAGAGGGATATATTTTTTGGTTTTTATACATAAAAGATAACAAGTTGCTCATCCAAAATAGTTATCAAGTTGCATGGTCCATTGATAAGTGTTTAGTTTACATTAGTTTTAGGGTCCATTATGTTTCATTTTTAGTCCATTTCGTTTTGTTTTCCTCTTAATTTCCATTGTCATTCCTCTATTTCACATATGCTACTTGAGTAATTTTATTTTGCAGGAATTATAATGATATAGGTTCATATGCAAAATGGAATTGGAAGTATTTGAAGGGATAATGAAAAATGGAAAGGAGTCAAGCTTGGAAAGCTCAAAATCGACGCCATTTCAACTTTTGAGGAAGGATACATCAAATGGAATACTCTAGGACCCCAATACACTCTCAAAATACATTTTGGCAAGGTTCGGAAAAATCCACTGCCAGTGGGAAAATCCACTGGCCGTGGAACTTACTAGAAAGGTGAAAAAGGGAAGCAAAACAATCCACTGCCAGTGGAATTTCCCATTGGCCGTGGAACTCACTGTTCCAAGAACCACTGGCCATGGGTTTTTCCACTGGTCGTGGATTCTGCCCAGATTTTTAATGGTTTTGCATTTTGAGCCATACAGTGTGGTCTACTGGCAGTGGATCTTGCACGAAGCAGCAGTTACCTTTAGTTTTGGCCTATTTTGAAAAAGATAAAAAGAAAAAAGAAAACATGAGACATTCACACAGATACAAAGATAGTTTTGGGATAGAATTAAGGGCTTTTTTGGAAGATATTTTTGAGAAGATTTAAAGATTAACATGAAGTGCATCAAATTTTCAGACTTTGGGCAAGGAATTAGAACCAATGGTAAGAATCTCATTCTTTTCTGAACTCTTGTTTTGTAATTTTGATTTTTTTCATGTTTAAGATTGAATTTCTGAATTATGGAGTTGTAAGTATCTTCCCTATGACAAACTAAACTCCATTCTTGGGAATTAAGGGGTAGCTTGTTTGTGTACCAAACTGGAATATTCTTTATTTTCCATTTATGAATCATGTTTCTTACTTAATTTCATGTATGCTTAATGCTTCTACAAGACTTAAAAATAAGCATAGATGATTTTAAACAGTGTAGGTGATCGAAAGATTGGCGTATGGTTTGAATCACATGAAATTGAACCTAGGGATTTAGATTATGAAAGTAGGCAAAACATTTTGAGGGATAATTGGGTTTTTATAAAGCGTAAGGGATCTAATTAATGAACTAAACGTTGTTCTTTGGTAATTAGGTATATTAGTGAGGTTTCGAGAGAAAAACACTAATCAATTTTGGAAAACTCACCTTAAGAAATGAGATTTCATAATTGAGAAATTGAATTGCATTGAAATGGGTAACTACATATGAACCTCTTAAGTCTTACGAGCTTCACCTCGATTGTTTTCAAACAAGTATTTTGATTTTCACCATAAATTGCTTTGAGTTTTCTATTGGCACTCTTAGTTTTAACTTATTTTGAATGTTCGTTAAATTAAATCATTGGTTTAGATAATCTAATCAGTGTAAACCAGTAATTGGGCACAATCTCTGTAGGAACAATTTTTTATTACGTGATACCCCGTGTGCTTGCGGAACGACTATCAAGTTTTTGGCGTCGTTGCCAGGGAATGAGTTTCCTCCAATATTGGCAAAATGGTGATTTGCTTTGATTAGGCGTTTTAATTTTTCTGTATTTATTTTACTGTCTATTTTTGATTTTTTTGCTGCAGAATTATACTTAGGTTTTTGCTATTTTATGGATTGTGCAAGTCCTTTTATGTGAAGGAGTTCCAGATTTGAACATATCTTTGACCCTGAAATTGTAAGGACTCTTAGAAAAATTAGAGTGCTTTAGAAACAATTAGAGCAAAGCAAGCAACAAGCCTCAAGTTTAATTACCAAAGCACAAATGGAAAATCCCAATAACAGAGCACTTCATGATTTTGCAGCACCAAATGCAATGGGTATAAGGCCCAACATCACACGGCCAACCATTGAAGCAAACAACTTTGATTTGAAGCCATCCTTGCTTTCGATGGTTCAACAAAATCAGTTTGGTGGATTGCCTTCTGAAGACCTGAATCTGCACTTACAAATCTTCCTTGAGTACTGTGATACACTCAAGGTAAATGGCATCTCACATGACGCAATCCGGCTAAGGCTTTTCCGATTCTCTTTGAGGGATAAGGCTAGAGCTTGGTTATATTCGCTCCTTAAAGGTTATATTACAACTTGGTAGCAGCTGTCTCATGCCTTCGTCAACAAATACTACCCTCGAAGTAAAACTAAATAGTTGAGGAAGCAGATCATCACTTTCACCCAAAAGATGATGAGACTTTATATGATGCTTGGGAGATGCATTAGGAAATGCTTCGAGAATGCCCACATCATGGTGTGGAACGATGGTTGACGGTCCACATCTTCTATAATGGTTTAACCCTAAATCAAAGGGTTACCTTGGTTGCCATAGCTGGTGGAGCCTTCATGAGTAAAAACATGGAGGAAGGGTATAACCTTATAGAAGAGGTGGCACAGAACATATACCAATGGTTTTTTGAAAAGAGTTTGCCATCAAAAACTCTAGGTAAGTATTCTCTTGATGCTATTTCTTTACTTACTGCTAAAGTAGAGGATTTGTCTGTATGTGGTGTTTTAGATCTAGTACTTCAGGTTGTCAGCTTGGAATAGCTCAAAGTATCAAACCAGAAGTGCATTGGGTGGATGTGATTGAGAACTATGGTGGGAATTTTGGAAATAATTTCAAACCACCACAAGGACCTCCTGGTTTCCAAAACAGACCACCTCTATTCCAAGACAACCAAAGTAGTTATAGACAACCACAGGGACCCTATGTTCCATAAAAATCAAAATTGGAGTCCCTAATGGAAACATTTGTGAGTACTTAAATCAAGCAAAATAACGAGTTCTCTGAGGCCATAAAGTACTTACCTTCTAAGGTGGACTTACTAGCCACCCACAATAAAATGTTGGAGACCCAGATTGCCCAACCTGGAAAACCCGAGGCAGGGCCATCCAACCATACCATGGCTATCACTCTTAGAAGTGGTACTCAATATAATGGTCTAACCAGTATGACAAAATTAGAAGTTAAAGTGGATAAGAACAGGATGAGTCTCCATCTTATCTAGTGACCGAGGAAGAGAAACCATGTGAAAGAAAAGAGGAGGTTAAGCTATATCAACCTCCCATACCATATCCTCAATGCTTGTTCAAGGCCAAGTTGGGTAAACAATTTGGTAAGTTTTTAAAGGTTTTAAAGAAATTATATATTAACATTCCCTTCATAGATGCTTTGTAGTAAATTCCCACATACATGAAGTTTCTGAAGGATATATTGTCTAATAAGAGAAAGCTAGAGGAGAATGGTACTATGGCACTTACTGAGGAGTGCAGTGCGTTGATCTAAAGGAAGCTTTCACCCAAGCTTCAGGATCCGGGTAGTTTCTCTATCTCGTGTATGATTGGTAACATGAAAATAGATAGTACATTGTGTGATTCAGGAGCTAGTGTTAGCTTGATGCCTCTGTCTGTTTCTAAAAATTAGGATTGGGTGAGTTGAAACCTACTAGGATGTCCTTACAGTTAACTGATAGATCTGTTAAGTATCCCATAGGCATTTTAGAGGATGTTCCTATCAAGGTAGGAAAATTTTTTATACCTACTGACTTTGTTGTGCTAGAGATGGATAAGGATTTCATGATCCCCATTATACTAGGCAGGCCATTTTTGGCAACCATAGGTGCGGTGATAGATATTAAGAATGGTAAGTTGTCTCTTACTATTGGAGACCAAAAGATTGATTTTAGTTTGAATAATGCTTTGAAAAAACCTTTTGATGATGATGTTTGTTATAGCATAGAATTTATTGACCAAGTGGTGAAGAAAACAACTCTTCCTAAGGACCCACTTGAATCAAATGTTCTAACTGAGCCTACAGGAACATCAAACTGAAAAATGATACTGAGGTTATGTGTGAAAAAGTGGTGAGCCCAAATATGGAATTAAAGCCTTTACTGGCTTCACTAAGGTATGAATTTCTTGGCCTCGATTCCACATATCCTGTGATTGTAAGTGCTAATTTGAATCCAGTTGAAACCAAAAAACTTTTGAAACAACTTAGGTTGTATAGAAAAGTAATAGGTTACACAATAGATGATATTAAGGGGATTAACTCTTCTTTTTACATGGATAGGATAACAATAGAGGATGAAAGTATACCTACTGTAGAACCACTAAGAAGATTAAATCCTAAAATGCAAGAAGTGGTTAAAACGAAAATTCTGAAATTGCTTCATGTTGGAGTCATATAACCTATTGCTAGTAGCAAATAGTTGAGTCCGATCCATGTTGTGCCTAAAAAAAGAGGAATGACCATAGTAGAAAATGAGAAGCATGAATTAATTTCCACTAGAATAGTTTTTGGTTGGCGCATGTGCATTGATTATAGGAAGTTAAATAGCGCCACAAAAAAAGAATCATTTTTCTTTTCTTTTTATTGATCAGATGCTTGAGAGGCTTACAAAGCACTATCATTTTTGCTACTTGGATGGGTACTCAGGTTTTCATCAAATCCCTATCCGCCCATTTGATCAAGAAAATACTACCTTCACTTGCCCTTATGGAACTTATACATATAGGTGTATGTCATTTGGCCTTTGTAATGCACCTGTGACTTTTCAAAAGTGTATGCAAGCCATTTTCTCTAGTCTGATTAAAAATATGATGGAAGTCTTTATGGATGATTTCTCAATTCATGGTTTGGATTTTGATAATTGTTTAGCAAATCTTTCCTAAGTTTTACAGCGATGTGAAGAGACCAATTTGGTTTTAAACTGGGAAAAATACCACTTCATGGTTAGGGAAGGCATAGTCCTTGGACACTTGGTGTCTGAAAGAGGTATCGAGGTTGATAAGGCTAAGGTGGAGGTTATTGAGAAATTGCCTCTATCTACGAACGTGAAAGGCATCCGGAGTTTTCTTGGACATGCCAGGTTTTATCGGTGGTTCATTAAAGATTTCTCCAAGATCACTAAACCTCTCACCAACCTTTTAGGTAAGGATATTCCATTTATTTTTGACTCATCTTGTTTGGAAGCTTTTTGCAGGATAAAGCAAGCTTTGATCTCCGCTCCTATTGTGCAACCCCCTGATTGGGAACTCCCTTTCAAGTTAATATGTGATGCAAGTGATCATACAGAGGGGGCTGTGCTTGGGCAATAGAAGGACAAGAAGCTTCATGTTATTCACTATGCAAGCAGAACATTAGATGACACTCAAGTGAACTATGCCATAACAGAAAAAGAAGCTATTAGCCATTAAGTTCGCCTTCGACAAATTCAGGTCTTACTTGGTAGGTTCTCATGTAACTGTCTTTACGGATCATTTTGACATTAAGTACTTATTGCATAAGAAAGAGGCAAAGCCTAGGAGAATTAGATGAATATTAATCTTGCAAGAGTTTGATTTAGAAATCAAGGACAAGAAGGGTACTGAAAATCCTCTAGTCGATCATCTATCTAGGTTGTCATCTAAAAAAATAGAGATGGGTAATGTTGTTCCTATCAATGAATCTTTTCTGGATGAATATTGAGTCTCAGTAATCAACATGTCCCTTGGTATACTGATTTTGTTAATTATCTTGCATGTGGCATCTTACCACCTGATCTTAGCTTTCAGCAAAAAAAGAAGCTTCTTATAGATGTAAAGCACTACCACTGGGATGAACCCCTCATTTTCAAATAATGTGCAGATGGTTTGATAAGGAGGTGCATTTCGGAGGATGAAGTCCATGCCATCCTAGATCATTACCACTCTCTGTCCTGTGGAGATCACATGAGCATTTCCAAAACAGTCTCAAAAGTACTGTAAGTTGGTTTCTATTGGCCATACCTTTTCAAGGATGTGCATAAATATGTTCTAACTTACGATTCATGCCAAAGATCAGGTAAGATCAGTAAAAGGCATGAAATGCCATTGAATAATATTCTTGAGGTTGAGCTGTTTGAGTGTAGGGTGTTGACTTTATGGGGCCTTTCCCTTCTTCTTTTGGAAACCATTTTATTTTAGTAACAGTCGATTATGTATCCAAATAGGTAGAAGCCATTGCTTCACCTCATTCAGATGCTAAAATTGTAACCAAGCTTTTCAAAAAGATAATATTTCTGAGGTTTGAGGTCCCAAAATGCATAATTAGTGATGAAGGGTCTCATTTTATTGAAAAAACTTTTCAGACCCTCCTGAAGAAATATGGAGTAAGACATAAGGTTGCTACACCTTATCACCCTTAAACTAGTGGACAGGTAAAGGTTTCCAATAGAGAGATTAAAAATATTCTCCAAAAAGTGGTCAATACATCATGTAAGGATTAGTTTGTTAAATTAGATGATTCCTTATGGGCGTGTAGGACTGCATACAAGACTCTCATTAGAACTACTCTTTTTAAACTAGTTTATAGAAAGCCTTTCCATTTACTTGTAGAGTTAGAGTACACATCTTTTTAGACAGTTAAGATGCTTAATATTGATCTTAAGGCTGCAGGTGAACATAGGTTGCTAGAGTTGAACGGGCTTGAAGAGCTCCGTTTGGATGCTTACATGAATGCCAGGATCTATAAGGAGAAGATTAAACGATGGCATGATCGACACATCCTCCAGAGGTCATTCAACCCAAGGGATATGGTACTTCTTTTTATTCTCGCTTGAAGCTTTTCCATGGTAAGCTAAGGTTTAGATGGTCCGGACCTTTTCAGGTAACAAAAGTCTTCCGCTTTGGCACTATTGAGATATGGAGTAAAAAGTCTGGTGCATTTAAAGTTAATGGTCAAAGGCTTAAGCATTACTTAGTGGGTGAGCCTATCCAACCAGTAAATGTGTTAGGATTGATTGATTTTCATAAGTCTTGACTATTTTGATCAACAAGGTCTGGTTGAAGATGTTAAACTTAGCACTAATGGGGAGGTAACCCCATGTATGTTTTTCAAATGCATTGCATAATGTTTTCTTTAAGGCATGATTTTCTTTAATTTTTCCATTTTAAATGCATGATTTCTTTTCCATTTATACATTGCATAAATAAACACAGGATCTTTTCCATGATTGCATGATTTTCATTGGTTAAAATAGTGACATCCACTCGTAGTGGGAATTCCCACTGGCAGTGGACTTCACTGGTTTTGGGATCTGGAGTAAAGGCAAGAAAATTTTTGGAAACCAGAGAGATCCACTGGCTGTGGGAAAATCCATTGGCCGTGGATCCCTCTATATGACCTGGGAGAAAAATGAAAATTTTTTATGGGGCTTGGCAGTAGGATCCACAGGCCATGGGAAAATCCACTAGCCATGGATCATGTACTCAGTTCCAAAAACACGCTTTAAAGTTGACGCATTGCCTCATATACGCACACCCATTCCTCTTATTTTCTCCTCTTTACTTTATCACTTGAGAACCCATACTTGGGTCTTATTTCCCTCTCATTTTCCATTATCATCTTTACACCTTTGCTCATCATCATCCTTGAATTTTTTGTACTTCATCTTCAATAACAAGTAAGAAACATAATCTTTTTCTCAATTTGAGGTTTTTTCCCAAAATTTGGGGTTTATTCAAATTGGGTGTCTCCTTTATTTTCCTTACAAATTAATGTATTGGGAACATTGTTTGTTGCTTAGTGATGTTTTTGTATGCCATGCATTGCAAAGGGTATGATTGAAACCTCATGAACAACAAAGTATATTCCTCTTAATTCATGAACCCTATTTGTTCTATTCTTATAAATATTGTTTCTTATTATGATTTGAACATTGATTTGGATTTATGGTTGTATTCTTTGTCATTTGTGAGCAAAGGAAACTATTGGATGATAAGGTTTTTGCTATGCCAAGTTAAAAACATGTTTGCACACTAAGTGTTTGATAAAATGCCTAACCCAAGTCATGCTCATTTTCCATATAATTGTTACATGCACTGGAATTTGTTACTTTGTATCTAGTTCTTCACTAACTAGACACCTTTCATTTGTGACAATCCATGCTACATTTTTCACACTTGATATATGCTAGTTTTCAATAATAACACTAAGTGAACCTTCTTATTACTATTTTTTTCCAATGGTGCTTACTCAACTCCAATTTTTATGTGAAATACATTGGGATTGTTTCCTAGACCATTTGTGCCTAGAAGAGAATTAGTGTTTTATGTGCTTAACCTTGTTATTCCTTCTTTTCTTTTAGAACAGCATGTCTTCAGGGAGGACCAAATCCATTGGAAAGAAAAGAAAGACAAAAGGTAAGTCCTCTACCTTTGCAAATATTGATGACATTGAATGCTCATCTGATGAGCAACACATGAGGCTTGCCTCCTTGACCAAAAGCGAAATCATTCCCTCAAGGTTTTTCTACAGAGAAACATTGATGGAATTGGGATTATTTGAGGATACTTTTAAATTGTGCAAAAATATGGGGTGGGAGGATTTTATTCAATTGTGTGAGCCCACTTATGAAAGGACTTCTTTAGAATTTCTGAGCTCTATTGACATTAAACCATGTGAGAATGCTTCTGGTTGGGAACTCACTTTCCAATTAAATAATTCTGATTTTAGCATGGCTTAGAGAAGGTAGCTTTCATTTATGGGTTTCCTGTTAGGGGTGCGCATCGCATCCTAAGGGACTTTCATCCTAATTATTTTAAGGGACTTATTTCAAAGCATAGGGGTGATTATGACCCCTCCTCCTCTAAAGTATCCTCAATTCATCATCTTGTGTTCAGGTACTTATAAAGGTTCATGACTATCTCCATCTTTGGGAGATTTGACAGCCCAAGCACCATCCGGGCTGCTAAGCTATTATGCCCTAATTAATAATGAGCCATTTGATTCTACAAAATGGCTCTACAGCTAATTTTCTAGAGTGGGCAAAGCCACTACTGGAAAAATTCTCATTGTAGGGTACATCAACACCATAACCAGATATGTAGGAATAAATCTAGACTTTGATACTCTTCTTTGTCAGCCCAAATAGGTTGACATGGATGAACTCCATTACATGGGTATGATTGTTGATGAACATGATATACATTGTTTGGTCATATATGGATTCCCTGTACCTTACCCCCTACCTGATCTTACTTTTACTAGTTTTGAGGGCAAGGTTTCATTTTTGTTTTATGATCAGGATGCTGTTACCAAGGACCCCTTGGACACAAAAATGCCATTGCCCACACAGCTATCAGCCGGTCCGTCCCGTTCTTCTGATGAATCTAGTTTCTCTATGGAGCATATGTATTCCTTGATGCAAGGCATGAGTAGCCGGCTGGATTCCATGTCCATAGAGCAAATTAGGCAAGGAGCACAACTTAATGATATTACCCACCGAATGGATGCCATGTATGATTGGCACTCCTAGTAGGGTCATTTCATGCCCCCTTCTCCATGAAAGGTGATCCTATTCAGATAAGTTTCCTTTTACCTTTTATCTCTCTCTACTGAACATTACAGACACTATTCATCATTAGTTTAAGGTAGTAGGTAAAGTGAAACTTATTCTGAACCTTTGTACTCTTGTTTCTGCATTTGTTCATGTTTTTGTGATTTGCTTTTGCATTTTGTGTTTAATGTTTATCTGCTTAGGATGACATGCTTTATCTGCTTGTGATTACTGTTTCTGCTAGTTTTGTTTCAATTTAAATGATTGAATTTTAGGTCCTTGTTGGATCCAAAATAAATAATAAAAAATAGTCTTATGATTGCTAGCTTGTCAAGTTGAACTACACATTATGATTCCATGTTTTCTTTGATCGAGACTAATTGCCATTTAGATTGAGAGCTTTTTAACCAAAAGGGTTAACATTCTGAAAAACTGTTGCTGTTTTTTTCTTTGAGTATGTCATACACTTTAGGCACTCTAGAGCTTGGCTTACGACCGATTCAAAACAGTTTATGATTGCATGTTAAGGGATAAAAAAGGCATTTTCGGTCTTATTCTTTAGCCATAGAATTTGAATGTTGTATAAACCATTAATTGCCCTTAATGAGCTTTAATTGTTGACTTTTAATTTTTGAAAGCCTTCCGATCTGTAATTTTCAAAATTTATAAGAAAGTCAAGGATGGCAACTAGATGACAAAGGCTTAAAGAAAAATTGGTTTGATTTGAAAGAAAAAATAACAAAAATTTGCGTTTGTGGTTCCGATTAAAGAAGAACAAAAAAGAAAGAAAAAGAATGATAGTGAGAATATAACAAGGAGTCAAGTTTAAAGATGAAAATGAATGGTACGCCTTAGAAGTTTTCTGAATGAACAAGAAAATATGTTTTTCCGGTTTGCCTTCTGAAACTTACTTTTCTCAGGAATTTCATTTCTAAAACCCTTTGAATTTTCCCTTTTTCTTAGTATCCACTCCTATTCTATGAACCCCTGGCCCCATTACAACCAATTGAAAGACCTTTAGACCACAACATGTTTTTTGGATAACTATGGAGATTAGGGTCGTTTGCCAAGCCTATGGTAGTGATTGAAATGTTTTGACATGAGTGATACTAATACACAAGCCTAAACACTTATAGAGAAATTAAAGAAAGTGTACCTGTAGTTTGGTCCTAGTGAGCATGGTATCAATAATGGTATGGTTTTTGCTTTGATAATCCTGCAATCATTTGTTAATAATATTTCCAATTGGGTTCCTTAAGTTGGCTTGAGTTCTTTGTTTTTTTTATTGTTCATGCTTGTGAAAATGGTGATTGCTTGGGGACAAGCAATGTCCTAGTTTGGAGTGTTTTGATAAGTGTTTAGTTTGCATTAGTTTTAGGGTCCATTGTGCTTCATTTTTAGTCTATTTCATTTTATTTTCCCCTAATTTCCATTATCATTCCTCTATTTCGCATATGTTACTTGGGTAATTTTATTTAACAGAAATTATAATGATATAGGTTCATATGCAAAAAGGAATTGGAAGTATTTGAAGGGAATTATGCAAAAATGGAAAAGAGTTCAAGCTTGGAAGGCTCAAAATCGAAGCCATTTCAACTTTTGAGGAAGGATACATCAAATGAAATACTCCAAGACCCCAACATAGTCTCAAAATGCATTTTGGCAAGGTTCGAAAAAATCTACTGCTAGTGGGAAAATCCACTGACCGTGGAACTTACTGGAAAGGTGAAAAAGGGAAGCAGAATAATCCACTGCCAGTGGAATTTCCCACTGGCCGTGGAACTCATTGTTCCAAGAACCACTGGTCGTGGATTCTGCCCAAAATTTTTAATGGTTTTGCATTTTTGAGCCACGTAGTGTCATCCACTGGCAGTGGATCTTGCACGAAGCTGCAGTTACCTTTAGTTTTGGCCTATTTTGAAAAAGATAAAAAGAAAAAATAAAACATAAGACATACACGCAGATACAGAGATAGTTTTGGGAGAGAATTGAGGACTTTTTTTGAAGAGATTTTTGATAAGATTACAAAGATCAACATGAAGTGCATCGGATTTTCAGACTTTGGGAAAGGAATTAGAACCAATAGTGAGAACGCTCATTCTTTTTTGAACTCTTGTTTTGTAATTTTAATTTTCTTTATGTTTGAGATTGAATTTTTGAATTGTGGAGTTGTAATTATCTTTCTTATAGAAAACTAAACTCCAGTCTTGGGAATTAGGGGGCAACATATTTGTGCCCGAAACTGTAATGTTCTTCATTTTCCATTTATAAATCATGTTTCTTATTTAATTTCATGTATGCTTAATGCTTCTACAAGACTTAGAAATAAACGTAGATGATTATAAACGGTGTGGGTGATCGAATGATTGACATATGGTTTGAATCACATGAAATTGAACCTAGGGATTTGGATTATGAAAATAGGCAAAACTCTTTGAGGGATATCGGGTTTTCATAAAGCGTAAGAGATCAAATTAATGAATTGAACGTGGTTCTTTGGCAATTAGGTACGTTAGTGGGGTTTCGAGAGAAAGATACTAACAATTTTGGAAAACTCACCTTAGAAATGAGATTTCATAATTGGGATATTGAATTGCATTAAAATTGGTCACAACATATGAACCTCTTAATTCCCAAGAGCTTCACCTCGATTATTTTCAAACAAGTATTTTTGATTTTTACCACAAATTTCTTCGAGTTTTCTGTTGGCACTCTTAGTTTTAACTTATTTTGAATCTTTGCTAAATTAAATCATTGGTATGGATAATCTAATCATTGTAAACCAGTAATTAGGCATAATCTCTGTGGGAATGATAACTTTTTATTACGCGATACCCTGTGTGCTTACGAAACGACTATCAAGTTCTATACTGAAAGATTTATACATACTCCAAAGGAAATTAGGGCACATAGGCTCCTAAAAATAGACTATTCATCCACATTAAAAGTATACCAAATAGGTACGCTCCTATGTTGCCCTTCTACTGAGTGAGTCAGGTACCCATACTCCTTCTTGTCAGAAATCTCTCAGGACAACTCCCTTTTTCACAGCTCAAAACCTTGTCCATGTCCTTCACGATTATCTTCTAGAAAAAGTTCATATAAAAATATAATAAACTAGAGGGGTGAGTATGATACTTCCAATCCAATGGTATTCATGCAAGAGTAGCTAAACACAGATACATATACAATACAATTAATAGACAATTATTTTCACATAGCAACGTAAGAAGAATCATCTTGGGTTACAACTATTCACACAACATGCTAGTTAGTAATATGTTATACATGAATTAGAAGTCTTACATCTTATCTTTATTTAATGTTTCATGATGTGAATAGGGCCCATAAGTCATTCTCCTCATTACAATCACCCTGCCACAGTACGTCTATTAGGTGGCATAATACCATGATAGAGCGACCGAAGTACACCATGTTCCTACCATAAACCTTCTAGGTAAGGGACACACAGTCCAAACATCATATGGATCCATAATCATCACACAAATTCAATTTCATATTCATAACTTGAAATTGGCTCTCCATGGTCTTAGAAACACTTGTCTGGGTCGAAGTACAATAGGCTTGCTACGGGTTCCCCGGTCACGAGCGCGACTCCAAACTGTTGGGGGCCTGACCTATCCGTACTCCTGAGATCCCAACTGATGAATTGAACGCTATTGCTTCTCCAATGTACCCGTCATTGTAGGTATAGCCTCAACCACAAACTAATGCAAATGATATGCATGTAGATGTAACTTTTTATTCATTGCTTATTCCTAGTGTCGAGTAGGGTTCTTAGGCTTGGTACCCTTTGTCCTTAACACGTTGAAAGGAACGTGCTTATATTAGATCTTCAGTTCATGGAGTTTTCCATGAATATTATGCGTAATTAAGGATCGTAAACCTTTTACCTTATTAGTTGGGATCAACATATCTTAGTCCTAGGGTTCAATATCTAATATTTATGAGAACAAGTATATAGGTATACACACACAAACCTTTTTTATTTGAAAATACAATTTTTATTACTTTGACAAAACGTAAGGGAAATCTTAGGATAATTAACGAATATCGATCTGATTTAAATTGGGTTTTTAAAAATATCTTCCTTATTCCATAAACAAATTTGTTCATACTATGAAGAAACTTATTAAGTATAAGGTAAATCATAAAATTCATCATGGATTGATCCTTTTTTACCGATTGTCAAAAATGTCATTTTGTCGTATTTTTTACCACAAACTTTGTTTCCTTCGGTGTTGAAACTAAAACTTCTTTGTAAATTAGTCTTTGAAAATTTTATAAGATACTTGGCTCATAAAAATAACTAGTTCTATATTCTTAAGAAAACTTTTTCAAAGGTGAAAACTCTTATTTGATCAATTTCGTCGAAAACAAGTTTTTGGTCATATTTTCATCTAAAAACTCTGATTTACATGATTCAAAAGCCTAAAATGAATAAATTTTAAAGTACTATATTTGTAAGATGAAATAAATTTCAGATTTTAGTCCAGAAATCAAAAACTTCCCTTTTTATCCCTTTTTCTTTCAAAATTTACATTTTTAGCGCTAAATGTTACCTACCGTATTTAAGGACAAAATTACCATTTTTCGCGTCTTTTTACTCCATTTCTTTCCAACTGGGTAGCAACCATTATCCCTTTTATATCACATATAATAAATAATAAAAATACAGATTCCATAACCCTAATACCTTCCATCCCTGTACCTCACAAAAATAACGTTCTTTTGTGTTTCTGGCCAAGAACTTGCACCGACACTTAAGATTTTCCTTCGTTAACTACTATCCACTAGATTATCATTTTAATACTTAAAAGTTAGTATTCTAGCAAGAATCATATGCACTTTGCCAAGCCATAAATCATTACAACACACACCAAATTGCTACAAGAAAGGCATGCATATTTTTAAGGTTTCTTATACAATTATTCCATACACTAAGCCAATTTTTTTTATCTCATCCAACACAGAATAAAGTCACATTTTCAAGTAAATAACTCACTCAAGATTTCAATTCTTTAACGTGCAAAGCCAAATCCAACACCTACATTACCACATGTTAACATGCAAACAAGAAAAATGGGATTTTTCTTTAAAAATTTTACATGCAAAACCAAGATCAAACCAATTTATAAACAGTTTGGTACAACATTTCAAGACATTATTTTGAAGCATGTAAGCTATCCAAGAATACATACAAGACCATATTTATCTCTAAGGCCAAAAGCTGATTTTTTTTCTCAAAATTCTTGTCAAAAATCAAGCATTTCAAACAATTTTTCAACCTTGAATGCAAAGGGAAAAGTTTTAATTTTTGACATTAAAGAAAGGTAGATGCCTTAGGGTGGTCTCTACCACCCATGCATGTATCAATCCATGAAAGAAAAAGGAAGAACCCCCTACCTTGATGGGTTTAACGTTGAAAATAAAGAGAGTGAAAATGTAACTTTTGTGCTTTTTGCTCCTTGCTCCTTAGGAACAAGGGCTGAATGGAGGGTTGAGTAAATGGTGGTGGTGTTGGATAGTGGAAAAGGATGGTGCTGGATGGTGGGAAGAAGTGGAAAGAATGAGAGAGATAAATATACTTGGAGAGCAAGCCAATGGGTGTCTCGGCCAAGGCAAGAAATGGGAAGGAAAATTGGCCAAGCTTTCCACTAATCACACATATATATTCATACTTATTAGGTGAGAAAATTAGTGGGATTTAACCATTAAAATTCAGACTCAGTGGTTGAATCTTTTGCTAGGTGTCTTAATCGAAAAGAATGAAGAAATGGTGGAAATATTGGTGTCATGTTCTAAAGCTAAGACATGGACATGTAAGGTGGTTTTATTTAGTGTAATTAAATGGACTAGGTAAGGATCATGGCAGTGGGACAGTTCAGCAAAAAAAAATGGTCCTCGGTCATAATCAATTTACCAAAAGTGTTCAGGTTTGTACATAAAAACTTTAGAGTTATTCAGGCAAAGATTCATTAAAATTTCTTTTAATTGGTTTTTCGATAAGAGAAAATTATTTAATACGTCCAATGTATTTTCAAATTTCTAGGTTCAGCCTTTCATTACTTCCCACTCTCCATTAGGATATAAAGTTTTCCTAGTTATCACAGAGTCAAGAAGCAAAGAATGACACCTTATGTGATCGGGTAATCGATTCGTCATATTGACAAAACTTAGTACTAATGTTCTCTATCATCGTAATAAAATCATAATTTGAGAATTGATATCTCCCTCAGAGATATCATCCCACTTCAATCATTAAGAGAAATTCACAGAATATACGCACTGGCTGAAGCACAATTTTACTCATAGTGTCAAACAGAAGCAATCATGTTTCTCTAGTCATAGTCTATTATAGAAAAAATGAGGGAGGTTATAATGGTGGCGAAGTTGACGATGAGTATGATGGTAGCTATGTTGGTGTCGATGATTGTGATGGTGGCAATGGCAACAGTGATAATGGTGACAATGATGGTGATGACGGTAATGATGGTGGTGGTAGTGGTAGTGTTGTCAATGATGTCGATAACAATAATAATGATGCTAGTGGCGGTGATAATAGTGTTGATGGAGGCAGGGAATAAGTAGTGATGGTGACAATAATGATGACAATGATAATGATAACAATTGTTGTGGTGATGGTAGTAGATGTGTTGAAAGGAATTAGTGGAAAAAGGAAAAGAATTAGAAACTAGTTCCATTAACTTTTGATGGAAAACTCTTTATTAAATTTATCTTCATTAAAATTAAGTTCTTATTTTGATAAATACTTTTTTAAAAATTATTTTACCTAACTTTTCTTTAAAATAAGAGCAACTTAAAATTATTTAGACATATGTCTATATAATATATATATATATATATATATATATATATATATATAGAGAGAGAGAGAGAGAGAGAGAGAGAAGATATATTTTATGAGAAATATTGTCTTATGTGAGAGTGAGAGACACAAATTTGGACCGTATAACCATACATGGATGGTCATGATTAAAATTTTTTCAAAGTCACATGATCATTTAAAAAGTTACATGGTCAATATATTTTAATATTGACCATTCATGATAAGATCTAATGATTCCAATTTATTCCTCTCACTCTCATGTAAGAAAGTCTTTCTCATATGATACACTGTGTGTGTGTATATATATATATATATATATATATATATATATATTCAAAATCCAAAGACAAACAAAAAATATGTGATCTCAGTTCACAACACTTTTGAAATGTCTAGTATGCAGGGGGTAAAGACCCGCTCTCACAATGGATACAAATGTGTCACTCTTACTCTAATCTTACGCCGGTCTAGTGTGGATTTGATATTATATCACACTAGCTCAGTGGGAGCTCAATGCCTTCAATCCCAAATTCCGGTATGTTCCTTGCTCTCGTCTTGGGACGAGTAATGATGGCATCTGCAAAGATTCTCTTATGCTTAATTTAGTATAGTTTCTTAATAACGGAGCTATTATAGTTGAAAGTTCAGAGTCAGGCTTAGAAGGAGGGGGGTTGAATGAGTCTTAGGCTATCTTTATGGAATTTTGAACCTTTAAAGTGCAAGTAATCAAACTCGTAAAACAAACTTGATAAGAGCAAGGAAAGAGAAGAATGAACACTCAAGATTTATATTGGTTTACTTCCAACACAGAAGCTACGTCCAGTCCCTTCTAATTTGAAGGATTTCCACTATTGTAAAATCTCCTTTACAATAACAGCACCAGACTTGTGCCATATGTATTCTTGACTCCAGCCACTCCTAGCTTAAACCTAAGTATTCTTTCAACAAGCCACTCCTAGCTCAAATCCAAGTATTCTTTCAAAAACCTCTTTAGGCCACAAACTATTTCCCACAAAAACTAAAGGCTGGCAACACACCATACTTTTACACAACAACAAGTTTACAATGATAGATTGTGTAAGGTGTTTCTGAGAACTTAGTGTATAAAAAGATACAAAGAATGAATGAAGACACTAAGTAAGATAGGCAAAGAAGACCAAGGTCTGCTAGAGGCAGGACAACAAAGAAGACCTTTGTCTAAGAAATTAAGAAGAGGTTGTAAAAGCTTTGCTAAAAGATCACAGAGGTTGTCTCTCATATCCTTTCTTCAAATTTGAATTTCTTCATATATATAGGCCACTCAAGATGACCATTTGATAATTTGGTGAAGAGATATAGCTGTTGAAAATCCTTTGAAGGAGTTTTGCTTGATTATAAACACCAAACCTTGAGAATATGATGAGATGACAAAAGGTCTGGTACTAAGGAACTTTAAGACTTGCATGAAAAAACAGTTCCTTGAGTTCTTCAGAGCATAAAGATCATTTTCTTGCTTTCTTCTTTTATCAAACGCGTTGAGCACATTGCTGAAGATCTTCTAAAACTTCCTAACACAAGAGCTAACTTCAATCAGCTTTTCTGAAATTCGCAAGGTAGCTACATTGGATTCTTCACAAGTGAGCTTTGGTTGCTCCACTGTTTTGTCTCTTATCTTCTTTGATGATAAGCACAATTATCCTTGATAGGAGCTTGACTCGAAGCATCATCAAAAAGGATTTAGAACGTTGCATGAAATGTTCTTGAAGTAACGTTCTTGTTCCATGATCTTTGTTGCTTCAAAAGTCTAAAGTCTGATTGGTGGTCTAAAGGTCTGAAAATCCTTAAATCAAACTCTTTTAGGGCAAAGTATACAATCAAACTTTTCTTGAATCATACTTTTGTTCTTATGGACTCCCTATTTCTTTTGTAACTAGTGTATTTAGAGTTTGTTTCCCGAAACACTTAATTTAAACAGGTTAGATCACACATGACAGACTTCATTTGATTTAAATGCCTTGATGTGTGTTATTAACAAATCTTGGGGTCTAGTTATATAAATGCAACTTAGGGTCTGGTCAATGATTATTGTCAAAGATCTTTTTCAAGCCAGACTTGGTCTTAACAATAGTAATAAATGGCTTACTTTCTTATCATCATAAATGATGGTATTTATAGCCATCATGGAAGTCTAACTCTTGATTTGATGTGTGTCAGATGACTAAGCAGCTTACATAAAAAGGCTGCTGCTTATGCTAAGAGACTGTCCTGTTTTAAGGCTTTTGGCTAGTATCCACACAATTCATCTTAACATACCAGTCATTGAAGACCAGTTAAGTAGCTTGAATTTATCGGATTCGTGCCTTTTACTTTTACCTTCAACTTTAATTATTCTCGGAAAGGAAGGGAGCATTTGAATTTAATACATAAGACTGAATTGTATTTTTGTTTGTCTGGATATCACTTCCATTGTCACAAAAATAGTAATACTATTAAATATGTTTTTAGGTGAATGTTTTTTTATTAATTTTTAATTAGTTTTAGTTATTATATTATTTAATATATTGAAAATAGTCCTTATTATATTAAAACTGGTTTACAAAATATAACCGTGTTAACAAAATGCTATTTTAACAAACATAAGTATTATATTATATGTAGTTTAGTCTTTTTAGTTTATTCTACTCTTAAATTTCTTAAAATGAATTTTATATTTTTTTCTGTCAACATTTTTAAAGATTAATTTTAACATATTTAACAACATAAGATAAAAAATAAAAAACCTTAAAAACCAAAATAAAAAATTGCTCGAAATATAAGAAATTAAGGAAAAAACATATTTAACAATTTTTTATGGGTAAACACGGAACGCCTATGTTAGTTGCAGGAAATGACACGTGTGAGGCTAGAAATTGCAACTTGTTAGCAGAATAGAAGGAACAAATATTCGTGCTCTAACAAACACAATTGCACCGTGTCCACAGCCACAAAATTCTTAAAAACTCACTAACCTTAGCCTTTTGGACCTCAACTCTACATTAACTTTTCCAACACTTTCTATGATTTTCTGCACTGTTGAGTTCTGAGCTGAGATCAAATACTGGTTCCCTTTCTTTGCAATTCTAAACCAATAAACACATAGCATTAACCTTGGTGGACATGGCAACGGCCTTGTCCACAACCAGTGTACTTTCCTGGAGGAATCCGCAGCACTACAAGCATACTCCAAAAACTGTGGCTGCTTCAGCCTCAGAAAAATGTTCCTCTCTGATGTTGGTGAACAGAAGAACAGTTTTGGTTTCTGGGGTATCTTTGTTGGGTTTCCCACGAGAGAGTTTGGCAGCAGTGAAACAAGGCCTTCTGGCAGGGAGGATTCCTGGCCTGTCTGAGCCAGATGAACAAGGTTTGTTCACTTTGGATCATCAATCGTTGTGTTTATTTGCAGAGACAAACAATTTATCTTTCTTCAATTTTGTAGAGTTGAAGGGTGTGATGTTTACTTCTGAGCTTGTGTTTATGCATGTTTCAAGTTTGAATTCCAATTGTCTCTTCTGCTACAGATTTTAAGTGAAAGTGACATAATGTTGGCAAGTGTTTGATCAGACAGGTTGGAGGACATATCGCAGGCCTGATGAGAAGTCAGGAGGACATGGTGTTGGATGGAGTCCTATTATCCCATACACCTTCAAAGTGCCTCAAGAATGGGAAGAGGTGATTATTGATACTCTCTTATCTTTTTTAAGTTGCTAAGGACTAGAAAGTTTTAAGCATACAGTGGAAATTCATCAAAAAAAGCTCATGAAATACTTCTATCTATCTCTCTTTTTGGTTTAGCAATTTACTTATCTCTTAATCCAAGAGATGTGTTCTTTCACATTTGTTTGTCTAGAGCTAAACACGGATCCTTCCTTCAGCATTCGATATGTGTCGTATGTCACTGATACTTTTCCATTCTACATTAAGTTTTACCCCCTTGAAAGATTATAAAATTCTAACATAAAACTAGATACGAGACACAGAAACATATACGATATAGAGACTTAAGAACATTATCTCTTTATAGATGGTACTTAAGAAGCAAATAAGATTAATGTTATTCTTATTTCTAAGAAATAGATAGATTACTAAGAAAATAGTCATTTAAAGTTTGGTATTGTCTTAGATATGTCTAAAAATAATGCCAAAAATAATGCTTTTCATTTGGATACGTAGGATTGGAACTTTAAATATTTTTATGAAATTTTATATATTTTAAGAATACTCATATTGCAGTATCATATCATATCTGATATATATGTACACTATAGGTCTAGACTATAAAAGATGTTTTATCTCTGTTCTTTTTGTTCTTCTGCTAGCTTGCTCTATGTAAACTTCAGCCAAAATACATCTGTTTAACAGGTACCGGTATCAATAGCAGATCTTGGTGGCACGGAGATAGATTTGAGATTTGCCAGCTCTAAGGAAGGACGTCTATTTGTCATTGTTGCTCCTGTTCTTAGATTCGCTGACGGTCAGTTTACCTAATTTTATTTGTCCAATCTATCTTTATGAAGCCCAGGAGAATAAAAATGGGAAGAGAATAACATGGAAACTTCTTTGTAGGTTTTTCATTTATTTTATTTCTTGTGTTAAATGATAACATTTTTACTATGTGTCTATACAGATCTTGGAGATGATGCTAAAATAGAAAATATTGGACCTCCCGAGAAAGTGATCAATGCATTTGGTCCAGAAATGATTGGGGAAAATGTAGAAGGCAAGGTTTTGAGTGCAAGTGTAGCAGAACATGAAGGAAGAACTTACTACCAGTTTGAGCTAGAGCCTCCTCATATTCTTATTGCTGCCACTGCAGCTGGAAATCGCCTATATTTGTTTGGTGTAACTGGCAGCGGTATGGTTACTTATTCTCTTTTGTCTAGTTTCACAACATCAAGTTTGAACAACCATGAGTTAGTAAATAAAGAATCTATAAGAACTTATAGAAAAGAATCTAATGTTGTCTTAATTGCAGGTCTTCAGTGGAAGAGACACTACAGTGATTTGAAGAAGATAGCTGACTCTTTCCGAGTTGTATGATTAGAATCATTGGAATCTTCAGTGAAATCAGAAAGCACTGGAGTGCTGCTTTCTGTGTTTGTAGTATAGTAAAACAGAGGTTGTTTCCCACTATTTTGTCTTGTTGAAATTTATGGGAATTGAGATATCAGATGTGTAAAGTCTTGTACCTTCCATATACCAAAAGTTTTGTTACATTTGGTAAACAACCAAATGCTATTCTTCCAGGCTTGATCATGAACTTTTATAGTAATAATTAAGAAGTTAGGTTACATTAATTTCAACAATTTGAAGTTGAAGGGAGGGGAACTGGTTCTGTTCCCAAGTCAGGGGACTGACACAGGTCTCAGTAAAGGCTTATCATGGTACTTACAAATGATCTCATCTGTCAATGAAGGTCCATCAATCGAAATTGAACTCAAGACTTTGGATCTTACAGATTGAATCAATCTTCACTGGCTTTTAACACACAGTATGTGGCTTCAAAGCACAGGTCCTTGCCCTTTACTCAGACAACTCTTCCATCATAATAAAAAAATCAGAAGGCTTAACTACGTAAAAACTGTTGGGATATATTGACCTGCCTATAATGGGGAGCAACAATACTGCATTGTTCTCTCCGTTGTGGATTGCACTTAGTCCTTTCATTTTGATGTGGGAGTTAACTTAAGTCCACTAGAGTCACTGAAGATTAATGAACTACACCCGGGTATCTTTTGCAACCCTCCATCTACCCTGATCCTCCTCATCCTTTCAGCTTTCTCCCATTTCTCGGACGCTGCATAGATATTGGACAGAAGCACTTTGTGAGAATGAACATCTGAATCAGAGTTTCTGCCAATTAACTTCATTACTTGCTCTGCCATTTTCATATCTGAATGAATGCGGCATGCACCAAGCATTGCCCCCAAAACCGTGTCATTAGGTTGCATTGGCATTTTCATTATCAAGTCATAAGCATCTTTCAATCTCCCTGCTCTGCCCAAGAGGTCAACCATGCATCCATAATGCCTGATGCCTATTTTAACTCCATATGCCTCCATTTTAGGAATTACTTCCAGAGCTTCACTGACCAAACCCCCATGAGCACAAGCCGAGAGTACAGCAATAAAGGTAATAGCATCAGGCCATACATTCGAATCCTCCATCCTGCCAAAAAACTCAAGAACCTCCTGGCACTTTCCATTAATGGCAAGACCTGAAATCATTGCATTCCAGCTGAAGATGCCTCTCTCATTGTACCTTTCAAAAACCATCCTTGCATAGACCAAGTCACCACATTTGGCATACATGTCAACTAATGCACTCAAAACAAACATGTTCACAGTTATCCCTTTAACTTCAATCATTTGATGGATTTTCTTACCAACATCCAGGCATCCCAGCTGAGCACAAGCAGATAAAACGCCAACAAGAGTGAACCCATCTGGCTCAAAACCTTCATCTCTCACCCCCTCAAAAGCTTGCAGTGCCTTCTCACCAAATCCATTCTGGACATAGCCAGCAATCATGGAATTCCAAACCTCCAAATTCCGAACTGGAGACTGGTCGAAAATAGCCTCAGCCTCATAAACATTGCCCTCCTTGAAATACCCATGAACCATAGACGACCACACAAAGCAATTCCTTTGAGGCATCATCTCAAAGATCTCCCTGGCAGCTTCCATGTCCCCTTTCTTAGCATACCCATCAACCATCACAGTCCATGTCACCACATTCTTCAACCCATGAGGAACCTTATCAAACAACCACGCAGCAGTGACAGTATCCCCATTACTAGCAAACCCACGAATCATAAGATTCCAGGACACTATATTTCTCTCAGACATTGTATCAAACAGGCTACACGCATCCCAAAAATGGCCGCATTTAACATACGCTTTAAGCAATGTATTTCCAATGAACACGTTGCGATCTGAACCGGCTTTGATGGACTCTGCATGTAGGGCCTTCACGAAATGAAGGTGGGAAAGTGAAGCACAAGCCTTGAGTACCAGAGGAACCACAACTGGGTCGTATAATCCTTGGTACCTAGTTTGTTTGTACTCAAGAAGGGCCAATCTAAATGATCTTTGCTGAATGTGGTTCTTTATTAAACAAGCCCCACATGATGGGTTCTTTCTCAATGTGCAAAGATTAAAATTTTTTATGGTTCTAGGCAATTTGATGATTTGCATGCTCAACTAAAAATTTTGATCCGTAGTGAAGAACACTTGGTTGTGGCTATTTGATACGAGAGAAAGTAACAGAAATAACAGAGCTACAAAATGGGCAAGGACACGTGTCCCTTGGTCCCGATAGCGAGGAAACAGAAGCTTGTCCATGGCAATTACAAAATGTGTTATTGTTTTTAACTTTTATTTCTTGTCCATTTGCTTGATTTACCAGTATTAAACTATTAATAATGCAGGCCTGATGAAGGATACTAGACTACAAGTTTTCAAAAAACTACTTAAAAACATCATAAATACTACATCATTCCATCATTTTCAATATATTTTATAAGTAATATTTTTCATATACAAAAATTATCATTAGAATTATGCAATGATATTCAAATTAATAAAGATTTTTGAAAAGCAATAATACGGTAAATAATACATAAATTGAAAGGTCTAAAGTGTTACATGTGTCAAGAGTTAGGATGTATTTGATTCCTAATAAAACAAAGGAATGAGACATGTATTATTCTATTGACGGGAACTTCTAATGTTGCATGATACAAGAAGGACCATTTGAGTATACAATAGGTTGGAATCTGAGTTCAACCAAAGAGTGCATTTAAAACTTTGCAAGTTGGGCCAAAGTAATTCTACTCTGAACAATTTTTCAATCAATGCTCATTGCTCAACATTGGTTAAGAGGACCTTCCTGATTGGAGGGGGAAAACAGGTTGAGCTTGGACAAAAATGTTTTAGCAAGACAGATTCTACTCTTTTATTATTGATTTGAATACATCGTTGGTATAGACTTTCTATTAGACCACAAGACCAGGCTATTTGAGGGAAAATTCTAACATCCCCTCAAACTTGGATGTTTGACGGAAGAAGGGACCGTTACTTTTGCTTTCAGTCCCTTGATAGAATGGAGGGCTCAGATGATTAACCGGTTACCTGTTTGACGGGTTGTATGTATACGAGGGCAAATATGTTATTTGGCAATTCCAAACAGTAACATTACTTTAAAATGAGCATGCAAGCGAAATGTTGTACAGTAGCAAGTGGTTGTTGGCATTTGAAATTCACTGTCTCTTTTTATTTCTTATTTCCATTTCTAATTGTATCTCTTCAGCAAAGTTAAAGGTTTTCTTAACCACAGACCCGAACTGCATTGTGAGTTAGTCTCTCTCCACCATTGATGAACGGGTCATGTGGTTGTTCTTGCAAGGGGAAAAAAAGAGAAGGCCAAGAAGAAGTGGTATGTTGTGTATAAGGGAGTTCAACTAGGGATTTACAGTCGGTGGAGTGACTGTGAAAGACAAGTTTGTGGATTTCGCAAAGCATCATACGAATCATTTCCCACGTACGCGGAGGCGGTGGAACATTGGGAACATCATTGTTGTATGCTCTCAGATATGGATTCAAGGGAGGAAAAGGCAAATAAAGGCGCATTCGCGGACCCCGAAATATGTACCTCTAATGGATGTTATTCAACTGCTGAGGATAAGGAGTTTAATCTAAAGATGAGTTTTATTGTTGGACTAGTTATAGGAATTTGCATGGTTATCAGAACCGGACCGGACCGGCCGGTCGGACCGGTCGAACCGGGAACCGGTGCCTTGTCCGGTCCGGAACGCGGGAAAACCAGTCAACAATTAAACCGGTCAAAAACCGGTAAAACCGGTCAAAACCCGGCCAAAACCGGGTAAAACCGGTCAAAAACCCAGTTTGCAATTTATTTATTTTTTAAATTTTAGAAACCTTTTAGTGCGGTTTTTTATAGAACCGCACTAATAGACCCTGTACACTAAATAAAATTAATATATTTTTTTTTTACTTAGTTTGGACTAGTATTTTTAGACCTTTTAAGCATGTTATAGTAGGATGTGTACTATTTTAATGCTTTTTTACTATGTAATATTTTAATTCTAACATATTTATTGAATTTATTTGATAAATAATATATTATTTTTGATCTAATTGATTATTATTTAATATATAAAATAATAATAATAATAATTTATTATTACCGGTTCGACCACGGTTCGACCACTGGTTCAACCACTAACCCTTGAACCGGTGCCTCCACCGGTTCAATGACCGGTCTAGTTCTGAAAACATTGGGAATTTGTCTTCAACAAAGGGGGAAATGATGATGAACACATGCAAAGCAACAGTTAGAGAAGCGGAAAAATTAAGTTATGTAACTTAGTAATTTCTTCATCTTTCCAAGTTGTAATTTTATTGGTTATGACATTAGTAGTTGTTTTACCAGAATATGAAATTGTTGTTAGTAGTTGTTTGTTCTTAGTAGTTGTTTTCTTAATTAATAAAAGTGTTGTTTTTAATAGCAAATGGAGTTTTCACGATGGATGACACATTCTGAAAACATAAATAACTCTTTGTTTTAAACCGCGTAAGATTGTATAGTGTGCAGGCTATTCGTACGGTCTGAATAAAATAATGAAACATAGAATTAATAAATATAATATGATTAAATAAGTTAATAATATTTTGTTGATTGATTCAATTCAATGTTAAAAGCTCAGAATAAATCCCAATGTTTTATATTTATTGTTTGGATTGTCAAAAGTTCCTACTCGTATGAAAATAAAGGGAATAAAGTATGACACTTCCCATTCAATTAATTGCTACTATAGTTGATGTGCCAATTTCTGCATGAATATTAATTCGTAAGATTTTCCAAATCTAAGGTTGTGTGTAAAGATGACTAAAAGTAATCATTTCCATGCATTGGTTATTATTATGTGAATTAAATTGTTATCATTGTGTTTGTTCATAAATAGCAATTGCTGAGTGTTGTTATAGTATGTTTCATTAGTTTCTTGATTTAGTTAAGTGTATCACTTCGTAAAATGGATTCATTTGGCAATGCTTTATGTGAAACAAATACGGGTGTTGGTGGTGGTAGACCTCATGTCCACTATCCTTCTAATTTTGTTGATGATCTTCTTGCTTATGTTAGCCAGCTTTCAGACAGAATAAGTCATGCTGAGTCTAGCATCAATTGGTTGAAAAATGAGAATGAAAATTTGAAGATGGCAATGTCAATGCTCCCTTACGTGATAGGGAAGGAAACAGTCCAAAGTATGTTATTGCAACACACAGATGTCATAAAACCAGATGAGAATGAAGTTATGGTGAAGGATAAAGGAAAGGCCAAAGTTGTTGAAGAAGAGTTCAATGTAGATGCATATTTGGTTGACCCAATATCAAACGATGTAATGGTGATGGATGTTGAGGACCCTTTAAGGATGGTAGTCCACGAAGGGAGAGGGCTTGGTATCAACGTAAATGCCACCCCCACAAACTCCTCTTTCAGTGGATGTCCTTCTAACATGACACCCTCAAAGGTTATAGTTAATTTAGTAGCATGTATTACAATCTTTATATAGTGTTTTTCTTGGTTTAAATTAATAACTAGTGCCTTATTTTTTTTAGGAAAAAAATGTAAATGAAGGGCCATGAAAAAGGAGTAGCATATGTTTTAAACCAGAACCAAGTCCAAAAACCCCAAAGATAAGCATTTCCTCTGGTGAAATATGTGCAAAACTTGTTCCTCCTCTGGTTCTAAACTATGGCTTGACAAAAATTTCAACAACAACACCCCCACCTTCAACAGTCCACCGTTAGCACCAAAAGTCAGAGGTAGTGTCACAAAAAGATCAGTTGGTTACATATTACCGAAGGTACTACCTTTTAAGATATTTTCCCTTAATTTTTACAAAATGAATAAATAAAAATAGGAGAAACCCAAAAATGATGACACTCGCTTGTGATATATGGCATTAACTTTGTTTTTATTTCCAACCAATGTAGCATTTGAAGAGTAACTTTAAAATAATTACTGATTACGGGTTGAGCAAGGAAGACCTGAAGTGTTGTTACTATATTTTTAGGTTTGCGTTAGGTTTGCGTTGGATGCAAGGTAAAAATGTAGTAATATATTTGTGATTTTTATTATTGTTGTTATTAACTAACCATTTATCCATACAGTGATGCTATTTACTCCAGAAAGAATGTAATACTAAATAAAGGAGACTTTCTAAGTCTCACTCACAACAACACCCCTTTAGAGAAGGTTTGAAACTTATTTCAACAACCATTTTGATTGAAAAATAAAACTCTTTAATAAGATTTTTAACAGTATAAAGTTATATAGATTTTTAAGTTGATGGCATTGCGAATGAAACACGGGAATGAGGAGCAAGATAAGATAACTACTTGGTGCCTCCCCCTATCATTTGCCATAAGTAATCCTAGTGTTTCACAGAATAATTGAGTGTTTAGTATGGGGATTTATACTGATTGACTAATGTTTTCTTAATTTATTATCATGTTAGCACAATGTGTTGTCAGGTCGTTCAATAGGAGAGTTGATTAGTGATTTCTTCTTGGAGTGGATGACACTCTCAGCTTACCTTAAATATGTATGTGAAGTTTGTTTGATGGAATAAATTGGTTTGATTCGAACTTGAAATCATATGAAGTGCATAACTTATTTTGTGTTACAGATATATATACCGATTAGGAATGATGGTCACGTGTATTTAATGGTGATATGTGTACATGAGCATATGATTTTTAAACTTGATACATACCCTATTGAGGAAAAACACATAAAGAATGAGAAACATTGGAAAAATAGTAAGTGAATACTTAAAATTGATTTTTGGTTAAAGTAACTGTTAATATGTCTCAATTTATGAAATTGTAGGCTTCTTTTGTCAGCCAAATTTTGAACACTGAATATTTTGAGACCACAAAGATATTAACCGGCACTGATTTTGAGAATTGGGATATAAAAGAAGCATGCGGTATACCTAACATGGGATCGAGTAACAACTCAGCCATATGAGTATTGGATTGGCTAACTATGAGAAATGAGTTTCAAAGAAATTTGATTGGTGTGGTAAGTACAAATCATTAAAGTTATGACTCATTTTAATTTGCTTGTAATTTAGTATTATTAACTTATCGAATTTAGATTAATGCTTTTGTTGTTGAAATTCAGTTGAACGAGCCGGTGGTGAGATTAAGGATTGCCATTGAAGGTTTACTAGACAAGAGCAATTAATTGAAAGATTATGTTGAGGCAGCCCTGCAAATGCTTTGGAGTAATTGCAACAAATCAAAGTGGTATCCTATCAATCTAAGGATATAGAAGATGTAATGTTCTGAAACAATGATGTTCTAAAAGAATGACGTTGTTATGTGTAAACATCTAGCTTGTTAGATTATGAAATTTCAATCATGTAATTTTCAATGCCTCGCTTATGTTATGTTATGTGTGTTCGTGAATTTTATGCCATTATATATTTTCAATCATCAAATATCACTAGTGTTTTGTGTTTTGATTGAGCATTGATTCGGATCCAATTGATACCATGTTTTATTTTTATAAATCTGATGATGCTCGAGCTAAATTACCCACGCTTAAGCGAGGATACCATTGCGATTAAGCGTTGTCCCTCACGCCTGAGCGTGGAAGGAAATGACTCGATTACGCTTAAGCTTTGTCATCATGCCTGAGCGCATATACCACTGCGCTTAAGTGCTGGTCCTTACGCCTGAGCGTGGAAGGGAACATAAGAATAAGGCGATCACGCTTAAGCGTAGTCCTGAGGCCTGAGCGCGTATAGCATTGCGCTTAAGCGCGAGTCATGACGCCTGAGCGCTAGTGTCATATAATTTTGAAGGCAAACGAGATCCCGATCACGCTTAAGCATGATACCACACGCTTGAGCGTGTTATCTACCCAAACACGATTGCGCTTAAGCGCAGGCACTGACGCTTGAGCGAGGGAATTAAAATAAGACATCAACCCCGTTGTGCAATACACGCTTAAGTGTGACTCCTCACTCTGCACCCCACTCTTGAGCGAGCAGTTTTAAAACTGCCTAGTGGCATTTATTGAAATCTTTCTAGGTTGTGTAACCCCTATTGTCTATTTCAAATTCCCTAATGAAGCCACATTTCCTCCAACTTTTGTTGTAATACCATTCACTAGAACATCTAACTGCTTCTCTTGTGTGTGGTTCATCTTATACTATCTCCACTCTCTGCAAACAAGGTAAAGTCTCCTTCCTCTTCTTGAGATTCTTGAATGTTAGTTGGTTTCTTTGTAAATGTTGCTGGGTGCAAGAATGTGGTTCATCTTATACTATTTCAATATGATTTTTGTTCCCGCATACCAAGTGTATGATGAAATGTTTCTAATATCATGTGCGTGTGTATTTGTTATTGTGTACATTGAAATATGCATGCACTCTGTGAAATAATATCTTGTAAAGTCTAATGTTTAGAGGCTTGACATGTGATATGTGAAATAATTTGTTTGATCTCAATGGCGAGAAGTAAACAGGTTGCAGCTAGTTCCCCTCCAGTTGGAGGCTCCAGTAGAAGAAACAAAGGAAAAAAAGTCTGCACTAAAGATGAAGATGCATGACCAAAATTCAGGGACACAACCAGAGGCAAGCGCTACGAAAATATTCAAAATTGGACTTTTATCCCCGAGAGAAAGGTAGACTTGGCTCTTGGAGACTGTGATCCTTTTCTACAGGTGATCAGGAGAAGGAATTGGCTGAAAATTTGTTACCCAAGGGACACGTTTGATCTTGAGGTTGTAAGAGAATTTTATGCAAATGCTTGGCCCAAAGAAGGTGCTGGTGACAAAAGGACCTATGTGAGGGGAACATGGCTTTCCTATGGTAGAGATGAGATAAACAGCTATTTGGGAAGCATAATGGAATTGGCTGATGGTGAAATGTGTGACTATGCTTCCATGAAACAAAAGAATGAGTTGATTGAAACTCATCAACTAGAAGCAGCAATTTGCATTGCTGGGCATCACTTCAAAATTGGTCAAGGAGATAACCCACTACGAATCTTAAGAAAGATATGACCATTGTCTCCCAAGTGTGGACTTCGTTTTTACTCGTAAATGTGGCTCCTGATGCACATGTCTTTGATTTGATTTATGCCAAATGCTATTTACTATATTGTATTTTGCAGGATGATATTACAATAGATTTGGCTTAGATAATTTCAGATGAAATTCATAAATTTGTGACGGCTAACCAAAAGATTTCACAGGGAGGACAAAAGGTAAAGGGGAGTCTAGGATTTCCTGCATTTATCACTGACTTTTGTGTAGTGAATAGGGTTGATGTTCAAGACATTAAACCCATCAGGCCACCCATTGATAGGCGTTTCATAGAGCACCACTACACCCCTACACCAAATGCACCCCCTCCACAAGCACCAGCATCATCAGAACTAGCACCAGCAACATCTTTGAATACAGAGACGGAAATGATTCTTCATGCCATTTACCATCTCGGCCTGTAGCAAAATCACATCATGACACAGCAGAGTGCCAATCATAGAGGCCTTGTGCATCTTCACCATGGTTTATATCACAGCATTCCAATAGGCCAATTCAACCCTTGGATGGATCCTGCTCAGTTCTCAACTCACATTGCTTGGCCTGGGGACTGGCCTATGGGGGGCCTCCCGATGCTGGCCAGTCATCACAGCCACCTCCAGCCAGGGAGTATGCACCAGAAGACGATCTAGAATAGGATGCAGATGAAGAAGAGGATGATTGATTAGTTCATATGAAATTCATTGTATGCTTAATGTCTTAATTTAATCTTTGAGTATTTGCTTGACTTTGGTTTTCTATATTGTATTGGAATAAGACCTTTGAAAATAGATGCAAATGACGTTAATGTTAATTGTGATGTAAAATAGGGCAAGTAGTTTTTCATAATACGAAATAAAAAAGGTCAACTACAATACAAACAATTATCCACATAACATGAATCAACACAATCACTAACATAAAAAGTTCATAATAATTGCTAATTTGCAAATTATTTCTTGATTAGTCCTTTGTAGAGCACACATTACTCGGAACTGTCACTTTCATCAACTTCCTGTAAGACATAATACAAAAACAACAATTGAAAGCAATCAGTAATTTTCTTCATTATTAAACCAACCAAGTGTATGTAATATGGAGTGAATTATTAAAAGACAACTTACCTCAGACCTCACACGTGAGGGTCCTGCGGAAAATCTGATGTTAGAAATTTGTCTAGCGTATGGGCATTTTCTACGTATATATCCTAAATCTCTACAACAGGAACACCTACTAACCCATGTTTGCCTTGTTGGAACATTGTTACAACTTTCTGAAGCACTAACACCATTAGCAGATGGAGTAGCACTTACACATTCGTTCCTAATCTCCAAACTATCACGCTTCCTTCACTTTTGAATCAACCTATTTCTCTCAAATGCTAGCTTATTACGCAGATCTTTGAAATCTTCTAAACTCTAACAAGCTAGATTTACAACTTCACGTGAGGCAAAGGTTAACACGCTAGACCAAATCCTAGATTTGGACATTGGATCTACGGTGTCATGTAGAGCCTCATTCAATTCAGGACAATAAGACTTAGCTTGTTTTGTCCATCTGTTCAACACCAAACAATCAGGAAGATGGTCATATTCCAAATAAATCAAAACAGTTATTAGATGAATACATGGCAAACCAATGGATTCCATTCCAAGACAGCAGCACCTAAACTCTTCATAATCTTTCCAGTATGATACACTCCTTTGAATATCTTCGTGTCCATCAAACGACACCAAAAAGATTTTATGAGACATGCTACGAACCACCTCCACGACCTGGTATCCAATTGACTTCTCCACCAATGATCAAAATTGAATAAAGACATTTTTTGTATATATATTTGAAGCAAACGTCTCTAACGACACAACATAAGTTACCATAACTGGTTCACAATAGTTTGACCTGTAATCTTCCTCTTTTTCATTATTTCGCATGTGTTTAACACATCTATGGAAATTGAACAAAAACTCTTTCAAGTTGTTTCCTCCTCCAATGTAGTGCCCCATTTGAGCATGCAATCCTTCACATCGTGATGTTGTTCATAAACCTCCAAAAAAATTCCCTTTAATGTATGCAATGACCCAAGATTTCTTTTTCACGTACAACTCTTGAATATATCATCATTAACCAAATTACACTCCAATAGGGCCATATTCCACTTCTTCTCAAATTGGGCAATACCACAGTCACTCAGCATGCTGTTAGTAAACAACTTTATGAATTCAGGATTATGAAATTTGGCAGTCACATTTCTTATTAAATGCCAACCACATAACCTATGATATGCATTTGGAAACACTCATCCTATGGCTTACTTCATTACTTGATCCCCATCAGTTATCACACAGTTCGGTGTTTTGCCATTCATTGCAATGAGAAATTATTCCAACAACCAAACATACGTTGGAATTCTTTCATCTGAAATGATAGCACAACCAAACACACAAGTTTGCTTATGATGAGTCACACCACTAAAAACCACAACTGGGCATTTGTATTTATTTCTTTTATAAGTAGCGTCAAATGCAAGTACATCACCAAAAATATGATAATCCTTCCTACTAGTTCCATCACACCAAAATAAATGAAGCAATCTCCCATCATCCACAATCTTATGACTCCAAAACACATACGGATCAACATCATGAAGGGAAACCAAAAATTTCTCTACCTCAACAACATCCGACTCTTCTAATCTCCTCAATTTTTGTATCTCATTATACATGTCCTTGCACCGAAACCCAACCATATCATACCTCCCAGAGTGCTGTGTTGCAAATATGTTATACACTTTCGTAGTACTAATCCCACTTTTCCTCATAGTTTCCATTTGAACCACATGAGCATCCACCATTTTTCTATGAGATCTTAATAACACACTGTAAGTATCCCCCACCAAGCAATGACTATGATCATCCAAAAAATGACTCACAATCCATTGTCTACTTTGTGGATCTAATTGAATCTGCATTTCTGCTAGGCAGCCAAATCTAGTCTTACGTCTGTGATCCCTTTGTCTATTTGGCAGGTTAGTGTATTTTAGGCGCCTGAAACCTTGCCCTAACAAACAAATTGGTACCATACTAACTCCTCATTCTTATCTTTTCGGCTTCTATTTTTCCTAATACTAAACCCATTTATTTTCCCGTAATGGTTGTAGAACATATAAGCTTCTTCAAAAACCAAAAAACGCAAATGCCTAACTTGCGATGGTGAAATTTCCTCCATTTTCTCAAGCACATCAGCAAAAGTCTGCCCAAAAGTTTGTGTTTCCCCATCCTCATGCATGTTCTGCCCAAACAAATAAAATGAAAACTATATATTACTTAAATTAAACTAAACACAATACTTCTTAATCAAACAAAATAAATTCACTTCACTATTCCTACAAATAAAACGTGTTCTCCTTTATTTCAAAGTTATTTATAAAATCTTTTTTTTTAAAAATCTCCACTCACCTCATTTTGTCCTCCACTACCAGCTGCATCCATGCCTCTTACGCAAACTCACCAAACCTTTAGCAAGCAAAGAAGACTCCCCTATGAAAAAATAAATTAATGGTACAGGGATAATCTCAAATACCAAATAATAACCTACATTCAATATTTATTCACAAAATTGTCATACTTGTTACCGGTTGCCACCAGTCTCGCGTTTTGTGTCCCAAGATCAGCCATGTCCGTTGGATCACATCAAGGGCCCATAATTGTGTAGCTTTAATCCTAAGCTTTGGTCAAACTTCTGGCTTGTGAGGATGTTAGCGGGACCCCTATTTGAGTGATAAAGTTTGGGCTGTCCAACTGTTCAGTTATGATTAGCTCCAAAGTTCAACTTTTTCCATGAGAACGAAGTCTCAGGTCACAGGAATCGGTTAAGAGTGCATAAAACAACTTGCACTTCTAAAAGACTTAAATATAACCTTGCCCACGTGAGTCGCATGCACACTGTTCCCTTCTCATGTTCTACCTTGCTTGTGTAAATGCTCAACCCCTGCTAACTTCTAGTTTGGTCAAATCGAATGATTACTTGATTTTGATCATTGCTTTCGTTCCAAGAGAGTTTTGATTGTTGTTTTGTTTAACTAATAGGTTGAGTTTGTGTCTAGTTTTGGTTCAAGTCATGCTCTTTATCAATGATTATAATTGTAATTACTTTCTATACAGTAACAGAAATCAGTAAAAAATTTAAGCCACCCTCCATTCTCTCATGTCTAAGAAACTCTACTGTTAACAAAAACTGAGTCTCTGCTCAATAGTTACAGTGAAATGACCATGGACGGACTCTATTTATTATTTCTCTCTATACTTCTCACTCTCTGAAACAAATATTTTCTTATTACATGATGAATTCATGATGACATGGCTTGTTTAGGCCAATCAGGAACATAAAGCTGCAATCTCCTTTGAACAGATTCTGAACAGCAGAAAAAGGATGAAATTTGATCTATTCTAGAACCCCTTAGAAACTTTCAAATATTTTTATCCCTTTATCCTTTCAAAAAAAAAGAAAAAAGAACCAAGGTACAAAGTCTTTCAATCATGCATGATATTTGGTTAATGGACTCTGGCATCATGGCAACCCAAAATTCTTGGCAAATCAACAATGAACAACTGCTATCCATGATTACAGATATGAACTCTTTGACAAATATATTCTTGACAACGCAAATCCAAATTATGAGCATTAAGTTGCCACGAATATTCATTTAGGCATGTAAAATGTTCCTGCTCACCCCCTATTCTTCTTGAGTTCACTGCTTTCAAAAGCAATATTCTGGTTCTTTAACCATTAAATATAAATTTTTTTATGTTGACATGAGCATGAATTCTGGGGTGGTAAAGACTAGAGAAATTCTTTACGAGTCAACAAGAAACATGTGTCCTTAATGTGGATTTAACTGTTGGTAATGGGTAAACTGAAAGCTCAATTCTAAAGAATCAACTAATGTTAGAAGTACACGTACCCGACCGAAGTGGGACAAATTATGGAACCCAGTGAAGTGACATGTATAATTATACTCTCATGTTCTAGCTAAAGATTATGATTCTCATTTGGTGGGCTATCTATGTAGTGCAAATTGCTTTCAAATGCAAAACCAATCATTAATTGATACTGAAGAGGACAATACATGTGAGGAAAATAGTCTTCCCTCTACATTTTTCATAAAAATAGGCACAAATTTTTAACTGGTGAGATCAATGTATATAGGGTGTAGGATGCATGGTGCTATGTGGCAATTTACTTGACCCCTTGCCAATTCCTTAAAATTCAGGCTTTGATGGTTATTCCTAGCTCATTCTAGAGGTTTTAAAGTGTTTGGTAATTAATTTGTTCATATAAAGTTCTGCATTTAGGTAAACCCAAACCAAAAGAAACTAGACTAAAAATCACTTTGTTTTAGAAAGGGTGGTGAGCATCCCTTCACTTAAGTGAGCGTAAAGGTTAAAAATCCAATATGATGAGCATAAAAAACGTGTAGACATATAGAAGTCTAATCACTTTAGGTGGAGAAATTAAAAAGGTAGATAAAGATACATAGCAAAAGCAAATGTCTGAAGGGGAAGGTTGGCAATATTAATTTTTTTCATCACTTATGCTTAATCTCTTCTTGGCGTGTGGCTCCATAAGTTGGGTGGTAGTTTATTATGCGTCCGTGGCTCGGCTTGTGATTGAGGCCAAGTCCAACATTAATGAATCAGCATTTTTTTCTCTTTTTCACAGAAGTTCATGCAGATAGCTTTCTTTTCCCTTACAATGTATCTCCATACACAATTTTTTTAATGGTATATCTCTGCAATATCCAAAGACTATTTCATTCAAAACAAATATATAATATTGAAGTGAGACTTGTCTCTTTTACCAAATTCTTCGCTATATACGCAATGAGATTTAAATTCTTGATAATATTTTACAGGGTTCAACTCAGTGTGTGGGGGCTTTATTGGTTGTCCATACACAACTCTGAAACAGCCAAAAGCAGAAGCCATATCAGTATGTTGGATTGTTTAGCAAAAGAAATGATCATAAGAATATAATGAAATGTGTACCAATTTTATTCCGATTTCTTAAACACTATAATAATTAATTTATTATACGCTTTCTCTGATTAATCAACTAACCAATCTTATTACCGTTTTTGTTTAGAAATTCTTGCGCATAATTTTTTTTGCCCCTCTATATTTACCCGAAATAAACATGAATTATTAGTTGTTCATTTACATTTTAAAAGGCAGTAGAAATATTTGATTTTCGCAGTATAAGAGTGTCATATAGCTTTAAAAAAACGGACTTTTTCTGTTTCTATTTAATTATATATAAAAAATTATATAAAACATAAAAATAAAATTATGTCGTATTAATTATATATTAATGTTTTTTATTTATCATTCATTTATTATATTATATTAATTATTTTTATTTAACACATTTTTTTCTCAAATATAGGCATTATTGAAAAAATCAATTATTGGTGCTTTGAAAGCAATTAAATTGGAGGATAATTTATCTTTTTTTTTAACTGTTAATAAGAATGGAGGAGTATAAGTGTAAAATCCCTCACTAATTTACCTTTAATTTTTAAGCATTTAAATAAAATACCAGTAAATTTTTCACAAATAATTAAGTAACAATTCATTCATCCTCAAAATAATTATTTTCTTATAAAAACCTAGAAAACCACTTTAGTATAGCACATCTAGTGCTAAGATTTCAATTACAAACAACAAAAATCATTTTGGCAAATCAGAGACCAGACGCTACGTGTCAAGCCTACGCTACGCGTGAGACCCCAAATTTGCTACTGACGCTATGCATGAGAATGACAGTAGCAATGTTGCTGTAATGTATTTTTAAACTACTTTATTAACTTTCTAGGGTCCTATTTTACCCGATTCAACTCCAAATCTCGCCAAACTTCATGGGCACTATATTACCCCCATTTTGAAGCTGCCGGCGTAGTCCACTTACCAAAATTTCAATCCAATAATGAGATATGCATAAAAATGCTTTTAGGCCAATTTATGGTCATAACATCACCTCAAATCACCTTAATACTATTCATAACATCAAATGAATATACAAACAAATTTCAAATGCCCATAATGACCTATTGAAAAATTCTGGGAATACTGAATCCCACCGAATATCCATTCCACCTATTCAGTTGTTTAATTTCACTTTCAAATTCATTATTCCAACATCTCAACTCATTGATTCCAATCTTAACCTTCATACTCCATTCTTATGATACTTCTTACTCAATCATACAACATTCCAAACAATACAATTCCTGCCCATAATGCATGATAATAGATATCTTATGGCTCCGTGCCATATAGTAATCTCTAGTTACTATGCATGAAAGACTATCTCTTGGCTTAATGCCACATCACATCCATCATAAGATCAAATCTAACTATATAACTGTTCTGTCCTGAACCGGGGTCAAAGAGATCCGGTGTCGGGCCAGTTACAAGTAGTGAGAAAAGTCTGTGTCTGAAGGCCGGATCTGTGAATATCCGGTGTGTGTATCTGGTGTGTCTGTATGAAGAGACCAGTCTTGACGTCCTGGAGATCCTTCACACCGACCACCCGCGTTGATGTGGGCGACAGGTGGTGGCACCTGCGAAGATTCTCCGACGCTCAAGTCAGTGATATATTCCAAGTATGGAATGTAGATGATCACAGGGATCAGGTGGATGCATAAGAGAGAAAACCAGAACCCGGGAACCAGGAACCAGGAACCCTTCTCCAGTAAACTGAAGTGAGTTCTTATACCTGATTGGCTTGATTTACGAAGACTCGTTAGTGGGGAACCACTAACCTTCATTATGCAAGTATATTATTGTTTAATGCGCACTCACCAGCATGATTGAGGCAAGTGGCTATTTTATATTGAGCGTAGGGAGTATGGGCTAGACTTAGGGGACAAGTTGATCATTCCCTGGAGCAGAGTTTGGCTCGTAGTGTGGGGAATTATTGATCGGTCCCTGTAGCAATGCCCGTCGTCTTCTGTTGGGTGACGAGTATGTTATCCGGTGTGCATGGTGTTATCCAGACTAACCGGTGTAAGGAGAACGCCTGACTCGGGATTACAGTCCGGATGTATACCGATGATACCGATTGCATGTGTTATGATAGAAACCAGTTGATCGGTCTGGATCAGCTTCTCAACACCGGGTGAAAGGGGAACGGATGAGGTATCCGATATCTTGGTCACTGTTCGGATAACCAATATAGTTGCAGACTGAGTCGGTATCTTGTTATACCGATTAAGGCCGGCTAACATTTTTACCGACTGGATCATTGTCCAGTGGTGTTCCGACTAGATCATTGTCCAGTGATACCGACTGAACTCTGGGCCGGCTAAGATAATTATCTCTTAGTCTTAGGGCCGGTATCTAGACCGGATCATATGTCCCCTAGCTTATATGAGGGACTTATGAAGTTGCTCATATGAGCTATACAACCTGTGAGAGGTCTGGATGCTGGTGTAACCTGTAAAAATATCTTTGTAGTACCCGTTAGCCATTGAATATTGTCCCCGAGCGTTATTAAGTGATCGGTTCCGAATGAACATTTGACTCTGAGTGAGTGATTCCGAGCGAATATTCGACTCTGAGTAAATGATTCCGAGTGAAGTTGGTTCTGGCCGTGTCACTCGGGAAATTCTATTATTTGTAATCTCCTCTTACTGCTCGGTAAAAGTTTGTACGTTTTATCCGAGTCTTTTATTTTTATGTCGAGGGCTCGTGTTTTGTCTTGAAAATTCCGAGTGGAAGATCTACGATTGATCCTTCCGGGGGCAAGATTTTCCGAGTAATCCCTTGGGGTTTACTTCCGAGTGAATTGATGGCATTCGGTTTAATAATGTTCTTAACCGTACTTGGAGTTCGTTTTTGCTCTAAAATCCGAGCTTTCACTCGGGTGGGAAGTTTCTGAGTGCAACTTTCCCGAGTAGGTGTGTCCCTGAGTCGAGTGCAACTTCTAATTGGGATTGCACCGAGTGAGACGTTTTCGACTTCCACTGGGTAAGGCACCGAGTGAATAATTTCCGACTTCCACGTGGTATGGCACCGAGTGAAGGAATTCTGAATGGGCCATTTCCAGGGGAAGTACTTTTGGTCAGAGGAAGGCTCCGACTTTGAATAAGTACGTTTCGGGTAGATATATTCCTGAGTAAATAATTCGAGTTTGACTTCGAATTTGAAGTGTTTTCGAGTAAGGAATTCCAAGGGAAAGTATTTCCGAGTGAGGAATTCCTAGGGGAAGTACTTCTGAGTGAATTCGAAGTCATGCTTGGAGTTAGGTTTGACCCTACAATCCAAGCCTTCGACTGGGGTTTGGTTTGATCCTACAACCCATACCTGGAGTCAGTTTAATCCTACAATCCGAGCCTTGGAATGAGTTCGGTAAAATCCTACAACTCATTTCCTGGGGTTCGGTTTAATCCTATAACCCAGTTCTTCAATTCGGTGTTGGATTTTACCCATTCACCGGTTGTTTTTAATTTACTCGGGGTTCAGCGTGGTCCTGAAGAAAAAGCTTCACCCAGCTTACTGTGCCCAAGCCTTCACCGACGTTCGGCCAAACCTACTAGTCATACTCGGAGTTCGGTTTAACCCTGCAATCCGAGCCTTCGACACGGGGTTCAGATCAGGGCTAATCCTGAACCTACTGCGCCCGTTACTCTGGGTTCAACGTGGTCTTGAAGAAAAACCAACTTACTGCGCCCAAGCCTTCAATCGGTGTTGGATTTTACCCATTCACCATTTTTTTCACTCGGTGTTGGATTTTACCCATTCACCGGCCTTCTCAATCGGTGTTGGATTTTATCCATTCACCGTTCTTCATACTCGGTGTTGGATTTTACCCATTCACCGGCCTTCACACTCGGTGTTGGATTTTACCCATTCACCGACCTTCAAATGGGGTTCGGTGCAATCCTACAACCCATTTCCTGAGGTTCGGTTCAATCCTACAACCCAGGTCTTCACCGACGTTCGGCCAAACCTACTAGTCGTACTCGGAGTTCGGTTTAATCCTACAATCCGAGCCTTCTCCGGCGTTCAGCCAAACTTACTAACCGTACCCAGAGTTCGGTTTAATCCTACAATCTGGGCCTTCAATCGGTGTTGGATTTTACCCATTCACCGTTCTTCATACTCGGTGTTGGATTTTACCCATTCACCGGCCTTCAAATGGGGTTCGGTGCAATCCTACAACCCATTTCCTGAGGTTCGGTTCAATCCTACAACCCAGGTCTTCACCGACGTTCGGCCAAACCTACTAGTCGTACTCGGAGTTTGGTTTAATCCTACAATCCGAGCCTTCAATCAGTGTTCACCCCTTTGTTCCTTCGAAGAGGTTCATCGCTAACAACAGATACATTGTTAGGATCATCCATCCTGAAAGTATCTTGTCACAAATGTGTTGTGCATCGAATAAAATCATAAAGACAATGGGTGAACATATAGAATATTTCATTGATTATTAATTACAAAAGAGAAAGAGAGCTGAGTCGGGGTTATGCCTTGTTAAGCCTTCTTGGTAAAACCCGATCGGGAAAACCCAAGTCAGGAAACAGAGTGCATATTGTCTTACCGACTAGCCATAAAAGTGAAAGGCGTTTTTTGACTTTGATGGCCTGATCCCAAATCAATGACCTCTCGACGGCCTTGATGTTGATGTCGGGGCATAACATTTTGCTGTGCAGGCTCACTAACCAGAACTCCCTTTTGTTTTTCAGAAGCAGTAAATCTTCTGATCGGAGTGGGATGATCGTCATCGCCTTCCTCGTAATCCCTTCCCCTTCTCTCAATCCGTTATGGTTCATCAGAAGTACCCTTTTTGAAAAGATACTGTTTGAGTTTACCCTCTCGGATCAGGGTCTCAATAGCATTTTTCAAGGCTTGACACTCGTTTGCCGAGTGGCCCTTTTGCTCATGGAATTCGTAGTATTTCCGAGGGTCACCATGTTTACGAAGCTGGGGCGGCTTCCTGACCCCGTATGCAGTAAGAGTTGGCCAACCGATCTCACTCAGAATCTGTGACCGCTTAGAATTTAACGGAGCATAATTGCTAAATGCATTTACTCGTTCTTCCTGACTCAGAGGTACAGGATTGTCGAAGACGTTGCCCTGGAACGGTCTCTCCATGCGTTCCGATCGGGGCCTGTCCTTATCTCTCCGTTGTTGTGGCGTTGGGGATTTCCTTTTCGCTACTGTTACTTCCAAGTGCATTTTAATGCTCACATACTTGGATGCTTTCCTCCTGAATTCTTCGAAATTCACTGGAGGATTCTTTGCCAACGACAGGGCAAAAGCAGAGCTCGGTTGCAAAGCTTCTATTGCTATGTGCAACTGTAGTGCCTCTGCCAAGTTTGGAATAACAGCTGCTTCCTTGTAAAACCTCTTCAAGAAGTCCTTGAGAGTTTCATGTTCCCCTTGCCTAATCTGGGCTAAAGTATGAGATGTTCTGGGAATATCATTGGAAATGACAAAGTGGTCCACAAACGCTGTTGCCATTTCTTCCCATGAGTTGATGGAACCTGATGGTAGCCCCTTGAACCAACTAAGGGCATCATCAACAAGAGTCCGAGGGAACATCCTGCACATGACATCTTCATCTTCCCCCAGGTACATGGCTTCAAATGCATAAGCATCAAGATGCTTAGTAGGATCAGTTTCACCACTATATTTTTCGATAGAGAGAGGTTGAGTAGTCTGCAGGTGCTTAGGGATGTGTACACTCATAAGTCTCCTTGAAAAAGGGACTGTGAGCTTATAAGTTACCGGAGAGGCTGTCATCAGCTTCCTCTTCCCTTTAGCAACTCTCTCATCAGAATCATGGATCTGTTCCTTCCCTTCAAACGTGGGGATGTTTGAATACTGGGGGCTTGAGGATTTTTCTCCCTCGGTGGTGTGATGTGCCCCCTTGGTCTGAGACATGGCTCTTTCCTCCACGTTCTTCTTTTCGCGTTTCAACTCCATCAGTTCCTCCATCAACTTTCGTATCATCTCATCCCTTAGATCTGGTGCTGGAACCTGCACCATTCTTCTTGAACTTTCCACAGGCGACTCAAGAACTAAGCACCTATTCACTGGTTGTTCCTGGGCAGTGATGTCTTCCACGTGCCCATCTGGTTGGTTTCTCCCATTGCCTTCCATGATAAGAGACGAGACTTTTCAAACGAGAAGTGGGAATAACTTTAACGAGTCCCACCGGGCGTGCCAATGTTCTGTCCTGAACCGGGGTCAAAGAGATCCAGTGTCGGGCCAGTTACAAGTAGTGAGAAAAGTCTGTGTCTGAAGGCCGGATCTGTGAATATCCGGTATGTGTATCCAGTGTGTCTGTATGAAGAGACCGATCTTGACGTCCTGGAGATCCTTCACACCGACCTTCCGCGTTGATATGGGCGATAAGTGGTGTCACCTGCGAAGATTCTCCGACGCTCAAGTCAGTGATATATTCCAAGTATGGAATGTAGATGATCACAGGGATCAGGTGGATGCATAAGAGAGAAAACCAGAACCCGGGAACCAGGAACCAGGAACCCTTCTCGAGTAAACTGAAGTGAGTTCTTATACCTGATTGGCTCGATTTACGAGGACTCGTTAGTGGGGAACCACTAACCTTTATTATGCAAGTATATTATTGTTTAATACGCACTCACCAGCATGATTGAGGCAAGTGGCTATTTTATATTGAGCGTAGGGAGTATGGGCTAGACTTAGGGGACAAGTTGATCATTCCCTGGAGCAGAGTTTAGCTCGTAGTGTGGGGAATTATTGATTGGTCCTTGTAGCAATGCTCGTCGTCTTCTGTTGGGTGACGAGTATGTTATCCGGTGTGCATGGTGTTATCCGGACTAACCGGTGCAGGGAGAACGCCTGACTCAGGATTACAGTCCGGATGTATACCAATGATACCGATTGCATGTGTTATGATAGAAACCGGTTTATCAGTCCGGATCAGCTTCTCAACACCGGGTGAAAGGGGAACGGATGAGGTATCTGATATCTTGGTCACTGTTCGGATAACCGGTATAGTTACAGACTGAGTCGGTATCTTGTTATACCGATTGACGCCGGCTAACATTTTTACCGACTGGATCGTTGTCCAGTGGTGTTCCGACTGGATCATTGTCCAGTGATACCGACTGAACTCTGGGCCGGCTAAGATAATTATCTCTTAGTCTTAGGGCCGGTATCCAGACCAGATCAATAACATATATCATTACTAATGAATCAGTGTCATTAGTTATCACACTACAATTCATACACATAACCACATAGATATTACCTAAGCATGCACAACATCAAGCATACTCACACCCATACATAGATATATATATATATATATATATATATATATATATATCCACCAACACCATATATAATGTTATAAATAATTACATCATATTATCACAAATATCCTGACATTACTTCGATGCTCACTTATACTAGTCTCTACAACATTTGTAATTGTCCCTTTTTTTTCCATTCTATGTAAAAATACACGTAAGGGTGAGTATCTAGCATTATATTATAATGCAATTAAATGAAACAGGAACAATATCACCTGGAGGAGCTCACACACCTCCCTCGCTTGATAAACCTTTAATCCTTTTTACCAACATTCACATATGCTTGTAACTTATCAAAACCATCATCATTCATAATCATTTCAAAATATTTCTAGTATATCACTTAATATATCATCATAAATCAATCACAATTTAATAAATCCACCATCATCAACATAAATCAATTCTAATATTATAAATCGATCAGCATCATCATAAATTAATTATCATCATCATAATCAATTATGATATCATAAAATAATCATCATCATCATAATTCAGTCACGATATCATAAACTAATCATCATCATAAATTAAATCTCAAACTTATAATTCAATCATAATTGACTCTTAGGTCATATCATATAAATGGCACCTAGTATCTGGATACTAAAGGAGAAACCACCAGATGGGAGTCACACATCAAAATCCCGTGAACTCTACCTGGTCCACCAAGCCACACACTGACTCTTCACCTTAACCGTTGGGTCTCTACCTAGACCACTGGGTAGCTCAACTAGATCTCTACATGGACCACTGAAGCCAAAAGCGAGGGGTAATACATACCGAATGACTGTCCACACCACATAACATGCATATACAACATATATCATCAATATAATCATCTCAAATTCATTACAACTTCGTCCTGGCATAAAATCATCTCCTGAGACATAATAAGCCAAAACCAAGCATATATATATATATATATATATATATATATATATATATATCCATTGATCCTTTTCTTACAACATCATACATATATCTCATTATATCATCTCATAAACCTTATTTTTATTACAATTCATTACTTTCTCATCAAAATCTTTACCTTCTCAATTATAGCCCTCATTAATACACCAATCATAATACATCAATTTCATTTTACCACCTCTAACATAATTCAAACTATATATTCTCAAATAAAATACTCATATACATAAATAATTTCATATTACAATATAAAATTCCATAATACCTTAACTAGGTACATAATACCACACTTCCCTTACCTTATTTCCAATGATCTTTAACTAACTCGCAAACATCGGTGCGCCAACCAAAATTGTCGGTTACTTTAAAAAACCCCCAACTCTGCTAAGCCTCCGACATTCCGTTCATAATCTACTCAAAGCGAAATTCAATTCTATCACTTAATTTTTCACTTAAGAGCCTTAAAGGACCCTTTAACCGGTTCAGAATCTTAAATTTTAAAGCTTACTTGCATCCCACAGAAAATTGGTAATAGAAAGAAAACTTCTATGAAAACTAAAATCAAGGGATTTCAAGCGTTTACCTCGTGATTTCCACTTCTAATCTATGGTTAATTTCAAAATTCACCCACAAATTGACTTGAACCAGGACCTTAAGCCTTAGGGGGCGAGAGAGAAGATAAAAGACCTAAGAAAACTCTGTTTTTCTTATGTTTCACGTTACTGCCTCTGTAACCTTTTAATTCTGATTGCAACTCTGACGTACGTGTCAAGTCAAAATTTTTACCCTAGTGCTATGTGCCAACCTAACGCTACGCGTCAAGCAAAAATTATAATTTCCCCCTTTTATTTCATTCAGAAATCACACAAATGCCACATACTCTCAAATTGTCATAATTTAAATTCATTTACACATTTATTTATTCTTTTTAAATATATAAACACATGGGATGTTACAATAAGCTCGTAGCTTTTCAAAAGATATAATTTTTATTAATTATTTAGTTATTATTTTTACACTCATATTTTTTTTGAAAATATCAGTTTTGACCTTTTACATTTTATGTCCTTTAAAGTTATTTCATCCATTAGTTTTTATATGTCTTTTAAGAGGTTTGATTTGTTTCAAAATATGTCATTTTAAGATTTTAAAACATAATTAAATGCTTCTTTATCAATTATATCTGTATTTTTTTGTTTAAATTCAGAAGATAATAAATAAGAAAGTGATATTAAATATAGAAAAAAAGAAATGACATAGACAAATAAAAAGATATATTAATTATATTTCTTAATAAATATATAACAATATTAAAAGACAAATAAAAATATATATTTAACATAATTTAAACTGAATTTACCAAATAATTTTATTTAGACAAATCCTTTTAACTTACAAGTTATATGTCACCCCATAAATCATAAGTGATTTTGCCGAATATAACGAAAATATTGTCTTATTCTAAACTAATGCTAGACTTGATATTACACCTAGTTGACTCTTCAATGATAAACCATGGGGGTGAAACGTTTAGCATTGGACCAAAAGATAGCCTGCAAGGTTCATAGTGGTCCAAATTCGATTAGGGTACGTTAAACAGAAAAAAAAAAAACTGGCCTGAAGATAATCAACATTTCTCGTAATTAACACAAGCGAAAAGTCCATGATCCTGTAACCTCGGCTTTAATTCTCCTTACTCAAATGTTTGAAGTTACTAATCAAGTAATCATGACTCATTTCAAGTTACTTAAGCTTATAAATATACGTCACGATCTAGTCTTGCCAAGGAAAGATGCTGACCCACAGGCGACATACTTAAAAAAGGACAAGGGAAATTGCGTGCACATCTTTGGCTCCAGCGGAATTAAGGCGTAGAAACAGCAAGTTGGGTGTGTGTTGGTATGTTGATGAAATTTGATTCTATCCTGTGTGTTGTATTATTATTAAAGTTGGAGTTTAAGGAACCCACAAACATGATCCATGATTCAATTATTTGGTTAGGTTTCCGATTTGAACAATGGCTCCATGAAAATGAAGGTTACCTTTCTACCTGCTTATACTGATTGCCCATGAAACCAACATGATAAACATGATGTTTGGCATTCCATGCATTAAAAGGCTCCTAAACTGAAGCGAGCTACTCCACAATCATAATGGGACCTACGTAGGGATGTCAACGGGGCGGGACGGGCACATGTACTTTTTTTCCGCTACTTGTGCCCGCAGATAAAAATAAAACCCATGCCCGCTCGTTGTCCACATAGGTATCCATTTTACGGTTTTTTTGGGTAGTTACTATCCGCGGGTATTCACAGGTATCTAATTAAAATGGAAAATGAAAAATAAAAATACAAAAACATTAAATTGAATTATAAATTAAATATCTAGCATCACAATTTTTTTAAATTTGAAGGTATAAATCTATGTAATAAAAAATATATATTAGAAACAGAATGTCTAGCTAGCTAAAAAAATTAGAATACAACATCAGGGATAATCTAAAATAAAAATATAAATAAAAAATACCTTTAAAGTACACATTAATAGATAAACAAATATTAAATAAAAGGTACAAAAAGTCCTATTAAATACAATTATATATTAATAATAGAAAAAATATTTATTTTATTTTATATATGGGTACCCGTGGTTATGGATACCATTATATCCATACCCGTGCCCATTCCTTAACGGGTAGTATAAAACCCGTATTTGTTCTTCCACGGGTAATACCCGTGGGTTTTTGTACTCGTAACAGGTTTTCATCCACGGGTATCCACAGGTATGGATATTTTTGACATCCCTCTAGATGTACGTCTACTTCTCAACCGATTGTAACTACACCCTTTACTTTACTGTATTAGATTGATGTTAAATGTAAAATGTTAATTCTATATAGGAAAAAATATACTAGTGAAATAATATATTAAGGATAAAGACTCATAAATTTAACACTTTAAGATTTTTGGTAGTTAATAATGTCTTACATTTATATGTTCACTCGGTTGAAATAAGACACTAATTACTTTTTTTTAATCATCTTTGTATTAATAACGATGGTAGCGACAAATTTCTTGTGGACAAGTCCAAGTTTCTTGTCCTTAGAACTCTTTAAGGAAAATCTATTGAGATTTTTACAGATCTTATCGCTACTACTACTGGTTGTTCGAATGAAAGAGAAGTCTTTGATGAACTTTTTGAGTTCAATGTTGTGTCATCACTGAAAATAAATGAAATGTTGTACGGTACTTAGCGCCCAGCCAAAATGGCCTTTGGGTTTCTTCTTCCCAAAGTGAAGATATTGCATCTTGTAATGAAGCAAGTCTTTTGCCCCAGGAGAAGTGCAAAAGATACTGTAAGTAAGCTCGATCACTTCTGCATGTACCATATGCTTATAAAGGAAAGGGTTAGTTTGCCCAATATCATCATGACTTATTTGATTTCCTCCATTGGCAAGAAGCAAAACAAGATTCCCTACCTTGCTGTTCTCATAAAGGTATTTGCACTTGAGAATGTGCAAACTGACTTAGTGAAGGATCTGGTCACTCCCTATTTAATGGTTAGCAAGTTTCCTACCTTCTCCTCTCAAATGGATCAACCTTAAGGTACTTCCCCGCCTCCTCATACGAAGAAAAAGTCTGCCCCTCCCAAGAAAAGAAAGTTTCTCCCAATCATACTCAGAGTTCTCGCTCTGCTAAGACTACCATCTTTTTCCCATTGAGAAACTTCTCGGCTTCCCAGACCTATTCTCCAATGATGACCTTGGAATGTTTCGTGTGCTTCAAGCTGAGCATACTTTTATAGCTAGAGATCTGAAACATGGCTTTGTTTCTCTTAATGATGTGACCATCAAGAATTGCCCTGTGGCTACACCTTGGAAGAAGATTTTGTTTATGGTACGTCGTAATCCTCCGCCGGCTAAGTGAATTTTTTTGGGCAAACTGAAGCCCACGCCCCCAAAGCATAAGCCTCACTACAAAGGTCCTTTCCGGCCAAAGCAGTTACCTGCAACAACCCTTAGAGTCTTTGGATTGCTCCCAATCCAACTGAAGCTCATGTCGATGCTTTGTGGTGCCACTATCTCTGGACTCTTCAAGAAGAACCTTTATGTTCTTATTCCTTATCTTCCTACAATCCTATTTTTCTTTATCGTCTTTCCTTAATAACGTGTTCCTCTCATTTTCTATTTATTTTTCAAACTCATTTTTTCACTGTTGTTTCCTCTGCTGCTTTCCCTCTTTTTACTTCATCCGCAACTCGTGATTTACTCTTCGAGTCTCGATGATGTCCTATCTCTTTTGTTGATTCCAAAAGGGGGAGTAGTTAAGTAGATTAGAAGTCTTTTGTGAAGCAGTGTAATGGCTTAGTATGATACATGTTGTATGCAATATTTTGATTAATGAAGAATTATCTTATTTTATTTCTATCATTTCAATTATGATCTCTTGATTCAATGATACTTTGATTTCTCTGAATTACAGACTTCACTCATGAAAAGACTTGATGTTTGTTATCAACAAATATGGGGAGATTGTTGAAAAAAAGTCTGGTTTAAAATATAATTTTAAGTCCATTCGGACCAGAACCCAGATTTTATATATTCCTGAATTTGTTTATACCGTTCATCAAGTATTTTTGCCAAAAGAATAAAGTTTATACTATGTATAACGCTTCTTTGTGTACCTAAGCAATTTCAGGATATGGATATTAGGCTATGAAAATAAAAAGGGAGCATAAGTGTTCTAAAAGTCTGGTAGAACAGCAAAAGTCTGATAGAAGCATTCTGATCAAAGAACTCTTTTTCAACGTTCATAAATTCTATTTTGGTGATGCTTTGGGAGTAATGCTCTTATCATATTTGTGTGCTTATCACCAAAGAACATAAAAAATGAGATCAATATAAGCAGCAGCTGTCAGCGTACCTACCTCTACACATTCTGATCACAATCAGAGATTTCGTCAGAACATCTCAAAAAGCAACTTATCGCTCAATCAAGAATTAGTTCATGAATAGTTTGTGCATGAGAAACTATTTTCATGAAAATGCTGAAGAAATGAACTAGACCTCTCTCAAGCCTAATTCATCTTCAAGGTCTGATAACAATGAGGCTTAAGACAAAATACCTTCAAAGAATTTCTAATGACTATATCTCCTTTCAAGAAGCAGTAACGGTCATATCCTCCAGTCTCTGTAAATACCAAGAAAGTTTGAACATAGAAGATAAAGATAGAGACATATAAGAAAATATAGAGAGAATTTCCTCAAGCTATTATTCAATCTCATCCAAGTTCTAAAATTCTCTTATTCATTCTTTGTAAGATAAAGACCTGTATTCCTTATTTTTATTCTGCCTCTAGCAGACTCTGGTCTTGTGTCAAAAGCTTAGTGTCCAAACTCATTGTTTATCACATGTACACTAAGTTTTGAAAACTTTTTTCCATTCACTCAATTTGTAGAAGTCTGGTGTGTTACTAGAACTAGTTTGTGTGAGAAACACTTTGGCGTAAAGAGGCTTTCGAAAGAATACTTGGGTTGAGCCAGGAGTGGCTTGTTGAAAGAATACTTGGGATAAGACAGAAGTGACTAGTGTCAAGAATACTTGTGGCACAGGTCTGGTGCTGTTATTGTAAAGGAGATTTTACAATAGTGGAAATCCTTCAAGTTAGAAGGGACTGAACGTAGCATCTGTGTTAGAAGTGAACCAGTATAAACTGTGTTTATTTCTCTCATTCATTACTCGCTTGATTACTCATTTTAATTTGGTTTAACTTTCCGCAAAAAAGAGTCTAAGACTTATTCAACCTTCCTTCTAAGTCTAACTCTGAACCATCAATTTCCTACTAAAATACATGATATAATACCAAATCCCCATTAGACCAACGTAAAACACACACCAAAAACCGAGTATTAAGGACTGTCCTGAGGTCGGCTCTTGCACCTAGGCCTAGATCAATTTAGAAACAAAATTTTATTATTTATATTTTATAATATTATATTATTAAATTTATAATAACATATATAAATTAGGAAAGTAGGAAATATACCGTGTAAGTAAAAGAAAATGTTTTAGGGCTGGCACAAAGAAAGGAAACAGAAACATTGCTTCTTTAACATATATAAATTATATATTAATATATATTTGTTTTTTTAATATTTTAATATTGGCCTAACGGGTCGGGTCGGACCGACCCATATAAAGCCCATTTTTGACGAGTTAAAACGGGTCGGACTTATTAAGGAAAACGAACTCAAATTCTTAGCCCAACTCGTCAATTTTAGCGGGCCAAACGAGTTAACCCGCGGGCTAGACCCAAATCGTCATCCCTAATTATATGTAATACTAATCTTTTATCTAAAAAGAACTCACTCTTATTTGCTTATTCATTTTTAAGTTAAAAATAATTATATATACATATATATAATCAGTAATTCTTAAGTGGTAATAAATGTTCCACCGTTAATAAAAGAGATACAATATTACTCGAGGTGAAATAGATAAAACAAAAAAAAATGCTAAATTATATTTGTGTTTATTTTTAATATTCAGATCAATACATGAAAAGTTGCTTAAGCTTAACATTACCCACGATGTAATGGAGTCTTTGGATTATCAGCCAAAGGATTCGTTGCCTACTATGAACGCCTAGGGGAAATCTAGTAACAAGGCCAGTTGATATTTTTTTAGCAAAAACACAACAATATTCCTCATACCTCCACGCCCCATTAGAAACACTAGACTCATGTTCTCACTTTTCCCAGAAGCTAAACTAAACAATGAATTAGATAAACCGAGGTGAAAAGCACAGAATGGAGACACTCAAGAACAAAATACGAATACTTGATGTCACACGCAACATATTCGACTTCATACAAGGTTATTTTATTTTACTTTTTGAAAGCAAAATTATTTTCAGGATTAGAAACCAACCAAGGTCCTTTTCTTCTCTGTCATTGTCTACTTATAAAATGATACGTGAGAAAATTTGCCTGCTTCAAATGCACAGTTTTCCCCCCTTATTATTCTTGGCCTTTTGCCTTTTTTTTAAATTTATAAACATCCTTTATTTATTTGTTATGTTTTAACACTTGAGTTAAACTCTAAGTGTATTTTAATAGATAAACACAATCAGTGTTTGATATAGATATATAATATATCGGAAGCAGTCAGAAATTCTGGTCTCAGTACTTATTCTTATTTTTCTTTACAGTTATTTTAACATATGAACTCTCATTGTTACTGTTCCTTTATGGCAGAAGGTTTACTGTTGCACTGCACACATGTCTCGTGTTGATGTCATGTGGAACTACCATATTTTCCTTTATATCATCCCGTGAGTTATGTACGTGTATGACAGTCATATACATATAGCATGAGCATCTATATTATTTTGAGTTGGCACAGGTCACACACATGACACTGACCCATAAGGCCATTACATGATTGTGATTATTACCAATGAAATAACTGCTCAATATCAAATACTGTGGTACTCAACTCTATTTAACCATGACCTTGTTTCCTTTTCCTATATAAACCCACCACCATAGTCTACTCTCTTAACCAGCATTCTTTGACCACTTTGGTTCTCTCAACCTCCAGAGTTATCTCTCCGAGGTTTAAAAGTCATGGATATTGCACATTTTTTGTTTGGCATATTTGGTAAGTTAAAGACCCCTTTTAGTTTTAGTTCTACACTGTTTTATTTCTCTAAGGATTCTTGGCTTCTGAACTTGTAGTAGCTCCTCTGTTTCTCATTGTTCTGCTATGTGTTGATACAGGGAATGCTTCTGCTTTGTTCCTCTTCTTGGCTCCAGTGTATGCATCACACACCTCCCTCTCTTTCTATCTCTAAAGTTTCAAATTGTTATGGTTTTTCCATTCCTTAATGTTCTGGTTGTGGGTATTGGAGGGGCTTCCATGGAGCCTGAAAGGTTTTTGATATGTATATATGTCATAAACATGGTTCACGAAATGATACTTTGTATCTATACAACAAACTTATGTGATGTTTTTGTGCGACAACTAGAAAGATAGGAAAAAATGAAATATTAAAAAACTTGTGCCATACAATGATAAAGAGAAAAAATATTACTATAGCAGATGTCCTAAAAATGTGTTTCATAAAGAGGCAAAGGAATCTATCAGTGAGTTAATTAGTAATCTAGTTACGAAAATAGTGTTTGATTGATAACATTATTTAAAGAGTAGTATTAATCTCCTTTGCTACATTTCTTAATTTTATTTAATTAAGAGATGAAAAATTTATTTCAATTTCAAATAAAAATCAAATACGCACTTAAATTTTAAGTGGAAAATAATTTTGCAAAAAACATAATTCTTACAAAATAGAAAATTTCAACTAGTGCATAGATAAAATCAACTTTTTATCATGTTTTTTTTTAATGTGTAGAAGTATGCAAGTGTGGAAGTGAAGTTAGAGTGTGAGGAATTTGGTTATGGTTTGTAGGATAACATTCAAGAGGATAATAAAGAACAGATCCACAGAGAAGTTCTCGGGCATTCCATACACTATGACACTGCTGAACTGTCTCCTTTCTGCTTGGTGAGCTTCTAGCTTCTTCTTTCTTTTACCTCCCTCCAAATTCTTTCATTTTTTGTGGCGGTGCTTATTGTTGCTATAATTTCATCCACCTGTCTCTATCTCGGCATCACTTTCACCTTCATGTAATTTTCCTTACACATGGATAATAATTTTTTCCTACGTTCTTCCTTAATTGTGAAAAGTTGCCTTTGCCTGTCTGTTGGTTAATCCTTAAAAGGCAATATGCCCAATGTTAGGTATAATTTGAATTCTTCTGGGGTCAATTTTTCGGACTAAAATTCAATTAGTGGTTGAATTTTCACTTTCAAAACTATATCCTAATTAATATTGCTAGATACTGAATTTGCTTTATTCTCAAAATAATCAATATTACACGCGGTGTGCGTCACATGTTCTAATATAAATTTTAATTATAATTTAAAATAAATAATCTACTTAGTTAACTTAAAAATAAAAAAATTTGATATAGGTGGATCTTGAACGCATAATCATTCTAAAATCAAATCTATTTTTTATTATAAACATGGTAATGACTATATATCTTATAAGATTTAGTATATTTATAAATATTTAATAGTATATATATATATATAATTATTAGTACATATATAATAAAAGATGTATTTGTTGTAGTCGTAAAAGTTTTTTTTTTTATCACCTATCTAAGGGAGAGAGCATGGAAATAAATGTATTTAGTTTATAAAAAACATAGTCTGTTTGTAATGGTTTTAATGATGGACACCACAGGTATGGTCTACCTTTTGTGTCACCCCACAACATATTAGTGTCAACAGTGAATGGCGCGGGAGCAGTGATTGAAACCATATATGTGTTGATTTTCATCATAATGGCACCCAAGAAGGAGAAGGCTAAAATTCTTGGACTCTTCACATTCGTGCTAACAGTGTTCTCTGCTGTTGCTTTTGTGTCCCTTTTTGCCCTGCATGCCACTCCCAGAAAGCTCTTCTGCGGATTCGCTGCCGGAATATTTTCCATAATCATGTATGGTTCTCCACTCTCAATCATGGTAAGCTATCTTTCATCTCCATTGTTGCCATTTCGCAACTGCTGTCTTCTCACTACTAACATTTAACTAATGAAATAAGCTTCTACCTTATAGATTCTTATAACTTTTTAATTAGTTAATCACAATTAAAATATTAATAATTTTTTAAAATTAGTAAGCTTTCTTAATTAGTTTTCAAAAATGGTAAGTTTATAGTTTTTTTTATTATTACCAAATAGCAAAAATAATAAGTTATTTTTAATATTAAAATTAAAGTTTTTTCCTCCATCGTTTTTGTTAATCTATCTACTTAGTTCTAATAGTTTTTTACTGTCTAAAAATCGAATCCTACTCAATTAAAAACCCTGAAAGTATATGCGGATAATTCTATTAATAAACTGTTATAACTTATTATAACTATACTTGTTTACTTCAATATGTACGGACTAATGTCTTAATTGTCCTTTAACAGTTATATTCGGCTTTTAATTCATACAAATAAATGGTTCATGTGAAAAAAGTGGTTAGCATCTACAGAGGAAAACGTGCTATTTGTGGGTTAATACTAAATACTAATAGCACAGGATTCACTTTGGGTGTGTTTAATGTTTATTGTGGATTTGAAATTATGTGCAGAGACTAGTGATAAAAACCAAGAGTGTGGAGTTTATGCCCTTCTTCTTGTCGCTGTTTGTGTTTCTCTGCGGCACTTCCTGGTTTATCTTTGGTCTGCTAGGCCGTGACCCATTTGTTGCTGTACGTTACTCTGCAACTTCAATTTATCAATTTTGTTTAGTCTCATATTTATGTATTAGCAGTGAAGTTTTAGAGACTGAGGGTGATGTGTTGTATGGTTATATTTTCAGGTACCTAATGGTATTGGTTCTGCTTTGGGGGCAATGCAATTGATATTGTATTTCATATACCGCGACAAGAAAGGTGTAGCAAGGAAGCAGGGCACAATAGAGGAGGAATCCATGGAAATGGGGGATGCAAAACCCCATCAAGAGAAGCAGTTCAATGCAAATGGAACTCAAGGGTGACATGTCAAGGGACTTATTTGGCTCACAACACATGCCAATCACAAAAGCCACCATATCTTTGTCATTTGATTGACAAGCTAGCTACATATATAATCTGCAAGTGAGGGCAAGCACCTCAGTCATCTGATCTGCTCTTATTTTAGTTCCATAAATGGCGGTAATTTACTTCTTGCTTGCTAAAACACTGGCACATAGTAATGCACGAAACAAGCATGTTTGTGTTGTGAGTTATGATTTACTATTTGGTAGCTCCTCCTCCTAATCTGAGGGATTTTATGTAGGTGGACTTTCCCCTACAAAATAAAACTGCAAAATTGTCAATTTCTATGGGACTTTAAGCTAGATACTGCTTTGAAGTAATTCAATTAGCTGAGATGAGCATAATTTTGAATTTGGGGTGTTGACAACACAAGTTGCTAACATAAATTTGAGATGGTTTGGGAATGGTGTGTGATCCTATGACACTTTCTTTTTCTTTATGTGGAAATTTTGTGAGTTATCGATCAGTTGATGTGATATCTTACTGATTGAAGCAGTATTATCATTTTTTTTTTGTGAAAGCAGTATTATCATTTTTTTGGTAATCAAGCAGTATTATCATTTCAGCAATGAAGAGTAAAGGTGGAGTTAAGTTGGGCTAGTAAATTTATTTTTTGGTGACTTAGGCTTTAGGCGTTTAAATTAATGGGCCACAGTAAGGTGGGCTTGGCCCAATTCACCTGGACCAGTTCAGAAAGCAATTGAACGAGCCAAGGCCGAGGCCCAGATCAATTTCCCCCTCAGCTTGCTTCCGTGTTTCACGTTTCGTTTGGGTTCAGAAAAAAAAAATATGATTAAAAAAGAAAGAGAAATGCAATAGTAAAAAATATAGAAAAAAATGGGATGAAATAGTATGTTGTTTGAATGGATAAAAAATCTTTACGTTTCACTTATTTGGATGAGTAGATTAGAGAATGAATAATAATAATAATAAATGATATAATAAAATTTACTAAATAATAAAAAATGATATAATAAAATTAACTAAAAATACAAATCTAAAATCTAAATCTTTTTCCTATAACATATTTATTCATATAAAATTATTTATTATTTAATAATTTTTTTAGTATTATGAAAAAATTATTTGGTTTTTAAACTTCAAAAAATAAAAATTCGACTTTCACTTTCCTTCAAACAGAGAGGAAATTGTTTTTAGTGTGGATTCAACATTTTATATTTCATTTTTTTTCACTGAACCAAATAGATAAAATATAATATTTTCATAATTTAAAAAATAAAATTTTCTCTAATTACTTCCTGTTTATTTTTATTCTTCCAATTTCATCATAAAGGTTTTCGGATTTGAATCCTCTACAGTTCACTTCAACACCATTTATTTATTAACCGATGTCAAAAATATATAATTTTATATCAGTTTTTAAAATAACCGATATAACAATTATTTTTTTAGTGTTTTTATACCAGTTTTCAATAATTAATTTTAAAAGTATTTGTTTATATTGATCATTTTGAAATCTGACGTAAAAAATTACACTAGTTATTGAACCATTAGTGTTAAAAATCTTTTAAATGAATTACATTGAGTTCACTGTAAATAATCTAAATTCGGGTTTTTCATATCTCCTTTTTGCTTTTTCTCTGATGCTTTATACTTAACTTTCCCTTTTTTTTGGATAACAAATTAATTTTCCCTTGGATCTCATCCTTTGATATTTAGCAATTGGGCCTTGGCTTCACTTTTATTTGTCCTACATGTTGTTAGGGGATTCTTTTAACATCCATTTTCTAACAAAAAAAAAATCCATTTTTCCTCCAATTCTACTTCCCTTTTTTTTTTTTTAATAAATATTTGATATTAAAAATATCATTTCCTTCACACTATCTTTACCTCGCTTCTCGCACTTTCTTTCTTCCCAAGCATGACAATGCATAGTGCGCACTCTATTTTAGAGTGAATGTTAAGATGGTTATCGATTATCAACTAAGAATTTGGAAGGAAACTGCTCATACGATTTTGTTATGCTCGATGTTTGAAAGTGTTAATGTGCAGCGGGATGTTTTAAAATTTTAGAAATGTTTAATTTGTAGGGGAGACATAGTCGAATTTTTCACAGCTTCTTAGGGAGACAATATAGATACAAATAAGGTATAAAACATTTTAGCACTTTTAAACTTGAATTTCAAGTTATAAATTAATGACAATTAAATATTTTTTGTAATGACATAGAGTCATCCCTAATGTGACTTAAGTTAATGACAATAAAATAAAAAACTCGGAAGTCATTTTTTTATCAAATTTTGGAGAGCCGCCTTATTGACTTTGGCTTAGGATTTGTTATCTCAATACTTTTCTTATAAAATTAGTATGTGTTGTTAACTGAATCATAACTTATTAAATGTGTATTATGTAATTTCGTTCATAATTAATATAATTTTCTTATATTATTAATATGAGGTTATTTTTACATATTCATGAGTTAAGATTACAAATCCAATTTAAGGTATGTATGACATTAATTTTATAAGTATTCTCCATTCAAACTACATATTCCTCTTAAATTTTACTTTTTCCCTTAATTATAAATATATGATAAAATAATACGTTCCTACCCCAGTAACCTTTGTAAATTAAAAATTTTGGACAAACATTAAATTCGGATGTATATGAACTTCACCAATGCAGTGTTACTTAAACATTCCATTTTGTTGTGTGTTTTTTTATGTGTATACCAATTAACAAAAAGTTAATATATTAACTTAAACATGCTATATTTATTAAGGTAATGAGTAACGATTTAAATTAGTTTGTACTCACAATCTTAAAAACTTGTTACATAGAATAGTCCTGTTTGTTAAATGAGCACATTTCAATAACTTATAACTTATTTATTTATTTGTTTTGGAAAGCTACGTGAAATAGTTTATAATCTTATAAGTTTCAAGTTTATTCTATATTTTACATTTTTATTCTCATAGATATTTTTTAAAAAATCATTCATATCTATTTAAAAATATATATCTTTTATATTATTTTATATTTAACAACTAGTTTTACCCAATACATCTTAATTTAATAAGCTAATATATCACCTTTCAACTAACTTATCCGTTAGTTTAATTAGTTGCGCTTAAACTGAATAATTTTTATTTTTCTAGGTCATAAACTAGATCCAAAGGGTTATTACTTACCCCGACACAAGATCAATCTCATAATTAATGGTATAATTAGAACTTCACACCCATTACACTAACAATTCTGAATTAGCAATTTTAATTTTAAAACAATAGTTATATTTTATCTATATTTTTTATTTTTTTAAAGTAGTGAGATCAGTGTGTACAAAAAATAAGGAGTAAACATCATAGATGGTTTTTGGTATCTAAGGAGAAAGATACAAAGAAAAAAATGTTTACATGCATATTATTATAAACTATTTACAAATATAGGTTAATAAAAAAAAGGTGGTGTTCCATGGAGCTTACCTTTTAAAGTGGAAATTGAAGAACCCCAAATGTTCCCTTGTTGCCGTGGGAGAATAGGAGGAAGGAAAAGCTTGATTTCACTTTGTTTTAATGAAGAATTAAGAAGAAGAAGGTGTAGATGGGAATGGTCGCGGCAAGAGGGAGGAGGAAAATGGATTTTCTTGTTTTTCCTTCATGTATGCACAATGAAAGAGTGAGAGAAGAATTAAAGTGGAAATGAGAAAGTAGGATTTAGTGAAAACAGGGACACCACGATCAATTCACGCATTTTGTCAATTTTCTGAAGTCATCAGATATACTCAGTTATCCAAAACATACCTAAATAAACTTTAAAAATTAACCAAACCACCTTAAATTAATTTAATATGCTCAATTTAATTATTTGGTTAATAAAATTAACCAATAATTAAATTCAGGATGTTACACTATTCTTTTCCTAATTTTTCCTTTCTCTCTTTATTTTTTTCTTTCTACCATTTCTTTCTCTTTCTCACCTGCGTGCCATCTTCTTCTTCATGGCCATCATCTTTGACACTTTTCCATCACCATGATCGTAACACTTTTCACTAAATTCCTCATCAATTTCACTTGGTTTCCCAAAGGTAAGCTCATGGCATACATCAATTTAATTTTTCTTCTCCTTTTTCCATGGGTTTCATCTTAGGCATGCCATTAATCTCGGATTCCTTCTTTTCTTTTCCTCTTTTCCATGGGTTTCATCTTAGGCATGCCATTAATCTCGGATTCCTTCTTTTCTTTTCCTCTCTAGGTCGTCGCAACCTTAGGTGATGATGAGTGAAGCTTGAACCATCAATAACCACGTTTTGAAGGTTTTAGGTAGGAACTAAACTCATTTCACCTTTTTATGTCCCATTCTTCCATGATGAGCATGAACCCATTATTTTAATTTCGTCACCTTGATCTTGGATTAGTGTTAGGAAACGTTAGAATTTAGCTTCAGAGGAAATCAAAAAGGATTCAGAGTCCCAATTACGTTTTGGAGTGTCATCGACAAGCGGTAATGCATTTCGGTAAGTTAAAACTTATTAAACCTATAACAAATTAATGATTTTAGCTCTGAAACATATATTTAATAGCTTAAAGGGTTGTTAAAATAATGGTTATTAATTTCTAGAAATTATCAGATTAAGGAACTGGTACTCAGAATCGAAATCAGAGATCAGAAACTAATTTGTAAAGTTGGAATCGTCGAAAGGTATGTGTTTACCTACGATAGGGTTTACCATTGAGTAGCAAATAAGAATTTTAATTCTGATGTTAGGTTTTATAAGTATAAGAGTCTTATATTTATTGTAAATGCATGGAATTATTTGTTTTGTAAAAGTATAATTGTGATTCCTCTTGATGTTGTGAAATGATGATTGTAAAACGAAGCCTAGTACTTGATGAATGATGTTGTTTTATAAAATTGTACTATGGATTGTCGTTGGTATTGTTGATTGGCTTACAACATTGATAATTATGTATAACAGCGTTAATGATGTTTATATTGAAATGTGATTTATGCATAAAGTGATTTGGTAGCTCCAGAAATTGTTTTGGTGCATGTGTACAAAGTGATAATTGATGAATTGGGAATATATTGAGATTAGTGGAGTTAGGCTATGATGTCAGAATATGCGCTACAATTTGTATCCATTCATTTTTGCATTATCATGACATCATATGCATTAATAAAGCGCTACAATTTGCTCAACACTAGCATTATGATTTGCTATGCAGTTCTCAAGGTACCATTATTTTATAGCACGAATGTTTGCCACTTTATAACACTACAATTTGTTGTGTGGATTATCCTGGCACTTTGTGATTTGCCTTTTGTGAAGTTGGATCTGCATTGCTTGCTTTTATGCATTTGAAACAGAATATGATTTTTAAAGTCCATGGCATTCAGATACTGTATGTGAGAATATTGGATTATTGATATATGTTTAGGTAATGAAAGATTGGAGGTGTAGTGATGATGTTTGAAATTGAAATGAAATGGGTATATGAATTGATGATTAATAAACTTTTGTACTTAATTAGTACATGTAAAATGTATGATTTTGAATAGATGATTTGATTATTGAAAAGCATTATGCTTGATTAATTTATTATGGATGACTGATTTGGTTGAAATCATGTTTGATGTTCTATTTACTACTTTGAGTGATACTCACCCTTCAATCTTTTATTTAAGCAAGTTTTTAGGGTGATAATGATGCCACTTGGTGAGCCGGAGAATGGAAGCAATGTAATGCCATAGAGAAGAACATATATGTGACTATTTTGATGATGATGATATTTTGATTAGCCTAGTGATGGTTTGATTTGTATATATATGTATTATATGAGTTAATGTGTGTTTTGTTATTTTAGGTAACTATGTTGATATACATATGAAGTATTGGACATGTATATGTATATATGTTTGCTAGTGGATAGGTATCTACAACCTCACTAGAGGTTTAGTTATAAATGGCATAATGTTTTGATAAAACTATGTTTCAATGTCTAAGTGTGATTTTAGAATTGTGCATTGTGATATTAGGTAGGTTATGATGCAGGTTGTTTGATTAATATGGTTTATACCAAAGAATTGTAAGTTAGAATTGCATTGGATTTACATGATCCGTGTGAACATTAAGTAAGAATTAAGGAACTTGATAGGTGATATTTTGATCTGTGAGGTTTTAAAACCTGCGGATAAGTTATATAGCTCATGTACCATATTTGCAATGGGTTTGTATTGCTTATGACCTAATTGAATAGAATTAGGATGAATTTGAATGACCAAATAACATAGAAATGGTTAAATTGCATTTTTTCACATATCTCCCTAATTTTTTTAGAATTTTTAGGTGTGGTTGGTGGCATTATAGTTCACAAATAGTAGGAATAAGTTTATGTTAAAATTTGGTGGAATCCAGAGGTCAAACGGGCAAGTTAGAGTGTATAGAAGTTGGCGTAGGTGTTGAAATTCTGCATGATTCTGTAGTGTATGTGTTTGGTAATCAATTACGTAATTTATTACCAGGGAGCAAAACTTGAAATCCTACATAGATTGCTTGCGGGTAACCAATTACAGTAATCGATTAATTGATTACAATGATTGTATAATCAATTACACATCTGTCCAGTCTCTTAGAATTGTCTAATTGAAGTATGTAATGGTAGATAATTGCCCCTAGAATTTAATTGCCCCTAAGTGTAGGGGAACCTATTAGGGACTTGTAGTTTCGGGTTGGACCATCTTTAAACCTTTTTTGGATTTATAGTTTTACTTTCGTTGTTTATTTTAAAGTCGCGTGTCGGTCAGGCTCTTAGGGTCAATTCACCAGGGCTGTTTATTCGTAAAAAATTTACTCTCATTTTAATAAACTCTTCAAATTAATCATAGGAGTTTAGGCGGGACATCATAGATAGCGTATAAAATAAAATAAACTCAAAGCTTATAAGTTCAAAAGCTTCTTCAAGTAGTTTTTCGAAAAAAGCTATGAACTACTAAAATAAGCTCCTTTACTAAACATAGTTATTTGTTTAACAAATTTCTAAACTAGTAAAGTAAGCTACAAGCTACCTTAAATCACTACTGATGATCTTGCCGAACATAGCCGAAGTAACGTTTAAGCTTATAAACATCAAACTTATTTTGTTTTTTACACTTTTATCTTCATTTATATTTTAAAAATACTCTTGTTTATTTTAAAATAAGATATGTTTTTTATGTCATTTTATATATACTAGCTAATTTTATCAAACATATTTTAATTAAGTCAATTAACTTATTAGTTTTCAGCTTTCAGCTTCCAACTACAAATTTTGAGCTTTCAACTAGCTTATCCCTTAGTTACCTAAAAGACCCTATATATTTTCTTATTTTGACCTTATATGGAGAATTTCTACAATTTCTTTAAAATCCATTTTGATGTTTTAATGTGTTATGAAATTAGAAATTATTTAGATAATCTACTTTGTTTAGATTGTATTAAAAAATTATTTTTTAAATTTAAAATTACTAAAATGGATATAATAATTGTAAATTGAGAAGATACAAAAGGTAAAATAAAAAAAAGAGGGTATTGTATAAATAAATATGTGTTTATAATCAGAATCTAACAAATTTAAATTCTAATTATAATCAAATTTCTTTACAAAAAATAATATAATAAATTATAATCTAATTTTAAAAAAAATCTAAAGTTCAAGAAAATAAGTAGTTAAAAAAAACACTCTTAAACACATATTAGTTGATTTCTTTCAAATGATCAAATTAAATAAATTCTAATCATCGTTTCAGCACAATTACTCATCAAGTGGCACTACTTAACCATTCAAAAGATGGAAGTAGTAGTGATGCTGGAGATAGAGTTGTTGGCTTGTGGTTATTGTTCACGAAAGACAGGGCAGATTTTATGGAGACAAAGTAGAGCAAGACGTAAGCAATTAAGGAATATTAAATCTGAGAACATAGTTATGCTAAAGAAAACTGACCTACAATTAATATGCAATTGATTGTGTCAAATTCTTATGGAAAGGGACGAGTCAAAGTATTGGATTGTTTTGCAACCAAAGATATATGTGTTCGAATTATACAAACGATTTATAATTTTGTTTTTTTTATTTTAATAATTTATTATTATATAAACTCTTAATTAAATTATATAATTAAATGTGTCCAAGTTCTGAGCATAGCATATATGTATATTAATATTCTCAAGACCTCATTTTCCCTGAAGTGAAGCTCTTATGTTGTCGATCCTTCAACTTAACTTGTCAACAACGTTGCGCAAAGAGACAATACGGGGTTAAACAAGCTGTAATTCACAACACAAGAATCCCAATATGGGGTTAAGGAAGACACTTTCTATCATCTAGTTTTATCATCATTATATCGTAGTCGTAGTCTCCTCCAAAACTAAAGGTTGTCACCCTTGTATAGATGTTATCCAGATTACTAAATGACCTTAAGAGGGGGCTGAAATCCTTCGTATATAGGAAACTAATGAGACCAAATATAGACTTGGGTACTATAAGAATTTGTATAGATTATAAATAATTTAGAATTGCTTTTACCTTCCAGGCATACCTGCTTCTCATTTGTTATCAGTCTTGCACTTATTTTTATGTTATCTCATTCTAAAACTAATCAATTAAAGAGACATTACCCTATGTAATTTCGCTTTGGATGAATGAAATTGGTTAAAATTAATGTGTCTAAAAAAGGCTCTTTATAATAAATTTATCAGATGAATAACTCTATCTGTAACCTCAACATATATGGTTTTGTTGTAATAAATTAAAAAACACGAGTTAATTTTTCAAATACATATAAAAAATAGAAATTATATCAGTTTCCCAGAAAGAGAATTCTATATATCTACCAACTAATACCTCATTATATTATACCTAATAAATAATCAAGATCATTAATACTTATTTATCACTGTACCATTGATACGATTGTGACGTAAAGGCAATTCATAGATTAGAAATGAAAATTTTGTTCAATTCAAAAGTACTAGATCGGCGAAGATATCCTAATCAATAGGTACGATTGTTCATTGTTTAGCATACTAAATGCACAACCATAAAACTAATCAATAGATACAATTTTCACATTGGCAGCAGATTGTCCCCATTACACTTTTCAGCACATACCATCTTTGAGTCTGCATTTTTACCTTCGATGTGCTTCTCTTCCTGCAACAACAACCGCGAAAAAAATTATTACCGATTAATTGGGTCAAAGAAAAATAAATAAATGTGTTCATGAGAACACTTACAGTGATAACATTATTAGGAGTATTTTCCTCGTGTTCTCGCACCTCTGTGGCAGCAACTGCATAGAAAACATATTCCTCTTCAGCATCTGAGTCTATAGTATCTGCCAGCTGACATAGATGAATTCGAAATTATAGCAATGCCGGAACCAGATATATGCAAATAAAGTACTCAAATATAATGCATGTAAATTATTACATATGATAGCAATTTTTGTAAGAAAAAGGGAAAATTTAGGGTCAAATACCGAGGTTGGGGGAAGTTCCTGGACCCTCTGTGGAGTTTCAGGCTGAGGAGGGAGGAGAGGAGCAGGGCCGTTGTTATCCATGGTAATGCAAGTGCTGTCTGAGGACGCCGTTATCTATTTATTAATTGGAAATGGTTGTGATGTGATAAAATTTAAGTATAAAAATTAAGATGCGTACAAATTAATATTTATTGTTGATTTCCTAATTAAAGTATAATTCGAGCATTAGAAAAATTTGTTATACCCAAAAACAAATTAAGATGTATCGCCAATGGAAGCTTGTGATGGTCAGGCTTTGCATGTTTGGAGTTGTCCATCCAGAGAGATTGTCTTGTCTTAGTTTTAGCTAGTGGGTTCTGGTCTTTTTTATTTATTTAAGTTATACTTTATCTTGTTTTGTTTGATAAAATAGTCATGTGATAATTTATGTCCCTGCCAAAAGAAAAGATAAAACATAAAAACCCTAAAACATGTAGCAAAAGTAAGGTAGGGTTGTTTGGGGCTTTGGGCTGTTTAGCCTAGTATTATTTATATTATTTTAAGTAGAGCGTGGCATCAAGTGAATTCCATTATGTTCACACATAAAAAAGTGAATTTCACTGTTATTTGATTGACCAAAAAAAAGTGTTATATATGTACTCATAACAATTAGAACTAATTCCATTAAACTCCTTTAACTGTTTCACATTAGTATTTATTTATTGTATTTTTTAAAATATACCTTGTTGAACCTCAAGTTAAGAAAAAAATAAGAGTTATTTGATTTTAGATATACTTTTTATTTTTATTTTTAATTATAAAATATTTTCATTCTGTTTCATATGATTTTTTGAAATAGAAAATAAGATAATAAATTTGTAATTACAAATAAAAAATATATATAACTAGAAAGAAACCAAATGACCTCTTACTCTTCTCACTAGTGTTCTCAATAGAGCTTGAACTATAATCTTTTCAATGGAGTTGTGCTATATCTCTCCACTACTCTCAACACTCTTTATTATATTATCTGAATCATTAAGATTGACAAATAAAAATATTTATTAATTAATAGTTAAATTTATTGATTTCTTTAAAGTTAATATGACGTTTAAGTTTACCATTACAAACCTAATCTGGACATTTGATAAGAGTATATCTCTTTTCTTTTGATTTTTGTTAATTTAAGTGGTTGTTTTCTCAAACAATTTATTATTTTTTAGGTAAATGAAGAAACATCAATAAATACTTAATGAAATTCTAGTCACCTCTTATAAAAATGATCATCAATAACTTCAAAATTTTATCTTATAAGAAGAACTAAAAATAGTAATAAAAGTTATATTTGTTATAACAAAAGTTTTAACAGTAATGAATCACTAGACACTTAGTAAAAATGTTTAAATGTTTATTTTTTTTAATGAGTTAGGTGTAAATTTTGATTTTACACTCCTATATTTTGTAAAATTCATTTTAAATCTTTATATTTTTTAAATAACTTTATTTACTCTAAACATTTAAAATACTATAAGAAAAATATTACAATTTAAAAGATAAGTAGAGTTATTTATACGCAAAGGTGTAATCTCTAATAGAATATTTGTAATCTTATCAAAACCTTATCTTTTATAAGGATCATCCTAATCTAATGGTATCTTGTCATGTATTTATCTATTTGCAAAATACGATCAGTTAACAGCTTGATTACATATGGGTCTGGGTATCTTTCTGCTATTGGGCTGGACGGACTATGAAGGAAACAACCTAATTCAAGTTCTTATCACTAATTTGTAAAAGTTAAAAGTGACTCTGTTAATTTAAGAATGTAATATTATATTCTACTGTTAAATAAATATACAATAGTATATAACTGTAGTTAAATCTATAATAAGGACTTAAATTATGTGATTTCGAAAACATAAGGACTTCAAAATATGTTTTTAAAACATAAATATGATAACTAAATTTTACACATAATTTAAGGGTTAAAAATATATTTAACATTAATAATTAGACATATATCGAACACACGATCAAAATTTTAAACAAGTATTAATATGGAATTATTATTTTCATCTATTTGTAAGTTGGTATTGAGACCTCCAAAACATACAGCAAAACTTCAATATATATATAACAAGTAAAAAAGATAAAATTGTTCCATTAAACCCTAAATCATAAACCTTAAACTCTGTTTTGAACGGCTTGAAAAATCAATATTAACCTTTAAATTTTTTCATTTTCGTAACTCTGTTTGACCATAAGATTAGTTAATCAACCCAGTTAAAAAACCAAACACACCCTAAAACTTGTTACCATAATTGCTGAGGCGACACCGTATATAGATGGTCTCTCTCTTTGGCACCGGATATGGGTTTTGATAATATTTACTAATTGTCTATCTGGTATTGCTAACTAAAAATTGAAAATGTGTTGACAGTTAAAAGTTAAAAATTAAAAAATGAAAAATAAAAATTTATTGTAGTGAAGTTTTTGTAAAATTAACTATTATAATAGTTGTAAATGTGAAAAAAAAATGTCTAAGCAAAAATTATAAAAAATTATACAAAATTTGTAACTTTTTTAGATATTTAATTAATCTTAAATTTAATAAAATAATGTTTAAATTTTTTGTTTTTATAAAAAATAATGAAATATATAAAAATAAAAAACATTATTCAAATATCATAATTTATATAAATATTCTTCATATAATTCAGAATTACATGTCTATGAAGTTTTGATAAAAAATATAACAATAATAACATTATCAAATAGTGGAATTATTAAAAAGACGTGAGGTTTTATAGTTTTTTAAAATTGAAATAAATATATTAAGAATATATAATAAAAAATTTCTGATTAATACGTTTTAAAATAAAATAAAAATTTAATCTTTTAAAATAAAATAAAATGTAGGATTATGAATTATTAAAAATATAAATGGATAATAAATTAAAAAATGATTTACTGAAATTAAAAAATGTTACTTGTAATATTTCAAAAAGCGTTACTAGTTAAAAATACTACCTACCTAAACATTTTTAATTTATTTTAAAAAGTAATATTTTAGGTACTAATTTTAAATTTCAATTTTCAACTAACTAAAATATTACCCAACAAGCATTAATCGTTTGTTTGTGCTTGGTCTATGAATGAGGTTCACCAACATCTTTTAATTCTTAGCTTCGTGGAATTCTGCTGGATTGTAAAGATTTAGCTTCTAATTTCTAAGTTTACCTTTTTTACTTTCACCGTGTTAGACATGTTAAAAGGGGTGTTAATAGGACTCCTGAATTTTTTAGCCTTATACCGTTTCATTATCATTAGAATGTGTGTGGTTTCTAGAGTTTCCTCGGGACTCTTGGAGGATCGTGCTTCTAAATTTGTGACTTTGGGTCTTAATCCTTAATTCAATCTTTTTTTTTCAGAAAAAGAAAAACTCATTCACCATGCTAAAAACTCATCCTTAATGTGGTTCCTTGGTTCAACAAAAAACAATGTGGTTCCCTCAAAGGTGTCTTCTTTTGTGTAGAGAGTGCTCAGTACAAAATCTAACATATATGTTATCTGTGGTAATGATGTTGAAAACCCTAAGCATTGTTGTTTTTGTGTAACTTTACCTAAGAAGCACATGCTATAAATAGGTGGGTGAGTACACAACACTACCAGTTGACTATGTGACACATTTTCTCCAACATAACTAACCAACGGTTCCTAAAATATAATAAGGTGTGAGACAATTTGACATGGATTATTTGGTATTTATGGCTAAAACAAAACTCAAGGTGCTCTGAAGGGAAAATATTCTCCTCACAACATGTTTTTTAGCTAGCAATAACTAGAGTTTGGTGTTGATTAAGGGTAAAAGTGAAAGGTTTTATCAATTTTTTATAGGAATGATTTTATTTCCCTCCGCTATGCTTGTAGAATGTATGAGTTCTATGGAGATTTTTTATTTTGTTATGTTCGTGAGACAATAATGTTTTTGGGCCAAGGGGCCTTGTATATTTTTTTTAGTGGTATTTATTTTGCTGAGAAAGAAAAGTGTGAAAACAATGGGTAGAGAGTTTGGTGTGAATTTTCAATCAAAAGAAATTATGTGTAATTAATTTACACTAACTTTAAGAAAGGTCCATGTAGTTACTTCCAAAAATTATAAGCGCCTACTTAAGTAGTATTTCATATTGTTAACTTCTTAGGTAAATTGTAAGAATGAAATTCAGAAAATTTAATAAATGTGTTTTACTATTTTTTTAACTTTCTTAAGAATTAATATTATGTTTATTGTTAATTATCATGGTAAAATTCAACAACTGTGTAGACCTAAATTTATATTACCTAAAATTTATTCCCACAATTAGAAAAATTCCATTCCTATTTTGTTCACCAATGAATATTTTCAAGAGTGCTTTAAGTTTGAGAAACATTTATTTCTATTTGTTGACAATTGTTGTCGGAAATGTCACAAAACTCTATATTCGTATTACTTTCACATCAATTAAGCCTGAAACTTTTCAATCCTTCCCAATAAAACTCATTTTGAGTAAGTTTATTATCATTATATATCAACTTCTAATTAAATCTTTCCATGAGACCTAACTAGTTTGTATTATTTGAGTATACGTCACGTCATTTCGACTCATGTTGTGTTTAATTTTCCTCACCACCACTATGACACCTCACCTCCACCATGCCACCTCACCTACTCGGTCACTCCTTCACACGGTGCTACCTAGCCACACCACAATACCTCACCATCACTACACTTAAGTTCTCCTTCACTTTGTCTTTTAAACCATCCCACCACCTCTTAAAGAAAACTCCTTCCTTTTCTCTATTTTTCTCTTCATCACTGAACCACCACAAAGCAATCTTCCACTTCCATTTTCACACAAACACCGTGCCTCTTCATTCCACTCCTCATCTTCATCACGCTCCCACCTCACCTCCCTAGCTCATGTGCATGTGCCAAGGACAAGCTCCCTTATTTTTCTCCTCCAAACCCAGACGTATCACCACCATCGTGCCTCTCTTCCTTTCTTGCTCTCTCGAGCGCCCTTGCATGTGTAGTCATGATTTTTGAAAAGCTCGAAGGTTTTGTCATGGTCGACCGAACATTTGATCGGAGGCTCAAACGAAGTCAAAATGAAGAATCTCAGTCACCAATCGGTGCAGAATCAGCGATGGTAAGATAAACATTCTTCTACCTTTACATGCACGATCATTTCCCCTTTTGTTTTGCATGCTGGAAATTTATAAGTTTCATGGTATTTTGATATGCCTACATGAGGTCCGTCTGCTCAGGTTTTGAAAAAATAATCAACACAAAAATTGCCCCTCTTTCTAACGAGCTAAAGAATGCCTAAATTTGACATTTAGAGTGAATGTTATGCCCTAAATATTGAGTGTTTCCCTAGCTGGAATTTGGTTACGGTCAATGTCTTTTTCGCATAAAATAGGAAGTTTTGGCTCAAAACCGACTTGTTTTATCTTCGTAAAAATTGTAGTAAATTTTGTTACAAAAATTTTAAGACCAGAATTGCTTAAATCAAATATTCGTAGCTTAAGTTATGCTAAAATAGGAAAGCCTATGCAAAGTTATCTTGTTTTAATGCGAGGTAGTAGTTGAGAACTAAAACTGGGATTTTTCTACTTGAATCTAGTTTTTGATGTCTTCATCAAAGTTGTAGAAAAATGTGTTGCGAAAATTTTAAAATTGGATTCACCTAAATATGACATCCTTAGCTTAAATTAAGCCAAAAATACACAAGTATGCGTGAATCTGTGGGCTGGAGTTAAAATCAAAGATTTTCTGTAATAAATGGGTAAAGCTCCTAAATGTAAAAGATATAAAAAATAATTTATGAAGCCTCGTAAGGCTAAGATAATATTTATTGACTTGTCAGTCTTGACCTAGGCTCGAGCTTTAGCCTTTAAAACGCTAGAAGATGGTGATTTTAGGGAAATGAATTCCCGAAACTTAACGTAAAAATAAGATATAGACCCAAAACAATATTAGAAAATTTTAGAGACAAAATATAAATTTTATTATGTGATTAAGATTTGAAATATGGGTTGACTAGATTAATTAATGTGTTTCTACATTTATTAAATGTAGGAATTTATCTAATTGACAAGACAAGACCGTCAAACCTCCTGAACTACTTATCTTAAGGTAGAGAGAGTTTGAGTTTCATATTCTAAATGCATGATACATAATTATTGATAATATATATGTGAAGATATATTCCATATTTGCCTTGTATGGAATATGTTTCCCTTGTTTGTATGTGTGGATGATTGATGTTTAATCTACATTGGCAAATATGTGATTGAATGCATTTAGGATATGTATATGGTATGCCATATGTGTATATATACATATATGATGATATGGTGGCATTGATGAAGCTATACATTATATATGTTAATTAATGTGAGTTTATGTATGAATGAACCATTGCTTGACCACCATAAATTGATTAATAGATGATGTTATTTTGAACTGGGTATTGAACCCCTGTGCATAACATGTGAAATGTATTGATGAGCTTGGTGATGCCTTATTAATTATTATCTTATAAAGAATGTGAATTGATTGATGATTGTGTGCCATTAACCACTGAGTATAAACTTAGAAATTCACCATGGATTGGTGGCGTTGAGTATGAGTAAGACCTTGAGAGTTAGTGGTTATTAAGTACTTAAGATATTGATGTTAGAAGGCATATCACAGTTACTTCTTAGTCTGGAATAGGGGTTCCGCAAGAAGGCCTAGTGGGAGGGAGACCTTGTACACGAGCATTATTATTATTTACCCTAGTGATTCAATAGTCAAATTATGAAGTTTCTCACAATAATGATTAGAGGGTAATCCTGTGAGAATGCCCAATGGTAGGGCAGATCGATGAGTGAGCGTACCCCTGGTAATTCCTTTATGGATCACATATTCCTTGATATGTGTTCAAGGGAGGTCTGCAACATGATGACGATTATGGCCATTTTTATACCTATTAGTGTTGTATATGGACAAGGCAATTTGTTACCAGTAAAAGATATATACATTGGTATTGATATATATATATATATATATATATATACATATTATTATTGATGATACTATAGTATATACGTAATAGCACACTTACGTATAATTACCACACTTTGTTATATTCCCAGGGTCGGATCTGCACTAACATTATTGTTGTTGATATTGTTATGATGAACATGTGTGTTGGCATATGGTTCGGTGATATGCTAATGGAAAGAGATGCCAATGTGTGGCGAATAAGAATTGATAAAAAAGTGAGAAAACGTTATCTAACATTTATAATTATTGATATGGATTATATATACACATGTATATGTTATCACAGTTGTAATGTATGTATCCATCATTTTGAATGTCTAACTCACTCTCCCATATGGGCCATTTTAGGCTTGTGATGTAGGTTCCATGGTAGGCAAATAACCTTCTTTTGAGAGTGACACTTTTGTGGTTTGAAGGTAAAATAGTGATAGGAATGCCTTGGCCGGCAACTCCGTACATATATGGTTTTGAGGTCATTGTACCTATGAACAAGATAAAGATATTTTATGACTATGTTTAAACTCTGATATATATTATATATGTGACCTTTTTGTGTGTGTGTGCGTTTTTCATATCATCATATATGAGAAATATGTTTTAACTATAGATTCGTTACTATTATCATTTATGTGGTGTGCCGAATTATGCTGTGGTAAGACTTATATATACATCACGAAAAAAGTTTATTCATACAATCTTAAACTGTAATTTGGGGCACCACACGTAGAATACACGAAAAAATAGAAAACATGTTAAGTGACTTAATTTTAAAAAATAATTGACAAATAAAAAATTAGTTATTTAAAAAATAATTATTATTTAAAAAACTATACAAAATAATATTAAAATTATCCCATTGTAAAAAAAATAGGTATTTCAATTTTTTCCAAAATTAGAAAAATAAAAAACACAATTTTTTCCTAACGACATTAAGGCAATTATACATTTCCTTTATATTACCTTCATTTCTTGGATTTCATACTTCTTTACATTTTTATTAACATTTAAGTTGTATTTTATACATTTCCATTATTTTTTTTGTAATAATTTTTTGTTTCTGATGTAACATCCTTAAATCTTAATATTATACATAAAAATTAACCATTACTAATTGCAAACTTAATTTAAAATTTTAAAAGTTGAAAATGATATTTAATAAAATTAAAGGATTAAATTTCAAATTCTAAAAACTCATTTTTCTAAATGAAATACAAAATTTCACTTCAGCCTTTCCTCTCCATTTACGTTATGGTTTTCATTCTGACAGGAATGTACTCCCTCTTCTTCCTCCATCCACCTCCTCCCACCTTGTGATTTCCCCTTCTCATTATCTTCATCAAATTCTACAAGACCATCAAAGATAGGTGCATGTACTGATTTTGCCCTCTCTTCCATCTTCCTTGTGGATTTCTCTTTTTTACATGTGACGACCCTAACCCCCTTTCTTATCCTAGGCTGAAACTATAACCATCCATGACTGTTGTTGAGGCTTGTTAAGCTTGGGAGCTAGTTCATGGCGCTTGGAAGGTGAGACCATGTATACCCATTCTCTTGGTACTCCATGGTTAAGCTAGTGCTAACCATGATAACTTCAATTTTATTAATTTGTATGGGGTAATTTTGGTCAGCAACTAGACACTTGTTCCAGAACAAATTGAAGTAGGATTTTGGATATTGAGGCACACGAAAGTTGTAAGGTAAGAGATGTTTCTTGCTCCCTATGATTTTTAGCAATTTGAACTATCCCCATTATGCGTGGTCACTAAATTCTCATGCGTTTACTAATGAATAACTTTGGAAAATTAATTTCTAATTTAAGTAGTTTAAATTCTATTGTGGGCTTGCAGCAATTGCAATGTTGGTAAAATCAGTGCTGCAGCAATAATTGTAGTGTGCCATTGTGTGTTTGGTTGGTTCCCTTATACAATAACTTGCATGATAATGCTTGAGCCTATTGGACCCCATTATTCATACATCCTCACGCTTGGACCAACATTTTTAATGTTGGTGTCATGCTATTTCTGGTCCAAACCTGCGGGACCTAACATGTCAGGCTCTTTCCCTTGTGCATCAACATGTTTTGTCAGGCTTCTTCACGCTTTCCACATGCATTTGTGAGATTGTACTCCTTTTTTCGTGACTCGCACGTAGCTACGCTTGGTAGCGTCACCACGCCCAAAAATCCATAATGTGCACTACCTACTTAAACATGTGAGTCTTCCTTCATGCTGGTGATGGCCGTGCATATACACATTGGGTGGGCGTCCATACGCCCACCTGTTACTCCACAATGTTGTACCATTTTAAACCATGCCACCTGATTTTAGCACTTAGAGTATTGCACAATTAGATTAATTGATGGATTTTGAGATTGTTGAATTAGGATAAGGTTCCATAAAAATGATGTACAATATATATATATATATATATATATATATATATATATATATAAATTGTATGCAAAAGTAATAATAATAATAATAGTAATTATAATTTTATCTATGAAATGGCTAAGCAAGTATGCGGTAGCTAAGATATTGTTAAAATAGCTTAAAAAATTCCAAAATTATAGTTATCAAAAATTAAAAGTAGTAAAATTTAGCGGGGTAGCTTTTGATATTCAAATGAGTAAGGATAATCTATTTTTAGTTGAAAAATAGTATAAGGGTTGTATTATTAATATTGAATGGATCTAGAAAAAAATCCTTATTTAATTTCTTGATTAAGGTGATGTTGAGTTTAAACTATTATCTTAGTGTAGGAAATATTGAGATTATATGGGAACCTCATAGAGTGGTATCAGAGCCCTTTCTTTTTAACAAGCCAATATCTATTATAGCAGCATGATTAAGCCTAATATTTAATTATTTAGTGTTCATATATTATGTTAGTTTAGATTGAAATTTATTGAATTAGCATTAGGCTGAATTACTTGAATATATGAAATTAATTGAATTAGGCACCGAACTAAATTATTTAAATTATATGATGATATGCAAAGTGTATTTATAAGATAATTGGCATGATGATGATGATTGATATTTGATTATCATGCATCAATTTATGATGTTGTTTTGGATTGAGGATTTGCTAAATTGCTTGAAGCTATAAATTGTTTGGTTAAGTATTAAGTTAAATTACATGAATTGTATGATTATATGTGAAATGTGTTGATAAAATATTGACATGAATTACTAACATTTATAGGTCCACTATGGAATGTATTTCCATATCGTGATTGATTTTATTTAAATCATTTAGTTAAATGTTGATTAATATATTGATTGGTCAATATTTGAGTTATTCTAATATGTTACCTTTGTTCAGGTGCTTAGGTATACCTGATGGCTAGCCGTAGGCAGGCACACGATCCTATGGCCGATGTGTTTATGCAGTTGGTTGGTGCACTAGATAGGCAAGGCCGTGGTACTGGCGGTCTTGATAAATTCTGGGGTGGCTATAACCCTAAGAGCGCCTATCTATGGATTAAGGAAATGAAGCGTGTTTTTCGTTCCTTGAAGTGCACCGAAGCTCAGAAGGTGGAATATGCCACCTACCAACTTGTAGAGGAGGCCAAGACTTAGTGATTACAAGCCAAGCAACGCATGATCACTTCCGATATACCACTAATTTGGGCTAATTTTAAGGAGTTATTCTTGGAGGAATTCTTTCCAGAAAATGTCAAAAGCTGGAAAGAGCTAGAATTTATGGAGCTAAAGCAAGGAAACATGACAGTTGGCAAGTACACCACTAAATTTAATGAGCTGAGTGTGTTTTACCCTTCATTTAAAACTGAGGGAACCGAGGCTTCACAATGTGTTAAATTTGAAAGTGGACTATGATGAGTTAAAAGTAGCTATCAAATACTAGAAGATCTGAAACTTCCCGGCATTGGTAAACAAGTGCTGGATTCTAGAAGTAGATCAGTTGGCAAGAGTAGTAAAGAGGAAAACTGAAAGGGGCTTAAAGCCTCAATCTAGGAAATTTAAAAAGCATGCTTAGTAGGGTCCAAACCATATTAGGGGAGGATCCTCATCTTCTTTTGGTGGTTATGGTAGTGGCCGGTCATGATTTTCTTGCTTCCATTATGGAGGTAACCATGCAGTATGGGATTATACCAAGAGACCTAAGATCATTTGCCATCAATGTGTCTAGAAGGGCCACATCTGTCCTAACTGTCCCAAACATATTGATGTTGTTACTTTTGGAGGTCGTGGTAGTATGGCAGGTCATGGTAATATAGGGAACCGCTGAGTTAATAGGAGCCATGGAGCCCAGATTTATAGAGATAGGAGTAGCAAACAACATACTACTATAGGACGCGTATTTGTAGTTATCGGCGAGGAGGCAAGGCAAGCTACTGATTTTGTGTAGAGTAAGTGCTTGATTAATAGTCATTCTTTTACTGTGGAGTTTGATTTTAGAGCCACACATTCTTTTATATCAGATACGTGTGTGAAGCAGTTGAAATTACTTATTTCTGATATGGATCGCACTGTAGTGATTTCTACTCATACTAGATACAGTGTGAGGACTGCTATTATTTGTAGAGATGAGCCTTTTACCTTGGATGGTAGACAGTTCATGACGGACCTTATTTGTTTGCCCTTGAGGGATCTTAATATTATTTTAGGTATGGATTAGTTATCAGTCAACCATGTAGTGGTGGATTATCATCAGAAGAAAATTATTTTCTTCGCAGATAGTGTTCATGATTTCTTTGTAAGTGGCATTTCTTAGTTACTTATAATTCTTGCTGTCATGAAGGGCAAGAGTTCTCCTGATCTTCATGATATACCAATTGTGTGTGAGTTCCTGAATGTTTTTCCGGATAAGGTACCCAGATTACCTCCTCTTCGTAAGGTAGAGTTTGATCTTATACATGGAGTTGAGCTTGTTTCTAAGATACCATACCGAATGTCACCATCAAAATTAGTTGAACTAAAGAAGCAGGTTGATGAGTTACTTAAGAAATAGTTTATTCGTCTGTGTATTTCACCTTGGGTGCTCTGGTGTTTCTAGAAAGATGGTTCTATATGTTTATGTGTTGATTCTAGGCAGTTGAACAAATTGACCATCAAAAAATAAATATCCTTTACAAAGTATTGATGATTTTTTGGATCAATTAGAAGGTGCTTGTGTGTTCTCCAAGATTGATCTCTGATTTGGATACCACCATATGTGTGTGAAGTCTGAAGATATTCCTAAAATGGCATTCAGAACTCGATATGGGCACTATGAATATGTTGTCATGCCATTTGAGGTTACCAATGCTCCCATGATTTTCATGGATTACATGAATCGCATCTTCCATTCTTACTTGGATAGGTTCCTTGTGGTGTTTATTGATGACATTTTGATCTATTCTAAGTCCCCTTAAGAGCACGAGCAACATCTCTGTCTTGCTTTGTAGGTTTCAAAGGAGAAACAGTTATATGAAAAGTTGTCAAAATGTGAATTTTGGACTAACAGAGTCCAGTTTTGGGGACATATCATCTCTGAAGTTGCATTGCCTAATTTGCAGAAGGACTTTGTGGTCTATTATGATGCCTCTAGGCTGGGTCTTGGTTTTGCTTTGATGTAGAATTACCAAAGTAATTACTTATGCCTCAAGGCAATTATGACCTTATGAGATTAATTACCCTACTCATGACGTAGAATTGGCAGCTATGGTATTCACATTGAAGTTGTGGCATCACTACTTGTATGGTTTTAAATTTGTGGTCTTTAATGATCACAAAAGCCTTAAGTATTTATTTGATTAGAAAGAACTGAATATGTGTCAGAAGGTGAATGGAGTTCCTAAAAGATTATGACTTTGATTTGAGGTATCATCCTAGCAAGGCCAATGTTGTAGCAGATGCTCTAAGCAGAAAGACTATACATGTATCTTCCTTAATGCTAAAGGAACATGAATTACTAGAACAGCTTCATGATTTGAACCTTGGTGTGGAGGTGTGCTCTAGTGATACCATTGAAGTTGGTGCCTTGAAAATAACTAATGAATTCTTGAAGATGATGGGTGATTTAAAGAAGGGTGATTCTTACCTTTAGCAGTTAAAGGAACTGAAGGCCAAAGGAAAATACATGTTTCTTGTCGAAGGCCTCGATGGTATATGATGGGTGAAGAATACAGTATATGTTCCTGAAAGGAACAAGCTGAGAAAAAGTGCATTGAATGAAGCTCACCGCAACATGTTAAGTATTCACCCTGGTACCATTAAGATGTACCATGATCTGAGAAAGAGTTTTTGGTGGCTTGGCCTAAAGCGTGATATAGTAGACTTTATTACATCTTGTTTGGTTTGTCAAAAGACCAAGATTGAGCATCAAAAACCTTCTGGTGTTTTGCAGCCTCTTGATGTCCTAGTGTGGAAGTGGGATTCCATTTCTATAGATTTTGTATCTGGATTACCGAGGACTCATTCTGGTAATGATTCTATTTGGGTGATTGTTGATAGAATGATTAAGTCTGTCGATTTTCTTGCCATCAATTCTAAAGCTACCATGGAGAAGTTGGCTAGGTTATATGTGAAAGAGATTGTTAGGTTGCACGGTGTGTCTTCCAGCATTATTTCTGACTGTGATTCATGTTTTACCTCACGATTTTGGGTAGTTTGCATCAGGAGTTAAGGTCTAGATTGAAATTGAGTTTTGCTTACCACCCACAGACTGATGGACAAACTAAGAGGACTATACAAAGCCTAGAAGATGTGTTGAGGGCATGTGTATTGGAGCATGGTGGTTCTTGGGAGGATTTCCTTCCATTAATTGAGTTTACGTATAGTAACAACCACCATAATAGTATAGGAATGGCTCTATATGAAGCGTTATATAATAGGAGGTGTAGGACATCTATCTGTTGGCTGGAGACTGGTGAGAGTTTAGCTTTAGGGCCTGAAATTATTCACCAGACCCCTAAGTAGATTGATATGATTCAGGAAAAGATGGAGATTGCTCAGGATAGGCAGAAAAAGCTATTATGATAACCGACATAGACCACTTGAGTTTTAGGTGGGTGGCTTTGTATTCTTGAAGGTTTCACCACACAAAGGGGTTGGCAAAGTGTTGAAAAATGGGAAACTTAGCCCGAGGTTAATTGGACCATATGAGGTTTTGGAAAGGATTGGCCTAGTGGCTTATAGGATTGCACTTCTTCCCCAGTTGGCTAATCTACATGATGTATTTCATGTTTCCCAATTAAGGAAGTATTTGCCTGATTCCTCTCATGAGATGCGAGATGATGATATTGATATTAGGGAGAATCTGACTACTCCGGCTATGCCTACTCACATTATGAACATATTTAAATGCCTTAGAAGCAAGGATGTTGCACTGGTAAAGGTAGCATGGCAGCAGGATAGTTATACTACGTTTGCTTGGGAGCATTAGGACGTTATGCGGAAGCATCATCCAGAGTTATTTGATGGAGGTATATTACTGTCTAAATTTTGAGGACAAAATTCTTTTATGGTGAGGTGAAGTGTAACATCCTTAAATCTTAATATTATACATAAAAATTAACCATTACTAATTACAAACTTAATTTAGAATTTCAAAAGTTAAAAATGATATTTAATAAAATTAAAGGATTAAATTTTGAATTCTAAAAACTCATTTTTCTAAATGAAATACAAAATTTCACTTCAGCCTTTCCTCTCCATTTACGTTGTGATTTTCATTCTAACAGGAACGTATTCCCTCTTCTTTCTACATCCACCTCCTCCCACCTTGTGATTTCCCCTTCTCATTATCTTCATCAAATTCTATAAGACCATCAAAGGTAGGTGTATGTACTAATTTTTCCATGTCTTCTATCTTCCTTGCAGATTTCTCTTTTTTGCATGTGATGACCCTAACCCCCTTTCTTATCCTAGGCTGAAATTATAACCATCCTTGACTGTCGCTGAGGCTTGTTGAGCTTGGCAACTAGTTCTTGTTGCTTGGAAGGTGAGACCATGTATATTCATTCTCTTAGTACTCCACGGTCAAGCTAGTGCTAACCATGATAACTTCAATTTTATTAATTTGTGTGAGGTAATTTTGGTCAGCAGCTAGCATTTGTTCTAGAATAAATTGAAGTAGGATTTTGGATATTGAGGCACATGGAAGTTGTAAGGTAGGAGATGTTCCTTGCTCCCTTTGATTTTTAGCAATTTGAATTATCCCCATTATGTGTGGTCGCTAAATTCTTATGTGTTTTCTGATGAACAACTTTAGAACATTATTTTTAGAAATACTCGGTTGACGTTGGGTGTATCGAAGGTGATCAGAGTGTGAAACCATGCATTTATTCAATTTCAGTGACTCACAACCATATCTAAAAAATTTTATTATATAGAAGATAGATGTTTAGAAGCTTTGAAAATTATGTTTAAGGTGCCAATATATTATTTTAGGATTTTGGTGATTTTTGGGTTGTAGATCGAAAATGAGATCAAGTGTCAAAATGATTCCAGGTACATTTTAAACATACAAAGGGGTTACAATTTGAGGCACAAGTAGGAATTTAGGACCTGGGATTTTTTCTTAAACTAAATTTACCAATGCTACATTTACAGTTTGCATATGATTTACATTTACGCTAATTAAGGTTATCGAGTTCTTGTAATAATGATGTATTATACCATGGGCTATTTGTTGTTGATTTCTGCTATAAATAGAGATAGCTAGATAGTTGTGTGCTGATGTACTAGTTTAATCATATGTAAAATTGCTATTGTTGTTACTACATTAAAAGCTATGTTGTGTTGATGAGTTATGATAAAAAATTTTAATCTAATGGTGGTTTGAGGACTGGCATGTTATTTTGCGCTATGGTACGCATTTTAAACATGAATTTTTATCTCATACTATCATATGCATTTCTAGCACTATGGTTTGTTGGGTTGGCTGTCATGATATAGTGCTATGGTTCACTATGCAGTCTATAGCATCTTGCCTTGAGGCTACCGCGTATAGTGCTATGGTTCACTTGTGGTTCTCAGGTACCACTACTGATAATGTTGTAGTTCACTATTTGGTTACCTTGATATCCCTCGATTATAGTGCTATGGTTCACTGAACGGGTTATCATGGCATATGCTCTATATTGATAAGTCAGATTTGCATTTCATTATGTCTTGCATGTAGAAGAATTTTAAAAAAAACATTGCATACTTCTTTGCATTAGAGTTGTCAATGGAATTCTTGATTTATAAATATGGAAAGAAATTGTACTGTTATGATTATGTGTGCGGACTCAAGAGATAATGTATGTAAATGAAAGGATACTAATTTCTATCTATTGCTTAAATTGTACTTACCCCGTCTAAATATGTGATTGCATCCAGTTATCAGGATTGTGGTAAATGCATTGAAGGGCCATAGTGGATGCATAATATAGATGTGTAATGTACAATTCCTTATAGTTGATATGGTTGTTTTGGTAACTATAATAGTGATGTGTGTGTATGTATATATATATATATATATATATATATTTAAATGTGTGATCATAGTGTCAATATTTTAGTGTTTTTGGGAAAAATTATATGGTACCTAATATTTTGAAGTACACACATACATATAAATAAGTTATATTGAATGGATGGACATGTTATTATATAGTCTAAATGGTTGGTATGGAACTATATATATATATATGTGTGTGTGTGTGTGTGTACGCGCGCTTTATGTGATGCAATGGGATAGTGAGCCAAATAAATCATATACTGTGAAATATTAATTTTCTACACAGCGTTTGGTATATTGCAAGTTGACCTGTTGTGGGATTTTATGAACATAAGATTTCTTTTTATTACTGCTTTGGTGATATGATCTTAATTCTCTTGTACATGACACTATCATATATTGTTATGTCATGAAGAGGCTGTTCAGTCAGATTGAAAAGGATACATTAGATAGAATTCAAAAGTTGAGTGATTTATAATAAGGATTTTGGAATTCTGAAGTGATCATGCCCTCTTAGTTAATAGGGTGGTTACTGCTATTGTTCTTAAACCTTGATCATATGCATAGTAGTTTAGTTTCATTGTTGGGTTTTTATGATGATGTGATTATGCTATGCAACATTAATCAAAACCTTCTTGATGACTCCTATTTGATATACTTGATTGAGCTAGTTTGTGTTATGACCTCCAATCAATTATCTTAGTTGCTAGAGTAGAGCCTCTTTATAAGATTTAACAGCAAAGTTAAAGGGAAAACTGATGAACTGAGAGTCAACTGTTTATTAATAATAAATTTAGTATATGCAAATAATTAGTGTGTGTGTGGCTGGATACTATTGAACTTAGACTTGTTTACATTTGTTAATTTTATTTTTCATTACTGAGAGCCAAAGATATTGTGGACCTGTGGAAGCAAGAGGCTGTTATGATTAGATGAATCTTAGTTTTTAGTTGGTTATCCTTATATGAATTTATTTATTTGTTTTTTTAACTAGACTTGAGAGAATGAAGGGGTAATGTAGATTTGTTGTGTTGCTACAAATACATATAAATTGTTTTATATGACGAGGTTTAATACCATGTTAGCTACACATTCTAATGCTTAAGAACCCAACTCATTCATCTTTTTATTTTATTCCTAAAAAATAATGCAAAGGAGTTAAATTTTCCCTTTCTGAGAATAATTTCTGGTTTAAGATTTTAAATTCTATTGTGGGCTTGCAACAATTACAATGTTGGTAAAATCAGTTCTGTAGCAACAATTGTAGTGTGCCATTGTGTGTTTGGTTGGTTCCCTTATACAATAACCTACATGATAATGCTTCAGCTTATTGGACCCCATTATTCACACATCCTCACGCTTGGACCAACATTTTTAGGCTTTTTTTATTAATGGAGTTATTCTAAAAAAATTATGAAAATAGGGTTCTTTAAAAAAAATTCACGTCTGGGGTTGTTTTGTGTGTCGTATGGGGCCCGCAGACATACAAAATTGTATTTGGGAGGTGCGACACCACCAGAACGTGACACGCCGCTGTGTCGCATATGGCTTGGACAACACCACTATTGTTAGCGGTTAAAATTTACAACCACAGACAACAAGTGACAAGTGATAGGCTAAACCATTGTCAGTGGTTAACACTTTTAACCGCTGACAATAATATGAAAACTAAGATATAAAATAAATTTTTTTAAGAAAATGAATATACACAAATAAATTTAAAATGCAATGCATTAAATAATACAAATATTTAACTAAAATACTATATTCATTTAAAATAAATTATTTTGAATTTTTAATTAATTTTTAAAATCAAATCTACTATATTTAATATCAAAATTAATTAAAAATTCAAAATAATTGATTTTAAATAAATATAATATTTTAGTTAAATATTTGTGCTATTTAATGCATTACATTTTAAATTTATTTATGTATATTCATTTTGTTAAAAAAATTATTTTATATTTTAGTTTTCCTATTATTGTTAGCGGTTAAAAGTTTCAACCGCTGACAATGGTTTAGCATGTCACCTATCACTTCCTGAGACTGTTGTCTGTGGTTATATATTTTAACTGCTGACAATAGTGGTGTCATCCAAGCCACATGTGATACAGCGACGTGTCACGTTCTGGTGGTGTCGCACCTCCCAAATACGATTTTATATGTCGTTCGGGCCCCATACGACACACAAAACAACTTCAGACATGATTTTTTTTAAAGAAACCCATTTTCATAAAATTTTTTTAGAATAACCCCATTAATTAAAAAAAGCCACATTTTTAATGTTGGTGTCATGTTGTTTCTGGTCCAAACCCGCGGGACCTAACGTGCTAGGCTCCTTCATGCTTTCCACATGCGTTTGTGAGATTGTACTCCTTTTGTCGTGACTCGTGTGTAGCTACGCTCAGTAGCGTCACCTATACCCACAAATCCACAATGTGCACTACCTACTCAAACATACATACGCCCACCTGTTACTCCATAATGTGGTACTTTAAACCATGCCACCTAATGCTAGCACTTAGAGTATTGCACAATTAGATTAATTAATGGATTTTGAGATTGCTGAATTAGGATAAGGTTCCATAAAAATGGTTTATAACATATATATATTGTATGAAATAATAAATAATAATAATAATAATAATTTTTATCCATGAAATGGCTAAGGAAGTATACAGTAGCTAAGATATTGTTAAAATAGCTTAGAAAATTATGAAATTACAGTTATCAAAAATTAAAAGTAATAAAATTTAACAAGGTAGCTTTTGATATTAAAATGAGTAAGAATAATCTATTTTTAGTTCAAAAATAGTATAAGGGTTGTATTATTAATATTCAATGGATCTAGAAAAAAATTCCTTATTTAATTTCTGACATTGAGTTGAAACTATTATCTTAGTGTAGGAAATATTGAGATTATACCGTTGAATTCAAAATTTTATAAATAATATTTTGTGTTATTTCTATATAACTTATTATTATATATAATTTTATTTAAACAAAATAGATCTATTTCAAATTAATATTTATAATATTGTATTACAATAGTAATTTAAATAATAATATTATTTTTATTTCATAGTAGTTATATAAATATTTATAATTTACATTAATATTTTTCTCCCTTAGAGTATGGATTTTATTTTAATTTTCAAGTTTAATAACATTAGGAAATTATTAACTTTTATCATTGTAATAATAAAAAAATATATCTATAGAAACTTATAAATATAATAATGTGTTTTGTAGATTATAATAAAATTTTATAAGGTTAAATAATAAAATATCAATAAGACTATGTTTTCATTCAAGCATTTTTATCACTAATCATCAAGGCACTATTTTTATTTTGTAATTAAATATATGTATGAATATTGATAATTTTATAAGATTATTTATTTATCACCTATAATATTATTTTATTTTCATTTATTTTTCATAATATATGGGATATTATTTTATTTTCATTTCAGTTTTCCACAAGTTTATGTTATTATTATATTTTTATCTTTTACTTCCTTTACTATATTTATATTTCACACCTGTTAGATTATATCTATAGATAATTGATTTTTTTATTTTTTCCATTTTAATTTTTATATTAGTATCACTGGTTTAATTATATTACTTTGTTGTTATAATAGTTTATCATATTTTTCTACTTTTTCACAACCATGCCATTCAAGATAGTCTTGTTTGACCCATGTCACTTATCTGAAAATGATAAGTGGGATTCTCACGTCTTTAATATCACACCTGTAACATCCTAAAAATTTTAAATTTAGGGAATTTGATAATTAAAATTAATAAATTTAGTTGTGGGAAATATTAGAAAAGACAATATTTAGAATTACACTAATTAAATTAAAAAGTACGTGTTTAGTTAAAATAGACTAACTAACTAAACCAATCTAATTAAATAATTAAATTTATTAATTTTATTAACCCCTAAAAATTTTAGCCTTCTAGTAAATCCTTTTACTCACCCCTTTGTCCATCCTCTCACTTCTTTTGTACACCTATACCCCCATCTTGACAAAAATTAGTTTCCTCTTCCTTCTTAACCTATCACCATCCTTGTACTATTCACTTTCTCCTTCCCACCGCCAGCTCCTTCGTGCCATTATTTCTTGGGTCAGCCATTGAGTTCTGCTCTTATAATCAAGGTAAATGCATGTGTGTTTGTTTTCCTCTTCTCCCTTGCCTTCTCCCTTCCTCACATTTAGATTCTACTATGTGCATGTGAGTAAAAATGGGTTTTCTTCTCGTCCTTGTTTCAGACTAAGAACTACCATGGGGAAAAGAGAAATGGAGCTTGAGCCACCACTAATCTGCATTCTAAGAAGTAAAAGCCATTGAAGTGGGCTTAAAGCTTGGGGGACCACTGAGACTTTCATTTGGAAGCTTTGGGGTAAGACCCAAAACCTCATTCCCTTCTCGTCTATTTATCCGGTTGTGGAAAGCTTAGGTCATGGTGATAAAATGCTGACTCTTCCATTAATATTATGTGGGTAGCATTTTTAGTGTTGCTCTAGAGGCTATTGGTTGGTGTTTGGGGTATTGAAAGCAAATTGGAGGGTTTTTGGCAAACGGAACGACATTCCGATAAGTTGTCATCTTTCGAAACCATGGCAGATTCCCTATCTAAGTTTTGAAAAATTGTTAAATTTGATTATGGGATGGTTAAAATAATTATTTGATATTTTAGGAAATTTTCTTAAGGCGTTGTCTCTGTTTGAGAACCTATTAGCTTTGTATTAACGTATATTGACTAAATTCAAAATTTTGAAATAGTAAAAGATAATGATTGAAAGGTGTTGCAGTGGTTAGAAGCTTAAACCGTAAAGCCAAATTCGCCATAAAGTACGTTTGACGTACGAAGGGGATTACTAATTGAATAATAAATAGGAATTTGATTCTGGGGTATGGGTTGGATAAAATGTTTACTTGTTTATACAAGATAGTATTATTCCAATTTTTGTTTTAGTGATGAAAGAAACTTGTCATAGCCTGAACCTTATTATCTTCATGTATTGGTTTGATTAAATTGTTCTATGGTTGAAATTATGTTATTTCCAGCTTGCGATTAATGTTGAATTATGCTTGATGATATGCGTATGTGTATTCCAATATATGATGGATTCATGATGTTTGTCAGATATACTTATGGTGTTATGTGTTGTTGGTAGGATCGTAATATACTCATCGATTTCTTTGTTTAGTTCCACACTGGTATTGTAAAGGTAGAATGTTAAATGATGGTTTGATGGTGGATGGCCCTAGTGGTATGTTATAGGTGATGAGGTGTGGATTATTGTCATTTTGCAAATTAAAATGATGTAATACTGATTCGGCCTTATGGCAATTATGATGAATGATGATTGTTGAGTTGATATCGTGAAATGGTTTAGAAGAGTAGGCTATGACATCAGTATTGGTAATACTTATACGTTGTGATTCGCATCTCATACATTGATTGCATTTTATGACATCATATGCATTTCCAGCATTGAGATTTACTGAAGAGACTATCACGATATAGTGTTGAGATTCACTATACAATCTATAGCTTGTTGCTTTGGGGGCTACCATTTATAGTGCTGCGATTCACTGGTAGTCCTAGGGTACCACCGCTTATAATGCTTAGATTCACTGTGTGGTTACCCTGACGCCCCTCAATTATAGTGTTGAGATTCACTGAGTGAGTTGTAACATCCCAAAATTTATATAAATGATTAATTAAGAGGAATAATTAGTAAATAATTACATATAAGTTATTTAATGACCCAAAATTTAGAAATAATTAAATTGGAAATTATTACAATTATTCATAATTTATTGTGGCTTAAAGAGCTAAAAATAATACCTGATTAAAATATGAATGTCAGACTAAATATCTCCGGTTGAGGTACTATTGGTCAGGGATGTTGAGGATATTAATGTGAATCTGAATATACCTTCAAAATAATTTTTGGATATGTATTAAGCCCAAACAAAGATCCTGCTTGTTTTAAAATAGAGAAGTTTTTGTGTTGGGTTAAATTTTAAAACTAAAACTTCACTTTTCACTCTTATTTTCACGTTACCTTTCATTCCCAAAGGCAATTGCACCTTGCTCTTCTCTTCTCATTTCCTAAGAGGCAAAAACACTCTTTTCTCTTCTCCTTCTCTTCATCTCTTCTTCTTCCTTTCAAAACCCAATGTGTCGGTGTGTGCCTTGCTTCTCATTTTTGTTTTCCCCTTCCTTGCAAGTAGGAGCTTGTGGTTTGGAAGCTCTCCCCCCCTCTTGTAATTTCATCACTTTCTCCATCACTCTTGGAGCTCACTTCTCTTTGGCTTGAGGTAAGTTTCCCTCACCATTTTTCATGAGCTCTAGCCCTAGGTTATGGGTTATTATGATTTATGAGATTGTATTATGTATGGGTATGGTAGAAGAAAACCATTATTATGCAAAATCCTAAGGTGGGGTGTGATAAAAATATGGTTTTGTGTAGGTGTACATGGGTACACAAAAATAACATGTAATGAGGTGGAAGATGATGAGTATTAATGTTGATTGTTGGGTTTTAATGAAATCCTAACTCTAAAAATAAGGGAAAATAAGTAATGATACTATGAGAAATGATTTTAAGTGTAAACCCATGATATTTGGTGTATGGGTGTTGTTAATGATGATGAGGATTAATGATAATAATGATTTGTGAGCATTGAAAATGAAACCCATTAATAGGTGTAGCTTAAAATGCATAATAAATGCATTGTAATGCCAAACCCATGGTGGTTATGGTGGTTTAGTGTAATAAACACTAAATAAATAAGCCTTGTAATAACATAAACGCCAAGTAGTTTAGCTTGAACATTTAAATCTTGGTGGTTTAGACAAAAAAAATTGAATGGTACATTGTTTGGTGTAGGAAATGACCTCATTAACGGAGCGGGACCTTCAGACTGCAACGAGTACTACTTCTCTTGAGGTAGAAGGGGGTAACATTCCTAAATGCATGACTTTATCCATTATTGATGTGTGTGTATGGATGTGTTTCCATAATTTAACTTAGATAAATATCTTGATGGTCATGTGATTTGGAATGCATTTTTAATGATTTATGTTATATGTTGAATGTTGTTGGGATAATGATTATGATGTTGAGTTTGATTCATGGTAATGTGAGTTGTTTGTGAATGACATTGAGACTATGATTGAATTAATTACAATTATATTGGACATTCCATGACATGTAATTTGATGTATAATGATTGCCACTAACTATTGATGTGAATGAAATCCAATGATAATTGGTAATGATTGAGAATGATAAGGATGATGGTAGTGAGTTGTTAATTATGGAGTGGCATTTTAGGATGCACAATGTAGGAAATGCATTGATTGGTATTTTCATCCATGACATATCATACGTTGTCTATGTGGAATGTTAGGGGTTCCAATAGACGGGCCCAATGGGAGGGCAGCCCTGTGCATGGGTAAATTATTTGTTATTCCCTAATGATTTATGGAATCACGAAGCTGTCCATAGTTTGGTAACAAGGCACCCTATGTAGCGGGCCTAGTGGGTGAGCGGCTCTGTGACGAGCGAGTAACCTCGGTGCCCCATAGGGCACGACTCTCTCGATGTGTGTTTGGGAAGGACCCGTAGCACTTTTGGCAAGTGAGGCCATGTTGTTGATCCGTAAGTCATGGGGTGACTAGTGCTACATATGGGTGATAGCGGTTTGGTACCTGTGAAAGAAAGAGGTTATGCATGCAAGAATTAAGATATAAGTATACACATTTACTACTGCAATAGAAGCATAGTAGCATACCTATGCTTGACCCACATACTATATGATGTTGTTTCCCACAGTTAGATCTGTCCTTTGTGCATATGCATTAGCCATAAGAGCATTTGCATATAGCCGGAGATATGCGGAGCTTGGTAGCCTGTGGTGGCGATGGATGATTGATAAGTAAAGAGAAAGAAATTGTGGTACTAACCTTAATTGTGTGGTTATACTTGATAAAATTGCCAATGATTTGATATATATAATGTAGATGTGTTAATTAAAACATGTGTTATGTTGAAGTGATTGATGATGAAGTTATATGAGCAAAGATATAATGTGTGATTGAACCATGTAATTCTAATGAGGAACATATATTGTGCACACTGTCGTAACCTGGATCGCGACGGCGCGGCCGACCCCCAAGATGATTTTTGTTCCGAAGAGAAAAACAGGGAGTCGCCACCAACGTTTTTATCCATAGGAAAAACATTGGAAAAAACTAAGTTCAGTAAAGCACTAGTTTAAAAATGAGATTCAAGTTCGGGAGTCGGTTACGAGTAGGGAAGGTATTAGCACCCTACATCACCTGTCAAAAACAGTACCAAGATTGAAAACGTGCAACATAAATAGCCTTACAGAAGATGTTTTATTTCTTCCTTTTTACTGTTGTACTTTGTGTAAAAACAGAAGGAAATGGAAAGAACAAACTGAACAAACATAGAGTGTAGGTCAACAGGACGTGTCCCATGTTAACTTCCATACTGACTCAGAAATACCGTCAAATTCGGAATCGTTCCCTGCAAACATCAAGACAAAGAAAGGAATCAGTTATTATTACATTTCAAAATCCATGTTTCCCCAAGGATCTGATGTAAAGTAAAAATATTTTTTGTTTGTTTTTTTTGGGAAACATTGATTTCCAAAACTCACGTGAGCCCAAACTGTCAAAAGTCACATGTTTTCTTAATCGTCATTGATGCCCCAGTTAAAGGGACACAAAAATGATTTTGTTTTTTTTTGACGATTAAGAAAACTTACGATTATGAACTCAGAGGTACATGATCAAAAAGAGGATTATCTATTCACCCGAAGAATACTGCGTGTTTTAAAATGACTCATTATTTCAAAAATTAAGCAAACCTACGGGTGGCAGATAATTCATTTTTTTTAATAAAAGGGAAAGCAAAAATGACATAAAGAAAAGAAAAGATTGCCCTTTCGTAGCCTAGGTCGGGTTTTGTTGAAAGTATTTTCTAGGCCCTATGGCTTGTCTAAAAGTGACTCTCCACACCGGGTGGCTTCCACTAGACATCTAGAAGGTCACCTGAGCCAAGATCTTACCCAAGACAGGGACGCAAACAGTGGGGAATCCACTAGGTGCGTATATCACGAGAGGTGTCTAACTCTGGTTGGGGTTCTCACGAACACCGGATGGGAAGTACATCCCATACGATTCCGTTACCAACCCCTCATAACTTAAGCTTCATTTGGGGCCTGGGTATAGGGCGCCACTCATAAGTGTGTGCAAGTAATTGTGAGTGTAGTGTGTGGAAGGGCATTCAATACCTTTTACCTTACCGCATTCTGCACAAAGAACAAATACAAAACAAATATACAATCGTCTACCCTAGGGTTCAATGATTACAAAAAAGTAACATAGTCCTCTACCCTAGGGTTCAACAAACATACAAACATAAACAATGAAACAAATAACAAGATACAATTAAAACGAGAGCAAACATTCACAACAATCAACAAAAAATAAACAAGGGGAAGAAATCCAAGATAGCAACGGCTATATAAAAAGAACATGCGCTTTCAATCAAACTGGCCTGACTCTCTTAAGTGTCCCCAGTGGAGTCACCATCTGTCGCAACCTGGATCGCGACGGCGTGGCCGACCCCCAAGATGATTTTTGTTCCGAAGAGAAAAATAGGGAGTCGCCACCAACGTTTTTATCCACAGGAAAAACATTGGAAAAAACTAAGTTCAGTAAAGCACTGGTTTAAAAATGAGATTCAAGTTCGGGAGTCGGTTATGAGTAGGGAAGGTATTAGCACCCTACATCGCCTGTCAAAAACAGTACCAAGATTGAAAACGCACAACATAAATAGCCTTACAGAAGATGTTTTATTTCTTCCTTTTTACTGTTGTACTTTGTGTAAAAACAGAAGGAAATGGAAAGAACAAACTGAACAAACATAGAGTGTAGGTCAACAGGATGTCGCGTCCAAATTAACCTTGGCTTTGATTTAAAAAACAGAGAAAGGGAGGGATGCTAACAAGACGTCGCGTCTAAATTAGCCATCCTTTAATCACATACGGGGTCAGAAACGGGAAGGGGATAAACGGGACGTCACATCCTAAGTATCCCGTTCCTTATAGGAAAATCAACAAGACGTCACGTCTAAATTGATTTTCATAGGATTTAATCAAGATGCGGGGTCAGAGATGGGAAGGGGATAAGCGGGACGTCACGTCCTAAGTATCTCGTTCCTTATGGGAAAATCAACAAGACGTCATGTCTAAATTGATTTTCATGGGATTAATGAAGGGCGGTTACAAAGGAAACGTAAAGAAAATAAAATAGGAATGAAATGGGAAAGGTGGGGATAAAAAAAGATTGGGATTGGGCCCGACAGGATTTAAAGTCCTGCTCCTACGTATTCTTGAGTTACCAAGAAATCAGGGTTACGTAGTTCTTTGGTGATGTTTTTTTTAGGAAGAGGCTAAAAGATTAATGGTGGATGATGTTTTTTTTTTGGCTAGTCTGAACGTGAAACACTTGTTTTTTGTTATTTATTTATTACGAACCTAGGAAGGGGTAAAAAAGAAAAGAAAAGAAAATAACAGAAATTTATTTAAGTGGAAAAAATGGAAAAACCGAGTAAAAATGGTAAAACCGAGTAAAAAATAGAAAACTGAGTAAAAAATGAAAATACCGAGTGAAAAATGAAAATACCGAGTGGAAAAGCAAAATACCTAGTGAAAATGAAAATACTGAGTGAAAGGAAAATACCGAGTGAAAAGGAAAATACTGAGTGAAAGGAAAATACCGAATGAAAGTTGGGAGACCGAGTGATGGAGCAGGAGAGCTGGACTCCGGTGTGACGAGAGAACAGGACGCTGAACAGTGAGGTGTGAAGGGATGATATGCTGGACGATGTGAAGGATTTATGAGGAACTTGGGCAGTGTTAGAGGGAGAGAGAAGGGTGCTGGACAGTATGGAGAGGGGCTGTACCGAGTGAAGAGAGGGACGGTGTTGGTGAGGAAAGGGAAGGGCGCTGGTGAGGAGAGGGAAGAGTGCTGGTGAGTGAGGAGAGGGACAGAGTTTCTTCTCTCATTGAATGCTTCTGGACCTTTCAAAACTCCCAACCCTTGTGCATTTATAGGGGTTTCTGAGTGCTAGGCCAGCTCAGGCTTCCACTCTAAGTGGAGGCAGCCTGGTAGTGAGGGACATCGGCTGGTGGAGATTTTTAATTTCTCCACTTCCGCCCCCCTGTTTGCCACCTCGAGGATTCCTGGATCCACTTGGGTGGTGGAATCCAAGTCAGCACGGGCGAACAGGGAGAGTAGGGGTCGGTTTTCTACCTCTGACTCAGATTTAGTGCCTCAGTCGGTATACACCCATAGTGGGAAACAATCCGAGTGGAAAAAGGTGCCTTTTAAGCACAAGACCGAGTGGAAAATATGCAAAAATCGAGTGAAAGCTTTGCTCGGTTTTGCTTTGTTGGTCGGAGTGAGGTTGCTGTGAGGAGCTGGGACGAACAAAATAACTCTGGTTGAAACATTCAACCGGAACCGAGTGAAGAATGACTTGGAACCGACTCGGAAATGGTTGGAGGATGACTCGGAAATGGGTGAAATGTGACTCGGCAATGGGCAAAAGGCTGACTCGAAATTGGATGAAATTGGCCCGGAAGTTGAGTGGAAAATGACTCAGAAATGGGTAAAAATGGCTCGGAATTGACTGAGAAGGGTGACTCGGAATTGTGTAAACAAATGGCTCGAAAATGGGTGGAAAATGGGTAATAATGGCTCGGAATTGGGTGAAAAGAGTGACTCGGTACTGACTGGAAATTGTGACTCGGTGCTGACTGATCAGAGTGACTCGGTGCTGATTGAAATGTTTCACTCGGCTACGTGAAGGGAATTTAATCACTCAGAAAAACTTACTCAGAATTTGCCACTCAGCTCCGACTGGCTTCTCACTCAGAACTGCCTTCTATTCACTCGGATGTGTTCATTCGGAGTCAGATTTGTTTTCAATCAGCATATAGAACTTGGAATTATTCACTCGGAACTGGCCTTCTCACTCAGAACTTGGAATTTGACAATTTGACAACTCGGATTTCTCTCTAATTGAGGTATACTCACTCAGAACTTCTTCAATTGGAAGTGCTCTGCTCGGATCTTGTCACTTCTTGAAGCATTGACTCGGAAATTTTCAGAGAAACATTCATCAGGACCTATGTTGCTTCACACGGTTTTTGTTTGCTCAGATGTATCTTTGTCTGAAGCATTCGATCGGAGCTGCTTCAATCCGAGGGGCATTACTCGGGAGTGCCTCTGTTTGAAGGATTCATTCGGTCTTTCCTTGCTTGAACACCTCAAAACAACTCGATTATATCTCTGGGCTTTAACCACTCGGAGGAATCTTGCTCGACAATGCTTCTGTTTAAACCTTCATTCGACTCCCCTGCTTGATTCAGTCGATTTCACTCAGTATTCAACTCGGAGCCGGCCTTCTTTCCAATCAGAATTATTTCATTCATCAATCAATCATTCGGATACACTCACTCGGGAGTGATCCTTATTTTCCGATCGAAATAGTTTCACTTGACAATCAATAGCTCAGGTACGTCCTCTCGGGATTAATTCAATCAGACATATTAACTTGGGACTCAGCCTTTATATTTCAATCAGAAGTTACGACAACTCCAACAATCCTTCAGGGGCATTCATTCAGAATCGGCCTTATTTCCACTCGGATGGTCAACCAATCTCTCGGAATCCTTCACTTGGACAAGTCTTGGTCGGATTCAGGACTCAGGAGTAGTTCATTTGTGCATCAGAACTTGGATATATTCACTCGGAGGTGGTTTTGATCAGGGATTTGTACTCGGATTTACCTCAAGGCAATATTCCACTCGATAATGCTTCACTTCGAGTCATTCTACTCGGATTTGATCAATTCAGAGTCATTCTACCCAGATTTACCTTGAACAGGGTCATATTTCACTTGGAAAGGCTCCATTCTGAGTCATTTTACTCGGATTTGATCATTTTTGAGTCATTCCACTTGGATTTTTGTCCAACAGGGCTATATTTCACTCGGAAATGCTTTAATCAGAGTCATCTTACTCATATTTGATTATTTTTGAGTCATTCCACTCGGATTTTTGTCCAACAGGGCTATATTTCACTCAGAAATGCTTCATTCAGAGTCATCTTACTCAGATTTGATTATTTTTGAGCCATTCTATTTGGATTTGACCATTCTGATTCAGAATTCAGTATAAAACAAGATTCGTTCCACTTGGACCGGACCAAAAGAGGTGTTCACAGATGCCCCTCTTTACTTCTTTTTCACAAAAGAAACACGAAGCTTCTGTGTTTCTGAAGCGAAAAGGAAGTAAAGATATGAACACCGATGTAGGGGCCAAGTGGGACCTTTTGATCGGTATGGCGTCTGATGGTGCTGGTAATCACGAGTCAGTGTGACCTTTTTCTTTTAAAGATGAGCATTTCCCACTTCTGTCTCTCCTTTTTTTTTCTTTTTTTTCTTTTTTTTGTTTGTTTTTGTTTGTTTTTGTTTTTTGTTTTTGTTTTTGATTTGTTTTGTTTTTTTTTTGAATTCTGAATTGACCAGAAAGGATTGTCTTCCAGTTAACAGGAGGTGAGAGGATTGGGGTTGCTCCCCGGTAGACTTGAAATGTAAAGGTTGGGGTTGACCCTCGGTTGACAGGAAATTGGGGGGGAGTTAACAGGACGTCTCGTCCGAATTAACTCACCGTTGACAGGAAATGTAAAGATTGGGGTTGACCCTCGGTTAACAGGAAATTGGGGGGAGCTAACAGGACGTCTCGTCCGAATTAACTCACCGTTGACAGGAAATGTAAAGATTGGGGTTGACCCTCGGTTGACAAGAAATGAAAAGATTGGGGTTGACCCTCGGTTGACAGGAAATGTAAAGATTGGGGTTGACCCTCGGTTGACAAAAAATGAAAAAATTAGGGTTGACCCTCGGTTGACAGGAAATGAAAAGATTGGGGTTGACCCTCGGTTGACAAGAAATGAAAAGGTTGGGAGGAGTTAACAGGACGTCTCGTCCGAATTAACTCACTGTTGACAGGAAATGTAAAGATTGGGATTGACCCTCGGTTAATAAGAAATGAAAAGATTGGGGTTGACCCTCGGTTGACAGGAAATGTAAAGATTGGGGTTGACCCTCGGTTGACAGGAAATGTAAAGATTGGGGTTGACCCTCGGTTGATAAGAAATGAAAAGGTTGGGGTTGACTCTCGGTTGACAGGAAATGTAAAGATTGGGGTTGACCCTCGGTTGACAAGAAATGAAAAGGTTGGGAGGAGTTAACAGGACGTCTCGTCCGAATTAACTCACCGTTGACAGGAAATGTAAAGATTGGGGTTGACCCTCGGTTGACAAGGAATGAAAAGGTTGGGAGGAGTTAACAGGACGTCTCGTCCGAATCAACTCACTGTTGACAGAAACTGTAAAGATTGGGGTTGACCCTCGGTTGACAGGAAATGTAAAGATTGGGGTTGACCCTCGGTTGACAGGAAATGTAAAGATTGGGGTTGACCCTCGATTGACATGAAATGAAAAGGTTGGGAGGAGTTAACAGGACGTCTCGTCCGAATCAACTCACTGTTGACAGGAAATGTAAAGATTGGGGTTGACCCTCGGTTGACAAGAAATGTAAAGATTGGGGTTGACCCTCGGTTGACATGAAATGAAAAGGTTGGGAGGAGTTAACAGGACATCTCGTCCAAATTAACTCATTGTTGACAGGAAATGTAAAGATTGGGGTTGACCCTCGGTTGAATGGAAATGTAAAGATTGGGGTTGACCCTCGGTTGACATGGCTGAGGGCTCTTGGGGAACTGTCCCTTGACTGAAAGAGGATAAACCTGGGCTGATGCCATAGTTTGACATGATTTGAAGGAATCTTGAGGAACTGCCCCTTAACTGAAAGAGAATAGATCTGGGGTGATGCCCCAGTCTGAGATGGTTTGAAGGAATCTTGGGGAACTGCCCCTTGACTGAAAGAGAATAAACCTAGGGTGATGCCCCAGTTTGACAAGATTTGAAAGAATCTTGGGGAACCGCCCCTTGACTGAAAGAGAATAAACCTGGGGTGATGCCCCAGTTTGACGAGATTTAAAAGAATCTTAGGGAACTGCCCCTTGACTGAAAGAGAATAGATCTGGAGTGATGCCCCAGTTTGACGAGATTTGAAAGAATCTTGGGGAACTGCCCCTTGACTGGAAGAGAATAAACCTGGGGTGATGCCCCGGTTTGACGAGATTTGAAAGAATCTTGGGGAACTACCCCTTGACTGGAAGAGAATAGATCTGGGGTGATGCCCCAGTTTGACGAGATTTGAAAGAATCTTGGGGAACTGCCCCTTGACTGGAAGAGAATGAACCTGGGGTGATGCCCCGGTTTGACGAGATTTGAAAGAATCTTAGGGAACTGACTCTTGACTGGAAGAGAATAAACCTGGGGTGATGTCCCGGTTTGACGAGATTTGAAAGAATCTTGGGGAACTGCCCCTTGACTGGAAGAGAATAAACCTGGGGTGATGCCCCAGTTTGACGAGATTTGAAAGAATCTTGGGGAACTGCCCCTTGACTGGAAGAGAATAGATCTGGGGTGATGCCCCAGTTTAACGAGATTTGAAAGAATCTTGGGGAACTGCCCCTTGACTGGAAGAGAATGAACCTGGGGTGATGCCTCGGTTTGACGAGATTTGAAAGAATCTTGGGGAACTGCCCCTTGACTGGAAGAGAATAAACCTAGGGTAATGCCCTAGTTTGACGAGATTTGAAAGAATCTTCGGGAACTGCCCCTTGACTGGAAGAGAATGGATCTGGGGTGATGCCCCAGTTTGAATTGTTTGGGAAGTGTAGTTCCACTGGGGAACAATTTGGTTAGCATCTGTCCGATAACCTTCATGGTTCCACCGGGGGAAGTATTTGGTGATTTGGGATATTGTCCTTTGATCGAAAAGAGAAATTTAGGGTCCACTGGGGATATCCAGGGGTCTGCTTGTAATGATTGAGAAAAGTGTACAGGGATTCATTGGGGAATGCATGGCAGGCCTGTCGGAGGAAAAAAATCTAGGGGGATGTCCCGGCTTGGGACATTTTAATGAAGGTAACTCTGTTGGGAAAGTGTTTTCCTATTGGGGAAGGAAGGCATGGCTAGCCTTTGATCACTTGTGGTTCTATCAGATAACTTACTTTCCCAAATTGGATTAGGAGGTGCTCTGGTTAGGGGAGCTGAGTCCATTTTGTGGTTCTCCTAGGGAGGAACCCTCGGTCGGGGTTCCTCTACTGGGAAAAACTTTGGGCAACTAGATGTCTTAGGGTCATAGGTCCTGGCCCTCCCTTAACAGAGAAACGTGAGACAAATTAAAACTTACAGGTGAATTCCCTTGGCAACTGGCTTTTGAAGTAACTTATGGCCAAAATAACTTTTACTCCTGGCTTCATTGAGGTTGCCTAGCAGAGTTGGTTGTGCTTGTCTGAGGTAAGATCCGGCAATGGTATACACTTCATTCCCCATAACTTCGTGTTTTTGTCATTTTCAAAATTTAAAAATTTTCTTTAAGGCAAAAACTTGTTCATTCTTTTTAAATTGTGAACACATGTAAGAAAAAGGAAACATTTTATTTATGATCATCATGTATGTACAGGTGATGAAAATAATACAAAAGATATGATATGACAAGGTGCAGAGAACTGATGGTAAAGGTAAAAAGGAAGGCCTTTTAGATCCTCCATCGATTTCCTGAGAGTGGTGAGATTCCGGGTTTTTCTCATGATTTCTGATTATCCTCTGATTTTGCTTTTGAGGACATGGTTTGACAATGGCTTCAACGCTCTTGACTGACTTCCTCGTCTATGACTTGAGAAGACAACGTTGTAGTGTTGAATCTACAAGCCATGATTTTCTCTGAGCCGCCCTCTCAGGTTTTTGGCTCAACCAATCGCTCTAACTTTTGCCTAGGTCGCCTTTTCAGGTTTTTAACCTAGTGATTTTTTTTTTGTTTTTTGTCTCTTTTTTTTTACGCGTAGTATCTTTTCACTGCATCCGCGTTTATAGGCATCGGTAAATCTTCCCCATCCATGTGGGTGAGTATGAGAGCACCCCCGGAAAAAGCTTTCTTCACAACGTAAGGCCCTTCGTAGCTAGGAGTCCATTTTCCACGGCTGTCTTTCTGAATCAGCAAAACCTTTTTGAGCACCAAATCTCTTTCTTGGAATTGTCGAGGTCGCACCTTCTTTTCAAACGCTCGCTTCATACGCTTTTGATACAATTGACCATGACATAGGGCAGTCAATCTTTTGCCATCGATCAGATTTAGTTGGTCATGTCGAGCCTGGATCCATTCAGCCTCTTCTAGTTTGGCTTCCATGATCACTCGGAGGGAAGGGATTTCTACTTCAAAAGGCAGGACTGCTTCCATGCCATAAACCAACGAGAAAGGGGTTGCCCCATTTGAGGTTCGGACTGAGGTACGATAACCGTGTAGTGCAAAGGGAAGCATTTCGTTCCAGTCTTTGTAAGTTACCACCATCTTCTGCACTATCTTTTTGATATTTTTGTTAGCCGCCTCGACTGCCCCATTTATTTTTGGGCGGTACGGAGAGGAATTATGGTGGAAGATTTTAAAGCTCTCACAAAGCTCCTTCATCATTTTGTTGTTCAGATTTGTACCATTGTCTGTGATGATTTGGCTCAGTAGGCCGTACCGACATATCAACTCACGCTTGACGAATTTAACGACTACACCTTTGGTTACATTAGTGTATGAAGCTGCCTCCACCCATTTTGTGAAGTAATCGATGGCGACCAAAATGAAGCGATGACCGTTCAAAGCCTTTGGTTCAATGAGACCAATGACGTCCATCCCCCACATCGAGAAAGGCCATGGTACTGACAAAACATTCAGAGACAATGGGGGTGCGTGAATATGATCAGCATATATTTGACACTTATGACATCTCTGAACATAGGCAAAGCAGTCTGTTTCTATGGTCATCCAGTAATAACCAGCCCTTAAGATCTTTCTTGACATGGAGTGCCCATTAGAGTGGGTCCCAAAAGAGCCTTCGTGAATATCTCTCATGATTTTGTTTGCTTCAGTGGTATCAACATAGCGAAGGAGAACAGAGTCATGGTTCCTTTTGTAAAGCGTATCGCCATTCAAGAAGAAACCCATGGCGAGCCGTCGTAGAGTTCTCTTATCGTTCTCCATAGCACTGTTGGGATATTCTTGATTCTGGATATACCTCTTAATGTCGTGGTACCAAGGTCTGCCATCTGGTTCTGCTTCAACCATTTGGCAGTACGCGGGCTCACCACGATTCTCTATCTCGATGAGAGGCATATCACAATCGTTACTCACTTTGAACATTGAAGCGAGAGTGGCTAAAGCGTCAGCCATCTGGTTGTCTTCCTGAAGAACATGGTGAAAGGAGATATCATCAAAGTCCTTGATCATTTCTTTGATATGGGAGTGATAGGGAACCAACTTGTTGTCCCTAGTTTCCCATTCGCCTTTCATTTGGTGGATAACCAAAGCGGAGTCTCCATAGACTTCTAACGACTTAACTTTCGCCTTTAGTGCTGCTTGGATTCCTAGAAAACATGCCTCATACTCAGCAACATTGTTGGTACAATCAAAACATAGCTGGGCGCAGACAGGGATGAACTCCCTCTTTGGTGAAATCAAAATGGCTCCGATTCCATGTCCCAAAGCGTTAGAAGCTCCATCAAATCTCAAAATTCACTTGTCCTTACTACCGCCTTCTTCATCCGACAATGCGAGGATATCCTCATCTGGGAAGTCGAATGCCATTGATTGGTAGTCGCTTATGGGTTGATGAGCTAAGTAGTCGGCCAAAGCACTCCCCTTTATGGCTTTTTGAGTAACATATGTTATGTCATACTCGGTTAACAGCACTTGCCATCGAGCAATCCTTCCAGTCAGAGCTGGCCTTTCGAAGATGTACTTAATGGGATCCATCTTGGAAACTAACCAGGTAGTATGACTCAACATATACTGCCTCAAGCGCTTTGCGGCCCACGCTAATGCGCAACAGGTTCATTCTAAAGTAGAGTATCGCATCTCGCAATCAGTGAACTTCTTGCTTAAGTAGTAGATAGCACGTTCCTTCCTCCCAGTTTCATCATGCTGACCTAACACGCAGCCCATGGATTCATTTAGTACCGTCAGATATAAGATCAATGGCCTCCCAGGGGTTAGAGGTACCAATATCGGCGGTTCTCGCAGGTACTGCTTAATTTTCTCAAAGGCTGTTTGGCAGTCCTCATTCCATTGTCCTGGTTGGTTCTTGCGGAGTAGCTTGAAGATCGGTTCACAGGTTGATGTCAATTGCGAGATAAACCGAGCAATGTAGTTTAACCTTCCCAAGAATCCTCTGACTTCTTTTTCTATACAAGGGGGTGGCATTTCTAGGATCGCCTTGACTTTGTCAGGATCTACTTCGATTCTTTTCTTACTTACAATGAAACCCAACAGTTTGCCAGACCTCGTACCAAACGTGCACTTGGCAGGGTTCAATCTGAGCTTAAACTTCCTCAACCGCTCAAACAGCTTCCTTAGGTCACGGACATGATCTTCCTCAGTTCTAGATTTTGCAATGATATCATCCACGTAGACCTCTATCTCCTTATGCATCATATCGTGGGATAAAGTGACCATTGCTCTTTGATAGGTTGCCCTAGTGTTTTTCAAACCGAAAGACATTACTTTGTAACAGAAAGTACCCCACAAAGTGACAAACGTGGTTTTTTCCATGTCTTCTGGCGCCATTTTAATTTGATTGTACCCGGAGAAACCATCCATGAATGAGAATATGGAGTGTTGGGCTGTGTTATCAACCAAAATGTCAATATGCGGCAGAGGAAAATCGTCCTTAGGGCTGGCTCTGTTTAAATCTTGATAGTCCACACACATCCGTACTTTTCCATCCTTTTTCGGGACTGGGACTATGTTAGCTATCCATTGCGGATACTTGGCCACGGCTAAAAAGCCGGCCTAAAATTGTTTCTTGACCTCTTCCTTGATCTTGAGAAGTATTTCGGGTTTCATTCTCTGCAGCTTTTGCTTGATTGGCGAACATTCAGGTTTCAGAGGCAACTTATGTTCCACTATGCTGTTATCCAACCCTGGCATGTCTTGATATGACCAAGCAAACACATCCCAAAATTCCCAGAGTAGGTTGATCAGTTCATCTTGTCGGCCTTTGCTTAGGCAGGTGCCTATCTTGATCAGTCTTTCTTCCCCTTCATTCCCTAAGTTAATGGTTTTGATCTCCTCCTGATGAGGTTGAATCTCTTTATCCTCTTGTTCCAACAGTCTTGTCAATTCAGGCGAGGATCCAAAGTCTTCCTCACTTTCCTCATAAGCGCAATCATTTGGATAATCAGAGTCATGAAATAAAACCAAGTTCTCATTGCTCTCAGGGAGATCATTTTTGGATCTGCATTTGGGTTATGTTATAACAAATAAAAAAAAGAAACAAGCAAATGGGAGGTTTAAGAGACAGAGGTTGCACAAAGATAAGGTAATGAGACTGGAATGTATTCATTAATTTAAAAAAAAACAAATAAGTTTTTGCCCTTATTACAAAAATGGGTCCCGAAGCCTTGGGCATAGCAAGGGGACCGCCAAGTTATGAAATAACAGTGATTACTTTGACAAAATGTTAATGGTTGTAGGGAGCTCCATGACTTCCCAATTGCTCAGTTCTTGATCCGGGCGGCAAGCATATACCAACTCCACGTTGTGGTTAGGCTCGCTTTCAACCATGGTGACCTGATCCAGGTATATCATTCCAGCGCTTCTGAAGCTCTGGTAGAGGTCGCAGACGGGGATTCTCGTGGTGTCGAATTCTTGTCCAGTGAGGCGGGCCACCCTCCTTCCCCTTTTCTCTTCTTCGACCCTTCGTCTATCTGCCGCAGTGGGTTTGTACCCCAGGCCATATCTATTCTTGTTTTTCGGGAGGCGCACGGGCTGGATTCTACCTTCCAATCCTCGCCCTAATCCTTTTCCTGGCTGGTACCCCTTCCGCAACATGTTCAATGCCACCATTAGAGGCACATTGGGGAAAGACACCTTTGCAATGCTTGTTGCATTGGCAATCTCCAAGGCTTAGAACGACGTTTCGAGGGCTTCCTCGGCAGCCTCAATGTATGGAGTAGAGATGGGTTTGCTAACCAGGAGGTCCTCTTCCCCGGAAATAATCACTAACTTGTTATCGATAATGAATTTCAATTTTTGATGCAGTGTAGAGGGGATCACCCCGGCCGAGTGAATCCATGGCCGCCCTAACAAACAGCTGTAGGCGGGCGCGATATCCATCACCTCGAAGAGCACTTGGAAGGTACAGGGCCCAACTTGTATAGGCAACTCAATTTCCCCCATGACTTCCCAACGAGTCCCATAGAAAGCTCGAACCACCATGGAGCTCGGTCTCATATGCGTTCCATCAAAAGGCAATTTTACTAGTGTGGATTTCGGCATTACATTCAGAGATGACCCATTGTCAACAAGTACTTTTGCCAAGATGTAATCCTGACACCTTACAGAAATATGGAGGGCTTTGTTGTGCCTTCTTCCTTCAGTGGGTTCTTCCTCATCCGTAAAGGTCAAGTAATTGTTGGCAACAATATGCCCGACTATGCCCCCGAACTGGTCAACGGATAAGTCATGCTTAACATGGGCCTCATTCAGAACTTTCATTAATATGTCTCGATGTGGTTTTGAAATCATCAACAGGGATAACAAGGATATCTTTGCTGGGGTATGATTCAACTGGTCCAGCACCTGGTACTCACTGTGGCGGATAAACTTGAGAAATTTCTGGGCTTCTTCCTCAGTCACAGCCCTCTTTGTCTCATCATCGATTACTTCTTTCCTGGCTTTTACCTCTCCGGTGGTTTTATCTTGCTTAGGCTCAGGCGGCGTATATACCCTTCCACTCCGGGTCATTCTCCCAACCCCGGCGATATTTGTAATGGAAGAAGATAGTGTGGAGTCGACCGCCTCCGAATTGGTGACGACCACCTCTGTATCATACCTCTATGACACAGCATGGGAATCCTTGAAGGGGAATGGGGTTGGTGCTCTTACCGTAATGACTGTTTTGGCAGGAGCCGAAGCCACTGGTGTATTCTTGTTATAGAATATAACCATGGGTTTCGGGACTCGTGCTCTACCTTGCTCCTGTATCATATTCACTCGGCCTTCACGGCGTCTGCAAACCTCCATGACTCGAGCGTCCATGAGTCCTTGGAGGGTTTTCTGGAATCCCTTCTCTTTGTAGATTGGAGGTCATTGCACTCTTTATCCCATGACTCTTCTATTAATCCCACTTTAAGCAAATGGGAGTGAATCATTTCTAACGGCATTTGGATGTCCTCGATCTTGGAAACGCGTTCTTCATCCTCCCCTATAGCATTGATACCTGGTCCTTTATGGTTGGGAAGAGGATTCGTCATTACACTCGGGTTCCCCTCTTTAAAGCTTATCTAGTCAGCCCGAATTAAGTCTCTCACTTTAAACTTTAGTGCCAGGCAGTTCTCGGTAGAGTGCCCCGGTGCACCAGCGTGGTAATCACACCGTGCATTCGGGTCGTACCCTCTAGGATATGGCGGCTGAAGCGTCTTTAGAGGGCATGGCACTACCATTGTGTTTTCAATGAGGTAGGGGAGGAGCTCGGTGTAAGTCATGGGAATCGGGTCAAATTGTGGTTGGGCACGGTCATTGTTTTGCCTTCTTGGATTTGGATTTGGCGGGTTCATTTGTGGTGTTTGGTAAGGTACTTACGGTGGTGTGGGTGGTCGCATAACAGGAGAGCGGAACTGAGGTGGGTTTGGATTTGGGATTGCAGCCATATATGGGTGTGGTGCATTATGATATGTTGACGGAAAGGTGACAGGGGTAGGTGGTCTAGGCTGGTTCCTCCCTAGGTTATGGGAGACTAAGTTGGTCTCCCTTCTCTTTTCTTCCCTTCTCCCAAGGAAGGTTTTCTTGCTACATTGGCCCCAGATAGACCCCGAATGATCTTCCCAGTTCGTAGACCATTCTCTATCCTCTCCCTGATAGTGACAATATCAGAGAAATGAGATGAGATGCTTCCAATCATCTTATCATAGAATGGTGACTGGAGTGTGTCAATGAATATCGAAATCACCTCCTTTTCTGATAAAGGGGGGTCAACCTGGGCCGCCACCTCACGCCATCGTTGGGCGTATTCTTTAAACGTCTCGTTGTCTTTTTTAGACATGTTCTGTAACTGTACTCTATCTGGAGCCATGTCTAAATTATACTTATACTGTTGCATGAAAACATCTGCTAGATCCTCCCAACAACGTATACGAGATCGTTCAAGATGATTGTACCAGGTTAGGGGTGCTCCAGCCAGACTGTCTTGGAAACAATGAATGAGCAGGGGGTCATTGGAGGCGTGTGAAGCCATCTTTCGGCAATACATGGTCAGATGGTTCTTCGGACAGGTTAGTCCCCGGTACTTGTCGAATTCAGGCATTTTGAATTTGGGAGAAATAACAACGTCAGGGATCAGACAGAGTTGTGCGGCACTGCCCAATCCAAACCGGTTCATTCCTTCCATTTCTCTTAAATGCCTTTCTAGGAATTCTAACCTTCCCTCCTGGGTGGCGGCAACGGCAGCATTTAGACCTGTAACAACATAATGACTAGTACTCCTGATTGGCTGGTTGTCATATGCTGGGCTTACATTCGGCATTGAGGCGTGGGGTCCGACTGTTGCTCGGGCAACTTGTGGTTGCGCGGCTTATGGCTGCGCAGCTTGTGTATGGACCGGAATCATTTGAGGATTCCAGACAAGTGGAACGCTTGGTTAAGCTGTACGAAGGATCATTTCTTGATAATCCGGTTCCTCTTGAAGTGGTGGGATATAGCCCGGAGGTAACCCATACTGTGGAAAGGGTATGACATTCCCTTTCGCGTCAACAAAAGTGTGTTGTTGAGCATTGGCAGTGTCCGACTTACCGAGGCGAACCGTAACGGTAGGCCCTACAGGATTTGAGCTTGGTCCTCCAGCATAACCCTGCGTGTGACGGGGAGTAGGAGGTTGCTTCCCGGTATCTTCAACTTCCACTAAAGAATCCCTTTCTACGACTCTCCTTTCTAGGAGCTTGGCTATTTCAGCCATTTGCTCTTTCAACTGATTAACCTCAGCTCTCAAGTTCTCATTCTCTTGTTCCATATCGGCCATGAGTTTCTTCTTGAGCCTGGTCGTGTAGGGGTGTTTACCCGTGGTGTCTAAAGGATCACAACAAATTGTTAGAAAAATAAAGGAAGCAGTTAAAGATGGTAAAACAAAAATAGATGAGCGTATGCGGGGTGCAATTCCGAACTTGACATGTATTTCTTAACTTTTCCCAGAACGTCGCGTTCAAAGTACTAAGTATAGCAGTAGATCAAAAATTAACATGAGACAACTGTGGGGATGAAAAGAGCTTCATTATTTTATTCTTCCAAATGATACAATGTTGCTAGAAAGATTCGGATTACAAAAACTTTAACCACTTCTGGCTCGGGCAATCATGGCCTTTATTTTACAAAGTCTTTCCTGGCAATAGCTCAGAAATAATGATATCTCTTTGGGAGTGGACAGGGGATTGATCATGCCTTCGGCTCGCTTTAGCATTGAGGGAAAATCTTCCAGGACTCCATTGGCTAGGCAAGCCAATTTAGCGAAACGATCCATCCATGAATGAATGATTTCGTCACTTTGGGCCAACTCTACCCTCAGAGCCTGTGTAGTCTCCTGGCAACGTCGTTCAGCATCAAGGGCTTTTTTATGCTCTGTGTTTACCTCTTGTTCACAGGTATTTATTACTTCCTCAAGTTGTAGTTCTAATTTGTGGACCTGGGTTTGTAACATCTCTTTCTGTACCAAGGTCTCCTTTTCTTTCTCTTTGGATTGTGCCAGCATGTTTTTCAAGACTTGTTTTTCTGCCAATAAGGCGTCGCTCTGTTGGCCTTTCATCTTCAATTGTGAATTGGCTGCACGAAGGCATTGGTCTTGTTTTACCCAGTAGTCTTCGTCAATCTTCCTCTTTTTCCGCATTTCATCCATAGTGTGCTTCCCTTCAGAATTCTCCCTCTTCTGAAAGGCACACTCTTGTTGACATTTCAAGAGGTCTTCTTCTAGCTTTTGGTTCTTCACAGTCAACTCTTTTATTTGTGCCTTCAGAGCCATGGTGGCCTTGTCCTCCATGATGGGTGGCGGGGGAAAATCATTCAAAGACTGGTAGGAAGGACTTCTAAAGGGCAGTTTCACAATAGAAACCCTATTTAGGACCCAGTCAAGGTATTCAGCCCCTGCAGCATGGCTTCGTGCTCCCAATTCTCTCCCCATTCTATGGATCTTCTTCCAGGCGTTGGCTATATCCCGAACAACAGATGCGTAATTCCCTTTCGTATAGTACATAACAAAAGGAGTGAGCAGTTCTTTGTTCGGTGGCCCGAGTAAAGGATAAGCTAACTAACGCTTCGCAATAACAGGGTTATAGTTGATGCAGCCCTGTGTGCCCATGAGAGGAACATTTTGGTAATCCCCACAGTTGTAAATGACCGACTCAACCACTAGCCATTGAGGGTACCACCTGACCTTTTCAGATGTAAGGCTTATTAGGTGATTAGCCCATCCACGCCCACTTTCCACGGCCAGCTGACACAATTTCAGATCAGAAACTGGGCACTCGGCTTTACATATCTGATGGAATGCATGAGAGGTGAGCCATACGTACAAAACAGGCAAACAGCAAATGATCCTCTTTCCTCCTTGCGTGTGGCAGAAATCCATGGTGCAATATACATTGGCCAACACGGCTGTGACAGGATTCTCGAGTCGGTGCTTACGAGCCAGGAAGACAGCAACAGCGTCATAATCCACGTAGTTGTCTAAATTTGGGAACAAGACAACCCCTAAATAGTGAGGGCTAAAGTATCCATGAAAGCCTCCCATTCCTCTTTATCAGCCAAGATCTACATGTGCTTCTCAAGAAATTCTCTGGTGAACCCGGGAACTTGATTTCTGTTCATTTGTGCATTTCTTAACATTTCAGGATGGGCTTCCAAAATACGCGCGACAGAAGCGACTGATGCATGATGATCCAGATGACGATAAGGAATCTGTCCTTCCACCGGCATCCCCAATATTTGTTTAAACTCTTCTATAGAGGGTGCCAGCTGAAAGTCTTGGAAAGTAAAACAGCGGAGGGGTGGGTCATAGAATTGAGCCAGAGCCGTAATTGCTTCAATTTGGACTTCCACTTCCAAAAGTTTCAGGATCTTCCCATATTTCCTCGTGAAAGTCATTCTTTGAGTCAAACTCAGTTTCCTCCCTAGTGCCTGTAGACTATCAGTATCGACCTTTCTAGCCTTAAGGTGCAATAACTTCTTTAATTCAGTCATCCCCATACCATAATTACCGTGTCCCATGTTAACTTCCATACTGACTCAGAAATACCGTCAAATTCTGAATCGTTCCCTGCAAACATCAAGATAAAGAAAGGAATCAGTTATTATTACATTTTGAAATCCATGTTTCCCCAAGGATCTGATGTAAAGTAAAAATATTTTTTGTTTGTTTTTTTTAGGAAACATTGATTTCCAAAACTCACGTGAGCCCAAACTATCAAAAGTCACATGTTTTCTTAATCGTCATTGATGCCCCAGTTAAAGGGACACAAAAATGATTTTGTTTTTTTTTGACAATTAAGAAAACTTACGATTATGAACTCAGAGGTACATGATCAAAAAGAGGATTATCTATTCACCCGAAGAATACTGCGTGTTTCAAAATGAGTCATTATTTTGAAAATTAAGCAAACCTATGGGTGGCAGATAATTCATTTTTTTTAATAAAAGGGAAAACAAAAATGACATAAGGAAAAGTAAAGATTGCCCTTTCGTAGCCTAGGTCGGGTTTTGTTGAAAGTCTTTTCTAGGCCCTATGGCTTGTCTAAAAGTGACTCTCCACACCAGGTGGCTTCCACTAGACATCTAAAAGGTCACCAGAGCCAAGATCCTACCCAAGACAGGGACGCAAACAGTGGGGAATCCACTATGTGCGTATATCACGAGAGGTCAAACTCTGGTTGGCGTTCTCACGAACACCGGATGGGAAGTACATCCCATACGATTCCGTTACCAACCCCTCCTAACTTAAGCTTCATTTGGGGCCCGGGTATAGGGCGTCACTCATAAGTGTGTGCAAGTAATTGTAAGTGTAGTGTGTGGAAGGGCATTCAATACCTTTTACCTTACCCCATTCTGCACAAAGAACAAACACAAAACAAATATATAATCGTCTACCCTAGGGTTCAATGATTGCAGAAAAGTAACATAGTCCTCTACCCTAGGGTTCAACAAACATGCAAACATAAACAATGAAACAAATAACAAGATACAATTAAAACGAGAACAAACATTCACAACAATCAACAGAAAATAAACAAGGGGAAGAAATCCGAGATAGCAACGGCTATATAAAAAGAACATGCGCTTTCAATCAAACTGGCCTGACTCTCTTAAGTGTCCCCAGTGGAGTCACCATCTGTTGCAACCTGGATCGCGACGGTGCGGCCGACCCCCAAGATGATTTTTATTCCGAAGAGAGAAACAGGGAGTCGCCACCAACGTTTTTATCCATAGGAAAAACATTGGAAAAAACTAAGTTCAGTAAAGCACTGGTTTAAAAATGAGATTCAAGTTCGGGAGTCGGTTACGAGTAGGGAAGGTATTAGCACCCTACATCGCCTGTCAAAAACAGTACCAAGATTGAAAACACGCAACATAAATAGCCTTACAGAAGATGTTTTATTTCTTCCTTTTTACTATTGTACTTTGTGTAAAAACAGAAGGAAATGGAAAGAACAAACTGAACAAACATAGAGTGTAGGTCAACAGAACGTCGCGTCCAAATTAACCTTGGCTTTGATTTAAAAAACAGAGAAAGGGAGGGATGCTAAAAGACGTCGTGTCTAAATTAGTTATCCGTTAATCACATACGGGGTCAGAAACGGGAAGGGGATAAACGGGACGTCACGTCCTAAGTATCCCGTTCCTTGTGGGAAAATCAACAAGACGTCACGTCTAAATTGATTTTCATAGGATTTAATCAAGATGCAGGGTCAGAGATGGGAAGGGGATAAGCGGGACGTCACGTCCTAAGTATCCCATTCCTTATGGGGAAATCAACAAGACGTCACGTCTAAATTGATTTTCATGGGATTAATGAAGGATGGTTACAAAGGAAACGTAAAGAAAATAAAATAGGAATGAAATGGGAAAGGTGGGGATAAAAAAAGATTGGGATTGGGCCCGACAGGATTTAAAGTCCTGCTCCTACGTATTCTTGAGTTACCAAGAAATCAAGGTTACGTAGTTCTTTGGTGATGCTTTTTTTTTAGGAAGAGGCTAAAAGATTAATGGTGGATGATTTTTTTTTGGCTAGTCTGAACGTGAAACACTTGTTTTTTGTTATTTATTTATTACGAACCTAGGAAGGGGTAAAAAAGAAAAGAAAAGAAAATAACAGAAATTTATTTAAGTGGAAAAAAATGGAAAAACCGAGTAAAAATGGAAAAACCGAGTAAAAAACAAAAAACGGAGTGAAAAATGGAAATACCGAGTGAAAAATGAAAATACCAAGTGGAAAAGTAAAATACCGAGTGAAAATGAAAATACCGAGTGAAAGGAAAATACCGAGTAAAAAGGAAAATACCGAGTAAAAGGAAAATACCAAGTGAAAGTTGGGAGACCGAGTGATGGAGCAGGAGAGCTGGACTCCGGTGTGACGAGAGAACAGGACGCTGAACAGTGAGGTGTGAAGGGATGATGTGCTGGATGGTGTGAAGGGTTTATGAGGAACTTGGGCAGTGTTGGAGGGAGAGAGGAGGGTGCTGGACAGTATGGAGAGGGGCTGTACCGAGTGAAGAGAGGGACAGTGTTGGTGAGGAGAGGGAAGGGCGCTGGTGAGGAGAGGGAAGAGTGCTGGTGAGTGAGGAGAGAGACAAAGTTTCTTCTCTCAATGAATGCTTCTGGACCCTTCAAAACTCCCAACCCTTGTGCATTTATAGGGGTTTCTAAGTGCTAGGCCAGCTCAGGCTTCCACTCTGAGTGGAGGCGGCCTGGTAGTGGGGGACAGCGGCTGGTGGAGATTTTTAATTTCTCCACTTCCGCCCCCCTGTCTGCCACCTCCAGGATTCCTGGATCCACTTGGGTGGTGGAATCCAAGTCAGCACGGGCGAACAGGGAGAGTAGGGGTCGGTTTTCTGCCTCTGACTCGGATTTAGTGCCTCAGTCGGTATACACCCATAGTGGGAAACAATCCGAGTGGAAAAGGTGCCTTTTAAGCACAAGACCGAGTGGAAAATGTGCAAAAACCGAGTGAAAGCTTTGCTCGGTTTTGCTTTGTTGGTCGGAGTGAGGTTGTTGTGAGGAGCTGGGACGAGCAAAACAACTCTGGTTGAAACATTCAACTGGAACCGAGTGAAGAATGACTTGGAACCGACTCGGAAATGGTTGGAGGATGACTCGGAAATGGGTGAAATGTGACTCGGCAATGGGCAAAAGGCTGACTCGGAATTGGGTGAAAATGGCCCGGAAGTTGAGTGGAAAGTGACTCGGAAATGGGTAAAAATGGCTCGGAATTGACTGAGAAAGGTGACTCAGAATTGTGTAAACAAATGGCGCGAAAATGGGTGGAAAGTGGGTAATAATGGCTCGGAATTGGGTGAAAAGAGTGACTCGATACTGACTGGAAATTGTGACTCGGTGCTGACTGATCAGAGTGACTCAGTGCTTATTGAAATGTTTCACTCGGTTACGTGAAGGGAATTTAATCACTCAGAAAAACTTACTCAGAATTTGCCACTCAGCTCTGACTGGCTTCTCACTCAGAATTGCCTTCTATTCACTCGGATGTGTTCATTCAGAGTTAGATTTGTTTTCAATCAGCACATAGAACTTGGAATTATTCACTCGGAACTGGCCTTCTCACTCAGAACTTGGAATTTGACAATTTGACAACTCGGATTTGTCTCTAATTGAGGGATACTCACTCAGAATTTCTTCAATCGGAAGTGCTCTGCTCGGATCTTGTCACTTCTTGAAGCATTGACTCAGAAATTTTCAGAGAAACATTCATCAGGACCTATGTTGCTTTACACGGTTTTTGTTTGCTCGGATGTATCTTTGTCTGAAGCATTCGATCGGAGTTGCTTCAATCCGAGGGGCTTTACTCGGGAGTGCCTCTGTTTGAAGGATTCATTCGGTCTTTCCTTGCTTGAACACCTCAAAACTACTCGGTTATATCTCTGGGCTTTAACCACTCAGAGGAATCTTGCTTGACAATGCTTCTGTTTGAACCTTCATTCGACTCCTATGCTTGATTCAGTCATTTTCACTCAGTATTCAACTCGGAGCCGGCCTTCTTTCCAATCAGAATTATTTCATTCATCAATCAATCATTCGGATACACTTACTCGGGAGTGATCCTTATTTTCTGATCAAAATAGTTTCACTTGACAATCAACAGCTCGGGTGCGTCCTCTCGGGATTAATTCAATCGGACATATTAACTCGGGACTCGGCCTTTATATTTCAATCAAAAGTTACGACAGCTCCAACAATCCTTCAGGGGCATTCATTCGGAATCGGCCTTATTTCCACTCGGATGGTCAACCAATCTCTCAGAATCCTTCACTTGGACAAGTCTTGGTCGGATTCAGGACTCAGGAGTAGTTCATTTGTGCATCAGAACTTGGATATATTTACTCAGAGGTGGTTTTGATCAGGGATTTGTACTCGGATTTACCTCAAGGCAATATTCCACTCGGCAATGCTTCATTTCGAGTCATTCTACTCGGATTTGATCAATTCAGAGTTATTCTACCTAGATTTACCTTCAACAGGGTAATATTTCACTCAGAAAGGCTCCATTCTGAGTCATTTTACTCGAATTTGATCATTTTTGAGTCATTCCACTCGAATTTTTGTCCAACAGGGCTATATTTCACTCGAAAATGCTTCAATCAGAGTCATCTTACTCGGATTTGATTATTTTTGAGTCATTCCACTCGGATTTTTGTCCAACAGGGCTATATTTCACTCGGAAATGCTTCATTCAGAGTCATCTGACTCGAATTTGATTATTTTTGAGTCATTCTATTCGGATTTGACCATTCTGATTCAGAATTCAGTATAAAACAAGATTCATTCTACTTGGACCGGACCAAAAGAGGTGTTCACACACACGTATATATGTATTATCATAATGTATGATATTTATTCATTTAGTATATGTTACTCACCTCCTAGTTGCCACTTTTAAAGGTTGATGTAGGCTTCCTTGGAAACCTATGCTTTTTGGAGGTGAAGCTTTTTGTGAAAAAGATAAATATGGAAATGGAAGCCCTTGTGCCTTGGCCGACAATCCTTTTGTGAACATGACACATATATGTTTTGTATATGATGATTTGATAGTGATAGTTATTGGTTCTTTGAAGGTCATGTGTTAAAATTAAACCATAAGTGTTTTGAAGACTAATTTTTGTATATGACCTTAGACTTGGTGATTTTGAACCACAATATATGTAATGAATGATATTTGGATTCATGCTTGATGAAATTATGATTATTATTATGATTGGAGATTATATATATGAGATGCATAGTTGAATGAAATCATGGATTTACATGTATATTAAGGAAGTGGATGGGTCATATTTTGATCCAAGAGGTTCTAGGACATGAGACTAGGATGTACAAACCCTATTGCACATTTGAAACTTGTTGGCATTGTTTGAAACCTAATTAATGTGGTTTGAATGGTTTTAGTTATGTGATAGCTCATAAAATGCATTTTTATGCATAATCTCATGGTTAAGCCTCATGGTTATGAATCCTTGAGTATGATTGAGTCTATCAAGTCTTAATTGGTGTCCTTTAACTATTCATAAAGTTTAGTGATGATTGGATATGATTAGGATGGGTTTTGGTAGGTTAGAAACTCATAAAATATGGTTTTTCTGCATAACTAATCGATTAGGGTGGTCCCCTAATCGATTACGGGTTTTTTGTTAGCCTCAAAATCAATTTTTGATCAGGTTAATCAATTAGGCTGAGTACCTAATCAATTAGCAACTCTCTGTTTGTGACGTAATGAATTGGCTAATCGATTTGGGACATTTTGTTTGGTGTTAATCGATTAGGCCTTCCTGCTAATTGATTTGGGCATTGTTTTTTAATTAGGGGTTGTTATAGGCTGAATTAGCTCTCAAGTTCTGCACTAAAGTTGTAGAGAATTTTGTTGTCGTTGTTTGGATACCCAATTTGCATCGATTGGAGGTTGGTAACTTGAGTTATTCCCAAAATACTAAAGAGTGTTTAGACTAAAAATTTCAGCAAGGCTGGTTCTACAAATTTATGAATTAGGCAGTCTTCGGGGCATAATTGGCCTTCAACTTATTCATCAAAGTTGTAGACAAATGTGTTAGGGAGGTGTAGAATTTGGCCTCACCTCAATTAGAGTTTCCTAGTTCTCATTAGGCGTAAAACACCGAACTCACTATAGTATAAAACTCAAATTCGAGAGGGGTTTGAACCCAACTTTTTATGATTTTTGATTTGGGACTAATAGGAGATATTTATGACATGTCCCACTATTTCTAAGACTAAAAATAAACTTTTCTTATATCGCTTCTCATATCTTCATATATGGGAAGTGTGACTAATCAAAGGTCTGGATGGTTGATTCCAATTCCGTATAGATATCATGTTTGAATGAAATTATGGAGATTTATGATTTGATCCTAAAAGCCTTTGTGCTTATGTTATTGGGGATGGTTGATTCCAATTCCGTATAGATATCATGTTTATAGTGTTTAGTGAAATGGTACCTTAATGTTATTTGATGATAGAGAAATTTAGTAATTACCTTGTTTTCAAATTGCTACTTATTATTTGATTAGTACTTATCCCTTTAAAATTGTGGATATTTCTGTAATTATACAGGGGGTCGAATTTACTTGAAGATCCAGAGGTGGAATTATATTACTTGTCCATAGGGGATATATATGTGTATATATCTATACATACATACATACATACATACATGCATGCATACATACATACATGTTTGTATAGTTATGAATAGTATAGCCTGAATGATTTAACGACTATAATGTTGTTTTATCTCCTTTGGTACCTTAGAGTGGAGACTTGAAATGCATTTTGTTAAACTGCAATAGAATTGATACTATGAATCATGATTCTAATGAATTTAGGTGTTGAACCATGTAGATGCATATTTCCTAAAACTATAGAGTCAGAACCATGCAATGGCTAGTTGAGTCCTACACTTTAAGGTGTCTTGATGATGTGTAATAAACCCGATATATGACACAAGGTCTTTATGAGCTTGGGGCTGATATATATATATATATATATATATATATATATATATATATAGGGGATGTATCTTATGAGAAAGGTCCTCTTATATAAGAGTGAGAGGGGCAAATCTGGGCCGTATAACCATACATGGGTGGTTGAGATTAAAATTTTTTAAAAGTCACATGATCACTTAAAAGGTCACATGACTTCTTAAAAAAGTCACATGATAAATCTCAACCATCCATTGTGTTGTTATACGGCCCAGATTTAGCCCTCTCACTCTCACATAAGAGAGTCTTTCTCACATGATACATCCTCTCTCTTTCTCTCTCTCTCTCTCTCTCTATATATATATATATACATATATGTAGTTGAAATGTGAAAGTCATGGATAGATTCATGTAGTTGAATTAAATCATATAGAATGTGATGATAAGCTTGTTTGAGGGATGATGATTTGATGGATGTTTGTATTGAATTTATCTTTAAGTTGTTGTTAAATATCTGTTTTATGGGTAGGTTTTTGAAATAGCTAGAATTGATTATGTCATGGAAAATGTAGGATGTTGAATGAGATGTGAATATAACACTTGTTAAAATTATGTGAAATGTGATGTATTTGCTAAAATTATGTGAGAGGTAACATGTTCAATGAACTGTAACATAGATAGGAATTGGATGCTAAGATGTTGATAGGATGAAATATAATTTGGGTTGAGTCTGTGAGCAGGTAAGGAGTAATTGATTTAGCATGCTGGATTTTTATGTGAGTGGCACCATATAGGACCTTGTTATATAACTAATAGACATCTTGAGGAAATTGAGATGCCCTATTAAGCGTTTGGGGGAATAGTGCTCCCTAGATTATTTCATTAAGTTAGAATATGCATAATAAATCTGTGTGCAGGATTAAATTGAAGATTTATCTACATTAGATTGTTTCGGTGCCTTAGATTGTACGTAATGTAGACATAATGCATCATATCGCATAGTGTGCCCGTACAACTGAATTTTGGCGAACCGTTTTTGCCAATAGATCCAAAAGGTCAAAATTGTGTTACACAAGAAGTTTGGTATAAATCAGACCAAAATCAAGAGTTTTCGATACCCTAAAAGTTACCAAAGTGAATGCAAGGACCAATCAGCAACTTAAGTAAACTTTCATCTGCATTTTGAGTCTCAATGTATTTATGTATTTTACACTGATGCTGCTATGGCTAATCCTGATTTAAGAGTAACTTTCCTGACCTATGCAGTCAAACTCTTAAAATCAGGATCCATGATTATTAATTGAGTTTTAACATTGATAATCTATTGGCTTATATTTCACTACAGGTTATCTTTGTCTATTCCCTGAACTAAGTTTAAAGTATTCACCAGTTTTTGTTATACCTATAAGTATAAACTTAATTCTTACAGGAATAATGAATGGAATTCTCTTCTATTTCTTGATGTTGATGAAGCTCTAAGTCTAAGTATGCTTTGTTGCTTCTAACTATTATATAGCCACTGCCAAATTAATAAAAATTTTGTTCAGCAATTGACAACTGACTTAAAGCTTATGTCCTCCTTGTTCATGCGTACCTGCTCCTTGTCCATGCGTCATTACGCCAAATCTGGCGTTTACACACTGGTTTCCCACCTCCTGGGTCTGAGCTGTGCGTAAGCACGCTGCTGTTGCACCCCCATGCCGGATTCTGCAATGCAATCAAGCGTGTTCCCTCCTTCTATCTGGCCTTGTGCGCGTTCTCACGCCATCTTGGCGCTGGGACGCTGGATCCCATTGGATGAACTCTTTACGCGCGTAAGTGTTGGGCACATGCATGCTCATGCTATTCCCATGCTAATGTGCCTCGTGTCACTGATCCACTCCTTCCGCGTCACATGTTATGTGTGGCGTTGAAAAGCCCAGCAGCTTACACCATGTCCACCTCCTGCTCTACAATTCTGTACCATTCTACTTTATTTGCTCCCAATGTTGGTTTCACCATTTCCATTAGAATTTTGGGAGTATATTAAATTAATTATAGGACTCAAAAATAAATAATCTAGTTGCTGTAGAAATTTCTAACTGCATTGGAAAAATTCAATTCCTTCAAAATTATGTATGTTGTGGTTGTTGAATCAACAATGTGACTAGTAGTCTCACATGAGCCCACTTATGAAGCCAAACGTGTTGTTTCTTGCTTTCTTAATAGTAGTATTATGAACTGCAATCAATTCAGGTTATATTGAATGAGAACTAAGCTGCTTTCTAATTTTATCCTGCTTCTGTTTCCATTTAGTTCTGATGAATTTTTTATTTACTATGGGGCCATCTATACTCAAGGTAATGAGTATATGCTTAGTAGAATTGCATTGGCCTTATATACTTATTGGATTTGTTTTTTGAAATTTGCTTAGAGGATCTAACTGTTAGATGTTCATTTACTCTATTTATACATATCAAATATTAGAAAGGAATAGAACGCTAAAGTAATTTGATAGTGTCATAAAATTACAAAATCATGTTTTCTAATTCAAAAATATAAATTAACTTTTGATTTACTAAATATTCTAAATCTATTTACATGTTTTGTCTTATGGCTGAATACCATAAATTCTAATCCAATTTTTTTGCCTTATCTTATAAATTACTCTATATTCCTAATCATATTTATTTATTTACTGATTTACTCTTATGATCTATCATATGTTCCAATTTTATTTTACTTTTATTTTTTTTATTTTACCTCAAATTCTAACTATTTAAATCCCATTACCTTAGACTTAAGTTAATTTGAAGTTATTTCATCCTATTTTTAAACAACTAACGTGTTAGGTGTATCCAATTAACCAATCAAATAAGCGCGAATACCGCTGTTAAGATTTTGTTTGTCAAAAAGTATGAGTAAAATTTGAATAGCCACAAGGTAAAATAATGCTCAGGTTCTGTGCCAACATGGAGTTTTTGTCTTATAGGGGAATTCATGCATTGCTCTTGGAAACTTTCCTTTTAGTGTACATATGTATATGTATACTCACTGTTGTAGATGAGTTAAGTAAAACCCTTATGGGATAGTGCCTAACATAGACATGATAAATAGGAAGAAAGAAATGCAATCGCGAAAAATTTATTCTAAGAATTGTGAGTTCAATATAAAGTGATTAGAATTTCTATTTAATTCAATTGATTAACATTTTTCAAGCGGAGTCTTGACAACACTTTAACGCTCTAATACCATTACAGTGTGACACCCTTTAAAAAAACATTGGGAAATTTTTTTTTGATTTTCTGTGAGTTGATCAGATCGTTTAGAAGCCCTAAACACATATAGGCATATAATTCTCAAAAGGTTTCTGGCAGAACATATAATTTGATAACATAACATACTTTTGAGTTACTAAGTCCTACATACAAGCATTCAGGAACCAAAACAACTACTAAACCTCCAACAGCTACCAATATTCGTTATACCAAAACATATATAATATGTATCTAAAGTGCTGGCCAAGACGATACTATACCAAAAACTACAATATATATATATATATATATATATATATATATATATATATATATATAATGATAGGTACTAAACTGGATTCAAACACGATTTATTAATCAACATCCAGTTCCTCACATAATTAATAATTCATCATAATCATTACCATACATACTGTCATTTAACATGATTATATTACCTTGAATGTAATCAACTACACTCATCATACACTATGAGCTATCTTACAACATTTAAAATCACAATATTTATATGCATAATCAATCTAGTTCATCACATCATGATTTCCATTTAATCTAACATTTAAACACATAGTCACACAATCACAATATCATCATATAATAACAATCATTCTCAATAGCTGTCTCACAGCTTCTCATGATCATATTGGTTGCCCCGCAGCTTTCAATGCACATCAATAGCTGTCCCACAACATATCAATGTCACAGTGGCTGTCTCGTAGCTATAATGTAATGTATACGGATCCAACTCTAATGATGAGAATTACAGTATAGTGTATATATTTTTACCACATATAATTAATTTCTTTTTACCGATACCAAACTGCTCACCTATATTGCAACACCAATCACTCTCAATGACAATAGCACCTCAACTCAGGTGTTGCAGGCCGGTCTTGAGTCCAACTCGAAGGAGGCTATGGAATCCAAAGAAACCACCACAGGGTCTATGCCTTACCATCAGACCTCCCTCCCATTTAGGCTAACATCACAGCCCCTGTAGTCCTATAAGCATCTGAATACAAATGTTATGTAAAATAATTATCAATCATCAATAGACCACCTGATTATCATTATCAGGGGCTACCACTTGATTACCATCACCAAGTGTTTTAACTCAACATATCAACAAGCATACAATGAAACAACCAATAATTTCAATCAGCTCACAATCACAATTAAGCTACCTCAAGCTTATATTCACATCATCAATTAGTATCATTAATCGCAATCAAATTTATCAATTCAATATTGTCAAAATCATTTATTTCATATCATCATAACCATTGCAAATCTAATGTAATTCATCATCATAATCATCACAACATATTTGAATGGCACCAAGACATTAATTCATATCAGATACAATCATCCAAAAGGTATATAGCATAATCAATCAATCACAATCAATTCATATATCAAGTTATATCTCTTATCTATTCATAATCTATACATTTAAAATATAATGTTCCATCTACTTGGAATCCTCGATTCTGAAGCTCGAAACGCTCCTCAAATGCTTCGATTCAATCACCGATTTCTAGTTTCCAAGGCTAAAAATTTGTAGATTAATAATAATTAATTTAATAATTTACACGCTACTCTAAAATCACATGTTTGACGTTTAATTAACTAATCCACATAAATTCTAAAATTTATTAATTATTATTTTAGCATCCCTTCGTTAAAACCAAGTTTTCTCCTTAACTTTCATAAAAAAAATATTCTTTTGTTCTTAAGCTATCAAATATTAAAAACATTTTGCTTGAAAGTCCTTAAATCATTTAAAACTTTCTAAAACTTTAACATTTAGGTACATAATAAAATTATTCAATAAACTTTACTTAACTTAATTAGTCCATGGTTAACTTATAAAAAAAATTCCCTTTTGATCCAAATTACTATAAGAAAATTTATTACTTAAAGATTTAACATCAAAAGTTCAACCTTAAACATTTCTCAAAAATCAGCTTTTAACACCAGTAAAATCTAACCTTTTTACACTTGTTAAAAATTTGAAATTTTAATTCTTAGAACTACAGTTTTTAACACTGCTTGATTCAATTTTAACACCTGTTGTTTTAACTTTTAAGACCATCAAATTTCAGACCTTTAACACCTACTATTTTCAGACTTATAACACTTGCTGACTTTTAACACTAGTAGCTCCCCGTTTTTAACACCGTCAGATTTTAGCTTTTAACACCACTAAATTTCAGCTTTTAACACCATCAAATTTAAACATTTAACACCACCAAATTTCAGCTTTTAACAACATCACCAAAAACATTAAATGTCTTAATCATGTATCTAAAACTTTAAAAATCAACATGCAAAGGCTAAACTTATCAAGTGGCATTATCAACATTGCATACATGTTAATGGATTGAGAATCAATAGGCAAAGTATCCCATTTTACCTTTGTGATACTCACGGCTAAAGGCAAGATAATGGTGCTCCAATTTTGTTCCCTTTTTGCTCACGGTTTTCATCCACAAAGAGAAAGAAATGGTGATGCTTAGCTAGTGTTTAATGAAATGTAAATAATGGCAGAGAGAGGTGGTAATGGCGTGAGGAAAAAGAAGGCAAAGAAAGTGATGATGTTAAGTGAAATTGCAAAAGAACATAGGGAGAATGGTAGAGTGCATTCAGCTTTTGTAAAGAGGCAAATGATGGTGTTTATTAAGTGTTTAAAGTGATGAGCATGAGATAAAGAAAAGAGGCGTTGGTTCCGTGAATAAAAGAAGCATGGGAAATGGGATTTTGCATGAAAATGGCAAAGGAACCTTAGAGAAATAAGAGCATATTCACGACAAAGATGGAAAAACTGAAATCAGAATGTAACTTGCTCTACAAGGCTGAGTTTAGTGCTAAAAAGAGAGAGAAATTTGGTCTAATCATGGGATGACACATGGCGTAAATTGTTGCAACTTGATTGGTTCATTTGTTAGTGGAATGGTGAGGTGGCATGGTAATAAGAGTTGAAACTTAGAAAAGGTTTTATATTAGGATGCGGTTGGAATTTGAGAAAACTTTCAACATGAAAGTTCTAGATCTTTATTTCCTCTTCAAAGTGAGTTAAAGCACACAAAAATCTGATATCGGTGGTGAGAGATATGCCCTGATTACTAAAGGTTGTTCTAGGTGATTACAAATTTATGATCAACGTTTTAGAGAAATTATTGAGAAAAATGAGCTAGGAACTAGATCTCTAGTTATTCACCGAAGTTGTACATATATGTGTCTATAAATTTTCAAAAAAGGAATCATTCAATTTTAGCATCGTACGAAGGAGAAATGCCAAAAATACCGCGAAAGGGTCAAGCTGAATTAGTAACTCATGAATCAGCACATTGTTTTAAAAATTGGGATCAAGGGAGTGAGAACTGAGTTTTGTGATCAACATAAGAGTTGTAGATATTTTTGATACAGAAAACTAAGGACAAGAACTACTCGATTCCAATAACATTTGAGAAAGATACGTCAAATATACTAAGGGATGTGCACAAGAGCAATTTGAGTTATTGGGCTTAATAAGTTATTTCCCAAGAATCTTTAGGATGTTACACTTAAAACTTTATACATGAAATTAAATTTTTTTAGTGTTATGGATAATATATGTGAATATATATTCATCAAATAACATATATTTATACATACTATATAATATACTTATACATATATGTAAACAATATAGTGACGTAAATAATATGTAAAGAGCAATTTTTAGTTTGCTTGAATGAAAAATATAAAAGAAAAAATAAGAAATAAAAAAAATTAGTTGTATTTAAACATGTTTTTTAATTTTTTAAATTGAAAAATTGATATAATGTATTTACACATTTTCACAATTTCCATTTTCTAAGAAATGAAAATTCTTAGAAAACTTCTTAAAAACTCAAAAATAAAAACTGGAGAAATGTTATTCTAAATAAATGTTCCCTTAATATTTGAAAATACAAGTTCATTTATAACTAGTTGGAACAATATTTATTTCCTTAATAAATTAATATTCTTTTATAGCCATTTAGTTACTTATTAAATATTATTCTATACTATTAATTGTGACAAAATGTTATTCTTAACACATTTTTTAAAAAATATACAAAATTGTTGTACCAAATTTCACCATAAGATGCATATATACATGTAGGATGTTAAAAGGAACAGTGAAATTTCTTAAACATTTTTATTTTCTCAAATGTAACTATCGCCTCCTTGAAATTGATAGCATCTTATTTTATTCTTCAATTATTCATTTATTATTGTTACAATTTTAAAAGTAGGATGTTAAAAGAAATTATGAAATTTCTTAAACATCTTGTTTTCTTAAATGTAACTATCATCTCCTCGATATTAATAGCATATTGTTTTGTTCTTTAATTGTTTCAAAGTTTTAGTCAGTCATTCATTATCGTCACAATGGTCATGTTTATATAGTATGTCACTTTGGGTGGCTGTTAGTGTTGCATATGGATGAGTACCGGTAAAAAAGATATACATTGGTATTGATATATATACACATTATTATTGATGATACTACAGTATATACATAATAGCACACTTACGTATAGTTACTACGCTTTGTTATATTCCCACAGTTGAATCTGCACTACATTATTATTGTAGATATTGTTATGATGAACATATATGTTGGCATATGGTTCAGTGATATGCCAATGAGAAAGAGATGTCCATGTGTGGTGAATAAGAATTGATAAGAAAATGAAAGGAATGGTCTAACTTTTATAATTGTCGATTGATATATATATATATATATATATATATATATATATATATATATAGGGTGTATCATATGAGAAAAACTCTCTTATATGAGAGTGAGAGAAGCGAATTTGGGTCGTACAACCGTACAATGGATGGTTGAGATTAATCATATGAGTTTTTAAAAAAATCATGTAACATTTTAAGTGATCATGTGACCTTGAAAAACTTTTAGCATGTGTTTGCTTAGGCATTGAAGCTTTGTTCCATTTTCAAAACCTTGGTTTCAATGACACCCCCGCGAGTGTGCTTTTGGCTGTGAAGGAGGAGCTCCATCTCTATTATGGAATCTCCGTTGGTAGAGTATGGATGTGGTTTGCGAGTGGCCTGCCCATAGGTACCCTCTGTTTTGTTGTGCCTAGCCATTGATTAGGTGTTACGATTTTGCCCTCATAGGTATCGTGTCTCTCTTCCTCTCTCAATTTTTTTTGTATTTGTTGGGTTGCTGTGTTGTTTCATAGAGGTGAACTGTGGGTTTCGGTGGTGGATAGTGGAGCACGCTGGATGGAAAATGAAGGAGGGGTTTAGGTGAGGGGAGGGTGATAGTGGCCGTGGGAAGTAGGTGCTCAATTTTTGGTAGTGGCCATGGGGGTGGGTGAGGGTGGTGGATAAAGGGTTTCGGTGGCGGAGGGGTTATGGTGAGGGTTTGGGTGGTGAGGGGAGGGTGACGATGGTCGTGTTTTGGTGGATAAAGAAGGGCGTAGGAGGTGGTTTAGGTGGAGTCCGTGCGTATAGTGATGTTAGGGAAGATGGAGCACCGATGGGGCTGAGTGCTGGTGGTGTAACGTAAAGCCTAGAGGAATGGATGGTGGATGATTGGTTTGGGTGATGGTGCATAGGTATGGAAGAGGCTGTGGGGTGTATGGTAAAATTAGATTGTGCACCATGGGTGTGCTTCAAGTTGTGGGGTGCACCATAAGGTTAATGGGAATTCAGGGTGTTGATTAGTTTGGATTTAGGGTGCATAGGTGTGGACTAAAAATATGGATTATGTTAACTGTTTTTTATTTAAATAATTTTTTAATTTTTTTATTTGTAATTTTGTACAAGAAGTTAAAAATTTGTATGACAATTATTTGTATATTGTAACTCGAACCAAAAAACGTTAGATACAAATTCGGTTAGGGTTTAACATCTATATACAGATTGGAATACCGTTTACATACCAATTTGAATAGTGTTTAGATACAACATTTTTAATTTATAGCGGCACGTTATTAACAATGTATCACATTCATTCAAACGTTAGTTATGTATATATAAAGTGAATGGAAAAAACAGACGCAAATTATGACTATACAATTAAGGAATAAGGATATTAATTTACAATAAAAATATGGAAAAAAGGTTAATTTATAATAATAATAAATTTTATTAATAATTATTATTTACAATATATTAGAACATATATTTACAATAAATATTTATTAATAAGTATTATTAATAAATATATTTTGTTTATAAATGGAATATTTTAATATGTAATTTAAATATTATTTATAAAAAATATACTACTTTACTATTCTTTTTAACTAATATCTTTTTTGGTAATTTTACCCTCAAAATTCCACTTTTCTAAACCTAGTTTACCAAAATATTTTCTAACCAAACACAATCAGTACTTTCCAACTCACTTTTATAACAAAGTATCTAAACACAAATTACTGTTTTCAAAACCTCGATTTTCCCAACAAAGTATCTATACATGGATTATATATAGATTATATATGCATATGTATATGTTATCACAGTTGCAATGTATCTATCATTTCAAATGTGTGATTCACTCTCCCATATGGACCATTTTAGGCTTGTGATGTAGGTTCCATGGTAGGTAGATGACCTTCTTTTAAGAGTGACACTTTTTTTTTGTTTGAAGGTAAAATAGTGGTAGGAATGTCTTGGGCGACAACTCTATACATATGTGGTTTTGAGGTTATTGTACCTATAGACATGATAAAGATGTTTTAAAATTGTGTGTAAACTATGATATACACTATATATGTGACTTGTGTGTGTGCCTTCTCATATAGTCATATATATGAGAAATGTGTTTTAACTATTGATCCGTTACTGTTATCATTTATGTGGCCTATCGAGTTACTTTGTGGTGAGACCTATACATCACAAAAAAAATTATGCATAAAAATTTAAATTTGTAATTTCAGGTGCCACATGAAAACATAAAAAACATGTTTAATGACTTAAATTTAAGAAATAATTGATAAATAAAAAATCAGTTATTTTAAAAAATAATTATTATTTAAAAAACTATTCAAAACAATATTCAAATTATCCCCGTAAAAAAGTGAATATTTCAATTTTTTCAAAATCAGAAAAATGAAAAACACGATTTTTTCCTAACGGCATTAGGGCAATTAAAAATTTTCTTTATATTACCTTCATTTCTGGGATTTCCATACTTCTCTATACTTTTATTAACATTTAAGTTGTATTTTATACATTTTCATTATTTTTCTATTGTAATAATTTTTTGTTGTTGAATTCAAAATTTTATAAATAATATATTTGTGTTATTTCTATATAACTTATTACATATAATTTCATTTTAACAAAATAGATCTATTTTAAAATAATATTTATAATATTGTATTACAATAATAATTTAAATGATATTATTATTTTTTATTTCATAGTAGTTATATAAATATTGAACTGGTCTGGACCGGGGTCTAGGATCCGGTGTGGGACCAGCCACAAGAATACAGGTGTTTTTAGGGTTTGCACACCGGAACTGTGAGTAACCGATGTATAAATCCGGTCTCTCAGTGGGAGAGGCCGGTCTTGTTGTCCTGGAGATCCTTTACACCAACGATTCGCGTTGTAGGGGGGCGAAAGGTGGTGCCACCTGCGTAGATTCTCCGACGCTCAAGTTAGAAGAGTGTATGAACTCAATGAATACTCAAGCGTAGTAATAGTAAGGAGTCAGAGATAGAACAACGATACCATGCATTTGTATTGAAATATGCTACTTATAGTTGCACGTCAAAGAATGAGTCGTTGGATACAGGTGAGTCCCTTAGCCCTGATTGCGTGTGTATTGTGTCAATCAAAGTGGCTCGACTTTCCGAATGTGTCAGGAGGGTAGGTCAATTATCAGAGTACGATCCTCTAGGGAAAGGAGAGGATAATCACCTTTTCCGTATAATCTGCTGACATGCCCATTTACTTTCTGAGGCCATTGATGTGACGTATTTTGCTACAAACAGTGTCTTCGTTGATAAGTTATCAGGGGCTCTTCTCTTGCTGTGAGGGAAAAGCCAACAATTATATAAATGTCCTGTAACAGTGAACATAGAACCGTTATGGCGAAAATGAATGATGCTGTCGTGGAGTGAGGGCGGACGACCAGACAACGGATATCCGGTGTGGTAACGTTGAACCAGGACACCGGTTTTCCTTATATGAGGTCAGTCTGACGTCACAAGAATGGGGGCCGGTATCTAGACCGGATCAAATATATTTTTCTCCCTTAGAGTATGATTTTATTTTAATTTTCAAGTTTAATAATGTTAGGAAATTATTAAATTTTTATCATTGTAATACTCGAAAATTATATCTATAGAAACTTATTATAAATATAATAACGTGTTTTGTAAATTATAATAAAATTTTATAAGGTTAAATTATAAAATATTCAATAAGAATATGTTTTCATTCAAGCATTTTTACTAATTATCAAGTCACTATTTTATTTTGTAATAAAATATCTGTATGAATATTTATAATTTGATAAGATTATTTATTTATCCCCTATAATATTATTTTATTTAGGGTAACATAGGGAAGATTGGGACAAAAAATACCATCAAGGACGATTGTTTCATTAAAACCCCTCAGATCCTTTATGCAAAATCATAAATTTGTGAAATGTGTGGGATTTTAATTTTCCATTTCTTGAATAGCTCAACCCAACCCAACCCAACGCCGACGCCATTAACAATTACAGCGCTGAAGCCATTAGTGGTTTCAGTCCAAATGGGGTATTTACACAATAGCTTCTGTGATTTCTAAATTTAATCAAGAATTGAAGATGACTGCCAAAAAAGACAAGGAATAATTCCCTTGGATAACTTCTCTAATCTACCAATACACTTTTTTGAATCTGCAGGTGTAAATTAATCACCCCATCATAATAGCACTAGAAATTATAGAATCTTACAATAATAAAATATTTTTACTAGAGAAATTAATGAATGTCTAGATATTGTGTACAAGACAAGTTTTAATTCTGGTGGATTGAGCCTCTTTTTCTATAAATCAACTAAATCCTAAAACCAAAGTTTGGCTTGTTCAATTTTAATAAAAGAAATGGTTTATTACATGATGCATCAATGGGGGAGAATAAAGATTGAGGGTTTAATTTAGCGGTGAATAGAAAATGATGGGTTTCCATTGCAGGGACATGAAATTTGAAGTGGGAGCAGGTGGTGTAGTACGTGGCACTCTCTGTGGCTGGGGAAGTTGACATAAGGGCTTGGGAGGTGTGTGTGCAGTTTGGTGGTTTTCTCAGACAGACAACATTATGCTACCTATTTTGGCGGTGCAGCAGGTTCATTACTCCCTTTGTGGCACTATTAGCCTAGCGTAGCCAAAATAGTCTTTTTTTTCTTTTCTAACCATTCTATATTTTGTTTAGTTGAAAATAAATTAGTTATATTAAAAATAAAATACAATAATATATAATTTTATTTTTTTATTATGATAAATTTTAATTTTTAACATAATTATTTTTACATTGTTTAAATTTTTATTAAATTATTAGTATTTATCAAAGAATAATCTCACTACATTTACTTTAATCTTAAGGAAGAATTAATTTTCACAGTGTATTATTGTTTTTTTCTTTTTTCTTCTAAAAGAATAAGAAAAAACCTCTTTTAATCTTAATTTTTCCATTATAATTTCTTTCCCCAAATTTTTCTTAAACCAAACTAAAGTATTATTGAAATAGATTTTACTTTTCATAATACTTTCATATTATAAAACTCTTATCATTAAAATATGTTAAAATCTTATTATAAATAATTTTTATATTTTTACTTGTTCATTAGTTAGGGCAAAAATAATATTTCTTAAAAAACAAATAAACCTTCAATCCCTTACATTTAAGGTTGTGTAAATAAGACCTTTATTTATTTATTTTTACTTACACCTTTTTAAGTTTTCTAAGTGTCATTAAGAACAATCTTCCCGTAATGTAAACTTTTTTATATATTTGAACAAGATTACTCTCATAGAAAATATATGATTAAAAATAATATAGTATAAGATAAAATATTGAGAACAAAGCATAGTTTTTTAAATAAGTAAAGAAGGCACATAGCATTTAACCCTGTAACAGAACTTCTAAACCAGCGCCTACACTCTAACCATTTCCAGCCACACATCCCAGGATACAATAGCATTTCAAAATTCAAAACTTAACCTCTTAAAGGATTGATAAACTATTGAGAAAAAGAAATGTTTCTACTCAGTCCGGAAAAACACATCAAGATTCAAGACCACACCTATTATGAGATTAAATTGAGAGATTTGAAGAGATCATGTAAAGAGTCCTTCCCAAACATTAAATGTTATTTCTTTATCCTTGGCCAGCAAAAGCCACCAGACAAATTGATTATAAGGATATGTAATTAAGCTTAAATTTATAAAGATGAGCAAAACCCATCTTTGAATAATAATGGAAAATCAAACCTAAGATTCTCCATCAGAAAGAAGAAAAAAAAAAACCTTGATGCTCACCACACATTAGGCACAAACAGCAAAACTGGGTTGATTAAAACATTTCTTCAAGCCAAATTCAGCTTATTGGTTCGAACCCTATCCAAAAACCAAATCATCCAAACAACATAGAATCCAAATTCAGTAGAAAAAAAGGGACATGACACAGGCATGCATGCTGCTGAGTATAAAACAATAAGCAGATTTAACCAAAATATAAAACAACATCTGCAGACTTAACCGTATCAACAAACCTTGTTTCTGCTATTTGTTTATATCTCTACTCCAAGCATTTTATTCACCGATTAAACACCTTGCTCCCAAACATGCCTTCAACTAAATTTTCTTATACCACATTATTTTTTTCAATTCTCCAACTTTATACATTATTTTTTTTCAATTCTCCAACGTTATATTACAGAGTTTTGTTCTTCGAAAATACAAAAAGTGTCCTAGACAGGACATATGTTTTGTCTACCTCACCAAACATCATATCAAATCAAAAGGACATCTTTCTAGCTCCCATCTCAACCCTCTGACATATATTTTCGGTACAATTTTATATATTATTCCTTTTGGGACAATATTATTGACATGTTTGGTAAGAAATATTATTGTTAAAAGTATGTTGTTATATTTTTTTCTTTACGGGGAAACTTCCCAGCAATAAAATCATACCATGTTTAATAAATTATGAACTCTAATAATTGCGCTACATTTAAATTTAAATCTAACCTTACTTTAACTTTTCTTTTTAGTGTCCAAGTATGCAACACAATTAATATAGATTTTTCCTATGAATTAAGGATACTTTTCAATCAAAAAGTATTTTTTAAAATATAAATTATTTAAGTGTGTTTTATCTTTCTTTAATAATTTTTTATAATATAATCAAATTCAACCTACAATAATATGCTTAAAAAATACAATATCAATTATGCAAGACAGAATAGTTTAGAGTGTGTATTTGCGTGGAAATCAACGAGGAATGAGATCAAATACAATTTTTTTTTTTATTGAGAGACAAATATGCATAATTTTATTTATTAGAGCCGCATAGATATCAATATCAAGTACATGATCATAAAGGCCTCTCTCAAGTACTTTTTCTTAGATATATATATATATATATATATATATATATATATATATTCCCCCCAAATCACATTGATATCTTAATTAGGGTGTTTTAATTATTTTCTGTTCAACCGCAGGTTCCTTCTTTTCCACCTCCGTCTCAATCCCAGAAGCAACTCCTGCGAGCAACTCCACTGGTCTGTCAAAATCTTCTTCCTTTGTTACATTTTCAGCAGCAGCAGCAGTATTCACTTCCTGAAACCATAAAAGTTTTACAAAAATTATGAACAAACCACCCATTAATTAGTTTAACTTCAAGCGTCTCCAATTAATAGAAACATTTACCAATGATTTGTCTTCAGGATCTTGCTCAGTGACATAAACACGAGCAGCAGCAGCCTACAAATTATCAAGGAAAAAAAACACGAATATATATACATATATATATATATAAAATAACAAAAAAAGAAATTATTATTGATATGAAAGTATATACTTGTTCATAATCACACCCTACCCTTAGCGATTTCATAGTTTCTGGACTAATTTCTTTAGTCGGCATGAAGGCTGGTCTTTTAAACCTTGCTGGTCTTCTGCTCAATGCCATTGATGAAAGTAGATACTAAATGGTTTATTATTATTACTATTTATTAGTATTGTGTTCGAGTGAGAAATTGTTGGGCAAATATATAGAGATCTGAATGAACAAAAACCGGAAACCGTATATATATTGTGAATAGTATAATTATTTAGCTTAGCAACTCATTTTTGTCAGAGCTTCAAATGGAAACCGTCGCGCCAGCAAGTTCTACGCACAAGAGAGAGATAGCATTTTTCACGAGGGCCCTGGGTCCAGAATGTGAACGTTCAAGCTAGGTGTCATGTAAAATAATCAATTCAGTAACTTTCATATGCTAATTTAAACTTTTTAATTTTTAGACACAGTATACAGTACGCCTTTTGTCTTTGTAAAATAGTCAATTCAGTAATTTTCATTCGACCTAAATTAAAAGTTAGGTTAAATTATTTTTCTATTTTAAATTTTCCCTTTAAGATAATTATTATGAAAATAATTTCAAGTGAAATAAAGTAAACAATTAAAAGACATAATAGAAATTTTCTTAATAGTAAATTCTATATAAAAAATAATATACAAGATATGTTGAACTATAAAAAAATAATAGAAATTATATTGAATCTACGTTAAAATCAATAAAGTACATTAATCACAATTTTTATAGGACTTTTTATTTTTTGAATTATTTAACATATTCCTTAGGACATACTATGAAAAATTTTAAAGATGACAAGAGTATATAATTTCAGCATGAATTTATTCATAATCTACTCTCTCACATTTATTTAATATGTTTTTTTCCCTTCTTGTTACATTGTATTAGTTATCGCACAATGGAAAAATTCTCATTTTATACATATAAAACTTATAAGTTGTTATAGGATATATATTTTTAGGGTATAACTAACACAAAATAAAATATTAGTATAAATATTTTTTATTTATGCTAGCAATATAATATATTATAGTAATAAAATAATTTGTTACGACAGAGTATACTATCTTATTTTAAATTTTAGCATAATATTATATCAGTAATATATACTTAAACCCTCTATTTTAATATTTTTATTAGTTAAAAGTTATGGCAAGAAAGACTATCCTAATAGTTTACAAATTTTGTATATCGTTTATCTCTTTCCTGTTCATGTAATTCTTCATACAGTATCAAAGAATAGTTTTCTTCCACGGACAGTCTGAATGAAAAAGAAAAAGAAAAAAAAATGACTTTCGATATTTTTGTTAAATATAATATTTTCTTCATGTTAAAATTTTATTTATCGACTACTGATTGATTTAAATAATATTTTTATTTCTTTTAGTAAAGTCTTAAATTTGATTCTTATAGATAAAATAAAAAGTGCTAAAGCATTGATTCTGTACTATAATATAGATTTTATTGGTTTAAACAGTATTATATCTGCGGAAGGTTAAACCAAAAATTAAAATTTTATTTTTTTACATTTTCACTCATTTAAATATAAATAATGTGATAAAAGTTGTATTCTTGTGTTTTTTCATAAGATTCTTTTAAAAATATTACTTTACTTTTTTTCTGAAAAAAGACATTCTCCATTTTACAATGTTGTATTCCTGTGCATTAAAGTTTTATAATAAATTTTTATTAATTAAATCATCTTTCTTGATAAAAATAAAATACGTAAAGTTTACTACTCGGTAATATTTTAGATATATAATGAAAATAATTTAAAATTTTAACACATTTAATTATTCTATGTTTGATGGAAAGTTTTAGAATTGTTAAATTAATATTGAGTTATAAGTATAAAAATTGTGAAAGATGCCAAGATGAAATAAATAGAAAATAATGAATTTAAAAATTTTCTTTTTACAGATTTTATTTTAAATTTTTATTTATTCTAAAAATTATACTATATTTGTCCCTAAATATAAAACAGAAAAAAATATATTTTAATATAAATTTCATGTCATTAATTATTCTTTTGAATAAAATACTTCTATTAATATATAACATTTTATTAGAATTAATATAACAATAAATGAGATGCATTAATTACATTATTTATCATTCTTATGAAAATTGAGTAGCTAGTATTAAGATAAGAGAATAAGGAGAGAAAATTAAATAATAAATTATAATTACTCTAAAACCAATTTTAAAAAATTACAATAAATTTAGACAAACTTAATAATTTTAACTAAATTAACTAATTATACATATAAATTAAAATAAAAAGTATTATATTTAGGAATGAAATTACAATATCAATCAAGCCTAGGAAATATTGTTACAAGATTATGTTCATGATTAATATAATATAAGAATCTTTTAGTAAACTGATATCATAATCTTTTTATTTATAATAATATTATATGATTAAGTCTTCAAGCAGAATTGTCTCGTTCAAAAAGAATAAATATAAATCGTATAATTATATGTGAATAATTACGATTAAATATTTTTTAAAGTTGCATAATTAACATATTTTAATTCGGACTATCTATAATAAAATATGTAAATATTTTTTTAAGTATTCACCGAATTTTAAAACATGTTTTAAAGAGAATCAACATCTGAATATTATTAAAAATCATCAAATTTTAAAATTTTGTAATATTTCTTGGAATTCTTCTTTATCGTAACATTATAATTTAAAAATTCTTTAAAATCATAAAATTCTCCATTCAAGATTTTATATAAAAGAAATTAAAAAATAAAATTTATTATATCACGGATATGAAAAACATAAAAGCTGTTTGTATAACCTCGAAATTTCCGCAAGAACGAGACTCAAACAAAGAAGGTACAGAGACGTGTTAAGACCCTCGGTAAACACAGAACACACTCTTGTTCTTGCCTCTGAAGTCAAAAGTAACCGTCATTCGTTCATTCATTATGTTTTATTGGTGCACCTTGTCTTCATAGTTGATATATAACTCTCCTTTGCTTAGCTGTAAAAGCCTTCCTCACGTTGTACTTGCATATGTGTATGTTTATAATGCTTTAATATTCTACCTCAGCATCTTAAAGAAACATTGGACTTTTGCAGGTCCACCATTTTGTCTATATAAATTTTAGTATTCCAACGCCTCTTTCGATTATCCGTTGGAAAGGATTATATTAATGTATAAGTTAAATTTCATCTGACACAATGAAACAAACTTAAGCGTTTCTTCTGTCTATATGATTTTGTCTCTTTTATTTATTATTAATTTACTTATTTTCTTTAACTCTCATGATCATAACATAAAACAAAATGATATACTTTTGTTTCTTACTTATCTTATTAGTTTGTTTCTGGTTTGAAGTTCTGCACAGAAAATAATTGGCTTTACAGAACCCTAACCGGAAAAAAGATAATAAAAATTTAACACAATGATCTAGAATATATTTAACCAAACAATAATTAAAAATATTACTAAAGTAGAAACATACATTCTTCATTGTATCCGATCTAGTTTTTCCTCGGAGTCAATATCGTGATCTTCTGAGATATTAATTATATTAATATAATTAATAATTAGTACCTTCTTGCAATCGTTTGAATTCAAACTCAGGTGTCCAGAGAAACACAAAGGAATATAAATTAACACATTTTAGGGTTTTCTTATGAACAAGCAAATGAAAACATATATAATCCTACATTAAAATAGAATATAGCAGGTTTTCATTTTTCCTTTTTTAAATTGTCTTGTAATCCTAGATTATATTTATCCTTTTTGCATTGATATATTTATTGGGGTTTAGGGTAACTATTGTATTTGTTTTATTTTAAAAAATTGCTGATAAAAAATATTTTAAAATGTAAAAAAGATTATAACAAAATTTAGTTTGAGAGAAAATAGATAAGGATTCAGATAGAAAATTGTATAAATTTATATTGAAAAAAATACTTATGAACATCAACTATATGGATATTTGTAGATCCTATTGAGAAACTAATCAACCACAACAATGTGTTTAGGAAATTTTAAGATTAAATAATATTAAAAAATAACACTAATGCCTTTTTTTAGTTAAGTTAATTGACATAGCAACGGTACAAATTATATTCAAAGGGCGTTTATATGTGTCAAAAAATAATTCAAAGTTTATTATCAATGATACATAAAATAGATGTAATTTAGTATTTCAAGATTGTATCTATATGACATTTTAATTCATAAAATTTTAAAAACTTGAATATAATTTATTACTTTATAACTAAATTGAGATGCTAAAATCTCAAATTAAATGTTCAATATATATAACTAATTTTTAATGTTGATGATTGATTTAGAAGTATAATGTCCTATATTTTATCTCTTGTCTTTGATTACAATACATTACATATTTATTTTTCTCTTTTACTACTAAGATGATAGAAAGAATCTCAAGTTTAATTTTAATGAAAACATATATTATTTAAAAGAAGTGAGAAGTCTCAATTAAAGTGTCTTCAGTGGGATGGGAAAGGTGTTTATGGGATATTTAATTGTTTTATAAGGGTTATGTACATTGAGTGATCCAAAACTACTATATGTTTATAGGATATTTAATTGTTTTATAAGGGTTATGTACATTGAGTGATCCAAAACTACTATATGATCTCATTTTAAGTGTGTGATAAACAATTAATAACAATTTAGATGGGATAAAAATAAATAACTTAAAAATGTTTTTGATTTTTATAAAATAAGAGCCTTTTAATTTTGATACTGATAAAATATTTTTCTTTTACATCTTTATTTTATTAAATATTTTGATTTTAGTTCTTTGAAATTAAATTTGTTGATTTTTCATAAGTAAATTATTGTTTGTTACAACATGTGAATCCGACAAGTTCAAATACTTTTTTATATGATTTTAAAAATAATTTTAACAATTAAAAATTATATTTTAAATCACATATTAATTATTAGTTATACGTATCAAAATTATATTTAAGCCAAATTGAGTAAAATATTATAAGAAACAAAGACTAAATGTAAAAAAAAGTTAGAAAAGGAAATCAAAATACCATTATTTACCAAAGACATATTTAAACCAAAATAAAATATTATATTTATTAATTAAGATGTGCCACTTAATTTTTGAGAACCATTGTGTACAGGATAATTATTTTTTCAATGTTCATATGTATACATTATAATTTGATGAATTCTTACACTGCATTAGTTTTAACTCAACAGAAACTCCTACACATGAGTCTTATGTGAGCTAATTGTTGTTAAGCGTGGTCCCATTAATTTAGTTAATAATCACGTGTTTGTGCATTTAACTCTTGCAAGAACTCGATATCAAGTTAACACCCTCTAATGGGTTCAAATTAATGTTCTTAGATCGATCAGTAATTAACTGGTATAATACTACACTACCTGGGATATACGATAATTTAAATTACTTTTTCATGAAATTTGACAACGGTTTTGTTCTCTTGGTAATGTTTACCACACTAGTACCGCATTTATATGCATCTGCAATCGATCAAAAGATCCTTTAATGTTGACAAAGAAAACTCCATTTATTTCAATATACTAAGAAAGGAGCCACATATGAAATAAGCGAAATACATAGACAAAGTTCCCATAGAGCCAGACCACTAACATTCTACACAGAAGGTATTGAACTGTTTGATAAGAAACCACAACAACAAAAACAACGATAACAAAAAACAAACACACAAACATAGAGAGAAACATTTCAGCATTCCAGATTTATTCAATCGAATGAAACTTCATTCGTCTTCAGTGTCTGACTCAGCATCACCAACTTCTTGCTTTGAGCTTGTGACTGGCACCAAACCCTAATACCACCAAAACACAAAACACATGATAAGCATTCAACACTGCACACAGTGTATATATACATATAAAACTAGTTAATTAATTAACAAATTAATAAATATCAGAAGATGCTGCATGTGCTTGTCAGATAGATCTATAGCTGTTACATTCAGATAACTTTTGAAAGAAATTAAGAAACAAAACAAATTTAAAATTACAGCCAAGAAAATCTTCAGCGCTTCCTCTTTGGAGTGAGTGTTGATGATCTTGAGGGCTGCTTCCTGCAGAAAAAATTTCAGAATAATTTTAATAAATACACATGCATTTCAAAGAGAAAATGAAGCTGGGAAATTAAATTAGCTAAAGAAAAAAAATATAATTAAAATTAAAAAACAAGGAGGAGTTAAAATAAACACCAAACCCTGGCCAGGTTGAGTTCCTCCTGAAGCAAAGTCTTAGGTTCAGCATCAAGAGAAGGGATCCTCTCAAGCTGAGGTAAAGAAGGAGGCATTGGAGGCAATGGCCTCTCAATGGTAATCTCCTTCTTCTCCTCTGCTTGTTGTTGCTGGGGTTGCTGCTCCTGCTGCTTCATTTTCACTTGCTGGAGAGAGAAAAAACACACTACTCAACTCAATTGCTATACCACACACTCTCTTGAGAGGCTTGGTTGTGAGTTAAATAGGTGGAGAGAGACCCTTAATTACTATTATTATTTACTATTTTTTGTTAATTTGTGAAGGGAGTTAATAGTGAAAATGAGCATCTTTGACTGTAATAATGAGGAGGGGTGAGATCAACAGCTGTGTTCTCCACAAATGAATTTACGTGGCAGCCATGGCGGGGAAGAAACAGAAAAGCATATACAAATGGCAAAGTAACACATGAATATAGGTTTCTTAGACCCTAATAACACATGAAACAACCAGCTACAGTAGAAGCCAAAACGGTTCCCTGCCTCCGCTGGACGGTTTAAAGGAAAAGCAGTAATACATATATTTTTATTTTTTATATTTAATTTGTTGAAATTGATGTCTAAAATATATTTTTATCAACATAATTATTAATTTAATAAATAAAAAGTATTATATCATTTGATTTTTAAAGTCTCTTTAACTTACTAATAAAAACACAAACTAAACAAAACTAACATAGATAAAAATACATTAAAATAATATATATTTAACCATTAATCTATCATTCATTATATTTTTTGTCTTTATTTTTTATTTTCTTTGTATCTTTCTCCCTAGATACCAAAAACCACCGAAAACTATGGTGTTTACTTGTCATTTTTTGTATACATTGTTCTTACTACTTTTAAAAAAATAAAAACTTAGATAAAATATAGCTATTATTTTAGAAATAAAATTGCCAATTCAAAATTGTTAATGTAATGGGTGTGAAGTTCTAATTATATTTTTAAATATGACATTGATCATAAACCTTGTAGGGGGTTAGTAATAACCCTTTGGATCTAGTTTATGACCTAGAAAAATAAAAATTATTAGTTTAAGGGACTAATTAAAACTAACGGATAAGTTAGTTGAAAAGTGATACATTAGCTTGTCAAATTAAGATGTATTAGGTAAAACTATCTATTAAATATAAAATGATATAAAAGATATATATTTTTAAATGGATATGAGTGATTTTTTTAAATATCAATGAGAATAAAAATGTAAAATATAAAATAAACTTGAAACTTTATAAGCTAATTGTAACATCCTGAATTAAAATTTTAGGGGTAAATTAATGAGCTTGAAAATTAGAATAATTATTCTACTTAAATTAAATCCAATAGATTTAATTTATTTAATTTTCAATCCCTTAAACTCTATTTTAATTATTTCTATTTCTAAATCTTTAATTCCCTTTTTTTTGTCATTTCTCTTTTCTCCTTTTCACTTCCTTTCTCAAGCTTTCTCTCTCTCTCTCTCTCTCTCTCTCTCTCTCTCTCGGTAAATCCCCCTTTCTCTCGCGCGCCCTCACTCTCTCGTCTAACACGCTCCCTCTCGTGCTCACTCTTGTTTTTCCTCTCTTTTCGTTTCTTTTCTTTCAAATCTTCCCTGAATTCCACTAAGGCAGGTATGGGTATAGCTAATTCCTTTCTTCTTCACGATGGTTCCCTCTATGCATGTTAATTTTGAGTTTCTTTTCTCCTTCTCTTAGCAAGCAGTGGCAGCCATGGCTACCATGGATGAAGCTTGAACCAACACCATTTCATGTTACGAAGCTTATCAGTAAAGACCCAAAATCGCTTCCTTTTTTGCTAGCCTTTCGGCCATGGGTTTAATGCACTTATTGTTTCTAAATTATGTTCCATGTGTGGGTTTGTCTTGGGCAGTATCAAAGGCTTAAGCTCGAAAGAAAATGAAAAGGTTTTAGAGTTTCGAAAACATTTTAAAAGGTTGACAACTTGTGGGTGGCATTTTCCGTGAGTCAAAAATTATGGAACCCATGTAGAATTTGTGTTTTTAGCCTTAGAATGCATATTCATATAACTACGATTATTAAAATAATTATTGTGAATTTTTAGGAAGTTTTGAGTTAGAGAATTTAGAGACTGTAAGTGATTAGATGCGGTTCGTTGGTTGTTCTCTATTCCAGTAAGTTACGATTATTCGAAATCATGATTTGAATAATATTTGGTGGCTGTTTTGGGCATTGATGAGTTAGACTATGGTTAAAGTAAAGGTTTTGGTCGTTTTAGGGATTCTTGGAAGTGAAATCGGTTTATCAGAAGCTTGTTTTGGGAAGTTGGGTCACCGAAAGGTACGCTATACGCACGAGGGGATTTACCGTTAGAGTAGTGAATAGGGAAAATTGACTTTGGTGTTGGATTAATATTTAATAGTGATAGTGATGTTGGTGCCTTGTATGGTACAATTATGCTATGTTTCAATTTGAGTATTGTTGACATTGAATTATATTAATGTTGTTGATGATTATAAATTATGTGTTGTTGGTTATTTTCAATGGCATTTGGTTTTATATTGATAGTGATATACTTGGTATGATCTAAATGATGATGTCGATTATTATTATGATGGCATGTGATACTTGATTTATGTATATGCGGATTATGTTGATTAGCTCCAATGTAATTTGAGAAATATCAAGTGGTGAATGATGATTGTTGAAATGAGAATATGAAATGGTTTAGTGGAGCTATGCTATAATGTTAAAATATCAAGGAATTATTTATATGCGCTAAGATTCGTATCATATCCATTATTGCATCTCATGACATCATATGCATTTATTGGCGCTACAATTCGCCTGACACTACGATTTTCCTATGAGACTACTGTTTATAGTGCTACGATTCACTAAGTACCATCACTTATAGTGTTATGATTCACTGTGTGATTACCCGGATACCCCTCGATTATAGCACTACGTTTCACTGAGTAGGTTCCTTGACATTATGATTTGCCATTGTTTAAGACGGGCCCACATAACATGCTTCTATGCATTGAAATGATTGATTTTCAAAGTCCGTAACATTCGTGTGTATATATATGGGAACTTTTTGAATTATACTTAATGATATGAGGACTGATGGTATATTAGAGATGTATGATTATGATTTTAGAAGCCATTGTGCTTATTGTATTTAAAGATGGGTGATTAAATTGGTTTGAAAGGCTTAATGCTTATGTGGTGTAAATATATGTATGTTTTGGTTATTTGTTATCATTATTAAAGATTTTATGCCGAATGATTTATTGTAATTATGGTAAGTGTTGTAACTGTTTATAAACCCGAGTGGTGCTTCTATTTACTACTTTAAGTGGTACTCACCTTTCTACTTGTGGTTTTAGTGAACTTTTAGGAGGGTGATGAGATGTCACTCGGTAAACCTGGACTGTGGAGTTCCATGCAATGCCATGAGGGGAAAATTATGTAGTTGATGACCTTGATGATGATAATGTTATTTTATGGAGCCTTGTAATGACAATTATATATATATATATATATATATATATATATATATATACATGTGTGTGTGTATGTATGTGTGTGTGTTGTGCCTAGTTGATGTATGACTCTGATGGCAAGTGATGGACTATATATATATATATATATATATATATATATAATGTTATATGATGACCCATGTTTTATGATGTGTAGGGCTTGATAAACTTTAGAATGTGAAATGGTGGTTGACATTATGAATGTATATGTGTTGTTAGGGAATCCCTCAGGGTCAGACAACAAAAACATAAAGGATTCCCAAAGGAATTACAAAAACGAATGTTTCAAGGCATTACATACAAAATTAAAATTTTTTGTTTTAGAGTTTAGCTCTTGTAGTCGTAAAATGAATTCCTCAATCGAAGCAATTTTAGCTCCATTCTTAGAAGTCCACACTAGCACTCCCACCTGAAACTGAATTTTTGAATGTTAGTACGGAAGTTCAGAGAGTAATCCTAATTTCTTAGCAGCAGCCTATGAGCATCTCATGCTCTATATATGGGTTTATATGAGCTCTCATTAAATATTGGGCTCCTGACTCATTCTAAATGAGTTAGACCCAATCGTTTTATTTTTAGTCCAACTAAAATAAAACTATCATCTGGTGGGCTAACTCTATGTGTGTGACCCTATAGGTAAAATATTCGGTTATATTAATAATAAAATATATTATTATTAATATAAAATAAGAGCTGCATCTAGCAATACATCATTATGTCCAAATATTATTTATCATCGACATGAAGTATAAGTGATAATTATTTTATATATTTATTCCTTTTATCACGATATCTAATTAGGCCCAAGGCATGGTTGTCATCATCCTTGTATGGCCCAATTCATTTTACTTGATACCAGAGTAAACTTTACAAAATAAATATCTAAAATTTATTCTGCCTAGCATGGTCATGCATTTTGTTAGTCTTACTCCATCAAGTGACCCATAGATATCACTCCTGTCGTATAGGAGAGACAAATCCCATATACACCACTCACATCCCTCTGTATAATTTATCCATTGCCTAATCATAATCTTTATGGTTATCTTATTACAGCTGATGTTTGATCGTATTAAAATAACAAACTCCTTATGTAGGAATCATAGTGACTTCAGATAGAAGGACTATATACCATTATCACATTGAGAACTGTTTATGACACTCATATAACAATCCATGCAACGTTCTCATGGTAGGTCTGTCTAGTACAACATTACTCTTAATGTGTATCTATGTGAACACTTGATATCATCTATGTCCTTGATCTATAAGATCAAATCATCAGTATATTCACACACTAGTCTTGATGTATTTACATGTCCCCATGTAAATACTTGATTAGGGACATTTTAGGAATGATTCTTATATGACCTATTATTCTAGGGATAAATAGTTTTAAAATAATCTTAAAACTGAAAATACTTATTTTATTAATAACTTAAAATTGATACATTAATAGCTCGTAATGCATATACCAACATATGTGTATATGAGATATTGTGTAGTGCAAGACAACTATAGTTATGTACTAGCTTGGAGTATTTAATTTGATCTACCAAATGCTGAGGTTGCTTATGGATATGTGATAGTATATTATGATGGCATGATATGATTAAACTATGTAAATTAGGTGGTATTGAGCAAGTGAATAGGCAAAAATTGAATCTGTGAGGTTTCAGGACCTTTGAACCGGTTATATGTATGACTTGTATGTTGTATTTGGAATGTTCTTTAGGTGTCATTGTCCAAATTGGAAGTGTTTAGGCATAATGGCTTGGAAATAGTCTAAATGCATTTTGTTGTATATCTCCCTTATTTTTTAGAATTTTTTAGTACGGACAGTTCTAGTAGATCATAAACAGTGTGAATACACTTGTTTTCAAATTTGGTTGCTTTTGGAGTAAAAATAAATGAGTTAAGAGGTTTAGATGTTGGCCTGGGCATGATTCTATATTTCTCGCTCAAGCCAGTCTCTCCTCGCTTGAGCGAGCCCTTGCCATTTCGGGTTTTAACTTATGGCTGATTCTCGCTCAAGCGAGAATAGTCTTGCTTGAGCGAGATGTAGAGAGTTAGTTTCTATTGTATTCTCGCTCAAGCGAGAATAAGGTCCTTTGAATGAGAATTTTTATATGTGATTCTGTCACTTTTTCGCTCAAACCCCTTGCTCAAGTGAAAGTGACCCATCACTCAAGTGAGCAATCTGATTGCTTGAATAAGACCCCGAGTGGTGGTTTTTGTAGTTTTGGTTATGGGTGTCTTTTCTAAGTCCATATTTGGGGTTTTTACATAATTATGAATGATATAACTCTTGTGTTTCCATTGTTTACTACCCAGGGTATCAAATGTAAAAAATTTACCCCATTTTTATTGTACCTCAAGAAGAAACTCTAGAAATTAATAAAGGGACATAGCATAATGTGACACCCTCAATTAACTAGGACAAATTCTCACACTGGAACGTCCTATTTAATTAAGGAGTCATTAAAAATAGGAGTATTTTTTTATTGGTGATCATCAGTACACGATTTAAAATAAATATATTACATAGATCGATTCTTTTAAACATTAGAGTATTTAAAAGAGTACGAAGCTCACAGGCTCCTAACAACTACAGTAAAGTAATAACATAACTGAAATAAAATGTCGAGTCTATAACGATCTCGACGCAAACAAAAAATATACTTTGTTGACGCTTCCAAACTAGCGTCTTCTACTCCAGGTATTCCAAGTCCTGCCCACGTTCGCCTTGTCCTTCAACTGATGATCACAGAAAAGGAAAAAATAGCGCACAACAACAAAAGGGGTGAGTACAAAGCTCTCAACCCATAACATATACATATAAGGGTGGCTTAGTATTTTAAACTACAAAGAATTTACATACAACATACCTTAGCATAGACATATAAAGCTTCACATATACAAATATCAACAACAATCGAGGGTTAGTCATATAATAATGGCATGCTATGCATGTGTGAGATTCAATTACTATAAGTCATAATTCATTACCAATATGCAATGGGGCCAACTTCCATTCCTCAATCTCATGTATCAATAATCATGTGCACAATCCGCTACCCTTATCTCCCCTGCCCAACTAGAGCGATCGGAGCTCTCCTCATTCTGGTTTTTATAAATGGCTAGGGACTCATAGTCCCAATCATCAAATGGCTAATCACACATATCACACATCACCACAGAACGGGTACTCCACAGTCATAGAAAATCCTGTCTTTTGTTGAAGTATACCGGAGTTTGCTACGGGCTGTCCGGTAACGGGTGTGAATCTGATGCCACTTGGAATTCTTGCCTCCGATTATACTCCCTAGACTGCCCTCAAGTATCGAGGCGCGGCAGATTCTTCAGTGTACCCTTCACTGTATGCTCTAGAGGACTTTTCCAACATCCCTCCTCAACTCCAAATGCAAAAATGCCATGTACTTGTCTCAATTACTCAGGGTACCTGGAGTCTAGATGGAACTTAACTCACATAGCACATTTGTCCTTAAAACATGTAAAGTATCTAAGCCATAAAATTCTTCGTGTAGTAGGTAACAAAGCTCATTGATTCAAATAAGAATTCATTTCATTAGAAATACCAAGGTTATTTCCTAAACAATTTTTATAAGAAAATCCTCTATTGTAAGATATTCAATTTATTTACAAATTTATAATATATATATATATATATATCTCAATAAAAAGGAGTAACATAATTTCAAATATGTTTCTTGGAAATACAATTTTAAGAAAATGTAAGCTTTTCTATTAAAAGGGGTTTTAAGGATAAGGTATAAAATCTTTCTTAATATTTCGATTACTAAAGTCATTTTTGTCGTATTTTCTTATAATGAACTAACTAATTTAATTTTGTCTTTCTAAAATTTTTCATAAAATAATAGATGAAATACTTCTTTATTATAAGGTAATTCTCCTAATTCTATATTTAAAATAAAAGACTCCCTTTTTTCTAAAATAAGATACAAGATAGTAAAATTTTCATTTCTTGGTCCAAAATATTGTTTTTGTCGCATTTTTATCTAGAAAATTCCGATTTGAGTGATTCCAAAACCAAAAGTATTTAAATTTAAAAATACTAATTAAATATAGTAAAATTAAAAATAAATTCTGTCCAAAAAATAGCCCCTACACAAAAATTCACCAATTGCCAAAGTTCATCGTTCCAACGTTCATAAAAATGCATTTTAAGGACAAATCGCGCATCAAAAATTCTTCCAACAAATTTTTCTTCTTTGGGTATTTTTCTTATGCTCAAAATTCACTTCTAATACCACCAAATACTATTCCAAAATAGTTTTGCCAATTTCATCCGTTTACTCACAAAAACATGTTTTATATCGTTTCCAACATTTTGTTCGCGCCTAGCTCGCGTCCCTTTTTAATTCCTTTATTATTTACCACATCCATGACATTTTTATAATCACAATAATACCCAAATACATTAAAATACAGCAGGATCATCCATCATAATAATTACCAAAAATTAATTTCTAAAATATTTGTAATTCATTTTCTTAACATCATAAATATATCAGTTAATTGCTACTACTAAAAACAATCACTTATTTTTATTTTTAATAAAAATTCCAAAATTAAAATGTCATACTAAAATTTATTTTTATCTCATAATTTTTAAAATCAAGTCACGTTACCAATTTTTAACACAAACGTCATTTTCTTTTAAGTTTATACGTTAGGATGTAAAGTTTATTAAGTTATTTAACTAACCATTAAAATTTCCATCAATAATATTAGTTCAATATTTATTATGAATTTCATTTTAAAAGATCTCATATTTTCTAAAAATCTTACTAACACCATAAACCATCAATCAGGCCAACAACACATAAATTAACAAGTTATCACAGGCAATAAAGTTACAACCAAAAATCTGCAGAAATAAAATTCAAGTATTAGTAATCTTCATATAAATTTTAAAATTTAAAGGACTTTAAAAAAAGCATGGTGTAGCCATAATACTTCTTAAAGATCTTATTTTTTTTCCCATGGATCTTCAAGATTAAACCATAAAATTTTAGATGTTTAAGAGAGTATTAGGATATAAGTGCTAAGGAACACTTATATACCACCATGCATGTACTTACTCATGGACTTTAAACAAGCAAGGTACCCCCCCTTACCACTAAAATTTTCGTGCTCAAGAAAGTTTGTAAAGACTCCAAAAATTTTCTCCTAGGCCACCATGGATTGCTTCATCAAGGAGGAAGGAAATGGATGCCTTGAAGGATGATGGATCACGTGAATTTGGTGGTGGAATAATGAAGAAAAAATTGTTGTTTTTGGTGGAGGAGAAGAAGAAATTTTGATTTTAGAAGGTAAGTACGTTGAAGTTGTAGTGTGGTGTTGTGATTTAGGATGGATGATGATGGGTATGGGATGATGTTTAAATGAGAGGAGATATGAGAAAAAGAGAAGGAATGTTGCTGTAAATTTTCTAAGTTGGAAGGAGAAAGTAAAACCAAGCAAGAACAAGGCAAGAGAAATGAAAATGGGATTTTTGCATGTAAGTGCCTTGCCCCCTAGGTCTCAGGACCATGCATTGAGTGGGAGAGGTGTCATCAATGTTTCATGCAAAGGCTAAGTGTCATAAGTATCTTATGGTGAGGTGGTGAATTGTGTTGTATGGTTGGGACAAGTGGCCAAGTGTTGGAGTAATTTAATTGGCCCATGGTGCATGCAAGCTTAGGTGTCAAGTGCAGGGCAACAACTTACTTGTGGCGTTATGTGGGCTTCTGGGCCGATCTTGCGAATGAGTTGAACATAAAAGTTGTAGAAATTTTTGTTTTATTTAAATTTATATATAGAACAAAAAAATCCATTGAGAATTGAGAAAGTTATGGACAAATAAAAAATAGGGTGTAGGGTTGTGATGGGATTTTAATTCCATGCATAGATTATTTTTTTGGGCCAAATGGGCTGCGATTTGAGCTTTGTGTTCTTCATAAAAGTTCTGAATAATTGAGTTAATAAAAGTTTGGTGAAGGCCTCATTCAATTTCATGTTCATATGAGAGAGTTATGTGGAAAACACCGCACCTAGTGCAAACTGATGCTGGAAAAATGTGAATTCATATAATGTTTTAATTTTTTGGGATTTATGGGATGCGAACTGGTCTTTGTGGTCAACATAAAAGTTGTATATGAATTTGATACGGAGATTTTGAGACAATAATGACTCGAATCTAATACTGGGAGAATAAATTATGCCCAAAATACGTACATATACGCATTTTGGCTTACCCGAGTAACTTAAAATCAACGTTTTTAGGCTTGGTTGTTTAAAATTGGGTATTGGGCTCTTCACAAAAATTGTTAAGAATAACATGAGGAATGTTTTGGGATAAAAATATTTGACACAAGTCCTGTGGATTATTTCTGGGCTCAAACTGGGGAGTTACATAGTTTTATTAACTTAAAACAATTACTTAGATATTTCTATTAAATCACCTAATGTTTTATTTTATAAGCTTTTGTTATTATTAATGTTATTAGACACATTATTATTATTTTTTAATTATTTCTATTACTCACATAATTAAAATTAGAACCTCTACCTCATACTCACAAAATCTCTTTAAAACAGATATATAAATAAGTCGGTTGTAGCCCATTCATCAATACACATAAAAATTATCACAAAATACAGACAACTGGTCTTAAGGACCTAGCACACAAAAACGAGGGCTGTTACACATAAACTATTTCTAGCTTTTTAATATAAATAAACAAATAAATTATAAGTTATTAAAATCTGCTTATTTAACAAACAAGACTATTGTGTGTAACAAGTTTTTAAGGTTGTAAAATAAACTACCTTAATAAATATAGCATGTTTAAGTCAATATATTAACTTTTTAAATTGATATACATATAAAAAACACACAACAAAATGAAATGTTTAAGTAACACACATCAATACATTGGTGAAGCTTTGAGCACCTATATCTGAATTTAATCTTTGTCCAAATTTTTTAATTTACAAAGGTTCACCACTGAAAAAACCCTAAATAGCTACATCAATTTAGTGACCACCAGAAACCCGTCGCTAAATAGCGACCGAGTTAGCGACCGCTAGGAAAAAACCAGAGGAAAAAAAGTTTACGACTCCATTAGCGACCATGGAAAACGTGGTCGCTAACAATTGCAACATTCCGTCACTACTACCGTGGCTAACTCTACCCTCGTCGCTGTGGCGGTCGCTAGATTTTTCCCTCCAAGGTTTTCTGTTGGCGCCAAACATTTGCGACGTCTAGTGTCCGTCGCTATGTTTTACACTAGTGACAGTTGTTTGCCGTCGCTATTATTTTCGGTATTCACTCCATACTTTTACTTTTAAGAAGGGAAGGTAGTGACAGTGGGGTTACACCGTCGTACTACACAGGAGATTAGGGACGACATTGCTTTACCGTCGCTAATATTCAGGGGATTAGGGACGGAATTGGTTGGTCGTTGCTATGATTTTCAGTCTTCCCTCCATACTTTTACTTTTAAGAAGGGAAGGTAGTGACAGTGGGGTTACACTGTCGCTACTATTTAGGAGCTTAGTGACGACATTGTTTTGCCGTCGCTAATATTCAGGAGATTAGGGACGGAATTGATCGTCGCTATGATTTTCGGTCTTCCCTCCATACTTTTACTTTTAAGAAGGGAAGGTAGTGACAGTGGGGTTACACCGTCGCTACTACTCAAGAGATTAGTGACGACATTGTTATGCCGTCGCTAATATTCAGGGGATTAGGGACGGAATTGGTTGGTCGTCGCTATATGTTTTAATTGTAGTGACGTTGTTAGCGATGGTTGTTGGCCGTCGCTAAGGGTTTATAATACTCGAGCAGAGCCTCTCCCCTAATCATTTGCCCTAAATCTCCCTCCCTTCCTCTGTCCTTCCTCCGTCCTTCTCCCTTCCTCCCCGACTTCCTCTCTCACTTACTCCAACTCCCTCCGTCTGTCTGCCAATCTCTTTCCCTCCCTCTTACGACTCCCTTTGTCCCGTCCTTTGGAGCTCTCTCCCCCTCCGTCTCCTTTGGAGCTCTCTCCTTCTGTCCCTTTCAGAACCTCCATCAGTGGCAGCTCAGCAGACTCAGTAACATCATCGGTGAAGTCAGGGGCCTCACCGGTGAACCTCTCATCCTCACGCTTACCTCACCAGCAACACTCTTCATCGACACTGTCGCAGGTATCAAAATTCAACCCTTTCTCTTAACTCTGTCTATATTGGTCAACTGTGTAATTTCTGTTACCACAACTTTAGAGTTATAAACCCTTTCTCTCATGATTTAACTACAAATTTTAAGTACCTTAGTTATAAACCCTCAGTTTAGACTTTGGAGTTTGATGTTTTAGACTGAGTTAAAAACAATTTGATCAATCAATCCTTTAGAATCTGATTGGTTTCCACTTTTTATTAGATTTTTATTTTTGTCCCTATTGTTTTAATTTCAATAATATTCTCCAAACTGTTTCAAGTTGATGCAACCCCTTATTGGGTTTGATGGAGATGTTTCAGTACCCTTGTTGTTTTGATGGCATAAATTTGTTGTGACCCTTTCTGATTTCTGAATTGTTAGTGGTGAGTGGATAGACATTGAAATTCTTAGAGAAGAGTATCCTTAATATATTGATAAATGGGTAGGTGAACAAGATTAATGAATTGATGCATGAAAAAGGGACTCCCCATCATTTTAGAGAAACCTGTTTTTTAATGTGACAATACCCACAAGCCAGGCTCACATGCAACACCACTATAATTTGTATTTAAAACCTGCCTACCTCACCCCTGCTTAGGTAAGTAAAACATATTTTTAAGCTTTCAAGCAATAAAACATTACTTTCTACAGTTTAAAAGTAAGCCAAAATTAATCATCTAATCCCTTAACTATTTTATTCACATAGGTGATGATAGGTCATAAGGCCCTTATCTTTAAGAAGTTTCATACAAGTTAATTAACTTCTTAACATCGAAATAACAAATCATTCCTATTGATTTTTGTTAACAATTTCTCTCTCCCTTTCTATCTTTTGGATTATTCATAGTAATTGTATTTAGATTGAAATCAAAGCATATTATAATTTCAATTGAAAACATAGTCTTTGTTTTAATTTAAATCAACATATCAATAAAAAGTAAAATAATGGTTCAGTGATTTAGTGAAATATAATTTTGATGAACAAATTCAATTCCGACGAAGGGCATGCATGCATAAATTCTGGTAGCTGTAAATGGGGCACTCGTACGTTCAAATTACTTGGACTGTGGGCCCATTCAATGTGGACATTTTTATTTTAATTTTGAATCCTTATTTCAACATCAATCCAATAACTTAAAATATTTCCCTCTTGTGACCCATTCTTATTTCTGAATTGTGACCATATTATAGCAAATTTGTTATGGCTACTATTGATTTGTCCATGCATATTTCTGCTAATTTTGTACTTCACAACACCCTCATAGCCTTATCATTGATGTTGGTTTTGTTAAAACCTTTGGGTTTCTAGATAAGTTCTGTAACCATAGTAGTCAATAGCGGCCGGAGCAGTCGCTATACACCACTAAAAAAACAACTGATAGCGACGGAAGGAATTGGTCGCTAATCCACAGAATGGCCGTCGCTAAACACATTAGCGACGGCATCTCAGACGGAAAGGAGGACGTCGCTAAAACCCTCGTCGAAAAGACATCAGCGACGCCACACCTGCCGTCGCTAACATATTGACGGCGTAAGGCCGTCGCTAAAATCGTCTCTGTCCCAATAACCCCAGCCGTCGCTAAGTGTTGGCATACAGCGACCACGAAAGCCCGTCACTAATAACAGCCATCAGCGACCACCCTATGCCGTCGCTACATGTACTCATGTAGCGACCACCCTTGCTCGTCGCTATTTGTAACAAGTACAGCGACGACCGAATCCGTCGCTAGTGGTTATGATACAGCGACGACAGACTCCGTCGCTAGTGCTTATGATACAGCGACCGCAACATCCGTCGCTAGTGTTTGTGATGTAGCGACCAGATCGTCCGTCGCTAGTGGTTGTGATGTAGCGACCAGAGCGTCCGTCGCTAGTGTTTTTAATTCAGCGACGGTTGTGGGCCGTCGCTAACTGTCATTTTTAAATTTTTTTAAAATTGATTCAATGATAGGTAGGTTTTGTTAATTTAACTTTAAAAAAATCTTAATATTTTGTATTTTGTATTGGCTGATAAAATTTTATAATTAAATTAAAATAATTTTTTTGAAGTAATAAATTATTATTAAAAACAAAATAATAGATTAAATTAATTTATCAAATAGGTTGAATTACTAATGATAGGTAGAATAAGGCTTTGTGATTTGAATGTAATTACCAATAAATATTGACGTAATAAATAAAGAATGACAAAATAAATACTGAATGAAAATATAACATAACTAAAAATCAAATATACAATGTGTATAAATAAAAGAACTACAATCAAGGTGGTGGGGGATCCTGGGGTGGTGGTGGGGGCGCCTGGGAAGTGGGGGGAGGTAGCCTCGCCATCAACTGCATCAGTAGCTCCTGCTGCTGAGCAAGTTGTCGACGAGTCTCGGCGTGCTGCTCCTCGGCCCGCTGTCGGTCCACCTCGGCCTTCTGTCGGTCCGCCTCGTGCCGCTCCAACAGCAACTGCCTCTGACGTCGCTCCTCCTGTAGCTCATCGTTCAGGTTTTGAATTACCTGAACGACCTCAGTCGGAAGACCAGAGGAAGACGAAGAGGAAGGGGTCTTCCCCTTTTTCGCCAGCTGCGTGCCGACGCCACCCAATCCAAACACCCTCCCTTTCTTGTTCACACCGCCAACAGCCTCCATATAGATGGCGTTGTCGTCAGAACAAGATAGGGTGGGAGGAACCTCCCCTTCAGGAGTGGAAGCCACCAGGTCCGCCTCCTTCTCGGCCCTCCTGGCCTGATACGCCTCCTGTAAATTCAAAAACAACGATAGGATTAGTAAGTTGATTTGTAAATTATAAGCATGTGTCAGTTAAAAGTAAATACCGCTAGCTGCGTAGTCTTCTGGTTTACCCATGCACCGGCTTTGTTCTTCTTGGTCATTTGCATGACCTCAAACAAAGAAGGCTCCCGGTCCTCCCTCTGCTCCTGTGGTGGACAAAAAACATTGAGATTATTATTTGTAAACATGTAAGACGAATGATAATAGAAATGTTTAACATAAATATACTTACAAATCTTTTCTTGTGCTCGAGGGTTGAAATGCTACCCCCAGTGTAAACCGAGGCTGCAGCATCGGCGGCTCTGTTGGCCCTATTCCGAGCACTCGCCTGCTGGAATGGGACCCCGCCCCACTTCTGGACCATCCCGTCCCAATGGTCCTCCGGGATCCAACGAGGGCGCTCACCCTTGTCCCTCACCTTCCAAAGGGTACTCTTGATGATTTTGGAGGTCTTTGTGGCAAAGACCTTCCTAATCTCATCAATCATACCCTCCGCCCACTGGTAATCACGCTGTAAAATGAATTGAGAAATCAAAATTAATAACAGGTCTATTTTACAAATCAAGTCACAATAAATAAGCTAGGAACTTACCGAGAAGGTGTCAAACCACCTATCTTGCACAACCTTCCCAGCATCTGTCCAAGATATATATGGACCATCCCACTCGGCCTTCAAAACTTTAGTAATCGCTTTGGTAGTGTGACTACTATCAACAAAGCTGTAATGACAACAATTATGTTAGGAGTAAAACAACACACAATCTAGGGAGACACCCAAAATTTCGGCAGAGTCTCCCCTGTAAATGTAACATTTCCAAGTTTAAATAGTTACCCTGTTACAAACAGAAGAGTGCCCAGTACAATTCAATCTATACAAGTACTAATTAAAGTAACATCCAATAAACCAACAAGTCTTTCTACTAAAGTTTAATATAAAGTCATACAAATAACATAAAAGTATTTGAGGTTTAGTCACTTACTCGTCTCCGGCCGGCACGGGTACCAACATGGGCAGAGGGGATGCCGGAGGTGGGGTCGCCTGATGGCCATGGTCCTCCAAGCCACTAACTCCAGGAGTCTGCTCTGGGGTGGTCAGCTGTGGGGGTGATGGGGTGGTCTGCTGTGGTGGTGGTGATGGAGTGGTCTGATGTAGTGGTGATGGAGTGGTCTGCTGTAGTGGTGATGGAGTGGTCCGCTGTGGTGGTGATGGAGTGGTCTCCTGCCCTGGGGTAGGAGTCCCCAGACGGGAAGCCGGGGTCCTGGACCCACCACCCCTACTGAAGGGCAGTCGACGTCCCGTCATCTGTGGATAAAATAATGAACAAAAAAGGTTAGTCTCAGGATATATATAAACCTATGTATATATGTTTAACAACTACATACTCTGTGTCTGTTTCAGTTTCAAATTCCCCCTCAGTTTCAGTGTCACTGTGGTAATCTGTTTGAACAAGTTCATCAGTATCCAAATCAGCCCTAGACCGTTTTGATCGAGAGACAAGGTCTTTGTCAATGTGTTCACCCCCCGTAGTGGCGAGTGTCTCATCCATTATGACTGGATCAATGTTGAACAACAAATTGGCATCGTTGAGCTCGTGTGGTGCAAGCTGATAAGCGTCATCGACCTCCTCGGAGACATTGTCAGTGATCTGACTTCGGGCCTTGGCCTTGATTACTGCATACCAGTCCCGATGTCCTCCCGGGAAGTCGGTGTAATAAACCTGCTCAGCTTGTTGGGCAAAAATGAAGGGATCAAACCCTTTATATCTACCATTCTTCTTGACCTCAACTAAGCCGTAGTTGTTGTCAACCTTTGTTCCAACACCGATTGTGTTGTCGAACCAATCACATTTGAATAGAACAATATCTCTTCTTAGTCGTCCAGAGAATGAAACTTCAACAATCTCCGTCAGCACTCCATAAAAGTCTTCTTCCAACTGACCGGCGGTGCCTTTAACACAAACCCCGTAGTTATGGGTGCGCATCCCTTCACTCCATTGAAGAATATTAAACTTGTAGCCATTTACGTAGTAAATAGGCCATTTTTTAACAGTCTTCACCGGCCCCCAAGAAAGGGCTTGGAGTAAAGAATCTTCAATATGGTTGTTAGGGTCTTGTATCTATGTACAACATAAGAAGTAGGTCATTGTTACCATATTGACGGGAGTTTGAAGCAAATAGGCTTAAAAACACTTGGTATACGGGTCTTACATGTTGCGCGAACCAACCAACGAACTTGGATGACACCTCACTATGAATTTGGTCATCAGTTAAATCATTTTGCTCAACTTTTAGCATATCTGTGTATAAGCTATTGAAAGAAACAAATAAGTTTAATATAAAAGCTACGTTAAGAACGTATAATATAACTTCTATGACTTACTCAATAAAGGGTTCCACTTCTGGGCAATTGAGAAGAATGTACAAGTGAGCCGCCTTTCGATCTTTCTCATCAATGTAACATTTTGTGAGCCTGCCCCCCGGGTGACCAGGATAGTTGAAAATCGACGTTTGTTCATCAAACCCTGTGCGGCTGGCTACCCCAAGATTGCGGGGAATTCTACTCATTCTAGTTTCTATCTCCGTTGGAAAATAGAAAGAAGCAAAGGTTGTCATTTCTTCGACTAAGTATGCCTCACAAATTGAAGCTTCAACGCAGGCTTTGTTCGACACTTTATCTTTTAAAGAGCGTAAGAATCTTCAACATCATTAACAAGATGGTGTTAAGTTAGAAAATGCTATTATAAGCACGATTTGCAAGTAAATTAAAGAGTTCACCAAGCATTCACCTTTCGAATGGATACATCCAACGATACTGCACTGGGCCACCAACCAAGGCCTCGTACGGTAGATGGATAGGCAAATGCTCCATGGAGTCAAAAAAACTTGGTGGGAAAATCTGCTCCAACTTACAAATCAATACCGGGATAGTTTCTTCCATCTTCACAAGTTTCTCCACAGTCAGCGAAGTAGCCGTCAACTCCTTAAAGAAGTGACTCAACTCCACTAACGGTTTCCAAATAGGCTTCGGTAAGGCATGAAACACGTACGGGAGTAGTTGTTGCATAAACACATGGCAATCATGACTTTTCATGCCAAACACCCTGCCCTCCTTCACGTCGACACATCTACTCAAGTTAGAAGCGAATCCGTCAGGCAGGGTCAACCCATTCATGCAAATACACACAGCAATCTGTTGTGGTCTAGTTAAAGCATATTTTGCATGGGGTTTAAACATTCTTCCACGTCCTGCATCCCTCAACTCCAACTCCTTCCTAGAACACCAAATCGGAAGGTCTAGACGACTCTTCTCGTTGTCCTTTGTTCTCCCTTTGATGTCCATAACAGTGTCAAAAATATTCATGAAAACATTACGTTCAGTGTGCATCACATCAATGTTGTGTCTTAACAACAAGTCTTTCCAATATGGCAAATCCCACAAGACACTCTGCTTCACCCAGTGGTGTTCCTTACCGTAACCCGCAAACTCCTTAACACTCTTGTCCCAGATGTAAGGATACTCTTCGACCCTCTGCCAAACCCGTGCACCAGATAACCTACGGGGTGGAGGTTCATTAACAACCTTGTTCTTCTTAAAAGCGGTTTTGTTCCTCCTAAACGGGTGATCCAACGGTAGAAACTTTCTATGACAGTCAAAGAAACTTGTCTTGCCACTAACAGGGAGTGATTCCCCCCCGGTATGTTCCATGCATACAGGGCAAGCAAGCTTCCCAGACGTGGACCATCCAGAAAGCATACCATAGGCCGGGAAGTCGTTAATAGTCCACATCAAAACAGCACGCATCATAAAGTTGTTCTTCAAAGACACATCGTATGTCATTACCCCGACATCCCATAACTGTGATAACTCTTCAACCAACGGTTGCAAAAACACGTCTATGTTCGCCTTTGGATTTTTGGGTCCTGGAAGCAGTATAGATAGAAACATGACCTCCCTCTTCATACACATATCAGGCGGCAGATTGTATGGGGTCAGGATGACTGGCCAACAAGAGTAAGCCCTTCCGTATTGACCGAAAGGGTTAAACCCATCAGTACATAAGCCAAGTCTTACATTGCGTGGCTCGCCAGAAAAGTCCGGATATAGCTCATCCAAACACTTCCATGCTTTCCCGTCGGAAGGATGGCAAAGAAACCCCTCTTGTGTTCGGTTCAGAGCATGCCAACGCATGTGTTTTGCCGTGGACAATGAGGCATACAGGCGTTGAAGACGCGGTGTTATAGGGAAGTACCACATTTTCTTCCTGGCCGTCCGGGTTACCTTCCCTCTCCTTTTAACGGTCTTGTAGCGTTCCTCATTACAATGCAGACATTTTGTGACACTCTCGTCTGCAAACTCATTTCTGAACAGCATACATCCACCCACACAACACTCTATCTTCACACAACCCAGCCCCAAGTTTGCCACTTGTTTCTTAGCACGGTACAGGTTTGCTGGCATTCTGTGATTACTAGGCATGGTGGAACCCATCAGACTGACCATCCTATCAAAACAACCTCCAGGAAGATTATAATCTGCCTTTATGCTTAAAGCAGCTAGGGAGGCGGATAACTCAGTGTGACTGTTGCACCCGTCCCACAATGGAGTCTGAGCCGCCGCCAACAAATCATAAAATCTCTTCACCTCCGGATTAGGATCCTCCTCTACATTGTCAGAGTCCCCATGACCTGCTTGGTCATTATGTTCCAGCATACGCCCGGTGGAGGGTCCAACATGATCCATCACCATTTGTTCTATGTTGTTGTACGTATCCCTGTTTCCTTCAACCTCGTAGTAAGACTGTTGCACGATTACGTCTGACGGTCTACGCGGTAACTGCTCACCATGGTTGTACCAGCAGTGGTATGTTTCCATGAACCCTTTCTCAGTTAGGTGGCACATGACATCATCCGCGTATTCAAAACTCATGCATTTGCACCTTGAGCACGGACAACGGATCTTCTGAGTCACTTCAAATCCAGGCGTGTTTGCCGTAGCGAACAGAATGAACTCCAACAGCCCCATCATAAACTCCTCAGTCACTCGCCGATTGCGATCTAGTCGGTTGTACATCCATCGCCGATTTGCCGATACCTCCATTTACAATATCTAACAAGCACGATTTCTGTTACCTTACACGTTTAAATTTTTATTTAACTATCGGTTGTGAATCACTCTATCTCTTTGATGTTGCAAATTGGTGGGGCCCTATCCTATTCGGGATGAATATGCAACCATCCGTAACCCATCCCTACATTGTATGTGGTCTATCTTGAGTTGAATGAATTTTCATTTGAAAATTCGGCAGCATTTCACATTGGTCCCCGAGTACACAGCGATACGTACGGTATGAAACACCACACGCAGACATGCACCCTGGGGACAATACGAAACACCATAACCGAAATTTCAAATGAACATTCATTCAACTTCTCAAGATAGACCACATACAACATTGATGGGTTACGCCCTACAAGTTACAAATTCATACCAAACTGTCCAACCGGGACAATTCAAGCTCCAACACAACACGGTACATCAACCGGTTGTTTTGAAACTTGAACGGGAATCTAATGGGTACACACACGACTAAACCCTACATTATTAAAGTTGAGTTTCATTTTTTAAGTTCCCTAAGAAAGGGAGTCTACCAAAATTTTGGCGGAGTCTCCCCTGTAAACTAGACATTTCCCAAATTTACAAACGGGCTGTTACATATAGAAAACTGCCCAGTATTGATAAATAAACATATCATACGCATTGTATATGATATTCAGAGTTATGAACACCAAATCATGTTATCAATATATAAAATCAATGCCTACTGAGCTCTGCTCTCCACTAACAAACAACATTACACATGTATCATAAATCATGTTATCAGCACACAAAACCAATGCCTAATGAGCTCTGCTCTCCACTAACAAACAACATTACACATGCATCGGCACACATAAGTAATGCTTAATAAGCTTTGCTGTCCACTAACAAACAATAATCAACATACATACACAATCATCATAGGTTATAGATCACGAAAAAATTAGCATAAGGGGATTACCTGGAAAAGTGACACAACTATAGAGACAAAGTTGAAGAGACACGAACAGAGACTACACGGTGTGTAGATCTGCATGACAAACCAAAAAGAGGTTGACATGTTATAAATTTTTTTTTATTTTGAAAAGCAAAATTTCCTAACATGTTATAAATTCATGTTATAAATTTTCCTTTAGTGAATCCAAGACTAATATATCCTAACTATACTTTAAAATGCTGGAGAAGGAATTTTGTCCAACACTAATTTTTCCTTCTGATTATGTCTTGGCCTATATCAATTTTGTTACATCAATTACAGCAATAGACAAGTCCACAAAAAATGCCTTTACTCTGGAGGAACATAACAAAGTCATGGATGAGGAAAAAATAAGACTCGCTCAACTCCAAGATGACTATGTCAACACCAAGGCTTTACTTGAAGCATCAAATTAACATAGCCAAGAAATTTATGAAGAGGTCTTCAATCTCAAGGCAATGCTCCATGAAAAGGAAACCCAATTAAAATCTTGTGAGTTAGAGACGTTGAAGATTGAGACTCGTCTTGGTGATCTAAAGACAAGTACGTTGGAGACTAACATAACCTTGAAAGAGAGAAATGGGCACATAGAAGTAGCAAGGAAACTAAACAAAGAGAGACACGCAAAGCAAATTACAACTAAGGTGGCATTGGATAAAGCGTTCCATTGAAAACTTGATTACTAATTACTTAACATTATATGATCAGTGAAGTCTATGTCATATAGTGTTTATGCTATGCTAAGGAAAATTGATCATGTTCGCGTTCCATGTTTCTCCCCTTATGATTAATTTTTTTACCAAATCGATTTATGTTTTTGACATTTATTTGAATTTGTTTTTGACATTCATATTCTTCCTTGTCAATTTGATGAAACTAATAGCAGATTCAGTCTTTTCTCACAGTCTAAGTGCAATTACCATGTTTTAATTCTGGTCATTTCAAATTTCTCAATAAACTTTGTCCAAGTCAAGTGTAAGATCAGTTGTTTACACAATATTGTTATGTTTTATGTTTGTAATGGTTATTTATTTATTTATTTGATAATTGATATTATCAAGTTTGGGTTGGCAATAACCGATGTACAATGCTCAAAGCTTTTATTGGTTGAATTTGGGATTTACTTTTTCTTTTTTAAGTTTGATGTGTGAGGACAAATAATCTTAGATGACCAACTTGAGGCTGGTTATAGCAAAAGGTTTGAGCATTGACCATGCTAGATTGACTTACACACACAAAAAAAAAAATAATGATTATAATGCTGGAATGGAGTTTACCACGTTTACCCTATGTTATGCTTTCTTTCTTTCAATGTGACATTTGATGTCTTACTTGTTCTGTTGACCTTGTTATAAGGAAGATATGGCATTGGATGGAGCTGTTGTCAAATTAATTAGATTTGTTTTATTTCTTGTTTACTGTTTGAAATTCTTACAGCAACCTCAACAGCTCAACCTGTCCTTGCTTTAAGCCTTTTACCTTTTTCAGCTTCCATATTATCTTAACTGATTTTTTAAATGGACATTTATTTTTATTTTTCTTACAAATAAGTTGATGATGTTTTTCAGGGTATCCTCATCTCAAATGGCAGCAATAATGGCTTTGCATGGTTATTATTATAATAATACAAAGTTGGGAAATCAACGAAGAGCACTAGACAATTTCAGTTTTCCAGACTCAATTCCAGTTCATAAATTGTCAAAGAATAGAAGGTCAAAATTAGATAAGGCGAAGAATAAAAGATTTCTTAGACTCCTGGTACAAGTGCGACAGACTGAATCACCTCCATCTAAATATGGTACTAATGGTAGAGCAATTAAAATGGTTCCAGCAAATGAGGTAGTGAAAAGAAAGACAACGTCAGAGGATAAAGTGGAGATGGTGAATGGTACAAAGCAAGCTGTTAATGGAGCAAGTTTGGTAAGGAGAGATGCTGCCCCAGCCTTGACTAAGACAACAAAATCAAGAGCCTCTAAAGAACTTCCACCATTGGAAGAGCTAAAAGTTTTACCCTCAGATGAAGGCTTTAGTTGGGCCAATGAAAATTACAATTCTTGGCAAAGGTCTATTGATGTTTGGTCATTTGTTATTTCTTTACGTATTCGTGTTCTGTTGGACAATGCAAAGTGGGCGTATGCGGGTGGCTTTACTGAAGAAAAGCAGGTGGTTTCTGAAAGCTATTGTGTTTCAAAATTCTTCTCTTCCTGACTTTATTCATTGCTGGTGGAAACAGACATTTCTTCAGAACTCAGCCTAATTAGTTTTTTAACTAAGTTTCTTGTTGTATTTATGCATGGTCATCTGATATTTTAACTCTGCATTTCAGAAAAGCAGAAGGCAGAAAACTGCTGCATGGCTAAGGGAGTGTGTGTTACAGCTTGGCCCAACTTTCATTAAACTTGGACAGTTATCATCAACAAGGTCAGATCTATTTCCCCATGAATTTGTGGATGAGCTCGCAAAATTGCAGGTACTTTTGTACATTGTTGTTCAATTTTTTTACCAAATCGATTTATGTTTTTGACATTTATTTTTAAGAGTATCTATTGTTGACTTGAATTTGTTTAATTTTTAAGAGTATCTATTATTGACATTCATATTCTTAACCACAAAGGAAAATAGCACAAGATTTCTTTGGAATAGATGAGAATGGTATTCTTGTTGTTTCTGCAAAGGATAAAAATAATAAGAATAAAATCACCATAACAAATGATGGAGTGAGATTGTCTGGTAAAGATATGGGGAGAATGATTAAAGAAGCTGAGATATATAGAGATGATGATAAGAAATTTGAGCAAAAGGTTAAGTCAGTGAATGCTTTGGACGATTATGTTTACAGGAAGAGGAATGTTATGAAGGATAGTGGTAGTAGTTCTAAGATTTTACCACTGGAGCATCAGCTGAAAATTGAAGCTGCAATTAGAGAAGCCAGAAATTCACTTAATGGTAAGAGGCAACAAGACACAAAGGTGTTTGAGAACTATCTAGAAAAGTTGAAGAGCTGTTTTGAACCAACCAAATTTAAGAAGAAGATGAATGTCATACAAAAGTTGAAGAGCCTTTTAAAACCCTGAAGAGTTGTTTTAAACCAATAGAAGTCAAGAGTTGTTTTGCTAACTACACCTATGACTATGAGTTTTGAGAAATAAAACTCAGATTTCAGCATTAGGATTCAAGTCTCAATCTTCAAGCATTGGCAAAACTATATTTAATTAATGATCTTCCAATTAGTTTTACACCGAAGATAAGGTACTAAAGCAATTTCCTAGAAAGCCTCGTATTTTGATTCAATATTAAGATACATCGTACTTAACAAAAAAAATGTACAGAAAGAATGAACATAGCATGAATAAGGTCCCTAAAATCGTTAGTTCGATTCTATTTTAACATAAACATAAAGTAATTTAGTATTAGGATACAATACAGAATGAATTAAAAAGATACAATATAATCATCAACATGAGAATTTGTTCAATAATAAATAAATAACAAATTAACTAAAAAATATTGAAAAATCTATTTGAAGCCAGTTTCAAGTCAAAAACTTAAGCAAGCAACAAGAACTATAAGCCTAACTACAATGCTATGACAAACTACAAAAAGGGCCTTTTGTTGTGTAAACATTTTACCACCATACAAAAACAGAGTAAGCATGAGAGACAGACCTGTGTGAGCTGAGAGACAGACCTGACTTCACAAGGTCAAATTTGGAAGCGGCCCACCACCTATTCATATGAAAGAATCAAATAAACCAAATAAAATCCTCTTATACTTTCTCAAAATTAGCCAAAGAATAGCCACAACATTAGTATATAGCCTTATACACAGAGGAAAATGAAGAGAAAGTTGTAAAAGAATATTATATGCATGGTTAAACTTAAACTAGATCATAAAACTCAAGTTTTCAAATAACTAGTAACAAGTTATAACTCTGGCATCTGCTCAACTGAAACAAAGGAAAATAACAAGAGAGCAGATAAACGAAAGGCATTATTTGCATTCATTGAAACAAATCATACAAGTCATAGGAACTAATGAAACCAGATCATAAAAATGACACAAATACAATGTAAGCCACTGGAAATCCTTGTCAAGTAAATGCAAACATAGCAAACATAGCAAGAAAATGCAAACATAGCAAGAAAAAAAAGTAGAAACGGAAGTGAGAGGAAGAAAGTAGAACCTTGAGGGGGTGAAGACCAGCTTTCAGTTCACGACCTTGCATTCTTCGGTCCGGATTTCAGAGGGAGAAAGAAACAGGAGGGATGGAAGAAGGGAAGGGAGGGAGGGAGGGAGGGAGGGAGGGAGGGAGGGACCCGAACGGAGGGAGGGACCCGAACGGAGGGAGGGCCGGCACGGAGGGAGGGACGGCAGTGGCTGAGGGTGGAAGGCACACGAACGGAGGGAACGAGGGAGGAGAGGCAAGGAAGAAGAAGGGGAAGGTTAGGGCAACTGAGAGGGAAAGGGGTCCCTGTCGAGTTAGATTAAAATCTTAGCGACGGCTCATATCCGTCGCTACCAGCGTCACTATAATTAAAAGGATTAGCGACGGTCAAACAACTCCGTCCCTAAACTCCTGAACATTAGCGACGGTGAGTCCCACCCCGTCACTACATTCAATTTTTAAAAGTAAAAGATGGAGGAACCATAGCGACGGTGATGCTACGCCGTCACTAAAATTCTGAATATTAGCGACGGTAAATGAGTACCGTCACTAACCTACTAAAGCTTAGCGACGGTCCCGTACCACCGTCACTAACTTAAAGAAAAATATGGAGGGAAGGCGAAAACGATAGCGACGGATACCCGAGCCCGTCGCTACAGTTCAGGAGTTTTGCGACGGTATGAGTCCATCGTTGCTACCTTCCATTATTAAAAGAAAATTAGCGACGGTGGAAGACGTCCGTCACTAGTACAAACCATAGCGACACAATCCCTTCGTCGCTACGGTTAGGGGAGTGTTAGCGACGGTAAATACCGTCGCTACTATTTGGCGCCAACTGATAAACCCTGGCGGGAAAGCAAAACAAGGTGGAACTATCAAATAGCGACGCTACTAGCGACGGCGTTTACAATTTCTAGCGACCGGGTCCTGTTTCGGTCGCTACATGAGTCTCTAACATCTTTTTTGTCCCTTTCCGTACAAAGCGGTCGCTAAGGCGGTCGCTAATTAGCGACGGGGTTCTGTGGCCGCTAATTTGAGGTAGCTGTTTTGGGTTTTTTTAGTTGTGATAGCGGCGGAGTGGAGCGGAGCGGGTCCTGGACGTGACGCGGAGGTCCATCGTGGGAAGCCTTCGATAGCGGCGATCACGGAGGGAATCGCGGTGTCGCGGGAGCGCCAAATCGCGGGGCGAAACGCTCGCACCTGCTTCCTCCCTGTTTTGCCCCTGTGTGAAACGTATTTTTTAAGGGTATTTTAGCCCTTTTTGCTTTCTTTCCCCCCCATTTCTGAACCCTAACACCTTCAGCAGTAACTTTCCCATTTCTTCAAATACGAAAAGTCCATTTCTGTGACACCCACCCCATTTCCCCGACACCCACTCATTCTCCGACGTTCCTCACATGTTTTCCGGCGTTTCCCTCATATTTTCGACCTGTCCTACCCATTTCCGGCGAGTCCCTGTCTTCTTCGGCGAGCCCCTGTCTTCTCCGGCGAGTTTCTGGTTCTATTCTTCTTCACCTCTTCTTCCCTACTTCAGTTCTTCTTCTCTTCTTCTCCGGTGGGCTGTCGAAATGCTGTTGGAGGCTGTTGAAGGTTGTTGAAGGCTGTTGGAGGTTTCTTTTTGCTGTTTATGTTGCTGTAATAGATTTCTTTTTATGGTTCTAGTTGTCTTATTTTTTAATGGTGTTATGCATGTTCTCTATTCTAATGGTGGGGCTGTGCATGTTTTTTAATGGTTTCTTTTTACAGTGTATATTGCTGTAATGGGTTTTATTTTTTTTATGGTTCTAGTTGTCTTATTTTTTAATGGTGTTGTGCATGTTCTCTATTCTAATGGTGGGGCTGTGCATATGTTTTTTAATGGTTTCTTTTTACAGTGTATGTTGCTGTAATGGGTTTTATTTTTTTATGGTTCTAGTTGTCTTATTTTTTAATGGTGCTGTGCATATTCTCTATTCTAATGATGGGGCTGTGCATGGTTTCTAATGGTGGTCCCGTGCATGATATTTTTTTAATGGTGCTGATGGTAGTTCTGTTTTTTACTGTTCTGTTTTTTAATGGTGCCATGCATATGTTCTGTTTTTTTGCCGCTCTATTTTCAAAGGTGTTGCTGCCATGGTGCTGTTACAGCACTGCAGTAAAAGTTTTCCTTCCCCCTCTTTGTTCCATATTGGTTTCATTCTAAATAATTCCTCTCCATATTAGTTTCACATTCTAAATAATTTGAATATGCTTGTATGGCTTTAAATTCAATTTTTGTGTGAATTATTTTGCATATATATGTGTAGAAAATATTGAAAATATTTATATAGGTTTATTCAAAATAGCGATCATCCCGCTTTCCGCTATCCTCACTACTACAAAAAAGGCTTTTGTCAGCGGTTCCATCATAGCTATTGTCAGCGGTACAAACGCAGAAAATAATGACGCTATTAATAGCACTAAAAACAACGTCAGCGCTTAAACCGTTGACATTAGTCATGTATTGTCAGCGGTTGTAATGCAGAACTGTAGACAATAGCCAAACAATGTCAGCAGTTGGGATTCAGAACCGCAGACAATAGTCAAACAATGTCTGCGGTTGTGATGCAGAACCGCAGACAATAGTCTCACAATGTCTGCGCTTGAAGCTATAACCGTAGACAATAGTTGTTTTTTTTAATTTTTAACTTTTAGTTTTTAAATTTACTAAACCTATTTTAAATTAATAAATTAATTTTTACACTAATAGTTTTAGGATTATAGATATAACAACAATACCTAAAAAAGTAAAACATCAACTTACAATATTAATAAACATGTTTACAAAGATAATTACACAAAATTAAGAGAAAAAAAACATGTAAAGATAGTTACACTTAGCGATATTTGTTAGTATTAATTACACTAAATTTCAAAAGGCTAAACGTAATCTTTAATGTTAATTTCATGAGCATTTTTGAGATCATAAGCTTCAATTACTTTAAGCTTTTAACTTCACAAAATTTTTCTTCAGTCCCTATTTGTAAAAATTATTTCATTTCAATCATTTTTTATTATATATATTTTCTTTTATTTTACAACAAAAAGGAAGTATGTAATAATTTGGAAAATCAAGAACTTAAGCGTGCAACCTCGTGAGCTGAACCAAATTGTGTTCATGAACTCTAAAGGAGTTGAGCTTGTGCAGAAAAATTCCGTTTATAAAAAACTAAACTCAAGTTCAATTTGAGTAAATTTTTATTGAGTTAAGTTGAGGTAGGTTTAACCTTACTCATTTCCGGACATAGTTCATCATATCATATTTTCATCAATAAATTGAGTGCAAACTGCATAACACAAATATTAGATTAAACTCATAGTCTGATGATACTATCAATTGATAAAAAAGAATACATAATTACATATATAATCTCATTCTGCTTTATAGGGATAACCAATAAGCCTTACATTAGCTATTGATGCAATGTACTTGTCAGCTCTATAGTGAAAATGTGTCCCTCCTCCAGGAAATACTATCTTGTCACCATTTACAACCATCCAGTTCTGGTCAGACTTCTCATGAGCAAGATGAGTATGTGGTATGTTAGCTTTCCACGCCTCATCTCTGCTCCGTGGCCACTTAAAAAGGACCTGCAACACCAAGGTAACAAGTGATAATTGTTAAACACTAAGTGATTAACTTGATGCAAATGTATCAATGAGGATATTTTACAGTTGAAGATCACATGAGGTTTCAACATTACTTTACCTTATATAGGAGGAATCAAACAATTATACCTCCTTTCTGCTGGAGGACAATGTTTCTCTCATGGAGGAGGAATCAGGATGTCGTGGTGCAAATCTTCATATTTTAGGATAAATTAATAACTAATTATTAGATTTAGAATAATCATAAGACTCAAATCTTTTCAAGCTGTTAGAAATCTTATATGTATATATATAATAGACAACGCTCACTGGTTCAGGCATTTCACCATAGAGCTTATGCCCAATCTGAAAACAACTTATGCACAGTCTGGTTCAGGCATTTCACCATACAACTTATACACAATCTGAAAGTAAGTTATAACAAGAACCAACCCATCAATCTCTTATACACCTCTATCATACACCATTAAAAAAATTAGGGTGCACCCAGATGACAAACGAACACCCATGGACCTTCTTCCCTAACCTCCCCTCACCCATACCCGTAAACCCATCACCCACCACGCACCGCGCACCACCACCCACTCCCCGAAGCCCAAACCCAGAGCCTAAACCATCAGACCCATCCACGCACACCCCTCCCCACCCCACCCACCCACACCCAAACCCATACCCTCACCACCGCCACAACCTAAACGGACAATAATCCTGCTCCGACAGAGACCAAGACTCATAAATACAGGGAGATAGATGACCCAACATCCAACAGAAAATAAAAAACCCACAATATCCAACATCAAATCGGAGAAAATGAAAAAAAGGGAATCAAAGGTTACTTGCACATGTGACGGAGCTTCTCTTTCGTAGTGTTGGATCGCACCACCAATTGAACCAAACCTTCTTCCTTTCCCCGAAAATGAAAGTCCTAATGAGCAAGGGTTCCCCTGTTTCTGTGAAATTAGTACAAGGATTGAGGGTGAAACAGAGCTGGAACTGGGAAACAAACATACACAAAGTACGTTTAGTTTAGGGTTAGTGTGAATTTTTGGGTTGGGACTTAAGGCCATGTGAATTATCTGGTTCGAGCCTTGCTTGTCATGTGAATTATTTAATTAAGCACACTAATGTCAGCGGTCCTTTGACAACCAATGTCAGCGGCTCTTATTAGAACCGAAGAAAAAAATGATTAGGGATTATTGTTAGCGGTTCCATTAAGGAACCATTGACATTAGTGTGAATCTTTTATCAATTTCTGTGGTTCCGTTTAAACGCAGACAATACTAGCGTATCCTTTTGACATTTTTGTTGTAGTGCCTGCTATCCCAGTTTTAAGGGCGGCCGCTCCGCATCGCTATTTGGGATTGACTACTATATCTGTAACTGAATAAAGTTAATTAACATATACTTATTAGTGTGTTTATCAATTATGTATCAGCACCAAACCATTTTTAGATCATATATCAATTATACTCAATGCCCACTCTTTTCCATATTTGGCTCTACTTGCTCTCTTTGTACTTATACTCAATACACCTAGTGAACATAGAGCTAGGGAGAGTAATTATTTTTTCAATAATTTGGGATGTAATGGCAGACTATGTAAAGGCTGGGTGTGTGTAACAGGGGATCGAGCCAAACCTGAATAGGAACTGCACCTGGTAGATTTATTTGTAGATTTTTTAAGTTAAAAATTTATTAAAAACAAGAAGTAGCCAGCTCCCAACACATGAGTGTAGGAAGTATTTTCTTTCTTAATCAGGTTGCGTGTAAGTTTACTAAAACCTTAGAACTTTTGGTTGAACCTAGTAAAAAGGTAGAGCCCTCTATTTCCTTTATGAACGTACTCATGGTGTAATTCAACTAAACAATGAACCGAATGAGGAAATACTTTGACTAACATGGACAAAAGAAGTTTGTGTCAACCTGACCCAATAAGTTCTTTGTTTTGGTAAACTGGTTCTGATTTGGTTCATATTTCATAAAAAAATTCAAAAACTGATTCCATGATAACTACAAAATTGGTTAGAAAATCAGGCTGTACAGCAATTCCGATTGTCTAGTTCAAATTCGGTTATGCAAACTCAGCTAGTTTCTAATTTTGCCTATATAAGGACAAATTCAAACACTAGTTCAGAAACTGGTTCTACTATTTTGATTAAAGTAGCAAATAATTATAGTCATCACAGTAGTACCATCACAATAGCTTAACAAACAATCCATTGATCTTTTTTAGTTGTATCTATAAATATTAAATACTACTATCTTTTTTACCAAACACTTCTTATTTATAAGGATTAAGGAGTCTTTAAGTTTCCTTCTGTTAGTAAACTTTCAAATAAAGGAAATAATTTTTTATCATTACCATGCACATAGATCAATAATACAAATTCTTAGAACCTGACTTGAGTTGTCAAACTCTTTGGGAAATATTAATGAGCAAAACATAGTGTATAAAATTTGGTAAGAACCTGCAAGCCTAGAGACAGAGTTCCATTTGCCTTCACCATGCAAGCTAATATACTCAATGAGCAATCTGTTCTGTTCAGCAGTCCAAGGCCCCTTCCTCCATCCATCCTCTTATATTATACCCCATCTCAAGTTTCCTGCCATAACTCCACAATTCATACAAAAATAAAGGCTTCCAAGTTAGCTCTTAGGCTAAGTTTGTTTTATAAATTCTATGGCACTAATTTGTGTTAAGTAATTGCTGCATATTTATACCTAAAGCTGTGCCTGTACTTATTCTATCAGTTAACCAATTGTTACTTATTTTAAAATTGCAAGAGCATAGTATTGCAAAACACATGCATCCATGAATACAATAAGATACATGAAACAATATTTTTTAAGGCTAAATTGCTAAGATACATGAAACAATACTTTTGTAAAGTAGGTTTGACTCATTGCTAAGAATTAATACATACATCTCTCATAAATTTCAGAATTAATACAACCTTTAGCAACCATGGGATCCACAACAGAAATCACGTTCTAAATTACACACACTTATGTTGATCTATTACTCTTATAGCAACAATCACATAACCTACAGCTGTTAACATAATAAGCAATTCTTTTCCTTTTCACCATGCAATGAGTACAAGTTTAAATTAAGGTTTTAATTTTCTATTTTACAAAAACTTCAAATCCTTCATTTTTACCTTATGAAAATTTCCACAGCTAAATAGAGTTCCTAATTTTTTTTGGTACTTTTTCCTTAAATTTCAAATTCTGCAAAGTCCTTTAAAACAGAAATTGGCATTGCATGTTATTTTTCACAAAGACCATCACAACCATATAGAGCAACATTTTTAGAACATGGCCATATATTCTCATGCCTACAACTATCACACATACACATGGTTTACGTTTCTATTTATCTCTTTTACCCTCACAATGCTTAAGGCCATTTGCATTTTTTCAGATTTTAACTAAGTCTTCTATTTTCATTTTCTGTAGTTCTCCTAGATTTCTGTCATCCTCTGCTTCCATTTGTACTACAGCTCCCTTCGCAGGACGCTGTTACTGCCACCTAACCTATACCCTTGACTCTTTCCAAGGTGAGTTTCTTTATTCTAATTTTTCATTAATGTAAAATTTTGTAACTTTGTTGTATGAAAATTTAGTATGTATCATTAATGCATGAATAATTATTTTTTAAGAAATTCTTTTGATATATATAGACCTTAAGCATGTTATTAATTTGTTTGTTTTGATGATGAAAGCAGTTGTGAATTATGTATGTTGATAGCCAAAAAGTGCCTTAGTATTGTATATTATAAACTGTTGGGAAATTTTCTGCATGTAACAGGACATTTTTAAAAATTCAAAAATGTCTAGTTTAAAGGGGAGACTCTGCCAAAATTTTAGTGGACTCCCTATTTTAGGGTACATAAAAAAGTAAACTCAAGTTTATCAACCCTTAGAATGTTTAATAATGCAAATGTATTCTCTGCTATCTCTCTCATGGACTCATTCTCACGTGGATCCCAAGTCTCTACATCACTAAGAAGTTGTTCTCATGTAAATAATGCCACATCTCAATAATGTTGTTGTGCCTTTGAAATTGTGTAAATAATGTCAACCATTTCTCGGTTTGTCATGCAGACTAGCACACCTTACGCATGGTCTTTGTCGGCCTTTCTTCAGCTTCGTCTACAACGCTTACTTTCTTTCCCAGGTAATCCCCTAACGCTAACTTTTCTTGTTACGTGTGTTATATCTTTTGAAGTGTATGTATGTTGAAAGTTCTATTTGTTAGTGGAGAGTAGTGTATTTATATGTTGAAATAGGTTTTGATGAATGAAAAACAATTGAAGAATCAAAAGATGTTACACAAGCATTTAAACATAGATCAAGGACAAATTGATTCGAATCAAGAAATCAAGAATCAAATGCATAAGAATTAATGAAGATCAAAAAAATTAAGTTAAGGCATTCACAGAGGTCCAAAACAGATGAAATAATTATCCAAAGTGCTAAAGAAAGATCATTTCAAAGAACCATGCAAGAAAGTATCAAGAATGGAACCAAACGAATCAAAATGTATCAAAACTTGAAGGAAACAGGCAAAGGAATCGATTCAAGACACTAAGGAATCGATTCATGCTGAAAATCAAGAGGAGGAATAGATTCAAGACACTAAGGAATCGATTCATGCTGAAAATCCAGAGGAGGAATAGATTCAAGACACTAAGGAATCGATTCATGCTGAAAATCCAGAGGAGGAATCGATTCAAGACACTAAGGAATCGATTCATGCTGAAAATTTAGAGGAGGAATCGATTCAAGACACTAAGGAATCGATTCATGCTGAAAATTTAGAGGAGGAATCGATTCAAGACACTAAGGAATCGATTCATGCTGGAAATTGGCTCAAGGAATTGATTCATAAACTGAAGGAATCGATTCATGCTACTAGGAATCAATTCCCCCTGCCAGGAATCGATTCATGTGTTGTTTTTAGTGCAAAAATACAATGGAAAAATCATTCAAACTTGCGCCGAATCATGTAAACTATCAATACGCGTTTTCAGAAACTCAAGACAGCTTATTCCTCTCTCGAAGACTCAAACTGAACGATGATTCCATTAATTAAGGCAGACAATTTCACTTCTCAAGTCAGGAAACATGGAATGTTGGGAGATTAAGGCTTTCGATGCATAAAATCAGGAACCAGTAGAATTCAAATTTTGGCAGCACATACTCTAGAACTCCTATAAATAGAGAAGAAGTGAAGCAGCACAAACACACCTTCACAGCATCAAATACTTGCTTTCATTCTTTTTTCTTACTTACTCTCTGATTCTTTTTATTTTGAAGTATTAATTTTTGAGAGTTATATTGTGAGAAAAATATTTTTGAGTGCTAAAATTGCATATCCTCTTTGAGAGAAGAAAAATAATTTTTTTAAAGTGCTTAAATTTGTACATCCACTCTATTGAGAGAGTCACCCTTGTAAAATCACATACATAAAATCTGAGATACTTTTTGGGTTGGGATTCAACCTTGTAATTGAGAGATTGTGAGATTGGGTGGGTTGCCCTTTAGCTTGTGAGGATTAAGTTCTTGAGTGTGGGACACTAAGAGACTGTAATTGCTCAAGGCGTGTATCTCAAATTCTCAATAGTGGAAATCCTCTAAGTGGGTTACTTGGAGGCGAGACGTACACCAGTGTGGTGGAACTCGTATATATCGGTTTGCAAATCTTCTCTTTCCTAATCTATTTAAATTTGTGCATTTAAATTGCTTGCTTAATTTGTTACGCTTAATAACTTTGTTATTCAAACTTCTTTATTATTCTCATTTAAGATTAAGTTTATCATCTTCTCTATATATATTTGTCAAAGAGCCAATTTCACAAGCATTTCAACAAAAAATTTTAATACTCAATTCACCCCCCTCTTGAGTAATTGAGGCCACTTAGTTAACAAGTAGAGCTCATTAGGCATTGTTTATGTGTGCTGATAACATGTTTTAAAAGTGTGCATGTGTATTGTTGTTTGTTAGTAGAGAGTAGAGCTCATTAGGCATTGGTTTTGTGTGTTGATAACATTTCTTTTATATGCATGTGTAATGTTGTTTGTTAGTGGAGAGCAGAGCTCATTAGGCATTGGTTTTGTGTGCTGATAACATGATTTTTTATGCATGTGTAATGTTGTTTGTAAGTGGAGAGCAGAGTTCATTAGGAATTGGTTTTGTGTGCTGATAACATGATTTTTTATGCATGTGTAATGTTGTTTGTTAGTGGAGAGCAAAGCTCATTTGGCATTGGTTTAGTGTGCTAATAACATGATTTGGGACTTAATACCTCTCAATATCATATACAATGCGTAGCATATATATTTATCTATACTGGGAAGTTTTCTGTATGTAACAGGCCGTTTCTAATTTTTGGAAATGTCTAGTTTACAGGGGAGACTCTGCCAAAATTTCGGCAGGCTCTCTTTCTTAGGGAACCTAAAAAAATGAAACTCAACTTTAATAATGTAGGGTTTAGTCGTGTGTGTACCCATTAGATTCCCGTTCAAGTTTCAAAACAACCAGTGGATGTACCGTGTTGTGTTAGATCTTGAATAGACCCAGTTGGACAGTTTGGTATGAATTTGTAACCAATAGGGCGTAACCCATCAATGTTGTATATGGTCTATCTTGAGACGTTGAATGTTCATTTGAAATTTTGGTTATGGTGTTTCGTATTGTCCCCAGGGTGCATGACTGCGTGCAGTGTTTCATACCGTATGTATCTCTGTGTACTCGGGGACCAATGCGAAATGCTGCTAAAATTTTAAATGAACATCAACGACACAAGATAGACCACATACAACATCTATGGGTTACGGATGGTTGCATATTCATACCGAAAGGGATAGGGCCCCACCAATTTGCAACATTAAAGAGATAGAGTGATTCATAACCGATAGTCTAATAAAATTTTAAAAATGTAAAGTAACAGAAATCGTGCTTGTTAGATATTGTAAATGGAGGTACCGGCAAATCGGTGATGCATATACAACCGACTAGATCGCAGTTGGTGAGTGACTGAGGAGTTTATGATGGGGCTATCGGAGTTCATTCTGTTCGCTACGGCAAACACGCCTGGATTTGAAGCGACTTAGAAGATTCGTTGTCCGTGCTCAAGGTGCAAATGCATGAGTTTTGAATATGCGGATGATGTCATGTACCACCTAACTGAGAAAGGGTTCATGGAAACATACCACTACTGGTACAACCATGGTGAGCAGTTACCGCCTAGACCATCAGGCATAACCGTGCAACAGTCTTACTATAAGGTTGGAGGAAACAGGGATACGTACAATAACATAGAATAAATGGTGATGGATCATGTTGGACCCTCCACCAGGCGTATGCTAGAACATGGTGACCAAGCAGGTCATGAAGACTCTGACAATGTAGAGGAGGATCCTAATCCGGAGGTGAAGAGATTTTATGATTTGTTAGCGGCGACTCAGACTCCATTGTGGGACGGGTGCAATAGTCATACTGAGTTATCCGCCTCCCTAGCTGCTTTAAGCCTAAAGGCAGATTATAATCTTTCTGGAGGTTATTTTAATACGATGGTCAATCTGATGGGTTCCACTATACCTAGTAATCATCGAATGCCAACAAACTTGTACCATGCTAAGAGACAAGTGGCAAACTTGGGGTTGGGTTGTGTGAAGATAGAGTGTTGTGTTGGCGGATGTATGCTGTTCAGAAATGAATTTGCAGATAAGAGTGTCACAAAATGTCTACATTGTAATGAGGAACGCTACAAAACCGTTAAAAGGAGAGGGAAGGTAACCCGGACGGCCAGGAAGAAAATGTGGTACTTCCCTATAACACCGCGTCTTCAACTTGTCCACGGCAAAACACATGCGTTGGCATGCTCTGAACTGAACACAAGAGGGGTTTCTTTGCCATCCTTCTGACGGGAAAGCATAGAAGTGTTTGGATGAGCTATATCCGGACTTTTCTGGCGAGCCACGCAATGTAAGACTTGGCTTATATACTGATGGGTTTAACCCGTTCGGTCAATACGGAAGAGCTTACGCTTGTTGGCCAGTCATACTGACCCCATACAATCTGCCTCCGGATATGTGTATGAAGAGGGAGGTCATGTTTCTATCTATACTGGTTCTAGGACCCAAAAATCCAAAGGTAAACATAGACGTGTTTTTGCAACCGTTGGTTGAAGAGTTATCATAATTATGGGATGTCGGGGTAATGACATACGATGCGTCTTTGAAGAACAATTTTATGATGTGTGCTATTTTGATATGGGCTATTAACGACTTCCCGGCCTACGGTATGCTTTCTGGATGGTCAACGTCTAGGAAGCTTGCTTGCCCTGTATGCATGGAACATACTGGGGGGGAATCACTCCCTGTTAGTGGTAAGACAAGTTTCTTTGACTGTCATAGAAAGTTTCTACCGTTGGATCACCCGTTTAAGAGAAACAAAATGGCTTTTAAGAAGAACAAGGTTGTTAATGAACCTCCACCCCGTAGAAACTGAGGGGGAATTTGAAACTGAAACAGACACAGAGTATGTAGTTGTTAAACATATATATATATATATATAGGTTTATATATATATCCTGAGACTAACCTTTCTTTTCATGATTTTTGACACAGATGACGGGACGTCAACTACTCTTCAGTAGGGGTGATGGGTCCAGGACCCCGGCATCCCGTCTGGGGACTCCCACCCCAGAGCAGGGAACCACTCCATCACCAATGCAGACAACTCCATCACCACCACAGCTGACCACCCCATCACCACCACAGCTAACCACCCTAGAGCAGACTCCTATAGTTGGTGGCTTGGAGGACCCTGGCCATCAGGTGACCCCACCTTCGGCATCCTCTCTGCCCATGTTAGTACCCGTGACGGCCGGAGATGAGTAAGTCACTAAAACTCAAATACTTTTATGTTATTTGTATGGTACTTTATTTTAAACTTTAGTGGAAAGACTTGTTGGTTTATTGTATGTTACTTTAATTAGTACTTGTATAGATTGAATTGTACTGGGAACTCTTCTGTTTGTAACAGGGTAACTATTAGAACTTGGAAATGTTACATTTACAGGGGAGACTCTGTCAGAATTTTGGGAGTCTCCCTAGATTGTATGTTGTTATACTCCTAATATAATTGTTGTCATTACAGCTTTGTTGATAGTAGTCGCACTTCCAAAACGATTACTAAGGTTTTGAAGGCCCAGTGGGATGGTCCATATATATCTTGGACGGATGCTGGGAAGGTTGTCCAAGATAGGTGGTTTGATACCTTCTCGGTAAGTTACCACATTAATTTGTTGTGATTTAATTTGTAAAATATACCTCTTATTAATTTTGAATTCTCATTTCATTTTACAGCATGATTATCAATAGGCAGAGGGTATGATTAATGAGATTAGGAAGGTCTTTGCCACAAAGACCTCCAAAATCATCAAGAGTACCCTTTGGAAGGTGAGGGACAAGGGTGAGCGCCCTCGTTGGATCTCGGAGGACCATTGGGACGGGATGGTCCAGATGTGGGGAGGTGTCCCGTTCCAGCAGGCGAGTGCTCGGAACAGGGCAAACAGAGCCACCGATGTTGCAGCCTCAGTTTACACTGGGGGTAGCATTTCAACCCTCGAGCACAAGAAAAGATTTGTAAGTATATTTATGTTAAACATTTCTATTATGATTCGTCTGACATGTTTACAAATAATAATCTCAATGTTTTTTGTCCACCACATGAGCTGAGGGAGCACCGGGAGCCTTCTTTGTTTGAGGTCATGCAAATGACCAAGAAGAACAAAGCCGGTGCATGGGTGAACCAGAAGACTATAGATCTAGCAGTATTTACTTTTAACTCACACATGCTTATAATTTACAAATTAGCTTACTAATCCTGCCCATGTTTTTGAATTTACAGGAGGCGTATCAGGCCAGGAGGGCCGAGAAGGAGGCGGACCTAGTGGCTTCGACTCCTGAAGAGGAGGTTCCTCCCACCCTCTCTTGTTCCGACGACAACGCCATCTATATGGAGGCTGTTGGCGGTGTGAACAAGATAGGGAGGGTCTTTGGGTTGGGTGGCGTTGGCACGCAGCTGGCAAAAAAGGGGAAGACCCCTTCCTCTTCCTCTTCGTCTGGTCTTCCGACTGAGGTTGTTCACGTAATTCAAAACCTGAACGACGAGCTACAGGAGGAGCGACGTCAGAGGTAGCTTTTGGAGGAGCGGGCCGAAGCGGGCCGAGGCGGACCGACAACGGGCCGAGGAGCAGCACGCTGAGACTCGTCGGTAACTTGCTCAACAGTAGGAGCTACTGATGCAGTTGATGGTGAGGCTACCTCCCCCCACTTCCCAGGCGCCCCCACCACCACCACAGGATCCCCCACCACCATGATTGTATTTTTATTATGTATACACATTGTATATTTGATTTACGGTTTTTATATTATATTTCATTCAGTATTTATTTTGTCATTTTTCATTTATTATGTTAATATTTATTGGTAATTAAATTCAAAGAAAAATGCCTTATTGTGATTATCATTAATAATTCAACCTATTTGATAAATAAATTTAATCCATTATTTTGTTTTTAGTAATAATTTAATATTTTAAAAAAATTATTCAAATTTAATTATAAAATTTTATCAGCTAATACAAAATATTAATCAATATTTTTAAAGTTAAATTAACAAAACCTATAAATATTTAACCAATTTTTTTAAAAAATAAAAATTCCCATTAGCGACGGACAAAGATGGTCGCTATATGGCTACCCAATAGCGACAGAGACAATTGGTCGCTGTATGGCTACCCATAGTGACGAATACAGGTGGTCGTTGTATGGCTACCCATAGCAACGGAGACAGGTGGTCGCTGTATGGCTACCCATAGCGATGGAGACAGGTGGTCGCTGTATGGCTACCCATAGCGACGGGCCTTAAGTGGTAGCAGTGTGGCTGTTAATAGCGACGGCTAAAAGTGGTCGCAGTGTGCTGTACATAGCGATGAATGTGTGAGGTCGTTGTATGGCTACTAATAGCGACGTCAAATCTCCGTCGCTATATGACCTCTAGTAGCGACGGTTACCTGGTTGTCGCTGAACGTGCTCAGTTAGCGACGACTGAAGTAAGTGAACCAGAGACCATATTAGCGACGGCGTTATGCCGTCGGCACTGTAGCGACGGCGTCTCTGTGGTCGCTGACCTATCTTCGATGAAGGTTTTAGTGACGGGCGTATGGCCGTCTGAAATACCGTCGCTAGTACTCTTAGCGACGACCTTGGCATGGATTAGCGACCATTTTTGTCCGTCGCTAACAGGCATTTTTTTAGTTGTGGTTGTCAGGTAGAAATGAATTATTTTCATCATATATTTATAATTAAGGGAAAGGTAAAATTCAAAAGGAATGTGCAGATTGAAAGAAGAATACTTTTAAAATCAATGTCATATATACCTTAAGCTGGATTTTAATCTTAACTCATGAATTTGTAAAAGTAACCTTATATTAAAAAATATAAAAAAATTATATTAATTATGAAATAAATTATATAATATATATTTAATAAGTTATTATTTAGTTGACAACACATACTAATTTTATGGGAAGAAATACTAAAATGACGAATCCTAAGGCAAAGTCACTAAGGCAGGTCTTCAAAATTTGATAAAAACAAATGACTTCAAAGATTCTTTTTATTGTCATTAACTTAAGTCACATTTAGCGATGACTTTATGTCATTGTAAAAAAGAATAATACCAAAATTTAGGTAACATAATCTTGCAACCCATGAGAGACAAAGATAAGTCTCACCATTAGACTACCTAACACATTTAAAAAATATAATATAACTATATATTGTTATACTACATTCGTAAAATGTATATTCATTAATAAAATCTATTTTCAAATAAATATTCATGTATTTTTTTATTCATTATTCCAGTCATTTTAAATTTCTCCCATGCTCCGATAACTTAACTCAACATATACTTTGCATAAATATTGTTTGTTTGAAAGTTCTAGGTCTTAATCGGTAAAAATATACATATGAGTGTAGAAAATGTACATGTGTTTCTAAACTTGACGTAATTGTATGCATGTTATTATAAAGCATATACTGTTAGCCCAGGTGGCCTCTAGGAAACTCAAGAGGGGGGGTGAATTGAGTAAGTTAGGAACTTTCTCACTAATAAATTTCTCCTCTAAAAACTCAATATGCAATGATATGTGATTTGAATAATAATGCTTAAGACATAAAGAGGTAATCGATTATGTAATAAGGGTAATCGATTACTTAAATATGGTAATCGATTACGTTGCTGAGGTAATTGATTACATTTATTTGAAATCATGTAATTTAAAATTCATTTAATTATAATCGATTACACTAATGAGGTAATCGATTACATTCCATCAGAATGTATGAAAATTTAAAACCTTTTTATATTAATGGCCGTACTTTCTTTTTATAGAGTCTTACTTTAATTATGCCTTGGTCTTGGATCTTCATTCTTGATCTCTGGCATTGGCCTTGTCATTATCAAAATCCTTCATGGTCTTCATTCTCCCCCTTTTTGATAATGACAATATTTCATTGATTTCATGACTGTTTTTGTGCTTGACATGGTATACTGAATCTTCAAGTCTTGCGTCCATGTTGTTAATCACGTCTTGCATATATGTTGTTGATATCAAATTGTTAATCATGTCTTGTATATATGTTGTTGATATCAAAACCTTAGTTCTTCATTCTCCCTTTTTGATATTGACAACATTTCCTGAGAAGAAAAATAAACAGCATGCAAGATACAAGATTTTCTCCCCCTTAATTTTGGTTTAGTTGACAAGGTTTGATTGATTTTTTTTATTTTGCTTCTCATATATTACTCCCTCTTTGTCAATGGCAAAAAGAATATAAGAGCATAAAGTTTTAGCAGAGAGTGATGCACCTTGTTGTTTGATGTCACTCGTTATTTTGATATTGCTCTTTGTTACTTGTTGATTGATAGATGCTTCAAGAAATGTGTTGACTTTTCTTGTGGGTAAGAGTTAACCCTTAAGTGCCTCCCATCAATGATAATTCCTGCACCATTATAAACATTTGATCTTGGTACCTAAATTTTCTTGGGTCCTTGTGGGTTAGACGTGGATAATATATTCTTAGGAACCCAAATCATTTTTGTCTCAGTATAACCTTTGTTCCTAATATGACATGTTGATGCACTATGACCTTTTCTCACATAATGAGAGAATTTAACAAATGGGCTAGTTGAGGTCTTTTGTGAAATAAAGAAATTTTTCTATAACTTTTGCTTTTTGGAAGAATCAGATCCTAGTTCTGCTTTAAAATGACATTTTTGTTTTCCAAGGAGTATATCTAGGTTGTCTCTTCCCATAGTAAATTTAGCTAATTTATTTTTTAAGTCATTTATCTCTAGAATATGCTTTTGACATGTTGAGCATGTATGACTATTAGTAGTTTCAGTCTTATACATAGTTTCTAAGTTTTCCTTTTCTATTTTAACCTGTCCTAGTTCTTGATTGAGTTTTGATAAGTTTTCTTTTAAGCTCAGGTTAGTGCTTTTGATGTTAAAATTTTTTTTAGCTAACTTTTGATACTCATTATGAAGATCTTCAAATATATCTTGCAATTCATCAAAAGTAGGGTTTGAATCTATTACCTCTTCAGTATTTGCCATTAGGTAGAGATTCATTTCTGTTGTTCAAGTGGCCTCAATACTCAAGAGGGGGGGTGAATTGAGTTATAAAACTTTTGCTTGGAATGCCTTTGAAATTGATTTCTATAACCAAGTTTATGAGATTGTGCAAGTGAAAGCAAGTAACAATGATATGCAATGCACTACAAGAGGTAAGTATTGTTGAGGCAATTTAGCAAACACTTGGTGTGCAATATCTAAAGTAAAGCAAATTAAGCAAGTTCAAGTGTGTTCTTCTTAACCAAACAATACCAATCAGCAAATATGCAATATATGGAAATAAAAGAGTAAGGAAGAGAAGCTTGCAAACCGATGTAACGAGTTCCACCCAATCCGGTGTACGTCTCGCCTCTAAGCAACCCACTTAGAGGATTTTCCACTATTGTAGACTAGAGATACAACTTTGAGCAATTGCGGCTTCCTAGTGTCCCACACTCAAGAACCCAATCCTCACAAGTATAAGGGCAACCCACCCAATCTCTCAATCTCACAATATCCCAAAGGTTGAGTCCACAACCTTTGTAACCACTCAATCCTAGAGTGAACAACCACTCAACCTAGAGTGAATAACTTTGTGTGTTTGGAGTTTGTGTTTACAATCAATATACTCTCTTGATAGAGCAGATATACAAGTGAAAAGCTCTCCAAATTCTAATCTCTCAAGATGAGAGGATATACAATTGAAAGTACAAAAATGCAAGAGATAGGCTTACAAAGCACAAAATAGAGCTATGAATTGTTGCTACTTGGTTATTTCTTTGTGCTTGTCTTCCTCTTCAATTTATAGACCTAAGATTGCTGTTGAAGAGTGCCCTAGTCCCTCATAGCCGTTGCAGTTAGTGGAGATTTGAAGAATGGTGGAGACATGACCTGGTTTCCCACTTAAATCTGTTTTTCCACTATCGCAATCGATTACACCCTCGCGTTGTAATCGATTAGCTTCAAGTCAGAGAGTCACTAATCGATTATCTCATTACCTGTAATCGATTAGCATCTTGTATCTGATGCATTTAATTTGTCTTCGCAGCATCCTAATCGATTAGCATGTCTTGCAATCGATTACCTTAAATTCCAGTGGCTTCCTAATCGATTATATGGCTCTCTTAATCGATTAGCATGTGTGCCTGATGCATTTTATTCCATTTTTTTTTTGCTGTAATCGATTAATCTCGAGTGTGCAATCGATTATCTTAATTCCAGTGAGTATCTAATCGATTGTGTGGCTTCCTTAATCGATTATCTTCAACTCTGATGCAATTTCTTCCAAGACAGAAAGCTTCTAATCGATTATCATTTATGGCCTAATCGATTAGCTTCGCTGTTTCTTCAATTCTGATTTCATGTCTTTGTTTTTGCATTGTTTCTTCAAGAGTACTTGTCATTATCAAAATCCTTGCACATCTTTTGGACCTGTTAACATATTCAAACACAATTTCTTCATGGTCTGATTCCTCGGACGAGCTTAGATCATTTTTATCCCAGGCAATATATGCTCTTCTTTTATTTTTGGGATACTTTTTCTCTCGCTTGTCAAACTTCTTATTTAGTGTCGGACACTCCATTTTCATATGTCCATATTTTCTGCATTCAAAGCATTTTGGACCTTGGATAGATTCATCATTTTTGAAGGAATTCTTGCAGTTTGGCTTCCTTTGTCCTTCCTTTTTCTTTAGAAACCTGTTAAATTGTTTAACAAATAATTTAAGGTCATTATAATCATTTATACCTTCTTCATCATCATCTTCTTCATCATCTTCTTCATCACTTTCTTCAATGGTTGATGATGATGCTTTTAGAGCAATACTTTTCTTCTTTTTGTTGCTTTCCTCATGTTGATTCAATCTTTCAAGCTCGAGTTCATGCTCTTGTAATTTTCCAAAGAGTGTTGCAAGGGACATGCTTGATAAATCTTTTGATTCTGATATAGCAGTTACTTTTGGTTGCCATTCCCTGTTCAAACATCTTAATACTTTATTAATCAAATCTTCATTTGAAAAGGTTTGTCCTAAGCATGCAAGATGATTGATTATATGAGTGAATCTCTTTTGCATGTCTTGTATGCTTTCATTGTTGTTCATTCTAAACAACTCATACTCCCTAGTCAGGGTGTTTATTCTAGACCTTTTCACTTCACTTGTTCCTTCATGAGTTACTTCTAGAATATCCCATATTTCTTTTGTTGTTTTGCATATGGATATTCTAAAGTACTTGTCCATTCCTAAGGCAGAAGTTATTATATTTTTGGCCTTTAGGTTATATTGGACTTTTGTTTTATCCGCATCATTCCATTCACTTCTTGGTTTAATCATGGTTACTTCTCCAACTACTTTAGTTGGTATGAATGGACCATTTTCAATGGAGTCCCATATGTCTATATCAGTAGCTTCTATGAATATTTGTATACGGGTTTTCCAATATTGATATCCTACTCTGTTAAATACAGGAGGTCTATGTATGGAGTTTCCCTCAGGAAAGATGGGATTGAAAGAGGCCATGGATCTTCTTGAGGTTGTTAAACCTTTTCCAAGATACTAGCTTTGATACCACTTGTTAGCCCAGGTGGCCTCTAGGAAACTCAAGAGGGGGGGTGAATTGAGTAAGTTAGGAACTTTCTCACTAATAAATTTCTCCTCTAAAAACTCAATATGCAATGATATGTGATTTGAATAATAATGCTTAAGACATAAAGAGTTTAAGGGTTAGAGAAGTGCAAATAGAGATTTATACTGGTTCGGCCAACCACTGCCTACGTCCAGTCTTCTCAAGACACCCTTGAAGAAATTCACTATAATCAAATCCCTTGATTACACCACAATGGGGACTCACACCCGATCATAAATGCCTTGGATGCTACACCACACTCAAGCACATCACCCTTGGATGCTTCACCACATCCAAGAACATCACCCTTGGATGCTTACACCACATCCAAGAAGAACACCCTCAAAGATACACCACTCTGAATATCAATCTCACTTTAGAGATAAAGAACTCTACAAGAAAACTCTCTTAAAGAGTATGATGAACAAATTGAGGAACAAGAAAGAGTAATAACTCTATTAAGAGAATATGGCCATTATTGCTCTTAAGAAAAGATTGGAAGTATTTGGTGTGTCTTTTTGCAAATGATGGGCATCCCTATTTATAGGAGTAGAAATGCCTTCAAGAGGTGTGAAATTAATGAATAAAATAATTGGAAAGGTACCTCTTGGATAAAATAATATTTTGTGAAAAGTTATAATGTTTCAACATGATTTTTTATGAAAGGATGCAATGTTTCATGCTTTCTGATCACGTTGTAATCGATTACATAAAAGAGGTAATCGATTACTTCCTTTTAAAATCTGTTTTAAAACATAACGTTCATATTGTAATCGATTATATAATGAGGGTAATCGATTACTTAAACATGGTAATCGATTACATTGTTGAGGTAATCGATTACATTTATTTGAAATCATGCAATTTAAAATTCATTTAATTGTAATCGATTACACTAATGAGGTAATCGATTACATTCCATCAGAATGTATGAAATTTTAAAACCTTTTTATATTAATGGCCGTACTTTCTTTTTATAGAGTCTTACTTTAATTATGCCTTGGTCTTGGATCTTTATTCTTGATCTCTGGCATTAGCCTTGTCATTATCAAATCCTTCATGGTCTTCATATACTTGGTGAAAAAAAAAGAAATCGGCATTTTATGAATAGAGATTGGTCGAAATTGTCAAATATTTTTATATTAATTTTAACTTATTAAAAACATAACAATCAAAACTAATAAAACACAAAATAAAAAAAATGAAAAATAGATTAAGAAGCACGTTAAAATAAATATATTTAACCCTTTATCTATCATTTATTATATTTCATATCTTTTTTTCGTAACTTTCTCTTTAGATACCAAAAACCACCTATAACTATGATGTCTACTCGTCATTTTTTGTACACAATATTCTTAATACTCTTAAGAAAATGAAGATAAAATATAGCTATTGTTTTAGAATTAAAATTACTGATTCAAAATTGTTAGTGTAATGGCTGTGAAGTTCTAATTATACTATTAACTATAAGATTCATCATAAACCTTATGCCGGGGTCAGTAATAACCCTTTGGATCTACTTTATGACCTAGAAAAATAAAAATTATTCATTTTAAGAGACTAATTAAAACTAACATAGAAATTAGTTGAAAGGTAATACATTAGTTTATTAAATTAAGATGTATTGGGTAAAACTAGTTGTTAAATATAACATGGTATAAAGATATATATATATATATATATATATATATGTATATATATATATATGTATGAGTGATTTTTAAAAATTATCAGTGAGAATAAAAATGTAAATTATAAAATAAATTGAAACTTATAAGCTCATAAACCATTTCAAGTAGCTTTTCAAAATAAATAAATAAATTATAAGTTATTAAAATGTGCTCATTTAACAACGAGGACAATTTTGTGTAACAAGTTTTTAAGGTTGTAAAATAAACTACAAACTAACTTAAATAGTTAGTCATTACCTTAACAAATGTAGCATGTTTAAGTTAATATATTAAGTTTAGGTTAAGTGATATACACATAAAAAATGGAATGTTTAAGTAACACTACATTGGTAAAGTTCTGAGCACCTACATCTGAATTTAATCTTTGTCCAAATTTTTTAATTTACAAAGGTTATTGGGTAGAAACATATTATTTTATCATCTATTTATAAGTAAGGGAAAAGTAAAATTCAAGAGGAATGTGCAATTTGAATGGAAAATACTCATAAAGTTAATGTCATACATAACTTAAATTGGATTTGTAATCTTAACTCATGAATTTGTAAAAGTAACCCATATTAAAATATATAAGAAAATTATATTAATTATGAAAGAAATTATACAATATAAATTTAATAAGTTATTATTCTGTTGACAACACATGCTAATTTTATAGGAAAAAGTACCGAGATAACGAATTTCTAAGACAAAATCACTAAGGGTGGGTCCCCAAAATTTGATAAAAAAATAACTTCAGAGATTTTTGTTATTGGACTCGTTTGTTTAAACTTATTTTAAGATATAAGTGTTTTTTTAAAAAAAGAACTTACTTTAAATTTTAATGTATTTGTTTAAAGTTTTAAAAATAAGCAAAAGGTGAAAATAAGTTAATTTTAGCTTATTTTAAGAAGCAACTCTGATCTACTTATTAAAAAAGTACTTAAAAATAAGTTTAAACAAACGAGCCTCTTGTCATTGACTTAAGTCACATTAGTGATGACTTTATGCCATTGCAAAAATTAATAATACCAAAATTTAGGTTACTTAATCTTGCAACCACGAGAGATGAAAGAAAAGTCTTACCATAAACTTCTTAACATGTTTTAAACATATAATGCAACTATATGTTTGTTATACTATATCCATAAAATTATATCTATTAATAAAATCTATTTTCAAAATAAATATTCATGTCTTTTTTTACATTTATTATTCCAGTTATTTTAAATTTCTCCCATGCTCTAATAACTTAACTCAACATATTCTTTGCATAAATATTATTTTTTGAAAGTTCTAGGTCTTCTTAATTGGTAAAAGCATACATATGAGTGTAAAAAATCTACCTTGATGTGTTTCTAAACTAGATGTAATGGTATGCATGTTATTAGAAAGCATATACTTATGAAAAAAAAGAAACCAACATTTTGTAAAGAGATACTAGTTGAAATTGTCAAATCTTTTTTTATACTAATGAATAACATAACAATCAAAACTAATAAAAACACAAAATAAACAAAACTAAAAATAGATAAAAACATGTTAAAATAACATATATTTAACCCTTTATCTATCATTTATTATATTTTATATTTTTTTTGTATTTTGTTTGTATCTTTCTCCTTAGATACCAAAAACCATGGTTTTTGTACACCTATTTTATATTTTATATTTTATAGGTGGCCACCTATAACTATGATGTTTACTCGTCATTTTTTGTACACAGTGTTCTTAGTGCTTTAAAAAAATAAAAAAATATAGATAAAATATAGCTATTGTTTTAGAATTAAAATTGCTGATTCAAAATTGTTAGTGTAATGGGTGTGAATTTCTAATTATACTATTAATCATTAGATCGATCATAAACTTTGTTTCAGGGTTAGTAATAACCCTTTGGATCTAGTTTATGACCTAGAAAAATAAAAATTATTCAGTTTAAGAGACTAATTAAAACTAACAGATAAGTTGGTTGAAAGGTGTTACATTAGTTTATTAAATTAAGATGTATCAGGTAAAACTAGTTGTTATATATAAAATAATATAAAAGATATATTTTTAAATAGATATAAGTGATTTTTTAAAAAATATCAGTGAGAATTAAAATGTAAAATATAAAATAAACTTGAAAGTTATAAGCTCATAAACTATTTCAAGTAGCTTTTCAAAATAGATAAATAAATAAATTATAAGTTATTGAAATGTGCTCATTTAATAAAGAGGACTATTTTATGTAACAAGTTTTTAAGGTTGTAAAATAAAGTACAAAGTAACTTAAATCGTTAGTCATTACCTTAATGAATATAGCATGTTTAACTTAATATATTAACTTTTTGTTAACTGATATACACATAGAAAACACAACAAAATGGAATGTTTAAGTAACACTACATTGGTAAAGTTCTGAGCACCTGTATCTGAAGCTTGAAGAGACCAAAAGATGGGTTGAATGAGACGATGGATATTAGAGATGAAGGGCATGAGAAGGAGGATACAATTCCACATTGTGCTGATAAGGTAATCTCTTACAAAGATTCTTGTATGTTGGAGGAGTGGAACCCAGAAGAGATTATTGCCATGCTTATAGAGGATTTGAATCTTACTGGAGAAGACACAAGGTTGGATTCTTCTGAGCCATAGAACCTGAGTCCAATAGTACAGGTGCGGATAAATGAGTATGAGCAGTGGTGCACTCCTAGGAAGTGTTCGGTGATAGTGAAGCTTCTGGAGGAAAATGTAGGATTTTCTTTTATGTAAAACCGCCTTAAATCTTTATGGGCAAATAAAGGTGACTTCCAATTGATTGATATGGAAGATGGATACTTCACTGTAAATTTTGGCGAGGAAAAGGACTATAAACATGTCTTGTTCAAAGGAACATGGATTATTGTGGGACACTATCTATTAGTACAAAGATGGAGGCATTTTTTCTCCATACTAGATGATAAAATTCAAAAGGTAGCGGTGTGGGTTCGTATTCCATGTCTCTCACTGGAACTCTATAATTGAAATATGCTATGGAGAACTGGACAACAATTAGGCACTATGCTGAAAATGGATTAGGCTACGTCTATCCACTCGCAGGGAAGATTCATTTAAATCTGTGTGAAGGTTAATTTGTTGTGCCCTCTTGTATCATTCTTTTTGGTCTTAGGAAGACAGTTCTTGGTGGAATAAGAAGGTCTTAATTTGATCCGCTTCTAATGCGGAAAATATGGTCATCACCAGATGTGATATTAACAGTGAAAAATAGCGTAGTAAAAGGAATAGATGGTGAGGAAACTGACATGATAGTATCAGAATATATTGTTGGAGTTTTGGAACCTACATCCAGATTGAAGGCGAAGAGCATAGAATTGGTTACTTCTAGTGATGACGACGTAATTATAAGGGATATAATTGATATGCCCACTTTTGGTCCATGGATGGTTGTTAAGAAACCTGCAAGGAAAAAGTCTGGGATGTTGGATGTGAATTCGTCACATGGCCCTTCTTTAGGTCCCACTAGAACTGGATCACGCTTTGACTAGTTAATGACTGAGATTGAGATGCGTAATCCAACATGGTTAATCCGTCTGACATGCATAATGCGCTAAACAATGGGAAATCCCATGCTTCCCATGCATGTGAGGTCGTACGTAAACCAACTAAGGGAACACCCAAGCCTTCAATGTTCACACTCGTAAAGATGACCAAAAGAATATGAGCCCCTCATTTTCTAGAGTTAAAGAAACCATTACCACCTCTAAATGTAAGCACGAGATTAGATGCCAGGAATCCTTTTGATGAGGATGTTTTAAACTACCTAATTTAGAATGAGAAGGAGCAATGGAACATTATGTTGAAGAATCCATTCTAATCCCTGTTGAAGACTTGTTACTCCTAGAGCTAAGCTCTTCTTCGCATAGGAATGGAAGTCCTCTAGAGTCATGTTTATGGCAAACAGTGTTAATAAATAAGGAAGTGCTACTAGTAACTAAGAAGGATTCTCAATTGGATCAAGGTATCTCTTATTTGAGTGAAACCAAGACCAATAGGTCCGTATGAACTGCCTGGTCTAGAATTATAGGGGAGCTGGAGCCAAACGCTTCCCAATGATGATAAAAGATTTGGTTTCTCAGGTGTACAGAAAGTGGATATGTTAGGGTTTTTTAATAGTATTTGGTGCCTATGGAATGAGTCATCTTGGTCTGTGGGTTTTATTGGCGCCACAACTTAATGCATTTATCTCCATATTAGAGAGGGTGATACTCGGGTTTGGTTCCTTAATGTTGTATATGCTGCACCACAACCCTAGACCCATGTAGCCTTTAGGATAAACACTGTAATGTTACGTCTACCTTGTCATTACCAGGGTGCGTAGTAGGGGACTTCAACTCAATTCTTTATGAGTATGAGAAAAAAGGTGAGGGGCAGGAGAATAAATCCCAACTTAGAAATTTTACTAATTGCATAGAGGATTACACAAATGGCCCTTTCTTTACTTAGAAAAGATGTGAAGTGAAAGAAATACTTGATAGAGTTTTATCATCAAGCTCCTAGAGAGAGTATTTCTTGGAAGCCATAGTGACTTCTTTAGCCTTGCCAAAATCAGATCACTACGGGATTTGGATTAAACCAAGAGGACAACATTGCCATTATTAGGAAACAGACTTAAAATTCCATTCTATGTGGTTGGCTCATGAACATTTCAATGAGAAAGTGAGGAAACTATGGAAAACAGATGCTAATTGGTCTGTAAATATTGATTCTTTTACTCAAGGGATCCGCAAATAGAATTATGAAGTGTTTGGTGATATTTTCATATAGAAGAAAACACTCATTCTCAGAATTGAAGGCATTGACAACAAACTTATCTCTTAGTGGAACCTATTTTTGACTTCTTTAAGGAAGAAACTATGGATTAAATATGAACAAATCATTTTCCTTGAAGAAAATTATCGGGCCCAGCTTGCAAAGGTGGAATGGTTGAAGCTTGGCGATAGAAACACATCCTACTACCATCGGGTAGCTCTTATTAAAAGAGCTAAAAAGATTGAAGCTATTAAAAATGAAAATAAGGATTGGATATATGATGAAGAGGAAATCAATCACTGCCTAGTTAACTTCCTTAAAAATATTTATACCCCCAAGGTCCGTTTGCATCATTCTTCTTGGCCATTCGTTCATACCGGATTCTTGAGTAATACATTAGAGGCTCTTAATTCATTACCATCTAGATTGGAAGTGAAGACTATTCTATTTAAAATGGGTTCTCTGAAAGCACCTAGATCAGATGGTATTCATATCATCTTCTATAAATCTCAATGAGATTATCTTGCTTCTTTGATTATGTCTCTAGTACAGGATCTATGGTTGAATCTGGTGAGGACACAACCATAGGACTTATTTTAACTAAAATAATTATTTTGTTTCTTTTATATATTTTTTTCATTATTTTAGGTCAAGGTTAGAGAGCCTTATTGGGCTATAGGTTTGGGCCTTATATGGTCATCTTTACCTTGTAAGTGTTTTTGGGCCTTGTATTTGGCTACCTTTCTTAATTTTCTTTAGTTTTAGTGTTTTTGGTCTTAGGAGATAGTGAAGCTCATTAGGTTAGAGCAAGTGCCACTCCCTTAGCCTATATAAGGCATGCTCTCCTTTGTAATACACACACCTTGAATTGAGAGAATACATTGAGTATTTGTGGAGTTGAATTTTCTTCCTTAGTTTTAGCTAGGGTTTGTTAAACTTTGGCAAACTCTTTTCCTAGGGTTTCCTCCCATAGGTGGTGAGATTAAGGCTTATCCTCTTTAGGTGGCGCATCCCTTTTCCTTTTTCCTTATTTTCCATTTGTAAAATCTTAATCCTTATTTTCTTTTATCAAAAGAGAAAGAAGAAGAAGAAGAACTAGATCCTTCTTCCTACATCATGTAGTATCTAGACCCTAAGGTTCTTTTTCGTCATTCTTCTCTTTAATTTATGTTTTTTTTTGGGTTTTTTATTTGTTGGAAATTTTGATTTTTTTTGTTATTCACCTTTTATATGCCTTGTTCTTATTAAGAAATCATAAAAAGATAAAAAATACATATTTCCTATATCTTTTCTTGTTTCCTTTGATTTTATTTATGCATATTGATTGAGTCATTGTCAAATTAAAGTAATATATATTATTTATATGCTTTAGGTTCTGAGTTTGTGCACCATTAATGTTCAGTTTATGTCATAAAAATTTGATCTTGAAAGTTTTAATTTCCTAGAGCTAATATTAGGTCTTGATGCATCTTTGGAGCCTTATCATTGTCTCTAAGTTTTTTTTTGTTTTACTCTATGAGTAGTGTGCTAAATTCTAGGCAATTAAAAATAATTTTTTTAATTGGCTTAAGGCTCTAAATCCTTGGCTATCTCACTTTTAGGTGTTATTTACGCTCAAATTTTAGGCCTTGTTAGATTCTTTCCATAGTTTTCTTCTTGGATTGATTTTACATTTTTTTGTCTAGCAGAATGTGATCATTTAAATATGAATTTTGCATATTATTTTCTTGAATTTTAATTGTCAAAAAATATTTTCCTTCCATGCTTATCTCATATGGAAAAAGATGCATGCTTATGTGTAAGTAAAGAGTGCTAAAATTGAATTTTGTGTTTTGTTTCTTGGTTTTAGTTTTGGGCCTTTGTGTTGATATTTCAAGTGCTATAAAAAAATTAGAATTTAAAAAGAGAAAAGAAAGAATTATTAGTAACAAAAAGAGTAAAAAGAAAAGCTTGAACCTTTGTTCAAAAATTCCAAAAGTTTGAAGTGTCTTTTCATAAAATTTGAAAAAAAAATAAAAAGTGAGGGTACTTTATTTGCAATTGTTTGAAAGCCTAATTCAATTTTGTTAAATTGCCTAAGAAATATTTCAAAATTCAATTTGTATAATTGGCCTTTTCTTACACAAAATGTGCATTCTAGGTTTCTAGGTCTTATTTTGTATGCTTGCTTCTTTTATGCATTTAATTTTTTTGCTTGTCTAGGTTTTGTCTAATTTTTTTTTGGTCTTGGCAATTATATTTCTAAAGTATAATCTTCATTCATTTTCTCTTTTATTGCTTTGAGTTATTCCTCTTGTCATATAAAATCCAATTTGAGTTACCTTTTCTAATTTCACTTTTGTTGTTTGTCTTTATCTCTTCTAAAGTTTTGTCTTAGTGTTTTCATACCTTTTGCATTCTTTTGAGATAAGTCTTAATTCAATATCTTGGGGATAGTGATAGCCAACCGCAAGCACACGGGGTATCACGTAATAAAAAGAATATCGTTCCCATAGAGATTGTGCCCAATTACCGGTTTTAACAACGATTCAATTATCTAGAGAAATCAATTCAATTTAATGAGGACTTAAAGGGCGTAAAAGCTAAATTACTAATAAAAAACTCAGAGCCTTATCAGAAAGAAAATTCAATCACCTTTTTTAAAAAATCAATCGAAAGAAACCTCTTAGGAATTTAGGGGTTCAAATGTGAGTACCAAATCTAAGTGTGATTCATCTCTTCAATTATGCAATTTCATTTTTAAGGTAGGTTTCCCTGAATCAATTAATAACTTCCTCTCGAAACCTTATTAATGTACCTAATCGCCAAAGAACAATGTTTAATTTGCCAATTAACTCCGTTACACTTATAAGTGAAAACCTAATTAATTCCTCAAATAGTTTCTTTTACTCTCGTAACTCAAAACTATAGTTTCAATTTCATGTTTTCCAAATCACATTTCAATCTTTCAATTACCCATCTAATTTATTAAAATTTATGCTTATTTCTAAGACTTATAGAAGTATTAAGAATCCATGAAATTGAATAGAATGTGAAATTTATTAATTGAAGGATGAAGAACACTTAATTCTGATACAGAAACATACTACCCCTTAATCCCAAGAATAAAGTTTAGTGTGCCATAACAAAGATGAATACAAAGCCACAATACAATAAATCAAGCCCCAACATGGAAAGAAATTGAAAACAAAAACTAGGGATCAGAAAATAGAAGAGAAACCCTCACTATGTCTCCTAAATCTCTTCCCTAATTCTACAGATTGATGCTCTTCAATGTTGTTTCTTGAGAATCTCTTCAATTGTCTTCAAAAAGCCCTCTCTTTTTCTTCCTAAAACTCTTTAAAAACTGACTTAATTCATTCCAATACGTTTTCCCCTTTATTTGTTTCAAAAAACTACTCCACAAAACAAGGAAACCACTAATCGTGCAAAATCCACTGGCAGTGGAAAAACCCACAGCCAGGGGATCGTGACAGGGGTCTAGGAAATGCAATTTTTCTCCTCTAGGTAGAGTACTCCACGGCCAGTAGGAAAAAACACGGCCAATGGTTTTAAGGGCAGAGAGAAACACAACCAGTGGGAAATTCCACTGGCAGTGGATTTTTTAGAGCCAAGAGAACCACCTTCCAGAGAGAACCATGACAAGTGGAATTTCCCACTAGTAGTGGGTTTTTCTTAGCTTTACCAAAATACTCTTTTCAAGTTTTTTAGGTCCCAGAAAGTTCCCTTTGATGTATTCTTCCTTCATAGAGCATTCCAAAGGTCGATAGGTTTTTATTCTTGAGATTTTTGTGGCTTGAACTCCTTTCCATTCATCCAACGCTTCATCAAATGTCTCTTTTTTCATGTTTATAAGCTTGTAATAAAGCTTTTCCTGTAAAACTGATACAGTCGAGTAACATGTGCGGAATGAAAGAAAACAATTAGAATAAAGGGGGAAAACTAACACAATTAAACTAGAAAACTCAAACAAAACACCATGGAAACTAATGCAAACTAAACACCTAACAGGTAGCATACTTGGAATATAATGGTAAGAGTGACAGTGCTAGAGGTTAAGGAACTTGAACCAATTTGGAGGAGTGGTGAGAGTAAAACACTAGAGTGGAGTGACCATCTTTTTACTTTACTATCTTAATTATGCTAATTTTTTGTGTTCTTAAGCTTGTGCCATGGTGGTATAGGAGCTTGACAACTTGAAGACAATTGTACTGGAAGAAAAGCATTGTAAAAAAATACAAAAATATTGTTATTTTTGTGGACTTTGGTTTATTTAGTTGATTAGGAGTAGTGCGCTTAGGTATTAGTCTACTTTTGTGCGCCACGACTAGTTTTGCTTTATTTGCTTTTGTTATTTTTTTCCTTTTGCTTACTTTGTTACTTGTCATTCTCATCTCTTGTATCGTACCATATCTTCTTCTAGGTAAGATATAACACCTAACATGTTTGAGGTTTTAATTGAACAACTAGGTGTCCTTAATTTTAAATTAGATTCTTATGAGGTTAAGAATAATTCTACCAAAGAAAAAGATAAAAAAAGATAAAAAAAGGTTCTTGACGAAGTTCATAAGAAGTTAAAAGAAATTTGGGATAATATTTTAGAATATGATACCAATGGAAATAAGAAAATAAGTTTGTGTCATAATGAAAAAGAAATATCAAAGTTAAGACAAAAGCATAATACATTTATAGATGAGAAAATGAAACTTTAATTGGAATGGGTATGATAGGTATAAGAAAAAGAAAAAAAATAGTCAAATGTGAAAATAAAAATAGAGAACATAAGAGCTTGCCTTTAAACAACTTTAGTGTTTCAACAAAGAGTCGTCTTGATCATAGTTTGCATACTCCTTTGACTAATAATAGTTTCTCCATCCCAATCATTAGTGATAGTCTTCCTGTCATTAGTGATAGTTTTCCTCTTTCATACATTCTCTCTAAACCTCAGGAAGACCATAAAATGGTAGAAAAATCCTTTCACATTTCACTTATTCCTAGTAAAAAAAGTGGTCAATCGTAGTTCATAGTTGTCTTAGGGTTAGTTCTAGGATGTATGTAATCATAATATGATTTTATAGGATTAACATATGTATTTACTCTTTTGATTGTCATTCCCAAGAGTCATTTTATATGTTATCATGCTGCATAGTAGGATTTTTAAAGGATTAACATTTTGTCCATCTTATCACATGTCTATTTCATGCATTGTCAACCTTATCTTATCTATGATCATGTTGATCTTATTCATTTTCATAAAGGATTATATCATGAACTAGTCCTTCTGATCTTATTCATTTTCATAAAGGATTATATCATGAACTAGTCCTTCTATGCTTGTGTTGCTACAAATAGCTCATAGTTTATATTCTATTACATACTATGATCCTTTTAAAGCATCATTTTCATTCATGATTTTTGATCTGCCTTTGTTCCAAATAGTATCACATGATCATACCTCCCTATTATCTTCCACATCTCTCATATATTGTATCAATAACCTCATTGTTAGGATGCTTGACATACCCCATAGTTTTGCATGTGTATTTTTATGGGAATATCTCATTGCATTTTATAATGATTATTTTGTTTTGACCATGTCTTAAATAAAAGGTTAGTTTTTGACCCTGGTTGAATACTTTCCTAAAATTCTTCAATTTTTTAATTTTTTTTAAAATTTTTCTCTCTTTTATCATAAGTGGTCTCATTACTCTCTTTGTTTTTATAGATTCTCATATCTTACATTCAAGGACAAATCATTTTTAAGAGAGGGAGCATGATGAAGACACAACCAGAGGATTTATTTTAACTAAAATAATTCTTTTGTTTCTTTTATATATTTTTTTCATTATTTTAGGTCAAGGTTAGAGAGCCTTATTGGGTTATAGGTTTGGGCCTTATATGGTCATCTTTACCTTTTAAGTGTTTTTAGGCCTTGTATTTGGCTACCTTTCTTAATTTTCCTTAGTTTTAGTGCTTTTGGGCTTAGGAGATAGTGAAGCTCATTAGGTTATAGCAAGTGCCACCCCCTTAGCCTATATAAGGCATGATCTCCTTTGTAATACACACACCTTGAATTGAGAGAATACATTAAGTATTTGTGGAGTTGAATTTTCCTCCTTAGTTTTAGCTAGGGTTTCTTAAACTTTGGCAAACTCTTATCCTAGGGTTTCCTCTCTTAGGTGGTGAGATTAAGGCTTATCCTCTCTAGGTGATGCCTCCCCCTTCCTTTTTCCTTATTTTCCTTATCAAAAGAGAAAGAAGATTAATCCTTATTTTCCTTTATCAAAAGAGAAAGAAGAAGAACTAGATCCTCCTTCCTACAACAGAATCCCTCCCAATTATAAGGTATCAATGAGAGTCAGATTTCCTTGATCCCAAAATATAACTCTCCTGAATATCCTAATCAGTTCCGACCTATTTTTCTTTACAACATGAGCTATTAAATATTCTTAAAAGTGTTAGCAAACAGACTTAAGCCCATGATGCAAAAATTGATTGGACCAAATCAATGCTCCTTCATGTAAGGAAGACATGGAATGGATAATATTATTATCCTCTAAGAACTGGTTCGTTTATTTCGGGTATCCTCTCCCACTAAGAAGTATATGATTTTGAAAAATGATATGGCAAAGGTGTACGATAAGATGAACTAGGATTTTACTTTAAGGAGCTATATTCTATTAAGTGTCCAGAGGCCTTCATTGCTGCCATTAAATGATGCATATCCACTTCGTCCATGAAAGTAAAATGGAATAGAAATTCTCTAATTCCTTTCTTCCTCGATGTGGTCTTCGCCAAGGGGATCCATTATCACCATATTTATTTATGCTTGGCATGGAAGGGCTTATCCTTATCATTAACAACTTGTGGATTCAAGAGAATAGAAGTCGTACGTGGGCACAAGAGGAGGGCCGGCTATCTTATGCTTATTAAGAAGGCACTCTTATTTTTTTGTGAGATATCATAACAGAAAGTAAATGTTAATAAATCTCAAGCTCATTTTTCTAAACACGTTCTATAGGAAATGGTAGAGGAAATCAATCATGAACTTGGTTTTACGAGAACAACTAATTTAGATTCATACCTTGGAGTTCCAATATTGTCTAAGATGTAAAGAGAAGACTAAATTCTCATTTATTATTGACAATGTTAGGTAGAGGCTTACTGGATGGAAGATTTACTTTCTTTCTTTTGTAGGTCATGTGGCATTAGCTCAATCAGTGATTCTCTCAATTCCAAATTATATAATGCAATCCATATGTTAATACCTTGTGGTGTTTGTGATCAAGTGGAATGACTATGTCAAGACTTTATTTAGGGTTCCTTTAACTCCAAGAAAAAAGTTCACTTAGTATCATGGAAAGCAATTTGTATACTAAAAAAAGGAGCATTGGGAATTCACAGCTTGAGAGATATGAATATGGCGTTCATGATGAAGATTGGATGGGCCATGATTCAGAATCATGATTTATTATGGGTTCAATTTCTCAAATACAAGTATGGTTGTGGGGGCCTGATATTTTCAAAGATGGCACCCAACTCTATGGAGTCTGTTGTGTGGAAGGGAATAACCAAGGCATGGGAACTTGTTAAAAAAGGTGTGATATGGAACATTGGGGTCGTCATTTCTGCTCATTTTGGATGGATCCTTTTATCCCTAATATAGGCCCTTTAATTGATCACACAAGTCAGACTATTCCAACATGGCAATAACATTATCTGGTTTCATTCTTTGCTATAAATGGAATATGGAATATTGACAATCACTACTACAAAAAAGGCCTTTGTCAGCGGTTCCGTAATAGCTATTATCAGCGGTACAAACGCAGAAAATAATGGCGCTATTAATAGCACAAAAAACAATGTCAGCGCTTAAACCGCTGACAATAGTTACTTATTGTCAGCGGTTGTAACGCGGAACCGCTGACAATAGTCCAACAATGTCTGCGGTTGGAATGAGGAACCGCAGACAATAAGCCAACAATGTCTGCGGTTGGTACGAAGAACCGCAGACAATAAGCAAACACTAAGCAAACATTGTCTGCGGTTGTGATGCGGAACCGCAGACAATAGTCTCACATTGTCTGCGCTTGATGCTATAACCGCAGACAATAGTTGGTTTTTTTTTAATTTTTAATTTTTAATTTTTAATTTACTAAACCTGTATTAATTAATAAACTAATTTTTACACTAACAGTTTTAAAATTATAGATACAACAATACCTAAAAAAGTAAAACAGCAACCAATAATTTTTTAAAATGGGTTTAGCTTCATGTACCTATATTAATTACATACTTCAATACTAATTCTTGCACATGAAATTTCCAATGAACATTGTAACATTAAGTGATACCTAAAACATAATTCACCAACTAATATTTACAGTTTCAGACACCTATATTTAATACAAATATATACTAATTTCCATTATTATTTCTCAAAAAAGAAATATAACAATATTAACTTTCAGGAATAGCTCAGCATAAAGCAACAAGCAGGGAAACATAACATAGTTACCTTCAAGGTTCATTATAACTTGATTCTCAACATCCACATTTTGTTCCCTGCTCCTTTTTGGAATTTTTGGCAGCATGCTACATTCCACACATTAAGATTTCAAGCTTTCCAACTTTGCATATATGATAATACTTTTATTGAAAAGAAAAACTAAAGTTCAAAAATTCCAAACTCACAAAGTGACACAGTTCAAGCATCAACATCAAGCGAACTCATTACTTCCAAAATGTTTATTACTTCACAAAATTAGTAACCAAGGGCACTCTATATTAATCTTACTACAAATGGTATAAACTGACCTTTCTTATTAATTCTTCATTAAAAGCCAACATATCCTCTAAAGCGGTAACTAATTTACTAATTAATGGTTATGTGCTAATCTTGTAACTAATTTCATGCTCTTTAATGATTTCAAATCAAGATAAACATTCCAATAAAACATTAATTGAAAGAAATGATAATATAATTGTTGCAATGCTCTCATCTTATCATTGATCTTATCTCTCCTTCTCTGCATCAATAAATCAATACCGTCGCAGGTACTGTCAATGACCAAATAAATTTATTACATTGACAATCTAGATAACCATGATACAAGATCTTAGCTGATTATATTCATGGTCATTAATTAAGAATACCAAAGCCATAATTTCAAAAAAAACATGGTCAGAATTGTCTACCTTGTGATTGTAGCTATCTGCAATATAAACTTCACCATTTCTACACATAACCCCTAGTGGATGTTGAAGAAGTATGTCAGAGCCAATTTCATTTTGATCTCCAAACTGCAGAGGTTTTAGAATATAAAGGCAGGTTTCATTATCCCCTAAAGATAAGGTGACAAAGAATTCAGGTATGATTTATACATCCAATTTTCATTTAAAATCTTCCCTGAATTTCTCACCAATTTTGTATCCTTTAAATTGGTCAAATTTGAGGTGAAAATTTTAGGAATATACCACAAAATTAGTAAATAAGCTAAAAAAGCATTACATAGCAATTAAGCTAATAAAATTGACTCGTAAGTAAGAAAAATGAATAACCTTGAGATCATCCTCAATCTTTGCCACTTGCCCATGAATCCCATCCACGGTCCCCTTCAATGGTTACATAGTCAGGTACTTTGCTTCACCCCAAATAAACCTGGATCCTCAATTTTTGTTGTAGTGAATCACAATGAGTTATTGAAGAACCAAAATTACATATCATGCAAATTTTTGATGTGAAAAAATAACAGAGAAATAAATTTAAAAAATAATAATAATTTTGAGTAAGGATTGAACACTTCATTTTTCTTAATATAACTCCAAGATAGCTAAACAACAACAATAATAACAAGGGATTTCAGGTCCAACTTTACTTTTTTTTCTAATGCAATAAATCATCTCATTTAAGCATAAAGAAGTATTACTTTATGTTTAAGGATTTCACCTGAAACTAGGGATACTTTATGTTCATCTTGTTTTTACAAAGCAGAAGCCATGACAGCACACATTGCCAAGAAAGCACTCACCAAACTAATTATAGTATAACTAAATAATTATAAAAGGATGAAAATACGATATGAGTCATAGCATTTTTTCTATTTCAATTACAACATTGTCATATTATTTTCTATTTTCCAAAGTTTTTACAAGAAACAATGAAAACTAAAAAAAATACTTTTAGTATTTCTTTTAAAAGTTGTCATAAAGGGCTATTAAATTTTGTAGACTTGGGTCTCAATGGCAATGAAAATGAAATCAGAGCCCATTGTATATATCGAATTGAAATAAACAATGTCTAATGCCTGGCATTGTATGGGTTTTCCAATCATGCAGTATACTTATTTTGCTACTAATAGTTTTTAGATTTTGCAGTAATTTTTTATATAGTTGCTAAAAGTCTCTATAAGAAGCCTTTAGGGGACTTACAATCAGGAGTAGAACCTGACTCCAACATCTTAACTGCTTCCTGAAATTTTAGTAGCTCAGTACTCGTGATATCAAAATACAAAACACTACAAACTACCTCAGAATTTTGTAAGTATATACATGTAAATTTACCTTTTTCATAATTCCTTTTTAAATGTATCAATGCCTTTGAATAAAGCTTTTGTGGATGTACCTACCACTGATTAATTTTAGTAAAAGGAAAATAAATTATAGTAAGGTATCCAGAATAGAACTCAAATAAATCATGCCAGATGTAGTATAAGCTGGTTATTAAATCCTTAAAAAATACACTAACTAATATATAATATATAAAAGATACATTATTAATATATCCTTATTTAGAAAATTACATTTAAGGTAAATGAAAAGAATATTCTTATATGTAAGAATCTATTTAAAACACATGCTTTCTTCCCAACACATAGAGACACACAAGAATACTTTCAGAAGAATGAGTCAAACCAACCTGATACATTAGGAGACAGCCCCAGGAAAATTAATTAATTCAAAAGGTTAGGCTTATGCTAAGTAGAAACTGATTACCAATAAATAAGATGATAAGTAAAACTGTCACCATCCAATCACCAAACATGACATTGAACAAAAAATATCATGAAGCTTAAGAACAAGAGGAACGATTGAGAACAAAAATTAGAACAATTTAGAAAACTTGATTAAGTGTAATCACCTATGCTCTAAACAAGAGGAACGTCTGTGTAGGTTAGCGTCACCAATTCCATTGCCCTGAAAATTGGTCCCCACATATCTTTCTAAAGAAGATCGGAGAAGACATCGCCAAACAAACTGCCAAGGAGGGCCTCTACATCACCGTCAAGCTCACCGTCCAAAACCATCAGGCCAAGACATTGCCATACCCAATTATATTTTCCTATCATTGTTTATACCAGTAATTTATAACCATACTCAGAAACATAAATGAAAAGAATAATAGGAGAATTTTAATGTCAACATTTTGAAAACCAAACTCAAGTCTTTGTTCTAAATCCAAAGCGATAGTGAGAATCTAACAATTATGGAGAAAAGATAACAAAAATAAAAATAATGACTTACTCATGACCGACGCAACTAGTGTGAACCCTTAAATTGAAACAACCAGTGTTAGTGAATGAGAAACAATGACACAAAACAGAAGTATAATCGAGACTTTCAAAGAAACGATGGCACATAGCTGAGATGAAACTCCTAAAGATGAAGGCTCGAGGTACAAAGCAGAATCGAGACTCAAAAAAGATAAAGGATCTCAAAGATGGATGCAAGAGACAAGGCCGAACAAATACTTTCGAAGAAAATGAAGGGCGAAAGACGAATCTGCATCGCTGCCGTAGAGGTGCGACAACGCGATGTGCTTCTGGCTCATACGGAGGTGGGTTTCCGTGAGAGGAAGAGAGAACGCTGAAGGTTTTTTTTTTTAAATTATAAAACCTTATTTTAAAATCATATGCGTAAGTATAAGGAGCAGTGAGCCAAACCACCCGCGAAAGGAATTTTTGGACTACTATAGTCTGCGGTTGATACATATAACCGCAGACAATACTATTGTCTGCGTTTGATCCTCCAACCGAAGAAAATACTCTCTTTTGAGCATCAATGTCTGCGGTTCCGCCTAACCACAGACAATACTAGCGTTACCTTTTGCAATTTGTGTTGTAGTGAATATTAAAGAGTTCTTTCCTAAACCAATTCTAAACTTATGACCATTGCACCACCTATCATGGGAACTCAGGAGGACACTATTAGTTGGGCCTTATCTCCGGATGAAGAATTTTCCATTTCCTCTTCATATCACCTTATATATAAAGAAAGGAACTACGTTAATCCTAATAATGAACTAGATGTTACAGTATTGAAGTGGAGGGGACCAGCTAGAGTTAAATCGTTTTGTTGGTTAGTATTGCATGGGAAAATTTTAACAAACTAGGAAAGATGCCTTTGCCATATGAGTAGTCAGATTTATACCTGAGATGTGAGGATGGTGCAGAAACAATCCTTCACCTCTTGTGTGATTGCCCATACGCTAAGGACTTATGGAAAGAGTGGATCGATGACTCTTCATGGGTTCCATTCTTTAGTCTTGGGGTTCAGGATTGGCTTCTAGTGAATTTGAAAAGTAGACGTAAAATGACTTGTGGGACTACATGGAATATGGTGTTTCCGATAGCTATCTGGTATCTATGGAAAAATCATAATAATGTGGTGTTTAGGAATTCTGTTTGGGACGTCCAAGTGTTGAGGAAACAAATTATGTATCATGTTCTCCTTATTCATGCTGGTATCTTGGATCCCATGGCTACTAAGTTGAAAAGAAGATATAAAGATTGTCTGATCCATTGGAAGGCTCCTACTATAACACCCTGGAGCCAAATTGCAAATCCCAAGATAATTACCGTCACCATATAAAATCTCTTAGATAACTTATTTTTCTTCTGGTAATTATCAAGTGATTCACAACCTGATTCTACAGGTTACTGATACAATATCAGAGTGCGTAACCTTTTCATAATTAACTTCTAATTATTATACATAATATCAGAGTTTTATACATATTATATTTTACAACAGGCATCTAGATCTTATAAAATATAAAGATGTAAAGTACCAAAATATAGCATACACATAATACAGCTATAGTAGTCACGCAAGCAAGCATCAGCATCAAAAGCCTTCATAATTCATCCACATCAAGCATCATCCACTTTGTCACATGTCTTCCTGATTAACCACTAAAGGGTTACCACAAGTAACAGAAATAGTGAGACAAAATATCAAATAAATAGAAATTAAATTAGAACATACACAATCATAACTAGGATGCTATGCGATGCAGATGCTAAACAATTATTTTGTATTATATTTATATTAATATTTCCATTCTCTATATGAATGAAAATGCATGATGAATCCATTCTGGTGGGAACATCTTCAGTGATTTCCAACAACAATATTTTTACGGATATCCAACCGATACCGCGCCCCACAATGCAACACCAACATCGGATGACAATACAATCATATCAATAACAAGTGTTGCAAGACCCCCTTAAGGACACACTGCTCAGCCCTTAAGACGGTCTTGGTATAAAACCACCGCAGAGGTCTGTTGCTCAATAGAGCGCGTTCCCCCACCGGGAACCCCCTCAAAGAACCCCCCTGCGGATTCTTTGAACGGTCAATGCATATGATGCATGAATGAAATAGATCTAAATTAAATTATCAAATTTCTTTAATTAATCTTAACAATAAAATTGTCATAACAACCAAATAAACATACTTTATGTATAATTCAAAGAATATGGAAACACATTTTTCATATTATAGTATTTATTTGGTATCATACCCCAAAGAATAAGGAAAACATATTTTCCATAAAATTATACTACTAAGATAAAAAAACAAGAGTTTTCTCCCTTTAAATATGTTTAAATAAACTTCTAAATTTAATTTAATTAATTATATTTATTTTATTTCAAAATAAAGTCTCTAGAATAACAAAAATCCAATAATAATAAAAATTCTGATTTTTATAAAAAAAATTATTATTTTAAGTTTTAATCATATTTACAAAAATACCACTGGTCTTATTTACGAAAATATCATCATTCTAATTTATTTACAAAAATGTTACCACTTCTGATTTATTTACAAAAATACCACCGCATGTTTTTATTTACGAAAATGCCACCGCTTCCAGTTTTTAACATCGGTGAAATAGTCCGCTGTTAAAAGGTTTGATTACACAGAAGCAAAAAACAGCACTCTGTTCTTGTTGTTTTTGCTGTTTAATTAATTTTAAATACAAAAATAACATACCAATTGATTCTAATTCATCATACAACATTAGAAACATATCATATATCATATTCCAAACCAATTAACATCAAATTTCATAGATCAAACAAGGAAAGCTTAGGGATCAAAATTTAACTATATGAATTTCTAAACAATTAACAATTAAACAAACAATTCTAACTTAATTTCTAAGTATTTAATACCTTATTCCCCCTTTCTTACCTCAATTGAAGATCCCTAAGCTTTCCTTGAGCTAAATTCCCTTGTATCTCCAAATAGGTGTGAATCTTGAAGAAGAAAATTGGAAGAATTTAGAGTAAGAATGGAGAAAGAGAGGGCTTGATGAGAATGGAAATAGAGCAAGGAAGAGTATGAGAAGAGGAATTGAATTGAATTTAAGGTTTAATGATGGTATATATAGGCTTTTATGGCGGTGGAACAATGGCGGTGGAAGAAGAAAAGGAAGGAAGAAGAGTTTTCAGGAGAGCAGAGGAGTTTGGAAGATTATTTATTTATTTATTTATTTATTTATTTATTCCTTAACTGGTTCTTTAACAATTCTACATTTTATTATCACATTTTATTTCTATTTACTCTCATTTTAAATCCGATTTATAAAATAAAAATATCTCTGTAACCGGAATAAAATTTCCTATTTCTAAGATTTATTTCTTATTTTTCTAAGAAACTTTAATTTTTCACTGTTTAATTACCGATTTAAATTTAATTAAAAATTGGGCTGTTACAGCTACTGGTCGGTCTTTTAAAATGAATATTGATGTTTCATTTTGTACACAAGATAAAAAGGTGACTTGGGGTGGTATCTTAAGGGATTGCACAGGTAGAGTGATTTCAGCTTACTCCTATAAATTGGGAACATCTCGATAGTCGTGACAAAACTGTGGGTATTTATCATGGGCTTAAGTTTGCAGAAGAAAGAAGGATGGAAGTTCTCATGTTAGAGTCAGACTCCTTGACTATGGTTAATCTTGTGGAAAAGGGAGATTCCTTTCCTAATCACCTTGGTAGGTTGATCCTTGATATTAGATAAATTTTATTCCATAATAAGGATTTGGTAGTCTCTCATTTATATAAAGAGGGAATTATATGTGCTAATCATTTAGCTTTCTTGGGATATTTTATTCCAATTGGTATCTATGTGTACCGGTCTTACCCTACCTTATTAATTCAATTAATTCAGGAAGATTTTAGGGGGTGACCTTTCCCTGAAAGGTTGTTACTTTATAATTTTACGTAGTAGCCTCTTTTTTAATTAAAAAATTAAAATTGCTAATTCTGAATTGTTAGTGTAATGGGTGTGAAGTTCTAATTATACTATTAATTATTAGATCGATCATAAACTTTGTGTCGGGGTCAGTAATAACTCTTTGGATCTAGTTTATGACCTAGAAAAATAAAAATTATTTAGTTTAAAAGATAATTAAAACTAATGGATAAGTTAATTAAAAGGTGATACATTAGCTTATTAAATTAAGATGCATCGGGTAAAACTAGTTGTTAAATATAAAAGATATATATTTTTAAATAGATAAGAGTGATTTTTTAAAAAAATATTAGTGAGAATAAAAATGTAAAATACAAAATAAACTTGAAACTTATAAGCTCGTAAACTATTTCAAGTAGCTTTTCAAAATAAATAAATACATAAATTATAAGTTATTGAAATGTGCTCATTTAACAAAGAGGACTATTTTCTGTAACAAGTTTTTAATGTTGTAAAATACACTATAAACTAACTTAAATTGTTAGTCATTACCTTGATGAATATAGCATGTTTAACTTAATATATTAACTTTTTGTTAACTTATATACACATAAAAGACACAACAAATGGAATGTTTAAGCAATATTGCATTGTAAAGTTTTGAGCACTTGCATCCGAATTTAATCTTTGTCCAAATTTCTTAATTTACCAAGGTTGTTGGGTAGAAATATATTATTTTATCATATATTTATAATTAAGGGAAAAGTAAAATTCAAGAGGAATATGCAGTTTGAAAGGAAAATACTCATAAAATTAATGTCATAAATACCTTAAATTGGATTTGTAATCTTATTAACTCGTGAATTTGCAAAAATAACCTCATATTAAAATATATAAGAAAATTATATTAATTATGAAAGATTTTATATAATTTATATTTAATAATTTATTATTCACTTAGCAACACATACTAATTTTATGGGAAGAAGTACAAAGATGACAAATCCTAAGGCAAAATCACTAAGGGCGGGTCTCTAAAATTTGATTAAAAAATGACTTCAGAGATTGTTTTTTATTATCATTAACTTAAGTCAAATTAGCGATGACTCTATGCCATTGTAAAAAATAATAATACCAACATTTAGTTAACTTAATCTTGCAACCTATGAAAGATGAAAGAAAAGTCTCCCCACTAAATACCTAACATATTTAAAAAATATAATGTGTAACAGCCCTGATTTTTTAGAAAAGGAAACCAGACCCTCAAGACTCCTGAGAATACTCTGCTAAGCTTTTGGTAAAAAGCTTGAGGCTTTGACCTGTTCCCCGAGCAATTCAACGTAAGAAAAAAATAGTGAAAAACAGAACTAGTTAAGATATTTAAAATGAAGTATAAGAATAACGAGAGAGCATAGCGAATGAGAGAAGCAGCGATAAGAAAATAATAATAGCAAAGTCTGACAGAACTGTTTCATAATACGTTAATAATGATTATTTTGTTAAATTGAGTACTAATTAATTTATAATAATTCCCTATTAATAATATTTAGTTTAACATATAATAATAATTTATGCTTAATAATAAATATTTAAAATTAATAAAATATATTTAATTGATTATTTTGAAAAAATATATAAATATTTATAATAATATTTTATTTTGAAATTATATATTTTAAATTGTTTATTTATTTAATAAGTATCTTTAATAATAAATTATTCTCGGATTCCTCAGTATTGAACTATGGGACCCAACCTAAGGTCGGACTCTCACAGTTTGACCCGAGACTGGTGATCCAGTAGGGAAATTAGTCCTGTTAGGACCCCTCCATGATGAATCAAGGGTGTCAGACCTAGCCCAATCAGAACCTTTAATGTCTCCTATGTTTGACCGTTTATATGCTTCGGGATATCCGATGGCAACACGGTCAGTCTCTGGTGACTCATTTCGATGTTTTTGGAACTTTTCTTGAAGGAGCCGAAGCCTGGTTCAAACTCTATCACCTTCATTTCCCCATAAAACAGTTTCTTCAAAAATCATTGTAAAACCTGACCTAAGCACCTTCAGTATTTTGGACCCAACTTTGGCATACAACCTTAGAATTAAACGATTTTAGTCTCGATCTCTTCCTTTTTAAAAGATCTTCAATCTTCGTTTCTAGCCTTGAACTTTGATTCCTACACTGTTGACCCTAAAATCGAAGATTAAGTATGTTCGCCTCAAAATTCCACCGTTTGGACGTTTTTCCCAGCGCATGGTTCAGAAAAAATTCATAACTCTTTCATACGACCTTCGATTCGGGCAAACTTGGTGTCAAAATCTCCATAACAATATTATCTACATTTTTTTGTAAACACATCAAAGGCTAAATCCTTCTAGATCGGTACAGTTTAATAGATCTTTACAGCCCTTTAGCTATTTAATCATCATGCTGGCAGTCTTCATTAAAATTCATATATCTATTTCATCTGGTGCTTGAATCAGTTCGTTCTTTTTGCTATGGATACATATCAAAGATCTTTACAATGTTTATAAAGGGCACGAAATGAAATTCTGAAAGGAGAATTAATGGTAAAGTTATTTCCAAAGCCAAAGATGATGCGTGAGCTTCTGGAACATCCTGTCGTAAATCAGATCACGGGCTACTAATCTTGGATTGTTGCAAATGATATATCAAATTAAGAATAAAAGGAAGATCTACAAACTTCATGAAGAGCTTGAAAGCTAATTCTTTACCCATTTTTCCCAGCAAATTTATTTTGTTAAGGAATTCATTCCCATTATAACTCTGCACTATTTTTATAAATAGGCCATATCTCCCTCGTGTTATGATGAAAATTTTTATGCTATATACCAATTTAAAGATAAGAAAAAGATCTAAAACTTTTATGTTTGGGCTTTTTCCAAATTCAGCCCACAACACCCCTCAAAAACTTGAACAAGTTGACGTCCCTAGTTTTGCCAAACCAGCCTTGTTTAGCAAGGCTAGCACCTGCCCTTCTCCACACTCCAGATCATCCCACACCATCCCCCTAGGTGGCAGCCCCACATCCACTTCTTAGCCAACAAGCTGAAAAACTCATGCAATCACCGTCCATCATCATTGCTTCCAAATCTCACTTCACCTCTCTTCTCAATTCACCGCAATCCCACCTCACTCTCTTCCTCATTTTTGCTTCTTCCAAACACAAGAAACCAGCCACCATCCACCTTGAAGCTATTTTTATAAATAGGCCATATCTCCCTCATGTTATGATGAAAATTTTTATGTTATTTACCAATTTAAAGATAAGAAAAAGATCTAAAACTTTTATGTTTAGGCTTTTTCCAAATTCAGCCCACAACACCCCTGAAAAGCTTGAACAAGTGGACGTCCCTAGTTTTACCAAACTAGCCTTGTTTAGCAAGGCTAGCACCTGCCCTCCTCCACACTCTAGATCATGCCACACCATCCCCCTAGGTGGCAGCCCCACATCCACTTCTTAGCCAACAAGCTGAAAAATTCATGCAATCACCATAGTCCATCATCATTGCTTCCAAATCTCACTCCATCTTTCTTCTCAATTCACCGCAATCCCACGTCACTCTCTTCCTCATTTTTGTTTCTTCCAAACACAAGAAACCAACCACCATCCACCTTGAAGCTAGTTAATAAAAAAAATCCATGCAAAAGAATTCCACACCAAGCCACTAAAAAACCACCATCATTTTCTCTAAGTTCACTTGACCAATTCCTCTATACTCTCTTTACTTCTCATGGCCAGCATCCTTCCACAACCCTCTTCATTTCTCTTCATCAATAAGCTTCCACCTTGAAGCCAAATTCCTTCTTGTCTTGGCCATCCTTGGCCGTGAACCACCAAGCAAGAGGCAAGGTGAGATTTTGTAAATCTTGATGCCTAATTTTGTTTCTCCTTATTCCTTGCTACATTCAGTTTGTATTCTTGATTTTATGATTATTTTGTCTCTGTTTTGAGACCCAAAAACAGTAACACCATTGCCCATTTTGCTTGTATGTGTGGTTTCCTTATGATCAAGAATGATCGACAGTGATCGATAATGAATGGTGGAAAATACAAAGTAAATGACAAATTTTTGGTAAATAATCTTCTTATTTTGAATGATTTCATAGTTGTTTTGTGACTCTCCATTGTCGTCCATGACCTTTAATGGTTTGAAATTTCTTGCACGCCGATTTTAGTGGATCCGAGAGCAATCAATGGGCATTTGGAGCGTTTGATGAATTTTCAATGAGCGCACCATTTTTCTTCCTCCGGGCAGTGACTGTCCGGAAAGGTAAGGGAGGTCTCGCTTCACTTGATTTTTTTTGACCACTCCATAATATTGCCTTAGTATTTGGGAACCTCTGTTTTAGATTTTGTCGTGATCCAATGTTTAGGTTTTAAACCGTTAATTTTTTTTGTAACTAACGGTTAACATAGTTACATTTTTAAAATTAATGGGTATTTTATAACTTTTATTGACGTAACTCGACATTTATATATTTGGGAGGATTTTATCGTGATTAGAGTCGTAACGAGAAATTTGAAAATTTTGGTTTATGCGGGCTCAGTCTTATTCGATATTGTTATATTATTTAAATTTAAATTTTTATGATCTTGTGTAGTTTATGGTTATTTTATCTCGGTAAGCCCACTTTAGGAAATTAAGTTATCGTTGCGTGCCACCAGAGTTAATTGAAAATATCGCGTGTTTCAAGGAAGGTTACCAACCTAACGGTTAGGACGCATTATTTTACCAAGCGCTAAAAATGACATTAACTTAAGTTACTCAATAAATAAATGGATTCTTTTTAACAAGTGAAAATTCCTACTTGAAAAGCTTTACTAATAAGTAACTTGGTTTAGGTATAAATAAATTATGTTGATTAAGAAAAAGAAACAGAAATAAAGGGACCTTTTTAGTACAATGAATATTGGAATTTAGAAAGAAATTTTGTGACCAATTTAGTGACCACTTTCGTGACCACTTGAGGTAGGATAAAAAGGAGACTTTAGGAACTTGATAAGATGAAATGAATTTGGCAAAAGAAATTTGATTATGAAATAAAATCTTGGGGTTTAAATACTTTAATGGACTAAGTAGGCTAACAATGAAAAGAAATGAATGGCTAGTGAGAGTTTTCAAGTAAGTTATAAAAAATTAGATCACTACAACAAAACTATTGTTTAGTGACCAATTTAGTGACTGAAATATATCAGTCTCTACTGTGACTGAATTAGAGACTGATTTCATGAAAAAGTATACCAAATTATTATTGGTCTCTAAATCAGTCACTAGAATTAGAGACCGAAAAAACAGTCATTAAATTTGTCAATAGAGACCAAAATATTAGTCTCTAAGTTAGTGACCAAAGTAGCAGTAGAGGAATTAGTCACTAACGTTAGAGACTGATTTTAGTGACTGATTTCTTCGTTTCTAAATTTAGTGACCGATTTAGAGACCAATAAAAAATTGGTAAAGTTTTATATAAAATTGGTCACTAATTCGGTCACCGTCACAATAGAGAATAAAAATCAATCTCCATTTAAAAATTAGTATTTTAAAAAATTATTTTTCCATTGAAAAATATCTAATAAAAATTCATGTTATCACATAAAAAATAATTTTTCAAATAATGGAATTAAATGAAAAAATATTTTTTATTTGTAAAAAAATTGAAAAGATATTTTTTTAAAAAATAAATAAAAGGAAAAAATATTTTTTATTAAAATAAATCTGATTTATTTTGAAATAATTTTTCATTTAAGAAATTTTATTTGAATAATTTTTTTATATTTAAAAACATCTAATATAAAATTTATGTTATTACATAAAAATATATTTAATATAAAATTTATGTTATCACATACAAAATATTTTTAAAAAACTAAAATTAAGAGAAAAATATTTTTTAATTCTATAATAATAAAGATCTAAAAATTAGTTTCTATTTACAAAATGTTATTTTAAAAATTATTTTTCCATTTAAGAACATGTAATTAAAATTTATGTTATCGCATTAAGAATAATTTTATGAAAATAGAGTTTAGAGACCAAAAAAGCGGTCTCTAAAGAATAGAAATGTTGTGACCGAAAAATCAATCTCTAATTTTAAGTTTAATTTTACCCAGACTATTACAAGTTACTGACCGAAAAATCGGTCTCTAAGATAAAAAAAATTACAAGTTTATTTTTACCTAAAATATTAAAAGTTACCGGGCTCTAAACCATTTCCCTCCCTCCTTTACTTTCATGTTTCCCAAATTCATCAGTAAAACCCTAACTTTCTATCCAATTCCCAATTTCCATCTCCCTCTCTACTTTGCACGTTGCCCCACCCTAACCTCAACTTCTCCCAGCAGCTTTCTCCACTAACCACAACCCCACCATATTCACTATACCTACATTGTGCCATCCCCAAATGACCTTCGTAGCCTCCCTCCCTCCGTCGTAGACTTCCTCCGCTACAGACCACCATTGGAGACTGTCATTCTCCTCTGCGAGCTCCGCCATGGTCAGAGAGTGAGGAGGCTCGTGTCGTCGCTGCTGCACCTCTGAGTCGTGTTCTTCTTCTCCGTCATAAGGTTTTGTAGCCGGGTGTTACTCTTCTCCCTCATCCTGCTGTACGGTGGAGCTTTCTTACTCAACCATTGACGTCCTCATAAAGCCTCCGTCCTCTATCCTCCGCAACGCTCGTGCATAGGTCCTTCTTCCTCGCAAACCCATACTCCCCTTCTTCCTCTCTTATTTGCTTTTTCACCCTGTTAATTTAAGCTTTTCTAGTTTCTATTCTTTCAAATTAGGACTGTTGTTTTATTTGCATATATGTTGGTTTATTCCTGTTGTTCATGAGATATGGAAAATTTACTAGTGTAGAGAAAATTGAATGGAACAACTGGTAAAATGCTTCTGTGTGAAGATTTATGTCTCTGTCCATTCTGTCCATAATTGATTTCTTATGAGCGTGGAAAATTTAGCTTTTCAACCTTACAGATTTTTCTACAAAATACAAGAGATTGTAAACAACCCACTCGTTGTTGCACACAGTAGTAAAAGCCAAATGGTAGAATTATTACCAAAGGAACTTGGCACTTTTTAATTACTACATAACATACTAAGCTCAACTCAAGTAAGATTTCTTGAGAAGTTAAACTACAACTCTTTCCTTATTTAAACTGAAATTTCAATTAAATCAATTGGCTGATAAAAATACTTTGCAGTTACATATATAGTCATCCATGTTGTTAATGTGAAATCTCTATTCAGCTCTTGATAATTGACAGGAACCAAAAGTTATGGACAGTTATGATAATTATTGGTAGAAAATAGGAGTAATAATTTATTACCAGAATGTGTAACGGTAACTGGCATTAGCGGTCATGTATTATTAGAATATTTAGAATAGTTGTCATGTTGACAGTTTTGGGCAGAAAGTTAGGAGCAGTAACATTTCCATATTATTAAAATTTCTAATAGGGTGACTAGGGGGTTTATGTCTTGTTTCCTTATAATTTGGACAGAGATCTCATCTCTATAGGAATCTAAAAACTCTGGGATAGTAAATACTGTTGTATTCTAAGTGTTTAATATTGCTCAACTGGTGTTCTATCAGTAACATAGTGTAAACATTTGTGTTAAAAGATGACACACAAACAACATACAATCCAGCAGAAAAAACTGAGAAATGCTGACAACAAATCAGTCAAACAATATCTAAATGACCCAACATTGGAAAACAATTAGTGGCCGTTTGAAATTAATTGACAAACTAAAGAACTCAGAATGGTCAGTGAAAAATTTTATTTTTAGAGAAACAATTAAAACACTTGTATTGTAAACAATACCTGCATTGATGTTGGCTTGAGTTGAGCTTTTAAATCCCGCACAGCAGACTGTAGAAGTTTAGACAGCAGCATTTTGAAATATTTGCATGAATTGATTTTTTTTTTCAATCCTAATTTCTCTCCTTTTCAATTTGCATGAATTGATTTTTTTTTCCTCAGCAGCGTGTAAGTCTCATATAGTATATTCAATTTTTTTTATCCCTTACTGCCCCTGAACGGTATTCTTATACTTTTTATCCCTTACTTCTTAACGGTATTCTTATCCTCAGCAGCGTGTAAGCATTATTATTAGCCTAGTATGATTTATACTTTTGAAGGTGGGCCAATATAGAACATTAGTCAACTTTGCTTTGTAGTCTTAATTTTTGCTAGGATAATAGTATTTGTATTTATACTATTCATTTTCATGTATAAAAAAGTATTGTTTATTTTAAGCAATTCATTTAATAATAAGTTTGTATGTTACTATTTATTTATTTAGGTGCTTGGGTATGTTACAATTTTATGGATTTCTTATTTTTTGGTTATGTTATAAGTTTGTAGAGTTATTTATAAGCAACTACAGGCTTTTTATGTTTACTTTTTTTTATTTCTTATTTGGATATCAATCACAAAGGTGCAACTCATTTGGTTTTAAATGACTGATCATCTGTGGTGGTTTCCATGATATTCTAGTCTCTTTATCCCCTTTCAATTAAATATTTTTCCTCGTCATTAAATTTTTTCCCTTTTTTCCATCATAAAATTTCTTTTATTAAAAAACCAGAATAATGACAATAATATTTCTTAACTATTTTATTTTATTTAATAGTGTGAAACTAGTTGCTTTTTTTTTGTTAAAGAAATTTCACTATGTACTTAATTGGTAACATGAGCAACATTAACTAATTCAGACCATCTAATTGATAATTTGCTTTTGCAGGTTGTAACTCTAGCTAGCTAGGTGGGAATCATCTCCATACAGTCAGACTCAGTTTATTGTCTTGTGCCTATTAATTAATCAGTGACCTCACTAAGGTACCTTATTCCATTGACCATGTAGATAAGTTGTGAGGTTTAATATGCCTATTAATATTGATACCATATTTAATTTGTGTTTTAATTCTATATAAAGAATATATTTACATATTGTTAGCTTAATTTTAAGTTGTAGTTAGTTATTACATGAATGAAAATTATATTATGATTAAATTGTTTTGCTTTAATATATTACAGAATATGGATATTAGGCACAATCGTAATTGGATGTACAATAGACTTCTTCCTGGCCGAAAAGGGCTTACTGATGCGTTTATAAATGGGGTGGGTGAATTTATATCTTTTGCATGTCAACAAGCTTGTATGTCCAATGGAAAAATTAGGTGCCCTTGTTCTAAATGCAAAAACCTCAAGTTCTTAGATCCTGAAGAAGTTAAGGTTCATCTTTATCAAAAGGGATTCAAACCTGAATATTCATATTGGATATGCCATGGAGAAAGTAATCCTAACTTGTGTCATGAGGGTACTAGTAACAATGCTCAAGAGAGTCATAATGAACAATTTAGTAGATTTGAAAGTATGGTTTATGAAGCAGTTGGTGAAAAGTTTCAAATGCCTCAAGAAAATGATGAGTCTCCAAATATTGAAGCTAAAAGGTTTTATGACTTATTACATGCAGCCCAAAAGCCATTATGGCCTGGATGTACTGATCATACTGAATTGTCTGTTGCTGTTAGATTGTTGACAATAAAATCAGAGGGAAACATTTCTCAACGATCTTTTAATCAAACAGTGGCTCTTATGCGAGAGACGCATCCTGTAGATAATGTAATTCCTGAAAATTTCTATAGGACAAAAAAAATAGTTTCAAAACTTGGACTCACTGCAAAAAAAATTGATTGTTGTTCCAAAGGTTGTATGTTGTTTTATAATGAAGATGTGCAATTAAAAGAATGCAAATTAAAAGATGTGCAATTAAAACAATGTTCAAAATCAATTTTTGCACAATTTAGCATGGGGTCCTAAAAGAAAGGTTCATACTTGGCCTATATACTTTATCAATGGTTTCAAGTTTCATACACAAGAATGGAGTATTGGAAAGAAAACCATAAATTGTGGAGTTTGTGTTAAGGGGGATAGTGAAGGAGATGAAGAAAATTGTTATTATGGTATTATCAAGGAGATTATGCAACTTGAATATCCAGGAGATCTCACCAATCAAATAGTTGTATTTTATTGTGATTGGTTTGATTCTACATTGAATCATGGTGTGAAGGTCTATAAAGAATTTGGTATAATTGAAGTCCATCATTCTAGAAGGTACTCAAAATATGATCCTTTTATTATTGCATCAAATGCAATTCAAGTGTATTTTGTACCGTACCCTGAAAAAATAAAGGAAAAGACTAATTGGTGGGTTGTCATTAAAACCAAACCAAGAGGTACAGTTGATGATAGATTTACATTAGAGGTGGCATATCAAGCTATGACGACTGAAATCAACTTTGTATCTAATGATGAGTTCCTTGGTCACTTAAGAGATGATGAAGGTGAATATGACGAAGTAGAAGAAAATGTTTATCAACAAACTAATGAAAATGTTGAAGAGGATGAGGTAGACATTAATGAAGAAGGTGAGGAAAATGAATTTGTTGAAAGTACTGAAAATGGAGAAGAAGAGGAAGAAGTTGAATTTCTTGAAGATGATGACAATGAACATAGTCAAGATGGCAGTGGGGAACAAGATGAATTTTTTGAAGATGATGACTGATTTATAAGCCAATTTCTTTTCTGATTACTAAATGTGAGTTAGTTATATTTTTTATCACATTCTTGTTAACTTTTATGTTACAATTATTATATCCTACTAATCTATTTCTATTTCTTATTATTAAATATGAGTTAACTACATTTTTGCATGTCATTATTGTTAATGTTGATATTGCAAATATTATATTATGAAATAACATGTGTTGCAGATGTGTGATAAAGATCGAGGTAAATCAAAAGCTTCCAAAAGGGATAAATAAAAAATTCCTGGAAATTGTGATGTAAATCGTCCAAGAAAACATCATAGATGAGCATCTGATATAACTCCCACTTCATTTCCAGCATTTACTTCATCTCCTAGTTTATCTCCTATAGCTACTCCATCACCTGTACAATTATCTCCTCATAGTATTCAGTCATCAATTCCTTTGGCACAAGAAGGATCTACACCCGGGTCAAATAATCCATCCCTATCTAGTCCTCAAGGTGTATCCGAGACACAAAGTAATGCTGACAAACCAATTTTATGTCTTGATGGGCAAGGGTACATGCATCTTTTATGCCTTATTTCTGTTTAAATGTGTGTCTAAGTGTGATTTCTAATTTTATTAGTGCTGAATTTGTTACAGATTTTTGCCTTCACACCCGGCAGCTAATGGTATAGGTGAAATATTTAAAAGTCATTATACTGATCCATGGTCATCATGGAAGAATGTGCCATCTACAGTGAGGGATATGTGGTTTAGAGAGTTTGTAGTAAGTATTATGTTAATTGTTATGTTTAATTTTCATATTTATATTATACTAGTCTTAGTTAACCATATACTTTTTTATATTTATTATAGGGTAAGTTTTCTATTTGTCCACCAGATGAAAGATGGGCAAGAAAGAACTTTGAAATGAGAGGTGCAGCCATAAAAAATAATTTAAATAAAGCTCGTACTGCAAAGAGTAAGCCAAATTGGCTTGGAGATCATGTATGGGATAGATTGTGCCAACATTGGGCTAGTGAAGAATACAAAAAGAAAAGTGAACAAGCAAAAATTAATCGAGCATCTGATTATGGAGGATTTGGAGGATCACTTCATACTTGTGGTTTCATTACCACATCTCAACATCGATCTAACTTGGTAGGTTTTGTCAATGCTTTTAGGATTTATTCTATCTTTAGTATTATAAAATTATTTTCATTTTTTACCTAATGTTAGTGATTTAAATACTTTTTACATTTTTTTAGACAAAGTTGAATGGAATTCCTCCTACTCCTTCTGAGTTATTTCGTCATACACATCAACGCAAAAAGGATAAACAATGGGTCGATAAGAGATCAGCACACATAAATGTTAGTTATATATGATTCTTCAAGTTTTTTAATATATGTTTGTTATTATGTTGTTAGAATTAATTAGCATCTTGTTGATTTATTATTAGGAGGCATTTACACGTACATGGGAAGAAATGTCACATGCATCTGTTGAAGGAACACCTCCTCCCAATGAGTTGTCTGTATGGTGTGAGGTGGCTGGCATAAGGAAAGGAAGAATATATGGGCTTGGATTGGAGTCCACTATGGTGGCTAGAAGAACATTTTATCATGGTTCTACTTCATCTGATTGGGTAAGAAGAGATGAAATTCAGGAATTAAAAAATAAATTACAAGTTGTTGAAACTGAAAGGGATGAGCTTCGGACTAGAGTGGAAAATAATGAGAGAGATATTCAAGCAAACAATGCACTCTTACGTCAATTAATGGAAAAGGTCAACTTTCAACCTCTTGGAGCTCAACCATCTAGTGTTCAACCAATTCCAACAAGTAGAGAGGATCCTAAGGATAATGAGACTGATTCTGACTCAGATTCTGAATCAGATTCAGAATGAGTCAAAATGATGAATTTTAAGAATATTAGTTGGTAATGAAAACTTTTGTGATGAATTTCAAGAATGTTAGTTAGTGAATTTTTTTGTGATGAATTTCAAGAATGTTAGTTGGTAGTGAAATTTTTTGATGTGAACAACATTAGCTATATTTAGAATACTTTTGTGTATTTAATGTGTTGGTAAGCTTATGAAGTTGTAATGAATTCATTATATAATTTATGTATTATGTGTATAGTAGGTTAAATACTTTTGTGTATTTAATGTTTTGTTTGCTTATGAAGTTGTAATGAACTCATACTATTGACAAATGAAGCATATCAGGTTAAATGCAAAAACAACTGAATGATATGGTGAATAGTGATAGAAAAAATCATAAAAACGGTCTCTAAATCAGTGGCTAAAGTTAAATTGTCTATCGGTCACAAAATTCATTTCTAAAAATCGGTCACAAAATTGGTTTCTAAAAATTGGTCACAAAATCAGTCTCAATCATTCGTTAGAAATCAGTCTCAACATCTGTCTCTATAAATCAGTCACAAAATCAGTTTCTAAGTATCAGTCACAAAATCAGTCTCTACTAATCAGTCACAAAATCAGTCTCTATGAACCCGTCACAAAATCAGTCTCTATGAATTAGTCACAAAATCAGTCACTAGTAGTCAGTCACAAAATCAGTCACTAGTAATCAGTCACAAGATCAGTCACTAGAAAATCAGTCATAAAATCAGTCACTATGTAACAGCGACCAACGTTATAGAGACCGTATACAATTTGTCTCTAAATCGGTCACAAACACAATTAGTGACTGATTTATTGAATCTAGAGACCGAAAATTCGGTCTCTAATGACTGATTTTCTTGTAGTGGATCCTAATAAATTAATTAGGATAAGAGATAGGTACTTGAATGAAATGGATTTAATTTTAGGAAAATAAAGAAATAAATATTAAGAGTTAAATTTTTGGTAATCAATAAAGTAAGTAAAAAGAAACTTAGATAATATTTATATAGTGTACGTCATAAATAATTGACTAAGTAAGCATAATTTTAGGACATGATATACATAAAATAAATATTTAAGTTAATAGAGCGCTAATCACTTGTAAAGATAAAGAATAGAGAAATGGATCTAGAATTTAGGCTTGAACTAAGTAATGAAAAGAAGTGGAAATGACTTATGAATTAAATAGTAATTTTAGTGGCTAAATAGTATTTGACTAAGTTCATAATATTAGAGTAGATTCTAGATCTCTAAGCAATAATTTGATGTCATAGAAAAAGTAAGCCCTAGTCGACTAAAAGAATGCAACTAAGGAAACTAATTCGTTAATATAATTAAAGATAATGGGAGTAAAGAAAAGGTACAAAAGTTAGTGACTAGAAATTTAAAGAGAATAATGCTAAACTAATGATTATACATGAGGAATTAGAGACCCATTTAGCAACAAAGGAAATAAGTACCCGACTTGATAGAACTTGATTAGGATTAATAAAAGAAAGTCGACAACAGAGACCACTTAAAAATGACTAGACATTAGAAAATTTAATGAGATAAGGAAGTTTAACAAGCTAAAGTAAATGTTACTAAGAATAAAGGTTTAAGAAAGGGAGAAACACTGATGCCAACATTATTGACAAGATATAAGCACTGGCTTAAATGACATATGAATAAATTAAGGACAAATTTACTCGATAGTAGTAAGTAGGAGATAATAGAAAGAATTTGGATGTCTAAAACAAATCGAATGGATACTTTAGAGGAATAAGTATGACTATACTATAATATTTAAAGGTTAAGTGGATAAAGAATATCTTTAATAAAATAAATTCGCCTAGATGATGTACTTAGTAGTTATAAGATCACTTAGTATTTAGAGATAATTGATAGATAAAGAAAAGTATACTAGGAATATGACTCTATTAGTAATAAGAAAGATTGGTTAGGAATGATAATCGAGACAAGTAGTCTGATAAATACGAGTAAGAAACCAAAATTTTAAATCACTTATAAAGAGATATTCATAAGTATATATGTATGTGTGATTCCCTCACTGTAATAATATATATATAAATTGTGTAATGCTTGTATGACGAAGTTATGTTTGGGAACTGCTATGTAATTGTGTGCCTGAATGAATATGTGTTAATTATATGTGATGAGTATGTGTGATGAAATATATGATGAGTATGGTATGATGACATGTGTATGGAATGTGATGTTATACTTAACGAAGTGAATTGTGTGGTGAATGGCACTTGTATGATGTAATGAATGAATATAATGAAATAAATAAGAAAAGAATGAATAAAGAAATGTCTCGGTAGGGACCTTGAGATGAAGTAATTATGAAAATAACATGACAAAATTAAAGCGGATTCGATGTAATGATGGGCATTGTAGCGCTAATATACCTATGATTTCTGGAAAATATGAGATCCCGTTTCATTTCTAAGCATCAGGTGAGACCGTTATGAATTGAGGAATTTTTAAGAAAGCAAGGAAAAGAATTAATTGAGATTAAATGAGAAGAAAGTAGCCCAACCATAGAAATGAAATGGAGTCATTGAAAGGACCCTACCGATGACTAGTAAAAAGAATGAATTGCTGAATTATGCATTATATATAGAGAATAAGGAGGGATGTTGGAATGATCCCCTAGAACATACAGTGATGGGTACACTAAAGAAACAACTATGCCTCAACCCCCGAGGGTAGTCTAGGGAGTATATCGGATTCGGCCCTCCAATGGCTCGATTTACGCCCGACGCCGGACGATCGTGGCAAACTCTGATATACTTTGATGAGAGGCGGGGGTTTCTATGGCCGTTGAGTGCCTATTCTGATTAGAAGTGTGATTGGCCTTTGTGATGATAAGACTGTGGGTCTTTACCCATTTGTGAAAACTAAAACGAGGAGAGCTCTGGTCGCTTTAGTTGGGCAGGGAGAATAAGGTAAGATTATGATCCGTGTTGTGTTGGGGTTGATGAGGAGGAGATGGGCCCACATACATCATGATGACTAATAAAGATAATGGAAATAATGAAATAAACTCATGTATTGCATCATTGTACTAAGATTGTAACTGTTTGTTGTTTATGATTGTATAATCTTGGTAATCTTGAGAGGTGAATAGAGAATGGGAATGGTCTGCTGAGATCAAGAATGGTAAGATAACTTAGAATGTATCTTAGGGACCCCAAAGAGAGTGAGATAAACTCAATCCTAGATTGTTTATGTTATGTGTGGGGCAGGTGTCAATGAGACACCCTTCCCAATTGTTATAGAGGTAGAGACTCACCCTTACTTAAATTTTTCCAGACATCGAGGGAATGAAGACAGACTTTGTGTAACACCCTAAATTTTAAAGAAAACTATTTATGGAATAATGGTAATTAATTATGTATGGTCCAATAATTGTGGGAGAATTAATTTGACATTAGAGGTGAATTATCAGTGAATTAAGATTTACCAGAGTTAGATGATTTAACAGATGATATGGGACCTACTTAGTCAAATTAAATATTTGATGGGTCTAGAATATTTAGGAAATTATTATGGTTAGAGTGCTATAGTTGAAATAATTTTTAGTGTTAAGGAAATAATTAATTAGACACGAAGTATGTTATAAAACAGGGAAAACATGAACCAAATGGAATTAAAAGAAAACTAAAAATTCCACTTTCTCTTCTCCAATTCAACCATCCACTCTCTCCTCTCTTTTCTAACATCTTTTACCCATTGGACAATAGGGATTTATTACCCAATGGTAAAAGTAAGTTGAGGCACTCTTTTAACCATTGGACAATGTCCAACTTTTACACAAATTCCCTCTCTTCTTCTCTCATTTTAAGTGGCCTACTCCCTCTCACTATTCTCTATTCTTTCCTCATTCTTCTTCTATTCTTCTCCATCAAAACATCCATCATCATACCCACTTTCATTTTTAGTAAAAATCAAAACTAAATTGGAATTTATGGAGCACTTATGGAGCATGGAAGCTTGCATGGATCATCTTCCCCCTCCTTCTTCTTCATTTTTGTTTAGGCATTTGCATGGACATGAGGTAAAGGTTTCTTACCTTCTTATTATTTCATTTATGGTTTTGGGTTGTTGGGTTTGAAATGATAATGTTAGAAACTTAGATTATTGAGGAAAATATGAAACCCTAAGCTTGAATGTTTGGAAAAGAAACCCTTGATTTATGGCTTTGTGATTATATGAGGTTGAGAGGTCATTGGGGTTATTATGATTAAATGAAATGGATGGAGATAATGGTTGTTGGGTGATTTTAGAGAAAAACCCTAAGTGTTGATAGTTTTGGGATTTGGCCAAATCGATGAGTTAAATGATTTTAATGCCTTAGGATGATTTTGTATGGGGAATGAATGTTTGAAACATTGGTGTTGATCTTTGAAGTTCTAACCTTGGAGGTTTAAAAGAAAATGTTTATATGAAAAGGTATGTGATTAAAAGAGTTGATTCCCTTGAGTGTTGATATTTATGATGATGATAATAATGGTTGAAAACCATTAATAGTGGATTAAGGAGATGAATACCTGATTTGATGAAGTCTTAGGCTTTGATATATGCCATTTAGAAATTGTTAACTAGTGATGATTTTAGATGGAGTCAAGAGGCTTATAATAGATTTGAATGAATTGTGGTGATGATTGGATGTATTATGGATGAAGGATATGATCTTGTTGTTATTGGGTGTGGTTAGCCCTTTTGAAACCTAGATAATCTTGGTTTTGGGAAAGGAATTCCCGAGACCTAACACAATGGTATGAATTGGTGTTTAGACAAGTCTAGGACTTGATGATGAGTTTTAAGAAATGATGCCTTACGATGGCTTATTAATTTTATGTGTATATATAGGGATGCTGGCCCGCCAAATTTGGCAAGGCGGACACGAATTTTTAGCCCGCCTCCCGCCAAGGCCCGCCCCGCCAGGCCCGCTAATTTGGCGGGCCAAAACCTTGGCGGGGTAGGCCGGCCCGACGGGCCCCCGCCAAAAGAAAAGATATATAAATATTACTAATTTATACTTTATTTTATTAAAATATATACTTTAATTTTCTTAAATTAAAAAAAAAAGTAACATCTCTTATTATTTATACATTTCTTTTAATAATATTTTCTTTAATTTTTTTAAAAATTATTTTTCTAATTTTTTAATCTTAATTTGACACATTTTTAAAAAAAAATTACAATTTTAACTGTGGCGGGCTGGCCCGACGGGCCCGGCTTAGGCAGGGCGGGCCAGCCTAGCCCGCTTTTTGGCGGGCTTTGGCGGGGCAGGCCAGGGTCCGACGGGCCAGCCCGTTTTGCCATCCCTATGTATATATGTGTCATTGGTAGGATTGTATTCTGAACAATGATGTGGAATGATCAAGGCGATTGCATTGTGGTTCTTCTCTCGAGATAGGAAAGGAGTTTACATTTCAAATTGCATGAGTGAATAGTTGTTAAATTATGTATATGTATGAACTCATGCATTTCCTTGCTATGAATGTGTTGAATGTTGAATAGATGATGTGACAAATGATGGCTTGGCCTTTGTTGAGTGATATGGAAATATATATATATATATGTGTGTGTGTGTGTGTGTAATGTTGATGAATGATTAGTTGTTCCTTCTGTTGGACATGAGTAAATTGATGACATAGAATTATAGATGAATGAATTTCCTAAAGTGTGGAAATATGTTTATAATGATTATGCATAGGGTATGTGTGGTTGTGATGAAAAATAGTTTAGAAACCCCTCTCATGTAGTTGATAAATTAGAAAAAGAAATAGAGAAGTAAGGCTTGTTGAATTAGATCTATAGCTGTGATTTAGTGGGTGTATGATATTGAATTGGGCAAAATTTACATATGATGGATATAGATATGTGTTATAGAGTGAAAAACTTGAGATTTGGGCGTGTAATGCTGATCTCGCTCAAGCGAGTTGGGATCTCGCTCAAGCGAGAGTCCCCTGCATCAGATGGGTGGCCTCTGGCCCAATCTCGCCTAGGCGAGAAGAAGTCTCGCTCAAGCGAGACATGTATGGAATATGTGGATGAGATACTGGACGAATCTCGCTCAAGCGAGTATGGCCGCGCTTGAGCAAGCGAGAGAGGAAATGGTTCTGGATGGATCTCGCTTAAACGAGTGGTGAGGCGTATTTGATCTCGCTCAAGTGAGCGAGTATGGAATTGGGTACTGGATGTTTTTCGCCCAAGCGAGCATGAGGGTGAGAGGAGCCTCGCTCAAGCGAGCGAGCCTGAAATGTGACACTGAAGAAATCTCGCTCAAGCAAGAGTGGACTGCTCAAGCAAGATCGGGGCCTGATACTTAGAAAACCTTTTCGCTCAGGGAAAAATTTGGGCGCTCAAGTGACCCACCTCAATCTCGCTCAAGCGAGTGTAGGTCTCGCTTAAGTGAGTTGCCCAATGTAAAATTTTATATTATTTTCTTGTTTTGGCTGATATTTAACCCCCCTTCCTATTATGAAAAACTGAGGAAAATAAGATGGGGGCAGACAATGATGACATGTATGGTGGTATTCTATATTGATTTAGGTATTGGAAATCTTATATGTGTATATGCCAAAGATATATTATGAACACATGGATGTTCACCACCAATAATATGATATGATGGGTATAAATGAAAGGATACATAATGGTGTTGTAAGATACATCCTTGAGTAAGTGTGAAATAGATGTGGGGATGATTGAATGACATAATAATTATTATAAAATGATGAATTAGAAATAATATTGATGTTATGTAAAAATGAACGATGTGTTGATCACTTCCTTAAGTAAAGGATGTTTGTTATTATTGACAATTATGAATGCCATTGTAATTTGTACGAGTGAGATCTTGTATAAGTGGTTTAAAATTATATTGAAGCTGTTGCATTACCACACTAGTTATGAAATAATGGTAAGGATAAATGATATGAAAATCCACTAAATTATTATGTGGTGGTATTGATGAAAGATTAATGAATGTTAATGATGATTTGTGATGTTTGTGATGCCATTGTGGTTGGTTACAAGTGTTGACTTGCATGTATAATAAATGATATATTGAGATGAAAATGCCACATATAAAACTTGAAAACAATGGCTAAAACCAACAATGATTAAATCCAATAAGGTGTGTATGGTGGTGTTGGTGATTATGATGATGATGATTGATGAGTGGCATTTAGGATGCACAGTGTGAGAAATGCATTTGATTTGTATTGCATTGCATCCATGGCATATCATAGCCGCCGATGTTGGAACGTTAAGGGGGTTCCCTTGGCCAACCCAGTGGGAGGGTGGCTCAGTGCATGAGCAATCTGTTAATTCCCCTGTGACTCGATGTGTAAGTCACGAAGCCGCCTATGTATTGCTATAGGGAGCTACATGTGGCCGACCCTTATGGGGGGTGGCTCTTGATGAGCAGGTGAACCCGGTGGTCCATTGGATCACAACCGCCATGATATGAGATATGGCTGGTCCGCTACGCCATATATTGATTATGTTGTTACCGCGGTCATGGTGAAAATGACCAGGTGTTGCAAATGGCGATGCGGTTTGGTACCAGTAAAAATTGATGATTATGCATGCATTATGAGATATGTGTACACATTATATTACTGCAGTAGGGGCATGGTATGTGATCATGCTTGACCCACAATTTGGTGTTTATTCCCATAGTCGGATCCGTATTTGTTGTCTATTCCATTGTGCATATGCATTAGCCATAAGAGCATTTGCATATGGCATAGAGATATGTCAGATGATGATGATTATTGATGATGATTGATATTGTGGTATGATGCTGATGAGATGGGTAATTGAGTACCTCAAAGACCACATAAAATTAACAAATGATATAATTACCACAAAACAATATTGAATATGACGATGTGTATGTTATAGCCCAATGTAATAAAGGGCATAATTATTTATGACTGATGATAATGATGTAGCCCATAGTGGCTTTGAGAAAAGACCTAAATGGTCAATGTTGATGATGTTGGCCCGTCATAGCGTTGGAATAGATGTGTATATGCCTGCTTTGCTATGACTTGATTAAAGAATATGAAATATGTATATGTTGTTGAATTTAACAATTTATGATGATCATTATTGTGTTTAGCAAAGCATACATGATGTTGATATGCATATACACATAATTTCAATTGTATTCATATCGTCATTTGAAATGTATAACTCACTCTCCTATGTGGTCTACTTTTTAGTATTAATGTAGGAATGTCATGGGATGGGGATATTTTGAATAAAAGCTTTTGTGAAGGTAAAATAGTGGTAATGAAATGTCTTGGCCAGCAGCAACTGTAAATTATTGTATTATGGATGTATTGTGAATGATATTATGAGTGGTTAATATATTGATAATTAGGGTATTGGAATTCATACCCATTTGATGAATATAAAAATGTTGATTATGCAATCATTTTAGGAATGCATAGGTGTTGATGACATATATCTTTGAGGTTGAATTAGATGCGATCAATTATGCAATATGGATATTAGGGATGTATGATGTATAACCATATAGATGTATATATATATATATATATATATATATATATATATATATATATATATATCTTAGGCAAAACATGTGCATGAATTTATGTGAAAAGACAATGGTTGCTTATTAGGCTTATGATATGCCTTTGCATGTTTTGCTGAGCCTTTTCTCATATCCTCATATATGGGACTAGGAGTTTGCCCGGTATGCACATTCTTCTTCCGCTGTAAACTCTGTTATTTTGTATACCGTTATGGGAAAACTATTTAACGATTCAGTTATAGATTATCAAATCTCACCCTTTGATTTTCTGTGGTTCGAGTCTCGACGTAGTCGTGGTGGCGCTTTTAAAATATTTCGAACGCGAAAAATTTACTTATATTTTGATTATTTGATTATCTTGATTACTTTGGGATTCGAGTCTGGAAAATCAAGGTGTGACACTTCGCATCGAGTAGAAGCTGGACTCTTCTTGGACCGAGGACGAATAAAATAGGTTAAATTTTATTTACATTTATGGAAGCCTGCGTGCCCCTTTACTTTCAATATGTACAGTGACTGTTATGACCATGTATTATAAATGATCATGTTGTATATAAGGTATATTTGTTCCACCAAGTTTCCTATACAAAAAAAAACTTCCACATTTTTCTAAAACTCGTAACCTCTTAGTTGACCAGAATAATCTAGTGGAAGGGATTGTCCTAGTTAACCGAGTGTGTTATATAATACAACTATATATTGTTATACTATATCTGTAAAATCTATATCTATTAATAAAATCTATTTTCAAAATAAATATTCATGTCTTTTTTCATTCATTGTTCCTGTTATTTGAAATGCCTCCAATGCTTTAATAACTTAACTCAACATATAATTTGCATAAATATTGTTTTTTTTAAGTTATGGGTCTTCTTAATCAGCAAAAACATACATATAAGTGTAGAAAATCTACCTTATTGTGTTTCTAAACTTATGTAATGGTATGCATGTTATTAGAAAGCACATACTTGGTGAAAAAAAAGAAATCGACATTTTGTAAAGAGATATTGGTCGGAATAGTCAAATCCCTTTTTATATTAATTTTAACATAGTAAATAACATAATAATCGAAACTAATAAAAACACAAAATAAACAAAACTAAAAATAGATTAAAAACACGTTAAAATAACATATATTTAACCCTTTATCTATCATTTATTATATTTTATATCTTTCTTTTATCTTTTGTTTGTATCGTTCTCCTTAAATACCAGAAACCACCTTTAACTACGATGTCTACTATTTTTTGTAAACAACATTCTCACTGCTCTTAAAAAATGTAGGTAAAATATAATTATTGTTTTAGAATTAAAATTGCTAATTTAGAATTGTTAGTGTAATGGGTGAGGAATTCTAATTATATTATTAATTATAAGATTGATCATAAACCTTGTGTACGGGTCAGTAATAACCTTTTAGATCTAGTTTATGACCTAGAAAGATAAAAATTATCAATTTAAGAGACTAATTAAAACTAACGGATAAGTTAGTTGAATGGTGATACATTAGCATATTAAATTAAGATGTATTGGGTAAAACTAGTTGTTAACTATAAAACGATATAAAAGATATATATTTTTAAGTAGATATGAGTGATTTTCTTAAACATATTAGTGAGAATAAAAATGTAAAATATAAAATACACTTGAAACTTATAAGCTCATAAACTAATTCAAGTAACTTTTCAAAATAAATAAATAAATAAATTCTAAGGTATTGAATTATGCTCATTTAACAAAAAGGACTATTCTGTGTAACAAGTTTTTAAGGCTGTAAAATAAACTACAAACTAACTTAAATCGTTAGTCATTACCTTAATGAATATAGCATGTTTAACTTAATATTTTAACTTTTTGTTAATTGTTATACACATAAAAAATATAACAACCTGGAGCCATCTTGCAAATCCCAAGATAATTACCATCACCATATAAAATCTCTTGGATAACTTATTTTTCATCTGGTAATTATCAAGTGATTCACAACCTGATTCCAGAGGTTACTGATACAATATCAGAGTACGCAAACTTTTACATAATTAACTTTATTTTATTATATATAATATCAGAGTTTTATACATATTATATTTTACAACAGGCACCTAGATCTTATAAAATACCAAAACATAGCATACACATAATACAACAATAATAGTCACGCAAGCAAGCATCATCATCAAAAGCCTTCATAATTCATCCACATTAAGCGACATCCACTTTGTCACATGTCTTCTGGTTAACCACTAAAGGGTTTCCACAAGTAACAGAAAGAGTGAGATAAAATATCAAATAAATAGAAATTAAATTAGAACATACACAATCACAAGTAGGATGCTATGCGATGTAGATGCCAAACAAGTATTTTGTATTATATTTATATTAATAATTCCATTCTCTATATGAATGAAAATGCATGATGGATCCATTCTGGTGGGAACATCTGTAGTGATTTCTAACAATAACATTTTTACGGATATCCAACCGATACCGCGCCCCTTAGTGCAACACCAACATCGGATAACAACACAATCATATCAATAACAAGTGTTGCGGGGCCCCCTTAAGGACACACTGCCTAGCCCTTAAGACGGCCGTGGTATAAAACCACCGCAGAGGTCTGTTGCTCAACAGAGCGTGTTCCCCCACCGAGAACCCCCTCAAAGAACCCCCATGCGGATTCTTTGAACGGCCAATGCATATGATGCATTATGCATTAAATTAACAAAAACAATAAAATTATTATAATACTCAAATAAGCACACTTTATTTGTAATTCAAAGAATATGGAAACACATTTTCCATAATATTTATATCATAATTCAATCATATGGAAACACATTTTCCATAATATTTATACCATAATTCAAACATATGGAAACATATTTTCTATAATATTTAATAATTCAAAGAATATGGAAACACATTTTCCATGTTATAGTAATTATTTAATATCATATTCCAAATAATATAGAAAATATATTTTCCATGATATAAAATTTTACTACTAAAATAATTTTTAAAAAAAACCTGAGTTTTCTCCCTTTAAATGTTTAAATAAACTTCAAAATTTTATTTAATTAATTATATTTATTTTATTTCAAAATAAAGTCTTTAGAATAATAAAAATTCTGATTTTTAAAAAAATCATTATTTTAAGCTTTTAATCATATTTACGAAAATGCCACTGGTCTTATTTACGAAAATGTCATCATTCTAATTTATTTTCAAAAATGTCACCGCTTCTGATATATTTACAAACATGCCACCACTTCTGATGTATTTACAAAAATGCCACCGTATGTTTTTATTTACGAAAATGCCACCGCTTCCAGTTTTTAACACCGCTTGAAAATGTCCGCTGTTAAAAGGTCTGATTCTGCAGAACGCAAACAACACCTTTGTTTCTCTATTTTTACTGTTTGAATTGATTTTAAATGCAAATTAAACATACCAATTGATTCCACATCATCATACAACATCAAAAACATATCATATATCATATTCTAAACCAATTAACATCAATTTCACAACTTAATACAAGTTAAATTAAAATCTAATTATATGAGTTTTTAAACCATTAATCAATTAAATAAGCAATTCTAACCTAATTTCTATGTATTTAATATCCTATCTCCTCTTTCTTACCTCAATTGAAGATCCCTAAGCTTTTCTTGAGCTAAACTCCTTTGTGTCTCCTCAATTCTTCAAGTGAGTGTGGTTCCTTGATATGCAAAATTAAAAGGCTTTAAGATATGGAAATGGAGATTTAGAAACTTGAGGAAGATGGTGAAGGATTAAGGAATTTGTAGTGTTTTTGGTTTGAAGAAATTTAGAGGGATGGAGGAGTATTTATAGGTGGTATTGGCGGTGGAATGAGGCGGTGGAGGAAGAAGGGAGAAACTTCGTAAGAAAAATCTTACGAAGATTTTTCTTCTCTTTTTTTTTATAATGGGTTCCTTAATAATTTCTACGTTTTATTGTCATTTTTATTTCTATTTAGTCTTATTTTAAATCCGATTTTTGAAATAAAAATATCCCTGTAACTAGAATAAAATTTCCTATTTTCTAAGATTTATTTCTTATTTTTCTAAGAAACTTTAATTTTTCACTGTTTAATTACCGATTCAAATTTAATTAAAAATTGGGCTGTTACACTCTCCCTCCGTTATAAAAATTTCGTCCTCGAAATTTAAACGTACCTTGTTAGAATAATTCAGGGTATTGACTTCTCATCTCATCTTCTCGTTCCCAAGTCATGTTTATTTCATCTCCTTGTTGCCAAGCTACTTTCACCAATGATATCTCCTTGTCTCTTAGTTGCTTGACATCTCTGTCCATTATCTTCACTGGTGTTACTAGAATCATAAGGTTTTCCTTAAATTCTATGTCATCATTCTCAATCACATGGCCTGGATCAGGTACATACTTCCGTAATTGTGAGACATGGAACACATTATGAAGATTGGAAAGGTGAGATGGCAATGCAATCTGATATGCCACTTTACCAATTCTTTTCAGAATCTCATATGGTCCTATATACCTTGGAGTAAGCTTCTTGTTTTCTAACACTCTTCCAACTCCTTTGTTCAGTGATACTTTCAAGAATACATAATCTCCAATTTGGAATTCTAATGGCTTCCTTTTTTAATCATAATATGACTTCTGCCGATCCTGTGCAACTTTCATCCTTTCTCTAATCATCCGAATCTGCTCTGTCATTTGCTAGACAATTTCTGGTCCAAGAGTCTGGTGCTCACCTGTCTCTAACCAGCAGATTGGTGTCCTGCACTTTCTACCATACAATGCTACATATGGTGCCATCCCAATGCTTGAGTGACAACTGTTATTATATGTGAATTCGATTAGTGGAAGGTAATGTTCCCAGCTTCCACCATGTTCTAACACGCACGCTCTCAGTAAATCCTCCAGACTCTGGATAGTCCTCTCTGACTGTCCATCAGTCTGTGGATGATAGGCAGAGCTTAACTTCAGTCTAGTACCAAGCTCTTTATGCAAACTTCCCCAGAATTGAGAAGTAAATCTAGGATCTCTATCAGACACTATACTTGATGGTACTCCATGTAATCTCACTATCTCCTTTATATACACTTGAGCCAATTTCTCAAGTGAATACTTCATGTTGATTGGAAGAAAATGGGCTGACTTTGTTAATCTATCAACTATCACTCAGATAGTATCATTGCCTCTTTGTGTTCTAGGCAAGCCTGACACAAAGTCCATGGCAATGTCATCCTATTTCCATACAGGTATTTTTAGTGGTTGTAATCCACCAGATGGCTTTTCATGTTCAACTTTACTTTTCTGACATATTAAGCAAGATGAAACATATTCAGCTATCTCCTTTTTCATTCTCTTCCACCAGAAATCCTTTCTTAAGTCTTGATACATCTTCGTAGATCCAGGATGAATACTAAGCATACTTTTGTGAGCTTTATTCAGTATCATCTTCTTTAATTCTGCATCCTCTGGGACACATATTCTTCCTTTCATCCTCTAAACTCTATCTGAGCCTTCTTGTAATCCCAGATCTTTCCCATTACGTTGTGTCTCGATCATTCTTTGGAGATATTTATCCAATCTTTGTCTTTCACACACCATCATCAGAAAATCATTAGTGATTTTCAAGACTCCAATGATCATGTTTATTGAAGATTTCTCCTCAACTGCTATGTTTAAATCTCTAAACTGTTCAATCATTTCTAATTCTTTTATCATTAAAGTTGCCATATGAATAGCTTTTCTACTAAGTACATCAGTAACCACGTTGGCTTTCCCTAGATGGTACTTCAACTCAAAGTCATAGTCCTTGAGGAATTCCATCCATCGGCGTTGTCTCATATTTAATTTTTTTGATCACACAGGTATTTGAGACTCTTATGATCACTATAAACTTCAAACTTTGCACCGTATAAGTAGTGCCTCCAAATTTTCAAAGCAAAGACAATAGCTGCTAATTCTAGGTCATGAGTAGGGTAATTAAGTTCGTGTGGTCGTAATTGCCTTGAAGCATAAGCAATTACTTTTCTTTGTTGCATTAGGACACAACCAAGTCCCAACTTTGAAGCATCACAATAAACTTCAAAGTTTTCTTGGGGTTTAGTAAAGCTAGAACTGGTGCAGTTGTTAATCTTTTCTTTAATTCTTGGAAACTTGCTTCACATTCAGGAGTCCAAATGAAAGGTTTATTCTTACAGGTTAATCGGGTCATTGGTAGGGCAATTCGAGAGAATCCTTTAATAAATCTTCGGTAGTAACCCGTGAGTCCTAAGAAACTCCTAATTTCTGTGACAGTCTTCGGCCTCTCCCAAGCTATTACAGCTTCAATCTTTGCAGGGTCGACTGACACTCCATTCTTAGATATCACATGGCCTAAGAATTTTACTTCATTAAGCCAAAACTCACATTTGGATAGTTTGGCATATAGTTTTTTCTCCTTTAGTATTTGTAGCACTAAGTACAGATGCTCCCCATGCTCCTCCTTGGTTTTGGAATATATAAGAATATCATCTATAAAGACAATGACGAATTAATCAAGGTATGGATGGAATATCCGGTTCATGTAATCCATGAACACGGCTGGAACATTAGTTACACCAAAAGGCATAACTAAATATTCATAATGGCCATAACGTGTTCTAAAGGCTATCTTTAGAATATCTTCTTTCTTTACACGAATTTGATGATAACCTGATCTCAGGTCTATCTTGGAGAACAAAGTAGCTCCTCGTAGTTGATCAATAGGGTCATCGATCCTCGGTAACGGATATTTATTCTTAACCGTGACTTTGTTTAGTTGGCGATAATCGACACAAAGTCTCATACTACCGTCCTTCTTCTTGACTAGTAGTACAGGTGCTCCCCAAGGAGATACATTGGGTCGTATGAATTGCTTTTCTAATAACTCCTCAACTTGCTTCTTAAGTTCAATTAGTTCTACTGAAGACATTCTATAGGGTGCTCTAGCAATGGGTTCTGCTCCAGGAATTAGGTCAATAGAAAATTCTATCTCTCATTCAGGAGGTAATCCTGGAACATCTTCAGGGAATACTTCTGGGAATTCATAGACTACTGGTATCTTACTTATATCAGGAATAACTTTCCCTTCTATAAGTGCAAATACCATGAATAGTTGGGCTTTATTATTCAAGGAATATCCTATAGGGTTCTGTAAGGTATCATACTCCTGACACTCCATGTTGTCAGGTGGAAAGATCACTTTCTTATTACGACAATCCACAAGGACATGGTTAGCAGATAGCCAATCCATCCCCAAAATAATTTCCAAGTCCTTTAATGGTAAACATACTAAGTTCACGTTAAAATTTCTACCTCCTATATGTATAGAATAGCCTTCACACATGTTAGCTGTCCTAAGATAGTTACCAGTAGGAGTAAAGACAAGCAAATCATATTGCATAGATTTCACAGGTAAATTCAGACGCCTAACACATTCTTCAGCTATAAAAGAATGTGTCGTACCAGAATCAAATAAGATAGATAAGGTAGTGTCGTTAAGAATGCACTCACTTTGTACTAAGTCGTCTGCTTGTGATGCCTCTGATCCACTGATTGCAAATACTCTGCCAGCTACGGGTGATTTGTCTTGATTCTTCACCAGTTGACCATTTTCTCATCCTCGACCAGATGTGCCTCTGACATTATGTCCTTCGCGACTATTTGTATTACATCCATCTCGAATGTTGGCTCCTCCTCTGTTAGCTCCATTATTGTTGTTCTCGGTTTTAACATTCACAGTGTTAGTGCCTTGGCGACGTTGTGGGCAGTTGGGACGAATATGTCCCTTCTGGTTGCATTGGAAACAGATAACATCTATCTGAGTACAATCACGGGTTCTATGATTTCCTCCGCATTTATAATAGTTCCATATGATTGGTGGGTTCACACGTCCTCCAGATGATGAAGATGATCCTCCTCGAAATCGATTCTGATTAAATGCTCCTCGCCTTTTAAAGTTTACTAATTGACGTCTCAATTGCTTATTACTTTTCTCCTGTTTAATCCTAGCACAATGGTTTTCTTCAAAGATTCTGCATTTGTTGATTAAAGTAGGAAAACTCCTAATCTCTTGATGTCCTATGGCTTCTTTAATTTCTGGTCTTAAGCCATTTTTAAATTTGACGCATTTAGAAGCCTCAATTCCTGGCTGTTGGAAAGGAGGATAGAACAATGATAGTTCCTCAAATTTCGTAGTGTATTCTCTGACAGACATATTTCCTTGCTTTAATTCTAAAAATTCTAATTTTGCTCCTGACACTAGCAGGGAAATATTTCTCTAGAAAACTTTCTTTAAAATTTTCCCAATTGAGTAGCCTACCGGCTTCCAGTAACCTATCCCAAGCGAAAATCCACCAATTCTTTACTTCCCCTACCATCATATAGGTAGCATATTCTACCTTCTGGGCTTCAGTGCAAGGTAAGGATCAGAAGATACGTTCCATTTCTCTAATCCACAAGTAAGCCACTTCTGGATTATAGTCTCCTTTGAATTGGGTAGGTTTCCTTTTCAGGAAACGATCAAGTCCATGGGTTCCTTCAGTTAACCTTTGTTGTTCCTGTCTTTCAAGGATCTCAGCAAAGCGATTGAATGCAGCAGCCATGGCATCATCGTTCTGACGTCTAGCCATATCTTATCCTACAGGTACCACTGCATTCGGTTATTGAGTATCTAATATACTCAGAGTTCTAACAATTTTATATTATCTAACTAGTAATTATACTAAACAGGAATATACAAGGAGCACACATAACACACAAGCACACAAATAGCAATCACGGTTCACACACTTCAACCTATCTTATGTTAATCTCCAGTTACTTCCTAAGGTTTTATATTTTATAAACCATTGCTCTGATACCACTTCAGTTATAACATCCTGGAGCCATCTTGCAAATCCCAAGATAATTACCATCACCATATAAAATCTCTTGGATAACTTATTTTTCATCTGGTAATTATCAAGTGATTCACAACCTGATTCCAGAGGTTACTGATACAATATCAGAGTACGTAACCTTTTACATAATTAACTTTATTTTATTATATATAATATCAGAGTTTTATACATATTATATTTTACAACAGGCACCTAGATCTTATAAAATATAAAGATGTAAAATACCAAAACATAGCATACACATAATACAACAATAGTAGTCACGCAAGCAAGCATCATCATCAAAAGCCTTCATAATTCATCCACATTAAGCGACATCCACTTTGTCACATGTCTTCCTGATTAACCACTAAAGGGTTTCCACAAGTAACAGAAAGAGTGAGATAAAATATCAAATAAATAGAAATTAAATTAGAACATACACAATCACAAGTAGGATGCTATGCGATGCAGATGCCAAACAAGTATTTTGTATTATATTTATATTAATAATTCCATTCTCTATATGAATGAAAATGCATGATGGATCCATTCTGGTGGGAACATCTGCAGTGATTTCTAACAATAACATTTTTATGGATATCCAACCGATACCGCGCCCCTTAGTGCAACACCAACATCAGATAACAACACAATCATATCAATAACAAGTGTTGCGGGACCTCCCTTAAGGACACACTGCCCAGCCCTTAAGACGGCCGTGGTATAAAACCACCGCAGAAGTCTGTTGCTCAACAGAGCGTGTTCCCCCACCGGGAACCCCCTCAAAGAACCCCCCTGCGGATTCTTTGAACTGCCAATGCATATGATGCATGATGCATTAAATTATCAAAAACAATAAAATTATTATAATACTCAAATAAGCATACTTTATTTGTAATTCAAAGAATATGGAAACGCATTTTCCATAATATTTATATCATAATTCAATCATATGGAAACACATTTTCCATAATATTTATACCATAATTCAAACATATGAAAACATATTTTCTATAATATTTAATAATTCAAAGAATATGGAAACACATTTTCCATGTTATAGTAATTATTTAATATCATATTCCAAAGAATATAGAAAATATATTTTCCATGATATAAAATTTTACTACTAAGATAATTTTTTAAAAAAACAAGAGTTTTCTCCCTTTAAATGTTTAAATAAACTTCTAAATTTTATTAAATTAATTATATTTATTTTATTTCAAAATAAAGTTTTTAGAATAATAAAAATCCAATAATAATAAAAATTCTGATTTTTAAAAAAAATCATTATTTTAAGTTTTTAATCATATTTACAAAAATACCACTGGTCTTATTTACGAAAATATCATCATTCTGATATATTTACAAAAATGTCACCTCTTCTGATATATTTACAAAAATGCCACCGCTTCTGATATATTTACAAAAATGCCACCGCTCGTTTTTATTTACGAAAATGCCACCGCTTCCAGTTTTTAACACCGCTTGAAAATGTCCGCTGTTAAAAGGTCTGATTCTGCAGAACGCAAACAGCACCTCTGTTTCTCTGTTTTTGCTGTTTGAATTGATTTTAAATGCAAATTAAACATACCAATTGATTCCAAATCATCATACAACATCAAAAACATATCATATTCTAAACCAATTAACATCAATTTCAAAACTTAATACAAGTTAAATTAAAATCTAATTATGAGTTTTTAAACCATTAATCAATTAAACAAGCAATTCTAACTTAATTTCTATGTATTTAATATCCTATCTCCTCTTTCTTACCTCAATTGAAGATCCCTAAGCTTTTCTTGAGCTAAACTCCTTTGTGTCTCCTCAATTCTTCAAGTAAGTGTGGTTCCTTGATAGGCAAAATTAAAAGGCTTTAAGATATGGAAATGGAGATTTAGAAACTTGAGGAAGATGGTGAAGGATTAAGGAATTTGTAGTGTTTTTGGTTTGAAGAAATTTAGAGGGATGGAGGAGTATTTATAGGTGGTATTGGCGGTGGAGGAAGAAGGGAGAAACTTCGTAAGAAAAATCTTACCTCTTTTTTTTTTATAATAGGTTCCTTAATAATTTCTACGTTTTATTGTCATATTTTATTTCTGTTTAGTCTTATTTTAAATCCGATTTTTGAAATAAAAATATCCCTATAACGAGAATAAAATTTCCTATTTTCTAAGATTTATTTCTTATTTTTCTAAGAAACTTTAATTTTTCACTGTTTAATTACCGATTCAAATTTAATTAAAAATTGGGCTGTTACAAAAAACACACGACATAATAGAATGTTCAAGTAACACTACATTCATAAAGTTCTAAGCACCTACATCCGAATTTATAATTAAGGGAAAAGTAAAATTCAAAAGGAATGTTCAATTTGAAAGGAGAATACTCATAAAATTAACATCATGCATACCTTTAATTGGATTTGTACCTCATATTAAAACATATCAGAAAATTATGTTAATTATGAAAGAAATTATATAATATATATATATATATATATTTAATTTTTAATTTAGTTGACAACATATGCTAATTTTATGGGAAGAAGTACTGAGATGACGAATCCTAAGGCAAAATCACTAAGGGCGAGTCTAAAAAATTTGATAAAAAAATGACTTCAGAGATTTTTTTATCGTCATTAACTTAAGTCATATTAGCGACGACTCTATGCCATTATAAAAAATAATAATACCAGAATTAAGGTTACTTAATCTTGCAACCCATGAGAGATGAAAGAAAAGTATCACCACTAACTACCTAACATATTGAAAAAAATATAATGCAACTATATATTGTTATAGTATATCCATAAAATGTATATCCATTAATAAAATCTATTTTCAAAATAAATATTTATGTCTTTTTTTCATTCATTGTTCCAGTTATTTTAAATTTCTCCTACGCTTTAATAACTTAACTCAACATATACTTTACATAAATATTATTTTTTTTGAAAGTTCTAGGTCTTCTTAATCGGTAAAAACATACATATGAGTGTAGAAAATCAACCTTAATGTGTTTCTTAACTTATATAATGGTATGCATGTTATTAGAAAGCATATACTTGGTAAAAAAAGAAATTGACATTTTGTACAGAGATATTGGTTAGAATTATCAAATCTTTTTTGTATTATTTTTAACGTATTAAGTAACATAACAGTTGAAACTAATAAAAACACAAAATGAACTATTGAAGAAAAGTCTGGTAGAAAATAAGACAATCAAAACATACTGAACCAGACTACAGATCACATGTTATGTTTTGACTCTGGATTTGTTAATAACATACATCAAGAATCCATTGGTAAATGAAGTATGTACATCAAGAAACTAATATGTGTATTCAAGTGTTTCAGGACTTAAAATGCACAGGTTATAAAACAAAGGGGAGCCCATGAAATTAAAGTCAGAATCATAGTACTTAAATAATGTCCAAAAAGTCTGATACAAGAAGTTTTCTTTAATTAATCAGACTACAGACTTATAGGCATTAAATGGAGAACACTTTTTAGAAACTTAATTGTAACATTTAGAAATCTATTTTGATAATGCCTCAGGTTCTATGTTCTTATCAAATACACATATTTATCATCAATAATAACAAGAGACAAACAAAGCTAAACAGCCAAAGTTAGCATACCTAACTCTACGCAAGAATAAAAAAAGCTGAACCAATCTACATGTGTGTCAACTACATATCAGAAGACTTTCAGCATTGACTTATGCTCTTTTGCTCAATCAAATGAAACAAATAAATAACTTTTTCTGTTGAAGATACATAAGACACTACTTTCATGCAAGAATAGAAAAACTCAGCTACCAAACTCTTGAACATCCTTCTCTGTTATCAAAGGTCTAGTATTTGAAGTTCAAAGCAAATACCTTTAGAGGATTTCTAACGTCTATATCTCCTTTCCAGAATCAGCAATGGTCATATTCCAGCACCTATGTATGCTGAAAAAGATTGAATTGCCAAATGACAAGCAACAAGTCATAGAGAAATCCTTTAAGAAAAATCATCATTCTCTATAATCTTTATTTTCAGACAGAGATCTTTATGTGTTCTGCCTCTAGTAGACCTTGGTCTTGTGTCATTCATAACTTAGTTTACAATCTTTTAATTGTATATTTTCATAACTAAGTTCTGTGAGATATCTTTCACTTCTTATAAACAATCTGTAAAAGTCTGGTGTGTTGTTAACCTTAGTGAGTGTAGGAAACACTATTGGCCTGACAAGGCTTTTGAAAGAATACTTGGGTGTTTACGCCAGAAGTGACTCGAGTTAAGAATACTTGTGGCATAAGTTTGGTGCTATTATTATAAAGGAGAATTTACAATAATGGAAATCCTTCAAGTTAGAAGAAACTGGACGTAGCTTCTGTGTTAGACGTTAACCGGTATAAATTCTGTGTTGCTTTTATTCCCTTGCTCTTTAAAAGTCTGTTTTGAAAAGATTGCTTATTTGTTTTCATTAGTTCATTATTTTGTAAAAAGAGTCTCTAACTTATTCAACCCCTCTCTTGTAAGTCAGACTCTAAACCATCAATTGGTATCAGAGCTTGCCTTTTGGGTTGATCACTCACTCGAGTGAAAATGATAAAGATCTATGGCAGCCTCTCAGAGTAGTCAACTGATTACAGAAGGATCTTTAATCAACAGGCCTCTAGCCTTCTTTGGAGAAGAATATCCATATTAGAAGGATAAAATAAAGATATTCGTAAAATCCACCCAGTATAGTCTATCAACAGTCATCATCAATGATGACTACAAGACTCTTGTTGATGATGATGGAAAGCCCAAATTTGAAATTGAGTGGACTTCTATAGAAATCAAAAAGATAGAGATTAATGCCAATGCCAGATTCTTACTTACCCGCGCTTTCAGAAAATCTAAGTACAATAAAGCATTCAGTTATAAGTCAGCTAAAAAAGTCTGGGATGCTCTTCAACGTAATTATGAAGGTACCTCTAATGTCAAAAGATCCAAGAAGATACTGTTAACCAAACAATCTGATACTTTCAAGATAGAGGAATATGAGACTATGAATCAAATGTTTGGAAGATTTCAAACTTTGTTAAATAAGCTCAAAGCTCTTAGAACCACTCCCTCTGTAGAAGACATCAATGTGAAGCTTCTTGGAAGATTGCCAGAAAGGTTTGATGCAAAATGCTCAGCTCTAGAAGAAGCTAAAGACCTGAGTACATTCTCCTTGGATGAATTGCTTGGAGTACTCAGAGTGCATGAGTTGAAACTGAAGTAGAAGGAAGTCAGCAAACCTTCCTCCTCCAAGAGTATTGCTTTATAAGTCAGATGAATCAGGCCAAAAATTTAAAACACTGAAAGCTGAAGAGTCCATAAGTTCTGACCTAGACTCTGATGAATCAAAAGTTGATACAGATGAGGAATTAGCCCTTATAACCAAGAAATTTCACAGGCTGTTAAAAAAGAAAAAGTTTAGACCTAACAAATTTCAAAAGAAGGACCACAAAGGTAAAAATTAATTCAAGTTTAAAATTGACAAATCTATTCTAGAATGTTTCAACTACAGGAAACTAGGACATATGAAAGCAGAATGTCCTCTCCTGAATAAAGATAAAAAGGACAGAAAGGAAAAGAGAAAGTTTCCCAAGAAACAAATGATTGATAATATGGGATGATAAAGAGTCATCAAGTTCTGAAGAGTCTGAAAAAGAGACAAAATCTGCTTAAATCTGTCTCATGGAAAATGTTGTACCAGACTTTAAAGCAAGCTCAAGTGACTTAGAATCTAAGGATGTAAGTTATATTGAACTAAAACAATTATGATTTATTGTTCAGTGATTTTTCTTAACTTTTGAAAAACTTTAAAAAGCTTAAAGTAAAGCATGTTGACATGGTCACTGATTTTAAAAATCAAATTTGAAAATTAAAAGAAGAAAATCTTGACAAAACACATTGAAAGAAATGGAAGAGAATGAGAAGATGCACCTTGAAGAGTTAAGCAGACTCAAAAAAGAAAACACTATTTTGAAAACAAATTTTGAAAGTTCCAAAGTCTACTGCAACTCTCAAAGTAAAGAAATCATTAAGTTGTGAAAGGAAGTTAACTCTCTTATCTCATACCTGAGCAAGTTTATAAATAGTACTAAACTTGAACATACTTCTAGGAAAATCCCATGGTAACCATAAAAGTCCAGGGTTGGGATATGTAGAGGAAAATGATTTCAGGCATCCTTCACCACCTATATTTGTTTCAAAGAATCAGAAACATGTCAAATGTAATTACTATAAAAAACATGGTCATTTAATCAATGATTGTAGAAAAAGAAAAAGGAGAAATGAAAGAGTTGCTAACAATGCAGGACCCAAAAAAATATGGGTACCAAAGTCATTAATCATTTCTATTGCAGATGTACTTGAGAACAAAGACAACCTATGCACTGGTATCTGAATAATGGATGCTCACATCATATGACAAGAAGAAGGTCTATGTTCTTAGACATGAAGCAATTTAAATGTGAAACTGCTACCTTTAGAGGAAACTAGACTGGAAGAATCATTGGGTCTGGTAGAGTGGGTAAAATTCCTTCACCTATTACTGAAAATGTACTTCTTGTTGAAGCCCTAAGACACAACCTATTGAGCATTAGTTAATTTTGTGATAGTGGGTACAAGGTCTCTTTTGACAAGGAAAAGTGTATTATCATTAACCATGATGGATCCATACTCTTCAACATCAACAGACATCACAACCTATACAAGGTTGACTTGAATGAACTAAATAATCAGAATGTAACATGTTGGTTTTCAAACTCTGAAGAGAGATGGATCTGGCACAAAAAGCTTAGGCATGTAAGTTTAAAACATATTTCAAAACTTCACAAAAAAGGCCTAGTTAAGGGTTTGCCAAAAATCTCTTTCAACCCTGCCTTGTGAAGCATGCCAAAAAGGGAAATAACATAAAACCTCATTTGAAAACAAGAACGTTATTTCCACTACCAGACCCTTAGAACTGTTACATTCAGACTTGTTTGGTCCATCTTAAGTGCAAAGTCTGACAGGGAAGAAGTATGGATTTCTGATTGTTGATGATTACATAAAAATGGAATGGGTATACTTCCTAACTCACAAGGATGAGTTTGGAAAAGTATTTAAGATTTTCTGCAAGAAAATCCAGAATGAGAAAGGTTTCTGTATTGGTACAATAAGAAGTGATCATGGCAAAGAATTTGAAAACAAAATTTTTGAAAAATTCTACAATGATTTTGGTATAACTCATAGTTTTTCTTTCCAAGAATACCTCAACAAAATGTTATGGAAAGGAAAAATTAGGTCTCTACAAGAAATGGCCAGAACAATTCTTTATGAAAATAATCTTCCAAAATATTTCTGGGTAGAGGTTGTGAACACTTTTTGTTATATTCAAAACAGAATAGAAGAAAATGCAACATTTCATATTTTCACCTATTTGGTTGTATCTGCTATATTATTAACACTAGGGATCATCTGGGAAAATTTGATTCTAAGTGTGACAAAGGAATATTCATGGGGTATTGAACCACATCAAAATCTTACAGAATCTTCAATTCTAGAACTCAAACTATTAAGTAATCAATACATGTAAGATTTGATGATCTTCAAAAGACTAACAAGAAACTGACATATTTAGATTCTGATGATGCATGAATACTACAACAAGAAGCTGGGAAAGAAAAGCAAGGAGCAAACCTTGATTAATCAGAACCTTCTACACATGAAGACAGTGTCTAAACAGATTTAGTCAATGACTGAACCTGAAAAGTCAAGAGTCTGGAAGTTCAAGGCTTATCATCTTTCAGACCTCTTAATTGGAGATCGGGCAGCTGGAGTTAGAACTAGATCTAGACTTCATAATCAATCCTCAATTGCTCCCCAATTACTCTAGCTTCACAACTGGAACCAAATAATGTTGCAGAAGCATTAAATGACATTGATTGGATCATTGCCATGTAAGAGGAGTTAACCCAACAAAGTTTGGAGCCTTGTTCTAAGACCCAAAAATAAGAGCATTATTGGAACTAAATGGGTCTTCAGAAATAAGCTTGATAAGAATGGAAAAGTTATCATAAATAAAGCTAGACTTGTAGCTCAAGGCTACAACGCGCAAAAAGGTATAGACTTTACTGAAACATTTGCATCTATAGCCAGACTTGAGGCTATCAGGATACCTCTTGCATTTGCTGCATTTAAAGGTATTACATTATATCAGATGGATGTGAAAAGTACACTTCTGAATGGTTTTATTGAAGAAGTTTTTATAAAACAACCCCCTGGTTTTGAAGATGTGTCTTTTCCAAATCATGTTTTCAAACTAAGTAAAGCATGATATAGTCAAAAACAAGCTCCAAGGGCTTGGTATGATAGAATCAGTTCTTTTCTAATTTCAAAAGCCTTTATAAGAGGAAAAGTAGATATAACTCTGTTTAGAAAAAGCTCTTAGAAACACTTTATTATTATACAAATTTATATGGATGAAATTGTTTTTGGTGTAACTGATGAAAGTCTGTGCAAAGATTTTTCTAAAATGATATAAGCAGAATTTGAAATGAGTATGATGAGATAACTTAAATTCTTCCTAGGCTTACAGATTAAACAGACAAATAATGGTATTTTCATCCATCAACAAAATTACACTAAGGAGTTGCTTAAAAAATTTAAAATGGCTGATGCTAAGCCCATGAGCACTCCTATGTATCCAAATTGTATAATTAATAAAAATGAGTGTGGTACATCAGTGGATCAGACCTCGTATAGAGGAATAATAGGTTTACTTCAATACCTTACATCCAGCAGACCTGACATAATGTTTAGTGTTTGTATGTGTGCAAGATATTAATCAGACCCTAAAGAATCACATTTGTCTACAGTGAGGATTCTAAGATATCTTGTTGGAACAACCAGCCTTGGGTTGTTCTATGAAAGAACAAACTCTTTCTCTCTATCTGGATATTGTGATGTAGATTTTACAGGAGATACAATGGATAGAAAAAGCACAAGTGGTGGATGTCATTTTCTAAGCAAAAGTCTAATATCCTAGGGAAGCAAAAAGCAAAATTCAATTACACTCTCAACTGTAGAAGCAGAATACATGTCTGCAGTAAGTTGTTGCTCTCAACTTCTTTGGATAAATTACTAAATTGAAGATTGTTCTATCAAAGAAGAAGAGATACTTGTGTTCTATGATAACACAAGTGCAATAAATCTATCAAAGAACCCCATTGAATATTCAAAGGCAAAGCATATAGAAGTAAAATATCACTTCATAAGAGATTATATGCAAAAAGGAATTCTGGACATGAAATTTTTAGACACAAACCATCAATGGGCAGATATCTCTACAAGGCATCTGGCTAAGGCCAGGTTTGCTTTTATCAAGCATAATTTATTTTTAAGAAATATTGCTTGAATCAGTATGCTACATTTTTTCAGTTTGATGCATGTTTGGTATAAGTTTAGTGTTATCAAATTGTTGCTTCATAAGTTTGGACCCACTTTATGCATTTCTAATATTTGAGAGAAAATGATTAAGCCTTTTAGAATTCATGTTAACTGTCAAACATTTCATATTTTATTGCTTTTTATTCTAAAATGTACAACATGGCAGCAGTTAATATCCTTTTGTATAATTGCCACCTGAATGTGCCTCTCTCTCCCCACTAGTGGTCAGTTATTACCTTTTTTAAAAAATTTAAGCCTTTTCATTTACAAATCATTTCCCACTTTTACGAACTTCACCTATCTTCTCTCTAAAAACTATTCATCTCCTTAAACCCCAAAACCTCTTTCCTTCTCCATTGAGCTTTTGGTATGGCATTCATGGTCTCAGACATCATGGAGTCCTTTTTCTTTCATCCTAAGCAACACAAAATGGATGGTAGGGATATATCTGAAGAACTCAGTGGCATTGGTTGGACCAAGTTCTATCTTGATAGAGAACCCTATTCACCCTCTGTGATTTTTGAGTTTTGGAAGACAGTGTCAGTTGATAAGTCTAAGTTTATCGTGTTGGGCAAGGTGAAAAGGAAACTGATAGAAATTTTTGAAGATGTTTTGGCCACTATTACTGGATGCCTAACTGTTAGAGAAGTCTATACTGAAGACTTTGAGTTTAAAGTTTCTCTAGTCTAGAGATAAATGAGCTATTATATGGCACTGCTTGTCCTGCCAAAGCAGTTTCTAAAAACCTGCTACCAAAGGTCAAGATGCTTCACCTGGTGATGAATCAAGTGATTTGTCCTCGAAAAGGTGCCTACAGTAAGCAAGCTGGACAGATTTTGCATGTATCACATGCTGATGAAGGAGAAAGTAAGTTTTCCCAATGTTATTCTGACCTACTTAATATCTTCAATTAGGAAAAAGTAGAACAAACCCATACCTAGCAGTGCTGATGAAGGTCTTTGCACCGAAGAATGTGAGAACCTAAATCGTGAGTAACCTAGTAACATTCATTTCCTTGGTGAGCAAGTTACCCATCTTTTCACTTGTGTTAGACCAGACTATGAAAAGTTCTCTTCCTCCTCCTCCTAAAAAAAAAGGGTCTGCCCCTACAGACTCTAGGAAGTAGAAGGTTGCGGTTGTTAAAGCTAAGCCAACCTCTAAGAGGAAAAGTGACAGAGTGAAGTTTGCTGCCAAGAAAATGGTTCTGGACTTTTTTGATGAGTCAGTATCTGATGATTCACATCTTTTAGACTCACATCTGGATGCGAAACCATGCAAAGTGATCTCTCTTCCCTCTTTAGAAAAGAAATCAGACCCTACAAAGCCATTGGTGTCTGAACCAGAAGTTACTAAGGGTCTCCAGATTATGATGATAAGATTCCTCTTAGTCAACTTTAGAGGAAATTTATGGCTAAGGTATCTCAACCTGAGTAGCCGTAACAACAACCTTCTCAACAACCTTCTCAACAACCTTTGCAACCTCAGACCCAAGAGACTCAACAAGATCAACCTCAACCTCTACAATCACAAACCCAACCATCACAGCAGTCCCAACAGGAACAACAGAGATAATAAAGTCTCAATTAAGAAGCCTTACAGCAGTTTATCAATATTTTCATTGCTCTAAACCCATGTTTCTATGCATGGATGGACTAGAACCCATTGGTAGAGAAAGTACAATAAACTAAGGGCAAATTATTTAAAGGTTATAAGGGCAAATCAAGAAGAATTAGTAAGGTGTGATGGTTATCCCAACTTTGCTAAGTACATGAAGTTCATCGTTAGACATTTAAAGAGCTTCCCAAAGATGATATACTGAAATGGAATCATCTTGACTGGATAAACAGGTTTTATGAAGTTATTGAAGAGATTTAAAGTGATAACACTCATTTAAGGTCTCATTTTATAAGCAAAAGGAAGTTAAGAGCCTCAGAATCTGGGCCTACTACCAAGAAAGCTAAGCATGGTACTATGATCTTGCTATGCATCAAGCATTAGTAGCTGAACATGTTTGTGTTGTAAGAGACATGAAATTTGGTATGGACCAACTCAAATTAGTTGTCATAAGAAGACTAGCTATCACAACTCCAAGGAAGAAAATCCTAATTACTCTTGACAGAAGGCAATCTGCAACCATTTGGATTAATTTGGGCTAATTGAAGAAACCTATGCCTCCCATACCCAACCCTTATTACAAGGGTCCTCTCAAACCTTATGAGCTCTCTACAACAAGGTTAAAAAACATTTTGACTACTTCTAATCCTACTGAAACTTATGTTGATGCCCTTTGGTCTGATTACCTTTGGACCATCAGAGAAGAAGGCTCTAGTTTATATGACTCTTGGAAGATTTTTCCTCATCGTCCTACTAATATTCCTTTTACTACACCCTTTATCATTATTCGTCAGACTCATTACTTTATCCTTGTATCCTCAACAGCTTCTCTCCCTATTACCTCTAATCCTAGTCTTGCTTTATCTCTTAGCTCTTCTCCCTCTAGTCTTTTAGATCTTAACTCTCTTTAATGCCTCATCTTTTGTTGGTATAAAAAGCAGAGATACTTAGATGTCTTTTTGAGTGGGTAATAGACTTAGAAGTCTGCTATGTTTTTTATTTTGCTTTCAGTATACTTTTGTAATGATTTTCCATAATCAATGAACACTATTTTTTGTCAGATATATGACTTGCTCTGATATACTTATCTATATGATAATTTGATATATTTATATATGATGCTTTGGTATATGTCTTATTTCTCACTTATTTTTTGACATAAATAAGTCTAATCATTTAAAATCTATTCATGTTTAATATAAGTCTAGATAGGATCTGATTTTTAGTCAACTCTCGTGTTTAGAATTATAATTGAATCTGACCTGAATCATCCTCTGTCATGGTATATGATCTTATTCTAAAAACTCTTTTTTGGCTCTAATCATGGAATTCTTTTAAATTGATAGTATATTGTTCTGATCATGGACTTCATTTATAAAAAGACTTGATATTTTCTATCAATAAATAAAGAGAGATTGTTGAAGAAAAGTTTGGTAGAAAATAAAACAATCAAAACATACAAGACTAGACCCCAAATCACATGTTATCTTTAGACCCTGGATTTGTTAATAACATACATCAAGAATCCATTTATAAATGAAGTTTGTATATCAATAAACTAATATGTGTATTCAAGTGTTTTGGGACTTAAAATGCACAGGTTATAAAACAGAGGGGGAGCCTATAAAATTAGTCAGAACCATAGCACTTAAATGATGTCCAAAAAGTCTGATAAAAGAAGTTTTCTTTACTCACTTAGACCACAAACTTATAGGCAACAAATGAAGAACGCTCTTCAAAAACTTAATTGCAATGTTCTAAAATATGTTTTGATGATGCCTCAGGTTCTATGCTCTTATCAAATATGTGTTTATATCATCAAAAGGAACAAGAGACAAATAATGCTAAACAGCCAAAGTTGGCATACCTAACTCTACACAAGAATAGAAAAAATTGAACCAAGTCAGCAACTGTGTCAGTTCAAGATTAGAAGACTTTCAACATTGACTTCTGCTTTTTTACTTGATTAAATGAAGAAAATAAATAACTTTATCTATTGAGGATCCATAAGAGACTATTTCAATGCAAGAACAGAGAAACCCAGCTACCAAACTCTTGAACATCCTTCTCTGTTATCAAAGGTCTGGTATCTAAAGTTCAAAGCAAATACCTTCATAGGATTTCCAACGTCTATATCTCCTTTCAAGAATTAGTAACAGTCATATTCTAGCACCTATTTTTACTGAAGAAGATTGAATTACTAAATGACAAGCAATAAGTCATAGAGAAATCCCTCAAGAAAAATCATCCTAATTTGTATTGCTTTTAATCTTCCTTTTCAAACAGAGACCTTTTTTGTGTGTTCTATCTCTAGCAAACCTTGGTCTCATGTCATTCATAAATTAGTGTACAATCTCTTAATTGTATATTTTCATACACTAAGTTCTGTGAGATATCTTTCACTTCTTACAAACAATCTGTGTTATAGGCAAAGGAGCCTTTGAGAAGCATATAGATGGATCTTCCTCTTTAGCATTCCATAGATCCAAGCAAGTTCCTCAAGAAGATGATGAGAGCTCATAGTTTTGATGAAGAATATATAGAAATTGAAATGGAAAAAGGCTAGGAGATTGAGGAGTTTATGTAAAGAAAACCTAGATCTAGAGAGGATTTAGCTAGAAATGGAAGGACATGGAGAGAAGAGTATGAAAAGGTGAATCCGCCACTCCCTAGAGATTAGAAAGATATGGTGAGTGAAGTCACCACCTTTGGAAGAAGGCCAAAGGATAAGACAAAGGAGAAAGGAGCCTAGTGTTTCTACTTTCTAGAGAGAATAAGGAGTGTCTCACGCTAAACTTTTCTTAATATTCAACTTATGAGAGAAATACAAAGAGGAAAGGTATTTATACCTCCTAGGAACTAAATTTTTGGAATTAGCTTGGGTGGGTTTGAAAAAGCTTTACCCAAGGCCCAAAAACTCAAAATACATTGCCCAAAAGGAGCCCAAAGCAACCTAGCACCTAAACAAGGCCCAAAAATGGCCCAAATAGAAAATATGGTCATGCAAGTCCTAAAACTAAGTCTTAATTTCTAATCCTAAAATATTTCTAAAACTAATAACATGAAATAAAATATATACAAATGGAAAGTAAGCCTAATGAAGAGGCCCAAGTGATGCCTGTGTCATTCTCCCCTTCTTCAAGAGGATTTGTCCTGAAATCCTAAAAATCCTCAAGAATGCTCAAAGTAGTGACAAACCTACAAGATGAAGAGAGAACAAAGTGAGATGCTAAAAAGGAAAAAAAAACAAAAAGAAAAACAAAGGTAAAAGAACCAAAGTCACGAGATATGCCACCAGGGTCAAATACTAACCTTTTTACCTTTGTGAAAATAAAAGAAAAGATAGCCTAAAAGAATAAAAAGCAAATATTCCTTAAGAAGGCATAAAGTAACCAATGGAATCCCTGTAACATCCTAGAAATTTGACTAAATTAATTAATTGGAGTAAATAAATAGTATAACTATAGGAAATAATTATTTGATGTCCTATACATATAGAAAAAAATTAATTATGGACCCCTTGAGTTGATACGGCGAATACGACGATTAATGCCATCATTTAATTGGTGAACGATGTACAAGCAGAATACCGAGGCAAGCCCAACGGGCCGGGAAAAATTGGATAATTATCAGGGGTAAATATTTATGTCCCAACGATGAGCTAAAATTAATTTGAGCATTTCTGGAATTTATTGTGAATTATTTAGGATTTATCGGCGCCATTTAACGTCGGAAAACGACCGATTTGGGCAACGAGCCTCAATTGGGCCTCAAAAATTCACTAACCCAAAAATAATTATTAAACATTAGGAAACACTCAAATAAATATTTTAAACCCAAAAATGAACCTAGAAAAATTTATAAATAATTAATTAGATGTACGATGGGCCCCAGGTGACCAAAACGCTTCATTTTCAAGCCGAAACATGACGAGTTTCACCCAATTAAATAAGCTGACCAAGAATGCTATTATGGGCTATTCCCATCAGATTTTTAAAGCCCAAGATGATGAATTGCCAAAAATTTGAACCTTAGAACCAAAAACTTTAAGTAGAGGGCATTGTGGTAAAATTACAATAAAAGCCAAAAGTTAATTCTTCTTCCTTCTCTTCCAGCAGCAGCATCAGCCCCTTTTCTTTTTCTCCAAAACCGTGCCTTGCCTCTTCTTCCCCCCCCCCTCCATTTTCAAAGCCTTTCCATCATAAACCATGGCCAAAACTTGATGGAAATTAAAGAAAGGTGTCATTTTTGACAAGTTTTTAAGGTTTGGACCCTATCCCTCTCCTCTTCCTCTTCATTTTTCCTATCTTGATCATCTCCCCTTGTCCCACACATCAAAACTAAAAATCCCTTCTTGTGCCTAACCATGGTGTGACGAAAATTTAAGGTTCTTGGAAGCTTCTTTGACACCTTGGAGGAGCTTGTTCAAGCATTTGGGATTAGGGCTCATCAATACCCAATTTTATTGCTCTCTTGAATTTGGAACCTTGAATTCCATTGGGGTATGTTAAAAACTCTTGATTGGCCTTGTGATGGTAGCTTAGAGTATGTAAGTTATGATGTTAGTGTTGGAAAAATGTAAAAATTACATGTGGAACCCAAAACCTAGGTTAGGAGACCATTGGAAATTTTGTGTGTTGTTAGAAACATGATTAGGAACTTGAATTAGAATGTGATTGATTATTGGAATTATGTTTAATGTATGGATTGTGCTTAATCGGTTCTTTGATTTGATTATATGTAAAATTGGGACCTTAAGGCTTACTTTAATTAGAGAAAAAAAATTACAAATAGGAGACTTAAATTATTTTGAATGATTTTAGAATGATTATGAGGTCTAAACTAGTGTATTGAAATGAATTGGTGATGTTGGAATGAATGAATTTGGTCTTGAATGATATTAGGTGAAAAATCCTAAATTGAGAACTTACTTTAATTTAGAAGAAAATTGTATTTTGGTCTTGAAATGGCTTAAGGATGGTTTTAAAGTGATTATGAGAGTTTGAATGATGCTCTAGAATTTATTAGATGAGTTATAGAAAAGTAAGAAATTGATACTAAGCTTTAAAATTCTTTTGGATGGTAAAAGTGATAAAGTGACATAATAGGCCCAAAAATGCATTAGTCTTGTTAAAATGAGCTTTAAAACTCTTGTTAGATATGGGTTATTAATTAGAATTAGTGTTGAATAATTATTGATTGATGTGGTGTGTAAAATGTCATGAGTTAAGTGATTTGTTATATGAACTAGTAAAGGGTAAGTGTGTTGCTAAGGTGAATAAAATTGCTAAAAGCATTTTAGGACTTAAAAGAGTAATTATGAACTTGAGTAAGTGCTAATAAGTGTAGTTTGAGGATTTGAGTGGTTGTTAGGTAAGAAAGATTAAGAAGAAAAAGTATGTAGTGTAGAAGTGGATTTAGTGACAATTATGAACTATTGGAGTTGAATGAAAGACTAATGGTCTAGAAAATATTATTAGAACACATTAGGCATGAAAAAGCTAATAAATAGACTAAGAGAAGGTTGTTGTTGGTGATAGGTGACTTTGTCATGAAAATTGACTAAAAGGACTTAAGTCATGTTGGATTAGGAATGACCTTTAGTTGTCTTAAGGGGGAATAAAGAACAAAAAATTTATTTGAATTACTAGTGATGAATGACTTGTGCCTTCTAAAGGGAAATTATTAAAAATGAAACATAATAAAGTGAACAATTTAATTAAGGCTTAAAGAGCCTAATGGATAACACCTTGAATTTTGATTAATCACCTAAGGTGAATTTCAAATCCTAAGATAAAAAGAATGTGATGAGAATGGCCTAGGTTCTAAACCTCTAAGATGGAGAAGGCATAAACATAACAAAGTTTCACATACATGAATATACTTATGTATCTCTAAAAAGAGGCTTAGTTGTTGACATTGATTTAATGATAGAATGATATTTGATGTGGTCTTGTACTTATTAAAAATGTAGGCTTTGACCATTCTTGTGACGCGGGACCATCCAACTCCTCCAACCCCACAGAATACTTCTCTTGAGGTAGGAGAGTAGTTTATTTTCTAAATGCATGACCTTAGTGTTGATAATGTATGTATGTGTGATGTATAATTGCATATTGTCCTTGGTTAATTCAATTGTTGTTATGTATGACAAGTGTGTAAAGTAGGACTCTTGAATGACATTGGTGATAAATTGATGATTGTGGTGGTGATATACTTTGATGTGCCCTTTTGGCTTATATATGATAATGAAGTGGGATTATGTGAGAAATTGAGACCATTATGTGCACTTTATGCATCTTGTGACATGCATAACATATCTCATATATGATAAATAATGATCTTGCGTTGATCTTGGGAATAACAACCTTGCGTTGGTTGATTTTATAAATGACTATGCGTGGTCATAGTGAATACCATGTGACGTGTTTTATTGATCTTGTGATGATCTTGAGAAAGAAACCTTGCGTTGGTTCTAAATATTAAATAACTATGCGTGGTTGTAGTCACATGAGTGGAATATACACATGATGAGAAAGTGAAATTATATAAGTTGGTCTCATTGCATAAGCATTAATTGTTGGCTAGCATATGCATTATTTGTGAGTACATGGCATTTGAAATTGAGTGACCAAAATGATTATGTCTCATGAGTATCTTGAATTGGGAGATATTGTTGTTGTTGTTGGCTATTGTATAAATATGGTGATGACCATTGTTGGTGAGATGAGAATGATGTTTAAGGTTTTTGGCATAAGTTGGCATTATAATATATGATGTATGTATTTGATTATCAAATTATGGCCTATGTGTTGTACCAATGAAATTGGATATGTTGAAGGAAAATATGTATGATTGCTTTACTATGCATGACTTATCACTATAATTGCTCATCATTGAGAAAATATACTCATTCTCTATGTTGTCCATTTTAGCCTTGTGATGTAGGTTGAGATGGTGGAGAGATACATTTTCTGGAGATAGCATGATGTGAAGGGGGTACTTCATTTGCCTTGGTCGACATTTCTTTTTAAAACATGTTGTTTTAAGTCTTTATAGAATTTGATATGTATAGGCATTATTTTGTATAGCTTGACTATTGATGTATATGCCTAAGTTTTTGGGACTCTGAATGAGTTTGTTAGATTAATTGTTGGTACTTTTGAATTTAGATATTGAACTATGAACTTATTGGTATATTGGTGGTTAATGATCATGAATCTTTATGAAAGAGGAATTATGCATGAAAGTTGATATTATGTCACAAAATAGTGTATGTTGCATAGATGTAGTTATGGAGTGAATTTATGAAGCTTTGTTCATGTTAGTGTAAATGCTGAATTTTTATCATACAATTGGTACAAGGTATGTAGGATGAGATAATATGATGTATACCTCTTAGTTATGAGTATATTAGGAGGCCTAATTGATAAGTAGCAAAGATTGATGATTTATTAGTATATGGATAGTATTATCACCTAATTAGACTCTTGGAAAAGCTTTGATGTAGATGTTCATGATTATGGATTATTAGGCTTGAATGTGTGTGACTATGGGTAGGTATTTTGAACTTGAAGGACTAATAACCAATATAAAATTAGAGGAATTGGTGCATGACAATCTTATATATACATTGATGTATTTAATTAGGTACTTGCTTAACTTTCACCTTCTCATATCTTCACATATGGGTTGGTTATTAGATCTAGGGTAGCTATTCTAAGTCTTTAATTTTGGTATGCCTTACTTAAGTGACGAAATAAATGCGAAAAAAATTTCTCCACTTTTTATTAATTAGAAGTAGACAACTATAATATTGAATAGCAGATTTAGGGCGCCACAATCCCCCATGTATCCTAGAGATGGTATGAATAAAATGATTCTCAAAGAGGATGAGATGAGGTGGAGATAGATGATCATGTGTAATAGTAGTAAACATGGGTATATGATGTAAAAAAGTAGAATAAACTGACCTAAGGGGATCATAATGTGTGATGGCATTTAAACTAGGGACTAAATCATGCATGACATGCAAAGATGATACTAACCCTCCATATAATCCCGTATGAAAATGAATAGTAGAAACATGCTCATGTATATGATGTGGGTATAAACAGAAAAGGTTAGAAAACGAAACAAATGGTAAACCTACGAAAATCCTACATACAAGTAGAATCACATAAGACAAGACATGAGGAAAAGTCAACTCAAAAGAATAAAGACACATTTCTATCCTAAAAGAACTTATACTGACTATATACATCCTATAAGTAATCCTAATCAAACTATGGACATATAAAGATCCATCCATCATATAGTAACTATGAAAGGTTGGAAAGCAAACCTCTAAAGGATAAAACACTTCAATGGGAAAAGAAAGAGAGAGGCCCATAAAGCATAAAGAGGTGCTAGAAGTGTATATATCATGAAGCATCTAGAGGGGTTGGTGAAGGTGCAAGGCTTTCTTCACATGAAGTTTAGAGGCAAGAAGAGAAGAATGTCTCATGGGATCATCAAGAGTGAGAATCCCTTTACCCTTATCTTTTTGGATTATTTGTTTTTTATTTTTTTTGTTTTAGAATTTTAAGAGGGGAGGTGGAAGACCCAACCTCCCTATCCCTTTTCAACTTCATTTGAAGTTGGTCTTCCAAAACTTGTTTGGGAGACAAGGGATGCAAGACAAACTTTTTATTATTATACACAAATATGAGGGTGTTAGTGAACCCCTCATGGGTGACCTTTTTATCATATTGCCATGGTCGACCCAATAGTACATGGGTGGCTTCCATACGAACTACATCACACCATATTTGATCATGGTATGTGCCTATAGAAAGAGAAAGAAGAACTTGTTTATTCACTAACATTTCACCCTTTTCATTAAGCCATTGTAGTTTATAAGGTCTAGGGTGATCTATTAGAGGACAACCAAGTTTGTGAACTAGCCTTTGGCTAGCCACATTGGCACAACTTCCACTATCCACAATGAGAGAACAAAGTTTTTCTTTAATGTAACATCTTGTGTAAAAGATGTTCTCTCGTTGTGTGGTGTCATTATCCCTTATGTGACTTCTTAGAAGTCTTCTAATCATAAACAATTCACCTTCATCTCCTAGAACATGTTCACTTTCATAGGAATCACTATTTGAGCTTTCACTGAAGTGTGAAGAGGAAGCTTCCTCATAGCTTGAATAGTAATCAATGCCCCTTATAATCATGGTTTTCTTTATTGGACATTGAGAGGCAATATGACCTCTTTCTAAACATTTAAAACATTTAATAGAACTTGTTCTTGAAGAGTTATGTTAGGATGAAGAGTTGTTATTCCTAGAAGGGTTATTTCTAGATGGTCTTATAGGGGAATGATCCCTATGAACTCATTTTTCATCCTAGAAGTTGAAGTGCCCACTTCATGCTCCTTACCCTTTTTAGTACTACTACCCTCTCTTGGGATGGAGTCTTCCTTACCCTTCCACCTATACCTATAGGGTTTTGACTCTCTATGATAATATGAAGCTGCATCCATGAGTTGAGCTTCTACTCGTGTGCATTGATGGAGAAGCTCCTTAATGTCCACATGAGGTAGAAGTTCCACTCTGGCCATGTAAAAATCTATGCATGAGAATTTCTTCATCCTCTTCAACATTAGCCATAATCATAGCCATCTCTAAGGCTTTATAATAATCCTCCACACTTTTGGACCCTTGGGTGAGTCTATTAAGTTTGGCCAATAGTTCACCCTTATAATAGGAGGGCACATATCCTTTCCTAATTAAGGCCTTAAGATCATCCCATTCATCAATGGGTTGAAGATGGTCTTTCTTTAGTTCTTTCTTTTAGGATTTGGGTCCACCAAACTAATGCATAGTTTTGAAAGCTAAGGGTGGCAATCCTAACCTTTTTTTCACTTTTAGTTTCATGGGAGGTAAAAATTTGCTCAACTTTCATCTCCTAATCGAGATAGGCTTCTACATCACTTTTTCCATGAAAGGGTGGCATATCTAGCTTGACTTCTCAAGCCACCCTCCTCATGAGACCTATGGTGTCTCCTATGATGCCTATTCTCAACCTCACTAGTTTCATCATTATGTCTATGTCTATGATGCCTATCATGTCTAGTGTTTCTATCTCTACCCTCCCCATTTTCTAGGTTGTCTAACCTAGTGGTCATGTTATTAAGTTTTTCTAAGATTAATCTCATGTGTGGGGGGGGTTGACTCTCTACCTCTCTCACTAGATGAAGACATGTTATAATGCAAAATGATACTGATGAGGTACTAGTCGGGTCACTCAATTGATTTTAACCCAGAAAAGAAAAATAACACACAAGGCAACAAGAAAATAAAAGGAAAGTGAATAGGCAAAACTAGTCGTGGTGCAAGAATTTAAACTAAGTCTAGCATGCAAAAGCGCACTTACACTAACTAGAAAGCAAGTAAAGCAAACTAGTCAATTGTTCAAGAATATAAACTAGACCTAGCAAGCAAAATCGCACTTATACTAGTGGGTGTAAAAAGAATAAACTAAGTCCTAAGCCCAATTACTCCTAATTAACTAAAAAAAATTAAATTCCAATGTCTTTAATGTCCAAATACAAGGACTTAACAAAGTAACAAAATTTAAATTCCCAAAATACAAGGGAAAAGAAAATACAAATCATAAAAATAAATTCCTAATTTATTACAAAAGTTGCTCTCCAATACAAAAGCTTCCAAAAGTCTTCAAGTCCCCTTAGAATGTCCACCAAGGATGTTCACCAAGCTACAAAAGAAAGACTTGGAAACCTAAAGTAATGGTCAGCATAAAAATAAGAGAAACTAAAAAGAAAGGTGTTTGCACTCAATCTCTCAAGTGTATGCACTTAAATGTCTACTTTCCTCAATACTTATAGATTGCACTAAATCAAGTCTATTAGTCAAATCTCAATCCCTTCAATATACTACCCAAATAATAGTGAACTCACTAAACCTTAATCTCAAGAATGCCAAGAAGTGAAATACTCTATGGACAAAACTAGAGAGAAAAAGACAAGCAAGCAAAAGCAAATTAGGAAGCTAAACCAAAAGGATTAGGATGTAACAAACTAGAACTTGACAAGCAATAAAAGGTAAATGAAAGAAAGCACACAAGAGTATGAAATAGAGTGACAAACTTGGAATGCAACAAAGACAAACTAAAAATTAAATGCAAGAAAGAAAGTAAGAACATAAAAGGCAAACTAGAAACTCTAGAATGCTTGAACTTCACCAAAAACTTTGTATAGTTTTCCAAATGAATTTGGCTCAAACCAATGGACAATTAGGAACTAAATGAAAACAAAAAACTACTGCACAAAAGAAAATATAGCTGCTGGATTTTTTATTGTTTTGCTATACCATGCTTTTTCATCACTTTTTTCACTTTTTTTTTAAAAGAAAAACAGCCTAAACAAATATAGGAATAAATGGCCAATGAACTTTTTGACTTTTTTCACTTTTTTCCTCTGTTTTTCTAAGCTTTTTACTCTATTTTTATTTATTTTACTGCAGTAAGACAGATTTGAAAATTGGTCCAAAATAGTGCATAAAACAAGACAAAAATGGCAAACTACACAAAGTGTAAAGCAAGCATCTACTTCCAAATTAAAGAAGCAATGGAAGGCAACGATTTATGAATCAAAAGACATAAAATAAAGCACAAAAAAAGAATGAAAAGATCAATGTACAGCTGCTAGAAAAATTAAATTAAACTAGAAAACTCAACCTAAAAGGATTGTTAACAACCTATAAAAACAAGGCACAAATGTCACCTTAAAGAGAGGTGATCCACAAGACTCTAGAAGCTTGTTAGGTAATTTAAATGATAATTTTAAAGCACCTTAGATTCCGGTAACAACACATAAAGGCAACACCAAACAAAAAGCCTAGAAACTCAAGAAACAAGCTCCAATGCCTATGACAATACCTAAGGAAACTAGGAAACACTTAATCATTCAAACAAACACCTAAGAGGCATCAAATTTCCACATGGATTAGGTGCAGTCCAGAATTAAAAATCCACTTAAAATCAAAGAAATGACTCAAACATAACACAATATGGAAGAAAAAGTCAAGAAAACACAAGAAAAGATTACTTGAAGTATAAGGCATCTTACGTCAACAACTTTGACTAAAACTTTTTTTGCTCAATTTTTTATGAAACTGAGGTTAATTCCATAATAAGTTTAGTAAGAACTTTTTTGAAGGCACTTCTCAAAATTCCAAGCTAAAAGTTGTAGATCTAAAATTCAAGTAAGCATAACTTTTGTAATTTTTTGAGTTTTTAAGCATATGATATATGGAAATTGATGTAGAGAATGAGAAGAATTCAGATCTAGTACTTAAAATTCAAAATGAAAATTGTAAAAATTCATATCTAAGAAAAAGCTAAAGAATTTGAGACTTATGATACCACATGTTGTAGGCAAAGGAGCCTTTGAAAAGCATGGAGATGGATCTTCCTCTTTAGTATTCCATAGATCCAAGCAAGTTCCTCAAGAAGATGATGAGAGCTCACGGTTTTAATGAAGAATATATGGAAACCGAAATGGAAAAAGGCTAGGAGATGGAGGAATTTATATGAAGAAAACCTAGATCTAGAGAGGATTTAGCTAGAAATGGAAAGAGATGGAGAGGAGAGTGTAAAAAGGTGAATCCGCCACTCTCTAGAGTTTAGAGAGATAAGGTGAGTGAAGTCACCACCTTTGGGAGAAGGCCAATGGATAAGACAAAGGAAAAAGGAGCCTAGTGCTTTTACTTTCTAGAGAGAATGAGGAGTATCTCACTCTAAACTTTTCTTAATATTCAACTTATGAGAGAAATACAAAGAGGAAAGGTATTTATACCTCCTAGGAACTAAATTTTCGAAATTGGCTTGGGTGGGCTTGAAAAAGCTTCACCCAAGGCCCAAAAGGAGCCCATTGCAACCTAACACCTATACAAGGCCCAAAAGTGGCCCAAAATGGAAATATGGTCATGCAAGGCCCAAAACTAAGTCTTAATTTTTAATCCTAAAATATTTCTAAAACTAATAATATGAAATAAAATATATACAAATGGAAAGCAAGCCTAATGAAGAGGCCTAATTGATGCCTGTGTCAATCTGTAAAGGTCTGGTGTGTTACCAGCCTTAGTGAGTGTGGGAAACACTATTGGCCTAAAGAGGCTTTTGGGTTGTTAAGCGATGAGTGCTTTTTAAAAAAGAATACTTACGTGTTTAAGCCAGAAGTGGCTAGAATCAAAAATACTTGTGGTATAGGTTTGGTGCTGTTATTGTAAAGGAGAATTTACAATAGTGGAAATCTTTTAGAAGGGATTGAATGTAGCTTCTATGTTGAAAGTGAACCAATATAAATTCTATGTTTCTTTCCTTCCCTTTCTCTTTAAAAGTTTGCTTTGTAAAGATTGATTATTTGTTTTCATTGGTTCATTATTCTGCAAAACGAGTCTCCGACTTATTCAATCCCCTTTATAAGTCAGACTCTGAACCATCATAAACAAAACTAAAAATAGATTAAAAAAACACGTTAAAATAACATATATTTAACCCTTTATCTATCATTTATATTTTATGTCTCTCTTTTTTCTTTTCTTTGTATCTTTCTCCTTAGGTACCAGAAACCACCTATAATTATAATGTTTACTCATTATTTTTTGTACACAGTGTTCTCACTACTCTTAAAAAATATAGGTAAAATATAGCTATTGTTTTCGAATTAAAATTGCTAATTCAGAATTGTTAATGTAATGGGTGTGAAATTCTAGATATACTATTAGTTATAAGATCAATCATAAACCTTATGTCGGGGCCAGTAATAACCCTTTGGACCTAGTTTATGACCTAGAAAAATAAAAAATATTTAGTTTAAGAGACTCATTAACACTAATGGATAAGTTAGTTAAAAGGTGATAGATTAGCTTATTAACTTAAGATGTATTGGGTAAAGTTAGTTGTTAAATATAAAATGATATAAACGATATATATTTTTAAATAGATATGCGTGATTTTTAAAAACATATCAATAAGAATAAAAATATAAAATATAAAATAAACTTAAAACTTATAAGCTTATAAACTAATTCAAATAGCATTTCAAAATAAATAAACAAATAAATTATAAGTTATTGAAATGTGCTTATTTAACAAAGAGGACTATTTTGTGTAACAAGTTTTTTAGGTTGTAAAATAAACTATAAACTAACTTAAATCATTAGTCATTACCTGAATGAATATAGCATGTTTAATTTAATATTTTAAATTTTTGTTAATTGATATACACATAAAAACATACGAAAAAATAAAATGTTCAAGTAACACTGCATTGGTAAAGTTTTGAGCAGCTACATCCAAATTTAATCTTTGTCAAAAAAAATAAAAAGGTTGTTGGGTAGAAACGTATTATTTTATCATATTTTATAATTAAGGGAAAAGTAAAATTCAAGAGGAATGTATCGTTTGAAAGGAGAATACTTCTAAAATTAATGTCATACATACCTTAAATTGGATTTGTCCCTCTTATTAAAATATATAAGAAAATTATATTAATTATGAAAGAAAATATATAATATATATTTAATAAGCTATTATTCAGTGTTGACAACACATACTAATTTTATAGTAAGAAGTACTGACATGACGAATCCTAATGCAAAATCACTAAGGGCGGGTTTCCAAAATTTGATAAAACAAAATGACTTCATAGATTTGTTTTTGTCATTAACTTAAGTCACATTAACAATGACTCTATGCCATTGCAAAAAATAATAATACCAAAATATAGGTAACTTAATCTTACAATCCATGAGAGATGAAAAAAAAGACTCACCACTAACTACATAACATATATAAAAAAATATAATGCTACTATATATTGTGATATTCGTAAAATGTATATCCATTAATAAAATTTATTTTTAAAATAAATATTCATGTCTTTTTTTAAATTCATTGTTTCAATTATTTCAAATTTCTCCCACACTTTAATAACTTAACTCAACATATACTTTGCATAAATATTATTTTTTTGAAAATTCTAGGTCTTCTTAATCGATAAAAGTATACATATGAGTTTAGAAAATCTACCTTAATGTGTTTCTAAACTTATGTAACGGTATGCATGTTATTAGAATGCATATACTTGAGCGAAAAAAGAAATCGGCATTTTGTAAAGGAATATTGATCGGAATTGTCAAATCTTTTTTATATTAATTTTAACGTATTAAATAACATAACAATTGAAACTGATATAAACACAAAATAAACAAAACTAAAAATAGATTAAAAACACATTAAAATAACATATATTTAACCCTTTATCTATTATTTATTATATTTTATATCTTTTTCTTTTCTTTCTATCTTTCTCCTTAGATAATAAGAAACACCACCTATAACTATGATGTCTACACATTATTTTTTGTACACAGTGTTCTCACTACTCTTAAAATATGTAGATAAAATATACTTATTGTTTTAGAATTAAAATTGCTAATTTAGAATTGTTAGTGTAATGGGTGTGAAATTCTAATTATATTATTAGTTATGAGATCAATCATAAACCTTGTGTCGGGGTCAGTAATAACCCTTTAGATCTAGCTTGTGACCAAGAAAATAAAAATTATTCAGTTTAAGAGACTCATTAAAACTAACGGGTAAGTTAGTTGAAAGGTGATAATGAGCTTATTAAATTAAGATGTATTGGGTAAAGCTAGTTGTTAAATATAAAATGGTATAAAAGATATATATTTTCAATCAGATATGAGTGATTTTTTAAAACATATCAGTGAGAATAAAAATGTAAAATATAAAATAAACTTGAAACTTATAAGCTCATAAACTATTTCAAGTAACTTTAAAAAATAAATAAACAAATAAATTATGAATTATTGAAATGTGCTCATTTAACAAAGAGGACTATTTTGTGTAACAAGTTTTTAAGGTTGTAAAGTAAACTACCAACTAACTTAAATTGTTAGTCATTACCTTAATGAATATAGAGTGTTTAACTTAATATTTTAACTTTTTGTTAACTGATATACACATAAAAAAACTCGACAAAATAGAATGTCTAAGTAACACACGTCAATGCATTGGTAAAGTTTTGAGCACGTACATTTGAATTTAATCTTTGTCCAAATTTTTTTAAAAAAGGTTGTTGGTTAGAAACGTATTATTTTATCATATATTTATAATTAAGGGAAAGTAAAATTCAAGAGGAATATGCAGTTTGAAAGGAGAATACTTATAAAATTAATGTCATACATACCTTAAATTAGATTTGTACCTCATATTAAAATATATAAGAAAATTATATTAATTATGAAAGAAATTATATAATATATATCTAATAAGTTACTAATCAGTTGACAACACATACTAATTTTATGGGAGAAGTATTGACATGACGAATCCTAATGCAAAATCACTAAGGGCGGGTCTCCAAAATTTGATAAACACTTTAGAGATTTTCTTTATTGCAACCTATGAGAGATGAAAGAAAAGTCTCACCATTTACTACCTAACATATTTTAAAAAATATAATGCAACTATATATTGTTCTACTATATATACGTAAAATGTATATTCATTTACAAAATCTATTTTCAAAATAAATATTCATGTCTTCTTTTTCATTCATTGTTCCAGTTATTTTAAATTTCCCCCATGCTCTAATAACTTAACATATACTTTGCATAAATATTTTTTTTTCAAAAGCTCTAGATCTTCTTAATCGATAAAAGCATACATATAAGTGTAGAAAATCTACCTTAATGTGTTTCTAAACTTATGTAATGGTATGCATGTTATTAGAATGCATATACTTGGAGGAAAAAAAAAGAAATTGACATTTTGTAAAGGAATATTGGTCAGAATTGTCAAATCTTTTTTATATTAATTTTAACGTATTAAATAACATAACAATCGAAACTAATAAAAACATAAAATAAACAAAACTAAAAATAGATTAAAAAATGTTAAAATAACATATATTTAACCCTTTTATCTATCATTTAATATATTTTATATCTTTCTCTTTTCTTTTCTTTTCTTTATATCTTTCTCCTTAAATACCAGAAAGCACTTATAACTATGATGTCTACTTGTCATTTTTTGTACACGGTGTTCTCACTTCTTTTCAAAAATGTAGATAAAGTATAGCTATTGTTTTAGAATTAAAATTGCTAATTCAGAATTGTTAATGTAATGGGTGTGAAATTCTAATTATATTATTAGTTATGAGATCGATCATAAACGTTATGTCGGGCTTAGTAATAACCCTTTGGATCTAGTTTATGACCAAGAAAAATAAAAATTATTCAGTTCAAATGACTCATTAAAACTAACGGATAAGTTATTTGAAAAGTGATACATTAGCTTATTAAATTAAGATTTATTGGGTAAAACTAGTTGTTAAATATAAAATGATATAAAAGATATATATTTTTAAATAGATATGAGTGATTTTTTAAAACATATTAGTGAGAATAAAAATGTAAAATATAAAATAAACTTGAAACTTATAAGCTCATAAACTATTTAAAGTAACTTTTCAAAATAAATAAACAAATAAATTATAAGTTATTGAAATGTGCTCATTTAACAAAGAGGACTATTCTATGTAACACGTTTTTAAGGTTGTAAAATAAACTACAAACTAACTTAAATCATTAGTCACTACCTTAATGAATATAGAGTGTTTAACATAATATTTTAACTTTTTGTTAACTAATACACACATAAATACACACGACAAAATAAAATGTTTAAGTAATGCATTGATAAAGTTTTAAGCACCTAATCCAAATTTAATCTTTGTTCAAATTTTTTAAAAAAGGTTGTTGGGTAGAAACGTATTATTTTATCATATATTTATAATTAAGGAAAAAATAAAATTCAAGAGGAATGTGTAGTTTGAAAGGAGAATACTCATAAAATTAATGTTATACATACCTTAAATTGGATTTGTATCTTATATTAAAATATATAAGAAAATTATATTAATTATGAAAGAAATTATATAATATATATTTTGCACTTGTCTAAACTAGGGTACGTAATCCGGTGTGGGGACCAGCCACAAATGTTCTTCTGTATATAATGTAGACACCGGTCCAATGGGGATCGGTATTGTAGCCCTTAGTCTAGTGGGGAGTTAGGGGACTTGGAGTCCTGGAGAATCAACACACCTAGCTCTCGCATTGTATGGCAAAAGGTGGTGTCACCTACAAAGGCACTCTGACGCTGAAGTTAGCAAACAGATAGAGAATGCAGTATGCTTGAGTGTAAGTTAGAGAATAAGAAAAATATACCATTGTTATAGATTCCTTGGTATTTATATGCATGCGATAAGAGTTCCCTAAGGCTGGGGGACATTCTGTACCATGTGTCAGTACACCTCTGTAAAAAACTGACACACGACGCAGGCGCCTTCGTGTCTCCAAGGAACGTCTCTCTCAACAGCTGTACCTTGTACTATTTAGTTGGCAAGTTATTCTTTTCGGTGTACAGCAGTGATGACTTAAAAATCTCTTTCCCAATTTTTTTGTAATCCATAGAGCCTTATAGTATATATTTTTCTTTTTGCATAAAGGAAATTGAGGAAATAGGAAGAAGGATTAGCAAGAGGAAGACAAAATTAAGGCATCCTGAAGACACTCACTTGAGCAAGATTCATAGTTGCCTGAGTGAGACCTTCACTTAATTGTGGGATCTGTCACTTGAACGAGGAATGAAATAAGGAATTGTTGAAGAAATTCGCTTGAGTGAAAAAACTACGCTTTAGCGAAAATAGTCCAGAGAGGTTCAGGAGTGCACTCGTGTTAGTCCTCAAATTTACAATAAATCTTTTAATAAAAATTTCATAAAAATAATAAAAATTTGGATAATTTTGTTAGAAAATTAGGTTTTAATTCAATAAATGGATGTTGTTGGAAATAATCTGCCCTTGATCAATTTTCTCTAGTTTTACAGTGAAAAAGTAAAGAATTCAAGAGAAAATTATACTGGAGGATCTGACGCGTAGCATCAATCCCACGCGTAGCATCCATAGCTACTTTTGATGCTGAAGCTACGCGTCACAGCCACGCGTAGCGTCAGTGCTGCGTGGACTCCACAGCCAAGCTGGCCAAGCACTCACTTAGTGACCCATTATTGGCCACTCCACTCAGCACAATTGGCCAAAACGTAGTGGAGACAGGGACACATGGCCAAGCATGATTGAATATAATATTCCAACGTGGCCACTACTAGCTACGTTAATGGAGGCTGAGTCAGGGGACTGACGCGTAGCGTCACACTGACGCGTAGCGTCAGCACCCTTGCTCAGCCCTATAAATAGGGCCATCCAACACCATTCATTATATCCCATTCTCTACATTTCAGAGTTCTTTTCTCTCTTCTATACTCGAGTTTTGAGTATTTCTTCTAGAGTTTGTAGTTCTAGAATAGTTTTCTAGATACTTGAGAGTATTGTGGTGTATTGTGATCGTTGTATCGTGAAGTTTCCATCGTCTTCGTAATGTCAAACTCTGTAAGTGTTGTTTCTACTTTTACCATGTGTAACTAATTTGTTTATATTGGAATTGGTGAACTAATCTATTGAGTATAATGTTGTGAATTCGACCTCTGCATGTTTATGATTCAAGTCCATGTTAGTATTTCAAACTTTTATTAATATGAACGTCAAACGGGAGAATGATTTTCATGTGTATTGAAACTTGTTTTATTAGTATGAATGTCAAACGGGAGAATGATTATTCATGCCGTATTGAAACTTGTTTTGATGAAAGTAAAAGTTGGAATACCCTTGGTATCTCAATTCTATAGGGGTTGTTAACCATTGTTGCCATAAGGCCAGGTCTTAATGCAAGTTTTTACTGAGAAAGCTCACGAGGGATCGGACTTTACGGTGAATTCTTAGAATTTATATCACGAGGGATCGGTTATAATGATTTTAAGCTGCAATGACATGAAACTTGATGATTAAATATGCATGTCTTGAGTTCCTCATTGTTATTCTAGATTAGGGATCCAATTTCCAACATAATTTGTTTATCTGTGTTTATCTCAAGTATCTTACCTATTCTAGATTGCAACTCAACTTTTTAGATAGATTTTTATTTTCTTTTTAGCTCATGAACTACTCAAACATGCTATCCTGTGAATACTGTATAAATTGTATATAAATTATTCTTTTGTCTATAACTTTCTTCATATTTACCATAGTGAATAGAAAATTACTGTTGTTATTGGACTTTCAATCCCAGTGGAACGATATCTAAATTTTGAAAACTACAAATGATTGGTGCGCTTGCCAATTAACAACCCGGTGGTAAAAACAAACGGTTGAGACGCTATCGCCGAGTTAACAAGTTTTCTGGCGCTGTCGCCGGGGATTGAATTGTTTCAGTAAAATAGTAAATTTTTAATTACCGTGGTAAATATTTTTACCTTAGTTAATTTTTTTTTTATTTTGTTTACTTTTACTTATTGTTACACTAACTTTCTTTGTCTAGTTTGTGTATGCAAACCCGATCTACTACAGGTAAAATTTATTTTGATCCTGAGATAGAAAGGTTTGTAAAAAAAATCAAGTCTTTGAAATCTAAAACACAAACTAAATCTTCTTCTACTTCTAAAATTTTTGAAAATTCAAATATGGCTGCTGAAAGGAGAACATTAGGATAGTTTGCTGCTATTAATGGTCCACCCCGAGTTTCGGGAATGTTTCAAGGACCTGTTGTACCAGTGAAGATTAAACCTGCTACTTTAAATATTATTCAAAATAATCAATTTGGTGGCTTAAATCATGAAGAACCATATGAACGTTTAACTATTTTTTATGAGTTATGTAGCACAATTGGTTTTGAACCCAATCAAGAAAAATCTATTTATATGAGATTATTTCCTTTTTCATTGATTGGTAAAGCTAAAGAATGGTTTAAATCTCGCCCACCGGGTAGTTTTGCAAACTGGTCCGATGTTGAAAGAAAATTTTTGGAAAGATTTTATTCTCCTTCAAAATACTTTGAAGCCATGACAGCCATACATTCTTTTTCTCAAAACAATGATGAATCATTAGGAGAAACATGGGAACGATTCAAGGCACTCTTGAGAAAATGTCCAAACCACAACCTGGATGACGCCGAAAAGGTAAGGATCGTTTACCATGGCCTATTACCTCAGTTCAAGATGATGTTAGATGCTTGTGCAGGTGGTTATTTAATGAACAAAACTATGGAGGAAGCAATTGAGATATTGGAATCAATGTCTATTAGTGACCGCCAAGCAAAACATGAAAGAGGTAATGTACAGAGGAAGCCAGGTATGCTCGAATTGGGAGTGAATGATGCAGTATTGGCTCAGCAAAAATTGCTGACCCAACAAATTGAAGCCATGAGCAAACAACTAGAGAAACTTCAAATTGCTCAAGTGACATCACCACCCCCCGCTCAAGTGAAATAATGTATGCATTGCATGGGTGAACAACCATGTGGTTATTGTGCCCCTGACAGAAATGAGCAAGAGCAAGCCAATTTTCTGAACCATCAAAGAATACCATTGGGTAACTTTCCTTTCAATTATGGTAATTCTTTTCCTAACAATTTTTAACAGGGATGGCAGAATCAGAATTCTGGCTGGAGACAAGATGCTGGACCTTCCAATGGACCTCCTAACAATCAATTTAAACCACAACAATCACAAATTGAAAATGCAAGATTGACAAGGATTGAGGAATCTATCCAATAGTTATTGTAATTTATAGAGACAAATGAAGCTGCCCGAAAAGCATCAGACATACAAATGGGTCAGCTTGCAAAGGAAATAGCTGAATTGAAAAGTTCGGGTTTACTGTAAACACTCAAAACCCAAGGGAGCAATATAATGCTGTTTCTTCTAAAAATTGTAAAGTTGTGAAAATTGATTGTAAAGAAAAGAATGAGAAAAAGAAAGAAGAAGAAGAGAAAGAAAGAGAAAAAATAGAAAAAAATGAAAAAAAATACAAGTGAATGAAGAGCAAGAAACAAACTGTATTACCATCGTAACCCCAAAAAAATGTAAAGATTCGGGGAGTTTCACCATTCCTGTAACCATTGGAAATATCAACATCAGGAATGCTTTGTTAGATTTAGGGGCGAACATCAATCTGATGCCCCTAGATTTAATAAAGCGCATTGGTGAATTTGAGCTAAAAGAAGCTAAGACGAACTTACAGTTTACGGATTGCTCTGTCAAGAAGCCTTTTGGGATTGTAGAAGATGTGTTGGTAAAGATTAATAAGTACCACTTCAGGGTTGACTTTGTGGTACTGGATATGAAGGAGGATATTAAGATCCCCCTGATCCTTGGAAGACCTTTCATGAAGACTGCAAAGATAAGAGTAGATGTTGATCAAAGTATGGTTGCAGTCAAAGTTTATGAAGAAGAGGTAAGCTTCAGTGCTCATGAACATCTTAGGTTAAAAGATAAGGAAAAAGTTTACCCTTCAACCGAACCAGATATATCTCTTCCCAATCAATTAAATTGTTTTAAATTAACCGATGCCTTGAATGATGAAAGACGGGTAATCAAGCATCAGAGAAGAAGAAGAAGGAAGAAACAAACTGGTGATTCCTCAACTGAAATTGAGAAACCACCTGATTAATCAGAGGTAATGTCTGGCTGGAGACATTAAATCTAGCGCTCAATGGGAGGCAACCCATTCTTTTTTTTTGTTATTTTCAATTATTTTTAACATTAAAAAAATTATAAAAAAAAGGGTTTTGAAAATTCAAATTTTGAAAAATGAAAAACTGAAGCTCACGCGTAGCGCCCCATAGACGCGTAGCGTGGACTCTGAATTTTGGAACTGACGTATAGCGTCCCTTCCACGCGTAGCGTCAGAGCCCACGTTCAGTTTTTAAAACTGAAACAGAGAGGCCTATCTTAGGTTTTAAAAACCTAAATTTCCCTCTCTACCTTACTTTAGTTTTTAGAAACCTAAAATTGCTAAATCCTCTTTTTCTCTCAACCATTCAACCTTCCCAATTCCTCAACCTTTCAAGGATTCCAAGTAAGTGTTCTAAATCCCTTCTCTTTAAAATCAATTTTAATTCTTAGAATTGCATGCGGTTAGGGTTAGGATTAGAAGACCATTGGTATTTGTTTGCTGTTAGAATAAGGAATTGAATGGATTGAATGTGGTTCTGGAAGGGGGTTGTTGCTGCGCAATCCCTGTTTGCAGTTTCTGTTCTGCAAGCCCACGCGTAGCGTGAGAAGAACAGAGCTGACGCGTAGCGTCCCACCCACGCGTAGCGTCAGCCTCTGTTTCTGATTTTTTTGTTGTTTGTTTGTTATTTTATTTATTTTTTTATGTTTTTCATTTGTTTAACATGTTGTATGTTTGTTTGTTGTTTGTTTTTCTTTCTAAAATTAATAAATTTTCTTAATATGTATTGGTTATACTTTCTTGCATTAATAAAAATTAAAAATACATAAAAAAAATTTTGTATATATTTATGTATGTTATGCATGTTATATTTTATGTGAATTTTTGTTTTATTGTTAAAAAACCAAAAATATGCATGTTGATTTTTACAAAATAAATCAAAAATATGTTGTTGTGAATTTTGTGTTATATCTTGTGTGATTTCCTTTAATAAAATTTTTATGTTTAAATTTTTTTGATTGTGTATGTTTGATATGTTTTTCAAATAATAATGTGTGTTTGATTTTTAAATTTTCCTTTTTGCAGATAGCACCAAAGAAATCTATCCCCACTACTGGTCCTCTAAAAGACAGAGGAAGGCCACGGATACTGACACCACCTCTGAGGATGCTGATCTTCAGGGACAGGAGGTGTTAGGCCCGAGGGATCCTACAAGATTTCGCACTGACGCAAAATGGGCCCGCTTTCATCAGATAAAGGGGCAAAGACTCATCTGGGAGAGGGTGTTAGATCTCAGTGCTGGAGACTATCCTGAGCTGCAGGATGGAGTTTAGAGGAGGAGATGGGGACCCCTGTTTTCTCTACCGACTGAGGGGGATCCCATCTTAGTGATGGAATTCTACGCGAACGTCTACAGGACTCATCAGGACTCGCCAAACATTGGCCAACAGAGGACGAGTTGGGTGAGGGGCCGGCATATTACTTATGACCGGGATACTATTAGTACCCTATTGGGTAATCCTTAGGAGCCTACTCCCGAGGACGATACTTGTTTCTGGAAGGAAAACAGAAACAAGATCATTACTGAGGGTGATCTAGGATATTCCCTCGAATAGGTTGCTCATTTCTTGAGCAAAGATGGAATCTTTTTCAACCTGAGTAAGGTTGGAAGGTGTCCATCTAACCTTCTGAAGACCCAGCTGACCCCTCTAGTCCAGGCGTGGTCCCACCTTATGTTATATAACATCACTCCTGTCACTCACCTTTCATCTATCCCAGTTAAACGCTGTTGCCTTCTCTTTTCTATTCTTCAGGGCCATACCATCGACATCGCCGAGCTTATTTCTGAGCAGATTCACTTATATGCCCTTGGGTATAAAGTGAATCGCCCTATTCCATTCCCTCTCATCATATCTGCCTTACTGAGGAGGCAGGGAGTTGCTGTGCCATCACCAGAGTTCACGAGTTCTTCGGGGAGAGTCCCCAAGGTCTTGGTGAACAGAGATTATTTAGTTCAGCAGTGTGAGCTTCCACCTCTAGAGCAGGAGGCTCAGCCCAGACCCAGGAAGAGGAGACCACCAGTTCAGCCACTACCTACTGATGCTGTCACAGAGGGATTTGCCAGGATAACACTTGAGCATCAGCATATGATACGGATGATGGCTGCTACACATAGAGCATATATTCATCTTCACGATGAATTTTATCAGTACAGATTGCAGGGTGAGGGAGCACTATATATCACACCGGCTGAGTTTGCAGCTCATGTAGCTTGGCTTGGTGATTTACCTACCTACCCTGAGACTGGTGGATCTTCTGGAGCACAGGCTGATACTGATGGTGATGTTGATGAGGAGGAGGAGGAGGATGACCAGATGGAGGATTGATGGTGTTATATTTTACATATTTTTACATACATTTTTAGTTTATTGTTAGTTTCATATTTACATTGATATTATTTTAGATTATATTTTGTCTTTTATTATGTATGGTGTGTTTATTTTTGTTTTTGCATGATTCTATTTGAAAAATAAATAAATAAATAAATAAATAAATAATAAATTTTATATTTCAACAAATAACTCAATTTTTGTTAGTAAGTTAATTTATTCACTTAACATTTTTACACAATAAAACCAATTTTATAAAATTAATTATTAATTCTTTTATAACTTAGGGATTTTGATAAATTTAATTACAATAAGTTTATTAACTATCAAGCAAATTTTAATAACCCGATAAGTTGAGAGATCTTTTTAAACACTTGAGGGTTTAATCGATATAATTTCATTCGAATTGATTTTGCTTTAATCTTTGATTTGTGTTATTGTATAGAGAATTCAGGAAAATGATCAAGGCACATTTATTGGTGAAAAGAAACATTGGGCCAAACAGCTTACCTTGGTAAAAATTATTTTATCCTTTGGTACCCTTAAAACCTAAATTTATTTTAACCATTCCCTATACTTGATTGATTAAAAGAGCAGTTGAAATAAATGTTCTCACAAAAATAGGGAGTAAAAATAAGCAACTTGATTCTTTTCAAAAGAAAATAAAGTATGAAAAAGAAAAGTCAAAAATAGTAAAAAAGAATCAAGTTGGGGGTATTTATTTTTCATCAATAAAAGAAAATGAGAAGTTTGGGCCAAGAGAATGCCTAAAAATTATAAAATGCTCTTTTATGATTTTAGGTTTTTGAATTCCAAGAAAAACCATTGATTCTTGTAAGCCAAGCCTCATTACAACCCGTGAAAAGACCTTGTGATTTCTGAATTAACTCTGTATAACTAACCATTGATTAGATGAAAATCAAAATTAAATTCGTTTGATTTTATGATTGATTGAGTGAAACAGGTTACCAATTGCATTGAGATAAACACTTGGATAGGTAAGCCTGAAATTATGCTTGATATGTTAATAAAATATTGTAAAGAATTTTATCATTAAACCTTTGTTACATTTGATGCCTATAATTGATTATTTCAAAGTGGTAAATTGTGTAATTACTTTTTGTGATAAATTCTTGGACTAACTCAAAAATTTGATTTCAAATTTTTATTTTTTATTTTTCTCTCTTACTCGAGGATGAGCAATGTCTCAAGTTGGGGGTATTTGTTAGTCCTCAAATTTACAATAAATCTTTTAATAAAAATTTCATAAAATAATAAAAATTTGGATAATTTTGTTAGAAAATTAGGTTTTAATTCTTGTTGGAAATAATCTACCCTTAATCAATTTTCTCTAGTTTTGTAGTGAAAAAGTAAAGAATTCAAGAGAAAATTATACTGGAGGATCTGACGTGTAGCATCAATCCCACGCGTAGCGTCCATAGCTAGTTTCGATGCTGAAGCTACGCGTCACAGCCACGTGTAGCGTCAGTGCTGCGTGGACTCCACAGCCAAGCTGGCCAAGCACTCACTTAGTAACCTATTATTGGCCACTCCACTCAGCACAATTGGCCAAAATGTAGTGGAGATAGGGACACATGACCAAGCATGATTGAATATAATATTCTAAGGTGACCACTACCAGCTACGTTAATGGAGGCTGAGTCAGGGGACTGACGCGTAGCGTCACACTGCCGCGTAGCGTCAGCACCCTTGCTCAGCCATATAAATAGGGCCATCCAACACCATTCATCATATCTCATTCTCTACATTTCAGAGTTCTTTTCTCTCTTCTATACTCGAGTTTTGAGTATTTCTTTTAGAGTTTGTAGTTCTAGAATAGTTTTCTAGATACTTGAGAGTGTTGTGGTGTATTGTGATCGTTGTATCGTGAAGTTTCCATCGTCTTCGTAATGTCAAACTCTGTACCTTCGTGAGTTACTTGTAAAGTATCCCACATTTCCTTAGCGGTTTGGCAAGTCATTATTCTGAAAAATTCATCGGGACCTAATGCCATAGTGATGAGATTTTTAGCCTTATAGCCGTATTGCACTTTCTTCTCCTCATCACTAGTCCATTCATCCATAGGTTTTTCAACATTTTTATTATCAACAGTATGCATTGGTGTGTAAGGACCATTTTCAATTGCATTCCAAATTCTTAAATCAATGGATTGAATGAAGATTTTCATTCTTTCCTTCCAAAAAGCATAGCCTTCCCCATTGAAAGTTGGAGGTCTATTTATGGCACCACCCTCGGGAAAAAGATTTAGAGAACTTGAGGCCATCTAATCTCTTGAAGCTGTTAAGCTTGATCTACCAAGAGTCATGCTCTGATACCACTTGTTATTTAAGTGGCCTCAATACTCAAGAGGGGGGATGAATTGAGTTTTTAAAACTTTGCTTGAAATGCCTTTGAATTTGATTCTTTTAACACAAGTTTAGAGATTATAAAAGTAAGATCAAGTAAACTACATAAGATAATTCAAAACCAGAGGCAAATATGGATAAGGCAATTGATCAAACACTTTGATCCGGTCCTAACACCGGCCCCCAAGAGCATGGCTTTAATGCTTTGCCAGATCAGCATTTCGAACAAGAGAAGTACGTTTTAAATACATTACGATTACTTCTATACGGAGTGCATACCGCCAGGGCAAGTAACTCCGCCAAGGCATGTTACTCCGCCAAGAAACGTAACTCCGCCAAGGCATGCTACTCCGCCAAGGAACGTAACTCCGCCAAAATTTGTTACTCCGCCAAGGTGGAAAATATTGAATATCTTATACACATGCATGAAATGTTCCCAATGCATATTACTCCGCCAAGCCATAGGCTCAATACTGGCGGAATATTGAATTTCCTATACTGCGTAGCGAGCCCATACTCACAACCCCGGCACGAGATTGACTCTGTCTTGAGAGGTTAATAATGGGAATCACGCTGTCACGCATAATGGGGAATAACAATAAAATAATAAAGCATTGACGCTTTCCAGACAAGTGGAGATACCTACTACAATAATGGTGCTTGTAAACGGCGCAGGGACCCACCACCTTTTCAGCATTATGCCTGAAAACAAGGAACGGGTCCTACCAATAATGGATCACCAGTAACAGGTATATAAACCTCTATCAAAAAGGTATAAGGGATCCCCCAATTCTGAACCTTTCACTCGCTTACTTGCATAATTCTCTCAGATTTGCTTTCTAAGTCTTTAAGTATTCTGAAATACTGACTTGAGCGTCGGAGAACGATTGCAGGTACCACCCCCAATCGGGTCAAGACAAAGAAGATCCCGTCAGGCGGACTGCACACCGCCTTCGCATATTGCACTCCGCCTCAACATACAAAGACACTACGTATCTGTACATTTACGCACATTGCTTTGTATCAGATTGACATTTTATGTACATTTTGAATTGTTCAACGAATATACTTCTACACCCCCTGTAAAGAACAGTTCATTGGCACACCCGGTGGGACCTGTAAATTTGGTATTCCCACAATCTTTGATCAATCTCCATTACATTCATCATTAATGGAAAGACCAGGACCAGAAGTGCAGACTGAGGATTCTCCTCCACGTAATCCTAGACGTCTCAATTTTGATAACGATGCTCACAAAAAAGCAACGCATGCTGATTCTCCAGATCCGAGAGACGACATGATTAGGATGCTGAGAGAAGAAATTATTGAGCTTCGACGTGAGAAGGCAAATCACACTCACGAGAGAGCAGGTCCTGCAAGACAGCCGCATCATGAGGCGCATGCACAAGAGGAATCAAGCACTCCCAGCTACTCTCGCATCCCTACTTACATGGAAGAGCAACGAAGCCTTCCACTGGCAAATGCACAACATCAAGAGGGGAGGAGAGCAGGCTCAATTGCATCCCCCTCAGGATACAAGATGAGTATCCCATTTTCTAAAAGGCTCATGAATGCGCATGTCCCCAGACATTTACAGACCATGCAACCTATTTCCATAGAAAAATATACTGGGGAAACAGATCCTTCTAAGCATCTAGATGCTTACATCTATGAGGCTATGTTCCTAGGTGCAGAAGAAGATATCATGTGCAGGATGTTCCCCAGAACCCTTACAGGTAAAGCTCTTAGTTGGTTCAAGAGTTTACCTTCAGGTTCCATTGATTCATGGGAGGATCTGGCTACAGCTTTTGGCAGCCACTTCGTGATCTCTAGGGATGCACCTAGAACCTCTCATACCTTGGCTCAGATCAAGCAAGGTGACAAAGAATCTCTGAAGGATTTCCTTAAGAGATTCTATAAGGAGGCAGCCATGGTTCCTGATTTGACGGAAGCGATACAGTTGCATATCCTCATTGAGGCTATGCAGCCAAAATCACCTTTTGCTCTATCGTTGGCAAAGGGACCTCCATCCACAATGGAGGAATTTCGCAGGAAGGCGTCCAAGTACGTTGGTATTGAGATGCACCTGGAAGCCACTGCATCACGCAGTAAACCACCCACCGCAACTCCACACCATGACAAAGGTAAAGAAAAATCATCCAGGAATGATAAGTTACCGCAGAAAGACAAAGCAGGGAACCAGCCCTTCAAACAGCAAGATAGACGTGTGTTCAATTTCGCTCATTATGCACCCCTGAACACGTCATATGAGCAAATCTTGCGTGAAATAGGATGGACTACCCTTAATATTTACGGGATTCAACGTCCACCTCCAATCAGACGCGATGGGAACCCAAAGAAATATTGTGAGTTCCATGAGTCAGTTGGCCATACCACGGAGGAGTGCAAGCAACTCAAAAATACCATTGAGGTACTCATTCGTGAAGGCAAACTGAAACATTATTTGTTCAAGGGTAAATCTCACGATGAACCAGAGAGATTTGAGAAAAGATCTCGTGATCGTTCTCCTGATCCTGATAACACTCGGGAGCCAAAACGTACGGTGGTAACCGAAAAACAAAAGGGCGTTGTTCTTGAGTCCACCCAAAGAGAGCCAAGCCCAGAACCCAGATCACGGGGTAAAAGGCAGGTTGTAGATATGATTGCTGGGGGCTTCGCCGGAGGCGGACCCTCAAACACCGCCAGGAAAAATCACCATCGTATGATCTTGTCTGTGCAAGGCAAGGGTAAGGAATATCGCCCATTCAGGAACGGGGTCCAGACTCCGCCCATAACCTTCACAGATGATGATTTTGGCCCTACAGTTCCTGAAGGAGATGACACAGTAGTGATTATCGCAGTAATCGCTAATATGGATGTAAAACGCATCCTACTTGACCAGGGAAGTTCCTGCGACGTTATCTTCTATGACTGTTTTAAACGCATAGGACTAACTGATGCTGATTTGCAGCCTTATACGCAGGACCTTACAGCCTTTAATGGCGCCAAACAGCCCACTAAAGGCTACTTGGATACAAGGATCACTTTCGATGGTGAACCTGGGGCAAGGACTGTGAAATCCAGGATTCTTGTCATTGATGTTAAATCTCCATACAATGGCATCATCGAGTGGCCTACCCTGAATGCCATGGAAGCCATCGTTTCAACCCCCCACTTGTTAATCAAGTTCATTGACAAAGATAATCAAGTCTCGTCTGTAAGGGGTGACCAGGAGATGGCTCGCTATTGTTACAATTTGAGTCTTAACATGGTGAAGCTTGAAACCATGTCTAAGAAAAGAAAACTGAACGAAGGAAGCAGTGCGGCGGCATCCGTCAATTTGGTGGATCTTGACCCCAGGACGGAGTCTTCTATAGACCCACTGAATCCTTTGAAACCAACTCCTAATGGTGGTTCCAAGTCTATTGTCTTAGGCAGCACCCCGGAGCAAATTACTAACATCAATGACAAACTGGAGCCTAACATGGAAGCAAGATTGATTGCACTCCTCCATGAATACAAAGAAATTTTTGCTTGGACCGCTGCAGACATGCCTGGCATGGATCCTAACTTTTGTTGTCACCGCCTGGCGGTGTATCCTGAAACTAAGCCAGTGGCACAAAAGAAACGGCGTATGGGTCCTGCTAAGCAAAAAGCTGCTTGTGAACAAACAGAGGAGCTCCTCAAGGTGGGGTTCATCAAGGAACTCCGTTACTCCTCCTGGCTGTCCAACGTGGTTATGGTACAGAAAGCCAATGGCAAATGGCGTATGTGCATAGACTACGTTGATTTGAATAAATGCTGTCCCAAAGATCCATACCCTCTCCCCAACATTGACAGATTGGTTGACGATTCCTCAGGATACAAGTATCTATCTTTTATGGATGCCTACTCCGGATACAACCAAATTCCAATGTATGAGGATGATCAGGAGAAGACAGCATTCATTAATGACAAAGAGGTCTTTTGCTACAACGTCATGCCATTTGGGCTAAAGAACGCCGGGGCAACCTACCAGCGCATGATCAACAAAGTTTTTGAGGGTATGCACACAAAGCTGGTAGAGGTTTATATTGACGACATTATTGCCAAGACCCCGGAGGGAGGAGACCATGTTGAAGACCTACGCCTCATTTTCCAACGCCTACAGCAATACAACATGAGACTCAATCCATTAAAATGTACATTTGCTGTCCCTGGGGGTAGATTTTTGGGTTTCATGTTAACACAAAGAGGCATAGAGGCTAATCCTGATAAATGTCGTGTAATTCAAGAGTTGCAGAGCCCCAAAACATTGAAGGAGGTACAATCCCTCAATGGCAAAATCGCTGCTCTAGCAAGATTTATGCCAAAAATGGCTCATCGCTCTCTTCCTTTGTACAAAATGCTGAAGAAGGATAAGAAATTCAGTTGGGGCCCAGAACAAGAGGCGGCATTCCAAAGCTTGAAAAATGTCTTGGCCGGCCCTCCAATCCTGGTCAAACCAAGCCCAGGTGAACAACTCATTGTTTATTTGTCTGTTTCAGATGAAGCGCTGGCAGTGGCTCTGGTCAAGGAAACAGTTGAAGGCCAACAACTGGTGTACTTCACTGGTAGAACATTGCATGGTGCAGAGTGTCGTTACCAGAAGATTGAAAAGGCAGCACTTACAGTTGTTTGGGCCTCACGACGCCTAAGACCATATTTCCATGCACATCCCATCCTGATTCGCACAGACTTGCCACTCCGTACTATATTGCTCAAACCAGACCTGGCAGGAAGGATGATCAAATGGGCCATAGAACTCTCTGAATTCGACATATCTTACGAGCCAAGAACTGCTATCAAGGCACAAGTCCTAGCAGATTTCGTAGTTGAATTAACAGGCTCTAGCCCAGATGCAGATCATTCGCATTGGACAATATATGTCGATGGGTCTTCGAACAACAAAGGATGTGGAGCAGGAATTGTTATTGAAAGTGATGACGGGGTACATCTTGAAATTTCATTACACTTCACCTTCACTACGTCCAACAATCAGGCGGAGTATGAAGCCTGCTTGGCCGGACTCAGAGCAGCCCAAGATATTGGGGCCAAAACTGTTACCCTATGCAGTGATTCTCAATTAGTCATCTCACAAATTCTTGGTGAGTATCAGGCTAAAGAACCCCTGCTACAACAATATCTGGACTGCGTCAATGAGTTAAAGCAGCGCTTCAATGAAGTCACTTTCAAGCATGTACCCCGCGAAGAGAATACACGTGCTGATATCCTCTCCAGGTTAGCCAGCACAAAGAAGGCGGGATGCACAACTACGGTTGTACAGAGTACCTTGACAGAGCCAAGTATTTCCTTTCCTTCATCAGTAAATATGATTAAGAGCCGCTCCTTTGACGACAATTCTTGGGTAGCACCAATAGTTCGTTACCTTGTTAATGGACAATTGCCCACGGATGATCTTGAGCGAAAGAAACTAAAGAAAGAAGCACCCTATTATACACTCCTAGACGGACAGTTATACCGCCGAGGAATTTCTGTTCCTTACCTAATTTGTATAAATGAGAACGAGGTGCAAGCTGTTTTGGAAGAAGTCCATGAAGGGCAGTGTGGACATCACCCAGGGGCACGGAGTCTAATGAGAAAAATACTCAGGGCGGGGTATTGGTGGCCCACTCTGAAGCATGACTCCGCCTCGTATGTTCAAAAATGCGATCAATGCCAACGATTCGCAAATCTCCACCACACTCCAGCGGAGGAAATGTCATCATCAATAACGCCTTGGCCTTTCTATCAATGGGGCATGGATATCTTGGGTCCATTCCCAACTACGCCCGGCGGTATCAAATACTTGATAGTTCGTGTTGATTATTTCACCAAATGGATTGAGGCAGAGGCAGTGGTGCACATAACGTCAGCCAGGACTCGAAGGTTCGTATATGAAAATATCATTGCACGTTTCGGAGTCCCTGGACGCATAGTCACTGATAATGGCACCCAGTTCACAGATCGCAAGTTCACTGAACTTCTAGAAAATCTCAGCATTACGCAGATTTTCTCTTCTGTGGAACACCCTCAAACCAATGGACAAGCAGAGGTTGCCAACAGAGAAATCTTGAAGGGCCTCAAGAAACGCCTCGGTGAGGCAAAGGGAGATTGGGCAAATCAACTGTGCCATGTTTTATGGGCATACAGAACAACCCCTCACTCCACCACGAATGAATCTCCATATCGGCTGACATATGGAGTTGAGGCTGTCATTCCCATTGAATTGGCAGCCCCTTCAGCTCGAGTCCTCCATTTCAACGAAGAAGCCAATCAACAGAACCTCGCACATGAACTCGAGGTTTTGGCAGAGTTGAGAGAGGAAGCCTTTGTAAGAGACCAAGCTGTCAAAGCAAAGGCCGCCAAACGGTATAACACACGCATTTTTGAACGCCATTTCAAAGAAGGAGATTTGGTCCTAAGAAGGGCCAATATTGGCAACAAATTTGCACACCAAGGCAAATTGGCACCAACCTGGGAAGGTCCATACCGAGTCATCGAGGTTTTGGGCAAAGGCACATACCGCCTAGAAAACTTAGATGGCACTCTGGTCAGGAATAAATGGAACATTTTAAATTTACGCATATACTACAGCTAGTTGGGTAATATGGTATGATATTTTCTTCCTAACTCAAGGATCTTCCTATGTATGCTTTCCTTGAAAGGGTTTCGAAAAGATATACCCCAACTCAGCCCTTTATGTAGTTCCATTATTAATGAAATGCCTTCCTGCATTCAATCTTCACTCTAACTTTGAATTGATTATCCATGGCAGAATTTATTCCCATGCAGATAAGACAACGGCTCCAAAAATTGAAGCACAGATGCATAACTCTTTATTCCATAAAGATCAACCAACATGCAACAACGCTTCATAAACGGAGTCAACAAAAACTCCTTGTGGGGGAAAGGATTGGTGTCTCAGCTATATGCTGCACCATACCGACCCTAAGGTCCAGAAAACTCCTTGGGGGGAAAGGATTGGTGTCTCAGCTATATGCTGCACCATACCGACCCTAAGGTACAGAAAACTCCTTGGGGGGAAAGGATTGGTGTCACAGCTGTATGCTGCACCATGCCGACTCTAAGGTCTTGCAGGCCGCCTATGGAAAGAACTGGTGTTACAGCTATATGCTGCACTAATTCGTCCCCAAGGTCCTGCAGGCTTCTTGTGGAAAGAGCTGGTGTCACAGCTATATGCTGCACCACGCTAATCCCAAAATCCAACAAATTTCTTGCAGGATGAATTGGTGTCACAGCTATATGCTGCACCATACCGCCTCAAAGGTTCAACCAATTTCTTGCAGGATGAATTGGTGTCACAGCTATATGCTGCACCATACCGCCTCAAAGGTTCAACCAATTTCTTGTAGGATGAATTGGTGTCACAGCTATATGCTGCACCATACCGCCTCAAAGGTTCAACCAATTTCTTTCAGGAACAATTGGTGTCACAGCTATATGCTGCACCATACTATCTCAAGGTTAAGAACCAACAAAATTCTCACAGGAAGAATTGGTGTCACAAGCTATATGCTGCACCATAGCCATCCTGGATTCGACAATTCTCATTTGATCAGGAGTTACACTCCGGTCCAAGTTCAAAAGGATGAACACTCCATCCAAAGCTTGACTCCGCCTAACTACCAATGTTTTACGGAGTACATGAGCAACAAACTCAAGCACTACCCAACAAGTTCAAGTAAGTTCAACACTTGTAAAATTATGCTTCTTTGAAATTCCTAAGAGGCTACTCCGCCTTCTTACGGAATCCAACTCCGTTGAAATTCCTAAGAGGCTACTCCGCCTCCTTACGGAATCCAACTTCATTGAAATTCCTAAGAGGCTACTCCGCCTCCTTACGGAATCCTATTTCATTAAATTCCTAAGAGGCTACTCTGCCTTCTTACGGAATCTAACTCCATTGAAATTCCTAAGAGGCTACTCCGCCTCCTTACGGAATCCAACTTCATTGAAATTCCTAAGAGGCTACTCCGCCTCCTTACGGAATCCTATTTCATTAAATTCCAAAGAGGCTACTCCGCCTCCTTACGGAATCCAACTTCTTTTAAATTCCTAAGAGGCTACTCCGCCTTCTTACGGAATCCAACTCCGTTGAAATTCCTAAGAGGCTACTCCGCCTCCTTACGGAATCCAACTTCATTAAATTCCTAAGAGGCTACTCCGCCTTCTTACGGAATCCAACTCCGTTGAAATTCCTAAAGAGGCTACTCCGCCTCCTTACGGAATCCAACTTCATTGAAATTCCTAAGAGGCTACTCCGCCTCCTTACGGAATCCAACTTCATTGAAATTCCTAAGAGGCTACTCCGCCTCCTTACGGAATCCTATTTCATTAAATTCCTAAGAGGCTACTCCGCCTTCTTACGGAATCCAACTTCTTTTAAATTCCTAAGAGGCTACTCCGCCTTCTTACGGAATCCAACTCCGTTGAAATTCCTGAGAGGCTACTCCGCCTCCTTACAGAGTCCAACTTCATTGAAATTCCTAAGAGGCTACTCCGCCTCCTTACGGAATCCAACTTCATTGAAATTCCTAAAAGGCTACTCCGCCTCCTTACGGAATCCAACTTCTTTGAAATTCCTAGGAGGCTATTACGCCTCATTATTGAAATCACCTCAATGAAGTTCTCAAGAGGCCACTCCGCCTCATTGAAGAACATTCTTCGTTGAAATTCTCAAGAGGCTACTCCGCCTCATTATTGAAATTACTTCAGTTAAATTCTCAAAAGGCTATTCCGCCCCATTACTGAATTTGTTTCATTAAAATTCCTAAGAGGCTACTTCGCCTCCCTACTGAATTTTACTTCACCAGAATTTCAAAAAGGCTATTCCGCCTCGTTATACTTAGTCATATTTCATTAAGTCCTCAGATGAATATTCCGCCTTCTTAATATCATTTTACAAGGCATAAATACGACGGACTCAAACATTGCTTATATGAACAAGTATAGATTTACAGAAAATATATTTTATTGAATATTGCCAATATTGACAAAAATCCAGAGCCTATCCTGAAACAAGGCGATATCATTGAAATTCAAATAAAAACAAAGCTTGCAAAGAGTTTCAGGAGCTGGTCTTCAAGGGTCGGATGGCATCCCTTCTTGTTGGGAAGAGGTGGCATGACCTTCACCAGGTTTGATTAAACTTTGGGAGGGAGGCAAGTCCGCCAGGATATATTCAACACTGGGCGCAGGAGCGTGACCCCCCTGAACAGGCACCATTAATTCTCCATTGATGAATTCGTAGTAAGGATGAATGCCTGTGGTGGAGAGAGCAACGCCTGGATTGCGATAACGGAGTTGGCGAACAGCCATGCTGAAAGCATCATCAATTGCTGCCTCAGCTGCATCTAACGCAGATTGTAACTCCTTGTCAAGCCTTTCACTGGCGGCATCTGAGGTAGCTTTTTCAGCTCGCAACGCTTCAACCTGTTTTTCAAGGTTATTGTATGCAGTAGCTGCTTGGTCCAACTCCGCCGCCCAGGCGTCTTCAGCAGTGGTTTTATTAAGTTCAAGAGAAACCAACTTCTGCTGAAGTTCACTCATATCCTCGCCCAATTTTTGTTTCTGCTGAGTCAGATCCGAAACTTGTTGTTTCAGCAGATCATTGTCAGCCTTCACCTGGGACAGCCCATTCACCTCCTCGCCCAGTTTTATATTCTGCTCTTTTAAGCCAGAAACTTGCTTTTCCAGCAAGACTTTATCAGCTCTCACCCGAGCCAGCTCCTCCTCCAGCTTCTTGATGTTTATCCTTCGCCTTGATCACCTCCGACAGCTGTTCATTATCATGTTCCAAGCTGCGTATCTTCTCAACGGAGTCATGAAAAGATTCTTGAAACATGTTAGCTTCAGCAGCCACCTCCGCAATACGTGGTACGGAAGCAAGGAAACCATCAATCTCAGCAAGATGCCACCTTACAGCAGCAGTGGCATCTGTAACTTCCTCGAAGTCGATGTCTGGGCGGAGAATAAAGTCTGGATCACGCCTCTCTCACTGGCGGGATCCCACATTTGAGAAATACAAATAAGGGTTCAGACGAGACCCCGCCAGAGGCAGAGAGACGGATCGCCTGGATGACTCCCCTGGAACATCAATTAAGAAAACTGCTGTCCCTCGAGCAGTCAAGTCCAAGGCGGGATCCTCAGACGGGTGGACTGGGGAAATTTGAACTCCCTCTGCCTCATCCCCCATAACTTGGTCAGGAGAGGCTTGGATTCCCTCCGCTTGCTCCCCTACGACATCTTCTTCGGGGACGCCTTCAACACCGCCCATATTAGCAGAAGTACCCACAACAGGTACCTCCTGAGTCTCCTCCAAGTCAATGGCAGCATCAATTGATGCTCCTTCCTCAACCCTCTTCTTGCCTTTGGTCCTCCTTCTTTGCAAGGGCTGGAGATCTACTTCTTCTTCTTCCTCCTCAGCAGCTTCTGGTTCTTGGCGTTTTTTAGAACGCCTCTCAACAGCAGCTGCTGAGGATCCTGCACCACCTTCCAAATTTATTATATTAGTGGATGTAGAGAAAGGAAGAGTTTTTGTCAGAGCAGCAGCCAGATTCCTTCTGGGCTGCACATTATTCTCCGCGTCAATCTCCGCGCGGCTCATACGAATCTGCTTAATACGTTCCATCCCAGGGAATGCAGCAATTTCTCCTGCAAAATAACATACATGAATATGATTAGAAGCTGCAGGAAACAACAGGAGTAATATTCAAGCAAAAAGTCTTAAAGAATTACTTAAATAATCCTCAGCATCCCGCCCAAGCAGCCTTTTGCATAAGATCTGCTTGTGGACGGCGTTGTACTCCTTCAACGTCCGGAGCACTTCCATAGAAGTAGCTGACAAGGCACCCTCCTCAACTTCATAAGCTTGTTTGGTCAGGAGGAAGTGCTCATGGGTCCACACTACTGGGAATTTGTCAATTCCCTCCTTACTCCGCCAGAAAACGGACTTGTTCTTCCTGACAGAGACTTTTACAAAGCTCATCCAAAAATGAAGTCCGCCTTCTTTGGCAGAGTCAGCAAATGCCCTGAAATTTACAATCTTCGGCTCCGCCTGAAGAGTTATAAAGCCTATGCCGCCAGTTTTTGTGTTTACTCTCCTCATAATGCGGCAAAAGGCAAAGAATAACGCCACAGTAGGCGTAAACTCCAGATGTTTAGCCAACACCTCGAAGCTGCGAACTATTCCCCAACCGTTAGGGTGCAGCTGAGAAGGGGCACAATCCAGGAACCTCAGTACGCCCATCTGGAATCTGTTCAGTGGAAATCGTACCCCCAACTGGGTAAACAAAATATCGTACATGTATAATGTACATCTATCTTGAGGACGATGGCATATACGTTCATACGTCTTGGGTGAACGGACGATGAACCTCTCCTCATACCTCTCATCCTTCCAAACCGGAACAGACAACTCCACTACCCCTCCGCTTGTTGTCGCATGACGAGAGGAAGCACCCTTAACATCTTCCTCAACCCAACAATAAGGGTCGACCTCAAGCATCTTTTTCCAATCCAACCCATGCAACACAATGTTTTGACACTCTGCCATCGTTCTTACTTCAATCTGAGGAATACCTCTTGATACAAACGAATGTACAGTATTACTAAAAAACTCCACGCTGCTGTAAAATGTTGCATCCCTCCCAGTATAAAAAGCCTCATCTCCACTCTCAATATCCGAAAACATAGGACGAACAGAAACCCTAGAGCAAGACTCTGATCTTTTTCCTCTCATCTTCATTTTAACGAACACACAGAAAGAAAAAACAGAACCAACCCAATGAAAATGAAGACAGAAAGCAGAGGAAGAAGCAAGTTACCTTAAGCTTCTGAAAGAACTGAAGAACTCCAGCACCAATAAACTCGCGAGAGAGTAGCAAAAACAGTTTCAGCAAACAAATGCGAAGTAGAAGATGGAGCAAAACATTTCCCTCCTAAGAGTTTACCTATTTATAGGCATGGCTTGGGGGGAAATAAGCGAAATCTCAAAAATTTCAAAGATGTGTTTGCAGCCGTTGGATAAATCTCATCAACGGTTTTAAAATTCAAACACACGTTTACAACCGTTGGATGAATCTCACTGACGGTTCCTTTTTTGATGCTGAAACCAATAGATGAATCTAAGGGCAGGTATTTCCTGGGCCGTATTTTTAAAATCCAAGGCCCATGGTAATAACCTCGAAAACATTTCTCAACTGCCATCCCACGCATTTATGTCCCATCATTGGAATGGCAATCGTTACGAGGGCATACGTGGCAACGAGAGATTAAAAAGGCAAAACGTGGTTTCGAGGTGCTTTAATGACAGGCGTGACAAGTGACGACAAAGGCAATAAATGCATGAAAACACTTGTCCATAAATCCTGAATTAGCAAACACCGCCTAAACCCATGCCTACAAAAGCTAAACTTAAGTGTTATAGCTCATTAAAGTGACTCCGCCAGTCACTATAACAAGCTAGGGGGCATATGATCCGGTCCTAACACCGACCCCCAAGAGCATGGCTTTAATGCTTTGCCAGATCAGCATTTCGAACAAGAGAAGTACGCTTTAAATACATTACGATTACTTTTATACGGAGTGCATACCGCCAGGGCAAGTAACTCCGCCAAGGCATGTTACTCCGCCAAGAAACATAACTCCGCCAAGGCATGCTACTCCGCCAAGGCATGCTACTCCGCCAAGGAACGTAACTCCGCCAAAATTTGTTACTCCGCCAAGGTGGAAAATATTGAATATCTTATACACATGCATGAAATGTTCCCAATGCATATTACTCCGCCAAGCCATAGGCTCAATACTGGCGGAATATTGAATTTCCCATACTGCGTAGCGAGCCCATACTCACAACCCCGGCACGAGATTGACTCTGTCTTGAGAGGTTAATAATGGGAATCACGCTGTCACGCATAAAGGGGAATAACAATAAAATAATAAAGCATTGACGCTTTCCAGACAAGTGGAGATACCTACTACAATAATGGTGCTTGTAAACGGCGTAGGGACCCACCACCTTTTCAGCATTATGCCTGAAAACAAGGAACGGGTCCTACCAATAATGGATCACCAGTAACAGGTATATAAACCTCTATCAAAAAGGTATAAGGGATCCCCCAATTCTGAACCTTTCACTCGCTTACTTGCATAATTCTCTCAGATTTGCTTTCTAAGTCTTTAAGTATTCTGAAATACTGACTTGAGCGTCGGAGAACGATTGCAGGTACCACCCCCAATCGGGTCAAGACAAAGAAGATCCCGTCAGGCGGACTGCACACCGCCTTCGCATATTGCACTCCGCCTCAACATACAAAGACACTACGTATCTGTACATTTACGCACATTGCTTTGTATCAGATTGACATTTTATGTACATTTTGAATTGTTCAACGAACATACTTCTACACCCCCTGTAAAGAACAGTTCACGCTTGGTGTGCAATGTACTATATTAACCAAATCAAGCAAGCTAGAATATGCAAACCACAATCAACCAACACAAATCAATCAAGAGCAATATATAAAAGTAAAAGAGTTAGGAGAAGAGATTGCAAACCGATTTAACGAGTTCCACCAACCCGGTGTACGTCTCGCCTCTAAGCAACCCACTTAGAGGATTTCCACTATTGTAGATTAGAGATACAACTTTGAGCAATTGCGGCTTCCTAGTGTCCCACACTCAAGAACCCAATCCTCACAAGTACAAGGGCAACCCACCCAATCTCTCAATCTCACAATATCCCAAAGGTTGAACCCCAACCTTTGTAACCACTCAACCTATAGTGAATAACTGCTCAATCCTAGAGTGAACTTTGGTGTTTGATGTTTGTGTTTACAAGCAAAAATACTCTCTCTAAAGAGTGGATAGGCAAGTGATAGCTTACACAAATTCTAGCTCTCAGGATGAGAGGATATACAAGTTCTAGCTCAAAGAATGATGAATATACAAAGAGTATGAAATTTCTAAGCACAAAGGTAAGTAAAGATTGATTGCCTCTTCTTGTGTGTGTTGTGCTTGTGTTTTCCTTGCATTTATAGAGCCATGGTTGAGCTGCAGAAGTTCCTAGCCGTTGCATGTAGTGGGCATCTGAGGAAATAGTGATAAAATGAGCTGTCTTCCCACTAAAATGTGTTTTCCCACTATCGTAATCGATTACGCCTCGAGCTGTAATCGATTACATTTCGAAATTTTCAGTTCAGTTCATGCTGTAATCGATTAGCATTCACTACCTAATCGATTAGCTTCAAGTCAGAGCCCAGGTAATCGATTATATCTTGCTCAGTAATCGATTAGCTATTGAACCTGATGCATTTAATTCATTTCTTGATTTGGTAATCGATTATGATACTTGGGTAATCTATTAGTCATGTTCCAGTAGCTTAGTAATCGATTGGCTGAAGTCCTCTAATCGATTAGCATATGTACCTGATGCATTTAATTCAATTTTTGATGTTGGTAATCGATTAAGATACTTGGGTAATCGATTAAAGATGTTCCAGTGGCTAGGTAATCGCTTGGCATTCTCCATCTAATCGATTAGCTTATGTTCCTGATGCATTTAATTCAAAAGAGAAGTTGTCTAATCGATTAGCTTAGACTCCCTAATCGATTAGCTGTGCATTTTTTTTGGGTCTAATTCCGAGTCTTTGTTTTTGCAAGAATTTCTCTAAGAGTGCTTTGTCATTATCAAAATCCTTGAACCTGTAATCATTTTCAGACACATTCTCTCCCTTTTTGATGATGACAACAATATTCATCTCTTGAGGGTTGTTAGTTTAAACAACAAGCTTATCTCTAATTTTATCTCTGCAAAAACATATCTTTTGAATTATGCATGATCTCTTATCTCTTAACCAGATTTTCAGAATATTATCAAGTATGCATTATCTTTTATCTCTTAAATATATCTCATTTCATTATCTTTGAAACATTTTCAAATCTCCCCCTATCTTTGGGAATCTATGCCTTTGGAGATAATTAACCACTTAGAGATAATTAATCATTTAGCATATTTGTTTTTAGCAGCCAAAACAGATGAACAATTAGATGAACAATTATTTCTTCTCCCCCTTTGGAATCATCAAAAATAATAAAGCAAATAAAGGCATGTATTGAAAGGTAAATCTTTATTCAATTCAAACTAAGGGAAAGTACATCAAAGGAAACATTACAAAATTTAAAAACTTATGTGGAATTAAGAAAAACACCAAACACATTAACCAAAACATGAAAAACAGATTTAGTTATCCGGATTAAAAAAGTGAAGCTTGGAGATTTGGTGAGAGAGCTCATCATAGCGTCGTTACATCATCTCAAAGTGCTGCTACTCAGTCATTGAAAACTCTTGAAGAGAGTTCTCAAGGCGGTCAAAGCGGCGGTCAAGGTGAGCATAGAGAGATGCGAATGGATCAGAGGGGGCTTCCGGTGCAGGTTGTGTTGCAGGAGGAGGAGGGACTGGCTCATCAGCAGGGGCTTCAAAAGGAATGTTGGCATGATAGCCTTCCATCCTTGAGTACCAAGCTCCATTCAGAAAAACGAGACCCATTTTGGTAAGGTGGTGGGTGCCAATGCAAGCCTTTAGAGGCACCTTCTCCGAAAACTCTCTAGCCAAGTCTACTCCACAATGTTTGAAGATTTTAGTGAGTAGAATGGCGTAGGGAAGCTTTTGTTGATCCTTGGCTTGGCGCATGTGGAGCTTGATCATTTGAACCCAATTTATCTCCTTTTGGTTCTGCATAGCCCACATCAAGAGGACATCATCCTCTTCTACCAGAGCATAGTTCCCACCATGGGGAACCAACATCTTGACCAAGAAGAAATGTAGGAGGCGGTTGTTCATGGTCAAGTGGCCCACCAGCTTGTGGTTGCTTCTTGGGTGATCAGCCTTCTATAAGGATTGTCGGGCAGTGAGAGCATTGAAACCCCATTCGTCTTCAGGCTCTCCTCCGTCAAACTCTGCATCATTGAGTGGCAGAAGAGAAATTTCCGCCAACTGGGCATTTGTGAGCTTGATGGTCATATTTTTGACCTTTGATTCTATCACCCCATTGACAAGCTTGAGGTTGCAGTAAAATACCCGGATAAGTTCCGGATAGTAAAGTTCTTCCTTGAAGGTGAGGAAGGGGAAGAGGTTGTAGTGGTGGAGGTATTGAGTGAAGGTGAGGCTGTGGTTGTCAAAGGTTTCAGCAATGGTGTAGTGGGGGGTTATGATGTCTTTTTCAAAAAATGGTTGATGAAGTGTTGAAGGTCTCTATGGCTTGTGAAAAACCTAGAGAAATCAAGGGGATTGTTTGTTTGGGCCATTGAAGACCTTGCCCTTTTGATATTGCATAAGGAAGACATAGTGGTAGAAGGAGAAAGGTGTAGAGGGAAGATGAAGAGAAGGAGAGAGTTCTTTGGGAACTTGAGAGAGTTTAAAGGAGAAGAGATAGTGTGATTTGAGAGAGTGAATAGGTGGGTTTTTATAGGGAAAAAGTAGGTTTAGAAAGGAGAGAAAGTGATTTAATGTGAGAAGAATATGAGCAGACCTCGGAAAACAGCGTTTGACTGTCACAGACTCGAGGCTAATCGATTACGAGGCATTGGTAATCGATTAGTTCACTGTTTCTGAGAATTTGAATCGTTTCGTACAGAGGGTAATCGATTAGGTAAGATGGGTAATCGATTAGGCTGAGAACCAGAACCGTCCTAATCGATTGAGGAAGGATGGTAATCGATTAGTGGAAAGATGAAATGTTTTGGACCTAAAACAGAGGCTTTGTAATCGATTATGGACCAAGCGGTAATCAATTATGCATGAAACAGAAGCTTGCTAATCGATTATCTGTCAAGTGGTAATCGATTAGTTGACTCAAAAATTCCCAGATTTTGCAGATTTCATTTCAGAGGACTGGAAATCTATTAAGTTATTCCTTAGAACATTTCGAACTTAATGAAACATCATCAGAATCAAGCAATTATCAAAATCATCCATTTATTCAAACACAATTGGTTATATCAAGGATTCCTAATTCTCTCCTAATATGTATGAATTGATCTTTTGCTAGAGGTTTGGTGAAAATATCCGCTAATTACTTGGAGGTTTCAACATGCTCGAGCACACAATCACCCTTTAATACATGATCTCTAATGAAATGATGTCAAATCTCAATATGTTTGGTTCTTGAATGCATTACAGGATTCTTTGAAATATTAATAGCACTTGTGTTATCATATTTGAGAGGCACATGGTCTAACATAACACCAAAATCTAGAAGTTGCTGTCTCATCCAAAGGATTTGAGCACAACAACTACCAGCTGCAACATATTCTGCCTCAGCTGTGGATAGTGCAACACTTACTTATTTCTTACTATGCCAAGAAACAAGAGAACTTCCAAGTAAATGACATGTTCCACTAGTGCTTTTCCTATCTAGTTTACATCCTGCAAAATCCGAATCAGAATAACCAACTAAAGTGCATTCAACCCCTTTGGGGTACCATAAACCGACATTTGGAGTTCCAACAAGATATTTCATTATTCTTTTTACAGCAGTTAGGTGTGATTCTTTTGGACATGCTTGGTATCTAGCACACATACAAACTACAAACATGATGTCTGGCCTACTTACGATTAAGTAAAGTAAGGATCCGATTATACCTCTATATTTTGTGAGTTCAACATCCTTACCCTTCTCATCCTTGTCCAAATAGCATGAAGTGCCCATAGGTGTAGTAATGTCATTTGCCTTGTCCATGTTGAATTTCCTAAGCAATTCTTTACAGTACTTTGATTGACTAATAAATGTGCCTTTATTAGTTTGCTTGATTTGTAGTCCAAGGAAGAAAGTAAGTTCCCCCATCATGGACATTTCAAATCCTTCCTGTATTAACTTAGCAAACTCTTTGCACATTGACTCATTGGTAGCACCAAAGATTATATCATCAACATATACTTGCACCAATAGTATGTCATTCTTTTTGTGCTTTATGAATAATGTTGTGTCAACCTTTCCTCTTTCAAAGTTGTTTTCTAAAAGGAATTTGCTCAATCTTTCATACCAAGCTCTTGGAGCTTGTTTTAAGCCATACAAGGCTTTTTTTAGTTTGAAAACATGTTTTAGAAATTGGTAGTTTTCAAAACCTGGAGGTTGATCAACATACACTTCCTCTTGAATATAACCATTCAAGAAAGCACTCTTGACATCCATTTGGTACAATTTAAAATCCTTACAACATGCAAATGCTAATAATAATCTAATGGCTTCTAGCCTAGCTACGGGAGCATACATCTCTTCATAATCAATGCCTTCTTCTTGATTGTAACCCTTAGCCAATAGCCTAGCTTTGTTCCTTGTAATTATGCCATTTTCATCTAATTTATTCCTAAACACTCATTTTGTTCCTATTATTTGGTGATTATTGGGTCTTGGCACTAATTCCTAAACTTCATTTCTTTCAAATTGATTCAATTCTTCTTGCATGGCCAACATCTAATGTTCATCAATAATAGCTTCATCAATGCATTTGGGTTCTATTTGTGATACAAAGGCTAAATGATTATATGCATTCCTAATGGCGTTTTGAGTACTTACACCTTTAGTCATTTCACTTATGACTTTGTCTAAGGGATGGTCCTTCAAAGGGATCCATTGTTGTGGTTCCTCATGTTGTGTTGCATCTTTGTCTATGTTCTCTTCTTCCTTGTCATTCAAGGTTAAGTCTTGAAGAGTACCTACAATATCATCAACATCTTCCTTTCTCAGAGAGTTATGGTTAATCTCATCAAATTTGACATGAATAGATTCCTCAATGGTGTTTGTTTGTTTATTAAAGATTCGATAAGATTTACTAGATTGTGAGTATCCTAGGAAGATTGCCTCATCATCTTTAGCATCAAACTTTCCTAGATTATCCTTTCCATTGTTGAGCACAAAGCATTTACATCCAAAAATATGAAAATATGAAATGTTAGGTTTTCTTAAGTATAGGCCTTATTAAACATCTATTCATAACATGGCAAGCGGCATTTACCGCTTTGGCCCAAAAATGTTTCGCAATGTTATTTTCATTTAACATGGTTCTTGCAAGCTCCACTAAGGATCTATTCTTCCTTTTAACTACTCCATTTTGTTGTGGAGTTCTAGGAGCTGAAAAATTATGATTGATACCATGTTTTTCGCAGAATCTTTCAAAGGATTGGTTTTCAAATTCTCCTCCATGATCGGTTCTTATGGATGCGATTTTTGAATTTTGCTCATTTTGGATAATCTTAACAATTTTCTTGAATGCATGATATGCTTCATTTTTGTGAGCAAGAAACAAGGTCCATGTATATCTAGAATAGTCATCTACAATTACTAGACCATAGTAATTACCACCAAAGCTCTTGATTTTGGAAGGTCCAAATAGATCCATGTGCAAAAGTTGCAAAGGCCTTTGTGTGGAAACAATATTTTTAGTTTGAAAGGATGCCTTTACTTGTTTTCCTTTTTGACATGCATCACAAAATTTGTTTTCAAATTTAAGCTTTGGTAAACCAATTACTAATTCCTTAGAAACAAGTTTATTCAAATGGTCTACATGTATATGAGCTATTCTTCTATGCCACAACCAAGTTTCATCCTCTCTAGTCATGAAGCATTGCACATCATTTGAGGACAAACTATCTATATCAATCATGTAAATATTATCAATTCTTTGACCTACAAACTTGATTTCCTTATTAATCTTATGCTTAATTATGCAACACTTTGATTCAAACAAAACTCTATATCCTTTGTCACATAATTGACTTATGCTAAGTAAATTGTGTTTTAGGCCTTCAACATACAACACATCACTAATAGAAGTAGAGGAATTCTTACCAATGTTTCCAATGCCTATAATTTTTCCTTTGGTGTTGTCTCCGTAGGTGACGCTTCCTTTCTTTTTGGGGGTGAAGGAAGTGAACTTGCTTATGTCTCCCGTCATATGCTTTGAATACCCACTATCCAAATACCAATGGGTGTTGCTTACCTTGAAGCATACCTACAAAACAAAATTAGTTTAGAGAACTAGGTACCCATTTTATGTTGGGTCCTTTAAGGTTAGCTTGTGGTGATGTTCCTTTGGGAACCCACACCTTTCTTATGACCTTTGGCCCTAATTTTCTAACATTGCAATTTGATGAGCTATGACCTTTGAAACCACAATGATTGCATTTCACAAAAGGTGAAGATAATTTCATAGGTGGCACAAAGAAATTTTTATAGTGTTTTTCTTTCTTGGTAGAGTTGTATCCTAGACCGGTTTTATCAAGCATGCATCTTTGGTTTCCAAGTAATATATTTAAATTTTCTCTACCATTAGTGAACTTTTTTAGTGTCCTATTTAAGTCTACAACCTTGGTTTCAAGAGTATCACACTTCTTTACAAACTCACATGGTTTGGTCCTAGAGCATACTTGACCATTTTCTAATTCATCTTTCAGGCATTTATTCTCTTTACAAACTTCTATGAGATCTTTTTCAAGAGTGTCAATGGTTTTTCTTGACAATTTATATTTACTAGAAAGCTTGATAAATTTATCATACAACTCTTCAAAAGCCTCTAGTAATTCATTCTTATCTAAATTAAGAAGACTTACCTCATTATCTTCTTCTTGGTGATTTGCCATTAAACAAAGATTTGCTTCTTCGTTTTCAGACTCATCGGAGCTACTTACATCATTTTCATCCCACGCGATGTAAGCTTTTCTTCTTCCTCTTTTCTCTTTGCCTTTCTTCTTAAGATTTGGGCAATCCGCCTTGAAATGCCCTTCCTTGCCACATTCGAAACAGTTAGGTGAAGAAGATGATTCATTAGGAATAGGTCTCTTACCTTGAGGTTTGAAGTTCTTTTGGAATCGTTTGTTTTTCATGAACTTTCTAAATCTCTTAACAAACAATCCAAACTCCTCCTTATCATCAAGGTCACTATAAGACTCTTCTTCATGTGTAGAGGTGGCCTTGAGAGCTAATCCTTTCTTCTTGGAGGATTTTTCTTCTTCCTCCGCTTGCTTCAACACTTTTAGTTCTTGCTCTTGCTCTTGTAGTTTTCCGAAGAGTGTGGCAAGTGACATTTCATTGATGCTTGGGGATTGTTTGATGGCGGTGACAAGCGGTTGCCATTCCCTGCTAAGACTTTTCAAGACTTTGTGCACCAATTCTTTGTTAGTGTAAGCTTTACCAAGAGAAATGAGATGATTGATTATAAGAGTAAATCTCTTTTGCATTTCTACTGTGGTTTCTCCTAAATTTATTCTAAAACTTTCATATTGGCTAGTCAAGGTACTGATTTTGGAATCTTTTACATCACTAGTACCTTCGTGAGTTACTTGTAAAGTATCCCACATTTCCTTAGCGGTTTGGCAAGTCATTATTCTGAAAAATTCATCGGGACCTAATGCCATAGTGATGAGATTTTTAGCCTTATAGCCGTATTGCACTTTCTTCTCCTCATCACTAGTCCATTCATCCATAGATTTTTCAACATTTTTATTATCAACAGTATGCATTGGTGTGTAAGAACCATTTTCAATTGCATTCCAAATTCTTAAATCAATGGATTGAATGAAGATTTTCATTCTTTCCTGCCAAAAAGCATAGCCTTCCCCATTGAAAGCGGGAGGTCTATTTATGGCACCACCCTCGGGAAAAAGGTTTAGAGAACTTGAGGCCATCTAATCTCTTGAAGCTGTTAAGCTTGATCTACCAAGAGTCATGCTCTGATACCACTTGTTATTCAAGTGGCCTCAATACTCAAGAGGGGGGGTGAATTGAGTTTTTAAAACTTTGCTTGAAATGCCTTTGAACTTGATTATTTTAACACAAGTTTAGAGATTATGAAAGTAAGATTAAGTAAAGTACACAAGATAATTCAAAACAAGAGGCAAATATGGATAAGGCAATTGATCAAACGCTTGGTGTGCAATGTACTATATTAACCAAATCAAGCAAGCTAGAATATGCAAACCACAATCAACTAACACAAATCGATCAAGAGCAATATATGAAAGTAAAAGAGTTAGGGAGAAGAGATTGCAAACTGATTTAACGAGTTCCACCAACTCGGTGTACGTCTCGCCTCTAAGCAACCCACTTAGAGGATTTCCACTATTGTAGATTAGAGATACAACTTTGAGCAATTGCGGCTTCTTAGTATCCCACACTCAAAAACCCAATCCTCACAAGTACAAGGGCAACCCACCCAATCTCTCAATCTCACAATATCCCAAAGGTTGAACCCCAACCTTTGTAACCACTCAACCTAGAGTGAATAACCACTCAATCCTAGAGTGAACTTTGGTGTTTGATGTTTGTGTTTATAAGCAAAAATACTCTCTCTAAAGAGTGGATAGGCAAGTGATAGCTTACATAAATTCTAGCTTTCAAGATGAGAGGATATACAAGTTCTAGCTTAAAGAATGATGAATATACAAAGAGTATGAAATTTCTAAGCATAAAGGTAAGTAAAGATTGATTGCCTCTTCTTGTGTGTGTTGTGCTTGTGTTTTCCTTGCATTTATAGAGCCATGGTTGAGCTGCAGAAGTTCCTAGTCGTTGCATGTAGTGGGCATCTGAGGAAATAGTGATAAAATGAGCTGTCTTCCCACTAAAATGTGTTTTCCCACTATCGTAATCGATTACGCCTCGAGCTATAATCGATTACATTTCGAAATTTTCAATTCAGTTCGTGTTGTAATCGATTAGCATTCACTACCTAATCGATTAGCTTCAAGTCAGAGCCCAGGTAATCGATTATATCTTGCCCAGTAATCGATTAGCTATTGAACCTGATGCATTTAATTCATTTCTTGATTTGGTAATTGATTATGATACTTGGGTAATCGATTAGTCATGTTCCAGTAGCTTGGTAATCGATTGGCTGAAGTCCTCTAATCGATTAGCATATGTACCTGATGTATTTAATTCAATTTTTGATGTTGGTAATCGATTAAGATACTTGGGTAATCGATTAAAGATGTTCCAGTGGTTAGGTAATCGATTGGCATTCTCCATCTAATCGATTAGCTTATGTTCCTGATGCATTTAATTTAAAACAGAAGCTGTCTAATCGATTAGCTTAGACTCCCTAATCGATTAGCTGCGCATTTTTTTTTGGGTCTGATTCTGAGTCTTTGTTTTTGCAAGAATTTCTCCAAGAGTGCTTTGTCATTATCAAAATCCTTGAACCTGTAATCATATTCAAACACAGGTGGCATATAGGATTGCCCTTCCTCCGCATTTATCCAATTTGCATAATATGTTCCATGTGTCATAATTACGAAAGTATGTGTATGATCCTATACATGTGGTTGTCGTTGATGACGTTGAGATCAAGGAGAATTTATCTATTCCTCTGGTGTCTACCACTATTGTTGAGCGTTCTGTCAAGAAATTGTGGAACAAGTTGATTCCTTTGATGAAAGTATCTTAGAGGAGATATGGTTACAACCACATGGGAGCGTAAGGATGATATGCGAAAGTGATATCCTGAGATATTTAATTTAGAGTAGTAAATTTCAGGGACGAAATTTCTTTAAGGTGGGGTAGGTTGTAACATCCCAAAATTTAAATAAATACTTAATTGGAAATTTCTGTAACTACTCCTAAATTATTGAGGCTTAAAGAACTGAATTTAATATCCAATTAAAATATGGGTGTTGGACCAAGTATATCCAATTGAGGTATCGTTGGTCAGGGTTGTTAAGGATATTGATAAGAATTCAAATATATATTCGGAATATTTTTGGATAAGTATTGAGCCCGTACGGTGATCATGTTTATGTTAGAATAAAGAAAACTTTAATAAGGGTCCAAATTAAAACTCTTATTCCCTTTTTCTTTCTCCTCATTCACGTTACTCTCTCTTCTTCTGAGACAAGAGAACTCTTCTCCTTTCTCACTTTCTCTTTTCTCTTCTTCCTTTAAACTCTATCAAAGTAGGTGTGTGTGTGTCCATTTGCCCTCTATTCCATTTTCACTTCCCTCTATCAAGCAAGAAAGATTGGTGGTGGTTGGAAGCTCTAATTCCCTTATCATTTTTGTTCTCTTTCTCTGTAGCAGTTCATTTTACTCTTGGTTTAAGGTAAGTTCCTCACCATCTTCATGAGCTAAAGCTCTAGATTAAGAGTTATTATGCTAGGAAAGAGTGTATTATGTATGGGTTATGGGAGGGGAATCATTTTTATGCAAAACCCTAAGGTGGGGTATGATAAATGTATGGTTTTATGTGCGAGAGTTTCCTCACTTAAGTGAGACCACATAAATGGGTTTTTCTCCTTCCTTTGCTTATTTTTAGGCCTTTTTCCATATTTTCATATATGAAACTAGGCATAAGTCATTTATACACATTTTCTTCCACTGTTAAACATATTTAATTTTGTATACATATTGGGGCAAATATTTCTTGATCCATTTTCTTAATTCTTAAAACGTCGGTCTTTGGTTTTCCATGGTCCGGTCCCTTTTGTTAATACTTAAAACATATTTTATTTGGGGCTTTAAAATGTGAAAATTTTACTTGTATCTTTATTTAATTAAATGTAATTATATCGGAATTCAGATCCAGGGGATCAGGGAGCGTCCTCACAAATAAAATATATTTTCAAAATAAATATTTATGTCTTTTTTTATTCAATGTTCTAGTTATTTTAAATTTCTCCCACGCTCTAATAACTTAACTCAACATATACTTTGCATAAGTATTATTTTTTCAAAAGTTCTAGGTCTTCTTAATCGATAAAAACATACATATGAGTGTAGAAAATCTACCTTAATGTGTTTCTAAACTTATACAATGGTATACATGTTATTAGAATGCATATACTTGGTGAAAAAAAAAAGAAATCGGCATTTTGTAAAGAGATATTGGTCGAAATTGTCAAATCTTTTTATATTAATTTTAACATATTAAATAACATAACAATCGAAACTAATAAAAACACAAAATAAACAAAACTAAAAATAGATTAAAAACACGTTGAAATAACATATATTTAACCCTTTATCTATCATTTATTATATTTTATATCTTTCTTTTTTCTTTTCTTTCTATCTTTCTCCTTAGATACCAGAAACCACCTATAACTATGATGTCTACTCGTCATTTTTTGTACACAGTGTTCTCACTACTCTTAAAAAAATGTAGATAAAATATAGCTATTGTTTTAGAATTAAAATTGCTAATTTAGAATTGTTAGTGTAATGGGAGTGAAATTCTAATTATACTATTAGTTATGAGATTGATCATAAACCTAGTGTCAGGGTTAGAATAACCCTTTGGATCTAGTTTATGACATAGACAAATAAAAATGATTCAGTTTAAGAGACTCATTAAAACTAACAGATAAGTTAGTTGAAACGTGATACGTTAGCTAATTAAATTAAGATGTATTTAGTAAACCTAGTTGTTAAATATAAAATGATATAAAAGATATATATTTTTAAATAGATATAAGTGATTTTTAAAAAGATATCAGTGAGAATAAAAATGTAAAATACAAAACTTATGAGTTCATAAACTAATTCAAGTAGTTTTTCAAAATAAATAAACAAATAAATTATAAGTTATTGAAATGTGCTCATTTAACAGAAAGGACTATTTTGTGCAACAAGCTTTTAAAGTTGTAAAATAAACTACAAATGACCTTAAGGAATATAGCATGTTTAACTTAATATTTTAACTTTTTGTTAATTGATATACACATAAAAAACACGACAAAATAGAATGTTCAAGTAACACTGCATTGGTAAAGTTCTGAGCACCTACATCCGAATTTAATCTTTGTCCAATTTTTTTAAAAAAGGTTGTTGGGTAGAAACATATTATTTTATCATATATTGATAATTAAGGGAAAAGTAAAATTTAAGAGGATTGTGCAGTTTGAAAGGAGAATACTCATAAAATTAATGTCATACATACCTTAAATTGGATTTGTACCTCATATTAAAATATATAAGAAAATTATATTAATTATGAAAGAAATTATATAATATATTTACTAAGTTATTATTCAGTTGACAGCACATACTAATTTTATGGGAAGAAGTACTGACATGACGAATCCTAATGCAAAATCACTAAAGGCGGGTCTCCAAAATTTGATAAAAAAAATGACTTCAGAGATTTTTTATTGTCATTAACTTAAGTCATATTAGCGATGACTCTATGCCATTGCAAAAAATAATAATACCAAAATATAAGTAACTTAATCTTGCAACTCATGATAAATAAAAGAAAAGTCTTACCACTAACTACATAACATATTTAAAAGATATAATGCAACTATATATTGTTATACAGTAAAATGTATATCCATTAATAAAATCTATTTTCAAAATAAATATTCATGTTTTCTTTTATTCATTGTTCCAGTTATTTTAAATTTCTCCCACGCTCTAATAACTTAACATATACTTTGCATAAATATTGTTTTTTCAAAAGTTTTAGGTCTTCTTAATCAATAAAAGCATACATATAAGTGGAGAAAATCTACCTTAATGTGTTTCTAAACTTATGTAATGGCATGCATGTTATTAGAATGCATAGACTTGATACCAAAAACCACTTATAACTATCTTTCTCATTAGATACCAAAAACCACTGATAACTATGATCTCTACTCATCATTTTTTGTACACGGTGTTACCTACTCTAAAAAATAGAAAATGTAGATAAAATATAGCTATTTTTTTAGAATTAAAATTGCTAATTCATAATTGTAAGTGTAATGGGTGTGAAGTTCTAATTATACTATTAATTATAAGATCGATCATAAACCTTGTGTCGGGGTCCGTAATAACCCTTTGGATCTAGTTTATGATCTAGAAAAATAAAAATTATTCAATTTAAGAGGCTAATTAAAACTAACAGATAAGTTAGTTGAAACGTGATAACATTAGCTTATTAAATTAAGATGTATTGGGTAAAACTAGTTGTTAAATATAAGATGATATAAAAGATATATTTTTAAATAGATATGAGTGATTTTTTAAAAAAGTTAGTGAGAATAAAAATGTAAACTAAAATAAACATGAAACTTATAAGCTCATAAACTATTTCAAGTAGATTTTCAAAATAAATAAATAAATTATAAGTGAGGGTTCAAAGTCAAACGCGGAATGGGGGCTTGAATACGTCTTAGACTCTTTTACGGAATTATGAACCTTTAATGCACTGGTAATTATGATAAAATAGATTTGGAAAGAGCAAGGTAAAAAGAAGAAAGAACACCAAGAGTTTATACTGGTTCACTTCCAACACAGAAGCTACGTCTAGTCCCTTCTAACTTGAAGGATTTCCATTATTGTAAAATATCCTTTACAATAATAGCACTAGACCACTGCCACAAGTATTCTTGACTCTAGCCACTTCTGGCTTAAACCTAACTATTCTTTTAACAAGTCACTCCTAGCTCAACAACCCAAGTATTCTTTCGAAATCCTTTTTAGGCCACAACTATTTCCCAATAAAACTAAAAACTGGTAACTCATCAAGCTTTTCACACTAACTGATTTGTAAGAGTGAAGAATAGAAATGCTTAGTAGAACTTAGTGTATATAAGGATTACAAGAATATGAACAGATACATTAAGTTTAAGGAAAGATAAGAAAGCCAAGGTCTGTTAAACCAGAATAACAAAGAAGGCCTTTGTATATAAGAAGCAGGAAGAGATTTAGAGAACTTTTTATCATAGTGAATAAGAATTCTTGATGAGCTTTTTCTTCTCAAAAGTGAATCTCTTCAAATATATATAGGTCACTTGAGATGACCGTTATTGTTCTTGAAAGAAGATATAAACATCAGAAATTCTTGAAGGTATTTTTCATTGAGCGGGGATACCAGACCTTTGATGAACTGAAGGGATGTCCAAAAGTCTGATAACAAGGAGCTTCCATACTTGCATGAATAAGGGGTTTCTTGATATCTTTAGAGAATAAAGTTAATTGATGGTTTTATTTCTTCCAGTAATTACACAGGGATCTATGTCAAAATCCTTCTCAATGAAATTGACACAAAGGATGACTTGGATTAGCTTTCTCTGACTTATGCAGAGTTATTATACTAAGGACTTCAAAAAACTACATTTGGCTGTTATGCTTATTTGTCTCTTATCCTCTTTTGTGATCAGCACATTTTTCTTGATAAGAGAGCTTAACTTCCAATGCATCATCAGTTTAATTTTCACAGCGTTATGCTTTGTATGTAACACCCCTAATTTTATTATTTCTTATTTAAAATAAAATTTCAAAGGAATTTGATTATAGTTCTTTAGAACTTTTTGATTGTGATATAATTTATAATTTTTTAGAATTTTTATATTTTTTTCATTTTTGAGAATGACAAAAATACCCTTAACATTTCATCTAATAACCAAAATGTCACTGTCGACATCATCGCTTATATCATCGGTGGGTAAATACTTACATCATAAATAGTAACCGGTGAGTGAATATTTATATCATGAATAGTGACCGGTGGGTGAATGTTTATATCATGAATAGTAAAAAAAATAATTAAGTAATCTTAAATAGTAAAATTCTCTTCCTATAAATAGATGGCTCATTTACAACATTTCCACACCAAAAATTAGAGAGAGAATCTAGAGAGATAGTGCGTAAGAAATTAGTGGGAGTAAATTCTTTTGGTAAAAAGAAGTTCTGCCGGAGGTGTAAGGTAATAACTTTCTTCTATATTCTTTTTATAATTTTAGTTTATTTTTTAGCACTCTTAAATCATTAATATACTAGTACTAATATGAATAAGTTACTATAGTAAAAATAAATTACCACTGTGTTATTTTTACTATTTACTGTTACTATTCAAAATTTACTATTTATTGTCACTATTCACAATTTACCATTTACTGTTATTATTCAAATTTATCATTTACCGTTATTATTCAAAATTTATTAGTTGTTGTTACTATTCAAAATTTACTATTTACCCTTACTATTCAAAATTTACTATTTATTGTTACTATTTAAAATTTACTATTTACTGTTACTATTTAAAATTTACTATTTACTGTTATTGTTCATGATTTACCATTTACCACTACTATTCAAAAATTTACTATTCACGATTTACTATTTACTATTACTATTCAAAAATTACTATTTACCATTACTATTGATGACTTACCATTTACCGTTACTATTTACTATTACTATGCATATTTACTATTTATCACTCTGATAGCAATCTTAATTTTCATCTTAAGCTTATACTGAAATAAATTAGTATTAATATTTTGTTAGAACTTGGAGGCGCAGAGCGAATTAACTTTTGGTAGCAAATCAAGGTAAGGGGGGTGAGATAAGGATATAATATAAAAATACATAAGAATATTAGGAGGAATCTCCTACTCCTTTTAAACATAACAGTATTATTATTTTAAAATAATAACTTTTAACTTAAAATTTATGATAATTATTATTAATTAAGCATCTTGTGTAACTTAATATTTGAAATATTTATTCAAGAACTTGAACTATTATCACCTATGCGGACTGGACTAAACCTATGCAAGGACTTAAACTATTATGGACTTGACTAAACCTATGCAAGGACTTGGACTATTATGACATATATGGACTGAACTAGACCTATGCAAGGAGTGGACTATCTTGGATTCACATAGACCTGTGTGAGGAATTGACCATAGAACTTAAAACAAACTTTATTAATTTAAATAATCATTGAATTTTAAATTATTATATTTATAACTGATGCTTAATTATTTGATTTGATTATGATTGTTAATATTTATTTATGTTTTATGATGTTTGATTGTGATTGACAATGTTTGATTATAATTGATAATCTTGTACTGTGGAGTTTGAGCATATAGCAAGCATGACGGAAAGCTAAAATTCAGTGAGAATTTACTTATCTCCTACTTCTTTATTTACTTATTCCTCTTTATTTAAATTACTTTTAAGAAATTTCTTAGATTTCAATAAAACTACATAAGTTTTTTAGAAATCTCTTTTTATCTTTTAATATATATGTATATATCTTTACTAAAATTTAGATTTTTTAGTTAATTTATCAAAAAGAAAAAAAAGAAATTATTTTATAAAATAAATTTTTACTAATATTTTAATATATACATATATATACATATTATTTAAATGTATAGAAATATTATACAAAATTTTCAAGTACTAAAGTTTTAAAGATTGATAATTCTTAATTTGAGTTTTTAGAAATTGATTTTGAATTGACTTATAAATTTTCTAAAGAAGGTTGTGAAATATATTAAGGCTTTGAAACTCAAATTTATAAGAAGATTTGATTTGTGATTTGAAAAGGAACTGTACTAAAATTCTATGTGCGTATTTAAGAAGTTGAAAAAGTACAGTTTACTGGGGTGGCTATGTCGCGATTTGTAGGCCCTGATAATATAATTGATTTTCTAAAAGCCTTAACCAATTAAATACACGAGTAGTTCATGCATCATGAATCATCAAAGAGAAACAAAAGGATATTGTCTGGGGACGGATTATAGAAACCGAGGATATATTAGAGGAGGCTTAATTGTGAGCCTTGGGATGAGAGGGTGTGAAAGGGTGCTTCAGGGGACCTGGGGTACCTTCCTAGTGTCGGGTACTTTCACAATAAAAACCTTCTCAATCTGACTAGTCTCTAAGTGTTTCCATGTCAGTTGAACTGTTCATGTTATTATTATCCGGAATTATGGAACAGTGTAAACTCCTGGTTGGCCCAGTACAAATTAAAATTTAAGGGGCCCACATATATAGATAAGTTATGATGAAGATATGGCATATCATTCATATATTCATAAATTGATTGTGTATGTGATTGTGATTGATATTATTATACTACTTTATGAAAACCCTTTATTGCTTATGTCCCATTTGGGAATATTATATTCTGTTTCTCACTTCTTTCTCTATGTTTTTGTTTCATATGTTTTAAATTAATGGTTCGTACAGAGGGAAGGATCGAAGAACATTGACAGTATATATAGCACGTTCTAGAAAGGGAGCTCGGTATGAATACCGTGGTCCAATGAATAAATAATGTCACTAGGCAACTGCTCTTGGGCCATGGAGTTTCCTCTCTTTCTAATGATGTTTAATATCTATTTTATTTGGATGAATGTAAAATTACTTTATAAGTTTTAATGATAATTCATGAGGTATTTCAGAAATATTGTATGTAATTTTACTCTGATAGTTTCTTTTAGCGATTATATTTTTAGTAAAAAAAATTTATGAATTTTTTGGAAATTATTGAGATGTAACAGAGGGTGTTACAAAATAGTATCAGAGCAGTTAATCTCGTAGGCCTGGGGAAAGGTCTATTTTGCTTTGTCTGTAAACTCTGTGTAGGTGATAGAAAATAGAATATCTGACTTAGTAGTAACTGTGATTGATATGACAAGTCTCAGTTACTGTGAAACAGGAAAAGAATGGCCAGAAATGATCTTACTGGAGTTGTAGAACGCTTAATCAATACAATAGGAGCACGCGAAGGTCAAGGTAATGATGCCTTGAGAAGGTTAGACCTGTTCGAAAAACGTAATTCACCTCGTTTCAAGGGAGGATACAATCCTGATGGAGCACAAATATGGATTCGAGAGATAGAGAAGATCTTCCGAGCATTGCAATGCACTGAAGGTGATAAAGTAGTCTTTGCTACTTATGCCTTATCTGAGGATGCTGAACATTGGTGGGATAGTATGCGTAGGCAGTTCGAAGTTAACCAAGTGGAGATCACTTGGAATTATTTCAAGGATATGTTTCTGGAGAAATACTTTCCAGCTGATGTTAAAGAGAAAAGACAATTTGAATTCCTGTCACTGACCCAAGGAAATATGAGCGTTGGAGAGTATGCATCCAGGTTTGAAGAGCTATCTCGCTTTCATTCTCATTATAATGATGCTACTAATGAAGGTGATCGGTGTGCAAAGTTTGTAAACGGATTGCGGCCAGAAATCAAAGAAGCTATACGAATGTAGGAAATCCGTGAATTTTCTGTATTGGTAAATCGTTGTAGGATCTTTGAAGAGGATCACAAGGACAGAATGACCAAAAGCCGTGAATCCATTCACAAGGCGGGAGAAATGAGAAGTGGAGGACCTCACCATCACCAAAGAAGAGACTTTAGGAGAAAAAGGCCTTACCAAGCACCATTTCGTGGGTTTGGAACAGCACCTGTTCCTAACAAACCCCAAGCTTCATCTGGAAGCTATTATCCAACACCTGTACTAGAATTTAAATGCTTTATCTACGGAGGACCCCATTTGAAAGGGGATTGTCCCAAAAACACTTATATTTTCTTTAAGTGTAACAAACCGGGTCATCACATCAAAGATTACCCAGAGATAAAGAGGGAGAACCCTGAAGGTGCAAGTACATCCATAAATACTCAAGGTGGCGTACACAGTGCAGTCGGAAGGCCAAAGGTGAAAGGAAAGGTTTTTGCAATTAATGGGGAAGAAGCATCCCATTCTGACTCCATAGTAGAAGGTAAGTGTATCATTAATAAGATTCCTTTAACTGTTATGTATGACTCAGGTGCATCACATTCCTTTATTTCCAATGACTGTGTAGAAAAACTAAAATTACCCGTGATAGAATTTCCATTTGATTTATCTGTTCATACTCCTGGGAATAATCTCATTGTCACTTCTAAAGCCTGTTGGGAATGCCCTATTGTCATAGATGGTAGGGACTTTAAGGCTAATCTCTTTTGCTTACCCCTTTCTGGCTTAGAAGTTATTATTGGGCTAGATTGGTTGTCTGACAATCATGTTCTAATAGATTGTCATAACAAAACCATAATGTTTAAAGAACCTGTAAATTTGAATCCGGAGGATTCGAGATTTCTAACTGCCAACCAAGTGAGTGCCTCTTTAAAAGGAGGGGCTCAAGGATTCATGTTATTGCTTTCAATGAAAGAAGAGCAAGAACTAAAAATCAAAAATTTGTTGATCGTGTGCGAATTTCCTGACGTTTTTCCAGAAGATATCCCTAGTTTACCCCCAGAAAAAGATATGGAATTTGCCATTGATCTAGTACCTGGAGTTGGACTAATTTCAATTGCACCTTACCGAATGTCACCTCTAGAATTAGCAGAGTTGAAGAAACAACTTGAAGAGATGATAGAGAAGTAGTTCATACGACCCAGTGTATCCCCCTGGGGTGCACCAGTGTTATTGGTTAAGAAAAAGGATGGTAGCATGAGGTTGTGTATAGATTATCGGCAACTGAACAAGGTAACGATCAAGAACAGATATCCTCTACCAAGGATTGATGACCTGATGGATCAACTGCGTGGTGCCACAGTGTTTTCCGAGATTGATTTGAGTTCTGGATATCATCAAATAAGGGTGAAGAAAGAAGATGTACCGAAAACTGCTTTTAGAACACGCTATGGCCATTACGAATATCTAGTGATGCCTTTTGGTGTAACTAATGCACCAGCCGTATTCATGGATTACATGAATCATATTTTTCATCCGTATCTAGATAAATTTGTAGTGGTTTTCATTGATGATATACTAGTGTACTCTAAAAGTAGAGAAGAACATGTTGAACACTTGAAGGTTGTGTTGGAAATCCTGAAAAAGAAACAATTGTATGCAAAGCTGTCGAAGTGTGAATTCTGGTTGGAAGAGGTGAACTTTTTAGGACATATAATTAGTCAAGGAGGAATAGTTGTAGACCCTTCTAAAGTGGAAGCAGTTTTGAAATAGGAGAGACCAACCACAATCACTAAGATCAGAAGTTTCTTGGGCTTGGCTGGATACTATAGGAGATTCATCGAAGGATTTTCAAAGTTAGCATACCCACTAACCAAGCTAACACGGAAAGGACAACATTTTGTGTGGACGACACAATGCGAGAATAGTTTCCAAGAACTGAAAGATCGACTTACTTCTTCGCCGGTGTTAGTACTCCCTGATCCACATTGAAGTTTTGAAGTTTACTGTGATGCGTCTAAACAAGGACTAGGAAGTGTACTCATGCAAGACAAGAAGGTTGTAGCCTATGCGTCGCGCCAATTAAGGCAACATGAGATTAACTATCCTACCCATGACTTAGAATTAGCTGTTGTAGTTTTTGCCTTAAAGATTTGGAGGCATTATCTATACGGTGCAACATTCGATGTGTTTAGTGATCATAAGAGTCTCAAGTATTTATTCGACCAAAAGGAGTTAAACATGAGGCAACGGAGATGGATGGAGTTCTTAAAGGACTACGACTTTGAGTTGCAATACCATCCTGGAAAAGCGAACGTAGTAGCTGATGCTTTAAGTCGAAAGTCTCTTCATGTGTCCACAATGATGATTAAAGAGCTGGAATTGATAGAGAACTTCAGAGATCTTAACCTAGCAGTAAAGGTTAATGCTAACAGCTACAGATTAGGAGCATTGCAAGTGACAAGTGAATTCCTAAAGCAAGTTTTAGAGGCTCAACGAGAGGACGAATTCCTACAAGAGAAGAAAGAACTCTTAAAACAAGGAAAAGAAGTTGAGTTCAACATGGGAAACAACCAATTACTGAGGTATAAGGATCGAGTGTGTATCCCTGACCAAGAGGAATTGAGGAAAGCAATTCTGGAAGAAGGCCACAAAAGTTATATGAACATTCATCCCGGAGCTACTAAAATGTATCAAGATTTGAAGAAGTTGTTTTGGTGGCCTAGAATGAAGAAAGCGGTGGTGGAGTACGTGGCTGCATGTCTAATTTGCCAGAAGGTTAAAGTAGAACATCAAAAAACCCCTGGAATGCTACAATCAATGGAAATACCAGAATGGAAATGGGATAGCATTACCATGGATTTTGTGACTTCTTTACCCAAAACTCCATTAGGACATGATTCAATATGGGTAATAGTTGATAGATTAACCAAGTCTGCCCACTTTATTCCCATTAATATTCGTTACCCTATGGATAAGCTGGCAAAATTATACATCGAGGAGATTGTGAGATTACATAGAATTCCTTCAAGTATCATTTCTGATCGGGACCCTCATTTTACATCGCAATTCTAGAAGAGCTTACACAAGGCTTTGAGAACAAGACTACGTCTGAGTTCAGCATATCATCCTCAGACAGATGGACAATCAGAAAGAACAATCCAATCTCTAGAAGACTTGTTACGAGCTTGTGTGTTAGAGAATAAAGGAAGTTGGAATCAATTCTTACCATATGTGGAGTTCACCTACAACAACAGTTTCCATGCTAGCATTAACATGGCACCTTTTGAAGCATTATATGGAAGAAAATGTAGGACTCCGCTATGTTGGTTTGAGACTAGTGAAAACTTGATGCTAGGACCAGAGTTGGTACAACAAACCACGGATAAAATCAAAATGGTTCAGGAAAAGATGAAGGCAGCACAAAGCAGGTAGAAAAGTTACTATGACAAAAGAAGAAAGCCGCTCGAATTTCAAGAAGGTGATCATGTATTCCTGAAAGTCACACCTACGACTGGGGTCGGTCGGGCAATGAAATCTCGAAAACTAACTCCTAAATTTATTGGTCCATATCAAATAGTTCAGAAAGTTAGTCCTCTTGCTTACCAAATAGCATTACCACCTTTTCTTTCTAATATCCATAATGTTTTTCATGTGTCAAATTTACGAAAGTATATATCTGACCCTACACACGTTATTGAACCTGATGTCATACAAGTTAAAGATAATCTTACATATGATGCACCACCTGTCAGAATAGCTGACAGAAGAATAAAAAAGCTAAGGGACAAGGAAATTCCACTCGTGAAGGTCATTTGGAGTGAAACGAGAGGGGAAGATGCTACATGGGAACTAGAAAATGAGATGAAAGAGTCTCATCCCCAATTGTTTTATTAAAAAGTGTAAATTTCGAGGACGAAATTTTTTTAGGGGAGTAGCGTTGTAACACCCCTAATTTCATTATTTCTTATTTAAAATAAAATTTCAAAGGAATTTGATTATAGTTCTTTAGAACTTTTTGATTGTGATATAATTTATAATTTTTTAGAATTTTTATATTTTTTTCATTTTTTGAGAATGACAAAAATACCCTTAACCTTTCATCTAATAACCAAAATGCCACTGCCGACATCATCGCTTACATCATCAGTGGGTAAATACTTACATCATAAATAGTAACCGGTGGGTGAATGTTTATATCATGAATAGTGACCGGTGGGTGAATGTTTATATCATAAATAGTAAAAAAAATAATTAAGTAATCTTAAATAGTAAAATTCTCTTCCAATAAATAGATGGCTCATTTACAACATTTCCACACCAAAAATTAGAGAGAGAATCTAGAGAGATAGTGCGTAAGAAATTAGTGGGAGTAAATTCTTTTGGTAAAAAGAAGTTCTGCCGGAGGTGTAAGGTAATAACTTTCTTCTATATTCTTTTTATAATTTTAGTTTATTTTTTTAGCACTCTTAAACCATTAATATACTAGTACTAATATGAATAAGTTACTATAGTAAAAATAAATTACCACTGTGTTATTTTTACTATTTACTGTTACTATTCAAAATTTACTATTTATTGTCACTATTCACAATTTACCATTTATTGTTATTATTCAAATTTATCATTTACCGTTATTATTCAAAATTTATTAGTTGTTGTTACTATTCAAAATTTACTATTTACCGTTATTATTCAAAATTTACTATTTATCATTACTATTTAAAATTTACTATTTACTGTTACTATTCAAAATTTACTATTTACTGTTATTGTTCATGATTTACCATTTACCACTACTATTCAAAAATTTACTATTCACGATTTACTATTTACTATTACTATTCAAAAATTACTATTTACCATTACTATTGATGACTTACCATTTACCGTTACTATTTACTATTACTATGCATATTTACTATTTATCATTCTTATAGCAATCTTAATTTTCATCTTAAGCTTATACTGAAATAAATTAGTATTAATATTTTGTTAGAACTTGGAGGCGTAGAGCGAATTAACTTTTGGTAGCAAATCAAGGTAAGGGGGGTGAGATAAGGATATAATATAAAAATACATAAGAATATTGGGAGGAATCTTCTACTCCTTTTAAATATAACAGTATTATTATTTTAAAATAATAACTTTTAACTTAAAATTTATGATAATTATTATTAATTAAGCATCTTGTGTAACTTAATATCTAAAATATTTATTCAAGAACTTAAACTATTATGACCTATGCGGACTGGATTAAACCTATGCAAGGACTTGAACTATTATGGACTTGACTGAACCTATGCAAGGACTTGGACTATTATGACATATATGGACTGAACTAGACCTATGCAAGGAGTGGACTATCTTGGATTTACATAGACCTGTGTGAGGAATTGACCATAGAACTTAAAACAAACTTTATTAATTTAAATAATCATTGAATTTTAAATTATCATATTTATAACTGATGCTTAATTATTTGATTTGATTATGATTGTTAATATTTATTTATGTTTTATGATGTTTGATTGTGATTGACAATGTTTGATTATGATTGATAATCTTGTACTGTGGAGTTTGAGCATATAGCAAGCATGACGGAAAGCTAAAATTCAGTGAGAATTTACTTATCTCCTACTTCTTTATTTACTTATTCCTCTTTATTTAAATTACTTTTAAGAAATTTCTTAGATTTCAATAAAACTACATAAGTTTTTTAGAAATCTCTTTTTATCTTTTAATATATATGTATATATCTTTACTAAAATTTAGATTTTTTAGTTAATTTATCAAAAAGAAAAAAAAGAAATTATTTTATAAAAATAAATTTTTACTAATATTTTAATATATACATATATATACATATTATTTAAATGTATAGAAATATTATACAAAATTTTCAAGTACTAAAGTTTTAAAGATTGATAATTCTTAATTCGAGTTTTTAGAAATTGATTTTGAATTGACCTATAAATTTTCTAAAGAAGGTTGTGAAATATATTAAGGCTTTGAAACTCAAATTTATAAGAAGATTTAATTTGTGATTTGAAAAGGAACTGTACTAAAATTCTATGTGCGTATTTGAGAAGTTGAAAAAGTACAGTTTACTGGGGTGGCTATGTCGCGATTTGTACCCTGATAATATAATTGAGTTTCTAAAAGCCTTAACCAATTAAATACGCGAGTAGTTCATGCATCATGAATCATCAAAGAGAAACAAAAGGATATTGTCTAGGGACGGATTATAGAAACCGAGGATATATTAGAGGAGGCTTAATTGTGAGCCTTGGGATGAGAGGGTGTGAAAGGGTGCTTCAGGGGACCTGGGGTACCTTCCTAGTGTCGGGTACTTTCATAATAAAAACCTTCTCAATCTGACTAGTCTCTAAGTATTTCCATGCCAGTTGAGCTGTTCATGTTATTATTATCCGGAATTATGGAACAGTGTAAACTCCTGGTTGGCCCAGTACAAATTAAAATTTAAGGGGCCCACATATATAGATAAGTTATGATGAAGATATGGCATATCATTCATACATTCATAAATTGATTGTGCATGTGATTTTGATTGATATTATTATACGAGTTTGTGAAAACCCTTTATTGCTTATGTTCTATTTGGGAATATTATATTCTGTTTCTCACTCCTTTCTCTATGTTTTTGTTTCATATGTTTTAAATTAATGGTTCGTACAGAGGGAAGGATCGAAGAACATTGACAGTATATATAGCACGTTCTAGAAAGGGAGCTCGGTATGAATACCTGTTAACCCGGCGATAGCTTCAGATCCGTTCGTTTCCACCACCGGGTTGTTAATTGGCAAGCGCACCAATCATTTGTAGTTTTCAAAATTTAGATATCATTCCACTGGGATTGAAAGTCCAATAACAACAATAATTTTCTATTTACTATGGTAAATGATAAGAAAATTATAGACAAAAGAATGATTTATATACAATTTATACAATATTCACAAGATAGCATGGTTGAGTTGTTCATGAGATAAAAAGAAAAAAAAATCTATCTAAAAAGTTGAGTTGCAATCTAGAATAGGTAAGATACTTGAGATAAACACAGATAAACAAATTATGTTGGAAATTGGATCCCTAATCTAGAATAACAATGAGGAACTCAAGACATGCATATTTAATCATCAAGTTTCATGTCATTGCAGCTTAAAATCATTATAACTGATCCCTCGTGATATAAATTCTAAGAATTTATCGTAAAGTCCGATCCCTTGTGAGCTTTCTCAGTAAAAACTTGCATTAAGACCTGGCCTTATGGCAACAATGGTTAACAACCCCTATAGAATTGAGATACCAAGGGTATTCTAACTTTTACTTTTGTCAAAACAAGTTTCAATACGGCATGAATAATCATTCTCCCGTTTGATATTCATACTAATAAAACAAGTTTCAATACACATGAAAATCATTCTCACGTTTGGCGTTCATATTAATAAAAGATTGAAATACTAACATGGACTTGAATCATAAATATGCAGAGGTCGAATTCACAACATTATACTCAATAGATTAGTTCACCAATTCCAACATAAACAAATTAGTTACACATGGTGAAAGTAAAAACAACACTTACAGAGTTTGACATTACGAAGACGATGGGAACTTCATGATACAATGATCACAATACACCAAAACATACTCAAGTATCTAGAAAACTATTCTAGAACTACAACTCACAAAAGAAGTACTCAAAGTCGAGCACGAAGAGAAGTGAATGAGAATGGGATTTTGATTGATGCCCTGGAATGGTGTTGGATGGCCCTATTTATAGGGCTGAGCAAGGGTGCTGATGCTACGCGTCAGTGTGACGCTACGCGTCACACCCCTGACTCAGCCTCCATTAAACACTTGATAATGGCCACTTCAAATTATTAAATTTGATCATGCTTGGCCACATGAACATGTTTCCACCGAGTTTTGTCCTTTCATGCTGAGTGGGGTGGCCCTTGGTGCTAAGTGGAGTGCCCATTATTGGGCCTAAGTGGAGTGGTGTGCCAAAGTGGAGGTGGAGACCACGCAGCACTGACGCTACGCGTGGCTGTGACGCGTAGCGTCAGCATCAAAAATAGCTATTGATACTATGCGTGGGATGAGGCTACGCGTCAGCTCCTCTAGTGTAATTTTCTCTTGATTTCTTAACTTTTTCACTGCAAAACTAGAGAAAATTGATCAAGGGCAGATTATTTCCAACAACATCCATTTATTAAATTTAAAGCCTAATTTTATAACAAATTAACCACATTTTTATTATTTTTGTGAAATTTTTATTAAAGGATTTATTGTAAATTTAAGGACTAACAAATACCCCCAACTTGAGGCATTGCTCGTCCTCGAGCAAGAGAGAAAAATAAAAAATAAAAAATTGAAATCAAATTTTTGAGTTAGTCCTAGAATTTACCACAAAAAGTAATTACACAATTTACCATTTTGAAATAATCAATTATAGACATCTAATATAACAAAGGTTTAATGATAAAATTCTTTACAATATTGTATTAACATACCAAGCATAATTTCAGGCTTACCTCTCCATGTGTTTATCTCAATGCAATTGGTAACCTATTTCACTCAATCAATCATAATATCAAATAAATTTAATTTTGATTTTCATCTAATCAATGGTTGGTTATACAGAGTTAATTCAGAAATCACAAGGTCTTTTCACGGGTTGTAATGAGGCTTGGCTTAGAAGAATCAATGGTTTTTCTTCGAATTCAAAAACCTGAAATCATAAAAGAGCATTTTATAACTTTTAGGCTTTCTCTTGACCCAAACTTCTCATTTTCTTTTAAAAATAAATACCCCCAACTTGATTCTTTTCACTATTTTTGACTTTTCTTTTTCATACTTTGTTTTCTTTTGAAAAGAATCAAGTTGCTTATTTTCATTCTCCATTTTTGTAAGAAGACTAAAGATATTTTTATTTATTTTAACTTCTCTTTTAATTAATCAAGTATAGGGAACGGTTATAACAAATTTAGGTTTTAAGAGTACCAAAGAATTTATTTTAGGCTCAATTTGGCTTTCAAAGGATAAAATAATTTTTACCAAGGTAAGCTGTTTGGCCCAAGGTTTCTTCTCACCAATAAATGTGCCTTGATCATTTTCCTGAATTTTCTGTACAACAACACAAATCAAAGATTAAAGCAAAATCAATTCGAATGAAGTTATGTCGATTAAACCCTCAAGTGTTTAATAAGATCTCTCAACTCATCGGGTTTTTGAAATTTGCTTGATAGTTAATAAACTTATTGTAATTAAATTTATCAAAATCCCTAAGTTATAAAAGAATCAATAATTGATTTTACAAAATTAAGTATCATTGTGTAAAAACTTTAAGTGTATAAATTAACTTACTAACAAAAATTTGATTGATTTATTAAAAAGATAAATTTTATTTTTATTTTTTTATTTGGATTATTTTTTGAATAGAATATGCAAATACAAATAATTACGTAAAAACACACCACACATAATAAATTACCATAATATAAAGTGTAAATGTAAATGTAAATATAAACTAAAAATAACTGTACTCAAAGTAAATGAAAGAAATACGAAGATGGCATCATCAATCCTCCATCTGATCATCATCCTCCTCCTTCTCATCATCCTCATCAGAGTCAGCCTGTGCGCCAGAAGATCCACCAACCTCAGGGTAGGTAGGTAAATCACTGGGCCAAGCTACATGTGCTGCAAACTCGGCCGGGGTAACATAAGGTGCTCCCTCTCCCTGTAACCTGTACTGATAAAATTCATCGTGAAGATGAATATAAGCTTTGTGAGTGGCAGCCATCATCTGCATCATATGCTGATGCTCAAGTGATATCCAGGCAAAGCCCTGTGTGACAGCATCAGTAGATGGAGGCTGCACTGGCGGTCTCCTCCTCCTAGGTCTGAGCTGAGCCTCCTGCTCTAATGGTGGAAGCTTGCACTGCTGGACGAAATAATCTCTGTTTACTAGAACTTTGGGGACTCTCCCCGAAGAACTAGTGAACTCAGGTGAAGGTACGATGACTCCCTGCCTCCTCAGTAAGGCAGATATGATGAGAGGAAATGGAATGGGGCGGTTCACTTTATACCCAAGGGCATATAAGTGAATCTGCTCAGATATAAGCTCAGCAATGTCAATGGTATGGCCCTGGAGGATAGAAAAGAGAAGGCAACAATGCTCAACTGGAAGAGATGAAAGGTGGGTGACAGGAGTGATGTTACGAAGCATGAGGTGGGACCACGCCTGGGCTAGAGGGGTCAGCTGGGTCTTTAAGAGGTTAGATGGACTCCTTCCAACCTTACTTAGGTTGAAAAAGATTCCATCTTTACTCAAAAAATGAGCAACCTCCTCGAGGGAGTATCCTAACTCTCCCTCAACAGCAATCTTGTTTCTATTTTCCTTCCAGAAACAAGTATCATCCTCGAGAGTAGGCTCCCAAGGATTACCCAATAGGGTACTGATAGTGTCCCGGTCATATGAAATATGTCGGCCCCTCACCCAACTCGTCCGCTGCTGTCCTATACTCGGTGCGTCCTGGCGAGTCCTGAAGGCGTTCGCATAAAACTCCATCACTAAGATGGGATCCCCCTCAGTCGGTAGAGAACATAGGGGTCCCCATCTCCTCCTCTGGATTTCATCCTGCAGCTCAGGATAATCTCCAGCACTAAGATCCAATACTCTTTCCCACATCAGCTTTTTGCCCTTAATCTGATAAAAGCGGGCCTATTTCGCATCAGTGTGAAATCTCGTAGGATCCCTCGGTCCTAACACCTCCTGTCCCTGAGGATCAGGATCCTCAGAGGTGGTGTCAATATCCGTGGCCTTCCTCTGTCTATTAGAGGGACCAGTAGTGGGAATGGATTTCCTTGGTGCCATCTCCAAAAAGTAAAAATTTTAAAATTAAACACACATTAAAAAGTAAATCACACATTAACAATCATATACAATCAACCAAATATTTACACAAAATTTGAAACGCAAATATTTTTGGTTTTTCTAAAAATTAACACTAAATAGACATGTAATTCACAAAATTCAAAACAACATATTTTTGTATTTTTGTGATTTATAAAGAAAGTTAACATGCATATTTTTAAATTTTTAAGTATTTTTGAATCAAATTTTCAAAACAGAATTTATACAATTTATTCAAAATTTATACAAATTTATTTTTATATTTTTATGCAAGAAAGTATAACAAATACTAAATATGAAAATTTATTAATTTTAAAAAGAAAACACAAACAAACAAACAAACACGCGGCATGTTAAACAGATTAACAAAAAATAAAATAAGAAACAAAAATTAACAAAAATTAAAAACAGAGGCTGACGCTACACGTGGTGGGACGCTACGCGTAAGCCTGTTCTGCCCACGCTACGCGTCAGTGGGACGCTACGCGTGGGCTCGCAGTTCATCCTCACGCTACGCGTCAATGGGACGCTACACGTGAACTGCGCAGAACAGACAAAAACAGGGGTTGCGCAGCAGCAACCCCTTTCCAAACCACATTATATCCATTCAATTTCCAAATTCTAACAGCAACCAATTCCAATGGTCTTCTAATCCTAATCCTAACCACATTTATTTCTAAAAATTGAAAATTTAAAACCAAAACTAAAGAGAAAGGATTAGAACACTTACTTGTGATTCCTAGAGCAAATAGGATTCAGTAGGTTTGGAAGAGAGAAAAGGGGGTTTCGAAAATTTAGGTTTTGAAAACTAAGTGAGGCAGAGAGGAGATCTTAGGTTTTAAAACCTAAGATGGGCCTCTCTGGTTTAGTTTTAAAAACTGAACGTGGGCTTTGACGCTATGTGTGGATGGGACGCTACGCGTCAGGTCCAAAATTCAGAGGCCACGCTACGCGTCACCTTGGCGCTACGCGTGCGCTTCTGTTTGTGATTTTTCAAAATTTTGATCAAAAACCTTTTATTTTGAGTTTTAAACCCCTTTTTCTTTTTTAAAAACATAATTCTAAAAATTTTTGTTTTGTTTTTTTTTAAATAACTTTAAAAAAATATAAAAAAAAATAGAAATAATGAGTTGCCTCCCATTGAGCGCTAGGTTTACTGTCTCCAACCGGACATTACCTTTGATTAATCCGGTAGTTTCTCAATTTTTGTTGAGGAATCACCAGTCTTTTTCTTCCTCCTTCTTTTCCGATGCTTAATTACCTGTTTTTCATCATTGAAGGCATCGGTTAATTTAAAACAATTTAATTGATTAGGAAGAGGTATACCTGGTTTGGTTGAGGGGTAAACTTTTTCTTCATTACATGTCCTGAGCTGTTCATGAGCACTGAAGCTTACCTCTTCTTCATAAACCTTGACTGCAACCATACTTTGATCAACATCTACTCTGATCCTTGCAGTCTTCATGAAAGGTCTTCCTAGGATCAGGGGGATCTCAGTATCCTCCTTCATATCCAGTACCACAAAGTCAACCATGAAGTGGTACTTATCAACCTTTACCAATACATCTTCCACAATCCCAAAAGGCTTCTTGACAGAGCGATCTGCAAACTGTAATTCTGTTTTTGCTTCTTTTAGCTCATATTCACCAATGCGCTTTATTAAATCTAAGGGCATCAAATTGATGTTAGCCCCTAAATCTAATAACGCATTCCTGATGTTGATATTTCCAATTGTTACAGGAATGGTGAAACTCCCCGGATCTTTTCATTTTTTCGGGGTTATACAGTTTGTTTCTTGCTCTGTATTTACTTGCACATTTTTTTCTTTTTCATTTTTTTCATTTTTTTTTTGCTTTCTTTCTCTTCTTCTTCTTTCTTTTTCTCACTCTTTTCTTTACAATCAATTTTTACAACATCAGAAGAAACAGCATTACATTGTTCCCTTGGGTTTTGAGTGTTAGCAGTAAACCCAGAACTCTTTAATTCGGCTATTTCTTTTGCAAGTTGGCCCATTTGTATGTCTGATGCTTTTCAGGAAGTTTCATTTGTTTCTACAAACTACAATAACTGTTGAATAGATTCCTCTATCCTTGTCAATCTTGCATTGTCAGTTTGTTATTGCTTAAACTGATTGTTAGGAGGTCGGTTGGAAGGTCCAGTGTCCTGTCTCCAGCCAATATTCTGATTTTGCCAACCCTGCAGGTAATTGTTAGGAAAAGAATTTCCATGATTGAAAGGAAAATTACCTAAGGGTACTCTTTAATGGTTTATAAAATTGGCTTGCTCTTGCTTATTTCCACAGTAACCACATGGTTGTTCTCCCATGCAGTGCATACATTGTTTAAGTTGAGCAGGGGGTGGTGATGTTACTTGAGCAATTTAGAGTTTTTCCAATTGCTTGCTTATAACTTCAATTTGTTGGGTCAGTAATTTTTGCTGAGCCAACACCGCATCATTTACTCCTAATTCGAGCATTCCTGGCTTCCTTTGTACATTACCTCTTTCATGCTTTGCTTGGCGGTCACTGATAGCCATTGATTCTAATATTTCTATGGCTTCCTCCACAGTCTTGTTCATTAAAGAACCATCTGTACAAGCATCTAACATCATCTTGAACTGAGGTAATAAACCATGGTAAACGATCCTTACCTTTTCGGCATCATCTAGGTTGTGGTTTGGACACTTTCTCAATAGTGCCTTGAATCGTTCCCATGTCTCCCCTAATGATTCATCATTATTTTGAGAAAAAGAATGTATGGCTGTCATGGCTTCAAAATATTTTGAAGGAGAATAAAATCTTTCCAAAAATTTTCTTTTAACATCGGACCAGTTTGCAAAACTACCCGGTGGACAAGATTTAAAACATTCTTTTGCTTTACCAATCAATGAAAAAGGAAAAAGTCTCATGTAAACAGACTCTTCTTGATTGGGTTCAAAACCAATTGTGCCGTATAACTCATAAAAAATAGTTAAATGTTCATATGGTTCTTCATGATTTAAACCAGCAAATTGATTATTTTGAATAATATTTAAAGTAACAGGTTTAATCTCCACTGGTACAACAGGTTCTTGAAACATTCCTGAAACTCGGGGTGGACCATTAATAGCAGCAAACTGTCCCAATGTTCTCCTTTCAGTAGCCATATTTGAATTTTCAAAATTTTTAGAAGTACAAGAAGATTTAGTTTGTGTTTTAGATTTCAAAGATTTGATTTTCTTTACAAACTTTTCTATCTCCGGGTCAAAATAAATTTTACCTGCGGTAGATCGAGTTTGCATACACAAACTAGACAAAGAAAGTTAGTGTAACAAAAAGTAAAAGTAAATAAAAAAATTTTAACTAAGGTAAAAAAAAATATTTACCATGGTAATTAAAAATTTACTGTTTAAATGAAACAATTCAATCCCCGGCGACGGCGCCAGAAAACTTGTTAACCCGGCAATAGCGTCAGATCCGTTCGTTTCCACCACCGGGTTGTTAATTGGCAAGCGCACCAATCATTTGTAGTTTTCAAAATTTAGATATCGTTCCACTGGGATTGAAAGTCCAATAACAACAGTAATTTTCTATTTACTAAGGTAAATGTGAAGAAAATTATAGACAAAAGAATGATTAATCATCAAGTTTCATGTCATTGCAGCTTAAAATCATTATAACTGATCCCTCGTGATATAAATTCTAAGAATTCACCGTAAAGTCCGACCCCCTCGTGAGCTTTCTCAGTAAAAACTTGCATTAAGACCTGGCCTTATGGCAACAATGGTTAACAACCCCTCTAGAATTGAGATACCAAGGGTATTCCAACTTTTACTTTCGTCAAAACAAGTTTCAATACGGCATGAATAATCATTCTCCTGTTTGACATTCATACTAATAAAACAAGTTTCAATACATATGAAAATCATTCTCCCGTTTGACGTTCATATTAATAAAAGATTGAAATACTAACATGGACTTGAATCATAAATATGTAGAGGTTGAATTCACAACATTATACTCAATAGATTAGTTCACCAATTCCAACATAAACAAATTAGTTACACATGGTGAAAGTAAAAACAACACTTACAGAGTTTGACATTACAAAGACGATAGGAACTTCACGATACAATGATCACAGTACACCAAAACACACTCAAGTATCTAGAAAACTATTCTAGAACTACAACTCACAAAAGAAGTACTCAAAGTCGAGCACAAAGAGAAGTGAATGAGAATGGGATTTTGATTGATGCCCTGGAATGGTGTTGGATGGCCCTATTTATAGGGCTGAGCAAGGGTGCTGATGCTACGTGTTAGTGCGACGCTATACGTCACACCCCTGACTCAGCCTCCATTAAACACTTGATAATGGCCACTTCAAATTATTAAATTTGATCATGCCTGGCCACATGAACATGTTTCTACCGAGTTTTGGCCTTTCATGCTGAGTGGGGTGGCCCTTGGTACTGAGTGGAGTGCCCATTATTGGGTCTAAGTGGAGTGGTTGGCCAAAGTGGAGGTGGAGACCACGCAGCACTGACGCTACGCGTGGCTGTGATGCATAGCGTCAGCATCAAAAATAGCTATTGATGCTACACGTGGGATGAGGCTACGCGTCAGCTCCTCTAGTGTAATTTTCTCTTGATTTCTTAACTTTTTCACTGCAAAACTAGAGAAAATTGATCAAGGGCAGATTATTTCCAACAACATCCATTTATTAAATTTAAAGCCTAATTTTCTAACAAATTAACCACATTTTTATTATTTTTGTGAAATTTTTATTAAAGGATTTATTGTAAATTTGAGGACTAACAATACCGTGGTCCAATGAATAAATAATGTCACTAGGCAACTACTCTTGGGCCATGGAGTTTCCTCTCTTTCTAATGATGTTTAATATCTATTTTATTTGGATGAATGTAAAATTACTTTATAAGTTTTAATGATAATTCATGAGGTATTTCAGAAATATTGTATGTAATTTTACTCGATAGTTTCTTTTAGCGATTATATTTTTAGTAAAAAAAATTTATGAATTTTTTAGAAATTATTGAGATGTAACAGAGGGTGTTACATTGTACCTCTGAAGTAACGTTCTTATTGTTAATCTAGAATGCCCAAAAGTCTGAGGCCTGATTTTGTTGAATCATAAGACTAAGGGATCTTGAATCATACTTTTTAGTTAAAGTTCAACCTTTGACTTTTGATGGATCAGACTTTTGATCTTATGAACTTCCCTTTTGTCTTGTAACATGTGCACTTAATTTTATAGTTCCTAAAACATTTAGTTAGACAGGTTAGATCACACATAAGTAAACTTCATTTAATTAAAATATATTGATGTGTGTTATTAACATATCCTAGGGTTTGTTGTAATGAAATATATTGAGGTCTGGTCCAAATGTTAACAACTTGTTTTTTAACTAGACTTGTTCTTAACAATAAGTTATTGAAATATGCTCATTTAACAAATAGGACTATTCTGTGTAACAAGTTTTTAAGGTTGTAAAATAAACTACAAACTAACTTAAATCATTAATCATTACCTTAATGAATATAGCATCTTTAACTTAATAATTAACTTTTTGTTAGCTGATATACATAATAAAATGGAATGTTTAAGTAACATTGCATTTCTGAGCACCTACATCCGAATTTAATCTTTGTCCAAATTTTTTAATTTACAAAGGTTGTTGGGTAGAAACATATTATTTTATCATATATTTATAATTAAGGGGAAAAGTAAAATTCAAGAGGAATGTGTAGTTTGAAAGGAGAATATGAGTTTGGATTAGAATCAATGCCTTAAGGTGGAGGAAACATAGTCAAATCAAAGAAACCGAGGATGAGAGCACACCTAAGACCAAGGTGTGGGAAATCCCACGGTCATGGGATCGAATAGGGCAACTCAGAAAAACCGTGGCAGGAATTGCCAGACCGTGGGAGCCAGACAGAGGAGTCCATAATTAGTCCATTAGAGGTTTCCATAGTCGTGGACTTATATAGACACACCGTGCCCAAGCAAGGTTTCCCACGGCTAGGTTGTAGGCATGTGTCCTTATAGATGAAGAGCATTCTAAAGGTATTTCTCCTATTTCCCCCTCTCATTCCCTGACTCTCACTCTTCCCACTTCATCTTCCTTAATCTTCTTCTCTAAACCTCTCCAAAACCCAAAAACCCAATCTCTTAAACCACTCAACACTTCAAATTCATGATCCCAACCCAAAACATTCCCATTTAACACACATCATCCACACTTTCCCCCAAAATTTTCATCTTTATTTTCCCAAACTTATACTTTTCATTAAAATCCCCCAAACCCATTCTCCCATAACCAAACCCTTCAAACTTCTAAATCCCTTTCTTCAAACTCTAATAATCTATTTACCGTTCAATGGTTTTAAGGAAAAGGCAAAAGGTCACTAAAGCTTCTTCATCTACTTAAAGGGCACCATCATGGTCAAAAGGTAACCCTTCTAACCCTTATTGTATTTTCTATTCTAATAAAGCTCATAAATTGCATTATCAGATACTTGCTCGTAGGAAAATAAAGCCCATTAAATACTCTGATCCTAAATATTTAGAAACTCCAAGGCTCTTAGATGATGTTAACTGGTTGCTTAGGATAGTAGGGTTAACTAAATATATGACTTTGAGGGAAGATACCTATGTGAAGTATACTCTTGAATTTCATAGCTCTTGTTCTATTAGATAAAAGGGTCAAGTGTGAATAATGGGAAATTAGTTTTAGACTGAACAATGGTGATCATATGATGCCTTAATCTCAATTATGTAAGATTTTTGGTTTCCCTGTTAAAGGAGGCATTGATCCTCCTATTAGCTTTAAGGGAACATCCTTATGGAGAAAGCTAACCTAGGAGGACTCTTATGACCTTTTCATTTTGAAGGCCTCCCAAATCTTTAACCTTGTTTTCAAATACACGTTTAGGCTTATGACAAGCACTATTTTCAATAGGGGTGGGAATTATGGTTGGTGTACCACTCTTAGTTATTTGTTCTCCATTGCATGTTGGAGAAGGAAGCTATTGATTTAGGAGCCATCGCCATTGGTGGTCTTTTGACACTTATTTTCCACTATCTAGGCATAGACCTTAGTACTAAGACTAAGGTATATGAGGTAGATCTCTTCAAAATTGAAGAGTTTATGAGAGTCAGAGCCATAAAAAAAGGTCAGTTCCCATTATAAGTTGCCTACTAGAGGGTTGACTCACCCCCAACGTCTACTTGACCCCTAGTTTACTAGTATCAGAGGGGGAAATTATTATATTTTTTCGGAAGCTATTGATGAGGAAATTGTTAAGCTTGTACCTATTTAGGTTGAGATGCCTAATATGGACTTATCTACCTTTAAGGTCCTACATGTTGTTGAGGACCCATAAACTCAGCTCCTATAGGGGTTGATATGATCAATATGTATAAAATCTTATTTGAGATGCAAATTAAGCAAGCTGGACATGGTGGCCAGATTGATAAGATGTTACTAGGTGAATGTTATGTATGAGTGACATTTTTCCTAAGGTCATTTTCCTGCACCTAAGTGACTAGGTGAGTCTCTTCCCTCTTTTTCTTACCCTGTTTCTTTTTTTGAATTGAGGATAATGCAATGTTTTAGCTTGAGGTTGTGTTGAAAAGGTCCTCACATGTTTAAGATCATATTTTTCTTTTTACCTTTTGTATCTCTTATGTATATCCCTTATTTCCATGCATATTTTTGTTTTTATTGCATAACATTATAGCATTAGATTTTTATTTTTCCTTTTTTAATATAAAAAATTGAAAATAAAATAAAATTACCAAAAAGATTCTAGGACTTTTGTGTTTAATCAACCCCTTAGCTTGATGATATTTTATGAGGCATTAATGATGATTAATTATGTTTGTTGCTAAAATTTCATTGGATTTATGACTATTTAAGTATTTCACTATCATACTAGGTTTATGTTTTAATTTAGGTAGGGGGTAAGAAACAAAGTCTTATTGTTTCTAATTAGGGACATTCACTGTTTTTGGGTTACTAGAGAAACACTTATTTGGTTCTTTTATTAGATTAAAAATAAATAAATAAATATAAAATATGAATGGAAAAATAACTTTTAGCTTTATTTTCTTCTCCCTCCTAAGATTATTGACACCTCTTTGATACCCCAATTACTGTGTTATTTAGCACTAAAGTATACCTCTTCGAGACTGAATGGTTACTAGGGTAAAAGGTGTTCCTTTGAGACCTAGGGTGGCAACATCCAAATCACTTGAGTGGAATAGCCATGTTAGTTAATATGTGCCTTCTGATAAGAACCTAAGAGAAGTTGCTCTAGGATAAAGAATTGGGTCCCTTGATTAAGGTAACATCCCTGATACTAAGTTAAATTCATTTTTGCTGTATAAAATTTAGTAAGCATCATGGAGCATTAAATTAATTGGGGATTTTTAATAAAGTGATAAAATTAAAAGTATTAACTTTGGGTGATTAATTTATAAATTTTGAAGTTGGATTAAATTATGGTCGTAAAATATAAGTTACCATAAGGTGAAAGTAAGTTTTATTTACTTAAAATGAATAAAAGAAAAGAAAAAAAGAAAAGAAAATAGAAAGGAAATGGGAAAAGACCAAAATTCCCTCGCCTTTAAAACATTTTTCACACTTCTTAGTCTCTTTCACACATGTCATTGAAATGAAAACCAAAGTTTCTTCTCTTTCTATGGTTGTGCGTGTAAAGGCTTGATTGGAGTCTAATTTCTCAATGAAACTTGAAATTGATCACATATTTATAACTATGTAAGCGAGATGAGCATTAAGGTACTTTCAATTTTTAGTTTCGGTTTGTCTTCTGCAAAACTAAACTTGCACCCACGATGGGTGGGGGGTTTCGCTTTCATGAATCATGCAATTTAAACTTGTAAATGGAAGCCCTGTGTGATGGTTATTCTATTTCAATTATGGATTTTCATTTCGGTACTTGTAAGTCTTGAATCAAACATTGACGAGGTGTTAGTAAAAGGGAGCTCAAATCCAAGGATGAAAATAGTTGAGGTAAGCTTCAAAAGTGATAAAAATATACGTGGAGTTGTTTAGGTAAAGTGGATTTTAGTTTTAAAGGCCGAAACCTTAATCCTTCTGTTGAATTCTTTGAATTTTAGATATTTGATGTACTCGACATTGAGGAAAAAGTCTCGGAAGCTTGGAAACGAGGTAAGGGGTTATATTTAGGATATAGATTAATGAAAATAATAATTAACGTCAAATTAGGCGTATGGGAAAAGGGTAGAATAACCCATTGGTGAGTATATCCTTTATATATGCTATAAGAATATATGATTGTATTAAAGAATTATGAGGAGAATTAATTAGCGAGATGCGAGTTTGATTTATGCTATGAAAATATGATTTTTGAAATGCTTAGATGATGATTTATAATTTTAGATATAAGAGCCTATTGAAAATTGTAATTTAGATTGTGAAATTCTATGCTTAGAGTATGAAAATGATGAATTATGATTTTATGTACAATTAATGACATGTTAATGTAGAATAATGAGATGGAATGGTGATTGTTATTAATTAAGAATTTGGAATATGGTATGAAATGAGATAAAAGAAGAGAATATGCCTGAGTAGCTTAACTGTGGTCCCAGGGTGATGGTCGTAGTGTCGGGATAGTATATTGCGAATTTATCAAAGTTATATTGAGATATATTTGTGTATGTGCATAATTGTGAGGTGTGAACGATCGATCAGTATAGTTTACCCCTTGTTTTAGCTTTACTGTGACCCCGTTGAGCTACCCAGAGATTAGGTAGGACCTAGTAGTGAGGAGAGAAGCCAAGTAGGGCTCGATGAACTAGGCAAGGTTCGTTGTTTGTCAAGAAGGACCACCAACTGACGACTGATTTAATTTGGTATTTGGATATTAGGGAGTTTTGATTATATTGATTGAAAGTTAGTGGGGTATTAAATTGATTTTTATATGAATATTTGTTGAATTGAGTAATATTTCTCAGAATGTGATGTATGAATCTAGATGTATTAATAATGTTGTTGAATTATGATCGATGATTTAAAATGTTAAGTATTTAGTAAAATAATTAAAGGAATTGTGACAATGTGGTAAGCATAAACTAGTTTATGTTTTTCCCTATAATGTGAAATTATTTCCATTTATTTATTATTGTCAGTCACTCACCCTTACTTGTTGATATAACGACTGAAGACAAGGATCATACTGATACTACAGAGGCCAGTACTAGATGAATTATATGGAGCAATGCCAAGAAGTATGAAAATCATATGTATATACTTATGTTTTGAGAATTTAGTATTGTTATGACATTTGGGGTGTATATATATATAACTTATGTTTGTGATGAGCCATGGATAATGGTGATTAATATTTTGATATCTGATGAGTTGTGAAAGTGATGCTTGATTTATCTTGCTAACATGGTTGATAGATATAAATGAATATGTTTTACATGGTGATATGCTTATTAAAGTTGAATTGGATACATACATACATACATACATACATACATATATACATACATACATACATACATACATACATACATATATACATATATACATATATAACCGAGAATTATAAATATATATTGTGAAATGACACTGAGCCAAGGTATTATTGAATAATATGATTTTGGGTAGGTTATGGTTGTTATGTGTGTGGGCTTTGAGCCATGATGAATTACATTTGATATTGGGGTTTTAGAAATATATGAGCTGTTGTTGATTAGATAAACTAGGTACTAAATTAGTTATACATTAAAGCATTCATGATAGAATTTAGGCCTGACTGGTAAACATGATTAGCAATGAGATAGAAAGGTGACTTATGGTTTGGAGTTAGGAATTGATAAATGTAATTATTGAAAAGTGATGTTTTAGAAGAAAAATAACTAATTAAGCCAGCTGAACAGATGATTTTGAGTTTTGAAAGGATTTATAGTTCCTGAAATGCACTAATAGGTCCTTTGGCATTAGTGAAACTTGTGTATAGTTTAAAATTATTAATTGACTGGGTTTTGATAGGGTTTTGGTACAAGGATGGCATGGAATTGACCATAATGTATTTTTTTTGCATATCTCCATGATCCAAAGAAATTTTTAAGTATGGACTGTGATAGTAGGTCTGAAATGAGTCATAGGTTTTGTAAAGTTTTGTAGCATTCGGAGATCAAACGAGCAAGTTAGGGATTGAGGAAGTTGGCCTGGAGGCAAAAATTTACGTAAAATTCACCTGTACGGATGGTAATTGGTTACAAGGGTCCTCTAATCGATTACCCATAAGCAAAAATGAATTCCTACATAGGTTACTCTCTGGTAATCAATTATAAGAAATATTGTAACTAATTACCATTTTGTTTTTCAAACTGCGCTTGATCTAGGCCGAATTAGCTCTTGCTTCCTTCATGAAAGTTGTAGATAATTGAGTTACAGACACTTTCCAATTAGATTCACCTCAAAAGGAGGTATGTAGCTCAAGTTATGCATAAAATACTACAAGGTGTTCATGCTTAAAATTTTATAAAAAACAATTTTACATTTTCATGAATTAGGTAATCTTAAGGGCATAATTGGCCTTCGACCCCTTTATAACATTTGTATATAATACGGACGTGTACCAGTTAGATTCACCGTTATCAAAATTTTATAGCTCTTATTAGACATAAAATATTGAATTATGTGCAAGAAAAATACATCCTGAATTTTTTATCTAGAAACCTATTTATGTTATAGTTTGAATTTTGATGTATGCTACATTATTTAATGTAAAACCTATTAAATTAAAGCTAAAACCTCTAATTAAATTAAGTAAATATGGTGAGATGTCACAATTAGCTAGGATGTAGAGTCTATTCCCAAAACCTCACAGTGTTAGAGAATGCTTCTATGGTTACATATTCTGTAAAAAAATCTATTGGTTTGATATTCTCTTCATGATGCCCACCAATCATATTCTGTGATGCTTTGCTTTAGGATATATTCAAATACAAGTGCAATTTTGGTTGATGTTTTCTTTCTTAATTTTTTATATTTTTAGGATCTTTTACATAGTGCATTTTATTCATGTGTTTTCTTTCTTCGGTGTCTTTGCTTGGGGACAAGCAAAATTTTAGTTTGAGATTTTTGATGCATTCCCAAATGCATTACTTTCGAGTCATATTTTGTTAGGATTTTTAATAAATATCTCAAGAGTTATGTTAAATTTGTTAGTATTTTGGCCTGTATGTGCTTTATTTTTGTGTTTTATAGGGAAACAAGTGAAAAGGGCCTAATTTTAGGCCTAAGAAGGATAAAAAGCATGATACAAAGACAAAGAATCCAAAAAGAGTCAGAGTTAAACCAACTTAAGCCCAATAGGGCCAACCAAGAGCTCCACGACCAAGGCCCTGTGCCCATAGCCTGGTCGTGGAGCTCTTGGTTGTGGGCACAGGACTTGGCAGTGGAGTCAATTTGGGTTTGATTTCTGCTTACTTTCTGATCCCATTGGGATCGACCCAATGTGTTTTAGTTAGTCAATGTCGGTAGGTTTAGAGACACCATATTAGACCTAGTTTTGAATTTTAGAAAGTATCAAGTTAGAGTATTCTAGTTTTGAGTTCTTAGAGTTGTTCGTGAAGTAATCTGAGGAATTTTGAAGAGATGGCGACAATTCATCCATTTTCTTAAGGTATTCTTAGTTTTACTTTTGTTTTTATTTCTCATTCATGATGATGAGTGATATATGTTCTTGTGTGACTTTCATCATCTTGAGTGAGTAGTTGTCTTTTACTTTTTGGATGTAGGAGTAGTCTGAAATAAAAACCTATGTACCTATTGATTGATCTATTTAATTTCATGTTTTAGATTATCTTGTATTTTGTGTTAGATTTAGTTGATTTCTAATAAGGAACTATGACAACCTTAATAGAGTTAATTAACATTAAATAAAGTAATCTCAATAATTGAGCCTTAGGTATAAATGAACCTAAGCAATTTAATAATTCATGAATAGGCATGGAAATGGACCGGGTCAGGCTAGGATTTAAAAGGTCTAAGCCTGGCCTACTTCCAATTGTCAAGGCCTGGCTTATTAACCCGTCATATGCTTTTTTAAGGCTTGTCTTGGCATGTTTGAAGGTTTGACTCGTTTAAAAGTCTATTTAAATAGTTTATTTGCAATTAAACTTTCAAAAGGCCAACAATTCCCTAAAAAGCCTAACAAACTACATAGGCTGATGGGCTTATTATTATAAATGGGTCTATCAATATAAATAAGGCAAATACACTTGATTTTAAATTCAGCAAGACAAATATAACTTCTCATACAAAGTAAAGGTGACTAAATCCAAAATAATCACCACAATTGATCCAAACAATTATAAAATAAAATTTTATATTATAAAAAAATTATTATAACCATAATATTAATTCATAATATGTTTATATTATAAATATATAAATAATCAATAGTTAGACCAATTAGATAGGCCGACATGTTAGACTTCAAAGGCTTTTTAGAAAGTTTATGGTCTGACCTGTTTGCTTAAAAATATCTTTTTAAAAGCTTTGGCCTAACCTTTATAAGCTACTTTCCGTCCCTACTCATGATTCACTTAGCCTTTATAAACGGCTAGTTTGGTGATTAAGATGAAATGAAACCGTCGAGAATATTTCCCACAATTGAGTTTACATTGTTTAAAGTACTTTATACTTATTTTAATCTTTAAAATCATAATTATTGTTTCCTCAAATCAAAATCTAAACACATGACCGGTGTTTAGTGACACGATCCATATTATATCAATATTTTTATACACGATAAAACTCGTGTCCCTTACGAGTGATATCATGAGGCTGCAATGTTGGTTTTGTTATACGTAATTGATTCATTTGGGAATACAATTCACTAGTGGAGAAAGGGGTTTTAAGCACGGTTCTGTTGGACCTTTAAGCACGGTTCCAGAACCGTGCTTGTTCCCACCGTGCTCGTAGATAGAGACTTTTAAGCACGGTTAAATAACCGTCTTCGTAGCTTACTTTTAAGCACGGTTCCTTTGAACCGTGCTCATATCTAGCCTTTTTTTATTTGAATATGCAGAAAAATGACACTATTTTCTGGGTTCAGATCCAACGTTTTGTTCAAATCCAACGTTCATATGGTTAATTTCAACTGAGTTCGTAAATTAACAAGCTTGGTTGTTATTCTTGTGCCCATTTTGTTGCTGTTACTGTCCATTTCAACATCATCAAGAGAAGGAGGGAATGAAAGTAGTAGTAAGCGTGAAGTTTATATTGTGTACATGGCTCGTTTAACCAAAGAAGAAGCACACTCCATTTCTCAAAAATCTGGTGTGGTCTCTGTTTTCCTAGACTCCATTCTTAAGCTCCACAAAACACGTTCCTGAAATTTTCTCAAGTCATACCAAACCTCAATCAAACAACTAAGCCTAAATATATATTGTATCAACCAAACAATATTCCTGACCAACAAATTAATAATAATGAAAATGGGGTTTTAGAGGAAGAACCTGTGTATGTAGAGAGTTGGTGGTAAGTGGTAGAGAGAAAGAGAACCTTCTATGTAGAGAGAGAAGACGCACACCGTGGTGGGAGGGAAACGAAAATGGAGTTTGGTGAAGGGGGAAGACGAAAGGGAGAGGGAAAATGGATTTGGTGAGTGGGGAACATGAAAAGTGTACAGATGTTCGTGCAAAATTGTCTTATGAAGAGGTCTATAAGCACGGTTCCCGCCCAAACCGTGTTTAACAATTTTTAAAAATTTAATTTCAAATACCTATAAGCACGGTTACAGGCTAACCGTGTTTGTATGTACGCCTATAAGCACGGTTCAAGGATAACCGTCTTCGTATATACCACTAAAAATTTAAAAAAATTAAGCACCTATGAGCACGGTTCCCCTCTAACCGTGCTCATATCCACCCTTTAAACACGGTTCCCCTTGAACCGTGTTCGTAGATGCATTTAAAAATTAAAAAAAAGCACCTATAAGGACGGTTGCAGTAAACCCGTGCTCGTATCTACCATTTAAACACGGTTACACTGAACCGTGTTCGTAAACTCATTAAAAAAACTTTTAAAAAATAAATTCGAAGCATCTATAAGCACGGTTGTTGTAAACCCGTGCTCGTATGGTACCTATAAGCACGGTTATAGAACAACCGTGCTTATATGTGTTTTTTGAAATTTTTTTAAAAACGAATACGCTTCCTCATATTTACAAAAATGCCACCGCGTTGTTTTAAACACGGTTTTTAAGTAACCGTGCTTATATCCCGTCATCATAAAGCATTTTTGCACTAGTGATTTTTCCATGTATTTATTAAAATTGCTCAAAAATTTGCAGTTAACAACTTTTCCCCCATCGTGATCCTCTGATGTTGCCGCACCTTTTATATGATAAGTTTTAACTTAGAATATGTTGTGCTTGTTGGTGGAAAACACAATCTACAATTTGTTATTAAATATGATATGATGAATACAAATTAATATAAATGAAAGAATGGATGAATTAAGCGGGAATTTAAATTGTCATTTAGCCAATATAGGTAATGCTATGTATATATACATCTCATGCATTTATTGATTACACTTGAAAGTAATCTCTGATGTATATTTGCAATTTGATATTGATAGCTTTGCTCCCTTGAACAAGCTTGAAGAAGGAGATCAAACAGTCGTGCATATCCCTCCAAAAGTGTTCATGAAGAAACAAGCATAGAAAATTTCCATAAAGAAAATAAGATATCACATTCACTCTCTTACCCTTTTATTTTATTTTATATCATTTCTTCTCCTTTTAATGGTAGTGATGAAGAGAAGGACGAGGAGAATAAGAGGTTGCCGAGGCAACTATTGTGGGAAATAATAAAGACATGGAGGAACAAATTTGGAAAAGATAGCAAATAACATAAACCCCAAAACATGTGCTGTGTGCACTTACCTAGCTACTTACGATTTATGAAAGTATCATTCATATCTCGGTTACATTTTTTTGTGTGCATGCCATTTTATATGATAGAATGCTTTCTGATATATATCCTGTAATAACATAATTTTAAATTTATGTTTCTTGATGAATAAAACTGTGGGGATTTTAACAAAAATGTTTGAGGGAGTAAAAATAAATTTAATTTATTATATAAATAAATAGATACACAGTCGATATAGTGGTGAAAATTGGATAATTTATTTAGAAATATTAAAATCAAACCTTAGATTTTTATAATTTTTTTATAAATTAAAAAAATAAAACATAAACTATGTTGAGTTAGTATGGTGTTTTACCATCCCGCTCATTGTAATCAAAACCGAACCGGTTCGGCCGGTCTGACCAGTTGAACCGTGAACCGCTTAGGTGACCGGTCTGGGTCAATTCTTTAATACTACCGGTTCAACTACGGTTGAACCCCGGTTTTAGCACGGTTTTCATGAACCGGTGCCTTTACCGGTTCAATGATCGGTCCGATTCTGAAAACATTGATCCCGCTCATTGAACAAGTAGTTGGGGTTCGATCACAATGGTCAACCCTTTACTACTTAAGGTGTTAACTTTTTAGATGAAAAATTAGTTTTATAGTTATTGATTATAATGTGAATGAATAAAAAAATTTAAAGGAAACTATGACTCCTTCTAACCATAAAGAAGCTCTTCCATTAAATAAAAAGCTTAAACGAATCGAGTCATATAAGTTTATCAGGATTATTTAATTGAAGTTATAAATACTTACATTTATTTTTTTATAATAGGTAAGAGTTTGAACATGGGAGGATTTGTGGTTATTTGATATTCCTTTAGAAGATGAGTTCCTGGGATTGTTTAATATATCCATTGATATAGTGATGTTGGGAGATGGTGTGACAGCTCTTAAATCCTATCTCTTAATGAATATTTGAAATGTACCTAAGTTAATGGATTTGAGTACACTTTGTATCCACTAATAAAATTGTTTTGCTGTTAAGAAAAAAAAACTTAACACTTTGTAGTTCTCTTAATTAGAGATGAGGGGATGACAATTCTTTCCAATTGGTTATTCAAAAAACCTGGTGGAAAGGAAGGGATGATAGAATTGATTTTTTATATATATCCTCTCAATTATGAAATGTGCTTTCTTATATTTGTGAAGTATTTATATTTATATAGAATACATTTTAACAATAGTTTTATTAGTCGGTTTCTAAAAAAAAAACCTACCGGTCTGAGTAAAAACATAATTAAGCATCATAAGTTTGATTTATATATTTGACATATTTAATTGAATTCGAAATAGATATGGTTATAAAAGGTGCCAAAACTTCCATGTTATTATAATTTGAGGGATCAAGTTTAAAATTATTAGTTAAATATTTTTTTTCGCATTTATTCAAATACTTGATGGCTAGTTTGAAAATTAACGTATCAACTGTATAAATAAAATATTTATATATTACCACTAATTGCATGAATTAGTTTTGGAGAAGCTTTTAGTTTGATGAGTTGGTTTGGAAGAAGTTGACGTGACCTAATAATACTATAAATTTAAGTCATACAAACGTGATCGTGTTAGGAATTAGATTTATATATCTAAAAATTTAGATTTCAATTCTGTTAAAGTAAATAATTTATTGCTAGGTGATACGTAAATAATGAATATCGAGACTAAATTCATCTTAACTTTAATTGTTGAAAAAAAATCACCATTCCATGGTTGAAAAGGGCTAAAAGCCCCATAGAAACATAAAACTACATTTCTTTAGAGAATTGGACACCAGAACTATCAGCTAAAAATCTAAAGATATGAAAGTGAGGTACAGAATAAAAGACTCAAATCCAAATCTAGCAAAAGAAAAATAAAAAATTAAACATTGAACGATGAGTCAGGAATTGAGATTAAACTAATAAATATTAAAGGTATGCTTTTGAATTTTATCATATATTAATAACAAAATAATATAAGACTATGATAAAAATAAGTCAAGAAAAAAGTTTAAGTTAACACAAAAAGATCTTATTACAGTTTATAAAATAAAAATTCAAAATAAATAATTAAAAAATAGCAATAGCAATTAATTCATATACATGCCTTTTTCCCGTGTATTTAACAAGAAAATCCAAGACGAGAGAATGAGAGGACGGACAAAATTTTGAAATTTGAAATATAAATAAAATAAAAGAGAAATTTTTGATTTTTTATAGCTAAAAGTCAACTTTATATTTTGTTTTTCTATTTTTCTCTTAAACCAAATAAAAAAGTACATCGTTATCTATTGGTTCAATTTTTTAAACTCTAATTTCATATAAAAAAGAATTGAATAGTTGTAACATTCGAAAATTTGATAAAAATATTAAACTGAGAAAAATAAATAGAGAATAATTACACTTCAATTAATTAATTTCTTGGGATATTGAAATAATTAAATTGATAATTTTCATGACTATCAATAATTTATTATGACTTTAAAAGTTGAAATTAATACCCAATTAAAATATGGGTGTCGGACCAAGTATCTCCGATTGAGACACTGTTGGTTAGGGTGATAGAGGATGATGTCGAGAATCCGAATATGCATTCGGAATAATTTTTGGATAATGTATTGGGCCCGATTGGGGATCCTGTTTGTAATAAAACGAAAAAGTTTTAATGAAGGATTAAATTTTAAACAAAAAAACTCTTCCACTTCTCTTCTTTTCCCCTCACCCACTCTCCCTCTCAAGACACTCTCTTTTCATTTCTTCTTCTACTTCTTTTTCCTCTTCTCTTCCTCTCAAAAACCCAAAGTGGGTGTGCCTCCTTCTCCTCTCCATTTTCGTTTTCTCCTTCAAGCAAGGAGATGGTTGTGATGTTGGAGCTCTCCTCCCTTCCCCCTCTCCATTTTCGTCACCCTCTCTCACTCTCTTAGGGGTTCTCTTCATTTTTCTTGACGTAAGCTCTCTTTTCCCTTCTCATGAGCTCTAAGCCCTAAGTTATGGATTTTGGGAGTGTTGCATGAAAGAGGTATGGTTTAGAAGCCATTCTAGACAAGCCTTAAGGTGGGGTGTGAGATTTTGGTGTGGTAATGTGTGTATGCATGGTGATACATGAAAATGGGTATGCATGGAATGGAAAATGATAGGCATTGATGATGGTTGTTAGGTTTTGGTGAAACCCTAGCCTCTAGAATTGAGGAAAATGAGAAATATGAGTAAATATAGGTTTACCCATGATGATTGGGTGATATTAATGATGAAAAGTGAGAATGATGATGGAAAATGGTCATACATGTGTAAACTCGTTGATGATCTTAAGTCCAAAGTACATAGTAATAAATGTAAACACCTAGACCATGGTGAACACTATGTAGTTAAACCAAAAGTATTTAAATCTTGGTGGTTGAGCATGTTATGTAATATAGGAAACGACCCTATCGGTGAAGCGGGACCTTCGGACCGCGTCGACTACTACTTCTCCTAAGGTAGAAGGGGGTAACATTCTCTAAATGCATGACTTCATCCATTGTTGATTTATGTATGTTTTAGTATGAGTGTGATCCTTGTGTTGTTTGGATGAAAGATTAAATGTTATGTATGGATTGAATGCATTTAGAAATGAAAGATGAAATGATACCTTAATATCGAATGAATACATGGCTTGTGATTGTTCTACTTAGATGCCATAGTTGTGATTTGTATGTAAATGATGTATGACATCCATGGTGTGTGTGGAAGAAATTAATGAACCATGATTTCCACTAACAATTGATATGAATGAAATTCTATGATGTGTGATGATGGCGATTGATATGGGTGTTGAAATCCACAAAGTAATTTATGGTAATGTTGGATGTGGAGTGGTTCTTAAGATGCATAGATGCATAGTGTGAGAAATGCATTGATTGGTGTGAACACCATTTTTGTTTATTTTATTTTATCTTCTTGAAAAAAGTATATGATTAGATTTTATTAAAAAGGGGAAGATAATTTAAAAAAATAAAAATCTCATCGGCCATTTAGCTCTGTTTCCTACAGCAACGCAAAAAGGGAGGGTTGTTGGCCAAGTTTCAGGATCTCTCAATGATATTACTGACTCCATTCCATGGCAACTCATTTTCCCACTATAACCATGGGAGTGGTCTGAATTAAAGAGGAAGATGCATTCATCAAAAGATGTAACAAATTGATTTTAAAACACATAGATTAGAACCAATTTTTTCCACACAGAGAATAATCAATTCGTCACCACCTTCATCAAATCAGAAAAACCAAAAACAGCAACAAGAGCAAAGAAAAACAGAACTGTAATCATCCTCATTTTCAAAACCCAACAACAACTAGTACATTCAATACAATCTCCAAAACAACAAAAAAAAATAAAGAAATAGAAAAAGGAGAGAAGAAGGTGCATTCTGCTGGAAACCACTGAAAACCGCCACTCCTCCTTCTTCATTCGCCGGTTTGCTCTCTCTCTACTGGCTCAGTTTCTCTCTCCTCTGATTCCATTTCTCTCTCTTCCGCCTCTCACCATCTGATGCTCTTCCAATCCCTTTTCTAAACTTTTGTTTCTAATACAAACCTAATGGGTTTTGTTTTATTTTTTTATTCCATTTTGTTTGTTTGGTTACGGGCTTCAGATTTTTCTGAAGCCCAACAAAGCATAGGATCTCATTTTTTAAACAAAAAAAAAACTAAACCAAAAATATTTTGATTTATTTCTAAAAATAACAATTGGTTTTCTTCTTATGTTTAAATATATAAATGTAAATATTTTATTTTTAAAAATATATAATAATAAAAATAATAAATAATTTTATTCATGTTAAAATAAAAAAATCAAAATATATCTTTTTCTTTTTAGAAATAATGAATAAAAATAAAAATAAATTCTTTCTATGAATAATAAAATAAATGGGTAGCTTTTAATTATATTAAATTTGAAAATACGAAAGGTTAAACGTCATTTTTCTTAAAAAAATTACAATAAATTCTTCATATTAAATCTAAAGTAAAAATCTTAAAACCAAAATATATTTTTTAAAATAAAGGTAAATAGTTTTGTTTCTATTTTATGATGAACTTTAAAAATAAAAATATATAAAAATCTAAACATTCTTTTTATGAAAATAAATAATCTTTTATGCTAAATCAAAAATCTTATAAGTGGTGTCGTGCAAATTACTTTGCCTACATGCACTTTATAAGACTTCGAAGGTTTATGCACATGCGATTTCCTTCGCTTTGTATTTCTCCTTCCTCGTGAATATCCTTTCATTATTAAAAAACTAAAATTAATTAAAAATAATTTAAATATTTTTAAAGTTAATTTTCCTAAGAACTACGTGACCCTGATTTCTCAATATGCTTGAGAATATGTAGGAGCGGAAATAACTCCTGTTGGGCCCACTTTTCTCTTATCAATTTTTATGTGTTATCGATTACCTGACTAATTCCACACTATTATTATTTTAATACAAGGAGATTAATTTAGACAGACGTCTTGTTAATCTCATCATATTCTCTAATGTACTTTAATAATAATATTTTTTAATGAAGAGAAGTTAATTTAGACGAGACGTCTTTTTAACCTTCTAACACTTTCAAAATACTTTTATTTAATAATATTTCTAATAAAGAGGGATTAATTTAGACGAGACGTTTTGTTGATCTTCTTATATTTTCAAAAAAGGGGTAATTTGGACGAAGGATTAATTTGGACGAGACGTCCTGTTAATTTTTTTGTTTTGTTAAACTAACTACATTTTAACCCACCTTATTTAACTTTATTTTGATCCCTAATTTTTTTTATAAAAATTAAGGTAAATTTGGACAAGAAGTCCTATTAATCTTTATTTTACTTTGTTTTATTTTAAATTCTTACTGCCACTGTTTGTTCAAGTTATTCGATTTAAGGTTAATTTGGATGAGACGTCCTGTTAACCTTATTTTGAAAACTTCTTCATCTATTTTCTCTGTTCATTTTGTAAAGGAGTTAAAGTAATTTCTAGGATATTTAAAATATGCGTTATCAATTTGAGGTAATCGTTTTATAACGGACAGTTGTGAGTTGCTAATACCTTTTCACCTGTAATTTGACTCTCGAACTTAGAATTTCACTTTTATGACCTGAGCTTTAAAAGAGGTTTTCCCGGTATTTTACCTTAAAAATATTGGTGGCGACTCCCTATTTTCTTTGTTCTTGTTGTTGTCTGCTTTCTCTTTCGAAAGGATTTCGAACCCTTGTTTTTTTAAGCGTCCTGGTTGCGACAGATAGTGACTCCTCTGGGACCTAGAGAGTCAAGCCAACTAAGTTGATAGTGCATGTTTTAAAATAGCCTATTAATTATTTAACTTCTTTATTTTTATTTTATTTTATCTTTTATCAATGTTTATGTGTAATTTTTGCTTTGTTTATATTTTGTCATTTATTTTATGTTATTGTTCGTGTATTGTTGAACCTTAGGGTAGACGACTTTATTTTATTGTTCTGTGTTTGTTCTCTATGCAGGATGGGTAAGGTACAAGTATTGAATGCCTCTTTCACACACTACACTCACAATTTACACACACTTCGAGTGGAGTCCTAAACCCGGGCTCAAAATGAAGCTTATGATTAGGGGGTTGATAGCGGTGTCATTTGGGACATACGTCCTATCTGGCTATCGTAAGAACCTCAACTAGAGTTTGATTTATTGACGGTGTCCCACACTTAGTAGACTTCCTACTATTGTGGTTAACATCATGAATGATATCATAGCTCTAGTGGCCTTTAGACAATTAGTGCAAGCCACCTAACACGAGGTATCACTATTAGACAAACCTTAGAACTGGTAGGAGGCCTTCAGAAAAAACCCAACTTAGGGCACAAAGGGGCAGACTTTCCCTCTACCTTTTTCTCATTCTCAATTTCCTCTTTAATCCAAATTTGGTAGACCACTTGCCCATTGACAGGTTATTATTATTATTATTATTATTATTATTATTATTATTATTATTATTATTATTATTATTATTATTATTATTATTATTATTATTATTATTATTATTATTATTATTATTATTATGAAAGTGATATCCCTTTTTGCTGAATTAATGATCCTTTAATGGGCAAGCAGTCTTTTCCTTTTTGTACATTTTACTTAAGCTTTTAGGTCCTAAGTTATGAGTTTCCTAAATCATCAAACAAAAGAAAAAGGCTAAATGAAACAAAATGTAAGATCTTTTGAGGATGATTGGAATACCTATAACCCACATGGCTCCCAATTTGTCATAAGTTTCGTTAATTGTTACTTCCCTAGATGTAAAACTATTTTCAAAATAAGTTACTAGGGAAGTGATGATTCACGAGACACGTTGAATTCTGTTGACTGATTTTCTCTTTCCTCTTTATTCTTACAGAAAGCTATTTGAAGCTTGGTAAGTATCTTTAAAAATAGAAATTAACATGGGACCAGATGGTTATGGTACAAAGATAACTGAGTTGAGAAAATTACTACATGTTAAAGTGAGGAAAGTTGATACTACAAGTTTACAAGCTCTGGGAAAAAAACTAAACTTGACTCAAAAGATGGCATTCTCAAGGAAGTATGGGAGGATTCTAAAACTTCTAGAAGTGGAAGTGCAAGTCGAAGCAATCACTGCCTTAACTCAGTTCTATGACCCGCCTCTCTGATGCTTCACATTCCAAGACATTCAGCTAGCTCCATCAGTGGAGGAATTTAAACAAATTCTAGGGATACCGTCGTCTTAAGCATCATGCAAATATCTTTTCCATTGCCAATATCCTGAAAATTGACCCAGAAATGTTAAGAGGTGCTCAACTAAATAGAAATCAGACACAGGGATTCACCCGAGAATATTTTGAGAAACATATGCACCTTCTGGCTGAGAAGGGAGATTGGGAAACTTTAATGGACACTCTGGCAATCACGATTTATGGCATGGTTTTATTCCCCAATATTGACAACTACATTGATTATGACGCCATTGATGTCTTTCTTGCTCGCATTCTCCAATTACAAAATCCTGTTACTGCTGTTTTGGAAGATATCTATTGCACCATAGAGGGAAGAGGATCCTTTGTTGCCTACCTGCATTATACATATGGCTCACTTCCCACATCTTCAACCAGGTAAACAATAAAGTGCCCTGTTTCTGACCTGAAGCTACAGCAGTTGACGACAAAGAATAGGCGTGAATGGGCCAATCATTTAGTTGGACTTACCACTGAGAAAATAAGATGGTATCCCCAATTACTAGAAGTTGAGTTGATCATTCACCACTACAAGAATTACCCAAATGTTCCTCTTATGGGTACTCAAGGGTGCATTAAGTACAACCCTATCATAGCTAAGTGCCAACTAGCTATCCTTTACTTGGTCCGCCCGATGAATAAACATTAACTCCTTTCGTCTTATACTATTCCTAAGGAGATTACACCTCTGTCATTCGGAATATAGGAAATACTTGGAAAAAAGTTTATAAGAAGGGGAAAGAATTGGGAGTCAAGAGTCACATTGTGAAAGAGGAATATTATCAATGGGTCCTGAATAGAGTCTCTATTGCCAAGTTGTCATTCAAGGGTTCTTTCTAATTCCCAACAAGCATACTTGCTATCTCTCCCATACCGTTGAGGATGAAGTGACCAAAGCAATGAAGGCTAAGATAGAGGAGCTTACTGCCAAAAATAAGAAATTAAAGGAAGATTTGCTAAAAGCTCAACAGGACTACATCCTTCAAAAAAGGGAGAGTCAAGAAAATAGGCAAGTTCTCGAAAATGTTTGCAAGAAGTAGAAGTCTAAAAAGGAGTACATGAGGAAGTTAGGCCAGTGCCTCCGAGCTGCTAACTCCTAACCGAGAATGAAAAGTAGGCAGAGAGATGCCATGTTGGAAGATAAACAACTTCTGAAAGAGATGTTGGCTAAAGCCAAGGAAAACGAACAGAATACCTTAATGAAAAAGGAACTTCTATAGCTGTGAATCAGTAGAATGGAGAAACAACTCAATGATACGATAGAAGCTTACCAACAAGAGGTTAACGGCAAACGACAACACAAGCAAAAATTGAACAAAGGTGTTATGAGGCAATGTAAAGTATGAAAACCAAGTTGGCACAACAGGATGAGATCATTCATTCATGGAAGCAACGCTTCGCCAATCTGGTATACCTGGCCAATGGAGCATTAGAAGACATCCGCCCCTGCTAAGGAAGACGGAGGGAATGACAAATCCTCTTACTACCCCTGAAGAAATTATGGCTTTCTTGAGTTATTATAATGAACAAATTTATAGGATGAGGGTTATGATTGCCTAAGCTAGGAATGGCTGATTTACATGTGTAACAAACGCCAATGGCAGTGATGAGTTTTGTGAATTTCAAAATGAAAGATTCTTCCATTACCACAATCATCCCATGTTAATTTCCGTTCATTGCTTAGTACTTTTGAACGTGACGTTATGAGGAACGGTCAAAAGATACTCGCCAAGTTCCATAATGGCTTTGTACACCATTTAATTCTTTATTGTTTTGTTTTATTTATAAATTCTTATTTTTCATCCTAAAGGCATCACATACGGAACCCAACTTTAGAAAAGACTCATGGCTGAAACAGAACAAACAAACAAAAACCTCAAAAACGAGATCAATCAGTTAAGGGAACAAGTAGCTGAATTAACGAAGCTCCTAGAAAATAGCATCATAGAAGGGGACTCTTCTGTAGGCAACGAGGAACAACCATCTAACCCACTACATCCCTTGGGTTTTGGTCCAACACAGGCCCGGACTACAAACCTTGCAGTAGCTTCTCTCACCATTAACATTAGGAAATCAAAACAAGCAGTTGATCCCCAGCTACCTTATAGCATGCCCTATGGTTATGCATCATAACACATTTTCATTGGCCCAGATGACAACCTCATACCATTCCACCTTATAGTCTACCCCCAGGGTACTCTCCCCTATTCCTTACTCCTCAAGATGGTAATGACCAACAAACGGTGAATCCTCATGTTTCGAACCCTTCCCAGCCAACTATCCCATTTGTTAACCCTCAGCTAAATCCATAACTCTCTAAGGCCCAAACCACCCAAACTCAAACCACCCAAATGGCCCAACCGATCCATATCACCCAAGCTACAGCCCAACTGCAGGGTTCTGCACTAAACGCTGGCCTGATGAACCAAGCTCATTTGAATGCGCCTCTTTTCCCATATTACGGTTACCCGTATGGGTATATGAACTCTTACGTCGCTAACCCGTAAGGTGTGATTCAAACGGCAAACCCGGTTGTCGATCTTAGCGCTGCCACAGCTTCTCAACAAAAAGGGAAGTTAGAAATCTTGGAGGAGCGATTACGGATTATGGAAGGTGCGAAAGGCCTCGGCTTAATGGATGCTTCTGAACTCTGCTTGGTTCCGGATGTTATCATCCCATTGAAATTCAAAATGCCAGATTTTGACAAATACCGAGGAATGACCTACCCTCAGAATCATCTCATGATGTATTGTCAAAAGATGGCTTTTTATGCCTCCAATGACAAGTTGTTGATGCATTATTTTCAAGACAGCCTAGCTGGAGCTACACTCACTTGGTACACTCATCTGGAGCAAACTCGCATTTACTGATGGAAAGACCTGGCGGATGCCTTTCTGAAGCAGTACAAGTATAACCTAGATATGGCGCCTGATAGAATTCAACTCCAAAACATGACAAAGAATGATAATGATACATTCAAGGAGTATGCACAATGTTGGCATGAGACGGCTGTACAAGTGGATCATCCGCTCTCAGAAAAAGAGGTAGTGACAATGTTTATTGACACGCTCTAGTCACCTTTCTATGATAGGATGATTGACAGTGTTTCATCCCATTTCTCCGATATTGTTATTATTGGAGAACGAATAGATGGTGGTCTAAGAATGGGGAAGATTGCCTGAAGCCTATCTGGAACACCCACTATGAGAAGACCAGCGCCAGGTGAGAGAAGAAAGAGAGATAGGGAAACCAATTCTATTTCTTATGACCAAAGGAAGGCCTAGTCGAGATCATTCACCCCTGCCATTTTTCAACCTGCCAATCCCTTTCCTTATGCACTATACCCGCATGTAGCCACCGCTGCCCACAGCCAAATCCCTTATCCCACCTCACCACAATCCCAATTCTGTCCGCCCATCATCAGAGCACCAAATCCACAGTCAACGCCATACCGCCCCCTGCAACAGTGGTCTCAACCCCCTAATCCTAATCTCAAAACTAAAGGAGACCAAATAGTGAATGAACACCTATCTAATTTGATCCAATTCCCATGACATACACTGAACTTTTACCTCACCTTATTCAAAATTCCCTTGCAACCCCCTGTCCTGCTAAACCTTTGGAACCCCCTACCCTAAGGGGTATGATCCAAGTGCCCGATGTGATTATCATGATGGGGCGCCTAGGCACTCCACGGAGAATTGTGTAGCCTTAAAGTATAAAGTGCGAGATTTAATCAAAGCCAATTGGTTAAATTTCCAAGAAGGAAACCCAAACGTGACCATAAATCCCTTACCCAACCATGAGGGTTCAGGGGTTAACATTGTGGAAGAAGATAAGGAGTGTGTGACAAATGTCTTGGACATTAGGACACTGTTGAAGGTGATTCATGCCCAGTTATTCAGGAAAGGTTTGGTGGGAGAACCTTGGGACCATAAGAATGATAATGAGCAGACTGTGAGACACCAGAATTTCCATGATGTCCTTCAAGGACTCATGGACAGTCATATCTTCCAAGTCTATAGGCATCATGACAACGGTGTAAACATCGTTCAGGGGCAATCAGAAATGCCAACTCTTAAGCCACTGGTAATTTACTACACCAAAAACCATTCAACAACCATAACTTCTATGCATCAGTTTATCACAATCCAGACTCCTGCTCCTTTTGCGTTCAAAGATTCTCGTGTTGTTCCTTATAAATATGATATGGATGTAATAGCTGAAAGCTCAAAAACGAGTGCCCCATCTTCGTTATCCATAACAAATATATCAGGGGTAGGAGGGGTGACCCGGAGCGGTTAAATTTATGCCCCACCAGAATTAAGGAAAGAATCGAACCCGATAATCAGAAGTAGTGGTGGTGGGAAGGCCAAGTTGGATAAATGAGACATTGATGGAGAAATCAAAACGGCTGTGACTGATGAGGAGGCCCAAGAATTTTTGAAGTTTGTTCGCCAAAGTGAATACCAAGTGGTAGATTAGTTAAACTACACTCTGGTAAAGATTTCTCTCTTATCACTTTTGTTGAATTCAGAACCACACTGGAGAACATTAATGAAAGTCTTAAAGAAAGCTCATATGACCCACGACATCCCTGTCGACAAGTTCCAAGGTATAGTGGGGCACATCGCTGTCAATAACTACCTGACGTTCACAGATGATGAAATACTGGTGGAATGAATAAGGCACAACAAGGCCCTCTACATCTTGGTCAAGTGCCGAGATTATATCCTGGCAAAGGTGCTCGTGGATAATAGATTATATTTTAACATTATGCCTAAATCCATGCTAGCACAACTCACCTTTGATAGAACTTGAAGCCAAGTACCATGGTCATAAGGGCATTTGATGGTACCCGACGGGAGGTGATGGGCGAGATTGAGTTCCCAATACAAGTAGGACCATGCACATTTCAAGTTATTTTCCAAGTTATGGATATCGCGTCAGCCTACAGCTGTCTACTGGGTAGGTCATGGATATATTCTGCAGGGTGGTCCCTTCCACACTATACCAAAACTGAAATTCATCATAGATGATAAGTTGATTATTGTCTCAGGAGAGGAGGACTTATTTGTTAGCAAACCCCTATCTACCCCTTATATTGATGCAGCGAAAGAAGCACTTGAAACTTCCTTTCAAGCTCTAGAGATTGCCAACACCGCCTATGTTGGAGGAGGAACTGCAATGATGAAAGCCCATATACTAAACGCACCCCTGATGATGGCAAAGATGATGTTACAGGAAGGATATCAACCTGGAAAAGGCTTAGAACCTAACCGAAAAGGCAAAGCAAAACTAGTGTATCTTCCAGAGAATAAAGACAGATATGGTTTAGGATACCGACCCCCAACGGCTGACAGGAGGAAGGTAGTGGAAGAAAAGAAAGAAACAAGAATTGCCAGTATGGAAAGTCATGAGCCCCGTACTATAAGAGCCCCATATATGACCTTTACTAGAGTTTTCGAAGTGCAAGTCTGTTACCTCTGGATCAAGTGACGGTCGTGGAAGATAGTCCTTGTCAGGATTCGAGCTTCGTGATCCCCTGCCTACCAGGAAGAGACCTTTGTAATTGGGAAGCTATCGAGCTCCTCACAACTTTAAATGTTTTATCAAAGTAATTGGCATAACTTTAATGACTTGTTGACCCTATTGCTATGCCTAAGGCTTTGGGTGTTTCTTTTCTGTAATAAGGGCAAACACATGTTTATCATTTTAAGTTTCCATAATAAATGCGTGTTGAATTCCAATCTCTCTTACATTCCTTATCTTTGCATTGATTCTTTTTTCCTTTACTCAATTATTTTCTTTTTTTCATTTACCATAATAACCTAAATAAACGCAGATCCAAAGGTGATCTTCTCGAGAATAATGAGCTCGCAATCTCATTTTACGACTTTGACCACCTGATTGATTACGCTGACGAAGAGTGTGAGGAGGATTGTGATCCTTCGCCCGAGTTAGTCAGGTTATTAGAATAAGAGGACAGGAAAATTTAGCCTTATCAAGATATAGTTGAGATCATCAATTTGGGAGATGATGAGGATAAAAGGAAGTCAAGATCGGTACTTCCCTTATCAAGGAGCAAAGGGAATAATTGGTTAAGCTACTAACAAAGTTTTGCAATGTCTTCGCTTGGTCTTACGAAGATATGCCTAGCCTTGATATTAGCATCGTCGAACATAAACTACTCTTGAAGCCTGAATGTCCCCCGATAAAGCAAAAACTACGTCGAATGAAACCAGAGATGCTCTTGAAGATCAAAGAAGAAGTTAAGAAACAGTTCGACGCCAGATTCCTAGTAGTGGCAAAGTCCCCTCAGTGGGTAGCAATTATCATCCCTGTCCCAAAGAAAGATGGGAAAGTGCAAATGTGGTGGACTATTAGGACCTGAATAGGGCTAGTCCTAAAGATGATTTTCCTCTGCCACAAATCGACGTCTTGGTCGATAATACAGCCCAACATTCTAGCTTCTCATTCATGGATGGTTTCTCTAGGTATAATCAAATTAAAATGGCACTTGAAGATATGGAGAAGACCATGTTTATCACCTTGTGGGGGACCTTTTGTTACAAAGTGATGTCCTTCAGTTTGAAAAACATTAGGGCAACCTACCAAAGGGCAATGGTAACCCTCTTTCATGACATGATGCATAAAGAGATAGAAGTCTACGTAGATGATATCATTGCCAAATCTTGGACCGAAGAAGGGTACATCAGTGATTTGAAGAAACTCTTCGAGGGGCTAAGGAAGTTTAAACTCAGGTTGAATCCGGCCAAGTGTACCTTTGGCGCGAGGTCAGGCAAACTGCTAGGATTCATAGTAAGTGAAAACGGAATAGAAGTTGATCCTGATAAGATCAAGGCAATTCTCGAAATGCCTCCTCTATGCACAGAAAAAGAAGTCCGAGGATTCCTAAGAAGATTGAACTACATTGCCCGATTCATCTTACAACTGACATCTACTTGTGAGTCGATCTTTAAGTTACTCTGTAAAAACCAACCAGGGCAATATGATCGAGATTGTCAGACAGCTTTTGAGAAGATAAAGCAGTATTTGTGGGAGCCGTCAATCTTAGCACCTTTAACTCCTAGGAGACCACTTATGTTGTATCTAACCGTGTTGGATGAGTCCATGGGTTACGTATTGGGGCAACACAATGAAACTGGGAAGAAAGAACATGTCATTTACTACTTGAGAAAGAAGTTCACTGAGTGCGAGATGAGATATTCTGATCTGGACCGAACTTGTTGAGCGTTAGCATGGGAAGCTCGACATCTGAGACAATATATGATAAGTCATACTACTTGGCTGGTTTCCAAAATGGACCCCGTCAAGTATATCTTTGAAAAACCCGCGTTGACCAGGAGAATCGTTCGATGACAGGTTCTATTAACTGAATATGACATAATCTATGTCACCCAGAAAGCAATAAAAGGGAGTGCTCTAGCAGATTACTTGGCGCATCAACCCATGAATGACTATCAACCCATGCAGTTTGACTTCCTAGACGAAGATATCTTAGCATTGTCTAATGAAGAAGATACAAGGAAAGATATATGGATCTTGAGGTTTGATAGTGCTTCTAATGCACTGGGGCATGGAATTGGGGCTATCCTGATTTCACTAGATAAACAATTCATCCCTGTCTGCGCCAGACTGTGTTTCAACTGTACCAATAACACCGTCGAATATGAAGCATGCTCCTTAGGTATCCTGGCGGCGCTAGATGCACAAGTGAAGAAGTTAGAAGTCTACGGGGATTTCGCTTTGGTTATTCATCAATTAAAAGGAGAATGAGAGACTAGAGACAACAAGTTAATTCCCTATCAAGTTCATATTAAAGAGCTAATCAAGGAGTTCGATGACATCTTTTTCCACCAATTACCTCGGGATGACAATCAAATGGCTGACGCTCTGGCTACCCTTGCATCAATGTTTAAAGTGAGTAATGGTTGTGATATGCCCCTCATTGAGATAGAGAAGTACGACAGGCCCGTGTACTGCCTAGCAATAAAGGAGGAATCAGACGGAAAACCATGGTACTACGATATCAAGAGATATATCTAGAGTCAAGAATACCCTGAAGGCGCCACAGAGAATGACAAAAGAACCTTGAGACGACTTGCAATGGGTTTCTTCTTGAATGGTGATGTGCTTTACAAAAGAAATTATGACTCTATCCTACTTTATTGTGTTGAGGCAGTTGAGGCGAACAAGATTATGACAAATATCCATGAGGGATCCTTTGGAACTCACACCAATGGACATCGCAAAGGATTGACCCTTTTATGTTTTCTCATTGCCGAAGTTGACACCTCTTTAAGTTTTCATCGCACTTTTTCTATTTTTTGTTCGCCAAAGCTAGCGCTCTTGAGTCTTTTTTATTGCCAAAGTGGGCATTGTTTGAGTTTTATGTTTGCCAAAGTTGGCACTTCTTCAAGCATTTAACGCCAAAGTTGGTGCTTTTGGACTTTTCTTATTGCCAAAGCTAGAATTGTTTGAGTTTTTTGTTGTTGTCAAGATCCTGGCTAAGCAAATGACATTCACGTCTTTACTTTCTTTCCGCAATATAAATGAATTATTCATATTTTCACAAAAAGAAAGTAAAAAGGGGCAATTGTGAACACCATTTTTGTTTATTTTAGTTTATCTTCTTCAAAAAAGTATACGATTAGATTTTATTAAAAAGGGGAAGATAATTTTAAAAAAATAAAAATCTCATCACCCATTTAGCTTTGTTTCCTATAACAACACAAAAAGGGAGAGTTGTTGGCCAAGTTACAGGATCTCTCAATGATATTACTCACTCCATTCCATGGCAACTCATTTTCCTACTACAAAGCATGAGAGTGGTCTGAGTTAAAGAGGAAGATGCATTCATCTATGCGTTGTAAGGCACCTAATGAATTAAAAATTCACAAAAAATGTAACAAATTGAATTAAAAACACACAGATCATAACCATTTTTTTCACACAGAGAACAATCGAATCGTCACCACCTTCATCAAATTAGAAAAACCAAAAACAGCAACAAAAGCAAAGGAAAATAGAACCGTGATCATCCTCCTTTTCAAAACCCAACAACAACCAGTACATTCAATACAATCTCCAAAACAACAAAAAAATAATGAAGAAATAGAAAAAAGAGAGAAGAAGGTCATTCTGTTGGAAACTGCCGGAAACCGCTGCTCCTCCTTCTTCATTCGTCGGTTTGCTCTCTCTCCGCTGGCTTAGTTTCTCTCTCCTCTGATTCAATTTCTCTCTCTTCTGCCTCTCACCATCTGATGCTCTTCCAATCCTTTTTCTAAACTTTTGTTTCTAATACAAACCTAATGGTTTTTGTTTTATTTTTTTATTCCATTTTGTTTGTTTGGTTACGGGCTTCAGATTTTTCTGAAGCCCAACAAAGCATAGGATCTCATTTTTCAAACACAAAAAAACTAAACCAAAAATATTTTGATTTATTTCTAAAAATAACAATTGGTTTTCTTCTTATGTATAAATATTTAAATGTAAATATTTTATTTTTAAAAAAATATAATAATAAAAATAATAAATAATTTTATTCATGTTAAAATAAAAAAATCAAAATATATCTTTTTCTTTTTAGAAATAATGAATAAAAATAAAAATAAATTCTTTCTATGAATAATAAAATAAATGGGTAGCTTTTAATTATTTGAAAATACGAAAGGTTAAACGTCATTTTTCTTAAAAAAATTACAATAAATTCTTCATATTAGATCTAAAGTAAAAATCTTAAAACCAAAATATATTTTCTAAAATAAAGGTAAATAGTTTTGTTTCTATTTTATGATGAACTTTAAAAATAAAAATATATAAAAATCTAAACATTCTTTTTATGAAAATAAATAATCTTTTATGCTAAATCAAAAATCTTATAAGTGGTGTTGTGTAAATTACTTTGCCTACATGCACTTTATAAGACTTCAAAGGTTTATGCAATGCGATTTTTTTTCGCCTTGTATTTCTCCTTCCTCATGAATTCCTTTCATTATTAAAAAATTAAAATTAATCAAAAATAATTTAAATTTTTTCAAAGTTAATTTTTCTAAGAACTACATGACCCTGATTTCTCAATATGCTTGAGAATACGTAGGAGCGGGAATAACTCCTGTTGGACCCATTTTTCTCTTATCAATTTTTATGTGTCATCGATTTACCTGACTAATTCCACACTATTATTATTTTAATACAAGGAGATTAATTTAGGCAAGACGTCTTGTTGATCTCATCATATTTTCCAATGTACTTTAACAATAATATTTTTAATGAAAAAGAGTTAATTTAGAAGAGACGTGTAACACCCTCTGTTACACCTTAATAAAATATATAAAAATTCGTAATTTTTTTTAAAGATATGATTGTTAAAAAGAAACTATCGGAATAAATTACATACATTATTTCTGAAATACCTCAAAAATATTATTAAAACTTTATAAAGTATTTATACATTCATCCGAAGAAAATAAACATTAAACATTATAAGAAAGAGAGGAAACTTCATGGCCCAGAAGCAGTTACTTATTAACATTATTTATTCATTGGACCACGGTATTCATACCGAGCTCCTTTTCTAGAACGTGCTATAGTTACTGCCGATATTCTTCAATTCTTCCCTCTGAACCATCAATTTAGAATATATGAAACAAAAACACGGAGAAATGAGTGAGAAACAGAATATAATATTCTCGATTAAGACATAAGCAACAAAGGGTTTTCATAAACTAATACATAATAATATCAATCACAATCGCATACACAATCAATTATGAATGCATGAATGTTATGCAATATCTTCATCATAACTTACCTATATATGTGGACCCTTAAATTTTAATTTGTACTAGGCCAACCAGGAGTTTACACTGTTCCATAAGTCTGGATAATAATAATATGAACAGCTCAACTGACATGGAAACACTTAGAGACTAGTCAGGTTGAGAAAGTTTTTATTGTGAAAGTACCCGACACTAAGGAGCTACCCCAGGTCCCCTGAAGCACCCTTTCACACCCTCTCATCCCAAGGCTCGTAATTAAGCCTCCTCTAATGTACCCTCGGTTTCTATAATCCGTCCCCAGACAATATCATTTTATTTCACTTTAATGATTTATGATGCATGAACTACTCGCGTATTTAGTTGGTTAAGGCTTTTAGAAACTCAATTATTAAATCCCTTAAAGGTTTACAATATCATTTCAATAAACTGTACATTTTCTCAATTCTCTGAATTTCTGTCCCACAAAAATAAATTTGGTACAGTTTTCGAATCTCACTGGAATTTGAGTTTCTAAGCCTTAAATATCTAAAAACTTTCTCATATAAAACTTTACATAATCTTTCTCAAATTAAATCTTAACAAAATCAAATTTAGAAATCTCAATTATTTCCAAATATCTTTAGTTATTAAGTTGGAATAAAATAATTTTCTTTTGAAAATTTTATTTTATTAAAAGAGAATAATCTTTAAGTTATTAACCAAAAATACTTAAAATTACAAAATTTTTCTTTATCTCAAGATTTAATTATTTCAATTTATTATTAATTTTCATAAAATGTTTTCTTTCTAAAATAAATACTAATTTTTTTTATTCTAAATATTGAAAACAAAGTTAATATGAATAATTTCTAAGAAGAGAAGATTTAAAGTAAAAATTTAAAGAGTAAGGTAAGAAAATTCTTACTGAGTTTTAGTTTTCCGTCATGCTCGTTATATGCTCAAACTCCACATCACAAAATCATCAATCAAAATCAAGCATTATCAATTATAACTAAATATCATCAATCAATCAATCATAATCAAATCAATTAAATATTATTAATACATATCATAATGCAAAATTTAATGATTATTAATATAGTCAATTTGAGTCCTTTTGGTCAATTCCTCGCATAGGTATATGTAAGTCCATATAATCCAGTCCTTGCATAGGTATAGTTCAGTTCATATGGGTCATAATGGTCCAAGTCCTTGCATAGGTATAGTCCAGTCCATATAGGTCATAATGGTCCAAGTCCTTGTATAGGTATGTTAGAGTTAGTTAAACCGGATATTTAATTTAAAATTTATTAAAAATTTTAAGTAAAAAAGTTAATATTTTAAAATAATAATATTATTAAATTTAAAAGGAGTAGGGGACTCCTCCCATTATTCTTATGTCTTTTCATATTATACTATTATCTCACTCCCCCTTACCTTGAGTTGTTACCAAAAGAGAGTTTGCTTTGCGCCTCCGATTTCTAGAAATATTAATACCAATCTTATTTCAGTATAAGCATAAGATGAAGATTAAGATTACTACTTAAAACAGAAATGGTAAATTTTGAATAGTGAATAGTGAATAGTAAATCGTGAATAGTAACAGTAAATAGTAAAATGTGAATAGTAACGGTAAATAGTAAAACATGAATAGTAATGGTAAATAGTAAATTGTGAATAATAATAGTAAATAGTAAAATTTGAATAGTAAAAGTAAATAGTAGTTTACTATTTAAATAGTAATTTACTATTGAAATAGTAATTTACTATTGAAATAGTATTTTACTATGTAGAATAGTAACTTAAAATAATATAATAATAGATTTCTAAAAACGATATAGAAATAACTCTAAAAAATATAAAAGAGAAGTATTCTTACTTAGGATTTTAGCAGAGCCTTCTTCCAAAAAAATTTACTTCTCTCTCTCACTTCCACCTCTATCTCACTAGCACTACTATATTAAGAAAACTTAATCTGAAATTGTGAATTCTAAAGAAGAAATCCTTCGGTATTTATAGGAAAAAAATTTACTATGCATTCTATTATTTTAATATAAAAGTACTATGCATTTTTGAATTTTTTATTCCTGGTTATTATGCATCTTTTGAAAATTTCATACATGCATAGTGTTTTGCATAGTAACTGTCGGCAAAATTATTAAGTCAAATAGTAACCCTTCACTCGGTATATTTTAAATATTCAAAATGAGTCGTTTTTGAAATTTAGCAATATTATATCAGTTCTCACTAATTTTACAATAAGTAATATAAAGCTGAAATTTTAAAAATCTAAAATGTTCTGTTAATAAAAGTTTATTGATACGTTTCTAATTTTTTAACGATTAGAAAAAATCAAGATTTTTCTCAAACCGATAATTTTTAGATAAATCTACTTGAAACGGATTTTAAAAAATTTTCTTATAATTTAAATTCACTTTCTTATAAATATTTTTAATTTAAGTCACTTATATGAATTTAAAATTATTTAAAAAATATTATTTTATTAAAAAATTCCAAAATTCCAAAAAATTCCAAACAATCATAAATAATACGTAGATTAAAAAGTTCTAAAGAACCATAATTTAATTCCTTCAAAATTTCAATATAAAAATAAAAATAGAGGTGTTACAACTCTACTCCCCTTAGAAAATTTCGTCCTCGAAATTTATATTAATCAGTAAAACAAATGAGGATGAGACTCTTTCATCTCAGTTTCTAGTTCCCATGTAGCATCTTCTCCTTTCGTTTCACTCCAAATGACCTTTACAAACGGAATTGTCTCGTCTCTTAATTTTTTTATTCTTCTGTCACCTATTCTAACAGGTGGTGCATCATATGTAAGATTATCTTTAACTTGTATGACATCAGTTTCAATAACATGTGTAGGATCAGATATATACTTTCGTAAGTTTGACACATGAAAAACATTATGGATATTAGAAAGAAAAGGTGGTAATGCTATTTGGTAAGCAAGAGGACTAACTTTATGAATTATTTGATATGGACCAATAAATCTAGGAGTTAGTTTTCGAGATTTCATTGCCCGACCGACCCCAGTCATAGGTGTGACTTTCAAAAATACATGATCGCCTTCTTGAAATTCGAGCGGCTTTCTTCTTTTGTTATAGTAACTTTTCTGCCTACTCTGTGTTGCCTTCATCTTTTCCTGAACTATTTTGATTTTATCCGTGGTTTGTTGTACCAACTCTGGTCCTAGCATCAAGTTTTCACCAGTCTCAAACCAACATAGCGGGGTCCTACATTTTCTTCCATATAATGCTTCAAAAGGTGCCATGTCAATGCTAGCATGGAAACTGTTGTTGTAGGTAAACTCCACATATGGTAAGAATTGACTTCAACTTCCTTTATGCTCTAACACACAAGCTCGTAACAAGTCCTCTAAAGATTGGATTGTTCTTTCTGATTGTCCATCCGTCTGAGGATGATATGCTGAACTTAGACGCAGTCTTGTTCCCGAAGCCTTGTGCAAGCTCTTCCAGAATTGTGATGTAAAACGAGGGTCCCGATCAGAAATGATATTTGAAGGAATTCCATGCAATCTAACAATCTCCTCGATGTATAATTTTGCCAGCTTCTCCATAGAGTAACGAATATTGATGGGAATAAAGTGGGCAGACTTTGTTAGTCTATCAACTATTATCCATATTGAATCATGTCCTAATGTAGGTTTGGGTAAAGAAGTCACAAAATCCATGGTAATGTTATCCCATTTCTATTTTGGTATTTCCATTGATTGTAGCATTCCAGGGGGTTTTTGATGTTCTACTTTAACCTTCTGGCAAATTAGACATGCAGCCACATACTCTGCCACCATTTTCTTCATTCCAGGCCACCAAAATAACTTCTTCAAATCTTGATACATTTTAGTAGCTTCGGGATGAATGCTCATATAACTTTTGTGTCCTTCTTCCAGAATTGCTTTCCTCAACTCCTTTTTGTCAGGGATACACACTCGATCCTTATACCTCAATAATTGGTCGTTTCCCACATTGAACTCGACTTTTTTTCCTTGTTTCAAAAGTTCTTTCTTTTCTTATAGGAATTCATCATCTTGTTGAGCCTCTAAAACTTGCCTCAGGAATTCATTTGTCACTTGCAATGCTCCTAATCTGTAGCTGTTAGCATTAACCTTTACTGCTAGGTTAAGATCTCTGAAGTTCTCTATCAATTCCAGCTCTTTAAGCATCATTGTGGACGTATGTAGAGACTTTCGACTTAAAGCATTAGCTACTACATTCGCTTTTCCAGGATGGTATTGCAACTCAAAGTCGTAGTCCTTTAAGAACTCCATCCATCTCCGTTGCCTCATGTTCAACTCCTTTTGGTCGAATAAATACTTAAGACTCTTATGATCACTAAACACATCGAATGTTGCACCATATAGATAATGCCTCCAAATCTTTAAGGCAAAAACTACAGTGGCTAACTCTAAGTCATGGGTAGGGTAGTTAATCTCATGTTGCCTTAATTGGCGCGACGCATAGGCTACAACCTTCTTGTCTTGCATGAGTACACTTCCTAGTCCTTGTTTAGACGCATCACAGTAAACTTCAAAACTTCGATGTGGATCGGGGAGTACTAACACCGACGTAGAAGTAAGTCGATCTTTCAGCTCTTGGAAACTATTCTCGCATTGTGTCGTACACACAAAAGGTTGTCCTTTCCGTGTTAGCTTGGTCAGTGGGTATCCTAACTTTGAAAATCCTTCAATGAATCTCCTATAGTATCCAGCCAAACCCAAGAAACTTCTAATCTCAGTGATTGTGGTTGGTCTTTCCCATTTTAAAACTGCCTCCACCTTGGAAGGGTCTACAGCTATTCCTCCTTGACTAATTACATGTCCTAAAAAGTCCACTTCTTCTAATCAGAATTCACACTTCGACAGTTTTGCATACAGTTGTTTCTTTTACAGGATTTCCAACACAATCTTCAAGTGTTCAACATGTTCTTCTCTACTTTTAGAGTACACTAATATATCATCAATGAACACCACTACAAATTTATCTAGATATGGATGAAAAATCCTATTCATGTAATCCACGAATACGGCTGATGCATTAGTTACACCAAAAGGCATTACTAGATATTCGTAATGGCCATAGCGTGTTCTAAAAGCAGTTTTTGGTACATCTTCTTTCTTTACCCTTATTTGATGGTATTCAGACCTCAAATCAATTTTGGAGAACACTGTGGCACCACGTAGCTGATCCATCAAGTCGTCAATCCTTGGCAGAGGATATCTGTTCTTGATCGTCACCTTGTTCAGTTGCCGATAATCTACACACAACCTCATGCTACCATCCTTCTTCTTAACCAACAACACTGGTGCACCCCAGGGGGATACATTGGGTCGTATAAACTGCTTCTCTATCATCTCTTCAAGTTGTTTCTTCAACTCTGCTAAAAACTTTTTTTTAAAATAAATTCTAGAGGTGACATTCGGTATGGTGCAATTGAAATGGGTCCAACTCCAGGTACTAGATCAATGACGAATTCCACATCTCTTTCTGGGGGTAAACCAGGGATATCTTCAGGAAAAACGTCAGGAAATTCACACACAACCGGCAGATTTTTGATTTTTGATTATTGCTCTCCTTTCGTTGAAAGCAATAGCATGAATCCTTGAGCCCCTCCTTTTAAAGAGGCACTCACTTGGTTGGCGGTTAGAAATCTCGAATCCTCAGGATTCAAATTCACTGGTTCTTTAAACATTATGGTTTTATTATGACAATCTATTAGAACATGATTGTCAGACAACCAATCTAGCCCAATAATAACTTCTAAGCCAGAAAGGGGTAAACAGAAAAGATTAGCCTTAAAGTCCCTACCATCTATGACAATAGGGCATTTCCAACAAGCTTTAGAAGTGACAATGGGATTGTTTCCAGGAGTATGTACAGATAAGTCAAATGGCAGTTCTATCACAGGTAATTTTAGTTTTTCTACACAGTCATGGGCAATAAAGGAATGTGATGCACCTGAGTCATACATAACAGTTAAAGGAATCTTATTAATGATACACTTACCTTTCACCATGGAATCAGAATAAGATGCTTCTTCTCCAGTGATTGCAAAAACCTTTCCTTTTGCCTTCGGCCTTCCGACTGCACTGTGCGCGCCTCCTTGAGTATTTATGCTTGTACTTGCACCTTCAGGGTTTTCCCTCTTCATCTCTGGACAATCCTTGATGTGATGACCTGGTTTGTTACACTTAAAGCAAACATAAGTGTTTTTAGGACAATCCATTTTCAAATGGGGTCCTCCACAGATAAAACATTTAAAATTTGATGTAGATGTTGGGTAATAGCTTCCAGTTGAAGCTTGGGGTCTGTTAGGAACAGATGCTGCTCCAAACCGGTGAAATGGCGCTTGGTAAGGCTTATTTCTCCTGAAGTCTCTTCTTTGGTGATGGTGAGGTCCTTCACTTCTCATTTCTCCTGCCTTGTGAATGGGCTCACGACTTTTGGTCATTCTATCCTTATGGTCTTCTTCAAAGATCCTGCAGCGATTTACCAATACAGAAAATTCACGAATTTCCTGCATTCGTATAGCTTCCTTAATTTCTGGCCGCAATCCATTTACAAACTTTGCACACCGATCTCTTTCATTAGTAGCATCATTATAATGAGAATGAAAATGAGATAGCTCTTCAAACCTGGATGCGTACTCTCTAACGGTCATATTTCCTTGGGTCAGCGACAGGAATTCGAATTGTCTTTTCTCTTTAACATCAGCTGGAAAGTATTTCTCCAGAAATATATCCTTGAAATAATCCCAAGTGATCTCCACGTCGTTGACTTCGAATTGTCTACGCATGCTATCCCACCAATGTTCGGCATCCTCAGATAAGGCATAAGTAGCGAAGACTACCTTATCAGCTTCATTACATTGCAATGCTCGAAAGATCTTCTTTATCTCTCGAATCCAGATTTGTGCTCCATCAGGGTTATATCCTCCCTTGAAACGAGGTGGATTGCGCTTTTTGAATAGGTCCAGCCTTCTCAAGGCATCGTTACCTTGACCTTCACGTGCTCCCATTGCATTGATTAAGCGTTCTACAACTCCAGCAAGATCGTTTCCAGCCATTAGTTTCCTGTTTCACAGTAACTGAGATTTGTCACATCAATCACAGTTACTACCAAGTCAGATATTCTATTCTCTATCACCTATACAGAGTTTATAGACAAAGCAAGATAGACATTTTCCCCAGGCCTATTGGATTAACTCTTCTGATACCACTTTATAACACCCTCTATTATACCTTAATAAAATATATAAAAATTCGTAATTTTTTTTAAAAGATATGATTGTTAAAAAGAAACTATCAGAATAAATTACATACATTATTTCTGAAATACCTCATAAATATTATTAAAACTTTATAAAGTATTTATACATCCATCCGAAGAAAATAAACATTAAACATTATAAGAAAGAGAGGAAACTTCATGGCCCAGAAGCAGTTACTTATTAACATTATTTATTCATTGGACCACGGTATTCATACCGAGCTCCTTTTCTAGAACGTGCTATAGTTACTGCCGATATTCTTCAATTCTTCCCTCTGAACCATCAATTTAGAATATATGAAACAAAAACACGGAGAAATGAGTGAGAAACAGAATATAATATTCTCGATTAAGACATAAGCAACAAAGGGTTTTCACAAACCAATACATAATAATATCAATCACAATCACATACACAATCAATTATGAATGCATGAATGTTATGCAATATCTTCATCATAACTTACCTATATATGTGGACCCTTAAATTTTAATTTGTACTAGGCCAACCAGGAGTTTACACTGTTCCATAAGTCTGGATAATAATAATATGAACAGCTCAACTGACATGGAAACACTTAGAGACTAGTCAGGTTGAGAAAGTTTTTATTGTGAAAGTACCCGACACTAGGGAGCTACCCCAGGTCCCCTGAAGCACCCTTTCACACCCTCTCATCCCAAGGCTCGTAATTAAGCCTCCTCTAATGTATCCTCGGTTTCTATAATCCGTCCTCAGACAATATCATTTTATTTCACTTTAATGATTTATGATGCATGAACTACTCGCGTATTTAGTTGGTTAAGGCTTTTAGAAACTCAATTATTAAATCCCTTAAAAGTTTACAATATCATTTCAATAAACTGTACATTTTCTCAATTCTCTGAATTTCTGTCCCACAGAAATAAATTTGGTACAGTTTTCGAATCTCACTGAAATTTGAGTTTCTAAGCCTTAAATATCTAAAAACTTTCTCATATAAAACTTTACATAATCTTTCTCAAATTAAATCTTAACAAAATCAAATTTAGAAATCTCAATTATTTCCAAATATCTTTAGTTATTAAGTTGGAATAAAATAATTTTCTTTTAAAAATTTTATTTTATTAAAAGAGAATAATCTTTAAGTTATTAACCAAAAATACTTAAAATTACAAAATTTTTCTTTATCTCAAGATTTAATTATTTCAATTTATTATTAATTTTCATAAAATGTTTTCTTTCTAAAATAAATACTACTTTTTTTTATTCTAAATATTGAAAACAAAGTTAATATGAATAATTTCTAAGAAGAGAAGATTTAAAGTAAAAATTTAAAGAGTAAGGTAAGAAAATTCTTACTGAGTTTTAGTTTTCCGTCATGCTCGTTATATGCTCAAACTCCACATCACAAAATCATCAATCAAAATCAAGCATTATCAATTATAACTAAATATCATCAATCAATCAATCATAATCAAATCAATTAAATATTATTAATACATATCATAATGCAAAATTTAATGATTATTAATATAGTCAATTTGAGTCCTTTTGGTCAATTCCTCGCATAGGTATATGTAAGTCCATATAATCCAGTCCTTGCATAGGTATAGTTCAGTTCATATGGGTCATAATGGTCCAAGTCCTTGCATAGGTATAGTCTAGTCCATATAGGTCATAATGGTCCAAGTCCTTGCATAGGTATGTTAGAGTTAGTTAAACCGGATATTTAATTTAAAATTTATTAAAAATTTTAAGTAAAAAGTTAATATTTTAAAATAATAATATTATTAAATTTAAAAGGAGTAGGGGACTCCTCCCATTATTCTTATGTCTTTTCATATTATACTATTATCTCACTCCCCCTTACCTTGAGTTGTTACCAAAAGAGAGTTTGCTTTGCGCCTCCGATTTCTAGAAATATTAATACCAATCTTATTTCAGTATAAGCATAAGATGAAGATTAAGATTACTACTTAAAACAGAAATGGTAAATTTTGAATAGTGAATAGTGAATAGTGAATAGTAAATCGTGAATGGTAACAGTAAATAGTAAAACATGAATAGTAATGATAAATAGTAAATCGTAAATAGTAACAGTAAATAGTAAAACGTGAATAGTAAAGGTAAATAGTAAAAGTAAATAGTAGTTTACTATTGAAATAGTAGTTTACTATTGAAATAGTAATTTATTATTAAAATAGTATTTTACTATTGAAATAGTATTTTACTATGGAGAATAGTAACTTAAAATAATATAATAATAGATTTCTAAAAACGATATAAAAATAACTCTAAAAATATAAAAGAGAAGTATTCTTACCTTAGGATTTTAGCAGAGCCTTCTTCCAAAAAAATTTACTTCTCTCTCTCACTTCCACCACTATCTCACTAGCACTACTATATTAAGAAAACTTAATCTGAAATTGTGAATTCTAAAGAAGAAATCCTTCGGTATTTATAGGAAAAAAATTTACTATGTATTCCATTATTTTAATATAAAAGTACTATGCATTTTTGAATTTTTTATTCTTGGTTACTATGCATATTTTGAAAATTTCATACATGCACAGTGTTTTGCATAGTAACTGTCGGCAAAATTATTAAGTCAAATAGTAACCCTTCACTCGGTATATTTTAAATATTCAAAATGAGTCCTTTTTGAAATTTAGCAATATTATATCAGTCCTCACTAATTTTATAATAAGTAATATAAAGCCGAAATTTTAAAAATCTAAAATTTTCTGTTAATAAAAATTTATTGATACGTTTCTAATTTTTTAACGATTAGAAAAAATCAAGATTTTTCTCAAACCGATAATTTTTAGATAAATCTACTTGAAACGAATTTTAAAAAATTTTCTTATAATTTAAATTCACTTTCTTATAAATATTTTTAATTTAAGTCACTTATATGAATTTAAAATTATTTAAAAAATATTATTTTATTAAAAAAATTCCAAAATTCCAAAAAATTCCAAAAAATCATAAATAATACGTAGATTAAAAAGTTCTAAAGAACCATAATTTAATTCCTTCAAAATTTCAATATAAAAATAAAAATAGGGGTGTTACAAGACGTCTTGTTAACCTTCTCACACTTTCAAAATACTTTTATTTAATAATATTTCTAATAAAGATGGATTAATTTAGACGAGACGTTTTGTTGATCTTCTCATATTTTTGAAAAAGGGTTAATTTGGACGAGACGTCCTGTTAATCTTTTTGTTTTGTTAAACTAACTACATTTTATCCCACCTTATTTAACTTTATTTTGATCTCTAATTTTTTTATACAAATTAAGATTAATTTGGATGAGACGTCTTGTTAATCTTTATTTTACTTTATTTTATTTTAAATTCTTACTATCACTGTTTGGTCAAGTTATTCAATTTAAGGTTAAGTTAGATGAGACGTCCTGTTAACCTTATTTTGAAAACTTCTTTGTCTGTTTTCTTTGTTCATTTTGTAAAGGAGTTAAAGTAATTTCTAAGCTATTTAAAATATGTGTTATCAATTTGAGGTAACCGTTTTATAATAGACAGTTGTGAGGTGCTAATACCTTCTCACCCGTAATTCGACTCCCAAACTTAGAATTCCACTTTTATGACCAATGCTTTAAAAGAGGTTTTCCCGGTATTTTACCTTGAACATATTGGTGGCGACTCCCTATTTTCTTTGTTCTTGTTTTCTGCTTTCTTTTTCGAAAGGATTTCAAACCCTTGTTTTTTTAAGGGTCGATCATCCCGCCATGATCCTAGTAGCGACAATTGGCATTTGCATCCATGGCCTATCATACGCTGTCTAAGTGGAAGTTAGGGGTTCCACTAGGCGAGCCCGGTGGGAGGGCGACCCAGTGCACGGGTAAATTATGTTGTTCCCTAATGATTCATTAGAATCACGAAGTTGTCCATAGTTTAGTGACGAGGCACCCTACGTGGCAGGCCCGGCGGGTGGGCGGCTTTATGGTGAGCAAGTATCCTCGTGGTTTCCAATGGAAAATGACTATCTCGATGTGTGTTCGGGGAGGGGCCTGTAGCGCTTGTGGCAGTTATGGCCATGTTATTTGAATCCGCAAGTCACAGGGTGACTAGTGCTACAAAGGGGCGATACCGGTTTGGTACCAGTAAAAGTTTATGATTATGCATGCAAAGTTGAAATATAAGTATACACATTTACTATTATGGTAGGGGAATAGTAGCACCCTATGCTTATCTCACACATTTTATGATATCGTATTCCCACAGTCGGATCCGCACTATTCATTGATTCATTCATGCATATGCATTAGCCATAAGAGCATTTGCATATAGCCGGTGATATGCCAAGTATGTTGGTTGTGAGAAAATAAAGAATTAAAGGAGGTTATTGGTATAGTGAACTAACTTAAGTGAATAGTTGTGATGAATAATAATGATGCTATTGATATGTTGAAGCATCTGGTATATTTATGGTATGTGCTATGTGAATATATATGTATATGTTATCATAATGTATGGATAAATTCATTTAGTTTATGTTACTCACCTCCTAGTTATCATTTTTCAAAGGTTGATGTAGGTTCTCTTGGAAACCTAAGCCTTTTTAGAGATGGAGCATTTTGAAGAGAGGTAAATATGGAAGTAGGAGTCTAGGGCCGTAGTTGGCGGAATATGTAAATATTAATGTTTATATATGCTGTAAAACGCTCATATGTTTTGGTTGATGAGACTATTGAGTGGAATTGTGTGACCTTTTGAATAGGTCCTATGGGAAAATTAGGACTAAAGCACTTGTATGATATGCTTGTATCGAATGAGTATTTTGGGAATTAAGCTGATTAATGATAAAAAGGAAGCAATGATGTCAAACTTATCATGTATAATTGAATTCGGGAAGTGGATACGCCATATTCCCATGTATCAATAATTGACCCATATAGAGTGTGCCAATAGATTAAAATGTTCAATTAGAATTTGTGTGTATATGTGTTGGTGGCCAAGTAGGCCTTTATGTCAAATGGGTATGGTAGGTTGAGTTAAAATGTACATAAATGGTAAACTTGTATGTGATGATCTAGGATCAAAATTGATAAGTGGACTTGGTGGAGCAAGTTCTAAATGTTATCAAAAACTATTTAAAATGATGGTTTAGACTAAATTATCAATTAGGATTAATTGTCATCTCTTTGAAATTTGAAAAACTTAGATTATTGGGCAAAAGCTGATAATCTCGCTTAGGCGAGATGATTCTCGCCCAAGCGAGACCTGTGTGCATCTGTTGGGTGGTCTTTAGCCGTTTTTCACTCAAGGGCGCTTGGCTTCGCTCAAGCGAGGGTCAGCGGAGTCTATTCTATGAAGATCTCGCTTAGGCGAGTGGAGGCTTGCTCAGGCGGGTAGATGTGAAAATGGTTCTGGGCATTTTTTGCTCAGGCTAGGACTCGCCCAAGCGAAATGACTAGTAAATGGTCACAGGACAAAATTTGCCCAAGCGAGGGTCAATCGCTCAAGCGAATGAGGTGAGTATTAGACACTGGTCAAATTCCGCTCGAGTGGCTATGGCCCGCTCAAGCGAATTGAAGGGTCTGATGGTGCTAAGTGATTTGCTCAGGTGAATCCTGTCTCGCCCAAACGAGTTATGTTGATTTCGCTTAAGCGAATTGTGACTCGCTTGAGCGAATGGTGAGGATTTTGATTTCTTCACTTCTTTCATAATTTTTGGGTCCTCTCTCTCATATCTTTATATATGAGACGAGGCATGTGCCCAGTATACAAACCTTTTCGTTATAACTCGGTTTTATCGTGTACCAATTCAGTCTTTCCATTATCGATCGAGTTTACTAAAAACCTTAAAACTCTCACTTTTTGTTTTTTATGGTCCGGGTCTTGATGTAATTATTGAAGTATTAGACCTTTTTTAAAACGTGAAAAATTTATTCACACTTTTATTAAATTGATTATCTTAATTACATTGGGTCCGAGTTATAGAAATCGGAGTCTGGCAATAGTTAAAACATCCTAAATTGAAAACAAAGTCTGGAAATCCAAGAAAATTTTTCACAAATTAATTGTAGATCGATCAATTGGGTTTCGGAAATCAAAGATTCCAGTAACAATCATATCCGATTCATCAATTTATACAAACACATTGTCATTTAATTGGCCCCTCATAAATTTGAGTTTTTTAGTGCAGTGGGTTCGGTATTTTACACCTAATGAGAGCTAAAAAACTTCAATTAAGATGAGGCCAAATTCTATAGCTCCTTAACATAATTATCTTCAACTTTCATGAAGAAGTCGAAGGCCGAAAATGTCATTAAGATACCCAAACAAGCCAAAAAATCAAGGGAGTCAAGAAAAACAAAGAAAATCCAAAAAGTTGTCAGTAGACCAGCCAGCATGGGTTCGCCCATTTCCAGCGTACCCATGCCCAGTGACCAACCCAAAATGAGTACGCTGAGCCAGCCAGTGTGCCTACGCCTAAGACCAACGTAGGTACGCCCAGTGACTTGACAGCAGACCTGTTCTGCAGCTTTTTGCACCACTGTTTTCAGTGACTTTGGGTCGTCATTTCACTAGGCTAATTAGCTCCAAATTTTATGAAATTTCATACACAACACACCTACCCTATCATATACAATATGGAAAAGTTTCATGCCCAAATTCCTTCCCCATCAAAAACTAAGCTATTGGGTAGTTTCATGCATTTTCTAACATTCTACATGAAAAATACTCCACATTTTCAACTTCTAATCACCCTAACTTTTTCATATGAAGTCCAATGACTACTAAATTTTAACACCAACTAAAATACACCATTTATGACTTGTATCCGCTGGCCGCACTCAAAATTTCCTAAAAACGAGAGACGTATGTGCATAATTGTGTTTAGCCAATTTTAAGGCATTTTTGTGTAACTTAAGGGTCAATTCTCAATAGGATTTGGCTCATTTCAGTTTCTATAGGTCACAAATCATGCATAGGGTCTATTGGGACTATCCTATAACATCCAACCTCTCAAAACTCATTATGACCTTATCACTTTCTCAATTATGCATAAAAAGGCATATAAAACCTCATTTACATGCATTTCTCATCATTTCATCAACCCTATAATGCATAATTCCATTTCAATCATCATACACAAACATTCCCTAGTCATTTCATACACATGCAATGCACCACGTACATATACGCAGTTCCTGGAAATCATACATATAATCATATAGTAGGACCATCCATGGTCACCACATTCAAAATATTAATATATACATCATCATCATTATATTCTCATCACATCACATATATACATCCAAAATAAACCTAGGTTTCCAATGAAACCATCAGTTACCTAAATCCACTAGCATATATACACATCAAAATGGTTATCTACAGGAGTCGGCCAAGGCTATACCACCAAATACTATATATAATTATATACAAATATTCCTCGCATGCACACAATGACATCTCAACAATCGCCATCCCGGCCCAAATCCACTAAAATATAGCCACAGAAATAGGGGTGAGCGTAATACATATTAAATGACAATTATTAAATCGGATCTACCTATCCAATTCTCTAACACACAACATAATGTCACAATCAATTATCATATCAACTATCATTCACCTTAATACATCACATAAGCTATATCATCATGTTATTCTCAATAACACACACCAATGGCTACATAAACCATGTTGTTCTCAACAACACTCATCAATGCATATACATATTCATTCATTTGGATCCAATTACACATTCAATGATTTAGTGTTGCAACACAGACTCTCAACCATAATATTCAGCTCTCAGCTGATCTGACCGTTTTACTGGTACCAAACCATTTGCCCTCTCACGTAACACAATCACTCTCAGCGACAACGGGAGTGTTACGGGTAGCCTTGAGTCCCACTCAATAGGCTTGACTTAAGTCCCACTCAAGGTCTTTTGTGGAATCCTCGAAACCACAATCACATAGAAATCACATTTCATATATGAACTGTTCTTTACTGGGGGTGTAAAGGGTAATTACCAAACAATTCAAATTGTATATGTAATGTGAAATCTGATACGGAAAGGTCTTTGTACAGATACAAATATGGAGTACTCTTTGCATACAGAGACGTGGTACAATGCTCTCTGTGGCGGTGTAGTAGTCCACCTGGAATAGTCTCTTTTGCCTTGACACAATTGGTGGTTGTACCTGCAATTATTCTCCGACGCTCAAGTCAGTATTTTGAAGTACTGTTTCGACTTAGAAAGCAAATCTAAGAGAATTATGCAAGTATCAGTGTAAGGTTTAGAATTAAGGGTCCCCCCTATACCTTTTTGCCGAGGTTTATATACCTGTTACTGGTGCTCTATTATTGGTAGGACCCATTCCTTGTTTTCAGGCATAATGCAAGAAAGGTAGTAGGCCCCTGCGCCGTTTACAAGCACCATCACTGTAGTGGGTATTTCCACTCACTTGGGAAGCGTTAATGCTTCATTATTTTATTTGTTGTTCCCTCTTATGCGTGACAACGTGTTTCCCATTTTCAACCTCTCAAGACAGAGTCAATCTCGTGCCGGGGTTATTAGTATGGGCTCGCTTTGCAATATGGGGATTTCAGTATTCCGCCTGTGTTAAGCCTATGGCTTGGTGAAGTAGTGTGCATTGGAAATGCTTTATGTACATGTGTACAAGTTTTTAATACTTTCCGCCTTGGCGGGGTCACATGCCTTGGCGGAGTCGCATGCCTTGGCGGAGTAACATGCCTTGGCGGAGTAACGTGAATATCCTTTTGGGCATGGACTTCGCTTAGAAGATACTTACACAATAGGGTGTAATATATTCCGCCTAACCAAATCGCTTTCTTGGCGGAGTGGTAAGTACGTTTTTAAAGCATGTACTCCGTATAAGAGTAATTATAAGGGATTTGAAACATACTTCTTCTGTTTGAAATGCTGATCTGGCAAAGCATTAAAACCATGCTCTTGGGGGCCGGTGTTGGGACCGGATCAATATACATATATCATCACACAAAGCATCTCATGCTATAATTGATATTAAATCATTCATTCTTTTGCATCCCATGCAATACCTCGTTACAATTGATATTTCTTGCATCTCATGCATTCACATAATCATCAATTTAATTCTCCTACCACATCTCATGCATAGGACTATTCAATCAAATTATCATATCTCATATATCATATACTTATCAATCAAATCACTTAATCGCATCTCATGCTGTATTAATATCAATAATATGGATGGAAATCATTAAAACATAAGATATATCTCGTATATCAAATAAAATGGGGTATTATACCAACAATCCACATTCTAAATGAATCAAATATCAAGTTTCATCAACACATAATGCACAATCATTCTTTATACCCCCTAATCCATCCATAAACTATGCATTTAAAATGTAAAAACTTCCCCTACCTGGAATAAGAAATCCCAGAAGCTCCCTAAGCTATCCCAACGCTATCAACAGCTATCCGATCACTAATCCAAAGCCTCTAAAAATCCTAAAACATGGATAATTAATTTTTAATAACCCGTACACTATTAAATTCGTGCTTCGAGGCTTATAACTAACATTATATTCGATATTCGGTAATTATAACTTACCGATAAATGATATCCACCCCGATACTTGCCTTTGATCAATACCCAAGTTCCAAAATGCTTCTAAAACGATTCCTAAATTATAATTAATTTAATCAATACCCAAAACTTCATAGAACATAGTCAAAACAACCAACCAATAATTACTTTATCAACTAACGACTTACCAAACTAAGTCGTCGGCATCCGAAGCTCAATTCCGAAGGATCCCAAAGCTGTCCGCTCACTAAAACTACTCTGAAATGGTCCCGAATTACTCTGACGGGTCACCGAAACGATAATCTGGAAGATATCCAAGGCTGCCCGGTTCCAAACACACTCTGAAACGCCTAATTTCATATAAACGGCCATTGTTAAGCTCCAAGCTGATGGAAATAATAATCTAAAAGTCATGAGAATTTTTAACTCACTTGGACTTGAAAAACCAAAACTCCAATAATTCTCAAGCTGCCTAAGGTCAACCACGTGCTCACAATTGCTTTTAAATTAAAGAAAATTGAAGAATTAGAGATTGGGTTCTATGCACAACTCAACCGAAACTAGGAGGTCCAAAACCATATGAATTGTACCTTAATTTGAAGAAATTGAAGCTCACACTAAATTGAAGAATCAAGGAGAATAGAATGAAGAAATTTGATCCCTTTGCATGCGTGACTGGGAGAGTGAAGTGTGAGTTTCAAATTTGTAATTTCCTTCTTCCAATTTCAACGTGAGGTGCAGAGAGTGCAAGTGAACTTGTTTTCCTTTCTTTCTCCTGATGGCATGCGTGAAATGCAATTGGAAATTAGGCAAATTGCAATTGTAACTTGTGAGCACAATGGTAATCCACATTCATTCTTGATTAATTAATTATTTCACTTGTAATTAATTTTTAGTAAATAGGAGATGTTACAATAGTTACCGTAATAATTTTCATAAAATGTATAATAAATATTTTCTTTAATAAAATAAAGTTAAAAATAAGTATTGAATCAGTTTTAATATTTTTTTAAAACGATAATGAGGTGGGTAGAACCTAAGTATCACTCTAATGTGCTACATGCCCTGTATAAGTATCCAATCCAATTAAGCAAAATGGAATCGGTGAAATCAAGAATCTAATAAAAAATTAAATTAAATAAAAATAAAATAAATTGAAACTTTTTTACTGGACTATATTTAGACATATGTTTGGAAACTCATATTTTAATCCAAATCAAATTTTTATTACTTTCTCTGTAGTTTTTGTATAAGTCTTTAAAATAAAAAAAGTTGTGTTATTTTTTATAAATTTCTATAAAAATAATTAAAAATATTTATTGTATTTTTAATTTATTCTTAAGAATTTAATGCTTTTAAATTTGTATAATTAATATAGGATGATGAAGTTTGACTTTAAATGAGGTTATAATTGGAAAGATAAAACTATTTTTTATAAAATCAAAACAATAATTACTCTTTTAAAATTGCGTGTTTTTAAAAATAAGGTAATATATTTTAGTTTTTATATAAAATACACTTCTCACTCGTATTTATATAATTATTTTTAATTTTTTAAAATATCTTATTATTATTATTTTTCATGAGATGTGTCCTAATATTTTTATGTATTTATAAGTTTATTTATTTTAACATCAATTTAAACTTGATTTTATGTAAAATACTTTTTCTAATGAAAAAATAAAGTTTACCAATGAGATAATTTTTTTATTATCTTATAAATAAATAACAACTAAACATATAAGAAACTAAAAAAATTCAATCCAATTCAAACCATTTTTAACCAACTTTTCCTCCAAAATTAATTCAATCCAGCACACAAATCGCCTAATCACATATAATTGTTTTGAGGGCTACATAGCTAACTAGTTAAATAAAATTGTTTGAGAAAATTAGAATGTAAAGGAGATATAATATTATATTAAAATTAGCATAATAATAATAATACATTTGTTGCATTTGAATGATTGTAAGGGGGAAGGAAAATGAATGTAGAGATCAGGTTTAAACTTTTCTCTTTCGGTAATATATGTCATATCAAACACTAATTTGCTCGCCTTTGGAAACATAATATTAATAATAGTATATTTAACGAAACATACACTTCAATATTTTGTTTGTGTTGAAAAATGAAATATAATGGAAAGAAATAAGATAACAGTAAATAGGAAGGTAAAAAATAAGTAAGAAAATGATAGAAAAGTGTGTTATTTGGACAAATAATAATAAAAGAAAAAGAAGTGTAAAAACGGTTTATTTTATTTATTTGTTTTGTTTAATTATATCTCTTAATACAATCTTATTCAAATTCGAAATATCCATGATGTATAACTTTTTTATTATAATACTTTTCTATATAAAAATATAGTTTCATTACTTTTGTCTTTTTTTACAACATTGTTTTTATCCTTTTAATATTAAATTAATAAATATTAAATCGAATATGATAAAAACACCTTCATTTTCCATTTAAAATGACTCAATTTAAATAAAAAATTAATTTATGAATGTCTCTCATTAAAATTATAATATTGTCTTCAAAATTCAACCCTTAAAAATTCATATCTATCCCAACTAGGAAATGTATGGTGGTTTAGGTTTCAATGGTGATTATCTTATTGTAAAGTTGGTGATCTCGTATGTTTATTTTGAAATTAAAATATAAGTAACTCCTCAATGTCTGTTAATTGAAAAAACAGTCTTTACCAAGTATTGAATCAACGATTCAATAAAAATTGAGGAAATATTGATTCATTGATTTGAGCCAAAGTAAAAATTATTTTTTCAATTAAAAGACACTATAGAATCACAATATAATATAGTTTTAAAATGAATGGACGAGATCATCAACAATCACAAAGATGTGTAACCATTAAAGTCTGAACCATGTATAATAGAAGATAATTTTATCTCTAAAAGTTTCTTTAACTTTTTTGGCTGTTCGGCAAACTCATATTTTAAAAGATGTTTTCTCCTAATAAAAAGAATCAATATAAATAAAATTCATTGAATTTTTCTATGCATTACTATTTACCAAACTAATAAAAGTATTATATACTAATTATTTATCATCAAATAAGTGATTACATAAAATATCAATATTTATTTATTTCTTAATTTTCATTCAATTATTTACATAATTAGACAAAATAATTATTATTTATTAAAAAATATTATAAACTTGTTGTAATCTCTCCAATAGCCAGCTAAATAAATTATAATATCTTATATTAAGTAAGTTATAACTCATGTTTAGCGGGAAACATATCTAATTAATATGATTAAGTAAAGAATAATATTTTCAATTCCTCCTTAGCTATGAATATGAATATAAATATGAATATGAATATGTATAATAGGAATATGAAGGCATAAACGAGGGACAAATTGGTAATTATATAAATCAATATGTGCTAGATGTAATGATATGCAGATGTACAATGATATCCATAGAATAACATCATGTTCATTATGATTCATCATCGTCATCGTATATATAAACATGGTGCATGTGCATAAGGGAGGAGAGAAGTAGAAAGGGATTTGACTTCATTTTTTTGGAGTGAGAGAGAATAGAAGCGAAAAAGAATGAAGAAAATTCAATCGGATCCAATACAAATTTGACGTCCGCAATGACCCTCTCTCTCTTCTCTCTCTCTCTCTACGTTCTCCTATCTCTAAAACACGCAGCATGAAGCAGCAGCAACATCACCAACAGCAACAGTGCGTTTCACTGAGGTTAAACACGATGCTGCTTCTGCACTGAGAAAACCAAACCCTAGCCACGCTCTGTTAACCCATATTGGGTATGCCAATTCAGAACCCAAGTGGAAAGTTCGAGCCTTTTCGTTCCTTCTCAATTTCTTGATCAGTTCCCAGATTCTATTACTGTTCAATTTCTCAAATTTCAACTCACGGTGAGTCATGCCAACTCTTAAAACATTGCACTTTTCATGTTTGACCCTTTCTCCTCTGTTTTTGTCTCTGTTTTCCTTCAATTTCTGCACCCCATTTATCTCATTTGTAGCTCTGGATCGTTGATTTCGCTTCAGCTACGGCTCGATCGCTGTTGCTTTTGTTACCCCTGTTTTTCACTTTGATAAAGTTTTGGTTTTGCACTTTGCAATATGTATTTATTTTCTCTTTTCAATTGAGCTGAGACTCGTTTTATGAAATGGTAATTTTGAAATTGTAGCTTTGGGTTTTATGGATTTTGTTGAGATGCGTGTCTTAGTTTGATTGAAGCTGTTTTTTTTTCTTGTTTTAATTTAAGTGTGTTTTTTATTGGTCATTTGTGTGCTGCTATTTTTTTGTTCTTGAAATTCTGGTGTTTCTTTTTTCCTTTTCTTTGAATTGGTTTTTAGTGGCGATTATTATGTGCACTAGTTGATGGGTTGGATCTGAGAAGTCATGTGTTGTACAGAGATTCATGCGAAAGCCATTTGGAGGTTGCCCATTTAAGGGAGGTATCACAGTTGTAATGTTGAGAATCAAAGAATGTTTCTTGGTTTTGGTTTTCTTTGGTCTATGGGTTATATTTGGTAAAACTCAACACCACATGCCCCTATTGGATCACAGTGAAGACTTTGGCCCTGGACTCTGGGTTGAAGTACACTCTGGGTTGGGTTGAGCTTTGTGCCCAGTTTGTCACAAGCTATTGTGTAATTGTAGTTTGTTGTACTCATTCTTTATGTAACTCAGTTGTTATGCTTAGGTGATTGCTTGAAGACTGTGATTTTGAAAGATGGTGCCTCCTGGGCCACCCACTCCCATTGGTGGTGCCCAGTCTGTACCACCCTCTCTTTTGAGATCAAATTCAGGAATGTTAGGAGCTCAAGGGGGTCCCATTCCTTCACAGACGTTTCCTTCGCTTGTGTCACCACGGACGCAGTTCAACAACATGAACATTCTAGGAAATATGTCTAATGTAACATCCATACTCAATCAATCTTTTCCAAATGGAGTTCCAAATCCTGGGCTTGCCGGTCCTGGAACTAGCCAGCGCGGAGGGATTGATGCTGGAGCTGAAACAGATCCACTCTCCAGTGTTGGCAATGGAATGAACTTCAGTAATTCTTCATCCTCATTTGTACAGTCAAATATAATGAGTGCTGGTTCCTCTGGTCAAGGTCAACAATTTTCAAACCCTCCAAGTAACCAGCTATTACCAGATCAACAACATTCCCAACAGATTGAACCTCAAAATTTCCAACACAGTCAGCAGTCAATGCAACAGTTCTCTACTCCTCTGAATACACAGCAGCAGCCACATTTTCAATCAATTCGTGGAGGGTTAGGCATAGCTGGTGTGGGACCAATAAAGATGGAGCCCCAGGTAAATAATGATCAACTGGGACAGCAACAGCAACAACAGTTGCAATCATTGAGGGGTGTTACTTCAGTGAAATTGGAACCACAACAAATGCAAACAATGAGAACACTAGGACAGGTTAAAATGGAGCCCCAGCACTCTGATCAACCACTATTTGTGCAGCAGCAGCAACAGCAACAACAACAACAGCAACAACACCAGCAGCAACAACAGCAGCCGCAGCAGCAGCAACAACAACAACAACAACAACAGTTCCTCCACATGTCAAGTCAATCTACTCAGGCTACTGCTGCCCAGATGAATATTTTGCGCCATCACAGACTTTTGCAGTTACAACAACAACATCAGCAGCAACAAATTTTGAAGGCAATGCCTCAACAGCGCGCCCAACTACCACAGCAATTTCAACAGCAGAACATGCCTATGAGATCTCCTGTGAAACCAGCATATGAACCAGGGATGTGTGCTAGGAGGCTGACACATTACATGTATCAGCAGCAACATAGACCTGAAGTAAGAACCAATCTATATATATTGCCTTGTTCTATGTGTGTATATCATGTCTTAATAAGAGATATTTGCACTTTGATATTATACAGGATAACAATATCGAGTTCTGGAGAAAGTTTGTTGCTGAGTATTTTGCTCCTAATGCCAAGAAGAAATGGTGTGTTTCTATGTATGGAAGTGGAAGACAAACAACTGGAGTTTTCCTTCAGGTCTGTTCCCTGAGGAAACTGTATTCACAGATAACCTTATCTGTGTTCATTAATTAATCATTAAATGACATGTTTGATTTTACATTACTCAGTTGTTGGCATGTTGATTTTGTTCTTGTGGTTCAGTGACTGCTGTATTGTACTGTCTTACGCGTTGAGTAACTATTGCCTTAAATGTTACCATGAATAGTTTGTGATATTTAAGGAATTGGATACAGTAGTTTCATTGATGCTATTCATTAGTTTAACCTATAATAGGATTTTTTTTAAAAATATTTTCAGGACATATGGCATTGCGAGATATGTAATCGTAAACCTGGCCGAGGGTTTGGTAAGTTCTGTTTTTTGGATTATTTTTCGGCATTTCATTGTTATGTCTACTCTTGGTTTTTGACCATTTAAGTGTGGCATCTTAAAGTTTTTTCAAATATATGCAAATATGATTGTGTTACCTCTCTTGTTTTCAATGGTCTTTTTTTTCTGTTTTTCCCTCCAGAAGCAACTGCTGAGGTTCTTCCTCGGCTTTTCAAGATAAAGTATGAAAGTGGTACATTGGAAGAACTACTATATGTTGACATGCCCCGTGAATATCATAACTCCTCTGGTCAGATTGTTCTAGATTATGCAAAAGCAATCCAAGAAAGTGTTTTTGAGCAACTTCGTGTTGTTCGTGATGGTCAACTTCGAATAGTTTTCTCTCCAGACCTGAAGGTTGGATAGAAATAATAACTTCCAATTTTAAAATGAAAAATGCTTTTGTTATTATACCTGTTGACTTTCTCTTGTTTGTTGTTTCATCTAATTTGCAGATATGTTCTTGGGAGTTTTGTGCTAGGCGCCATGAGGAGCTCATCCCAAGGAGATTGTTACCACAGGTTCTAGTTGTTGCATCATGAGAGAACTTTGTAATTATAAGCATTAGATTCTTTGTTTTAATAGACAAAGATACCTGGCTGATTGAATATGATTAATAAACCCATTTATTCTCTGTTGATTGTGTCTTGATAATATTCTTTTTCCCGTGACTGTAGGTCTTTAGTAATCTTGAGATTGTTATTTGATGAAAATTTGCTATGATCTGTTGATTTTTGGTGCTGTTGGTATGATGTTTATTATTTTGCTAAGAATGCCTCTTGTAGGCTGGTGCTAGAAATTTCAACATGATATGCATTTAGCTATCATGTTTTGGTTATTCATTCCAATTTTTACTTATCATGTACAGGTTAGTCAGCTTAGAACGGTTGCTCAAAAATACCAGGCTTTTACTCAAAATGCAACACCCAATGTATCCGTTCCAGAGTTACAAAACAATTGCAATATGTAGGTCCATTTTGCCATCTATTCTTTTTGTTATTTTCTGAGTGTTATTTCCATGTTTTTGCTGATCCTGCCTACTTCAAAATTTGAATAGTATATTAGTGTATGTGCTAACTATCTTGTGTGTTGCTAAATTTATGGAATGGGGTATGGCTTATTTCCTTTTGAATTGGGATTTCATATGAATCTTTCACCTTGCTTATCTCCTCTAGTAAAATGTAGTCAGCAATTTGTTATATTCTCTTCTTTAGTCCTTTTTGGTGGTGAATCCTTTTGTTTATAAGTAACTTTGACTGATTTCATGGAAATAAAGATTTGTATATTATAATGTTTCGTTCTCAATGACTTCCCCCCCTGGGTTACTATGTAAGTGCTGGATTCCAGTGTTACTTCAGTGAGGAATAGTGGTGCTTTTGTGCGAGTCTCATGGTTTTTTTGGGGATTACATACTATAGCCATAACCATTTCCTGTTATTTATTGCATACTCTGTATTCTGTTTTGCACTAGTTGTTTCTCTTGAACTCTTTCTGGTCTAACTTAATTAGGTTTTGTTATTATGGAAGTTCCTGTTTTTCTCTTAATAATTCTATGCTTCTCTTATCCAGGTTTGTTGCATCAGTTTGTCAGTTGGCCAAAGCCTTAGAAGTACCGTTAGTCAATGATTTAGGATATACGAAGAGATATGTGCGCTGCCTACAGGTAGTGTTCCATTCTTAAGATATTGCTTACCATATATGTTTTCAACTTTTAATTTCAATCTCAAGATATAGCCTTCTATAAGTTCTGTTCTGGTAAGAGAGTACATGGATTTTGAGTTTCATCTGGAGGATAATCTTGATATTGGGGACGATGCACTGAGTCAATATGACAAACTTAGTTTGTTGAGTTTTGTTTGTTTATGTGGCAGATATCAGAAGTGGTAAATAGTATGAAAGACTTGATAGACTACAGCAGAGAAACAGGGACTGGACCTATGGGTATGTAAACATTTTACTAGTTGATCCCTCATTTGTAAGTGTAGCTATGAACATGTTGCTAAATAATGCTTTATTAAATAGAGAGCAGCTGTTCAACCATTCCCAGACACTGTTGCAATGTTGATTTACCATTTCTAATCTAAAAATGAGGATCATATAGAAATTGAAAGTTTTGATGCATTTAGTTTCTTACTTTACCTCCTTATATATAATTTAAAATTGTATGTGGATATCATTTTTTGGGTCAACATTTATTTGTTGGTATTTGGGGACACCAGTCATGGAATCAATTTCAGATGCAGTTGTCTTTGATTGACCAAAAGGAAGGGTCTTGAAAATACTACTGTCTGTTGATCTGGTAAAGGGCTGGTCTTGATGACTCAAGTTACTGTAACTAAGTATTTGCTGAGCATCTGTCCTTATATTGTAGGGATTTATGTATTGGAGCCCACCTTTTAGACTATTACAACATGAGAGTTGAGACTATTATTTGGGAGGAAATAGTTTTGGATGTTCAGTTTTTGGTCGATGCCTCTGTATCAGCTATTTTACTTACTCAAATTCTGTTTCTGAAGCCGTAGGAATGTCTTTGATACTTTTTTGGATTAACATATCCTCATGCTCATTTGGAAGGTCATCAATGTGTAATAAATCATTCATTTAAATATTGCTAATAGGAAGGGTGTTATTGTAGGTTTGAGGTCAAGATGCTGATGTCCAACTTTGGAATCATTTTTGTTGTACATATCATTGTTTATGTGGGCATCCAATTTTGCAGCAATCTTTCTCTTTGGTCTCTTTACAGCATAGTCCTGCAATTTCTTTTCATGTCATTTAACCTTAGACAAGTTTAGGTCCATGAGATAATTTATAAGGTGGTTTTTTTTATCTGGTTTAAAGATATTGTTTTCTTGTATGATTATAGTCAGCTATTTGATTGTGATGATTGGGATAATTGATTTTTTTAATCTTATTTTTCTTGTCTTTTCTCAGAAAGCTTAGCAAAATTTCCTAGAAGAACTACTGGTTCATCTGGACCCCGTAGTCAAGCACAACAACATGAAGATCAAGTGCAGCAGCAACAACAGCAAATGGTGGTTCAGAACTCAAATGGTGATCAAAACTCGGCACAAGCTGCTATCATGCAAATTGCTTCTAGCAATGGTATGGTTAGCGTAAACAACACCGTCAACCCTGCAACCACATCAACCACCACAAGTACTATTGTTGGACTTCTTCACCAGAAATCAATGACTTCTAGGCAACAAAATTCAATGAACAATGCCAGCAGTCCATATGGAGGCAGTGCTGTTCAGATTCCCTCCCCAGGTTCTTCCAGTACTGTGCCACAGACCCAGCCAAATTCATCTCCTTTCCAATCACCGACACCATCCTCATCTAACAATCCTCCACAAACATCTCACCCTGTCATGACATCTGCCAATCACATGAGTACAACAAACTCACCAGCTAATATTTCCCAGCAACAGCCATCTCTTTCTGGTGAAGCTGAGCCTAGTGATTCTCAGAGCTCAGTTCAGAAAATCATACAGGAGATGATGATGTCTTCCCAGATTAATGGCACAGGTGGAATGGTAGGAGTTGGTACTCTTGGAAATGACATGAAGAATGTAAATGGTATTTTGCCGGTGAGTGCCAATATGGGTATCAACGGTGGCAATGGTTTGATGGGGAATGGAACACTCAAGAGTAGTAATTCAGGGGTTGGGGTTGGTAGTTACGGTGCGATGGGTCTTGGTCAATCTTCTATCCCTAATGGAATCAGAACTGCATTGGTAAATAACTCAATGATGAATGGAAGGGGAGGTCTGGGAACTGTTCCTCGTGATCAAACATTAAATCATCAAGATTTGTCAAACCAACTACTTGGTGGGCTAGGAGCTGTAAATGGTTTTAATAATCTTCAATTTGATTGGAAACCTTCTACTTGAGAACCTTTATAGATGGCATGAATGTTGTGGTTCTGGCAGCTGCTTGTGCAACAAGAGCAGTGCTGTTACCTTCGGCCCTGATGATGGCAGAATGCAAATTTGGGTTGGGTTGGGTAGTGATAGGGGCATAGCCCCGCTGCGCCAATATATGATTTTATACATAAGAAATGAAAATTTGTTGGCTGGTTGTGTGGCTGATGGGGCTGATTTTTCTAGTGAATTCAAGTGTAACTTCTCATATTAATTTTCCTTTTTTTCTTTTGCGAGCTTTCAGACTCATCCTTGTTATACGTAAAGGTGACAAGTTTTGGGCTACAAAATGTAACTGGTTGTTGGGAGAATAGTTAGATATTGTCCCAAGCAATGATCAATTTCAAGTTTCTCTACAGAAAGAAGTAATCAATATTCTAACATTGAATGGCATTCTAACGTTGAATGAAGTCTGTTAATCCAGTGTAACTTTTACAAAATGGAAAAAGGGGTACACGTATCATATAAAATGGAAATGATGTGATATTATTATTATTATTCTCATTTCTTCCATTCTAGTTCTTCAATGTGCTGTGTGCCATTATTTATCGTTTTTCTTAGTGTATAAATCAATATATTTTTCCACTGTTGTGGACAGAGTAGACTTGGGAACCGCTCCAATTACGCTTTCTTTTTTTTCTCCATTCTTGAAAAACAGGACTGTCGGAATGCTTCTGATACTGTATTTTGTTGCTATATCTGGACAATCATCTGTGTTGACCTTGTAGCATGCAATTTTTCCAGCATAATCTTTTGCTAATTCGTCAATAATAGGCGCTATCATCCTGCATGGACCACACCATGGTGCCCAAAACTCTACCAGCACAGGGGTCTCATTTCCCATGACAAGGTCATTCCAGCTTGAACTAGTCACTACTTTAACTGCAAAGTTCAAACACCATGTATTATTTCATTTACATCCCAGAGTCTACATAAAGTATAAACTTAATTCGACAAATGTTAATTAATACCCTCGAAATACTGGGTTAAGGAATAATAGAATCTACCTCTACCGTGATTTTTAGTAAATTTCAATGTAATTTTGAAGAAAGATTCTCATTTATGATTCTTTAGCCAACAAGAAGAACACTAGTAGATTAAGGTGTAAGTTTAACCATAAAATATATTCTAGTGTATTCATGGAAACTATCTTGTTCAGTTTAAAGCTCTTCAGGTCTGTCTACCAGCAGGGCCAATATAATTGATGCGTGATGTAAACCTAAATATGGGTACCTGAGTTTGAATCTCGGTTCTCTTAATTTCTGATGATATATTCAAAATCATAAAGAAAAAAGCTATTCTCATCTTTTTATGATGCTGAAATTCATAATGACTAATGAGGATTTAATCTGGAAAGAAAACCATGTGAAGAAAAGAGGGCTGTTAGTGAGTAAGTAAGCAGCAGAAGTGGTTGATTACCTTCATTGGCTGTTTCACGAGCATTGCAAACAAAACGGGATTTTCTGTAGGTACCAGTGGCTGAGTGAAGAGATGGGTAAGGTAGCGTTGAGTTTAGAATGGATTTTTTGAGAGCTGTGCGAGTCGGGAAAACAAGCTTTTCCCTTGAACTTGAAAAAAGACATTGAGGTCTGGCTGTGCCTACGAGAGCCATTCTGGATAAGCTCATGTCCTTGTTGCTTTTCAATTTATTTTGCACTACCTCTCTACTGGATATTGTTACAACTTTGTGAGGTTCTAAGAAGGCTCAAATTCTTGTGGATCTCGTTTATGTTTGCAAACCCCCCTCACTAAAACCTGAACCTTGCATTCTCTACCCATAAGCAGAGAAAATAAACGTAATAATTCAGTGATTTTTAGATAACTGAAATTACGAAAACATTTTCTGTTTTGTTAACATGGATTTTTAAAAACAAAAAATATTTTCACAATGGAGTCTAAAGTTTTGTAGTTCTGCTTTTCCTTTTGTTACAGTCTTAGCTCAAGTATCAGCTATCACATTTGAGTTTTATATCATATATATATATATATATATATATATATATATATATATATATATATATATATATATTATTTAGATCTCTCACATCTAACGGAAGATATTCAATAATTTAGTTACAAATGCAAATATGGTTAGCCACAATTTAGTAGAAAGAGTTCATAAATCAGTGGAAAGAGTTACCTTATTTTTACTAGTAATGTGTAATTCGAAATCTAATAAGATATATCAAATTAAAAAAAGGTAAATATAAGTAAATAAAATATTAGTAACATAATTGTTGGTTTAGGCTGCGGTTCTTTCATTGATATTGTAGTGTACTGTTATCACCGCGTTGCCGTTAACACCCTTGTTAATTGGTAAACTTTAATTATATTAATTATCTTAAATAAAGGTGATTTTCACCCCAATAAGATGATTGTTAACGAAAATGAGGGAATGTAAGGTTAACCAACTCACATTTGCGGTTTCCATCCCCATTTATATCCATCCAAAATAGTAAAATAAATAATTATTTTATATTTTTCTCATTCTAAAAAATAAGTGAGTGTTATTAAATGAAGGACTACATACATCAAACCACGAGTATATAGCATCCTGGGATCATTATATGTATGTCGCATGTCATGTCTATACATCAAGAATTGAGAATTTCCTGAAACCTCGGATCTCTAATGGCAACTGAAGAACAATTCTTCTGTATTTGTTATCGGTAATTTGTTGCTCTTAAATCTCAGGAAAGAAAGATTCTTAATCTCATTGCTGTTTCTGAGAAACTCGCTTCTTGGGCAGACAAATTGGAGGTTGAAGAACCTTATCTGTTCAATGAGTGAACTTGATTGACAACCAATGTCCATGACTTTTCATAAATTGTCGATAGTGGACCAACATTATAATTTCAGAACATCGTTTTATTAAACAGTATACAAGAAGGGAAAAGGAACATAATGCAATATGATTAATTAACAAGTGTTCAAAAAGGTTCCATATAGCAACATGTCAACATGCATTGTTGTTTGTTGGATAGATTTCTTCCAGCAGAGATTACTATTTGATCCATGTGGCATGCCAACTGCAAATTGATCATCACAACTTGCCCCACTTACAAACTACTTAATTGTTAACCATGCTTTCTAATCCCTCATGTGCATTCACGCGTCACTCTTCTAGATAATACACACATGATTATCTAATAATGAATTAATTGTAAGTGAAATTTATTGACTATTATAATAATTATTTTAAAAGCTATATATAAATTAATTAGTTGAAACTAAGCAGCAAAAGCAAAGAAAAGAGATTTGTTGAGAAGAGCCCTTAATTCCTGGAGTTGTTCTTCAAAAACCTTAACTAAAGCATACATAGAACGTGTTTGGTGAGTGATGCCAATGAAAGGAACTTTTTGATCTACGGGTCAACGGAGTTTTGATTGTCTTGAACTGCCTGAAGAATTAATATCAACTTTTAAATTTTTTACTTCAACTCAACTCTGTTTCCCCAACTACAAACTAAATACTCCCATATAAAGTGTTTCGTAGTGTTAAGTTCGAGTCATTAATTTAGCCCATTTAAAATTCCATTTTAATTCAATAGATAGTTGTAATTTTTTTATTTAGTGAATTTCAACTTTTATTTTTATATTTTTTATTTTTTTATTTTTTTTATCGTCACCTCAAACCTTCACTTGAATTAAACAAATTTAAAGCACTTAAACCTTTTATGTTTTAGAGCTCAAAAGTATACTAAAATATACTTTCAAATTTTAAAACCTATCACCGTAGAAAATTATTAAAATTCGAAAAGTTAAAAGTTATTTCAAAAATTAAAATTCAAAAAGCTCTAAATTTTACAGGAGAAAAAAAAAGTGGTATGAATGGGGAGAGAAAAAAGTGGTAGCAAAAGTAACACCTGAAGCCAGAAATGTTTGATCCTTGGGCTCAGCTCATTTAGTTGGGCTCTTATAAGGTGAGACTTTTCTTGTATTGCTTTTCTTATAACGTGAAATTTGGGGGGAAAAATTGGGATTTTATTTTGATTATAGGGAATACTTCTAGTTTGTTTAAACATTATCACTGATTAACTTAGTCACATTTCTGAAAAACTAGTTTTCTTAGGACTTAGGCAGTGAATTGTTTTCTGGAAGTTCTGACAATCAATGTTGATTGTGCTTGTTATGTAAAACCTACCCAATTATATTTCCATTGAAATGCAAAAATACTACATTACCAGTATATAAGAATACAGCAATGTTAAAAATGGGAAATTATATCTTGCATGGTGGTCCTATTCGATTTCAGTATGAGAAAGAGGAGAAATAGAAATTATGTTGCCATAAAATGCATAAGCACCTTGTCCCCTGGCCATGTTAAGCACCTAATTAAAATGAAAATTCGTTATTAGCTTAAGATTGTACACTACACTACAACTATATATATATATATTATATCAAAACGAGTCTATACTCTGCAGACTATACAAAGAATTTGGATTCTCTGAGGTCGGTTTTTTCATGCATTCAACACATTATATCGGCTCAAATTTCACTAGAATAAATCCAACTTACATTACACACTAAAGCTCAGATTTCATTATGGCTGTCCAATTTTTATCCTATGTTTCTCATTTGTTGATTGCGTGAATGCATGCATTTGATGACCGCGTTAAATCCAAATCCACTAAACAAGCAAATCAAACACTAGAGTCTAGAATCAGTCTCTTGCCTGACATAATCATCTTGGCAACTTCCATGCTGAAGCAACAATCAAGTTTTTGTCTTCCCAACCAAAATGAAGTGCACCCATTTCCTCCTTTACCTTGTACTTGTCACAATACATCACCTTAATGAGTTTCCGTATTTCATCACTCACATTTCTGCTCATTGGGGAAGCAGTGAAACCAGCCATTGTCATCCTTGCTCTCCACTTCCCAGCCACTTCATACCTTTCTATCCTATCCTCACCCTCACAAGCAACAACATTGACAATGTCCCTTGCTAAGCATTGCCTTTCAACATTCATCCTGTCTTGGCTTTCCCTAGGAAGAGTCCCATCGAGAGACTCAAACACAGCAGAGTAGTAACTGTAGGCTTCAACAAACCTAGGCAAGAAGGGTGTGGTGTTTGTGTTCACATCTTGCTCCACAACTGTCACAAGCTTTGGATTCAAACTCTTCACCATGTGAAGAAGCTGGTCTCGTTCATTCACTGTTGAAACACTCTCATCAGGCATGTGATGAAGCTGGAATGCAAAGTTCACCACAAGTGCTTCACCAGGATGACAATTTAGCATTTCTGGGGTGACAATAGAAGTCCTTGATGCCACTGCTTGAAACTCAAATGGCAAACCAAGTACTTCTGCTAGTTTTTCTAGTCTTTGTCCTATGATTTGTAGGCCTCCAACAGATCTTTGAACAGACTCAGGATCATCTACCCCTGTCAATCTCAAATGAGGTGGTTTACTTGACCTTGAAGCAAGTGTTTGGATTAGATTTATGTATTGATTTCCTTGATTGATGTCAAAGTCTATTATGTGAATCTTCATGTCATCTTTCACTGCTTCTGTAATTGCATTGTTAGCAGAAAGAAATCCGAATTTGAAACATGGGCAAACCTCAAACAGTATCTGCATAGCAGCTAATCGATCCGATGAAGGAGGTTCCTTGCATTTAAGAGCTTTGTAGATGCTTTTTCCGGATTCGGCCAGGCGAGCTGCAAGTCCCTCAACCATATAGGCTGCAATTCTTTGAGAAGGCTCTCCTTGAATTGAGACCATCTGCCGGAGATTATTTATCATGGATGAGCCTTCCTCTTGGTTACCTTCTGAAACTGCAATAGCACATTCATAGAGCAGTTGCTTCGCAGTCCGAGATGTTTGTGATGTTTCTTTGCTGCTGCTGATGCAGCTAATGTTGGAATCTGAAGATGAATACTCCTTTGGTGAGTCATGGAGCGGCATATTCTGCACGGAATCGGCCCACTCAGCAATTTCAGGGTCAATTTCCATGCTTTGTGCTGCTCCAACTCCAAATATGTCTCCTTCTTCCTCTTCATCAGCATCGCTATCCTCAAGCAATGCCCTCTCCAATGCTTGTAGTTTTAATCTCATTTGATCATTGTCATTACGTGAATCCAAGTTTCCATTCTCCATCAAGTCTGATCCGAAGTTGAACAGATAAGAAGCATCATTATGCCTTGTTGATATGAAAGAAGTATCAAATGGGTTATTAGCAACCATAGAAACTCCTGAACTAGCTCTAGGCTGGTAGAAAGAGACTCCATCAGGGTGAATTGAACTACCAGAGATGCCAGAACTAGATGGTTCTATCAGTTCTTTCATCTGTGTGTCATGGAAGTAGTTCTCATAACTGTTGTTTGAGTAAGTATCTGTCATGTACATGCTTCTATGCTTATCAGGACCAAAAATTTGGGAGGACAAGCCCTGTCTAACATCAGTTCCATTTAGTGAGTAGAGCTTAGCATTTTCATAAGATGTTGGAGCTAGCTCAGCAGATCTAACTAATGACATGATTGCCTGTTATTCAGTTCCGGCAGAAATCTAGAATGTATAAAATACATGACTCATTAGCCAGATATAGAGACTGCAAGAAATCAAACTCTCCAAAATATATGCGGAGGGATTTGTTTACTTTAAGAGTAAGTCTCCAAGACTTACATTCACTTTGTAATTTATAATAAAATATAAATTATTAATTGAATTTTGTTGATCCAACCGTTGAATAAACTATTCTTATTAAGTAAATCACATTTATAAAATTTCCGTATAATTTAATAATCACTTAATATTCCATGAATCAACTTTATTTCAATAGAATTTATATAATCTACCACACAAGCAAATATTAATTATCAAGATGATGTATTTATAAATGTTTGATTTTAAAAAATGTTTGTATATGTTATCACCATGATATTATAACATAATTCAACGGTTAGATTAATTTAATTTATGTTTTATTGAAAGTTACACAGTGGAGTAAGTCTTAAAGACTTATCGTTGAAGTAAATGGATCCCTCCTCCCTCTATATATTTTTCATTCTCACCTTGAGAAGTGAACTAGGCAGAGCCCCTCACTGATGAAATCTTGATGAACTTCTGCAATGACTGTGTCCTGATGGGAGAGACAAAGGAGAAGAAAACATACTCAGATGAATCTTTCAAGTAGATAACACAAAACTAACATCATGTTTTAACCAGATGGTTGATAGCATATCATGTAATTTAATTAACAAAAGCTACTATCTAAAAAAGTAATGGTCCAGATTATGCAGATTTCTTACCATATATAAAATTGAATCATAATCAATGGAAACAGGATTTGATGCTACATGATTCTTAGACAAGCCACTATGGTTGAAATTATTCTAGTGCTTGCTATTTATTGATCTCACTTGCCCAACCAATAGAAGGAATTCCAAACTTTTTTTAAGGGGATAAAAGTTTGTTATTAGATTCAGTCAAAAGAGTGTTGACATGGAAGCTGCAATTCCACTCTGGCGTAGCAAAAACAATTGACATGGTGGCCACGTTGAATTATTAAATAAAAACGTGTGTGCTTTGTGTCCATTTACAGTTCAACACTATGATCTTCTATCTGCAGATACTAGATCCAACCCACATGCATAACAAGATGCATTCATGAAATCAAATCAAATCAAATGATCTGAAACAACGAAATTAAAATTAAAATTAAAATTGATCCATGATTCTTTCTTCTGACATTCAACTAAAATCTTTCAATCATATCTGCCAAACTAGAAAAAAAATGAAGAACTCTTATGAGGTTGCAAACCAGTCACTCTAGCCAGAAAAAAAATTGTAAATAAACTCCTACTGCTAATACTAATTAGATGTAAAAAATAAAGAGACCCTGCCATAATCTAATTCCAATTGTTTGAAATTTCTAGCCCAAAATGAGTATATGGGTCAACTGATTTAACAGAATAGGCCAAACAAAAACCCCTTTGGCTATACAAGAAAAAAAAAACTTCCTTAGAACGTTGAACTTCAACAAACATGAGTATGAAGAGAAACCAAGGTTTTTTTTTTAACAATCACATGCATCATACTATATAACATGTATCATTCTGCAGCTGATTGAATATCAATTAGTAGGACTACAGTAGAATAAAGCAGATCATATAAATTTAGGAGGTAGAAATAAAAGATCAATCACCAAAGAGATGAAGAGCACCTACTACAATTAGGTATCAAGAAGTTGACAGACCATAACAATCTTCCTAACCTGTCATTTTGTACCCAAAAACATATGAAGATGAACCTCAGAATTGTGTTTAGAGAGAGAAGAAAGATGAGCATAGGTCTTTGACTAGTGTCATGGATGAGGATACAGCCAAGCCAAGATGGCAAGACTACTGCTTGATGATTTTCTATATAAAATATTTGATGGATTGGGAGTTGATCAGGTTGGTACAAAACCAACAAATAAAACAAAAGCGAATGTTAATAAGAGGGAACTTTGAGAACCGATATGCACAGTAGTCAAATAACTGTATAGAAATGAAGAAAATCAGCTTTATAATTCATAATAATGATTCAACCAAAAAAATGGAAGTCATTTAAAGGGAATTCAGCAACCTAATTAAATATTACATTCCAGGATACTTTAAGGAAATGTTTAACTCTATTTATCTATTTATAGTATATAAATTCTGATGAAATATAGTGTTGTCATGGAAATAATAATTCTTTTTTATACAACATAATTTTGTAAGCAGCAACGAGCTATCTTTATTCTACCATTCATAATCATTCTTTGATATTCAACTAATTTCCATTATAGCTATATTTACATCTTCATTAATCTTAATAATTGCATCAATTATCATAAATTTTGGTTTTCATGTATAAATTTTTACTATGCTAAAATATATTCAATAAAGAAAATTGAAAATGATAATATGATGGATAAAATATGTTTAAATTTTCTTGGTTGAAATTAAAAAAATACTCCCTCAATTTCTTTTTATCCATCTCCTTTCTGAAAAAAATTTGTTTTTTTTATCTGTCTTTTTAGAGTTTTAAGAACTCATTTATTATTTTTTTTCAACTATACCCTTGCCTAGGGAATGATCAGACACCAATAGTATTAATAAAAATTTAATTTAAGATGGGGATAAAGTAGAAAAGTAGATGTAAAAATGTTAAATCCGAAAACATTAATTGTTTGTTTTTAATTTATGTGATTTAATTTTAAAACACTGATAAAAATAAACAGAGGATAGCCAAAAGTATTAATATTTTATCTACCATCCATGACATTTATTTTATGTACAAACTAACAAATGGATAGCAAAATTGAATATAGCAATAATTACTATCCTGTTTTTATCATATCGGTACATTTTAAAAATTATATATCATAATAAATAAATAAAATTAATAATAACATTCGAATAAAGCTCTATACAATTCTAAATTAAATTATATTTAAAATTGTGTATTTATCATTAAAAATACAACTTTATTTTAATCTTTTCATGTATTTTTATTTTTAATTATTTAATTTAAATGTTAATCACAGGTGCGCATGTTTAAATCTAGTTATATATTAATTTGAAAAGTTATATTCTTTCCTAATGTAGTTGTATTTTTAATGAGTTAGTGATAAAAAAACATGAGATAAAGATAAATATAAACAAAAGTGTTGGATTAAGTTTCATTATTCTCACTCCCCCACCTAAATATATGTTATTCTATTTAACATGTTTTTATAATCAATAAGTCAATGTAGCATAAATTTTACCAAACCTGATCCCTCAATGAATAGATCCCAAGTCCTTTCTTAAAATATTGATCCATCAACTATATGAAGAAAGTCTTTGCATTAGGCATTAACATTAACAACCATTAAATTCAACTCTATCCCTAGACGAAAAATTTGTTCATCAACTCATTTAGAAACCCCAAACACATACGTGAATTGTTCTCTTGTTCGACATACACATTGATCATATGAAACGAAATACTAACATTAATTTAAATATATAAATCATACAAAAGTATTCAAGATGTAGCTAGAGAAGGAATGTGTTACACCTAAACCTAACAAAAAGAGAGTTTAGTTATACATTTTTATGTGGGCTACTTCAAAATTAAAAGAAAATACCAAATATCAATGGAAAATGAGAGGAAAAGAAAGGAAACCAAAAGAAATCCTTCATCTTCAAGCTTCCCTACGGTGCTGGAGAGCCTCCTCACAGTACTCTTAGCCTCACATGGATCAAAGATGTCATAAAATGACCTAAATCCTTTTAAATGACCTTTGAGGTAAAAACTAGAGATGATGCAACAATGTCATCGCTCGAGAGGATTTCAAAATTTTAATGCATTCGCTCAAGCGGTACAATAGCCTATTGAGCATAACCCAATCTTAAAATCTTGATCCGATCGTTCAAAATGAAAAGATAGATGTTATACACCTTATATCAAAATGTGAGCTCGATCCAACGATGAATGAAGTGGAACGAGTGGATTTACTATTTGATGCCAAAAGCAAAAATGAAGTACTCTTACTTTTTCTCATCTTTTCTCTCTTAAGGCCTCTACAACTTATCAAAATATATCAAAAATAATTTGTGAACTTAAATTTATGGTAATGCTTCAACTAAAAATAATATGGAGAATTTTCTTATTAAGTGAGCAATTAAACATAAATTTAAAGATAAATTTTACATGGATAATAATCTCAAAACGACATTTAACAATTATTATGCCCTCGGTGTGTCCCTCGGCCTCTATTTGATATTGACTCCATTAGCGATACCAATTATCATGGGTTCTACAGGGGAGTAATACTGTGATGTGTATATTGATATCAAACGTCATGTATAGCTATCAATATAGGCCTAAGGATACTGACACTGATATCAAGCCCAAATCATTTGTCTCCTAGCCTATTAAAGTGACTTAGAGTTACTTTAATAAGCTAATATACATAGGCTCTTTATCTTTTTATAGGACACTGGTATTGTAATATTTGCTTCTAAAATTTTCAACCAATGTAACTTTTAACTATTCTCGGATGAGATCTCCTTTTGTAGTGTGAGTTTTAGAGTTACACATGGTTTTCAATGATTGGTTACGACGTTTTGATTTTGGAGTAGTCGTCATTCAGTATGCGAAGGGTCACGCATGCATGCCTTTGTGATACTGTCCGTTATTTGGCATCTTCCCCTAGGCTCAGTTATAAAAGAGGGCTCGATCACATGTATTTCTCATAGAGGAATGATATCATATAGTTGTTAATTTTTATATGTATGATGAATTTATTAATCCTATACCGAACTAATAAATCCTTAAAAATTGTTAATCATGCTCATATCGGTCGATTTAACTATTTCATCATTTGATTTTTGTAGTTCTTGGGCCAAACTCAAATGGTAAGTTTTTGCTAGTCGTACTCATATTAAATGATCTTAGTGATACTTATACCGGGTGATTTGTTGTTCATCGAGGTTTAACTACCTATGTTCATATCAGGTAACTAGTTTCACCACTCGTTGAGGCTAAGTTACATTAATCATGCTCATATTGAGTGATTAGTGTTATTGCTCGTTAGAGCTTGGCTAGCTATGCCCATGTCAGGTAACTAGTTTCACCACTCATTAAGACTAAGTTACTAATCATATTCATACTCAATGATATGTTTTATTGCTCGTCAAGGTTTTACTAGCCACGTTGATATCAAGTAACTAGTTTCACCAATTTTTGAGGCTAAGTTACTAATCACACTTACATTTAGTTATTAGTTTTGTCACTTGTTGGGGTTAAACTAGTTATGCTCATATTGAATAACTAGTCTACTTACTCGTTGGGCCTGAGTTACTAATCATGTTCATACCAAGTGATTAATTTTGCCACTCATCAGGGTTGAACTAGTTATGCTCATATCAGATAACTAGTATCACCAGTTGTTAGGGATAAGGTATTAATTACACTTGTACTAGGTGATCAGTTTTGCTATTCGTTAGGGTTAAACTAGTTATGCTCATATCGATTATTAATTTCACCACTTATCAAAATCGACTGATTAGCCTTATATAGTTATGCCACATAATAAGGCTTCAACTATCTCATTTGGCTTATATTGCTCAAATGAAGTTTAACACAAATAGTAGTCTTCAAATCAATACCCTACTTCAAATAGATTATCAAAACATAGATGTATCATTAAATTCTTTTTCATTAACTGAACATACATCAGGCTATACCAGAGCATTCCTCGTTACAACCTCCTTTAGAAAAACCTAGTGTTAAAAAACCCTAAGGTAGTTAAAGTGGGACATAACGATCGAAGTCGAACACTCTTTTCTCCTTTGAACGGGGTGGTTGATCTTTATCCCGATTCTTTTGAGGGGTGTTTTCATGCTTAGGCTTCTCTTTTAGGTGATGAGGCTGAGCCTGTGGTAATGAAATGCATCTCCTACCGTATGTACTTAATAGCTCTCTTCTTGAACTATTCCAAGGTCTAGGTGGGCCTATGGCAACAAGATACATCTTACTAATTGACCTACGTACATACACTTAGTTGTGATAAATACAAACAATCATAATGATAAGTGATTTTTTAAAGTAAATTTTGGTTTCATTTTAAGCTAATTTTGAGTCATTTATAATGGAATTTAGAATCTGACCAATAAGTGAAATAAAGTTATATCTTTATTATTATCTTTAAAACTATACTCTAAATCTTTCTCATCAAAATGTTTTAATATAATTATTTTAAGAAATCGTGGATATAGAGAAAAGACGTCAAATCACGTCAAATATTTATATGAGACGTGTTTTTCTTTTTGTTCTCTCTTTTATCCGTGTGCTTCATATTGATAGGGACTCTAAATAAATTTTATATTTTAGTGTTTGATCTACCAAGGTGGTGGAAACTAAAAATTAGATAAAAGTCTTGGAGGAAAAAAGAATAGTCTTATTCATTCACACTAATTTTAAAAGTAACGCTTTCCCTTACTAATTTGTTAATGACATTTTTTTATAATGGTTAATGACATTTGTTAAAAACATTTAGTATAGTTTATAAATATTCAAAGCTTAGCTCGATAAGTTGCTTTTGTATGATAAATATCTTTGATTAAATATGTTTGTTTATTGACTTTTAGTGAATATTATACCCAAGGAACAAACCCTGTTGAAGAAAAGACAATAGCCGAGAAAAAGCAATAGCCAAGCTTCTGGCAGGTGGTAAGCAAATGGAAAACTCATCAAAGACTTCAATTGAAAATTAATGAAAATAACTCGATATTCTTCTGAACTTTACCCCGAAATTTCTTTCATGTATAGGTATAGGTATGTCTTTCTCCCATTATCATAAGCTATAACTGTTTATTCATAAGTTAAAAATATATCATGTGAAATAAATATACTGCTGTATAATAAGAAGTTATTAAATAAATTGTATGAAAATAAGAATTTTAATATGTATAGTTTTCTCGATTGTGATTGGACAGATAAAACGAATAAACTAAGGGAGTATTTAAATGAAATTCCTATATTGTCCTCCTGCTTGATGCGACACGCCGACATCCCTGGTGACTATTGTGATGGCAATCAAGTCTTTTCGAACAAATAACGCAGGTGACGTAGGATATTACGTCGTGATATGATCACTGTTTCTTTTGTAGGCGTGGAATTTGGAATATGGCGATAAGTGTTTAAAATTTTCTATTTCTATTATATAATAATGGCCAAAAAGATTTTAAAAGAAGTAAAATAAAATTATTGACAAAGTCAAAATTTAGGTGGGTCGTCTTCTTTCATTCTGAGTGGTGGACAAATTAATTCGGTTAGAGATCTTGAAGGGGCGTGCGGGTGAAAGGTGTATAATAATATAAATATAATACGGACTCTCCTCTCTCACTCTTTCGGTGAAACAACATTTCAACAAAGGAGATAGTATAACACCTCTTGTATATTAAATAAAACTTATAAATTGTAAGGTCATCAATTTGATTAATTTAATATGATTTCTTATTATTATGAAAACCACACTAGTTTAATATGATGGGCTATTCTAAAGTATATTAAATATTGAGATTTTACATTCACTTTATGTGTATTTAGTAGGCTCGATAAGATTAAGATAGGATAAAGTTATCGTATCTTGTTCACCATTTATAATTCATTATACAAGTCTGATTTGTAAAAGATTTTAAACTACACATCAAGGTATTTAAATTAAATAAAATCTGCTCAGGTGTTATTTAACTTATTCAATTAAGTGTTTCAGGATATAAACATAAAGTGCACAAGTTACAAAAGAAAATAAGAGTCCATCAATTAAAAAGTCTGCCTTTAGTCATACAAGCTATGTCAATACAAGTCTGAGTAGGATCAAAAACAACTTTTTAAACAAGCTCTTCATAAGGAAAGTCTAGTCCTAGAACTTTGCTCAAGAAATGTCTGGTTCAAGTACGTTCGTCCAGACTTTTGGACTGCTAAGTACTTAGCACGCGTACTTCCTTTATCAATCAAACTCCAAACTTTTGAAGCAATAAGAACGTTACTCTAAGTTCACATCAAACGAAGATCAATGCTTATTTTTTATGATACTCTAAACCAAGTTCTTATCAAGGAGAACTTTTCTTATCATGAAAAGAGAAAAGAGAAAAGTAGACAAGACAGTGCAACAACTAAAGCTCTCATGGGAAGAAACCAATGTAGTTACTTTGTGCATTTCAGAAAAGCTGATAAAGATCAGCTCATGTGTTAAAAGCTTTCAGATAGTCAACTGTATACGTTCTGCACGTTTTAGTTGGAAGAAGAAAGCCAACAGGAAGTCTTTTACTCTTAAGCTCTCAAGGAACACCATTTTAGTGCAAGCTCTGATGTTCCTCATACCAGACCTTTTGTCTTCATATCTCATCTTCAAGGTCTGCTGCTCACAGTGACTAAATCCCTCCAACAGGATTCACAACGGCTATCTCAAAGGCCTATATATATATATTTGAAGGGATTTTAAATCTTGAAGAAGTTAAGACTTGCAATATCTGAGTATCAAATTCAAGAAAAGCTACTTTTTCAAGTTCTTAGTCTTAGCTTTCTTTTCTAAAGCAAAAACCTTCGTTGTTGTTCTACCTCTAGTAGACCTTGGTCTTTGTCTTTCCTACTTAGTGTATCTATTCCTATCTTGTATCTTTTCATACACTAAGTCCTCAGAAACACCAAACATATCGTTTATTCAAACTTGTATTTATGTAAAAGTCTGGTGTGTTATCAGTCTTAGTTTCTGTTAGAAAACAGTTTCGGCCTGGAGAGGATTTTGAAAGAATACTTGAGATTAAGTTAGGAGTGACTTGTTGAAACAATATTTGGGTTTAAGCCAGAAGTGGCTGAAGTTAACAATACTTGTGGCATGGTCTGGTGCTGTGATTGTAAAAGGTGTTTTTATAATAGTGGAAATCCTTCAAGTTTGAAGGGACTAGACATAGCTTCTAAGTTGTAAGTGAATCAGTATAAATTTTGTGTTCTTTCTCTTTATCCCTACTCTTAAAAGTCTGATACAAAAGTATGTTCGCTTACGTTTACCAAGTTTTTAAAGTTCCATAAAAAGAGTCTGAGACTTATTCAGCTCTCTTTCTAGGTCTGACTATGAACCATCAATTTCTATATGGATAAAAGACTCAATTAAGAATGGACAAAATAAGATAAAAACATGTATATATTTTTTTATGGAGTGTAGATTATTATTATATTATATTTTATTATAATAATATTATGATTGACTATGGGTTTATCTAATTTATATCCTATCCACCAAATGAGCAATTATGATCTATATAAAAATTGATCAAGGCATGATACAATTTCCTATAGCAATACCAGTACTCAACCTATGATATCTAATATCAACAATGACACCCATGATATAAATGGTAGTATGGTCCTATATCGATGGATAAGGCTGTATCGATATAATCGAGAAACACTAGCACTTATCAAGACATATTGAATGGAACTTGTAAAGGTGATGGGAATTAATACGCCCGTGATAGTCATTCTCGTAAAATACAGAAAAGTACTAACATCCTCATCATCACATGACCCACCCCTTTGACATATATAAATATTGGATATTCATTATGACTAGTGTATGCTAATTCTAATCATATATAAATATACACTTTACTAATTTTAGCATTAAAGTGTCTTTGAAGATTATACCACAATTTGCTTTTCATATCGAAAGGACATCAGTTGGAATTAATGTCTAGTCCTTTTCTTGATCCTCACTGGACTTGAAAAGAACTTACCAAATCCTTACCATACAATGATATAAGTATGAACACTAAATTTTATTTATTTACCTTGATAAAGCATAAAATCTAAAAGTTTACACTTCTATTAGTTTTTGAGGGTATATAATCTATACAATATATAGCTCTTGTCCTAATGGTCAACATATAAAACAATATGAGTCTAACCAGGTGGTGCTTTCTATTCTTAATGATTGAGAATAAAATCCTCAATTATTTGATTAAAGAATAAGATGTTGAGTCACCATGTTCATGTTTATGTTTAAATGTGCTATATAAAAAATGATTTCAAGATTTGGTTAGCTATATTTTTAGTTTTGATTTTTAATTTTAGTCTCTCAAAAATATTTTGTTGATTTTAATATTTTTTTTAAAATTTAAACATTTAAAAATGATTGTTATATTATTAATGTTTATGACATGTAGAGCATCTTAACGTATCATTGTCATGTCACGTGTCACCATAACTAGCACCATTCTTATAACATAATAATTAAATTTATCTTGATGTTTGACGCATTATAAATTTATTATAATAAAAATTATTTTTAAAAGTTATAAAATTTTTAAGAACCAAAATCAACAACTATTTAGGGACTAAAATCAAAATTTATTATATTTGTAATGACAAACAAAACATATTTAAACTTTTGAAATAATTCATTTCATTGTTTTGGACACAATTATTTATTTGGTTTCGATAATCTAAAGATAATCAAATATTTTAAGTAAACTTGACTGTACATAGTGTTGTATTAACTTAATTTTTATATAAATTAATTGGTGACAATAAATTAAGAAATCCAAAATTAGATATAAAATAATCCAATAAAAAATTATGAGAATTGATAATATATAGTAATACCTTCGTCTCTAAATATAAGACTTTTTTTTATCTAATTCATGTATATTAAAAAGTTAGTTAATTTAGTTAAAATCATTAAATTTGTTAAAATTTAAAGTAGTGTTTTAAAATTTCCCATCATTCATCATTAATTTTTCTCAACTTATTTGCTCTTTATTTAGTCTCTCTTCACTTACTAGCCAATTATTATTAGAGAGATAAATAATCTAGTTGATGTATATTATTAAAAGTTGTATTTTAGAGAATTTTTTCTGAAAAAGATCTTATATTGAAAGACGGACGTAACATATGCTAAGATTGTGAGAAAAATTTAAGGGTTTTACTAAACACTCTCTTTAGAAAGAGTAAGAAGTCTTAAATGTGATGAGACTAAATAAGATTGTCTCTAATTATATGAACGATAAACCTATAATTAAAAAAAAAATAGGAAATAATCCAATAACTTTTCATTTATAATATTCAAAATCTAAGAGTATATATCATAATTAATTTTCCACATAAGCAAAATATTTTAAAATTATAATATGATTTTGATAAAAAAATATTAAATAACATAAAATTAAATTGTAATATATTTTTCACATTATAAATATAAAACTTAAACTAACCTAAAAAGATTTTTGGTAACCAAAAAGTGATTTGTTATTGGACAAGGATAAATCTACAAGTCTACTTATTTATACGATATAGTGACATTACGATGTTAATAGTTTATTTTTTTTAGCAGAAGTTATTTTTATTCAAAAAGATGAACATTTATTGAGGGTTTTTAGTTGTATAGTGACTGTTAAACTCTTAACTTATATTTTAATTCAAAATATTTAAAAAATAAAAGAAAATGGTTGTCATGTACACGGTATGGGAGGAGGAAAAAGTGTATGTAGTTTTGTGTGAAACGAATCAAATGTGTCATCAATGGTAAGTTAGGAATAAAGGGAATCATTATGCAGTTGAAATTGCATAATGCCTCCAACGATTAATATCCACTTGTTTTATTTCTTAATAATATCAAGTCTTAATCATCTCCTCCCATCTTATCCAAATATGGGTAGTTGGATCGCAGTATAAGCAAATAATGATAACTCAATTATAAAAACCATTCACTACTTAGCTTCGTCTTTAGATCATTATATACCCCTTCATTTTCTCTCAGACTGTAATGTGTCAGATTCTTTATAATTTTAGTTTAAATAAAATTTAGTATTTATTTCAATCTTAAATTCACAAATCATTTTTTTTATTGAATTACTGATTTAAGAATTAAGTAGAAACTGTTTTTTTAATTGAGAAATACAATATATATTTACTATATACTTTAATTTTAAAATAAACAGAAAAAATCTCAAATAGAATATAATAATTATAAGTAGTCACAAACTTAGTATCCATTTGGCACAATAAATTTATATTTTTTCAAAAGCTATTATAATTATTTGGTAAACATAAAAAATAAGGAGCTTATAACCTTTGGAAAGTTTTTTGAGGAAACTTATGACTTTTTAAAAATTATAAACTTCTTTATTAATTGCTTCATTATAAATTTTTAATCACAACTTTCATTTCTCACTTAATTAAAATATTTTATGTCTTTTAAAATCATTTAATACAATTTAAGTTAATTATATTAAATAATTATATTTAAATAGAGACTCTAAAAAATATATAAATATAAGTTATAAACTACTAAAAAATCATAAATTATAAGGTTATTTTACCAAATAATTTTTTATGCAATAGGCACAAACTTGTTTAATTATGACCGGACTTTATCCTCTAGATTTTCATTGCACATTTACTAATCTTTACCTTTTTAAAAAACTGCTTTAGACAAATGTGATACGAACATTTCAAGGCAAATATGACCTGCAAAATATTCATGGATCAATCAGAGTGATGAGTCATCTAGTTTTTTTCCCCAAGGACATCTTAGAAAACAGACAAATAGTTGTTAACTTATTCTCTGTGTTTGTATTAAATAAAAAAAATTCAATTCTAAATGGAAACAAGTAATGTTCGAGTTAAGAAAATCTATGATATGGATATTAATTTTTTCAACAGACGCATTTTTCATTAAAAACAAATTGAATTCAAGATTTAGGTTTCACCCAATACTTAATTTTAAGGCTTAAATAGCTTGATATAAATATCACCTATTTAAAAGTTTGATTTAATCTATATAGAAACCTAATTTAAATTATTGTTAATGAAAAGACAAACAATTATATATTAAATAGATCAATAAGTCTATTTTAAATAAATTAATATGTCTCTAAAAGGCTAAGAACCTACATTTAATTAACAACTTTACATATTAAATATGATTTTAACAAATTTTAGTTTTATAAACTATAATTTGTATAAAATATTATGTGTATTTATAAATTATAATATATTACAAATTATATTTTTTTTATAAAATTATATATAAAAACCTAAAAAAAATTAGTCCGACAAGCTAAAAAAGTTTTTATAAAAACATGGACCTGACCTATTTAATTTAATTTTTTTAAAAAAGTTTTAACCTAATATTTATATTAAATATATTAGACTAAATTAGACCTTAAAATCTATATAGGGTTCCTGAGTATTATATTTGCAGCTGCGTGTATATTTCTATTTGAAGAAGAAATAGTGGAGCATAGTATTAAGAAGAAATAGTATAGTAATTAATAAAAAGGAGGCTATGAAGAGCGTATTCAAGATTTGAGTTGTACCAAACCACATTTGAACTATAATCGGCATTCACATTATTATTTAAATTAAATAAAAGTCGTCTGGTCAAAGAAAGAAAGCACATGGAAATTAGGTTGTTTTGACCATTAAGCGTTCTATATTTTGCAGACATTCATCTACACTGCTCAGTTATTAACGACAATTACACACATTCATCCAAAACGACGCGTTTTTTTTCTTTGGTGAAGACGCGTTTTCCTTTCGTAATTATTCTTTTGAACACTCCCTTTCCAGGGTTCTAAGGCCCATTTAGAATGGGCATACCAAGTTGAGATGCAACCCAAAATTTTTACACAAAAAAATATATAAGATCTTGAAAATGAAGTGAAAAGTACATATTTTTTTATCTTGAAAACTCTAAACAAGAATTTGGGCAGCAAACTAGCTTACTTAAGATCAATATATATATATATTGTTGCAAAACTACCTTTTTTCAAAGGGAGTTAAATTTTCATCTATGAAAAGAGATTGAGATATGAGTGTCTAATGAGTTATTTAGATGTATCAAGTCTTGTTTATTGACAAGAATAATATTAATTAAATGAATACTTAATTTTTGGTGTACACATAGGATTAGACTGACCACTAACAATCATTTAAGTTTAACTAAATTACAGTAATATCTTCTTTTGTTTTAAAAATAAACGAGTTCAAAAAGTCCTATGCCATATAGTAAAAATCCTACAAAATTCAACAATCTAAGTTCTTTGATTCAACCTTACCCCTATATTACTTATATAGGGTTTAAAGGACAAGCATAATTCAAATATTTTTCTATTTTATTAGTTTTTAATTATAGATAAGAAAGAGCACAATAAAATGTAATAAAAATATCTTCTTTAAGATAATCACTCTTACTTTAATAGACTAAGTGGCTTCTAGATGCTTCCAACACTTGTTAGTGCATGTTTGGGACCTAGCAAAATAAGGAAGAGTTGACTAGGTTGGTTATCATTTGGTTGGTCCACTAGGAGGTTAGGATAGATCTGGATCTTGCTCGTCCTTGGATCTTCAAGCAATTTCAAGCTCATTTGCAATTACAAAAGCAATTCTCCTTCACTCTAGGTGAAGAGCGAATCATGTATAGGCATGTTTTATGGTTCTTAAACTCTAAAATTGGAAATAGGAAGTGTTAAGAAAATGGAAGCAATTAAGAGGTAAGAGAGGAAGGAGATGAAAACACAACTCTCTAGGACTCTAGAGAAAGAAGTTTGAGGAAGTTCATCACCATTGTATAAAAACAAGATAAAAGGCTGAGAACTCTTAGGTTTCTAGAGAGAGAAAATTCACTCTAATCTTACTAAAAATTCAACAAATGAATTTTATATGTAATTTTAGGGGGGTATATATACTTCCCCTAAATGTAATTTTTGGACTTAACTTATGTCATCTTGTTAAAGTTTCATCAAGACTCAAAACATAAAGATACGTGGTTTAAAAGTGAACTAAAGCAAGTATATGATCATAGAATATCCAAATGTCTATCTAAGACTACTAATGGGCTTTTAAAAATAAAAAATAATCTAAAATTTCAGTCTAATACTATAATAAAAATTCAAGTGATCTACACTTTATGAATCCTCATAGTTGATCTTATGTTAGCTAGGTCAAATACCCTTGAGAAGATTGTGTTGATCGATATAGACCCGTGTTAACCAGACCAAATAATAAAATATGTTTAAAAGAATCATTGATGTGAAATGTTTTTGATCATTTACCCGTGTTTCTCAAAGGATTTTGAACGTGTTTTTTGTTTTTGGGTAACATGTTTAGTTAATGTCCAAGTTATAGCCTTTTAATTGGGTTTTAGGCCCCAACCTTTTAAACAGGGCGTTTAGGATTATCCAAAACAAAAACAGGTAGTAGTTTGGGCTTGCTCGATCAGGGGGAAAAGTGTCCAATGGGTTTCTTTGATTGTCTAATTTGATTTTGACAAATAAAAAACAAATGTCCAATTGGACCGAAAAGTTATACATAGTATTGTTTGGTTCGCTGCCTTTTTAATGTTGTTCATTGAAAACTTAGTGATCAAAAGATTCAAAACATACATATTTGAAAAAAAAAATCAAAATATATAGATGATTTTTCTCGACAATATACATTGAGTTATGATTAAAGTATTTTTGCTAACAAAAGGTTGGTCAAGAGTGAACTTGTAACCATAAAATTACATGTTCAAATTTCATTAACATAAAAATTTTTGTTAGTAGAAGATATATAAGTATTTTTCTTAACGTTTAATAGACCTTGAAGTATATCATAGCTCTCAATATCATAGCTCTCAATATTCAACCCATCAAATTTTGTTTATAAAAAAAACAATTAAAGTGTCTTCTCTCTACAATCTTAATATATGATTATTGTTGTTCATAAACTGGATGGAAAATAAATCAAAATAGTTGTGTATTAGTTGTGAAAGAAAAAAGGAAGTAAAATGTCAAAATTTATGGAACATGAAATATATTATTTTAAATTCAACAACATAGGAGGCCGTTACCAAATTTTGGAATGCATGTAAAGCATTTTTAAAGTAAAATAAAGAAGAATAAAAAGTGTCATATTTCATAATACAAAGAAAAAAAAACTTTTTTTTACTCAAATAATAGGGAGATAACGTGTAATCTGACCTCTTATTGTAAACTGTTTTTTATACACTACATAAGATTTTACAAAGAACCTTAAAATTCTCAAGAGGACTTAATTTAACTTGATGTTATGTTTAAGAATAAGAATTAAATATGGGGATATGTTTGACAAGGTAATAGGTAGGGATTTAAATTAATATTTAATTTATTTTATTAGTTTAAAAGTTTGTTAGTAAAAATAATCTTATTTAATAAATGAGTTTATTTTAGTAGTTTGTAACAGTTTTTTTAAAAATTATTTGAAGTAGGATTTGAGTTTATAAACTCCAAATTTATTTTATTTTTTTATTTTTACCCATTGTTATATTTTAAAAAAAATCATTCATATCTATTATAAACAAATATATCTTTTATATTATTTTTTACATTTAACAACTAATTTTTACCTAATCTATTTTAATTTAATCATTATATTATTAATTTAAACTTTAAACTAATTTATTATCAACTTTAAAGTTAAGTTTTCAACCTAATTCTAAACAATGGAAACAAATTAAGCTTGGTACACTGATTACTCAATAGCACTTCTACAAGCTACTACGGAAATAAGTAAAAGGAAAGAAAATCATATCTAATAGGGATAAGGATAGTTATAATTAGGTTGTTAGGACAGTGCATGTACAGGAGAGTTTTTTTTTTTTTTAAAGAGAAATGTGTGCTTATTTTATAAAACTCTTCTCTTTCTGAGAAAACAAGTTATTATTTTCTTAAAAGTAAACTGAACTGAATACATTCAACGCTTTCTCAAACAAGGCTTCTTTTTTGTGCTAGACCTCGTTTTACTATTACACCTTTAAAATCTGTGACTTTGCACAACAAATTAATCTGAGTGTTAGTTGATAACTCAATTACAAAAGCATTTTTATTTCATAATTAGTGTTGACTTTCTCTAATGTAATGACTAAACCTGATTTCTAAGAAGCAACTAGAAATTGAAGAGGCACTAAATCTGCTTTGATACAGAAGACACCTTCAATAAAATCACACCCAAACTCTTCATATTTGTCCAAAACATAGCAAAAACCGATTTAAAAGCAAAGTAGTTTATTGAGAAAAACTATGAATAACGATAAAGAAAATTAGGGGCAAGAAACACCAAGAAAATGTAAAACATTAATTTATTTGGCCCTTAAAAACTTTTTTAGTTGATTAGTATTGGCTTTTTTTTTAAAAAAAATGTTATTGTTTTGTTTTTATTGAACAATTGAGATATTTTTTATGCATTGTTTATAGAATATTATTGACAATACTTATATTAATTTTCCATTGTTGAATTTTAAAAAAATAAAATTACATAAATTTCACCTAAAATTAATTATATTACATCATAAATTATATATCGATATGTTTATTGAGAGTGAAATATTAAAACTACTTAATTATAAAATTCTAATAAAAGATTTGACAGCTCAAAAAATTAAAAAAGTCATATAAAAATTATTATTATTTGTATATCATATTAGATCCCCAAAATTTTTTTTATTGAAGATTTCAAATTTTGTAGACACAACATTTCCGTAGAAAAAAAAAAATGAACGAGGAGAATAGCCAAAGCACGATAACTTTGAGGAGAAATCTTCGCCAAGGTATCACTGTAACTTATTCTAAAAAAAACTCATGAGTTCACTTCATAGCATGGAAATTTGTTAGGATAGAGTCTATGCAAGCATTATTATAGTTTATACTTATACTCTTTGTATCATCTTCTATTTTTTGTAGTTTTAGAAAAGAAAGCCAGCTTTTTTGAAAAAATCTCTTTCATGGTTATAAATTAATTAAGCCAATTAAATTATGACAAAAATAATAATTAAATGAAATTAACATAAAATAATGACATATATCTTACAATTAAAAATCAAACAATCAATGGTTAATTTAAACAACTACGTTTTATTGTCAATAAAATACTGAAGAATCTCAATATTTAATAACTTCTGTATACGATTCCGTTTTATGAGTTCTTTGATTAAAACATCAAAATTTACAACTTTCATGTCATAAAAATAAATGATTCCGTTGCCTCTCTAGTATGACTTACTGCTTCATTTGATATTCTACCAAAAATGATTAGACAAACACATGACTCAGCAGAAGCATTCAACTTGAGATCAACGGCTAATTAGTTTGTGAATGAAAGAACAAGTGGGAGGTTGATTTAGGTTTATATATGATGTATCATATGAGAAAAACTTTTCTTATGTGAGAGTGAGAGGAACGAATCTGAGTTTTACAATCATACAATGGATGATTAAAATTAATAATGTGAGTTTTTAAAAAAGTCATGTGACATTTTAAATGATCATGTTACTTTGAAAAACTTTTAATCTCAACCATCCATTGTATAGTCATACGGTCCAAATTTATTTCTTTTACTCTCACATAAGAAAACCTTTCTTATAAGATACATCCTTATAATATATATATATATATATATATATATATATATATATATATATATATCAATTTGACTCTATATTATTAGAAAATAATGCCCCAAACTCAACCAAAAATCAAAAGATATAAAGGTTGACTAAGTGGTTTATACTAACCATATTCTTTGTTAATTTGAGACTTATCTCAATATTTTAATATATTTTGTCATATCAAAACTGGATATTTGTCCGTACGTAAAGTTTGCCAAATTAGACATTTATAAATATAATTCATCATTTAAGATAAGTCAAACTTTTTTTCCATATTAAAAAATAATAAAATCTAACTCAACTAAAAATTTAACTAAGGGTATACAAAAATACCATCATAAAACTTATCTTTAGGATGTTTTAATTTGCTTGGGTTCTTGGAATGAGGTAGGTAAGATGTCATTTTATTGTATTGCTATAGTGTACCTTCAATTTATTTATGCTAAAGTGGACAACAAAAAGAGGCATGAAGCATGCCTCGTGTGTGTGTAACTACCATCCACATGATTTGTTTGTAGCAAGGAATCAAGAGTAGAATGCCTTAAACCCTCAACATAATGACGGCAAATTCACTTAATTTGATTTGAACATCCCACTCACGTTTTAAAGCAAAGGCCACATTATTTAGATTGTGTTAAAAAATAACAAATGATTAAAATATGTACTAAACGTCTACACCAGAATTTTAAGTGGATATTTTATAGCAACTTAGCGTAACATATTTTACTTTGCTTTATTTTTGTCTATATATTTCCTTTCAGATATAAACATATTTATTTACTTTTATTTATAATAAAATTACTTATATTCTCTAGTATAACTAGATTAAAAAAATACTGTTGAATTTTATGCACTTGGAGACTAATGTAAAATGCTGTTGAATTTTAGTCAACTTTAATGATTGGGTTTTAAACAACTAGTAACAATGTCCATTGAAATTCATTATTCATGAATGAGTTTAGGGCCACACCAAAATAAACAAAGAGTGAATATGACATTGTGCATGTGTGTAGTAATTGGTGAGCTTTTATCCTTCCCTTAATGTGTAACGTAGATGAATATCCCTAACAATCAAAGGTGGGCGACTAATAGATTAGATCTAAGCAAGCATGTGACAAAGGAGTTTGTTGTAGAAGTCAACCAATTTATTTTTTTTGCTACCGGGAAAGACATCTCAACAATACCTAAAGTTACGGTGTTTGTGTAATAAATGTAATTATAGAAAGTTTTAAGACCCATTTCATGTCATGGTACATATTTATGAAAGGGGATTTAAAGGATGATTATTATACTTACATTGTGATGAGGAGACAAGGTCGCCGTCAATGGTGGTTGATGTGGCTAAGTTTGATTATTACAAGGTTAAAGGTAACAGAGGTGATTTGAATACATTTGAGGTAGATCATGCAAGACCTTCTATTAGGTAACACATACAAGAACATGTGCAAGTAGAACAACATTGAAGAATACTCTAATCTTGAAGCAAAACACTTATATGACATGTTGATTAGAGTTGCTAAAATGGATCAAGTTTATCGGGCTAGCTTGAATTTACTCATAAAATGGATGGATTTGGTTATTAAAAATGAAAACCCCCCCAAAAAATAGGTTATTTAGCTTGACCTGATAAAACCTAAGCTCGAACATAAAAAGCTCGAACGAGTTTGGGTAGCCCGTTAAACCAATTTTATATTATGTGTGTGTGTGTGTGTATATATATATATTAATACTATTACTAATTTTATCTTAATAGAAATAAAAACTTTATAAATTATGAATGTTGTAAAATAATATAAACAACTTGCCAAACCCAACGCCCGAAATGGGTCTGGTTTAGGCAATAATATTAAAAGCCCGAATTTTTCTAAGCCTTTTAGTCTGACCCTTTAAACTTCACACCCAAGTCGGGCCCAAACCAGTCCAGGTCGAGTAACCCATATTGACAGTTCTAATGTTGGCTACAACTTAGGCTCTGTTGTATGAAGAATGTGTTGATTATGTTGAGCTTAAAGTTGGAATATAACATGTGTGGGGGAGGGTTGTTTTAATCGCATGGTGCAATTTATAGGTGACTTAACGCCAAGTGGCAATCAAATGCCTTCAAATATGTACCATGCAAAGAAGTCTGTGTTTGAGTTAGGGTTGTGTTGTGAGAAGATTGATTGTTGTATAAATGGTTGCACGTTGTTCCATGGTGAATATACACATAAGAGTGTTACTTATTGTGTGGAATGTGGAAAAGAGAGTTGCAAGACTTTGAAACGGAAGGGTGAGGTAAAGAAGATAACTGTGAAACGAATGTGGTATTTACCAATAATACCATGCCTACAACGGTTGTATTCCTCATTGGCTATAGCTAACCACATGTGATAGCATTATGAGAATCAAAGAGAATAAGGAATGTTGTGTTATCCTTAAGATGAAGAAGCGTGAAACTATTTTGATAGGAGTACCCCGACTTTGTTGTTAAACCTCATAATGTTAGGCTGGGTTTATGTTTGGATAGATTTCATTCGTTTGGTGCATATGGTAAGACCTACTCATGTTAGTTGGTTATTTTAGCTTTTACAATTTACCACTTGAAATATTCATGAAATGAGAAATAATGTTCCTTTCTATAATTGTTCTCGATCCGGATAATCTAAAAATCAAAATTGATGTTCTTATATGGATGTGGTACTGTCCCTATACCCAGCCACCCTTACTGTTGTCCTCTAAGTTGCTTTATTCTAAGTTGTTGTTCAGCTTATTCCTTCAGGTACTCCTCCCCCATAGGCAATGGAAAAATTGCCTTTAGCGACAATTCTATTGCTAAATAATTTTTTTAGTAGTGAAAGAGAGTAAAATTTGTAAATTCTAACAAATATAAAATAATGCTTTTGAAAAACTAATATAGTTAATAGATAAATCAAATGATTTTAATTATATTAATAATTTTTTTAAAAAAATAAAATTAGTGAAAGAGTTGAGGGGCGTATGTAATATGAGATGAATATTCTCTGCTAAAGTTAAAGTAGAGAAATAGGAATTGGAACTGACGTGGGTTTTACTGATGGGCTTGGAAGTTGGTAATGAAAGCCCAGATTGGTGAAATTGCAGAGATTGTTGGGGTGAGGAAGCATTGGTTAATATATAATTAGTAGAAAGAATTTAAGAGTTGATAAAGCAAAAGGGAGAAGGAACAAGGGTAAGGTAGCTATGAAGTTAGGTGAAGTGTCGTTATCTTGTACCACTATCACAAGCGCAGAATTGGCTGAAACCCCGAGACAAGAAAGCCACTAATTTGCCAACGAACCGTACTTGGGTGCTCCTTTCATTTTTTAATTCATTGAGCCTACCTATGCCCATTAGAGCAAGAAACTCAACTCCTATCCTTATGGGTTACTTCACCCTTGTCGGATTACACCTCAAACTATTCTATGAACCTGCAACTCAAGATACATTCAAAGTATCTGCATACTTATTAAGAAACATAAGTGACAAATTTAAGTAATTTTTCACGCTTTTCAATTTTTTTATTGAAGAATACTCTTGAGTTTATATAAAAACATATATTTTTATTATTTTTAAATTTAAAGTAGAATGAATTAAGATTTATGAGAACTCTCTTAGTATGAGAGAGCAAATCCCTTAGTAGTAACACTTTTCTACAACAGTTTTTCTTTATCTGTAATGTAATAAGAGAAATTAATGTTGTGAATAGCACAACTTTTATCGGTTACGGACCTTGTGACATATGAGCAGGGTAAGTCCCTGATTTCTTGGTTCTTCAGTTTGTAAAAAAGTCAAATGGGGAGTGACTTTGGAACACAACAACGTTTTGCACGGTTTAAATTAAATGAAGCTAGCATCACTTGTAACAGAATATATTTAATAAGAATGACAAAAAAGGTAAGCTGAGGAAAGTTAAGGTCTGCAAGCTGCACAAAGATATATATGTAGTATGTATGAGACCATGAGATACACAACTAGCTATGTGTACGAAAAAAGAGTTGGATGGCAAGAGTCAAAGTAGTTTGTTGAGGATTTTCATGGTCACTATTACGGTTAGTGTTATGATGATGAAAATGGTGGGTTGGGTTGCTTAGGTTACGTGGGAAATTAAAGGTGAGAGAGAGAAAAAGGTATATTATGGTTTTCATTATAAAGACACTATGTTTGCCTGTGCAAGTTAATTTCCATTCACTGTTTGAAAGCTATTTCAAACCCTTCCATTCTTCTCCCACACACTCACAAGACCAACAAACGCATGAAAAAGAAAAGGTATATAGTAGCATCATTTTAACGGTCTATTTCTCTGTTGTGGTGGCACCACTATACACATTTTGCTTTGAATCAAGCAACAATATATATATTTTTATATAATATATAATTGACAATTCATGATAGATACACCACAATGTTACCTTCTTATGATTCCTTTAACAAACAACTTCTCTTGAAACATGACCCCTCGAACACAAAATTACTACTTTCACTTCATGGGTCACGATAGCACGTTTTACCTTAAAACATGACATTTACTTCATTGAACCACAAAAAATATTCGATTGATTGATTAGTTCCTTTTCGGATTAATGATATTCTAGTTGTGTTTCTAATATATACCAAGTAAGTACAAAATAAATTAATTCTTAGGTGTAAATTGAAGTCAAGCCAGATGTGTTAAAGTTGGCTTCCCTTGTTTAAGGTTTGATAAAGTATTAAGAAAAATTGTTTTATGCTATATATATAATAAATACAGAACAAGCGTAAAGTATTGTTAATTAATTAAGGTTGTTTTGGGTAACCAAGCTTTGTCGTGTTGTTATCTTAATTTAATCTCCACCCCTTTTTCTGGTTGTTTAAGATTGCATTTCATCCATCACAGTTGAACCTTCAAGGGTTCTGTTGCTGTCATTTTCAAATTTGAGAGACTACCTCAACTATTGCACAGTTTCTTCTTAATTTAAACTTTACTTAGCTAAGTAATAGTCATTACCCATTAATTAATTTGGACAGGTCATCTTATTTCCATCTTAAATTAGTTTGATTACCTTGGTGGGTAGCCAAAATGTATATAATTAAACTTTTGTGAACCATTAAATAGATAAATGTATTTAAAATTGGCTGCACCAAAAGTAATGTTTGAATTGAAAATTCTTAAGGTGGTACGTATGGTTTATAAATTAAGAATAATGCTATTGGGAATAATAGGTCAATATTTAACTTTGACAGTATGAAAAGTTACGTATAAATGTAACACTACAAAAGGATTAATTTATGATGATTATCAATGAATTAAACGGTTGCAAATTGATGCATATGACTGGACCTAGTCTTACCTGTGACCGGGCATAGTTAGTTATGTGCAGCATTGAGCATGGTTTTCAAATCATAATAATGACAGAGGAAGACCCAAATATTTTCTAAATAATTGCTAGAAGGTTGGGTTTTCAATTCAATGTTTAATTTCTGACCAAAAAAAAAAATAAAAAAATTCAATGTTTAATTAATTATTTGCCCTTTCCAGTTATCATGTTTCTTCCTCAAAATCAAATGTTTCTCTTAGCAGACACCTACGTCCACGATATAGTTCCCACTGTGGATAATCCCGCGGATCCAAGAACTTGGTCCATTGAGACAAATTAATAATAATAATAATAATAATAACATAATTAAACTTTAAATTAAGTTTAAATCACCTAAAAAGTTGTTTTTCTTTTAGAAATGAATGCATCTTTAACATTGAAAAACATAAAAGTGTAATATAATATTTTCAATATTTTTTTTAGTTTAAATGGTTGATAAAATTTTAAAAAATATATATAATAGAACTTCTCAATAATGTTTTTTTTCCTTTCATTGCTTCCAATATTATTACATGAAAAATATGCTTATAAAAATATATAACTTTTATATTTTGCACCTTATAGTAAAATATGCATATCCTTTTCACAATGCAAGCCTTAATAAAATAAGGAAGTGTGTGTTTACCCTTTCACAATGCAAGTCTGTTCATGACAGAGAGTTCAAATTAATTCAGATAATTAGTGAATGGAAAATATAACTTTAATTGGTAGTATTTTATGAAATTGAGGGAGTGCAAGTGCACACAATACTATTTTTATGTTTTTATTTAAAAAGAAGAATTGATTGATAGTTTGGATTAAAAATTCATATTCCACGCATATATAATTATTTTGGTAATTTATGAATTAAGCTAGTTTAAAAGAGTTTTAGTATTTAAAATAAAAGGAGATAACTTTTATATATATATATATATATATATATATATATATATATATATATATATATATACACATGGAATATATCTTATGAGAGGTGAAAGTAAAATAAACATATTTGAGCCGTATAACTATATATGGATAGTCATGATTAAAAGTTTTTTAAAGTCACATGATCATTTAAAAATTCACACAACTTTTTAAAAAACTCACATAATTGATATATATTAATCTTGACCATATATGATAAAATCTAACGGTTTAAGTTTATTACTTTCACTATCACCTAAAAAAGCGTTTCTCATATAATATATATATATATATATATATCTTGTAACTGTTGTTTGTTTCTCTTTTCCAATTCTTATTTTTACTTGTTTTCTTTTTGGTATGCACGGGCCTTTTATGTTTCCATCTTCTGAGTCTTGCATTAAAAATAATTGTTGGAGAGCTGGTCTTGGCATGTTGATACTCACAGTGTAAATCAAATTAAGGGCCTTTATGAAGTAAGAGCTTTTTTTTTTAATTCTTATGAAATGAATATTTTTTTTACATTTTTTATTAAATATAAGTAATTAAATTACATGTTAATTTGTTTATATGATTTTGACATGTCCAACTAACCATTAATACACGACTTTGGCAAGTTAAAATATGGCTTTTAATAATTAAAGTTGATTTCAAAATTATCAGAGAAAATAAAGTTGTTGAGGTTTTTATTATCAAAAACTATATTTTAACCTAGCAGAATAATATATTAATAAACAGTTGGACATAAGTTAATGTATAATTTAATTATTTATATTAACAATTAAATAATTCAAGTTGAAAATAGAAATTAAAATCAAATATTTAATAAAAGAGATATAAAAGGAAAAATATATTTTATAAGAAAAAGATCTTAATTTTATACAGACAAAAACATATTTAAATCTTAAATTAATATGTAAAAACTTTGGAAGAGTATGGTGTAAAATTTAATTTAAATGAGGCAAAATTAAAATATTTTTCAAAATTTAAAGTAAAAAAATTCTTTGCCTGAACAAGTACAAAATAATTATTGTTTTTTTAGTTACATAAAAGAGCTCCTACGAATTAAGAACATGGTTAGAGACAATTGATTTGTCTATAATAATTTTTTTTCTTTTTATGTAATTTCGAATTAAAAAAACTTTTTTTTGTTACCATAAAAAAAACACTTAGTGACTTAAACTAAGGCTATGTTAAAAATAATACATAGAGAAAGGATAAAATTATCAGGAAATAAAGTGTGATTGCCTAAAATTTACATTTGGAATGATATACACACACACTACTACAGGGTTTATCAAACTGAACCAGAATTATGTGATTGACCAAAAACATTAGAGAGGGGCAAAATGGTCAATGGGCTCCTAAAATCAAACCTAATATACATAACATAATGACGGCAAATGGGTACAAATGTTGAAAGTGCAGAGCCAAAGTATTTAGACCAGATTCCAAACAGAGGAAATTACGAGCTTAACATACGATTAACAAAATCAAATACGATCAAAAGTGAACATATCCAAAACCCAGCTCCTTTATAGCCTCATTTGTATCTCTCCACAAAGTCTCCTATCATCCTTTTAAGTTGAAAGTGTTTTAGATTTAAGATTTGGAATACTTTATAACATCATATGATAAAATTCATCCACGTGTGAAATTTATTTGGAAAAAAATTATTAGGTTTAATATCTGTTTAGTATGTAGTTGAAGAAACGAGATTTTAAAAAATAAAAAATCTAATGATTAATATTAATTTTTCATTTCTATTCGAGACAATCAAAATTTCATTCGACGGTAGGATTAGAAATCCTCCTTGACAAAAACTCCGTTTGAGAGTTCTTAACTCTCAAGGAAACAAGTCTTTAATGTTATTTGTTACTCAAGAGGAATAAAAAGAAATACTACTTGACTCAATTACTTATTGGTTTTACTTTCTTCTTTTAACTTTAATTTAACGTGTTTTTGACAATTTTTAGAAATATCATAATTTGATTATTATGTTTGATAAATATTACAATTTTATTTGTTAGTGTTTGAGGTTTTTTTGGAAATCTGTTTTTCTTTTTATTTATCCTTTTAAATAAAATAATTTTTTATCCGATTGTATAAGAAATAAAATTGTGAGATTTAACCCACATAAAAATCAAAATGAGATAGTTTAGAAATTTCAAAGACCAAATCAAATCAAAGTTAAAGAATAAATATGAAACTCTCCTTTTTTTAAGGTGTTAAACTAACCTTAAAATAAAAAAAATATTTTTTTAGTAAATTGCTAATCAATTATGCTCTATTTCCTAGAAAAGACAAAGTGGGTTAACGGGTTAGGGTTGGATTCGAGCTCACCTAAATACAAATTATGCTAGAAAAGGGAAACATGTCAAGAAAGAGGGCTCTGCTTGTTTAGGCATGGGCTAACTAGTAAATTCGTATTTTGTGGCCTAAAATGGGTTGAGCAATGGGTTGAAAAATTTGTCCCAACCTATCCTTTGTCTCGTTTTGTATGGACCATTCTAACGAGTTTGTTCCATTTTGTTACCCCTGCTATTTGTCCCTCTCCGGACGTTAAGTTATAAGAATGGTGAATACTTGAGATGTGATTCAATTGTTGAATTTATTGTATCAAAATGAGTGTTCATCCAAATAGTCCTACATAGTGAAAAGAAGAAATGGATGAAAAAACATTATAAATATGAAGAGTTAGTTTGATCATTTTCACCATAAGATAGCTTTTGTGGTGTACTTGGGACTTGGGTTTGTCATGTATCATGAAAAGGTTAGGAAGATCTAGAAAATTTAGAGTTTGTAAATTTTACCCAAAGACTTTAAATTATCATAAGGAGGAGGTTTATAATTTTCTCCTGTTGAATATAAGTATGGTGTGTTTTTGTTTTTAGTGGGCGTAACATGATCCACCAATTACCATTAGATATCGATTTAATATCCAGTGAAGTAATTTCAGTGTTAGATTACTTGATGAACATATGTTGATGTTAACGGACAAACTGTAGTGAATTTTTTGATAGGAAGATAAGTATTTGATTTCGTGGGGTATGAAATCTCAATCGGTTAAGAAACACATTAGAATATTAGTTACTTCACTTTGTGCTTCAATGTTTTTATTTGACTAGCCATCTGCATGGAATTGAAGAATGAGAAACAAAGGGAGACAGTTTGGAAGTGCTTTTCTTGATGCTATACTTACACGCCATTTGAATTAATCCTTCAAGATTAAAACTGATTTTGACACATCTCTCCTTCTCAAACAATTTTTCTATAAAATTCAGATCCATCACCTTCTATTCAACCCCTCCTGTATCTTCCCATCAAAAAAACATTTTTCAAACAATCTTACATCTACTACCGTAGTCTATCAACTTCTATTGCATATTTTTAACTTTATAACTATAATAAAACGTGAATTATAGGATAATTCCATTCTCTCTTAACTAAAACTATTTTAACCTATATATATATATTTCTAATTTTAAACACTTATTTTTAAAATAAATAAATTACTTTTTAAAATATATTTTAATTTATATTTTAAATGTATATATTTTCAAAATATTTTTAGGGCATATTTTTGTATATAAGATAAAATAAATCTTCAGAGGATGAAAATATTTTACTATTTAATTCATGAGACAAAAGAAATTTTACTGTTAAAATTATATTTTTTAAAAAACTGTAATGCATAGAATTTTACGCATGCAGCTTAACATAAAATTTTAATTTTAAATTATACAGTAATAAAATAAACTGAAGACTTTGGAATATATATATAAATTTCGTGCAATGGCTAACTCATTAGAAGTATTTTGTTAAGGGAGTTAATGTGTGAGTTGTTAAGTTTAAGCCATTCAACCTATTCAATTCCTATATAAAAAATAAAAGCTTGATGGTGGAAAACAAGCTTTGAACGAACCCAAAATGGAAAATTTTGGAAGTTTTAAATTGCTGCACCTGCCATCTAATAATGAACATTAGCCAAACAAAACACGCCCCTTAATTGGTTACCGCGCGTATCCAAATTATATATACAATGATAGTAAAGTGATATGATAAAAAATATGAATAATTAATTAAAATTATTCAAATCAAATCAAAAAATAAAATTAATTTCATGAATTGCATTCTACTTTATTTAATTTTATATCTTTTATCTAATTTGATATCTCTTATTTAATTTGATATTTTTTTTATCTAATTTAAAATCAATTTTTAACCTAAAATTAAATCGTTAACAATGAAAAACAAAAACACACGTCTCAATATCAATTCGTATAATTCCTAAGGTTATTTCCAAAGTTAAGATATCTCCACTCTTTTATGTAACATGAATATAAGACCAATTCACCTACACTAGCGTACAATGAGAAAGATTGGGTAACTATTTGATACTTTAGAAAATGATGAAAATTTTTATAACTAATACACACATAATATTGGATTTAGCATGTGTTCCTTGACGGAATCTAAACCCAAAAATGGCATGAAGTATTGGAAGAATTTTGTTTGCTCTAAAAAAGGTTACAATCTTGAAAATGGTAAAGAAGTCAAACAAAGTGAAACAAATGTAAGTGTAGAAAAAGAAGACTTAGCATAGAAAGACGCAAAGTAAGAGTTGGTTTCAAATTAGTGGAAGGTAAATATGAGATTGTTAGATTTCATGAAAGTTATTCACATCTGATTTGTTTTGAATCGGGGTTTAGGATCCGGTGTCGGGACAGCCTCAAGAGTAGAAGATTGAATGGAATTGAAGACCGGTTGTGTGTATCCAATCTCTATGATCCGGCCTCTATGTGTGTGGAGGTCGGTCTTGTTGTCCAAGAGATCCTTCACACCGACCTCTCTCGTTGGTATAGGCGACAGGTGGTGTCACCTGTGAAGATTCTCTGACGCTCAAGTTAGAAGATGCTCAAACAGTATAATAGCAAGAGAGAGAGCAAGGACAACGTAACCTGGAACATGTATTGCAACATGTTACTTATAGTCGAGCGTGGAAATGAATCGTTAGGTGTTAGTGGGCCCACTGGTTTTGATAACGTGTATAAAGAGTTAATCTGAGTGTGCCAGCATTCAGAGTGTGTCAGGAGGGTAGGTGAATTATCAGTGTACTTTTCTGTCACATGGGTGGAAAGGTAATCACTTTTTCCATAAATCACACTAGTGATTGTACCTACTCCTGTCGGTGGATGAAAGGGACATACTCCACTGTGCAGAATGCCTTCTTCATTATGATATTGGAGCGGATAGACCACCCGGTATCTTGGATGTCACCTCGAATGACCGGTGTAAGTGCAGTTTGCCTAGTGTGTTGCAGACCGGATCGATATCTTTGACACCGGTTGAACTCTAGGACGGCTATAAAGACTTTACTTCAGGTGAGATCGGATCAGCATGTTCACCAACTAGATCATTATCCTGGGTTACCTGTTGACTTCTAGGAAGGCTGAGTCGGCCTTTTGTCCTTAAAACCGGTATCCAGATCGGATAACCTTGGGGCTGGTATCCAGACCGGATCAACATCCATTTGCTTCTCGAGAAGAAACAATTTTTATGATCAACAAGAAAATTATTAAATACATACTATAGGGTAAATATTGGACCTTAAAAAAATCAATTATCAAAAAAACAATTAGGTGGTTATCAAAATGTTGGATATACTAATTTTAGTTTAAATTAATCTTATCCTTTGATTTGATATGGATGGTCTTATTCGTTGTTCTCATTTTTTCACTATATTATTTTGTTCTTGATACACTTCCTCTCTCTCTCTCTCTCTCTCTCTCTCTCTCTCTCTCTCTCTCCCTTTTTTTCTTTCTTTCTTTCTTTCTTTCTTTCTTTCTTTCTTTCTTTCTTTCTTTCTTTCTTTCTTTCTTTCTCTCTCTCTCTCTCTCTCTCTCTCTCTCTATATATATATATATATATATATATATATCCAATTTCCTTTTTCCCTCAATTTGGTCCTCTATGTTTAAAAGCAATCTCTAAATAGTTATATATGTTAAAAAAAGTAAATGGAAATTTGTTATTAAAATTGGTTATTATACCGGTTTCTATTGGTACCTTTTTGGGCTACCCTCTTAAATGACTTGCAACTTCCATTTTCTTTGTCGATCACGCCCCCAATGACCATACTTATGTTTGATATTCTTCATGTGCATAACATGAACAAATATATAAAAGCAATTCTAAATCGATCTTGAGTTTGACCCTACTTCATTTTGCTTGTGATGTTGTTCGACAACATTAGTAGTTTATTTCAAAATACTAACCTTAAATAGGTCACAATTATCAACAACTTCCCTTACAATAGTGACAACTGTTCCACCAACCACATAATGTTACACTTTTAAAATTTTGTCTCTCTATGATTGGTTCAAGCCCAATTAGTAGGGTTGAATCAACTTGTAAAAGTGGAATTTAATAACATTTTTACTTAAAATATTTATATATTTATATCTAATACATGGACACCTTATATCTTTTACAAGAATAATAACACAAACAAAATTAGGAGAAAACAATCAACTCTGTTAATGAAAGATTATTACAAAACTTTTGAATATTACACTACCTACACATAACACACACAACTTACAACTCTCTTTCATTGTGTTTATTATTGTTGTTATTGTTGTTTCTACATGTTTCAAGAAATAGAAATTGCTTCATTTATAAGCATCGATACATGTTTTCATTCACACTGAACACTCATGTAAATAGAAATCACAAGCACTTTGCACGACATCATTCATTCGTAAAATTTGGCCAAAGCCACAAATAACAATTTGAAGTGGTAAAAAGAAATATAGCTGGACAATTCAACAATTCTCCCTTTCAAGCTACATCTAAGAAGTTTTCATCTAACATGCATTCCAAACAATATCTTTACATAGTTCAAGTTTTTCTCAAGTGACCACCTTAGTAAGCATATTTTTTGCATTCATATTTGTGTGAATCTTTATGAAGGTTAACTCTTGTTGATCTTTTATGTCATGTATCTAATGATAGTGAACATCAATGTGTTTTATGTTGGAGTGATACATTAAACTTTCACTCAAGACTAAGGCACTTTGGCTATCAAAATAAACAATGTACTCTTTTTACATGTTCCCGGTTCTTGAAGAAAATGCTTCAACCACAATATTTCTTTCTTGCTTTAGATGTGGCTATATACTTTGTCTTTGTTTTGGATAAAAGGCCACACAAGCAACCTTGATTGCCAAGACACAAACCTACGAATGTTGATAAGTGTCAATTGCAATGAAAATTACATGATGAATTTGGGTACTTTTGGCATATTGTGTTCATTTAGATATTAATTATGCTTTAGTTGTGTGAATTTTGTATCTAAATGAATATTCCTAGGTTTTATTAAATTTGAAAGCAATTAATCCTAATTTTTGTGTAAATTATAGGTAATCAAGGGTAAAATTAGGAAAGATAAGAAGAAGTGGAAGAAATTAAGAGAAAAACACATTGGATGGACACAATATTATTGAAGAAGGATCTCGCTTGAGCGAGGATTTCTCTTGCTTGAACGACCTTTTTCTTCGCTTGGGCGAGAGTTAGCCAGAGGAAGAATTCCATGTTGCAATAGCCTCGCTTGAGAAAGATTATTTTCACTCAAGAGAAAATGAGCCAGAGAGAAAATGTCCATTTTTAGCAGTCTCGCTTGAGCGAGACATCAAAGACAAAGAAGAAGGGCCTTTCTTTATGATGAAGTAACGTCTCGCTTGAGCGAGAGTTAGGCTCGCTCAAGCGAGGCTCCCTTGATATAAAAAGAAACAAAATCAGATTTCAAGTAGGATGAAGGACTTTAGAGAGAGAAAACAAGGACCCATCGTGCGTGAAGTGAAGTGGAAAGCTACGGAAGCGGATTTCTTTATCTTTTCTTCATTTCTATTTGGTTGTATGTATACCATGAATAGCTAAACTCTTTTTTGGATAAAATGTAATCGATTCAAACCTGAACGTATTTTGGTAACATTTTCATATATGGTAACTTCGTTTCTATTAAACTTTGGTATTTCATTCTGTTCTTAATGTTGGATTCTATCTGATAAATTCTTGAATACGTTTTCTTGAGTTATCAAAAAATAGGTTTGGAAAACTGATATGAATGAAATGCTTGACACATTGCGTTGATAGGAATAGATTCCAATGTATTGAATGCTTTATAACTTTTGAACGTAATGCTGTAAGGTTTCTTAAATGATTAAGGAATTAACATTTATGAGATTTTCTTATGGATTTTATATTTGAGAAATTGATATAAATAAATAATGTATGTTGCATTGAGTTCAATAGTTTTGAATGTTGTATAGGTTAATATATACAGGATACAGATAAAGGAGATAGATGAAATTCAATCCCAACTATTTCTATTGATTTTCCACATTACTCATTTTTGCTAGTATTGCATTTAATTTTCAATTGTTAGTTGTTTAATATCATTTTAATCATGGAAATATTTGCTTTCATTGTAAATAAGCTTAAACAGTTATAAACCGTAAGTTTACATTGACTCTAACCCCTCGTGGAATGACACTCAAACTTCATTTTATTGTACTACAATTGATTTATGGTATGCTTGTCACGAAACACCAAGAAGTATTTTTGGCGCTGCTGCCAAGGGGCGGTGTTAAATTGAAACTCTTGGATAAACTTTTTAAGCGTTGTGAATATTTTTTGTTATTTAGTTAGTGTATTTCAATTCTTTTATCATGTGCTAATTCTTGCTTGAACTTCTGTCAAATTTATGATATTAAGAGGTTAGATTTTTGAAGAGAAATTGACATTTGACCACGGAATAGAAAAGATAGCTCGGAAGAATGAAGACAAAAATAAGAAGAAGAAGAAAAGACTAGAAATAGGATAATCTTCTATCACACCCATTTGTGAAAGTCCAACAAAGCAAGAGACATAAGAGATGGAAGGTAAACAACCAAATCCACGTAGGAGGAACTTAGAGACTATGCTATGCAACAAGGCCTGAGACATTTTTTTAGCATAGCAATACCAACCAACACCAGAGCATTGGAGATGAAGCCAACTTTTCTCAACCTGATTAGTGTTCATCAATTTATAGGAATAGCGAGTGAGGATCCATATACACATATTTCTACCTTTTATGAATTGATTGGGATAATGGGTTTTGAAGAAGGTGACATTGAATCTGTTAACTTGCATTTGTTTTCTTTTTCATTGGCAGGGAAAGCAAAGGAATGACTGAAGTTTCATCCTAATCAAAGTTTAACTAGTTGAAGTGATGTGGAAGAAAAGTTCTTAAGTATATTCTTTCCACTGTCCTACTTTATCAAAGCAAAATTTGATATTTCTACTTTTAGGCAAGGACCAGATGAACCATTTTGTGAAGCTTGGGAAAGATTTAAATCTTTGATAAGGAGATACCCGAATCATGGATTTGAAGACATAGCCCAACTATATATCTTTTATAATGATCTGAGGCCTGATACCAAAATGATCCTTGATACAGTAGTAGGAGGAACCATAATGAATGTAGACGCAGAACAAGGAACAAGAATCATTGAGGTATTATCTTCTATAGATTATCAAGCTCAGCATGATAGGCACAATATTTAGAGGAAAAGGGTGCTAGATTTAGATACAACGAATGCTATTTTAGCTCAAAACAAAATTTTGACCCAACATATTGAAGCCTTAACTCAGTAAATGGCTAAGGTACCTCAATAGTTACGTGCTGTGTAGTCCTCTCCTACTTAACATCAATAACCACTAATGAAATGTGATTTCTATGGTGGTTGTAACATCCTATTTTCATCACAAATAGAAAATAGATATTAATATATATTTCTTGAGAAATAATTACTATAAGTTAGTTTATTATTATCATTTTTTTTAAATTTTGGTATTTATATTTTTATTATTTATTTTTTTAAAATAATAATAATAAAAAAAATAAAAATATTTCTGAATGAGAATTTTAAAGTGACTTAATTAGTATTCACTAATTAAGAAAATTATATTAAGAATTTTTAATATCTTTATTATTCACCATTTTTATTTTATGTTGTTATATTTTTGTTTTTTTACATATTTAAGATTTAACTCTTATTAGAATTTTAAAATAAAATTTTGAAGGAATTAGACTATGGTTCTTTTGAACTTTTTGATCTACATAATATTTATGATTTTCTGGAATTTTTTGAAATTTTTGAATTATTTTAATAAAATAATATATTTTAAATAATTTTAAATTCATATAAAGTTGCTTAAAATTAAAAATATTTATAAGAATGTAAATTTAAATTATAAGAAAATTTTCTAAAATCCATTTCAAGTAGACTTATCTAAAAATTATCGGTTTGAGAAAAATCTTGATTTTTTCTAATCGTTAAAAAATTAGAAACGTATCAATAAATTTTTATTAACAGAAAATTTTAGATTTTTAAAATTTCAGCTTTATATTACTTATTATAAAATTAGTGAGGACTGATATAATATCGCTAAATTTTAAAAAGGACTCATTTTGAATATTTAAAATATACCGAGTGGAGGGTTACTATTTGACTTAATAATTTTGCCGACAGTTACTATACAAAACACTGTGCATGTATGAAATTTTCAAAAGATGCACAATAATCAGGATTAAAAAATTCAAAAATACATAGTATTTTTATATTAAAATAATAGAATGCATAGTAAATTTTTTTCCTATAAATACCAAAGGATTTCTTCTTTAGAATTCACAATTTCAGATTAAGTTTTCTTAATATAGTAGTGCTAGTGAGATAGTGGTGGAAGTGAGAGAGAGAAATAATTTTTTTTGGAAGAAGGTTCTGTTAAAATTCTAAGGTACGAATACCTCACTTTTATATTTTTTGGGTTATTTTCATATCGTTTTTAGAAATATGTTATTATACTGGAAATAATATTATTTTAAGTTACTATTCTGCATAGTAATACTATTTCAATAGTAAATTACTATTTCAATAGTAAATTACTATTCAAATAGTAAATTACTGTTTACTGTTACTATTTACCTTTACTGTTACTATGGACCCGAACCTGGGTGATCTATCCATGACCAGGATGAAGCTTGGGTGAAACTAAGTGGAGGTCCGAACCGACTGATGTTGAAGAATCAGCGGATGAGTTGTGGTTAGGGGTGAAATGCCACTCGAACTCGGAGCTAGCTGGTTCTCCCCGAAATACGTTGAGGCGCAGCAGTTGACTATTCACATTTTACTATTTATCCTTACTATTCACGATTTACTATTTACCATTACTATTTATGATTTACTATTTACTGTTACTATTCACGTTTTACTATTTACTATTACTATTTACTGTTACTATTCACTATTCATTATTCACTATTCACTATTCAAAATTTACCATTTTTTATTTTAAGTTGTAATCTTAATTTTCATCTTGTAATTATATTAAAATGAAATTGGTATGTTTTAGAACTCGAAGACGAGGCGCGCATGGATTTTCAATAACGAATCGGTATACAAGAGGTAAGGGGGAGTGAGATAAGAATATAATATGAAAGATGTGAACATCACTTTTTTATAATAAATAATAAATAAATATTTTTTCTTGTCCCCCATTCCGGAAATTCCGCTCGGAATCCGGAAATGGGTTCCCCACTTTCACCCCACTTTCACCTTCTTCAATTCCATCATCCTCATCTTTCGGGAGGCCACAAGGGAACCTTCTACATCATCAGAGCACACTCATCTCATCTCCTTCATCCTCATCTTCCTCAACAACACCAACGAACAGAACGGACTCCACTTCTTCACCTTGATCTACCTCCAACAGAAGAAAAGGAACCACCAACAGACAGCATCTCATCATCCCTCTCCTCCCTCACAGAACCTTCACCTTCATCTTCCTCCATTCACCAACAGCAAAGAAAAAAATAGAACCCAATAGACCCCAAAAAAAAACATCATCATATTCCTCTACTTTTATCATCACCATCAACAAACAACATAAAAAAAATATAGAGAAGAAACAACACTTTCATTCTCATCTCTTTCACTTCCTTAACCATAAACATTAACCAAAAACCAGTCAAAAATTATAACAAATCAACAACCCAACAGCACCAAAAACAAAAGAAAAGAAATCGAAAGAGAGAGGAAGGGGTCTCCGCCACCAGCCGCCATCTCTGTCGACCGACTCCAGCTCGACCGCCACTTCACCGTCGACCCAGCTCACCCAGTTTGGCCTTCCTCCCCAACCGCGATGATCTTGGCTGCCCGAGCTCTCTCCCTCTGATCTCCCTCTCTCTTGGACCTCCCTCTCTCTCGGTCTCTCCCCCCTCACGAGCTTCTCCGACGCCAGCCTCCACCGACCGACGATCGCTCCCCTCCGCCCTTCACTGGTGCTCTCTCTCTCTCTCGATCTCTCCTTCCACCTCGCTCTCTCCCTTTCTCGGACTTCATTCTCCCTCTCGGTCTCTCTTTGTCCCTCACTCTCTCTCTAACCTTTACTCACTCACCCTCTTACTACCGCCGCCCCCCTCTATGCTTCAATCCCTCTCTTTTCCCTTTTTTAAGATTAGGATTAATTAGGTTTGGGCCTCAAATAGTGAGGTCCATCACCAAGGCTCCCTCTTCTTTTTATTTTTGTTTGTTTTTTTGGTTCTGGGCCCTTAAGGCCCATTTCATTTACTTTTATTATTATTTTAAAAAAAAAAGACTCAAATAAAAAGTGTTTTGGTTTATTTAATAATTTTTTATTTATGTTGAAATAAAAAATAAAAATATTAAATATGTGATTCTTTTAATAAATATCATGATCTTATAAGCGATGTCGTGCAAAATTACTTTTGCCTACATCGTTGTTATTAGGTCTTGAAGGTTTATGCACGTGCGATCTTACTTCGCCTTGTATTTTTCCTTCTTCATGAATCTTCTTTATTATTAAAAATCAAAATTGATCGAAAATAGTTTATATATTTTCTCAGATTTTCCTAGAACTACGTAACCCTGATTTCTCAATACATTTGAAAATACGTAGGAGCGGGAATTAATTCCTGTCGGGCCCACTTTCTCGTTATAATTTTTTTATGTCTCTGTTATATTTTTGATTAATTTTATATAATTAATGTTTTAAAATTTTATTGTCGTAAGGAGGTTAATTTATATGTGACGTCTTGTTAATCTTGTGTTTTAATATTTTTATTAAAATAATATTTTCTTAAAATGAGGTTAATTTAGACGAGACGTCTTGTTAATCTCATTTTTTTATATTTTATTAGAGTATTATTTTCTTTTAAAATGAGGTTAATTTAGACGTGACGTCTTGTTAATCTTGTGTTTTAATATTTTTATTAAAATAATATTTTCTTAAAATGAGGTTAATTTAGACGAGACGTCTTGTTAATCTCATGTTTTTTTTATATTTTATTAGAGTATTATTTTCTTTTAAAATGAGGTTAATTTAGACGTGACGTCTTGTTAATCTCATGTTTTTTTTATATTTTATTAAAATATAAATATTTTTTAAGTTTATGTACATATTAAAGTTAATTTGGATGAGACGTCCTGTTAACCTTTACTTTTACTTTGTTTTATTTTTTTCCTTATAATTGTTGTTTTGTTGAGTTTCTTACTGTCATAGCTTTGTCATTTCTTACTATTACTATCTTAATCTTCTATTGTCGTTATTCGTTTTCTTACTGTCACTGTTTAGTCTTCTATCATCACTATTTTCTTTTTTCTTTTTGTCGCTGTTTGGTCATATTTCTTACTGTTATTATTCAGTCTGTTTTTTCTGTTTGTGTCTGCTTGGTCATTTTGTATGTTTCTTTTCATAAAAGAAGTTAAAATAATTTCTAGACTATTTTGGAATAAGCGCTATCAATTTGAGGTAACCGTTCTATAACGAACAGTTGTGAGGTGCTAATACCTTCCTCACCTGTAATTCGACTCCCGAACTTAGAATTTCATTTTTCATAACCAGTGTTTTAAAAGAGGTTTTTCCCGATATTTTTATTCTAAAAAAATATTGGTGGCGACTCCCTGTTTTCTTTTCGAAAGGATTTCAGAAAACCCGTTTTACTTTTAAGGGTCGTCCATCCCGTCACGATCCCGGTCGCGACAGATGACGACTCCACTGGGGAAATTTTTAGAGAGTCAAGCCAATCAAGTTGATAGCGCATATTTTTAAATAGTCTATTGATTATTTAATTTCTTCCTTTATTTTATTTATTTATTTATTTTTTTATCAATGTTTGTATGTAGTTTCTGTTTTGTATGTATTTTGCATTTATTTTCTGTTAAATTCTGTATGATTGTTGAACCCTAGGGTAGACGACTTTGTGTTATTATTCTGTATTTGTTCTCTGTGCAGGATAGGATAAGGTACAGGTATTGAATGCCCTTTCACACACTACACTCACAATTATCACACACTTATGAGTGGCGCCCTATACCCGGGCCCCAAATAAAGCTTAAGTTAGGAGAGGTTGGTAGCGGTGTCGTTTGGGATGTACTTCCCATCCGGCGATCGTAAGAACCTCAACTAGAGTTCGACCTTTCATGATGTACGCACCTAGTAGATCCCCTACTGTTGTGGTTACATCATGAGTAGGATCTTGGCTCTAGTGACCTTTTAGAAGTCTAGTACAAGCCACCCAATGTGAGGAGTCCCTGTTAGATAAGCTATAGGTACCAGAAAAGACTTTCAGAAAAACCTGACTTAAGGCACAAAAGGGCAGACTTTACTATACCTTATCTCATTCTCGCTTTCCCTTTAAATCCAAATTGATGAACTGCTTACATGTTCAAAGGGTTACTTTATTCAAAAAATGACTCACTTTCTTTTTTTAAAAAAAACTAGTAATCCTTTAACAAGTGAATAACTCCCTCTCTTTTCGTGTACTTCTGAGTCTTGGGTTATAAATCTTCCCAATCGTCAAAACAAAAATGAAAACAAAAATTCTCTTCAAGTAAAGTATTGACGATGTTTGGAAGATCCATGACCCACATGACTTTAGTTTCACATGAGTTTTGCCGACCGCTACTTCTCAAAGTGAAAATGTTTTCCAATAAATTAATAAGGAAGTAACGGTTTACAAAACATGACAGTAGCTGATTTTTTTCCTTTCTCTTTGTTCTTGCAGGAAGTTGTTTGGAACTTAGCAAGTACCTTTGAGCAATATGGAAATTAACATGAGATCCGATAGTTGTGACACAAATGTAACCGAATTGAGAAAAATATTACACGTTAAGGCCAAGAGGATTGACATGGGTAGTCTACAAACAATGGGGAGAAAATTAAACCTAACACAGAAAATGGCTTTTACAAGAAAGTATGGGAGGATTCTAAAGCTCTTAGAAGTGGAAGTGCAAACTGAGGCGATCACTGCCTTAACACAGTTCTACGACCCACCTCTCAGATGCTTCACATTTAGAGACTTTCAATTGGCCCCATCTATTGAGGAATTCGAACAAATCTTGGGGATGCCTTTGGAAGGACAGATACCTTACCGTCATCTTGATCATCATGCAACTGTTACTTCTATCGCCCGTGTTCTGAAGATCCACCCTGAAACTTTAAGGAGTGTACAACTGAATATAAATCAGACCCCCGGATTCACTCGGGAATTTCTCGAGAAACATATGCAGGTCCTAGCAGAAAAGGAAGATTGGGAAGCCTTCATGGATACTCTAGCTATTACCATCTATGGTGTTGTCTTGTTCCCCAACATTGACAACTATGTGGATTATGATGCTATAGCTGTATTCCTAGCTCGCAAGCACAGGCTTGAGAATCCTGTCATAGCTGTATTAGCAAATGTGTACTGCACTATGGATTTCTGCCACACACAAGGTGGAAAGAAGGTTATTTGTTGTTTACCTGCTTTGTATGTATGGCTCACATCTCATGTTTTCCACCAAGTCTGTAAGGCCGAATGTCCGGTTTCTGATCTGAAACTATGTCAATTAGCAGTGAAAAGTGGCCGTGAGTGGGCCAATCATCTTGTAGGGCTCACAGCTGAGAAAGTCAGATGGTATCCCCAATGGTTAGAAGTTGAATCCATCATTCATCACTATGGAGATTACCCAAATGTTCCCCTTATTGGTACGCAAGGATGTATCAACTATAATCCTATCATAGCCAAGTGTCAGCTAGCTTATCCTTTGCTTGGACCACTTGATAAAGAGTCTCTCACTCTTTTCATCTTGTATTACTCAAAGGGAAGCTATGTCTCTGTCATTCAAGATATAGCGAATGCATGGAAGAAAGTCCACCGAAAAGGAAAGGAATTAGGGGCCAGGAGCCATGCTGTCAGGGAAGAATATCATGAATGGATCTTGAATAAGATCTCTATTGTTAAATTACCCTTCAGAAGTCCCTCTTATCTCCTGGAAAATACTCCTGCTCCATCACTTGTTATGGAAGATAAAGCAACCAAGGCGCTAAAGACCAAAATAGAGGAACTGACTGCCAGGAACAAGAAGTTAGAAGAAGACTTGCTGAAATGTCAACAAGAATACACCCTTCAAAAAAGGGAAAACTTAGAGAACAAGCAAACCATTGAAGAGATTAGAAAAAAACGAAAGGTTGAAGAAGACTACATGATAAAACAAGACCAATGTCTTCGAGCGGCCAACTCTCAGCTGAATATGAAGAGCAAACAAAGTGATACCATCTTGGCTGAGAAACATCTTCTGAAGGATATGTTGGCACAATCCAAAGAAAATGAGCAGACTGTCATGGTGCAAAAGGAACTTCTACAGTCTCAAGTCCATAAATTGGAACAACAGCTTAGTGAAGTAGTGGAGGCTTGTGAGCAAGAAATAAATAGGGAGCGATAACGTGCCATGAACATTGAACAAGACTGTCAAGAGACCATACGCCTCTTGGAAGCTGAGTTAACACAACAAGATGAAACTGTTCACTTGTGGATGGATCGTTTCGCTAAACTGGCATACCTGGCTAACGGGGCTCTAGAAGACCTCCCGTTTTTACTCAAACAAGCTGAAGGAATTGCCAACCCTATCAATACTCCTAGAGAAATTGCAACGTTCTTAGATTACTGCAGGGGACGAATTTGTAAAATGAGGGAAATGATTGCCCGAGCTAGGAATGGCTGATTTATTTTCCTGCTTTGTAACCCAGCACTTTATGGCAGTAATGTACTTTTTTCGAGATGATGGATCCCTTTGTCTTCACAACTATCTTATGTTAATTTCCATTTAACGCTTTACTTAGTACTTTTGAACGTGACGTTCTGAGGAACGGTCGAAGGATTCGTCAAGTTTCGACATCGCTTCCCGCATAATCTCATTTTACTTGATTTTATTGTTTGCTTATTTTTCCAAAATTTGTATTCCTTTCTAAAGGCAACACGGGGACGCACCCTTACGGAACCCGACTACAGAGGAAGCTCATGGCTGAAACAGAACAAATGAATGAGAACCTCAAGAATGAGAATAATCAGCTAAGGGAACAAATTGCAGAACTAACGAAGCTCTTGGAAAGGAGGACCACTGAAGGGGGCCCTTCTGCGGGAAATGAGGAACAAACACCTACTCCACCATATCCCCTAGGTTTTGGTCTAACATCGGGCCAGGCTGTAAATCCCACGGCAGTTCCCCTCACTATTAATGTTGGGAGTCCCAATCAACCTGCTGATTCCCACACCAGGCCTCATGACTTGCCATATGGTTATACGCCACCACACATTTTCATTGGCTCAGACAGTAACCCTGTACCCTTTCCACCATACGGCTTACCTCCCGGATATTTCCCTCCTCTATTAATCAATTCCCAAGATGGCAATACCCTACAGTGGACAAGCCCCCAAGCTTCAAACCCTACCCAAATAACCATTCCGCCAGTCAACCAAACCCTAGGTCCTCAAACCACCCAAGCTCAAACCACCCAAACTCAAACCACCGTAGCTCAAATCACCCAAACTCAAACCGCCCAAGCAACTCAGCTAATCCCCATCACCCAAGCAACAACCCAATCACAAGGTCCGGCACAAAACACTAACCTGATAAACCAAGCTTATTCGACAATGCCTTTTTACCCATATTACGGTTACCCGTATGGATACATGAATTCTTACACTGCCAACCCGTGAGATGCGACTCAAATGATAAATCCGGTTATTGATCATGGCACAACCACAGAGTCCCAGCAAAAGGGGAAGATAGAGATCCTGGAGGAGCGATTGCGGATTGTGGAAGGTGTGGAAGGCCTTGGCTTAACAAATGCTTCTGAACTCTGCTTAGTCCCAGATGTCATTATTCCACCAAAATTCAAAATGCCAGACTTTGACAAATACCGAGGGGTGACTTGCCCTCGAAATCATCTTACAATGTATTGCCGAAAGATGGCTTCCCATGCCTCCGATGACAAGTTGTTGATACATTGCTTTCAAGACAGCCTAGTTGGGGCTGCACTCACTTGGTACACTCATTTGGAGCAAACTCATATTCGCTGTTGGAAAGACCTGGCGGATGCCTTTTTGAAGCAGTACAAGTATAACTTAGACATGGCGCCTGATAGAATTCAACTCCAAAACATGTCAAAAAAGGATAATGAGACATTCAAGGAGTATGCACAATGCTGGCGTGAGATAGCCGCGCAAGTAGATCCTCTACTCTCTGAAAGAGAGGTAGTGGCCATGTTTATTGACACACTCTAATCACCTTTCTACGATAAGATGATAGGCAGTGTTTCATCTAATTTCTCTGATATTGTAATTATTGGAGAAAGAATAGAGAGTGGTCTAAGGACAGGGAAGATTTCCAAAAGCCCATTTGGGGCACTCGCTGCAAAAAGATCAGCACTAGGTGAGGGGAGAAAGAGAGATGGGGAAACCAATTCCATCTCTTATGACCAAAGGAGAGCTCAATCTAGACCATTCGGCCCTACCACTTTTCAACATACCAATCACTTTCCTCATGCTCCATACCCACATATGGCAGCCACTACCCATAACCAGATCCCTTATCCCGCATCACCACAATCCCACATCCATCCACCCTTCGTCAGGGCACCGAATCCACAGCCAACCCAGTATAATCCTTTGCAACAGTGGCCTCAACCACCTAATCCCAACCAAAACCAAAGAAGACCAAATAATGAATGAACACCGGTCCAATTTGACCCAATTCCTATGACATACACTGAACTTCTACCTCACCTTATTCGATATTCCCTTGCAGTCCCTTGTCCTGTAAAACCATTGGAACCTCCCTACCCTAGGGGATATGATCCAAATGCACGATGTGATTATCATGCTGGGGCACCCGGGCACTCCACAGAAAATTGTATGGCCTTAAAATATAGAGTGCGCGATTTAATTAAAGCCAATTGGTTAAATTTTAAGGAAGGAATGCCAAATGTGACCACAAATCCCTTGCCCAACCATCAAGGTCCTGAGATTAATGCTGTGGAAGGAGATGAGGAGCATGTGATGAATGTCTCTGATGTCAAGACACCATTGAAGGAGATTTATGCCCAATTATTCAGGAGAGGTTTAATAAGAAAACCTTGGGACTGTGAAAATGATAAGGAGCAGACTATTAGCCACCAAAATTTTTGTAAAGTACTCCAGGGACTCATGGATAGTCATGTCTTCCAAGTCTATAGGCGTCATGACAGTGATGTGAACATGGTTCATGGGGAAACAGGAATGTCAGTTCCTAAACCACTGGTAATTTACTACACCAAGAACCCCTCAACGACTATAAGCCCTATGCATCAGCCTGTCACAATCCAGACACCCGCTCCTTTTGCGTTCAAAGATTCTCACGCTGTTCCATGGAAATATAATGTGGAGGTAATAGCTGAAAGCTCAAAAATGAATGACCCATTTTTGTCAAACATATCAGGGATAGGAGGGGTGACCCGGAGTGGTCGAGTTTACTCCCCATCGGAATTAAGGAAGGAACCAAGTTCTGTGAGTGGAGCTGGTAGTAGTGGAAAGGCCAAGTTGGTCAAAGGGGACATTGATGGAGAAATCAAAAGAGCTGTGACTAATGAAAAAGCTCAAGAGTTTTTGAAATTTATTCGCCAGAGTAAGTACCAGGTGATAGACCAGTTGAATAATACCCCTGCAAAGATTTCCCTTTTATCACTTTTGCTGAATTCTGAGCCCCACCGAAAATTTTTGATGAAAGTGCTTAATGAGGCTCATGTAACTCATGACATCACCGTTGATAAATTTCAAGGAATAGTGGGGCACATCGCTGCTGACAATTATCTATCATTTACAGATGATGAGATACCTATGGAGGGAATGGGGCATAATAAAGCCCTCCACATCTCAGTTAAGTGTCGAGATCACATATTGGCGAAGGTGCTTATCGACAATAGGTCGTCATTAAATGTCATGCCAAAATCTACATTGGCCAAGCTCCCTTTTGATGGAACCTATATGAAACCAAGTTCTATGGTGGTGAGGGCATTCGATGGCACTAGAAGGGAGGTGATAGGTGAAATTGAGCTTCCAATTCAAGTAGGGCCATGTACTTTCCAGGTTCTCTTCCAAGTGATGGATATTATGCCTGCCTATAGCTGCTTGTTGGGTCAGCCCTGGATCCACTCAGCTGGAGTGGTTCCCTCTACTTTGCACCAAAAACTAAAGTTTATTATCGATAATAAACTAATTATCGTTTTTGGTGAAGAAGATTTTCTGGTCAGTAAACCCCTATCTACCCCCTACATCGAAGCTGCAGAAGAGGCACTTGAAACTTCCTTTCAAACTTTGGAGATTGCACATACCACGTATGTTGGAGAAGGAAGTGTAGAAATAAAGGCCCATATGCCAAATGCATCCCTGATGATGGCCAAAATGATGTTACAAAGGGGATATCAACCTGGGAAAGGCTTGGGGCATGGCTTAAAAGGAAGAATGGAACTGGTGCATCTTCTAGAAAATAAAGACAGGTATGGTTTGGGATACCAACCTTCAGCAGCTGACAAAAGAAGAGTAGTAGAAGAAAAGAAAGAGAGGAGGATTGCCCGTTTAGAGGGTCGAGAACCCCGCATTGCTAGAGTCCCCCTATGTGACCTCTACCAGAGTTTCCGAAGTGCTGGTCTAGTACCCCCTGATCGAATAGCTGCTATTGAAGATAATCCCTATGAAGATGGAAGATTTGTGATCCCTTGCTCACCAGACAGAGATCTTTGTAACTGGGAAGCCATCGAGCTGCCCATAACTTTAAATGTTCTATTAAAGTAATTGACAAAACTTTAATGACTTGTTGGCCTCATTGCTATGCCTAAGGCTTTGGGGTATTTTTCTGTAATAAGGGCAAACACATGTTTTTATCATCTTCAGTTTTCATAATAAATATGTATTGAATTCCAGTCCTTCTTGCTTTCCCTATCTTTGTATTGATTCCCTTATCTTTTACTTATTCGTTTTTATTATTCACCATAATAACCTGAATAAATGCAGATCTAAAGATGATCCTCTTGAGAATGATAAGCTTGCAATCCCATTTCATGACTTTGACCACCCGGTTGACTATACTGATGAGGAATATGAGGAAGTTTGTGATCCTTCACCTGAGTTAACAAGGTTATTGGAACAAGAAGACAGAGAAATTCAGCCTTATTTGGAGATAGTTGAGATTATTAATTTGGGGAATAAGGAGGATAAGAAGGAAGTCAAGATTGGTACCTTCTTGAGTAAGGAACGGAGGCAAGAACTAATTAAGCTATTAATAGAGTTCTGTGACATCTTCGCTTGGTCTTACCAAGACATGCCCAGCCTTGATACTAGCATTGTTGAGCATAAATTACTACTGAAGCCAGACTATCCCCCGATAAAGCAAAAATTGTGCCGAATGGAGCCCGAAATGCTTTTGAAAATCAAAGAAGAAGTTAAAAAGTAGTTGGATGCCGGATTCTTAGCAGTGGCAAAGTATCCTCAATGGGTAGCAAATATCGTCCCTGTCCCAAAGAAAGATGGAAAGGTACGAATGTGCGTAGACTATCGGGACCTAAATAGGGCTAGTCCCAAAGACGATTTTCCTCTGCCATAGATTGATGTCTTGGTTGATAACACAACCCAACATACAATCTTCTCGTTCATGGATGGTTTCTCCGGGTATAACCAGATTAAGATAGAACCTGAAGACATGGAAAAGACCACATTTATCACCTTGTGGGGCACCTTCTATTACAAAGTGATGTCTTTCGGTTTGAAAAACGCTGGGGCAACCTACCAAAGGGCAATGGTGACCCTTTTCCATGACATGATGCATAAAGAGATAGAGGTTTATATAGATAATATCATTGCTAAATCTAAAACTGATGAAGAGTATATTGTTGATCTGAGAAAGCTTTTTGAAACGTTAAGGAAGTATAAGCTCAGGTTGAATCCGGCCAAGTGTACCTTTGGCGCAAGATCAGGCAAACTGTTAGGGTTCATTGTAAGCAAGAGAGGGATAGAAGTAGATCCTGACAAGGTCAAAGCGATTCTCGAAATGCCTCCTCCCTGTACAGAAAAGGAAGTCAGAGGATTCTTAGGAAGGTTGAACTACATTGCTCGGTTTATCTCACAACTGACAGCAACTTGTGAGCCGATCTTTAAGTTACTCCATAAGAACCAACCGACGCAATGGAATGAAGATTGTCAAATGGCTTTTGAGAAGATAAAGCAATATTTACGGGAGCTACCGATCTTGGTACCGCCGACTCCTGGAAGGCCACTGATCTTGTATCTGACAGTATTGGATGAATCTATGGGTTGTGTATTAGGGAAACATGATGAAACTGGAAAGAAAGAACATACCATTTACTACTTGAGCAAAAAGTTCACTGACTGTGAAATGAGGTATTCGGTTTTAGAGAGAACTTGTTGTGTATTAGCATGGGCAGCCCGACGTTTAAGGCAATATATGTTAAGTCACACTACTTGGCTTGTTTCCAAATTGGATCCTGTCAAGTATATCTTTGAAAAACCTACCTTAACAGGAAGAATCGCTCGATGGCAGGTTCTATTAACTGAATATGACATAATCTATGTCACCCAGAAAGCCATAAAAGGGAGCGCTTTGGCAGACTACTTAGCCTATCAACCTATAAGTGACTACCAACCCATGCACTTTGAGTTCCCGGATGAGGATATCTTGGCATTATTTAATGAAGAAGATACCCAGAAAGACAAATGGATTTTGAGATTTGATGGAGCTTCTAATGCACTGGGGCATGGGATTGGCGCCGTCCTAATTTCACCAGATAAAGAATTCATCCCTGTATGTGCCAGACTTTGTTTTGACTGTACTAATAATATTGCCGAATATGAGGCATGCTCTCTGGGGATCCAAGCGGCATTAGATGCAAAAGTGAAGAAGTTAGAAGTCTGTGGGGATTCCGCCTTGGTCATTCACCAACTAAAAGGGGAATGGGAGACTAGAGACAACAAGTTGGTTCCTTATCAAGTTCATATGAAGGAGCTAATCAGGGAATTTGATGATATCTCTTTTCACCATGTCTCCCGAGATGACAATCAAATGGCTGACGCTTTGGCCACCCTTGCATCGATGTTTAAATTGAGCAATGACTGTGATATGCCCCTTATTGAGGTAGAAAGACACAACAAGCCCGCGTACTGCCAAGTAATAGAAGAAGAGTCAGATGGGAAACCATGGTACTATGATATCAAGAGATATATCCAAAGTCAAGAATACCCTGAGGGTGCCACAGAGAATGACAAAAAGACCTTGAGATGACTTGCAATGGGGTTTTTCTTGAATGGTGATGTGCTTTACAAGAGAAATCATGACTTTATCCTCCTTCGTTGTGTCGATACTGTTGAAGCAAGCAAGATCATGGTAGATATTCATGAAGGATCCTTTGTAACTCATACCAATGGACATGCCATGGCGAGAAAGATCTTGAGGGCTGGATACTATTGGATAACCATGGAAGTCGACTGTTTCGCTTATGTTCGAAAATGTCACAAGTGTCAGATATACGCTGACTATCTTCATGCATCCCCATCATCCCTGAATATCTTATCGGCGTCGTGGCCCTTCTCAATATGGGGCATGGATGTTATTGGACCTATTGAGCCAAAAGCCTCAAACGGTCATAATTTCATCTTAGTTGCCATTGATTATTTCACCAAGTGGGTGGAGGCAGCTTCATACGCCAATGTGACAAGGAACGTTGTGGTCAAATTTATCAAGCGAGAATTGATATGTCGGTATGGCTTGCCAAATCAGATCATCACTGACAATGGCACGAATTTAAACAACAAGATGATGAAAGAATTATGTGAAAGCTTTAAGATTCGTCATCATAATTCCTCTCCTTATCGACCGAAGATGAACGGGGCAGTTGAGGCAGCCAACAAGAACATTAAGAAGATCATACAGAAGATGGTCGTAACTTACAAATATTGGAGCGATATGCTCTCTTTTGCTCTACACGGATATCGCACCTCGGTTCAAACTTCAACAGGGGCAACCCCTTTTTCTCTGGTGTACGGTATGGAAGCAGTTGTACCTTTTGAGGTAGAGATTCCATCCCTTAGGGTGATAATGGAGGCGAAACTAGAAGAGGCTGAATGGGTCCAAGCTCGATATGACCAATTGAACCTGATAGATGGGAAGAGACTGAATGCCCTCTGCCATGGTCAGTTGTATCAGAGGCGTATGAAACGAGCGTTTGAAAAGAAAGTATGACCTCGATAATTTCAGGAAGGAGACTTAGTCCTCAAGAAAATTTTGCCAATCCAAAAAGACAATCGGGGCAAATGGACACCTAACTATGAAGGTCCGTATGTTGTGAAGAAAGCCTTTTCTGGGGGAGCCTTGATACTCACGACCATGGACGGTAAGGACTTACCAATGCCCATAAATGCGGATGCGATCAAGAAATACTTTTCCTAGAAAAAGAATATCAAAACAAAAAGAAAAGAGAAATAAAAAGTAAAAAAGATGCTCGCTAGGCTGAAAACCTGAAAAGGCGGCCTAGGCAAAAGTTAGAGCGACCTGGTGAGTCGAAAACCTAAAAAGGCGGCTCAGGCAAAAATTAGGGTCAAAATCCTGACAGTATGACTGAGACTTCCCATGCAAAAAGTGTGAGTCCAAACTGGGGCACATAGATCATGACTGAATCACTTTCTTAGAAGCAGAGTCGAAGGGTGAGCTTGAAGTCATGATATGGGGTTTAAGATACGCGTTATCCTCAGAGGTCCACCAAAAGATCAACAAGCTTTCCCTGTTTCATCTATTATCAACCTGTGTATTAGACTTCTCTTGTTTTCCCTACTTCCCTCTCCATGTACTTACTAAACTCGTAAATAAATTTCACCCCTTTTTCGATACGTGTTTATATTATGAATTTCATGAATATGATAAGACATATGTTTTCCTTTATCAAATCAAATAAAAAATATAATTATTTAAAGTTGTGGGGGGCAAGATGCTCCTATTGCTCGATCTCACCTCAGGTGATCATTATGAAGACTTGAGCCCAGACACGCTCTTTGAAGTTAGAGTTACTTCATTCGTTCTGTTCGGTCATGAGTCACCTCAAGAGATCATGGTTCCATGGGGAGTCTCCTCAGATTTCTATTTACTTTGTCATTGTTATACTTATCCCTTTTCTGTAGGTTGTTATAATAAGCAGTCATGTGGAGTCTCATCATCTCATTCAATTCCTCCCCAGTGAAACCAACCGCCAAAGCTGGCACCTTTCAAGGTTTCTTCCTCCATCGCCCAAGTAGACACCTTTCAAGGTTTCTTCCTCCATCGCCAAAGCTGGCACTTTCAAAGTTTCCTCCATAATTGCTAAAATTGGCAATTCCTTGAAATCTCCTCCTTAATCGCCAAAGATGGCAATCCTCAAAATCTCCTCCATAATTGCCAAGATTGGCAATCCTTCAAAGTCTCATCCTTAACTGTTAAAGTCGGTATCTGTCAATTTCTCTTCCCCAGTGGAATCGGTCGCCAAAACTTCTCAAGTTCTTTTCCCCTGTTGGACTCTAGATTTTCCATTCTCGATTGAAGGGCAGTACTCCGAATCACCAAATCCTTCCCCAGTGGAACTACACTTCCCAGACAAATCAAACTGGGGTATCTCCCTAGATTCCTCTTGTAGTCAAGAGGCATTTTCCCCCAAAGCTCTTTAGATCATGTCAAACTCGGACATCTCCCCCGGGTCATTTTGTCAACCCAAGGGCAGTACCCCGCGCTCCCGGGAAATTTGAGCTGGGACATTGCCTCGGGTCTCTCTCTCTGTCAAAAGGGAGCGTACCCCCAAGCTTCTTCAACCTCCCTAACTGGGGCACCACCCCATATCTTTCTCCTAGCCTTGGGGTAGTACCCTTAAATCTTCCAATCTTTCCAAAATTGGGGTATCGCCCCAAATTCTTTCTCCGTTCGAGGGGCAATATCCCTAGCTCCTTCAGCCAGATTTTCCCCATTTCTTTTCTCTCCCAATCAAGGAGCAGTTCCCCGAATCATCCAAGACAACTTGAACTGGATCATCCCCAGATTTCTTTCCTGCAGTAAGCCCACCATACATCCCCAGTGGACTCCAGATTCTTCCTGCCAGTCAAGGAATGGTTCCCTAAAATCCCTTCAATCTTCCTAATTGGGGCATCACCCCAGACCTACTCTCTCAACCAAGAAGCGGTACCCCAGGGTTCTTTCAATCATTGCCCCAGATCCACTCTCTCAGTCAGGGGGCAGATCCCCGTGATTCTTTCAAATAATGTTAAACTGGTACATCTCTCCCAGGTCTTTACCTTCCAGTCAACTGAGAGGAAACATCCTCACCCTTTACTTTGTGTTCGCCTATTCAGGCACCCTTTCCTTTCCGTTCGCCTATTCAGGCACCCTTTACTTTGTGTTCGCCTATTCAGGCACCCTTTACTTTCTGTTCGCCTATTCAGGCCTTTTACTTTCCAATCGCCTATTCTTGCACCCTTTACTTTCCATTCGCCTATTCAGGCCCTTTACTTTCCATTCGCTTATTCAGGCCCTTTACTTTCCGTTCGCATATTCAGGCCTTTTACTTTCCATTCGCCTATTCAGGCCCTTTACTTTCCAGTCGCCTATTCATGCCCTTTACTTTCCAATCGCCTATTCAGGCCCTTTACTCTCCAGTCACCTATTCATGCCCTTTACTTTCCAATCGTCTATTCAGGCACCCTTTACTTTCCAGTCGCCTATTCAGGCACCCTTTACTTTCCAGTCGCCTATTCAGGCACCCTTTACTTTCCATTCGCCTATTCAGGCCTTTTACTTTCCGTTCGCCTATTCAGGCCCTTTACTTTCCATTCGCCTATTCAGGCCCTTTACTTTCCAATCGCCTATTCGGGCCCTTTACTTTCCAATCGCCTATTCAGGCACCCTTTACTTTCCAATCGCCTATTCAGGCCGTTTACTTTCCAATTGCCTATTCAGGCACCCTTTACTTTCCATTCGCCTATTCAGGCACCCTTTACTTTCCATTTGCCTATTCAGGCCCTTTACTTTCCATTCGCCTATTCAGGCCCTTTACTTTCCAATCGCCTATTCAGGCACCCTTTACTTTCTATTCGCCTATTCAGGCACCCTTTACTTTCCATTCACCTATTCAGGTACCCTTTACTTTCCAGCCGCCAAACAAGGCACCTTTTATTTCTTGTTAACTGAGGGTCAACCCCCAATCCTTTTATTTCCAGTCAACCAAGGGGAAACACCCCTGATCCTTTAAATTCCTTTCATAGGATGGGCAAATTTTGTATTTCTTTCATCACCCAGGATGGGCACTTTTAAACTTCCATTGCCAAGGATAGGTGTTCTCAGGATTTTCTGCTTGCCAAAGTTGGCACCCTTTCAAGCTCTTATCACCAAGGTTGAAACTTTTAAGCTCTTCGACTGTCAAAGCTGGCATTGTTTAAGTTGTCATTTTATCAAAACTGTTATTTCTCTGAAGTTATTGATGTCAAGATCATCTCTAAAGAGAAGATGTTTACGTCTTTACTTCCTTTCCTCGATATGAATGGATCATTCATATTATCGTGAAAAGAAAGTAAAGATGGGCAACTGTGAACATCACTTTTTTATAATAAATAATAAATAAATATTTTTTCTTGTCCCCCATTCCGGAAATTCCGCTCGGAATCCGGAAATGGGTTCCCCACTTTCACCCCACTTTCACCTTCTTCAATTCCATCATCCTCATCTTTCGGGAGGCCACAAGGGAACCTTCTACATCATCAGAGCATACTCATCTCATCTCCTTCATCCTCATCTTCCTCAACAACACCAATGAACAGAACGGACTCCACTTCTTCACCTTGATCTACCTCCAACAGAAGAAAAGGAACCACCAACAGACAGCATCTCATCATCCCTCTCCTCCCTCACAGAACCTTTACCTTCATCTTCCTCCATTCACCAACAGCAAAGAAAAAAATAGAACCCAATAGACCCTAAAAAAAAACATCATCATATTCCTCTACTTTTATCATCACCATCAACAAACAACATAAAAAAATATAGAGAAGAAACAACACTTTCATTCTCATCTCTTTCACTTCCTTAACCATAAACATTAACCAAAAACCAGTCAAAAATTATAACAAATCAACAACCCAACAGCACCGAAAACAAAAGAAAAGAAATCGAAAGAGAGAGGAAGGGGTCTCCGCCACCAGCCGCCATCTCTGTCGACCGGCTCCAGCTCGACCGCCACTTCACCGTCGACCCAGCTCACCCAGTTTGGCCTTCCTCCCCAACCACGATGATCTTGGCTGCCCAAGCTCTCTCCCTCTGATCTCCCTCTCTCTCGGACCTCCCTCTCTCTCGGTCTCTCCCCCCTCACGAGCTTCTCCGACGCCAGCCTCCACCGACCGATGATCGCTCCCTTTCGCCCTTCACTGGTGCTCTCCCTCTCTCTCGATCTCTCCTTCCATCTCGCTCTCTCCCTTTCTCGGACTTTATTCTCCCTCTCGGTCTCTCTTTGTCCCTCACTCTCTCTCTAACCTTCACTCACTCACCCTCTTACTACCGCCGCCCCCCCTCTATGCTTCAATCCCTCTCTTTTCCCTTTTTTAAGATTAGGATTAATTAGGTTTGGGCCTTAAATAGTAAGGTCCATCACCAAGGCTCCCTTTTCTTTTTATTTTTGTTTATTTTTTTGGTTCTGGGCCCTTAATGCCCATTTCATTTACTTTTATTATTATTTTCAAAAAAAAAGACTTAAATAAAAAGTGTTTTGGTTTATTTAATAATTTTTTATTTATGTTGAAATAAAAAATAAAAATATTAAATATGTGATTCTTTTAATAAATATCATGATCTTATAAGCGATGTCGTGCAAAATTACTTTTGCCCACATCGTTGTTATTAGGTCTTGAAGGTTTATGCACGTGCGATCTTACTTCGCCTTGTATTTTTCCTTCTTCATGAATCTTCTTTATTATTAAAAATCAAAATTGATCGAAAATAATTTATATATTTTCTCAGATTTTCCCTAGAACTACGTAACCCTGATTTCTCAATACATTTAAGAATACGTAGGAGCGGGAATTAATTCCTGTCGGGCCCACTTTCTCATTATAATTTTTTAATGTCTCTGTTATATTTTTGATTAATTTTATATAATTAATGTTTTAAAATTTTATTGTCGTAAGGAGGTTAATTTAGACGTGACGTCTTGTTAATCTTGTGTTTTAATATTTTTATTAAAATAATATTTTCTTAAAATGAGGTTAATTTAGACGAGACGTCTTATTAATCTCATTTTTTTTATATTTTATTAGAGTATTATCTTCTTTTAAAATGAGGTTAATTTAGACGTGACGTCTTGTTAATCTTGTGTTTTAATATTTTTATTAAAATAATATTTTCTTAAAATGAGGTTAATTTAGACGAGACGTCTTGTTAATCTCATGTTTTTTTTATATTTTATTAGAGTATTATTTTCTTTTAAAATAAGGTTAATTTAGACGTGACGTCTTGTTAATCTCATGTTTTTTTTTATATTTTATTAAAATATAAATATTTTTTAAGTTTATGTACATATTAAAGTTAATTTGGATGAGACGTCCTGTTAACCTTTACTTTTACTTTGTTTTATTTTTTTTCCTTATAATTGTTGTTTTGTCGAGTTTCTTACTGTCATAGCTTTGTCATTTCTTACTATTACTATCTTAATCTTCTATTGTCGTTATTCGTTTTCTTACTGTCACTGTTTAGTCTTCTATCATCACTATTTTCTTCTTTCTTTTTGTCGCTGTTTGGTCATATTTCTTACTGTTATTATTCAGTCTATTTTTTCTGTTTGTGTCTGCTTGGTCATTTTGTATGTTTCTTTTCATAAAAGAAGTTAAAATAATTTCTAGACTATTTTGGAATAAGCGCTATCAATTTGAGGTAACCGTTCTATAACGGACAGTTGTGAGGTGCTAGTACCTTTCTCACCTGTAATTCGACTCCCGAACTTAGAATTTCATTTTTCATAACCAGTGTTTTAAAAGAGGTTTTTCCCGATATTTTTATCCTAAAAAAATATTGGTGGCGACTCCCTGTTTTCTTTTCGAAAGGATTTCAGAAAACCCGTTTTACTTTTAAGGGTCGGCCATCCCGTCACGATCCCGGTCGCAATAAAAGACATAAGAATAAAGGGAGGAGTCCCCTACTCCTTTTAAATTTATTAATATTATTATTTTAAAGTAATAATTTCTCAACTTAAAATTTATAATAAATTTAATATACTGTGTAACTTATTCTGAAATATCTATACATGGATCTGAATTATTATAACTTATACGGACTGGACTAAACCTATACAAGGACTTGGATTTTTATATCCTATATGGATCGAACTAAATCTATGCAAGGACTTGGATTATTATGACCTGTCTAGACTGAACTATACCTATGCGAAGACTGGATATATGGACTTATATAGACCTGTGCGAGGAATGGACTATAAGGACTCAAAATCAAATCTACTAATTTAAATAACCATTAAAAATTTGAATTATATTTATAAGTGATATTTAGTTGATTTGACTTGATTATAATTAATTATATTTGATTTCGATTAATGATATTGTGATTTATAATATTAGACTGTGATTAATAATATACAATTATGATTGATGATATTTGATTGTGATTGATGAGATTACTATACTTGATCGTGGTTGATGAATGATTGATGACCTTGTGATATGAAGTTTGAGCATATAGCAAGCATGACGGAAAGTTAAAACTCAGTAAGAATTTTCTTACCTTACTCTTTAAATTTTTATTCCAAGAGAAAGTATTTTTAGTCTTTTATTTCTTCTTAGAAATAATTTTTATTAACTTTATTTTTAATCTCTATAATAAAATCTAGTATTAGAAAGAAGCTATTTTATGAAAATCAGAGGTTGAGATAATTAATTCTTGAATTAAAGAAAATTTTTATAGTTTTAAGTATTCTTAGTTAATGATTTTAAATTATTTTCTTTAGAAATTAGAAGTTTAAAGTAAATTATTTTGGTTTTCCCTAACGAAATAACTAAAGAATATTTTGTGGAGATTTCAAAAACTCAATCTAGTTAAGATTCAAATTGAGAAAGATTATGTAAATATGTGAAGATTTTTAAGAGAAAGCTTTAATATATTTAAGACTTGGAAACTCAATTTTGGTAAGATCTGAATTTGAAGACTGTACTAAATTATTTCAGTATAACAGAAGTTCAAAGAAGAACTTATGGAAGTGTACAGTTTATTGTGATGATTTTGTGAACCTTTATGGTATTTAATAATTGAGTTTCTAAAAGCCTTAACCAACTAAATATGCGAGTAGTTCATACATCATGAATCATTAAAGAGAAATGAGATGTGAAATTGCCTGGGGACGGATTATAGAAACCGAGGATACATTAGAGGAGGCTTAATTGCGAGCCTTGGGATGAGAGAGTGTGAAAGGGTGCTTCAGGTGACCTGGGGTCGCTCTCTAGTGTCGGGTACTTTCATAATAAAAACTTTCTCAATCTGACTAGTCTCTAAGTGTTTCCACGCCAGTTGAGCTGTTCATATGCCATGAAGGCATTTATGTTATTATTATCCAGAATTTATGAAACAGTGTAAACTCCTGGTTGGCCCAGTGCAAACTAAAACTTTAAGGGCCCATGTGCATAAACTGAATGAGATAGTAGCATAAGCATTACATAACATTCATGTGATTGTGACATTCTATATGGATGGTTATGAGTGAAAATATAAGTGTTATGTATGTGGAAACCTTATATTCATAATTGATTGTATATGAGATTATGACTGATATTACTATATTAGTTTGTGAAAACCCTTATGCTTATGTCTTATTTGTAATATATTATATTTTGTTTCTCACTCCTTCTTGTTTGAATTTTTGTGTCCAAAATATACGTTATATGATATATAGCTAGCAGTCCAAGATGGAAGGATATATAATTACAAGAGGATAAAGTGGTCTCATCCTCAATCGATTAGATGAAGAGATATGACAAGAGTAGGATTCAAAAACTCGATGGTTCAAGGACTAGGAAATGATTGTTCACATTTATAGTAGAGGTATAGTTTAGTTTTATTTTACCTTATTACAATATCAAGTAGATAATTATAACAAGGTAAAGGTTAAACTTTGATAAACTCTTTCATTCGGATATAATATTGTAATGATTTATCACTTATGATTTCTATAAATTATTTTGTCATTATGGACAAATATTGAAAGACAATTTTTTTTTACTTTCAATATTCAAAGGAAATCAGATGTATATACGTCCTTGTATACACAAGATAAAGAGTGATAAATATGTATATCTTTCTAAAAGTTTTTTTTAAAAGTAAGAAGAATACATATATATCTCGTGTATATAAGGGGGTGTTACAGTGGTGATCATCTGAATAGCCAATGTTCATATCAAAATAACCTGACTGAGGAAGCAATTCATTATATGAGCAACCAAGGTAGCCTAGGTAATTTTTCTAACAAAAATTATTCTAACAATTTTTCACAGTGTTGTAGGAATAATTAGAACTAGAATCCTGGATGGAAACAAGAAGCTGGGTCATCCAATAAGCAAACTCCTTATCAACAACAACATCATCCTTCATTAAATGAAAAGACATCAAAATTAAAGGATACACGGGAGAAATTCATGCAAGCTTCCTTAACCAACCAGAAGAAATACATAAGCTTTAATCATAAATTTGGAAACACAGGTTGGACAACTAGCTAGACACTTAGCAAAACAATAAGGAAGCCATTTCTCGACAAACACTTAAACTAATCCCAAGGAGCATTGTAAAATAATTACTACAAGAAGTGGAAATATGGTAGGGTGAGGAGTTAGTGAGAATAAGATAGCTGAGGAGGAAGTCTTGAATAGAAAAGAGAAAGAGTTGTTGGATGAATCAAAAAATGAAAAAGAAAAAATGAGTGTGAAAGAGAAGAAGAGAGAAATAAAGAAAGGGTTATAAATAATAAAAAATAAAGAAAAAGAAAAAGAGAGTGGTGAGAAAAAGTGAGAAAAAAAAGGAGAAGGGTGAAGTGCACCTTCCACAACTAAAGAGTTTGCCTTATCCTTAGAATCCTTCAAATAAAGATAAGGAGAGTTTACAAGATTCATGGATATCTTCAAGAGATTGTAGATTAATATACCTTTTGGTAAAGCCATAGAGCAAATGTCAATGTATGCTAGGTTTATGAAAGAGCTTCTCACCAAGAAAAAATTTTCAGAAGAAACTGTGGAGTTAGAATTAGGTTGTAGTGTTATCATTATTCCAATGACTATTAACACTTTTCCAGTAAGTAAGGCTCTACTTGATTTATGAGCCAATATAAATCTAATGCCATTATTTATACTGAAAAGGATTAGAGATCTAGAGGTCAGACTAACAAGAATGACTTTGTACACTACTAAAAAAATGCCTGTTAGCGACGAAAATAATTGGTCGCTAATCCATGCCAACGCCGTCGCTACAACTCTTAGCGACGGCATCTCAGACAGGACACCCGCCGTCGCTAAAACCTTCATCGAAAACACATCAGCGACCACTCACCCGCCGTCGTTAAAATATTGACGGCATCATGCCATCGCTAAAATGGTCTCTGCTTGACTGACTCAAGCCGTCGCTACTGTTGCCATACAGCGACCTCACAACGCCGTCGCTACTAACAGCCACACTGCGACCACCATATGCCGTCGCTACGGTTAGACACATAGCGACCGACGCGTCCGTCGCCAAGTGTGGCCTTCCAGCGACCATTTTACGCCGTCGCTATGGCGGCCATCGCTAATTCTTGTCTACCAGCGACCGTAAACTTCCGTCGCTGTGGGAAGCCATACAACGACTACTACAGTCCGTCGCTGTTCTGGCCAACCAGCGACCACTCTACGCCGTCACTATGTTTACAATATAGCGACCATCTATTGCCGTCGCTAATTGGAATTTTTTATTTTTTAAAAATTTGGTTAAATATTTATATAGGTTTGTTAATTTAACTTTAAAAATATAGATTAATATTTTAGTACTTTGTATTGGCTGATAAAATTTTATAATTAAATTTGAATAATTTTTTTAAAATATTAAATTATTATTAAAAACAAAATAATGGATTAAATTTATTTATATAGCAGGTTGAATTATGAATGATAATTATAATAAGGCTTTTTTATTTGAATTTAATTACCAATAAATATTGACATAATAAATAAAGAATGACAAAATAAATACTAAATGGAATATAATATAAAAACTATAAATCAAATATACAATGTGTATAAATAATAAAAATACAATCATGGTGGTGGGGGATCCTGGGGTGGTGGTGGGGGCGCCTGGGAAGTGGGGGGAGGTAGCCTCGCCATCAACTGCATCAGTAGCTCCTACTGCTGAGCAAGTTACCGACGAGTTTCGACATGCTGCTCCTCGGCCCGCCGTCGGTCCACCTCGGCCCGCTGTTGGTCCGCCTCGGCCCGGTCCTCCAACAGCTGCCTCTGACGTCGCTCCTCCTGTAGCTCTTCGTTCAGGTTTTGAATTACCTGAACGACCTCAGTCGGAAGACTAGAGGAAGAGGAAGGGGTCTTCCCTTTTTTCGCCAGCTGCGTGCCAACGCCACCCAATCCAAATACCCTCCCTTTCTTGTTCACACCGCCAACAGCCTCCATATAGATGGCATTGTCGTCAGAACAAGATAGGGTGGGAGGAAACTCCCCTTCAAGAGTGGAAGCCACCAGGTCCACCTCCTTCTCGGCCCTCCTGGCCTGATACGCCTCCTGTAAATTCAAAAACAATGATAGGATTAGTAAGCTGATTTGTAAATTATAAGCATGTGTCAGTTAAAAGTAAATACTGCTAGATCCATAGTCTTCTGGTTTACCCATGCACCGGCTTTGTTCTTCTTGGTCATTTGCATGACCTCAAACAAAGAAGGCTCCCGGTGCTCCCTTAGCTCCTGTGGTGGACAAAAAACATTGAGATTATTATTTGTAAACATGTCAGACGAATCATAATAGAAATGTTTAACATAAATATACTTATAAATCTTTTCTTGTGCTCGAGGGTTGAAATGCTACCCCCAGTGTAAACTGAGGCTGCAGCATCGGCGGCTCTGTTGGCCCTGTTCCGAGCACTCGCCTGCTGGAACAGGACACCGCCCCACTTCTGGACCATGCCATCCCAATGGTCCTCCGGGATCCAACGAGGGCGCTCACCCTTGTCCCTCACCTTCCAAAGGGTACTCTTGATGATTTTGGAGGTCTTTGTGGCAAAGACCTTCCTAATCTCATCAATCATACCCTCTGCCCACTGGTAATCATGCTGTAAAATGAAATGAGAAATCATAATTAATAAGAGGTCTATTTTACAAATCAGGTCACAATAAATGAGCTAGGAACTTACCGAGAAGGTGTCAAACCACCTATCTTGGACAACCTTCCCAGCATTTGTCCAAGATATATATGGACCATCCCACTGGGCCTTTAATACCTTAGTAATCGCTTTGGTAGTGCGACTACTATCAACAAAGCTGTAATGACAACAATTATATCAGGAGAATAGCAGTGGACAATCTAGGGAGACTCCCAAAATTTCGGCAGAGTCTCCCCTGTAAATGTAATATTTCCAAGTTTAAATAGTTACCCTGTTACAAACAGAAGAGTGCCCAGTACAATTCAATCTATACAAGTACTAATTAAAGTAACATCCAATAAACCAACAAGTCTTTCCACTAAAGTTTAATATAAAGTACCATACAAATAACATAAAGGTATTTAAGGTTTAGTCACTTACTCGTCTTTGGCCGGCACGGGTACCAACATGGGCAGAGGGGATGCCGGAGGTGGGGTGGCCTGATGGCCATGGTCCTCCAAGCCACCAACTCTAGGAGTCTGCTCTGGGGTGGTCAGCTGTGGGGGTGATGGGGTGGTTTACTATGGTGGTGGTGATGGAGTGGTCTGCTGTAGTGGTGATGGAGTGGTCCGCTGTGGTGGTGATGGAGTGGTCTCCTGCCCTGGGGTGGGAGTCCCCAGAGGGGAAGCCGGGGTCCTGGACCCACCACACCTACTGAAGGGCAGTCGACATCCCGTCATCTGTGGATAAAATCATGAAAAGAAAGGTTAGTCTCAGGATATATATAAACCTATGTATATATGTTTAACAACTACATACTCTGTGTCTGTTTTAGTTTCAAATTCCCCCTCAGTTTCAGTGTCACTGTGGTTATCTGTTTGAACAAGTTCATCAGTATCCAAATCAGTCCTAAACTATTTTGATTGAGAGATAAGGTCTTTGTCAATGTGTTCACCCCCTATAGTGGCGAGTGTCTCATCCATTATGACTGGATCAATGTTGAACAACAAATTGGCATCGTTGAGCTCGTGTGGTGCAAGCTGATAAGCGTCATCGACCTCCTCAGAGACATTGTCAGTGATCTGACTTCGAGCCTTGGCCTTGATTACTGCATACCAGTCCCAATGTCCTCCCGGGAAGTCAGTGTAATAAACCTGCTCAGCTTGTTGGGCAAAAATGAAGGGATCAAACCCTTTATATCTACCATTCTTCTTGACCTCAACTAAGCCGTAGTTGTTGTCAACCTTTGTTCCAACATCGATTGTGTTGTCGAACCAATCACATTTGAATAGAACAATATCTCTTCTTAGTCGTCTAGAGAATAAAACTTCAACAATCTCCGTCAGCACTCCATAAAAGTCTTCTTCCAACTGTCCGGCGGTGCCTTTAACATAAACCCCGTAGTTATGGGTGCGCATCCCTTCACTCTATTGAAGAATATTAAACTTGTAGCCATTTACTTAGTAAATAGGCCATTTTTTAACAGTTTTCACCGACCCCCAAGAAAGGGCTTGGAGTAAAGAATCTTCAATATGGTTGTTTGGGTCTTGTATCTATGTACAACATAACAAGTAGGTCATCGTTAGATATCGGGAGTTAGAAGCAAAGATAAAAAACACTTGGTAAACGGGTCTTACGTGTTGCGTGAACCAACCAACGAACTTGGATGACACCTCACTATGAATTTGGTCATCAGTTAAATCATTTTGCTCAAGTTTTAGCATATCTGTGTATAAGCTATTCAGAGGAAACAAATTTAGATACTATAAAAGCTACCTTTAGAATGTAACATATAACTTCTATGACTTACTCAATAAAGGGTTCTACTTCTGGGCAATTTAGAAGAATGTACAAGTGAGCTGCCTTTCGATCTTTCTCATCAATGTAACATTTTGTGAGCTTGCCCCCCGGGTGACCAGGATAGTTGAAAATCGATGTTTGTTCATCAAACCCTGTGCGGCTGGCTACCCCAAGATTGCGGGGAATTCTACTCATTCTAGTATCTATCTCCGTCGGAAAATAGAAAGAAGCAAAGGTTGTCATTTCTTCGACTAAGTATGCCTCACAAATTGATGCTTTAACGAAAGCTTTGTTCGACACTTTATCTTTTAAGGAGCGTAAGAATCTTCAACATCATTAACAAGATAGTGTTAAGTTAGAAAGTACTATTATAAGAAGTGCTTGCAAGGAAATTAAAGAGTTCTGGCGTTCACCTTTCGAATGGATACATCCAACGATACTGCACCGGGCCACCAACCAAGGCCTCGTACGGTAGGTGGATAGGAAAATGCTCCATCGAGTCAAAAAAACTTGGTGGGAAAATCTGCTCCAACTTACAAATAAATACCGGGATAGTTTCTTCCATCTTCACAAGTTTCTCCACAGTCAACGAAGTAGCCGTCAACTCCTTAAAGAAGTGACCCAACTCCACCAACGGTTTCCAAATAGGCTTCGGTAAGGCATGAAACACGTACGGGAGTAGTTGTTGCATAAACACAAGGCAATCATGACTTTTCATGCCAAACACCCTGCCCTCCTTCACGTCGACACATCTACTCAAGTTAGAAGCGAATCCGTTAGGCAGGGTCAACCCATTCATCTAAATACACACAATAATCTGTTGTGGTCTAGTTAAAGCATATTTTGCATGGGGTTTAAACATTCTTCCACGTCCCGCATCCCTAAACTCCAACTCCTTCCTAGAACACCAAATCGGAAGCTCTAGACGACTCTTCTCGTTGTCCTTTGTTCTCTACTTGATGTCCATAACAGTGTCAAAAATATTCATGAAAACATTACGTTCAGTGTGCATGACATCAATGTTGTGTCTTAACAACAAGTCTTTCCAATATGGCAAATCCCATAAGATGCTCTGCTTCACCCAGTGGTGTTCCTTACCATAACCCTAAACTCCCTAACACTCTTGTCCCAGATGTAGGGATACTTTTCAACCCTCTGCCAAACCCGTGCACTGGATAACCTACGGGGTGGAGGTTCAGTAACCACCTTGTTCTTCTTGAAAGCGGTTTTATTTCTCCTAAACAAATGGTCCAACGGTAGAAACTTTCTATGACAGTCAAAGAAACTTGTCTTGCCACTAACAGGGAGTGATTCCCCCCTGGTATGTTCCATGCATACAGGGCAAGCAAGCTTCCCAGACATTGACCATCCAGAAAGCATACCATAGGCTGGGAAGTCGTTGATAGTCCACATCAAAACAGCACGCATCATAAAATTATTCTTCAAAGACGCATCGTATGTCATTACCCCGACATCCCATAATTGTGATAACTCTTTAACCAACGGTTGCAACAACACGTCTATGTTCGCCTTTGGATTTTTGGGTCCTGGAACCAGTATAGATAGAAACATGACCTCCCTCTTCATACACATATCAGGAGGCAGATTGTATGGGGTCAGTATGACTGGCCAACAAGAGTAAGCTCTTCCGTATTGACCAAACGGGTTAAACCCATCAGTACATAAGCGAAGTCTTACATTGCGCGGCTCGCCAGAAAAGTCCAGATATAGCTCATCCAAACACTTCCATGCTTTCCCGTCGGAAGGATGGCAAAGAAACCCCTATTGTGTTCGGTTCAGAGCATGCCAACGCATGTGTTTTGCCGTAGACAATGAGGCATACAGGCGTTGAAGACGCGGTGTTATAGGGAAGTACCACATTTTCTTCCTGGCCGTCCGAGTTACCTTCCCTCTCCTTTTAACAGTTTTGTAGCGTTCCTCACTACAATGCAGACATTTTGTGACACTCTTATCTGCAAACTCATTTCTGAACAGCATATATCCGCCAACACAACACTCTATCTTCACACAACCCAACCCCAAGTTTGCCACTTGTTTCTTAGCATGGTACAAGTTTGCTGGCATTCTATGATTACTAGGTATGGTGAAACCCATCAGATTGACCATCCTATTAAAATAACCTCCAGAAAGATTATAATCTGCCTTTAGGCTTAAAGCAGCTAGGGAGGTGGATAACTCAGTGTGACTGTTGCACCCGTCCCACAATGGAGTCTGAGCCGCCGCTAACAAATCATAAAATCTCTTCACCTCTGGATTAGGATCCTTCTCTACATTGTCAGAGTCTCCATGACTTGCTTGGTCATCATGTTCTAGCATACTCCCGGTGGAGGGTCCAACATGATCCAACACCATTTGTTCTATGTTGTTGTACATATCCCTGTTTCCTCCAACCTTGTAGTAAGACTGTTGAACGGTTGCGCCTGATGGTCTAGACGGTAACTGCTCACCATGGTTGTACCAGCTATGGTATGTTTCGATGAACCCTTTCTCAGTTAGGTGACACATGACATCATCCGCGTATTCAAAACTCATGCATTTGCACCTTGAGCATGGACAAAGAATCTTCTGAGTCGCTTCAAATCCAGGCGTGTTTGCCGTAGCGAACAGAATAAACTCCAACAGCCCCATCATAAACTCCTCAGTTACTCGCCGACTGCGATCTAGTCGGTTGTACATCCATCGCCGATTTTCCGGTACCTCCATTTACAATATCTAACAAGCACGATTTCTGTTACTTATATTTTTAAAATTTTACTTCACTATCAGTTGTGAATCACTCGATCTCTTTGATGTTGCAAATTGGTGGGGCCCTATCCCATTCGGTATGAATATACAACCATCCGTAACCCATCGATCTTGTATGTCGTCTATCTTGTGTCGTTGATGTTCATTTGAAATTTCAGCAGCATTTCGCATTGGTCCCCGAGTACACAGAGATACGTATGGTATGAAATACCGCACGCAGACATGTACCCCGGGGACAATACGAAACACCATAACCGAAATTTCAAATGAACATTCAACGTCTCAAGATAGACCACATACAACATTGATGGGTTACGCCCTACTGGTTACAAATTCATACCAAACTGTCCAACCGGGACAATTCAAGATCCAACATAACACGGTACATCAACCGATTATTTTGAAACTTGAACGGGAATCTAATGGGTATACACACGACTAAACCCTACATTATTAAATCATGAGTGTTATTTTTTAAGTTCCTTAAGAAAGGGAGCCTGTCAAAATTTTGGCAGAGTCTCCCCTATAAACTAGACATTTCCTAAATTTACGAATGACCTGTTACATACAGAAAACTTCCCAGTATAGATAAATAAACATACCATACGCATTGTATATGATATTCAAAGTTATAAACACTAAATCATGTTATCACTACATAAAACCAATGCCTAATGAGCTCCGCTCTCCACTAACAAACAACATTACACATGTATAAAGAATCATGTTATCAACACACAAAACCAATGTCTAATGAGCTCTGCTCTCCACTAACAAACAAACATTACACATGCATCTTCAAATCATGTTATCAGCACACAAAACTAATACCTAATGAGCTCTGCTCTCTACTAACAAACAACATTACACATGCATATAAAATCATGTTATCAGCACACAAAACCAATGCCTAATAAGCCCTGCTCTTCACTAACAAACAACAATCCACATGCATACATATAATGAGTAAGTCAGTGTTAGGGGATTACCTCAAGGAAAAAAGTGAGCGAAGAATATAAAGCTGTCGACAAATGATCACAGACCACGCGTAACATGTGCTAGTCTGCATGACAAACCAATAACTGGTTGGATAGTTAAGAGTAGCAAGGAAACTAAACAAAGAGAGACACGTAAAGCAAATTATAGATTAAGTACATTGCAAGGAAACTAAACAAATAGAGACAGTCAAAGCAAATTGCAGCTAAGGTGGCATTGGATAAAGCGCTCAATTGGAAAATTGATTACTAATTACTCAATTTTATATAAGGTCTATCCCATTCAATGTTAAAGGCCAAGTTCAAGTAAGAAAAGTAAGAACACTCTAATGGATTCGGATAGGGGTCCTTTAATGGATTCAGGAGATTGAAGACTGGCTATATCAAAGATTATTTTTCTGTTATTTAGAACCTAGACTTTAGGAGGAGCTCTTAATTCTTTTCTTTTATAAACTCAGACTGGGACGTGGTTCAGGGGAGGGAGACAAATCTGAAGAGTAGGAGAGTATGAGGGAAGAATAATTGGGTAAGATGAAAGCTACTGTATTTTTTCCTGTTCTTTTATGTGATTTGATATTTGTCATTATTTCTGCCATTTTGTAATTGAGATGCCCAAGTTCTTCCTGAATTAGTTGTAACAAACTAGGGTCCTAGTGGGGTTATCCTGAACAAATCAAATTTCTGAACTTCAAATGAAGTCTAAAGAAAGAGAGGAGGAACTATCTGTTATCCTGAACATACTTGAAGATAATGAGAATGAGTCATCTTCTAAAATATCAAATTTGACATCTCAGATAAACAATCTACTGAATAATATAAGTACATTAAAAGGTGAAATTAAGAGAAACTAGTCAAATAGAAATAAAATGAATGGAAAAAATGAATACATAAAATAAGAAATTACTTATGTTTGGATTGGAGGAATTACCTATGTCCTCATCAGATATGCATGTGAACTATAAAGTTCTAACAAGCTGTTTTACTCGGAATCCTATTTTCAACCTCTAAGTTTCTTTTTAAGTAAATTGATTATTTACTCATCCCAGTCTAAATTTTCTGCATCTGTCACTAATCATAGTTGCTCACAACTACTATTTAACATACTCGAATACAATTTAAAATACTCTACTAGGGACATAATGAATTTTCCTTGAAAAATGTTTTGTTTAAATAAGATTAGAGTTTGAGACTCTAAAGAAAAGTGAATAAACTAGGACTTACCATTAACCAACATCGTACAAAGTTTCTTATATTTTTGGCGTATTGCAAACCTACAAACCATAAACAACCTAGGTATGCTCGACCTTCTATGCGGGGACCAATTCAATTCAAGTCAATTCCTTAGTTCTTAGTCCTATGACTTTAGGACCCATTATTGAGTATCTCTATAGCAAAAATAAAGCATTGTAGAGACCATATATCTAGCTGCTACCTAGCTAATTTAATTATACTTACAAAAATAATTAGCAGCCCATAGTTAATATTTAATTAAACAAAGACATAGTGGGCACTAAAAGAGTAAAGAATTTGGTCTTCAACTAAGGAAGGGAGAGTCTGTTCTAGTAATTAAACAAAGACAATGGAATATATGAAATGGATGCAAATACAAAGATAAGATAATTCAGATGAATCTCTGGTTTAGAACCAACGACAGAAATGAACATGACCATACAGCGGAGAAACTGTTATAGTGGGCGTGAGTTATGACAGCTGGGTGCAACATTTAGAAGAAAGATGGAATTATTATTTCCTTTTAATAAACCTCTCCAATAAGTCACCAATTTCCTTAGACCTACACACCCTTTGGAATCTGATCCTCTTGTTATCCTTCAGATTGATTTCTCTTCTACCACTTGGATCAAAGGGCTAAATTAATTTGTCCCCTCTTTTCCATTTTGTTTAATCCCTTTGATCTTGTTGATCAATTTTTTGGTTCTTAATTAAGCACTAGCACTTAATTTCAAGAAACTGTGGTGAGTGAATTTAACAAGAAATGGGTTTGAGTTCAAAATAGGTATGAAGCAGTGGACTTGATTGGAAACAGACCTTGTTGGAAGCTCAAAACTTAGAGCTTCTAAAGCCTTAAACGATGAGAATCATTAAGATTATTATTATAGGGGTCACTCTAATTTATTCCATGTTTTTTAATCGAATCGAATGTATTATGGAATCATTAAGAATCATTAAGATTACCGTTTAAATGAAAAGTAAATAAAATAAAAATTAAGCTATGTTTAAGGTAATAACAATAAAGAATTATTAGGATTAATCAAGCAGTAAAATTATGATTTAACCAATTGAATCGACATGTAACTCAAATGCCTACAAATGCCTAACACTTATATAAGTTTTGTTTGATAAGTTAAAAGTGAAAAGGGAAAAAAAGTGAAAGAGCTATCATATACTTTTTCTTGTTCCTTCTTAATCTTCCAAAAATGTGCGGGAATATACCATCCATTCATCCAAATTTCAACAGAACAGGGGAGACAACATCATGCTTTCAAAATTAAATTTCTCAATCCATTATAATATCAATACAAGTCCAATGGTATAGATAGAAACAAACATGAAACTTTAAATCACCATTAATATTTTTATCAACAAATACCAAGGCAGAACAATTATAAGGTAAATTAATAATAACAAATAGGGTCCTATATGCTGTCATACTCCACTATGAATGTATCTGTCTAACAACTATGAATGCACAGATCATAAGCAGAAAAACTTAATGTCAATCAATGGAAACATCATATAAACACCATCACAGCCAGTAGAAAACTGAAACACCAAGTTCAAAACTATAAACAACTAGGAGCAAGGGATTATTCAAAACTTCAAACCAATGTTTAACAGTGAGGGGAACTATAACTTCCACTAACAGCAAAATAATTAATGAAAATTAAGGGAGATTACCTAACTGTTGAGAGAGGAAGAACTACCACTCTCCACGATTCGTGTTGAAAACTGAGGGAGCTTGACAACCACTGTTGGAGCCTGAGAGAGAGATGGAAAGCTGAGGGAGGGGGAACCTGAGAGCGAGAGAGAGGCTCTCGGAGGCCGAATATTTGGGCGATAAAAGAGGATGGAGATGAGAGAGTAAGTCGGGGGGAAGAACTGAGGGAGAGGGACGGAGGAACTGGTTACGGGCAGAGGAACAGAGGGAGAAGGACGGAGATGAGAGAGTAAGTCAGGGGGAGGAACTGAGGGAGATGGACGGAGGAACTGGTTACGGGCAGAGAAGGGAGAAGGACGGAGGAAGGGAGACGACAGACGGAGAAAGGGAGACGACGGGCGGAGGAAGGAGATTTAGGGCAAATGATTAGGGGAGAGGCTGTGGTCGAGTATCACTAAGACTTAGCGACGGCACATCCCGTCGCTCAAAACGTCACTACAATTAAAAATTTAGCGACGGCCAACTAATACCGTCACTAACCACTTAATATTAGCGACGGCAACACAATTCCGTCACTCTTCTCCTGAAGAGTAGTGACGGTTCCACCCCACCGTCACTACCTTCTGTTCTTAAAAGTGGCGACAACACAATTTCGTCACTAATACAAAGTAAAATGGAGGGAAGGCCAAACACAATAGCGACGACTATGTCCTCCGTCAGTAATCCGTAGAACACCAGCGATGGGGGTGGCCCACCGTCGCTACCTGTCATTTTTTAAAGTGATAAAAAGGAGGGTAGACCAAAAATACTAGCGACGGCCTAACACCGCCGTCACTACTCCCCAGAACCCTAGCGACGATACACCAGAGCCGTCACTAATTTCGTTTCTAAAGTTAAAATAATGGAGGGAAGGCCAAAAACGTAGCGACGACTAACCCACCCGTCACTAGTACAAAACATAGCGACGCTGTTTCCCTGTCGCTAACCATTTGGCGCCAACAAAAAACCATGGAAGGAAACCAAAAAAGGGCGCTGAAAAAATAGCAACCGTACTAGCGACGGTATTTACAATTTTTAGCGACCGCGAGCGTTGTGGTCGCTAAATGAGTCGCTAACATTTTCTTCCGTCCCTTTTCACAGACGCGGTCGCTAACGCGGTCGCTATTTAGCGACGGGAAACGGTGGTCACTAAGTTGAGGTAGCTGTTTAGGGTTTTTTCAGTAGTGGTAGTTGGCTGATAGATCGATGAAATATCCATATGGTGTGTGTAATAGCCCTAAGATTTAGGACATGATCCCAAACTCTCAGGAATTCTGAGAGCACTCTATTAAGCTTTTTGAAGAAAGCTTGAGGCTTTAGCCTGCCCCCTGAAGTGTCCTAGAATGAGCAAATAATGAGAAGAGAAGTTAGTAGGATGTTAAATAGGAGATATAGGAATACCGAGGGAATGTGAATAATGAGGAGATCTAGTACAGAGAGATGCAGAGGTTAGTAGAGAGATTAACACGCATAGCAATAAGTAAGAGAAGCCGAAATAAAAGTATGATGATAGTATAAGTGTTTAATAATGCTGCTAAATTAGAAATAATGTATTAATATTAGTAGATATTTGATAATGATTATTTTGTTTAAACTGTGTATTAATTAGCTGATAATCTTCATAATATTTCTCTGTCAATAAGTATTTATCTATATACATTTTACTTAAAATGATTAAATTAGAATTTAATTAATATTGTAACATTTAGTAAATATTATATATAATTATAGTAATATTTTATTTCTAGATATTTATTTGATTGATAATTATATTTTAATAATAAATTATTATTGGGTTTCCCAGATTTGAACTGTGGGACCCAACTAGCAATTAGGTTTTGACAATTCAGCCCAAGACTAGTAATCCTATAGGGAAACTAGTCCTGTTAGGACCTTCTTGTGGCAAATCAAAGATAACAAGTTCAGTCCGACGGGCCTGACTCGTACCTCGGGTACCTCATTTAGTTGATCGTGTATATACTTTAAGATATCCGATCGTAGCACGATCAGTTCCTAATGAATCGTTTTAATGATTTAGGAACTTTTCCTAAAGGGACCGAATCCTAATTCGGGCCCTATCGACCTTGTTTCTCAATAAAACGATTAATTCAATTTGAACCCCTAAATCTGGCCTGAACACTTTCAGTGTTTTGAGTCTAACTTTCTCATACGACACTAGAATCAAGTAATTCTGGTTTCGTTACTTCGTTATGAAGAGATCCACTACCTCTATTTCTAGTCTCATTCACACCTTGTCATCCCTTAAATTGAGAATTAAGTAATTGTACTCTGAAACCCTGTTATCCAAATCTTTTAATTTGTGCATGGTTCATTCGAAAAATCATAAATCTTTCATACAATATTGGATTTGCATAATCCCAGTGCCAAAATCTTTGTAACAAAATTCTCTATGATTTTTATGAAGACTTCAAAGGCTGAATCTGCCCAGAGCAAGAATATAAGTCGGTAGCTCAACCACAGAAGAGATTAAATCCTTCCATGAAAGAAGTGGTTAAGAAAAAGGTTATGAAGCTGCTTAAGGTGGGAATGGTCTATCCCTTTTTTGACAGTTCCTGGGTCAGTCTAGTCCAGGTAGTTCCAAAAAAGGGAGGCATGACTGTTGTGTACAATGAAAAGAACAAGCTAATTCCTACACGAATAGTCATTGGTTGGAGAATGTGTATCGATTATAGAAAATTGAACCAATCCACCAGAAAGCATCATTTCCGTTTGCACTTCCTGGACCAGCTGCTGGAGAGATTAACAGGTCAAGCCTTCTACTATTTTCTAAATGGTTACTTAGGTTACAATCAAATTGCAGTTGATCTACAAGACCAGGAGAAGACAACATTTACTTGCCCATTTGGTGTATTTATTTATCGAAAGATGCCTTTTGGTCTTTGTAATGCACCAATAATGTTCTAACGCTGTATGTTGGCAATCGTTTCAGACTTGGTGGGAAATTGCATTGAAGTCTTAATGGATGATTTCTCTATTTTTGGAACTTCATTTGATCATTGCTTGAAGAATATAATCACTGTACTAAAGCGATGTGTGGATACTAATCTTGTACTGAACTGGAAAAAATGCTATTTTATGGTAATCGAAGTCGTGGTGCTGGGACTCAAATCTTCAGCAAAAGGAATTGAAGTTGATAAAGCCAAAGCTGAAATCATTGAAAAGATCCCACCAACAATCAATGTCAAAGGAATCAAAAGTTTCCTAGGCCATGCTGGATTTTATAGGTGATTCATTAAATGTTTCTTAAAGATAGCAAAGCCATTGAGCAAATTCCTTAATAAGGACACTTGTTTTAATTTTGATGATGATTTTTTACATGCATTTGAGTTACTTAAACATAAATTGATCACAACCCCTATCATAATCGCTCCTGATTGGAATTTGGATTTTGAAATGATGTGTGATGCGAGCGATTATGCAATAGGAGCAGTTTTAGGACAAAGAAAATCAAAAGTTTTTCATGCCATACATTACGCTAGAAAAATCCTTAATGAAGCTCAAATTAATTATGCTACCACTGAAAAGGAACTGCTAGCTATATTGTATAGCCTAGAAAAATTTAAATCTTACTTGATTGGCTCCACTGTGATTGTATTACCAATCACACAACTATTAAATATTTTTGGACCAAATTTGGTTCAAAACCAAGGTTAATTTGTTGGATTTTGTTATTACAGGAGTTTGACTTGGTGATAAAAGACAAGAAGGGCAGTGAAAGTTATATAGCAAATCATTTGTCAAGGCTTGTCAATAAAGAGGTGACCAATAATCAACTTGAAGTTCAAGAGGAATTGTAACATCCCATTTTCAACACAAATAGAAAATAGATATTAATATATCTTTCTTGAGAAATACTTACTATAAGTTAGTTTATTATTATTATTTTTTTGAAATTTTGGTATTTATATTTAATTATTTGTTTTTTAAATAATAATAATAAAAAAATAAAAATATTTCTGAATGAGAATTTTAAAATGACTTAATTAGTATTCACCAATTAAGAAAATTATATTAAGAATTTTTAATATCTTTATTATTCACCATTTTTATTTTATGTTATATTTATGTTTTTACATATTTAAAATTTAACTCTTATTAGAATTTTAAAATAAAATTTTGAAGGAATTAGACTATGGTTCTTTAGAACTTTTTGATCTATATAATATTTATGATTTTCTGGAAATTTTTGAAATATTTTAATAAAATAATATATTTTAAATAATTTTAAATTCATATAAAGTTACTTAAAATTAAAAATATTTACAAGAATGTAAAGTTAAATTATAAGAAAATTTTCTAAAATCCATTTCAAGTAGACTTATCTAAAAATTATCGGTTTGAGTAAAATTTTGATTTTTACCAATCGTAAAAAAATTGAAAACGTACTAATAAATTTTTATTAACAGAAAATTTTAGATTTTTAAAATTTAAACTTTATATTACTTATCATAAAATTAGTGAGAACTGATATAATATCGCTAAATTTCAAAAAGGATTAATTTTGAATATTTAAAATATACCGAGCGAAAGGTTACTATTTGGCTTAATAATTCTATCGACATTTACTATGCAAAATACTGTGCATGTATGAAATTTTCAAAAAGTGCACAGTAACCAGGTTTTAAATTTCAAAAAAATGTACAGTACTTTTATATTAAAATAATGGAATACATAGTAATTTTTTTCCTATAAATACCGAAGGAATTCTTCTTTAGAATTCATAATTTCAGATTAAGTTTTCTTAACATAGTAGTGCTAGTGAGATAGTGGTGGAAGTAAGAGAGAGAAATAAATTTTTTTGGAAGAAGGTTCTACTAAAATTCTAAGGTACAGATACATCTCTTATATATTTTTTAAGGTTATTTTTATATCGTTTTTAAAAATCTATTATTATACTGGAAATAATATTATTTTAAGTTACTATTCTATATAGTAAAATACTATTTCAATAGTAAATTACTATTTCAATAATAAATTACTATTTTAATAATAAATTACTATTCAAATAGTAATTACTATTTACTATTACTATTTATTATTACTATTTATCTTTACTATTCATGTTTTAGCATTTACTGTTACTAATCATGATTTACTATTTACCATTACTATTCATGATTTACTATTTACTGTTACTATTCACGTTTTACTATTTACTATTAATATTCATATTTACTATTCACTATTTACTATTTAAAATTTACCATTTCTGCTTTAAGTAGTGATCTTAATTTTCATCTTGTAACTATATTAAAATGAAATTGGTATGTTTTAGAACTCGGAGACGAGGCGTGCATGAATTTACAATAACGAATCAGTATACAAGAGGTAAGGGGGGAATGAGATAAGAGTATAATATGAAAAGACATAAGAATAATGGGAGGAGTCCCCCATTCCTTTTAAATTTAAAAATATTATTATTTAAAATACTAACTTTTTAACTTAAAATTTTTAATAAATTTTAAATTAAATAATATACTTATGCAATGACTTAGATTTTTATAACCTATATGAACTGGACTATACCTATGCAAGGACTTGGACCACTATGACTCATATGGACTGAACTATACCTATGCAAGGACTGGATTATATGGACTTACATAGACCTATGCAAGGAATGGACTATAAAGACTCAAAATCAATTTTAATAATTTAAATAACCATTAAAATTTGAATTATATTTATTGTTTATAATTATTGTTGATGATATTTAATTATGATCGATATTATTTGATCGTGATTGACATTATTTGATTATGATTGATGATATTGTGATTGATAATATTTCATTATGATTGATGACCTTGTAATATGGAGTTTGAGCATATAGTAAGCATGACGGAAAGTTAAAACTCAGTAAGAATTTTCTTACCTTACTCTTTAAATTTTTATTCTAAGAGAAAGTATTTTATCATTATTCTAGTCTTTTATTTCTTCTTAGAAATAATTTTTATTAACTTTATTTTTAATCTCTAAAATAAAATATTATATTAGAAAGAAGCTATTTTATGAAAATCAGAGGTTGAGATAATTAATTCTTGAATTAAAGAAAATTTTTATAGTTTTAAGTATTCTTAATTAATGATTTTAAAAATATATATATATATATATATATTCTTTTAGAAATCAGAAATTTAAATTGGTTTTCCCTAACGAAATAACTAAAGGATATTTTATAGTCGAGATTTCTAAACTCAATCTAGTTAAGATTCAAATTTGGAAAGATTATGTAAATATGTGAAGTTTTTTAAGAGAAAGTTTTGAGATATTTAAGGCTTGGAAACTCAATTTTGGTGAGATTTAAATTTGAAGACTGTACTAAATTTGTTTTTGTATAACAGAAGTTCAAAGAAGAACTTATAGGAATATAGAGTTTATTGAGATGATTTTGTGAACCTTTATAGTATTTAATAATTGAGTTTCTAAAAGTCTTAAACAACTAAATATGCGAGTAGTTCATGCATCATGAATCATTAAAGAGAAATGAGATGTGATATTGCCTGGGGACCGATTATAGAAACCGAGGATATATTAGAGGAGGCTTAATTTCGAGCCTTGGGATGAGAGAGTGTGAAAGAGTGCTTCAGGTGACCTGGGGTCGCTCCCTAGTGTCGGGTACTTTCACAATAAAAAGTTTCTCAGTCTGACTAGTCTCTAAGTGTTCCCACACCAGTTGAGCTGTTCATATGCCATGAAGGCATTTATGCTATTATTATCCAGAATTTATGGAACAGTGTAAACTCCTGGTTGGCCCAATGCAAACTAAAACGTTAAGGGCCCACATGCATAGGATGAATGAGATGATAGTATTAAAACATTGCATGACATTCATGTGATTGTGACATTCTTGTTATTCAAGTGGCCTCAATACTCAAGAGGGGGGTGAATTGAGTTTTTAAAACTTTGCTTAGAATGCCTTCAAACTTGATTCTTTTATCACAAGTTTAAAGAGTGTGCAAGTGAAGTCAAGTTTAATGTAAGAGACAATGCAAAACAAGAAGTAAATATGCTAAGGCAATTTGTCAAACACTTGGTGTGCAATGTTAAAGGTTAACTAATATAAGCAAGCTCAAGTAGGCAAATCACAATCAATCAACACAAATCAATTAAATGCAGAATATGAATGTAACGGAGTGAGGGAGAAGAGCTTGCAAACCAATTTAACGAGTTCCACCAACCCCGGTGTATGTCTCGCCTTCAAGCAACCCACTTGAAGGATTTCCACTATTGAAGTTTAGAGATTACAAGCTATGAGCAATTGCAGCTCCTAGTGTCCCACACTCAAGAACTCAATCCTCACTAGCACAAGGGTAACCCACCCAATCTCTACCCAGAGGTTGAACCCCAACCTTTGTGACCACTCAACCTAGAGTGAAAAGCTTTTGTGTTTGGTAGTGTTTACAAGATATAGACTCTCTAAATAGAGTAGATATACAAGTGAATGCTCTCTTAAATTCAAACTTTCAACAAGAGAGAATATACAAGTTTTAAGCTCTAAGTTTTAAAAAATGAAACTATACAATAATAGAACTCTCAAGACTCAAGATTTGATTTCCTTTTGATGGATTTGTGTGTTACATTGAGTAGCTTGAAGGAGTCTTGCAGTTATAGGCTTTGTAGAAGAGCTTAATGGTCTTCCTAGCCGTTGCAGATGATGGGCACTGAGTTGGAATAGAGAAATGAGCTGGCTTCCACCTAAAAAGAACTTTCCCCAAATTCTGGCACGACTCTAATTGATTACACCTCGATCTGTAATCGATTAGCTTTTAAAATTTTTAGTGTTACACTGTAGGTAATCGAGTAGGCATTTCATTGTAATCGATTAGCTTTAAAATAGGGACTTTCTAATCGATTATTTCATACTCTATAATCGATTATTTTTGGTACCTGATGCATTTAATTGTGTCTCGTAGCATTATAATTGATTAGGCATTCTTGCAATCGATTAGGATGACAAAGAGAACTTCAATAATCGATTATGTCTAACTTGGTAATCGATTAGCTTAACTACCTAATGCTCAATCTTCAAACTTTCAATTGGTTAATCGATTATCTCCAAGGTGCAATCGATTATCTTACAAAAAGAACTTAGGTAATTGATTAGGAGTGGTTTGGTAATCGATTAGCTTGAATACCTGATGCTTATACTTCAACTTGTTCAAATGGTAATCGATTATTCTTCAAGGGTGCAATCGATTATCTTACAAACAGAGATGAGGTAATCGATTATGTCTGTAGGTGTAATCGATTACTACACAAACAGAACATAGGTAATCGATTAGCTTGAGTCCTTTAATCGATTAGTCTGCACGTTTTTGTCCATCTGATTCTGTTTTGTCTGTTTTCATAGTTACTTGGCCTTTTTGCTACAATTATACAATGTGCTTTATCATTATCAAAATAATTCAACTTGAAATATATATTCAAACACAATTCTATGTGGGTGGTTGTGAATGAAAATATAATTGTTATGTTATGAAAACTCTACATTCATAATTGATTATGTATATGATTGTGATTGAAATTATTATATTAGATTGTGAAAACCCTTATGCTTATGTCTTATCTGTAAAGTATTATATTCTGTTTCTCACTCCTTCTTGTTTGAATTTTGTGTCCAAAATTTATGTTATATGATATATAGCTAGCAGTTCAAGATGAAATGATGAAATTACAAGAGGGTAAATTGGTCTCATCCTCAATCGGATAGGAGAAGAGATGTGACAAGAATAGGATTCAAAATCACATGGTTTGAAGATAAGGAAATAATTAGTTACAGTCGAAGTAGAGGTATTAAATCTTTAGTTTTAGTTTACCTTAATACAATATTAAGTTGGATGATTGTAAATCAATGTAAAGGTTAAACTTTAATAAACCTTATTCTTTGGATATGATACTGTAATCTTTGATCACTTATGATTTTCTGAAAGTTCATTTTATCATTATGAATAATTTGAAACTTTTTACTTTCAAAATTCAAAGAAAATTAGATGTATATACGTCCTTGTATACATGAGATAAGAAGTGATAAATATGTATATCTTTAAAAAAAAAAGCAAGAAGAATAGATATATGTCTCGTGTATATAAGGGGGTGTTACAGGAATTCCCTAATGAAAAACTGTTGATGGTGCAGGAAAGGCCCTTGTTTACTGACATAGCCAATTTCAAAGCAGCAAGTGTGATTCTAGATGAATTCAATTGACAGTAAAAGAAAATTTTTTTGAAGGATGCACAACACTATGTGTGGGAGCATCCATATCTGTTTAAGATAGGCTTTGATGAAATATTGAGGAGATGTGTATCCCAGGAATAGTCAAAAAGCATTTTTTAGCATTGTCATAGCAGCCCTATGGGCGACATTTCTACAAAGGTCCTTCAATCTGGATTCTTTTGGCCTACCTTTTTTAAGGACACTTATTTCTATGTACAACATTGTGATAGTTGTCAAAGGACATAGGGTATCTCAAAAAGACATAAAATGCCACTGAATACTATTTTGGAAGTTGAAGTGTTTGATTATTGGGGGATTGACTTCGTACCTCTACCATCTTTATTTTCTAATGAATTTATCCTAGTTACAGTTAATTATGTTTCTAAGTGGGTTGAAGCCATTGCAACTCCTAAAATAGATGCCAAGATTGTGATTAAATTCTTGAAGAAGAACATATTTTGTAGGTTTGGTACTCGAAGGATACTTATAAGTGATGGCGGATCCCACTTCTATAATACACTTCTCCAGAAATGTTTGGAGCACTATGAAGTCAGACATAAGGTGGTATTTGCCTATCACCCACAGTCTAATGGACAAGCAGAGGTATCCAACTGGGAGATCAAGCAGATTTTAGAGAAAATAATGTCATCATGCAGAAAGGATTAATTATTTAAATTAGATGTCGTGCTTTGGCCCTATAGAACAAAATTTAAATCGCCTATATGCCTTTCTTCTTTCTAGTTAGTTTATGGTAAGGCATGTCACTTACCAGTGGAATTGGAACATAAAGCATTTTAGGCTTTAAAGTTTTTAAACTTTGATCTTCAAGCTTCTAGGGAGAAGAAAAAGTTACAGTTGCATGAGCTGGAATAAATGAGACTTAATGCTTATGAGTCTTTTTGTAAAAGGAAAAAGTAAAAGCTTATCATGATAAAAAGATTCTGAAGAGAGCATTTCATCCAGGCTAGTCAAGCCTTTTGTTCAATTCTAGGTTAAGGCTTTTTCTTGGAAAACTGAAGTCCAAGTGTTCACGCCTGTTCCTTGTTAAGCAAGTTAAACCTTATGGTGCTATTGAATTAGAAGATCTGGAGTCTCATAGAAGCTGGGCAGTTGAAGGGCAAAGACTGAAACCGTACTTAGGTAGTGACGTTCAAAGACTCACCACTGTGATTCATCTACAAGAACCATGAACTTTCAGATGTCAAGCTAAGCGATGTTAAATAAACGCTTCATGGGAGGCAAACCAGAGTTTCTCATTTTACATCTTATTTTTCATGTTTGTGTTGTTTGTGCTTATGATTTCAATTTGATGTTTGTGGTTTCATTTTTATGTCAATTTAGGCATTAGGTTTGTAGTTGAAAGTTTTCTATAGGTAGTTTGATACTTAGTAGCATAATGAGTTTGATTTTGGTCTCAAGTTAATATGTTTTGCATCTTACCCATGGTTTCATTATGTTAAAAATTGTAGAACTCTTTGTTTGTAAATGCTTATGCATAGTTGGTTTTGGCACAAGCATATTGGTGAAGACATGTTTTGTAATGCCGAGGCTTCCTTATGATTTGGTCATGAAAGTATGCAATTTGGTTAGATGGATCTTATGATTGATTATAACTTGACCAATGTGTGACAATTTGAATGATTATGACTTTAAGTATGCATTCTTTGTGCTAAGTGTAACACTCCTATTTTTATTTTTATATTAAAATTTTAAAGGAATTAGATTGTGGTTCTTTAGAACTTTTTAATCTATGTATTATTTATGATTTTCTAGTTTTTTTGGAATTTTAGAAATATTTTAATTAAATAATATATTTAAATAATGTTAAATTCATATAAAGTGACTTAAAATTTAAAATATTTATAAGAAAATAAAGTTAAATTATAAGAAAATTTTCTAAAATCTATTTCAAGTAGACTTATCTAAAAATGATCGGTTTGAGAAAAATCTTGATTTTTACCAATCATAAAAAAATCAAAAACGTACCAATAAATTTTTATTAACAGAAAATTTTAAATTTTTAAAATTTAAACTTTATATTACTTATTATAAAATTAGTGAGGACTGATATAATATCACTAAATTTTAAAAAAGACTAATTTTGAATATTTAAAATATATCGAGTGAAAGGTTACTATTTGACTTAATAATTCAGCCGACATTTACTATGCAAAACACTGTGTATGAACAAAAATTTCAAAGGTTGCACAGTAACCAGGAACGAAATTTTCAAAATTGCATAGTACTTTTATAATAAAATATTTAAATGCACAGTAAATTGCTTTGCTATAAATAGGGAAGCGAGGAACAAAGTTTTTCATTGAAAAATTGAAAACTTAGTAGTGTTGGAAGGATAGTATTAAGCGAACAGAGGAAGATATTTTCCAAAGGAAAAAGGTTCTGCAAAAATTCTAAGGTAAAAATAAATTTCTTTTATAATCTTTTTATGATTATGAAGGTTATTTTTATATCACTTAAAAATCTATTATTATACTGAATATAATATTATTTTAAGTTACTATTCTAAATAGTAAAATACTATTTCAATAGTAAATTACTATTCAAATAGTAAATTACTATTTACTGTTACTATTTATCTTTACTATTCATGTTTTACTATTTACTATTACTATTCACATTTTATTATTTACCATTACTATTTATGTTTTATTATTTATTGTTACTATTCATATTTACTATTTAGTGTTACTATTCATGAATTACTATTTACTATTCACTATTCACTATTCAAAATTTACCATTTCTGTTTTAAGTAGAAATCTTAATTTTCATCTTATAACTATATTAAAGTGAAATTGGTATATTTTAGAACTCAGAAACGAGGCGCGCACGAACTTTCTATAACAAACCAAGATACAAGAGGTAAGGGGGAGTGAGATAAGAATATAATATAAAAAGACATAAGAATAATGGGAGGAGTCTCCTACTCCTTTTAAATTTAATAATATTATTATTTTAAAATAACTTTTTAACTTAAAATTTATAATAAATTTTATGTAACTAACTCTGACATACCTATGCAAGGACTTGAACTTTCATAACCTACACGACCTGGACTGAACCAATGCAAGGACTTGGACTAGTTTGACCTATATGGACTGAACTATACCTATGTAAGGACTAGATTATATGGACTTACATAGACCTATGCAAGGAATGGACTATAAGGACTCAAAATCAATTTTGATAATTTAAATAACCATTAAAATTTGAATTATATTTAATTGATTTGATTATAATTATTATTATTGATGATATTTAATTTGATCAATATTATTTGATTGTGATTGGTATTTTTTTGGTTATGATTGATGATATTGTGATTGATAATATTTGATTATGATTGATGATCTTGTGATATGAAGTTGAGCATATAGCAAGCATGATGAAAAACTAAAACTTAGTAAGAATATTCTTACCTTACTCTTTAAATTTTTATTATTTTATTTCTTCTTAAAGATTATTTTTATTAACTTTTCTTTTAATATTTAGAATAAAAAATTTAGTATTTATTTAAAAATAAGTCATTTTAAGAAAATTAATTTATAAAAAGGTTGAGATAATTAAATATTAAATTAAAGAAAATTTTATAATTTTAAGTATTTTAGTTAATGATTTAAATATTATTCTCTTTTAATTAAATAAAATTTTCAAAAGAAAATTATTTTATTTTTCCAACTTAATAACTAAAGATATTTGGAAATAATTAAGATTTTTTTAAATTCGATCTTGTTAAGGTTCAATTTGAGAAAGATTATGTAAAGTTTTATATGAGAAAGTTTTTAGATATTTAAGGCTTAGAAACTCAATTTCAGATTCGAAAACTGTACCAAATTTATTTTTGTGGGACAGAAATTCAGAGAATTGAGAAAATGTACAGTTTATTGAAATGATGTTGTAAACCTTTAAGATATTTAATAATTGAGTTTCTGAAAGCCTTAACTAACTAAATACGCGAGTAGTTCATGCATCATAAATCATTAAAGTGAAACAAAATGATATTGTCTAGGGACGGATTATAGAAACCGAGGATACATTAGAGGAGGCTTAATTACGAGCCTTGGGATGATAGGGTGTGAAAGGGTGCTTAGGGGACCTGGGGTAGCTCCCTAGTGTCGGATACTTTCACAATAAAAACTTTCTCAATCTGACTAGTCTCTAAGTGTTTTCATACCAGTTGAGCTGTTCATATTATTATTATCTGGACTTATGGAACAGTGTAAACTCTTGCTTGGCCCCAGTACAAATTAAAATTTAAAGGCCCAGATATATAAGTTATGATGAAGATATTGCATAACATTCATGCATCCATAATTAATTGTGTATGGATTGTGATTGTGATTGATATTATTATATATTAGTTTGTGAAAACCCTTTATTGCTTATGCCCTATTTAGAAATATTATATTCTGTTTCTCACTCCTTACTCCGTGTTTTTGTTTCATATGTTTTAAATTGATGGTTCAGAGGGAAGGATCAGAGAATCTTGGAAGTAAATATAGCACGTTCTAGAAAGGGAGCTCGGTATGAATACCGTGGTCTAATGAATAAATAAAGTTATTAAGTAACTGCTTCTGGGCCATGGAGTTTCCTCTCTTTCTTATAATGTTTAATATTTATTTTTTTCGGATGAATGTAAAATTACTTTATAAAGTTTTAATAATATTTATGAGGTATTTCAGAAATGATGTAGGTAATTTATTCTGATAGTTTCTTTTTAACAATTATATCTTTAGTAAAAAAAAATTTACGAATTTTTCTAGTATTTATTAAGGTGTACCTGAGGGTGTTACAAAGTGGCATCAGAGCAGTTAATCCAATAGGTCTGGGGAAAAGGTCTATCTTGCTTTGTCTGTAAACTCTGTATAGGTGATAGAGAATAGAATATCTAACTTGGTAGTAACTATGATTGATGTGACAAATCTCAGTTATTGTGAAACAGGAAACTAATGGCCGAAAACGATCTTGCTGGAGTTGTAGAACGCTTAATCAATGCAATGGGAGCACGTGAAGGTTAAGGTAATGATACCTTGAGAAGGTTGGACCTTTTTGAAAAGCGTAATCCACCTCGTTTCAAGGGAATATATAACCTTGATGAAGCTGATAAGGTAGTCTTTGCTACTTATGCCTTATCTGAGGATGCCGAACATTGGTGGGATAACATGCGTAGACAATTTAAAGTCAACCACGTGGAGATCACCTGGGATCATTTCAAGGATATGTTTCTGGAGAAATACTTTCCAGCTGATGTTAAAGAGAAAAGACAATTTGAATTCCTGTCGTTGACCCAAGGAAGTATGACCGTCGGAGAGTACGCATCCAGGTTTGAAGAGCTATCTCGTTTTCATTCTCATTATAATGATGCTACTAACGAAGGTGATTGGTGTGCAAAGTTTGTAAATGGATTATGGCCAGAAATTAAAGAAGCTATACGAATGCAGGAATCCGTGAATTTTCTGTATTGATAAATCATTGTAGGATCTTTGAAGAGGATCATAAGGATAGAATGATAAAAAAGTCGTGAGCCCATTCATAAGGCAGGAGAAATGAGGAGCTCACCATCACCAAAGAAGAGACTTCTGGAGAAATAAGTCTTACCAAGTGCCATTTCATCGGTTTGGAGCAGTATCTGTTCCTAACAGACCCCAAGCTTTAACCGAAAGCTATTACCTGACATCTACACCAAATTTTAAATGTTTTATCTGTGAAGGACCCCATTTGAAAAGGGATTATTCTAAAAACACTTATATTTGCTTTAAGTGTAACAAACCAGGTCATCACATCAAGGATTGCCCAGAGATGAAGAGGGAAAACCCTGAAGGTGCGAGTACAAGCATAAATACTCAGGGAGGTGCATACAGTGCAGTCAGAAGGCTGAAGGCAAACTGAAAGGTTTTTGTAATCACTGGAGAAGAAGCATCTCATTCTGATTCCATGGTGGAAGGTAAGTGTATCATTAATAAGATTCCTTTAACTATTATGTATGACTCAGGTGTATCATATTCCTTTATTGCCAATGACTGTGTAGAAAAACTAAAATTACCCATGATAGAATTACCATTTGACTTATCTATACATATCCTGGAAATAATCTCATTGTCACTTCTAAAGCCTGTTGGGAATGCCCTATTGTCATAAATGATAGGGACTTTAAGGCTAAACTTTTCTGTTTACCACTTTCTGGCTTAGAAGTTTTTATTGGACTAGATTGATTGTCTGATAATCATGTTCTAATAGATTGTCATAATAAAACCATAATGTTTAAAGAACCAGTGAATTTGAATCCTAAGGATTCGAGATTTTTAACCGTCAACCAAGTGAGTGCCTCTTTAAAAGGAGGGGCTCAAGGATTCATGCTATTGCTTTCAACGAAAGGAGAGAAAGAATCAAAAATAAAAAATCTGTTAGTTGTGTGTGAATTTCTTGATGTTTTTCCTGAAGATATCCCTGGTTTACCCCTGAAAGAGATGTAGAATTCACCATTGATCTAGTATCTGGAGTTGGACCCATTTCAATTGCACCATACCGAATGTCACCTCTAGAATTAGTAGAGTTAAAGAAACAACTTGAAGAGATGATAGAGAAGCAGTTTATACGACACAGTGTATCCCCCTGGGGTGCACCAGTGTTATTGGTTAAGAAAAAGGATGGTAGCATGAGGTTATGTGTAGATTATCAGCAACTAAACAAGGTGACGATCAAGAACAGATATCCTCTTCCAAGGATTGACGACTTGATGGATCAACTACGTGGTGCCACAATGTTCTCCAAAATTGATTTGAGGTCTGGATACCGTCAAATAAGGGTGAAGAAAGAAGATGTACCAAAAACTATTTTTAGAAAACGCTATGGCCATTACGAATATCTAGTGATGCCTTTTGGTGTAACTAATGCACCAGCCATATTCATGGATTACATGAATAGGATTTTTTATCCATATCTAGATAAATTTGTAGTGGTGTTCATTGATGATATATTAGTGTACTCTAAAAGCAAAGAAGAACATGTTAAACACTTGAAGATTGTGTTGGAAATCCTAAAAAAGAAACAACTGTATGCAAATCTGTCAAAATATGAATTCTGGTTGGAAGAAGTGAACTTTTTAGGACATGTAATTAGTTAAGGAGGAATAGTTGTAGACCCTTCCAAGGTGGAAGCAGTTTTAAAATGGGAGAGACCAACCACAATCACTAAGATTAGAAGTTTTTTGGCTTGGCTGGATACTATAGGAGATTCATTGAAGGATTTTTAAAGTTAGGATACCCACTGACCAAGCTAACATGAAAAGGACAACCTTTTGTATGGACAAAATAATGCGAGAATAGTTTCTAAGAGCTGAAAGATCGACTTACTTCTACGCCGGTGTTAGTACTCCCTGATCCACATTGAAGTTTTGAAGTGTATTGTGATGTGTCTAAACAAGGACTAGGAAGTGTACTCATGCAAGACAAGAAGGTTGTAGCCTATGCGTCGCGCCAATTAAGGCAATATAAGATTAGCTACCCTACACATGACTTAGAGTTAGCTGCTGTAGTTTTCGCCCTAAAGATTTGGAGGCATTATCTATACGGTGCAACATTCGATGTGTTTAGTGATCATAAGAGTCTCAAGTATTTATTCGACCAAAAGGAGTTAAACATGAGGCAACAAAGATGGATGGAGTTCTTAAAGGACTACAACTTTGAGTTGAAATACCATCCTAAAAAAGCGAACGTAGTAGCTGATGCTTTGAGTCAAAAGTCTCTACATGCGTCCACAATGATGCTTTGGTCTAACTATGATGATTTGTGATTGCATGTCATTTGATGCTCTTAGTATCGATATTACTATTTCCTTATGTTGACTTGCATCACATAGCTTTAAATATCATTGTGATCAATTTGTTTCTTTTCCTTTCAAGATGGAACACACTAAATCTGTTGCTCCTCACAACCCATCTAGAAGGGACAAAAGCAAAAAGGTAAGAACTTTCAAACAATCTCCAGAGCGTCTACCATAAAATCAATTTAGAGACAGTGAAAGGGAAAAAAAGTTTGAAGAAATTAAGAACTAGACCTTTATACCTGAGCAAAAGGTCGACCTTTGAGTAGGACAATATAATGAATTCTTGGATGGTTTATTGAATAGAAATTAGCGCAAGTTGGCCAACCCTATTCCCAAATATGATCTACATATAATGAGGGAGTTTCATGCAAATACTTGGCCAACCCAAGAGCTTGATAACAAGAAATAAATGGTTATAGGGCAATGGATTTCTAATGACAGATATTCCATTAGCAAATTTCTTGACCACCCATTGGAATAGCTTGAAGGGGATGTCTGTAACTATCTGGATTGACAACAGAGAGGATATATCTATAGTGATTTAGAAGTGGCTAGTGAATTATGCCTTCCCAACCACTACTTCCAACTTAGGCACACAGGCACCCTTCTCTACATTCTGTGCAAGAATATAAAGACACCCACTCAAGTTTAGATGTCTTTCATGCTGGTTAACACAGTACTTATTAGCCATGTTTCTAACCTTAACGTTCCTTGGTGTTATTTATTATATTGTTTTTTTGTAGCCTAATGTCACTGTTGATGTGGCTCATATTATTTCAGAAGAAATGCATAAATTTGTCCAGATGGAAGTAAAATTGACTTCATCTGGTCACAAGGCTAAGGGCAGTCTTGGCTTCCCCGCTTTGATTACTATCCTCTGTGTGGCAAAAAGAGTGAAAGTTCATCCTATTGTTTAGATCCGACCTACTATTGATAAGTGATTCATTAAACAGAATTACACTAACCCTTCTGAGCACTACATGGAGGACCAACCTCAACCATTACCACCTTCATCTCTTACACCTCATTTATCTTCCACATCCAACACCAGGAATCTTGCATTTTGGATGAGTTGACTCATCTTCAGCAAAGTGCCAACCATCGAGGTATTCTTCACTTGTACCATGGTATCACACTCTGACTCGTAGTTAATATCAATCAATTTTAAATAACTAAAATTTCATTTATTTTTCACAAAGTATTACACTTTAAATTGATATTCCAATGCCTAAGCACATAATTCCTAAATTTTAAGTATAAATTTTTTACGCTTAGTTAATTTATTCACCCATTATTCTCTTAATAATAATAGTAACAACAACAACAACAACAACAATAATAATAAGACATAGGGCTTGGTATCAAAAAAACATTTCAAGGCAATTAAAAATTTTTGAGTAACAGGATTATTGAATTTAGAGTCTTATGGTTATTTTAATAAACTACAATTTTGATCACCATAATCAAGAAAGTTTAGGACTGAATCTTCTACATTAAGATATCAATTTTAATAACTCATGACAGCTATTTAGTTTTCAAGAATATAATTTCTTAAATCTTCAAAATGGCTAAGCTAATATTAGGAGACAATGAATTTACTAAAGAATTAACACACAGATACAAGTATAATTCAGTGGGCAATTTTCCTAGTTGGGACGCGCGACCCATAAGGGTGCAGGACTATGGATGCCAGCACAACGTGACACACAACAGTTTAGGTATGATTGATGAGATTAGGAAGGTCTTTGCCACAAAGACCTCCAAAATCATCAAGAGTACCCTTTGGAAGGTGAGGGACAAGGGTGAGCGCCCTCTTTGGATCCCCGAGGACCATTGAGACGGGATGGTCCAGAAGTGGGGTGGTGTCCCATTCCAGTAGGCGAGTGCTCAGAACAGGGCAAACAGAGCCGCCGATGCTACAGCCTCAGTTTACATTGGGGGTAGCATTTCAACCCTCGAGCACAAGAAAAGATTTGTAAGTATATTTATGTTAAACATTTCTATTATGATTTTTGACATGTTTACAAATAATAATCTCAATGTTTTTTGTCCACCACAGGAGCTGAGGGAGCACTGGGAGCCTTCTTTGTTTGAGGTCATGCAAATGACCAAGAAGAACAAAGCCGGTGCATGGGTAAACCAGAAGACTATAGATCTAGCAGTATTTACTTTTAACTCATACATGCTTATAATTTACAAATCAGCTTACTAATCCTATCAGTGTTTTTTAATTTACAGGAGGCGTATCAGGCCAGGAGGGCCGAGAAGGAGGCGGACCTGGTGGCTTCGACTCCTGAAGGGGAGGTTCTTCCCAACCTATCTTGTTCCGACGACAACGCCGTCTATATGGAGGCTGTTGGCGGTGTGAACAAGAAAGGGAGAGTCTTTGGATTGGGTGGCGTCGGCACGCAGCTGGTGAAAAAGGGGAAGACCCCTTCCTCTTCTTCTTCGTCTGGTCTTCCGACTGAGGTTGTTGAGGTAATTCAAAACCTGAACGACGAGCTACAGGAGGAGCGACGTCAGAGGCAGCTTTTGGAGGAGCGGGCTAAGGCGGACTGACGACGGGCCGAGACGGACCGACAGCGGGCCGAGGAGCAGTACGTCGAGACTCGTCGACAACTTGCTCAGCAGCAGGAGCTACTGATGTAGATGATGGCGAGACTACCTCTCCCCACTTCCCAGGCACCCCCACCACCACCACAGGATCCCCCACCACCATGATTGTATTTTTATTATGTATACACATTGTATATTTCATTTTCAGTTTTTATATTATATTCCATTCAGTATTTATTGTGTCATTCTTCATTTATTATGTCGATATTTATTAATAATTAAATTCAAAGAAAAACGCCTTATTGTGATTATCATTAATAATTCAACCTATTTGATAAATAAATTTAATCCATTATTTTGTTTTTAATAATAATTTAATATTTTAAAAAAAATATTCAAATTTAAATATAAAATTTTATCAGCCAATAAAAATATTAATCAATATTTTTAAAGTTAAATTAGCAACGGACAAAGATGGTCGCTATATGACTCCCAATAGCGACGGAGGAACGTGGTCGCTATATGGCTACCCTTAGCGACGGACTCGTTGGTCGCTATAAGGCTACACATAGCGACGGGCCTTAAGTGGTCGCAGTGTGGCTGTTAATAGCGACGGCCAAAGATGGTCGTAGTGTGTTGTAAATAGCGACGGATACGTGAGGTGAAACATCTTATTTTCATCACAAATAGGAAATAGATATTAATATATCTTTCTTGAGAAATACTTACTATAAGTTAGTTTATTATTATCATTTTTTTATTTTGGTATTTATATTTAATTATTTATTTTTTAAAATAATAATAATAAAAATATATTTCTGAATGAGAATTTTAAAATGACTTAATTAGTATTCACTAATTAAGAAAGTTATATTAAGAATTTTTAATATCTTTATTATTCATCATTTTTATTTTATGTTCTTATATTTATGTTTTTACATATTTAAGATTTAACTCTTATTAGAATTTTAAAATAAAATTTTGAAGGAATTAGACTATGGTTCTTTTGAACATTTTGATCTATATAATATTTATGATTTTCTGAAATTTTTTGAAAATTTTGAATTATTTTAATAAAATAATATATTTTAAATAATTTTAAATTCATATCAAGCTGCTTAAAAATAAAAATATTTACAAGAATGTAAAGTTAAATTATAAGAAAATTTTCTAAAATCTATTTCAAGTAGACTTATCTAAAAATTATTGGTTTGAGTAAAATCTTGATTTTTACCAATGGTAAAAAAATGGAAACGTACTAATTAATTTTTATTAAGAAAAAATTTTAGATTTTTAAAATTTAAACTTTATATTACTTATCATAAAATTAGTGAGAACTGATATAATATCGCTAAATTTCAAAAAGGATTAATTTTGAATATTTAAAATATACCGAGTGAAAGGTTACTATTTGGCTTAATAATTATGCCGATATTTACTATGCAAAATACTGTGCATGTATGAAATTTTAAAAAGTTGCACAGTAACCAGGTTTTAAATTTCAAAAAATGCATAGTACTTTTATATTAAAATAATGGAATACATAGTAAATTTTTTCCTATAAATACCGAATGAATTCTTCTTTAGAATTCACAATTTCATATTAAGTTTTCTTAATATAGTAGTGTTAGTGAGATAGTGGTAGAAGTAAGAGAGAGAAATAAATTTTTTGGAAGACGGTTCTGCTAAAATTCTAAGTTACGAATACATCTCTTTTATATTTTTTAGGATTATTTTTATATCGTTTTTAGAAATCTATTATTATACTGAAAATAATATTATTTTAAGTTACTATTCTACATAGTAAAACACTATTTCAATAGTAAATTACTATTTCAATAGTAAATTACTATTCAAATAGTAAATTACTATTTACTATTACTATTTACCTTTAATGTTACTATATACCTTTACTATTCATGTTTTACTATTTACTGTTACTATTTACGATTTACTATTTATCATTACTATTCACGTTTACTATTTACTGTTACTATTTACTGTTACTATTCACTATTCACTATTCACTATTTAAAATTTACCATTTTTATTTTAAGTAGTAATCTTAATTTTCATCTTGTAATTATATTAAAATGAAATTGGTATGTTTTAGAACTCGGAGACGAGGTGCGCACAGATTTTCAATAACGAATCGGTATACAAGAGGTAAGGGGGAGTGAGATAAGAATATAATATGAAAGACATAAGAATAAAGGGAGGAGTCCCCTACTCCTTTTAAATTTAATAATATTATTATTTTAAAGTAATAACTTCTCAACTTAAAATTTATAATAAATTTAATATATTGTGTAACTTGTTCTGAAATATCTATACATGGATCTGAATTATTATAACTTATACGGACTGGACTAAACCTATGCAAGGACTTGGATTTTTATATCCTATATGGCTCGAACTAAACCTATGCAAGGACTTGGACTATTATGACCTGTCTAGACTGAACTATACCTATGCGAAGACTGGATTATATATATGGACTTATATAGACCTGTGCGAGGAATAGACTATAAGGACTAAAAAATCAAAACTACTAATTTAAATAACCATTAAAATTTGAATTATATTTATGAGCGATGTTGACTTGACTTGATTATAATTAATTGTATTTGATTTCGATTAATGATATTGTAATAGACTGTGATTAATAATATGCAATTATGATTGATGATATTTGATTTTGATTGATGAAATTACTATACTTGGTTGTGGTTGATGAATGATTGATGACCTTGTGATATGAAGTTTGAGCATATAACAAGCACGATGGAAAGTTAAAACTCAGTAAGAATTTTCTTACCCTACTCTTTAAATTTTTATTTCAAGAGAAAGTATTTTATAATTATTTTAGTCTTTTATTTCTTCTTAGAAATAATTTTCACTAACTTTATTTTTAATTTCAATAATAAAATCTAGTATTAGAAAGAAGTTATTTTATGAAAATCAGAGGTTGAGATAATTAATTCTTGAATTAAAGAAAATTTTTATAGTTTTAAGTATTCTTAGTTAATGATTTTAAATTATTTTCTTTAGAAATTAGAAGTTTAAAGTAAATTATTTTGGTTTTCCCCAACGAAATAACTAAAGAATATTTTGTCAAGATTTTTAAAACTCAATCTAGTAAAGATTCAAATTGAGAAAGATTATGTAAATATGTGAAGATTTTTAAGAGAAAGTTTTGAGATATTTAAGGCTTGGAAACTCAATTTTGGTAAGATCTGAATTTGAAGACTGTACTAAATTATTTCAGTATAACAGAAGTTCAAAGAATAACTTATGGGAATGTACAGTTTATTATGATGATTTTGTGAACCTTTATGGTATTTAATAATTGAGTTTCTAAAAGTCTTAACCAACTAAATATGCGAGTAGTTCATGCATCATGAATCATTAAAGAGAAATGAGATGTGATATTGCCTGGGGACGGATTATAGAAACCGAGGATACATTAGAGGAGGCTTAATTGCGAGCCTTGGGATGAGAGGGTGTGAAAGGGTGCTTCAGGTGACCTGGGGTCGCTCCCTAGTGTCGGGTACTTTCACAATAAAAACTTTCTCAGTCTGACTAGTCTCTAAGTGTTTTCATGTCAGTTGAGCTGTTCATATACCATGAAGGCATTTATGTTATTATTATCCAGAATTTATGGAACAGTGTAAACTCCTGGTTGGCCCAGTGCAAACTAAAGCTTTAAGGGCCCACATGCATAGAATGAATGAGATGATAGTATTAAAAATATTACATGACATTCATATGATTGTGACATTCTATGTGGGTGGTTGTGAATGAAAATATAATTGTTATGTTATGAAAACCCTTATGCTTATGTCTTATCTGTAAAGTATTATATTCTGTTTCTCACTCCTTCTTGTTTGAATTTTGTGTCCAAAATATATGTTATGTGATATATAGCTAGCAGTTCAAGATGAAAGGATGAAATTACAAGAGGGTAATGGGTCTGATCTTCAATTAGATAAGAGAAGAGATATGACAAGAATAGGATTCAAAATCACATGGTTTGAAGATAAGGAAACAATTGGTTACAGTTGAAGTAGAGGTATTAAATTTTTAGTTTTAGTTTACCTTAATACAATATTAAGTTGGATGATTGTAAATCAATGTAAAGGTTAAACTTTAATAAACCTTATTCTTTGTATATGATACTGAAATCTTTTATCACTTATGATTTTCTGAAAGTTCATTTTATCAATATAAATAATTTGAAACTTTTTACTTTCAAAATTTAAAGAAAAACAGATGTATATATGTCCTTGTATACACGAGATAAGAAGTGATAAATATGTATATCTTACTTAAAAAAAAGAGCAAGAAGAATAGATATATGTCTCGTGTATATAAAGGGGTGTTACAAAGTGGTATCAGAGTAGTTCAATCCAAATCGGCTTGGGGTATGGTCTTACTAGTGTGTTAGTGTACTCTGATGGTTAAGTTTGTCAAGAGATTTTATGGTTGAGAAAAGAGGAAATTTTATTGGAGTAAATAGTAAAAAGTAAGTGAAGAAAAATTAGGAATATAGAAAGAAGGAACTAATTTTAAGTTCATAAAAAGTATAAGTTAGAACTTTATAGCCTGTTACTTGAAAAATGTTATTGCAGGGATTATCAGAAACTGGCCATTCTGAAGTCTTTCTTGACATTGTTTAAGTACGGGCGTTAATGTATGGTGGAATGATAAGGTAAATTAACTAATGTAGTTATTTCCTTTTATTCCAAATGTATTGTATGGTGTTTGATTCTCTGATTAATATGTGATAGTGAAATATTTTAACATTTGTTTGTTTTACAATATGGTATGAGACAACAAGGGAGATAAGACAATAGAAAATTCTTAGAAATATTTTGGTATGAATTCTAAACTGGAGCTGTCATGGCTTTGACTACTTAGTTATAAACTATCGGGACTGATCACCCTGAATGATTTGTACTAAGTAGTGAAAGACATGTCAAAAGAAGGATGTTAAGATCAATGAATTTAACCTTGGGTTAATGTGATATATGGAGAAATAGAGATAAACTCAATAAATTCTATTAGGATATTCCTTACCATGTCCTTAAAGTTGTAGATATACTTGTGTGAATTAGAATTCCAATGGGTAGATAACTGTTGTAATCCCAAACTAGTATAACAAATTGTTTAAGATTCATAGTTTTTCCTTTGGTGATATATTTTGAAAAGAAAAATATGTGGATGTATGCTTCATGAAGGAAATATGATAATTTGTTCACTAACTTGTTTGGTATAACAAATAATCATATTAGGAATTGTATCTTTAGCTATTTGTATTGATTCTTCTTTTGTATGACATGTAAGATATATTAATTATTGTTTGATTTGATGAAGTTTTTATTTATGATGTCTACAATTGAATAATATATATGATGGTTATGTGTATAAATATATGAATTAATGAAACTTTTATGGTTGTGACATCGAATGTAATTAACCATATATTTTTGAATTTTTTTAAGTGATTTATTATGATAAATATGTTAATGAATGACCTAAAATAAGCATTATAGATCTTTGGAAGACATTGATATTGGTTTAATATTTAGAAATTATGACATAAAATATTTTGTGATTCCTAACAATATGATACATGTTTATCAAGTTATTTTCTTTTAGTCATCGATTTTGTTCGATGAATATACATACCTGATATAAATCATTGTTATGTAATGACCATTGTAGATTTAAAATAAAGAAATGTGTTAGTAAACCATGAGGAAGTAGATATGAACCTTTACTTATTGATTTTCCTATAAAGAGAATTACATAAATCTTAGTTACCCATAAAAAAAAAAATTCAAGTGAGTATTTCTAAGTCAACGTAGTGATTTGTGATCATTTAAGATTGGAGAATTTATCAAATCTATGTAATGGTTGTAGTCAATTATGATGGAATGTGCAATCACTTAGTTAATGAATATTTAATTCATTATAGAAGACAATAAGAAATGATTACATACCCTGGATTGTCATAAAGCAAAAAACACAAGGATTTAATTCACTAGTGGAAAAAAGGCTTTTTACACCGGTCCCTTTTGGCATTTTACACCGGTTGTAGGACCGGTGTGGATGGAGCCGGTGAGAAAAATATCAACTTTTTACACCGGTTTTGGGACCGGTGAGAAAAAAAGATTTTACACCGGTCCTATTTATGAAGACCGGTATAAAAAAGAATAATAGCACCGGTCCCTTTCTTTAAAACAGGTGTAAAATACGTTTTTCTCACCGGTCCTTCTTCAAACAACCGGCATAAAAAAATACATTTTACACCGGTCCATAAGGTTGGCCCGGTACAAAAATTGGCTATTCTCACCGGTCCCTTAAGTTGGCCCGGTACAAAAATTGGCTTTTCTCACCGGTCCCATAGTTGGCCCGGTACAAAAATTTGCTTTTCTCACCGGTCCCATAGTTGGCCCGGTACAAAAATTTGGCTTTTCTCACCGGTCCCTTTAGGCAGGCCCAGTACAATTGTAGACTTTTCTCACCGGTCCTTTAGGTTTCGACCGATACAAAAAATACCTTTTTTTTATTTTTTTCCCTATGTATTTCATTCCTAGGCATGCCAATTCAGTATTGCAATTTCAAAGTCAGCTAAAGGAAAACAAAATAAACCCTTCTTGAGACAATAGACATCATATCACATCAATTTTGATCATGTTAAAACCTTTAAACTTCTTTACAACTACAAAAATGTTGTCCCTATACAATCAGACAGAAAATACAACATATAAAGAAAAATGTTTGTCCAATGACCAAGAACTTAAGAGAGCTTCTAGAGGGTGAATGAGGACTGAGATTGAAAAACAAAAGCATCTTCTGGATCATCTTCATTATCATCCTGTTAATAAAAGTTCACAAAAATATTCTGCGTTAAAAAGTTATACGCACAGAATAATTGTTGTTGTGAAATTAGAGGAGAAAACAATTAAAATTTCCATTTTACAAGCCTGCAACCAGCCAACTACTTATTTTTGAGTTCTCATGATAGCAGAATATCAATTTAATAAGTGAATGCAAACTTTCAATCTATTTTGGAACATATCCATGCATATAACAGTTTATATTCAACTTTGGCTGCATTTCCTAGCAGAAGGCAAGGCCATGAAACTGCCAACTCCAATTCTCAATCAACATAGAACTTGAACCAAACCAAACAACAAAATTGGAAATAAGGTGAAAGAGGCAGTTCTAAAACCAGTTCAGAACTGGAGTTTAAACTTAAAACCACTCCTTACTGTTGCACTGGTTACCAATCAATTCAAAACCCATTTCGAAACAATTTAGAACCATTTTTTAAACCCTTAAACTAGTTTTAGAATAGTTCAGAACCTTTTTAATCCAGAATTAGTTTTTAATCCCAGAAACAAGCATAATGGGGGAAAACATATCAATCAAAAACTAGTGGTGCGATCTAAACCAGAAGGAGCATTGAAAATTTGTAAGCATTCATTTTTAAGTAATTTCTAATTGTGTTTCACCCAGAAATACAAGTAACTTGAAATAACTTAGTAACTAGTTAATTGTGTTACACATGTAGTGAAAACAGTTTTTTAACCCACACAACTAATCCACATCATAGAATGAAAATAACTTGAAATACAGTTGAACTAGAATAGTAGACTCACTGTTTCTTGGGCGGCCCTTTTAATACCAAGACATGTTTAGAATGAAGGAGGCAACACTTCAAACAAATATCTTGCCCATCATTTTTGAATGTCTTCAATTTCATCCTCGGAAAAATGGTTCTCGATCGAATCTCTACAAATTTAAAACCAGAATGCATGAGCAATAAGAACATAAAGCACATGCAACTTAAACAAATTTACAAAACTACATATTGAAAAATTACCTTGTCCCATGAATCAAGAGTGTTTGCTAAGACAATATCCAACATGTGCTTCATTACATAAAATCCACACTGCATGCTACCTGATGGTTGTGTTGGGCACTATAAAAATAACACCAATCAATATTGAAATGTGTAAGATAAAAATATGTAACAACCAAACAAATAAAAATCATGAACATCCAACTTACACTTGGATTGATCCATTTAGGAGGTGTTAAACATTTTATGTGTCGACCTAGCAACAACTGAGATGCTTGTATTGGTCTACAATAAAAATGGTTTTAATAGAAAAATACTGAAGTTAATAACCTTAACAATAAGATATATATACAGGATAATATGTTTCATTAGACAATGGTAATTAATATAACAATTAAAACTTACACTTGTAGAAGTTGTTTAAGTTCTTTGGATGGTTTACCCTTTATTGAGCACAATAACACACACAAATTCTGTTTTGGACATATTAATATCAACTGCCAATGCGACCTACATAAAGTGAAATAAAATATGTCATAACTTTTTTAAAAAACTAAATAATGAAAAGAACACCCTATTACTTACGAGTTAATAAAATACGGTGCAAGGTAAACCAATTTTCCTTCCGATAATCTGCTTTGAATGTAGTTTTGTATGTCCTCTTTTTTGTTTCCTTTATCATGAAGGAACGTAGGATCAATGAATCCATAGGTATTCGTGAGTTCCTTCTTCTTGCACAATTGATGTAGGTACCTAATTGAACAAAAATATGATTATTAAAGTATAAATCCTAAACATAAAAAACAATACAATTGTGGTATAAATTTCATGTGAGACCCTAAAATTAACTTACATCATCCAAACTTGTATGATAGATACGTTTAGCATTTGATCACCTAAAGCAATCTCCATAACATCATGCTTGGTGATGTATAATGGGATAGGAACATCCTTTCCTATAACCTCAACTCCTAACTCCAGCTTCAAAGGCTTCTTGCCAATTTTCACGGCTAATGTCCCTAAACGCTCAAGCAAGTCATCTTCTTGTTGTAGAAAATCAGCTTCACCCTTCTAACCAATTTAATAAAATAATTAGATATATGTAAAGTATTTGTTAAAGATATAGAGTAAATTGTCAGTAATACCTTGGCTCCAATTAAGATGACAAGCTTTCTTGGCCATATAATGAAGTGGTTAGGGGCTTCTTCAACTGTTGTTACCTCCTTAATCGATATAGGAACATGGGCATCTGTATCCTTAACTCGTTCAACCACGACTCTAACATTATGATCATCCAATTGCTTATGGTGTACGGTGGATCCCAAGTTATAAACCTTTCCAAAGGCTACTAAATGATGAGGATTCTCTACGTATAACTCACAATCCTCTGGGACATCAATCATATCCTGTTCTGGTTCATCTTCACCTTCTGGAACATAATTACTACCCTTTGTGCTGACATATTTATTTGAAGGCGGATTCCCTATGTCTTGGGTTTTTGTAAATAGAGAAGGGATGCCCAACGACTCTAAAGTTTGCCTAAACTCCAACCTTAGCTTTTCTGTGATCTGCTCTGTGATTCGTTGAGTCACTTGCTCTTCAACTTGTTGAGTGACCTCTTACCTTATCTCCTCTCTAATATGTATAAGCTCATCCCAAGTCACATTAGAGGATCCAAGTCCTTTTCTGCTTGGAGGTCTTCCAAAGTATTGTCGTATGCCCACACGTTGTCCAACACCACGAACACGACCGTTGTGTTCTGGACGCCCAATAGCAATAGATAGAATATCTTCTCGGCCAGAGGGTACTAAGGATCCTTCCGAGCTGAGTGATGTCAAATGGTCCTACAATCCATTTTAAATAATGTATGGCATTCAAAATATAGGTTAGCAAGTAATTTATAATCTTGTCCTATGCATGAATAAATCAATTAACTTACAATCTTTTCAACAATCTCACAAGTTGCAGCGGATGTATATTCTCCATTCTTCTTCAACCTTGCTAACTTCCATTTCTCATAACGCTTAGGCGGAGATGAGGGAGGAAGTACTATGGATGGGTCTGCTTGGGATGCTTGCTCATATGCTTTCTGCTTTTGAGCCATTATCTTCTCCTCAAGCAACGGATACTTATTCATTGCAGCAATCTCCTATGCTCTCTTTCTTTTCCCCTATTTAAGTCGATTAAAGTAAACTTACCAATTAAATAGTCTAAAGAGTATGAAATAAACCAACTCATATTTATTTAGTTTTCAAAAACACTTACAATAAAGTTCACATGTTGTCAGCTCTTAACAAACTCCTTCCATGTTTCTTCATCAATGAATGTCCACTTCTCACAAGGCGACTTGTCTTTGTTTTCTCCAAATACCCAGTCGCTAGTCAACTGTGTCTTAAATTGCTTCCAACGTTCCCCCACATAGGAAAGACATTTCCTTTTCAAATCCAAGTTGTTCGGAACATCATATGTGATCTACATGTTTCAACAAAGTAACTTTAAATTAGCAAATGACCTTACAATCACCTTATAAGATTTACTATATTGCTCTAATAGTATTACCATAATCGTTTCTCAAATTTTATCCTTTGTCACCTCATCGACCTCACTCCAACAGTTACACAAGATACTAGCTTTTTCACGTCCAAGCATCCCAAGGTAGCTATTGAATTTAGCTTTATTTGCCCCTTTCGGTAGTAGAGTCACTGAATCAAACTCAATTGGAAACTTCTGGTCTCTATTCCTACCAATTGCTAGCTCTTTCAACCGCGTAACTCGTCTTCCCACTCTTTCAGAAGACTCTTCTGGTGCTGCTTGGTTTCCAGAAGAATCAACCATTATTCCTGTGCAAACATAAAAAATGATTAACATTAATATTGATACTTTCAAGCAATAAAAGGTAACGTTGAATTATAGCATCATTAAATAATGTATGACTAACTTATTGTTATGCTGGAATGTTCTCCCATATCCCTTCATGATGATCATTCCGTGTGGCATGAACATCATTCACTTCATCCTCAGAATTAATATTTGGCATCCTTGTTGACATAGGTGTCTCTGAAACGTGCAAGGTGTCATCGATATCAAGTGTGGTTTTTCCAGGAAGAACCACTGACCACTGCTTGTTAGAAGGATCATTGATATAAAACACTTGTATTGCTTGTGATGCCATGATGAAAGGATCATCTTTGTAAGACAACTTGCCAAGGTTCACCAAAGTAAATCCCAACTTATCAACATAGACAGCACTATTAAGATCAACCCATTTGCATTTGAAAATAGGAACCCTAAATTTTATGTAATCAACCTTCCATATCTCTTCAATATGTCCAAAGTATAATGTTGATGCCATAACAGGATTATTATCCTTTGAGCTAGCAAAGTGCATAGACTCAACTGTTACCATGACCCCACTATTTTGCATAGTGCTCTTATCATCTTGGGACTTGGTACAGAATGAGAAACCATTAATATCATATCCATTCCAGCAAATTACATCATAATTAAGCCCATATGCTAGCCATTTTAATGTTTCAGACACAGTGACATCATTCTTAACAGCCTCTTTAAACCAACTTAAGAAGCTCTTGTTGTGCTCATTCAACAAAGCCTTTTCTTTCATTCTTGGCTTCTTTGCCTTAATGATGCTTTTATGCTTAGCCAGGTATGGTTGCACTTCATCAATATTATTAAGTATATACAAATATGCTTGATGTATTTCCTCCCGACTCATACTCTTTATCCTTGGATTTCGTAATCCCTTACCCCCATATGACTTCTGGTGACGAGACTCTGGAAGCCCAATAGCATCCACTTCTGACAAATAGTCAGTACAAAACTCAATGGCCTCCTCTGCAATATATCTCTCTACGATAGAAGCTTCAGGGCATTGTTGATTTTTCACATACCCTTTTAATATTTTCATGTATCGCTCAATTGGGTACATCCATCGTAAATAAACAGGGCCGCAAAACCTAATCTCTCTCACTATGTGAATAATTAAGTGAACCATAATATCAAAGAATGAAGGAGGAAAATACATCTCCGACTGGCTTAGGATGACAGCAGCACTATGTTCCAAGTCATCTAATATTCCAGGGTCAATGGTTTTGCTGCAAACAACATTGAAGAAGAAACACAACCTAGTAAGGGCCTCTCTCACCTTGTTGGGCAAAATGCCATGAATAGCAACTGCTAATAGCTGTTGCATCAAGACATGACAGTCATGTGACTTCAAACCAAGTAACTTTAAGTCTTTAACTGAAACCAGCTTTTTGACATTTGAAGAATAACCTTGTGGCACTTTGACACTGTAACACCCTCGGTTAGATAAGACAAATCCTTCTGTAGGTTCATCCTATTTAACTGAGAGTGTTAACAGTTTTAAGAAAAAGTGAATATTTTTTTTCTTTTTTTAAAATAAATACGTGGCAGATCAGTGGAAGTAATAATGTATATATCACATAGTCATTCACAAACTGTAAGAAATTATACTCTTAACAGAATGGGCACGCAGGAACCCTTAATTATTATATAGTCATCCATCAATATTCAACTACTTATATTCTATTTAAGGAACGTTCTCAATGGGTTCAGCATATTACTGTTCTTCATACTCAGGTTTCTGATTTCCTAATTCCTCTAAAAATTGTCAACAGTAAGGGTGAGTATAACCCAAGACCCAGATTGGTTAATCCGGTGCGGACATAATCCAGTTAACATACATTATCACATAAATCATACATTTAGCATATTCACAATTATAACAATCAAGCATGTTGTCATCACATAATCGTATATTTAGCATATTCACAATTATAACAATCAAGCATATTGTCATGAAATAAATTGTACATTTAACATATTCACAATTATAACAATCAAATATGCTGTAATGAAATGCATGAGTTTGGATTTATTATGATTTATCTTTGGTTAAGTCTCATAATGCATGTGGGCCCAATAAATCGTTTCATCTTCTTCTCATTCTTTGGAATATCACCATTCCAATCATCTAGAGCGATCAGGGTCCGCCCAAGTTCCATGTGGTACAAATGAACTCATTGGTTCTCATCATTGATTTAAATATTTTTGGAACTTGGATCCCTACGATCATAGTTACACCCTGTCATTTAGTCAAAGTACACTAGAATTGCATCGTCTCACCCGGCTATCAAGCGCGACTCTGATGCCATTGGGTTGCCGTTCCAGTTGTACTCCCAAGATTCTTCATGGAGATCGAACGTGAGTGTCCTCCACTGTACCAAGTGTATGCTCTAGAGGTTTTTCTTCTTCAAAAATATTTTCATGATGCGAAATGCATTTATCTTGTCAATTGATTCCTTAAGTATCTTATGTATTTCCAGTCTCATCATATCATTCTCAAGTTCTTTGAATTCCATCAATTATTTAAACCTTGTAAGATATTCGTTTATTATTTTTAGAAATATATCTATTATATATATTCTTTCATAAAGAGTAAAATAATATATATTCTGATCTGTCCTAGACCGGGGTCAAGAGATCCGATCTCAAGCCAGTCACGAATAGTATGTCAATACCGTATAAGATACCGGATGTATGTGTATTCGATGTATGTATCCGTTGTCCTTGAATGAGGAGAGCGGATTGGGCGTCCTGGAGATCCTTCACACCGACCTAACGCGTTGAAGTGGGCGAATGGTGGTGTCACCTGCAAAGATTCTCCGACGCTCAAGTCAGTAATATTCTAAGTAAGGAATGTATTCAGAGAGGAATCAGTCGTAAAAGAGCTGAAGAAGATCCTCACTTCAATCATGAAGTGAGTTCATATACCTGATTGGCTCGATTAACGAGGACACGTTGGTGGGGAACCACCAACTCCCATTAGCATTATTATATTGCGCACTTACCTGCATGATTGGGTCAAGTGGCTATTTTATATTGAGCATAGAGAATGTAGACTAGGATTAGGGAACAAGTTGACCATTCCCGTGAGCAAAATTTGGCTCGTAGTGCAGGGAATTATTGATCGATCCCTGTAGCAACAATCCTTGTCTTTTGCACAGTGACGTGTGTGTTATCCGATGTCATGGTGTTATCCTGAACAACCGGTATAGGGAGAACGCCTGATACGGAATTACAGTCCGGATGTATACCGATGACACCGGTTACACGTAGATGTCTCATCAAAGACGTTGAAATATATATAGCAGATCGGATACCGGTATTGAGACCGGATCATATGTCCCCTAGCTTGTGTGAGGGACCGAATGGTTGTTCACATAAGTTACTCAACCTGCGAGAGGTCTTAATATCGGTAAGCTTACGTGTGTAACAGTTCCTTAGCATCTGTTGTCATTCGTAAAGAACCGTTCTAAAATTAATAGATCCGACCTGTCGGTGCGGTCACAACGGATTCAGACAAAGATTCGTTGTGTATGAGAACTTCAAGAGTTTATTGGAATTGAAAGCCCTTGAAGTTCGTGTAACGGCTGTAAAGCGTGAATTGCGTTGCATGATTAGACATTAATGCTTTTAATCACGTGGGCAAGCAATTATTGCGTCTGAGATGAAAATCTCATTAACCGTCATTTTGGGCTTAATGGGCCTGAAATTTTCGGAACTTTTGGGCCTAGTGGATAGCCCTTCGCTGAGTCGCTATCGTTTCGGCGCCCAAGAATTTGGAACGGTTGTGTCGTTTCGCTTGTGAATGAATGCGTTTTATCGAGAACGACACAACTTCAAGAGGGGGTAACCGAACCTCTTCGTTTCCTATAAAAGGAATACTTAGTGGATTCTGGGTTCCACTTGCTTTTGTTTTCTCAACGAAACTCTGCAGAAATTTTGCAAGGAAGTTTACTGCCTACATTGCGAGGGTTTCTTCGTTCCTCAAATTCATCACTGTCATCTGAGGTAACTATCTCTTCCTTGTCGCTTTAGTTTTGCTTTGGTTTGCTACTCTTAGTTATAGAAAGTAGGCTTCATCTAGGGGGGAATCAGTTTCCCGCAACCCTAATAGTCGTGGGGAAGAATTCTTATAATTCTTCCTAAGACTAAATCACGTCGCTCAGAAAGGGGATCTTACTCACTGTGGGAAGTGACCTTTCCCTTCTCAGAGTCACCCTCTGATTGTAATTGCTTTTAAAATGCAGTGAGTAATGATTGCAACTTTTTGACGACATTTTATTTCTTATCGTAGATTAAGGAGTTCGGTCTAGATATTTCCAATGGCAACTGGAGAAGGATCTTCTGGAGATAGTGCCATTTCGAAGACAGCTGAAGGTCTCTTCAGCGTAGTTGCTTCGAGGCTGAATTGGGAGGAGGTTTAGGCTAAATGGCCTTTCTGTTGGGTGTCCAGCGAGTTTAAGGACCTGGCCTCTCGTCATGCGGATGAGGAGGGATCTCAGATTCAACCGAGGTTCACGTTGAGTACGGATGAAGAGACGAAAAAGTGGTATAGGGTTTACGCACCACTTCCGACAGAGCGGATATGCCATATCGTCCCTAATGACCGCTCTGTATATATGTATGACTTTATTTTTCATTATCTGGGAGTTCGTTTTCCTCTAACCGAACTCCAGATGGGTGTCTTGAAGTTTCTGAACTGTGCACCCTCCCAACTTCATCCCAACGGTTGGGGCCTCATCCGAGCTTTGGAGGTCTTGGGTGAACATTTTAACTTCACGCCAACTGTAGCGATGCTGTTCTACTATACTCAGGTAGTTCGAAGGGCAAACAAACAGGGTGGAGTTGGTCTGGTGACTCTCCGGACTCTCTGTTCCTTTGTGAAATTTGAGTCTTATACGGATTCTGCCAAGGTTGACGGGAAGTCCTTCAAGACTTACTTCACTCGCATCTCTATTAAGAAGGGCAAACCAAAATTTTGGAAGGACGAAGGGGGCGTTGACAAATTTCCCCTAAGTTGGACACATAAACATTTCTTCTTGAGCTCACACGCGTACTACACTGATCAATCCGATCTGTCCCGTGAGACGTCGAGAGTGTTGTTCGCACTTGAATCGCACACTACACGTCGTCGCGTCTTTTCGTGTAGGCGTTTGCTAAGTAGCTCAAGCGGAGTCCGAGAGGAATATTTGCGTACTTCTCGTTTTATTTCATCTTTTCTCCTTTACCAAAGATATATAGAATATTTGTAGTTGCAGACATCTTGTGTTTGTTCATGTAGGTGAAATAGAACAGGAAACTCCAGAAATGGACAAATTGAAGAAATTCAAGGCGGCTGGTAAATCCGTTACCCGTGAAAATGAAGTGAAGCCCAGGCCCTCAACCAAGGATCGTCCTGAGTTAATAATACTGACCTCGGATGCTGAAGGGGACGTTTCGTTGGTTGAGGGCGGTTCTTCTGCCGCTGATGAATCCACGGGCCATCCTCCAGTTTCTGAGAGGAGAAGAAAAATCAAGAATGACTCAGTGGGAGGCCCGTCCAAAAAGCGCAAAACTCCGGAGGATAAGCCTGTTGAAACCTCGAAAGCAGCTGGTGCTCCCTCTAGTCTTAATAAAGAAACTGCTGCTGGGGTTTCTGGGTCAAATCCGACCTCCTTCCCAACTACCTCATTTCTTACTCCCTTCCTCTCCTACGAGGGTTCTACTCCAGCCACTCTTCCACCACCGTTGTACAAACTCCGGCCTACGCTTAGCGTTAAAGAAATTGAAGAAGCGTGTGAGGCCGGAAGGTGGCAGTTAGCCGAACTTGCTGGAATGCTCTCTTCAGTCAGCGAGTTGGCTAAAAACGTCAACAAGGTTGAAGAGCTGAGTGACAAATTGGAAGAACTCAACCTTTCCTCAGAAAAAGACAAAGCCGCCATGAAGTTAATGGAAGATCGTCTTAGCAAGTCTAAGGAGTTTGGGGATCTCATAACTAAAGAGAATCTCAAGCTCAAAGGCAATCTTAAAAACTTGGAAGGTAAAGTGGCAGAAAAGGAGGAAGAACTCCGTAGCAGCCAGGATAAAAATAAAGCTGATGCTGAGGAGTGGTCTCAAAGGGAGAAGAAGCTCCTTCTTGAGATAGAGGGACTGAAGGCTAGGAAAGCGGAGTCCGAGGTATCCAGTGAGGAGCTGTCCAAGTTGCGGGAAGAATTGGCTACAGCGAAAGCTGAGAGAGAAGAAGCTGTTGACATATGCAGCCGGGCTGTTGAAGAGTCCTTCGGCCTAGCCATACGCCAAGTCTTCTACCGCAACCCCACTGTGAAACTTAACCTTTATGGAATGGATCCGTACTATGAATTCCATGGGGGAAAGTTAGTCGTAGTGGTGGATGGCCATCACGAAGATCCTCCGACGTCCTTGTATGGTTTGCCTCCTCTTCCTGAGGGTCAAACCATGGGACCTGATTACGTCTTTCCTGTGTCCGAGGTTCCCTCTTCTGAAGAAAGGGCTGAGGCTCCTGGAGGTGAGACTCCTGTGGAAGTTCCAAAAGAAGGAGCACAAGAGCCCGATGCTGAGGAGGCACAGAAAGCTGAAGAACAGATTCCTCCTCCGTAGTTTTCTTTTCATTTACATGTATAGTTGTGTACCGGGATCAACTCCGGATTTTGAACTATTGTATGTAATTTCACTTTAATGAATGAGTTTTGACTGAAGAAATTTGTCTTCGTCGTTTCATGTATATATAAATCGTTGCTAATCCGTTCTGTATAATTAATCGTAAGGCCAGATTGAAATAACTGCCTCAGAAGATTAAACAATAAATAAAATTTAGAACGGATAAATATATACATGTCCCCAAGTGTGTATTAAGAAAAAGGTGCCTGTCTTTGGGGCATGATCCTTAATTCTCTTAATTCCCTTGGGGAAAGATGGGTCGATCCGCTATTCAGTAGAGTAATGTAACAGGACGGATGACTGTATTTTATTCATGTTATTCTCACTGGAGAAGCTTATGTCGTTCATTGCAAGAGTATTGTTCCATGTTTGAGGAACTGCAAAGGTGTAAGGAAGTGGTGCTTGAGTCCTCCATCATAAGGATGATGATGGGAGTTTTTCTACGCCAGGGGTTACGTCATTGTATCACAGAATAGGTGAAAAAGAGTATCCGACCTGGGAGAATACCACTTGAAAGTGAAAGTGCGGACTGACTTTCAGAATTTTCCGTCATAGGAATGATTGTATGAATTGATCATGCCAGGTGTTTTGTCATTAAATCACTTCATAAGTGATTGAGATCATCCGTCTTGGGGATGTGTACAGCACCAGAAGTTATATCGTCGGATCACATAATAGGTGATTGAGATCATCCGTCCTTGAGGTGTGTTATGGCGCCAGGAGTTACATCGTCATATCACAGAATAGGTGATTGAGATCATTCGTCCTGGGCAGGTACACCATGTCAAGGAGTTACATCGTCAGATCACAGATTAAGTGATTTAGATAATCCATCCTGGAGACATTTTTCAATCGTAGGAGTACGGATTGTGTGAATACTTCTCAGAATGATGATGAGAATTGTTCATACCAGGAGTTACATCGTCGAATCACTTTATAGGTGATTGAGATCATCCGTCCTGGAATGATTAGTGGGGCTCTTCGTGCCAGGAGTTACATCATCAAATCACAAAATAGGTGATTGAGATCATCCGTCCTGGTGAATTCTTTCCAATCATGGGAGTGCGGATTAGGCAATTTTCGCATCCATCTGAAATCTGAGTAATACCTCTACTAGCCCCCTAGCTGATGTGAGGAAGCAGTTGACTTGCTCATATGAGCTATATTGATCATAGTACGTTTGGGATTTCGGAACTACATCGAAGTGTATATGTCCGCTCTGGGAACAAGGTTCCGTAGTGATGAATCTCTTAAGGGCGGATTCGACAATGAGAATATCAGAAGTTTATCGAATTTCGCAACCCTTGGTATTCGGGTAATGGCGGCCACGTTTCTAATGATTGGACATTTAATGCCTTAATTCACGTGGGCGAGCCATTATTGCGTTAAGTGCACATGTCTTAGTAACTGTCACGCATAGTCTTGTTGGGCCTAGTATTCGGTTTTAATAGGCCCATTTCGATGGCTCTGTGACAAAACAAAGGCATTTTCGCGCCTTGAGGTACTAAACGACAGCTTTTGTCCACTAAACGGGGAGTCGTTTGGGGGTAAACGACAGGTTGTGTTTAGTGGGTATTTGAAAAATTTTCGTGCCCCGAAAAAGGCATATCTGGCAATCTCAGTTAGCATTTCTTCTTGCTCCCTTGTCGAACCTCTGCAAAAGTTTCAAGAAGTTCTTCGTGTCCGCCTCTGTGAATTTCAATTCACTATCCTTAGGTAACCACTTTCCCTTCGTTTTCTGTATCTCTTTTCAATATTTGAGAATGCCTAGGAAGGGTGTTAGCTTCAGTGGCGTTAGCCCTAGAGGACGAGGAGGGAGGGCTTTGACTCAAAACCCTAGTGTTCATGGTGGGAGGATCCCAGTGATCCTTCAGTCGAGGCCACAGAATACAGAGAGGGAGGAGTCGCAATATCAAAGGCGAAGGGTGATTATACCCTCTTCAGAGTCTTCCTCCTCCAGTGAGAGTGTCGAGAGTGGGGATTTGTATCTCTCTGATGATGTGAAATTTTATCGCAGCATCAAAGCTTTCACAATGGTGACAAAGAAAGCTACTGGGAGGAAATCGTCTGAAGGGGAATCTCCTTCTGAGAAGTATATCTTGAAGACCCAATCCGGCCTATGCAATGTGGTTGCACACCGGATAGACTGGGTGAAATTCCAACAGAAACGCCCATTCAGCTGGGTGGCTGAGGAGTTTCGTGAAATAGCATCAGTTCACGCTCGAGAGGGGGGAGCGGAGTTGGAGCCGCGTTTCACGGTCTTCAAGAAGGACAAATATAAGAAGTGCTTCGTGGTGATAGCTCCGTTGCCATCCGATCGAATTTGTCATACTCCGGACGAAAGGTCCTTGTATATGTATGACTTTTTATTTTTGAACCTTGGTGTGCGGTTTCCCCTTTCGAAGTTTCAGATGGGGATTCTGAGATTCCTGGACTGCGCTCCTTCGCAGCTTTACCCCAACGGATGGGGATTAGTCCGTTCTCTTGAAGTGCTTGGGGAGCACTTCAACTTCAAACCGACGGTGGCCATGCTCTTCTATTTTGCCCAAGTGGTCCGTCGTACAAATAAAGAGAAGGGGGGAGTGAGCTTGATATCCCTCCGGACTCTCTCCAAGGTTATCAACTTTGAGGCGTACACTGACTCCGCCAAGGTTGATGGACATTCATTCAAGTCCTATTTCATGAAGATTAGCGTTCACCCTGATGAGTCAGTTTTTTGGTTAACTGAAGATGGGATTCCGAAGTTCCCAGTGACTTGGACGCATGAGCACTTTTTGCTGACCTCCCAGGCGTACTACACTGAGGAGGATGAACTAAGCCCGTCTTCAGTTTCCGTTCTTTCCGCCCTTCAATCCTACACTGCCTCGTATCAATTTTTCTCTTGTAGGCGTTTGTTAGGATCGTGGTCTACCCGCGAGGAATATCTGCGTAATTTTCCTGCTATTTTTCATGTTTTATCGTATCATGCCTTGAAGTATTTGATTTCTAACCGTGTTGTTTGGTTTTGCAGTTGAAATTGAAGCTGTGTCACCAGAGATGGAAAAACTGAAGGGGCTCAAAGCTGGAGTGAATTCCGTGGCAGCTGAAAATGACATTCAAGCGAAACGGAATTCGAAGAAAGCTACAGCTGAGACCATCATTTTAACCTCATCTGCTGGTGACGACATTCCCTTGCTAGAGGGCGGATCTGAGGGGGTTGCGGTCGAGAAGGTCGGAGAGAAGAAGAAAACGATAAAACGCGGTTCCTCAAGGACCTCGGATCGTCAACCCTCTCCGAAAAAACAAAAAATTTCAAGTGAGGGTGCTGATCCAGAGCTTTCAAAGGGAAAGAAAGTGGAAAGATCCGCTCCGGGTGCTCCCGGCGACGGGATCACTTATGGTGCGAAGCCAATAACGACTTACTTTGCACCAAAAGTTACTCGCCCTCTTCAAAGTAACTCCGGTCTTGCACAATATCTGGTATACGAGGGTTCTGTTCCTGAGGGAGTTCCTGAGACTCCGTACAAGCTGAAGCCCTCATTGATGAGCGATGAAGTAACCAAAGCTTGCGATGCCGGACAGAAGCACCTGGCAGAATTATCCGGGCTCTTAAGATCGGTTCGCAAGCTTTCAGAAGAAAATGAGAGGCTGAGCTTGTTGGTTGGCAAGGTTAATGACCTTAGCGTTGCTGCTGCTAAGGATAAGGCAACCATCCTTCGTCTAGAAGGTAAATTAGAAGCTTCCAAAGAGGAAGGATATAAGAAGGATGAAGAAATTGCCAGGCTGAAATATCTTGCCAAGGAGTTGGAGGCCCAAGTAGCTGACCAAAAGAAAATCAATTCCGACCTCCACTCCGGTTTTTGTGCGGAGAAGGAACGCTCTTCAAAGCTGGAAGAGGAGCTTAAGGAAGTTAAAGTTGTTTATTCTCGAGGAACCGAAGATTGGTCGCGTAAGGAGAAGGAGCTGCTCTCAAAGTTGGCGGACACAAAAGCAAAATTTGACGAGGCTGTGGATATGTGCGATCAAGCAGTCAAGGAATCCTTTGGGTTGGCTATTTGTCAAATTCAATACCGGAATCCCAAGGTCAAACTTAATCTGAATGGTATTGATCCGTTCTATGAGTTTCATCAAGGGAAACTGGTGGCCATAGTTGATAAGCGTCAGGAAAGTCCGCCTAACACTCCTTATAAGTTCGCTCCTTTACCTGCAGGCCAATCAATGGGACCTTCACTCCTGAAGCCCATAAGTACAGGAACAAGCTCTCGCACTGAAGAAGGCAAGACCGGAGGCAAAGGCAAAGGGAAAGAAGGAGATTCAAGCCAGAGAAAGTAGCGCTTTCCCTGTTTCCTTTTCCATTTTATTGATTCTAATTCGCTGTGTTCCAGGATCAGCTCCGGATTATTACACGAATTGTAATCCTCATTAAATCAATAAAAGAGTTTTTTACCTCCATTCCAGTTTAGTGAAAAACAACTTTAATAGAGGGATTGCATGTGTATTGTATCATTCCGGATTTGACTAATAAAGATCGGATTGTAAAACAAAATCTCCATACCGGACATATACATGCGAGATGAATTTCATAATAAGATCACCGCTTGTGAGGGAACACATCATCGTCATAAGAACGGCTTAAGGGGAATGATTGTGAGATCGTTTAGACGAGAGTTCATTCCTCAAGATATCCGTTAAATCGTTGATGCTGTCCCCCAGTTTTATTGGGTGATTATCACTTTGAATAAACTCTGAGTGAGATTTTCTCGTGAGAGCTTTTGAGAGTGAGGATTTAAAATAGAAATTCCTCTTCCAATATTTCCCACTGAGAGATTTCGGGTGAATATGCCTTAGATTGTGGTGTACCCGAGTGAATTGTTTGTGTCGGAGTTCATGAGTCAGGTCTCAATTGAAGAATTGATAACTCAGAATTATAAGCTATAAAACTTCCAAATAAAGAACTTCATAAGAGAGTATTAATCTGGAGTTCAGTATAACTTACTTGTTGCGTTTGGAGTTCGGTTTGATCCTATTGTCCATGTCATATTTGGCGTTCGGTTTAATCCTACTAGCCGTTCTTCAATTGGTCTTTGGTATTATTCAATGACAATTCTTCACCGACGTTTGGTTAATCCTACTAGTCGTACTCAGAGTTCGGTTTAATCCTACAATCCGAGCCTTCGATACGGGGTTCAGATCAGGGCTAATCCTGAACCTACTGCGCCCGTTACTTGGGGTTCAGCGTGGTCTTGAAGAAGAACCAGCTTACTGCGCCCAAGCCTTCGCATGGGGTTCGGTTTGTGGCCTTGAAAAAGGACCAGCCCTACAACCCATGTAGTCTTCGAATGGGGTTCGGTTTGTGGCCTTGAAAAAGGACCAGCCCTACAACCCATGCCCTGAGGTTCGGTTTAATCCTACAACTCAGGTCTTCACCGACGTTCGGTTAATCCTACTAGTCGTACTCAGAGTTCGGTTTGATCCTACAATCCGAGCCTTCACCGGTGTTCAGCCAAACTTACTAACCGTACCCAGAGTTCGGTTTAATCCTACAATCCGGGCCTTCAATCAATTAAACACACTCGAGGAGTTACATCGTCAATTACAGAATGGGTAATTGAGATCATCCGTCCTGAGTATGCTCTTGTGTGTTGTGCATATTTGAGAAGTTACATCGTCAGCTACAGAACAAGTAGCTGAGATCATCCGTTCTGAATATGTTTCTGTACACCGGATAAACTGAAAATCACAGCATGAGAAAAACTCGAAAGAGTTAAATTGTTGTGAGAGATTCTTATTAAATCAAAAATAAGAATTACAATGAGAGCGTAGCTGTGAAAATAAATTCTCCAGTATTCAATCCAAGATAAGGATAGGAGAGTGTGGATGGTTTCAACAGCTAGCTATAGTAGATGCGCAAGTTTTGGGTGTTCCACTTATTTCGGATTGGAGTGCCATCAAGGTTTTCAAGGCGGTAAGAGCCTTTGCCAGTGACCTCGGATACCCTATATGGGCCTTCCCAGTTTGGGGCTAATTTGCCTTGATGAGCGAATTTGTTCCCTATACTTGCTTTCCTCAAAACCAAATCTCCAACGTTGAAAGTCCTTGATTGGACTCGTTTGTTGTACCGGAGAGCAACTTTGGCTTTGATGGCTTGATCTCTGATGAAAGCGTCTTCTCTGAGTTCTTGTATGACATCCATTTCGGATGCCAAGTTAGCATTGTTGGTTTCTTCAGAGAAGTACTTAACCCTTGTGGAAGCAATTTGCAGTTCCACAGGTATCATTGCCTCGACCCCGTATGTTAGGCGATATGGGGATTCATTGGTGGATGAATGAGGCGTTGTCCGATATGCCCATAGGACATGACACAGCTGGTCTGTCTATCCGCCCTTGGCTTCACCAAGGCGTTTCTTTAGTCCCTTCAGCACCTCCCTGTTGGCCACTTCAGCTTGACCATTAGTCTGGGGATGTTCGACGGATGAGAATATTTGGGTTATTCCTAACCCTTCAAGCAAATCTGTGAATTTTCTATCCGTGAACTGGGTGCCATTGTCTGTGACAATCCGTGCTGGGACCCCGAACCGTGTTATGATGTTTTCATACATGAAATGACGAGTTCGGGCTGAAGTAATATGCACCACCGGCTCTGCTTCTATCCACTTAGTGAAATAATTGACCCCTACAATGAGATATTTGATACCCCCAGGAGCAGTTGGAAAGGGGCCCAGAATATCCAAACCCCATTGGTAGAAGGGCCATGGAACAACGGATGTGAAGAGTTCTTCCGCCGGTGTGTGGTGAAGGTTAGAGAATTTTTGGCAAGCATCAAATTTTTTGACGAAGTCAATGGAGTCTTGCTTCATTGTGGGCCACCAGTATCCAGCTCTGAGGATTTTTCGCATTAAGCTTCTTCCTCCGGCGTGGTGTCCACATTGTCCTCCATGCACTTCCTCCATTACACCTTGCACCTCATCCTCTTTAAGACAGATCAAATAGGGCACAGAGAGTGCCCTTCTGTAGAGATTACCATCAATCATAGTGAAATATGGTAATTCTCTCCTTATCCTTGTTTTTTCCTTCTCATCCGTAGGTAGTTGTCCATCAGCCAAGTAACGGATGTAAGGAGCCATCCATGTATCTCCGTAAAGGGAGTTAGTCATTATGGCGTTTAGAGAAGGGAAAAGAGTAATGCTGGGCGACGTTAGCGTGCTTTGAACCAACGTAGTGGTGCTACCTGGTCGTTTAGTGCTTGCTAACCTGGAGAGTATATCCGCTCTCGTATTCTCTTCACGTGGAACATGCTTGAATTCCACCTTTGAGAATTTCTCAGTCAACTCCTTGACACAGTTCAAGTATAATTGGAGTTGAGGTTTGCGAGCTTGATATTCTCCTAAGATCTGCGAAATCACCAGCTGTGAATCATTGCAGAGTGTCGCCTCAGAAGCTCCGATGTCAATTGCAGCTCTTAGCCCGGCCAAGCAAGCTTTGTACTCAGCTTGGTTGTTGGATGTTTTGAAATTGAAACGAAGGGAGATCTCCAGGTGTACTCCGTCATCACTTTCTAGAACTACACCTGCTCCAGAGCCTCTTTGGTTTGATGAACCATCAACGTAAATGGTCCAATGGACTCGAGGGTAATCTGGATCAGTCCCTGTCATTTCCACAATAAAGTCAGCCAGGACTTGAGCTTTAATAGCGCTGCGGGGTTCGTAGGATATATCAAACTCAGAGAGTTCAATAGACCATTTAATCATCCTTCCAGCGAGATCGGGCTTGATTAAAACAGAACGGAGTGGCAAATCCGTTCTTACTATGATTGGATGGGCGTGAAAGTACGGACGCAACCGTCGTGAGGCCTAAACAACAGCGAGGGCGGCCTTTTCAATTTTCTGATACCGGATCTCAGCACCTTGCAAGGTCTTGCTAGTGAAATAGACCGGTCTTTGTCCATCAGGAGTTTCTTTTATCAAGGCAACGCCCAAAGCTTCATCTGAAATAGCCAAGTACAAAATGAGTGTGTCTTCGGGGTCAGGCTTTGTGAGAATGGGAGGTTTGGACAACACCTCCTTAAGCTCTTGGAAAGCTTTTTCTTGTTCCTGTCCCCACTCGAATTTCTTGGACTTTTTCAGTATTTTATACAGGGGGAGCGACCTGTGAGCCATCTTCGGCATGAATCGTGCCAAAGCTGCTACTTTGCCATTCAGGGATTGGACTTCTTTGAGATTCTTAGGACTTTGCATGTCTAGAATCGTTTGGCACTTCCCTGGATTGGCTTCAATACCACGTTGAGTTAACATGAAACCCAAAAACTTCCCAGCAGGGACAACAAATGTGCACTTCATTGGGTTCAGCCTCATGTTAAATTGTCTCAAACGGGTGAATACTTGGCGTAGGTCTTCAATATGATCGCCATCAACCGGTGTCTTTGCTATTATGTCGTCAATGTATACTTCAACAAGTTTGGTGTGCAAACCTTCGAAAACCTTGTTGATCATGCGCTGATATGTCGCCCCAGCGTTTTTCAGGCCAAAGGGCATGACTGTATAGCAAAAGACACCACGATCATTTATGAAAGCTGTCTTCTCTTGATCCTCTTCACACATTGGAATTTGGTTGTAACCAGAATAAGCGTCCATGAAGCTCAGGTATTGATAACCAGAGGAATCATCCACCATCCGATCTATATTAGGAAGAGGATAAGGATCTTTCGGACAGCAGCGGTTGAGGTCCACGTAGTCAATGCACATTCTCCATTTACCATTGGATTTAAGGACCATCACCACATTCGAAAGCCAAGAGGAATATCGGATTTCCCTGATAAATCCGGCCTTCAGCAACTCCTCAGTTTGCTCGCAAGCTGCCTTCTGTTTCTCTGGGCCCAACCGTCTTTTCTTTTGGGCCACAGGTTTTGTCTCTGGATAGACGGAAAGTTTATGACAGCAGAATTCTGGGTTTATGCCTGGCATATCGGCTGCAGTCCATGCAAAGAGGTCTTTAAACTCTTGCAAGAGAGCCAGCAGTCGCTGCTCTATTTCAGTATCTAGCTTGTCATTGATATGGGTGATCTTTTCTGAAGAATCTCCCAAGACGATGTCCCTGGAACTTCCATCCGGTGTGGGCTTTGATGGGTTGAACGGATCAATGTTCAAATCCGCTCTGGGGTCCAGGTCGACAAGGCTTACAGATCCAGCCAATGTTCCAGCATCATTAAGTTTCCTCTTTTTATTGGAGGCGTCTAGCTTTGTCATGTTGAGGCTAAGGTTGTAGCAGTACCTAGCCATCTCTTGATCACCCTGGATAGATGACACAGCATTATCCTTGTCAATGAACTTGATAAGGAGATGTGGGGTTGATATAACTGCCTCCATTGCATTCAGAGTGGGACGGCCTATGATGCCATTAAATGGTGATTTGACATCAATCACTAGCACCCGAGACCTAACCGTCCTGGCTCCTGGCTCGCCTTCAAACGAGATAAGGGTGTCAAGATACCCTTTAGTTGGTTGCTTTGCGCCATTGAAAGCTGTTAGTTCCTGCGTGTAAGGCTGTAAGTCTGAGTCTTTAAAACCCATTCTTTCAAAGCAATTATAGAAAATAACATCGCAGGAACTTCCCTGGTCAACAAGGATTCTTCGGACGTCCTTGTTGGCGATCACAGCAGTGATGACTACAGCATCGTCACCACCAGGAATGGTTGGGCCAAAATCTTCGTCAGAGAAAGAGATTGTGGGAGCTTCAATCCCACCTCTGTAAGGACGATTGTCTTTGACTTTCCCTTGCACAGATAGAATCATTCTGTGATGATTCTTACGGGCTGTAATTGAAGCTCCTCCTCCAGCGAACCCTCCAGCAATCATGTCAATAACTTCACGTCAGCCCTGACGTTGTTGCTGGGGTATGCTGTCTTTCTGTGTTGCATTGTCAGTCATCACACCTTTTTGCTTCTCTACAGCAGAGAACTTTCGAACCGGACTGGGGTTATTGTCATCCCCATCGTCTGGATCTCTTTCTCTTTTCTCATTCCGTTCTGCCCTGTCAAAGGATTTTTCTTTGAACAGGTATTGCTTCAACTTGCCTTCTCTAATTAGCGTCTCAACCGCGTTCTTTAGAGCTTGGCATTCATCAGTTGAATGACCATTTTGTTCATGAAAATCACAGTACTTACGTGAATTTCCTGGTCTTTTCATAGGGGCTGGTCTTCTGATGCCATATGTGCTGAGCATTGGCCATCCGACCTCTCTTAAAATCTGAGACGGCCTGGCAGACAATTGCGCATAATGGCTGAAGGAATTGACGTGCCTTTCTCGAGGTCGAGGAGGGTGGTTATTAACCTTAGGATTTGTAAATGGCCTCTCCATGCGTTCTGACCTCGTCTTCTCCTTACCCTTCTGGGTTTGAGGAAGTGGTGCTGGGGGCTTTTTCTTTACAGCTATTGCCTCCAAATGCATCTCTATACTCACGTATTTTGAGGCTTTCTTTCTGAACTCCTCAAAAGTTGCTGGAGGGCTCTTTGCTAATGAAAGAGCGAAAGCTGAACTCGGCTGCAATGCCTCAATAACGATATGCAGCTTGATAGATTCTGTGAGGTTAGGAACCAGGGCTGCCTCCTTATAAAACCTCTTCAAAAAATCTTTTAAACCCTCTGTTTCACCTTGTTTTATCTGAGCTAAGGTATGGGACGTCTTGGGCACGTCTCTGGAGATGACAAAGTGGGTTTCAAAGGCAGCTGCCATTTCCGTCCAAGAATCTATGGATCCAGAAGGCAGGCCTTTAAACCACCCGAGGGCCTCCTCAGACAATGTTCGAGGGAACATTCGGCACATCACGTCTTCATCAGCCCCCAAGTACATGGCTTCAAACACATAAGCATCAAGGTGCTTAGTTGGATCAGTTTCACCATTATACTTTCCGATGGAAAGTGGTTGAGTAGTTTGAAGGTGCTTGGGGATACTGATGCTCATAAGTCTCCTTGAAAAAGGAACTTTCAGATTGTAAGACAATGGGGGTACTGTTGTTGAATCTCTCTTCCTTCGGGAAGCTGCATCCTCAGAATAGCGAGTCTGTTCTCCCCCCTCGAACGTAGGGATATTTGAGTACTGAAGAGTGGTGGACTTTTCACCATCAGTCGTGTGGGGAGTGTTTCGCGTGCGAGATGATTCTCTATCCTCGCTTTGCCTTTTTTCCCTTCGCAATTCAGCGAGTTCTCTCTGAAGTTGTTTGATCAACTCATCACGAGGATCAGGATCAGACACTGTTACTATCTTCTTTGAGCTGCCCCCATCAGAATCAAAGTTGAGTTTTCTGAAGGCATTGGGATTGGTTCTGCCTTCAGCTTGATTCTCCATGAAGTCATGCGCTTCGCCTTCCATTCTGGATTACCTGCTCTGTCAAAAGATATGGGAATAACTTTATTGGGTCCCACTGGGCGTGCCAATGATCTGTCCTAGACCGGGGTCAAGAGATCCGATCTCAAGCCAGTCATGAATAGTATGTCAATACCGTATAAGATACCGGATGTATGTGTATCCGATGTATCTATCCGTTGTCCTTGAGTGAGGAGAGCGGATTGGGCGTCCTGGAGATCCTTCACACCGACCTAACGCGTTGAAGTGGGCGAATGGTGGTGTCACCTGCAAAGATTCTCCGACGCTCAAGTCAGTAATATTCCAAGTAAGGAATGTATTCAGAGAGGAATCAGTCGTAAAAGAGCTGAAGAAGATCCTCACTTCAATCATGAAGTGAGTTCATATACCTGATTGGCTCGATTAACGAGGACACGTTGGTGGGGAACCACCAACTCCCATTAGCATTATTATATTGCGCACTTACCTGCATGATTGGGTCAAGTGGCTATTTTATATTGAGCATAGAGAATGTAGACTAGGATTAGGGAACAAGTTGACCATTCCCGTGAGCAGAATTTGGCTCGTAGTGTAGGGAATTATTGATCGATCCCTGTAGCAACAATCCTTGTCTTTTGCACAGTGACGTGTGTGTTATCCGATGTCATGGTGTTATCCTGAACAACCGGTATAGGGAGAACGCCTGATACGGAATTACAGTCCGGATGTATACCGATGACACCGGTTACATCTAGATGTCTCATCAAAGACGTTGAAATATATATAGCAGATCGGATACCGGTATTGAGACCGGATCATATTCTTTATGTAATTACGCATAATTTGGATGTTAACAATGTATAATAATAATAAAACTAATAATAATGATAACGATATTAAGTTTGACAATAAATAATGATAATAATAGAATAGGAATGATAATTATAACTTACCAATAACTTAAAAAGTATTGAAGATTAGTTTCCAATTGAAAATTCAAGTGAAAAACACTAAAAACAGAGTTTTTCGAGTGGAACAGGGGTAAATCCGAGTGAAATAGGTATGATTCCAAGTGGAATCATACAAAGAAGGGTTCTCCAAGCGATCTGGCTAAAAATCCGAGTGAAATGACACTGGAAAGTTGTTTTTCCGACTGAAATAAGTTTGGATCCGAGTGAAAATGAAGTGGAATGCTGTTTTCCAACTGGAACAGCTTGAATCCGAGTGAAAAATGAGTTTTTCGCATGAGATAGCTATGAATCCGAGTGAAATAAACTGAGCAGAGTTTTCTAACTGAAATTAATAGGTTTTCCGAGTGAAACAGAAGCTGAAAAATGATTTTCTTAATTAATTATCTTGAATTTTGAGTGAAACAAATTTCTGAGTGAATTAAAATATAAATCCGTGTGAAGTCAGTAGGAAAATGGTTCCCTGAGTAGCATTGTTTGTAAATCCGAGTGAAAATGAGTCTCTAAGTGAAATAAAGTATAGTTCCGAGTGGTATTCAGTCAAAAAGGAGTTTTCTGAGTGAAATTAATTATTTCTTGAGTAATTTCTGACTGAAAGGAGTTTGATACGTGAAATAATTATAAATCCGAGTAGAATCATACTGATGAGTTTTTCTGAGTAAAATTAAGGTGTTTACCGAGTTAAAATCACTGGAAAAGGTTTTCATGAGTGAAGCTACTCAAATTCTGAGTGAAAATGAGTTCCTGAGTGAAATCAAGTATGATTCCGAGTGAAATCAGTATGAAAAGAGTTTCCTGAGTAAAAATAAGATAAGTTCCGAGTGAAACATGAGTTTACCGAGTGAAATTAGTTGAAAAGGGGTTCTGTCTGAATAAAACACATGCGAGTAAAATAAATCCGGTTAAGATAATCCTAATTCCGAGTGGAATCAGGTTGGGAAAGGTCTTCTGGGTGTATTAACTTTATATTCCGAGTTTCATTAAACTGAAAGGAGTTCTCTTAGTGAAAATAACTATTTGTTGAGTAAAATAAATTGTTTTCCGATTGAAATAAGACTGGGAAGACGCTGTTCGAGAGAAATAGAGTGTTTTCCGATTGAAATAAGATTGGTAAGATGCTGTCCGAGAGAAATAGAGTGTTTTCCGATTGAAATAAGATTGGGAAGATGCTGTCTGAGAGAAATAGAGTGTTTTCCGAGTGAAAAATATTATATCCGACTGAAAACTGTTCTTTGTAAGGTAAGAAAAATCCGATTGAAATGATGTAGAACCGGTCGAATTATCATAAAACAGAGCCTGTTATCATTAAGTCTATCTTCTATTCATAATTCTTCACTGGAAATCACACGGTACCCATTATTCTTAGTATTTTCAGTCCAATACAGTTCATATTTTTTCACAATTCAACAGAGTATATGCACTTAGTAACAATATATATATATATATATATATATATATATATATATACAAATAATAACAATTAAAGCATTTAATTCATACAACACTGAATCTGTCCTGGAAAGGTGAGGAAACAAATTCCTTAACCCTTTCCTTCACTCGGTTTTCCCACAAAGCACCCAAGAATATACCCCCTTACCTCAATGAAGTTCCTGGATGGAAAGAAAGAGGCTCCCTTCACTGTCCTGCTTCAAATCCGAGTGAAACAGAACGGAAAAGAGAGAAAGAAACTTGCTGGGAAGGAGAGTGATGAAGGGTGTTTGTGTCGTGTGTGGGTGTGAGTCCTGAGAACCCTTGAGCTGGTTTAAATAGGGAGAGAGTGAGTGGAAAAACAAGTGGGGTACAGCTTTTCTGAGTGGATGATAGTGGAGTGATAATGGAAGGGTCAGTGGAGATTAAACAAAGTGATATGCTGAGTCAGTGCCCATTTCTGGTCGTCCACTATCCATAATGCGCACGATTGAATTTAAATAATCATTAAAAGACAAAATTGAAGTCAATACGCACTTCTGTCAGTGAATACCGAGTGAATTTACACTCGGTTAACAACTATACCGACTGGAATTCCTACTTCCGAGTCAACAATTGCAAGGCTCGCTTGAGCGTGGCTTGCTCGCTTGAGCGAAGCTTCAATTCTTCACTCAGAATTCCTTTGAAACTGACTCAGGCACTCGGTTTCTCACTCGGTAATACCTTTTCAGACCGAGTCCTCTCTTTCTGAGAATCTTCACTCGGAAATCCGAGTCTTCTTCACTTGATTCACTCGGTTTAGGCCATCTTCTTCATTTATATTTCCAATTAAGGTTTATTTAAACCATTACCTCTCGGAACAAGACCCACACGTACTTCTCTCACTCGGTTTTGGTCCAGTAGGGTATATCTCACACGAAATTGGCTCTGTGCACACTATTATTTGCTCAGAACGGGTTCCCACTACTATTTTCCACTCGGTATCAGTTCACTTAGTATTATTCATCTATCATCACTCATATTCAAACCAAGTAATTCCTTAACCACACAATATTTATATATAACCACTCGGAATTCATAACTTAAATCACTATTTCTTCCATCAACACTTCCCAATAATTTTAATAACACATTTCAGTCGGTAGAAGGCATCAACTCTACATATGCATTCATTCACTCGGAACTCCTCAGCATTCACTCGGGTTTCTCATTCAGACCTAATAAATTCTTGTCTACTCAAAACCATTCAAACTCTCCATCACTTAAAGGGTTTCATTCACTCGGGTTTATTTCATACTTAACTACTCAAGCCTTTAAGTCCTTCATCAAAATACATTTCATTCAGAATCTTTTCAGGTTTTCCACCACTCAGAAAATGAGTAACAGACATAAACCTTACTTGGAAATATCTCTGCCCTATATATTCCACTCGGAATGAGCTTCCATTACTCTATATTTCACTCGGAATTGCATATTTGGGGTCATGCCCCTTAGAACAGGTTATACTGGATTCAAATATGCCCTTACTCGGAACTCTACTACCCAAAACACCACACTCGAAGATCTTTCTACCGAAATGCTATTCCCTTCCTCTCTAAGAAGATCCTGAGTTAGACAACTCACTCGGATTGCACTTGGTTATAATTCTGATTGAGTCTATTCACTCGGTATACTGTAATCATAAAGATTGCCACTTGAAAAGAAGCAATTGGCAAGGTCTGACTCGGAAATGAGTCTCTCAAGGGTGTTTTCACTCAGAATATTCACCCAGAAGTGGTTCCCTTGAACCCACTTCACTCCAGTTGTCTCTAAGACCAAGATTTCACTCGGTAGTATCCCTTTTTAGTAATGTTTTATTCGGTCAACCTAACTTTACACTCGGAATTTCATTCCTCACTCGGATTCTCTTTCTATCACTCGGAATTGCTCCTTGTCACTCGGAACAGAGTCTTTTTCACTCAGAATATCACTCTGTCACGCGGACCAGAGCCTTTTTCACTCGGAATTTGAATAATATCCTCAAAGGTCTGTATAAATTCCATAATTATACCCAAAAATAGAATTTTTGGAGTATTACTGACCCTATATAAGGTATTTACTCACTTATTCTTACTTACTGACCTTCCACACTTCAAAATTTACCGAATAAGACTGCTACTAAAAACAGGGATGTTACAGACACCATGAAGACAATCACAAAAACTTATTTTTTCATCTTTAGACAATGTATAACATGCCGGTGGTAAATACTTCCGCTTGCCAACTATTTGTGGAGCTAACCCTTCTCGTATACCCATTTTAACCATGTCCATTCGAGAGTTCACACCATCCTTCGTCTTGCCTAGTATGTTAAGGAGTGTTCCGATGATACTATCATATATGTTTTTCTCTACATGTATCATATCTATGAAGTGCCTTACATCAAGATGAGACCAATATGGAAGATCAAAGAATATTGATCTCTTTTTCCATTTTTTTTTCACGTTGTCTTTCTTTTGGGTCTTCCCAAAGATAATACTGATGTCCTTCACTCGTTCATAAACTTGCTCCCCAGTCAACGCTTTAGGAGCAACACCATTCTCTTGGGATCCATTAAAAGCTTTTCTCAATCTCCTGTATGAATGATTAGGTTTGAGAAATCTTCGATGACCAAGGTAAACAGTCTTTCTACCATGAGTAAGTTGAAAGTAACATGTGCCTTCCTCACATATAGGGCATGCATGATGACCCTTAACACTGTATCCACTAAGATTCCCATATGTTGGGAAATCATTAATTGTACCAAACAACATCACCCGCAATTTAAATTTTTCATGTCGAAACCCATCAAAAATCTCAACACCTTCCTCCCAAAGCATCTTCAAATCATCAATTAAGGGGCCGAGATATACATCTATATCATTTCCAGGCTGACTTGGTCCTGAAATCATCATAGACAAGATTACATACTTGCGTTTCATGCATAAGTTTGGGGAGAGGTTATAGATAATCAAAAGAACAGGCCATGAACTGTGTCTGCTACTTAAGTTGCCATAAGGGTTCATCCCATCTGTAGCCAAGCCAAGCCTAAGGTTTCTTGGATCGTCACCAAACTCTGGAAATAATTCATCAATTTTCTTCCATTGTAAACCATCAGCTACATGACGAATCTTGTCATCACGTTGCCTCTCATCTGTATGCCATGTAATGTTCTTTGCATCAATTGGGTTAGCAGATAACCTCTTGAACCTTGGAATTATTGGAAGATACCATAAAACTTTCGCTGGAGGTTTGTTTCTGCTGTCGTCCCATTTAACACCTCCATCCTTCAATTTGTATCGTGATAAATGGCAAACAGGACATTCATCCAAGTCTTCATGTTGCTTCCTGTACAATATGCAATCGTTTGGGCACGCATGTATCCTCTTATACCCGAGACCCACCGGACACAAAACCTTTTTCGCCTCATAACTGCGATTCAGAAGTGTGTTACCTTCTGGTAGCATTTCCTTTAACAATTGTAGCAATTCAGTGAAGCTTTTATCAGTGCATCCATTTTTTGCCTTCAGGTTGACTAACTTTAGCACGGCTGACATTCGTGTGAATTTAGTACAACCTGGATACAAAGGCACTTTGGCGTCACTGCGTATATTATCATACACACGTGCCTGTTGGAAAGCCTCGACTCCAATATCATTGATCATGTCCTCTAGTCGATCTTCCATATCTGAATCTACTCGGTCGGTTTGGGGTGCACTTGACATGGTAGATAGTGCCTCTCCATGCCATATCCATCTTTTATAACTTAGCATAATTCCATCACAGAGGAGATGCTCTCGAATTTCTTCAACTTTCAACTGAGTCTTATTTAAACAGTTCACACAGGGGAAATATAATCTTCCATTGAAGTCATCAACGTTTCTTGTAGCGTAATCAAGAAACGCTTCAACCCCATTCTCATACTCCTCGGTTGTACGTAGTGCACTCATCCAACTACGATCCATGAGTTGAAACAACCTACTTAAACAATGAACACATATGACACAAATATCATTCATAGATATTAATATCATATCCATTAGGATGATAGTTTAAAATTGGATTCAAAGGAATCTAGGACTACTTAATTTTGATACGAGGTTACAAAATCGTTACTAATAAAATCGTTACTTAATTTTGATACAAGGTTAACAAAATCGTTACAAAAACTATTTAGAAACTATATATGTATAAAGTCTTAAAAATGTAAACTACTCAGATTGAACAAAAACAAAAGACAAAGTTGCAGCCTCAAAAAATTTAAAGTAAGGAGGCTCATCAAACAAGAATTCAAGGTGTGAACCAAAGTTAAAGAATAAGACTATTTTTTGAAGTCTATGTCTTAGCATGATAGAGTTACCTGGATAACAAGCAAGGGTGCAGCTAAGAAGCAACCAGCTGCAAGGAAATGACTATAGTTGTACTGCACTGACTTACTGAGGAAGCGGAGGCCGAGCCGATTCAAAAGCTGAGGTCCTATAAAAACTAAACCAGATTCTGTAACAATAAAAACTCAATCATACTCGTGATCTAAGCTTTATTTAATGTCTTTTACTATCTTCATTTTCTATTTCAGATACATGGCGTTGTTCTGAATTTTTCTCCGTGAAGAGATGTCTGTGAAAAATAGGTGTAATATACCTCGCTCTGTGATTAGGCAAATTGCCAACAGAGGTTTTTCACTTTTCCAGCCTATATATCTAAATTTCTAATTTTTTTTCCTTGAACTCGTTGCAGGATGACTTTGTGACACAAAGATTTCAATGATGAAGAAGCAGGATTTCAAAATAGAGAACTGAAATTAAGCTACAGTAAGTATTCTATGAAGTGAACTCAGTTCCGAGTATAATATCACAGATCTTACACTGAGTCAAGCAAAATTCTCAACTAATGTATGTTACAGTAAGTATTCTACGAAAGAAGTTCCTAAAATTTCATTTTCTTATATATACACAATGTTATAGCAATTATTACAGCAACTGGTACAATAGCAATTATTACAGCAACTGGTAAAATAGCACAGTATGAATCAGAATATACCAATACTTCTAATAATCAATCTGGTACAATAGCAGAATCCAAAAGTTCTTTGTCCAATTCAGATATTCGCTGATGGATATAAAAATGTAAATTAGTCACACAATCAGGGTTGCATTGTTGGTTTGAATGCAAAATTAATTTAAAATTAAAATGATTTTTGTTTGAATGATATATATCAGAAAAGTTATTTTTATGGATTGAAATGAGACATATTAACTTTTCTTAATGCAAAAGCACAAGGAATAACTTGAACCCAAACGTGATTCTCATAACCATAAATCAATTCAACTTTTCAGATAGGAATATTGAATCAGTTTTTAAAAGTTTCAGTTCTGCTTTGCAATAGCCCCTTGCATTCTACAACAGCTGTTAGGATGAAATAATAAATAATAATGAAGTGTGCTTGAGGTAAATTTAGTAGTGTGATGATTCTTATGTAAGTAAGTATTAAGTAAGGGCATTTCTAACGGAGACGCTTAACCCTGTTTTCTTCCAAGTGTTCTAGGGAGGGAAGGAGAATGGAACAGTGATAGGAAGAGGGATTTGTGATGAAAAATGGAACTGAGAGGTAGAGGGGATCAATATGTGACAACAAATGCTAAGAGGTTGAGATGAAGGTAATGGTCAGATCTATGACAGATTCTGAAAGAAATTGGTCTTTGAGATAAACCTAAAGATGTGTTAGGTGAGGATCCATGATTCAGACTCGAGAGTGAGACATGGGATATGCCTGTGGTGTGCCATTGAGTTGAAAATAATAAAAATAAAATGAGAAATAGAATTTGTTGCATTTGGTTATGAAATTTATATTATATTTCTAGTGAGAGAGAATGAATATGAAGTAATATTTCTGTATTGCAAAACTGAAGTGATTGAAGTATGACTCCAATATTTATAATACTGGGAAGAGTATTGTAAGCTATCTAAAGCAGAATACAACAGAAGCTAGACGGTTATATTATAACTTATAACTAACAGCCTTCTCAAATTAAGAATTGAATCATAGTTGAATCATAAACAATAAAAATTAATCTGAATAAGTTATTTAACCAGTTTATAATCTAATTTTGTCCAATTTAATTTTAATTATAATAATTGAAGGCATTAGTCTTCAGTTTAGTTTTCAGCCGGATACAGATTAACCCAAAATTTTTTGTATTCTGTTTGCATAAATCCCATCAAATAATATATAATTATTTCTATATATTTTCTCTGCTACATGCAAGGAAAGGAACTAGCAGCCTAAAGCTCCATATAATCCAGTTACCGGATCAGATAAGGCGAAAGAAAGTGCTTTGTTATGTTAGAAAAGTGGGAAAGAAGAATGTAGAATGATACAGTTGTGAGAAATAGAGAGAATGTGAAGGGCATGGGCTTTATGATTTTCTGCAGAATGTGCATACACTAGTATTATCTTAGCATAGCCTATAACATAATTGAAAAGCATGTGAGACCAAACCTATCTGAATATGGATAGATGAAATAACATGAAAATTTCTTTGTTTGCTCCTCTTTGTGCATACACTAGTATTATAAACTGATAACAAAAAAAGTATGTGAAATTTGTCCACATTTAAAGTCTTGCCAATGCTATTTAGATATAACAGCAAAGTGAGTTCATAATTTGGCTTTCTAAATTCGAAAAAGCACTTTTTGAAAAGAAAAGAAACAAAAAGAAAAATAAAAGTAGTGTTATTGTGTTCAAAATAAGATCTCAAACTAAACAATGACATTAGTGGCACAACAGCATCTTTGATTGCTCATCTAAAAAGCAATTGTGGACACCTTATTGAGTAATTTTTTATTACCTTTTGAAATTTTAAAAGTTAAGGGGGAGGGACACATAAGAAAATGACAGAAATAACATATTAATGTTAATCATTACAATATCTTATGATTATTCTGTTAATTGTTTGTATCATATAATAGTGGTTTGAAAATAAGGAGTGCTACAGAGGGATGTTGATTAAAAGATCCAAACCAGCACTTCAAGCAATAACCTAAGTGAAGGAACAATGATTATGGCATACATTACAATTGAAAATATGTAAAATCAGTAAATACCCCTACTAATATTAAACAATTAGTGTGCTATAAATAATTGGACCAACAATTTTTACCAAACACACAAAATCTTAATTCATGGTTTTTTTATCATAATTAACCTTGCCTGATTTTCCTTCGTGACCTTACCTTACTAAAATTTTGAAATACTTTTTTTAGGTAACATGCCAGTTTCTCAATCTGTCACTGTAACAACCTCCAGCAGGCAAGTTACGAATCAAATTAAATCATCACAACCTATTTTGAAACTGATGAAGATATCCTACAAGTCAGTAACTTTTTTTGGGGGGCAAGTTATTAACAGTATAATATATAAAATTTTACAGCTGGGTTAAGATCATAGAATTTTTGTTTGGTCTCTTTCAATAGATTACTATCCTTTGTGAACTCCACGTGAAAATGAAAAAGCACCCAGAGCCTTAGATCATTGAAAATAATATGCAATGCATTATTCCTATCAGATTATGAGAGTTTCAAAATAATTTAGTTGCCGCAGAATGATGGCATTTTCTATAATGTGGTGCCCCGAACCTAATTGCAACAAAAACTAAATTTGAAATACCTTGCAAGTTAAAAGAGAAAAAAAAAATTAACCTGCATATGCACGCATACACAAATTGACAACTGAAAAACCACTCTCACCTGAGCCATGCCCTTCATGCAATTAATAAGGGAGAAAAAGAGAAAGAAATAAAATCAAACCTCAAATTAACACGCAACTTCGGTGAGATCCCTAACAAACAATCCTCAAATTAACAGATCAATTATTTCATACATTACAATGATTATTTATCTCATGAAAAGAAAATGGAAAGAAGGTACCTTCGTTGAGAAGAAGAGAAGAAAGCGTCGATTTTGGTAGCAGCAAAGGAGGCACAAAGGAGCACAGCACAAAGGTCAACGACGCAAAAAGGATGACCTAGGCTGGAAAACAAATATTTTGGGAGCAACACGTTATGAACATTGTGTTTTTTTTTTGAAGTTTCACACTCTGATTTAGAGTTCACATATCAGACAAGAGAAGAAATTTGTTTAAATAAAAAAAGAGTGCCCTAACTTTTGTGAGTTGTGCGCTATCAAATGCTCTCTGCTTCTCCTCTCCACCGCCACTATCAGTCATCAGAGGCGCCCCCAACACCTCACGTCTCTGTCGCGACAACAAGGTTTCATTTGAGATGAACAGAAGAGATGAACCTTTGAGAGGGCTTCGAAGGTGAAGGGATTCGAAGGATTTCCAAAACAGAGACGCGGGGCTTTGAAGGTGAAGGGATCGGTGAGGGCTAGGGCTTCGAAGAGTGACTTTTGAGAGAGCTCTTTCGTGTTTTGAATGGGGAAATATTTCTCACCGGTCCTAAATATAAGACTGGAATTTAAAATAATCAAAATAACTATTTCTCACCGGTCCAAATACCAGACCGGTACTAACTTTGCATTTCTCACCGGCCCAAACTATAGCCCGGTACAGAAATTAGTATTTCTCACCAGTCCAAATAGTAGACCAGTGTAAAGTTAATTATTAATTACAAAACTGCCACCGCCTTATTTTTTACACCTGTCCAACTACAACCGGTGAGAAAAGTGTGGTGTAAAATGTTATTTTTGCACAATATGGTATGAGACAACAAGGGAGATAAGACAATAGAAAATTCTTAGAAATATTTTGGTATGAATTCTAGACTGGAGCTGTCATGGCTTTGACTACTTAGTTATAAACTATCGGGACTGATCACCCCGAATGATTTGTACTAAGTAGTGAAAGACATGTCAAAAGAAGGATGTTAAGATCAATGAATTTAACCTTGGGTTAATGTAGTATATGGAGAAATAGAGATAAACTCAATAAATTCTATTAGGATATTCCTTACCATGTCCTTGAAGTTGTAGAGATACTTGTGTGAATTAGAATTCCAATGGGTAGATAACTGTTGTAATCCCAAACTAGTATAACAAATTGTTTAAGATAAGATCATAGTTTTTCCTTTGGTGATATATTTTGAAAAGAAAAATGTGTGGATGTATGCTTCATGAAAGAAATATGATAATTTGTTCACTAACTTGTTTGATATAACAAATAATCATATTAGGAATTGTATCTTTGGCTATTTGTATTGATTCTTCTTTTGTATGACATGTAAGATATGTTAATTATTGTTTGATTTGATGAAGTTTTTATTTATGATGTCTACGATTGAATAATATATATGATGGTTATGTGTATAAATATATGAATTAATGAAACTTTTATGGTTGTGACATCGAATGTAATTAACCATATATTTTTGAATTTTTTTAAGTGATTTATTATGATAAATATGTTAATGAATGACCTAAAATAAGTATTATAGATCTTTGGGAGACATCGATATTGGTTTAATATTTAGAAATTGTGACATAAAATATTTTTGTGATTCCTAACAATATGATACATGTTTATCAAGTTATTTTCTTTTAGTCATCAATTTTGTTCGATGAATATACATACCTGATATAAATCATTATTATGTAATGACCATTGTAGATTTAAAATAAAGAAATGTGTTAGTAAACTATGAGGAAGTAGATATGAACCTTTACTTATTGATTTTCCTATAAAGAGAATTACATAAATCTTATTTACCCATAAAAAAATTCAAGTGAGTATTTCTAAGTCAACGTAGTGATTTGTGATCATTTAAGATTGGAGAATTTATCAAATCTATGTAATGGTTGTAGTCAACTATGATGGAATGTGCAATCACTTAGTTAATGAATATTTAATACATTATAGAAGACAATAAGAAATGACTACATACCCTAGATTGTCATGAAGCAAAAAACACAAGGATTTAATTAGATAAACAAGTACAACATGGACTAAGACATATTTATCCTTTCTCACTAGGATAATTTATTATACACGATTACATTAAGGAAAATAAAGTAGAACATGTAGTACATCATAGATAGAGGTCTAAGAGTCTTGGCAATACAAAAATTATCCAAATAGAGAAATCACCATAATGATTATAAGAAGTGAGGCACTTGTTACCACAAACTGTAGTCCATCCCGACTTCGTTCTTCCTTACTTCTAGGAAGGTTGGCCATCGAATAGTATGATAGTACTTGAGAAAAAGATTGAAAAAATTGGATAGAAGAGAGAAACTAAGAAACCTTGAAGTTGTGATAGGAAGTGAGAATAGAATGAGAATTTATAAGCAAGTAAGGGAGGGAGAGTTGCAACGGTCATAAACAGCTAGTCCAACGGCTAGTTGCTAACGGCTAGTTGTCCAGTAATTAATTCTTAGCAGTCCATTTTACTATATCACGAGTAGGAATTTTAATTAATAGATGTTATGGATTATGTTAAGTAAGATTTTAATAGATTGAGAAACGTAATTATTGAGGTGTTTAGAGTTAACCATCAATTTATGATGAGCATGGTTGACAAAATTAAGACGAGTAATATTTTTGAGTTAAGAAAAAAAATACTGATAAGAAAAAAAAGATAAATGGCAATGTTAAGGAAAATGTACACAATTGTCAAGGAAACTAGAAATATATTTTAGAACAATTCAGTTAGCTTAGTTATGGTAATATTAAATTTCGAGGACGAAATTTCTTTTAGGGGAGTAGAGTTGTAACATCCCATTTTTATCACAAATAGGAAATAGATATTAATATATCTTTCTTGAGAAATACTTACTATAAGTTAGTTTATTATTATCCCATTACTATTCACTGTTACTATTTACTATTCACTATTCAAAATTTACCATTTTTATTTTAAGTAGTAATCTTAATTTTCATCTTGTAATTATATTAAAATGAAATTGGTATGTTTTAGAACTCGAAGACGAGACGCGCACGGATTTTTAATAACGAATCGGTATACAAGAGGTAAGGGAGAGTGAGATAAGAATATAATATGAAAGACATAAGAATAAAGGGAGGAGTCCCCTACTCCTTTTAAATTTAATAATATTATTATTTTAAAGTAATAACTTCTCAACTTAAAATTTATAATAAATTTAATATATTGTGTAACTTGTTCTGAAATATCTATACATGGATCTGAATTATTATAACTTATACGGACTAGACTAAACCTATGCAAGGACTTGGATTTTTATATCCTATATGGATCGAACTAAACCTATGCAAGGACTTGGACTATTATGACCTGTCTAGACTGAACTATACATATGCGAAGACTGGATTATATATATGGACTTATATAGACCTGTGCGAGGAATGGACTATAAGGACTCAAAAATCAAAACTACTAATTTAAATAACCATTAAAATTTGAATTATATTTATGAGCGATATTTAGTTGATTTGACTTGATTATAATTAATTGTATTTGATCTCGATTAATGATATTGTATTAGACTGTGATTAATAATATGCAATTATGATTGATGATATTTGATTTTGATTGATGAAATTACTATACTTGATTGTGGTTGATGAATGATTGATGACCTTGTGATATGAAGTTTGAGCATATAACAAGCATGACGGAAAGTTAAAACTCAGTAAGAATTTTCTTACCTTACTCTTTAAATTTTTATTCCAAGAGAAAGTATTTTATAATTATTTTAGTCTTTTATTTCTTCTTAGAAATAATTTTCACTAACTTTATTTTTAATTTCAATAATAAAATCTAGTATTAGAAAGAAGTTATTTTATGAAAATCAGAGGTTGAGATAATTAATTCTTGAATTAAAGAAAATTTTTATAGTTTTAAGTATTCTTAGTTAATGATTTTAAATTATTTTCTTTAGAAATTAGAAGTTTAAAGTAAATTATTTTGGTTTTCCCCAACGAAATAACTAAAGAATATTTTGTCGAGATTTCTAAAACTCAATCTAGTTAAGATTCAAATTGAGAAAGATTATGTAAATATGTGAAGATTTTTAAGAGAAAGTTTTGAGATATTTAAGGCTTGGAAACTCAATTTTGGTAAGATCTGAATTTGAAGATTGTACTAAATTATTTCAGTATATAACAGAAGTTCAAAGAAGAACTTATGGGAATGTACAGTTTATTGTGATGATTTTGTGAACCTTTATGGTATTTAATAATTGAGTTTCTAAAAGTCTTAACCAACTAAATATGCGAGTATTTCATGCATCATGAATCATTAAAGAGAAATGAGATGTGATATTGTCTGGGGACGGATTATAGAAACCGAGGATACATTAGAGGAGGCTAAATTGCGAGCCTTGGGATGAGAGGGTGTGAAAGGGTGCTTCAGGTGACCTGGGGTCGCTCCCTAGTGTCGGGTACTTTCACAATAAAAACTTTCTCAGTCTGACTAGTCTCTAAGTGTTTCCATGGCAGTTGAGCTGTTCATATGCCATGAAGGCATTTATGTTATTATTAACCGGAATTTATGGAACAGTGTAAACTCCTGGTTGGCCCAGTGCAAACTAAAGCTTTAAGGGCCCATATGCATAGAATGAATGAGATGATAATATTAAAAACATTGCATGACATTCATATGATTGTGACATTCTATGTGGGTGGTTGTGAATGAAAATATAATTTTTATGTTATGAAAACCCTTATGCTTATGTCTTATCTGTAAAGTATTATATTCTGTTTCTCACTCCTTCTTGTTTGAATTTTGTGTCCAAAATATATGTTATATGATATATAGCTAGTAGTTCAAGATGAAAGGATGAAATTACAAGAGGGTAAATTGGTCTCATCTTCAATCAGATAGGAGAAGAGATGTGACAAGAATAGGATTCAAAATCACATGGTTTGAAGATAAGGAAATAATTGGTTACAGTTGAAGTAGATGTATTAAATTTTTAGTTTTAGTTTACCTTAATACAATATTAAGTTGGATGATTGTAAATCAATGTAAAGGTTAAACTTTAATAAACCTTATTCTTTGGATATGATACTGAAATCTTTGATCACTTATGATTTTCTAAAAGTTCATTTTATCATTATAAATAATTTGAAACTTTTTACTTTCAAAATTCAAAAAAAATCAGATGTATATATGTCCTTGTATACACGAGATAAGAAGTGATAAATATGTATATCTTTCTTAAAAAAAAGAGCAAGAAGAATAGATATATGTCTCGTGTATATAAGGGGGTGTTACATGAGGTCGTTGTATGCCTACTAATAGCGACGTGGTCACTCAGTCGCTATATGACTACTAGTAGTGACGGTGTCCTGGTGGTCGCTGAACGTGGTCAGTTAGCGACGGCTGAAGTAAGTGAAGCAGAGACCATGTTAGCGATGGTGTTATGCCGTCGGCATTGTAGAGCCGGCATTTCTGTGGTCGCTGATCTATCTTCGACGAAGGTTTTAGCGACGAACGTTGGGCCGTCTGAAATACCGTCGCTAATCCTCTTAGCGACGGCCTTGGCATGGATTAGTGACCAATTGTGTCTGTCGCTAACAGGTATTTTTTTAGTTGTGAATTGTGCTACTAAGTTGTTCGGATGACACGTGGAAATGATGAGTTGATGCCTTAACACTTACATGGTCATCTGTCACCTAGGTAGTGTGGTTTATGTTGTGGTCTTAACAGTCTATCCTCCCTAGAAACTCAACTAATTAAAGCTATGGTACCACTTGTTAAGGGAAATGATGAAATTATAACACAAACAGAATTGGGAGAAAATAATCAACTCTATTAATGAAAGATTATTACAAGACTCTTAAATATCACACTATCCATACATAACACAAACAACTCATAAATCTTTTTTATTGGGTTTATTGTTGTTTCTATATGTTTCAAGAAAATGAAAATTGGTTCATTTATCAACAGCAATGGATATTTTCCTTCATACAAAACACTAATGTAAATAGGAACCACAAGTACTTTCCACGTCATCATTTCATTTGGTAAATTAGACCAATAGCGCAAATAACAATTTGAAGTGTTAAAAGGAAATGCAACTAGACAACTTAACAATACCATCCTCTAAAAAAATAATAAAGTTGTTCCGTAATCTTATTAGCAAATTCACTAAACCCTTTAATAAATTTATACTTTAAACATTTCTTGTTGAGATAAACTCTATCATACATTCATAAATGATCCATCATAAGATCTACTTTACCATCACGCTACTATGTTATAATATATGTTAATTATTCAAACTTGCACAACCAACTTTTAAATTTTTATCTTCTAAATTTTAAATTTCTAAACTTTCAATTCTAAATTTTATAATTATAAACTTCCAATTTGTAAGATTTTAAATTTTATAATTCTAAATGTTATAATTTTAAACTTCAAATTTTAAGATCCCAATTTAAAAATTCAAATTTTCTATATTGACAATTTATATATTTTAAAATACTATATTCTAAATTTATATATTAAATATATAAAATTAAATTTCTAAATTTCATAATGTAAAACTTTCAAAGATTAAGATTCTGAATTTCTATCTTTTAAATTACTAAAATTCTTCTAATGAATCTAGTACAAAGTATCTATCCTAGAGATCTTTGATGTTAAATTTTATCCTAATACAATAACTTAACAAGGCAATAGGAACAAATATCAACCTTTTCAAAAGTATTGTAATGTAAATAGTATTTCTTAAAGTTTTTATAACTATCATAATGAACCTTATAAAACACCACACTAAGAGAAGGTAAAAGATCACTAACCTTAAAAAAAGAAAGTCTAGCTAATTTGTTGAAAATGTTTACTTTCTCTCAAGGAACATAATGCAACCAACGAGATAGAAAATTAATGGTCCCCTCTATTCTTCAAACAATTTCCAAAGAAAGTTTGGAGAAATTGAGAGAAAAGTGAAGAGAAGTTTAAAGATGGATGTTGAAATAATAGGTTGTATTAATTAGCACGTTATTCATATATTCAAATTTAGCATCTACCATTGTCAATGAGAAAGGACAAGCAATAAATTAAAAAAAAACTTGACCATTTAAGTTGGTGTGATATGTGGCGTCATTTGAAATTCAAGGTGTGTAGTGTCTTCAGGGTGATATTGAAGTAAACAATACTTTTGATATGATAAAACGAGCTTTGTTGTAGTGTCTTCAGGGTCAAACACTGGTATTCTTTCAACAAAGCCCTTAAAGAAAATGAAAACCTTACAAAAAGAAAGTAATATGTGGCTAGCAAGAGTGAAATACCTCTATAGATGGGTATTTAAACATTGTTATATATTAAGACTTTACACTTTGAGCTTCCTTGTAAAATATGGTAAAAAAAACTGAAACTTTTACCTATAAAAGCTAAGACCTTTAACTAGTGAGAGCTAGGTGTTTACAAAGAGAGTGTTTAACAAGTTCCTTCCAATGGTACTTGGATAAAATCAATGAAAGAATTTTTTTTTTTGCAATTTAGATAGAAAAACATAGTGTATGTAAGAAGTTTTATGTTTTTCACTTATGCTCTTCTCTTCTAATTTTCTTCTTGGGTTTTTACTTTTATACAGTGAAAGGAAGTAGAAATTAACCATTGGAAATGATTGTCCTTTTGCTCTAATTTGATTTTGGTTCTCCAGATTGAGGAAATCCCTAATTTGATTTTCTACTATGATAGAAAGGTTAATCCACATACATATTCTTAAAAGTATCAAAGGATTTTGACTTGGTTTAGTTGTTTAAATTCAGTAAGTAAGACTAAATATGATTTTAGGGTTTTTCCATATTTAGGTTAGTAACTTGGTTTATTCCCTTGTAACTTGTTAATATTCATTTCTTAAGTTCTAGGCATTAAGTAAAGCAGAATTTGTTTTTGCATCTCCAGCCTTGATGTTGGTTTTGGAACGTGGGTTCTTGTTCTGGTTAGCTTTAGATTTAGAGCATATGATTCAAATTCAACTCAGTTGATGTTACTTAGTCTTCATCATATATCTCTATAAAGGTTTTAAGGCATCTAGAGTCTTTACTTCTTTGGTTTTAATTGATCTTAAAAAATGTAGGTCATTTGACCCAATTCTTACAAACTTTATATTCAAAAGGTACGCATCCGAATTCAAGTTGAAATTCTAATTAAGATTGGGCTTCTAATATCTTCCTTGATGTATGATTGAATTTCCATGATGATATGAAAGCATTTCTAATATATTCTTCATTTAGAATCATAGTGTTCTTGCTTTAGATTGATTTAGAATAAGGATAATCTTGATTTTGTATGTGATGTTCTAAGTAAATAAGTATTCTAAATTCATAGTTGTCTTGCTACGTTTGTTATCCTTAATGAAACTGTCATCATTTTAAAATTAGAGATCTTTAAATTATTCTTAGAAGTGTAGTATCATCAAAATTTAAATATCCAGACTTTAAAGATTTAATTAAAGTCAACGACCAACATTAATTAAAAATAAATCTTGGTAATCTATACCAAAATCTTGTAGATCTAGGTTATTGAAATGTAGTGTTGGTCAAGTTGACACTATGGCTGCCTTTAGTTATAGAAAATTATTCTAGTTTTCTGACAAAAATTTTCTCCTTGTTTTCTAAAATTTTCATTTCCTGGAATAACTAGAAAAAATTTGAAAACCTGTTTAGATGATGTGACAATTTTCCAATTTGAAAAACTAGAAAACTGAAAAGTTATTCATGTGTACTCAGTTTTTTAAATTTTTTTCTTTTTTTAAAGTAAGTCCTATTGACCATTAATATTTTGTTATTCATCTAACATCAACAATTATAATGATAAATTAGCATCGAGTGAAATATTAATTACATTGCATATTTCTTTTTCTTATCTATATATATACTATACGTGTTAAAATTTTACGTCTTAAACATTGTTTTTTATTAACTAAGAATCCCATAATCCACATAAGAATAATATTAATATTAATCCCCATGCATTTCCATCTTAAACATTGTTTTTTATTAACTATATAAGAAAACTTTTGTTGTCTTAGGATGTTACTTTTAAAATTAAAAAACTAAAAAATAATTATATAAAAAATAAAATATGATGTTAATTATTCAATATTAAAATTAAAATGTTTTATGAAGCCAAACAACTTTTGTAAGTATTTTGTTTCATTAACAATTGTAGTGTTGTCACAATTAATTCTCTTAATATAATTTAGTTAGAATACACTGTTAGTATCGTTTAATTGTAGATTATCATGCATATGTTTATATAATGCATTTTAATTGATCATTTGATGGGAGACTTTTTATGCTGATAGTTTCATTAAACTCCAAATCCAATGTCTATCTTTTGAAGTGTATGTATGTATACTTTGACGTTAGTTGGATACAAATCAAGTTTACATAAATTCGAACTTAGTTTGATGAATCTGAGTGTGATTTTTTATTTTCATTTCCAAGTAACAAAATTTTTGCTGTTGGCAGTCAAATCAAATGAGCTTTGAGTCAATATGTCACTTCATGTTCACACTTCACATAATGAACCTTTGTTAATGGACAGCGAGAATCTGCGTGCAAATAGCTTCAAATTACGTAGCCAAGTTTCGAAGACGTGCAGGAGAGGCGGAGAAAACCGGCTTTTCTAATTTTCCTATTTTCTTAGAAAACTTCTTTTAAGAGTTTTTTGATTTTCTTAAAAAATAGAAAATCAGGTTTTCTATTATTTTATAAATTTTCTTTAAATATTTTATAAATAAACAGCTTTTTTATTTTTCTAATTTTTTAAAATAATTTTCTATTTTTCTAAGAAAACTTGTGAACTAAATGTAGCCTATATTAGTGTCATTTTAGCTTTCTTTAATGTTATTTAAAAAAAAAACTAATGTTACATAGTGATGATATTACGACTGTCTATATCCAAGATGCTAAGGTTATGTTTAGCAAGACCATGACTAACGATTTAAATTAACTTAAAAGTGTATTAGATAAGGCTATGTACCATATTCCTTTAGCATTAATTAGTGAGTAATATATGATTTGTAAAACTAGACAAGTTCTGAGTTTAAAGCTGGACTGGCAAAGCCAAAAGTGGCAAGGTTCAATTGATGGCTTTATATATGAAAATACAGGTCAATATTATTGCCTAATTACTAAGATTCTTATAGATTTCATTTGATATATTTCAATATTGAGTTAGTAACAGAACTAAAAATTATCATATTAAATACGTACACTAACAGTAGAAAATATTTAAGATACTGATAATATAAATATGCAAATTAAAAAAGATAGACACATCAATTTGTGGCACAAGGTGGAAAGAAAAATTGGGAAGGATTGATTTTATTGTACTAAGATTGATTATTCTCCAACAACTTTATGGATCGATATTGCTTAGAAACTGCTTCATTTTATGTGAAGGTCACAATTACCTGATGTGGGAAATCAACGATCAAGGAGAGACGTCCCTTTAATAAAAACTATACGGTAACAAAACAAGTGGATTTTGTTATTAACGTGATGGTATGGTTTATATAATAATTGAAGGAATTTGAAAGGGAACGCCAATATGAAATTTTTGTTTTCTTTTTCTGTTTTTAATTTTCTTCTGAAAAACTGCATAAATGCCAATGACATACATATCTATCAGAATGCATTTAAGCAGTTTAACATGCCATCTTAAATTCAAATTTTATTTTTTATAGTACAATTTTTTAAAAGGCCACTGACATAGAATGCATCTGCATGGAAAATTTGTTGCCCATATCATTTATACGGTGTTCACTAATTTTTATATTACAAATAGTTGAATTTTAACTAATTTATCAGGAAAAATTATATAATATTATACTAGTCATATATAATCCATGAAATTTTTATTATAATCCATGCAATGTTTAAATTAGGTATACTTTTTAGGGATAATAAAACTTTGATTATAGTTATATTTAGATAAGCTTGTCATATATTTTAAAAAATGTTTTCTTATCTTATTAATTTGTAATTTTTGATTTATTTTTAAATATTTATCCAATTACAAATTCTAACAACATTTAAGCTAATTATCTAATTACACATTTGTGATTTTTAACTCTTTTATTTATTTTATTTCATTATGGATTCTTGCGATCTTTTTTTGAATGGCATTCTGTGCCAAGATTGTATTTTATCAATGTTAAACTCTTTATGGATTATGGTATACCTTTTGTAACTATCTAATAAAAGATTTTTTACTTATAAAAACAAATTTTACGGAATAATATTGTGCATGAATTAAATATTAATTATATATAAAAAGACTATTTTAATAAAAAAAACAAGGGAAAAATGAGACATTACATATATTTCTTAATTTATGAGAAAATATAAAACTTAACATATTAATTGAGATCATCATGTCAGTTGTCCATATAATCTAATAACCTAGCTAATAATTATTAATGAAAAAAATGTGTAAATTATTATAAATCTTTTATAACACTTTCATTAGCGCTGAAACTAAGAAAAAGATCACTTTCAAGATTATTCAATTATTTTTCCTATATATGTACACCGGGCAATATGTCGTGTGAAGACAACAAAAGGGACTTGCCATCCACAACCCTAAACCAACCCCTCCCCTCCACTTTCCTATATATCTTGTTCATGACTTCTCTCTTGTGTGCTTGATGTTCAAGATTTCTTCCCACTTCTCTTCATACGTGCAGTAACACACACATGGAGGATTCTTCAACTGGTGATGACACCAAAACTTGTCCCCGTGGCCACTGGAGACCTGCAGAAGATGAAAAGCTTAGACAACTTGTTGAACAATACGGTGCTCAAAACTGGAACTCAATCGCCGAGAAGCTCCAGGGAAGATCAGGTACCCATATATTCATACAAATATATTACATGAATTATAAAATTATTTGGATTAATTATTATCATCCTCCTTATAAATAATCCTAGTGGAATTAACAGTAGAAGATCTAATTTATTCAAGGGTTTATCAGTTAATTAATTTGGATTTTAATTAAAACTGCTGCACCTTACATGATTATTATTTGATTAATTAATCTTAAGTATATCATAGATATGTTTTTATGATATATTTATATATATGTATATCATGTTTCTATGTCTATGATTAATTAATCTTATATATAATCATAGTTATGTTCCTTGATTTTTCTTGTCAGGGAAAAGTTGTAGATTAAGGTGGTTCAACCAGCTTGATCCAAGAATTAACAGAAGGCCATTCACAGAAGAGGAAGAAGAGAGACTTCTTGCTGCTCATCGCATTCACGGAAACAAGTGGGCACTGATAGCGAGACTTTTCCCGGGTCGAACCGATAATGCTGTGAAGAACCACTGGCATGTTATAATGGCAAGAAAGCAAAGGGAACAGTCCAAGTTGTGTGGGAAGAGAAGTTTCCAAGACCTTTATAGCGATTCCAGCTCTTCAACTTTCCCTGAAAAGATCAGAACAACATCACAATCTCAATATCAAGACATGTTGTTCAGTACGAGATTTGGTTTAGAGAGTGGCAGATTCTTTGACTTTCGGAACCTCAACAATAAAGATAACACCACCAACATCAACAACAACAATATTAATAGTACTAGTACTAGGATAGTTTCTGATACTCCCTCTAGTTCTCTGGCCTCTTGGAATTTTTCATCTGTGCCAACAACAACAACCGCCACAAACACTTGCCTACTTAGAAAAGAAGGGAGAGATAATTGCTTCAACCTCTCAGAATGTTCCAGAAGTTCAGACAGATCATTTCTTTACAGAGTTTATCCAAATTCTGCATTCTCGCTTCCAAACTACAAGAGGGTTGTTCCTAGTCCTTTTAGATTCCTAGCTTCTTCCCATGATTCAAGAATAAAGAGGGACTTGATGGGTTTATGTGATAACTCATCCACATTAATCACCAAGTTGAGAGCTTCTAATAATGCTGAGACGAAAGACCAGAAAACAGATCATGAAGAAGATGGTGATACCAATATTGAGCACAAAGAAGTTCCTTTCATTGATTTTCTTGGTGTGGGTGTCTCTTCATCATAACATCCGTTAATCAAGTGTTAAATTATTTAACTCTATATGATCATCGTCACCATTATAATCATGTAGTTTAATTAATTAGCCTAGCTTATTTCTAGTTTTCATCTGTTTCATTAATTTCACCGCTTGTTATGAATTATAATTAGTCATTATTAGGAGAGGTAGAAATTCTCTAGTTTAGTGTATATGGTCTGGTAATAATTATGAGGCCTTCTTCAACTCTTTTCCTCAGGTTGTTGTATTTAGAGTGAAAATTTTCCAACTTTTTTTTCGGTGCATAACTTTAATTTTTGTTTTAGATTTGAGTGTTGATTAAGGGTGGTAATTTGTGTGATAAACACATTTGCTGAGTGCGCGTGGCTTGGAGCTCTGTGAATATATATAGTAAGTGCAGTAAGGTAATGAAAATTTGCAGACATTGCTGAAATTTCATTGTTTCTGTGTGTAAATGGCAACTTTGTCATAAGCTCCCACGAGGAATAAAAGTGGTGAGCGACACAGCTATCTTTTATGCCATATTAGTTTATATGTTTCTAATTGAAGGCTTGGAATTAGTGTAGGTGTACGTAACTTTCTTTAATGAATATAATGCATGCATTAATAATTGTTCCTTGTTCAATATTCACGAGATTGATATGCATTATTAGTCCTTGCTGCAGCATCTACTTGTAGAATCTCATATTAGAAAGTTTCATAAACTAGAAGATTAAATTGTATATGTTCTTGATTGCTTTATTTGATTTTTTTTGGAGGTAAGATTAACACACACACACACATATATATATATACATATATATATATATTTCTAAATGCTTAGTTTATTATTTTATATATATATATATATATATATTTCTAAATGCTTAGTTTATTATTTTTTAGTATTGTAGAAACGCAGAGAATGTTTGAGCTTTAAAATAATCATTTCTTTTTTCATGAGATTTTAATTTGGTTTTGGAATGATTCTTGTGAGTGGTTAATTGCTACCTAATAATGAGCGCAGTTTAAATTGGAATGCAGGATTAATTTTCTTAAAGGCTATATTTTTTAGAAAACGATTGATTTTTTCTAGCAATGTTTGCTAAAAGAAAATCATTGGCTTATAATTTGTCATTAGGCTGTCTGTCTTTGATATTGACTTATAATTTGAAAAAAATTATTAGTATAAATCTTATGAATTTATGCTAACACAATATATATTATATTGAAAATAATTTTGTTAGTGTAAAAATTAATGTATACTATAACTAGATATATTATTACTTGAATAATTCTAATTAAATCCCTATAATATCTTTTAACTAATCATCCTATTAATTGAAGAAAAAATTGAATATATTTGATATTTTTAAAGTAATACATACATTTACTGGTCTAGTTAACTCTTTTTTTAATATGACTCATATTATTGTTAGTACAATATATTTACTTCTGATGTATTCACACCATGATCGATTCATAACAATTCGATTTCTGTCTAAAAATATTGTACAAGACGTGATCAATAAATAGATTTTTTTAGGTAAGGAGAGATACGTATATATAAAGTAGTGAGAAAGCGTGTGAATTTGGGGTATAATTTTGTAATGTCTATTTTTAAAAATTAAAAATCTCTTCAAAACTGATAAAAAAATATTTAACTTATTATTGATTTTGGTAAGAACTTATGTTATTAATCATACTACCAAACCGTTTTCGTATTTTAATTATATATTTCCCTGTTTTTCCTCCTCGAAATCCATTACTTATATATGTTATTTACTTATTTATGATTCAATGGTTAAAAATGTGATGCTTCATAACTTGGGTTCTTTTCCTCAAAGCATGTATGTGAAGTGTACAAATAAACCGCTACCGCAAGAACTTAACGAATTTGAATTATACTATGTATCCTCCGAAGTTGCAACTAACCATATATCTTTTTTTCCCTTTTTCTATTATTGACCGTAATAATTAAAATTTAATTAAACTACATATATTAATATTCTGACGTAAAAGGGTCACTGAAATCAAACAGTGACGTCATAACTGTCAATTTGGACATATGCCAATAAAACGTAATCGAGGTTGGAGAGGAAGAGCGTGGATATTGAAATTTGAAAACATATATGTTGTTCAGAAAATTAAGTTAAAATCATGTATTTCGAAATATATAAGTTTTTGGTTAACTGCGGTACAAACTTAGGAACGTGAATGTTAAAGATTTAATTTATATTTTAGGTATTGAATTAGTTTTAAAATTTTAGTTTAATCACCTATCAAAATACTTATAAAACAGTACAAACACGATATATAATTAATTGAAAATATTAATGAGAATAAATCAATCACACATGTTCACAACAAAATGACAGTAGGGAAAGAAAATTAGGATGATTATGGAAAATGAAAGGGAGAGCAAATAAATGAAACCGTGGTAATTAACTTTAGTTAGGTGGCACATGATAAGATTTACTAGGTTACTGTCATTTCGCATTACCAAAATAAGGTTACTGTTATTTCTTTGTACAGTAACTGTAACTTTATCCCCTGCGCATTTATTAATCGGATCATAAGAAAATCAAATTTTCAATGTATGAACTAAAAAAAAAGCATTTTTTCTAAAAAAGGTAAACAATTTCATTATCATTTTCATATGTGTCCAACTATATATGGTATTTTTATTTTCTAATAAAAATACACTTTCGAGACAAATTTATGATTGAGATTAATTTAAATATCTAGCTTAATTATATTTAATAAATTAAAACTAATTTTATTTAATTTTAAAATAAACAGACTCTTGCAAGAAAAAACAGATTCTAAATAATTTATTAATTAAAAGTTTATATTAATAAGTTATTTTTATATAGGAAATTATATCATTAATTTGATTGTAAAACTTACAAAAACAATTTAAAAAACTTATTTTAATAATTACATAAAAATAATCTATTAAAATAAATCAAACATAAATTACTCTAATTATAAATTATTTTTATAAATCACTTATAAACTGTTTTAAATTCACCTACAAGAAAATAACTTTGTTTTAATCCACAACGTACTTATCAAATTAATTAATGAGTTTCTTGAAGCATGAAAAAGTTGTAACAAAAAATTATGCAAGAATACTACTGCGAATAGTTGATTGGTGAGTCAGCTTAGCTTAATTACAAGTAATAGTATTTGTTAACCCATACACTGTGGTATATGTAATGCATGTCCTTAGACTATCTCACAAAACTAGAAGGTTTATTATTTTTGTTCTATATGATCTCTTCATAAAGCACACCTTTAATAGCGTATCTTCACCATTGCCGATACATAAATAATAAATATTCCTTCTATGAATGTGCATGCGCAATTGGTAACTGGAAACAGGGACAACCTGGAATTTAAGATTAAAGGAATGATCTAGAAAGTTTTTCTTCCATTTTTTTTTTATTTTTTATAAAATTTTTCATTTTTATTTCAATTCTCAGTTTTGATAATGTTTATATCAATAAAGTAATGTTTTGTTGTTGTATATAAATTGATAAAGTACACACACTTTATTAATATGTAGAAAAGTAAATAAATGACTAATTTTCTCGTTTGTACTGATCATCAACACAATTTTAAACTTTCATACAAATTGTGAAATTATTTATTCTAAAGTATTTCATTATGAAAATGGCATAATTTACTCATTAAATTTCTTTCAGTTATTTTCAACCTTCTATTGTAGCATTATACCATTCTTTGGCAAATCATAACTTGAGGGGTGTACGTGTAACCCGTAAGTGGCTTTATTCGTTGTTAGTTTTAGATTACTGCATGCAATTTGTCTTTAACTGAGTGCTCAATTCTCAATCAATATGATTTTAGTCCTTGTTTCGTATTGATTGTAGTAACATCTTAATTGGCAACTTCTTACAAGTTGAATTTCAGGTTTTATGATAGGTTTTCTCTTTTTAAGGATGCCTTTTTAGAGTTTGAAATGTGTGCTACAAACGAATTTTAGGAGGAAAATATTTATTATATTCTTTGTTTTGGAATAGAGTTAATTATAATAATTGTTAAATTATTTTTTTAATGTTAATCTTATCATCTCTTAAGGAATTGATATTTGGTGTTAGAGTTTAAAATTTGTTCATTAAAATATTAAGTTTAGTAACTTTTATGCCAAATTAACTTGATTAAATGTGTAAGTACACATTAAAGGATAGAGTAACGAGAGTTTAGTTCCAACGCCTTTATTCATTGTTTACTTCATTTTTTACAATTTTGTTCTTTGAAGCCTACAATTTCTACATCACACTTATAAACAAACCTTCAACATATTTTTTTATTCACAAAAGGAAAAATATTAAATGAGGATACAAGGGGTACCCTAACCTTATACCATTCTACATAACTTTTAAAAAATTCATTCAGTCAAAAGTTTAACTAAAGCCAAGACCTATATTGAAATTTAAACACTAGTGCAAAAGTACCCTTTCACAACGTTGGATTCACCACGGTTTTACAAAAACCAATGTGAAAAATCAATTCGGTGGCATTTTTGAAAATATATACAAACGTTCATATTGGTTTTACTCAAAACCGTTGTTAAATATTAGCGCGGTGGCATTTTTGAAAATATTAGCAAATCATTTCACATCGGTTTTAATAAAAACCGATGTAAAATCACATCAGCTATTAAAAACCGTAGTGATAAATATAAGCGGTGGCAATTTTGAAAATATGCGTAACCTTTAGAAACAGATTTTGCACATCGGTTTCCTTAAAAAACGATGTGTAAAGTGCATGATTTCACATCGGTTGTTTACAGAAAACCGATGTTAAAATATTTTCGTTGCAGTCCATATCGGTTTGTAAGAAAACCGTTGTGGAAGAGGACCAAAATTGAAACTGCACGCGGGCTCCAAAATTGAGACACGGGCTCCACATCGGTTTTTAATAAAACCGTTGTGGAAGATGAACCAAAAATAATACACGCGGGCTGCACTTACCTTTCTCCATTTCACGAGACAGCAACATTCACCTTCTCTATTTCGACAGCAACATATTCAACTCCAACCTTCTCCATTTCACGACAGCAACATTGTTCAACTTCAACCTTCTCCATTTTGCAACAACAACGAGTTCTTCAAGTAACGTGGCTCAACCTTCTCCCACCGTGTGCCTCTCTCAACCTTCTTCTCTCCATCTTCTTCAACTCCATTATTGTGAGCTTCTTAAACTCCGCATCTTTAACTCCATTATTGTGAGCTTTAACTGTGTTTGAAATGGTTTATTTTTTGTGTTTAAAATGGGTTTTTGCCTTGAACATGTGTAGGTGTGTATGGTGATGGAATAATAACTTTGCTCTTAACATGTTTGTTAAAATGTCTAGTTGAAAATGGTTATTTGCTTTGACCATGTGTATATGTATAGTTGAGGTTGAGTGCCTTGAACATGTTTCTTAAAATGCCTAGGAGAACTTAAATATAAAATTTGGTATGTTTGTGTTAAAAATAGTGTGTATGAAGGTGTGTTGGATATTGAGTTGTATTGGATATGGTTCTTTTTTGTGGTTAACATAGGTGGTGTGTATAACATGTTTGTTAAATTACTTATTTACTTAGTTTGCATATTTACTAGTAACTTAGTTTGCACATTAGCCTAGTAACTTAGGTTGTTTAAGCAAGAACATTATGTTGCTTAATTCATACCATATTTTAGCGGGTCATTAATGTCCATTGATGTTTTGATGTTGATTTTAGAACATTAGTACCAATGGATCGGAGTTGGATTAATGCTAGACGAACAACTAATGAATATGCAGTCGGGGTGGAAGCTTTTTTGGAATTTGCTCAGAGAAATGTTCCTAACAATAATGGGAGATTTTATTGTCCATGTGTGAAATGTTTGAATGTAAAACGATTAAGTGTTGAGGAAATTAGAGATCATGTCATATGTCATGGGTTTTGCAAGAATTATACGACATGGACATGGCATGGGGAATTGATGTTGATACCAACTGTGTCTGAAACAGAAGAAGTGAATGAAGAAATGAATGATGGGTTGGAAGACATGATACGAGACATTGGACGTGAATCATTTGAAAGAGCACATGTGTATGATAATTTAACTCGGGGTGCGGATTTGCCTTTGTATGTAGGGTGTAAACTGAAACGACTGGAAGCAGTGTTAAGGCTAGTTAATCTGAAGGTGAAGAATGGATGGACTGATAAAAGTTTCACTGAATTACTTAGGTTGTTGCATCAGGAAATACTCCCAGAAGGGAATACACTACCTAATCGTACCTATGAAGCAAAGAAGGTTATATGTCCCATGGGTATGGACTATAAAAAAATACATGCATGCCCAAATGACTGCATCTTGTATAGAAAAGAGTATGAAATGCTGCATGAGTGTCCTGTATGTGGTGAATCACGATATAAGGTGAAAAATGGTGAATCTGGTGATGATGTGAGTACCAAAAATCCTCCTGCAAAAGTTTTATGGTATTTACCAATAATTCCACGGTTCAAACGATTGTTTGCGAACAAGAATGATGCAAAAAGTCTTAGGTGGCATTCTGAAGACAGGAATCAAGATGGAAAGCTTCGTCATCCAGCAGATTCTTTACAATGGAAGAAGATTGATCAGTTATTTCCTATTTTTGGCAAGGAACCCAGAAATCTTCGGCTTGGACTTGCTACAGATGGAATGAATCCTTATAGTAGCCTAAGTAGTATACACAGTTCATGGCCTGTTTTGTTGGTTGTCTACAATCTATCCCCTCAGCTATGCATGAAACGAAAGTACATCATGTTGTCTATGATGATTTCAGGCCCTAAACAACCAGGGAATGACATAGATGTATATTTAAGACCCTTAATTGAAGACTTGACAATGTTGTGGGAGGAAGGCATAGATGTATTTGATGCGTACTCTTGTGAATACTTCAAGTTACGTGCCATGATCTTTTGTACCATAAATGACTTCCCAGCATATGGTAACTTATCCGGATATAGTGTTAAAGGACATAAGGCATGTCCTATATGTGAAGAAGGAACATGTTACCGTCAAATGTATCATGGAAAGAAAACAGTTTACCTTGGGCATAGGAGATTTCTCAGACATGATCACCCGTATCGTAAATTAAAAAAAGCTTTTCATGGATCTCAAGAGAATGAAATTACTCCTGTGGCGTTGACAGGAGATCAGGTTTATGAAAAGGTAAAAGACTTCAATGTTGTCTTGGGAAAGAAGCAGAATCGTCAGGTTAAAGAAAAAAATATATGGAAGAAAAGATCTATCTTTTTTGACCTCCCTTATTGGCGTTCTCTTGATGTAAGGCATTGTATTGATGTGATGCATGTGGAGAAAAATGTATGTGATAGTGTTATTGGAACACTTCTCAATATCCCAGGAAAGACAAAGGATGGGGTGACTTCTCGTCGAGATATGGTTGACATGGGCATACGGGATTCCTTGGCTCCAGTAACTATAGGTCAGCGGACATACTTGCCACCAGCTTGTCATACACTGTCAAAAAATGAGAGAAAAAGTTTATGTCAATGTTTACATGGCGTGAAAGTTCCACAAGGTTATTCGTCAAATATCAGAAGACTTGTTTCAATGAAAGACCTCAAATTAATTGGTCTAAAGTCTCATGATTGCCATGTGTTAATGCAACAATTATTACCAGTAGCTATTCGTGACATTTTGCCCAAAAATGTCAGATTGACCATAACCAAGTTATGTTTTTTCTTCAATGCTATATGTAGTAAAGTGATTGACCCTGGGAAATTGGTTGAATTACAAAATGATACAGTGGTTATATTGTGCCAATTGGAGATGTATTTTCCACCTTCTTTTTTTGACATCATGGTGCACTTAATTGTTCATTTAGTCAGGGAGATTAGTATTTGTGGCCCAGTTTATTTGAGATGGATGTACCCAATTGAGCGATACATGAAAATTTTAAAGGGGTATGTCAAGAATCAGTATCGTCTGGAAGCTTCTATTGTTGAAAGATATATTGCAGAAGAAGCTATTGAATTTTGTACTGATTATTTGTCAGGTGTGGACTCAATTGGAGTACCAAAGCCTCGCTTCAGAGAAGGAAATGGCATTCGGGGTTTCTCTATCAAGAGTAAGCCACGTGAGGAGGTCCTACAAGCACATTTATACATCTTGAACAACACTGATGAGGTTCTACCATACATATCTAGGCACAAGAATATTATGAAGGCAAAAAATCCTCGCATGACTGAAAAATGGTTGGTGAATGAGCATAATAAAACTTTTCTTAATTGGTTCAAAGGACAAGTGGTGAATGATGACACTGCCTCAGAGACATTGAAATGGCTAGCAAGCGGTCCTAACTTTGATGTTGTGTGTTGGAGTGGTTATTACCTTAATGATTATACCTTCTACACCAAGTCTCAAGATGACAATAGTCGGGTGCAAAATAGTGGTGTGATGCTAATTGCTGAATCTATTCACTTTTCCAGTGCAAAGGATAGGAATCCAACTGTGGCATCCATCCCCTATTATGGAGTCATTGAGGAGATTTGGGAAGTTGACTATATTAAATTTAGAGTTCCTGTTTTCAAATGTAAGTGGGTTGATGGTAACATTGGTGTAAAGACAGATGAAATAGGGTTTACCTTGGTGGAACTTAGCAAAGTAGCCTATGAGGATGAACCTTTCATCATGGCATCCCAAGCCAAACAAGTGTTTTACATAACTGATCCTTCTAACAAAAGGTGGTCAGTTGCACTTCATGGAAAATGTTCGGTGGATATCGACGAGAATCATGGTTCAACACTTGATATTATAGAGACTCTTCCCTTCTCATCTAGCATGCCAACATTATGTGATGATGATGAAATAGACAATGTCCATGCCATCCGTAATGATCATCAAGAAGGGATTTGGGAGCATGTAATGGACACTTCTTAACTTAGTTATCAAACTTGTTTCATATTATTGCATTTATATTATTTAACCATGTAATTGACAATTATTTTATTTTCTTTCAACAGGGAAATGGATGATCATCCTGAGAGTACATCAAATACCCAGGGGACTTGTCGGAAGAGTAGGGGTACCACACGGATGAGGGAGCTAGTAGCTACACGTGGTGGTGGTCAAAAAATTGCCATCCAATTTGATGAGGTAACTTGGAACCCTATTGGAGAAAACAGGGACAAATTTGTTAGCTTTGTAGCCTTACTTGCACGGAGCAAGGTTAGCATCTTGAATGATAAGTGGAAGGATGTAGATGCATGTATTAAGGAGCAAATTTGGGAGAGTATAACGGTATGTTGTTATTTCTTAAGTAATTCTACTATAATTTTGAAATGTTTTGTTATATTTGATAATGTTTTATTATATCTAATGTAGCTCACATATGATGTCCCCAACAACACCACTTTGAAGAAGAAATTACTAACATTTTGTAGTGAGCGTTGGAGAGCTTTCAAGACATATCTAGCAACTAATTATATTTTTGGGAATATGAGGGACAAAGTTCCATTAGAGGATTATCCATGGATCGATGAAGACACATGGAAATCATTTGTTGAGATTAGGACAGATCCGACCTTCCAGGTAGTATTAATTACTTGTTTAGTTATTATTTGAATTTATAAGTTATTATTTTTACTAACATTTAATTAGATATCATTTATGACAGGAGAAAAGAAGAGTTGCACAAGACATTCAAAAGAAGAATTGTTATCCTCACTTATTATCTCGTGGAGGGTACAAATTGTTAGAAAAGAAGATGTTGGAAGAGAAGTTGAAACAGAGGCAGGAAGCTTCAGGGTCTGACCCTACTGCTATCATCTCTCCACCATCTCCTCCACTACGACATGAAAAATGGAAAAAAGCTAGACAAAGGAAATCAGGAAGCTACACATCCGAGGAAACTCGTGTTGTTGCTGAGACAATTGTGAGTATTCATAATTAATTATCATTTTATCATGTCATTTAATTTATTCATGAACGTAATGTTATATTTTTGTAGGATTCTTTGGAACAAAGAAGCTCAGTTGGTGAATTTGTGGCATCTGGACGAGAGGACATATTGACTACTGCCTTAGGGCGGCCAGAACATAGTGGTCGTGTTCGAGCATGTGGACGAGGGGTTGGTCTAAAGACATATTTTGGACATTCAGGACGACAAAATATTATCAAGGATGAGAAAAAATTTAGGGAAGAGCTAAAGATGGAGCTTAGAGAGGAACTAAAACATGAAATTCTCCAGGAGCTAGCCCGTATGCAACAACCTTCACAAATTCCTGAACGACCACCACAAACGCCTTCACATCCTGTACTCTTAAGCACAAAAGGGAGTTGTGCTCCAGATGATTTATCTCCGCAAGATTATGCTCATGTCCCAGACCGATGCAAGCTTTATGTTGATCATCCATACCGTTTGGTGGCACTTGGCAATGTGTATAATTTTGGGTCTACCATCCACCATAAGCAAATAAGTAATGATCATGTGAGGGTATCAATTGATAGGATTAAGGAAGCAGATGCTGCATTACCTATTCCCACAGATGAAGTATTTACAGTGGGGGAAGCCTTTAAGCACTTCATCTTATGGCCCAGAAGACTAGTTAAAATTATATCGGAGGACGAGGTATAAAATTCCATGCAATAATAGCTGTTTAATTACACCCACTATTAGTTATATATGATTTTATTAATACCTATACTTGTTTAATTGTGATTTATTAGGCCAATGTTGATGTGGTTAAGAAAGTTACACAAAAACAACCTTTACAAGAAACAGAAGAGTATAGTGATCCACTTGGGAGGTTGTGTTTTGTAGCAATGAATCTTGGATCTGAAACAATACAGTTGGAACTAGATGCTAGTGTCATAGGCAAGGACTCTCCAATCTCTTTCTTTATTACCCAGCAAGATATTTTGGAATTTCTAATGGGAAAAGAGATGCTAAACATATCTGTGCTCCAATTATGGTTGATGTGAGTTTATTACTAGTTAATTTTTTAAATGTCTATTACAAATACATATATGTGATCTAATTATGTTTGTTTATATTTTAGGTATTTGCACAACCTTTGCAATATTAATGGATGTCATGATTATAGCTTCCTTGAGCCTGAGCACATCCAAGACACAGGAAATAGTATAGATCAAATCCGGGCATATATTCAACATAGGATATCCACAAGTTCTCATGACTTTTTTTTAGCTCCATATTATGAATTGTTAGTACAACCTTAAATTTCAAGTATTATTATACATGTGTTTTTGTGTAAACTTCCTCATTTCTTTTGTGATCTGACAGGAACCATTGGCAATTGATCATTATTTGTCCCAAACAAAATGTTGTTGTCTTCTTTTGCTCATTATGGAAACAACCAGGGAAAAACATTAAGGGTGCTATTAACTTGTAAGTGTTTTGTTAACTTGTAGGTGTTCTTGAGAATTCTTAATTTTAACTTGTTGGTTGTTTTTATACTACAGAGCCTTGGATGCTTGTAATGTTTTGGGAGGGTCACGACCTATGACTAGGAAGAAGCTTGAATGGATAATCCTAAGAGTAAGTCACTTTATGTTACATTAACTCTATGTTGCCTTTATGCCTAGACATGACTTGATGAGGTTTAAGAATTTGATGCAAAGTTTACTTGTTCCTAATTTTAGGCTAATAAACAATCATCGGGCAGCAACCATTGTGGTTATTATGTCATGGGACACATGCTCAATGTCATAATAGGGAACATTAAGGATAATTGGATACAGGTATTGAAATGATTTAAAGAAGGAAGCATTTTCTAGTAGTTAAATGCATATTCTGACATCACATACTTGTAGGTTTTTAGCAACAAGGAACCATTCACTTCTGATGAAATTGATGTGGTTCGTAAGCGTTGGGCAACATATCTTCTTCAAGTAGCTAGATTATGATCAACACAAGTGTTTAAATTTTGTATATATTATGTATGAAATTCTGACCTAAACTATGTATAAAACAATGTTTGGTGTTATATATATATTGATTGACATATGATGTTAATTGGTGTTGATATATTTGTTTTCTGTGTTGTATAAATGTATGCCCAGGAATTGACATGAAAAATTAATATAGTTGGGATGAATGCTGAAATCATATGTCCAGGTTTCTTTAAAATTCGTTTATAATGAAACAATTAAAAAAATTTAAAAAAAAAAACAATTTTTCACATCGGTTTTTCTCAAAACCGATGTTATAAGTCCAAATTTCACAACTGTTTTTATAAAAAACCGATGTGGTAAGTTCCAAATCCACAACTGATTTTATCAAAACTGATGTGGTAAGTTCAAATTTCACAACGGTTTTTATAAAAAACCGATGTGGTAAGTTCCAATTTAACATCGGTTTCTCCGAAAAACCGATGTGGTAAGTCCATTTTTCACATCGGTTTTTTGATAAAACCGATGTTACATATATTTTCCACATCGGTTTAAAAACCGATGTGAAAAGTCCTTATATTTCACATCGGCCAGATCCACATCGGTTTGAAAACCGATGTGAAAAGTCCAAAAAAACCGATGTTAAATGTCTTTTTTGCACTAGTGAAACATGTTCTTAACAAACACATTCCCTTCTTGAAAAATTATGTCATTCCTTATATCTCAAATAGTCCAAATAATAACAAACCACATCACAGTCAGACCAAGTTTAGTTCCATTGTCAGAACCATATCCCATAATGCATTCAAAATTTTACTTACCATAGATGCAGAACAGAGGAAAAACCCAACCAGTCACAACACATCTGCCATAGAGAATAAGATACCTTGCATGAAAAGAACAAGTGAGAACAAGTCTCCTTATATTTTCCACAGAAACACATAGTACAGAAGAATTATCAAACACAACCCCACGCGTAACTAAATTATTTTTAGTTTGAATACGATCAAGTAGTAATCTCCATCCAAAGGCTCCCACTTTTAGAAGCACAACATTATTCCAGAAGAAACACACAAAGTATGAATCCCACAAATCAGATTGTTGAAGCAACACATTATAAGCAGACTTCACGGAGAACTGATCAGAGGAAGTTTCCAACCATATCCAAGAATCAGGCTCATCCACACACATACAATAAAACGTCCAAGATCATTAAGTAGAGAGGACAGCCGCTCACGTTCCCAGACAAAAAAAACTCCCTACGCCATTTTAGATCCCATACCCATTCATAATCCACCCACACACCCATATCCGTGATAGAAGCATGTTGTTGTGAAGAAATTAAAAACAACCTATGATAACTGGATTTTAACACTGTGTCCCCCAACCAACAATCCGACCAAAATCTTGTTTTTAACTCATCACCCTTCTCACTCTAGACCGAAACCACCCAAACTCGTCAGACATTTTCAGAACACTCCTCAAATCCTTCCACCATTTTCAGAACACACCCACTTTCCTAACAAAGCAACATTAAATTTTTCCAAATCCCTCACACCCAACCCATCCGCCTTCTTACTCATACACACTTGATCTCATTTAACCTAACATATTTTTTTCCTCAACTTACTCCTTCCCCACAAGAATGATCTTTTTCAAAGAAGTAAGTAATTTTAAAACAGAAATAAGTGCCTTAAAAAAAGAGAAGAAAAGAGAGGGAACAAGGACAATACCGATTTAAGAAGATAGAGACGACTACCAAAGGATAGATGATGCGAGTTCCAAAGGGACAATTTTTTTTCGAAACTTCAAGACAATAAGATCCCAAGTACACTTCCTACCAAGATGCACAAATGGTAACCTCATAACATTACACTGCAACAAGTCAGCATACCAAGCTACTTCCTCCTCATTCCCTGGAATAGCTCTCAATTTACTTTTACAAAAATTAACCTTCAGGCCAGAAGCCAATTCAAAACATCGCAACACACTTTTCAAAGTCATAGTGTTCCTCAAAGATAATTCACTAAAAAATGAAGTATCATCAGCAAACTGTAAATGAGATATACATATTTGCACATCCCCTACAAGAAGGCCATTAAACATGTTCTTGTTCACCACCTCCTTCATTAGTCTACTGATCTCTTTAGCCACAAACAGAAACAAGAATGGGGCCAGAGGGTCACCCTACCTTATACCCTGCCTCATAAGGAACTCTGGCGTTAGACTCTTATTCATAAGAACATACACATAAGAGGACATTAAACAACTTCTAATCCACCGAATCCACCTATTAGTAAAACCCAATTGTCTCATCATATAGAATAAAAAATCCGAACATATTGAATCATATATGCCTTCTCAAAATCCACTTTAAAAATTAAACAAGATTTGTGACTCCTCTTCATATCATCAATTAACTTATTTACAATAACCACACTGTCTAGGATATTTCTCCCTCCTGCAAAAGTTAACTGATTCTCACTAACAATCCCATATATAACACTCCTCAATCGATGAGTCATAACCTTAGCAATAATTTTATAAACATGTCCCACCAATGATATAGACCTATAATCACCCAGCCTTGCCCGAGTAGTACATTTAGGAATTAGCGCTAAGAATGATGAATTTGATCCAACCGGTAAAGCCCCATTTTTATAAAATTCTTTCATCATTCTACATGAACTGGCCTGAACCGGGGTCAAGAGATCCGATGTGGGGCTAGCCACAAAATTCAAAGAATTGTATATTTGTACACCGATACAGTGGGTATCTGGTATTGTAATCTGATCTCTCAGTGGGAGAAAACCGGTCTTGCTGTCCTGGAAATCCTACACACCAGTCCTTCGCACTGAAGAGGGGGCGAAGGGGGGTGCCACCTACAAAAACTCTCTGACGATCAAGTTAGTAGCAGTGTGTAAGAAGTATATTCATGTGGTATTGTAATGCAAGCAAGGGATCTTAATCGTATGCAGCATTAAAGTATTTATAAGCGTGTGTGAGAATATGGCCCTAATTAGGCCAGGGAACAAACCTGCCTTTCCTCAGGATAGAGGAAATTAAGAATAAAGAGTGCCCATCATGCCCTGTCGGAGAATGGGTGAATATATATGTTTAATCTATCGTGGGGGACAAGTATAGGCTGAGTGATAGCAAGCATACCCCTCGAGGGTTGGACTCGTTATGGGATACTGGAATCGTTGCGTTGTTACCAAGGCCACTTATAATTGTTTACTGGTGATCCAATGCAAAGGGTGTGTTGTATCCGATATAGGAGGCGTCAACATGGACTTGCCGGTCTTGGGAGAACGCCCAGACGGTCTAGTGGATCCGATATCTTACATGCTGAATCGGTAGCGCTGCCAGAACGGATGACAGATCACCCTTGTCTTTGGGGGCCGGTATCAAGACCGGATCACTACACATATCTAATTTCAACATGTCCCAAAAAGACTTAATAAAATTGAAATTATATCCATCAGGTCGAGGACTTTTTGATTCATCATATTCCTTATAAGTGTTCATGTTGGCTTGTTTGAGTGTTTTTTAGGTGTAGTTTGAGTTAATTTTGTCTTTCTTTCCGCCCGATTCCCTTGATTTTCAATTCCATTCCATATATATTCCTCAGGTGTCTCTGTTTTCATAGGGTTATTGATGTTTCAGGTTTATTTTGATGAGAAATGGCAACTTAGATGCAAGAAGAGGCTTCTGGGAACCTTAGCAATGTGATTGGGCAAACTTAGAATAAACCACTACCAGTGGTTGTCACTGGAATGAAGAGGATCAAGTGGCAGTGACAACCACTGGTTGTGGTTACCACCACTGGCCATAGTTGGCACTATTTTTGCAAGGGTTCATCAGGCAGTGACCACCACTGGCCGTGGTCTCCCATCACTGGTCGTGGTTGTCATCACGTGCATTGAAATGATGAGTTTTGGAAGATTGGGAGCATTAGACCTCAAACCAGTGCCAGTGGTTTTCAACCACTGGTTGTGGTTGTCCCCATGAAGCCCATTTTCCTGGTTTTTAGGATGTATATTGAGCAGTTTTGGGGATATTTCAGAGGACAATTCTGACATAGAGAAAAAGAGCACGAAAAAGAGAGATTTTAAGAGGGATTTTGGAAGAGAAAGGGCAAGGATTCAAGGATCAACAACATTGAAGGATAAATATTTCTAGGGATTTTAGAGTGAGATCTATTCTCTGATTTTCTTCTATATTCTTCTCTATATTTTGGGGAATCTTCTGATGATGTATGTGATGATTGGATTTAATTGCATTTCAAACTTGTTTATATGTAACTAAATTTCCAATCTTGGGATTAGGGGGAATTGTGTTCATGTATCAAAACTGAGTTTTTGACTTTCTTGATTATGAAATTCTGAGTTCTATTTGGCTTTATGAATTCTTAATGCTTCTATTGATTTAGAAATAAACTTAAAAGATTCTAGATGTATCGGGTGATCGAGAGATTAACGATTATTGGAAATGCATGAAACTGAACCTGTGATTTTAGGTTATGAAAGTAAATAAAATTGCTTGAGGAATTAATGGGTTTTCACTGCACTTAATGAACTCGATTAACAAATTGAACGTTGTTCTTTGGTAACCGGGTGCGTTAGCAAGGTTCCGAGAGGAAATTACTAATTAATTTAGGAAATACCCCTTAGAATTAGAACTTTATAATTGAGAAAGGATTAAATTTAGTTGAGGTACGTTATGTAAGAACCCTTTAACTCCTAAGAGTCTCTCACAATCTTTAATATCCAAAAAGAATTAAGTTTTTTGTCACGCTATTACTACCATTTTTTGTCAAGAATAAATTCATTAAATAATTTTATCTCAGTACTACCTGAAACACCATCCTTACCAGCCACCCCTTTTATCTCCTCATAACTCCTTACAACATTAAAATCACCAAATACACACCACTCAGTACATTCCTTATACATATTTTTTATCCACACCAACTCCTCCTATAGCCTTTTCTTCTCCGCCAATAGACAAGAAGAATAAATATTTATAATGACATAAGGATGTTGTCTTTCTTTCTAGCATCCCACCACCCCCAGAAAACCATAACCATCAAAAACTTGAGTTTTTTAAAATTTTAACTTATCCCATACACAGGGCAACTCCCCATCCGAACCAGAGAAGCACACCACTCAAACTCAAAACCTCGCCATACCGACTCCACCACTTATTCATCTATAATATTCAACTTAATTTCTTGAATCCCAACCATATCAACATTTATCTTACACAATAACCCCCTGACCATTGTTTTCACCCTACCCCCTAATCCTCTTACATTATAACTCAGTACCTTCATTAACAACTGAAGTCAACCCACCCAATATATCCCCATCCAATTGCTTACTTCTTTTAAGCTTATCCCTAACCTCCATATCCACTATACGCTGAATTATATCACCATCATCCCCATCTACTGTAACACCTAACTTTTTCCTAATCTCCCACAATGAAGCCGCCTTAGAATGGTTATTCTTTATTCAAATAGATCCATTATTTTCATGACTAACAACACCTAAGGCTATGGACGGGACCTGTGCCAAATTAACCTCAGAACGCTTAGAATAATTAGGAGACACAACACTGGTTTCATCTGACTCATACCAAAATGCCTTCCAATCACGCATTTGCCTGGCCTTAATATTCTTTTTAGATTGTTTTTTTCATTACCCATCATTCTTCTCACATTATAATATAATAGGTGTTTCCTTAAGGCAACACGAGAAGAAGAGGTAGGTAAGGGTTCAGAATAAATAATCGAAGGTCCACCCCCATGATCATTGCATCCATTGACACGTATTTTTTATTATTTTCCTCCTAATTTACACTTGACACTACCATCCTACTCAAATGATCATTAAATTTACCTGAACCCCTATTAAGCGATTCATTCCTTGAAGCTTCTTTCTCCTCTGAATATAATCTGCATTTAATAAACATACCCAGTACCTTATCTTTATTTTCCATCACGTCATGTGTTTCGCATGTATTGAATTCCCCCTTCATCACCTTCAACATATTTGAATATATCTTTTATGGTTTTCAAGAAGTTACTATGTTATTATTGAATATCTCATTCCCTATGGATACAATGAATTAATACTTATCAAAAGTATAGTCTCTTTGGTACATTGTCTAAAAGCCACTAAGTTTCCAGACCTACGACATCGTTACCAGGGACTTGAGTCCATATATTTGGCAATACGTAATTATTTGCTTATTTTATCACTTATCGTTGTTTATAGTTTTTGTTTTCATTCATTTCATTATTTAATTAATTTAAAGCTTGCTACACTAACCTCTTGTTCAGTTGTGTTTATGTACGTTAGGTTACATTTCGACGAGTAAACTCTTAGTTGATCTAAAAATTAAGTGCAAAGAGAAATAATAGGCGGAAAAGAAGGTAAACATAAGAAAGAACAAGGGAAGAAAATGCCACAACCTTTTCTTTTATTCCATTAATAATGAATTTGGGAGAATATGTTACCATCCAAGGACTAACCCATGTGTCGGGTATGTTTCAAGGCCAAACAAATACTAGGATCCTTGAATTGAAGTGTATTACCCTTGCTCTCATCCAATCCAGCCAATTCATTAGGTTGGACCATGAGAATCCTCATGCTCACATCCAATTAGTTTATAAGCTCTGTAGCACTATGAGCTTTGCATATAATGAAGAGGAGTCAATTTACATGTGAACTTTTTCTTTCTCTTTAATTGGAAGAGTGATAGAGTGGCTTAAATCACACCTAAATTAAAGTATAGATAATTAGAGCAAGGTGGAGACTAGTTTTTTGAGAGATTTCTCTCTCCATAAATGTGCATTCTTACTAAGACCACTATTACTTTATTCTTAAACTAAGATGGAGAAATTATGAGTGAAGCCTAGGAGAGATATAAGGGATTATTGAGAAAGTGCCTTAACCAAAACATTAACCAAGAAACCCAAGTCCACATGTGTTGGGTTAAAGGCCCCAACAAGGTACTCTTGAATTTCCCTATTTATGGTTCTTTAATGTTCAAGACAATAGAGGAGGCGATCACAACCATTGAAGCCATTGCTGCAAGTGATCACTAGTCCTAGAGTGAGAGAGCTTCACTGCTAAAGAAGAAGGAATGTAAGAATTGAGCACCAATGATATTATATTAGCTCAAAGCAGGATCCTTACTCAACAAATAGATGCTCTTAACAAGAAGATGTTAAAATTACAAGGGGCTCAATTTCATGTCTGCTTAAGTCTTAAAATGTAACTTCTATGTGTGAGATTACTCTAATGCTCATTACTCTCAAAATGATATGGCTTTTGAACAAGTCAATTACATGGGAAATCAATGGATTCCCTAAGGTAGTTACTCTTCCAACAACTTTAATTTTAAATAAGATTAAAGAAGAAATAACCAAGGTCAAGGGTGGAATAAAAATGGAGCTGAACCCTCTACGATACCACCACCCAAGTACCAACCTCAGCAACAACAACAACCTCAATATCAACATCCACTAGATCATGTCTCTGGATTAGATGACATGTTCATGCATACTTACATGACCAATCATATTCAATTTGGCTAACTAGCCAGGAAAGTTATTGATTGACAAACGAGTAACCCAACCTCAGAGCATTTCAAAGTTATCATTAGTATAAGTGGTAAGGTGATTGAATGGTAAACTATTTGGTATAGTAATAACACAACGTGTATAGGCACTGGTGTCAACTCTCTCTTATATCATACACCAATCCCATGAGGACCCGGTATTATATCTCTCAATCTAATGGGAAAAAAGAATCTTGATGTCTCCTCTCTAATTACCACATCAGTTAATCGTATTGAAGGGTGAATGATGGTGCCACCTATAAGGACACTCTGACGCTTAAGTCAGTCCGGATACTAAATATCAGACCTCAAGCGTAAGACAAAGTAATGTACCTTAATGGATCATAAATGAGAAGTATTTATAAAGTTAGGTGGCAATTGAATCTTCTGTGGTGTTGTGTCAGTACGGATTCATAAATCACAGTAAAAGCTGACACCACCATAGGGATTTCTAACACCCTCTATAGGTTAGTTATCAGTGTGCCCCAATATATTAGTCAGATTTCTTCTGACTTAGGTCCTAGGGAACTCTGGCCAAGGGATTGGGACTACGGTAGGGTTAACCGGTGTCACAAGGCGCTTTAAATGGAGTGACTTCACTTCCCGAGGACCAATTGAAGTTGCGTCATATAGGTCAGTGTGGGGCCCATATCATTTACCCCTTAGCCTGTTGAAGTGATTTACGAGTTGCTTCAATGGGCTAAGTTATAGCTTGATGATGAAATAGTTAATTACTATTGTTTTTATTATTTGTTTGATATGGTGCCCCTTTAATAGGCATGGCTTGAATTATTAGCTGGTGTTGCCATGTTGCAATTGTTCATAAAAATTTATAGACACGTGATGCATTATGGTTGGCTATGACGTTTCATTTCCATGGGTCTGTTAAACGAAATGCAAAGTGACGTGTTCATTTGGGTTTATGCCTATTCAGCCCTAGTCTTATCTATGAAAGGGGGCTCATTTGCTCGTTGAAAGCACCTTGCTTTCATTGTTGAAACTCTCCTCTAATTTCAAACATGCATACTAGAGCTACTCTGTTAGAGCTCACTGGTTGCACAAAAAAAATAACCCGCATTGTCTCACTAGGTAGTCATTCCATCCCACCTCTTTTACCATTTATTTATATAATTCCTAGTAATAAGTAATGGGAGAAAACACAAGTGATAAGTCAGTGGGAGTTATACCGCCTCTATCGGTATGGCTGTCTGCACCATCTCGATATAATCCGTGGGTGGTGTGAATTCAGATTCACCCAACTTGGGGAATAAGGGTTAGGCATTCATTTAGGAGAATATCCAAGAAAAAACATGGTAAGTTGTTAGGAAAGTATGACACATTATCGAGCTCGTCTACGGATTCAAAAACAGTTGCCTTGTTTGAGTCTGATTATAGTGTTGAATATTACGATACTAACAATATGGCTTTTTAAAGCTTTGTCCCTTTCTTCCAGTATACAATAATCCTCATGGCATTCGACAGATATTCTGGAACTAGTCTCCCTTAAGTTGTAGCCACCGATCTCGTCCATACTAGTATGGTGGTACATCACATAAATTGGCTCACCTCAAAAGTGAAGAATCGCTATTTCTAAGTTCATTATGACCCACTTAATTTTACCTCTCAATACTCTATACTATGGATGATGAAGAAGTCCTCAACTTTAAAGCTCAGGACAGTGAGGAATATTAGGACTACTTCATTGTGGTTCAGCCCTCTAGTGATAGAGTAGATATGCCATACGCCTAGGTCAACATTCGTATACATGTATGATGTAACATCCCTATGTTTTATATTCATGAGTTTGGATATTTAATAAAGTAAGATTATTATAAGATGAAAAATTAAAATAAAAAGAAAATTTTGATTTAGGACCTGACGCGTAGCGTCAGTGGGACGCGTAGCGTCAGGGTAAAATTTGACGAGTAGCGTTAGTGGACGCGTAGCGTCCATATAAAAATTTAGACTTGACGCGTAGCGTCAGGGGCACGCGTAGCGTCAGGGGGACGCGTAGCGTTAATGTCGCGGACAGAATAAAGACCCAAGATGACAGCCTGCATAGCAGAAGTTAAAAACATAAGTTTTGGGGTTCTTCTTCTTCTCTCTTTTCCCTGCGACAATTAAAGGCCAACAAGATGTTGGAATCTGAAATTCATTGCGGATTAGAGGTTGCGAAAGAGCCGTTGAAAGATTAGCGGAAAAAAAGGGGTTTCTCGGAGAACTTGTGGTTTCAGTTGTGGTAAGCTTCTAAAGCTTTAGAAAGTAATTTCTGAGCATATTCTTGAGTTGGATTAAGGTTTGAACGGTTAAAACCTTAAACCTTTTTGTAATTCTATCTTTTAGTGGTTGCGGCGCATTGATCTTCGTAATTGAGTTTAGAACGTCGACAGTGAGGTAAGGGGAGTATTATAGTATATATTTGATTACAAATTTGTGATAATTATATTGGAAAATTAAATCTGTGAAAGTATGAGATTGATATATATATATATAGGAGAATATGTGATTAGATTATGTATGTGGTTATACGTTGTATTTGACAATTATGGAAAATAAAATGGTAATAAATGAGATATGAATTGTGAATAAGATGGAAAATAATGTATAAAGTATGCCTAGAATGTGCATAATGGAGAGTGATGAAATATTGAATTATCATGATATAAAAGATATAAAGTTATGTTTGATTATGTGAATATTATGAATGTAAAGTATAATTATGATATTTAGAGATATGGCTTTTATGCCGAGAGATGTGGCTTTTATGCCGATATGTGGCTTTTATGCCGAGAGATGTGGCTTTTATGCCGAGATGTGGATTTTATGCCGAGATGTGGCTTTTATGCCGAGATATAGCTTTTATGCTGAGATATATGGTGTTTATATTGAGATATATGGTGTTTATATTGAGATATAGCTTTTATGTTGAGATATATGGTGTTTATATTGAGATATGGCTTTTATGCCAAGAAATGTGGTTTTTATGTTGAGATGTGGCTTTTATGCTGAGATGTGATTCTTATGTTGTGAGTTGACTTGTATATCAAAATCATTTAATGATTGTATAAGGTATATTCATGATTTAAAATGAATAACATGTATATGATAAGATATATTGTGATATGCTGTATATGCATGATATGTGTTGTAAACAGCCATTCGGTATAGATTACCCCTCGCTTTTGGCTCCCGTGGTCCATGTAGAGGCCCAGTTGAGCTACCCAGTGATCCAGGAAGAGATCCAGTGGTTGAGGTGGGGAGACGGTTTATGATACCGGGCTCGGTGAACCAAGATGTGTTCACGGGATGTCGGTGGACTCCCAGCTGGTGGCTGATTCGTTAGTATCCGGATACTAGGTGTCTGATGTATATGAGAGTCAGTTGTGATTTACACTCCTTGACTGATATGCAGATTATTGCATTGATATGATAATGATATGATTGAAATAATGAATTGTGAAATGATTCGATTAAGCATGGGTGCTTATAATTAATTCATCTCGATATTGTGAGATATTTGTTATGATGTGAATAGAATGAATTTATGATGATTATGATGGATTATGATATGTTTGGTTCATATGAGGAAAGTTTAGTGGATCAATAACCCAGACAGGAGAATGAGGTTCTCCAGGTGATATCAACTCTGATTATGTAGTTGTATCATTTTTGTGATAGATACTCACCCTTACTTTATATTCACAGTGGATGAACCCAAGGATGTTGCGGATGCTGCGGAAACCAGTACAAAGTGAGCAAGGAGTAATGCCAGAGGAAATTGAGATGTATATCTTGTATATATTCATATGTGAATATGTTATCTTGTAGACTTGCAGTAGTATGTGTTGTTATTAATTGCTTGTGATTACTAATGGCACTGAGCCATTGGTATATATATATATATATGTATGTAAATCTGTGGGAGTGCGATCTTATGCATGGTATGATATGTTGGTAGTCTAGGTGATGTGATTATGAAATGGCATTGAGCCATTAGATATTATGCAGGTGTGATAACCAGGTATTGTTGGATGATTATAGATATGGCACTGAGCCATACTGTAGTAAATCATGCATTATAGGCAGGTTTTGTGGAGGTATGTGTGCTGAAATGGCTGCTTGAAATCATTGAATATTATATTAATGAGTCAAATAAATTTAGAGATTCAAATTAGTAACCATCTCTATGATTCTGAGAAACTGAATGGGCGAACTTGAGTTTTGGTGAATTTCAGTACCTTAGCAAGGTATTAATAGGTTCATAAGAATATTTAAAAGTGGTATACATTGGCTTTGGATCATTTAAGAATCATTTAGAGTGTTTGGTGCATAGTGTTGCACATAAAATGGTTAAGTTGTATTTCACGCATAACCTACGCATATGTTGGAATTTTGGCGAACGAACATTGCCAATAGTTTCAGAATGGGGAAAATATATGGGCCATAAACTTTCGTGGCAATTGGACTTGATATGGGTTAATTAGATAAGTGAGTAGTTGGCCAAAAGGCCTAAAATGTATGACAGCATCAGTTGCTGTCACTGATAAGCCCACGCGTAGCGTCAGCCTGGCGCTCAGCGCCAGGGCTGCGAATGAACACTCACGCCTAGCGTGGGGCTGGCGCGTAGCGTCAGACCCCTATTTTAGGTTTTGAGTTTTCTTCAATTTAAATGATTTTGAGGATTATAGATTGTTTATTTAAATTATAATTTGGGTAATTTTTATAAGATACATTTTTTTTGATGATGTAATTTAATTATTAGAAACGTGAAAAATTTATTGTGAAAATCAATAAATTGGATAAAAATAAATATTATTTAAGGAGGGATGTCACAATTGGTATCAGAGCAAGACTATTCAGGATTGTAAACCTTGTGGGTAGAAATGGTAGAAAGTAATGAGATTTGTTTGTGTATTCATCTATATGGATGGAATTGTATATGTGTGAAAGTGAATTTTCAGGAATTCTGGCATTGTGCTCACTGGTTATCCGTTAGCCGCTCTTCCTGGTGTTGAGGTATTGATTCTGGACTATGTTCAATTTGTTTGAGTATTAATGGTGTGTTATGTTAATTGAGAATGACTGGTACTTCTAATTCAACCCCTGAGGGTGATTTCTTAGAAAAGTTTTCTCAGCTGATAGGAAGGGCTGAATCTGGCCCAACCCTTGATAAATTTTTAAAGCGTAGTCCCTCTGTGTATAAGGGTGGACGTAATTATGATGGAGCTTATATTTGGCTCATGGAAATGGAATAAATGTTTGATTATTTTGAATGTAATGAGGAACAAAAAGTTGTACTTTCTACTTATCAGTTATTTGATGAAGCTAGGGTCTGGTGGACATGTGCCAAACCTCAGATGATTAATGTTAATGAGGTCTTAAACTGGGTTAATTTTAAAAAGAGGTTTTTGGCAAAATACTTTCCTGATAATTATAAAACCAGAAAATAGATAGAATTCTTACATGTTGAACAGGGAAGGATGTCTATAGCTGAATATACAGCTAAATTTGATGAGTTATGTGACTTTTATTACCCTTTTTCCTTGGAAGGTATTGAAAGTAACAAAAGTGCTAAATATGAGTCTGGTTTGAGAATAGAGCTTCATACTGCTATTGTACCTTTGGGGATTAGAGACTGTACTGAACTTATTAATAAAGCACAGTTGACTAAAAATATTCAGATGCAGAGGGTTTCTTTCAGAAAAGATAAATCCCAGTTGAGAATTAAAGGAGTTGAATTTTTTAAAGCAGAGTCGATTTAGTCGAAGTGGATCTTCTTCTTCATCTTTTTCTACAGTTAGGGGTCGAGGTGGTCCTCATCCTGATAGTCGAGTTTGTTTTAAGTGTGGTGGAGAAAGGCATTTGGCTAGAAATTTTAGATTTGAATTGCCTATGGTATTGATGAATAATGTTATAATTGTATCTACACCGTCTGGTTCTGAGCTTAAGATTATGCCTATGTGTGAAGGAGTAAATTTATTCATTGAAGGTCAAACTTTTACTGTAAATTTAATCTGTATGCCCTTGAAAAATCTAGATATTATTTTGGGAATGGATTGGTTGTCTGCCAATCAGATTCTGGTGGATTGTTATCGTAAAGTGGTGGTTTTTCCTGTTGAATCCACTCCTAATGGTGTGGTATGTTGATATTCCTTTGTGATATCGTTATTTTATAGGGATATGTAATTTAATTCTTACTGATATACCTGTTGTAAGTAAATTTTCGGATGTGTTTCCGGAAGATATTCCTGGTTTATCACCAAACCAGGAAATTGATTTTGTGATTGATTTAGTTTTGGGTGTCGAGCCAGTGTCGTATGCACTGTATCGTATGTCATCCATAGAATTAAATGAGGTGAAAAAGCAAGTTGAGGAACTGTTAAGTAAAGGTTTTATTAAACCTAGTGCTTCTCCTTGGGGTGCTCCTGTACTATTGGTATGAAAGAAAGATGGGTGTATGAGAATGTGTATTAACTACCGATAGTTAAATAAATTGACAGTTAAAAATAAATATCCTTTACTAAGGATTGATGATTTACTTGACCAGTTATGGGGCGCATGTATCTTTTCTAAAATTGATTTACGATTTGGATATCATCAGATTAGAGTAAAACCTGAGGATATTCCGAAAACCGCTTTTAGAACAAAATACGCTCAGTATGAGTATGTGGTGATGCCATTTGGAGTTACTAATGCTCCGGCAGTATTCATGAGTTTTATGAATCGAATCTTTCATCCTTTCTTAGGATCAGTTTGTAGTAGTGTTTATTGATGATATACTAGTATATTCAAGATCCGAGAGGAACATGTTCAGCATCTCTGTATTATTTTACAGATTTTACGAGAGAGACAGTTATATGCAAAATTATCAAAATGTGAATTCTGGGCTAAAAGTATTCAGTTCTTGGGGCATGTAATTTCTAGTGATGGAGTTTCTGTTAATCCCTCTAAAACAATTGCAGTTATGAATTGTGATAGGCCTAAAACTATTACTGAGATTCGAAGCTTTCTTGGTTTAGCTGGGTATTACCAACGTTTCATAGAGGGTTTCTCTCGTGTTGCACTTCCTATGACCAAATTAACTAGGAAGGGATGTCCTTTTGTTTGGACTGATGAATGTGAACAAAGTTTTAATGAATTGAATAAAAAATTGACTTCTGCCCCTGTGCTTGCTTTACCCGATGTGACCAGAGAATTTGTTGTTTATTGTGATGCCTCTAAATATGGCTTGGGGGTGTGTTAATGCAAGAAGATAGAGTTATAGCCTATGCTTCTAGGCAGTTGAGACTTCATGAGCAGAATTATCCTACTCACGACTTAGAGTTAGCGGCAGTTGTATTTGTATTGAAAATTTGGAGACAATATCTTTATGGCTCCCGTTTTGTTGTGTTTAGTGATCATAAAAGTTTGAAGTACTTATTCGATCAAAAAGAATTGAATATGAGGCAGAGGCGGTGGATGGAATATTTAAAAGATTATGATTTTGAATTAAAATACCATCCAGGCAAAGCGAATGTGGTTGTTGATGCTTTGAGCAGGAAATCTTTTCATATTGCATCTTTAATGATAGAAGAATATAAACTGCTAGAAAGTTTTCGTGATATGCATCTAGCTGTAGTGGTTTATTCTCCTGGTTGTATGCTAATTGGGATGCTAAAAATTACTAATGAGTTTTTAAAATCTTTGTCTGAATGTCAAGAGGATGATACTGATGTAAAACAGTTGATTGATGCCCAAGATAGGGGCAAGAATCTACCTTTGAATAGAGATTCTAATGGGCTGTGGCGGTTTAAAAATCGTATTATAGTGCCCTCCAATGGTGAATTTCGAACACAGACTCTATCAGAGGCTCATAAGAGTTCATTAAGTATTCATTCAGGTGTGACAAAAATGTATCAAGACTTACGGCAACAATTTTGGTGGCCGGGGATGAAGAAAATGATAGTTGAATATGTGGCATTCTGTATAGTGTGCTTAAAGTCTAAAGTGGAGCATCAAAAACCTTCAGGGTTAGCACAACCACTTGATATTCCAATATGGAAGTGGGATAGTATCTCTATGGACTTCGTATCGGGTTTGCCTCGTTCTCGTACTGGATGTGATGCTATATGGGTTGTTGTTGATCGATTAACGAAGAGTGCTCATTTTCTTGCTATTAATATGAGATGGTCTTTGGAAAAGCTTGCTAATATTTATGTGAAAGAAATTATAAGGTTGCATGGTGTACCCTTCAGTATTGTGTCAGATTGTGATTCTCGATTTATTTTTAAATTTTGGAGAAGTTTGCAACATGAGCTAGGCACTGAGTAAAGAAAAAAAAGTGAGCTCCGCATATCATTCTCAGACGGATGGACAATTTGAATGTACGATACAAATTCTGAAATATTTGCTTCGGGCATGTGTTATAGAACATGGAGGGAGTTGGGAACAGTATTTACCCTTAATTGAATTTACTTATAACAATAGCTTCCATAACAGTATTGGTATGGCTCCCTATGAGGTTTTATATGGCAGAAAATGCCAAACTCCTTTATGTTGGGCTGATAAGAGTGATGTCCTGGTATTGGGGCCTGAAATGGTTCCATCAATGACAGAATAGATTAAATTGATTAAGAATGAATTAAAAGTTGCTCAGGATCATCAGAAAAGCTATTATGATGCTAAACATAGACCTCTGGTATTTCAAATTAATGATCAAGTATTTTTGAAAGTTTAAGGTGTGGGTCGAGTAATTGGTAGTAAAAAGTTGAGTCCCAGGTATATTGGACCTTATCGTATTTTAGAGCGAATAGGCAATGTTGCCTATAGAATTGAGCTTCCTACAGTCTTGTCAAAGTTGCATGATGTTTTTCATGTCTCCCAGCTTCGAAAGTATATTCCTCGAGATGATATGGTGGTTCTAGATGACATTATTGAAATCAGAGAAGATGTGACGGTAACGGTTATTCCTCTTCGTATTGATGGTTATCAAACCAAACAATTAAGGAATAAGAATATTCCTTTAGTGAAAGTTTTATGGCAGAATTTCAATGAAATTTCATACACGTGGGAATTAGAATCTGAGATGCGACAACAATACCTGGATCTATTTACAGAGGTATGTTGATTTCGAGGACGAAATCTATTCTTAGGGGGGGTGAGTGTAACATCCCTATGTTTTATATTCATGAGTTTGGATATTTAATAAGGTAAGATTATTATAAGATGAAAAATTAAAATAAAAAGAAAATTTTGATTTGGGACCTGACGCGTAGCGTCAGTGGGACGCGTAGCGTCAGGGTAAAATTTGACGAGTAGCGTTAGTGGACACGTAGCATCCATATAAAAATTTAGACTTAGACGCGTAGCGTCAGTGTGGCAGGCAGAATAAAGACCCAAGATGACAGCCTGCATAGCAGAAGTTAAAAACATAAGTTTTGGGGTTCTTCTTCTTCTCTCTTTTCCCTGCGACAATTAAAGGCCAACAAGATGTTGGAATCTGAAATTCATTGCGGATTAGAGGTTGCGAAAGAGCCGTTGAAAGATTAGCGGAAAAAAAGGGGTTTCTCGGAGAACTTGTGGTTTCAGTTGTGGTAAGCTTCTAAAGCTTTAGAAAGTAATTTCTGAGCATATTCTTGAGTTGGATTAAGGTTTGAACGGTTAAAACCTTAAACCTTTTTGTAATTCTATCTTTTAGTGGTTGCGGCGCATTGATCTTGGTAATTGAGTTTAGAGCGCCGACAGTGAGGTAAGAGGAGTATTATAGTATATATTTGATTACAAATTTGTGATAATTATATTGGAAAATTAAATTTGTGAAAGTATGAGATTGATATATATATATATATGGGAGAATATGTGATTAGATTATGTATGTGGTTATACGTTGTATTTGACAATTATGGAAAATAAAATGGTAATAAATGAGATATGAATTGTGAATAAGATGGAAAATAATGTATAAAGTATGCCTAGAATGTGCATAATGGAGAGTGATGAAATATTGAATTATCATGATATAAAAGATATAAAGTTATGTTTGATTATGTAAATATTATGAATGTAAAGTATAATTATGATATTTAGAGATATGGCTTTTATGCCGAGAGATGTGGCTTTTATGCCGAGAGATGTGGCTTTTATGCCGAGATGTGGCTTTTATGCCGAGATGTGGCTTTTATGCCGAGATATAGCTTTTATGCTGAGATATATGGTGTTTATATTGAGATATATGGTGTTTATATTGAGATATAGCTTTTATGCTGAGATATATGGTGTTTATATTGAGATATGGCTTTTATGCCAAGAAATATGGTTTTTATGTTGAGATGTGGCTTTTATGCTGAGATGTGATTCTTATGTTGTGAGTTGACTTGTATACCAAAATCATTTAATGATTGTATAAGGTATATTCATGATTTAAAATGAATAACGTGTATATGATAAGATATATTGTGATATGCTGTATATGCATGATATGTGTTGTAAACAGCCATTCGATATAGATTACCCCTCGCTTTTGGCTCCCGTGGTCCATGTAGAGGCCTAGTTGAGCTACCCAGTGATCCAGGAAGAGATCCAGTGGTTGAGGTGGGGAGACGGTTTATGATACCGGGCTCGGTGAACCAGGATGTGTTCACGGGATATCGGTGGACTCCCAGCTGGTGGCTGATTCGTTAGTATCCGGATACTAGGTGTCTGATGTATATGAGAGTCAGTTGTGATTTACACTCCTTGACTGATATGCAGATTATTACATTGATATGATAATGATATGATTGAAATAATGAATTGTGAAATGATTCGATTAAGCATGGGTGCTTATAATTAATTCATCTCGATATTGTGAGATATTTGTTATGATGTGAATAGAATGAATTTATGATGATTATGATGGATTATGATATGTTTGGTTCATATGAGGAAAGTTTAGTGGATCAATAACCCAGACAGGAGAATGAGGTTCTCCAGGTGATATCAACTCTGATTATGTAGTTGTATCATTTTTGTGATAGATACTCACCCTTACTTTATATTCACAGTGGATGAACCCAAGGATGTTGCGGATGCTGCGGAAACCAGTACAAAGTGAGCAAGGAGTAATGCCAAAGGAAATTGAGATGTATATCTTGTATATATTCATATGTGAATATGTTATCTTGTAGACTTGCAGTAGTATGTGTTGTTATTAATTGCTTGTGATTACTAATGGCACTGAGCCATTGGTATATATATATGTATGTAAATCTATGGGAGTGCGATCTTATGCATGGTATGATATGTTGGTAGTCTAGGTGATATGATTATGAAATGGCATTGAGCCATTAGATATCATGCAGGTGTGATAACCAGGTATTGTTGGATGATTATAGATATGGCACTGAGCCATACTGTAGTAAATCATGCATTATAGGCAGGTTTTGTGGAGGTATGTGTGTTGAAATGGCTGCTTGAAATCATTGAATATTATATTGATGAATCAAATAGATTTAGAGATTCAAATTAGTAACCATCTCTATGATTCTGAGAAACTGAATGGGCGAACTTGAGTTTTGGTGAATTTCAGTACCTTAGCAAGGTATTAATAGGTTCATAAGAATATTTAAAAGTGGTATACATTGGCTTTGGATCATTTAAGAATCATTTAGAGTGTTTGGTGCATAGTGTTGCACATAAAATTGTTAAGTTGTATTTCACGCATAACCTGCGCATATGTTGGAATTTTGGCGAACGAACATTGCCAATAGTTTCAGAATGGGGAAAATATATGGGCCATAAACTTTCGTGGCAATTGGACTTGATATGGGTTAATTAGATAAGTGAGTAGTTGGCCAAAAGGCCTAAAATGTATGACAGCATCAGGTGCTGTCACTGATAAGCCCACGCGTAGCATCAGCCTGGCGCTCAGCGCCAGGGCTGCGAATGAACACTCACGCCTAGCGTGGGGCTGGCGCGTAGCGTCAGACCCCTGTTTTAGGTTTTGAGTTTTCTTCAATTTAAATGATTTTGAGGATTATAGATTGTTTATTTAAATTATAATTTGGGTAATTTTTATAAGATACATTTTTTTTGATGATGTAATTTAATTATTAGAAACGTGAAAAATTTATTGTGAAAATCAATAAATTGGATAAAAATAAATATTATTTAAGGAGGGATGTCACATATGAAATGATTTTTTCAAAGGAATAAGGTTTCCCTTCATCGACTTTGAAATGGGCATGTTGAAGTTTCTGGATTTTGCCTTCACCCTAATGGATAGGGACGTGTAAAGTCTTTATAAGTACTTAGGGAATACTTCTATTTCATATCGATGGGTGTCATGTTCTTCTACTATTGTGGAGTCATGTGCCAAACCAACAAGGGTGATGGCCTGAGTTATATCAATCTATTGTGTAACTCAAATTTGATAAATTTTGAATCCTTCATGGAGTTAGCCAGGACCGATGGGGTCAGCCTCAAATATTCCTTTGTTAAAGTGAAAGTAAAGTTAAGGAAGCCCTTCTACTAGGAGAATTCTAACTCCAACCCAAAATTTTATACTGATTGGACTCACGAGTATTTCCTTTTGACCAGCACGACCTACATAATAGATGAAAATGGGCTGTCACTAATATTAGTGAAAGTAATCCATGCTCTCCAGGAGTTCTCTCGCTTTAAAAATATCCTGCAAGGTGCTTCTGGGAGAACCGTCTTGCCAAGATGCTTACCTGAGTAATGTCTTTCTTTCTTGTACCTTATTTTTTTATGTTCATTCCTAATATGTTAACATTTCCCATTGTTTGTTTTTTAAATGAGATGGTGAAACTGGATGCCTTGGAAAAACTTTGGGCGTTGAAAGATGCTAGAGAACCTAATCCAAATAAGAATAATGTCATACACAAACCAAGGCAGACAAAAATTCCAATCCAAGGTGGTTATCATAACGGTTAACTAGATAAACAAGCTGGAGCTCAATCTAGAGGGTCAAGAGGAGCCTTCCAAGAAAAAATCACACAGCCGAGATAGGAAAGGCCCAACCTAGAAAGATAAAAAAAAGTAGAAGACCTTGGTAGATCTAGGCCTGTGATTCTAGGAGCTGGAAAATAATGTGGAAGAAGAAAATATTTTCTCTTATTCTTAACTATCAGGGTACCTAGAGCACAGAGGATCTAGGGTTGTGCAATTTGACACCTCATTCTGTTTTCAAAAGGTTTGGCTGTTGAGCATATACAAAAGGCATCTAAGGCTGTCATGTGCCACATGGTGGAGATGGACGATGTTATATGTTCTCTCAACCATGCTTGTGGCACCTAGACCTAAGCAAAAGAATATTTTTCTAAGATGAACCAGGCTGTGGCTGAGAGAAACATTTCCTAAGCTGACCTTGAGAAGGAGAAAAGGCTCTAGGACTAGGCCAAAAATGAATTTAAAAAGTTGAAAGATGAAGCCAAGGACATGAAGCTCAAGCATGCCTACATTAAAGGCCCTGTAAGAAGAAAAGATTAGTCATTAGCCAATAAGGCCTTAATTGAAAAAAACTACCAACTTAGTGTCGAAGCTTCAATTTGACATCAATGTCTTGGAATATTAGCATAATCAAGCACGAAAGAGTTTCAACAAGGCAATGGACACTTTTGAGGCTGTTGTTGACGTTGCATTCAGTAGTGCAGTTCAATATATCCAACATTAGAACTCGTATGTGGAACTAAACCTTAACAAAATAAGTGTCTTCTAATTTCATGGTGAACACCTATACGATGTGAATCAGGGATGATACGAGGAGCCAGCGGACGAGCCATTCAATGTGTTACCTCTTCCTTCTTTTCAAAGCATGGAGTCGAGGTGGGTGTCTCTTGAGCCACAAGATTGATCTCTTGTTTTTGGTGCTCCTATTTTTTGACCTTGTTCGGCTCTAACTTGATTCCTCTATTTTCTTTTATAACTTGACATTATTTGAATTTCAAAGGCTGATGTGCCCACTTTTTGTATTTTTTGTAATTCAAGACATAGACCCAAGATTTAAAGTAATGACAAGTGTATTACTTTTGAAGTTAGGTTATAATGGTTGACATGCCAATATCAACATACCTATTTAACATGTAACTTTGACAAGTAATATTATAACCTAGTTTAAATATCTATAGCAAAAAACTTTTTTCCTAAATATTTTGCATTGGATCATCATTGTTAATGATATTTGATAAGTTGTCTCGGATCGGAGTGTTATCAAAGTCACTCTTTAATACACTTACATCAGATAGTTCGAATAAACCATTGCGCAGACCTGTTTACTTGCATCCCTCATCAGGGTCCGGTACAATCTCTTGAGTGAACCGATCCTCACCACTCATTGAGGCCAAATAGGCAATTATCAGTATAGGTAATTGGGGTGCCACTCCTGGGGCTTTGTTAACTATGCTCATATCAAATAGTTAACTTTCTTGGGACATTGGTTTCTACTTATACTGCTTGTCTAGGTCTCGTACCATCTCAAAAGAGAACTGATCCTCGCCACTTGTTAGGGCCAAGTAGTAAATCATCATTACCGATGACTAAGGTGCCACTTGTTGGGGTCTGATATAAAATCTCACGAGAGATAACCAATCCTTGCCACTCATTGGGAAAATTTTACACACATAGTTGTTGGTGAATAATGATATTGTCCAAGAAAAATTCTTAACAATGAAACTCGTATAATAAATAGGAACTTTTATTAAGCACATGATTTCACAATAGATGCATACCTAAGCATGCCTCATTAAAACCTTCTTTAGGAAAACTCAATGCGAAAACTGATTAGCTGTAATGAACTCTAAGGTTTTGGATGTTTCATTTATTCTTAATAGGGATGTCATTGAGAGTCTCCACCCAGTACATTTCTTTATGGGTAACCTTGGTGACCCGATATGGACCTTCCTAACTCAGTGCAAGCTTCCCTTAGTGGGCGAACTTATTCCTTATGTTGGCACATTGTAAAACTATGTCACCAACGTTAAATCTTCAGAGCTAGACCTTTTTATTATACCTCAACGCAGCTTTGTCCATGATAGCCTATGCCCAAATGAATAGAGTCTTGTATAACTCTGAGATGTCATCTAATCCATTATGAAGGTTATCCTCATTTCTAGTTTTAGAGAAATTTTGAATTCTACAAGAAGCCTCATGAATTTCCACCAATATGACTTCTTCTACCCCATATGTAAGCCTAAAAGATGATTTGTTTATGGACGAATGAGGGATCATTCAACATGCCTACAAGACATAGCATAGTTGGTTCATCCAATCCTCTTTAGCTTTACCAAGTCGCTTCTTCAGCCCTTTGAGAATTTCTCTATTCGCCATTTCATCTTGGCCATTAGTCTTGGGCTGCTTCATTGAGGAGAACAATTGGATGATCTTGAGGCCTTCTAGCAATTTAACAATGAATAGCATCTACTCAATCACCCACCACTCTATCTTTCTGATGATAAATGTTAGCTTATATGAAGTATCCTTATCAAAAAGATAGTGGATATTGCTGCATTAATTTTAAAAAAGCTCCACACCTTCATGGAGACTGAAGCAGCCAGGTGCGCATTCCCTTCCCTTTCCTCGTGGCTACCTTATTGAAGAAACGTAAGGTAAATGTTCCTTTCTCACGGTTTGATAGTGTTAGCCTTAAACTTTTGCAAGTTGTCACTTATCGCCATTTTGAGCTCCACTAGTGCCTCGGAACGCCAGACCTATGGTTCACTAACCTCAATGTTGTGCTCGCCCCATTCCATCACCATCATAAGCTAAGGAGCTTTCACTCTAAGATTTGTTAACCTAGATTCAACATTTATAGTAGTAGTTTCACATGAAAGAGAACTATGTCTAGATTCTTGGTGCCTCCACCATGCCTACATATTCTTACATGTGTTATTCCATTATTTCTCACTTAACACTCGGTATAATGCTTTGGTCCCTTCACTTGTTGACTTTGATGCCACCCTAGCTTGGCCTAGGGACAAGCCCTATTTTCCTTAACAGGGTCAGGCATCTTGAGATGATATTGGTGATGTTGGTGTTGGACAGGATGTTCATGTTGGAGTTGATAAGGACCAAGACCCAAAGCATACAGATAATGACATCTGAGCATTTTTTGGGACCATTTGCATTCATTTCTTTCTTTTTTTATTGCTTTCAGTAGTGTAGTCTTGATGTCTAACTAGTAGTTAGTTTAAACTAGTGTTACTGGTTAGTTGGTAATGTAGTTTAATTTTCTTTCTTTGTTGGATTCCTGTTTCTATTTGATGTTTAAACTTTTTGCTTGGTAATGGGCGTGCCCTTTATAGTGATTGCCTGACTTTGCAAAGGTGATTATACCATAGTGGTTTTTCATGTGTGAGCATGAAACTATTTCTTATGTCTTTTGCCTTCTTTAAAAGCATAGGATAGGTTTTATTACATTGCTCCATAAGAATAATTTCTTCTTATTTATAGAACAATATAAAAAATTAGTATTCTTTTTGGGAATTAATTGATCATCATTCTTGAATTTTTTTTAAACATTTTTGGTGCTAAGATCTTAAATGCTCTCTTTTAAACCTTTTGAAACTTTAAATTGTTAAGTGTTTTAATTTGAGGTGTAATTTTAGTGATTAAGAAAATGTGTAATGATATTAGTATTTATGCATGATTGAAGTATGATTTTTAAGGAACTTCATTGCTTATGTCGATAGTCAAGTTAGTTTAGTTAAATCAGGTGAGCTATAAGTATCTTAATCATTTGAGTTTCATCTCGGTTTTATGTAATTGATTTTGAGTGATTCTTGATTTTGTTACGATACATAGGATTCAAGGAAATGAATAAGGCATTTTGTTGTGATTAATTGAACTTGGGGCCAAATAGCTTACTATGGTAATTGGTTAACTTGGTTCTACTACTTCCTTGTTTCATTGTCATACTTGTGAATTAAAAAATTAAATTCCAACAAAAAATAAAAGGAGAAAAAAAGGAAAAATCCAAAAGGACAAAGAAAGAATAAAAAGGAAAAGAAAGAAAAGAACTAAGTTGAGAGTCAATTAATGAGTGATGAGTTTAGTTCAGGAAAAACACCTAAGAGTTTGATTTTGCCTATACGAGTAGTGACATAAGATGCTCTTTTATGATATTAGGTGTTTTTGTTATCTAGAAAAACCATTGGTCCTTGTAGTTAAGCCTGATTATAACATTAAAAGATATTATGATCCTTTTTTATTTTGTGTGGGGATGATTGAGAAGAAGATCAAAGTTGACATAGCTTGGTTTAGTAGTCGATAAAGTGAAACAATAGCCCTTGTCATATATAGTTAAGTGATATCGTTAGTGGGAAAATGGGATACAAACTCGGTTAAAACAGGATACGAAATCGATTATGCAACCAAGTTTATATCACCCAAGTTAGTAGGTATGGACCTTTAAACTCGGTTAGCAACCAAGGTTTAAAACCTACTTTAAACCTGGTTCCTTCAAAGTAAGTTTAAATATATTTAAACTTGGTTTTTTCATAATTGAGTTTAAATGTACAACCATTAAAACCATTTAGTCACATATTTAAACTCGATTACAGCAAAACCAAGTTTAAATGTTATAATTTTTAAACTTGATTACTTAATAACCGAGTTTAAATATGGTCTTTAAACTCGGTTAAAGTCACCACTGAGTTTGAATGTCAGTTTTTGTTTAACATATGCTATTTTTTAGTAATACACCCAAACCTGTAATTTTAAACAACATATCCACACAAGCAGTCATAGTATATTATCTTAAACAATTCATTTTGGGAATTCACCAATTAATAGAAGCAAACTATAACTAATGAAATAAAATTAAGTACAATCCTACACTAGGTACAATGAATGAAATAAAATAAAAAATATCTATCTCTCACTTCAAGAAAGTATGTGGCTCATTGCTCCCTCACATAATGTACATCTATCGAAAGGAATGGTGACCGGTCTTAAAAGTGTTGTAAACAAGAGACAAAATAATTAGCAATTAAAGACCAAAAGTTACATTACTAAGTGAATGTAACTTTATAAAATGTAGATAAGTGAACATTTACAGTTGTCCATGCATCTACTAAATGGTTTTGGGCAATGGTAGGCATGGTCCTCATGACATAATACCCACACTCATAGTTGCCACACATGAAATAAACAATTCGATAATGTTATTTAAAATTAAAATTAGTTAATACATAACACTTGTCATTATTGGAAGTACTTATTTTTAGGTAGACCCGTTGCATTTTTTCTGTAGATGTTTCCTTATAGACGAGTATATTTGGCTATAGCCCTATGTATGAATAAATATGTAATGAGTCAGAATCGTAGAAGTATATAACGAAGTAGTTGAATATGTAAAGTTAGTTAAAGTTTTAACTGAACTTATGCCTCAATAGTTTGTTTGAAGTTCACGACAGTAGTCCTATGCAATGAGCAGAAGCATACAACAATATTATCCTTGGGACAAATAACCATAAGCTATCAATGAGAGCTACAATAAAACCTAATAGGTGACAACTCAAGATGATTAAATTAATAGATATTAATTATGCAATAAATGCTTACTGAGAGTGATATGGGGCTAAGTAAACATTGTTCTTCCACTCAGACATCCAATTTTAGATGTAAGTCTAAGTGTTCCCTTTGATGTTCCTTGTCTTCTGTATGGATAAGGGCTCTAACAACCTATATATCTCGTGAACACTCTTATCTATACAAATTTCTACAGAAACCTAGAAAAAAATTACACATGATTAGTAACAAATAACATAAAATAATTAAAATAGAACTGCTTAATCTCCTAAAACTGGATAATAGAGATGTTTAGCATGGTCCGCCCATCATAATCTCAAACAAGTCACTCTAGGTAATGTAAAATGGGAGTGGACTTGTCTGACCAAAGACATCTGTTGGCCTCGGGACCGGGACGGAGTCTTCATCGAGCTCAGCTTTGATAGTCCAAAACCTCTGAATAGGATGTATGGCATCCCTCCCATTCCTTGATGCTAGTCCAACATACTGTTGAATAGTTAATACATTAAAACTAATGTGGTATGATACAAACCATGCATAAACTTATAATTTATTTGAAGTTTATTTTAGAATATACCTAGGGAGCAGTAACTCTCAGCGGTCTGTTTGGCTACATGAGGAAGTGTCTCAGTGCCTATTTGATGACTTGCACCTCCGTAGTTGGCACTAGGATGACGACATCCTCTAGTATGATCTCTACAATGGAGACCCTTAACATACCATTAGGAAATGGTTGATGGTAAATCAAAGGGCCTAACTCATGAACCATACCTGTGGCCACTGGCTTGTCCGACCCATCAACGTGCAAGTCACACTGATTGGTAGCCTCAGCGTCTACCTTGTTATCATCACTATTAGGTGCAACACAAGACCCTTTTATGCTGACCTGCCTAATTTGTGGGTCCACTACAAGTCCAGTAGGCTCCCCCTTGCAGGGTGCTCTAGTCTTCCAATAGCGGTAGTTAGTATGTCTTACAAGCCATGGGCAATGAATGACCCTTGGGTTGATTGCTCAACTAAGGAATCCTACAACAAAAGGCCGGTGAATTATGTTAGGAATAATCTTCTTTGCAAACAAAAACAAATATTTTAAGAAATTGATTGCTTAGGACTCTTTGGGCGACCTCCTTAGCTTACGTTGAAATATAGTCCTCGATATTCTTCACCTTGACACGCTTCCATTTGTCATGGCGCATGGGTGGAGAAAGGGGATCACAATAGTGGTGTCATGGTTGGCTAACCTGATGCTGGGTAACTTTCTCCTTGGTCATCTGCTGCTCTAGTAATCGATAACCTCCACATGGAAACTTGTGGGGGCACTGATTCGTCGCACGAATAGTTTGTGCTTTTATATATTTAGCTTGCAACAAAAATAACATTTTAGATTTACGTTAGAAATATAATTTTCAAAATCATATGAAACTAAATCAACGCAAACTTATAAACTCATTAGTGTGTCTGAATGCAACAAACACATCCAAACACAAGAGTGGTGTCAAGTTGGCTAACCTAACACTAAGTAGATTTCTCCTTGGCCATTTGTTACCCTAGCCATCGGTAACCCCTATATGACAACTTGTGGGGGGCACTGATTCTTTGCACGAATAGCTTGTGCTTTAGTGCTAGCCTGCAACAAAAATAACATCTTAGATTTACGTTGGAAATATAATTTTCTAAATCATATAAAATTAAATTAGCACAAACTTACCATAAACTTATTAGTATGTCTAGATGCAACAAACACATCCTAAGTCCCATATATCAATGAAGCTGTATTTATGACCTGGGAACTCTCATTGCAACTTCTCAAAGACATACTTGTTGGTGAGTGAAGTCTTGTGTGCCCTCCACCTCTCAGCAACAATGTCGAGGACCTTCCTCCTCAGTATGTCAACTACAGGAATATCCCAGGAAACCTATAATTGCCAAGATAAAATGTTATTATGACAAAAAAAAAAACTAAAGTAAATGAAGTAAATAAGTTAAAGTTATGATTTGTTACCGTAATATCAACCTATATTTAGTTCTTCAACACCTCCTCAACACTATCTCAATTTGGGATAAGAATGGAAACCTTAGACCTTGCTTGAACACCCAAGTAATTGATAAACTTGGCAGCATGGTCCCCTGAAGGTACCCCTGTGTTGACATCAATGTCAAAACGATGCCGCTGTCCCTGATGGCACCTGGATGTAACACCGGTCATCCGTGTCAAACCTCTACTCCTCTTAGCAGAGGAATTTGTACCCTATAAGTTGGACCTCTTATGTGGATCATGGTCAACCATATGTATCTGTTCAAACAAGAAATAAAACATTAGTTAATATAACAAACACAATAGAAATAAAACAATATCATACCCTATTTTTATCAAAACTATAAAGTTAGAATGTTTTCCCATAAGCCTTTTAGGTGGTCATGAAGAGTGGCAACTACATCATCTATGTCATGTTCCACAGCAGATGTTGGCAGACGTGTTATTAGAGAATGAGTTTCCAAGACATCAAGACTGGGATCTCAATGTTGTGTCTACCTTGCATAACAACTAACCATCTTTTGTCAGATGGGTCAGTAACATAAAAAACTTACTTTAGTTGAGTTACCGTGATGAAAGGCTCCTCCTTGTGACCTATCTTATTGAGATCTACCAATGTAAGTCCAAGTTCATTAGATTTAACATCCTTCTTAATGTCAACCTATTTATATTTAAACACTAACTGTGAAAGGACTGTAATCAACCTCTCATATATCTTCAATCACATCAAAATAACACAACTCAACCATGACAAGTTTGTTGTCCTTTGAGTTAAGAAATGTATTGACCGAGCTACAATCATAACTCCATTATTCTATATTGTACTCTTGTCATCCAGTGTCTTTGTATAGAACAAGTATCCATTTATGTCATATCTAAAATAAATGAAGACGTCAAAACGTGTATCCATGCAGTTGATCGAAACAGGTTCCTTACTTACAAATAGGACACGCTTTATGCCTCTTCACACTATACCCAACTAGGTTACCATACACTGGAAAATCGTTGACAATGCAAAATAATATGGCATGCAAATTGAATGACTACCCTGTAAACCCGTTAAATACATTATCTCTGTCCCCTCATAACATTTTTAAGTCTTCAACAAGTGGAGTTAAGTATACATCAATGTCATTTTCTGGTTGTCTTGGACTAGAAATCATCATTGATAGCATAACATATTTCTGCTTCATGCAGAGCCATGGCGAAAAGTTATAAACAAACAACAAAAGAGGCCATAAACTATGGTTTGTGCTTAGGTTCCTATATAGGTTCATTCCGTCTGTGGCTAGTACAACCCTAACGTTTCTTAGGTAATTCACAAAATTCAGAAATAAGGTATCGACTTTCTTCCATTGCAATCCATCTGATATATGCCTAAGTTATTCGTCAACAACCCTCTTATCTATATGTCATCTCATAAACTTTGCATCATCTGTATTGGCAAATAAACGCTTCAATCTTGGAACTATGGGCAGATGCCATAACATCTTCGTAGGAGACCCTCTAGCGTACACTTCATAAGAACCCACTTTTTCCTTCTTATATTGTGACACCCCATACCTACGATAGTGATGCAACATCTCATACTCACCCTGGTATAATAAACAACCATTTGGGCATATGCGTGTATCTTTTTATACTCCAAACCCATAGGACATAAAATCTTCTTAGCCTTATAGTTACGATTTGTCAAGGTGTTACCAGATAAGAGCATTTCTTTCAACAATTCAAGCAACTTAGTAAAGCTTTTATCAGTCTATATATTTATCACCTTTAGATTAAACAATCACAAAACTACTAACAATCTCATGAAATTGGCATAGTTCAGATACAAAGGTTTCTTAGAATCCTTACATAGAGTTTTGTATACATAAGCTCTCTTAAAACTTTCTACTCCCATATCACGAATAATATCCTCAAGTCGTTCATCCATGCCCACATCAACCTCATCTGTAGACCTTTGGTTTTATGTTTGAAAAGTGTTACTTTCCACATCAACATCTTCACCGTGCCATATCCTACATGTATAATTCTTCATAAAACCATCACACAGCAGATGCTCTCGCAACACTTCCAATTCTAGTCGTCGCGTATTCACACATTTAACACAAGGACATAAGTATCTTCCATTCACCTCCTTAGCATTTCGTATTACAAATTCTATGAATGATTCAACTCTAATCTCATACTCTTCACTTATGCATAATATATTTATCCAACTTCAATCCATACAAATTGTTTAGGATACACATAAATCTAGTGTGCTATAAATCTCACTCTTTTATAAAGGTGAAGGTCCTACCCATTCAGGTTGAACATTTTCTTATACTTCATCACTATGTACACAGTACGGACTCTTTTAAAATTTGACAAAATTTCAACAAAATTTAAACTATCAGTTTATTTAAATGTGTTTTTTATAAATTTGTTTAACCTATACTCTCTATTAACTAGTTCTTCAATTTAATAATGATTAAATATCTCAAAACAAATCTCTTTGTCCATCAATTTGCCTAAGTCAATGAAAAATCATCATGGTAAACAATGAGTACTTTGAATTACACCTTAAGAAAATCACCATGGTATCATTTTTGTGCAAATGTAATGAAATACTAGGGGTTTTTCTTTTCCTAGTTCTAATGGTTGTATGTCTTCTCTGGTTCATATGTTTTCCTGTTGTATGGCTATGGTGGGAGTACAATTTTATGGTGGCTAGATTTATTGTCTGGTTTTATGTTTTCTAGGTAGCTAGATTTTTGCTTCTATAACCTATTTTTGAGAGACATTTGGGTCCTGTATCTTTAATATTTTTACAACACCTTTAACCTTAATTTAATGAAATCTTTGCTCATAAAATGTAAATTTAGGTGTCAGAGTGGTCACATATTTTTATAATTTAATGCATTTTAAACAATTTAAGAATCACATTTTAGATTAAAAAACTAATTTTTTAATTTTAGTTCTAAGTTTTAAAATTATATGTCTATTTTTTGAAAAAATGAAAATTGAAAACTAAAATAACAAGCCTTAATGACTCATATGTTTGATTTGTTAAATAATTTATTTAGAAAATCATAAAAAATAGGAAGCCAACCGCATAAATGCATCCTATTAAATTTTTTGTAATTTATTATTTTAGTTTCTCAATTTTTAAGTTAAAGCTCTAACTTGTTTTTTAGTTAAGGGGAGATTTGATGTATCATTAACCCTGTTAACGTGACTATTTTATGTGTCAAATGTTATTGACTTGGTTACTCAACGTGTCTATGTGTGTCAAATCTTCATTGGCGACTCCACATGTCATTTACCCTTGAACCACTAAATATTTAGGACAAGGAGTTGTCAGTTTTTGCAACATCTAATAAGTGTGATGATGTTGCATAGACAACAAATAAGCACCTGCTAACGAAGTTAAGGGTCTAACTTAAAATATATGTGTATTGTCTCTTTTATATATATATATATATATATTAAGTCTCGGTTTCGTTTTATAAATTTTTTCCGTCTCAATTTAGTCTTTTACATTTTAAAATATTTTAAAAATGGTTCTTTCTATTAAAGAAGCTAACGAATACTTAGTTTTTAAATTAGTTCTCACATAACCAATTTAAAACATATTTTTAAATTGATTCAATTTTAAAAATATATTTTTAATTTTTAAATTGATTCTCAATGGAAATTGATTTAGAAAATATATTCCAAATCAATTTTTCAAAAACCACTTTAAAAGGATAAGCTTTTATTAGTCTTTTTTAAAACAAAAATCATCATTTTGAAACGTAATATATCAATTAAAAAAAATTAGACACCAAATTGATGCCTAAATTAGATGTAAAAGAGAGACATATATTTGAACCGTGAATTTTTTTTTCAAATTCTTAGTTTAATGCATTATCGATTTTACACTATTGTAATTTTACTATATATTACTAAATTATTCAATGAATTTAATAACAATAACCGATAAATTACGTCACAAAACACTATCAGATGATAATATTATAAATGTATAATGTCACTAAACACTATTAGATGATAATATTATACATGTTTACCGAAACAAATGTAAAGTCTTTTGTTATTTTCTTTTAAAAAATATTTATCCTATTATTTCTATAATGTGTACCCAAAGAGATATTTTAAAGAATACAAAAGTATAAATTTTTGTTAGAAATCGTATTAGGCATACATTAAATTCAATAAATAACTATAAAATTTTCCATCTTTGTGTTACATGACAAAAATAAATACAAAGTGTGTGATTCTTCTAGAATTTCGGTTAAAACTAAAATAGCTAGTGGCGGCAGTTGGCAGGTGCAAAATTAAATAGCGCACGATAGCTTTCCTTGCATGAGTCAAGTATCCAAATGAAGTGTCACACATGTGTAATTCCCAATCCCAGCTTTTCCTTCTGCTTTAACCTATAATTAATCTATTGTATCCTATTAATCTTTTACTTCAAATTGCAGCATTCGATGCGTCATGGCTTCTAGTCATAGCCACTATCTTTGACATATCTAGCTATATAGGTCTTGGGATAGAATTATATGTGTGGATAGATAATTACCTTCTGTTGCTTAATTGCATACTGAATCCGTCAATATGGAAAAACATAGGCAATCTTCAATCTTACAGAAAATCAAGATTTCTCAAAAAGTTAACAAGAATATATTTACTTTTAAATTTTGGCGTATTCGAATTATATTATAGTATTTAATAGTATATAAACATTTATTCATTTTGCATAGTAATAAAACATATATTTATTCATTCACTTTTGGGGACAATTTCATTTAGGAAAATCTTATCATCATGAGACTCGATAAGGTAATTTTGTTTATGGTCAAATACTCTCATAGAATGAACTATGAACTGTTCTACACTTAGATCCGCAGAGACATCTTCAAACCACAAAATGACCAGTTCTATAAGGATAACGAGCACGGAAACTTCTCTAACCATATTTGCGCATAAACTTCTACCTTTTCCGTTATCTTTTTCATCTCCTAAGTTTTTAGCATACTTTAAAAAATTATAAAGAATAAGGTAAAATTACACATCTATACCATTAAGTTTGTGTGATTATTTGAGTTGGTGACTTAACTTTTTATGATTTATATTAACCCCTTAACTATGTTTAATAGTTAGCCATTTGCCATTTTATTAGGTGTTACTCATATAAAACTTGCATGTTTTTAACTCTACTTAATAAATACTTATGTGAATTATTTTAAAAAATTTAAGAAAACCCAACTTAGCAATGTCACCTCATATCTCTTCCCTTTTTCTTTCATCTCATTTTCTCTTCTCCCTTTCTTTCTACATGGTGATTTCTTTCTTTTTTGTTTATGACACATTGTAGGTAAAACTTGGAGGAATGAGGTGATCAAAGTTGGAGCATAGTGTAACAATAAATGGGTATTAGAAACATGTTAAAGCCATCAAAGGTGAAGAAAGTTTCAGAAAAGATTTGATTAAGGTTGGTAGTGGGTGAGAGTGACACTTCCTCTAGGTTATGCACTTATTAATCCATCTCCCTCTCTGGCTTTTAATTCCCAATTTTCCTCTCTCAAATCAAATTTTAAAAAAAACCCTTATATTTTCCCTTACCACTCAAAATTTCCAACTTCTTCATGGATGTCTAAGCCTTGAAATTACACATTCTCAATGCAGAGGATTTGTGGGCTTCCTTGTGTTTGTTTTTGTTTTCATCTTCATTTCTAATCGCCTCTCGGGTAGTGTGTTCATTGCTACCGATAAAAACATCCTTCTTAAGCTTCAGGTTTCCTTGAATGAATTAATACTCATTTATTATTTGTTCTCTCCCCATTGGTGTATGTAACATATTTTTGTCAAGGTTCATATTTTTTTGGCTTTGTGTCATATCAAAGTGAGTTATGTAGTAATTATATAAAAAGATGTCGCCTTAAAAAGGATAGTGGATTGTAATTGCTCGATAAATACATAAACTTGCTCGTATGCCTTCGTTCAGATATTCAAAACTAGAGAAACCACTATGTCTAACCTCTTCGTGGGGTGAGAGAGCAATGAAGGAGAAAGAGAATGGGACGACACATAAACAGAAGAGATGTGATATGATATTGTTAAGTTGGATTTTTAATTTTTTAAATAACCCATGTAAGTAGGCTCCATGCAAATAACAACTAACAAAAGGGCTAACAATTGTCTATTAAACAAAGTTAAAGGACTAATATTTCTATTAATGTTACTCTTATTATTAAATTTTTAAAGATTATTAAATATATGTTTAGTTTTTTGATTTTTTAATTTTTAATTTAATCATTTATATTTATTTTAGTTTCAAGTTAATCTTTTATAGTTACCTTCTTTTCTTAATACCATTATAAATTTACAATGATTAAAATTACATCATTTTGAACTTCATTTATTCTTCTTTAGTAGAATAACTGTCGTGACAACATATTAATGAGAAAATGTAGAAGGAGAAAATATGGACAATGTTGTTCTATTACACCTTTCAAGAAGCAAATTTATGGCAATAAATATAGTCCATCAGCCTCCTAATGGGTCTTAAGATTTATCATGATCTTCTTGATATATTTAGATGTGAGTATCTAATGCTCTGATACCATTAAAATGTAACACTTATTTGATAAAAATATTAGGACTTTTTTTCCAAAATTTGTAACCCAATATGGTCGCTCAAATTTCCCAAAATACTTGTTAAATTCACCTAAAAGTCAAGTGGAAGTTGGAAAGATTGAACCGTGGAAGCGAGCTATAGGTTTGCAACCGACCTAGAATGGCTTTGCATGACACTATGAGTTTCTAATAGGATAATTTAGGCTTATGGGGTCACAAATTCCATGAAGGCACAATTAAAATGAATAATTTATGGTTTCTAACAATGGTGTAATCAATTACACAACATATGTAATCGATTATAGGTTATCGATTACCGTAGTCAATTACCTGCGAGTAACCTATGCAACTTTATAGGTTTTGCTCTTTATAATTGATTACGTAATTGATTACCAAACACCCAAACTACAAAATTATGCAAAATTTTAGCCCCCGAACTAACTTCTGCATACTCTATCTTGTCCAATTGACCTCCAAATGTTATTAAATTTTAACATAAGCTAGTTTATACCAATTGACCCATTGGTCTTGTCCGCAATTAAAAATTCCCAAAAACGAGGGAGATATGTGGAAAAATACATTTGGGCCATTTTAGGCCATTCCTATCAACTTGACCTATCGTTTCTTATTCAAATTAGACCATTCCAATTCTCACACATTTCAAATGCCACATATGAGCTATCAAGCCTATTCGGAGGTTATAGAACCTCACAGATCAAAATCTACCTGATCTAGTTTATAATTAATCACATAACTCTCAATACTTTAGCATGTCATTCAATCTAGTTTACATACTATATGGCAATCTCTATGTTATCCATTTATCTCATATGCAACATAGTAATCATAAGACCTACCCATAATACAACTTCAATGATATCTTCACCATATAATCAATTCCTGGGCACAACAAACATTAATTTATCAATATTATACATGTTATCACTATATCATCATCAATCTCCATAATTAAGTATCAAAACACATACTAAACCTCTAATTCTTCATCTCTATTCAAGTTCATTGAAATAAAAATGGTTAGAGGGTGAGCATATATATGTTAACTGACAAATATTAAACTGAACCTAACCTCAACATATGTAATTTCTTGTCTAGTTCTAACAATAACCATATAATCATTAATCATCATAATTCATCATCTAGTTATAAATTTTCATTTAACATAAACCAAGATTCATACATATATATCATCACATATGTGATAAACCACAATCAAGATCATTGTCAATAAGTGTCCCACAACTTCTCAATCTTAATTTATATGTCAATGCATATGCATACGGATCCGATTTCACTAATGGGATCAATATTGTAATATATAAAATTTTTTCAACATATATCATCAAATCTTTTATCGATACCAAACCGCCCACCTATAATGCAATACCAGTCACTCTCAGTAATAGTAACACCTCAACTCAGGTGTTGCGGCAGGCCTTGAGTCCAACTCGAAGGCGACTGTGGAATTTGAAGAAACCACCACAGGATCTGTGTTTATCCAAAGGCCGCCCTCCTATCCGGGATGACATCACAGGCCTCTTGCAGTCCTGTGTGTGTCTTGAATGAAAATGTCATGTTAAACAATTATCAATCATCAATGGGCCACTTGATTACCATCACCAAGGGCCATTACATGGTTACCATCACCAAGGGTTCACATCCAAATCAAAAATTAATCATGGCATGCAACAAATCACTTAAATATAATCATTCATATTCTCGATTTATATCGTTCATCATTATCAAAGAATCATAATCATCAATGACAACCTTATGCCTGATTTTCAATAATTAACATCAACATCATATCCATTTATACCATCAATTCCATTTTTAATATTTAATCACTACCAACACAATGGCTATCAATTTGATATCTCATGCAATATTCACCATGACCACCAACTAGGCATCAAACGTATGAACGAAATTCACTTAATTCTAATAGTCATCAAGTACAACAACAATCATATCAAGGGGGATATATCATCAATTCAATTGAGTACCATTATCATCATTTATTTTCACCAAAATATCAAATAAATCATCACATATAAACATATCTATATCTCTTATCCGTTCATAATCCATACATTTAAAATACAATGTTTCCTTTACCTAGAATTCGAGATTCCTAAGTTCACACTTTCGTTTCAGTCACGTTCCAACAACGAACCTACAATGAACATAACCTGATATTTTTCTAATTAATTAGCCAATCTCTAAAGTCGCCCAATTTAATTATTTTCTAACCCATCGGGAACCCGAAACATTGCAATATCTAACAATTTAACATAACGACGGAGGCTCAAAGGATTACGACTTACTAAACGTCGTCGACGGATTCCAAAAGCTAGATTACGAGGTCCCAACGTTGCCCACTCACAAGGATGGTTCTGAAATGATCCCTAGCTATGAAACAAAAGGATTAAAGCTTGAATTTGTGAAACAGAAACCGAACAATGAGTCTTTGCAAGCTTACTTGAGAATGGAGGAATCAAGAAACCCATTACACTTAAGGCTCCCCATATTCTAAATTGGTTTTAAAGCAACCTAAATTCCATGAATTTGATGAAATTAAAGAGTGGAATCCAAAGAATAAGCAAAACCAGAAATGCGGTCATGGAATTTACCTTTTGAAATGAAAAACAAAGAACCCCAAGCTTCTCACTTGCTACCCTTGGAAGAGAATGAGGAAGATAGAGCTTGATTCTCGCCTTAATTTGAGGGAAATTGAAGAAATGATGGAGGTGGTGGAGTATAGTGTGGCCGTAAGTGAGGAAGATAAAGAAGGAGTGATTTTTCTTTTCTTTTCCTTGACACGCGAGAATGAGAAAGGAAAATGAGGCAATTGGATCAATTTGATACTAAGGGTAAAATAGTGATCTTACGCTCTCCAGTTAATTTTTAGAATTAATCTGGTAACTTTAGGTTACCAAAAACTTACTCAGATAAATTTTAAAAATTAACGTATTGCCTTTAATTAATTTAGCATCCTCAATTAATTATCCGATTAAATAAATTAATCAATAATTAAAATTGAGATGTTTCATTAAACCTATCTTTTGGAAAGGTCGTATGAGTGTTAGTACACAACGTTTAGCACCTATTTAATTTTGTTTGTTGGGATTGGCTTCGTCCCTCCTATTTACAAAAAAAAATAAATATAATATGCATGAGTGATATATATATATATAAGTGCCTGTTTATTATATATAGTTGGAAGGCTTAAATTGAGTTTGCCAAAATATGCAATTCCAACCCGTTAATCTTGTGCTATACATCCTGACCGTTTGATGTGTACCTCAAAAGCTGCTTCGTCTTCCAATTATCTACTTATTAAACATACACGCATCGAGAAGCTGTGGTAATAGTTAAGAGAAAGGAAAATATAGAAAAAAACAACATAAATGATTATTTAGTTTTAGTTTTACATATTCGATTAGGATTCTAGGAGGTACAACTACTATAAACAATGAAACTTTCTAAATCAAGTTTTAATATAACTTTAGAAAGATTCAAACTCAACTCTGTTAGAACAACTCTTTATCAATGAATATATACCTTTAGTACTACATAAAAAAACTAAATTAAAACTGAAATAAAAAGATAAACTTAAATTAAATTTGAGCAAAGGTACTAATTTAAAATAACCAAAAAAACTTGAAAACAAAATATGAAAGATCATGTTTACATCATTTTTTTTTGTGGAGAAAAAAATAAAAGGAGAGCAAAACCACTCTCTATAGAAAATGGTTCCTATTCCATAAGTTAAGATGGACCTCCAATCCTACGGTATACGATTCAATCTAGGTAAAAAAACCTTTCAATTCCTCATGAAATTATCAAAATCGGATCGGTTAATCAGTATGACCAATTAAAACCTGAACTAATTAAATAATTAATTGGATTACTTTTTTATAATATTTGATTCAACCATGGTTGAATCCTTAATTTTATGATGATATACTTAAATTGATACTAATTTAAAGAACATTGTTAATTTCTTTCATTTTCTGATAAAATCCCAGTGGTGGTTGGACAACGATAAAAAGCATTCTCGTCTTTTGACATACATAGTTAAAGGAACTAATTAGTGTTAACCAAAAAAAACAAGGAACTAATCAGTAATTGTCACAAACGAAATTGCGGACCTAACTCAAAGCACTTGGGTACCACCACCGCCCATATGATTTTTAGATGGCTGATCATAATCATATACATATAAAGACAAGGAAAATATAAAACAAAGAGATGATGAAAAGAAGAAGAGGCCAATTAAAAAGACCTCAATGGTCTTCTTCCACACTTGCTTTTCATTTTTCTATGAAAATGCATCTCTTCCTTTGTTCCAAAGCATCTTTTTCCCTCCATTTGAAACCATGGAATAAGAAGGAACTTGTATATTTTATCAATAAATTCATCAATCAAAAATAAAATACTATATTATACAGGCAATTAATTAAATTATATATTTAATTTATATAGTTTTTTTACTTACTTCTAGAAGTACCTTCCCAGACTTTCTTATCAAATACTTGATTGCACTTTCTTAAAATATCATTAATTTTATTTATGCTAAAACAATAATTATTATTTTGAGAATGTATATTTAAATATTTAAAAATGATTTTTTAGTCGAAATCAAACACGTTTCAATGGGTAATAATTCGTATACACAGTTCGATCAACCGAATTGGTCTTCTTGACTAAAAAACTATATTTAATATATAAATATTTTAATTAATACTATTAAAAGATATATTTTTTATATTTGAAATAAATATTTTTAAGAGTACTTATTACTAAAATTATAGGAGATATATTTACTCAAACTAATATATCAACTGATGAACACAGCCGTAATTTACCATGTGGTCTTATATTTACATTTAAAAAAGTTCTGTCACATTTGAATTGAGTGTATTTTGTATCCATAATGAAAATGTAAATTTGACTAAAATTTTATTTATAAAATATATTTAATAAAACGATTAAGATAATATGTGGAGTGTAGGTCTTTCTAGAAGTAAAAACTAAAAAGACAATGACATGCCTGCATTTTAGGTTAGGATGGTTGATTGAACAAATAATCATTTTTATCATAATTGAATCCGAATACCAATTTAATTAGTTAGAACTATAAATTAGTTCGATGGTTGATAGGAGTTAATTATTATTATTATTATTATTGTTGTTGTTGTTGTTTAATTATAATTTAATGATAATTTATTTAAATAGGTATTTTTATTAGTTAAATTTAAAAAATATGAGAAATAAAGTTGTAGTCGAATGGGAAAGAGACAAACAGGGATAGATAAGCGGTTGGCGACAGTGCTGTCGCATCAACAGTCACGGGTGGGATGGGATGCAACAGAAACCTTTAATTCCTTTAATCCCTTTAATCATTACTGCCATTAACTTTAATCCACCAAAATTAACGCCGCTAATTTTCTCGATTAATTTTGTTAAGACAATCCTCCTTCCTTCTGGGTTTAATAATCAGTGTCTCGAGTAAGATTCTTGGTATTACATTACTATTCTCTCTCCATATTTCTAAGATAAAAGAAAAAGTGTTTTATATAATTTCGTCAATATTTTCATAATTTCAGTTTCGTTAATTTAAGAGTGTGTAATATTTTTTCTCAAATTTATCAATTATCATTATTCAATTTTTTAATATGAATTGTCCTATAAATAAGATAAATGAGTATTTTTACGAAAAAAACTAATATAAAATTATTTAATTTATATTACCAGTGTATATATATTCAATTATAAATTGTCATAGATGTGTTCGATTGTACTTGTACTTCAAGTCATGCGGATAAAAAAAGTCAATTAGAAGATTTGACTCATTATAATATGGATAAAAAGCATGTGGTTAAAAAAAATGTTAACTTATACTATAATTATATTATAAGTTATATTGATGATAATTGATTGTCATTATAAAGAGATTTACATTAATAATTCATCTCAGTTGAACTTATAAAAAAAAATACTAGTTTTAATTAGCTTGGACACGTGTACAACATATATCCTTTAAAGCCATTATAATTAGATTGAACATGTTTGCAAACTGAATTTGAACCTTTGTTCTCGTGCTTCTTTCTCATTCACTTTATATTTTTAGTTCAAATGATAAAAAAGAACAGCGATTAATATAATTATTCAACTTTTGATTTTAAGAAAAACTATATCAAAATAAATGTTATAAAATAATAAGATAATTTAGTGGTAGAAGTTTTTGGAAGGAGAAAAAATGTCCTAACAAAGCTAACAGTTATTTATCAACTTTTAACTATAAATAATATTTTATCCGTTTGTTTTTATTTGTTTAGTGTGTGGCTTCAAGAAATATATTAAATGAGCTATTTTGCTGTTGTTTTTATTAAAATATATTTTTTATAGTTAATAATTAATTGATACTCTTATATTTTAATAGAGGAAATAACATACTTAAAGATTATAAAGGTATAACTAGAAAATAAGCGTTAAATATTTAGTTAGATTTATAACTGTACATATATATTTAAAAATAAATAAAAAATACAAATTGCACAGAAAAAACTGGATGGAAGAATCATAAATAAACGTTTTGAAGAAAGGTATATATTTATTACCGAAAAAATAAAGGTATATATTTCATAAAATATTTAAAAATAAATAAAGGTATATGAATGATTAAAAAATTCCCTCATGTTGTTCGTTTTGACGATGTTGGTATTAGAGAAAATTGAATGGTGCACTTTTAGAACCTTGGACACCTATTATGGATGATGGGTGAAGTATTTGATGAGATTGTAAGCCATTAGATTATAGAAAGTCTTGGCTAATGGGAAAGAATTCTCGAAACCTAATGAAATTAGGTAATTTATGTCTCTAACATGTAAATATGATGTTGTGTATTTAAAATTGGAGGCGATGCCTTGATAGGTGAAATTGATTGTATTTAAATATGTTAAATGTAGGGTCAATTCCAAATGACGAGACATGACCGTCAAATTGCTCGGATTACTTCTCTTGACGTAAGTGAGAAGTTATATATTCTAAATGCATGAATTAGAAATATTGATGATTATTGAATTGTGTTATGGATCACATTTTCCTTGCTCTGATTGTGGTGTTATGATGCAATAAATAACTTGATGTTTGTGTTGACAAATATGTTGATGCATTTGGAATATATGTGTAGTGTATTACTTGTAGTGAAATTAATACATCTTTGAGTTGTGGCAATGTGTATGCCCATGTATTAGAATGCAAAAGTTGTGTATTTCACTACAAATGTTGATGATGATGTTGGTGATGAGAATCATGATATGATGTTGTATAACACACCTATGATTGTTAATGGAAAATGATTTGCAATGTTGTTGCTATTGATATTGAGATTGAATTGTTAAAGAAGATGTATATGCCACATACAAATATGAAAGAATGATAAGATTGATAAAAACTTAAATCCACTAAGAGAAGGTGATGACGATGATGATGGATGATTGATGAGTGGCATGGTAGGATGTGAGATTGTATATGATTTGTATCTGTATTGCATCCATGACATATGTATATAGTTGTCGGTATGAAATGTTAGGGGTTTCCATATTTGGCCTAGTGGGAGGGCGGCTCCGCATAAGCATTTGTTTACCCTAGTGATTTAGTGGTGGAATCACGAAGCTGCACATGCTTAATCATGAGGGATTACATGTGGTTGACCTAGTGGGATTGGCTCCTTGAGGAGCAGGTGTCCCCGGTGGTCCTATTGGATCACAGCTGTCATGATAAGGTTCACGGTTGGCCCGCAACACTATTTTTATGTTGATGTTGTTTACCACGGTCATGGTGAAAATGACCGATGTTGCATGATGGGCGATGCGGTTTGGTACCAGTAAAATTGAGTATTGTTATATATATATGTACACATTTTACTGTTGTAGTATGACCATGATTGTATATCTATGCTTGAACCCATATTGGTGTTTATTTCCCACAGTCAGATCCGTAAATTGTTGAATATATTCTTTGTGCATATGCATTAGCCTAAGAGTATTTGCATATAGCTTAGAGAAATGCCAAAATGAGAATGAGATAATGGATTGGTGATGATTGATGGAAGAGTGAAAACTTGAGACAAGATAATTAATAATTATGAAAACTTTATGATAAGACTTATATATGGTGAATTGTTATATTCCACATTGGGTGGTGTGGAGAAATGATTGATTGTGAAAATGCATATGTTGGCTATGTGTGCCTGTGAATATATAATGATTATTTAGAATGTATAGTGCTTGTGTTGCAAAGCACATGAGGATTTGTATGCATATACACATGATGACAAAAGTTTTATTTTCATCATTTTGAATATAATAACTCACTTTTCCATGTTGTCACTTTTTTTAAGCATTATGATGCAGGACTAACATGAGGTGAGATGTTCTTTTGAAGATTTGAACTATTTTAGAAGAATATATAATAGTTGTAAGTGAATGTCTTGGCCGACAAATGAAGACATTTTGAATGGTGTATATGATTAATGTTTTGTCTATAACATTGTGCGTAATTTATTTTGTAAACAATACCCTTTTCTTTTGAAGGATTGACTTATGGCCATTTGTTTTGTAAACAATGATACATGATATAAGCGTGAGGATTGGATTGCCATTTTGATGGTTTTGGTCTTTATGGACTTGAATTTAGAGTGAATGATGAATTATTATTTTCATGCCCCATGATGTCTTAAATATGTGAATTGGATGATATTGTATTGGTATGACTTAGGGGCATGCATTAATTGGAATGGTATTTTGACTTGGAACCTTGAGCATGGTGTGTATGGAATTCAGATTGAGATGTTTGATAATCTCTCTCAAGCGAGGGAAATCTAGCTCAAGCAAGAATATGGTTATATCAGTATTGTGCTCTCTGGGCCTTTCTCGCTCAAGCGAAGGCCAGAGGAGATGTTTCGCATGCTGCTTGCTCAATGGGTGAGATTTTGTGATATTTTCATTCAAGCAAGAAGTGTCTCACTTAAGCGAGGATGAAAGACTTTGATTTAGTGTGATTCTCGCTCAAGCAAGGGAGATCTCGCTTAAGCGAGAAGGAATGGTCTGATTCTGTGAGATTTTTGCTCAAGCGAGAAGTATCTCCCTTAAGCGAAAATGTAATGTCTGATTCTATGATATTTTTGCTCAAGCAAGAAGTGTCTTGCTCAAGCAAAAAGTGTCTCGCTCAAGCAAAATCATGAGTGGTTGATTTTGGAAGAATCTCGCTCAAGCGAGGGTGCGCTCGCTTGAGCGAAAACCCATGTGTTGTTTTTTGGATCCTACTCACTCAAGTGAAAAAGTTCTCACTTAAGTGAGACTGTCAGTATTGTGATTCTTGGTCTTCCTTCATTGTTTAGGATCTCTTTCCATATCTTCATATATGAGAGGAGATGATGCCTTGTATACACATTCTTTTCATCCACTGTACAAACTATTTTTCCTCGTATACATGTAAGGGCTCTTTTCTTCAATCCACCTCTTTTATTTCTTTAAAATCGTGGCCTCAGGCTTTTCCATGGTTTGATCTCAATGTAAGTTGATGTCGTGCGGTTTTAAAACACGAAAAATCTATTTGCACTTCTATTGATTAATTGTATTTACATCGGAATTCGAATTCGAGGAATCGGGTCGCCACACCAAGCATCGGAGGGTCGTTAGATAAAGCAGAGTTTGGAAGTGAAAGTCAAAATTGAAAAAGGTAAGCTTCAAAAACCTTTGAAATGAAATTGGAATTGTTTCAGTAACATGGTAAAATTTGAAAACCTTCAAAAACCCTAAACGTCCTGAAAGCTTAAGAAGTGGGGTGTGGGGGTGTATTTGGTGTATGAATTAATGAAAATAATATTAAGAGCAATTTCGACATATAGGAAAATGGTAGGATAGTTTAAGCATGGTCAATTCCATATATATATATATATAATAAATGCTTGATGTATGTAATTAATATATGATACTAGGCAATGAATAAACCTTGTTAGATCCAAATATGAATGAAAGACTAAGAAGTTTGAACCCCTGAGATTTGTTAATAACACCCATCAAGACTCTTAGTTAAATGAAGTCAACTTGCATGTTTTTCTAACTAGTTCAGTGAGTGTTTCAGAAAAGTCTGAAGTGCATCTGTTGGAACAGAAAGGGGGAGTCTGTTAAACAAAACTCGTTTCAGAAGACTAGTTTGATGAAATCCTTTAATGGACTAAGAAAAGAAGTTTGATCAAATAATCAAATCCTGGAGTATCACTCCTTCTTAAGGAACGTCTTTGAGAAACAACTCTTATTTTCTATGAAAGAGTCAACAAAAGCTTTCTTGTCTCAATTCTGCGTCATTCACCAAAAATGAAAGAAACGAAAAATTGAAGGACAATACACAATAATCAAGGTAGATGGCTCGCGTATCTCAAAGTTTCAGAAAAGCTGAAAACTCGGTAGATCAAAAAGCCTAAGGTCAATGTCTATTAGAATGTACCTGTTAGCTCGAAATATCTAAGCAAATATGTGTCTTTTGATATGGACTATCAAAAAGAACCATCTTGGTATAATCTTTGAAGCATGCTAGACTCACCCTACAAATGTGTATTTCTTCAAAGTCAAAAAATGATCAACGACTATCTTCTCCAACGGCTGACCAATAGCTATTTCAAAGAGCCTATAAATATAAGAATATTTCAAACCTTGAAGAGTCTTTGACACATTGAATACTGACCATTTTTGTAAACAAGAACAAAGTTATCAAGTGTCAGTTTGTAAAAAGTCTCTGTTGTTCTATTTTTAGAAGACCTTGACTTGTTGCTTATTGTAACTTAGCGTATCTTGTTTCAATACTCTATATCTTTGTATGTTCAATTACTCTTTGTAACATAAAATCTTTTTTTACTCAACTTGGTGTAACAAGCCTGGTGTGTTCACCAACCCCTAGACATAGTGGGAAACACTTTGTGGCTTAAAGAGACTTTAGAAGAATACTTGGATGTGAGCCAGGAGTGGCTTGTTGAAAGAATACTTAGATGTGAGCCAAGAGTGGCTTCTTAAAAGAATACTTGGGTATAAGCCAGAAGTGGCTGGAGTCAAGAATACTTGAGGCATTGGTCTGGTGTTGTTTGTGTAAAAGGTGTTTTTATATAATGAAAATTCTTCAAGTTTGACGGTATTGGACGTAGCTTCTGCTTTGGAAGTAAACCAGTATAAATCTGCTGAGTTATCTTCTCTTTGCCCTTCTCTATATTAAAAGTATGATTCTTAAAAGAGTTTGAAATGCCATTCAGACCCATGTTCTTTATTCCTTACGAAAAGAGTTAAGACTTATTCAACCCCCTTCTAAGTCTGACTCAAAACCATCAAACCTTTTATATGTATGTTTAGAAAGAATTGGTTATGTAAAAGTTGATTATATAAATCTGTATGTTTCATGATGATTAGGATATAGATAATAAATTATATATTGAAATTGTGGAAATTATATTATCATAATTTTATATGGAAGGAATGACATGTGGATATGGGACGATAAAATGAAATGATGATTTAGAAATTGAGGTATGTTGTGAAATGAGATAAAAGAGAAAGAATATGCATAAGTGGCTTGGTTGAGATCAATGTTGATGGTCGTAGTGTTAGGATGAGTTATTGAGAATTAACTTAGTTAATGTTGTGATAAAATTCCCATATGAGTATATTGTATGGTGTGGATGACTGATTGGTATATTTACCCCTTGTTTTTGGCTCCAGTGATCGAGTGTGGCCTAGTTGAGCTACCTAGAGGTCAGGTAGGACCTAGTGGAAAGGTGGGGAGCCAAGTGGGGTTGGTGGACTGGGCAAGGTGCACAGGTGGTTGGGTAGGACCCTCAGTTGGCGGTCGATCCAATTTAGTATCTGAATACTAGAGAGTCTTAAATTATTGATTGACAGTTGTGTTAATATTTGAATTGATATTGGTAGTTGATGAATTGAACAAGATGTTGAGAAATTGGTTACTAACTTTGAATGTTGATGAAATTGATGATTGTGAGTTATATTAAAAATTGAATAAGAGTGAATTAGTTGAATATGTAATTGAATGAGAATTTAACTGTTATACTTTTCCTATAAAGTTGAATTATTTGCATTGATTTATATTGTTAGTTACTCACCCTTACTATTGTTTTAGTGACTGAAGATAAGGACCCTACTGATACTACAAAGACCAATACTAGATGAGTTGATGAGGCAATGCTAAGAAGACTTGAAAATTCAGATGTATAGATATATATGTATATGTTATGATGTTAGTTGGTGTAAATATATGTATAACTTATGTTTGTGATGTATATGGTTGATGAATATGATCATATTAATATATGTGGAGACGTGGGATAGATGTTTGAGGCATCTCTTGATTACCTAGTTGATGATTATAACTGAGTATGTTTGAAATGATTGATTTGATGTTATTGATGATGAGTAGAGTAGTTGATGACCAGGAACTGTGGAATGACACTAAGCCATTTGATTGATATTGTGTAATTATGGATAGGTGATCGTGATAGTGTAATATAGGTGTATGTATATGTATATTATGAACGAAGGGCATTTAGACAATTATATATGGATGCTAATGATGATATTAGGAATATTGATAATAAGTAGAGTGGAATGCTAATGTAGTATTGAATGATGGTATAGGCATCGCAAGGTTTATTTGAGACTTGATGGAGGTAAATGCATAAGTGAGAGTTGATAAATACCATAAGTAGAGAACATTCTTACAAGAGAAAATTGGCTAATTAAGCCAACTGGGTGGGTGATTTTGAGTTCTAGTACGATTCAGAATCCTTGAAAAGTATCAATTCAACTCTAGGAATATTTACAAGTTATGTGTAAAGAGATTGCCAATTGAATGACATTTGATGTGGTTTTGGTAATGAAGTTGGTTGAAATGGAGCCAACTATATTTTTCTCAATAACTCTACAATCTGGAGGATTTTTTGAGCACAGATTACGACAACAAGTCCAAAATGAGTCCTAGATAGTGCCCACAAAGTTTTGTAGCATTCAGAGTTAAAAAAGGCAAGTTAGGAGGTGTGGAAGTTGGCCCGAAGGCCAAAATCTATATAATTCTACATTTTGGCCTGCTGGTAATCAGTTACATAATCGATTACCATAGAGAAAATCTCAAAATCCTGCACAGGTTGCTCTCAGGTAATCAATTATAGTAATCAATTACATGTAATTGATTATAACTTTTATGTAATCGATTACCAGAGAAAAATAGAGTGTTTTGAGTGGTTGAGTCACGTATCTCTTAGATTCCTATTGTTTATTGCCAAGGACATACCCAACACGAAAAATTTTCTCTAGTTTAATTAAACCTTAGGGTAAATTCTGGGAATTTAGATGACAATGTCACATACAGTATCCTCAAGGCTCTAGGTAATGAGACTATCAAACCCATGACAATCGGTATAAAGCATAAACTAGTATCATTTCGATGTTAGTAGTCCATATCGGAGGCATACCTGAAAACGTCTACAAAGGTGTTAGAAATTACTGTGTCTGTATCAGTTTTTCTGTACTTTACAAAAAAGGTACTAACATAGACATCATCGCAAGGTATGCACTCATTAACTATAAATACCTATGCATTTATGAGCCAAGGTATATACGTCCATTATTCCCTCTTTCAGGTTTAAGCTCCCATATACCAGTAACTGACTTAAGCATAAGAGTGTCCTTATATGTTACACCACATTTCGCCCTTCACCTCGGAAGAACACTAGATTGGGTTCAGGTCTAATAACCCTTATATCGGTCAAATCATTGACACTTCCAATGGGACACACTAAAGTTATTCTCACATCATCATTTAGCATCATAGATCAATACTTAGTCTTCAAAATTTACATCAAGGAGCATTGTTTAGGCATCCTAGATCATAACTTGGTCTCTAGAATTATCATCAATGAGAAACATTTAGCATCTCAGATCTGCACCTTAGATCAACACTTAGTCTCCATAATTGTTACCAAAGAGCAACATTTGACATCCTAAATCTATACTTAATAACATCCCAAATTGACATCTTGGATCACTTAGACTCCTGAATTAATATGTGATTCTAACTTATTCTCTAAAGTTGTCATTAAGGAGTATCATTTAGTATCTTAAATTGGTATCCAAGAACATCGTTTAACATCTTAGTTTAGCACCTCAAGTATGCACATTTAACATTCAAGATTGACACCCAAATCAGCATAACAATATACACGGGTATTAAAGTATTGTGAACATATTTACGGATAACCTGCTGTTATAGGTTTTTTTTTTACCTTAATCGTAATTAATTTGACTAAATTTAATTGTGCCTAACGTGATTAGATCGATTTCAATATTCAGGTTTGATTTTTTAATTGTGAATAAAGAAAACTTAAACGCATACTAAAAAAAGGCGTTAATTTATTCAGACCCCGCTTTATCATACAATTGAACAATTAAAATGTGGAATCGGTACCTAGTTGTTGCATCCATGGTTAATAAACGAATTATTGAATTGACCTTAATTATTGATCAAAAGCCATAGATGGCTGTCAGGCCCGTGTCCTTATTCCACGACCCCATAATGCGACATAATCAATTCCATTATATAAAGGGAAAAGCCTCAACCTTGCAAGCCAACACAACCAAAATTCAGTTAATCATAGCCAAACCCTGAACTGAGAGAATGTCTCGGGGAAGAGGCAGTGCATCTTTATCTATGGTTATGGTCACTGTGATTTCCCTTCTATGCCTGTTGGTAATGGTGGAACGTGCTAATGCAACTACTTACACCGTTGGAGGACCTGCAGGATGGGCCTTCAACACAAATTCTTGGCCCAATGGGAAAAAATTCAGAACTGGTGATGTGCTAAGTAAGTTCAATTACTCCTTTGCATTGGTATAACATACATAAAAATATATCACTAAACAAGTAGATCAACTGTACTTGTCTAATCTGACTCAAACCTAAATAAAATATATAAAAACATATAAGTTATGAATTTGAATGACTAATTTCTAAATCAACTGTTAATCTAATTTTTAGAAATATTCCTTATGTTTGCCACTTTCTTAGTTCTCCCAAGTTGTTGGAACAAGGAGAAAATTGTAACCATATGCAATGTGATTATTGTTGCAGTTTTCAACTATGATTCAACGAGCCACAATGTGGTTGCTGTGGACGGAAAGGGATACAAGAGCTGCAGTACACCAGCGGGTGCTAAAATGTTCCGTTCAGGAAAGGACCAAATCAGGCTAGCAAGAGGACCCAACTACTTCATTTGCAACTATCCTGGTCACTGTGAATCAGGGATGAAGATTGCCATCAATGCAGTGTGATAGAGTGTTGAATTAATTGAAGCCAACATAGTTACTAGTTAATGGTCAATTAGTGAAGGGTATCTCTTTATCCCCGAAAATAACAGCATTAGTATGTGATTATGTAGTTACTTTTGTGTATGGATCTGTAATACTAATGACATAGTTGTGAGGCGAGTGGGAGCTGGTTCTCTAAATCTTGTCTACCTCTTTGTTTATGTAATTGTGTGGCGAGTGTAGAAGAATGGTCCATCAGTCACGGATTGGATATGTGTACTATTATATTATTGAAGTGTGTGTGTCAATATGAACTGTATCTGTGTGTCGGTGCCACAGTCTGCGTGGTTGTATGTACTGTTGGCCCAATAAATCAAAAATTCCCACGTTGCTCCACTTAGAATCACGGCAATGTTTTGCTTACAACCAAGCTCTGAGTAGTTTAATCGAGCACACATCGAGAGAATCAGAATCCCTTGTTCATGTTCTTTTTTTATCCTCTGAATTAAATCGATGTGTAATCTTACTAGTTTTTTTAAAGATAAAGTTTTGTTCTTCCTCAAAATTGACGGAATTGCACTGCTTGAGACTTGAACCCAAGATACGTGCATTTTATAAAAAACTTAGATTTTTAATTGAATATGAAAAAAATAAAAAAAAGGAGATAAGATTTGAGGAAAAGTTATTTCTATATATATAACCCGAAAGTGTTTTGTCTGTTTGCATGAAAACTTCACAAATGATCATGTCATATCTATCCTTTAGCCAAGGGTCTGTCACGTGTGAAATCATGTGGTTTGGATTTGCCACAAGAAAGAAGAACCGTTCTCACACCAGAAATCATAATCGATAGAATAGGCCAAACTTTCACCTTTACTTTCTAGCTTAATGTTGGAGTTATCTTCTTTTGAAAGGAATTATCATTAGATTAGCACTATGAATTCTTGCCCGTAAATTAATACTTTACTTTTCCATCTTCTATAGGTTACGAATCTGATTCAACCGTGATATTAAAAGGGCAGTTTGGATTTATTTTTGTTAGTTTTAATTATATAATTCTCATTATATTTTTTATTTTTAGAAACATTAAAAAAATAATATTTTTATTTTGTTTCATTTTTTTATTTTCAGTCTTTCTTGTATAAATTTATAAAAACAAAAAGCAAAATAATAATTTTGTAATTAAAACTAAAAATAAAAAATAAAAACAGAAATCAAAGAGTTTTTTTTTGGGTTCAAGGGCCCTTGTTAATTAACTTAAATAAAATAAGGTATATTTTATACAGTAATTGGTAATCAGTGTGTTCACTTATTCAATTGCACGATTGATTTTTAACGTGTTCTGATCGATTTAATTATCTCAATTGTCAATTTAATTTTTAAAACATTAATTGTAATTTTTTTTTATCAATCAACTCAATCAAATTCAGGTGGCTCCTAAGGTTAGATGGGTTCCCCTTGGTATGTGTGGTGTGTTTAGAGATAGTTGTAGAGATTGGTTGTGTAGTTACTCTTTAGGTATACACTAGGGTGGTATGCATGTACGATTCTTTAATAACGGTTGATTTGGTTTCATACAAAGGAATCACATGGAACATTCGATTCTTTATTCAAAGTATATGAGAGGTGTTTCCTTTCACTCCTTTAAAGGTGGGAATAAGGGTAAGAATTTTGTTATGTAGGATGTTCCTTCTATGAAATTATCTTTGTTTTTATTAGCTGACAAGATGGGAGTGTCTATCTTCAGTCTTAGTTTATTTAATTTTCCGCATCATAAAAAATAATAAAAAAATTGTATTACATATTTTACTTCATCCCTTTCCTTTTTTATTTCTTTTTTTGTGTTCTAATTTCCAATAGCACCTACATAATGGTATCAACATGTATTTATGTAATTTCTTCCTGCTCCACCTAATCTACAAACTAAAATGAGAACTTGTCCAAAATTTATTATTCTAACGAGTAAATATAGTATCTGGATGAATTGTATGATCCTAGTCACAAAAGTGGTGCAAAGAGGAAAAAAGAAGTGCATAAAGATATTATGCATACCTTTTATACTTCGGCTATTGCAGAAAATGAAATGATCCTGTAGTTTTGGGCCGACTGGCTAGGTCCAATATTGATTTCTTCTTTTTTTTGGTAAAATATTGATGATTGCATTGTTGGGCCATACCCATTTCGTCTGACAAAAAAAACTATCCATTTCGGTATTGGAAAAAGAAAAAGACGAAACGTTTAATAAAAATGACAAAAACTTGGATCCGCTCCAACAATCAACAAGTCCAAGTTAAATAGCAATTTTTTGTGAATTGATATGTTTAAATGTTTAATACGGCATTGATATATGTTGTAGGGACTATTTTTTAGAAGTTTCAAAATTTATAAAGATCCAAACCAACCAAACAATTATGAAGGACTGAAATCAAAATTAGCTGCATTTATCAGGACAACAAATTTATTCTAATTTTATAATATTTTTAATAGCTTAAATGGTATAAACTGATATTGAATTATAATTTTGATGATCAGTATTATAAAAATTGATATTTGATGAATTTTTTCGAGAAATGAATATTTTCGCATTTATTTGATTTATTTGTAACGTGTGATTCTCCTTGCGACATATTAAGAAGAATTTGTATATAAAATAAATACTACCTCCTCCATCCTTAAATATAAAACCTTTTTATCTAATTTATAAAAAAGTAGTTAATTTAATTAAAATTATTAAATTGGTTTAAAATCTGTTGTAGTTTTTTAAAATTGTCTTTTAAGTGATTATAACACATCATTAAATTTTCTTCACTTATTCTCTATTTATTAGTCTCTCTCCACTTACTATTTAATTATCATTGGAAAGATAAATAATCTAATTGAGGTATATCATTTATTATTATATTAATTCTAATAAAAATTATACATTAATAGGGGGTATTTAAATCCAAAAATAATTAATAACATTGAAATTTGAAAAGGTCTTATATCAAGGGATAAAAAATTTTCTAAAAAGAGTCTTGGTCGTGTTTAGTTCGTAAGTTTTTAAGAAAAATGAAAAACTATTCTTGAAAAATTTAGAAAAAATAGAAAAGGTGTTTATTTTCAAAATATTTAAAGAAAGCTTATAGAAAACTGAAAATTGAGTTTTCTATTTTTTTAAGATAAAACAGAGAACTGTTTAAAGAAGTTTTTCAAGAAGACTGAAAAATAGAAAAAAATTTTAAGAATTTTTATATCTATTTTAGGAAATAAAAATTTTAAAAAACAAATAATTTTTTTAAAACAAATTAAAATAATTTTCTGTAACTAAACGTAACCATAATCATATATTTAGAAGTGTTTTACATAATTATGAATAAATATTTAACTACTAACATTATTTTGAAGACAATAAAATTAAAAGGTGTCAATCTCACCTTCACTACCATCGTCACAAAACCAACCATGATAGTGTTGGGGCGATTTATTATATTTTCCATTTCCTCTTTTTTCCTCCTTCTCATGTATCACATTCTTCATATACCAAGAAACAACTTTTTTCTGAATGCCATTTTTTTTTTGTCAACTGATAATTATTTATTTTATTTTTTTAATATATGTTCCAGCTGGAATACTTTATTCTAACTTAACCTGATACCTCATATTTGAGTATCTGAGAATACGTTAAATTTATAGATAGAGAGTTTCGCCCTCCATAATGGTAAAATTGAGTTTTAAATATATACTTTTAAAAGCTAAAGGAAAATGCTCTCCAATCATAAACTTGAAGGGTTGAAAATGTCAAAAGAAAACGGAAGAGAGAATGTTGGAAGAGGGACAGGAAGTTTCTTTCATGGTTGGTTGATGAGGTGAAGGAGAGAGAAGAAAATTGAAGAATGACAAAACCATTGATATGATAATATTCTTATTCGAAGTCTCCGCCTTGGCTTAGTGCGTAGCGTTAACTTGGTCATCGCCGTCCTTTCAGGACAATATGGAAACACTCTCACCACAATTACCAACATGCCATTCAAGTTATTTTTATTTTCTCACAAGTTGCACTATAATTTACAAACAACAACAGAGAAATCCGCGATTGTTTCATTTCAATGATTTTTTTTCGTTTTATCGGTGAAGAAAAGGCCACAAATATATATGAAACATCTTAGACTCCATTGCCATATTCTCACCATGCATGCTTGGCATATGCATCCGAACCACACTACCAAAAAACACATTTTTACCTATGGTTATTTAGCTATGGTTGATATAATTATAGGAAACTTTGAGATTTACCTATAATTTAAGGAACCCCCGTAAAATCATTAAAAGTATATAAAATCATTAAAAATAATTACTTATTTTATTTTTTTAAAATCTCGGTAAATCAATTCCCTTTTCACTTCTTCACTCTGGGCCGTTTCACAAAATCTCACTTTCACATACTCTCTCTCACGTGCTCTCCTTCTTCACTCTGGCGTGCATTATCTTTCACGAACTCTCACTTGCGTATGCTCCGTTTCACAGAATCTCTCGTTAACAGACTCTGTCTCGCGTGCTCTCCTTCAATAGCTCGTGATTTTTCTCCTCGTTCAACCTCAATCGCTCACTTTCGGTTCTTTCATTGTTCAACCTCGTTTCTGTTGAATCTTGCTCTCACTAGGTTAGTCTCACTCAAGTTCATATTTGCATATTCAGATTTCCTGGTTTAATTTTAGGACATGTTATGATATGTTTGGTGTATGCTAGATGCTTGATGAAATGTGTTATTTTAGGAAGCCTGCAGCAAGATATTCTCAGCTTATTTGCAGTGGCTTGCGAATGAGAACTGCTTAATGGAAACTATTAGACACATAAAATCAACCTAAATATATTGTTCTAGTTTAATTAGAAGCGAATGTAATTTATATTGTTTGATTCTAGATTTGATATGATATATGATGAATAAAACGGGATCCATGATCATTTCTTTATACAAGTATATTATATATTTTCACTTGTATTATGTATTATGAGTAGAAAAACTTCAAGAGAGGGTTTCTTATGGCAGAAGTGAAAAGGACTTCACAATCTGCATCCATAGAACGAATTGCTTTCGACTCAAGATAATGTTTATGTTTTAGTTATATTATTCACCAATTCATATAATTTAATCAGTCACCAAAGTCCACATAATTTATTTTTCTTCTATATGCCTGATATAACTATAATTTAGTTTTCATTGCAAAGTACATCAATTAACCAATGGGAATAAATTGTTAAAAAATTAAGTGAAATAAATTGACAGTTTCAATGATTTTATATTATTTACTACCATCTAATGATTGATTATTATATAAGTAAAAGTGATTGGCTTTGTAATATTTATGTTAAGATTATGCTATATATAGTGTGTAAATTTTTTACATTAAAATAGATTAAACTTTTAAAAAAAAATTAAGAGTGTGTAAAGAGGAAGAGGGTGGAAGGAAGTGAGCGATTCCTTGGATTGATTTTTTGATGGATTATGGGATTGATGATCATCTGCAATAGTATATCAGAGAATATCATTAGATTTCTTACAAGGCGACAAATTTCGAGAAATAGCTGATAGTTATATCTGGCCTCTCCTAACTAAGGTATACACAATGTTTTTTGGTTTGATGTTCTACCTACTTTACTAGTTTCTGAATTAAATTGGGATTTCATTTTGTGTTGTTTCTAGGGAGTTCCATCTCTATTCTCTGATCTTTCTTCTTTATATACTTACCCAGGGAAGGTTAGTACTGTAACTTACTTACATTAATCTTACTGCTTAAATAGCTTAGGTTGTGTTGTTGTATAATAAAGTGGTAGAAAATACTGTTTTTGACTGTGGTTGTGGTTCTCTCACTGTTATACACCAGAAAAAGTATTATTTAAATCTTTTTATTGAACCCAAAAAATGCTCTGTTCCTCTCTGCCATTATATAGAGTACGCCTGAGATTTCACAGCTTGAATTAGTTGCTTACACAAACTACAAACTACAAAGCCACTAACTATTTTTTGTTCATTGTTGGTACATAATCAATGTATTCAAGTATGTTACCATTATCATATTGTTATTCAAATATATAGAAGCACTGTAAATTCAAATATGAGGAATCGTTATCAATAACCAAAGTTGAGGAATGAGGATATTAAATTAAAAATTTTGGCTTATCTAAAAGTTCAGCACTATAAATTCACACTTTTGGTTTTGTGTTGGTAGATCACTATCTTTCAAGTTGATTTAAACTAGATAAAATGTCAACAGAACATTGAATCATTACCATCACTTAGATTGTTTTATGTAAAATGTTGTTAAATTTAAACAGAATTAATGCTAATCTGTACCTAAGTTTTGCTTTCTATTAAAATTAAAATGTTGTATAGACAAATTTGATATATACGTACATACATTTTTATTCTTGAATCAATTATGTATACTTAATGAGTTTCTAGAATATGTATTATTATTATTATTTGAGCTGTGCTCTCTCTGATTTAAAGACTTCACCAATATAAACAATATCCGTATATTAAACACCCTGTAGTATTATTATCTTCAAGCAATCCTGTTTTATCTTTTGAAAATGTAGAATATTAAAATAAGAAATAAGTCACTAGGATTTGTTTAATGCCAATGGTAATGGTACGTGTTTGTGTGGTTATCCTGGGATTCTGGATTTAAATATTGTGTTCTCTAATTTTTAAATTGTAAATTAAAAGCAAAAACTAAAAGAGAGAAATAAAAATGGGTGGAGAATGGAAGCAGGCATGTGCAGTGTGTATGGAGGAATATAGTAGTAGAGGTAATATCTACTTGTTTGGCCTGACAAAAGTGTATTATTTAAAGAACAATTGTTACCAGCAAAATAAAATAAAAAACAATTATAATTTATAGAATGTATTAAACCTGCACTTATTTTAATGCCTGCAGTGGAAAAATGATTTTTATGTGATTGTATGTGGAATTATTTCAATCATTTTATATGGACTTAATTCACATGAATCATAATATCACTTAGCATTAATTCTATTGTTTAACCTACCAATATATATGTGATAAAGCACTAATGCTGCAAGAAAATGTCAGCAATAAATGCGATGGTTCCCTTTATGATAATTTTGTGAAATTATTGAAGAAAAGAAATACTGCTACTGTACTTTGGTAAAAGATTTAAATTAATTTTGTGATATTTCATATAAACCTTTTTGTGCATACCATTATAATATTGATAAATTTGTAGGAAAAAACATTAGTGTAATGTCAATGTTTCTAACTATGGTTTATATTGATTTATTGATTTTAGGCATCTGATCAAGGGAGTGCGAATTCAACTAATGGGACTAATCAGTCTTCAACAAATGTTGGTCATGAAGAGTAGGCCAATTTAATATAGGCATGTTGCAAGAGAAACTAGGAGTGTGAAATTTCAATTTTAGGAACATAATTAATACTACATAATGTTTTTCACATGTTAGGTGAATGATGTAACAAGATGAACATGATACTTGTTGATTGAAATGCGAGGAAAATCACAAAATCCATTAAGAGTATTATTTTGGATTTTTTTGATTAGTCATCCATTTCCTAGTAGCTAAATTAGACAATTGAAGTCATAAAATCCATTAAAAAAAGGTTTTCAGTATTTTTATTTGTATTTATATATTCCATTTTGTTTTTTGGAAATTTCCACTTAAATATTCGTTTAAAAAAATTCATACAAGCAATCATTTTTTAATTTTATGATAAGATCTTAGAAGAAAAAAATTTTATACATAATTTAAATTTAAAAATTTACTTAAAAGGTAAAATTGAAATAGTTGGGATTGACAATCAAGTATAATTAGTAGAGGTTTAAGAATTATAGGTATTTTATAGGTTTATGAACCAAGTATAATTAGTAGAGGTTTAAGAATTATAGGTATTTTATAGAGAGGTTTATGAACCAAGTATAATTAGTAGAGGTTTATGAACCTAGTATAATTAGTAGAGGTTTATAAACCATGGATAAGCATCACAACCACCCATGGTTGGTTAAAACCATAGGTAAACCATTAACTATACATGATTTTGTAGGGGAAATAGGAACTATGGGTAATACTTTTAGTAGGGGTTTAAACCCCCGCAAAAAATAAAAAAAACCTCTACTAAAAATACTTTTTCTTGTAGTGCCAGTACTAACCTATCAAAGGTTTACACACACAGTTTACCAAAATAAATTAAAATAATTAAGGTGTACACCTGCAGATTAATACAAATATATATATATATATATATATATATATATATATATATTTCATTTTTAATTTATATAGTTTTATCAATCTCAATTATTATAAAATACACATGTTTTATTTTTTTTAAAACCAAAAAAAAAGAATTATTAGGTAGACATCCAACCAGTCTCAACCCCACTTGTTTTTCTCTCTATCTAATTTTCTTTTCCTGTATATATATGATCATCTCACTTATATTTTTTCCATAATGATCTCTTTTGAGATAATCAATAAGCAAGTCAACACTTTTTTTTATTCCTACGATAAATTTTTATTTTTTTATGAACCGAGATGCATAGTCGTAAGACAAAACATAATCATTTCAAGATATGACAATGATCGAAATGAATGTTATTCCTTTTGGAATTAATAAAACTTTTTCTATATAGATTTGAACTCCAAATAACATATTTGAACTGAAATTAATTTTGTTTATTATGATATAAATATTTGTTGACTGTGAAAATTGTTCTTGACCGGCTGGCTGTACTAATTGGACTTTATTACTAATCAGAGGTAAGGAAAAATAAATAAAGAAAATGAACATTGACTTTAATTAGTTTTCGAACTCATGTAAAGTAGGGGTAGTTTAGGTGGCATAAGAAGACGAACCAAGTCTAAATTCCTGGCTTTGGCAGATTCTGTTGCCACACCCCTCTCCTCCCTATTCCTCATATATTCTCAATCCATATCTTCCCCACCAAAGCAAACCTCTATAGGCATGGACAGAGAACAAGAAGAGATGCAGTTTCTGGGGTTCTTTGGGGTGTTCAAGGAATCCTACAAGATAATATTTGCATGGAGCAAGATCTTCAACAAGATCACCTTAACTCTAATCCTCCCTCTCTCCTTAATCTTCCTCGTCCACATAGAAGTATCCAACATCCTCTTCGCCAAAATCATGCACAACACACAACAAATAATCGACACCCCACAAGACACACCCCAATACCAAAAACTCTCCGACATCATCTCCTCCGAATGGGCCACTTTCTTGCTCTTCAAGCTCCTTTACTTCACTCTCCTCCTCATCTTCTCCCTCCTCTCAACCTCCGCAGTTGTCTACACCGTCGCCTCGATTTACACCTCAAGAGACATCTCTTTCAGCAAAGTCATCATAGTTGTCCCCAAAGTTTGGAAGAGACTCATGGTCACTTTTGTATGCACTTTCATAGCATTTTTCGCTTACAACGTTATGGCCCTCCTTGTTTTTATCATATGGGCGCTAACTGTTGGAGGAAGGAGTGGTAGTGCTGCGGTTTTGTTGCTCCTGGCGGTGTTGTATTTCGCGGGGTTTGTATACCTAACGGTGGTTTGGCAAATGGCTAGTGTTGTGACCGTGTTGGAGGAGTCGTGTGGGGTTCCAGCAATGGTGAAGAGCAATGAGTTGATAAAGGGGAAGATGGGTTTGTGCGTGCTTGTGTTCTTGACACTCGTGGTTTCCTTTGGATTGGTTCAGTTTTTGTTCAGGAAAACGGTCGTGAAAGGGTGGAGCTTGGGTTTTGTGGACAGAGGAATATATGGGACACTCGCTTTAGTGTTGTTTTCTCAGTTGTATCTGTTCCAACTTGTTATTCAAACGGTGTTATATTTTGTTTGCAAGTCCTTCCACCATCAGAATATTGACAAGTCTGCTTTGTCAGATCATTTGGAAGTGTATCATGGAGAGTATGAGCCTTTGAAGAGTAAAGATGTTCAGCTGGAGCAGTACCATGTATGATTATATATTAATTTCATCATTTATGGTTTTTCTTGCTATACCATTCTTGTATGTGTTGAAATTTAATGTATGAGTAGTGAATTAACTCTTAACTCAAGGCTACTTATGTGCAGATTGTGACTTTCCTTTTTAGCTAGATGTTAATAAATTTTAGGAGTATCTAAGGTATGTTTGAAAGAATTCATGAATAGCTATGATAAGTTTATACATAATTTATAAAAATATAGTTATTTTTAATTTATTTTGATAAATTTTAGGATTAAATTTATAATACAAAGTCTTATTTAAAAATAAATTACTATCTAAGTTATTAATTAAGGTGTATATCCCAGCATATTCTTATTATTGTTCAAGTAGTTCATTACTTGTGAATTTTGGTAATTAATTAGCAGTATTATAACCGAGACATCAGCGGATTTTAGCATATGGTTTTCTGGAAATCTGACTTGGTCTAATACTATACTCCCTCACATTTTCGGTGTTGGTACCCCGTTTTGGACGCGCTTTTTGCTAACTAATTAATAATAGATTATGTGAATCAAATACGAAAATAACGATTTTTATGAACCATATGTGAATTTAGTATGTTTCTTTAAAAGTTCTTCATTTGAGCTTCAATTTCATTTAATTGAAAATAAAAAAAATACAATATTTTGCATTTAAGAAACAAGACGGCAGGAGGATACTGGTTATCTTTGGTTTGATCAGGTGATAGAGAAAAAAATATCAGGCGTTGCGATTTTTTTTTTCTAAAAAAAAGGTCTGATGGATGAATCAGTAAGCCAAGAAAGCAAAATTTTGAAAACGTAAGAAAGATGAATGAAGGGCTAGTTGCCTATATTAAAGGATATATCTTATATTATTTGATTAAAAGTATTATATTGTTGTTCGAATTTATGCTAGATAGATATTTTAGTCTCGGAAGTTTTTTAAAAAATAATTAAATATTAAATTTACAAAATGGTTTAATAAAGAAGAGAAATTGTATATAAAATTCTGAAGTTGAGAAAGACAAAAAGAATTCTTAAAAATGTTCCGTATATCGATCTTCCTAGATGGTATATAATTAACTAATTACGTAGGTTGTATCGATGTGGGCGTGGCGTGCTGAGAAGTGGAAGAGAAGATTTGTAGAAAAAAGGAAAGTCACAATCTGGTAAAAGGCTACTTATGTGCAGCTGCCACACCCAACAATCAATGGGAATTAGAGATTACCTAACTTAACCATTGGAACATGTCATTGTAGAAAAACCACTTTTAGTGGGGAATCCATGTTGCACCCATAATTCTTTTTTGTAAGGGCAATCACAAATATGATGGAGCATCAATCGAGTGTCTCAGAGCATCATATACATCCTTCAACATTACCCAAGCCTCGATGTTACTACAAACCATTAGTAGGAAATACTTAATTTTCTCAAGAATCACTACTACAGAAAAAGCCTTTGTCAACAGTTCCGTTACTACTATAGTCAATAGTTTAGTTGCAGAAAATGAAGACGTTGATAATGACCTTGATAACAATGTTAGCGCTCGCACCGTTGACATTTCCTATGTATTGTCAGTGATTATAGGTTGAACCGCAGACATAGTTATCAACGTACACAAACGCGTGACCCTGTTTTTTCTCTAAATTTAATCCTATTTCCTTAATTTCTTAGCACAATATATAAAGCTAAATTTACAACCATAAATTGGGGATTTGTGTTCACGCAAAATTAATGTCCAATAGATGTAAATTCTAGCACAACAACACAATTTTCAAAACATCAAATTATTTAAGTTCAATAGACAAGGGGATAGACAAAGGAAAAAAAGACTTGCCTTTCTTGCTACGAGTAATGGACAGAAGTCAGAACGAATGATATAAGGAAGGTCCAGCCAATGCCTTTATACACAAAAAAACATACTACATGAAGTTGGAACTTGGAAGAAGGATATGTGAAAAAGAAAGATGAAGAAATATACACATCTTTCTTGTTGGAGCAAAGTGGGGCTATCATGTTATGTAGCTGGTGAACATGAACAAATTGTGGGAATGAGCACAATGGCCAAGCACAAAACAAATCAAGCATAAGAGTATGAGCGTTTATGGGAGAAAGAATAATCTAGGCTTGGAGTGAATGATGGGGTAGGTTTAATATTAGCATCACTTAAACGTATGTACGTGTGGGGGACTGAAACTTTGAATTTGACACACCAATTTCAGCGGTTATTATTCGGAACTGCTGACAAAATGTGTCTTTTGCAAACCAATGTTAATGGTTATTATGAAGAACCATAGACAAAAGTAATCATGAAGTATTATCAATAGTTCTAGTTAAGAACTGCAGACATTAGTGCCAATTTCTCATCAATTTATGCAGTTTCATGGAAACATAGATGAAACTAACGTATCCTTTTAGCATTTTTGTTGTAGTGATTTGGTAGTTTCCATAATCACTTCCAATCTTTAATCGGTGAACCCATGTTACCCCTCTTCTCAGTGAGCCTCATGTAACCAGATTTGGAAATATAGTAACCCAAAGATGCTAGCATCTAGATCAAAGCATCTTCATCTCTTCCTTTTATAGAACCTGGATTTATTAAATAACTGTTGTGTTATCTTGAAGGAGTACCATATATGTACAACTAATTTAATCCCTGACCATTAACCCCTCACACATCCTTGATAGAGAATTGGGTATCATTTATGTACACATCATGAACTTTTTATGGGGAGCTCCTAAGCCACTCCAATCGGTGTATGTTGGCCATTTGACAAGTTTACTAAATTTGCAATAGTTTTGATAAGTATAAGCATCATATCCATAAAGACTTGCATAATATTCAACAAATAAGCAATAATTACTTATAAATCATAATGAATGTATGTACATCGTGTTCAAGGTTTGTTCATAAGATTGGTTGTTAAAAATTACTTGGTTTTAGGCAAGAAAAACAATAAAATGAAGTTACTAATACTAAATGGCTTTGGGGTCAAACTTTCCCCTTTTATTCATTCCTTTGATATCTTATTATGCATGGTTAGACATTAAATCAAGTCAATGTGGCATAAAAGTCATTAAACCTATCCTTTAGTGAATAAATTCTAAACCCTAACATCAAGTCTTAATCCTTTGATAACTAGGGATGGAAATGAGCCAACCCGTCCGTCAGGGCCCGTGACCTAGCCTGTTTAAAGCCTATATAGGCCTGGTTTGTCGGGCTAAAAGGCTAGGCCTAGACTTTTAAAAAAGTCTTTTTAAGTAAATAGACTAGGCCATAGGCTTTCTAAAAAGTATTTGAAGCCCAATAGACCGGCCCATTTAATTGGCCTAACTACTAATTATTTATATATATTTATGACATAAAATAATATATATATTACATATTTACATAATATAATTTAATATTACAATTATAATATAAAATTTTATTTTATAATTGTTTGGATAATTATGGTGATTATTTTAGATTTAATTACCTTTGCTTTGTACAAGAAGTTGTATTTGTCTTGGTGAATTTAAAATTAAGTGCATTTGACTTATTTATATAGGTCTATTTATAATGATAAACTCGTTTACAGTGATAGACTCATTAACCTATGTAGTTTGATAGGCTTTTTAGGTGGTTGTTGGCCTTTTAAAAGCCTAATTGTAAATAGGTCATTTAAATAGGCTTTTAAATATGCTAGGCCTCTAGGGTCAAGCTAGACCTTAAAAAAATCTATAACATACTAATAGGCCAAACTCAGGTTTTGACAATTAGAAGTAGGCTAGGCTCAGACCTCTCAAAGCCTGGTCTAGCCTGATCCATTTATATCCCTATTGACAAATCAATGCTAAGATTTGCATTAAGAGAAGACTTCAACAATCATTATAATCAACTCTATCCCAAGAAGACGAATTTAATAAGCATTTTTTAATCCTAAAACTTGTTCGGTAAACCAAATGTATACAAATCACATGCTATCAAATAGAAATAAGACTTAGGCATGAGAAATGAAATGCTAACCTAATATTTATACATAAACATACATAAATTTTCACTAGAAAATCAATAATAAAAATGGGATTGTCCAATACCAATAAAAGAAGGGTTTAGCCACACATTACCTTGAAAGATCATAATACAATAAGAAAAAAGAGAAAACCTAGAAGAGTTAAGTCCCCAAGGTGTTCCAATGGGTTCAAGGTCTTCATGAGCTCCAAAATCCTTTCCCTTATGTAAAATATATCCCCAAAAACATGTTTTAGGTCTTTTAAGTGAGCCCTACTTGTCCCAACAAGCCACTTGATATTTGGGAAGAAATTGTCATTTTTTATCTTGCTTGCTCTAATTAACAACCTGCTTAATGTAACAAAAGGTCTTTAGGATCAACTCCCGCACAAGGTTTGACCATTCAAAATAAATTTCTAGATGTTAGAAACATGATATCAAAATTTCAGCCTAATTCAATGGTGAATAAGCAGAAATAATAGAATTAAAATTACTAGTTTAGGGTTGAGCAAACATAAAGTTTTTTGTCTTTTTCATTCCTTTTGGTATTTCTAACTTATCAAAACAAAAAAAACCACCAAAATCAAGTAGTGAGTTGCCAATTAGGATATTACTTCAAGAAGATCAAAATAAAGACCTCAAATCATATTAATTGAGCATTTCAACACTAAATCAAAGGTAAAATTTGCTTGAAAAATAACCTAAAATTGACAACTAACACCATATCAAAAGAAATCTCACCTGACTAAATAAATTGATGAGTAACTTTATCAATGTCATCACACACCGCTTGGGGCAACTACAAAAGCTTGCATAGAATATATCGTATACTATTAAGCACTGATTTGGCAAGACATATCTTCTCGACCTTAGAAAGAATTTTAGCTTTCCACCCATAAGTCTCTATTTAATTTTGTCCATAATATGATTTAAATGAGATTTGTAACTCAATGTTTGATAAGAGGAAAACCAAAATACATCTATATGTCACTGACAAATTTTACAAACACAATTCCTTCATAATTCTCTTTTTGACCTCGAGTCACCAATCGAGAACACATTGTTTCTAACTTCTCCACATTAATAGCAAGCCTATAAACTTTTAAAAAATCATTAATAACATTTTTAATTGAACGCACCTAAGCATCCTTAGCCTTACAAAATAGAAGAAGTACGAGATCCCTAGGCCTTTTAGGTTATTTCTAAGACCTTCACTATGCCTACTCCATAAGATAAGTAATAAATATCACATGCTGCTCCATTTATAAAACAAATGGGGAAATGGGATCCCTTCAATGAAGGCCCCATGAAGGGTAAAAATTATCAACTTTTGATCCATTCTGATCACTAAAGAAATAGCAATGAGGAGGCTCTTGTCACAAAACCCCATATTAAGATTTAGAAAACAAATTCACACCATCATGCTCTCAATTTTACCTTCCGACACCATAAAAGTTTAGGCACTATCTCCTGATTGACAAATAAGAATAAGAAATCATCTAAGGTCCTCTACCAATGATCTTTTCCCTATCACTTTCTAACTTAAACTTGATAACGAAGAAGCCAAAGCCAATATCATACAAGTTAAATCCTCTTTCAAGTTTCTAAACATGCCTTAGTTTTATCTTCATGAGTGGCCACCCCAACGTTTTGCCTATAAACTTCACGATCAGTGCATTCAGTTAAGGACTTAACTTTTCTACATACGATGGATATATCACAAATTTTAGAAACAAATGGTTCTCCTTCTCAAACGAGAGATTGACAAGCTTCTCTACCAATAGGTCATTCTTTCCCATTAGGTACTACTTTGTTCCTCAATACTTTATGCCTTTAAAAAAGTCAATGTCTCAATAGCAGCCCTCTTCTAACTTTTGTCAGGCGACTATTTCAAATTTTGCTTATGTAGAAAAACCCTATTAGAGCCGTAAGGTGCACAAGAGGAAAACCCATATTTTTTTACGCATAGCCATAATATAGTTAATAAAATAAGAAAGTTATCTTCTTCAACTAATTGTTTTGGTATCTTAATTTATTGATGTTATTAATTTTTGATGGAGTAATTACTATGACACTTAAACAATTGATATCTAAAACATATGCTAGCTTAGGACTCGTTCTGGCTGGTTGGAAGTTTTTAAATGTCAATTTGAAAACAAAATCTATTCAACAAAAATGGTCCTAAAGTGGGTTTTTACCCATCTTCAAAATAGTTTTTTATCAATTTTAAAAATAAAAAAATGGTTCTAAAGTGGTAATGGTTTTTACCTGACACCCGTGTATCGCCACCGCCACCGACACCATTGTCACCACCACTACCACCACCCACCACAACACCCTTCTCAACCACCATTACCACTACAATCCCCACTACTACTGTCGTCCTCATCGTCACCGCCACCATCTCTACCATTATCATTCCCTCTATCACCATACCTTCCACCACCATGGCCACCATCATCCCGACCACCATCACCGGGACCACCACCATTACCACTACCACTACCCTACTACCATAACCCCCATCGCCACTGTCTTTACAACCAACTTCACCATTGCGCCTATCATCACCAAACCCTTTACCACCACCATCACTATTGTTACCACAACCACTACCATACCATTAACTATAACCACCACTGCCACTACCACCACCATAACACAATTCTCGTTCCCACCATTAACATATGCTTCACACCACCATTCCCACGATCACCATGATGTCGCCACCACCACCTTCACCACCACTGTTGTGACCACCATCATTACCATCATTGTCGTTATTGTCACTGTTACAAATGTCAAAACGGTTGGGTCCAACAGGCTAGCCTACTAACCCGCCTAAAAATGGCGAGACAAGTTAAGAAAATTTAACATGCCATATCAAATTTGCCCCATCCTATATTTTGGTAGGTTTTGGTAGGGCGGGGTAGGCCAATATCTTTTTGAACATTAACTTTTTTGTATTAGTATAATTATATTCAAAATTTTCCATTTTAGCATTTACTTTGTGTTTTTTTCCAATTTAATAAATTTTTTCTTACTTTCTTAAAAATAATAAGTTAATTGATATTTATTAATTTTGATTATTTTATATATTTTTGGGTGGATTAATCCATCAACCCACTACTAAAAATATTAGAAAAAAAGATTTTTTTTATGATTTAAAGCTTGATGGGCCAACCTGCCAACCTACCATCAAAGCGGTACTCCTTTAGCTTGCCCTACATGATAAAGACACTAATGGAGTCCTTAAGCTGCCTACATTTATAGCTAGCAATTCAAGTGATTGGTCCTAAACGGCCTGGCCTTTATGGGGTTACGGGCTACTTAGGGCCAGGTCAAAAAAGTCTCACATAAATTTAGACCTTGAAATTAGAGGCCCTAACTCGGCCCTCAATAGATTGTGGACTTTATGCCTATTTTAAAAAATATTAAAAAGTTGACTCATTACAAAATTGAATTATACAAAACTGAACCAACTTAGTAGAATTTGTCTAAAACTACATTTATAAAAAATTTTGAGCTATTGAAATTAATTAACTATTGCTAGACAAATAATGTTATAAAATCAATAACTTTTCTTGTAAAACATATGTTTGTTTTTGTACTATAATTGAAAATTAAAATGAATGAAACATTAGCTACTAAGTTACTAATAATACTAACACACAAATGCTATAAAATCAATAAGATTTCTTAAAAAAACTATTTGTAAAAATACTAACTAATAAATAGTACTTCTCATATTGCTAGATTAACTAATAAATAGTACTAATTTTTTTAAAAGGACTCGAGCCGCCCGGGCTCATGCGGGTCAGCCTATACTCAACCCCTTTTTTTAGGCTTTTTTGTTATTGGGATCTTTTTTCTAATTATTAACTTTGAATTTATTTTTAAGAGCCACACACTAAGTTTTTTATAGCAGGCTCGGGCCAGCTCATACGGGTCGGCCCATTTTACAACTCTACTTATATTCTTTAGTGTTGTGACTGGTTTGCTCATGGAAGTCATTGTACTTTCATGGATTGCTAGGTCTTTTTACAGGCACTGATTTCCTAATGATAAACAGCAAGAGATGGAGAACCAATCTCTTATAGAATCTGGGTTAGCCTGGTATTCAAAGGAGTGTAGTGATCAAACTTAAATACCTTCTCCTGCTGCCTTGGTTGGGAATTCTTGCCTTTCTCTTTTTGAGGTGTCCTATTAGATTTTGGCCTCTCATTCTCTTTCTTTTTGTCTTACGAGGCTGGGGTTGGTGCAGGAGAATGTTTAGTCGTTGTGGCCTCCAAGAGTATCTTAGTGCTTACATACTTGGTGGTCTTCTTGTAAAATTCCTCAAGGGTTTTTTTTTTAGGGGTCCTCTTCATAAGGAAAAGGTGAACATAGACTTTTGTTACAATGCGTCAATGACAATGTAAACCTAGATAGCTTCAGTCAAGTTGGGCAACATAACGACTTCCTTGTAGAATTTTTTCAAGAAGTCTTTCAAAGACTTCTTCTCACCCTACTTAATCTAAGTCAAGGTATGGGAAGTCTTGGGGACGTTCCTAGAGGTGACTGAATGATTGCCAAAAGCTTTAGTTGTATCGGTCTAAAAGTTAATAGAACCGGAAGAGAGACCTTTAAACTAGCTAAAAGCTTTGCTAGTAAGAGTTCTACAGAACACCGGACAAATGACATTAGATGTAGTGCCTAGAAATATAGCCTCATACATATAGGCATCTGAGTGCTTGCTTGGGTCAGTATCTTCGGAATACTTGCTAATTGACAACGACTGGTTTATTTGCAAATGCTAGGGGATATGAATTCTCATAAGTTTTCAAGAGAATGGTACCCAATTTAGCTTGTACTTGGTTGAGGCGCCAACAGTCTGGGGGTTCCTTCTTCAAGGAGAATGACAATCATCCCAATAGTGACAGTGATGCTCATCGTCATAAGTTGGGATCTTAGAGTAAGATGGGGTGACAAATATAATTAGATGCCTTTAGCCGAGGTTGATACTAAATTGCGTCTTCTTAACTTTACTAACTCTATTCTGACTTGACGAATAACCTCGTTATGAAGATTTGGGGCTGGTACCATGGCTACACGCTTGACACTCTGTTGAGCAAATGTCAGAGTATTAGTGAACCCGATGTCGTAAGCCAAACGTCAGCGCTCCAGATGAGAAACATCTTTGATAGGGATTCTAGGAACTTGGCCACACATATCTATGATGACAACTTGATTACGGAACATGGGAATAACTTTAGTGTGTCCGACTGCATGTTAATAAACTATCCGGTATAGGGATAGTAGTTCCAGTGTCAACACCGATCTCGATTCTCTTTTATATGTTACATCAGTCTAGTGGAGATCTGATATTATGTGTCTGATCTCTGGTTATCACATCGGTCTAATGTGTTGAGCGATAAAAGATGTCATTAGCAAGGACACTCTGACTCTCAAATCAGTTCAGCTACTTAATATTAGAGTTCAAACGTAAGTTAGTGAATGTAACATACCTTTGAAAGTCATAAATGAGGAATATTTTTAGAGGTAGGTGATAGTTAAGTCATACATGGCGTTGTGTTAATAAGGATCTAGGAATCACGAGAAAATGTGACATTTACACAGACACGTTTGACACCCTTTGCAGGTTTGTTATAGATGTACCCCTAGGAGATCTACTAGGCTCTGACACAAGTCAGTAGGGACATCAGTTATGGGATTAAGGCTCTACCAGGGTTGACCGATATTACACTATGCTTCTGTTATTTTAACATATTTTAGTGTTGAAGTTTTTGGGTCGGTGTGTAACCCAGATTAAATAAAATAATAGTTGAGCAAAAAATGTTATATTAACTTATAATCTTCAAAATATAATTATAAATTATAATTTATAAACAAAATAATTTAAAACTTATAATGTAATTTCTACAAAAATTATAAAATTATAACTTGTTCATAATAATAATTACCCATTACATATTAATCTTGTGATAGAATCAGAGAGAGGAGTCTATGTAATTGTAGAGCCGGATCCAACAACTAAAAAAAGTCTTCTTTTGTTTTTGGTCAAATGAAGAAAAGTTTAAATATGGTGTCAGTTTCGGGGTGGGCCTTGATCGGATCGAAGAAATATTGTCTAAGGTTCCGAAGTGTCCGTTGGATAATAAACTGGAATTTGAAAAGAAAATTCTATATTGACCAAAAAAAGAGAAAATTCTATTAACTCAATAAAGATTTAATTTTATTAACGACATATAAATTTAGTATTGATTATTACATTTTTTATTTTTATAATTTGATTTTCATACTTAATTACCAAAATCGCAATTAATTAATATTGCTTCCGTCGAATTACCCAACTTTATTGATTTAATTTTGCCGGAATTCCCAACACGCGTATATACCATTATTCTTTCAACGTAACGAGCTGAACCCTATAACTGAAACTCATAGAAGTCTTAGTCGTCCATGCTACTTGTTTGGCATATTAATCTTTCATCTTTGCATTATAAAATAGTCACCTTCGAACCTCACAAGTCATAACACACACTCATCCTTAAATCCTTATTTACCCATTCCCACCTCCCAAACCTTCGAAGAAAAAACAAAACCATGATATACACAGACCACGAAAAGATGCAATTCCTTGGGCTTTTTGGCATCTACAAAGAATCCTACAAGATCATGCTTTCAAGGAAAAAGATCTTCACTCAAATCACCTTAACTCTAATCCTCCCTCTCTCCTTCATCATCCTTATCCACTTACAAATATCCGATATCCTCTTTGGCAAGATTATGCATGACTCACAGGATTTAACCTCAACACCAAGTGACTCACCCCAACAACAAAAACTCATCAACCTGGTCTCCTCTGATTGGGGCATTTTCTTCCTCTTCAAATTCCTTTACTTCATTTTCGCCTTTATATTCTCTCTTCTCTCAACTTCTGCTGTGGTTTACACCATCGCTTCCATCTACACCAGCAAAGAGGTAACCTCCAAAAACGTCATAAGCGTTGTCCCTAAGGTTTGGAAGAGGCTTGTGGTCACTTTCTTGTGCACCCTTGTTGCTTTTTTCGTCTACAATGTTATGGCTATTGTGGCTGTAGTCATATTGGCACTTACAACCGGTGTAAAAAGTGGTGGTGGGGTTGCAATTCTTTTTGTGATAGCGATCTTGTATGTAGTTGGGTTTGTATACCTCACGGTGGTTTGGCAATTAGCGAATGTTGTGACGGTGTTGGAAGATTCTTATGGGTTTGAAGGAATGGCCAAGAGTAGGGAATTGATAAAGGGGAAGATGGGGTTGTCTGTGGTGATTGTGTTGAAGCTCAAGGCTTTGTTTTCATTGATACTTACTATGTTCGCGATGATGGTTGTGAACGGTTGGAAGGTGTACAAGTTGAGTACGATGGAGAGAACAACGTGGGGGGTTGTATGTTTCGTGTCCTTGTCTTGTATGTTCTTGTTGATGCTTGTTGTGGAAACTGTGTTGTATTTTGTTTGCAAGTCCTATCACAATGAGATTATTGACAAGTCTGCTTTGTCGGATCGGTTGGAAGTGTATCAAAAAGAGCAGTATGAGCCATTGGAGACTAAAGATGTTCAGTTGGACTACCATGTTTGATACCTAAATTAATATAAAATCATCACAAATATATACTGCAGATTTTAATAATTTCTGAGTGTTATCCCAAATATATGTGGTAGGAATAAGTGGGAAACTGTAGGCAACCTGTGGCTTACCTTCTTTTGTAAAACATAATATATATTTCCTCTTGTCTCAAATATATATGTGGTGGACATAACTAATCATCAAAATCAATAAAAAATTAAACAGAAGTTAAATGTATGAGTTTATTAAAAAATAAAATTTATTTTTATGAGTCAAATTAAATATTATTAATAATTAAAATTATATTTAACATTATCTAGACTAATTAATAAGAAAAAATAAGAAAAATAAAAAATATTTTATAGAAAATGTATTATAAGAATCAAATTTTTTCTACATTTTCTTTATATATATATACACATAATATTATATCTTTTTAATGTCGTTAAATGTTTGTTTATCAAATTAATATGTTCTTTTTATGTATATTCCTAAGACAACTAATATTTTGTGTAATAAATGATATTAAGAATATTTTAAGATATTACATCAAATATTTAATAATATTGATACAAATAACTATTTTTAATATATGTAAATATATTTTGAATTCGGACCCCCCATCGAGAGGGAAATTATTGTTTACATGTCTGTGGTATTGGTATTGATGTCTAAGTACTAATTAATGCAGATATATTCAATTTTGATTAGAAAAATTTTATCGTGAATAAAAATTGTTCATATTGTTTGTATGAATAAAGTGAAAGTAAAAGTTTGAGGGTTAATAGTCCAACGGGTAATAATAAGTTATTATTATTATTATTATTATTATTATTATTATTACTATTTTATATATTTAATAATAAATAATTAGACCAAAATAATATAATATTTATAAAAAAATTCAACTAGTGCATTACAATTTAAACATCACATAATAAAAAATGTTTAAAATAATATACACCGTATCATAAAAGGTTGAAAAAGTCTAAAGCGCACTTCAAATCAAGTAAAATAAAAAAGATATTGTTTTAAAAAAAAATTGAATTAAGTGACTTGGTGTGAAAACTGATTTTTAACTAGTTTAATACGAGACATATTTTTTGGCACTTCCGAAATAATAAGGCTTCAGTTCCTAGTTCAACTAGTTCGATCGGCCGATGTGATTCTAATAACCATGCAAAAAAGGATGTTGGAGGTGAAGCATGATTGCCTTATGAATAACCTAGAGTCGAAGCTCGACAAATGTCATACCTAGGTAACACACACACACACACACACACACACACACACACACACACACACACACACACACACACACACACACACACACATATATATATATATATATATATATATATATAATGTAAGCAAAATACATTTACTTTTGTGTTTGAATTTCAATGGAAAAATTTAAGAGAGAAATTTATTTTTAAAGATTATATACACTACTAATTATAATATATTGTTTGGATATCAAAATTCAAGTAATTTTAAAATCTATAAAACTTTTAAGGAAATTTTAATATACCAAGGAATTTGAAATTCTACTAAAAAAGAAAATTTAAATTCTCTCTTCCACGATCGTCACCCTCACCAACCACCATTGTAGCCACCATCACCCATTCTCTAACATTACCACTTCCGTCAAAGCGACTACCACCGTTGCCACCATCCCACCACTGACACCGCCACCATGATCACCACCACTACAAGAAAATTCAGATTTAGGGAGGAAGAAAAATGTCACTAAATGGTCGCTAATGCCTCACAAAATCTATTAGCGAAACATTAGTGAGAAAATAGCTACAAATCCTTGCTTAGCGAAAAACAAGTCGCTAATGAGCTATGAATATGGTTTCCTCACTAATTTGTTCCTACTTTTAAAATAGTGAGGAAATATTAGTCTCTAGTTTGTTGTTAAGTTACAGGAACACTTTGGTAGCAACTTTGCTATAAGACACTATTATAAGTATTGTGTCACAAAATTACAGCTATGATTCCTCGGTGAACTACATAAAATCCCTCGCAAGTTTGTTAGTCTATTGCATTGCCAATTTCCTCACTTTATTATAGCAAATCATCACAAAAAAATCAAATATTTCCTCATTGATAGTCACTAGTGCAAAAATTGGATATAACAACGGGATATATTCACGGGTATAAATGGATCAGTGATAAAAACATACGCGGTGACATTTTTGAAATTATAAGGTGAACGATATAATCAGGGAAAACTATATATCCACGGTTAACATCATAACCGTGAACGTACCCATCAATATATATTCACGGTTGAGGAGTCAACCGTGGATATATAGTACCTGAAATATATATCCACGGTTGTACGCACAACCGTGGATATATATTCATGGGTATGATCAGGGTTATGATGTTAACCGTGGATATATATTGACGTCTATATTCACAGTTGTATTTCCAACCATGGATATATAGTTCAGGTTTTAGGGTTTAAACACTGGTACTGTATGTCCACGGTTGTTTTTATAACTGTGATTATAGATTTAATATTTATCCACAGTTGGGCTCGTAACCGTGGATAAATAGTTAACATTTATCCACAGTTGTTTGTTAAACCGTGAATATATGTGTAATATATTCACGGTTTCAAGGGGAACCGTGAATATACATCCTTTCTGAAACTTCAAAAGCCGCGCCTTTCAGCCTTTTTTCACTTTCTTTTCTTCCTTCGCGCTGGTTGTCGTCTTCTTCGTCGTCCTCCTCTTTGCTGTTTGTAGGCTTCTCTGTTCACTTCTTTCTTCTTTCGCGTGCCCTTCTTCTTCTTCGTTCACCATTGTTTGGTAAGTGCTCCCTTGCCCTTCTTCTTTCGTTCACTTTTTAGCCCTGCTTCGTTGTTATGCTTTATCACCATTGTCTGGAAAGCTTGTCTCTCTGTTTGTGTGTAGTCGAACATGAACGAATATAGGTCTCTGAGTTTGTGTTTTCATTGTTGAAGCTGAACTCTGTCTCTGCTTATTGCCTGTGATATTGCCTGTGACATTGCCTGTGTCATTGCCTCTATTTTCATTGTTGTGCTTAATTTTTTTTCATTTTTTTCATTTCCTGTGTCATTGCCTATGTCATTTCCTGTGTCATTTCCTGTGTCTCTATTTTTATTTCTTTCAATGTTATTGTGTTTTCATTGCCTGTGACATTAGTTATATGGGACCTGAAAAGTGTTCAACTTAGTTTAGGTAAGATTAATGTGTTTTGAAGACTTGATTTCCTTCAAACTTATATTCAATGGTCTTTATGGAAACCAAGTAAAGGATGAATAGAATAAGAAGCTTTAGGCTATCAAATTAGAAATAAATGACCTTAGTGTATAGGGAAACAAACTACTGAATAATCTTTGTATCCCCTTCAGATTTAAAAAAATGGTGAGTTCAGTCCTACATAAAAAAATAAATAAATACTATTGGATCATAATTAAACATTAGAAAAGAAAATCATCAAACACATATAGATGTAGAGCCTTACTCTAGAAATAACTACTTGAAACTATTAAATAATCTGTACAATTGATTAATATTTGAGGGACAAGTTTGTTGTAATCTTGCCTCTATATAGTAATGTTATTGCTGCTGTAATCAAAAGTTACATTTCACTTATATAATGTTATTGCTTGTTGGTTGCTCATATATAATATTATTTCTGTCTATTGTATGTATGTGGTTTTCAATCTTATAGACTCGTAGGCTCATACTAGTTAACTAGTTAACTAGTATAAAAGTTGTTGTGCATATGAGTGAACCGTAGTTCCCCGTTTGAGATTCGACACAAATGGTCATTAAATTAATTAATGTCATCGTTTGTGTTGAATCTTGAATTGTCCGTTTGGACAGTTTGGGATGAACAATTATTTTTTATACGTCATTGTTAGTATGTACAAGTTAGGAGTTATCTTAAAATTTGATAAACTTTCGGTAACTTGCATTTTGTGTTGTTCTCTGGGTGCATATTTGGTTGTGGTTGAAATTGATTTGACCACTCTCATTTTGTGTACTTAGAGACCAATGCAAAATGCTGCCGAAATTTCATCAAATTTTAGAATAACTCATAACCTGTATATATGAATGACGTATAAAAACAATTGTCATCCTGAATGGGTATAGGACTACCACCTTTGAAGAAAAAGTGAGGTTGATCATAGCACCTTGTAAACAGTTGGCATGGATTGGAGTTGGATAACTGCATCACGCCTAAGTCTAGAGTACGAGGGGGAAGTTGAATCATTTATAGAATTCGTAGCGAGGAATGCAGTGGAGGTGAATGGAAAGTATTTTTGCCCTTGTGTGAGATGCTTGAACCTGCGTCGGGTAGACTTGGAAGAGGTGCGAGAGCATCTACTGTGTGACGATTTTCTACGTAGTTATACGCGTTGGATATGGCATGGTGAAGATGTGGTGGTGCTAAGTAACAGCTCTTAAACTGAAAATCGAAGCTCGATGCATGACACCGATGTTGACATGGATGACTGACTCGAGGATATGATCCGTGGTGTGGGGGTAGAAGGTTTTAAGAAAGCTCATGTATATACGACTCTGTGTGAGGACTCTGAGCAGCCATTGTATCCAAACAGCGTCAATTTCACGAGGTTATCAGCAGTTTTGTGATTGTTTAATTTGAAGGCCATAAACGGGTGGACGGATAAAAGTTTCACTGACTTACTGAAGTTGTTGAAAGAAATGCTCCCAGCTGGAAACCCCTTGCCGAATCATAACTATGAGGCCAAAAAGGTGTTGTGTCCTATGGGTTTGGAGTATGAGAAAATACAAGCATGCCTAAATGATTGTGTATTATTCCAGGGTGAGTTAGAAATACTGCATTGATGTCCTAGGTGTGGGGTGTCACGGTATAAGAAGAAAGGGGGGGGGGATTCTGATGAGGTATGCACTAAAGGGTCTCCTGCAAAGGTGTTGTGGTATCTACCTATAGTTCCAAGACTAAAGCGTCTGTTTGCCAATGCAGATGATGTAAAACTTATGAGATGGCATGCTGATGAGAGGGTTGTTGATGGACTACTTAGGCATCCGGCCGATGGATCGTAATGGAAGAAAATGGATACGATTTTTCCGGAATTTGCCCATGAACCAAGAAATGTTAGGCTTGCCCTAGCCACATACGACATGAACCCGTTTGGGAACCTGAGCACAAACCATAGTTCGTGGCCTGTTTTGTTGTTTGTTTACAACTTGCCTCTATGGTTGTGCATGAAGCGAAAATATGTGATGTTATCAATGATGATTTCTGGTCCACGACAACCGGGGAACGACATTGATGTATATTTAACTCTATTGGTTGAAGACCTCAAAAGGTTGTGGGAAGACGGGGTTGAAGCGTTTGATGGGTTTACCAGGCAATCATTCAAATTACGTGCCATGCTATTTTGCACGATCAATGACTTTCCAGCATATGGTAACTTATCCGGGTACAGCGTGAAGGGTCATAAAGCTTGTCCAGTATGTGAGGAGGGGACTAGTTCTGTGCGGTTGCATCATGGTAGGAAAAATGTTTATCTTCGACATCGAAGGTTTCTTAAAGCGAATCATCCGTTTTGAAGGTTGAAGAAGTCGTTTAACGGTGCCCAAGATTTTGAAATGGCTCCTCCACCACTATCTAGTCGCCAGGCATATGAAAAGGTGAAAGACGTCAACGTGCAATTTGGTAAGTGTGAAAAACAGCACCCGACACGAAACAACTGGAAGAAAAGGTCAGTGTTTTTTGACCTGCCATATTGGAGGGAGCTTGATGTAAGACACTGTATTGATGTAATGCATGTGGAGAAAAACGTGTGTGACAGTTTGGTTGGTACACTCTTAAACATACCCGGGAAGACTAAGGATGGCCTAAACTCGCGTATGGACTTAGAGTTGATGGGTATACGTCAGGATTTGCATTCACAATCAAAGGGCAAAAGAACATATTTGCCTCCAGCATGTCATACGTTATCCAGAAAAGAAAAGTAAAGTATGTGTAAATCGTTACAAAGTGTGAAAGTTCCGTCTGGTTATGGCTCCAACATCAACTCTTGTGTTTCCATGATATATTTGAAGTTACCTGGGTTGAAGTCTCACGATTGTCACATGTTGATGCAGCAGTTTCTACCTATCGCCATTCGTGACATTCTTCCTAAAAATGTGAGAAATGTCATAACAAGGTTGTGTATGTTTTTCAATGCCATATGTTGCAAGGTAATCGTGCCCGGCGAATTGGATGTGTTGGAACAGGAAGCATCACTTATATTATGTCAGCTTGAAATGTATTTCCCACCCTCTTTTTTTGACATAATGGTCCACTTAATCATCCATTTGGTGAGAGAGGTCCGTTGGTGTGGTCCAGTGTTCTTACGGTAGATGTATCCCGTTGAGCGATATATGAAGATATTGAAAGGGTATATGAAGAACCAATGTCGTCCCGAAGCTTCAATTGTGGAAAGATATATTGCAGAAGAAGCAATTGAGTTTTGCACTGAATACATGTCACATGCTGCAAGCATTGGTATTCCAACGACTTGTCATGAAGGGAGATTGGATGGGAAAGGAACGATTGGAAAAAAAATGAAGAGCATGCCACGTGCTGATGTCCTTCAGGCACACTTGTATATTTTAAACAACACGGACGATGTGCAACCGTATCTAGCCACACACAAGGAGCTAGTCAAGAAAAGCAACCCTAAAATGACTGAAAAATGGTTGTTGAATGAACACAACAAGAGTTTCATGCAGTGGTTCCAAAAGACCGTCTTGAAAGATGCATCTGCATCCTCGACATTACATCGTCTAGCACAGGGCCCGAACTTTGATGTCCTCACCTTTTGTGGGTATGACATAAACAACTATTCGTTTTTTACAAGGACACAGGATGAAAAGAGTACAAATCAAAACAGTGGAGTGATGGTTGTGGCTCAGTCAATGCATTTCTCAACTTCAAAGGACAACAACCCTGTGATGACCGAGTCATGCTACTTTCGTGTGATTGAAGATATATGGGAAGTTGATTACGGTCCCTTCACCGTTCCTGTGTTTAAATACAAATGGGTTGACAATAAGAACAGTGTCAAAACTGATGATTTAGGAGTTACGTTGGTGGACCTCAACAAGATAGGGCATAAGGACGAACCATTCATAATGGCAACGCAGGTGAAGCAAGTTTTTTATGTTGCTGACCCAGCTGACAAACGGTGGTCAATTGTTATCCAAGGTAGACACATTGGAGACCCCAAACTTGATATTGTGGAAATTCCATCAACTACAACACGTATTCTAACATCTATCGTGGAACATGACATGGATGATGTAGTTGCCAGTCGTCATGACCACCATGAAGGCTTGTGGGAAAATATTTCATCTTAATAGGGTATTAATCTCGTTAGTGATTCATTGAATTACATGTTATATTAGTTATTCGTTGTTTTAAATGTTATATTAAATATTTGACAATTTTGTTTCCTTGTTTAGACAGATACTCATGGCTGACCAGGATGGACGATCCAGGTCTGACTCACAGGCAAGTGGTTCCTCTGCTCGGAAGAGCAGAGGTGTTACCCGGATGCCAGACGTTGTACTTAGGCGTCACTGGGGAGAGAGACTACTTGTTGACATGGATGTCAACACCGGTAGATTTAGTGGACCAAATGCCACGAAGTTTAGCAGTTATTTGAGGGTTGTGGCTCGGTCGAAGGTGTCTATCATTATCCGCGACTGGGATAATGTTGAGGAGGTGGTGAAGAACCAGCTATGGAGTGATGTTCTGGTAACTTAGATATAATTTGCAGCAGTTTTATTTTAGTGTATTATTTCATGTAACTCTTAATAAGGACTCCTTTATGGACTAACTCCTTTCATGTAGGATTCTTTTGACATACCATCTTCTGACATAGCAAGGAGGAAGGTCCTCGGTATTATGGCTGAGCGATGGAGGTCGTTCAAATCCATACTCACCACGAGGTATATTGAACTTTAAATTCTTCAAATTGTACCAATCCTTAGTTTAAATGTACTTGAATTGTAGGTATGTATTCAGGGACGACCAAGGAAAGTTCCCTGGAGAGACATATCCATTCATCGATCAGGAGACCTGGGATGCTTTTGTTGCATCTAGACACTCTACCGAGTTTCAGGTACATTGGTTTTTAGATGATTAAATTATGTATAATTTAAACGGCTAACTCTGAATTTTTTTTTTCTTGTTGTAGGAGACCAGAAAGAAAGCCTAGGAGACTAGGAAGCTAAATGACTGCCCACACACACTGTCACGTGGGGGTTACCCTAGGTTGGAGGAGCGGCTGGCACAAGAGAGGCTGAGTCAGTGTCAGACTGACACTGGTATTGTGGATCCCCCTTCCCCACCTACACGCCACGATAAATGGAAGCGGGCTAGGATCAAGAAGAGTGGGGAATACACTTCCTCACAAGCTCAGGAGGTTGCCTCACGGATAGTAAGTATTCCCCTTTGTATCAGTGTCTGTTTTTTGGTTTACGTGAAGGAAGTGAATACTAACTTGTTTGGTTTCAGGATTCCTTGGTTGAGCAATCAACCTAAGGGTCTTTCGTAGCCCATGGACGGGAGGATATTTTGACTACCGCCATCGGCAGGCCACAGCACCCAGGTAGAGTGTGTGCTGTTGGTTGAGGTGTAGGTAAGTGGTAAATAACTCTATGCTTTCATTTTGTTATCTGTTAAACAATTATGGGCTAATCATTCACATTTCACAGGCCTCCACTCCTATTACGGTGCTCCCGACCCTGCCCCCTCCCTTAAGAAAATGGTGGAGCAGAAGGTGGCTGTTGTGAAGGCTGAGTACCAGGAGGAGATATCTAAGCTCCACCAGGAGATGGCCTGATTTAGGGAGGAGATGAAGGCCTCACTCAGCCACCACCAGGAGACTACTACACCCGCTAGCGACACACAGGTTAGATTCTTTATTTAATTTCCTCAGTTTTATTGTTTGTAATCACTTTATTTCATTGTTGAATAACTTCTGCTTGATGTGTAAATATGTAGATACGGAAGGTTAGCACTAAGGGGTCGTGCGCTGCGGCTGACCCTGATGATGATGGGGTCGAGCCACCAGACACCCGTCAATGTGACCTGTTCGTTGACGGGTCGGAGGAGCCAGTTGCCACTGGTATGGTGTACAACTTAGGCCCTGTGGTTCACCATCAGACATTACCTGATGGTATGTCCAGGGTCTCTGTTGTGCTCGTCCTCGAGGAGGATGCTGCTATGCCAGTGGCAACTCTGGAGGTGAAGACCGTCGGTCAGGCGGTGGGCCACTTTCTGATGTGGCCCAATAGACTTCTGGTGATTGCCCCTGGAAAGGTAAAAACCCTAAACACTAACTAATTTGGTTATATTGTCAATTATGGTACAAAATGTGATGGTTGTCAATTGTTCAACAGGAACAGACATTGAAGAAGCCAGACCCGGCCAAGGATCCCATCCGGATGCTATGGCGCATCGGGTATGAGCAAGGAGAGGACACTGTTCAGGTCCCATGGCAGCCACTAATGTTTGGCCGTCCAAGTGAATTTCCAGTTTACGTTACACATTCTGACATGTGTGACATTATTTCGGGGACGTCGATGCTGAACGCCTCCATCATTCAGTTGTGGGAGCTGTAAGTATATCATTTTTTGTCCAATTTTTTCATTATACAAGTTATTTGTCGCTAACCATGTCTTAACTTGTTTAGGTTTCTGGCAAAACTCTGTGTGGACTTGGGTTTCCAAGGAACTTATGGTTTCTTAGAGCCCTCGCTCATACAGAAGCAAGGAAACACCCCACAGGACACCCAGGCATACATCCAGAATTGGATGTTTGAGTCTGGGAAGCCTGTATACATGGGCCCCTATCATAAAGGGTAATATTCTATTCCATAATTATTGTCATGAATTTTTGCATTTTGAAGTCTCACTTATCACTGGTAACTGCAGGGCTCACTGGACGCTTGTGGTGATCTGTCTGAAGGACTATCTTGCTCTGCATTTTGATACTTTGCATCAGACAGTTCCACAAGACCTGAAAGATATAGTAGACCGGTAAGTTAATCCCTAAAAGATAAGTACAAATTCGATTACATCATTTTTAGAACTATACGATTCTAACTTATCTTATGTTTTGTTTGACGTAGGGCGGTGGTTGGATACAATCTACTGATTGGAAACAAGTCCAACGGAAGAAAAGTTGCATGGGTGCACCCAAAAGTAAGTCAATCGTATTCATTCAAATCTTCAATACATATTTTTTAAGTTGCGAATTCACTTATTCTATACTATATGTCCATTGTAGTCTTATAGGCAGAAGGGTACCTACGAGTGTGGCTATTTCGTCATGCACACTATGCTGACCATTGTCCAACAACATTTAGTAGATGGATGGACAGATGTAAGTCTCATCATTTAGACTACTTTTCTACCAATTTCATCAATTTCATGTAATAAAGAAAGCTTTTGTTCTAATTGTTTTGTGCATTGTTTGCAGTACTTTAAGGACCAGTCATATTTCCCAAAGGCACTTGTAGATGATGTTAGAAAGCAATGGGCCTCACACTTCATTGAAGTTAGGCGAAGCTAGATATAGGATCTTTATTCTTTTATATATGTATCTAGTAGGATTTAGGGTTTACTTTTATTAGATTACATTCAACTTAATTGTATATACTTTCATTTTTAGGTTGTTATGAATTGATATAGAAAATAAATTGTTATATACATACCATTCTTTTTATATAGTGTTGCTGTGGCATACTATATACTGTACTGGTTGTCTGAATGCAGGTTTGGGAAATGATAAAACAGAAACCATATTAAAAAAAAAAACTCAGTATTTATTCACGGTTATGGTAACAACCGTCAATATAGACTATATTTATCCACGGTTACAACCATAACCGTGAATATAGATTCTATTTATCCACGGTTGTCCATCATAACCGTGAATATAAGTACTAAAAGGTTTCAGTTACAAACTACTTATTATATTCACGGTTATGATGGACAACCGTGGATATAGATACATTTTATCCACGGTTAGTAGCATAACAGTGAATATATTCACGGTTATGATGGACAACTGTGGATAAATAGAATCTATATTCACGGTTATACTGGACAACCGTGAATATAGATACTCTTTATCCACGGTTATTAGCATAACAGTGAATATAAGTAGTTTGTAACTAAAACCTTTTAGTTCTTATATTCACGGTTATGCTCGATAACCGTGAATATAAATAGTAAGTTATATTCACGGTTGTTCTTAACCGTGGTCAGATGTGATTTATTACCACGGTTCTTAATCGTGGTTAAAGGCCCTCATCTACTACCACGGCTGCAACAACCACGGTTCTTTAACCGTGAATAAAGGTCATTTTTAACCGTGATTATATCCATTTTTTCCACTAGTGAGTCTCACAAATTTGATACAAAGCTATAACAAATTCCTTGCTAATCTGTCATTAATTATAAAATAGTGAGGAAACATGTGTCTCTAGTTTGTCGTTAAGTCAAAGGTATATTTTTTTAACAACTTTGGTATGAGATACTATTATCGGTATTTTGTCACTAAATTGTAGCTAAAATTCCCACTATAAAATACAACAAATCCCTCGAAAGTTTGTTAGTTTACTGCGTTTGCAATTTCCTCTCTTTATTATAGCAATATATCATCGTAAAAACTCAAATACTTTGTCACTCATAGTTCATAATTTCCTCACGAATTTAATTATTTTTGGTAAAATAAATTTATTAAATTATTCATAAGTTATTTTATATCTCTATATATGTTTTCAATAACAACCCATTAAAGAAAATATAAATAGGAACAAAAAATAAATAAAAATAATATGTAGTAAATTCTTATTTGTGTAAAAATTCCTATAAACCAAAGAGTTGTATATCAATGTAGAACACCAAATTTATACAAGTTTATCAGGATCTACATTAATTACATAATACTTAATAGAAATAATAATGCTACCTAATAAAGGCAATCCATCTAGATTCCTACTTACCAGATTTTTTTCTCATAATTACATTACATAATATAAGACTAATTACTATATTTACATGTCAACTAGCTACTACCTCCACAATCCCTTGTTATCACCACTATCACTACCATCCCCACCACCAGCACCCCTTCATCGCCACCACCTCTATCATTGTTGTCACTGCCACCACTTCCAGTACCATCATTATAGTAGCCAAATCCATTGCCACCATCCCTACTGTCGCTTCCACCAACCCTTCAACTCCATATCCCCGCTAGCCCTAACACCCCCGTCATCAACACCTCATTATTGCTACCATTGTCATCACCACTGCTGCCAAAATTGCCACTACCATTGTCGCTATTATTCCTACCGTCATCGTTGCTGTAACTGTTGCGATCTGCACCACCACCATCGCCCCTCATCGATACCACCACCATCATCATGGTCTACACCCACAACATCATTGCACCACCACCCCATTGTTGTCGCCATTGTCACCACCCCATTACCACCACCGTCATTGCATCTACCGCCACCACTTCCTTGTCGTCACCATTATCACAACCACCACTATTAGGTCGCCATTACCACTATCACATTACTGCCATCATCCCCTCCAACACCATGACCACCACCACCCCTACATTGTCACCACCACCACCACCACCACCACCATATTCATATAATCTCCAAACTAAGATTTGGGAAGTGTTTCGTTACAAATTAGTAACTTAGGTTTGGATTGATATTTCCTTAGAATTAAGAATCAAGAATGCATGTGTGCACTTTGTAACTATAATTAAAATTTATATAGAGAAAAATAGAAGCAAAATGGAGAAAGAGCAAGAGAAACTATGCATGGTTATCACGGTGATGATACTACAAAGTGAAGGACGAGTTAAGGTTGCATTGAGGGAGCTTCAGATAGTTATCAATGCTATGTCAATGGAGCTTCAACAATCCCCTGGCTACATCAATGAAGTTTTTAAGCTATTTTATTGCATCGATGAAGTGGTTCCTTCTTGTTATGCCTAAACATAATGTCAGAGAAAATGAAGGCACAATTATTAGTCATGATTAAAGGGTATAAGATTTGAGCATGAGAGTGATTTGGGAAAGTAAGAGCTTTCGTGAATGAGGAATTGAGAGAGAGAGAGAGAGGAAGAAAGATTAAAGGAAATTTATTTTCAAGAAGGAAAGTTTTCTGGGAAAAATTAATTTGGGTAAATTTATTTTATATCCCACGTAAGTTTCTTTTAAATTTGAACTCTATAACCATAATTCTTGTGTGGTTTATGTCTCATTTTACTGCCAATGGTTTAAAAGTATGGCCAAACAAAGTCAACATTTTATAAAATATGGTTTATTCAAAATAGACCACAGTTTTACATTTTTTAAAATGGGTTTAGTCCGTATATTATTAACCACTCGTTGAAAAAATATAGGTCTATTGTTCCCATAGGCCACAGTTTTTTAACCGTGGACAAGGAAGGTGTGTCCTAGGCTACAAGTGTGGCTGATTGTATTGAAACAATTTGGCTTAAGTAGTTGATAAATGTAAAATGACATAAAAGTACATATTTAACTATTTAGACATAATTAACTTGTATTATTTTTTTTTTGTTTACACACAACTACTTGTAACTTTTTAAGATATTTTAATTAATATCAAATTTAACAAAAATATTTAAGTTTTTTCTTTTAAATTTTATATTTTATCCATAATACATATTATTTATTAAAAATGTAACAATAATAAGCACCTATAGTAAAAACAAAAAATACTATAGATCTTACTTTTCTAAAAGAAGTAAAAAATTTACTTTTATTTAGTAAAATAAAGGGAAAGAAAGGAAAAGAAGAAAGTAATATAACAAGTTTAACAATGGTTACTTTTTAAATGAAATAATGGTTTTAATTTTTTAAAAAAACAAGATAAAGGTAGTATTAGAAATTATGAAGGGGTAATGAATTAAAAATAGATTTCAGCTTGTATCTAAAATCTATAAAGTATTACTTAAAGTATCGTTTTAAAAACACTACTACCTACCTGAAAGCACCACTTGTCCAAACATATTTATTTTTCTTAAAGTCACATTTCACCTATTGATTTCAACTTTCAATAGTTAAATGTCGTACCAAACATATACAAAAATTTAATTATGTGTCCAATTATACATTGATAAAATAAAAATATAATAATTTTATTATATACAACAAAATAGCCAAATTTCTTGGTTTATTTAACAAATTAGTAAAATATTCAAACTAACATACAAGATTTATAATAATCTATTTATACTTTATACTATATTAAATAACTAATATACAATACTTTTAGATTTAAAAAGTATATTGAGTTTTATAGTGATCTGACTAGTGTATGAGGTATGCAGTGCGTCTCGCTTATCTGGTGTTTAACGTACCTCTCTCCCTCTCTTTATTTTACACTGTCTTAGTAGAGTTTGGTATTATACACACAGGTCCAATGGGAATCTGTGTTCTTCACGTTGAGGTTAGGATTCGTGTCAATTACCGTGGTTGATGGGACACACTGGAGGTGTACCTGCAAAAGATTCTTCGATGCCTAAGTTGGTACGGTTATTATAGGAAATAGAGTGATTACGGAGGTTTTTAAGTATTGTTAATCTGCCTTTGAGTTAATAAATGAGTTGTATTTATAGGACTTCCTTGAATATAAGAAATGATTTGACCCTCCTCCTAAAATACTGTAGCTACAGTTCTAGCAGGGACATGCTACCCATACCATGTCTAACTCATATTCAGATGTCAGCTTCCTAACCGTGGTCATGATTGAAATTCGTACTTTTGACATATTGATTACATCAGTTTTGGGACACCTCATCCAGTATTTTAAGATCAACTTGTTTGTCTAGTTTTATGTGGTGATCGAAGTCACCTTGTAATTGTAGGGTCTGGTCTGCATTCCGGATCATATAGTATATAAAAATTTATAAAAATATGAATTTGATATTATATTATACATTTTATAAATTTAAAATATTCTCTTAAGATTAACGTTATAAGATATTTCATATTGAATTAGTTGAACCTTTTTAGTGATGAATATCATCAGCAAGCAAAAGCAACTTTTTTTTATCATTTTATATAATTAATAAAAGTTGTGGTACCCTTGGTAATGTCTCACTTGGCTAGCTGATAATGTTTTGTATGTCGAGAGGGTTAGTGGCGGTTTATGGTGGTAGCTACTGGCATTGATGTATAATGGCTTCATATTTAGAGAAAAACCAGTAAGGTGGTTTTTGGTCAAATAATTAATTTAACTGGTTCCATCATGTATCTCTAGAAAGAGTAGAATGACAATCATTTTAACATGTCAATCCATGATTCCATGTTACATATTAGAGGTTCAATAAGCTTCGGTGAACATGAATGGAAAATGGTAATGTATCTATGATTTTATTTTTTTGTCTTTTTATATATAATACTTATTAATCATACTTCATATGTGGTTACAGGTAGCCGAATGGAAGCGCCATATTACTTTTAGAGAATTGTATGACCATGTTCATAAAAAGAAGAATGGGGAATATGTTTGAGTGCTCAAAGAATTTTGATGGAGCATCACAAGGTCATGGCATTAGGGAGGAGAATGAAGCAAACCTTGATGATCACAATGCCTTCAATAAGGTTGGATTATCAATTAGGATTTTTTTATGGTTTGGTATTAGAATTCTAATGTTTGACTTGACATTTGAATATGTTTATAGAACAACCTATTTTTGTTTAACTTGACATACAACTCTTTGGTTTACAATAATTTCTATATAAATAGGATTTTACTACATATTATTTTTCATTTATTTTTTTGTTCCTATTTATATTTTCTATAATGAGTTGTTATTGAAAATATATAGAGAGATATAAAATAAATTATGAATAATTTAATAAATTTATTTTACCAAAAATAATTAAATTAGAAAGGAAATTATGGACTATGAGCGAGAAACTATTTGAGTTTTTAAGATGATACATTGCTACAATAAAGCAACAAAATTGCCAACATAATAGACTAGCAAACTTTAAAGGAATTTGTTGTATTTTAACGAGGAATTTTAGCTACACTTTAATGACAAAATACCGATAATAGTATCCCACAAAGTTGCTAAAAAAGTATACCTTTAACTTAGCGACAAACTAGAGACACATGTTTCTTTACTATTTTATAACTAGTGACAGATTAGCGAGGAATTTGCTATAGCGTTGTGTCAAATTGGTGAGGTTATTAGCAAGGAAAATATATGATTTTTTTAATGATTTGCTACAGTAAAGTGAGGAAATTGGCAAAGTAATAGACTAACAAACTTGTGAGGGATTTGATGTAGTTCATCGAGGAAGTTTAGCTATAATTTTGTGACACAATGCAGATAATGGTATCCTATAGCAAAGTTGCTACGAATATATATTCCGGTAACTTAGCAATAAACTAAAGACTAACGTTTCCTTACTATTTTATAAGTAGGGACGGATTAGTGAGGAAATTGCACCTGTAGCTCATTAGCGACTTTTTTTTTCGCTATGAAAGGATTCATAGTTATTTTCTTGCTAATGTCTCGTTAATAGATTTTGTGAGGCCTTAGCTACCATTTAGGGACATTTTTCTTCCTCTTAAATTCAAATTTTCCTGAAGAGGATGATCTGATTAAGGTTTAACAAGATTGCACCCTCCTGAAGAGAGCAAATCTGAAAAAGAGAAAGCTCTTAAGGAAATTGGCAAAAAGTGGAAGTCAAAGAAGGACCATATAAGGAAGCTAGATTAATGCCTTTGAAAGGCCAATTCCCAGTTAAGGATGAAGAGCAGGCAAAGGGATGACATGTTAGAAGACAAACAGCTACTGAAAAAGATGTTGACAAAATCCAAAGAAAATGAACAAAGCGCCCTAGCAAGAGGGAGCTCCTGTAATCACAAACTATAGCATAGAGCAGCAGATGAATGATGTGGTGGAGGCTTGTCAACAAGAAATAAACAGTGAGAGATGGCATACGATCGAGGTGGAAAAGGGGTGCCAAGAAATATTACGGACCATAAGGATAGAAGTGGTAGAGCAGGATAAAATTATTCACTCATGGATGCATTGCTTCGCCAAGCTAGCATGTTTGCCCAACGGAGCCTTGAAGGATATCCCACAACTGTTAAGGGAAGCCGACGAGATGGAAAACCCTCTCACTACCCCTAAAGAAATTGTAGTCTTCCTAGATTATTATAAAGATCAGATTAGCAAAATGAGGGCTATGATTTCCCAGGCTTGGAAAGGCTAATGATTCATCTTTATGTATTGAAATTTTTTTGAAGAAATGAATTTTATGCTATTTGGATTGAATTCTTCTTATATATTATGATTATCCCATATTAATTTCCATTTTTACTCAACTTAATACTTTTAAACGAGACGTTTCGAGGAACAGTGATGCCAGTCAAGACCTGTAATTGCTTCATGCACCATTTTATTTTCATGCATTTATAATTCTGTTTTATTCTTCTTTTGTCTCGGACGCATTTTGTTTTAATACGAAGGCACCACGAGGAGACACCCTTACGCTACTCGATCTCGCCAAAATCTAAGATGTCAAACTTTGAAAAATACTGGGGTACATTCTGCCCTCGAAACCGTTTAACCATGTATTGTCGAAAGATGGCTTTTTATATATTCAACGATAAGCTGGTCATTCATTATTTCCAAGACAGCTTAACAGGGGTCGTGTTGACTTGGTATATGCACTTGGAACGCACTTACATCTGCTGTTGGAAGGATTTGGTAAATGCCTTCTTACAACTACAAAACATGATAAAGAAGGATAGTGAGTTGATCAAAGAGTACGATCAGTGTTGGCGGGGAACGATTGCACAAATAGATCCATGCTTCTAGAAAAGGAAGTTATGGCAATGTTCATTGACATGCTTCAATTTTGTTTTTATTATAGGATGATTGAGAGCGTATCTTCCAACTTTTTTGATATTATCATCATTGGAGAGATAGTAGAAAGCAGGCGAGAATAGGAAAGATCATTCAATGCTCATATAGGGCACCCGTTATAAAGAAACTTGTATAAACAACCGAGAAGAGAAGGGACGGTGAGACTAATGTCGTTATCTATGAGCAAGGAAACCCCTGCCAGAGACTGTTTAATCCTTCTATTTTTCAGCCTGTCCACCCATTCCCATTCACACCATACCCTTATGTAGCCATCGCTACCAATAGACACCCCCTCAGTTTTTTCCCCAGCCATCTCACTTTCGACCTTCTCTAATTCAAGTACTTGGCTACCAACAAATGCCATTTCGTCCACTACAATAATGGTCTTAGCCCCATGACCCCAATCAAAACCAAAGGAGACTTAACAATGATCGTGCCCCTATTTGTTTTGATCCAATTCCTATGAGTTACACTGATTTTTTGCCTCACCTTATCCATAATTCCCTTATGGTGTTTTGTCCTTATAAACCCCTGGAACCACCCTACCCTAAGGGATATGACCTAAATACCTTATGTGATTATCATGCTAGGGCATCTAGGCACTCCACAGAAAATTGTATTGCCTAGAAGTATAAATTACGTGACCTGATTAAAGTTAAATGGCTTAACTTCCAAGAGGGAAATCTGAATATGGCCACCAATCCCTTACCTAACCATGGGGGTTTAGGGGCTAACACTGTGGAAGAAGAGGAGTAATATATAAGGAATGTATCTAACATCGAGACACCGGTGAAGGTGATCCATGTCCGCCTATTCAAGAGAAGGTTGGTGAAGGAACCCTGGATCTGTCATGGTGCAAGCGATGATAAACATACTATAAAGCTCAACGATTTCCATGAAACCCTGCAGTGGTTAATGGATAGTCATCTTATATAAGATGATGACATAAATATAGTCCAAGGGTAGTTAGAGACACAAGCTCTTACTTTGTTAGTGATTTACTACACTAAAAACCCTTCATCAACTAATGCTTCTATGCCTCAGTCAGTCACCATCTAGACAACTACCCTTTTTGTATTCAAGGATTCCCGCGCCGTACCATGGAAGTACGATGTGGATATAGTAACCAAAGGCTTAAAAGCGAGTGGCTCATCCTCATCTAACATAACCAACATATCCGGGGGGGAGGGGGGCGGGTTCCTAAAGTGGTCGAGTTTTTCCCCCACCAGGTACCTGGCCTAGTAATTAAAAGCAATAATGGAGGAAAGGCCAAGTTGGGTGAAAAAGTGCCAGTTATGAAGTCAAGAAGGTCGTGACTGACGAGGAGGCTTGTGAGTTTCTAAAGTTTATACGCTAGAGCGAGTATCAGGTCGTGGACTAGTTGAACCGCCCACCTATAAAGATTTCCTTTTTACAACCAATAACTACTTGACATTCACTGCTAATGAGATACCAGTGGAAGGAATGAGGCACAACAAGGCCCTTCATGACTCAGTTAGTGCAAGGATCACATCCTGGAAAAGGTGCTTGTTGATAATATATTATCCCCCAATGTCATGCCTAAATCCACATTGGCCAAGCTTCCTTTTTATAGGATCCATATAAAACCAAGGACTATTGTAGTGTGGGCATTTGATGGAACTCGGAGAGAAGTGATGGGTAAAATTGAGCTCCCTATCCAAGTTGGGCCCTGTACGTTTGAAGTTCTTTTCTAAGTCATGGATATCACACCGGCCTATAATGTCTTGTTAGGTCGGCCGTAGATCCATTTTGTCGGGGTGGTCTCTTCCACTTTACAGAAAAAGTTGAAGTTCATCATAGGCAACAAGATGATTATTGTTTCAGGCGAAGAAGACCTTTTGGTCAGCAAACCCCTGTCCACCCCTTATATTGAGGTGGAAGAAGAGGCCCTTGATATGTCTTTTCAGGCATCAGAGATCCCTAATGCCACTTATATAGGGGAAGGAGTTGTAATGGTGAAAGTTTATATGGTAAATATATCCTTGATGATTGCAAGAATGATGTTACAAGAAGTATATTAGCTTGGAAAGGGTCTGGGGCATGATCTGAAAAGAGATATGAAGTTGGTGCACCTGTCGAAGAATAAGGATGGGTTTAGCTTAGGATATAGATCCTTCAGGGTTGATAAAAGGAGGATCACAAAGGATAAGATATAGAGGAGGATGGCTTATTTAGAAGGTTGAGAGCCCTGTATCACAAGGCCCCCCTTTGTGACCTATACCAGAGCTTCTGGAGCACAAGTTTAGTACCTCCAGATCAAGTGGCCACTATTAAAGACAGTCTTTATGATGATGCAAGCTTTATATGCCCTTGCCCGCCGAGCAGATAACTTTTTAACTGGGAGGCCATTGAACTCTCCACGACTTTAAATGTTCAATCAAAGTAATTTGTAATGCTTTAATGACTCATTAATCCCACTTTTATGCCTAAGGCTTTAGGATGTTTCTATAAAAAGGACAAAACATATTTTATCATTTCAAGTTTTCATCAATAAATGCATGCTGAATTTTAATGTTTTTTCTTACTTTCCTTATCTTTGCGTTGATTCCCTTTCCCCTTTATTTGATTGTTTCCTTTTTCATTCACCATAACAAACTAAATAAATGCAGATCCAAAGATAATCCCCCTAAGAATAGTGAGGTCACCATCCTATTTAACAACTTAGATCATCCGGTTGATTACGCTGATAAAAAGGGTGGGGAAGCCCGTGATCCTTCGCTCAAGTTAGCAAGGTTGTTGGAACAAAAGGCTAGGGAAATTCAACCCTATAAAAAAGTGGTTGAGACCATTAATTTAGGGAGTGGGGAGGATTAAAGGAAGTAAAGATTGGAACTTCCCTAAATAAAGAGTAAAGAGAAAAATTGGTTATGTTATTGATGAAATTCTATGACGTCCTTGCTTGTTCATACCAAGATATGCTTGGCAATTGGATACTTATATTGTTGAACACAAGTTACCCTTGAAACTCAAGTGCCCCTCGGTAAAGTAGAAACTACGCTGGATGAAGCCTGAGATGCTCTTAAAAATCAAGGAGGAGGTTAAGAAGCAGCTCAACATCGAATTCCTGGCAGTTGCAAAATACCCTCAAAGGGTAGCAAATATCATCCCTGTTCCAAAGAAAGATAAAAAGATGCAAATGTGCATGGACTATCGGAACTTGAATAGGGCTAGTCCCAAAGATGATTTTCCTTTGCCATCAGATTGATGTCCTATTGATAACAACGCCCACCATTCCATCTTCTCATTCATGGATGGTTTCTCTAGGTATAACTAGATGAGGATGGCGCCTAAAGACATGGAAAAGACTACGTTTTGTATTTGAATGTTGAAAACAGGTTTTGATAATGACAAATGCACATGAACTTGAAAAGCTCCACAATATCAAAAACAAGTGCAAAGAACAAAAAGAACACAAGAAAAATATGGAATCCAAAGACAAAACCAAGAAACGATGAAGTACACGCTCCCAAATAATCAAAGAATCAAGAAAGCAATGCATGAAGATAAAGGAAAGGATCCATGAAGCAAATGAATCAAGAAAGCATAAAAAATCATGGAAAATCAAAAACAGCAACGCATGAATTGATTCATGAAAAGCATGAATCAATTCATAGACCTGGAAGTCCCAAAAACACAAAACAACAAGTCATGAATCGATTCACACTAATCATGAATCGATTCACACGAGTTCAAAATTCAATATATCCAAAACAGCAAGTTATGAATCGATTCGTAAACGTATGAATCGATTCACATAGTGGGAAACATCACTAAAAAGACAGATTTAAGTGGGAACCAAGCACCCAAAACCCACTACACGCAGAGACAAGCTGGAACCACTATTTGCAACGGCTAGGAGGACTTTGGGACAGCTTCAAAGCTCTATAAATTGCTCTCCAACTTAAGCACAAATACAACACAAGAGGCAATCGTCCCTTACCTTTATTTATGCTTAGTGAGTCTATTCTTTTGTATACTCTGAAATCTTAAGCTTAGAATTTGTATATCCTCTCATCTTGAGAGTTAGAATTTGAGTGAGCTTTCATTTGTACATCTACTCTATTGAGAGAGTTATTTGCTTGTAAACACTACACCAAACACAAAGGTTTTCACTCTAGGTTGAGTGGTCACAAAGGTTGGGGTTCAACCTTTGGGTATTGAGAGTTTGAGAGATTGGGTGGGTTACCCTAGTGAGGATTGAGTTCTTAAGTATGGGACACTAGGAAACTGCAATTGCTCATAGCTTGTAATCTCTAAACTTCAATAGTAGAAATCCTTCAAGTGGGTTGCTTAAAGGCGAGATGTACACCGGGGTTGGTGGAACTCGTTAAATTGGTTTGCAAGCTCTTCTCCCTTACTCTTTTACATTTATATACTGCACTTAATTGATTTGTGTTGATTGATTGTGGTTTGGATACTTAAGCTTGCTGGAATTAGTTAACTTTGAACATTGCATACCAAGTGTTTGATAAATTGTCTCAGCCACATCTACCTCTTGTTTTGCATTGTCTTTTGCATTATACTTGACTTCATGTTAACCCGGCGATAGCGTTTAAACTGTTCGTTTCCACCACCGGGTTGTTAATTGGCAAGCGCACCAATCGTTTGTAGTTTTCAAAATTTAGATATCGTTCCACTGGGATTGAAAGTCCAATAACAACAGTAATTTTCTATTTACTATGGTAAATGTGAAGAAAATTATAGACAAAAGAATGGTTTATATACAATTTATACAATATTCACAGGATAGCATGATTGAGTAGTTCATGAGCTAAAAAGAAAATAAAAATCTATCTAAAAAGTTGAGTTGCAATCTAGAATAGGTAAGATACTTGAGATAAACACAGATAAACAAATTATGTTGGAAATTGGATCCCTAATCTAGAATAACAATGAGGAACTCAAGACATGCATATTTAATCATCAAGTTTCATGTCATTGCAGCTTAAAATCATTATAACCGATCCCTCATGATATAAATTCTAAGAATTCACCATAAAGTCCGATCCCTCGTGAGCTTTCTCAGTAAAAACTTACATTAAGACCTGGCCTTATGACAACAATGGTTAATAACCCCTATAGAATTGAGATACCAAGGGTATTCCAGCTTTTACTTTCGTCAAAACAAGTTTCAATACGGCATGAATAATCATTCACCCGTTTGACATTCATACTAATAAAACAAGTTTCAATACACATGAAAATCATTCTCCCGTTTGACGTTCATATTAATAAAAGGTTGAAATACTAACATGGACTTGAATCATAAACATACAAAGGTCGAATTCACAACATTATACTCAATAGATTAGTTCACCAATTCCAACATAAACAAATTAGTTACACATAGTGAAAGTAAAAACAACACTTTCAGAGTTTGACATTACGAAGACAATAGGAACTTCACGATACAACGATCACAATACACCAAAACACACTCAAGTATCTAGAAAACTATTCTAGAACTACAACTCACAAAAGAAGTACTTAAAGTCGAGCACAAGAAGAGAAGTGAATGAGAATGGGATGGGATGGGATGGCTAGAATGGTGTTGGATGGCCCTATTTATAGGGCTGAGCAAGGGTGTTGACGCTACGCGTCAGTGTGACACTACGCGTCACACCCCTGACTCAGCCTCCATTAAACACTTGATAATGGCCACTTCAAATTATTAATTTGATCATGCCTAGCCACATGAACATGTTTCCACCGAGTTTTGGCCTTTCATGCTGAGTGGGGTGGCCCTTGGTGCTGAGTGGAGTGCCTATTATTGGGTCCAAGTGGAGTGGTTGGCCAAAGTGGAGGTGGAAACCACGTAGCACTGACGCTACATGTGGCTGTGACGCGTAACGTCAGCATCAAAAATAGCTGTTGATGCTACGCGTGGGATGAGGCTACGCGTCAGCTCCTCTAGTGTAATTTTCTCTTGATTTCTTAACTTTTTCACTGCAAAACTAGAGAAAATTGATCAAGGGCAGATTATTTCCAACAACATCCATTTATTGAATTTAAAGCCTAATTTTCAAACAAATTAAACTAATTTTTATAATTTTTGTGAAATTTTTATTAAAAGATTTATTGTAAATTTGAGGACTAACAAATACCCCCAACTTGAGACATTGCTCATCCTCGAGCAAGAGAGAAAAATAAAAAATAAAAATTTGAAATCAAATTTTTGAGTTAGTCTGAGAATTTACCACAAAAAGTAATTACATAATTTACCATTTTGAAATAATCAATTATAGACATCTAATATAACAAAGGTTTAATGATAAAATTCTTTACAATATTTTATTAACATACCAAGCATAATTTCAGGCTTACCTCTCCAAGTGTTTATCTCAATGCAATTGGTAACCTGTTTCACTCAATCAATCATAAAATCAAATGAATTTAATTTTGATTTTCATCTAATCAATGGTTGGTTATACAGAGTTAATTCAGAAATCACAAGGTCTTTTCACAGGTTGTAATGAGGCTTGGCTTACAAGAATCAATGGTTTTTCTTGGAATTCAAAAACCTGAAATCATAAAAGAGCATTTTATAACTTTTAGGCTTTCTCTTGGCCCAAACTTCTCATTTTCTTTTATTGATGAAAATAAATACCCCCAACTTGATTCTTTTTACTATTTTTGACTTTTCTTTTTCATACTTTATTTTCCTTTGAAAAAAATCAAGTTGCTTATTTTCATTCCCCATTTTTGTAAGAACACTAAAGATATTTTTCATTTATTTTAACTGCTCTTTTAATTAATCAAGTATAGGGAACGGTTATAACAAATTTAGGTTTTAAGGGTACCAAAGAATTTATTTTAGGCTCAAATTGGCTTTCAAAGGATAAAATAATTTTTACCAAGGTAAGCTGTTTGGCCCAAGGTTTCTTTTCACCAATAAATATGCCTTGATCATTTTCCTGAATTCTCTGTACAACAACACAAATCAAAGATTAAAGCAAAATCAATTCGAATGAAGTTATGTCGATTAAACCCTCAAGCGTTTAATAAGATCTCTCAACTCACCGGGTTTTTTTAAAATTTGCTTGATAGTTAATAAACTTATTGTAATTAAATTTATCAAAATTCCTAAGTTATAAAAGAATTAATAATTGATTTTACAAAATTAGTTTTATTATGTAAAAATGTTAAGTGAATAAATTAACTTACTAACAAAAATTTGATTATTTATTTAAAGATAAAATTTATATATATATATTTTTTGGATTATTTTTTGAATAGAATATGCAAAAACAAATAATTACGTAAAAACACACCACACATAATAAAATACCATAATATAAAGTGTAAATGTAAATATAAATATAAACTAAAAATAAACTGTACTGAAAGAAATACGAAGATGGCATCATCAATCCTCCATCTGATCATCATCCTCCTCCTCCTCATCATCCTCATCAGAGTTAGCCTGTGCGCCAGAAGATCCACCAGTCTCAGGGTAAGTAGGTAAATCACCAGGCTAAGCTACATTAGCTGCAAACTCAGCTGGTGTGACATATGGTGCTCCCTCTCCCTGCAACCTGTACTGATAAAATTCATCATGAAGATGAATATATGCTCTATGAGTAGCAGCCATCATCTGCATCATATGCTGATGCTCAAGTGAAATCCGGGCAAATCCCTGTGTGACAGCATCAGTAGATGAAGTCTGAACTGGTGGTCTCCTCCTTCTAGGTCTGGGCTGAGCCTCCTGCCCAGAGGTGGAAGCTCACACTGCTGCACAAAATAGTCTTTGTTCACTAGAACTTTAGGGACTCTCCCTGAAGAACTAGTGAATTCTGGTGAAGGTACAATGACTCCCTGCCTCCTCAGTAAGGCAGATATGATGAGAGGAAATGGAATGGGGCAATTCACTTTATACCCAAGGGTATAAAAGTGAATCTACCCAGATATAAGCTCAGCGATGTCAATGGTATCACCACTAAAAAAACACCTGTTAGCGACGGAAGGAATTGGTCGCTAATCCATGGAATGGCCGTCGCTAAAACCATTAGCGACGGCATCTCAGACGGGAAAGAGGACGTCGCTAAAACCCTCGTCGAAAACACATCAGCGACCACATACATGCTGTCGCTACAATATTGACGGCGTAAGGCCGTCGCTAAAATCGTCTCTGCCCCAATAACTCCAGCCGTCGCTAAGTATTGCCATACAGCGACCTCAAAACCCCGTCGCTACTAGCAGCCACCAGCGACCACAATAGACCGTCGCTATCTGTACTCATGTAGCGACCACTTAGGTCCATCGCTGTTTTTAACAATACAGCGACGACAGCATCCGTCGCTAGTGGTATTCATGTAGCGATGAGAAGATCCGTCGCTAGTGGTATTCATGTAGCGACGAGAGCATCCGTCGCTAGTGGTATTCATGTAGCGACGGTCCACTACCGTCGCTAACGGGAATTTTTAAATTTTTTTAAAATTGGTTCAGTATTATTAATGATCAAATAGGTTGAATTATTAATGATCGCTACAATAAGGCTTTTTGATTTTGAATGTAATTACCAATAAATATTGACATAATAAATAAAGAATGACAAAATAAATACTGAATGAAATATAACATAACTAAAAATCAAATATACAATGTGTATAAATAATAAAAATACAATCATGGTGGTGGGGGATCCTGGGGTGGTGGTGGGGGCGCCTGGGAAGTGGGGGGAGGTAGCCTCGCCATCAACTGCATCAGTAGCTCCTGCTACTGAGCAAGTTGCCGACGAGTCTCAACATGCTGCTCCTCGGCCCGCTGTCGGTTTGCCTCGGCCTTCTGTCGGTCCGCCTCGGCCCGCTCCAACAGCAACTGCCTCTGACGTCGCTCCTCCTGTAGCTCATCGTTCAGGTTTTGAATTACCTGAACGACCTCAGTCAGAAGACCAGAGGAAGACGAAGAGGAAGGGGTCTTCCCCTTTTTCGCCAGCTGCGTGCCGACGCCACCCAATCCAAATACCCTCCCTTTCTTGTTCACACCGCCAACAACCTCCATATAGATGGCGTTGTCGTCAGAACAAGATAGGGTGGGAGGAACCTCCCCTTCAGGAGTGGAAGCCACCAGGTCCGCCTCCTTCTCGGCCCTCCTGGCCTGATACGCCTCCTGTAAATTCAAAAACAACGATAGGATTAGTAAGCTGATTTGTAAATTATAAGCATGTGTCAGTTAAAAGTAAATACCGCTAGATCCGTAGTCTTCTGGTTTACCCATGCACCGGCTTTGTTCTTCTTGGTCATTTGCATGACCTCAAACAAAGAAGGCTCCCGGTGCTCCCTCTGCTCCTGTGGTGGACAAAAAACATTGAGATTATTATTTGTAAACATGTAAGACGAATCATAATAGAAATGTTTAACATAAATATACTTACAAATCTTTTCTTGTGCTCGAGGGTTGAAATGCTACCCCCAGTGTAAACCGAGGCTGCAGCATCGGCGGCTCTGTTGGCCCTGTTCCGAGCACTCGCCTGCTGGAACGGGACCCCGCCCCACTTCTGGACCATCCCGTCCCAATGGTCCTCCGGGATCCAACGAGGGCGCTCACCCTTGTCCCTCACCTTCCAAAGGGTACTCTTGATGATTTTGGAGGTCTTTGTGGCAAAGACCTTCCTAATCTCATCAATCATACCCTCCGCCCACTGGTAATCACGCTGTAAAATAAAATGAGAAATCAAAATTAATAACAGGTCTATTTTACAAATCAAGTCACAACAAATGAGCTAGGAACTTACCGAGAAGGTGTCAAACCACCTATCTTGCACAACCTTCCCAGCATCTGTCCAAGATATATATGGACCATCCCACTGGGCCTTCAAAACCTTAGTAATCGCTTTGGTAGTACGACTACTATCAACAAAGCTGTAATGACAACAATTATGTTAGGAGTAAAACAACACACAATCTAGGGAGACCCCCAAAATTTCGGCAGAGTCTCCCCTGTAAATGTAATATTTCCAAGTTTAAATAGTTACCCTGTTACAAACAGAAAAGTGCCCAGTACAATTCAATCTATACACGTACTAATTAAAGTAACATCCAATAAACCAAGAAGTCTTTCCACTAAAGTTTAATATAAAGTATCATACAAATAACATAAAAGTATTTGAGGTTTAGTCACTTACTCGTCTCCGGCCGGCACGGGTACCAACATGGGCAGAGGGGATGCCGGAGGTGGGGTCGCCTGATGGCCATGGTCCTCCAAGCCACCAGCTCCAGGACTCTGCTCTGGGATGGTCAGTCGGGGTGATGGGGTGGTCTGCAGTGGTGGTGGTGGTGGTGGAGTGGTCTGCTCTGGTGGTGGTGGTGGTGGTGATGGAGTGCTCTGCTGTAGTGATGATAGAGTAGTCTGCTGTCCTGGGGTGGGAGTCCCCTTCCTGGATGTTGGGGTCCTGGACCCACCACCCCTACTGAAAGGCAGTCGACGTCCCGTCATCTGTGGATAAAATCATGAAAAGAAAGGTTAGTCTCAGGATATATATAAACCTATGTAACATTTTGTTTAACGACTACATACTCTGTGTCTGTTTCAGTTTCAAATTCCCCCTCAGTTTCAGTGTCACTGTAGTTATCTGTGTGAACAAGTTCATCAGTATCCAAATCAGCCCTAGACCGTTTTGATCGAGAGACAAGGTCTTTATCAATGTGTTCACCCCCCGTAGTGGCGAGTGTCTCATCCATTATGACTGGATCAATGTTGAACAACAAATTGGCATCGTTGAGCTCGTGTGGTGCAAGCTGATAAGCGTCATCGACCTCCTCGGAGACATTGTCAGTGATCTGACTTCGGGCCTTGGCCTTGATTACTGCATACCAGTCCCGATGTCCTCCCGGGAAGTCGGTGTAATAAACCTGCTCAGCTTGTTGGGCAAAAATGAAGGGATCAAACCCTTTATATCTACCATTCTTCTTGACCTCAACTAAGCCGTAGTTGTTGTCAACCTTTGTTCCAACACCGATTGTGTTGTCGAACCAATCACATTTGAATAGAACAATATCTCTTCTTAGTCGTCCAGAGAACGAAACTTCAACAATCTCCGTCAGCACTCCATAAAAGTCTTCTTCCAACTGTCCGGCGGTGCCTTTAACACAAATCCCGTAGTTATGAGTGCGCATCCCTTCACTCCATTGAAGAATATTAAACTTGTAGCCATTTACGTAGTAAATAGGCCATTTTTTAACAGTTTTCACCGGCCCCCAAGAAAGGGCTTGGAGTAAAGAATCTTCAATATGGTTGTTAGGGTCTTGTATCTATGTACAACATAAAAAGTAGGTCATTGTTAGATAACGGGAGTTAGAAGCAAATAGGCTTAAAAACACTTGGTATACGGGTCTTACGTGTTGCGCGAACTAACCAACGAACTTGGATGACACCTCACTATGAATTTGGTCATCAGTTAAATCATTTTGCTCAAGTTTTAGCATATCTGTGTATAAGCTATTCAAGGAAACAAATTTAGATACTATAAAAGCTACGTTAAGAATGTATAATATAACTTCTATGACTTACTCAATAAAGGGTTCCACTTCTGGGCAATTTAGAAGAATGTACAAGTGAGCCGCCTTTCGATCTTTCTCATCAATGTAACATTTTGTGAGCCTGCCCCCCGGGTGACCAGGATAGTTGAAAATCGATGTTTGTTCATCAAACCCTGTGCGGCTGGCTACCCCAAGATTGCGGGGAATTCTACTCATTCTAGTTTCTATCTCCGTCGGAAAATAGAAAGAAGCAAAGGTTATCATTTCTTCGACTAAGTATGCCTCACAAATTGACGCTTCAACGCAGGCTTTGTTCGACACTTTATCTTTTAAAGAGCGTAAGAATCTTCAACATCATTAACAAGATAGTGTTAAGTTAGAAAATACTATTATAAGAAGTGTTTGCAAGGAAATTAAAGAGTTCACCAAGCATTCACCTTTCGAATGGATACATCCAACGATACTGCACTGGGCCACCAACCAAGGCCTCGTACGGTAGATGGATAGGCAAATGCTCCATGGAGTCAAAAAAACTTGGTGGGAAAATCTGCTCCAATTTCGCATTAGTCCCCGAGTACACAGAGATACGTACGGTATGAAACACCACACGCAGACATGCACCCTGGGGACAATACGAAACACCATAACCGAAATTTCAAATGAATATTCAACGTCTCAAATCATGACCAAATACAACATTGATGGGTTACGCCCTACTGGTTACAAATTCATACCAAACTGTCTAACCGGGACAATTCAAGATCCAACACAACACGGTACACCAACCGGTTGTTTTGAAACTTGAACAGGAATCTAATGGGTACACACATGACTAAACCCTACATTTTTAAATCATGAGTTTTATTTTTTAAGTTCCCTAAAACAGGGAGCCTGTCAAAATTTTGGCAGAGTCTCCCCTGTAAACTAGACATTTCCCACATTTACAAACCACCTGTTACATACAGAAAACTTCCCAGTATAGATAAACAAATATACCATACGCATTGTATATGATATTCAGAGTTATGAACACCAAATCATGTTATCAGTACATAAAATCAATGCCTAATGAGCTCTGCTCTCCACTAACAAACAACATTACACATGCATAAAGAATCATGTTATCAGCACACAAAACTAATGCCTAATGAGCTCTGCTCTCCACTAGCAAACAATATTACACATGCATTTTCAAATCATGTTATCAGCACACAAAACCAATGCCTAATGAGCTCTGCTCTCCACTAACAAACAATAATCCATATGCATACACATAATGACAAAGTCAGTGTTACAGGATTACCTCGAGGAAAAAAGTGAGGGAAGAATATAAAGCTGTCGACAAACGATCACAGACCACGCGTAACGTGTGCTAGTCTGCATGACAAACCAATAACTGGTTAGACGGTTACAAGTAGCAAGGAAACTAAACAAAGAGAGACACGTAAAGCAAATTATAGATTAAGTACATTGCAAGGAAACTAAACAAACAGATACAGTCGAAGCAAATTGTAATAACTCAATATTATATAAGGTCTATCCCACTCAATTGGAAAATTAATTACTAATAACTCAATATTATATAAGGTCTATCCCACTCAATTGGAAAATTAATTACTAATAACTCAATATTATATAAGGTCTATCCCAATCAATTCACCGGGCGTTATTTGCATATTAGAAGAAAAAAAAGGTCAAAAAGGTGAAGGTTTGAGCTATATTAAGAAGTGAGCAGAAGCAAACAGGGAAGTTTCCAAGGTTTTTAGACAGTAAAAGGAAAGAAAACAATGGTTTTGGAGTAGGAAAAGCCAAGGAAAACGAACATAAATTCTTCTTTTGGAGGGTACCTAAAATTCTGGTTCAATTATACAGAGCTTATTCTTCAATTTGATTCCTGGATTATTTTTGTTGGGGGTAGCCGCCAAAGCTAAAGTTAGTCAGAACTTCCATGCATTGGGGATAACTGCAAACCATGTATCATTGCGCCATTGTGTCCTCCACCTGGATTGGATGACGTGACAACAAGACTCTCTATTTCTCACTAGATTAAGAGATAATATCGCATATCTACTGAACCAATGTGACAAGTTGTGAGAGAAATTGCCTCGATACTAATACCAAGTGGGATACAAGAATCTTAGTTTCCTAAGTAGGGGAAGAGTTTTAATTATACTTAAAGAACATTCTTAGAAAACTTTTAAACATATCAAACACATTTTAAATTCTCCATAATTATGATTCCCGGGAAACAAGATTCTCAAGAAACATGATTACCAGGAATTTAAAAACATTTCCGATACCAAACACCCCCTAAAAGTCTGCATGAAGAGATAAATGAGCAAGGAACTTCGATAATTTAAAAGCACAATATCCAAAGTGAAGAACATCATGATAGCGCTTCGTAATGCTGAAAACTGACATTAGCAATAGCTTCATATAATGAATCAGATCAGATACAGCATCATCACCCCCTCTTAAGTTCAAATAAAGCAAGCAGAAAGGCAGAGACATTGACAGCAAATATAAGAAACACATAACAGTCACTCACACATAAAATGTAATGTTAAGTAATTGATTGTTTTTCCATTAGATACAGCCTAACATACCTTCTCCGAAAAGCAACATAGTTATTACCTTTCCATTCACGTGTTTGGTAATTTATGCTAATAAAACACACTTTGATTTCAATTTGTAATGTGATCATTTTGAACATTTCATCGAGGAAACGAAAATCTAGACTTTGTTGTCAGATTAAATCTATTTGCGCATTTCACATGCCTACCCTTTCATATAACTACAATATAGCCCTATCACAAGTTAAGAAAACACACAACCCTGTAAATAATACAACAATAACCTCATCACACATAAAATCTCCAACAGAACACAACATCAGACTTTGTTTTGCCGATCTTTCCCAAATTAGGTAGATCGATCTCCTCTAAAGCCAAAACAAACAGATTACACAGCACCAAATAGCATTCCAGAATTCCAAACTAATTAAATTTCCTCCATCAGCTAAAAAATTCCCTTAACCAGCAATTACACATATTAATTGAATTAGATTCTGATTTCCGTTAACTACAATTAATCAGAATCATCGTTGTTTTCATAAGCCGATCAATACTTTTCAACACATCCCAATCTCAATTGAAGTAAAATGAATTGAATCAAAACTGATGTTATTTTCAGAATCATGACTAACAATGTTATTTTCAACACATCCCAATCCCACTTGTGACAAGTTTGATACTGAACCAATGTGACAAGTATAAATCATGACTAACAATGTTATTTTCTATTGAAGCAAAACTGATGGGAATATAAAATCCTAACATGAACATCATGAATTTGTGAGGGATTTGGGGTTGATTATTGAATTAATTTGTGGCAAAATAAAGCAGCTCCAGCTCCAAAACCACGACTTTACTAATAACTAACTATCATCATTTTGCATTTACATAGGCAAACAGCACTTAACGTTTTGGTTATATATATAGCAAATAAGCAACCACAGATGTGGAACATACCTTGAAGGAGAGAGGGAGGAGCCACTACAGATGTGTTCTAAGAGGGAAGAGTTGTCGGAGACAACCTTTGAGTAGAGGGAGCTTCAAACGAGAGAGTGGGTGAGCCGGGGTGAGTGGAGGGAGCTTCAAACTGAGAGACGAGAGGGTGGGTGAGCCGGGGTGAGTGGAGGAAGCTTCAAACCGAGAGACGAGAGAGTGGGTGAGCCGGGGTGAGTGGAGGGAGCTTTGTGAGAGAGAGAAACTGAGTCAAGGGAAGAAGGTTTAGGGCTTAGAGGAGGCAGAGAAATAGGAGGGAGGCTTCGAGGACCACCGGATGGAAAAGGAGGGAGAGACGGAGGGAGTGTAAGGGATGACGGAGGTAGACGGAGATTGAGGGAGAGGGAGACGGCGGGGCTGAGAGAGGAAGAGGAACTTTAGGGAAATGACAGGGAGAGGGAAAGCTGTCGACTTAGATTAACATTTAGCGACGGTGACCTACCCGTCACTAATGACATCACTAATATAATGAGGAAAAACATTGCCGTCGCTACAGTTAAAAGTTATAGCGACGGAAAACGCCTCCGTCCCTAAATCCCTTTCTTAAAGTTAAAATAAGGGAGGGAAGGCCAAAAACAATAGCGACGCCTACCTCCTCTGTCACTATTCCCCAGAATGCTAGCGACGGCCACCTCCTCCGTCGCTAAGGTAAGGCCAAAACAATAGCGACGCCTACCTCCTCCGTCACTATTCCCCAGAATACTAGCGACGGAGGCAGTCACCGTCGCTAAAGCCCTTTCTTAAAGTTAAAATAATGGAGGGAAGGCCAAAAACATTAGCGACGTTCAAGTCCTCCGTCACTATTCCCCAGAATACTAGCGACGGCCAAAATATCCGTCACTATTACAAAAAATAGCTATTTGGCATCAACAAAAAGCTTTGGAGGGAAACGGCAAAAAAAAGGCGCTAAAGGATAGCGACCGTATTAGCGACGGTATTTGTAATTGTTAGCGACCGCTTCCTTATATGGTCGATAAAGTGGTCGCTAACATTTCAGATTGGTCCCTTTTCATGTAAGAGGTCGCTATTTCGGTCGCTACTTAGTGACGGGAATCGGTGGTCGCTAAGTCGGGGTAGCTGTTTAACCTTTTTTTAGTAGTGTATGGCCCTAGAGGATAGAAAAGAGAAGGCAACAATGCTCAACTGGAAGAGATGAAAGGTGGGTGACAAGAGTGATGTTATGAAGCATGAGGTGGGACCACGCCTGGGCTAGAGAGGTCAGCTGGGTCTTTATGAGGTTAGATGGACTCCTTCTAACCTTACTTAGGTTGAAAAAGATTCCATCTTTGCTCAAAAAATGAGCAACCTCCTCGAGGGAGTATCCTAACTCTCCCTCAGCAGCAATCTTGTTTCTGTTTTCCTTCCAGAAACAAGTATCATCCTCGAGAGTAGGCTCCCAAGGATTACCCAATAAGGTACTGATAGTGTCCCGGTCATATGAAATATGCCGGCCCCTCACCCAACTCGTCCGCTGTTGTTCTATACTCAGTGCGTCCTGGTGAGTCCTGAAGGCGTTCGCATAAAACTCCATCACTAAGATGGGATCCCCCTCAGTCGATAGAGAAAACAGGGGTCCCCATCTCCTCCTCTGGATTTCATCCTGCAGCTCAGGATAATCTCCAGCACTAAGATCCAATACTCTCTCCCACGTCAGCTTTTGGCCCTTAATCTGATGAAAGCGGGCCCATTTCGCATCAGTGCGAAATCTCGTAGGATCCCTCGGTCCTAACACCTCCTGTCCCTGAAGATCAGGATCCTCAGAGGTGGTGTCAGTATCCGTGGCCTTCCTCTGTCTTTTAGAGGGACCAGTAGTGGGAATGGATTTCCGTGCCATCTGTAAAAAGTAAAAATTTTAAAATTAAACACACATTAAAAAGTAAATCACACATTAACAATCATATAGAATCAACCAAATATTTACACAAAATTTGAAACACAAATATTTTTGGTTTTTCTAAAAATTAACAAAATAGACATGTAATTCACAAAATTCAAAACAACATATTTTTGTATTTTTGTGATTTATACAGAAAGTTAATATGCATATTTTTGGATTTTTAACAATAAAACAAAAATTCACACAAAATAATATGCATCAACAAATTTTATATTTTTAATTTTTATTAATGCAAGAAAGTATAACAAATACTAAAAAAGAAAATTTATTAATTTAAAAGAAAACAACAAACAAACCTCAAAATAGGCATACTGGAAAGATTTATTAAAAATAGAAAATAAATATATACATAAAACAGTACACATTACTCAAAAATTAAAAACAGAGGCTGACACTACACGTGGTGGGACGCTACGCATAAGCCTGTTCTGCCCACGCTACGCGTCAGTAGGACGCTACGCGTGGGCTTGCAGTTTATCCTCACGCTACGCGTCAGTGGGACGCTACGCGTGAGCTACGCAGAACAGAGAAAAATAGGGGTTGCACAGCAGCAACCCCTTTCCAAACCACATTATATCCATTCAATTCCTAATTCTAACAGCAATCAATTCTAATGGTCTTCTAATCCTAATCCTAACCATATTTATTTTTAAAAATCGAAAATTTAAAACCAAAACTAAAGAGAAAGGATTAGAATACTTACTTGTGATTCCTTGAGCAAATAGGATTGAGAAGGTTTGGAAGAGAGAAAAGGGGGTTTCGAAAATTTAGGTTTTGAAAACTAAGTGAGGCAGAGAGGAGATCTTAGGTTTTAAAACCTAAGATGGGCCTCTCTGGTTCAGTTTTAAAAACTGAACGTGGGCTTTGACGCTACGCATGGATGGGACGTTACGCATCGGGTCCAAAATTCAGAGTCCACGCTACGCGTCACAGTGGCGCTACGCGTGGGCTTCTGTTTTTTATTTTTCAAAATTTTGATTTTCAAAAACCTTTTCGTTTGAGTTTTAAACCCCTTTTCTTTTAAAAACATAATTCTAAAAATTTTTGTTTTGTTTTGTTTTGTTTTTTGTTTTTTTTGTTTTGTTTTTTTATATAATTAAAAATAACAAGAAAAGAATGGGTTGCCTCCCATTGAGCGCTAGATTTAATGTCTCCAGCTAGACATTACCTCTGATTAATTAGGTGGTCTCCCAATATTCATTGAGGAATCACCTGTCTTTTTCTTCCTCCTTCTTCTTTTCTGATGCTTGATTACCTGTCTTTCATCATTCAAGACATCGGTTAATTTAAAACAATTTAATTGATTGGGAAGAGATATACCTGATTTGGTTGAAGGGTAAACTTTTTCCTCATCATTTGTCCTAAGATGTTCATGAGCACTGAAGCTTACCTCTTCTTCATAAACCTTGACTACAACCATACTTTGATCAACATCTACTCTGATCCTTGCAGTCTTTATGAAAGGTCTTCCTAGGATTAGGGGGATCTCAGTATCCTCCTTCATATCTAGTACCACAAAGTCAACCTTGAAGTGGTACTTATCAACCTTTACCAATACATCTTCCACAATCCCAAAAGGCTTCTTGACAGAGCGATCCGCAAATTGTAATTCTGTTTTTGCTTCTTTTAGCTCATATTTACCAATGCGCTTTATTAAATCTAAGGGAATCAAATTGATGTTAGCCCCTAAATCTAATAACGCATTCCTGATATTGATATTTCCAATTGTTACAGGAATAGTGAAACTCCTCGGATCTTTACATTTTTTCAGGGTTATACAGTTTGTTTCTTGCTCTGTATTTACTTGCACATTTTTTTCTTTTTCATTTTTTTCTATTTTTTCACTTTCTTTCTCTTCCTCTTCTTTCTTTTTCTCACTCTTTTCTTTACAATCAATTTTTACAACATCAGAAGAAACAATATTACATTGTTCCCTTGGGTTTTGAGTGTTTGCAGTAAACCCAAAACTCTTTAATTCGGCTATTTCTTTTGCAAGCTGACCCATTTGTATGTCTGATGCTTTCCGGACAGCTTCATTTGTCTCCATAAACTGCAATAATTGTTGAATAGATTCCTCTATCCTTGTTAATCTTGCATTGTCAGTTTGTTGTTGCTTAAACTGATTGTTAGGAGGTCGGTTGGAAGGTCCAGTATCCTGTCTCCAGCCAATATTCTAATTTTGCCAACCCTGCAGGTAATTGTTAGGAAAAGAATTTCCATGATTGAAAGGAAAATTACCTAAGGGTGCTCTTTGATGGTTCATAAAATTGGCTTGCTCTTGCTCGTTTCCTCAGTAACCACATGGTTATTCTCCCATGCAGGGCATACATTGTTTAAGTTAAGCAGGGGGTGGTGATATTACTTGAGCAATTTGGAGTTTCTCCAATTGCTTGCTCATAACTTCAATTTGTTGGGTCAGTAATTTTTGCTGAGCCAACACCGCATCATTTACTCCCAATTCGAGCATTCCTAGCTTCCTTTATACATTACTTCTTTCATGCTTTGCTAGGCGGTCACTGATAGCCATTGATTCCAATATTTCTATGGCTTCCTCCACAGTCTTGTTCATTAAAGAACTACCTGCACAAGCATCTAACATCATCTTGAACTGAGGCAATAAACCATGGTAAACGATTCTTACCTTTTCGGCATCATTCAGGTTGTGGTTTGGACACTTTCTCAAGAGTGCCTTGAATCGTTCCTATGTCTCCCCTAGTGATTCATCATTATTTTGAGAAAAAGAATGTATAGTTGTCATTGCTTCAAAATATTTCGAAGGAGAATAAAATCTTTCCAAAAATTTTCTTTCAACATCGGACCAATTTGTAAAACTACCCGGTGGACAAGATTTAAATCATTCTTTTGCTTTACCAATCAATGAAAAAGGAAAAAGTCTCATGTAAACAGACTCTTCTTGATTGGGTTCAAAACCAATTATGCTGCATAACTCATAAAAAATAGTTAAATGTTCATATGGTTCTTCATGATTTAAACCAACAAATTGATTGTTTTGAATAATATTTAAAGTAGCAGGTTTAATCTCCACTGGTACAACAGGTCCTTGAAACATTCCCGAAACTCGGGGTGGACCATTAATAGCAGCAAACTGTCCCAATGTTCTCCTTTCAGCAGCCATATTTGAATTTTCAAAATTTTTAGAAGTAGAAGAAGATTTAGTTTGTGTTTTAGATTTCAAAGACTTGATTTTCTTTACAAACTTTTCTATCCCAGGATCAAAATAAATTTTACCTGTGGTAGATCGAGTTTGCATACACAAACTAGACAAATAAAGTTAGTGTAACAAAAAGTAAAAGTAAATAAAAAATATTTACTACGGTAATTAAAAATTTACTGTTTTACTGAAACAATTCAATCCCCGGCGACGGCGCCAGAAAACTTGTTAACCCGACGATAGCGTCTGAACCGTTCGTTTCCACCACCGGGTTGTTAATTGGCAAGCGCACCAATCGTTTGTAGTTTTCAAAATTTAGATATCGTTCCACTAGGATTAAAAGTCCAATAACAACAGTAATTTTCTATTTACTATGGTGAATGTGAAGAAAATTATAGACAAAAGAATGATTTATATACAATTTATACAATATTCACAGGATAGCATGATTGAGTAGTTCATGAGCTAAAAAGAAAATAAAAATCTATCTAAAAAGTTGAGTTGCAATCTAGAATAGGTAAGATACTTGAGATAAACACAGATAAACAAATTATGTTGGAAATTGGATCCGTAATCTAGAATAACAATGAGGAACTCAAGACATGCATATTTAATCATCAAGTTTCATGTCATTGCAGCTTAAAATCATTATAACCGATCCCTCATGATATAAATTCTAAGAATTCACCGTAAAGTCCGATCCCTCGTGAGCTTTCTCAGTAAAAACTTACATTAAGACCTGGCCTTATGGCAACAATGGTTAACAACCCCTATAGAATTGAGATACCAAGGGTATTCCAGCTTTTACTTTCGTCAAAACAAGTTTCAATACGGCATGAATAATCATTCTCCTGTTTGACATTCATACTAATAAAACAAGTTTCAATACACATAAAAATCATTCTCCCGTTTGACGTTCATATTAATAAAAGGTTGAAATACTAACATGGACTTGAATCATAAACATACAGAGGTCGAATTCACAACATTATACTCAATAGATTAGTTCACCAATTCCAACATAAACAAATTAGTTACACATGGTGAAAGTAAAAACAACACTTTCAGAGTTTGACATTACGAAGACAATAGGAACTTCACGATACAACGATCACAATACACCAAAACACACTCAAGTATCTAGAAAACTATTCTAGAACTACAACTCACAAAAGAAGTACTCAAAGTCGAGCACAAGAAGAGAAGTGAATGAGAATGGGATGGGATGGGATGGCTAGAATGGTGTTGGATGGCCCTATTTATAGGGCTGAGCAAGGGTGTATTTATAGGGCTGAGCAAGGGTGCTGACGCTACGCGTCAGTGTGACGCTACGCGTCACACCCCTGACTCAGCCTCCATTAAACACTTGATAATGGCCACTTCAAATTATTAAATTTGATCATACCTGGCCACATGAACATGTTTCCACTGAGTTTTGGCCTTTCATGCTGAGTGGGGTGGCCCTTGGTGCTGAGTGGAGTGCCCATTATTGGGTCCAAGTGGAGTGGTTGGCTAAAGTGGAGGTGGAGACCACGCAGCACTGACGCTACGCGTGGCTGTGACGTGTAGCGTCAGCATCAAAAATAGCTGCTGATGCTACGCGTGGGACGAGGCTACGCGTTAGCTCCTCCAGTGTAATTTTCTCTTGATTTCTTAACTTTTTCACTACAAAACTAGAGAAAATTGATCAAGGGCAGATTATTTCCAACAACATCCATTTATTGAATTCAAAGCCTAATTTTCTAACAAATTAAACTAATTTTTATAATTTTTGTGAAATTTTTATTAAAAGATTTATTGTACATTTGAGGACTAAGACTTCACTTGCATAATTTTTAAACTTGTGATAAAAGAACTAATTTCAAAGGCATTCCAAGTAAAGTTTTAAAAACTCAATTCACCCCCCTCTTGAGTATTGAGGCCACTTGAATAATAAGTGGTATCAGAGCTTGACTCTTGGTAGATCAAGCTTAACAGCTTCAAGAGAAAAGATGGCCTCAAGTTCTCTAAACCTTTTTCCCGAGGGTGGTGCCATAAATAGACCTCTCGCTTTCAATGGTGAGGGCTATGCTTTTTGGAAAGCAAGAATGAAAATTTTTGTGCAATCAATTGACTTGAAAGTATGGAATGCTATTGAAAATGGTCCTTTTGTACCTATGCATACTGTTAATGATAAACAAGTTGAAAAACCTATGGATGAGTGGACTAGTGAGGAAGAGAAGAAAGTACAATATAATTACAAAGCCAAAAATCTTATCACTTCAGCCTTAGGTCCCGATGAGTTCTTTAGAATAATTACATGTAATTCTGCTAAGGAAATGTGGGATACCCTTCAAGTAACTCATGAAGGAACTAGCGATGTTAAGGACTCTAAGATTAGTACTTTAACCAGTCAATATGAAAGTTTTAGAATGAATTCCAATGAAACAATTTTAGAACTTCAAAAGAGATTTACTTTGATTATTAATCATATACACTTGGTAAATCTTATACTAACAAGGAACTTATCCACAAAGTTCTAAAAAGTCTTACTAGCGAATGGCAACCTCTTGTTACGGCCATTAAGCAATCTCCCAATATAAATGATATGTCTCTTGCCAGTTTGTTCGGTAAACTCCAAGAACAAGAACAAGTATTGAAAGACTTGAAACAAGCGGAGGAAGAAGAAAAAGTCTCTAAGAAGAAAGGCCTAGCTCTCAAGGCCACCTCCACACATGAAGAAGAATCTTGTAGTGACCTTGATGATGAGGAGGAATTTGGATTGTTTGTGAAAAGATTCGGAAAGTTCATGAAAAATAAACGATTCCAAAAGAACTTCAAACCTTAAGGTAAGAAACCTATTCCCAATGAATCATCTTCTTCACCCAATTGTTTCGAATATGGCAAGGAAGGGCACTTCAAGGCGGATTGCCCATATCTCAAGAAGAAAGGCAAGGAGAAAAGAGGAAGAAGAAGAGCTTACATTGCATGGGATGAAAATGATATAAGTAGCTCCGATGATTCAGACAATGAAGAAGCAAATCTCCGTTTAATGGCCAATCACTCTGAAGAGGAAAATGAGGTAAGTCTCCATGACCTAGATAAAGAAGAATTGCTTGATGCTTTTAATGAATTGTATGATAAATTTACAAAAGTCTCTAATAGGCTTAAATTGTCTAGAAAAACAAGCGACACTCTAGAAATGCATCTTATGGAAGTTTACAAAGAAAATGAATGTTTAAAAGAAGAGTTAGAAAATGTCCAAGCATGCTCTAAGAGTAAACCTTGTGAATTTGCTAAGAAATGCATTGATCTAGAAGAGAAGGTCCTAGACTTAAACAAAACCTTAGAGAGATTCACTAATGGTAGGGATAATTTAGATGCACTTCTTGGAAAATAACGTTGCATGTTTAATAAAACCGGATTAGGATATAATCAAGGATCACATGCTTGCAAGAAAGAAAACATTATAAAAGTTTCTTTGTACCACCTAGTAAATCATCTACACCTTTCATGAAATGTAACTATTGTGGCTTCAAAGGACATAATGCATCAAATTGTAATGTTAGAAAACTAGGACCAAAGTTTGTGAGAAAAGTATGGGTTCCTAAAGGAACATTACCACAAGCTAACATTAAAGGACCCAACATACAATGGGTACCTAGTTCTCTAAATTAATCTTGTTTTATAGGTATGCTTCAAGGCAAGCAACACTCATTGGTATTTGGATAGTGGGTGTTCAAAACACATGACGGGAGACAAAAGTAAGTTCATATCATTTACTCCACGAAATAAAGGATTCGTTACTTATGGAGATAACACGAAGGGAAGAATACTAGGAATCGGAAATATCGGTAAAAACTCTTCCACTTCTATAAACGATGTATTATATGTTGAAGGACTTAAACATAACTTGCTTAGTATTAGTCAATTAAGTGATAAAGGCTATAAAATTGTCTTTGAATCAAATGGTTGCATAATTGAAAATAAGCTAAACAAGGAAATAAAATTCGTTGGTCAAAGAGTTGATAATATTTATATGATTAATCTTGATTGTCTTGCTTCAAATGATGTGCAATGCTTTATAACTAAAGAGGATGAATCATGGCTATGGCATAAAAGAATTGCTCACATTCATATAGACCATTTAAATAAACTCATTTTGAAAGATTTAGTAATTGGTTTACCAAAATTGAAGTTCGAAAATAAATTTTGTGACGCATGTCAAAAGGGAAAACAAGTAAAGGTTTCTTTTCAAGCGAAAAATGTTGTTTCAACAAATAGACCTTTACAGCTTTTGCATATGGATTTATTTGGACCTTCAAAAATTAAGAGTTTTGGTGGAAACTATTATGGTCTTGTGATTGTGGATGATTATTCTAGATATACATGGACTCTGTTTCTTACTCATAAACATGAAGCATATCATGCATTTAAGAAACTTGCCAAGATCATCCAAAACGAACAAAACTTAAAAATAGCATCCATTCAAATTGATCATGGGGGAGAATTTGAAAATTAATCTTTTGAAAAATTTTGTGAAAAATTTGGTATTGATCATAATTTTTCGGCTCCAAGAACTCCACAACAAAATGGAGTAGTTGAAAGGAAAAATCCATCTTTAGCGGAGCTCGCAAGAACTATGTTAAGTGAAAGTAACATTTCAAAACATTTTTGGGCCGATACGGTAAATACTGCTTGCCATGTTATGAACCGATGCTTGATAAGGCCGATATTAAAGAAACCCCTATGAACTTTATAAAGGAAGAAAACCAAATATTTCTTATTTTCATATATTTGGATGCAAATGTTTTGTGTTAAACAATGGAAAGGATAATCTCGGCAAATTTGATGCAAAAGCTGATGAAGCAATTTTCTTAGGTTATTCATCTACTAGTAAAGCATATCGACTCTTTAACAAACGAACATGTACAATTAAAGAGTCTATACATGTCAAATTTGATGAACTTAACCAAAATCCCCCGAGAAAGGAAATTGATGATCTTGTAGGTACCTTCCAAGAAATGAACTTGGAAGATGAAGAAGGAAATAAAAATAAAGGAGATACAACACAAAATGAAGAACCTCAACAAAAGGAATGGATCACCTTAAAGAATCACCCCTTGGACAATATCATAGGTGAAATAACAAAAAGTGTAAGTACTCGAAACGCTATTAGAAATGCATGTAATCATTTAGCCTTTGTATCACAAATAGAACCCAAATGCATTGATGAAGCTATTATTGATGAACATTAGATGTTGGCCATACAAGAAGAATTGAATCAATTTGAAAGAAATGAAGTTTGGGAATTAGTGCCAAGACCCAATGATCACCAAATAATAGGAACAAAATGGGTGTTTAGGAATAAACTAGATGAGAATGGCATAATTACTAGGAATAAAGCTAGGCTAGTAGCTAAAGGTTATAATCAAGAAGAAGGAATTGATTATGAAGAAACATATGCACCCGTAGCTAGGCTAGAAGCCATTAGACTACTATTAGCCTTTGCTTGTTGTGGGGACTTTAAATTGTACCAAATGGATGTCAAGAGTGCTTTCTTGAATGGTTATATTCAAGAGGAAGTGTATGTTGATCAACCTCCAGGTTTTGAAAATTACAAATTTCCCAAACATGTTTTCAAACTAAAGAAAGCCTTGTATGGCTTAAAACAAGCTCCAAGAGCTTGGTATGAAAGATTGAGCAAATTTCTTTTAGAAAACAACTTTGAAAGAGGAAAGGTTGACACAACATTATTCATTAAGCACAAGAAGAATGATATACTATTAGTGCAAGTATATGTTGATGATATAATCTTTGGTGCTACTAATGAGTCAATGTGCAAGGAGTTTGCTAAGTTAATGCAGGAAGAATTTGAGATGTCCATGATGGGGGAACTTACTTTCTTCCTTGGACTACAAATCAAGCAAACTAATGAAGGCACATTCATTAGTCAATCAAAGTACTGCAAGGAATTGCTTAGGAAATTCAACATGGACAAGGCAAACGACATTGCCACACCAATGGGCACTTCATGCTATTTGGACAAGGATGAGAAGGGTAAGGATGTTGAACTCACAAAATATAGAGGTATGATTAGATCCTTACTTTACTTAACCGCTAGTAGACCGGATATCATATTTGCTGTTTGTATGTGTGCAAGTTATCAAGCATGCCCAAAAGAATCACACCTAACTGCAGTAAAAAGGATAATGAAATATCTTGTGGGAACTCAAAATGTCGGATTATGGTACCCCAAAGGGGTTGAATGCACTTTAGTTGGATACTCTAACTCTAATTTTGCAGGATGCAAGCTTGATAGAAAGAGCACTAGTAGAACATGTCACTTGCTTGGTAGTTCTCTTGTATCTTGGCATTGCAAGGAACAAGTGAGTGTTGCATTATCAATAGCTGAGGCAGAATATGTTGCAGCTGGTAGTTGTTGTACTCAAATCCTTTGGATGAGACAACAACTTCTAGATTTTGGTGTTATATTAGATCATGTGCCTCTAAAATATGATAACACAAGTGCTATTAATATTTCAAAGAATCCTGTAATGCATTCACGAACCAAACATATTGAAATTCGACATCATTTCATTAGGGATCATGTATTGAAGGGTGATTGTGTGATTGAACATGTTGAAACTACTAAACAACTTGCAGATATATTCACCAAACCATTAGCAAAAGAACAATTCATTCATATTAGAAGAGAATTAGGAATTTTAGATATCTCAAATTGTGTTTGAATGCTTAATCTACAGTGTGCTTACTTGATTTATGTGATAAATGATCTGTAATGTTATTATTGATAATGATTATATGTATGATGTAATTTATAAATGCTGAGCATGAATCATTAGCCTCATTCTTAATCAAATAGATGATGCTCATAAGTGTTTGATTGAAAAAGAAGGTAAAGGGACTCTCAAAATAGAAGATCTCAATGACCCCAAATGTTACCTTACCTGTACGAATCGATTCATGCCCCTGAAACCCAGAATTCTTTCAAGACAGCAAGTTGTGAATCGATTCACACGAATGTATGAATCGATTCATGCTCCTGGAACTAAATTTTTTCACAAACAGCAAGTTGTGAATCGATTCATATGTATCTATGAATCGATTCATGTATGAAAATATGCATAAATATGACAGTTTCAGAATCAGTTCTCAAAAGCCATTCAAACCCCCCAACTTCTTTTCTCCTCCTTCTCTCTAAAAACTGTTCTGTCTCTCTAAAACTCATCATCTATCCCATGGCTTCTTCATCTCATCCTAGAAAGAAACAAAGAGCCAACATTGCAGGGTCCTCGACACCTCAACATTCCAATCTTATCAGATTATTCTCCACCCAAAAGGAATTGGAAACTTACTTGGAGACTTTTTCTAAAAAACTCCTCATTCCATCACATTGGTTAGATCTTCCCTACTTTGAATCTTCCAACCTTCCTCTACTTGACACTCTCAACAACCATCATCTAATTGGATTTCTCACACTTGAATCCACCTATATCTATCCCGAATTGATCCGTGCTTTCTACTCCACTTTACGCATACAAGATGCTCGATACATTGCCAAAGTGAAAGGTGTCACCATTGTTCTTGATGATGAAGCAATGAATAAGGTTGGCAAACTTCCTATTAACAATGCACCATTCTCTGGCAAAGAACCATCTCTAACATGGAACTTCAGCCCCCTTGAAGCAAGGACATTCTTCAATCTTCCCGCTTCCACCACAAGCACCGTTGGCACACTTCACGTTGACCATCGCCTACTCTATTACTTCATGGTAAAGATCCTTCTACCCTTAGGAAGCAACAATGCTAGAGTGAATGATACTTAAATTCTTCTTATGTGGGCAATCCTAAACAACAAAGAAATTAACTGGATAAACATCATAAGGAACCACATGCTAGAAGCAAGAAATCTCACTCGCCTTCCATATGCTATTTTTGTGACCAAACTCCTTCGTCACTTCAAGGTGAATCTCACAAATGAAGTAAAAGAATCTATTGGAAGCAAAGGACTTCTTGGCCAAACCCACCTCAACAAAATGGGCATCATTGAAAGGTTGGAATATGGGAAATCCTTCGCCATCCACACATAGCTACTCATGAAGAAAATGCTGATGCTCCTCCTCCTCCTGCACCTGCTGCTCCCTATGATGACCTATTTGCACGCCTTACTGCATACATGGATCGTCGTTTTGATGACATGGAAGCACGCATTAACACCCGCCTTGATACACTTGAAGCCAACATGGAGGAACGTTACACTGAATTGGCTACTCAAATCTCTAGCCTGAAATTCCCTCAGCCTTAGATAGCCTTATTTTCTGCTTGTTTTTGCTTGACTTTGACATGGTTTAATGTTATCCTGATTATGACTTTCTTGCCCTTCTATGGCATTGTTTTTATTCTGCTTGGATTTCATTGCTTAAACCTTATGGTTGTTATTTCTTAATTATGCAATGCTTATTTATCCTTTTCCTATAGCTTATATTGTTTTTGATAATGACAAAGGGGGAGAGAAAAAGGAACATTTATGCACTTGTTTATAATTGATAAATCATAACACAAAGAAGGAAAGAAGTATGAATGCTTATGCATACTACTCAAAAACAAAGGGGGAGATAGACTCTGTTTCACAATTTACAATTATATAACAAGCGTTCTCCTATTCTTTTACTATATAAACTACTCATTGATACTAACACCCCAAGAGATGCCATTAGTTGTCATCATCAAAAAGGGGGAGAATGTATTTGAATGTGTAAAACATGTTTTGATAATGACAAATGCACATGAACTTGAAAAGCTCCACAATATCAAAAACAAGTGCAAAGAACAAAAAGAACACAAGAAAAATATGGAATCCAAAGACAAAACCAAGAAACGATGAAGGACACGCTCCCAAATGATCAAAGAATCAAGAACGCAATGCATGAAGATAAAGGAAAGGATCCGTGAAGCAAATGAATCAAGAAAGCATCAAAAATCATGGAAAATCAAAAACAGCAATGCATGAATCGATTCATGAAAAGCATGAATCAATTCATAGACGGAAGTCCCAAAAACACAAAACAGCAAGTCATGAATCGATTCACACTAATCATGAATCGATTCACATGAGTTCAAAATTCAATATACCCAAAACAGCAAGTTATGAATCGATTCGTAAACATATAAATCGATTCACATAGTGGGAAATATCACTAAAAAGATAGATTTAAGTTGGAAGCAAGCACCCAAAACCCACTACACACAGAGACAAGCTGGAACCATTATTTGCAACGGCTAGGAGGACTTTGCGACAGCTTCAAAGCTCTATAAATTGCTCTCTAACTTAAGCACAAATACAACATAAGAGGCAATCATCCTTTACCTTCATTTGTGCTTAGTGAGTCTATTCTTTTGTATACTCTGAAATCTTAAGCTTAGAATTTGTATATCCTCTCATCTTGAGAGTTGGAATTTGAGTGAGCTTTCATTTGTACATCTACTCTATTGAGAGAGTTATTTGCTTGTAAACACTACACCAAACACAAAGGTTTTCACTCTAGGTTGAGTGGTCATAAAGGTTGGGGTTCAACCTTTGGGTATTGAGAGTTTGAGAGATTGGGTGGGTTACCCTTGTGCTAGTGAGGATTGAGTTCTTAAGTGTAGGACACTAGGAAGCTGCAATTACTCATAGCTTGTAATCTCTAAACTTCAATAGTGGAAATCCTTCAAGTGGGTTGCTTAAAGGCGAGACGTACACCGGGGTTGGTGGAACTCATTAAATTGGTTTGCAAGCTCTTCTCCCTTACTCTTTTACATTTATATACTGCACTTAATTGATTTGTGTTGATTGATTGTGGTTTGGATACTTAAGCTTGCTTGAATTAGTTAACTTTAAACATTGCATACCAAGTGTTTGATAAATTGTCTCAGCCATATCTACCTCTTATTTTGCATTGTCTTTTGCATTATACTTGACTTCACTTGCATAATTTCTAAACTTGTGATAAAAGAACTAATTTCAAAGGCATTCCAAGTAAAGTTTTAAAAACTCAATTCACCCCCCCTCTTGAGTATTGAGGCCACTTGAATAACACGTTTATCACCCTATGCGGAAACTTTTAATATAAAGTGATGTCCTCCGATTTAAAAAATGTTGGGGAACCCTACCAAAGGGCAATGATGACCCTCTTTCATTACATGATACACAAGGAGATAGAAGTCTATGTGGACGATATCATCGCTAAGTCCAGAATATAGGAAGGACATATCAATAATTTGAGGAAGATTTTCGAGCGGCTATGGAAGTTTAGGCTCAGGCTGAACCCAACCAAGCATACTTTTGGCGTAAGATCAGGCAAACTACTAGAATTTGTGGTAAGTGAAAGAAGGATAGAAGTTAATCTTGACAAGGTCAAGGAAATTCTTGAAATACCACCTTTCTGTATGGAAAAGGAAGTCCGGAGGTTCCTGGAAAGGGTGAAGTACATTTCCTGGTTCATCTCACAACTAACGGTGACTTACGAGCCGATCTTTAAGTTGCTCCATAAGAACTAACCGGGGCGATGGAATAAGGAAATTCAGACAACCTTTGAGAGGATAAAGCAATACCTACAGGAACCACCGATCGTGGTACCTCTAAACCTCGGAAGGCCGCTTATCTTCTATCTAACTGTGTTGCATGAGTCCATGGATTGTGTGTTAGGACAACATGATAAGACTTAGGAGAAAGAACACGCCATTTACTACCCGAGTAAGAAGTCCACTAAGTGCAAAACAAGATATTCCACACTATAATGAACGTGTTACGCGTTAGCATGGGCAGCCCAATGTTTGAGGCAGGTATATGCTACATCACACCACTTGGCTGGTGTCCAAAATGGACCCAGTCAAGCACATATTTGAAAAGCCCGCCCATGCAATTCAAAAGGCCATGAGAGGAAGTTATCTAGCAGATTACTTGGCGCACCAACTCATGAGTGACTACCAACCCATACAATTCAAGTTCCCAGATGAGGATATCTTGGCGTTGTTTAATGAAGAAGATATCTGAAAAGACAAATAGGTCTTAAAGTTTGACGAAGCTTCTAATACGCTAAGGTATGGAATCGAGGCTGTTCTGATTTCACCAGATAAAAAGTTTATCCCTATTTGTGCCAGACTATGTTTTGACTATACTAATAACATCGTTAAATATGAGGCTGCTCTATGGGGATTCAGGTGACACTAGATGCAAAAATAAAGTCGTTAGAAGTTTATGGGGATTCTGCTTTGGTTATTCACCAATTGAAAGGCAAACAAGAGACTAAGGACAGTAAGTTAATTCCTCATCACTCTTAAAGAAAAGAGCTAATCAAGGAGTTTCATAACATCTTTCACCATGTTCTCTGGAATGACAATTAAATGGTCGATACCTTGGCCATTCTAGCATCAATCTTTAAAGTGAGCAACGACTACGACATGTTCTTCATTAAGATAGAAAAAACACGACAAGCTCGTATACTGCTAAGTAATAGAGGGGGAGTCAGACGGGAAATCGTGGTACCATAATATCAAAAGATATATCTAGAGTCAGGACTACCTAGAGGGTGCCACAGAGAATGATAAAATAACCCCAAGATGGCTAGCCATGAGTTTCTTTTTGAATGGTGATGTGCTATACAAAAGGAATCATGACTCTGTCCTCCTTCCTCGTGTCGATGTTGTCGAGGTAAGCAAGATCATGGTGGATGTTCATGAAGGATCCTTTGGAACCCATGCCAATGGGCATGCCATGAGAAAGAAGATCTTAAGGGTCGGGTATTATTGGATGACCATGGATGCTGATTTCTTTGGCTATGTTCAGAAGTGTCAAAAGTGTCAGACGTATGCTAACAATTTTCACATACTCCTGTCACCTCTAAACGTTTTATTAGGACCATGGCCTTTCTCAATGTGGGGCATGGACGTCATTGGGCTCGTCGAGCCAAAAGCCTCAAATGACCATCACTTTATCTTAGTTGCCATTGACTATTTCACCAAGTGGGTGGAAGCAGCTTCCCACGCCAATATAATAAAAAGTGTAATAGTTAGATTCATCAAACGAGAGCTATACTGATATAGCTTACCAAGTCAGATCATTATTGATAATGGAACGAATCTAAACAACAAGATGATGATAGAATTATGTGAAAACTTTAAAATTCGCCACCACAATTCCTCCCTTTATCGGCCAAAGATGAATGAGGCAATTGAAACATAAAATAGGAACATCAAGAAGATTGTTCAAAAAATGGTTGTAACTTACAAAGATTGGAGCGAGATGTTCCCTTTTGCTTTGCACAAGTATCACACCTTCATCTGAACTTCGACAAGAGCAACCTCGTTCTTTTTAGTGTATGGCATGGAAGAAGTTGTATCCATCGAGGTGGAAATTTCATCCCTTAAGGTGATCATGGAGGCAAAGTTGGAAGAAGTCAAATGGGTTCAAGCTCAACATGACCAACTAAACCTGATAGATAGGAAGAGACTAACCGCCCTCTGTCGCAGGCAATTGTATCAGAGACATATAAAAAAGGCATATAAAAAGAAAGTACAACCTCAACAATTTCAAGAAGAGGATTTGGTCCTCAAGAAAATTCTACCAATCTGAAAGGATCACCGGGGTAAGTGGACATCTAATTATGAAGGGTCATATGTCATAAAAAAGGCCTTTTCTGGTATAGCCTTGGTACTAACCAATATGGACGGGGATGACCTGTCGATGTCCATAAATACAGATGTGATGAAGAAATACTTTGCCTATAAAACAAAACAAAAATAGAAAATAAAAAATGACGCTCGCTAGGCTGAAAACCTAAAAAGGTGGCCTAGGCAAAAGTTGGAGTGACCCGGTGAGTCGAAAACCTAAAAAGATGGCTCAGGAAAAAATTAGGGTCAAGATTCTAACAACATGATTGAAACCTCTCATGTAAACAGTACAAGACCAAGCTGAGACACATGGACAACAGTTGAACCAACTTCTCAAAAGCAGAGTCAAAGGGTGAGCTCTGAGTCGTAATGTGGGATTTGGATGCAAATGTTCTTGGGGATTCACATGAGGGTCTGTGAACCTTTCCTGCTTCCCCCCATTGTTGACCATTCTATTTAACTACACTTGTTTCTTTTGCTTTTCTTGTTTTTCTCTCTATGCAGCTGCTTGATATACATGAATAAAATGTGATCTGACCGGTGGCCGAGTTATAAAGTATGCCACGTGCAACCGATGTCAAAAGTATTCCTCTCACTCTCTTATTTTACACCGTCCCAATGAATGTCCAATATTGTACACATAGGTTCAGTGGGAATCCTGTGTTTTTCTCATTAAGATAAAATATTGAGTCAATTCCAACCGTAGTAGTTGAGACACATTGGGGGTGTACCTATAAAAGGGACTCTGATGCTTAAGTCAATACAACTGTTATGGGAAAATAAAAGGGTTACAGGGGTAGTTAAGTGTAGTAAATGATGTAACTATATTGAATTAATGAATGAGTTATATTTATAGAACTTCCCGAAGTACAGGTGGTGATTTGACCCTCCTGATAATGAATAGTGGCTCCATTCTTTTGTAAGAGCAAGTTGTCCACTTGCGTCAGAATCAGTTTTAGATGGCAGCTTTTTTGACCGGGGTCATGCTCACAAATCAGTACTGAGAATTGATGATTACTTCGGTTCTAGTGTCCTCGTCCGTTGTTAAATTCATTTTATCTTAGTATTTATTATCTCTCCACAATAACCGGTGTCGCTTACCTTTAGGGCCGGTATACACACCGGATCAAAATGTTACCCTTTTCAATATGTGTTTATATTATGGAGTTCACAGATGTGATAAAAGATATGCTTTTCCTTGAAAAGTAAAATGAGACAATAACAACCTTTTAAATTCGTGAGGGCAAGATGCTCATGTTACTCAACCTCACCTCAAGCAAGCATCATAAGGACTGAATCAAGTATATATGCGCTCTGAAACTAGGGTTCCTTTGTTCTTTCCGTTTCGTTCATGGGTCACCCCATGTTACATTCCTTACCTTTTTCTATAAGTGGTTGTGGCAGACAATCATGTCAGGTCCCGACGCCTCAATGGCCAAAGCCGACAATCTCTTAAATTTTCTTGTCGCCAAAGCTTGCATTAAATTTCCTTATTGCTAAAGCTGAAACCTTTTAAATTCCTTATGTTTGAAGATGACATTCTTTAAATTTTTTGGTCGTTAGAGTTGGCATCTTTTAAAATTTCTTGTCGCCAAAGCTGACAACCTTTTTTAAATTTCTTGTCACGAAAGATAGCATTCTTTAAATTTTTTTTATTGCCAAAGCTGACACTGCTTAAATTTCCTTCATCGCCAAAGATGACATTCTTTTAAATTCCTTGTCACCAAAGTTGACATTCTTTAAATCCCTTGACAACAAACTGACATCATTTTAGTTTCATTGTCGCCAAAGCTGACATCTTTTTCATTCTTTTGTCGCCATAAATTTCAAGAATTCGGTCTAATGAGCCTAGTTGCAATGTTCACATCCTTACTTCCTTTCTATGACAATAACATGAATAAGCCATTCATATTCCTGCAGAAAAAAAGTATAGAAGGGTAACTCTAAACACTATTTTTTGTCCAGTACTCTTTTTATTTATTTTATTTTATTTTATTTTCATATATTATTATTATTATTTATTTTATCTTATCTTATTTTCATTTCATTTCTTTCTTTTGTTTTCCTTTCTCCTTTCTTTCCCTTTCAACGTTTCTCGACCCTTTCACCTTCTATGTTTCTCTTTGCCTTTTTTTTGAAAATTGAAAATAACCTATCTTAAGGTCAATGGCTAGAAGCTCCCTACTCTGTTGATTCAGGCTTCAAAAATGAAAATGGCAAACACAATGAGTTGAGATAAGGAAAATCCTGAAATTTAAAATTACAGCATAAAATGGGTAATGACATCAAGATATAAAGAGGGCCAATGTTTAACAATAGGCACCATATCAGAAAACCAGTAGTGAGGATTTACAATAAAAAACAATAAAGAAATAGAGGTAAAAAAACCCAATAACTTCTTCATCTTACACCACCTTCCAACTTCTATTCAACCCTAAAGCAAAAGACGAAGCAAGGGAAAAGGGGAGGTCCGAACCGTCACCACCTTCATCAAGCCATCGTCCCACACTACCGCAGACTCCTTGTCCCAGTGGTTGCGCCACGACTGTCATCATCGTCACTTTTCTTGACGGTCTTTTTTTCTTTCTTTCTTTCTTTCTTTCTTTCTTTCTTTCTCTCTCTCTCTCTCTCTCTCTCTCTCTCTCCCCCTCTCTCGCTTTCTCTTTGTATCATTATGCTATTTCTGATATGATCTTTGCTCTCTTTTCTTTTCTTTCTTTTTTGTTTGGTCATTCTCTCCCTCATTAGCCAGTCGCCACTCTCTTTTTCCTTTCTAATTCTCTCTCCTCTCTTTCTTAATGTTAAATTAATTAGTTTTAGGGTTGCTATCAATTTAGGGGCCTCATAATGAGGTCCGTTTATTTTATTTATTTATTTTTATTTACTTTTATCTTTTTTTCCTTCTTCTTTTCTTTCTATTTTTCTTTTCTTCATTATTCCTTCTTTTTTGTTGTTCTTTTTTTTGTTTTCTATCTTTCTTTTTCTTTTCTTTACTGTTCCCATTTTACTTATTTTTTCTTGTCCTCGTTTTTTTACTCTTCTCTTTTTCTTTCTTTGTTTCATTCACTATTTTCTTCTTTTGTTTCCTTTCTTTCCTTTTTTATGTTTCATTTGTTGTTTTCTTTTGTTTCTGTATTTTGTTTTGTGTTTTTTTCTTCTTTCTTTTTTCTTTTTCCATTTTTATTTTTATTTACTTATTTATTTATCTTTATTTTTATCATATTTTATATTATTTTACTCTATTCTATTTTATTTCTTATTTTTATTTTAACTTACTTTTGCATTTTTATATATTTCTTAATGAAAAGATTTAATAGTGAGTGTCTCATTCCCATTTTGTGCGTGTTGTTTTGATTTATTTCATTTTATCTTAACTTACTTTATTTCCTGAAAAGATATTAATCTTTGAAAACAAATACAAATGTTTAAAAAAAGAATTTCCTTTTTAATAAAAATAAAAATAAAAAGTAATAAATAAATTTGGTGGATGAATATTTATTCAAGAACCGTTTTCTTCATTTTTTAAAGAGCTAAATTAACTTTTTTTATTAAATAAATTATCCAATGATTTTATAACGATGTCGTGTAAAATGCTTTGCCTACACTAGTATTATAAGATCGTGAAGGATAATATACATACAAAGTAGTTCATCTTATATTTTTCTTATGTATAAAATTTCTTTTGTAAAAATCCTAAAACACATAAAATTTCAAAAAGTATATTTTCTTTAAATCAAAAATCAAAGTTTCAAAAATAAATGAAAAGCATTTCCGATATCCCCAAAAATAATTTTCAAATCAAGAACTACGTAACTCTGATTTTCCGACGTACTCGGAAATACGTAAAAACATGAATAGTTCCTACTACGCTCGTTTCCCTTTCAGTAATTTCATATGTCTTCATTATATTTTGATCAATTTTAGATGGTTACTATTTAACTTGGAAACACCATTTTATTATGATGAGGTTAATTTAGATAAGACGTCTCATTAATCTTGTTGTATTTTCAATCTCTTTTCCATATGTTAAATGTAATAAGTTTTTTGTGAAAAGATTAATTTGGATGAGACGTTATGTTAATTCTTTTTATCTTATTTTATTTTATTCTTCTTTCTTAGAAAATGTTTGATTTAATGTTAATTTGGATGAGACGTCTTGTTAACCTTATTTCAAAATTTCCTTTTTCCTTGTGTGTGTTGTTTATTTTCTTTCTTAGAGGTTAAGTTAATTTATGGACTATTTAAAATGCACGTGATCAATTTGAGGTAAGTGTTTAATAACGTTGCTAATACCTTCCACATCTAAAATTCGGCTTATTTTTATGACCAGTGCCTTAACAAAGGTTTTTCTGGCATTTTACCTTTAAATAAATATTGGCAACGACGCCGTTTTTCAAAGGATTTCAAAACCTTTGTTTTCTTTTTATGGTTGGCTTCCCGCCATGATCTCGGTCACGACGCTTTCTAAGTGATCATATAAAGTTGAAAAACTTTTAATCATGACCATCTATGTATGGTTGTATGACTCAGATTTGCCCCTTTTACTCAGAGATAACTTTTCTCATAAGATATATCCTCTCTCTCTCTCTCTATATATATATATATAGATCAATACACCAATGTAGTTGTTGCATGGTTCAATAAGTTTTTATTGAATCGTTATTTCTCAAAATTTATTGTTAGGTTAAAAATTCATACATATCATATAGATTATATGTGTAAAAATTTAGACCAATCTAACATTATTTGATATATCATTCATGTCCAATAAAACATAGTATATGTTTTTAAGTGCACATGTGTTTGTGAAAATAAGAACTTTTTGATTATACACCTATATGTTTTGTTTGGTACAGGGATTACTAGGCCTAGGTATATAATGATCCGACTGGTATATAACAATCTGGCTAATATGGATATGATTTGGTTGTTATGGAGGTTACTTAGCATGAGTCTAATCCGATGTTCTTTCAATGAAGGGATCAAATGTAGTATCCACTACAAGGACACTATGATATTTAAGTTAGTAATTGGTATACCAAAGCTTAATGGGGCGAGATTACTTTCCAGTCAACGAGCGTGACACTATTTTACTTTCCTGTCGTCGAACATGACATCCTTTAAATTTCTAATCATCGAGTGGGTCACCATTTTACTTTCCTATTGCCGAACATGTCATCCTTTAAATTTCCAGTCATCGAGCGGGCCACCATTTTACTTTTCTGTCACCGAACATGGCATTCATTCAATTTCCAGTTGCCAAACGAGGCATCCTTTATATTTTCAGCTGCCGAGCAGGGCACCATTTTACTTTACTGTCACCAAACATGACATCTTTAAATTTCCAGTCGCTGAGTGGGGCACCATTTTACTTTCTAGTCGTCGAGTAGGGCACCATTTTACTTTTCAGTCGTCGAGTGGGGAACTCTTTTACTTTTCGGTCACCGAACATGGCATCCTTTAAATTTCTTGTCACCGATCGGGGCACCATTTTACTTTCCTATTGCCGAGAGGGGCACCATTTTACTTTCTTGTCACCGAGCGAGGCACTATTTTGCTTTCCTGTCACTGAGCGGCGCATTATTTTACTTTCATGTCGCCGAACATAGCATCCTTTAAATTTTTAGTCACCGAGCGGGGTATCCTTTAAATTTCTAGTCATTGACCGGGGCACCATTTTACTTTTCAATCACCGAGCAAGGCACCATTTTACTTTTTTGTCACCGAACATGGCATCCTTTAAATTTCTAGTTGCCGAGCGGGGCACCATTTTACTTCCTGTCACCGAACATGGCATCCTTTAAATTTTCAGTCGCCGATCAGGGCACCATTTTACTTTCTAATCGCTGAGTGAGGCACTATTTTACTTTGCTGTTGTCGAACATAACATCCTTTAAATTTTCAGTCGCCAAGCGGGGCACTATTTACTTTCCTCTCGCCAAACATGACATCCTTTAAATTTTCAGTCGTCGAGCAGGACACCGTTTTACTTTCCAGTGGCCGAACGGGAGACCATTTTACTTCCCTGTCGCTGAGCGGGGCACCATTTTACTCTTTTTTTGTCGCTGAACATGGCATCCTTGAAATTTCTAGTAGCTGAAAATGAGATAGAGTTTTGAATATATAAATATATATATATAAAAAATCAATTTCAGATTTTATAATTATATCAATTAAGCTAATCTTATTTATTTATATTATAAAAAATGGGCTTCACGCAAATGAGATAAAGGAAATCAGTTTTTATATTAGATAATATATATATATATATATTACGCTAATGAATGCAGGGGAGGAGGCGAAAATATCACATTCATATGTAAGGTTCACGCACCTAGGAGAAAAGAAATTTTATGAGGCATATATAAGAGGCTTTTGACGTTGATTAGGGGGAGGTATACAAATTCACACATAGTGAGGAAGAGAAAAAGGACAAAGATTCAATGTATATATAAGGTTCCGCGCACAAAGAACAGGAGAATTAACATGAAGCAGGGAAGAAAATTGAAAAAAATAGGCATTTTCCCTTTTTCTCTTTTATTTTCTTATCGTAATCCTTGTTTCCTAGAAAATTATAATAGGTATGATTGAATGTATAAAGTTCTTTTCTATCTAGAAAATCCCTAATAATTAGTAGCATAAGGTATCTATAAATGTTTGTTACTAAGATAAAAAGTAAGTTAATATTGACAAGTAACAAAACTAAAATCTCTATGTCATGGATTAATTTGGAGAAGACGTCCTGTTAATCTATGTTTTAAACTTTTTTTAGGCCATAAAAATATTCTAATAATTTTTATATGTAACATAATCAAAGTCTTTATATTAGAGATTAATTTGGACAAGAAGTCTTGTTAATCTATGTTTCAAACTCTTTATACTTCAAAATTTAATTTTGATCATAAAGTATTTCACTAGTGCAAAAATTGGATATAACCATGGTTAAAATTGGCCTTTAACCACGGTTCTACAACCGTGGTTGTTCCCGACGTGATTATAAGTGTGTATTTTTAACCACGGTTTTGAATCGTGGTAATAAACCACATATAATCACGGTTCAAAATAACTGTGATTAAAGGACTTTATCGTAAAGCAAAGCAACCATGCTCTCCAGGCGCACCACGCTCTCTCTCTTATGTGCCACCAGCCACGACTCCTTCCCCCAACACCCAAGCACCAGCCACGACTCCTTCATCGCTTCTGCTGCCATCGAAGTCCTCATGGACTGCCTCCAGGGAACCAACGACGCTGCCGTGGAAGCTTCATCCTCCAGACTTTGGGCCTTGTCGTGAGAACCTGGATTGTAGAAGGAATGAAGAGAAAGAGAGTTTCAGAAACAGAGGAAACCAAATAAAAATAGAGGAGACACACATCATATGAATAGAGCATTTGAGGGACGGTGGCACTACACTAGTCGTTGAGATTCGAAATGAAAAAGAAAAAAAGAGTGAATTTTCAGTCCACCATACTTATGAGTTTGTGTGTGTGTTAGTGTGTACCTGCATCATAAACGAGACTAGTATGAGGGATAGTGTTAGGAGAGTCTTTGGAAGCTGAAGGTTTGCAAGCACTTCTAACGCCGCGTTTAAGGACAGCCCAACAGCCACACTTGTTGTTGTGAGTCTCCATGTCCACGGTGACAAGTTTCATGGGCAGAGTATTGTTGTTTGTCTCATGAGTAAACGGATAACAGTAAACAGAAAGGCGTTGGTGGGGGAGATTGTGAGATTGATGCGTGGGGATTGGGGTGGTTGAAGTTGAAATTGAAGTTAGAGGGGGGAGGTGGAAGACGAACGTAATAAAGAAGAGGGAAAGTCAAATGAGTTAGGAGGGAAATGAAATAATAAAATGGCCCATTTAATCACAGTTCTATGACAATTAACCACAGTTAGACAAATAACCAATGTAATAGAGGAGTAAATTGACCACGGTTCCAAAACAACTGTGGTTATAGGAGTAATATAACCACGGTTCTAAAACAACCATGATTAAATAGGTTCCCTATAATTTTAAAAATACCACCGCGTGTTTTATGACCATGTTCTCCTGTAACCGTGATTATATAGTAACATTATAATTTCAAAAATGCCACCGCACATGTTTTTATCACTGATCCACTTTAACCCATGATTATATCCCGTTGTTATATCTAATTTTTGCACTAGTGTTTGATGATGTTAACATGTAAATAAAAATTAAGATATTTACAGTAGAGATTAATTTGGACGAGACGTCATGTTGATCTTGTTTTTTAAAATAATATAAATCTCTTTATCCTTTTAAATTAATTTATACCACCAAGTAATAGAATAAATAAACCTAAGGTATATTTTTTTCCTAAAAATAATGCAATATTTGAAATCAATTTGGACAAGATGTCCTGTTGATTGATGTTTTAAATCTCGATGTTTTAACTCACTTAACGTTTTTTTAGATAATGAAAAGAACTACATAACCTGATTTCCTTTAACGCTTGGGGAATACGTAGGAGCAGGAACAATTATTCCAGTTGGGCCCAAATTTTAAAAATAAACATATATCATTAATAAAAAAATAATAGTAAAATCATAATGTTTTAACGATGACCCAATTAATTTGGACGAGATATACTGTCAATCATCAAAATTAAAATTTTAATTATTGAATTGACAATAAATCCATAAGGCATCTTTAGGAGGTTAAAATTACAAATTTATTAAGATTATTCAAAACTTAAACAATTTAGGGTAACCTTTTAAAAGGACAGCGTGGGGTGCTAATACCTTCCCCACTTATAATCAGACTCCCGAACTTAAAATCTCAATTTAGGACCAAAACCTTTACATTAGGTTTTTCTAATGTTTAACCTTAAAAATATTGGTGGCGACTCCACGGTTTTCGGAAGGAATCGGGAACCAAATTTCCTTTTTACATTGGCCTCCTGTCGCGATCCTAGTCGCAACGCACCCCGTATCCAAGGAATAATACAAGTGATAGATTATCAAATGTAGGAGGAATGACATTTTTTACCAACCTTAGGAATATGAGTATCTTGATGATACTTTATAGATAAATCTTTGCTCACAATTTATTATGCTTATCAATTAATTCCAAAATATATTTAGAGTAAGAATATATTAGTTTCCTTAGCCAAATAGATACCAAGACTAGCATGCTTTTTCTGTTTAATCAAATTGTCCCATTTAACCAAACTCCACAATTAATGTGAAAATTTATCTCTGAACTAGATAGATCTCATAATGGACCTGTCAATCATATCCTAGACAACTTAAGGAAGTCAAAAATTTTGCATAGAATAAATAGGGATGAAGATAATATCAATTTATCCAAGGTAACTCTTCTAGCATTTCTAAATGATTTACCTTTCCACCCACCTAATTTATCTAGAATTTATTTTATGAATTTCTATTTTTGGCATGCTCAATGAGCAAGGAAAAATAAAGGTATATACTTGAATTATTAGTATTAGAAAAAGAATAATGTAAGCAAATTTGTTGACCTTATATTTTTGGCTACTAACCTCACTTGTGAAGAATAATTAGCTAAGGTGAAAAGAAGGCTATCGTCAGGAAAAAAATATTAGAAATGTTAGGGCCATTAAAGACTTTCTTATCCAACTTGAGCTTTTTTATACTAATGGTTTCTCTTTACAAAGAACATAAGGATAAGCTAAAAGATCACCATGTCTATCCAAAATCTATCGAAGTCCCTCTAATAAATTTCACGTCAATCTTGTCCAATGCTTTCTTAAAATCAATTTGAAAGATAAGACTACCTAAATGCTTAAGAGAGTAAAGATTGATTATATTAAATGAGAGATATATTTATATACTCTTTAGGCTCTTCTATTGTAGTCAGTGAGGGACCCCATTATACTCCTCTAAAGTCCAACTAAAGTCTAACTAGGTTTCTAGTTGAGACTTGAATTTATTTGATTTTTTTATCTTTAGGGTTTGTACTCAAATAAAAGGAATTCTCGAGTCCATCTAAGTTTCTAGTTGATACTTGATTTTATTTGGTTTTTCTTTTGTCTTTAGAACTTCAAGGAAAGGAACCTTATAGGCCTTTTTAAAGTTTTAATGGATCGATTTCGTGGTTGACATACCCAATATACATGAAAGAGTGTAAACATAAGTTATATTTTATGAGAAACACTTAACCATAACACCTAAAGGTATTACACCACTAAAAAAACAACTGATAGCGACGGAAGGAATTGGTCGCTAATCCATAGAATGGCCGTCGCTAAAACCATTAGCGACGGCATCTCAGACGGAAAAAAGGACGTCGCTAAAACCCTCGTCGAAAACACAGCAGCGACGCCACACATGCCGTCGCTACCATATTGACGGCGTCAGGCCGTCGCTAAAATCGTCTCTGTCCCAATAACTCTAGCCGTCGCTAAGTGTTGCCATACAGCGACCTCGAAACCCCGTTGCTAATAACAGCCATCAGCGACCACCGTATGCCGTCGCTACATGTACTCATGTAGCGACCACCCTGGGCCGTCGCTATTTCTAACAAGTACAGCGACGACAGCATCCGTCGCTATTGGTTATGATACAGCGACCACAAGGTTCCGTCGCTAGTGGTTGTGATGTAGCGACCACACCACAGCGACCACAATATCTGTCGCTAGTGGTTGTGATGTAGCGACCACAGCGTCCGTCGCTAGTTTTAATAATTCAGCGACGGTAGTGGGCAGTCGCTAACGGTCATTTTTAAATTTTTTTAAAATTGATTCAATGATAGGTAGGTTTTGTTAGTTTAACTTTAAAAATATCTTAATATTTTATATTTTGTATTGCCTGATAAAATTTTATAATTAAATTAAAATAATTTCTTTGAAGTAATAAATTATTATTAAAAACAAAATAATAGATTAAATTAATTTATCAAATAGGTTGAATTATTAATGATAGGTAGAATAAGGCTTTGTGATTTGAATGTAATTACCAATAAATATTGACATAATAAATAAAGAATGACAAAATAAATACTGAATGAAAATATAACATAACTAAAAATCAAATATACAATGTGTATAAATAAAAGAACTACAATCAAGGTGGTGGTGGGGGATCCTGGGGTGGTGGTGGGGGCGCCTGGGAAGTGGGGGGAGGTAGCCTCGCCATCAACTGCATCAGTAGCTCCTGCTGCTGAGCAAGTTACCGACGAGTCTCGGCGTGCTGCTCTTCGGCCCGCTGTCGGTCCGCCTCGGCCTTCTGTCGGTCCGCCTCGTGCCGCTCCAACAGCAACTGCCTCTGACGTCGCTCCTCCTGTAGCTCATCGTTCAGGTTTTGAATTACCTGAACGACCTCAGTCGGAAGACCAGAGGAAGACGAAGAGGAAGGGGTCTTCCCCTTTTTCGCCAGCTGCGTGCCGACGCCACCCAATCCAAACACCCTCCCTTTCTTGTTCACACGGCCAACAGCCTCCATATAGATGGCGTTGTCGTCAGAACAAGATAGGGTGGGAGGAACCTCCCCTTCAGGAGTGGAAGCCACCAGGTCCGCCTCCTTCTCGGCCCTCCTGGCCTGATACGCCTCCTGTAAATTCAAAAACAACGATAGAATTAGTAAGCTGATTTGTAAATTATAAGCATGTGTCAGTTAAAAGTAAATACCGCTAGCTCCGTAGTCTTCTGGTTTACCCATGCACCGGCTTTGTTCTTCTTGGTCATTTGCATGACCTCAAACAAAGAAGGCTCCTGGTGCTCCCTCTGCTCCTGTGGTGGACAAAAAACATTGAGATTATTATTTGTAAACATGTAAGACGAATCATAATAGAAATGTTTAACACAAATATACTTACAAATCTTTTCTTATGCTCGAGGGTTGAAATGCTACCCCCAGTGTAAACCGAGGCTGCAGCATCGGCGGCTTTGTTGGCCCTATTCCGAGCACTCGCCTGCTGGAATGGGACCCCGCCCCACTTCTGGACCATCCCGTCCCAATGGTCCTCCGGGATCCAACGAGGGCGCTCACCCTTGTCCCTCACCTTCCAAAGGGTACTCTTGATGATTTTGGAGGTCTTTGTGGCAAAGACCTTCCTAATCTCATCAATCATACCCTCCGCCCACTGGTAATCACGCTGTAAAATGAATTGAGAAATCAAAATTAATAACAGGTCTATTTTACAAATCAAGTCACAATAAATGAGCTAGGAACTTACCGAGAAGGTGTCAAACCACCTATCTTGCACAACCTTCCCAGCATCTGTCCAAGATATATATGGACCATCCCACTGGGCCTTCAAAACCTTAGTAATCGCTTTGGTAGTGCGACTACTATCAACAAAGCTGTAATGACAACGAATCTTAGTAATGAGTAAAACAACACACAATCTAGGGAGACACCCAAAATTTCGGCAGAGTCTCCCCTGTAAATGTAACATTTCCAAGTTTAAATAGTTACCCTGTTACAAACAGAAGAGTGCCCAGTACAATTCAATCTATACAAGTACTAATTAAAGTAACATCCAATAAACCAACAAGTCTTTCCACTAAACCCTAATATAAAGTATCATACAAATAACATAAAAGTATATGAAATTTAGTCACTTACTCGTCTCCGGCCGGCACGGGTACCAACATGGGCAGAGGGGATGCCGGAGGTGGGGTCGCCTGATGGCCATGGTCCTCCATGCCACCAACTCCAGGAGTCTGCTCTGGGGTGGTCAGCTGTGGGGGTGATGGGGTGGTCTGGTGTGGTGGTGGTGATGGAGTGGTCTGCTGTAGTGGTGATGGAGTGGTCTACTGTGGTGGTGGTGATGGAGTGGTCTGCTGTAGTGGTGATGGAGTGGTCCGCTGTGGTGGTGATGGAGTGGTCTCCTGCCCTGGGGTAGGAGTCCCCAGACGGGAAGCCGGGGTTCTGGACCCACCACCCCTACTGAAGGGCAGTCGACGTCCCGTCATCTGTGGATAAAATCATGAAAAGAAAGGTTAGTCTCAGGATATATATAAACCTATGTATATATGTTTAACAACTACATACTCTGTGTCTGTTTCAGTTTCAAATTCCCCCTCAGTTTCAGTGTCACTGTGGTTATCTGTTTGAACAAGTTCATCAGTATCCAAATCAGCCCTAGACCGTTTTGATCGAGAGACAAGGTCTTTGTCAATGTGTTCACCCCCCGTAGTGGCGAGTGTCTCATCCATTATGACTGGATCAATGTTGAACAACAAATTGGCATCGTTGAGCTCGTGTGGTGCAAGCTGATAAGCGTCATCGACCTCCTCGGAGACATTGTCAGTGATCTAACTTCGGGCCTTGGCCTTGATTACTGCATACCAGTCCCGATGTCCTCCCGGGAAGTCGGTGTAATAAACCTGCTCAGCTTGTTGGGCAAAAATGAAGGGATCAAACCCTTTATATCTACCATTCTTCTTGACCTCAACTAAGCCGTAGTTGTTGTCAACCTTTGTTCCAACACCGATTGTGTTGTCGAACCAATCACATTTGAATAGAACAATATCTCTTCTTAGTCGTCCAGAGAATGAAACTTCAACAATCTCCGTCAGCACTCCATAAAAGTCTTCTTCCAACTGACCGGCGGTGCCTTTAACACAAACCCCGTAGTTATGGGTGCGCATCCCTTCACTCCATTGAAGAATATTAAACTTGTAGCCATTTACATAGTAAATAGGCCATTTTTTAACAGTCTTCACCGGCCCCCAAGAAAGGGCTTGGAGTAAGGAATCTTCAATATGGTTGTTAGGGTCTTGTATCTATGTACAACATAAGAAGTAGGTCATTGTTACCATATTGACGGGAGTTAGAAGCAAATAGGCTTAAAAACACTTGGTATACGGGTCTTACATGTTGCGCGAACCAACCAACGAACTTGGATGACACCTCACTATGAATTTGGTCATCAGTTAAATCATTTTGCTTAAGTTTTAGCATATCTGTGTATAAGCTATTGAAAGAAACAAATAAGTTTAATATAAAAGCTACGTTAAGAATGTATAATATAACTTCTATGACTTACTCAATAAAGGGTTCCACTTCTGGGCAATTGAGAAGAATGTACAAGTGAGCAGCCTTTCGATCTTTCTCATCAATGTAACATTTTGTGAGCCTGCCCCCCGGGTGACCAGGATAGTTGAAAATCGACGTTTGTTCATCAAACCCTGTGCGGCTGGCTACCCCAAGATTGCGGGGAATTCTACTCATTCTAGTTTCTATCTCCGTTGGAAAATAGAAAGAAGCAAAGGTTGTCATTTCTTTGACTAAGTATGCCTCACAAATTGAAGCTTCAACACAGGCTTTGTTCGACACTTTATCTTTTAAAGAGCGTAAGAATCTTCAACATCATTAACAAGATGGTGTTAAGTTAGAAAATACTATTATAAGCACGATTTGCAAGTAAATTAAAGAGTTCACCAAGCATTCACCTTTCGAATGGATACATCCAACGATACTGCACTGGGCCACCAACCAAGGCCTCGTACGGTAGATGGATAGGCAAATGCTCCATGGAGTCAAAAAAACTTAGTGGGAAAATCTGCTCCAACTTACAAATCAATACCGGGATAGTTTCTTCCATCTTCACAAGTTTCTCCACACTCAACGAAGTAGCCGTCAACTCCTTAAAGAAGTGACTCAACTCCACTAACGGTTTCCAAATAAGCTTCGGTAAGGCATGAAACGCGTACGGGAGTAGTTGTTGCATAAACACATGGCAATCATGACTTTTCATGCCAAACACCCTGCCCTCCTTCACGTCGACACATCTACTCAAGTTAGAAGCGAATCCGTCAGGCAGGGTCAACCCATTCATCCAAATACACACAACAATCTGTTGTGGTCTAGTTAAAGCATACTTTGCATGGGGTTTAAACATTCTTCCACGTCCCGCATCCCTCAACTCCAACTCCTTCCTAGAACACCAAATCGGAAGGTCTAGACGACTCTTCTTGTTGTCTTTTGTTCTCCCTTTGATGTCCATAACAGTGTCAAAAATATTCATGAAAACATTACGTTCAGTGTGCATGACATCAATGTTGTGTCTTAACAACAAGTTTTTCCAATATGGCAAATCCCACAACACACTCTACTTTACCCAGTGGTGTTCCTTACCGTAACCCGCAAACTCCTTAACACTCTTGTCCCAGATGTAAGGATACTCTTCGACCCTCTGCCAAACCCGTGCACCAGATAACCTACGGGGTGGAGGTTCATTAACAACCTTGTTCTTCTTAAAAGCGGTTTTGTTCCTCCTAAACGGGTGATCCAACGGTAGAAACTTTCTATGACAGTCAAAGAAACTTGTCTTGCCACTAACAGGGAGTGATTCCCCCCCCGGTATGTTCCATGCATACAGGGCAAGCAAGCTTCCCAGACGTGGACCATCCAGAAAGCATACCATAGGCCGGGAAGTCGTTAATAGTCCACATCAAAACAGCACGCATCATAAAGTTGTTCTTCAAAGACACATCGTATGTCATTACCCCGACATCCCATAACTGTGATAACTCTTCAACCAACGGTTGCAAAAACACGTCTATGTTCCCCTTTGGATTTTTGGGTCCTGGAACCAGTATAGATAGAAACATGACCTCCCTCTTCATACACATATCAGGCGGCAGATTGTATGGGGTCAGGATGACTGGCCAACAAGAGTAAGCCCTTCCGTATTGACCGAAAGGGTTAAACCCATCAGTACATAAGCCAAGTCTTACATTTCGTGGCTCGCCAGAAAAGTCCGGATATAGCTCATCCAAACACTTCCATGCTTTCCCGTCGGAAGGATGGCAAAGAAACCCCTCTTGTGTTCGGTTCAGAGCATGCCAATGCATGTGTTTTGCCGTGGACAATGAGGCATACAGGCGTTGAAGACGCGGTGTTATAGGGAAGTACCACATTTTCTTCCTGGCCGTCCGGGTTACTTTTCCTCTCCTTTTAACGGTCTTGTAGCGTTCCTCATTACAATGCAGACATTTTGTGACACTCTCGTCTGCAAACTCATTTCTGAACAGCATACATCCACCAACACAACACTCTATCTTCACACAACCCGACCCCAAGTTTGCCACTTGTTTCTTAGCACGGTACAGGTTTGCTAGCATTCTGTGATTACTAGGCATGGTGGAACCCATCAGATTGACCATCCTAACAAAACAACCTCCAGAAAGATTATAATCTGCCTTTAGGCTTAAAGCAGCTAGGGAGGCGGACAACTCAGTGTGACTGTTGCACCCGTCCCATAATGGAGTCTGAGCCGCCGCCAACAAATCATAAAATCTCTTCACCTCTGGATTAGGATCCTCCTCTACATTGTCAGAGTCTCCATGACCTGCTTGGTCATTATGTTCCAGCATACGCCCGGTGAAGGGTCCAACATGATCCATCACCATTTGTTCTATGTTGTTGTACGTATCCCTGTTTCCTCCAACCTCGTAGTAAGACTGTTGCACGGGTACGTCTGATGGTCTACGCGGTAACTGCTCACCATGGTTGTACCAGCAGTGGTATGTTTCCATGAACCCTTTCTCAGTTAGGTGGCACATGACATCATCCGCGTATTCAAAACTCATGCATTTGCACCTTGAGCACGGACAACGAATCTTTTGAGTTGCTTCAAATCCAGGCGTGTTTGCCGTAGCGAACGGAATGAACTCCAATAGCCCCATCATAAACTCCTCAGTCACTCGCCGATTGCAATCTAGTCGGTTGTACATCCATCACCGATTTGCCGGTACCTCCATTTATAATATCTAACAAGCACGATTTCTGTTACCTTACATGGTTAAATTTTTATTTAACTATCGGTTGTGAATCACTCTATCTCTTTGATGTTGCAAATTGGTGGGGCCCTATCCCATTCGGGATGAATATGCAACCATCCGTAACCCATCCCATAATTGTATGTGGTCTATCTTGAGTTGAATGAATGTTCATTTGAAATTTCGGCAGCATTTCGTATTGGTCCCCGAGTACACAGAGATACGTACGGTATGAAACACCACACGCACACATGCACCCTGGGGACAATACGAAACACCATAACCGAAATTTCTAATGCACATTCATTCAACTCAAGAACATAGACCACATACAACCGTGATGGGTTACGCCCTACAGGTTACAAATTCATACCAAACTGTCCAACCGGGACAATTCAAGATCCAACACAACACGGTACATCGACCGATTGTTTTGAAACTTGAACGGGAATCTAATGGGTACACAAACGACTAAACCCTAAATCTTCAAATCACGAGTTTCATTTTTTAAGTTCCCTAAGAAAGGGAGCCTGTCAAAATTTTGGCAGAGTCTCCCCTATAAACTAGACATTTCCCAAATTTATGAGCGACCTGTTACATACAGAAAACTTCCCAGTATAGATAAATAAACATACCATACGCATTGTATATGATATTCAGAGTTATGAACACTAAATCATGTTATCAGTACATAAAACTAATGCCTAATGAGCTCTGCTCTCCACTAACAAACAACATTACACATGCATCTTTAAATCATATTATCAGTACACAAAACCAATGCCTAATGAGCTCTGCTCTCCACTAACAAACAACATTACACATGCATAAAAAATCATGTTATCACCATACAAAACCAATGCCTAATGAGCCTTGCCCTCCACTAACAAACAACAATCCATATGCATACACATAATGAGAAAGTCAGTGTTGGGGGATTACCTCGAGGAAAAAAGTGAGGGAAGAATATGAAGCTGTTGACAGACGATCACAGACCACGTGTAATGTGTGCTAGTCTGCATGACAAACCAATAAGTGGTTGGATAGTTACAAGTAGCAAGGAAACTAAACAAAGAGAGACACGTAAAGCAAATTATAGATTAAGTACATTGCAAGGAAACTAAACAAACAAAGACAGTCAAAGCAAATTACTCAATATTATATAAGGTCTATCTCTTTTCCTTTCTCCTTATTTTGATCTCTGTTATTATTTTTTTATTGTTTTTGGTTTTATTGTTCAAGAAGATGTTGGGAGGTTTGAGAGGATGAAGAAGGTGTTGCTGGTGCTGTTGGGATAAAAGGGATGAAGGTTGTTGGGTCTGTTTTTTTTCCTTACTGTTGGAGGTGAAGGGGATGATGCTGTTGGGGTAGTGAGGATGAAGAAGATGCTATCTGTTGGTGGTGATGGGATGAAGGGGATGAAGGTGAAGGTTGGTGGTTGTTAGGTCTAGTGAGGAAGATGAAGAGGTTAGTTCTCATGGTGGGTAGTGATGAGGAAGATGAAGAAGAGGATGGTGAAGGGAAGCCAATTCTGGTTTCTACACCGAAATTCCTGGAAGGGGGCCCAAAAAATTATTTTTAATTATTATTTTTAGTAAAAGTTTAAATAAAAGATATAGGACAGGGATGGTGGTCACAACATCAAAGCACTTGGTGATGTATATTTATTTAAGCTTCTGAGTAGGTCAGCTGAAGAATATGGGTTTAGGAATGAAGAGGTCTTAAGGATCCCTTTTGAAGCTCAAGATTTTTAAGAGTGGTTCCATATCAGAAGGAACTATGAAAAAAAGGTTCTAATTAAGAGGAGGATAAAATTACCAACATGCTTTGATATATAATCATGGATTATCATGTCAGTAATTAATTTTGATTATCACAGGAGATTATTCCAAGCAACTTTATAAAGTTTTTTCTTTCCTAATATACAAGTTATATACTCAAATTAATGAATACATAATTAACAAATACAGCAGGGGCATCTTTATACATAAGCTTAACTATGCAAACCATCTTTGTACATAAGCTTAACTATGCAAATCCCAAAAATGCCTCGGAGCCTCCTCCGACACCGCCACCGCCGCTCCTACTTCCTCAACCGCCCCTTCCTCCTCTGTTTCCTCCACTATCGCCGCCTCTAACACATCCCTCACCGACGAGCAAAACATCGACAACCTCGTCCTCCCCAAACCCGAGGTCATCCGCCGCCTCTGCTTCCTCAAACAACCTGTCACGCTCTTTGGTGAAGATGACGATGCTAGGTTAGATCACCTCAAGTATGTCCTCAAAGCCGGCTTGTTCGAAGTCGATAGCGACATGACGGAGGGACAGACCAACGATTTCTTGCTTGATATCGCGGAGTTGAGGAAACGCCAGAAGACAGGGATTTTGGGCGAGAGGAAGAGGCAGAAGATGGATGACGGCGCTGGGGAGGACAGGGACGGTGGTGGAGGCGATGAAGATTTGAGTGAAGGCTGGTCTAGTGGTGTTGATGCTAACTCAGATTTGAAAAGGATGAAGGCAAATTTCGATGAATTGTACGATGAGGATAAGATTCTGGTGTTTTTCAAGAAGTTGTTGAACGAGTAGAAGCAGGAACTACATGAGATGCCTGAGGCAGAGAAGCGAACCGCCAAAGGTAAGTCCATGGTTGCTACATTCAAGCAGTGTGCGCGTTACTTAAATCCACTCTTCAAGTTTTGTAGGAAGAAGGTGAGTCTCTTCCTTCCCTCTTAGTTTGTACTCTATGCTTTCCTTCGAATTTTGTTTGGTGGTGCTGGTTGTTTATGTGGGCATTATGTAACCTTACTTGTAATTGATCTTAGTTTAATTAAGACAAAAATACATGATTGGATGTTATTGTTACCTGTTTGGACTTTGGTGGAATAGGTTCTAGACTAGAACATGCTGGGGTCTAAAAGAAATTGAATCAAGAGAGATGGAAAAGTAAACTGTTGTCATTGTATCTTTGTAGAGTTAAATGGTTGGCACCTAGAGTTAATTGATATATGCCACCATCAACACTAGCACAGGGTTGAGCCCCTTGCAGCTCTTGTATGGTTCAATCTAATCCCCCTAGTTAGATATGATACCTGTGATTAGTTTCAGGTTTTGTGGGGTTTTTTTGGAGCACTGTTCCTAACATAATATCATTACTAGCTTTTTTAGATCTTAACACTGTCTTGACAGGTTGGAGGGTTACACAATCTCCCCTGTCACAACAGTGTACAGTTAATATGTTGATGTAAGGCCGTTCAACTTGTAATTCTGCCCGAAACCATGGTAATGGATTCTATGGTACCTATTTATGAGGTTTATTATGTGATGGTGTTCTAAATGCATTATCCGGTGATGGTGTTTTAAATAGAGATTCCTGTGATGGTGGTGTGTTAAACACCATATTGATGTGATGGTTTAATTGTCATACTGCATTTTTAAATATTCTGTTTGGGATCAGTTTTACCACCTGTGATGAAAGTTGTGGTGGTGTCATTCTGCAGTTTAAATATTCTGTTTTGGGATCAGTTTTGCTACCAGTTTAATGCTATTAAATACAGTTATTTTTCTAATACCTGTTGTGCTGTCAATGTGTGGATATGTTGTTATTGCTAAAACTGTGTAATGCTGCCAATATGTTTTAATACTTAAATGCTGCCATCAGATTTTTATAGCTTAAATGCTTTGATCAGTTTTTTATACGATAATGCTTTGATCAATTATTAGGCTTTCAATTATCATGTTTTTAAAACAAAAAAAAAGTGATTCCTTTGCCAGGTTTTTATTTATTAATGCTTTGATCAATCTTTTCTTTTTGCATTCAATTGAGAAATCAAACTAACCAAGTTTCAATTGCAACAAACAAATTAAAACACTAAGCTCACTAACTCTCACTGTGTCCATGACACATTTGGACATTCCATTGAACATATAACAAGCAACTGCTTAAATTCACAATCACTTAAATATACTAATTTTGGGAATTACCCATGGTGTCCAAATGCAAAGAAAAACATGACATATCTAAGTAGTTCCAGCAAAACAACAAATTATATCTCATTAGCACAGCAAACATAAGTAAAAAGTTTTTACCAGGAATCAGTGAGCTCACTATAGAATTCATATTAGGGGTGTGTTATCAGTTTTACAAAAACTTTTCACTTTAAATTCTTTGAATTTAACCAGTATTCTTAGGACACTCATTAGTATGTGGTCCCCTCCCCTAACAATAACACTATTTTTGCAGACTTAAGGCACCCTAAATTTTCAATTTCAAAAAATATTTTTGCAGACAGGTTAGGGTTCATTCACCAGAGAATAACAAAAACTCAAAACATTTACATGACACAGATTGAACAGCCAGAAGAGAGTAGGAATCAGTAAAACATGTAAAGCACAGGAAACAGAAGAGGATAGAACTCTACTTACCTGAGGGAGTGACAGCCGACAAAAGGAGTGAGAGAAAAGGAATACCGTCAAGAGCTGCGACCCACGACCTGAACATAGAGGGAAAGAAATTGATGAGGATGGTTTGGACAGGAAGAGGGGAACCAGTCGAAAGGGATCGGTTGAAGTTGAAGAAAGGAAGGGGTTGGGAGGTTCAAAGTTGAAAAGGAAAGGGAAACACGGAGAGTTCGAAAAAGGAAAGGGAAATGGGGTTTAGGGATTCTGAAAATGAAGTAGAAATAAGATGGAAAAGAGAGGTGGTGGTATCGGAGACGACGGAGAGGGAGACGGTGGAGAAGACGATGGAGGTGAGACGGTGGCTCGTGAGAGAGAGACGGCGGAGAAGAAGGTGGCTTCGTGAGAGGGAGTGACGGAGGCGGTGGAGGTGAAGGTTCGGTGGGCAGAGGAGAGGGAAAAGGGTTTAGGGCTTGGGGGATAGCAGAAGTGATTAACGGGGAAGGTCTGCATCGAGTAAGTTGTTATACTTAGCGATGGTTTGAATCCGTCGCTATGAATAGAAAAATTAATAACATAGCGACGAATGACGAATATACCACCACTAGCGATGACTACATCCGTCGCTAAATTTAGAAATCCCTCCAAAATTTTGAAACCCTTCAGGAACCTTAGTGACAGACACGTTCCGTCGCTAAAGTTTACAAAAATAGCGACGGTTAACGGTTGCCGTCACTACCTTGTTCATAGCGACGGCAAGTCCACGTCGCTGCTTTGTCCGAAGACATAACGACTGCAGTGTCACCGTCGCTATCACTTGGTGCCATATATAACTTGGAGGGAAACCAAAAAAATGGAGGGAAATAACTTTAGCGACCGTGTCAGGGACGGGGTATGATTTAGCGACGGTATTAGTGACGGTTATTTGCCAAATTCAGTGACAGCATATATTGGTCGCTAATATGGTCACTATTTTCATATTCAAGGTCTCTTTTCTTGTGGCCGTCGCTAATTCGGTCACCGATTAGCGACGGCGTTCGGCGGTCGCTATTGGTGTGTAGCTATTAGTCATTTTTCTAGTAGTGTTATGGGTGGTATTCCCAACACTTATATACTCTTTATGTTCTTCTATTTTATTTGAGACTTTAATGTGGGACTTTCTATGCATGAACTCTTGAGAAATTATAATATTATTGGAAAAACCCTAACAAGTAATGGAATTTCTTTGTAAAGAGCCAATAAATTAATCATTCATGATTGATCTCATTCCGTAGCCTTGGAGATGACTTTAAGAGAAATACATTGCACAAGCTAATAGCATAAAGTTCTTTCAAAAGACTAGGATTATCAACCTTAAGGATTGTTACAATAAAAGTTTGAGCCAAATTAGGTTCAATAGAACCATAAAGGAAGGTTATTAGAACATATCACAAACATCTTTACTTACAATATCCCAATCTAGGTTTTTGAAAGAAAAAAAAATAGGGTGGAAGCCATCTAGGTTAGGAACTTTGTAAGATTACATGGAAAGAATGCTTCTTTCACTTTTCATGAGAAACATGAAACTAAAACTTGAAACAATAAGTCATCAATTGTTGGAAAGTGAGCCACATGAAGACTATTAGGTTAACACGTTATTTGATGTTGCAATCTTTTTTTTGAAAAAAAAAGTCATTTTAAAAAAATATATGCATCAATCCAGCAATTAACATCATCAATAAATAAGCCTATAAGTTTGTTTCTGCTTTTGACCATTGTTTGAGACAATGGCGGAGCTAACTATTTTATTTTAAAGGGACAAAAATATAAGTTAAAAATAATTAATATATATTTTAAAGTTTTAGAAGTATATAAAAGTATGGTTCTCTCCTAATTAATATAAAGAGAATTCCATACATATGTATAACACAAATTATGGACAAATTTAATGTTATTAAATTAGTAGTTAATGAGAAAATTATAAGTTGGTTGAGTAAAGAGTGTGTAAGTTGTTGTAAGATCTTAACACATTTTCAATTCTTACTTAAACTAAAAAGTTAATTACGATTCTTAATTCTTATGGAAGTTCAACATGACATATGTTAATTTCTTTAAACATGTGTATGATTTAAATGTTATCATATGTATAGAAAATACTTTATTGTAAGTGACAAAAAATAATTGTATCTTCTAAGTTCTATAATAGAAACCTACTTCCAACTTTTCTAATACTTTATAATTCTTAATCACTTTTGTTTTTTTTAATATTGAAAGATAATTAAAATATAGATTGTAATAATATTATGATTCAAAGACCTTCATTAATATATTTTGTAGAAACATTTTTTTTTCTTAGTTTTTTTTTTTCATTTATAAGGTTGTAATAAACTAACATTTATCATTTTTTAATATCGAAAGGGACATTAGTATTAATATAAAATATACATTAGTATAAAAGTGGGAAAAAAAATTGGGTAGCCACCACTACCCCATTCATACACTGCTATCCTTTCGCCTCTGGTCTGAGCATGAAAAAATGGATATTATGATTATTAAATTCAATACAGTACTCTTATGACTTCTGGAATCAAATAAGCTCTTCTTATGCATTAATATGACATTTGTAAGTCGTGTTTAAGGTGTAATGGATTAGAATAAAGGAAGACTTCAATCTAGCTCCCAAATGTCTGTTATCCTAAAAGATATTTCAAAAGGCTATTAAAAACCACTAGACCTTCCTAAATATTCACTAGCTTCTCTTGAATATTAAAAGCATTAGCTTTAAATTTTTTTTAAAGAAGATTGACATAATTAATATGCGTAATCCAAGTTGCTAGAATTTAATTCTATAGAGGCTACCTTATGTTCATATTTAGAGAAACTCAAAAGAAAAGGGTTATGATTAGATTCACAATAATGAAGAAGTCTAACCATTGCCTAAGAGAAAAGTAATTTCTAACCTAGATTTGCCATGCACCTATCTTTTTTTTTTTTCAAATATAAATGCTTGAGGATGTATTGCAAAGGAAAGTAAAAATACCACCAATAAAGTCAAACTACACAAGATTACACTTCGACATCATGGTAGCTAACTCAAAAGCTCAATTGGTTGAAAAAGAACCTCCCAGAACTTCATAAGAACTATCTCATTGGAATCCTCGTAGCAACTGTTATGGAAGGAGTCCAGAGAGAGAATGAAAAACACCTGATGAATTAATCACAGGTATTTAATAGATATTAGCTATTTATACACACTATCCTTTACAGCAATAACAAGGTCCTAAACAAGTTATATTGATTAATTAATCATATAACATAATCTAACGATATGCGCAGAACTGGCATAAATTGCTAAGCAAAACGACTTGTTATTATCACACCTAATAGAGAAAATAATGGCTTAATGCATTGATTTAACAAGAGTGAAAGAAAAAGATCTATCTATTGTCAAGACCTAACCTTGTTCTTCCTAGATGAACAATAGGTAAAAGTTAATATTTTTTCATAATTTCTATGTTATGAAAAGATGACCTAGAGTTTCATATAAGTAAATAGTAGTTGGTCTTGGTCTATATTGCATTACCAAAGAATGAATATTTTGCTTTGGGCTCTTTCCAGATCTCCATATTTATTCCTAGAGAGAATAGATAAATTGTATAAAGTCATAACCATTAAAGGAGAAAATACCAAAACCTAACATGACATTTTGTCATTTAGGATAGTGTTTTGGGTATTATGGACCACTTGTGAACTCCCTAAATTATTACTGTTAGGCAAAGGTGAAAGTTCATTCGAATGAAAATTATCTTTGTGATTCTGTTTTCCACCATCATAGCATAATAGTTATTGGCTATTGGCTTTAAATTCATAGTCGTAGAAGCCCTACACCATGTTGAACACAACTTTGCCACCTATCATTTTTGTTGGTAGATGATATGATGTTGACTATGAATTAGGTCGAATGTTGCTTTTGATTTTATAATTGATGGGTTTTATATAAATATAACACTCGTTTAAGCCAGAAAAAGTCACGTGCACCTTACTTATTTCAAGCTCTTTTTCTCAACCTTTTTTTCCTCAACTTATTCATAAACAAGTGTGCTCTTATGTGTGGTATCTACATCATTTACAGCATGAATACTAATTTACCTACCTTTTTTATGCTATTGGAAATCCCACGATCCTCTGATATGGTTTTGGAAAATTTACTTTGAAAATTTGATACAGAAACTATTGAAGAATTCAAGTGTAACTTAGTCATGCATCGAATAGATGTGAACGAGTTGAGTGATTTATAAGTGTCAAGATCCATATGTTGGTGTATGCACTATGAGCTTTTATGCTTCTTCATTTGTATCATTTTTCTACTTATCAATAGAATAAATATTTCAGTTTAAAATTGTTTTAAAACATATTTATCCTTGGAGTAATAGGTCATATAAAAAATTATTCCTAAAATGTCCCTAGTCAAGTATTTACATGGGGACATGTAAATACACTGAGGCTAGTGTGTGAGTGTACTGATGACTTGATCTCACAGATCATAGATATAGATGATATCGAGTCTTCACACAGGTACACATTAAGAGTAATGATGTACTGGACAGACCCACCATGAGAACGTTGCATGGATCGTTACATGATTGTCATAAACGATTCTCAATGTGATAATGGTATATGTAGTCCTTTGACCTGAAGTCACTACGATTCCTACATGAGGAGTTTATTGTTTTAATACAATTAAACGTCTTTTGTAACAAGAGGACTATAAAGGTTGTGATTAGGCAATGAACAAATTATGCAGAGGGATGTGAGTGATGTAGATGGGATTTGTCTCTCCTATGTGACAGGAGTGATATCCATAGGCCACTTGATGGAGTAAGACTAAGAAAACGCATGGCCATGCTAGAAAGAATAAATATTAGATATTTATTCGGATCCAGTCTACTCCGGTATCAAGTAAAATAAATTGGGCTGTACAAGGATGACGCGACCATGCCTTGGGCCCAATTAGGATATCGTGACAAAAGGAACAAACATATTAAATAATTATCACTTATAGGTTATGTTGATAATATTTGGACATAATGATGCATTGCTAGATGTCGCTCTTATTTTATATTAATAATAAAATAGTTTATTATTAATATGACCGGGTATTTTACCTATAGGGTCACACACATAGAGTAAGCCCATCAGAAAATGTTGTCTTATTTTAGTTGGACTAAAATAAAGCTATTGGGCCTAACTCATTTTGGAATGAGTAAGGAGCCCACTTTTAGAGAGAACAAATTAGGTCAAACCTAAGCCTATAAATAGAGCATAAGATGCTCATAGGCCGTTCACTCAAGTGAGACACAAATTCGCAAAAGTTGCAAGAGCTACACGCCGTCAAACTAGCAGTTGGCAAGTGTTGCGATTCTGGTGGGAGTGCTCGTGTGGACTCCTAAAGGACGAGGCTACGACTGCTTCGGAGTTCTTCAAGAGGTAATCCAAAATGAATTTCGAAATTGTTTTTGTGCTTTGAAATACGGAACCTTGCAAATCCTATGGAATCCCTTTTATTTTTCCGCTGCTCATGCTTAGGGATTTCCTAACACCATATACCTAACACTTTAGGGTTTTGGATTATATTATAGTGTCCAACACTTTTAAACTTACTCTCATTGTTACCTTCCTGTCGTTATGGGCAACCCTCATACAAACTAGTCAAAGCCTCATTTAATTAGAGAGCGGCATCTCAAGTCACCCAGCTAGTTAAAGCCTCATTTTTCAGATACAAGCATCTCAAGTCACACTTGAAATGGAGTGTTGAAAAATTCAAATGACCTAGTTTCACATCAAATAGAGGTAAGTGGGTTAAACGATTTATAAGTGTTGGAACCATACAATTAACACCTTAACATTTTAAGTTGTCATGTAGTGTTCAACACTTGCGGTCTTGTTCTTCTCATTACTTCCCCGCTCTCATGGACAACCATCAACTTTAATAGGGTAGTTTTCTTCATCATCATTTCTCTAAAAGATACCTTTGAAGGCTTCTCAATGATTTTTTCACCACCTAGTAAAACTACATAGAAAACAAAAGTTCTCTCTTCCATCTCCCGCCATTGAAAAAATCTATTTATTTTGAATATATCAAAATTAAGTGTCCAACTTAATTTAATCCTTCCTTTTATCACATAATTAAGGATGCTTATTAAATTAATATAACTTCTTTGCTAAATTACAATAAAGAACATTTTATACAACATCATGATTTGGTATAGGTTAAATACATGAACTTGTTTGAATGAAAAATATTAGTATTTTAGAAAATTTTGAAATTGATAATATATTTGAATGATAAGAAGAATTTTAATACAAAATTAAACTTAATAACTTTTAATGCAAATAGAAGGAATTTCAAATGACACTTCTTAAAAAAAATTCAAAATGCATCTTTTTTTAATTTATATATATAATTTATTATTACTTTCCTACTTTTTTTTATAATTATCACTCATTATTAGTTTAACATTTCTAAAATTTTAGTAATCTCCCACTAAATGCAATGTAAATGTTTAATCAATATATTTAAATTTAGAAAAAAAAAAGAACCATTTTCAAATAGTAAATAATTGCCTCTTTTTTTTGCACAAGGAACTCATCAAATTTCATTTTGTCCTAAATTACTTCTATAATTAATCAAATTCATAAGCAGGATTTCTCTAGAGAAATGCATATCCCTTCGTACTCATATAGATTTAATTTTTATAATTAAGAGAAAATAAAAAAGAAGTTCAACAAGTTAAGAAAAGTAGAAATAAAAATATAATAATATATATATACATACATATATATTACTTATGTGTGTGCTTACATTTTTAATTTCTATTGACCACATATATAGCTTATGACGCAGAAAGAAAAAAAAAACATGTATTTGGATATGTGCATATAGAACTCTCTTTCATTTATTCTGAGCCCCTTGAATTAATGGTTAAAATGATGTCATCAGCTATCCTTATGGCATCATAAGAAATGCCTTCTAATCCTTTTCTGGAAAACCCAACACCGTATAGACCATTTTCCCCTTTCCAATGATATGGAAAGCTCGGTTTCGGCATTCCATTTTCATTAAACAGATACTTGTAATCCTGCATGCAAGTCGTGCAAACAATAATTAGTCACTAAAACATTCTGAAGTCTTCCATTGAAAATTTTAGAGTTTTGTTTATTGTAAACTGAGTTTAAATCACTCGATACTTCTTTCATTTTATAAAAGACAATTTTATTTTTTAAAATATATTCTCATATAAAATTAAATTTCACTATCTTATATTATTTTCACAAAATGTAGTTTGCACTTTTAAGTGATTAAATTTTCTTAGGATCAAATTTCTTAATATATATTGCTAGGCACCTTAAGCCACTTCAGGACAGTGGTGTTGTATCCGGTGGCAAAGATTATGACATCAAATTGACCACTTTCTCCATTTTCAAACTCAATTATCTTGCCTTCTTTAATGTTTGAAATAGCTGGGAAAACCTATAAAAAAATTACAAGGATTAATGTTAAATGTATATATATATATATATATATATATGACATAATCAAATGTGTATTATATATTGCTAGTTACCTTAATTTTGCCTTTTTTAATCATGTCAACGCAACCCACGTCAATGGTAGGGGTACGACCACCTTTTATTTTTTGAGCAAAGGGTCCATCTTTTGGTCTCCTCAAGCCATACTCAGACATATCTCCATACCTGAGTTTGCTCATAAACACCATGAGCTTGTCCACCTTTTTCACTTCCAAGAATTTCAGCAAAAACATTCCCACCAATACCATTTCTTTAGTAAAATAATGAACCTTTACATAGTACACAACCATACATAGAGATGTGTTAGATTTAGACATAAAGATGGCCCACATTCACATATAGATTCTTTTTTCTTTTATCTATATTCACACATTTAGCATTAAAAAATAAAAAAAAAATTGCCATCTCAATTTTTGAATTAAAAATGTCATTTTTTTGTTTTGTTGAGATTTTTTTTATTAAAGAAGAGAGAAAGGAAAATGACTTACAGAATCTCTAATAACAATTGAGGTATTTGCACCCCAATTTACTAGATCATAAGAGATCTCCATGCCAGAATTTCCACAGCCAACAACAAGGACATTTTTGTCATACAATTCTCTTCCATTAAGGTACTTGCTGCAATGCAAGTATTGTCCTTCAAACCTCTCCAGCCCTTCAATTTTAGGAATATACCCTTCAGCATTCTCCCCGGTTGCAACCACCAAAAACTCTGCCACATACACCTCATTAACATTTAAGGATGTATCCTTAACAATGACCCTCCATTTCCCATTGTTATCATCAAGAAATGAAGACTCTACATTGCTGTTATAACGAATAGAAATGTTAAAGTGGGTGACATAGTCATCCAAGTAACGCAAAAACTGAACCCTTGGGACAAAGGTGGGAAAATCAGAAGAAAATGGCATATAAGGAAGGTTACAAAAATCTTTTCCTAAGTGAAGTTTCAAACGGTCATAGGTTCTTTTCCTCCAAAGAGATGCATGACAATCATCTCTTTCTAAGACAATGTTGGGAATGGAAAGTTTGTTTAGACATGCAGACGTTGCTAAGCCAGCAGGCCCTGCACCAACAATCACAACAGACACTTCAATGTCAATCATGGTTTTGGGTTTCAATTACTCAATTTTGGCAATGTTAATGTTGCACTGTGTCTCTTCTTTTATAGGCATATCTATTCATAACATATATATGTCGTGGTTGGTATCTATGACAGTGATGATAAGCTTGTTTTAGTTTTTTTCTTTATTTATTACTATGATTCTTTAATTGGGTCAACAAGTATACAAGCAAATTTCAAATAAAAATAATAAAATAATACTTTTTAAGAATTTTTGTTAAAAAATAGATTTTTCTATTACCAAGCATTTATACAGTAAGGATTTGTTTTGTATCTATATATGTTTATCCAAGAAAGGTATTCTTTTTTGGTTTCGGCAACAACATTTTATATTACTTTTAGTTTAGTAACAGTTAACTTTCTTTAGTTTTAGTTTTGGTTTTTTCTAAACCTGGTATTCAAGAAATTAAAAAATATTAAAATTCTTATAAAAAATTAGGTTGAACTTATGTCATAAATAATTAGAAATAATGTGATAATTATATTAATATTAATTTTAAATAAAATTTTGTCTCTTTCAATTAATTTTTAATTGTATTCAATATTGCATAAGTTACAATAATCTATTTTGATTTTTTGACTTTTGCTGATCACAATCTTAAGCCATTTATTGTAAAAAAAATATTGAAATAGATGTAATTAATGCGTCACAAAAGTAAACAAATGTATTGTTTTTTTAATAATTTTTTTCTATTTTAATGACTTACACAAAGTTTCTAATTTTAAAAAAGAACAAATTTCTTAGAGGTGATGTTAACAAAGCCCTTAATCTTTTTTTTTTTGGTTTTATGAATAATTATTATTCAACCTTTCCACGAGTTTTCTTCTAATGAAAATCAAAAACTAGAAATTATACCTTGTTACACTATTTTTATAGTTGATATATAGTTTAGAAGAGTTAGCTAGGTTTCAAAATTCACCAAAATTAATGTATATCTTAAAACTTAATAAACATTTACCGACGTACTTATAGATCACAGTTTTATTGTTAAAGCGTATGGATTATTATGTTTTCTTTATTAATTGTAAAAATTATAAAAGACCGAAACTTGATAAAATGAGAAGCAATCTTTTTATAAATAAATATTAATGGTGCTAAAGAGGGTAATAAAAATACATTGTTAGCTTTTCACTTAATTTGCATTAATTTTTTTTACATGGTCACGATGTAACCATAAATGTGTTTCATTAATTGATTGAAGTTCAAATATAAATGAAACTTATACCTAATCTCTATCCGAAAAAAATAGATAAGGATTAGGTGTGCTCATTAATTGGTCTCTTTGTAAAGGATAAATGAGTCAAGGTGAGTGATGAGGTTTGACTTATGAAGACTCGTCAACAAAGTCTGATATTGACGCATAGTTGACCATGTTAAGAGAGGTAAGAAACTATAATAATCTTTATATCTCTCAAAGAAAATTACACTCATAGGTCAATTCAAAAGTTAATTTATGAGTTAAGAGTTATCACAAGTTTTATAAGAAGTATACTAATTATATGTTTAACTGATGCAAGACTTATTTCAACATGTTAACCCTACTCCTCACATTGAACGGGACATTTGATGCCTGAAGTTTGTATAACTAAACATTTACGGGTAGTCCAACATTCAAGACAAGTTAGACTCTCTGATACTATATTAGAAAATGATTGCCTAAAAACTAGCTCATGAGTTAAATGTTGACATAAGCCTTAAAAGTATATATATATATTCCTAAACAATATGTACTCATATCAACATCTTAACAATCTTTAAATGATTTAAGGGGAAATATTTCCCACATGTTCTTTGGGGAACATCTTTGGACTCTAAAAAAAAGTATAGGTTTGATTTAAGAAAAGAACATATTGCCTGTTCTCCCCGAATCGGGAGGGGGCCCCACAAGACCACCTTACCCCATTTATTCTTGGAGATCATAACAGAGATTTTGATTCCCAACAATCTCAATAGAGCATAGTCATTTCCTTGTTAATTAGGCCTGGATCAAAGGCCCATATTTTATTTTACCATTGTATAAATGTAACCGAAGGAGTTCTCGGTAATTCATGTAACATTTTTTAGTATTAACCCTAATTCTCCTAGAGTAATTCTCTAAGGTTTTATGTTTTACATACTCAGAGTAAACATTTTGGCGCCCAATGTAGGGCCTGATAAAACAGTTCCCACATCACAAAGAGAAAGACTGGATCAGAGGAAGATGAAGATGGTGATCACACACAGCAACCACAGTTGTAAGGATAAGGGAAATCACCAGAAGCACCAAGAAGGACATCAAGGCCACGACGATCTAATGAAGGGAGGTTCAGACTCTCATCAGAACGCTTTAACATACGATGGACGAGTTACGGAGGGAAAATGAAGACATGTGAAACCACCAAATTAGAAGAGATGTACTAATCAGGATAAAAGGAAGCCTCTAGTTACCACCATACCTAAACTGCCAACCCTAAGGTGGTGTTTGGTATGAAGGATCTTTTTAAGTAAGATTCCCAGGAATGTGTTTTCCGGGAATACGTTTCCTGGGTAACTTATTTCCCATGTTTGGTATTAAAAAAACTTACCCGGGAATCTTTTCGTTTTATAAGAATTTGGGAAGAAAATAGGGGCATTTTTGTCTTAAATTTTTTTACTCCCGGGAATGTATAGGATACCCACCTGTTGAAATGGGAAAATGAAATTTTTAATTCTTTCATAATTAAGTTTCCTGGGAATCTCACATTCCTGGGAATATTTTTTGTATCTCATACCAAATATGGATAAGGAAATATTTTAAGTAACATTTCCAGGAAAGTTCAAAGATCCCCTGTACCAAACACCACCTAAGGAGGACAGGCCCGAGCCCCCAACCCCCTACACCACTCACCCATTCACAAAAGAAATAATGGCGGCCCTAACGCGAGTGCATTATAAACTTCCAACGATGGAAAAATACAACGAAGGGGACGACCCGGAGGAACACCTAACTATGTTCACCACCAACCTACTCATTTTAGGATCCGATGCCATGATCTACAGAATATTCCTAACTACCCACACCAAATCTATCCTCTAGTGGTTCTCACACATTCCTCCAAGGAGTGCATCTTGTTTCACGAAGCTAAAAGAAAAGTTCTTAACTTAATTTACTTTCAGTTAATTGATATAAAAAACATTGCATAACTTGGTCAATTTGAAACAGGGCATAGGAGAAATGCTAAAGCAGTTCATGGCTCGCTTCAATTAGCAAGCCATCCAAATCCAAGACTAAAGCTCAGAAGTCACCCTCCACGTAATCCAAATGGGGTTACTTCCAGCACCACTAAAAAAACCTTAAATAGCTACCTCGATTTAGCGACCACCGGAAACCCGTCGCTAAATAGCGACCGAGTTAGCGACCGCTAGGAGAAAAGGGACAAAAAAAGAGGTTAGCGATGCCTTTAGCGACCATACAAACAGTGGTCGCTAAAAATTACAACACTCCGTCGCTGGTGCGGTCGCTAGATTTCACCTCCATCCTTTTTTTGTTTCCCTCCATGGTTTTTTGTTGGCGCCAAACCATAGCGACGGTAATGACCGTTGCTGAGTTTCCCTCCAAACATTAGGGACGCGGAGACCGCGTCGTTATGTTTTGTACTAGTGACAGTTGGATGGTCGTCGCTATGACTTTCGATCTTACCTCCATACTTTTTACTTTTAAGAAGGTAACGTAGTGACGGTGAGGTTACACCGTCACTAATATTCAGGGGATTAGTGACGGATTTGTGTTACCGTCGCTATTATTTTGGGTCTTCCCTCCATAATTTTACTTTTAAGAATGGAACGTAGTGACGGTGGGGTTACACCGTCACTAATATTTAGGGGATTAGTGACGGATTTGTGTTACCGTCGCTAATATTCAGGGGATTAGTGACGACATTATTTTGCCATCGCTAATATTCAGGGGATTAGTGACGGCCTTGTGTTACCAATGCTACATGCAGTACTAGAAAAACCCTTAATAGCCACTGCCAGTTAGCGACGATTGATGTACTAACCATAGTGACGGGGTTGGCTGTCGCTAGTGTGTTTTTATTAGCGACGGTAATACATTTCCGTTGCTAAGGGTTATAACTTAATCGCCCCTTTCTCGAGCCCTAATCAGTGTTTCTTCTCTGCTCCACTGTACTCGTCTTCTTTCTCCCCCTTTCCTCTTCTTCTCTGCCCCGCGTGTCCTTCTCCATTCTGCCCCGTGTGTCTGTCTCCTCACTTCCCTCTCCCCCTTCGCTGACCATATTATGGGTTTCCTCCCTTCTCCCTCTCCTCTCCGTCAGTGGTTCACTCCCTCCTGGCTCCTGGCTCCTGGCTTTGGGCTCCCTCACAGTTGACACACACACTCACGGTTGTCTCCCTCATGGTTCTACAGTGGTCAGGTTCGAATCCGTTCCCTTACTCCCTTATTATGTTTTATTTGTTATGTATTATTGGCTATTGGTTTTTGTTGGCTGTTGTGGTAGAAGGTTATGATTTTTTGGCTAGTGTTTCTTGTGATATTCTGTTTGTAAACACATCAACATATTGTAATACTTAGGGTTTAGGGTTTTACATAGACATCAATAATTTATGTTTCATTTCTTTCTCTCCCGTATACCTAAAACCCCATAATTTATACAAAGTTTTATGGGAAGAAAACCTATTGTACTGCATAAAAGGTGGAAATTACCTAGGCAAGGAAATAAATCAATTAGCTTAATTTATAAAGAAACAAAATACTACAGTATCATAATCCCAACTAAGAATTCTATGCTTCACTACATGTACCATCAACGTGTGCAAACAAGCATACCGACTCCGAAGAGATGGTATAGCAGTTGGAGGTTTTAAACCAAGTAGTAAATCAATTAGCTCAATACAGTGAGAAGAAGAAAAACATGGGTGTTCCTTTATTGTTCAGCAACAGTACCGAATAAATGACAAAAGAAAATGAAATAGAAAAAAACCAGTCACAAATGCAGACCTCCAAAATTTTGCTTAAAGTCTTGTATGCTTCACAATGAACACTCTCATTAGTTGCCTACATAACCAAGCATACATATTAGAGAATGAATTTGGGAGTAAAAAAACTGAGTTCTGCAACATTTCATTTCTTAATTCAAATTATAAATATGATAATACACTCTGAATTTACAGTGTGCTCATGTAGTAGTCTAGAGAAAGCTATCACTACAAATGATAAAAGGAAATTGAATTTGGGAAAACCCACAAGGATCACACCTTACTATATATTTTTAATTTTAATAGCTGAAATATATATTTTTTCAAATAACTCATATATATCTAAGGCATTTCTAATAAAAATAATATATAAAAATAGATCTTGTAAATCTTAAAAATTAATAAACTTGAGAGTTTTATTATATTTTAATGAAAACATTCAAACTTACTTTATTATTTAACTATTGTGCCCCTTAAGAATTATACTATGTTTTAAGAAAAACATATGAACTTATTTTATTAGTTAACTATTCTACCTTTATCCCCACCGATGTCGGGTCAAGGTTAGAGTTGGGATTTCCCTAAACCCAGTTAGTCAAAGTGGGGTTGGTACCCATAGGCTGAGGTTTGATTGCCATGTCTACACTAGAAATCCATTTGTTTCCATCAATCTTCCGTAAAGGCCAGCCATAAAACACAGAATTATTAATGGGGGTTCTCACACTAATAGGGTTTATAACAGGCAAAAAAGTTCCAGAGTAGTTAAAATCTGGCTACTAGTGAAACCCTTGGCTACTAGTCTAGGCTTGTATAAAGGAAGGAACAACAAGTGAGATAGTTGCAGGGGTAGTGGAAGTTTTAGGCATCAGGTATTTTTTTTGTGAGAATTGTATGGTCAAATGAAAGGAAAGCAAGTGCAGTCAAACACTTTTGAGGAATTAAATTAACAGTCAGGATGGCTGAAACTGTAGTACATGAGTTAGAATTGGAAGATGAGTGATGTTGTAGGCAGGCATGTAAAATGCATGATCCCAAAAGTAAAACAGGAAATCAGGATAATGTAGAACCTGTTTGACTGTTTCCACAATGTAAGACTCGCTTCAACAATGGTATTCTAATGGTGAGTATGTGAGCAAATGACTCCAGAGAATGCCCAGGTCTAAGAAATAGGATGAATTATACTATGAACAAATAATAAAAAGTATAACAGAATTAAAACCGAGAGTAGAATTTGAGGAAAGATGGCACGTGGTCAAAACTATAGAGACCATCCTTGTCCTGTGTGCCATAAAGAGCTTAAGAAATGCTTGAGATTTAATAACACAATATAAGGAGTGAAATTCAAAATAGATAGTTTTTCTTTGAAAACTGACTGACAGTGACTGGATTCTGTCATAGAAGGATCACACTATTTTTTAGATGAAGGGGAGTGAGTCAGATGGTGATGAAAAAAGACTTGGTGCCATTGTGCCAACAGAGGTTACGGACAAACCTTGAGAGTTAGGGTTTAGGCCATGGAAAAACATGTACAAAATTCATAGAAAGTGTCATCAGTTCTCCAAGGGGCTTTTCTTGCTCTACTCAATGCATACTTCATGCACTAACTGAAATAATGCTGCAAAAAACATTTATAAAAAAAAAGACCAAAAACACTAAAAACTATTGGGAAAATTAAGAGTTGTATATTTGCATATCTCAGCTATATATTCATGTTATTTGGGATAGCATATTTAGCTCATATAATATCTCTTGTATATATTTAACATATCATATTCTACATATATTTAGCATATCAAATACATAATTAGTGGTTGATCTTTAGACAAATGATTAGGAAAATACGTTGTATATATTCCTTTGAATATTGACATAAATTATAGAGTTGATTTCATATTCTTTCTTTATGGTATTAGAGCAAGAAAATAGATCCTTCCTAATATGACTCTGATATTTTTATTTTTGCCATGGCTAATAAAGTTGACGATAATGACACAAATAATCGGAAGAAACAAACTTCTGATGACGGTGAGAATAGGAAGAAGCAAACTTCTTTCTCACCCTACTATTTATAGACTTCTTTTAAATTTAATCGTTAGAAATATTGGTTATTAGCAAGTAGCAAAAATAGACCAAAATAGAGAAAAACAAATAGCAAAATGACCAAACAATTGTTGTTGGTGCGTCGAAGGAGTTTAGGGAGTATCGATAAGGCTGTTAGAGTGTTGGAGGAGTGACGATAGGGCTGCCAGAGTGATGGAGAGGCTGTTTGGAGGCAACATAACTACCAACAATGGTGAGAGAAGCTTTGGAATGTGATCTAAGTGTTGAAGGAAGCCAAGAGAGTAAACATAGCCACCAAACATCATGTTGGGGGTTTAGGGGCCTCGCTAGAGTTGTTCATTAAAAAAAAAATTATAAAGTTAAGGACCCGTTTGAGATGGTTGGGAGTTTTTAATTTTTTTTATTTTCAAAACCTGTATTTTGAAAACAAAATCTATTAAAAAAGTTTCATTTCTCTCCTCTAAGGTTATGTCAGGATCAGTTGCCTTTTGATTTTTTCTTTTCAAAACAACAAATTTATAACATGTACTCCTTATCTCGACTCTCACACTCTCATTCTTCTCCATCTTGTCATAATTTGCTTGCTTCACTTTCAAACACTCTATTTTGGATTTTAGAGTCACCACAAGCCTTCCCAAACCTATCATCTCTAAAGTAATTTTATGACACCTGTTTAGTTTACATTATTCTCCCTAAGAAGCTTATATGATCCGTTGCTATCACTCAGATTAAAACATTTGATTATGATTGCTTCTCCCCAGTAAACACCTGTTTAGTTTACCTTTTCCCTCAACCTCTTTCCATCTTGCTTCCAATCTGCCTCTTTAACAGTAAACACTATTCTGTCCCCTTGCCTCAACTACATTTCCATTCACCCTTATGCTTTGACAAGTTTGAGTACACACTACGCTTCTGACATTGATAGAAAACCTACCAATCATTATTATACTATTAAAGAGCTTAATTTTGGCATATTGTTAGTACACTAAACTTTGAGCGTGTTCTGGGTTTTGATGATGAACTTAATCTATAATTTGCTTTACGTGTCTCTGTTTATTTAGTTTTCTTTCTACTTGTAACTGTCCAACCACTTATTGGTTTGTGATGCAAACTATTTAGCGTGGTCTCTGATCTTCTGTCGACAGCTTCATATTCTTCCCTGACTTTTTTCCGCAGGTAATCCCCTAACACTGACTTTCTCATTATTTGTATGCATGTCGATTATTGTTTGTTAGTGGAGAGCAAAGCTCATTAGGCATTGGTTTTATGTGTTAATAACATGATTTTTTATGCATGTGTAATGTTATTTGTTTAGTGGAGAGCAGAGCTCATTAGGCATTGGTTTTGTATGTTGATAACATGATTTTTTATACATGTGTAATGTTGTTTGTTTAGTAGAGAGCAGAGCTCATTAGGCATTGGTTTTGTGTGCTGATAACATGATTTTTTATGCATGTGTAATGTTGTTTGCTAGTAGAGAGCAGAGCTTATTAGGTATTGATTTTGTGTGCTGATAACATGATTTTTTATGCATGTGTAATGTTGTTTGTTAGTGGAGAGTGGAGCTCATTAGACATTGGTTTTATATACTCTCAATATCATATACAATGCGTAGCATATATATTTTTCTATACTGGGAAGTTTTCTGTATGTAACAGGTCGTTTCTAAATTTGGGAAATGTCTAGTTTACAGGGGAGACTCTGCCAAAATTTTTCCAGGGTCCTTTTCTTAGGGAACTTAGAAAATAAAACTCAAGTTTAAAAATGTAGGGTTTAGTCGTGTGTGTACCCATTAGATTCCCGTTCAAGTTTCAAAACAACCGGCGGATGTACCGTGTTGTGTTAGATCTTGAATTGTCCCGATTGGACAGTTTGGTATGAATTTGTAACCAGTAGGGCATAATCCATCAATGTTGTATATGGTCTATCTTGAGACATTGAATGTTCATTTCAAATTTTAGTTATGGTGTTTCGTATTGTCCCCAGGGTGCATGTCTGCATGCGGTGTTTCATATCGTATGTATCTCTGTATACTCGGGGACCTATGTGAAATGCTGCCGAAATTTCAAATGAACATCAACGACACAAGATAGACCACATACAACATCGATGGGTTACGGATAGTTGCATATTCATCCCGAATGGGATAGGGCCCACCAATTTGCAACATCAAAGAGATAGAGAGTGATTCACAACCGATAGTCGAATAAAATTTAAGCTAATTTAAAGTAACAGAAATTGTGCTTGTTAGATATTGTAAATGGAGGTACCGAAAAATCGGCAATGGATGTACAACCGACTAGATCGCAATCAGCGAGTGACTGAGGAGTTTATGATGGGGCTATTGGAGTTCATTATGTTCGCTATGGCAAACACGCCTGGATTTGAAGCGACTCAAAAGATTCGTTGTCCGTGCTCAAGGTGCAAATGCATGAGTTTTGAATACGCGGATGATGTCATGTGCCACCTAACTGAGAAAGGGTTCATGGAAACATACCACTGCTGGTACAACCATGGTGAGCAGTTACCGCCTAGACCTTTAGGCGTAACCATGCAACAGTCTTACTACGAGGTTGAAGGAAACAGGGATACATATAACAACATAGAATAAATGGTGATGGATCATGTTGGACCCTCCACAGGGCGTATGCTAGAACATGGTGACCAGGCAGGGAATAAGGATGACAATGTAGAGAAGGATCCTAATCTGGAGGTGAAGAGATTTTATGATTTATTAGCGGCGGCTCAGACTCCATTGTGGGACGGGTGCAAGAGTCACACTGAGTTATCCATCTCCCTAGCTGCTTTGAGCCTAAAGGCAGATTATAATCTTTCTGGAGGTTGTTTTAATAGGATGGTTAATCTGATGGGTTCCACCATGCCTAATAATCATCGAATGCCAACAAACCTGTACCATGCTAAGAAATAAGTGGCAAACTTGGGGTTGGGTTGTGTGAAGATAGAGTGTTGTGTTGGCGGATGTATACTGTTCAGAAATGAGTTTATAGATAAGAGTGTCACAAAATGTCTACATTGTAATGAGGAACGCTACAAAACTGTTAAAAGGAGAGGGAAGGTAACCCGGACGACCAGGAAGAAAATGTGGTACTTCCCTATAACACCGCGTCTTCAACGCCTGTATGCCTCATTGTCCACGGCAAAACACATGCGTTGGCATGCTTTGAACCGAACACAAGAGGGGTTTCTTTGCCATCCTTCCAACGGGAAAGCATGGAAGTGTTTGGATGAGCTATATCCGGACTTTTCTGGCGAGCCGCGCAATGTAAGACTTGGCTTATGTACTGATGGGTTTAACCCGTTCGGTCAATACAGAAGAGCTTACTCTTGTTGGCCAGTCATACTGACCCCATACAATCTGCCTCCTGATATGTGTATGAAGAGGGAGGTCATGTTTCTATCTATACTGGTTCCAGGACCCAAAAATCCAAAGGCAAACATAGACGTATTTTTGCAACCGTTGGTTGAAGAGTTATCACAATTATGGGATGTCAGGGTAATGACATACGATGCATCTTTGAAGAACAATTTTATGACACGTGCTGTTTTTATGTTCCCGGCCTATGGTATGCTTTCTGGATGGTCAATATTTGGGAATCTTGTTTGCCCTGTATGCATGGAATATACCAGGGGGGAATCACTCCCTGTTAGTGGCAAGACAAGTTTCTTTGACTGTCATAGAAAGTTTCTACCGTTGGATCACCCGTTTAGGAGAAACAAAACCACTTTTAAGAAGAACAAGGTTGTTAATAAACCTCCACCTCGTAGGTTATCTGGTGCACGGGTTTGGTAGAGGGTCGAAGAGTATCCTTACATCTGGGACAAGAGTGTTAAGGAGTTTGCGGGTTATGGTAAGGAACACCATTGGGTGAAGCAGAGCATCTTGTGGGATTTTCCATATTGGAAAAACTTATTGTTAAGACACAACATTGATGTCTTGCACACTGAACGTAATGTTTTCATGAATATTTTTGACACTGTTATGGACATCAAAGGGAAAACAAAGGACAACAAGAAGAGTCATCTAGACCTTCCAATTTGGTGTTCTAGGAAGGAGTTAGAATTGAGGGATGCTGGACGTGGAAGAATGTTTAAACCCCATGCAAAATATGCTTTAACTAGACCACAACAGATTGTTGTGTGTATTTAGATGAATGGGTTGACCCTGCCAGACGAATTTGCTTCTAACTTGAGTAGATGTGTCAACGTGAAGGACGGCAGGGTGTTTGGCATGAAAAGTCATGATTGCCATGTGTTTATACAACAACTACTCCCGTACGCGTTTCATGCCTTACCGAAGCCTATTTGGAAACCGTTGGTGGAGTTGAGTCACTTCTTTAAGGAGTTGACAGCTACTTCATTGACTGTGGAGAAACTTGTGAAGATGGAAGAAACTATCCCGATATTGATTTGTAAGTTGGAGCAGATTTTCCCACCAAGTTTTTTTGACTCGATGGAGCATTTGCCTATCCATCTACTGTACGGGGCCTTGGTTGGTGGCCCGGTGCAGTATCGTTGAATGTATCCATTCGAAAGGTGAACGTCAGAACTCTTTAATTTCCTTGCAAACACTTCTTATAATAGTATTTTCTAACTTAACATTTGTTTATGATGTTGAAGATTCTTACGCTCTTTAAAAGATAAAGTGTCGAACAAAGCTTGCGTTGAAGCATCAATTTGTGAGGCATACTTAGTCGAAGAAATGACAACTTTTGCTTCTTTCTATTTTCTGACGGAGATAGAAACTAGAATGAGTAGAATTCCCTACAATCTTGGGGTAGCCACCCGTATAGGGTTTGATGAACAAATATCAATTTTTAACTATCCTGGTCATCCGGGGGCAAGCTCACAAAATGTTACATTGATGAGAAAGATCGAAAGGCGGCTCACTTGTACATTCTTCTAAATTACCCAGAAGTGGAACCGTTTCTTGAGTAAGTATAAAAGTTATATGTTACATTCTAAACCTAGCTTTTATAGTATCTAAATTTGTTTCCTTTAAATAGCTTATATACAGATATGCTAAAACTTAAGCAAAATGATTTAACTGATGACCAAATTCATAGTGAGGTGTCATCCAAGTTCGTTGGTTGGTTCGTACAACACGTAATACTCGTATACCGAGTGTTTTTTATCTGTGCTTCTAACTCCCGGTATCTAACCATGACCTATTTGTTATGTTGTACATAGATACAAGACCCTAACAACCATATTGAAGATTCTTTACTCCAAGCCCTTTCTTGGGGGCCGGTGAAAACTGTTAAAAAATGGCCTATTTACTACGTAAATGGCTACAAGTTTAATATTCTTCAATGGAGTGAAGGGATGCGTACCCATAACTATGGGGTCTGTGTTAGAGGAATCACCGGACAGTTGGAAGAAGACTTTTATGGAGTGCTAATGGAGATTGTTGAAGTTTTGTTCTTTGGATGACTAAGAAGAGATATTGTTCTATTCAAATGTGATTGGTTCGACAACACAATTGGCGTTGGAACAAAGGTTGACAACAACTACGGCTTAGTTGAGGTCAAGAAAAATGGTAGATATAAAAGGTTCGATCTCTTTATTTTTGCCCAACAAGCTGAGCAGGTTTATTACATCGACTTCCAGGGAGGACATCGGGATTGGTATGCAGTAATCAAGGCCAAGGCCCGAAGTCAGATCACTGACAATGTCTCCGAGGAGGTCGATGACGCTTATCAGCTTGCACCACACGAGCTTAACGATGGAAATTTGTTGTTCAACATTGATCTAGTCATGATGGATGAGACATTCGCCACTACGGGGGGTGAACACATTGACAAAGACCTTATCTCTCAATCAAAATGGTCTAGGGCTGATTTGGATACTGATGAAGTTGTTTAAACAAATAACTACAGTGACACTGAAATTGAGGGGGAATTTGAAACTGAAACAGACACAGAGTATGTAGTTATTAAACATATATACATATGTTTATATATATCCTAAGACTAACCTTTCTTTTCATGATTTTATCCACAAATGACGGGACGTCGACTGCCCTTCAGTAGGGATGGTGGGTCCAGGACCCCGGCATCTCGTTTGGGGACTCCCACCCTAGAGCAAGGAACCACTCCATCACTAATGCAGACAACTCCATCACTACCACAGCGGACCACTCCATCACCACCACAGCTGACCACCCCATCACCACCACAGTTGACCACCCCAGAACAGACTCCTGGAGTTGGTGGCTTGGAGGACCCTAGCCATCAGGCCACCCCACCTCCGGTATCCCCTCTGCCCATGTTGGTACCCGTGTCGGCCGGAGATGAGTAAGTCACTAAAACTCAAATACTTTTATGTTATTTGTATGGTACTTTATTTAAACTTTAGTGGAAAGCCTTGTTGGTTTATTGTATGTTACTTTAATTAGTACTTGTATAGATTGAATTGTACTGGGAACTCTTCTGTTTGTAACAGGGTAACTATTTGAACTTGGAAATGTTACATTTACAGGGGAGACTCTGTCGGAATTTTGGGAGTCTCCCTAGATTGTGTGTTGTTATACTCCTGATATAATTGTTGGCATTACAGCTTTATTGATAGTAGTCGCATTACCAAAGCGATTACTAAGGTTTTGAAGGCCCAGTGGGATGGTCCATATATATCTTGGACAGATGCTGGGAAGGTTGTCCAAGATACACTGGTGGAAAAAGGACCTTTAAGCACGGTTCTGGGGACCCTTTAAGCACGGTTCTGGAACCGTGCTTGTTCCCACCGTGCTTGTAGCTTAAGACTTTTAAGGACGGGTCTCCAACCGTGCTTGTAGATGACTTTTAAGCACGGTTATTTTCAACCGTGCTCGTAGGTGGTCAATTATTTATTTGTGTTTAATAATGTTGAGATTTGTTTGGTCAATTCCATGATAGCATGTGCAGGTTGCCATTGTTACGTTCCTGGGAAAACAAAGCATCAAGAAAGAAAGGTTCTTCATTAATACTTGAGCTTGAGCTTGAGCTTGAGCTTGAAAGGTAAAGCTTGAGCGTGAGTGTGAAATCATAATTAATACTTGAGCTTGATCTTGAGCATGAAAGGTAAGGAAAAACAAGTTGGTTGCATCAGATTCTTCTCACGCTTGAGCGTGACAGGGGGCGCTTGGGCGTGACACATCAGAGACTTGAGCTTGAGCCTTGCGCTTAAGCGTATTGAAGCAAACAAGCATCAGGTGTGGCTAATGAATAAGGAATCAATTTCAATGAAAAAGGAAATCATGCATGGCTAATGAATAATGAATTAAAATGCATTAACTTAGTATAGAGCTTAAAGAATGAAATGGAACTAACCAAATACTCTTTCAGCTTATAAGCCACACATTTGTTCGAAACCGAAGATGAAGGAGAAGGAGAAGGTTCCGTTGGATTTATTTGAGAAGAAGAATGAGAACTGTCGTTGTTGTTGTTGTTGAAGATTGAGTTAAAGGGACTTTTGAAAAAGAGAAAGGGAGGTAAGGAGGGAGGGAAAATGACTTTCGTAAAAGTGCAATGGAGGGAAGACGAAAATTTGGGCACTACTTTTAAGCACGGTTCAAAGCAACCGTGCTCGTAGGCCTTTTAAAAAAAAATTAAAAATTTTATATCAACCTTTTAAGCACGGGTCCCCTACCAACCGTGCTAGTAGATCACTATTTAAGCACGGTTCAGAGCAACCGTGCTCGTAGGCCTTTTAAAAAAAAATTAAAATTTTTATACCAACCTTTTAAGCACGGGTCCCCTAACAACCGTGCTAGTAGATCACTCTTTAAGCACGGTTCAGAGCAACCGTGCTCGTAGGCCTTTTAAAAAAAAATTAAAATTTTTATACCAACCTTTTAAGCACGGGTCCCCTAACAACCGTGCTAGTAGATCACTCTTTAAGCACGGTTCATAGCAACCGTGCTCGTAGGTCTTTTAAAAAAAAAATTAAAAATTTTATACCAACCTTTTAAGCACGGTTCCAAGAAACCGTGTTCGTAGATCTTTTAAAAAAAATTTTAAAAAAAAATTTTAGACCCTTTTACCACGGTCCACGAATAACCGTGTTCGTATGTCGCCTATAAGCACGGTTACCATACAACCGTGTTCAAAAAGCTTCGTTAAAATCACAAAAATGCCACCGCCTCTGTTTTAACCACGTTTTCCCTTGGTCCGTGCTCAAATCATGTCCTCGTATGTATATTTTGCACTAGTGATAGGTGGTTTGACACTTTCTTAGTAAGTTACCACATCAATTTATTGTGATTTGATTTGTAAAATAGACCTCTTATTAATTTTGAATTCTTATTTCATTTTACAGCATGATTATCAGTGGGCAGAGGGTATGATTGATGAGATTAGGAAGGTCTTTGCCACAAAGACCTCCAAAATCATTAAGGGTCCCCTTTGGAAGGTGAGGGACAAGGGTGAGCGCCCTCGTTGGATCCTCGAGGGCCATTGGGACGGGATGGTCCACGGTGTCCCGTTCCAGCAGGCGAGTGCTCGAAACATGGCAAACAGAGCCGTCGACGCTGCAGCCTCAGTTTACACTGGGGGTAGCATTTCAACCCTCGAGCACAAGAAAAGATTTGTAAGTATATTTATGTTAAACATTTCTCTTATGATTTGTCTGACATGTTTACAAATAATAATCTCAATGTTTTTTGTCCACCATAGGAGCTGAGGGAGCACCGGGAGCCTTCTTTGTTTGAGGTCATACAAATGACCAAGAAGAACAAAGCCGGTGCATGGGTGAACCAGAAGACTATAGATCTAGCGGTATTTACTTTTAACTCACACATGCTTATAATTTACAAATCAACTTACTAATCCTGCCCATGTTTTTGAATTTACAGGAGGCATATCAGGCCAGGAAAGCAGAGAAGGAGGCGGACCTGGTGGCTTTGACTCCTGAAGGGGAGGTTCCTCCCACCCTATCTTGTTCCGATGACAACACCATCTATATGGAGGCTGTTGGCGGTGTGAACAAGAAAGGGAGGGTCTTTGGGTTGGATGGCTTCGGCACGCAGCTGGCAAAAAAGGGGAAGACCCCTTCCAATTCCTCTTCGTTTGGTCTTCCGACTGAGGTTATTTAGGTAATTCAAAACCTGAATAACGAGCTACAGGATGAGCGACGTCAGAGGCAGCTTTTGGAGGAGCGGGCCGAGGTAGACCGACAGCGGACCGAGGAGCAGCACGTTGAGACTCGTCGGTAACTTGCTCAGTAGCAGGAGCTACTGATGCAGTTGAAGGCGAAGCTACCTCCCCCCACTTCCCAGGCGCCCCCACCACCACCACATGATCCCCCACCACCATGATTGTATTTTTATTATGTATACACATTGTATATTTGATTTACAGTTTTTATATTATATTCCATTCAGTATTTATTTTGTCATTTTTCATTTATTATGTTAATATTTATTGGTAATTAAATTCAAAGAAAAACGTCTTATTGTGATTATCATTAATAATTCAACCTATTTGATAAATAAATTTAATCTATTATTTTGTTTTAAATAATAATTTAATATTTTAAAAAAATTATTCAAATTTAATTATAAAATTTTATTAGCCAATACAAAATATTAATCAACATTTTTAAAGTTAAATTAACAAAACCTATAAATATTTAACCAATTTTTTTAAAAAAATAAAAATTCCCATTAGCGACGGACAAAGATGGTCGCTATATGGCTACCCAATAGCGACGGACGCATGTGGTCGCTATATGGCTACCAATAGCGACGGAGACAAGTGGTCGTTGTATGGCTACCCATCGTGACGGAGACAGGTGGTCGCTGTATGGCTACCTATAGCGACGGGCCTTAAGTGGTCACAGTGTGGCTGTTAATAGCGACGGCCAAAAGTGGTCACAATGTGCTGTACGTAGCGACGAATGTGTGAGGTTGCTGTATGGCTACTAATAGCGACGTCGAATCTCCGTCGCTATATGGCTAGTAGTAGCCACGGGTCACTTGTGGTCGCTGAACGTGCTCAGTTAGCGACGGCTGAAGTAAGTGAACCAGAGACCATGTTAGCGATGGCGTTATGCCGTCGGCACTGTAGCGACGGCGTTTCTGTGGTCGCTGACCTATCTTCAATGAAGGTTTTAGCGACGGGTGTTTGGCCATCTGAAAGACCGTCGCTAGTCCTCTTAGCGACGGCCTTGGCATGGATTAGCGACCAATTGTGTCCGTCGCTAACAGGTATTTTTTTAGTTGTGCAGGTAAATTCTTTAACTGCTTAACTAAGAAACCCCCTTTGAATATAGATGACTTCAAGCAACAAGCGGATCAGTACATCAACATAGAGGAGCGAGAAACCGATCGGGTGGGAAGTTCCAAGCAAAGGACTATACAAGGGCAGCGCCACGAAAAATAAGCCCTAAACTAAATAAGGAGTAGAAGCATATGACTTATCCCAACCCGACGTACGATACATTCACACCCTTGGATAGCTGGTGGGACATAATTATACGTAAAGTCTACAGCACGGGGCTACTCAAGCTCCCCTCACCTGGAGAATAAGCGAAAGGCTCAAACAGGACTAAGTTCTACAAGTTTCATTGATCCTTTGGCCATGGCAAGAAGGATCACTGGTCGCTAAAGTACCATGAGCACCTTATTCAACAGGGGTACTTGGGAAAAGTTTTTTGACTAGAGAGAGAAGGCGTTAAGGGAAATCAGGTGAAAGAAAGAAAGAGACTCTTCAAGACAGGTGGAGTTACAACTATACGAACGTCCCCGACAAGAGCATGAGCGCTCCCAATCCCGCAGACCTAGATGACGTGAGGGATGACGAGATGAGGATCATTCAAACTATTTCTGGAGGCTTTCCCGGGAGTAGAATTCAAACATCACATAGCGCAGGGAATGTTAACTCCATAACATGCCTTTCAACTTTTGAAGTCATCAGCATTGACAGATTCGACCTGTCCATGGGTGTACCGAACAAAGATGAGCCAATGGTAGTCACAATGGAGGTTGCAAAATGTATTGAGGGGGAGTACTGGTGGACCAAAGAAGCTATATGGATATTCTTTATTGGAAAGCCTATAAACGACCACTACTAAAAAACCCTAACAGCTACCTAAACTTACCGACCGCCTAACACCATCGCTAATTAGCGACCGAGTTAGCGACCGCCATGTGAAAAGAGACCCTAAAAAGAATGTTAATGACTACCTTAGCAACCAAAAAAATCCCATCGCTAAAATATATAAAACATTGTCGCCAGTACGGTCGCTATTGTTGACTTCCCTCATTTTTTGGTTTCCCTTGAAGGGTTTTTGTTGGCGCGTAAACGTAGCGACCGCTCTTTGCCGTCACTAGTACTAAACCGTCGCTCGGGCGGTAGCTATATTTTACTTCCCTCCTTTTTTATATTTCCCTCCAAAGGTTTTGGTTGGCGCATAACCTTAGCGACCGCTCTATGTCATCGCTAATGTACAACGTTTAGCGACAAGATCTGTCATCACTATATGTTACTATACGGCAACGAATGTAGATGTCGTTGCTAAGTAAAACCCCTGATTTATTTTGCCTCTAAAGTAGTGATGTTGTATGTCGTCGTTATGTCAAATTAATGTTGGTCACCTAGGTAGCGACGGAGGATGTCGTTGCTAAGGTTAATAACTTACCATTTCCCCTCCATCATTTTCCATTTTCCTAAACCCTAAACTCTCTTCCTATAATCCCTCTTCCCCTCTTTCAAGCCTCCTTCCCCTTCCTTTCTCTGACGAGCTCCTCCGTCCGACAAGGTCGAGCCTCCGACCAATGACCGCCTTCCCCTCTCTCTCAAAAACAATTTTTGGTTTCTCTCTCTCACTATCCGAAAATCATCTTCCCCTCTTTCCCTCACGGATGCCTCACCTTACTCCTTGGACTCACTCTCATCTGACTCTCAACAGCAATGTCTCTCATCTCACTCTTTCTCTCTCTCGAATGCATGTTCTTGTTGTTGGGGTATTAAGTTTTAGTAAGTATAATTCGAATAGAGGAAAACAGAGACAGTTGATGGTTGTGGGTATCATGGAAATTCTAGATTATTTTTATTTGTTTCTGTTTGGACATGTTAATCTTAGCCATGGATTTTACATTAGAATGTGAATTGATTTTTGGTGTAAAATAAGTAGGTCATAAGTATCTCATGTGGTTTTGGCAATTTGTGACTGGAGTTACCTTGGATACCCACATAATAACCTAAGAAACTAAACTACTTTAACAAATAGCTAAAAATGTAATATAAAAAAACTAAACAAATCAGTAACTAACAATCAATTAATTAGTCCCTAATGTTAATGATTGGTAGCTAAAAAATTAATACAGAAAAATTAATATCATTTGCATTCACTAGAGTAACTTTAAAGTATGGTATGACAGCATCATAATACTTCTGAAATTGTTTCTATTAGGAATTTCTTTTGTAACATGGGTCCCTTGTTTATAAAATGCAAGAATTAAATTAAGATCATAATTCATGAAATAGAGATTTTGCTGAATTATGATAAAAGGTTGTTCATTGAGGAATTGGGAATCACAATCTTAGGGTTTTTAGTTCTTAACCAAAATTAAGTATTTCCTTATTTTTTTTAGTTGAAGTTATAAGGGAATCAAGTCATCCCTCACTTTTATTATTGATTTGAATATCTTACTACCATTTTTATTGCTTAAATTCAATATACAGCTTCTGGTTTCTCCCTCACTCCTTAGACTCACTCTTATCTAACTCTTAGCAGCAAGGTATGTCTCTTATCTCAGTCCTTCTCTCGAATGCATCTTTTGTTTATTGGGGTATTAAATGTGGGTATGATGGTTGATGGTTGTGGGTATCATGGAAATTCTACAGCTACAACATTAATGTAAGCATGGCTTTAATTTCTTTCATAACATTAGAACCCTAGTATGTACTATAGAGATTAGAAACAGGTCTAAACAAATTGGAGATTGAATGCCTTTATTGAAGAATGTGCAAGCCTTTAAATAGGCAGAAAAATAGATAGATAAGCTAACTTAAAGATAACTATGCTTAGAAATAATGAAAATAAATAAACTCTTAAACAACCTTAAAATAGAATCCTAAAGATAGGATAACATAACAAACTCAACAAATCTTCCCTTAAAGTAATTGTAATCATGCACTTTGTTTAATTCTTAAACTTCACACATTCCATGAGAAGAGTCCAACTTTAAAGGTTTGGTCATCACATCAGCTACTTGGTTTTGTGTTCCTAGTGAACAAGCTCAATTTCATTATCTTTAGTAAGATCCCTAAGGAAGTGAAACCTCACATCTATGTGCTTACTTCTAACATGCATAACTGGATTTTTGAAAGCTCACTGTCAATGTAGGGTAGCAATTCCTCAGTTCCTTCCTTTTTATACAAAATTCCATAATTCGCAATACATTTCAAGTAGCTAAGAATCCTCTTAGCTACTTTAGCATGTATTTGTGTTGGCTGAGACATATACCCAAGGTTCTAAAATGCGGTCTGCATCATGAAAAATGCCCGCTACAAAATGGTACAGCTAGCGTTCGATACCGCATCATCCCGTTGCGCACAAGAGTCCAAAAATCACACGTTACGGCCGCAACAAAACGGTGTTGCGGCCGCGGTCAACGTTACACTAAGATTTTTCCGTAATTTCCGCAAAGAGAGCCATGACTCTGTGACTGAAAAACAGAGACCCCCGTGACTCTGAGATACAGGACAGGATATGAACAGGGGAAAAAAGGAGATGAACAGGGAAGATTCGCACTTTATTTCCAATCAAACCAGAAATTGTCTACAATAACACATTTAAATTGAAGAGGAGTGAAGAAGCAGATCAACTTACATGTTTATGCATCACCAACATTGCAACAACACTTTGAGACATTCTATCGAGCATTTTGTGTGTGTGATGCAAAATCTGAAAATGCACAAGGAAATCCCAGAAAACACCACACAGTGCCAGTGACAACAACAGAGGACGACTACCTCACTCCCCAAAACAACGCAACACAGCAGATCGTGGCCCAAAGCTTGCGAACTCCGCCATTGCCGTTGTTTCCTCCGGTAAGTTTCAGTGTTTTTTTTAAAATAAAAATGGGAAAAGAGAAGACTTGTGTGGTGTGGTCCATGTGGAAAGGAAAATAGGAAGGCTTAGAGGCAGATTTAAGAGAGAAGAGACAGAGATGAGGGAAGGAAGATTAGAGAGGAAGAAGTGTGTTCTGCTTAGAAGAAGAGAGGGAATAAAACGCTTAGAAGAAGAGAGGGAAACGAATTGTTGAGAGTGAGGGAAAAGAATTTAGCAGAGAGGGAAAGGTTCAGAGAATTAGAATAGGACAAAAATATTTAGATAAAAGGTTATTTGAAATTATATTAGAAGTAGGAATTATTAATTAATTTGGATTTATATTAAGAATAAGAATTATTAAGAAATTTTAAATGTATTAAAAATTTATAATTCAATTCCTAATAATTTTTAATAAAATTCTGAATTTGAAATATAGAAATTCAATAATATTTTTATTAATTAGTAATTTATTAATTAGTAAAATAAAATTTTAAATTTAAAATGTACACTTTAATAAGAATGTTAAACGTATAATTGCTAATAAAATTTTAAATTTTTTTATTAATTAGTAAAAACAAATGAATTTAAAACTACATTTTAACAACAATTTAATAAGAATTTGAAATGTACAATTCCTAATAAAATTTTAAAAAATATTTCATTAATTAGTAGTTTATACAATTCCTAATAAACTTTTAAAAAATATTTTTATTAATTAGTAGTTTATTAGTTAGCATAAGAGAATTTTAAATTTGAAATGTACATTTTAAATTTTAAAAAAGGATTTTTATTAATTAGTAGTTTATTAGTTAGCATAAGAGAATTTTAAATTTGAAATGTACATTTTAAATTTTAAAAAGGATTTTTATTAATTAGTAGTTTATTAGTTAGCACAATAGAATTTTAAATTTGAAATGTACATTTTAATAACAATTTAAATGTACAATTCCTAATAAAATTTTAAAAAATATTTTCATTAATTAGTAGTTTATTAATCAGTAAAAAATGAATTTAAAACTACATTTTAACAACAATTTAATGAGAATTTGAAATGTACAATTCCTAATAAAATTTTAAAAAATATTTTCATTAATTAGTAGTTTATACAATTCCTAATAAAATTTTAAAAAATATTTTTATTAATTAGTAGTTTATTAGTTAGCATAAGAGAATTTTAAATTTGAAATGTACCTTTTAAATTTTAAAAAGGATTTTGAATTTGAAACGTACATTGTAATAATATTTTAGTAAAAAATTATTATAATTAAAATATAATTATTAGATTTCAAGAATTATGTTATAAGATTTTTATTAATGGTTACATTTTTTATATAGTTACAGATTAGTTAAATAATGTCAATGCCAGATAAGTTTCCAACCGGTAGAGCTGAAGGTGCTCCTAGTGATGATATTGGGTGGCATTTTGGAACACTTGTACCTGGAAAAAATGGAAATAATGTGGTGTGCAATTTATGTGGGAGAGTGATAACTGGTGGTATTACTCGATTAAAAGAACATCTAGCACATATGACTGGAGAAGTTAAAGGTTGTGGTAGGGTAAGCACTTTTATCAGAGAAAACATGATGAAACTGTTACTGGATAGTAAATCAAAAAAAAGAGATCTTAGAAAAAGAAAAGAAGAATTTGTGTCACGTTTAAGAGGTGATGAAGATGAAGATACTGAAGATGTCCTTGATGAAGATGTAGCCATGAGGCAAGCCATGCAAGAAAGCATAGTGTCACAACGACAATTAGAAGACATGCATAGATTTAGACAACAAACTGGAAGATTAGATTCCATATATGAAGCTAGAGGTAGCTCTCATCCTGACAGGGCTTTTACTCAAAATCGTCCAAATGATCTTCAACAAAGATTAAGATCTGTTGATGTTGATTTAGCCAGGAGTAAAAGCATGAAACAAACAAAAATCAACAAAGGCTTCATGAAAACACTTCAAAAGAAATTAGGAGAAGCAGTGTCTAAATTGATAATATATGAGCGTCTTCCTATGAATCTATCCAATTCTCCATGGCTACATAATTTGCTAAGTGCTGCTGCAGAGTTGGGCCCAGGCGTTAAATGTCCAACTCCTTATGAGGTTTCGGAGGTATACTTAGAAAGTGAATATCAATCCATGCAAAAATGGATACAACAATTGAAGCCAACATGGAAAGAAGGAGGGGTCACTATAATGTGCGATGGTTGGACAAACAGTATAAATCATATGCACATCATGAATTTTCTGGTGTATTGTAGTCATGGTACAGTGTTTCTAAAATCTATTGATGCATCTGGTGTTGCTAGTAGAAATACTGATTATTATTTTAAATTGTTGGACAAAATTGTGGAAAAGGTTGGAGAGGAACATGTTGTTCAAGTGGTCACTGATAATGAAGCGGCTTTAAAAGCTGCTGGTTTGAAATTAATGGAAAAAAGACCACATATATATTGGTCAGCTTGTGCAGCTCATTGCTTGGATTTGTGCTTAGAAGATATTGGGAAAAAGTCTAATGTCCAAAAATTGTTAGATGACGCAAAGAAAGTTACTTTGTTCATCTACAATCACATTTGGACAGTAAATCTGATGAAAAAATATACTGGTGGTAAAGAAATTATTCGTCCTGCCATCACTTGTTTTGCAACACAATTTTTGCAAATTGAATCAATTGTGAAGCAAAAGGATGCACTCAAAAATATGTTTCACTCTAAAGAATTCAGAAAGTCCAAGTGGGGAAAAGAGAAATCAGGACCTGCTTTAGAAGCAAAGAAGATTGTCCTTAGCACAGATTTTTGGAAGAAAGCTATTGAAATTATAAAGGTATTTGAGCCTCTTGTCAAGGTTTTAAAATTGGTGGATGGTGATGAAAAACCAACAATGGGCTTTGTTTACGAAGCCATTGATAGAGCCAAGCAAGCCATTCAAAAGAATTGTCGTTACCACACTCATTACACTGAAATCATTGACAAAAGATGGCACTTCATGCATACTGATTTGCATGCTGCAGGTACATAAATATACTAAATTTAGTTTCACATGTACATCTTAAATTTAGTTTTTTTATGGTTCCAATTTAATTTTCAAAATCACAGGTTATTTTCTCAACCCTCAATTTCAATTTGGAGTTTTGCATGGAAGTGATGTTGCCAAAGAAACTCTAGATGGTACGACAAAAGTCATTACCAGATTAGAAGTAGATGTTGAGAATCAAATCAAAGCTATTAACCAAGTGAGTAACTTCTAAACATTATGATTTTTAAGATGACAATTATTAGTTAATTAGTATTAATTTAATGGATACAAAACTTAAACAGCTTTATTGTCTTCCTAGATTTTTCTTTTTAGAGATAAAAGAGAGACATTTGGAACACTTCAAGCTCAAAAAGCTTGGTCTCATATGGATCTAGGTAACATAGCTACTTTTAATTTTATTAAGGTATTTTATACACATATATAATAATACATATTTGTTTATTTAATCAGCTGAATGGTGGATGATTTATGGACATTGTGCTCCAGAACTTCAGCGTATAGCTGTAAGAGTTTTGAGTCAAACAACTTCAGCTTCAAACTGTGAGAGAAATTGGAGTACATTTAGCTACATACATACAAAGACAAGAAATAGATTAAAGTATCAAAAATTGCAAAAACTTGTCTTTACATTTTACAACATGAAGCTGAAAACGAGAAGAGATAAATGAAGAAGTCAGGAAGAGATAGAAAATAGCTTCAATCCAATTAATTTGGATTACATATTTCAAGAAGATGATCCATTGTCTCCATGGCTTGAAGAAAGAGAAGAACCATTATTGGATGGGATCCAAAATGCTGAATGGCTCCCTATTAATTCCGATGATGAAAATGAAGAACCAATAGGTGAGAATAATTCTGATTCTAGTAATACACCTAGCCAAGGCGGTGGTGGTGGTTTAACCCCACCAAGTAACAATAGTGGTAGTGATCATGGTGGTGGTGATGATATACAACAGAATCAAAGAGGACATGAAACATCTGATTCAATTCAAGAAGAACCATATTCTAGACGTGATCAAAATCTCATGTCTGATGATGTTTCTAGTGGTAGAAGGAGGATGGGTTCCAGGCATAGGAAAAATAAGAGAATACAAGACCTTATGATGGATGATGCTTCCTCATCTAGTGTTGCACAATCACTTGGTGATTTTGGTGTTGGTGTATCATCTGAAGGAAGCCAATACAACTACCCACCATACTACCAACACCCTCACTTTCAACCATATCAATATCTTCAACTAAATAACCATTATTCTGCAAATTATCCAGAATTTAGTGAACCATCATCAAGTTCTATGTATGAGCAACAACAAATGGAGCCACCAAGAAACTCAGGATTTTTTGAGTATTTCTTTGGACAAAGTGGATATAATGATGGTCAAAGTGGATATAATGATGATGGTCAAAGTGATAATGGAGGTTATGATCCAGCACGCCATTCTTCAATATTTTAAACTTTGTGAGAGGTTAAAAATTTTTATTTAGAGTTATGTACTTGTTTATGTTAAACTTATCAATTATGTATGAATTATTATGATATTTTATATTTAATAATTTATGATATTATGGATATTTTTGAGTATTTAATAATGTTATATATGTTTATATTGAGTGGTAGATACCTATTGATATTTAATGTTGTTTAACTAATATTTTTAAATTGAACAACCCATTTTTATATAAAAAATATATATAATATGAATTATTATAAGTTATTTAGTGTTAGAAATCATTTTTTTATAATTTGTGTGAATTATGAATAATTCACACCGCATTGACCGCAATCCGCATCGCAGTGTCCGCAATATCCACAATCGCAAAATCCGCAACGCGACCGTAATCGCGACCGCGACCGCGACCGCAATTTAAAACCTTGCATATACCCAGTGTATCCTCCCTTCTCTCATTTCCCTCGACAGATCCTGGTTTCTCTGTTTTGTCTCTACGAGTTCCTTCATCGGTGACTCACCCTCGTCTGTTGTCTCCGATCAGGCAGGATCGTCCCTCGTCTCTGTCGTGTCTCATTCTATCAGGTCACTTCTCTTCCTAGAAATCCCTGTTGTTCATTCGCCCTCCCCTGCTCCTTCCTAGGGTCAGTTTACATATGCTGCTTTATTTTATTACGTCACACCATCAAATTTATGAACTAAAACTTTATAGTTTATATATAGTAAAATGTGTCATTTCTAAAGATAAGTGTGGTAATTGTCTTAACCACATACAATTAAAAGAGAAACTCTGAAAGCAAGAAAAACCAAAACTAATTTATACCCATTCCCTATGTTTTGGTGTAAAATGGAAATTATTTATATCATACACAGTACCAACATAGAAATAATAGAATTGTGAAACAAATAATCACACATTTCTGTTTGTTACCCAAATTAAGTTATGTTAATTAATTATATATAATTGGTAATTAATTTCTTTGAAGCAGCATGGCCATGGAAGTCTTCATGTGGCTCTACTTGTATTTGCCTTCTCTTTTTCTTTGAGCACTTCATTCCTTCATTTTTCCTCTGCTTGGGCTCTGGCGTCTCTTACAATCTCATCTATATACCTCTCATCTCCATTTTGCTACCACGTTTATAAATAAACTTCAATAGTTTATTTTCTCTTAAAACACTTTATATAGTTTATTTTCTTTATCAATGGAAATAACAATAAAGAAAAATAGTAATAAGTGTTTATTCTCAACAAATATCAAATATTAATTGAGTTGATCATTTGAAATATCACATGGTTTTGTTTCATGTCTTTAATTAATTGCCTGAGATTCATTTGGATGTGCTACTGAATTCAGAAATTGGAGATTTTATATCATCCACCTTGCTATTGATTTTGGTAAAGGATTCATGACTCATTTTCCTTGAAAATTGTCTCTGGAACCAATTCTGCACCTTTTTCTTCTCCGTAGAAATTAGTCCTATAGGGTTTTTGTTAATTAATAGATTTTACCACACTTTCACTCTGAAATAAATTATCATATGCTTTCATCAAGAGAAAAATCTTTTATACTCCATTTATAAATGTCATAAATTCACTTTTATCTTTATCACATAAATATGTAAATGAACTTCTAATACCAAAAAAATTGAATCAATTTAAGTTGTTTTAAGTGTAACCAGGTGTATCCAGTCTCAATTACAATGTCTATTTCCTTCATTATATTGTAAGTACCTATTGTTCATCTCAAAGTAATAAATAAATGTTTAAAAAGTTGGATAGCACATGATAACAGTATAATGTTGTTAAGGATAAATACTTTGTTCTAAGTAGAGTTGCTGATAGAAGGACTCGTAGCTTCCACTCCCTATTCATGTTACAATATTTAACAACAGTCCGAATTATTGTAGGGCTACCATGATCAACTAATGTATGCAAAGCAATGCTAAAGTTAAATCTTGATAAGAAATTTTCTTTTAGCATAATTTTAAATTTGATAGTTCTGCTTATTGAAGTCTTGCTACATATAGTTGTGCCATAATGATTCATGGACTTGAAAAATATTTTAGTTTTCATTCTGAAAGTTTGATAACAGGTTTTAAATTGTGCTTAATTTAGTATTTAGTTTTGCATTGTGTTTGAAGTTGCTTAAAATTGGACCAGGCATATGTTCTTTGAAATTTTTCTAACTGTTTAATAGTTACATAGTGATAAAGAAACTATACATTTTCTAAAATGCATACATAGATAATATTTAACCATGTTGAAAAACTCTATCACCATGCTCAGTCCTCACTTTGCTTAGTTTAATTTAATGAAGGGATTATATTCCATTTCTTGGGTAACAAAGAGAATTCCATTTTGCAATAACTTTTCAAAGCCAATATAAATGGCTTTTAAAATTATTTATTGAAACTGAAAGCAGACAAAAATGTACAAGGATATGTTGTAGAGGGTTTTTTATTCTCTATTTGTAATTTGTTATAAAGCATTAACAAATACTTGGCATGAGAAATGAAAATCAAATGTACTTCTCATTGGATGATATAGTTTGAATAAGACATGTTTCCTATTTGTAATTTGTTATAAAGCATTAACAAATACTTGGCATGAGAAATGAAAATCAAATGTACTTCTCATTGGATGATATAGTTTGAATAAGACATGTTTCCTATCAATAAGAGGGTAGGTTGAGGAAGAGATATCTTGTCATTGGTGTAAGAATTGGGGCCTATAGGCATTGGGAGGTGTAGACCTTAAAGTTTTGTAGTGCTCTATCCTTATAGTTGTCCATTTGCCTTTATTTCTTCTTAATAAAAAGACCAGGTTTTTACCAACTAGACCCGCAAAGTTTTGTGGTATTCTCTCTATTTCTTTCCTTAAAAATACCAGGCTTCTATTAAAGAAGAACTACAAGGTTAATAACTGATTTTAAATATGTAAGCTGAACAATAATTATTATGTTATACATTTCAAATTTTGACTTCTTGTCATGGGCCTTAGCAAAAGCAGCCACACACTCACATGCAGCTAAATTTTAATGAGAACTTTGGTCAACTAATTTTTAAAAAAGTTATATATTACAAGGTTATTTTTTATGAAGACAAATTTAATGATAACTTTTAACTTCTCAACAAAAATTTAATGATAATATTTAATCAAAAATCTGCCTTGAAAAATATTTTGTAAACAAATGCAATAAATTGAAAAAAATAGAAGGGTTGGCCTATTAAACATTCCAAACAAACACTATTAATGCATCACTAGTTCACAAAAATAGAAAATATCAAGTAAAAAACCAAGCTTATTTATCGAATTACATTAAAAAAATCCATTTCTTTCATCTATTTGTTCTAGAAAGATATTAAGTATCAGGTGGTTACAAACCATTTAAGTCTCTTCCACTCATTCAACTCTTTTCCACTCAAACAATAGCTTGTCCATGCATGGCTTTCCAAATGTCTTGTATCCTCTGTTCTACAAGTACTCTTATAGCCTGAAAATTTTGTTCCACATTAATTAGCCACCAATAGGCTTCTTCTCCTTCAAATTCTGGAATCATCATCTAGAACACAGTGGCCATAGGTCCAAGATTGGAGCTTTGGTACCAGTTGATAGAAATTAATTCAGATTTGTAAGAAAATGAAATATTATTGATAGAATGTAAATGATTTCACACTACAACACATGAAACTCAGCAAGAACAATATTTTGCATAAAAAAGTAACAAATCAGTTTAAGTTTTAAATGGATCACTACTTACTGGCCCCACACGTGATATTTTTTATAAAGTTTATTTATAAAATTAAAATTTGTTAACCTTGTTTTTAATATGTTAAATTGATAATTAATTATATATTTTATGTACACGTACATACTTTCCACTATTCTTCAAAAAAGTTTAGAAGGAGAAAACAAGTTAGATATAGAATATACATAAATAGTATATGTCATAGACTTCATTTATCATATAATATTGAGTAATTAGTAATCAATTTTCCAATGGAACGCTTTATCTAATGTCACCTTAGCTTCAATTTGCTTTGTGTCTCTCTCTTTATTTAGTTTCCTTGCTACTTCTATGTGCTCAATTCTCTCCTTGAAGGTCATGTCAACCTCCAACATACTTGTCTTTAGATCACCAAATAGTTTTTTATGTGTTTTCATATTTTTAATTGAACACAAAAAATTTATAACTGTCCAACCACTTGTTATATTAAATTATAGAAACCAAATTTAATATATCATAATCAAATTTAAATGTATTTATCTTGTCTTGTCAAAATAATTTAGATTTGATGAGAAACAACTAGTTTTCTTTTTATATTCAGCATTATCATCATCACCATTAGCCATTTTTTGATTTGTACTGGCCTTATAATTCTACCGTGTATATTCACAGGGTTATAAGACTCTAAACCAAATTTGATTATAATCTGCAAAACAATAGGAAAGCTATTAGCTTATATTTTGTAATACAAAGTTGTATGTGTAATGAAAGGTTAAAACATATGCAGAATAATAAGAGAGCTAGGGAAAACCAAGATGATTGTTCTTTGGCTTTACCTTTTATTACTAATAGAATTTCATTGAAACAAGATGAGCATCCCTCAATACCCATTTTGTCATTGAATTGCCACCACCACACAAGCATCCCTCATCCCTCAATTTCAGTGAAACATCATGCTTATCTAAATGAAACAAAAAGATGATGATTTGATAATTAAAGTTTCATGAGTTGCTAACCATGTAGGTCTCTTAAGTCCTAGCAACATCATTAATGCTTTAGCAGATTGTAAACTTAGGTCATTTATTTATTAAGAGTGAAGGCATTTTTGTTTATTTCTGTAATTGATGTAAAAAAATTTATATAGGCCAAGACATAAGTAGAAAATTATGTATAATTAACCCTTAGAATGTTTTATAATGCAAATGTAGTCTCTACTGCCTCTCTCATGGACTCATTCTCATGTTCGTTTTCATATTTTCATTGCAACACAAAAAATTTATAACTGTCAACCACTTCTTGGTATGTCATGCATACCAGTAAGGGTTAGGTGGTATCTGTTCGTCTCTCTTCACCTGTCTTCAACTTCATATTCACTCTCTTTTCCAAGTAATCTCCTAAAACTAACTTTCTCATCATGCGTATTATATCTTTTGATATGTATGCATGTTGATTATTTTTTGTTAGTGGAGAGCAGAGCTCATTAGGCATTGGTGTTGTATGCTGATAACATGTCTTTTATGCATGTGTATTGTTGTTTGTTAGTGGAGAGCAAAGGTCATTAGGCATTGCTTTTATGTGCTGATAACATGATGTTTTTATGCATGTGTATGTTGTTTGTTAGTGGAGAGCAAAGCTTACTAGGTTGTGGTGTTGTTTGCCTCAATTTCATATACAATGTGTAGCGTATATATTGACCTGTACTGGAAAATCTTGTGTATAACAGGACATTGTAAAAAATTTGGAAGTGTCTAGTTTACAGGGGAGACTCTGCTGAAATTTTGGTAAGCTCCTTATTTTAGGGTACATAAAAAAATACATTAAAAGTTAACATTGTAGGGTTTAGTCGTGTCTATACCCATTAGCTTCCCGTTCAAGATTCAAGACAACCGGCTGACATACCGTGTTGTGTTGGATCTTGAATTGTCCTGGTTGGACAGTTTGGGATGAATTTTTAACCAGTAGGGCATAACCCATTGCTGTTGTTTAGGATCTATCTTGTGTTGTTGATATCCATTTCGAATTTCGATTACTGTGTTTCGTATTGTCTCCGGGAGCATGTTTGCGTGCGGTGTTTCATACCACACGTATCTCTATGTACTCGGGGACCAATGCGAAATGCTGTCGAAATTCCAAATGAACATCAACAATTCAATATAGACCGTAAACAACATCGACGGACTATGAATAGTTACATATTCATCCCGAATGGGATAGGGCCCCACCCACTTGCAACATTAAAGAGATAGAGAGTGATTCATGAATGATAGTCACATAATGTTTAAATCAAAGTAACTAGAACTCTTCTTGTTAGATATCGTGAATGGAGGTTTTGAAAAATCGACGATGGATGTACAACCGATTGGATCGCAGTCGGCGAGTGATTGGGGAGTTTGTGATGGGGCTATTGGAGTTTATTCCGTTCGCTATAGCGAGCATGTCTGGTTTTAAAGTGACTCAGAAGATTCGTTGTCCATGCTTAAGGTGCAAATGCATGAGTTTTGAATACGTGGATGATGTCATGTGCCACCTAAGTGAGAAGGGGTTCATGGAAAGATACTACTGTTGGTACAACCATGGTGAGCAGTTACCACCCAGGCCATCAGCCGTAATCGTGCAACAGTCTTACTATGAGATTGGAGGGAACAGGGATATGTATAACAACATAGAGCAGATAGTGATGGATCATGTTGGACCCTCCACCAGGCGTATGCTACAACATGATGACCAAGTAGGGAATGAGGATGACAATGTAGAGGAGGATCCTAATCCGAAGTTGAAAAGGTTTTATGATTTGTTGGTGGTGGCTCAGACTCTATTGTAGGATGGGTGTGACAGTCGCATTGAATTATTCGTCTCCCTAGCTGCTTTAAGCCTAAAGGCAAATTATAATCTTTCAGGAGGTTGTTTTAATAGGATGGTCGATCTGATGGGTTCCACCATGCCTAGTAATCATCGAATGCCATCAAACATGTACCATGCTAAGAAAAGAGTGGCAAACTTAGGGTTAGGTTGTGTGAAGATAGAGTGTTGTGTTGACAGGTGTATGTTGTTCAGAAATGAGTTTGCAAACAAGAGTGTCACAAAATGTGTACATTATAATGAGGAATGCTACAAAACCATTAAAAGGAGAGGGAAGGTAACTAGGACGACCAGGAAGAAAATGTGGTACTTCCCCATAACACTGCGTCTTTAATGCCTGTATACCTCATTATCCACAGTAAAACATATGTGTTGGCATGCTCTGAACCGAACACAGAAGGGTCTTTTGTGCCATCCTTCCGACGGGAAAGCATGGAAGTGTTTGGATGAGCTATATCCAGACTTTTCAGGCAAGCCGTGCAATGTACGACTTGGCTTATGTACTGATGGGTTTAACCCGTTTGGTCAATATGGAAGAGTGTACTCTTGTTGGCCAGTCATACTGACCCCATACAATCTGCCTCCTGATATATGTATGAAGAGGGAGGTCATGTTTCTATCTGTACTGGTTCCAGGACCCAAAAATCCAAAGGTGAAAATAGACGTGTTTTTGTAACCATTGGTTGAAGAGTTGTCACAATTATGGGATGTCAGGGTGATGACATAAGATGTGTCTTTGAAGAACAATTTCATGATACGGGCTGTCTTGATGTGGACCATTAACGACTTCCCGGCGTATGTTATGCTTTCTGGATGGTCAACGTCTGGGAAGCTTGTTTGCCCTGTATGCATGGAATATACCGGGGGGGGGGGAATCACTCCCTGTTAGTGGCAAGACAAGTTTTTTTGATTGTCATAGAAAGTTTCTACTGTTGGATCACCCGTTCAGGAGAAACAAAACTGCTTTTGAAAAGAACAAGGTTGTGAATGAACCTCCACCTCGTAGGTTATCCAGTGCATAGGTTTGGCAGAAAGTCGAAGAGTATCCGTACATCTAGGATAAGAGTGTTAAGAAGTTTGCAGGTTATGGGAAGGAACACCACTGGGTGAAGCAGAGTATCTTAAGGGATTTGCCATATTGGAAAGACTTGTTGCTTAGACACAACATTGATGTCATGCATATTGAATTAAATGTTTTCATGAATATTTTTGACACTATGATGGACATCAAAGGGAGAACAAAGGACAACGAGAAGAGTCATCTAGACCTTCCGATTTGGTGTTCTAGGAAGGAGTTAGAATTGAGGGATGCGAGACATGGAAGAATATTTAAACCTCATGAAAAATATGTTTTAACTAGACTTCAACAGATTGCTGTGTGCGTGTGGATGAATGGGTTAACCCTGTATGACGGATTCGCTTCTAACTTGAGTAGATGTGTTGACGTGAAGGAGGGCAGGGTGTTTGGCATGAAAAGTCATGATTACCATGTGTTTATACAACAACTACTACCATATGAGTTTCATGCCTTACCAAAACCTATTTGGAAACCGCTGGTTGAGTTGAGTCACTTCTTTAAGGAATTGATGGCAACTTCGTTAACTGAGGAGAAACTTGTAAAGATGGAGGAAAGTATCTCGGTCTTGATTTGTAAGTTGGAACAGATTTTTCCGCCAAGTTTTTTTTGACTCGATGGAGCATCTCCCTATCCATCTACCGTACGAGGCCTTAGTGGGTAGCCCAGTGTAGTATCGTTAGATGAATCCATTCGAAATGTCAAGGCCATAACTACTTAATTTCATTACAAATTTTTCTTAACTATAATAGTATTATGTAACTTAACATCTGTTTATGTTATTCTAGATTCTTATGCTCTTTAAAGGACAAAGTGTCAAACAAAGCATGTGTTGAAGCATCAATTTGTGAGGCATACTTAGTGGAAGAAATAACCACTTTTGCTTCTTTCTATTTTTCGACGAAGATAAAAACTAGATTGAGTAGAATTCCTTGTAATCTTCGGGTGGCCACCCGCACAGGGTTAATGATCAAATTTCAATTTTTAATTATCCCGGTGGTTCGAGGGGCAAGGCCACAAAATGTTACATTGATAAGAAAGATCGAAAGGTGACTCACTTATACATTCTTCTAAATTGCCCAGAAGTGGAACCTTATCTTGAGTAAGTCACCAACTTATAGTTTTTATTCTAAAGCTAGCTTTTATTGTATCTAAATTTTTGTTCATTAAATAGCTTATATGCAGATATGCTAAAACTTGAGCAAAATGATATAACTGATGACCAAATTCATAGTGAGGTATCATCCAAATTCATCGGTTAATTTGCATAACATGTGAGACCCGTATACCATGTGTTTTTTAGTTGTACTCCTAATGTTAGGTATCTAACTACACCTTTGTGTTATGCTATACATAGATTCAAGACCTTAATAACCATATTGAGGATCCCTTACTCCAAGCCCTTTCTTGGGGTCCGGTGATAAGTCTTGAAAAGACTTAATTATTCTGTCTTTTATTTGACTTAATTCATTGTTTAGTGATTAGTTTAGCCTTATTATTTAATTAATTGCTAATAATTTATAATTTATTTAATTATTTCAAAAGTGCTTAATTTATGTAAGAAACGGATTAAAAACATTAATTAGTTAAGAAATTGAGTTTTCATTAACCCAGCGTACAAATACTGGACAATCAGTGAACAAACGCTAGGCAAATTAGTTGTTTATTGGTGCAGGAAAAAGAGCGCTCAAGCTAAAAGGAAAAAGCCGAGCGAGATTTGGAAAATCCGAGTGAGACTTCACAAATCCGACTGAAAAGAGTCCAAAAGCCCAAACTGAGCGAGACTTTAAAAAGCACCAATTGAAATAAAAAGAAGAACCCGAGCGTTAATTTCAGAATACTGATTGAATAATCAATTCGCTCAAGCGAGTCAAAAATTCGTTCAAGCGAGCAAGTTCGCTCAAGCGTGACTCCAAAACATCACCCCTCGCCCAAGCTTCTCCATAACGCTTAAAGCGAGAAAGCAATACTGCAGTACATATTTCGAAGCTCGCCCAAGCGAGAACCCAGTTCGCTCAAGCGAGAAGGCTGTTATTTAAAACACTAATTGTTCCCTCCAGAAGACACTCGGTACCAGTGCTGTTTCCAGCTGCCTTCTCTCCTACTTCTGTACCTTAGTAATTTAAGTAGTGAGCTGTTATTAGTTGGTGCTACGCTGTGATTAGCTAATGATGAGCTGTAATTTGTTAAGAGCTGAGCTGTAATTAGTTAGTTATTCCGTAATTATGTAATTAGTTAGTTAATTTAATTATTAACTTAGTTGTCCTAGTGATTAGTTAAGTTCGTTAGTTAGGTAGATGCTTATATATATGCTTGTACATATTCTGTAACATAACCAGAAAACAGAGTACATAGAATACAATTCATTTTTCCATTTCCAACATCTCTCTAATTCCTTTCTCTCTCTAAACCCTCTCCTCCATGACGTTCCACAATCCTTCGATGGAACCGAAGTCGATGGAGTTCTAAATTCCTAAGGTTGGGATTGCGAAGGTTAGCAATGGAATTTTAAAGCTGTGAGCGAGGAAATCAACTTCTAGATCCTGAGGCGAACAAGCTGAGGAGTGGATCTGTTTTGTTGGATTGACAAATCCAGAATTGATGAAGAACTTCGCCAATGAGGAATCATGGTTGAAGCTTAGGTAACTTACAGCTTTCTAACTAGTTCAGGCCTAATCAATTTAGGTGAATAGTTAGAGTTTAACCTCTAATTTCGCAGTAGATTCTTAGGTTAATTGAGCACTTAAGGAATTAAGGTTCGATGCTTAAGGATTAGTGTTTTTCACCTAAGGAATTAGGGAATAACCACAAGCGGATTGTCCTCTGGATTATGAAGTTTGATTATACTTTAATTGCATGTTTCTTGATGAATTTATGAACCGAAGCAATCCTGACCTATTTTCTATTAATCACCTTTCATATTTCATCTTAACACTGTTTCTGGAAATACAAAAACAACTAGAAAACATTAAAACAACAAAAACTGAATGAACTTTCTGTGCCTTGTGTTGGTTCAGCTTGTACTAGTCTGAGATTGAGGTACTTACCACAATCCCTGTGGGACGATCAAATATACTACAATTTTAACGACTGGTGCGCTTGCCAAAGCATAAATCTTCTGAGAATTACACATCAAAATAATGACTCGGAGATTTAGCATCAAGTTAATGGCGCCGTTTCCAGGGATTGTTGAGTAATATCAACAATCCTTGGACCGGTACTAGACTGAACCGTTTACTTTTGTTTGCATTTAATACGTAGTTTGATTTTTGTTTTTAGTAGTAGTAGTTGTTGTTTTCGTGTAGCTGTAGTCGTAGCTGTGAATTGTTCTTGTGTTTAACATTTGTTGTATGCAGTCAAGGAACAGAGGAGAGCCTTTCTTCTTTGATCCTTATATCGATTTGTTAGAACATAAACTAAGAAAAGAGAAAAAGTAAAAAGAACAAAAAGAAATAGAATAGAGGAGAGTTACACTAGATGAATACTCCCGGCCGACTGAAGAAGGATCACAATCTAGCATCCTTAGGCCACCGATTTCAGCAAATAATTTTGAACTTAAACCAGCTTTACTGCAGTTGGTAAGAAATGAACAGTTCGGAGGAAGTGAGGTTGAGGATCCAAATTTGCATCTAGCAACCTTCCTCCAAATTTGTGATACAGTAAAAATGAACGGAGTCCCTGAAGAGGCAATTCGACTGAGATTGTTTCTGTTTTCTCTAAGGGACCAAGCTAAAGCCTAGTTGCAGAGTCAGCCGAGAGGCAGTATTTCCACTTGGGAGGACTTGCAAAGAAAATTTTTGATTAACTACTTTCCTCCTTCTAAATATGCGAAGTTGCGCAATGAAATCATGTGTTTCCAACAAAGAGAAGGTGAATCTTTGATGGAAGCATGGGATCGGTATAAAGAGAGTTTGAGGAGATGTCCTCATCATCAAATCTCCGATGTGTAACAGGTCACTATTTTCTATAATGGTGTCAGGCCAGCTACCAGGGTCCTGATTGATGCCTCAGCTGGAGGCTCATTAATAACTAAAACTGTAGAAGAAGCCATAGAGCTGATTGACGTTATGGCTTCTAATGAATGTCTGATTAGTGAGAGGAGCCAAGTCCCTAAGAGAGGGATATTAGAACTAGAAGCACAAGATGCTTATCTGGCTCAGAGTAACCTGATGACTCAGGCTTTGGAGAAACTAAGCATACAGATTTTAGAACTCCAAAAGCCGAGTCAAGTTTCTATGATAAGTTGTGACTTTTGTGGTGGAGACCATGAAAATGGAATGTGTGATCCAAATGTGCCTTCCCAGCAAGTGAACTATATGGGGCAGCAACAATATCAAAGGAATTATCCTTCTAATTCCTTTAATCCTAATTACAGGAATCACCCTAATTTTTCCTGGCAGAAAGGTCCATATTTGAATCAGAACATCCCACAAAATCAACCCACAAATAGACCACAACAACCGTCTCACTCTCCTGTTAAAGAAAAGTCAGAACTTGAGAATGTATTTCTCAGTTCATCCAGACCACTCAGGCCAGTTTTAAAAATCAGGAAGCGTCTATAAGAAATCTAGAAAATCAAGTCGGACAGCTTTCTAAGCAATTAGCTGAGAGGCAAACAGACAATTTCCCTGGAGATACCGAGGTAAATCTAAGGGAACATTGCAAAGCTATAACCACTAGGAGTAGAAAAATTCTTTCTCCACCTCCGAGTCAAGAAATAAGCTCAGAAAAAGATAAAGAAAAAGAAATAGTGCAAGAAACTGAGCAGGTTAATAATGAAGCTGAAAATGAAAATGAAACAGAAAAAGAAAAAGAAAATAAAGTCCACCAAAAGAAAAAGAAAAAGGTTAATCTGATTCTGGAGGAAGCTTCTAAGCTGACTCCTGAAAAACTGAGGAATGCTCCATTTCCACAAAGGTTTAAAAAGCAAATAGAAGAGCAAAAGTTTGCTAGGTTCTTAGATGTATTTAAGAAACTTCACATAAATATCCCTTTTGCCGAGGCATTGCAGGAGATGCCTTCCTATGCAAAATTTTTGAAAGAACTGTTGTGTAAGAAGAGGAAGCTTAAGGGGGATGAAATGATTGCTCTTACTCAAGAGTGCAGTGCAATCATCCAAAAGAAACTTCCTCAAAAGCTAGAAGATCCTGGATCTTTTACAATACCATGTGTAATTGGGGATATTCATGTAGGAAGTTCTCTTTGTGACCTAGGAGCTAGTATAAATCTGATGCCTCTATCTTTGATGAAAAAACTGGGAATTAATGACCTGCAACCGACTCGCATATCTTTGTAGTTGGCTGACAGGTCCATTAAATATCCCCAGGGGATGCTGGAAGATCTGTTAGTTAAGGTAGACAAATTTATCTTTCCAACAAATTTTATAGTGTTGGATATGGAGGCTGATCGAAAGATTCCTTTGATCTTAGGCAGACCCTTTCTAGCTACAGGCAGAGCATTGATTGATGTAGAAAAGGGTGAACTCATGCAGAGAGTTTAGGAGGAGCAGGTAACTTTTAATGTCTTCAATTCCATGAAACATCCGACTGAAAGGATGGATTGCTTAATGATTGAAGAAATTAAAAGTTACAAGACTCCAATGTTTTTAAAAACTGAAGAAGAGGCCTTACGAACCTTTTTGGAGGATGACTTTGACTCCGAGACTGAGGAGTTAAATGACTCTCACTCGGAAATGCTGAACCTACTGGAAGTATTGGAAGTAGGTGATTTTGAAAAAGAAAAGAAAAATGATTTGAAAATTACTGAAGTTAAGAAAGGAAAGGAAGTTTCTGAAGAAAAATATGATTTAAAACCTTTGCCTTCTCATCTGAAATATGTTTTTCTGAGAGAGGACGAAACACATCCTGTCATTATTAATGTTGACTTAAAAGAAGAGGATGTTGACAAATTAATAGGGGTTTTAAAGACACACGAATCTGCGATTGGCTGGAATATTTTTGATTTGAAGGGAATCAGTCCATCATTTTGTATGCATAAAATTCTGATGGAGGATGATTATTCCCTTGTAGTTCAGCCACAACGCAGATTGAACCCCATAATGAAAGAGGCTGTCAGGAAAGAGGTGGTCAAGCTTCTTGATGCAGGAATCATCTATCCTATCTCAGACAGCGCTTGGATCAGTCCGATCCAAGTGGTACCCAAGAAAGGAGGGATGACAACTATTAAAAATGAAAAAGGTAAAGTCATAGCTACTAGACTGACCACAGGATGGAGAATGTGTATAGACTATAGAAGGCTGAATGACTTCACTCGGAAAGACCACTTTCCCTTACCGTTTGTTGACCAGATGCTTGAGAGACTGTCGGGTCATGAATACTACTGCTTCCTTGATGGTTACTCGGGTTATAACCAAATTGTGGTTGACCCAAAAGATCAAGAGAAGACAGCATTCACCTGTCCATATGGAATCTTTGCCTATAGGCGCATGCCATTCGGTTTGTGCAACGCCCCAGCAACCTTTCAAAGGTTTATGCTGGCAATCTTTGGGGACATGGTGGAGAAATTCATTGAAGTATTTATGGACGATTTCTCTGTCTTTGGTAAGTTTTGATACATGCCTCAGCAACCTATCTAAGGTGCTGGTGAGATGCCAGGAAGCTAACCTTGTCCTTAACTGGGAAAAGTGTCATTTTATGGTTAAGGGAGGGATAGTCCTTGGCCATAAAATCTCTGCTGAGGGCATTCAAGTGGATAGAGCCAAGATAGAAATCATTGAAAAACTTCCTCCTCCGATCAATGTGAAAGGAGTGAGGAGTTTTCTAGGATGTGCTGGCTTCTACAGAAGATTTATAAAAGATTTTTCAAAAATAGCTAAGCCTTTGACCGACTTGCTTGTAAAAGATCATGTGTTTGTGTTTAATGAAAACTGTGTCAAGGCTTTTGAAAATTTGAAACAAAGTTTGACTTCAGCTCCGATCCTTGCAGCACCCGATTGGTCTTTACGTTTTGAATTAATGTGTGATGCAAGTGACTTTGTAGTCGGAGCTGTGCTGGGTCAGAAAAAAGGAAAATTAACTCATGTAATTTATTATGCTAGTAAAGTGTTGAACGAAAATCAAATACATTACACCACTACTGAAAAAGAAATGCTTGTTGTGGTGTATACATTTGATAAATTTCGTGCTTACTTGATTAGTGCTAAGGTCATTGTATATACAGATCACTCGGCAATCAAGTACTTACTAGCTAAGAAAGAATCTAAGCCGAGATTGATCAGGTGGGTTCTTTTACTCCAGGAGTTTGACTTAGAAATAAGAGACAAAAAGGGGGTAGAGAACTCAGTTGTCGATCAAATGTCTCGTCTGGAAGGTGAATCAGATTCTGTTTTAATAAAAGAAGAATTTCCAGACGAGAGGTTGATGGCAATTATCATCGGGCCATGGTATGCTGATATGGCTAACTTCAAAAGTGCCTCGGTGGTACCTGATGGCTGGACATCCCAAATGAAGAAAAAATTCTTTCATGATAGTAAAACCTTTCTTTGGGATGATCCATTTCTGTATAAAATAGGAGTAGATGGAGTGATCAGGCGATGTGTGCCTCAATCCGAGCAAGAAAGGCTCTTGTGGCACTGCCACGACTCCTATTATGGAGGACACCATGGTGCCTCCCGTACAGCAGCAAAGGTTTTACAGAGTGGCTTTTATTGGCCGACTATCTTTTAGGATGCTAAAGTGTATGTCAAAAGGTGTGATAAATGTCAAAGGAGCGGAGGTCTCTATGCTAAAGTTGGCATGCCTTTGACAAACATTTTAGTTGTGGAATTATTTGATGTCTGGGGTATCGACTTTATGGGACCATTTCCAAAGTCGTTCTCCAATGAATATATACTTGTTGCTGTAGATTATGTCTCCAAATGGGTGGAGGCAATCCCGACCAGAACCAATGATGCACATGTGGTGCTTAGGTTCATAAAGAAGAACATTTTCTCTAGGTTTGGAGTTCCGAGAGTGCTCATTAGTGATGGGGGTTCACATTTTTGTAATAAAATAATGGAAAAAGCCCTGCGGCACTATGAGGTTTTACATAAGATATCTACTCCATACCATCCACAAACTTGTGGACAAGTTGAGCTATCAAATAGAGAAATTAAGAGAATTTTAGAGAAAGTGGTCGGGAAATCTAGGAAAGATTGGTCGGTAAAATTAGATGATGCATTGTGGGCCTACAGGACAGCCTTTAAAACTCCGATTGGCATGTCCCCTTATCAGTTAGTCTATGGTAAGGTTTGCCATCTCCCTGTAGAGTTGGAACATAAGGCGTGGTGGGCCATAAAGCTATTAAACATGGATTTTGACCAATCCCAGGAGGAAAGAGTTTTGAAACTCCATGAACTTAAGGAGTTCCAACTCAACGCTTATCAAAGTGCCTCCATTTATAAGGAGAAAACAAAGAGGTGGCACGATAAGTGGATCAATAAGAAGGAGTTTCAAAAGGGTGATCAGGTTTTGTTATTCAATTCCCAATTGAGACTCTTTCCTGGAAAGCTCAGATCTAAGTGGTCGGGACCTTTTCTTGTAAATGAGGTTTTTCCTCATGGTGCAGTTGAGTTGAAAGACCCGACCACCGATCGGATTTTTAAGGTGAATGGCCAGCGACTCAAACTCTACTTTGGAGGAGAGTTTGATAGGCAGAAAACCTCCTTGCTGCTCTAGGCATCCTCTTAGATGCCAAAAGGTCAAGCTAGTGACCTTAAAGAAGCGCTCTAGGGAGGCAGCCCTACGTTCCGAGTGTTCCATTTTGTGTTTTGTGTCAGAATTAATAAAAAGAAAACTAAAGAGTTTGTGAATAAAGTTTGAATAAAATTTGTGAAGTTTCAAAGAAGGGAGTCCGATCCTGATTCTTCCATTCCGCTCAGGCAAAGCACTTGTAGCTTAGGCGAGAAGCTTCTGCTGTTGTTTCGCGCTTAAGCGAAAGTTTACTGAGGTTGAGCGAGAATGGTACACTCGGATCACTGTTACTCATTCTTAACCCCTTTTCCTGACTGGAAACTCTTTACTCGTCATTTTTCAATAAATTCCCAATTTTGATGTGAATAAAAAGGGAGACTTTAATAAATGATTTCTGATCGTTGATTTAATAAACGGGTCAGATGATGAAGGGTGACTTATTTTAGTCAGTCTTTTATCACTCGGATTCCTCACTTATCACAGTCAGCTTTGTATCAATTAGTCTTCTATTTCACTCAGTATATTTTCTTGTCAGTCTTGTGTTCACTCGGTCTTCCGTCTTTTCATCTTTCTTCCACTCGGTCTTTCTTTTCCACTCGTTATTTCATGAATGCTTCATCTGTATTTTTCTCAATCCGACATCCACTCAGTATTTTTATTCACTTAGTTTCCCCTGTAGTTGTTCAGTTATCCACTCGGTTTATCTTCTTCTTGTTCTCTTTCTCACTCATTTTCATCCACTCGGTGTTCCATCCATTAGATATACCATTCACTCATCTCTCTTTCTCTCTACAGTTATGCATTCACTCTTTCACTTTCTTTCACTCGTTTTTCCGTTCTTACGTCCACTCATTGTCCATTCATTCATTTTTCATTCTCACCCGGTATAATCCACTCGGTATTCATACACTCGTTGTTTCATTCCACCTAAATTCTTTTTCGGTTTTCTCACACACCTCTCTGTATTTTTCTTTTTCCCCCACTCGTCTTTCTCGCTCAATCACTTCATTTCATTTGGACTTTCATTTTTCACCTCATTTTTTTATTCGGTTCTTCATCCACTCGGCCTTCATTCATTCGGTCACCCTAATTCACTCGTCCTTTATTCACTCTGTCAATCTTCCACTCGTCTTTCATTTATTCGGTCACTTTCACTTATGTCACTCTTCATTCACTCGGTCAATCATTCTCTCGGTTCCCTCACTCCTCTCGTTCCTCACCCGTCTTTTCCACTCATTCATTATTCCACTCGTTCTTCCATACACTCTTCCAATCGTCATTTATTTCACTCGTTCTTTCTTTCACTCGGCCTTACTTTCATTGATTCTTTCTCCCACCCACTTTTCTGTTCACTCGTATCTCACTGCAGTTGTTCACTCGTCTATTCATTGTTCACTCGTCTCTCATGCACTCTACTTCATTCATTCATTCATTCTTTCACTCGTTCTTGTATCCATTCATCCTTCATTCACTCAGGATCACTTCCATTCAGTTTTCATTCACTCGGGATCCTGTTCATGCATTCACGTGCCGTTCTTCCATTTGTTCTTCCACTCACTCTTTCATTTACTTATCACCTTCATCCGGTCGGTATATCTTTCACTTGTCCCATTTACCCGAAATTTGTTTTCATTCGTTCTTTTTCATTCGTTCTTTTTCATTCGTTCTTCCTTCCACTCGTTTTTTTTCATCCACCCTCACTGTCACTCGTTTTTCGTGTATCCACTCGGCATCTCTTCCCAGTCTCACTCGGTCTTCCATCTATTCAGTGTGTGAGCCGAGCGAGAGAGCCTATTAAAAAAAAATAATATAACAATAAATAAAAATAATAAAAGAAAATGAAGCGTTGGTACGTCAACATTTCAGCGTGCTTACGTGTATCTCAGGTAGAGGGTCAAACAGTATAAAAACCCTTCAGCGTACAAACCCTAAATTCCTACGCTGAAACTTGGGTTGAAAAGGAAAAGTCACACCTTCGAATTCCTGAAGAAAGGTACCATCTTTTCACTTATTTCTTTCACTTCTAGTACATGCTTAGTATTTTCCTGTTTCATTGGTAATATTCTTTCATTGTTCATAGCCATGCATCTCACATTTTCGGTTTGCTGTGATTGTTTTGGGTTTCTGTACTTATTTTCATTTAGGTTGTTTATCAGCATTTTTATTATTCAATATGAAAAGAAGATCACAGAGACTCCTGCAAAAACCTAGACCAAATTTTGCAGAAGGAAGTATAAGAAAAAAGCATAAAGATAACGAAAAGGATGTGGCAACCATAAGTATATCTGATTCTCCTGATCCTGCACCCAATCAAAGTCAAGCTGAAAGGAATAACTCTCCTTCAGTTGAGAGGAACGCGTCCCCTACAGTTGAGAGGAATGAATCGCCAGAAGTTGAAGGTTTTGATGGGCTTAGGTTTCGAGATGCGAAGGCTGCCCAGGAATATGAAAAGAAATTCAAAACCAGGGGAGTCATAAGGGACAGAGCTCTTGTCCTTGAAGGAGACAAAAGTGCTGATGATATTGTCCAAGCTGCCATGATTCAGAGAGGCTGGCAGTTTTTCAACAAAAATTTGGGCCATGGATACCAGGAACTCACCCGAGAGTTCTATGCCAATCTCAGAACCCACTCAAGAGAAGACGACTTTCCATTTTCTTCCTTCCTGAGAGGAGTCACCATTCCTTTAACTGGTGACATCCTGAATAAGCTTCTGAAAGTACCAATTCTGGAGGAGGAAGGATGCCAGTACACGTGGAAAGTTGATATTTTTCATCGGGCAGAGAATGCAAATTTGAGGAAAGATATATTAGAAGAATGTTGTCAACCAGGTGCTGCTTATCTGACAAAGGCTGATGGTCGACCAAAGAGTGTCAAGAAAAATTCTCTAAACCATCTTCCACTGTTGTGGTGCCATTATATCCTCTCATCTCTACAACCGGTGATTCATGCAACAGAAATCACCATTAAAAGGTTAGTATTAATGTTCTGCCTGATGAAGGGTTGGCATGTGAATCTCGGTGAGCTGATCTTAGAAGAAATGATGAAAAACCTGGACAAGAATCTTCAACTGCCATACTGCTCGGTTATCACCTTGCTAGCTCAAAAGTATCAGGCTAAGGTCAACTATGCTGAGTTGACGAAGGTCAAGCCTGAAAGAGTGATGGATAAGTAGTGGGTGATAAGCCATGTTGATAATTTTATGCCCAAAGAGCCCATGCATCCCAGGCAATCTGCAGGAGCCGGTTCTTCTTCTTCTGACATTTCTATGGTGTTGCAGGAATTGCAGGTCATGAAGAAGATGCAACTTGGAATCTATGATCGGGTCTTGAACCACGATCTCATGCTCAGGAAGATTGCCACCAGATTGAGGGTAGAGCACACAGCAGAAATGGGAGCCCCACCTGATAGAGATGCATGGTTGGCTTCCATTGGATTCACTATTCCCTCTTAGGACGTACCCCTGGCAGCTGACCTCCCACCATCTTCAGAGCAGGACAAAGAGAATGCAGATCAGGATGATTGATTTTGTTGCTTCGTATTTTGTTTATTATGCTGTTTTTTTTATGTAATGACTTGACATTACTTTAAGTGTTTTCCTGAACAATGAATTCTCTTTTATTTTAGTTGTAATGAAATTTTATTTCTTTGTTAAATTGCTTGTTATTATTCTGTTTTTCGAATGTATCGGTAAATTCATGCATCCCAATCCGACCACGTGTTTCCCATTCACTGCCACTCAGGTAAAAGGGAAGTATTTTATTACTCCGACTCCTTAATTGATATTCTGACTCATTAATTGATAAAATATATTTATGGTGTTTAATTTCAAATCCATCTTAATAATTTAAAGTTTGCTGATTCTTAAGCTTTAGTCGGATAAATTAATTGATCGGCTTTGTTTGACTCATGATCTTTGCCCATAACTATTTTTCATCATTAATTAATTGTTTACTCGGCATGCTAGTTAGCAATCTGAATGTATGACCTTACATTAAGTTTGGGGACATGACTGGCTGATTAACTGTTATATTCGTAGCTTTTGAGCCTGTTTTATTCTTTTCCGAGTGAGCCAATATGCTAGTTAGTGAGACAGAATTTGCTTCAGTGCTTGCTAATTAATTGTATGCCAGCCAATCGGAAATGATGAAGGCCTTCTTTGTTAATTTAGCCAGGGCCAAAAATTAGCCTTCCTAATATTTTAAATTATCCTTTGACCCAATAATTATGTTTGAGCTTGAGACCCTTTTATTCTGTTTATTCACATAACGTTACAAGCCTATTTATCTAGAAAAAAATGACTGATTTATCCTTGGATGTTCCACTGATGAATTACTCAGTCTTACTTATTGCTAGGGACTAGCAAGTTCTAAGTTTGGGGATGAAGAGTGTGCCTAACATCAATTAAGGACACACTTCGACCTTAGTTATAGATGAATATGTAGAGAAATGAAAGGAGACATTGAAAATCCGAGAAGAAAAATGAAAAAAATCAGCAAGGAAAAAAGGTGCAAAGCTCCGCCGATTAAAATTTTGTGATCGGAAAAAGATGGAAAGAAAGAAAGAAAAGGAAAAGTCCGAAGGACTGAAAGGAAAAGAAGGTGCAAAGCACCACAAGTTATTAAGTTAGCATTCACTCGGAAAATAATGGAGCTTGCTAAGTAGAGGCAATTAAGTTAAAATTGAGTCAAGGCATCAGTCGATACATCCAATAACCCGTCTCTGACACAGAAAACAATAATAGAGCCTGTAGCCCAGCCCCATTATAAGCTTAAAAAGCCCTTACTGATCCGATTGTGTTGGCATATGGCATGACGTTTAGAACTGTTGCAAGCCTATGTTTATCTAACAAGTATGCAGGTGATGAGTGCATTCTATTTACCCTATACACCGAGAGAAGAGTGAAACACCGACCCAGTGAGGAAAACATCAACAGCTTGTTTCCCAAAGGAGCTGTAAGTTATTATATTTTCAGAAATTGCGAGAAGAAAGCATGGTCGGTATTCAATAATTATAGCATGAACTAAGTTAAGGAAAGGTTGATTATGTTGAATAACAGCTTGTTAGTTAATTAATCTGAATATTTGCTTGAGGACAAGCAAGTTTTAAGTTTGGGGATGTGATAAGTCTTGAAAAGACTTAATTATTCTGCCTTTTATTTGACTTAATTCATTGTTTAGTGATTAGTTTAGCCTTATTATTTAATTAATTGCTAATAATTTATAATTTATTTAATTATTTCAAAAGTGCTTAATTTATGTAAGAAACTGATTAAAAACATTAATTAGTTAAGAAATTAAGTTTTCATTAACCCAGCGTACAAATACTGGACAATCAGTGAACAAACACTGGGCAAATTAGTTGTTTATTGGTGCAGGAAAAAGAGCGCTCAAGCTGAAAGGAAAAAGCCGAGCGAGATTTGGAAAATCCGAGTGAGACTTCACAAATCCGACTGAAAAGAGTCCAAGAGCCCAAACTGAGCGAGACTTTAAAAAGCACCGATTGAAATAAAAAGAAGAACCCGAGCGTCAATTTCAGAATGCTGATTGAATAATCAATTCGCTCAAGCGAGAGTTAAAAATTTGTTCAAACGAGCAAGTTCGCTCAAGCGTGACTCCAAAACATCACCCCTCGCCCAAGCTTCTCCATAACGCTTAAAGCGAGAAAGCAATACTGCAGTACATATTTCGAAGCTCGCCCAAGCGAGAACCCAGTTCGCTCAAGCGAGAAGGCTGTTATTTAAAACACTGATTGTTCCCTCCAGAAGACACTCGGTACCAGTGCTGTTTCCTGCTGCCTTCTCTCCTACTGCTGTACCTTAGTAATTTAAGTAGTGAGCTGTTATTAGTTGGTGTTGCACTGTGATTAGCTAATGATGAGCTATAATTTGTTAAGAGCTGAGCTGTAATTAGTTAGTTATTCCATAATTATGTAATTAGTTAGTTAATTTAATTATTAACTTAGCTGTCCTAGTGATTAGTTAAGTTCGTTAGTTAGGTAGATGCTTATATATATGCTTGTACATATTCTGTAACAACCAGAAAACAGAGTACATAGAATACAATTCATTTTTTCATTTCCAACATCTCTCTAATTCCTTTCTCTCTCTAAACCCTCTCCTCCATGACGTTCCACAATCCTTCGATGGAACCGAAGTCGATGGAGTTCTAAATTCCTAAGGTTGGGATTGCGAAGGTTAGCAATGGAATTTTAAAGCTGTGAGCGAGGAAATCAACTTCTAGATCCTGAGGCGAACAAGCTGAGGAGTAGATCTGTTTTGTTGGATTGACAAATCCAGAATTGATGAAGAACTTCGCCAGTGAGGAATCATGGTTGAAGCTTAGGTAACTTACAGCTTTCTAACTAGTTCAGGCCTAATCAATTTAGGTGAATAGTTAGAGTTCAACCTCTAATTTCGTAGTAGATTCTTAGGTTAATTGAGCACTTAAGGAATTAAGGTTCGATGCTTAACGATTAGTGTTTTTCACCTAAGGAATTAGGGAATAACCACAAGCAGATTGTCCTCTGGATTATGAAGTTTGATTATACTTTAATTGCATGTTTCTTGATGAATTTGTGAACCGAAGCAATCCTGACCTATTTTCTATTAATCACCTTTCATATTTCATCTTAACACTGTTTCTGGAAATACAAAAACAACTAGAAAACATTAAAACAACAAAAACCGAATGAACTTTCTGTGCCTTGTGTTGGTTCAGCTTGTACTAGTCTGAGATTGAGGTACTTACCACAATCCCTGTGGGACAATCAAATATACTACAATTTTAACGACTGGTGCACTTGCCAAAGCATAAATCTTCTGAGAATTACACATCAAAATAATGACTCGGAGATTTAGCATCAACCGGTGAAAACTGTTAAAAAGTAGCCCATTTACTACATAAACGACTACAAGTTTAACATTTTTCAATGGAGTGAAGAGATGCGTACCTATAACTACAGGGTTTGTGTTAAAGGCACAGTCGAACAGTTAGAGGAAGACTTTTATGGAGTGTTGACAGGGATTATTGAAGTTTCTTTCTCTGGATGACTAAGAAGAGATATCGTTCTATTCAAGTGTGATTGGTACGACAACACAATCGGTGTAGGAACCAAGGTTGACAAAAACTACGGCTTAGTTGAGGTAAAAAAACGGTAGATATAAAGGGTTTGATCCCTTCATTTTTGCCCAACAAGCTGAGCAGGTTTATTACATGGACTTCCCTGGAGGGCATCAAGACTAGTACGCAGTAATCAAGGCCAAAGCCCAAAGTTAGATCACTGATAATGTCTCCGATGAGGTTGAGGATGCTTATCAACTCATTTCAAACGAGCTTAACGACAGTCATTTGCTGTTCAACATTGATCCAGTCATAATGGATGAGACGCTCGCTACTACAAGGGATGAACACATTGACAAAAATGTTGTCTCCTAGTCAAAATGGTCTAGGGTTGATTTGGAGATTGAGGAACCTATTAAAACAGATAGCTATAGTGACACTGAAACTGAGGGTGAATTTCAAACTGAAATAGACAGAGTATGCAGTTATTTTCTATAGTGGCACTTACATACATATCTTTGTAGTTATAGACTAACATTTGTTTTCATGGTTTATTCTACAGATAACAGCACATCGATTACCCTTTAACCGGTGGTTTGAGGCCCCCTGGATCCCATCTGCAGGCCATCACCCCTTCACCAGCTAGCCCCACAGCAGGCCACCACTCCTTCACCACCACAACAGACCACACCACATCAGACCACCACTCCTTTACCACCATAACAGACCACCCCAGAGCAGACTGCTTCACCTAGTGGTTTGTATGATGCTGGCCTCGAGGCCACCCCACCTCTGGCATCCCCCTACCCATGCTGGTCCTACTGCCGACCGGAGACGAGTAAGTATACTATAATTTGTTTTAAGTTAATTGGTAGCTTGTTAGTTGCTTTATATATAAAACTCATATAGTTGTATGTTAGTTAACTTAGTAGTTGTATAGATTGAACTGTACTTGGAGACTCTGCCAAAATTTTGGTAGCCTCCCTGTGTGTAACTTAGTTTATTTGTTTCTAATTATTGGTTATTACAGCTTTGTTGATAGTAGTCGCACTACCAAAGTTATTACTAAGGTTCTGAAGGCTCAGTGGGATGGACCATATATCTCTTGGGCAGATACAGGGAAGGTTGTCCAAGATAGATGATTTGGTACCTTTTCGATAAGCTAACACTCCCTTTTGTTGTGAATTTTTGGCTAATTCATATACCTATTTTTAATATTGAAATCTTACTTCATATAACAGCGAGATTATCAATGGACAGAGGGTATGATTGATGAGATTAGGAGGGTCTTTGCTACAAAGACCTCCAAAATCATCAAGAGTACCCTTTGGAAGGTGAGGGACAAGGGCGAGTGCCCTCGTTGGATCCCCGAGGACCACTGGGACGGGATGGTCCAAAAGTGGGGCGGTGTCTTGTTCCAGCAGGCGAGTGCTCGGAACAAGGCAAACAGAGCCGCAGATATTGCAGTGTCAGTTTACACTGGGGGTAGCATTTCAACCCTCGAGCATAAGAAGATATTTGTAAGTATATTTATATTAAACATTTCTTTTATGATTGGTCTAACATGTTTTCCAACAATAATTTCAATGCTTGTTGTCCACTACGGGAGCTGAGGGAGCACCGCGAGCGTTCTCTGTTTAAGGTCATACAAATGACCACGAAGAACAAAGTTGGTGCATGGGTTAACTAAAAGACTACAAATCTAGTGGTATTTTATTTTAACTTACACATGTTTATAATTTACAAATCAGCTTACAAATCCTATCACTATTTTACATTTACAGGAGGCCTATCAGGCCAGGAGGGCCAAGAAGAAGGCGGAGTTGGTGGCTTCCACTCCTGAGGGGGAGGTACCTCCCACCCTGTCTTGTTCCGACGACAACGCCATCTACATGGAGGTTGTTGGCGGTGTGAACAAGAAAGGGAGGGTGTTCGGGTTGGGTAGCGTGGGCACACAGATCGCAAAAAATGAGCTACTGATGCAGTTAATGGCGAGGCTCTCTCTCCTTACTTTCGAGTCGCCACCACCACCGCTATAGGATCCCCCTCCCCAAGATTTTACTTTTTTTTATGTTTCATTTGTTTGTATATTTAGCGACACGACATTGTATTTTTGATGTTTATATTATATTCTATTCAGTATTTATTTTTTGTCATTCTCCATTTATAATTTTTATGTCATTTGATATTTTTAGTTTAAAATTAAATGAACAAAACCTATATTCAAAATATTAATATTTTAAAAAGTCAAAAAAATTAAATTTTAAAAAAAAAGTTAATATTAGCGACGGAAGAAATTCCATCTCTTATTCAAGACGAATTAGCAATGGGTAGCGTGGTCGCTGTGTAGGTAATAGTAGCGACAGCGAAGGTGGTCGCTATGTAACTAATAGCGACGAAGATGGTGGTTGCTATATAGATACTAGTAACGACAGAGAAGGTGGTTGTTGTGCAGGCAAAGGTCACGACTGCTGGATTACGTCACTAATATTTTGTCTCCAGCGACGACATGATGTGGTCACTAACTTGCAGAAGTAGCGACAACACTATGTGGTCGCTGCGTAGAACCCGTAGCGACAGGGATGCGTCACTAACATAGAGACCCCATTAGCAATGGTATTACGCCATCAAAACAATAGCGATGGAAGACCTTTGTGTCGTTAATGGTGTCAGCGATGATTGATTTAGCGACGAGCTCTTTCCGTCATAATAGTTATCGCTAACACCATTAGCGACGGTCAGAGCATAATTTAGCAACCGGATATGTCCGTCGCTAACAGTTTTTTTAGTAGTGGACTATTATTGCCCCCTGCTTGATTTAGGAGATACAGTGGAGCACTACTTAGCTTCATAAGGGACTCAATCTAGGTCATGGGTTATGTATAATTGAAGACGATCTTTGGGTTGGGAGAAGATAGCAAGGCAATCATATGGTCAAGTACTTGGTTGTGGACATCCTCAACTCATACAATGTTATCCTAGGACGACTAGCACTCAATGCACTTGACGCGATTGTTTCCATCCCCCATCTCACCATGAAATTTCTGTTCGGGGATGGATGCATCGAGGTGGTCCATGCCGACCCAGAAGTCGCCCGGGAATGTTACCATGAAAACGTCTAACCCAATGAAGATTTCATAGTAGAAGAAGATATCGAGATAGGGTTTGACCCTAGGGACAAGAGAGAGCTTGAGCGGCCCCAGCCAGTTGAATCTTTGAAGAGAGAGCTTTCATGTGTGCCACAAACTGTTTGTGAGGTAGCAATGCTATAAATGACTTAAACCTTTCTGGCATTTTTTAATACCCAGAAATCGAATATTTAATCCCACTATCATCATCATCATAAATATTATTATTATTATTATTATTATTATTATTATTATTATTATTATTATTATTATTATTATTATTATTATTAATAATTTAACCTTTTTGTGAATCTGTTGTCCAAATTAACAATTATCTTTGTGTCCTTTTTTAATCAAATTTAAAAGTTAAAATATATGCTCTCATGATACGTTGGCTACATATGAAAAGGAGTTGATTAAAAAAATATACACAAAAGATCATTAAAATTAAATTATTTATATAATAAATCTTGGCAACACATTTTCTTTCATTCTATGTACAAAATTAATACAAAAATACAATGTTTCCATGGAGAATTTAACTATCCATTTTTACTTTTCTTGATTTATTGGCTTTCCCAGCAAAACACGGCTTAGATATCATGCACACATGTTTACTATTTAAATCATTATCTAAAATCCAAATATGAGATACCACATCAAACTTTTGCTCTTTATTTCCAATTTGAGCGACTTTTAGTCTTGTAAAAATCCCCAATCATATGCCACTGCAACCCACAAAAGCAATGTTTTTTTATATAAAATTAATAATGTTATGTTGAATTTTAATGCCACATCAACATTATTTTTAATGTCAAGATCTCAACCGCATTTGTGAGTGCCTCAATCATACCTCCCTTAAATTGACCTTTGTTTGCTTTTCCATCTTTATTGGCTGTGGTTACGATTTTTCCCCCCCTCTCTCTCTCTTTCATTTGTTGGGTTGTTCTATTTTTTGTGGTGGGTGTTGGAACTAAGAAGATTCCTAAAGAAATTATAGATTTGTTGATAACCAACATTGAGTATTCTAATTTAATCTAAGTCATGATTTGTTATTATTTGATAGCTTGTCTAAGTGTTTCAAAATATGAAGCATAGGCTATAAAACAAAGGGAGAGTTTTCTGCACAACACAAGTTTGTAATGACGAAGCAAAGAACAAATCAAGTTTTGGAATCGCACTAGACCCAGACTCGTCAAGTCCTCTGCAAGCTTCAAGAACATGGAAGAATCTCTCACTATAGGCAACCTTCATCAACCAGACTCCAATCTCAGAAGCTGCTACAATTATTCTGCTCCTTTTTAGTCTCTTCATCAACACCTTATGAATCACCAGACACTAAACCACTCTCAAAGGACATTTTCACATAACCTTGATACGAAGAATATTGCTGGCCTGGACCATGCAACCAAAAAGACTTACGAGAAGACTGACCAAGTAATACAGACCTCGTTTCACTCTAAGTAGCACTAAGCCTTTATCTATTCAAAGGACCTTGTACAAAAACCTTCCTATCACGTGAAAGTTCATGCTACACCTTCTATGCCTATGATTTCACGAGTCTTGAAGTTCTCTGTCCTACATTTCTTGTTCAGAACATCTCTTTCTGACTAAATAGTTTTTTTTTGTGTAAACAACCAACGGTTGTCTCTTCTCTCAACAGTTATCATCTCTCTCAGGACTCAGCAAGGAAATCTTATATATAAGAGAGTGAAGAAAAACAAGAAGTGTGAGCGAACAAAAGTGAAGAAATATGAGAGAGCAAGAAACACAGAGGTTATAAGATAAAACAGAAAGAAAAAGAGCTTATGAGAGAAAGAAAAAGATGGGCAAATCACACAAAAGATAGTATGATCAAGATAAAGAGAAATACAAACAAGTCTCAGACTTTTGCATACAAGAGCCTAAGAAAAAGAAGAAATGGCAATCTGCTCAAGAAGAAGACTCAAGGCTAAGGAATATTGCCATGAAGAAAAAGAAAGCTCGCTATGTACAATCTTTTCTCATTTCAAAAGCACTAGCAATCTAAATCAGAAATATGTTTTTCACATCTCAGCACCTTCAATGGGTATATTATTTCTGATCAAGCTTTCAGGCTTAGTACGTATAGGTTGAACCTCTTATCTTGTATATGTACTAAGCCTCATTCCAAAATAAGACCTCTTTCTTTACAAACATGTTTATCAGGTTAATACTTAGCTCTACTAAGTTAGAATACTTATTTTGTTTGTTTTAATTCTTTATATTCTTCGTAAACGCAGGTCTGGTAGACCTGTCGGGAAACACCTTGGCCTGGATAGGCTTTTGGAAGAATACTCGGGGTTTAAGTCAGGAATGGCTTGTGAAAGAATACTTGGGTCTGCCTTAGGAGTGGGTGCTACAAAAAATACTCAGTGAGCCATAAATGGCTAGTGTCAAGAATACTCAAAGCACGATCTGTGCTTAAGCTAGGAGTGGCTGAATTCAATAATACTCAAAGGCATGGTTTGTGCTGATTATGTAAAAGGTCTTTCACATAGTGGAAATCCTTCAAGTTTGAAGATGCTGGATATAGCTTCCGCATTGGGAGTGAACCACCATAAATCTCTTATGTGGTTTTCTCTTTCCCTATCTTTTACTCAAGTTTGTTACTCTCTTTCTCGAACGCTTTCAGTCTTGTTAAAGTTTGCTCTGCTGTGCTAATCGCATTAACGTTTAAATATCATTTTTTGGTTTAAAAAAGGTGAACAGACTTATTCAACCTCCCCTTCTAAGTATGTTCTCTAAACCATCAGCGGGCAATAAGGTTGGTGGTGAAAGGGCTTCGGTGGTTAAGGGGTTTCATAGTGAAGGGATATCAATGGGTTTTGGTGGTTGGATGGTGGATAGAGGAGGGCGTGGGAGGTGGTTCGGGTGGAGGTTGTGCATGTGGTGATGTTGGGGAAGATGGAGCACCAGTGGGGCTGAGTGCTGGTGGTGTACCATAAAGCTTAAAGGAATGGACGGTGGATGATTAGTTTAGGTGGTGGAGCATGGGTGTAAAAGAAACTATGAGGTGTATGGTAAAATCAGATGGTGGATGATTAGTTTGGATAGCGTACCATGAATGTTCTTCAGCTTGTAGGGTGTACCATAAAATTGATGGGAATTAAGGGTTTAGATTGTTTTAGATTTAGAGTGCATGGGTGTGGATTGAAAAATATGGACCATGTTAACTTTTTTTTATTTAAATAATTTTTTTATTTTTTTATGATGTGGGGCTTTGCTAATATGTTTATAATAAATATAATTTGTTGATCAAATTATAAATATGTTGGGATTTTTTAATATGTTGGGTTTTTTAATATGTTTATTATTAACTATTTTTTATTATTAATTATTATTAATAAATATATTTTGTTGATCAAATTATAAATGGAATATTTTAATATGTATTTGTTAATATTATTTACAAAAAAATATACTACTTTACTATTCTTTTTAATTAATACCTTTTTGGTAATTTCACCTCAAATTCCAATTTTCTAAACCAAAGTTACCAAGACATTTTTTAACCAAACACAATCACTACTTTTCAACTTAATTTTACCACAAACTATCCAAACCCAAATCACTATTTTCAAAATCTCAGTTTTCTCAACCACATTTTCAAAACCCCAATTTTTCAAACCTCATTTCATAAACCTTACTCCAACTTTTAGACAAATGGGCACGAATCACGAAGAAGCATCAAATAACAGTTCAACGACTTAGGCAAAGGTTTTGAATACTTGAAGATGGATCAACAATAAGAACACGCGGGGCTTGTATCTTCCTCATAAAAATTATAACAATAATCGTCTCTGATCACTTAAAAGGTCACATGAGTTTTTATACATTCATATGATTGATCTCAACTATCTATTGTATGATTGTACGATACAAATTTACTCATCTCACTCTCACATAAAAAAGCTTTTCTCATTTGATTGCACAAAATCGTTTCCATTTTCGCGTAGGAGTTCAGACTTAATCTTGAAGTTTGCTCGAGTGTATAAGTAGAAAAAATAAAACAAATCCCTATGACTTATTTGATCCTGTTTTAAAAAAAATTAGTTTCTCATTTATTAAATGAGACAAACTCTTTTAAAAAAGGGAATGTTTCTCATAAAAATAATCTATATTTTTTTAAGAGAAAAGAAAATTGACTTAATAAATGGAAGATAATGATCATATATTAACAAAAAAATATTTATTACTCCCCTAGAGGTTGCCATGGTGTCAGGGGAAATAATTAATAAAATTACCCACACTGAGAGTTGAACTTATCACCCATAAGTCATGGTGTAATACCACAATCACTAGGACAACTAACTCTTTAAGGCAAATAAGGAATACTATTAAATATAATAATTTTTATTCTTACATATATATACGTAAAATAAAATAAAAACTTTTCTATAATATATATAACATATTAAATATATATTATATATTATAAAATATATATTAATATATATTCTATAATAATATATTAACGTTAATAGAATATATAAAATATTTTAATATACATATTTAATAATATATTAATATATATTTTATAATATATAATATATATTTAATATGTTATATATATATATATTATATAAGTTTTTATTTTATTTTATGTATATATATGTGTAAAAATAGAAAGTATTATATTTAATAGTATTCCTTATTTGTTTTAAAGAATCAGTTGTTTTAGTGGTTGTGGTATCACATCATGACTCATGAGTGACATATTCAACTCTTGGTGTGGGTGATTTTATTAATTGTCCATTTTAAACATGATGTGACAAATTCTACTTACACCACTAAATATATTTTTTACTACCCAAAACCCAAATATTTTTAAAAAGGCCCTATTTGGGCCAAAATGCCGTCTCGCCTCCCTCAATTTTTTTTATTACTTTATTATTATATCTATAAAATATTATTAAACACCCCCATTATTTTATATTAAATGAAATGACATGTAAATGGCTTATAGGATACACGCTTGACCCTTAGTTTCGTCTCATGTGCCTTTAGCGCCTTCCTCTGTCTATCAATATCTTTACCCATTTCATCACACTATTGAGCACAAGAATAAAATATATATTAATATTGTATAATATAATTATAATTTTACACATTAAATATATTATCATTGAATCATATTATTTTTTTACAATGGTAAAATGTTTTTATATTTTAATATTTAATATAAAATAATTATAAATACATGTATAGGTATCCATGTGACGGGTAAACAATACTCGTACTTATCTATTTAGAGAATTTACGGATACTTGTTACGAGTATATCTATAGGTGTAAATTATTTTGCCATCTTTAATCTTCGCCATTCCTACTCACAATTTTCGTTCTTAGAACTTATCATTGAGGTAGAATTTTTTATTTCTTTTTTTTCATTTTTTACTTACATTAATTGTCTTGTTTGCATTATAAAGCTTCTATTGTTCTTTTCTATTATCTCTAAATGCTCCTCCACTATACATAATCAATTTGAAAATGTAAATAGGTAGCAGTGCAACTTGTAAGTTTTATGGTGTATTTTACTATCTTCGCAACTATATAGTATAATTAATTTTTTTTATCGGATTACTCTTTTCATGTTTTAGTTAGTTTAACTTTCATACTTGTTAGTTTTGTGAATATTTTACACATATAGTTGTGTGTATGTTTTATGTCACTACTTGATAGTTCAAATAATTTATTTATTAGATGTTTTGAAGAGAAAATAATTATCTTTTAAAGATATCATGGTTAAGAACAAGATAATTAATGTTTTTTTTAATAGAAGTAGACTATTGATAAAGATGAAAATTATATCTCTTTAATTTCTAATGAGCAAATAGTTACATTGGATGAGCAACCTTCCGATGCAAGATTTAAAAAATTATTAATGGTGAATTTGATGTTAATTCTTTAGAACATGACTCGGTAAACCGCCTTTAAACTTGGGAATATTCAATGAATCAAATGGATAAAATTCAAATAACTTATTTAAAATAGGGTCTATATCTATGTCATATTGAAAATTATCTTATCTCTAAAGATAAACATCCAAGAAGAATTTTAGTGGGTTCAAAATGTTTCCTTCCTCATCAGAGTACTCTATAAGTGATGTTGTTTACTGCTTGATGTGTTATTTGTTTAGTAAAAATCCAAGTGGACATCTTGAATCAAATGTCTTTACTAGAAAAGAATTTAGAGCATGGAGAAAAATTAATGTTGGAAATAATTGTGTATTCCTTAATCATATTGTAAAGAGTCCTTACTCGCCACACTATAATGCACTAAGATATTGTCAAGACTTGTTGAACTAATCTAAGCATATCATAAATGTTATTAGTATGTAGAGTTCTGATAAAATTAGTAAAAAATGGTTACATCTTGAAGAACTATTGATTCAGTTCGTTTGCTTACATTTAAAGTTTGTGCTTTTAGAAGTTATGATGAATGACTAGAATCAAACAACAAATGTAGTTTTCTTGAAACGATCAAACTTTTAGCATCATATAATGATAAGCTTGCAAAAGTAGTGTTGCTTCTTCTATTTCAAAGTATAGTTTTCATGGAATTCAAAATGGAATCTTGCATATGGTGGTTAGTAATGTGAGAAGTAAATTATATATGAAAGGAGATCGGAGACTCTAAATTTTACATAATTGTTAATGGATCACGTGCATAATGAACCACTAAGGGAACAAATAACCATTGTTTTGAGATTTATAGATAAAAATATATATATATATATATATATATATATATATAAACGTTTTTTGATCTTGTCTATGTGAAAGACACTACAACTCTTACTTTTAAAAAGAAACTGATCCGGTCCTAACACCGGCCCCCAAGAGCATGGCTTCAATGCCTTGCCAGATCAGCATTTGGAATAAAGAGAAGTACTCTTCAAATACACTACAAATACTATACGGAGTGCATACCGCCAGGGCAAGTAACGCCGCCAAGGTTCATAACTCCGCCCAGGCACGTTACCCCGCCAAGGAACGTAACTCCGTCCAGGCATGTTATTCCGTCAAGGAATGTAACCTCGCCAAAGTCGTTACTCCGCCAAGCCATAGGCTCAACTCAGGCGGAATACTGAATTTCCCACACTGCGTAGCGAGCCCATACTCACAACCCCGGCACGAGATTGACTCTGTCTTGAGAGGTTAATAATGGGAATCACGCTGTCACGCATAAAGGGAAATAACAATAAAATATTAAAGCACTAACGCTTTCCAGACAAGTTGTGATACCTACTACAATAATGGTGCTAGTAAACGGCGCAGGGACCCACTACCTTTTCAGCATTATGCCTGGAGACAAGGAGCGGGTCCTACCAATAATGCAGCACCAGTGACAGGTATATAAACCTCTCTTGAAAAGGTATAAGGGATCTTCTTCCCATTCTCTGGACCTTACACTCTATTACTTGCATAATCCTCTCTGATTGTCTTTCTAAGTCTCTAAGTATTCTGAGATACTGACTTGAGCGTCGGAGAACGATTGCAGGTACCACCCCCAATTGGGTCAAGGCAAGTCAGATCCTGTTAGGCGGACTGTGACACCGCCCCGCAGTACATTACACTCCGCCTCAGCATACGAAGACTCTTTGTATTTACATTTATACATACATTGCTTTGTATCAAAACACATTTATATGTATATTTTGAGTTGTTCTACAAGCATACTTCTACACCCCCTGTAAAGAACAGTTCATTGGCACGCCCAGTGGGACCTGTAAACTAGGTAATCCCACAATCTTGATCAATCTTCATCATCAATGGAGAGACAAGGACCAGAGATGCAGAACGAGGATTCTCCTCCACGCAATCCCAGACGTCTTAACTTCGATGACGATGCTCAGAAAAAAGCAACGCAAGCTGATTCTCTAGATCCGAGAGATGACATGATTCGAATCTTGAGAGAAGAACTTGCAGAACTTCGTCGTGAAAAAGCAAACCCAGCGCATGAGAAAGCTGGTCCCGCAAGACAACCACGTCATGAATCACACCTGCAGGAGGAATCAAGTACTCCTCACTACTCTCGTATTCCTACGTACATGGAGGAGCAACGAAGCCTCCCACTGGTAAATGCTCAGCATCAAGAAGGAAGGAGAGCAGGCTCAAACGCTTCCCCCTCAGGATATAAGATGAGTATCCCATTTTCCAAAAGGCTTATGAACGTACATGTACCCAAACATCTGCAAACCATGCAGCCCATTTCTATAGGGAAATATACTGGGGAAACAGATCCCTCTAAGCACTTAGATGCTTATACCTACGAGGCCATGTTTCTAGGAGCTGAGGAGGACGTCATGTGCAGAATGTTTCCCAGAACTCTTACAGACGAAGCTCTTAGCTGGTTCAAGAGCTTACCTTCAGGTTCCATTGATTCGTGGGAGGAGCTGGCCTCAGCTTTTGGAAGTCACTTCGTGATTTCCAGGGATGCACCCAGAACCTCTCATACCTTGGCTCAGATCAAACAAGGCGACAAAGAATCTCTGAAGGATTTCCTTAAGAGATTTTATAAAGAGGCAGCCATGGTCCCTGATCTGACTGAGGCAATCCAGTTGCATATTCTCATAGAAGCTATGCAACCAAAGTCACCTTTCGCTTTGTCTTTGGCAAAGGGACCTCCAACTACGATGGAGGAATTTCGCAGGAAGGCGTCTAAGTACGTGGGTATTGAGATGCATCTGGAAGCCACTGCATCTCGCAGCAAACCACTCCCTGCAACTCCACCTCAAGACAAAGGGAAAGATAAATTGTTGAAGAATGACAAATCCCACCAAAGGGACAAAGTAGGGAACCAGCCTTTCAAACAGCAAGACAGACGCGTGTTCAATTTTGCTCACTATGCACCATTAAACACAACTTGCGAGCAAATCTTGCGTGAGATAGGATGGACCACCCTCAATGTTTATGGAATTCAACGTCCACCCCCAATCAGGCGTGGTGGAAACCCAAAGAAATATTGCGAATTCCATGAATCAGTTGGCCACACCACAGAAGAATGCAAGCAACTCAAAAATACCATTGAGGTGCTCATTCGAGAAGGTAAACTGAAACATTACCTGTTCAAAGGCAAATCTCATGATGAGCCTGAGAAGTTTGAAAAGCGACATCGTGATCGTTCTCCGGATCCCGATAGTGCTCGGGAACCAAAACGTACGACGGTGTCAGAGAAACAAAAAGGCATTGTTCTGGAGTCCGCCCAACGAGAACCAAGCCCTGAACCTAGATCACGAGGTAAAAGACAGGTGGTGGACATGATTGCTGGAGGCTTCGCAGGAGGCGGACCCTCAAACAACGCCCGAAAAAATCATCATCGTATGATCTTATCTGTGCAGGGCAAGAACAAAGAATATCGCCCATTCAGGGACGGAGTTCAGACTCCGCCTATAACTTTCACAGATGATGATTTTGGCCCAACCATCCCTGAGGGAGATGATGCGGTAGTGATCATTGCGGTGATCGCTAATATGGATGTAAAACGCATCCTAGTTGATCAGGGAAGCTCCTGCGACGTTATTTTTTATGACTGTTTTAAACGCATGGGACTGTCTGACACAGATTTGCAGCCTTACACACAGGACCTTACAGCTTTCAATGGCGCCAAACAGCCTACTAAAGGCTACTTGGACACAAGGATCACCTTCGATGGTGAACCTGGAGCAAGGACTGTGAAATCCAGGGTTCTTGTCATTGATGTTAAATCCCCATACAATGGCATCATTGGGCGGCCCACTCTGAATGCCATGGAAGCCATCGTTTCAACCCCCCACTTGTTAATCAAGTTCATTGATAAAGATAATCAAGTCTCATCCATCAGGGGTGACCAGGAGATGGCTCGTTACTGTTACAATTTAAGTCTTAACATGGTGAAGCTTGAAACCATGTCTAAGAAAAGAAAATTGAACGAAGGAAACAGTGCGGCGGCATCCGTCAATTTGGTGGATCTTGATCCCAGGGCGGAGTCTTCTATAGACCCACTGAACCCTTTGAAACCAACTCCTGATGGTGGTTCCAAGTCTATTGTTTTGGGCAGCACCCCGGAGCAAATAACTAACATCAATGACAAGCTGGAGCCTAACATGGAAGCAAGACTGATTGCACTCCTCCATGAGTACAAGGAGATTTTCGCCTGGACAGCCGCAGACATGCCTGGTATGGATCCTAACTTCTGTTGCCACCGCCTGGCGGTGTATCCTGAAACTAAGCCAGTGGCACAAAAGAAACGGCGTATGGGTCCTGCTAAGCAAAATGCTGCTTGCGAACAAACCGAAGAACTCCTTAAGGCGGGGTTCATCAGGGAACTCCGTTATTCTTCTTGGTTGTCCAACGTGGTTATGGTGCAGAAAGCCAATGGCAAATGGCGCATGTGCATAGACTACGTTGATTTAAATAAATGTTGTCCTAAAGATCCTTATCCTCTCCCCAACATTGACAGACTGGTTGATGACTCATCAGGATACAAGTATCTATCCTTCATGGATGCTTACTCCGGATACAACTAAATTCCAATGTGCGAGGATGATCAGGAGAAAACAGCATTTATCAATGACAGAGGAGTCTTTTGCTACAATGTCATGCCATTTGGGCTGAAGAACGCTGGGGCCACCTACCAGCGCATGATCAACAAGGTCTTTGAGGGCATGCACACAAAGCTGGTGGAGGTTTATATTGATGATATCATCGCCAAGACTCCAGAGGGAGGAGATCATGTTGAAGACTTACGCCTCATTTTTCAACGCTTGCAGCAATACAACATGAGACTCAACCCACTAAAGTGTACATTTGCTGTACCTGGAGGAAGATTTTTGGGTTTCATGTTAACGCAAAGAGGCATAGAAGCTAATCCTGACAAGTGTCGTGTGATACAAGAGTTGCAGAGCCCCAAAACATTGAAAGAGGTACAATCCCTCAATGGCAAAATCGCTGCTCTAGCACGATTCATGCCAAAAATGGCTCATCGCTCTCTCCCCTTGTACAAGATGCTTAAGAAGGATAAAAAATTCAATTGGGGCCCAGAGCAAGAGGCGGCCTTCCAGAGCTTGAAAAATGTCTTAGCCAGCCCTCCAATCCTGGTAAAACCAAGCCCAGGTGAGCAACTCATCGTTTATTTGTCTGTTTCAGATGAAGCGCTGGCAGTGGCCCTGGTCAAAGAAACAGTCGAAGGCCAACGACCGGTATACTTCACTGGTAAAACATTGCATGGTGCGGAGTGCCGTTATCAGAAGATTGAAAAGGCAGCACTTGCAGTCGTTTGGGCCTCACGACGTCTAAGACCATATTTCCATGCACACCCCATCCTGATTCGCACAGACTTGCCACTCCGTACTATATTGTTCAAGCTAGACTTGGCTGGAAGGATGATCAAATGGGCCATAGAGCTCTCTGAATTCGACATATCCTACGAACCAAGAACTGCTATTAAGGCACAAGTCCTAGCAGATTTCGTAGTTGAATTAACAGGCTCTAGCCCAGATGCAGATCATTCACACTGGACAGTATACGTCGATGGGTCTTCAAACAGCAAAGGATGTGGGGCAGGAATCGTTATAGAAAGTGATGACGGGGTACATCTTGAAATTTCATTGCACTTTACCTTCACTACGTCTAACAATCAGGCGGAGTATGAAGCCTGCTTAGCCGGACTCAGAGCAGCACAAGATATTGGGGCCAAAACTGTCACCCTATGCAGTGATTCTCAACTAGTCATCTCACAAATTCTTGGTGAGTATCAGGCTAAAGAACCTCTACTGCAGCAATATCTGGACTGCGTCAATGAGTTGAAACAGCGCTTCGATGAAGTAACTTTCAAGCATGTACCTCGCGAAGAAAATACGCGTGCTGATATCCTGTCCAGGTTAGCCAGCACAAAGAAGGCGGGGTGTACAACCACGGTTGTACAGAGTACTCTGGCCGAGCCAAGTATATCCCTTCCCTCTTCAATTCATATGATTAAAAGCCGCCCCGTTGATGATAACTCCTGGGTAACACCAATAGTTCGTTATCTTGTTAATGGACAATTACCCACGGATGATCTTGAGCGAAAGAAGCTAAGGAGGGAGGCACCCTATTATACGCTCCTAGATGGGCAGCTATACCGCCGAGGAATTTCTGTCCCATACTTAATTTGCATAAATGAAAACGAGGTGCAAGCTGTTTTGGAAGAAGTCCATGAAGGGCAGTGTGGACATCATCCTGGGGCACGAAGTCTAGTGAGAAAGATCCTCAGGGCGGGGTATTGGTGGCCCACTATGAAGCAAGACACCGCCTCATATGTTCAAAAATGCGATCAATGTCAACGATTCGCGAATTTTCACCATACTCCAGCTGAGGAAATGTCATCATCAATAACGCCCTGGCCTTTCTATCAATGGGGTATGGATATTCTAGGTCCATTCCCAACTGCTCCCGGCGGTATCAAATACTTGATAGTTGGTGTTGATTATTTCACCAAATGGATTGAGGCAGAGGCAGTGGTGCACATAACGTCAGCCAGGACTCGAAGATTCGTCTATGAGAATATCATTGCACGTTTCGGAGTCCCTGAACGCATAGTCACTGATAATGGCACCCAGTTCACAGATCGCAAGTTCACTGAACTCTTAGAAAATCTCAGCATCACGCAGATTTTCTCTTCTGTGGAACACCCTCAAACCAATGGACAAGCAGAGGTCGCCAACAGAGAAATCTTGAAGGGCCTCAAAAAACGCCTTGGTGAGGCAAAGGGAGACTGGGCAAATCAGTTATGCCACGTTTTATGGGCATATAGAACCACCCCACACTCCACTACGAATGAATCTCCATATCGGCTGACATATGGAGTCGAGGCGGTCATTCCCATTGAATTAACAGCCCCTTCAGCTCGAGTCCTCTATTTCAATGAGGAAGCCAATCAACAGAACCTCGCACACGAATTGGAGGTTTTGGCGGAGTTGAGAGAGGAAGCCTTTGTGAGAGATCAAGCTGTCAAAGCAAAGGCCGCCAAACGGTATAATGCACGCATGTGCGAACGCCGTTTCAAAGAGGGAGATTTGGTCCTGAGAAGGGCCAACATTGGCAACAAATTTGCACACCAAGGCAAATTGGCACCAAATTGGGAAGGTCCATACCGAGTCATCGAAGTTTTGGGCAAGGGAACATACCGCCTAGAAAACTTAGATGGTACTCCGGTCAGAAATAAATGGAACATTTTGAATTTACGCATATATTACAGTTAGTTGGGTGATACGGTATGATCTTTTCTTCCTAACTCAAGGATCTTCCTCTGTATGCTTTCCTTGAAAAGGTTTCGAAAAGATATATCCCAACTCAGTCATTTATGTAATTCCATTCCCAATGAAATGCCTTCCTGCATTTAATCTTCGCTCTAACTTTGAATTGATTATCCATGGCAGAATTTGTTCCCATGCAGATAAAACAGCGACTCTAAAATTGAAGCACAAACGCATAACTCTTTAATCCATAAAGATCAACCAACATGCAACGCCGCTTCACAAACGGAGTCAACAAAAACTCCTTGGGGAATTGGTGTCTCAGCTATATGCTGCACCATACTGACCCTAAGGTACAGAAAACTCCTTGGGGGGAAAGGATTGGTGTCTCAGCTATATGCTGCACCATACCGACCCTAAGGTACAGAAAACTCCTTGGGGGGAAAGGATTGGTGTCTCAGCTATATGCTGCACCATACCGACCCTAAGGTACAGAAAACTCCTTGGGGGGAAAGGATTGGTGTCTCAGCTATATGCTGCACCATACCGACCCTAAGGTACAGAAAACTCCTTGGGGGGAAAGGATTGGTGTCTCAGCTATATGCTGCACCATACCGACCCCAAGGTCCTGCAGGCCGCCTATGGAAAGAACTAGTGTCACAGCTATATGCTGCACTAATTCGCCCCCAAGGTCCTGCAGGCTTCTTGTGGGAAGAGCTGGTGTCTCAGCTATATGCTGCACCACGCTAACCCCAACCAATTTCTTGCAGGTTGAATTGGTGTCACAGCTATATGCTGCACCATACCGCCTCGAAGGTTTAACCAAATTCTTGCAGGATGAATTGGTGTCACAGCTATATGCTGCACCATACCGCCTCGAAGGTTTAACCAAATTCTTGCAGGATGAATTGGTGTCACAGCTATATGCTGCACCATACCGCCTCGAAGGTTTAACCAAATTCTTGCAGGATGAATTGGTGTCACAGCTATATGCTGCACCATACCGCCTCGAAGGTTTAACCAAATTCTTGCAGGATGAATTGGTGTCACAGCTATATGCTGCACCATACCGCCTCGAAGGTTTAACCAAATTCTTGCAGGATGAATTGGTGTCACAGCTATATGCTGCACCATACCGCCTCGAAGGTTTAACCAAATTCTTGCAGGATGAATTGGTGTCACAGCTATATGCTGCACCATACCGCCTCGAAGGAGTCGCACTCCAATCAAAATGCAAAAGGATGAACATTCCATCCAAAACTTGACTCTGCTTAACTCCCAACGTTTTACGGAGTACATGAGAAACAAACTCAAGCACTACCCAACAAGTTCAAGTAAGTTCAATACTTGTAAAATTGTGCTTCATCAAAATTCCTAAGGGGCTACTCCGCCTCCTCACGGAATACAACTTCATTGAAATTCCTAAGAGGCTACTCCGCCTCCTTACGGAATACAACTTCATTGAAATTCCTAAGAGGCTACTCCGCCTCCTCACGGAATACAACTTCATTGAAATTCCTAAGAGGCTACTCCGCCTCCTTACGGAATACAACTTCATTGAAATTCCTAAGAGGCTACTCCGCCTCCTTACGGAATACAACTTCATTGAAATTCCTAAGGGGCTACACCGCCTTCTTACGGAATCCAATTCCCTATAAATTCCTAAGAGGCCACTCCGCCTTCTTACGGAATCTACTTCATTGAAATTCCTAAGGGGCTACACCGCCTTCTTACGGAATCCAATTCCCTTTAAATTCCTAAGAGGCCACTCCGCCTTCTTACGGAATCTACTTCATTGAAATTCCTAAGGGGCTACACCGCCTTCTTACGGAATCCAATTCCCTTTAAATTCCTAAGAGGCCACTCCGCCTTCTTACGGAATCTACTTCATTGAAATTCCTAAGGGGCTACACCGCCTTCTTACGGAATCCAATTCCTTTTAAAATCCTAAGGGGCTACACCGCCTTCTTACGGAATCCAATTCCCTTTAAATTCCTAAGAGGCCACTCCGCCTTCTTACGGAATCTACTTCATTGAAATTCCTAAGGGGCTACACCGCCTTCTTACGGAATCCAATTCCTTTTAAAATCCTAAGAGGCCACGCCGCCTTCTTACGGAATACAACTTCATTGAAATTCCTAAGAGGCTACTCCGCCTCCTTACGGAATACAACTTCATTGAAATTCCTAAGAGGCTACTCCGCCTCCTTACGGAATACAACTTCATTGAAATTCCTAAGAGGCTACTCCGCCTCCTTACGGAATACAACTTCATTGAAATTCCTAAGAGGCTACTCCGCCTCCTTACGGAATACAACTTCATTGAAATTCCTAAGAGGCCACACCGCCTTCTTACGGAATCCAATTCCTTTTAAAGTCCTAAGAGGCCACATCGCCTTCTTACGGAATCCAATTCCTTTTAAATTCCTAAGAGGCCACACCGCCTTCTTACGGAATCCAATTCCTTTTAAATTCCTAAGAGGCTACTACACCTCGCTATTAAAATCATTTCAATGAAATTCCCAAGAGGTTACTACGCCTCATTATTGAAATTACTTCAGTTAAATTCTCAAAAAGGCTACTCCGCCCCATTACTGAATTTGTTTCGTTGAAATTCCTAAGAGGCTACTTCGCCTCCTCACTGAATTTTACTTCACCAGAATTGCAAAAAGGCTATTCCGTCTCGTTTTACTTAGTCATATTTCATTAAGTCCTCAGATGAATATTCCGCCTTCTCAATATCATTATACAAGGCATAAATACGACGGACTTAAACACTACATCTATGAACAAGTATACATTTGCAGGAAATATATTTTATTGAATATTGCCAATATTAATCAAAATCCAGAGCCTATCCTGGAACAAGGCGATATCATTAAAATACTATTAAAAACAAAACTTGCAAAGAGACTGAGGAGGAGACTGAGAAGCTGATCTTCAAGGGTCAGACGGCTTCCCTTCTTGCTGAGTAGAGGTGAGCTGACCTTCTCCTAGCCTGGTCAAACTTTGGGAAGGAGGCAAGTCCGCCAACACATATTCATCATTGGGCGCGGGCATATGACCTCCTTGCACAGGCACCATCAATTCTCCATTGATGAACTCGTAATAAGGATGAATGCCTGTGGTGGAGAGAGCAACACCTGGGTTGCGATAGCGGAGTTGGCGAACAGCCATGCTGAAAGCATCATCAATCGCCACCTCAGCTGCATCCAAGGCAGATTGTAATTCTTTGTCGAGCCTCTCACTGGTAGCATCTGAGGCAGTCTTCTCAGCTTCCAACTCTTGAACCCGCACTTCAAGATTTCCATATGCGGTTGTTGCCTCGCTCAACTCCGCTGCCCAGGCATCTTCAGCAATGGTTCTATTTATTTCTATGGAAACCAGCTTCTGCTGAAGAATGCTCACGTCTCCGCCCAAAACTTGGTTCTGCTGATTTAAAGTTGAAACTTGTTGTTTCAGCAGAATATTATCAGCCGTGACCTGGGAAAGTCCACTCACCACCTCGCCCAGCTTTTTATTCTGTTGCTCTAGCTGGGCTTTCTCAGCCTTCACCTTAGCCAACTCCTCCGTTAATTTCTTGATATTGGAGTCGGCGGTGTCCAGATGTTTGTCCTTGGCCTTGATCACCTCGGACAACTGCTCGTTGTCATGCTCCAAGCTACGAATTTTTTCCACAGACTCGTGGTAAGACGCTTGAAACATGTTCGCCTCAGCAGCAACGTCAGCTATCCGGGGAACAGAAGCCAAGAAACCGTCTAATTCAGAAAGGTGCCACCTCGCAGCTGCGGCAGCCTCCGGTACCTCCTCGAAGTCGATGTCGGGGCGGAGAATGAATTCTGGGTCACGCCTCTCTGACTGGCGGAATCCCGTATTTGTAAAGTATAAGAAGGGATTCAAGCGAGACCCCGCCTCAGGCAAAGAAACAAGCCGCCTGGATGTTTCCCCTGGTACATCAATGGGAAAAACGGCTGTCCCTCGGGTGGTCAAGCTCAAAGCGGGATCCTCAGACGGGCGGACTGGGGAGATTTGAATTCCCTCTGTCTCGTCCCCCATATCCTGGCCAGAAGCAGCTTGCAATCCCTCCGCTTGCTCCCCCTCGACATCTTCTTCGAGAATGCCTTCAGCTCCGCCCATATCAGCAGAAGTACCCACAACAGGTACTTCCGGAGTCTCCTCCAAATCAATGGCGGCATCGATTGACGTCCCCGCCTCAGCCCTCTTCTTGCCCTTAGTCCTCCTTCTCTGCAAAGGATGAGGATCTACTTCTTCTTCTTCAGCAGCTTCTGGTTCTTGACGTTTTTTAGAACGCCTTTCAACAGTAGCTGCTGAAGATCCTGCACCACCTTCAAAATTTACTATGTTGGTGGATGCAGGGAAGGGGAGAGTTTTTGTCAGGGCGGCACCCAGATTCCTCCTGGGCTGCACATTATTCTCCGCGTTCCTTTCCCTGCGGCTCATTTGCATCTGCTTAATACGATCCATCCCAGGGAACTCCGCGATTTCTCCTGCGAAATAACAAGATGAAGATTCAGTTAGAAAATGCAAGGTAGAGGAAACACTCAATCACATTGCAAATTGTTCATAATATTACTCAAATATCCTTGAGCATCCCGCCCAAGCAGCCTTCGACAAAGAATCAGCTTGTGGACGGAGTTGTACTCCTTCAACATCCGGAGTACTTCCACAGACGCCGCCGATAGAGCACCCTCTTCAACCTCATACGCTCGTTTGGTTAAGAGAAAGTGCTCATGCGTCCATGCCACTGGAAATTTATCAACACCCTCCTTATTCCGCCAAAAAACAGGTTTGCCCTTCCTGACGGATACCTTCACAAAACTCATCCTGAAGTGAAGTCCGCCTTCCTTGGCGGAGTCAGCAAACGCCTTAAAGTTTAAAATCTTTGGCTCCGCCCGGAGAGTCACAAAACCCATGCCGCCGGTTTTCATATTTACTCTCCTCATAATGCGGCAGAAGGAGAAAAACAACGCCACTGTAGGCGTAAACTCCAAATGTTCAGCCATCACCTCAAAGCTGCGCACTATTCCCCAACCATTAGGATGCAACTGGGAAGGGGCACAATCCAAGAACCTAAGCACACCCATCTGGAATTTATTCAATGGGAAACGCACCCCTAACTGGGTAAATAAAATGTCGTACATATATATGGTACGATTATCCTGAGGACGATGGCAGACCCGTTCATACGTCTTGGGAGAACGGACGATGAACCTATCCTCATACTTCTCGTCCTTCCAAACCGGAACAGCCAACTCCGCTACCCCTCCGCTTGTCGTCGCATGTCGAGAGGAAGCATCCTTGACATCTTCCTCAACCCAACAGTAAGGGTCATTTTCGAGTGTTTTCTCCCAATCCAACCCATGCAATACAACATTTCTGCACTCTGCCATAGTCAGCACTTGTGTATGGGAAACACCTCCTGACACAAATGAATGTACAGCATTACTAAAGTACTCCACGCTGCTATAAAACGTCGAGTCCCTCCCAGTATAAAAAGCATCATCTCCACTCTCAATGTCAGAAAACATGGGACGAACAGAAACCCTAGAACGTGATTCTGACCTCTTTCCTCTCATCTTCCTTTTCACAAACACACAATAAGGGAAAACAAAGCTAACCCAAAGGAAATGAAGAAGCAAAGAAGAAGAAGAAGCAAGTACCTTAAGCTTCTGGAAAAATAGAAGAACTCCAAACACCAATAAACTCGCAAGAGAGTAGCAAAAACTCTTTCAGCAAACAAATACGAAGAGAAAGATGAAACAAAACATTCCCCTTCTGAAAGTTTACCTATTTATAGGCATGGCTTGGGGGGAAAATAAGCGAATCATCAGGAATCTCGAAGATGTGTTTGCAGCCGTCAGATAAATCTTATCAACGGTTCTAAAAAACTGAAATATGCGTTTACAACCGTTGGATTGACCCCACTGACGGTTCCTTTTTTACTGAAACCAATAGATATATCTAAGGGCAGATATTTCATGGGCCACGTTTTCAAAATCCAAGGCCCACGGTAATAACCTCGAAAACGGTTCTCAATTGCCATCACGCGCATTTATGTCCCATCATTAGAATGGCAACCGTTACGAGGGCATACGTGGCAATAGGAGACTGAAGAACAAAAAACGTGGTTTCGAGGCGCATTAATGACTGGCGTGACAAGTGATGACAGCTAATAAATGCACGAAAGCACTTGTCCACAAAACCCGGACTAGCAAATATCGCCTAAACCCATGCCTACAAAAGCTAAACTTAAGTGTTGTAGCTTATTAAAGTGACTCCGCCAGTCACTATAACAAGCTAGGGGGCATATGATCCGGTCCTAACACCGGCCCCCAAGAGCATGGCTTCAATGCCTTGCCAGATCAGCATTTGGAATAAAGAGAAGTACTCTTCAAATACACTACAAATACTATACGGAGTGCATACCGCCAGGGCAAGTAACGCCGCCAAGGTTCATAACTCCGCCCAGGCACGTTACCCCGCCAAGGAACGTAACTCCGTCCAGGCATGTTATTCCGTCAAGGAATGTAACCTCGCCAAAGTCGTTACTCCGCCAAGCCATAGGCTCAACTCAGGCGGAATACTGAATTTCCCACACTGCGTAGCGAGCCCATACTCACAACCCCGGCACGAGATTGACTCTGTCTTGAGAGGTTAATAATGGGAATCACGCTGTCACGCATAAAGGGAAATAACAATAAAATATTAAAGCACTAACGCTTTCCAGACAAGTTGTGATACCTACTACAATAATGGTGCTAGTAAACGGCGCAGGGACCCACTACCTTTTCAGCATTATGCCTGGAGACAAGGAGCGGGTCCTACTAATAATGCAGCACCAGTGACAGGTATATAAACCTCTCTTGAAAAGGTATAAGGGATCTTCTTCCCATTCTCTGGACCTTACACTCTATTACTTGCATAATCCTCTCTGATTGTCTTTCTAAGTCTCTAAGTATTCTGAGATACTGACTTGAGCGTCGGAGAACGATTGCAGGTACCACCCCCAATTGGGTCAAGGCAAGTCAGATCCTGTTAGGCGGACTGTGACACCGCCCCGCAGTACATTACACTCCGCCTCAGCATACGAAGACTCTTTGTATTTACATTTATACATACATTGCTTTGTATCAAAACACATTTATATGTATATTTTGAGTTGTTCTACAAGCATACTTCTACACCCCCTGTAAAGAACAGTTCAGAAACTATCTTCTTTCTTAAAGATTCGTGGTTAGGGGTATGATGATGTTGTAATATGAGAGGAAAGTGGAATAGATTATAAGCATTGTGTCTCAAAGATTATCCATATGCATATTACATATATTACTTTGCATAGATTATAACTTGTTTTGGTTGCTACTTCTAGAGTTAATATAGTCTATCAATTTTTTTAAAATTTTTGACTTATGTTGTTAATATTATATGTTCATCTTGTAAGCATCATGATGAGTTATTTATATGAAATAGCACAGAGATTGGTGAATTTTATACTTAAAAAGGGAGAAATCACATTGACACCTAAAAATGAGTTAGAGATACTTATTGGAGCTCATATTTTGCTTCTATTTATAGTATCATACATATGTATGATTTAAAGAAAGGATAGTTTACTAATTTGATTTTGTTTGGCTCGTAAAGGAAAGAATTCTTGTATATATCTTTTCTTTTATAATAATGATGTTGAAAAATATTAATAAAAAACGTGCGTTCAATATTTCACTTCCAAATTTTAACAGTGCAATAAAACGATAATCTTCATATATGTGTTACCGGAACCTTAACTATCAATTGGTTCTATGGTGTAGTGGTTAGCACTCTGGACTTTGAATCCAGCGACCTGGGTTCGACTCCCGGTAGGATCTTGCTACTGATATTTTTGTATTGTTTTATGTGGCGTATAATTGGCAAGTGGCAAACGCAAGATACTTGACGCACAGCACTTTAAGGTGTGGCATGCAGCTAGGCGCTTACTAGTGTGACGCCTTAAAATTTCCATTCATTAATTTTTTTAACCATTTATATTAAACAAAAAAATCTAATGAAATGAGTATCTTTATAAAGTTTAATGAGTAATTTCTTTAGGTTTTTATCAGTTAATCATAATTTTTATGAATAGTTATTCAACATTATTAATTCATTGTTTATTTTCATACTGTTTAAATATTTTTTATTTACAATTTATATATAAATAACTTCCCTTGTTAGAATAGATATAAATATTCTTGACATTGGAGATCCTATATAGCAATGTCAACATTTTAAGACATTCATGTGGTCAAATGAAAGGTTTGGAAAATCAAAAAAGTCAATGAACCCAAAATTTTCACTTTGTTGCATGGAAGGAAAGGTTCAGCTTTTGTTGTTAAAAGAAACTCCTCAATTACTCCTTGATTTACATACTAGTAATGATGACAAAAGTGTTTATTTTCTAAAACATACTTAATCATTCAATGTAATGTTTGCATTCACGTCTATGTTTAGGAAGATCAATTATGATATTAATGATGCCTCTGCTTCTCCTATTTTTGTTTTTGGTGGACAAAATTTTCAATTAGTAGGAAGACTTCTCCCGACAAATTCTAAGAAACCAAAATTTGCCCAATTGTATATTTATGACACTAAGAATGAAGTTTACAATAGTGATGATTCAGAGTCAGACTTAGAAGGGGGTTGAATAAGTCTTAGACTCTTTTTCACTAAGTTTTGAACCAAATAAAATTTACAAGTAATCAAACGATGGTGAATGAGAGAGAATAAACACATGGAATTTATACTAATTCGCTTCCAACACAGAAGCTACGTCCAGTCCCTTCAAACTTGAAGGATTTCCACTATCGTAACAATCTCCTTTACAATATCAGCACTAAACCTGTGCTACAAGTATTCTTGACACTAACCACTTCTGACTTATCACAAGTATTCTTTCAACAAGTCATTCTTGACTTAACCCAAGTATTCTTTCGAAAACCTTTTCAGACCAAAGTGTTTCTCAACACACAAACTTGTTCTGGTAACACACCAGACTTACACGATTAGCAAGAATAAAAATGTTTTTAGAACTTAGTGTACAGATAATAGACAATTTTGAGATTAAACACTAGGTGTTTTTGACACAAGACCTGAGTCTGCTAGAAGCAGAGCTAGAAAGTAATGGGGTCTTTGTCTTTACAAGAAAATGAACAAGAATGAGATTGAATGATAACTTGAGGGGTTTTCTCTTGAGATTTTCTTGTGTCACTTGATGTTTAAACTTCCTTGATGTTTATAGTGACTTGAAGGATATATCCGTTATTGCTTTTTAAAAGTAGATATAGACGTTGGAAATCCTTTGAAGGTATTTTGCCTTAAGCTTCTTGAGATCAGACCTTGAAGTTGAATTCAAGTTTAAGAGAGATCTGAATCATATTTCAGTATTTTTACAAGAATGGTTTCTCATGCATTTCCATAAACAAAACCATTCGTGAATTAATTCTTGATTGAACGAAAGGTTGCTTTCTGAGACGTCCTGATGAGATCTCTGACTTGTGATCAGAATTAGCAGGGATAGGTACGTTGACAGTTGCTGCTTATGTTAATTTTGTTCTTTTTATTCTTTGATGATAAGCACGCAAATATGATATGATCATTTCTCCCGAAGCATCACCAAAATAAAATTTTTGAACGTTGAAGGAGAGTTCTTTAATCAGGATGCTTCTATTAGACTTTTGTTATTCTACCAGACTTTTAGAACACACACGCTCCCCCTTTGTTTTTACAACCTAATCTTCGTATCCTGAAATTACTTATGCATTAAAAGAAACGTTATGAAAAGTTCAGACTTTATTTTTTTAGCGAAAATACTTGATGAACGATATAAACAAATTCAGGAATTTATAAAATTTGGGGTCTGGTCCTTCAAGACTTAAAACTTATATTTTTGACCAGACTTTTTCTCAACAAATAGAATCAATGCTATTAGGTATTTCGTAATCATAATATTTTTTATTATTTAGTTTTTTGTGCTTTATTCCTTTGTCAAAGTCTTTCTTCAATTTTGCAGATCTAGAAGAGGTTATCATAATCTTGATGTTCAAATTGTGGCAAGCCTAAAGGACATGTTCAACGATTATAACGTCCTGGAAAAGTCAGTCAGACATGCTTGAGATCGCTTTGAGGAAGGAAATTACCCTGATGTGAAATTAAAGCTAATTTGTAAGAGAAATACTAACGGAAAAACATATAATTTTCCAACGATTTTAGAAGTTATGGCATTGATAATTGGAGATATTGATGAATCTAATATTATACTTAAATCTAAGGCCTATGGCTTAAAGCGAGTAGATGTTCTTCACCCCTTATACCTTGGATTAAGATATCTGTTGCTATTTCCATATGGGGAAAATGGATATCGACTTGGCATCCCCTGCCAAAATTCTAATACAAGTAGATTAAATGCAAAACATTTAAAGGTTAGTAAGGGAATTCTTTGCATACAAGATTCAAGACAAAGAACATGATTCTCCCCATTTGTTGTTGTCTAGGAGATGGTTCCAACAGTTTTTGGTGGACACGTACACAATCGTTGAATCAAAACGATTAAAATACATTTGTTTTAATCAACCTAAATTAAGAGCAGATCAATATAAAGGCATTCGTTAGTCATTCTCACAAGGTCATGCTCAAGTGACATCTTCAGGTAAACATATAATTATTCCAAGTTCTTTTACCGGAGTCTTTGATACATGTTTAACAATTGCAAAGATGTTTTTGCCATATGCAAGCATTATGGGTATCCTAGCTTATTTATCACTATAACTTGCAATCCAGAATGAGATGAAATTAAGAGATTTGTTACTAGAAAAAATTGTCCGCTCTAAGTTTTTTTTAATTGCTTATCATTGGTTATTGTTATTATTTTATTTTATTGCTTTAAAATGGATGAAAAATATTTTTCATTTGAACTAGTTTGGTTATCTCCCTTTTTCTAGATGTTTGCAGTATTGAGTTCCAAAAAAGAGGATTCTCTCATGCCCATATTTTGTTATTCATGCACCAATCACATAGACCACAGTCATAGGAGGACATTGACAAATTTGTTTCTACAGAGATTCTAGATAAAGAAGCTTATCTAAAACTCTTCCAAGCAGTTCAAAAATATATGGTACATGGACCAAGTGGTCCATATAATAGAAAATGTCCCTGCATGAAGAATGAGAAATGCTCCAAAAATTTTTCAAAAAGGTTTCGGAATCACACAAGCTTGGATGAAGAAGGGTTTCCTAAATACAGGAGAAGAGATAATAGACATACTATGACAAAAAAAGGCATTGATTTAGACAATAGCTTTATTGTTCCTTACAATGTGAATCTACTTCTAAAATATTCATACCACATCAATGTTGAGTATACATACCAAGCATGCTCCATTAAATATTTGTTCAAATATGTTTATAATGTGAGCAATAAATCACAACAACTTTGCTTAAAGATAGCGTCCTTGATGAAATTAAGACATTCTATGACTATAGGTATATCACTATTTCTCATATTTCTCTTTAGTTACTTGATTTGCTTTTTATACAACTTAACTTTATTAAAGGTATTAACTTACCAGTCATATTTTCTTAAAAATGTTTCTTTGAGATTTATTAATGAGAAAAAGGGTTACAAATTTACTGTTAGATTATTGGATATGTAGAAATATATTTGGAGAGTTGTACTATCATATCATATTTGCTTAAATTGATCTATATAAAGAAATTCACAAATTCTTTTTCTATAGGTACATTTCGGCATATGAAGCTGCATAGAGATTATTTAAATTTGAAATCCAATGCAAAGAACCACTAGTTATTCATATGAATTTTCATTATCCTGAAGAGCAGACAGTTGTGTATAGAGATTAGGAGATGCATGAAAATGCCCTTCTAAGAGATAATTTAAAAGACACAATGTTTCTTAGCTGGACGATAGCAAATAGATTTTATCCTGAGGGGAGATCTTTGTTATATAGTGAGTTTCCAACAATGTTTGTATGGAAAGAAGATATAGGGATATGGATGAGAATGAAGCAAGGTCATACTATAGGAAGGATATCTCATGTACCTGCGGGATTGGAGAACAATACTACTTATGTCTTTTGCTAAATGTACAAAAAGGATTCTAAAGTTTTGAGGATATTTGAACAGTGGATGAGAAACTTCTACCGACATTTTAAAGAAGCTTGTTATACTTTGGGTTTGCAACAAGATGATAGAGAACTTATTTATGCAATAAATGAAGCTTCATATTGGGCTTTTGGTCATTATCTTTGCAACTTGTTTTCAATACTACTTTCAAATAACATAGACAGTTCGAAAGTTGTTTGAAGTACCTATTAGAAATAATTGTCTAATGATATTGTTTATAGACAAAGAAGATTAATAAAGTATGTTGGTAAGTTAAGTTTCAGATATCCTTAATAAAGATATCATTGCTTTACTTTATGTTTGGGTATTTTTTTCATCAAACGCTCCATTACATAAATACTTTTTAAAATAGAAGACTTAGAATTCATATGTTATGACAGTTGATATGTAGGAAACTTAATTTTTAACCAATTGTTATTTTATAAAATTTTCATTATATTCTTTATTTACTAATATTTCCTTAATTCTTAATTCATCCTTTTGTCATTCGTTAATATTCTTTAGACAGTAATTTGTTTAAAGAATTATTTATTATTTCATTTAATTAAGTCAAATCCATATAAACCTTTGCCATTAAAAAATGTTTTACAAATAATAAATAATTTTTTTTAATGATTATAACTTCATATAATTTTCCTGATAAAATAAATATCTTTATATGTTTGTAGCTATCAACTTTACAGATGTAGAGATAAATAATTTATGCCTTGTACAAATAGAGCAAATTTTACAATAGAATGTGAGAACTCTAAAAAAATTTCCCACCATGCCTTTCTCGTTGGGTGATTTAGTTTCTAATATATGAGAGAGAATAATTGTTGAGGAGCTAAACTTTAATTCGGAGCATTTTTCAGGGCTTCCCTTTGAATATCTATCTTCTCTTAACGGGGATCAAAAAATACCTACCAAGTTATCATGGAAGCATTTTATGAGAACGAGGGGTTTCTTTTTCTTTTATGGATATGGTGGATCGAAGAAGACTTATGTTTGGAATACCTTATCTGTAGCTATAAGATCTAATGATCAGGTATATTTAAATGTTGCTTCAAGTGGGATTGCATCATTGTTACTTCCAAACAGACAAACAACTTATTCAAGATTCAAGATCCCTCTTATTGTTAATGACAAGGTTCTGTCCATGCCAAACTATTGAATAAAGCAACATTAATCATTTGCTATGAGGCTCATATGATCTATAAGTTTTGTTTTGAAACTTTAGAAAAGACATTAAGAGATGTTCTAAGATTTTCTGCTTTGTATAATCCTAATCTCTCATTTGGAGGAAAGGTTGTTGTTGTTAGGGTGACTTTAGACAAATATTATCAGTAATCCCAAAAGGATCAAGGAAGGACATATACCAAGCAACAATTTTTGGTCTTTTTGCAAAGTCTTAACCTTATCCAAAAACATGCAACTTACCCAAAATAACCCCCCACATGGGTCATCTGAAATAATGAACTTTAGTAATTGCCTTCTTAAGATTGGAGATGGTCTGATCGGAGATTCAAGCGCAGGAGAACATGAAGTTGTAATACCGTAGGATATTTTGATATCTCCCTCGAATTCTGCATTAGATGATCTGATTTCCTTTGTCTATCCGTCGATCTCAATAGACATGTCCACTGAAGGATATTCAAAGAAAGATGTATTCTTTCTCCTACCTTGGACGTTGTTTCTAATGTCAATAGCTACATGATGGATAAAATTCATGGAAAGGAAAGAATTTACTTAAGTTTCGATACTCTTTGTATGGAGGAAAAACATTACAACTTTGAATTGGAAACTTTTACCCTAGACATATTGAACGCAATTAATTGCTTAGGACTACCACCTCACAAGTTGGCTTTAAAAATTGGGGTCTCTGTCATGCTATTAAGAACACATAGATTAATCTACGACCTATGTAATGATACCCGATTGCAAGTAAAGCGAATGGGGAACCATGCTCTACAATGTCAAGTGTTGACTAGAACCCATGTTAGTTCATATTCCTAGGATGACAATGACCCCTTCAACTTAAACTCTTCTTGTTAAATTTTAGCGAAGACAATTTCCCTTTACCGTAACTTTTTTAAGGATTCTTTAATCCATCATATTTTTTTCTTAATTATCTAGTTTCAAATCCCCATGCACTTAAAAATTTGGATTCAATTGATTTGTAGGATTCTTTCATTCTTTGTTTCTAATTCATTATTTATATACAAATTTCCCCCTCTCTTATTTTTAAAGATACCATAAAGTTGATCAATCAAAAACAAATTATATTACCTTTCATATGATTAAATTCTATCCATTATAACCAAATTGTTTTTTGAATCTATTATATATCTAACAAAATTAATCATTTCATTATGAATACTATTTATTTTCCCCATTCATTTATTATTTCTTCTCCCGTTTTTTCATCTTAATTTTAAAAATTTCCCATGCAGGTCACTAAGTTATATACTATTCAGCCTGAATAGTATGATAGAAAAAAATAGGAGAGTGAAAGGAAAAAGAGGTGGCACAGAACAGCTAAGCGCGCAACGAGTGGATGCAATACAGGTGACGCAAAAGAGTTAGGCACTTCGACGCATCAATTGTAGGCACTACACAAAATATTTTAATTAAGAGATGAAACAAGGTAAAATTAAATAAAATAGAAGAAAATAGACGGGTGAAATTAAGTAAAATAAAATGAAAAGGTAAGTTATTTAGATAATAAAAATAGAAATGAAATAAGCTGAAAACAATTGTTTTGATTTGTTTTAATGAAAAGAAAACATATAAATGGATATAATAGATGGTATAAGAAATAAATTTAATAAATAAATAAAAATATAATTTTTCAGTATATGAAAATCATTTCTACTTTATATATATTTTTAACAATATACATATAAATTCCCACATCACTTTAATTTTCAAAGCCCTGTGAAAATTAAATCCCTCCTGCCTAATAATCAATTAATCCACTACAAGTCTGACCCTTCAGAATCTATGCCCTCCAAATACAATGCTTAAGTGCCCCAAAAAGAAAAACAAATTTTCTGAGATGAATTAATAAACGCTAAAACTTCAAAACATTTTCCGCCGGTGGTGTTGGAAAATAATAATAATAATAATAATAATAATAATAATAATAATAATAATAATAATAATAATAATTCATGCTCCAATTTTTTAAGTCATGCAAACTTACGTAAGTTAAGTATTAACATATTATTGTTAATTTAATTATCAATATGTACTATTAAAAATAATAAATGAGGATTTAAATTTGCAACTTTCTTCTCTCATTCCTTAATCAATATTAAAAGATATAATAAATGAGGATTTAAATTTGCAACTTTCTTCTCTCATTCCTTAATCAATATTATAACTCTTTTAATTATAATTTGTATATATCTAATATCATAATAAAAACAATTTGTTCTTTTTTTACACAATATATATATTTTAAACTATTTACATATTAATCTTTATCTTATATATCTACTTACCAAACTTAATATTGATCAATAATTTTATTTATTTCAATTTATTAAATTTTTCTTTGATTTTTTATTTGCTTAAAATATATAAAATAGAAAAAAAATTAAAAAATTGAAATAAAATGAAAAAAGAAAATTTTTTATGTATAATTTTTCTCTTTTATATTTTATTTAACTCAAAATATTTAGGTGCTATATTTTTCTTACAATACACAACACATAAAATAATATATTATGATATTTTTATTCACAAATATACCATAAAAATACGGTAATTTAAAAAACATTAGAGCCAATTTGGATTAAAAAAGATATAAGAAACCAAATTAAAATAAATCTGCAACAACTTGGTTAAAAAGAAAGACCATTAAATAAATGATCAAAACAGTAATTTTGTCATTACTTAATAATATTTGAATCTTAGTATTTAATAATTGCCGTATTTTGAAATGCAATTTTATCTATCATATTAATTGATTAATATTCTATACAATTTCTTATATTTCTGATTTCTTTTCTTGTACTTTCCTGATCCTCTTAAGCAATTTCGTTGAAAATAAATATATTTAGCACCAAAAGCAATACAAACATTCTAGTTAAAGAAAGATTGACAAGCATTTGAGTAAGACTCAACCTAATACATCTCCTTGAACTCAAATGTGGCTAAACAGTCTATTTACGTGATCAACAGAAAATGTACAAAATAAGATTTGGAAAAAGAAACACAATCTTCTCAAACATCATTCTAGTAACAGAAAGAGCGACCTTCATGATCACGAAGCACCACACCAAAATCCACTTCAAAATTTTAAGATAGCTAAACATATGTTTAAACCTTTTTGTATGAGAAAAAAAAAGGAACTGTTGATTTATGCTAAATGATCTTTTTTTTTTGTTAATTTTAAAAACAATGTGTAACTTACATAAAATATTGGTTTTGGATTAATTAATAACAAAAATTATATAGAATTGCGCAAGTTTGCACAAGTCTATCAAATCTGTGTTTATGAAATATATATATATATATATATATATATATATATATATATATATATATATATATATATACACACACACTAAGATGTTATATTGATTTCTGTACGTTAAAATCATAAATTTGGAGGAGTTAACTCAGTTTAACATTCACGCATAAAACCATTCTCAAATTAAAAGTCCAAGCATAAAACCATACTCAAAATAAAAGAGCCCATGCATAAAACCATACTCAAAATAAAAGTCCATGCATAAAACCATACTCAAATTAAAAGTCCATGTCTAATGTCTTGAAAAGTTATATAAGCTAACTATGAACAAGCCAAGTTTTGCATACAAAATGCCTCGAGCTTCTCAACGGACTAAAACAAACAGAGTTTAAAACACAAGTCCAAGCTGTTATACACAATCTGCTGCTAGTTTCAAAGTCTCTTCATTGTAGCCCAACACGAACATATCTACAAGGGTGGTTGGATTGCAGTTTCACTTCTTCCACTTCTCTGAGCCCTTAAGGGCACTTCCTCGAAGTGTGTTGAGGTCAATGAGCAGGATGAGGGAAAGTGGTGATTGCACGGTGTGCATGGACAGCACAGGCACAATGCACAGAAGTCAAGTTGAGGCAGCCACTCATGATGAGGGAATGCCTCCCTGAGCATGTGTGAAGAGAAGGGAATGAGTCACAAACCGCTTGAACAGCAGCAGGTGTCAATGCTGTGCATTGGCTAATGTTCAGATTCTTTAAACCATCCTCTTCATTTTCTCCTTTCACAGATCCCCACATCCTGTTATTCACCTTGCTCTGTGCCAAGGAATACATTGCTCTATCCGTGATGTTCTTGCAGAAGTATAGCCCAAGGGACCTCAGATGGGGGCATCTATTTGCCAAAGCAATCACACTGTCATCTGTGATACCAACATCAAAGTTAAATTTTTTTTAATCTTTCGGAATAGTAGTAAAGGGTTTCGGAATAGTGGTAAAGGGGAAAAATATAATAAATGTTAGGAAATAGGAATCCTAAGGTTCAAACCCAAATCCCAACATTTTATATTTATACTGACCTCAGCGGATAAATGATTGAGTTTCAATCATTGAATAAAAGCAGAAGCTACAAGGGCAAGGAGAATATGGATTTCAAACTAAATTACTAAACCAACCATGTTTTAGATGAGTTTGAACTCCTGCATTACAATATAGAAATAATGCCATGTCTCCTTCCTAAAGACGCACCACATATTTAGTTTAGTCATGAATGAGTTTGTAAAATTTATTCTAACCAGTTCAATTGCATGTCTAAACACATGCTTAGGCCTTTCCATGTTGTTTGGTAATATCATGAAAATCAGATATTTGCAATGTCACAGAAATATGAACATTGAACAGTGACATTAAACTACTGAAATTTTGAATAAAATACCTGTTATTCGGACACAGCCACACAAGTTAACTATCCTAAGGTCAGGACAACCGTATGCTAAACTGGTGACTCCAACATCACCAACATTATCACACCATCCAAGGTTCAAAGACTGTAACTGATTGCAGTATTGTCCAATAGCCTGCAATTCATTTAATCAATGGGTTATAATTTATAGCCATCTTAATTCTTATATGATTACGGAAACCAACTAGGCTACCACAGTCATGCCTGTAATGCAGTATCAGATGCAGCTCTAACACATCCACAGAGATTTAGAACTTTCAGTTTTCTGCAGAAACTGGCTAGGTAAGCCAAAGCATTGTCACTAAACGCTGAACACCCGCTGATGTTCAGTTTTGTAAGATCGCGACAACCAAGGGCTATGGCGTATAGTGACCTATCAGTAAGTTTGAAACTTTTGCTGAGGTCCAGGATCTGCAGTTCATGACAGCATTTTGCTATAGTCTCAACAGCATTGTCCTCTAGTTGTGGCATGTCTTGACGAAGGATTAGAGTTTGCAATTTTGCGAACTTAGGAACAAGAGAAAGGACCAGGTTATTCATGTTCTTGCTACACCTGAAGAGAAATGAATTACATAAGCCCTTCATTACTACATTCCATGAACTCAACAGTAACTACAAAACTTCAACGCCATGGAAGCAAAAAAAAAAAAAAAGTATACTGCAAAATCACAATTTCTTCAAGCAATTCTAAGAGGCAAATGATGTAGTTTCAAGAAATAGACTTTGGTTACCTAAGAAGAAGTCAAGATATCAATTTGACTTAAAAGTAAAAACTTGTAAGCCATGATTTCAATTTTCAAAGAAGCATTGGAATTTTTCATGTTAAAAGATTTATCCCAGAATTGTAAATTGTAGGGGAAACAAAACACCACTGCAACTGTATCAACAGAAAACACACACAACTGTTGTATGAAAGGAAGAGATAGAATTAGCCTAAGTAGCACAGTTCAGATGGTTTAATTGAATCGCCACCTTAGCAATGAATTTTTTTAAAAGATTTAAACAAGACCAGAGAATGATAGGGGACATAATGACATCATATAATCATGTAGTTGACCTCAGTCAATATAATGAGGCTTTGTTATTGTTAAACAAAACCACAGTAAGTACCCAAAAGACATCTCTGAAATCGACTTAGCCAATTAAAATCCCTTGTTTAACCCCATGTAACACCACATTCTCATCAGAAAATCCATCACTAATTAAATTGTTGAAAAAGTGCCACCTATACAGGCAAGCCGATCAAACTCAGGCATTCTCCAATCCCCTAAACAAGAAGCAATTCAGCTTGGTACCAAACAGAAGGGAACAACGGATCATGATGAAAGCAATAAATTAATAAACATAGCATAGCAATCAATTCACACAGTTAAGCAAAAGGAAATCTTTGATAAAATAAAACCACAAAGTGGAGAGAAACACAAAAAAGACCCTATTATAAAAACCAACATGCATAGATACACAAGCTCAAGAGGTAGAAGAAAGTAATATACCGAGAGAGTGATAAACGAGCAAGGCCAAAGTAAATAGAATCCCTCCATCCACGACAAACTCCAGAAGCTATGATCACCGTTCGATCATCATCCACAAGGGACAAAATTTGCACCAAAAGCTCCACCGGAATATCCTTCCACTCAGTAATCACCCCAACCTTCACGTTCACCCCTTTCTCACTGTTCCATTTCCCAGAAACCATCATAAGTTTCTCAAAGCACAAGTTCAAGTCCTCACTCCTCAGATTACCCTTGCCAACCATTTCACTGTCACAGTCTCTCCCCAACAGAAACTTTCCTAGCTGTCACAAAAAAAAAAGGGAAAACAGATAAGGTATATTAAATCTCATGGTTTAAGGTATCGAGAATAAATCTTGTAGTAAAACCATAACAATCAAGCACAACAACACACCAAGAAAAACCCATGTGTCCAAGGCCCCCCCAAGGCAATTTGCAAGAAAGCAACATGAAGATAAATACAATTACAATACGTATTCAAAAAAAAAACTATAGATATAAAATATAAAACAAAAGGGCCTAATCATATAACAAGGACTCAGCACATTACACAATTACCCATCACTTGTTTCTCAATCACATGATTAAGCCTTGTTTGAAAGTTTCAAACTTGGAACTAACAGCGAAGCAAAAAGATCAATTTTACAATAACGATTATCAAAATTTAGCATACATAATACAGAAACTAGAAGATGGAAGGTAAAAGCAATCAGAAACCAACTGGGCAGAATAAAAATCAAAACTTTTTTACTTTCTGATCAAAGACATGACAGCATGAACACATAAAACAAATACTATCTAGCAAAACCCATCAGAGCCTATGAATGCGATCATGCCCACTATAACAATAAAAAAGAGTAACAAAGCCAATACCTTTGCCCCTTTTTTCGGCTTTATTTTTCTTGCAGAGAAGCTTTGGTTATGCTTCCCTGAATTTCAGAGGGGGAGAAGAAGGTCTTATAAAGCTGGAAAGAAGGGAAAGAGGCAAGAAACGTCACGTTGCCACGTGTAATTATGATCAATAGAGAATTGACAGGTTAAGTGGGCCCCAAGTAAAGTACTCTCCTTTGATGAGAATGGAGGTCACTGGTCAGCACCATAGAGACTAGAAAAATTAGAAAAGAAAAGAATGAATAAAAGAAAAATGCAAAAATAATTGGTGAATATTTAAATATAATAATGGAAATAATGAAGGGGATGAGAGATTATTCCGGAATAAATTATAAGTGTGTGTAGAAGTTTCCGTTTTGCGCAAAACCGAAACCGCTCCAAAAAGCAAAAAAAAAAAATGTTGAGCATCTGATTATAAGCACTGAAAATGCAAGAAAAATATCAGTACTTTACTTGCTGTAACGCAACTACTAACCTGATTTGTTTTTATGTGCCTTCAAATCATTGTCTTCTGATCCCACACCTCAAGATACTGGTAAATAATATGTTGAAAGGATAGAGTTGTGAAATAAAATTATTTAATAATTAGTTTTAATTTTATATATTATTTAAGATTTATTAAATATTATTGACAAATAGATTAAAAAGTTATGCTTGATTAATGGAAATTAGATATGTTCCTAAACCATGATTCAATCAATTTCTTAGGGAAATTTGGAAGGGAATTACAGATACAGGACACAAGTCATATCCGAGTGCTAGAATTGCATATTGTTAGTTAATCAATCTCTAATCATATTATCAAAACAGTCATATTAGTTATCGTGTCTTTAATATTAGGTACATATATTCATAAATTCTTAAATCGGTGAGCTGATTGATTTATTTATTTTTAATAAAAGGATAAACTGATTGATTTGCTCATGTTTCATCAAATATGTCCATAAGCCTAAAATAAAATCATATTTATGCTCAATTTATTGTGCGAAGCAATTTGAATGATTTAAAGATATATATTCCTTATGTCTTTTGTAACTGATATATTTTTCACTCTTATATCTTTTATTATATAATGTTTTCTTAATTATGCATTTAATATCATAATATTTTTTAAAAAATAAAAATAAGCATTTTAACACTGTCTTAAATTCTTAAAAGAAACAAATCTGTACATTTTAAAAAACTGATGAAGAAATACTTCATGCAGAGATAAAAAGGAATGATGTCAGAAGAAAAGAAAGGATGACAGTTATTCATAATTACTTGAGAATAGTAAGATTTTGCATTTTTTTTTTATAAAATTATTGCATTCATCTCAATTTATCATTTTTAGTGACTTAAACTAAGTTATAAAAGCTTCTGTTAACAATAAAAATAAGAAACATTATTTTGTTGTTGTTAACGTACGTGGTGCTTAGACTCTTTTCTTTTTCCTGTTTAGTCATACAAAATGATATGAAAGCACCTGAATATATGGGCCTACAGAATTTCAAGCTTAATGGCATGGATTGGATTGCTAACTAAAAACGTCGATTTAATTTTTGTGCTAGAGAATCTTAAAAATAAACAAAATATGAGCAATAGAGAAGTAAAGAAAAGGGAGTAGATTAAATTATTAAATTTGAATTAAAAGACATTAAAGCTGGGACGTATGTGGAGGCATTTTCATTTGGCATATATAGGAAAGAGGGTTTGACAGCTTAGTTGGGTGTGGCGTCTTGGCAATGACAACCTTTAGGCAAAATAAGTGATTTGATGCAATTATTTTATGCTAATCCAATCAAACAGTTATTACATCTTTGGATACCTCCAGCGATCCATTCAGCAATAACTTTCTTTTAATAACGAATGATAGTAATACTTCTTTTTTCTGATTTTTAGTACTGTATATTCAAAAATGGGATAATATTCGTCCAGCAAACATTGGGAACCTTTGTATATTTTTCATATATAATGTAAAACATCTAAAATGATATATGAGAAATATGCAAATTTTTAATGTGTTATTAATGGGCTTGGACCTAACATAGTGTGTAATAAAACTTACAAGCTTAGTGAGTGTTCCCTTCATATTTTTTTAACCCTAGATCTAACCATAGGGCTTTTAAGTGTCTCTAAATCATCCTCCACCTTCTTTGTATCTTCTATATAAGTAAGGTTCTCATCATCATGGCTATAGAGATCTAACAGAATTCATGTCTCTTGTGATCAACAGTCAAGATTACATGACTCTAGATCTTTTGATTGTTAGGATCTAACCATGTTGGGGTTCTTACACTCAACGCTTGTGATCTTATGCCCCTGATCTATTGATCTTTGTAATCAACCACTACTCAAGGCTTTTCTTTACGAAAGGCTAGGATTCGACATCTTTTGGTATGTAAACATTACGATTAACGGGTGTATGTATGCTTAAAAGACGCATGGCCCATGTAAATGAACCTTTTCAAACACTATATAAAGTCTTTCTCCCTATCTTTTCCACTATCTTTTATTTCTCTCTTTCCTCTGCTTCTCTTCTCCTCCGTTCTTCTTTTATTCGTGTGTCTTTCTCTTATCTGACATGAGGGTTCTAACTTCCAAGCTTGTAAAGGCCATTACCTTATCTAGTAACTCTTTTTCTCCCTTTAATTATTTTCCTCTTCATGTGCTTAGCCACACATTACTTAGTCTACATGTGTTTTCATCTTTATCTAATCGCCTTTAGCTCCTTGTTTTTATTTGTAGAGAAGATTGATGTTGTTGAAAAAATCTCGAAGAAGTAATGTGTGAACATCTTACTTTCCTCATTATATTTCACTATTTACTTATTTCATATATATTGTTTGCCTTGCCATAATTTATCATTTTACCGCTTAGATTATATTCTTCATGGATGTGTGGATTGTACTATCACGATCAACTAGATCATACTCTCACGATCATGCACCAAACGTTCCTTCTTAGGAATGATGTGTGAGTCTTCCTAAAGCGACATTTTGGGAGTAAGGTCTCGAGCTCCTCACTTTTTGGTGTTCCTAACTATGAACGATTTGATAGACTTCATATTTTTACGTTTTAGGGGTGCACTCTCACTTCTCTATTGCCCAATATTCCTCCTTGGGAATGACGCTCAGGTGTTTAAGTGTTCATGCCTTGGTTATACTCTTATAACTTTACGCTCAACGTATAAGTTTGCTCGGAATAAGTAAATGACTAGAAGAATGACTAATAGTTAATAACATAATTGATAGAACACAATCTAAGAATATGCTTAGCCAACAAAAGCCATGCATTTAACAAAAAACATAGTTAACAAATCACAAACTTAATCAACAAAGTTATACACTTAGAACATACCTAACACAGAATATTGGAACATAGGTGTGAAAAGATAAACCAACATGACAATTGTAAAAGTGTGATCCTAAGGAAGCTTCATTAAAATCTGTTTGGAAAAAACCCTATGGAAAAAATTTGTAGGTTATGAAAAAACACTACCTTTCATGCTTCACTTGAAGTATCTTCAAAGGTGCATGACATTCCATGTCCTTGGAATAGATCTGCTACTTGGTTCTTCAAGCTGGTAGGCTTATTTATCGGCCACCCCCTTATCTTGAAAGTTTTCTCGACATGCTCCATGTGTTTGAGTACTAAATCACCTTGTTTGAATGATCGGGGTGAGTCACAAATCTATAGTTAAACTTAATTTCTTTTAAAATTTACAACAAAACTTACTCTACTTTATAACTTTATAACTTACAATAAAACTTACTCTAATCATCTTTTTCGAACGATTGGGGGCTGAGTAACGAATCTATAGTTACTCAATTTTAAAACTTACCTTACTTTATAACTTTATAACTTGTAGCAAAACTTACTCTACTTGATAATAAATTCCTAAATAACACACACACATACACTAATGATTCATTGACTTTCACACATACATACATATCCTTTAATGATTCGTTGACTCACAAATCCATAGATATCCGTTAATGATTTATTGACTCAAGGAGTAAAACTCACTTTACTTTATAACTTACATACATATATCTTTTAATGATTTGTTGACTCTCTCTCTCACATATCTATTAGATGTCGATTAGAAGGTTATTTTCCATGTAAAATTTACCTTTAAATAGATGTTTAATTGCTTATTTAATAAGAAAATTATTCTCATTATTTTCAGTTGAAGAATTACCATATTTTTTAGCTTACAAATTGTTTTGATGTGCTTTGATAGGTTGTAGAGACCTTGGAAAGAAAAGATAAGAAAAAAGAGTGCTTCATTTTTGCTCCTAACATCCCATAATAAATCCTCTCTTAGAACTTCGTTTACTGTTGGATTGAACTCAAATTTTGATATAAGGTGTATGACATTCAACTTTTTATTTTGAATAGTCGGATCAAGTTTTTAAGGCTGGGTGCTGCTCAAGCAGCCATTTTATCATGGGAGCGAATGCATTAAAATTTTAGAAATCCACTCGAGTAGAAGCATTGTAGCTACATCCCTATTTTTCACCCCCAAAGGCCATTTAAAAGGATTTAGGTCACTTTTTGTGATGTTTTTGGTCTATGGGAGGTTAGGAGCATTATGTGTAGGCTCTTCAACACCATGGGAAAGCCTAAAGGTGAGAGATCTCTTTTGGTTTCCTTTCTGTTTATTTTTTAGTGATCTTTTGTATTTTTCTTTTGATTTTAGGATAACCCACAAGAAAATGTGTGGCTAAACCCTCTTTTTGTTTAGGATTGGGTGTAACTTATTTTCTCCCTAACTATGTATCGAATGCTCTTCTATGATTTATGCATTTTAATCAACGTTATAGTATTTCATTTCACATACCTAATGCATGTTTCAAATAGGAAAATATGTTTCATGTGTGTGTTTGGGGTTTCTAAATGGGTTAAGGAACAAAATGCCCATTATTTTCTTTGTTTATGGATATAGTTGAATTTAATGGTTGTTAAAGCTAATGCCTAATGCAAAGACTTTAGTCAAGGGATCGATATTTAGGGAAATGAATTAGGATTAATTCATCGAAGGATTGGATTTAGTGAAATTTATGCTACATTAGCTTTATTGAATTGTGTGATTATACTAGGTAAGATAAGATATGCTTAAGAGGGAGGATGGTGAAGCCTAATCCTAACATTTGTTGTTTATATTTATCTTTAGTTTTTATGCTTTTATCATCACAATAACATCCTCCATCAATAACAAATACTTGTGCATATTTGTGAATATCTTGTATCTTTTATAGTGATTTTACAAGTATATATTGTTATTTTGTCAATTATTGTATAAGTCTCTATGGATCCGAGACTCTTATTAATCAAAACTACAATGGATATTTGGTATACTTGTTAAAGTCCCAACAATATCCTTTAATGATTTCTTGACTTGATGAGTAAAACTTAATTTACTTTATAATTTACACGTGCACACACACATATGTTGATAACAGACAGACAAAGACACATACACGCACGTATCCTTTAATGATTTGTTGACTTAAGGAGTAAAACTTACTTTACTTTACAACTTACATACACATACACATCCTTTAATGATTTGTTGGCTCTCTCTCTCTCACCCATACAAATCCTTTAATGATTTGTTGACTTAAGGAGTAAAAATTTCTTAATTTTATAACTTACACACACATGTTGAGAACATACGTATATCCTTTAATGATTCATTGACTTGAGGAGTAAAACTTACTTTAGTTTATAACTTATAATAAAATATGAATTAAACAAATTTAATGTTGAATTACGTGATAATGCCATGATGATACTATAATTGTAAAATTTGAAAAAAATAAACATGATAGGTATATCATCTCAATAACCAACACATTTTAATGTAAGTTATACAAATTTCATTAAAATGAAGTTAACTATTAAAATATTAAATAGTTATTAAATTTACAAAATTTTAAACATTTGATATATGTGATGAGAATTTTGTATTCAAAATTTAATAAAATTGAATGTATAACCTCATATTTTATTATATATTATAAAGTATAATAAATCTATATGCATAAGAAAATTCTCCTACTAACGAGGTTGACCTAAGTGATAAACGGTTTGGTATCACTTAAGTAAGGTTTCAGGTTCCAAGACATTGTGTATGTAAAGAACCCCTGCTAAGAGTCTCACCTGTCATATACAAGTATATGATGCAAGACATACAAAATTGTCTTCAAAGGGGATAACTACGAGGAAAAAATGCTTATAACATAATATAAATGTTATACAAAATTTTGTTGAAAATTTATTTTAATTGTAAAAAACATTTAACAATGTCTTAAGGGAACATTGGTTGAGTATCAAGAATATAAATATTTAATGGAAATACCATAAATGAATGCATTGCTACCTATTTTTTTATTAAACAAAATAATTCTTCTACTAATGTCTTATAACTCCATTAAGAGTGTTGCAACATGGGTTTCAATGTGAGATGTAGCGATCCTGAAGAAATTATCTGTTGAGTAAATGGCTTGCTCCTTCTTTTCTTATTTCATCATGTTTCCCTAATATGCAACCCATTGATTCCTCTAGTATCGTAAGATACATTATAAGGGGTTTCCTAACACTAGTGGAATTAGGACTAGTGGATTTTGCAAATACAACTTTATCTTGTCAAAAGCCCTTTAGCAGTCGTTATCCCACCTGGTGGGTTGGTTCTTTCATAACAACTTGAAAATTGGTTCACATGTAGTTGTTAAATGTGAAATGAACCTAGTAATGTAGGTCAAACATCACAGTAACCCTCACACTTCCTTCTCAGTATTAGGGGGAGACATTTCTATTCCTCTTTGGTTAATAACCAATCCTAGAAGCTTGCTAGATTTCACACCAAAGGTGCATATAAGTCTTAAGTTATATTTTTAAGCCGCTTAAACAACTTTCACAAATTAATCACATGTTTCTCCTTTGTTTTGGATTTGGCAATCATGTCATCTACGTACTCTTTTATCTTCTTATGCATTATGTCATGAAAAAGTGTTACTATGGTTTTTTGATAGGTTAACCCTGCATTCTTTAATCTAAATAACATCACCTTATAACAGAAAATTCCTTATAAAGTAATAAAGGTGGTCTTCCCCATATCTTTCAGAGCCAATTTAATTTGATTATAACCCGTGAATCTATCCATGAAAGAGAAATAGGCATGATTAGAAGTATCATCCACCAAAACATCAATATAAGGAAGGGGGAATCTATTTTAGGACTATCTCGATTCAGGTCTCGGTAATTGACACATATATAGACTTTTTAGTCCTTCTTTAGTACTGGCATAATATTTACTCCCCAATCGAGGCAAGTAGCAACGACTAAGAATCCAATGTCAAATTGTTTCTTAACTACCACCTTAATCTTTAGGGACATGTTTGCCTTTATTTTCCCCAACTTCTATTTTACTTAAGGACAATTAGGATTCAAGAGTAGTATATGTTCAACAATACTTGCATCAAGCCAAGGTATATCATGATATGACCAAAAGCTAGATTAATTTGGCACGCTCATCCTCCTTTATTGAAAAGTCAATCTTCACTTCCTTTTTATCTTGTTCCATCCCTAAATTAATTGTTTAGGTTGCTTCTTAATATGGAATAATCTGTCTAGCTTGTTCCACCATTCTCATCAACTTTGGAAGAGAATACTATTTAGTTTTGTCTCCTTCATCAGCTTGATTTATAGGGTTATCAAAGTCATAATACGAGGAGCACACATTGTTGCCCTCAAGAAAATCATTTTTGGATCTAGATTTATTTAGAAAGAAAAAATGAGATATTATTTTATCATTTGATATGATTCAGGGATTTTTGGAATTTATGAATAGGAAAGAAAAAGATAAAACAAAAAAGAAAAAAGATAAAATAAATGAAAAATAATATGCATTTATTGATAACTGAAATGTTTTCCCAATCAATAAAGGTTCCTTCTAAAGACTTGGATAGAGCTGTAGGAGTTTCCTATATAATTACTTTGATTGACGTAACATAGGTAACTCAATGAATTCCCAATTGTTTTTCTTAACATCCGGGGAACAAGGGTACATAAGACTCATTTTCATGATTATAACTAACAACCTCTTCTTCTGTAGTAGCCACTTGATCGACATGGATTAGACTAGCACTTTGAAGCTCTAACTGATGTAACATATAGGGATTCTCTTAGACTTTAGCTCATAGTTCTATAATTTTATCCTTCTTATTTCCTTCTTTTCCTCAGCCATTCTTTTCTTATTAACCCAGGAAGGTCTGTAACCTAAACCACATATGTCTTTATTCTCAAGAAGGTTAAGGAAAATAGCTAAGCTTCTTTTGTGTTGTTCTAATTCATTTCCAGAATTGTATCCCCCTTCTAACATAACCTCAATAATCCTTAGAGATAACTTTGACAACTATGAGATACGGGTGAGCATTTTTCCTTCACATAATTTGAATGAGGTCTCTAACGTCTCCTTAGTTGTTTCAATGTAAAGAGTGGTTGCATGTTTGGTCACCAATAAATCATTATCCCCTTTTACAATGACCAACTCATAATGAATTTGACCTTTTGGTGCAAGGTAGAAGGTACTGCCCCAGAAGAACCCTAAAAAAGAAAGATCCCTAAAAATAAGAGAAAAAACATAAAAATCATAAGCCCTCTTCATATTCTTTTTCCTCATTTTTTATAGATCAAGGGGAGATCTTTATCTCTTTAAAACCCTAGTCACCACTTGAAAAGTAGGGTTTTTGTAAAGAAGGGACAATGTTATTCTTTCTCTCCTACTTTTTTTCATGCCTTAAAGTTTTTTTTCAGTTTTTCTTTTTCTCATTGTGCAAGAAGTTCTTTCCCTTTTCACCATGAGACTGTCTTTGTCCATTAGAATAGAGAAAGAACTAGTATTTTAGAATGGCCAAGAACCTTGGAGTAAAAAGGGAGACTCAGTTTTCCCATTTTTCAACTTTCTAAAACATGTATAATTCACCTAGGCAAAAATTGTTCGCCCAGGTGAATAAACAAAAATTTTGGTGACAAGAAATTTAAAAGGTGTCAACTGGGATGCTAGCATTGGTGACAAGGAATTTAAAAGGGTACCAACTAGGATGCCAACATTGGTGACAAGAAATTTAAAAGGTTCCAGTTGGGATGCCATTATTGGTAACACATAATTAAGAGATTCCAGTTAGGATGCCAACATTGGCGACAAGGTATCAATAGATGCCAACATTAGCGGTAATGAATTTAAAAGGTATTAGCTGGGATACTAGTATTAGCAACAAGAAATTTAAATGGTGCTAGCTGGGATACAAGGTACCAACTGGGCTACCAACATTGGTGATAGAGAAATTGAAAGGTAACATTAGGATGTCAACATTGGCTACAAGGAATTAAAAGATGCTAGCTGGGATGCCAACATTTACAACAAGAAATTTAAAAAATGCTAGTTGGGATGCCAACATTGGCAACAAGGAATTTAAAAGGATGTTAGCTGGGATGCTAACATTAATGACAAGGAATTTAAAAGGTGCTAGTTGGGATGTCAGCATTGGCGACAAAGTATTTAAAAAGATGCCAGATTTGACAAAATTTTGAAAAGAGTGTCATCTCTAGCGAAAAGTTCAGAAGGGGCTATCTTTAGTGAAATTTTCAAAAGGGCAATTTTCTAGGAGAAGCTTGATGCCTGAGATAAGGGATTTTTTGTGAGGAGGCTTGGTGCCTAAGGCATATGATTTGGAAAAGGTGACCAAACACCTTAAGCTGATTTAAAGAAATGACCATTGTAGCAACCTACAAAAAAAAGTAAATAATGTAAATGTGATGCATGAATATTTATTTGAAATATGGGGAGAACCTTTAGATTTGCAACCTTTATAGGCTTGAAAGACTTCATGGGTGACTTGGAACACCCAACAGATGACTCGAGGTTTACTTTATCACCAGTGTGTATGCCTTAGGGGCACTTGGGGTGCGCAACCATGACAATGCTTCGTTCATCATTGACTTTGCTCAAGCAGTGAAAGATTGTCTTGTTCCCTATAATTTTATGAAATCAGTTAGAATTCATGACCTAACTTTGACATTTACCATAATGATAGATGAACTACGAATTGTGGGGTGCCTTAGAAAATTCAGACTTTAGTTGGAGTTTTTATGGGAGTCAATAAAAAGTACATCCCAATCGAGACTGCTAATTACCCCTCTATCCTACGGTAAACCTAAGCTCAGGTATAGAGCTACTCTCAAATTGTATGCACAAGTGTTAGCGTAGTATGTGCTAGCAAATACACAAACCTGTCATACTTGAGCAAACCCACCTGCATGATAAATATATATAAAAGCAATACATTCCAATTATTGTCATTTTTCTAGGGTGAACAAATATTCCATATAACAACAAATAACCAGTTGAACATTGAATAACAAACCCAAGCATGTCACAACATAAAAAAACAAGAATTGGTTAAAGTAAAGTTATCATAAAAATTGTATGATTTAATTCAAACAAGGATTAACTCTTTAGTGTCCCTAGTGGAGTCACCATCTATTGTAACATGGGTTTCGGCGCGATGCATAGCTATCCCAAAGAAATTATATATGTTAAATGTTCAAAAGTTTGGAGTCACCACTAAAATTTTGCTTTATATTTAAAAGGGTAAAATATTGGGAAAAACCTTTTAGAGTTTTAAGTTTGGGAGTTGGTTAGGAATAAGGAATGTATTAGTACCCCTACCTCGAACTAAATTGTACGACTTAATGATAACCTTGAAATTAATCCAACAAGCAATTGACAATAGAAAAAGATTTATTTAAAGGGAAAATGAGCTCGACAAGAATTGATCTCGGTCCTACGTATTCTCACGTACTCCAAGAAACTAGGGTTACATAATTCTTTAATGAGATTTAAAAATTGATTTTTTGTATTTTTGAAAAATGATTTAAAGATACTACAGATTTCTTAAGGATTGAAAAAGGATTCCATGCTAAAAGATATGAGATAAATTAATTTATACGTTTATCCTTCTTTTATAATTTTAAAATAACAATAGTTTTGAGACAAAAAATAAAGTCTATTGAAGAAAAGTATGGATGAAAGAAATTTCATTAAGTTATTTTGGACTAGACCTTAGTACCTTGCACCCTCAGATTTATTAATATCATATATCAAGAATTTTCATTAGTGAGTGAAGTCTGTACTTCTTATGACTAATTTATATGCCTAAGTGTTTCAAGATATAAGTCTTAGGCTATGAAACAAAGGAGGAGTACCAACATTTTAAAAGTCTGGTAGGATAACCAAAAGTCTGGCATAAGTATCTTGTTGAAGTTGGAACGTTTTACTCAAAAGATCGTAGACCCCTTCTTAACATTCTTAATTCTATTTAAGTGTTGCATTAGGACTTATGCACTTATCATATGTACGTGTTTATCATCAAAGAACGCAAGGAACAAAATCAAGCTCAGCAGCAAATGTCAGCGTACCTACCTCTGTGCATATTTAGAGAAAAATTGAGCATATTCAGAAAAATTGTCAACATATCTCAACTTCTTTGGATTAAGTATCAACTTGAAGACTATTCAATCAAAGAATGAGAGATTCCTGTATTCTGTGATAATACAAGTGCAATAAACCTATCCAAAAACCCCATTCAACACTCAAAGACAAAGCATATTGAAGTGAAATATCACTTTATCAGAGACTATATGAAAAAAGGAATTTTGGACATGAAGTTTGTAGACACAGACCACCAATGGACAGAGATCTTCGTAAAGCCTCTAGCTGAGGCTAGGTTTGCTTTTATTAAGCACAATTTAAATTTAAGAATTATTATATGAAGAGTTTGGTGCATGAAAAGTTTGTTGCTTGCTATAGTTGATGTTTGACTTGTCTGACCTCACACTCTCTTCTAATACAATTTTTTTAAAAAAATAATAATAATAAATTTTTTTTCTGTTCAACGTGGCAATGGTTATCACCTTTTTACATAACTGTCATCTGAACGTGTTTTCTCTCTCCACTTTAGAGGTCAATTTTCACTCTTTATATTTTTGTCTCTTTATTTTCATTTCCCACCTTTTTGCTAAAACCCTTTCATTTCTCTCACTTTTTCAAAAACTCTCTTCTTTTTCTTAAAACCTAAACCTTCTTCTTCTTCCAACTGAGCAATGGCATTCAAGGCTTCAGACATCATTGAGTCTTCTGTATTCAACATGAGGAAACACTAGTTAGATGCTTTGCGGTGCCATTATCTTTGGTTTATTCGGGAATAAGGCTCTTGATCCTATAGATATTTTCCTCCTAATCCAATTTTTCAGTACTGTCCCTCTATTATTTGTTTTCATTTGCCTTTCCTTTTGGTTGTTCAGACTCGTTATTTTATTCTTTTCTCTTTAGCTGCATCTCCTCTTTTTAACTCTTCTCTTACTTGAGATTTGTTGTTTGGGTCTCAGTGATGCCCCTCCTTTTGTTGATATCAAAAGGGGGAGATATCTTAGAAGTCTTTTGCGCTGAGTAATGACAAGTTAACAAGTCAGTTATGATATTTATTTTTGTATGAAATTAGTCTTTGTATGTCATTGTAATCTATTAATGAAGAATATCTTGTTCCACTTGATTTTGTTTGATCTTACAAACTTTGTAATTGGATCTCTGAGATTTTTTATTTGCATAATCTGATAATTTAACCTCCTAAAATTACAGACTTCATTCATGAAAAAGACTTGATGTTTGCTATCAACAAATAGGGGGAGATTGTTGAAAAAATGTTTGGATGAAAGAAATTTCATTAAGTTATTTTGGACTAGACCTTAGTACCTTGCACCTTCAGATTTGTTAATATCATACATCAAGAATTTTTATTAGTGAGTGAAGTCTATACATCTTATGACTAATTTGTGTTCCTAAGTGTTTCAGGATATAAGTCTTAGGCTATGAAATAAAGAAGTACCAACATTCTAAAAGTCTGGTAGGATAACCAAAAGTCTGGTAGAAGTATCTTGCTGAAGCTGGAACGTTTTACTCAAAAGATCGTAGATCCCTTCTCAACGTTCTTAATTCTATTTAAGTGATGCATTGAGATTTATGTAGTTATCATATGTACGTACTTATCATCAAAGAACGTAAGGAACAAAATCAAGCTCAGCATCAAATGTCAGCGTACCTACCTCTGTGCACATTTAGAGAAAAGCTGAGCATATTCAGAAAAATTGTCATCATATCTCAGAAAGCCTCTCAGTGCTGACTTCTAATCTTTTGCTTAATCTAGATATAAAATAAGAATGGCTTTATGCATTGGAGATACAAGAGAAACCATTTGAATGAAAGAACTGAAGAAGCCTACTATCAAACCCCTGAACCTGGTCCAACTCCAAGGTCTGGTACCCGAAAGCTTAAGGAAAACTCCTTCAAAGGATTTTCAATAACTATATCTCTTTTTAAGAAGCTGCAACGGTCATTTCTCTAGCTTTTATAAATACCAAGAAAGGTTGAACTTCAAGATATATAAAGAACTTACGAGCTATCATTAAACAATTCTCTCAAGTCAAATTCTATTTGTGTTTATTTTTCTCTTGTAAGACAGAGACCTTCTTTGCTTGTTCTGCATCTAGCAGACCTTCGTCTCTTGTCATAGCTTAGTGTATAATTCCCATTGTATATCTATCATACACTAAGTTCTTAGAGTTATTCTTCTTTTCACAAATAATCTATAAAGTCTGGTGTGTTGCTAGAATCTGTTAGTGTGGAAAACACTATTGGTATGAAGAGACTTTTGAAAGAGTACTTGGGTTTAAGTTAGAAGTGGCTTGTTGAAAGAATACTTGGGTTAAGCCAGAAATGGTTGTATTCAAGCATACTTGTGGCACTGGTCTAGTGCAGTTATTGTAAAGGAGATTTTACAATAGTGGAAATCCTTCAAGTTAGAAGGGACTAGACGTAACATCTGTGTTGGAAGTAAACCAGTATAAACTCTCTGTGTTAATCTCTCCTTATTTCTCTTTTGCATTATCTGATTACTAGTTTTAATTTTAAATTTGCGCAAAAAGAGTCTGTGACTTATTCAACCCCTTTTTCTAAGTCAGACTCTGAACCATAAAGGGGCAATAGATATGAGACAGAGGGTGCACCATACAAGAATGCGCAAAGACCTATCTTTTTTAGAGATATGGTTATGGTTACTGGAAAGGTCTCCAAGAATGTGCTGATATGGATTTAGTGGAAGCAAATTTGACCAATTAAAGTAAAATTAGTGGATAAAGGTACACTAAAACCAATGTTATATTTGTGAGAGTTGTGATAAGCATGGAAGGATATATCGATGATCAGGCTTTTTTTGGGGGAGCGCGGGGGGGGGGGGGCAAAACTTGGTTTCCAATTGGTGAAGGACAACCAGACAAAACTTTGGAACTTGCACATGGGCTTTGAGTCATTAGACATAGGGTGTAGATTTTCATGGTGAAGTTTCATCAAGAGGTTGATTGTGCTAAGGTGATTGGTGGTGGTCCTTAGATTATCTTTGACCATTACCTTATAGTTTAGATACAAACACTAAAGTTTATGTTACATACAACTAAGGCTGAAAGGGTATTAGTTGGGATTAGATTTCCTAGCTAAATGTAGTGTATTTTGATATGAATATGCCGATATATCAAGGGTTAAATTTGCACGATTATGTGTCAAAATAGACCTAACTAAACCTGTGCAGGGCAAGGTAAACTTGCAAAAATGTGGAATCTAATGGTTTATGAACACCTTACAAAGTGCAAAAGAAGCGGTTGTTGGGTAATCACCTCCAACAAGAGGGGGATTGAGGTGTCAAAGGAAACTAATAAGGCCACACATGCTAAGGAGGTGGAACTAGGGTTTCCTAATTTACAGTCTAATCATATAGAATGGTTGATAGTTAAGCAGAAGCCAAAAAGGGACATACAAGAGCAATCTGGCTAATAATATAGCAAGGGGAAAAGGTTGCAATTTTTTTTCAAAATCCATTCCAATCATATTTTGATTTTTTTTCCAAAGATCAAAAAGAACAATCATAAAATACATGGGGGAAGGGGACCTATGTAACATCCCTGATATTAAATTAAAATTTATTTTTACAGCATAAAATTAATTAAGTATTACTAGGTGTTCAATTAAATTAGTTTGGATTTAATTAAGAATTTTCCTCATTTAATATAAATTAATTGAGAGTTGTTAATAATGTAATAAAATTAGAATAATGAATTTTTGGTGAATTAAATTTATAGAATTGAAGTTAAATTAAATTGTGATGGTAAAATATAAGTTACCATGTGTTGAAAGAAAAATTTATTTACTTAAAAGTAAATAAGAGAAAAGAAAAGAAAATAAAATAAATAGTGAAATTACCTTATTATCTTTGCCCTTAAAACATAATTTCATTTTCCTTTCTTCTTCCTTATGCACGTGCACGTGAAAAACAAAAAACAGAAGCTCATTGAATGCGTATTTGGAATCGTAGAGGCGAGATAAGCACAATGGTAATTTCAATTTCAAATTTCGTAGTATTTTTCTTGAAACCGAAAATGCGTATAGTGTAATGATTCTTGGATTTCTTTGGGTTTAGTGTTTTTGTGCAAGAATTAGATGGAACCAAGCTTTTAAGGTTCCAAAATAGAGTTTAGTGTTAATGGGTTTTCATTTTGGTACCTATAGGTAACAAACTAAGCACCATCGAGACATTAGTCAAAGTGAAACTTGAAACCAAGAACGAAACTAGTCTAGCTAAGCTTCAGAAACATTAAAAATATAATTAAGGTTGTTTCGGTAAAGCGGTTATTGGTTTTGTTCTGACCCGTATAGGGGGTCTAAAGTTACCCTCTTAGAACCGGGGTTGAATACTTCACTTCGCTTTCGCTTTTACACTGTCTTGTGAGAGTATGGTATTATACACACAGGTCTAGTGGGGATCCTATGTTCTTCATGTTAAGGTACTGATCTTGAGGCAATTCTAACCGTCATGAAGAGGGAACACACCAAAGGTATACCTACAAAAAGGGCTCTGATGCTTAAGTCGGTATGGTTATTATGTAAAAGATAAAGATTACAGAGGTATTAAGTGGGAATGATCAGAATCTGTTATGCCTTAATGAATGGGTAGTATTTATAGATCTTCCTTAATCGTAAGTGGTGATTTAACCTCTCCTGACAAGGTTTAGAGACTGCAGCTTTGGCAGGTGCATGTTGCCCACTTGCATCTGACTAACTGTAGCAGCTTCCCTGACTGGGGTCCATTTACCTTTTCCGCACGGAATCACAGGGCGTTTTATGATGTCTAAATATACTTTGACCAATATGATTATATCGATGCTTATGTACCCCGTCCAGATCCCAACCATGACCATTTGTTTCGTATTTTCCTTGAGTGGTGTACCTTAGCTTGTGGGTCGGTATTCATACTGAATCAGGTTTCAAAGGTCAAAACGCTAACTCCTTTCATAAATTCTTTAAATTTTATATATTAAACATACCCAACATTAAGAACAAGTCTCAAAAGCGTGGAACCAATAAGGTAGGGGGTATTCAAAGTACTAATTAATTTAGAAATATTACTCAACGTGAATTGACGTTTGAAAAGGGATATAATTAGCGTTAAATGATTAGTTTAATTATAATGTATGATTGATAAAATTTTCTAGTACCAATTATGACACGTATCCATGTTAGGCTGGCGTGTGGGTTACTGGCCTTGGCACCACAATCCAGTAGCTTAGCATGGGAATGCTGGACGCTGATGTCTATATGTTGGGTTACTGCTTGGTGAAGTTTGGTGCTTGATTCTTGGGTGTAGTGACACGCTCAGGGTCTTGATGATTCCTATGAACTAGCATATGGGATGTTGAACACAGGCGTAGGTACGCCACAACTCTGGTAAGACTTGATGGTTGAATCCTGGTCCAACGTAGGCATACGCTAGTGGGCGTACCTACAGGTAGATGGGTCTTGGCTCATTGGAATGCCTTGCCTTGTCCTATGCTGGGTTGAGCGTAGGTACAATAAACCTCTTATGCTTCCTTGGTGCTTGATGCTTGCGAGCGTGGATCTACGCTAGGTGCGTATAGCCACACTGGGATCTTAGGTCATGCATATCTAATGGCTTCCTCTTACGCGTACCTACTCTAGCACTCGCGTAGTCATACTGACTTATTGGCTCTTCTTCTTGGCACATTAGCTTCCCTAGTGTAGAGCCACACTCATAGGGCGTTCCTACGTCGAGTTCCTGGACATCATGGATCTACACGTAGACAAGGAGCATAACCTACACCAGCCTTAGGCGTAGTTACGCTAGGGGTTACATTTGCACCAAAAATACATACTTTTCAATATTATTAATTTCAAATGCAAAACCTACTAAACTTTGATATAATTCACACAATTCTTAATTTATGTAACTTGTTGTATAAAAAGTATTTAAATGCCTAATTATAGTTATTTGACAAAAATTAAGAAAATAAAAAAACTAAATAAATAAGTCTTTTCAAGACTTATCACTTTTACCCTTTAGTTTCCTGGTAGTCTCCTCACCATTAGCCACCATGGAAGGAACTCTTTGGACAAATGTTCTCAAGATCAATAATCTCAATGTCTCTACATCAAAATCTTTTTTGACACTGGGAAAATATTAGAAAATAATGAGTCTAACTTAACTTGAAAGTTAGCTCATGAGTTAAGAGTTACCTTAAATCTTATAAGGAGTATTCTAGTCATATTCCTAGCGAATATGAGACTTATCTTAACAGACCCTCCTCACATCCAAAATTAGACATCTAGTGTGTGAAGTTTACAAGATTGGGCATTTACAGGTGGTCCATCATTTGAACTAGTCATTAGTCAAACTTTGACACTATATTAGAAAATGGTAGACCTAACCTAACCTAAAAGTTAGCTTGTGAGTTAAAGGATTCCTTAAACCTTATATGGATTATTTTGGTCATATATTCCTAGATGTAGGTCTTATCTTAATAAAAAAATCACACTCCTTACTATCATCATTGTCACTCTCTCTAACACCGCCTTTCAAAACTATAACCACCTTTCTACACCATTAATAGAAAACCTGTCCATGTCATCACAGTCAACATCCACTTCCCCAAGAGGAATCATATCCTTTATGAGTTCTCTTTTTATGGCCTTGAATGGTTTTCCATAGACTTGAATATTTATGTTAAATACAGTGAACTTACATAGAAAGAGTGATAATGAACTAACTTTGAAGTCACCAGGCAAAGAATCGAGAAGTAGGAGGTGACTTTGCATCCTGCCATATATGTAGAGGCAAGTAGAAGGGGGAATGTTGATGAGGATCCATCCTAGTGTAGGTACATTTTCTTTTAGTTGGGCTTAGGATTTATGTTGTAATTGATTTTAGAGGCCCATTAATAGTCTTAATTAGGGATTTGAGTCTTGCATACAACTATATACTTGTTTTATGCCATTTTTAGGCCAGTTGGCTTTTGATTTTGGGCCTTGGGTGAAGCTTTAACAAGTCCACCTAAATCAAGTCTTAAAATGACTTCAAGAGAAGCCTATATAACGCTTGCTTCCTTCATAAGTTAGTTAGTTTATGTCATTTTATGAATTTTCAAAAGATTGTGAGTTTATTTTTTTCTAGAATTTTAATAGTGCTTAGAGCCTCTCTATAGTTCTTATCTTTAGATCTTTCCAAAGTGGTAAACACCTCAAATGGCTTATCGCATCACTTCAATGGTGCCTCTTCCTCTCTTATTCTTCTCCCTTTCATCTCTTAATTTCTCTCCTAATTTTTATGCATTTTTTTACCTAAAAACCTTCATTTATGAAACATGAGCAATTTAACTAGCACTTTCACATTAAAGGAGAAATTGATTTTGAATTATAAAGTTTCTTGTAGATCAAGAATCTTCAAGGCTAGATCCTTTGCCTACATCAAATGTTTCCTTAAAGAGATCGTCGAGGTCATCGTGTTGGGACTCAATGAGGTCAAATTTAACATGGTTTAGGATGAAGAGGCAATAGAGATAACGAACAAAGGAATTGGTGGTGTTACTGATTTGGGAAAAGGAAAAGATTTTGGATTTTAAGGGTAGGGATTTGGTGGTGTCTACTTGGAGAGGAATGGGAGTTTAAGGGTTCTAACATGACAAGATTTGTAGTGGTAATAGAAGATGGTGATGAAAAAGAGAGAACTATGAGATGAGCGAGAACATAGGAGATTGATATAAACCTGGTGGAGTAGGTGTAGTAACCAATGTAGGTCAAGTGAAAGCTTGGTCATAATTAAAGGGGCGGAGCTCTTCTTTTTGTTATTCTTTATTCTGTTGGTTAGAAAATCCGGTAATGTGTATTACATCATGCTGAGTGTTAACACAAGTATTTACAGTTATATGATTGTATTGAGTATATCTTATCCTCAATCATTTTAAAATTTATATAATATATTATTTGTTTCTTTTAAAAAAAACACATTTATCGTACTTTTATTTGTGATATGATTATCGTACGTAATTTAATAGAAAATTATTATTTAAAGTTACTTAAAATCAAATTGAGGTTAATAAAACTCGTATTTTGAAGGTATATATGCCAAATTTAATTTCAAGTTTTGAAGTTGCAAGTGGACTGATGATAGGTGTTGTTTGTTAGTGAAGTTGATGCAGCTTTCGGCACTTTGTCTTAATACCTTTTTGATCCTTATCTTTATCATGCCAATATGTCGGACATGTAGTTCTGAGTAAAGAAAAAATTGTCTGCTCCTTCCAACAAATGTAGGTCAAATCCATTCAATTAGATAAAAATCAAACTTATAATTATAAAATTATAGGTTTAAATTCTATTAATAAAATTTTTTATTGATAAATAACTTATAAATATACGTCTTAACATGTCTTAAACTAACGACATCTTGTATAAAGATTTTTTTAGACTAATTTAAAAACACCCATCAAAGGATGTTTCTGGTAACTTAACTAAATTTTTTATGGATAAAAAAAAAAAAACCAGATTCCTTAATGAGCAGGAATGTCTGCTAACGCAGTGAATCTGGCATTGGTTTTCGTCTGGGTGCATTCCATAAATGTACCTAAAAGGAGCTAACAAAGTATAATTTGTGGAGGTGGAAAAGACACTACCGAAATTCAGGTAGATAATCATTGAGCAACTTGGTCATCGATTCATGGGAGTGTATTTATTCGTATTTTAATAATATATAAAAATTCGTTTTCTTCGTAATTTGTTATACATATGTATATAAAAATAAAAGTTGTAATAACTGTTAATAAAAGTAAAAAATATTTCTTTGAAATTGTCTTATACTCTTGGGCATCATTTACCCCTACGTAGTTAAGAAAAAAGTTTGTTAAAACCAATATTACCTGATCACTTGTTGAATAAAAATATTACATAAAGAGAGGTGTTATGATTTTCTTTATCTTGAAAAGTCCTTTATAAATCATTAACGGTGATTTTTTTTTAAATATTATTAAAGGAGGTATTGAATTGAACTAACATATCATAAAATATACATAGTTGGCAGCACTCTTATATTCTTACATTTAAATACTGAGTGATTACATAACCTAGATATTAATTAAGCTAATTAGGGTGTATATATAATTAAATTAACCTTTACACATCAGAAGACGTTTTGTCTACCAGACAATTGTGAAATGTTTGTGTATTTTATATTTTATAATTCACAAAAATCTTAATGAGAAATTCAAGGGTGAAGTTTGGCCATATATTCTCGGGAGACACAGATGCTCCTCTTATCAATTCAATCAGTGTTTATATATATATATATATATATATATATATATATATATATATATTTGATGTATGAGAAAAAAAATTTAGGTGAGAGTGAGTTTAGTAAACTTGAACTATTAGATCTTATCATAGATGATCAAGATTAAAATATATTGACTATGTAACTTTTTAAAAAAGTCACGTGAATTTTTAAGTGATCATGTGATTTTGAAAAAATTTTAATCATGATCATTCATATATGGTTGTACGACTTAGATTTATCCCTCTTACTCTCACTTAAAACAACATTTCTCATGTGAGATATATCTTTATATATATATATATATATATATATATATATATATATATATATATATATATATATATATATATATCATTTTGTATCTTATTTCAGATAGTGAAAAGTATTATTCAGCTCACTGTCTCCCACACGTTTTTTCTCCACCTCTCACGTAAGTCTTGTGTCATGTTATGGTTTCAGAGCTCTGATTTGTCAAAGGTATGTTGCGCACCCATTCAGTCATAGAAAAATCCTTTGATGAATCTGTGTTTGCATGTTGTAACAAGTTTTGATAATGATAAGAAATTACTCCAAAATCAAAAATATCAAGTTCAAATGAAATATCAAAGCAATGGATTTTAAAACATATGTATCAAGTTCAAGATCAAAATCTTCTTACACTTTACATACTTATGCTTTCTTAGAAATACATGCATAGGATCAATGGGCTAAAGGAACAACAATGTACAAAGGTCCTTATCATGTAAAAGTACCAAAAATCATGGTTGATCGATTAGGAAATATAGTTAATCGATTAGTTCGGGCATAATCGATGGCCTAATCAATTAGATAACGTAAAAAGTGAGAGATAACAGATAAATACTAAGCAAATCCTTAAATTAGCTCCCTAATTTTCTCCAACAGCCATTCCAGCACCAAGGCTCTATAAATAGGGTTTCAATCACAAGGATACAAAACACGACACACAAGACTTGATCGATATTCACTTATTCTAAAGTTTTAGCAATCCTAAGTTCTAAGTTTTTTATTTCTTTGAGAGTTGCATCTCTTTGACCATCAATTTGTGTCATCTACTTTATTGAGAGTCTATTAAGTTGTTGTACACCATAAATTTATGATTAAGTGTGATTTCAAAAGTTAGGGTTTAACCTTTGGTCTGATATTAAGAGATTGTGAGATTGAGTGGGGTGCCCATTTTTTATGTTAGTGTGGGACATTGAGAGAGTGTAATTGTTCCAAAAGTGTATCTCATATCTTCAATAGTAGAAATTCTTCAAGTGGTTTGCTTGGGGACTAGACGTAAACCACAAGTGGAAGTGGTGGATCTAGTATATTGGTTTGCAAGTTCTTTTATCTTAAACTCTTTATCATTGTTGTTACAATTAAGTTTAATTTACTACACTTGCACTTGATTATTTCATTGTTCTGGCTGAGTATTACATTTTGTTTTAATTATTAAGTTGGCTTGTTAATTTAAGTACATAAGAATTAATTTTCAAAGGCATTTTAAATGATTTTTTATAACACTCAATTCACCCCTATTGAATATGGAGGCCACTTGGTAACATATTCAAGCACGAGAGAAAAATCTACAAAGAAAGGGTTTGATCAATTAATCAAGTCCCTACTACTTTCATCCGAGCAGAAGTCCTTCACTCTCTCTTGTTTTTATGGCCTTGGATGGATCAAATTATCACACCTACTGCAGATCCATGAAGACAACATTGATAGCTAAAAACAAAATGGATTTCGTCAATGGCATTTCTGAACCTAGAAAAAAAGTGATTCTGTTTATCAGTTTTGGAAAAGATGTAATAATACGGTAGTATCTTGGATTGAAAATTTTGTTTCACATCTATTACTCAAAGCATTATGTGGTTGGATAATGTTGCTGAGATTTGGAAAAATCTCAAAGTTAAGTTCTCACAAGTAGATTTGTTGAGAATTTTTGATTTGCAACAAAAACTCTATAGCATACGTCATGGTGATTTATCACTGATGGATTATTTTACCGAGATACGAATTCTATGGAATGAGTTAGAAACTTTTAAACCATATTTAGCATGCACCTGCAATGTGAAATGTTTCATGTGATGTGTTGAAAGAAGTGAAAGTCAAAAAGGCTCAAGATCAAGTCATTTAGTTTCTAGAAGGATTGAATGATCAATTCTCGAATTTGCAAATCTTATTCTTCAGTTTTATTCCATTAATCAAAAAAGTGTTTTCAATGATAATTTAGCAAGAAAGGCAACATTCTGCATAGGTCAATAGCAGCACCAAAGTGTTTGCTAATATTACTCAAAGTGACAATGATGTGAAGAAAGGAACAACTGGTTTTGGCAAATCAAGCACCTAGGCCTAGAAAAGGAGGATTTACAAAAGGAAATTTTCCTTAAAGTAATAAAGTTTGTACTCATTATGGTAGATTTAGACACGTTATTGCTGTGTGTTATAGGAAACACAGATTTCCTCTAAATTACAAGTTCAAGAATCAAAATAGTCATATTAATGATGTTTAAACTAAGTCATATTAGAATGATGATGATGATCCACGAGATGAAATCCAGGAAGAACAACAAACTTAGATTTTGGTATCACTCCTCTACATTACCAAGCCTTGCTAGCCTTGATTCACCAATCAGAAGCACAAAACACTACGCATACCTCCAATGCACTAATTACTCAACCAACAAAATTCAAAGATTCGTCCATAAAAATAGGTTATATTGTTATGCATGTTCTTTTAATTTGCAAAACAATAAATTCTAAAACTCAATTAACTTAGTGGATCCTGGATTCAGAGTCACTGATCATGTTGTTTCTTTCATATGCTACGTAACTTTATATCATTAAATTATACCTATTAGCATCAAATTGCTAAGTAATCAGCATGTTTATGCAAAATTTTCTAACCATATGCATTGTTTTATTCTCCATTTCTAAATGATGTACTTTATGTTCCTCATTTCACATTCAATCTAATATCCATTTCCAAACCTACTGAGTATCTAGAATGTAAGCTAATTTTTGTGGTTAACTCATGTTTCATTCAAGATTCAAATACTTCAAAGATGATTGGTACAATTGAGTGTGAGAACAAATTGTACAAGTCTTTGGGTGATATTATGAAGCTTCAACTTTACACCAAAATACTAGATTTCCTTTATACCATTTTAGATTGAGACATTTATCCTAACAATGACTTGACATTGTACATAAATATTTTTCATTTTTATCCAATTCAAAACTATATGTATGTGAAGTTTGTCATTCATCAAAACAAAAAAATATCATTGCCTATGAGTAGTTCCAATAGAATACATGCCTTTGATTTGATACCTGTCGACATTTGGGGGACCATATTCAATCACTTTCATACATGGCCAACGTTATTTCCTTACTGTACTTGATGATAACACTAGATTTACGTGGATTTTCCTAATGAAAAGTAAAGTAGAAGCATGCACATACTTTTAGTCCTTTGTCAAACTCATTCACACATAATTTGGTAGATTAATTAAGATTATATGCATAAATAATAGAGTGGAATTTACAATGCCTGATCTCTTTCAAACTCAAGGAATTATACACTAAACATCATGCATAGAGACGTCTCAATAGAATGGAGACGTTGAACACGAGCATCAACATCTCCTAACTATAACTTGTGGCCTCTTAATTCAATAAAAAAAATACCTTATCTAATTTGGTTCTACATCTTCACAAATGTCATTCACCTCATCAATCATTTACCAACACCACACTTATAAAATTCAACACCTTACCAATAACTTTATGGCCATCCACCAGATTATAACCAACTACGTGTATTTGGATCTTTATGTTTCACAAGCACCTTAAGATTCAATCATAAGAAACTTCACCCAAGAGAAAAAAAATGTGTTCCTTAGTTTCCCACCACACCAAAAAGGCTACATCACCTATGATATTCACCCATAAGAAACCATCATATCACGACATATTATCTTTTATAACTCCATATTTCCCTATCATTCAACACCTGTAGAATCACCTATGACCATAAATTCTACATACTCACCATTATTTTTTAATGAAGTCTCACCATTACCTATTCCATATTTACCAAATTTTATTACCTCAAGCTATGTCATTGATGAAAGTTTTTCCTTTTCTAATCTTGCATTACCACTACATCCCTTACCTCATCATCACCAAAACACATCTTCATCCCTAAGCTAATGACCACTCTGATCTACACGCCTTCATAGTACACCTACTTGCATGATTTCCATAATTCTCTCCTCTCAACTGTATCATTGTCTTCAACATCATGTCCATCAAAGTTCAAGTATAATCTTTCCTCACATATTTTTTATTCTCATTTCTTTCCTACATACAAACTTTGTTCTCTCCATATCCTTTGTTTCAGAACCCACATTATGCGTGAGGCTTCTACTTTTAAGCATTGGATCAAGGAAATGCAAGACGAGCTTACTAACTTGGAGGCCATCTAAACCTAGGTTCTAACTGATCTTCTTATTGGTAAAACCCTTATTAGGTGCAAATAAGTCTACCATGTTAAACATCATATTGATGGATCCAAGGAACGATAGAAATTGCATATCGTGGCCAAAGAATACACTCAACCAATGTTATAAAACTTACACTAGCGATTGACCCAGTTGAGGTAATGGGTTCCTAGGTCACTAATCAGACCAGTGAGTCACTGGTTGAACTTGTTTAAACCACTTTATATCTAATTTAATAATAATAATAATATATTTATAAAATATGTAATCATACGTAATAGAAAGGTGTTATCCCATTGGTCTGAAACTAATAAACTTTTGAGCTACTGTATTGATGTGCAGGGTTTAATTCTCCTTACCACTTATATAAGTTATAAAATTCTGACGTCGCTAATTCTCATCCATGTAAAAAGGATTCAGAGAAACAATATATATGCTATAAAATTGTTAAAAACAATTTTCTCTCTATCTATTTTTTATATTTTTTTCTATGATTATGTTTTACTATAAAGGAGCTTCCTACCCACACCTTATACCATATCAATCTCTTTCTCCTAACTTCATTGTAGACAACATAAAATCTCACATTGAAAGAGAATCTAATTTTATCTTATCATTGTGCATTATTAACATCAACATGCATGTACAAACCTATGAGTCTTGATGGTTCAGAGTCAGACTTAGAAGGGGGTTGAATAAGCCTTAGACTCTTTGTAGAAATTTAAACCTTTAATACGCAGGTAATCATACTTTTATAACATAGAGTTGCTAAAAGGAATGAAAGAAGAAGAGAGAACACCAAGAATTTATACTAGTTCACTTTCAACACAAAAGCTACGTCCACTCCCTTCTAACTTGAAGGATTTCCACTACTGTAAAATCTCTTTTATAATAATAGCACCAAACTAGTGCTACAAGTATTTTTGACTCCAGCCACTCCTAGCTTAAACCCAAGTATTCTTTCAAAAGCTTCTTCAGGCCATAACTATTTTCGACTAAAACTAAAGTTGGTAACTCACCATACTTTTACACAATAATTGATTTTAATGAAAGTGTGTAAGGTTTCTCACAAAGCCTAGTGTATAAAGGATGTACAATGAAGAATGAATACACTAAGTTAAGAAAGACAAGAGACTAAGGTCTACTAGAAGCAAAACAATAAAAAAGGTCTTTGTCTTTAAAGAACTAAGAAAAGATTAGAGAGAGTTTGATCACAAGGACTAAGTATTCTTGATAGACTTCTCTCCTATTTAAAAATGAACTTCTCTAAGTATATATAGGAGACATAAGATGATCTTCGTTGATATGGAAAGGAGATATGAATGTTAGAAATCCTTTGAAAGAGTTTGCTTTATGCACAGCTACCAGACTTTTGATGATCTAAAGGGATGCCCAAGAATCTGATAGCAAGGAACTTCAACATTTACATGAATAAGATATTCCTTGATATCTTTAGAGAATAAAGCTAATTGTTGGCTTTATTTCTTCAAGCAATCACGCAAAAATCAATGTTGTAATTCTTCTAATTTAATTTGACACATAAGCTAATTTGGTTCAGCTTTTTTGAAATACGTAAAATGTTGAGATCTTTGAGAAACTGTATTGGCTGCTCTATTGATTTGTCTCTTATCCTTTTGATGATAATAACACATTCTTCTTGATAAGAGCTTGACTTCTAATGCATCATCAAAGAGTTTTTAGAACACTGTGATTTGTACTTTGAAGTAACATTCTTATTGAAAAATTCTTAATGCTTAAAAGTCTGAGGTCTAATTGAGTTGATTCATATGAATGAAAATTCTTGAATCAGAATTTTTGGTTAAAGTCTAAATTTTGACTTTTGAAGGATCAGACTTTTGATTTTATGGACTCCCCATATCACTTGTAACTTGTGCACTTTGTATATAATTCCTGAAACACTTAAATAAATAGGTTAGATCACACACAAGTAGACTTCATTTGATTTAAGTGCCTTGATATATGTTATTAACAAATCCTGGGGTCTAGGTATAATAACGTAGTCTGGGGTCTGGTCCAGTAATAGTATTAACTTCTTTTCCCAACCAAACTTGTTCTCAACAATCTCCCCCTATTTGCTGATAGCAAACCTCGTCTTTTTCATAAATGAAGTTTAGGATAAGAGAAGGATAAATCAATATATTTGATCATATTCCATATCAAAGCATTTATATAAGAGAGATATCAGAGCATATACCTAGATGTATACTAGAGCTATAAATAAATTAGAGATTTTCAAGAATATCAAAGCTTTGAAGAATTTTTAATAAGGAATTTGTAATTTCAGAAACTAGATCATGTAACTTCTTTATTTACTTATCAGAGCTTTTAGATAAACTGTTTTAAGATCAAAGCAATTGAGAATCATTCTTTTCATATCAGAGCATCTTATTATAAGAATAAAAAGAGTAATTATAGAGTAAATATCGTATATCAGAGTAAAAGATTTCATTAATAACAAGGTAAAGGATCAGTACAATAAATTGTATTCATATCATAACAAAACAAGACTACTATGTTCTCCCCACTAAAAAGACTTTTATGTTCTCCCCCTTTTAATATCAACAAAAAAGAGGGACATCACAGAGGATCAAAGGTTTAAACCACAGGCTGGGGTAGAAATAATAAAGAGGAAGGCCACAATTGAAACAAAAATAAAATAACGAGTTTGTTAAACAAAGATGTCAGGAGAATAGAAGTAAATAACATGAGGACGATAAAGAAAGAGATGCTGATTAGGAAAAGATTGGGTAGAACAAAGCCTTCTTCTCTAATCATCCAAAGATGATGGCGCCAAAGGGCATTAGCATGTTCCTCTGTAGGATTGGGAGCAGACAAGATTCTTCTGAGAGAATCCTCAGGGAGCTCACGAGGTCTGAGAGAACCTTTGTAATGAGGCTTGTACTTGGGGACCATGGGCTGCTTCATCCTGCCTAACTGAATCCTTACTGTTGGGTTCTACAAACAGTCTGGGGCAATCAAAATTTTCTTTCTAGGGGACCTAACTCTATAAAACTTATGATATTGCAATCCATGTTTCATATCCTTAATAACACTGGTTTCTTCAGCCTTTAGAGTAAAGTACATTGCAATTAAGAGAAGGTGAGGGAGGTTCACGAGTTTTTCAAAGGGCATGAGAGATACATAGAGAGGTGCATCAAGAACAATATGGACTTTTCTTTTTTCAAAACCAGGTGCTTTGGCAATGGCAAAGTTATGAGGGTTGAAATAGCCTAGATCACCTTTATCAAAGGTAGGTTTGAAGTATCTGAAAAGAGGGACTCCAAAGGTGATAAAATGAAAGGGAGGGGGTTTAGGTGGTGTGGGAGGAAAGGGTGGCTATGGAACAAGAACAAGTGTTAGTTTAAGTTCAGATGGAATCTGGTTAGTCCAGTCTGGCTGAAAGGTCAGAACAAGTTGGTCTAACTAGGTAGTCTAGTTAATTTGTGGTAAGGAGGGAAATTCTAACTGGGAAGGGCTACTTACAGAATCAGACTTTGCTCTTTTCATACTTGACTTAGACTCGTTATCAGTCTCTTTCTCTTTCCTGCAACCTTGGCTCTGAAGTTGGTTTTATCACTCTGAAATTCTCCAACAACCTCATAGAATCTGTTGATCTAGTCTATGTGGTTCCATTTCAGAACATCATATCTTGGGAAACTTTTGAGGTGACCAACAATAAACCTGATGTACTCAACAAAATCGGGGTAACCACCACATTTTATCAATTCTTCCTTGTTTGCTCTTATGGCATTCAGATAGGTAGACCTCAATTTATTATACTTGGCTTACCACCTAGTACTAGTCCATCCATACACAGAAACGGTAGGGTGAAGAGCAGTAAAAACATCCATAAATTACTTACAGGCTTTAGTAGTGAGAAAGGATGAGGTCTGTTGTTGCTAAAAAGCTTGAGAAACTTACTTCTTTTTGCTCTATAGTTTGTTGATGGATATATTATCATTAGAATCTGATGATTCATCAGCATCATTTGTGCCTTTAGGCACAAACTTCTTAATAGGTGAGGGTGAATAAGGAGCAACTGAGTGAGGCTTCACATTCAAAGGTGAATCTGAACTTTCAGACTCATCAGAACTATCCAAAACTAATCTTTTGGATTTCTTGGCAGGCAACTTAACTCTTCCACTCTTTCTCTTAAGGGTTGGCTTTACTTACTCAGCTTCAGACTTCTTCTTCTTGATATCTGTAGGGGAGGACCTCTTTTTCTTTTGAATAGGTGAAGGGAGAGACTTTTCCAAGGTCTGATCAAGCAGGGGTGAGAATGTTGGAAGCTTACTCACCAAGGATGTGGACTGAACCATGTCACTGACATTTGAGTTTGCACATTCTCTAGTACAAATACCTTCATCAGCACTGTTGGGTATCAGATCTTATTCTACTTCTTCTTTACTTAAGAGATGAGGTAGGTCATGATAACGTTAGGTAGACTGACCTTTTCCTTCACAAGCATGTGGTATATGCAGAACCTGTCCAGCTTGGTGACAGTATCTTTGGCACTTTTCCTTAGGCAAAATACTTGCCTTATAACCAGGTGTAGCATCTTACTTTAGGAAGAAGGTTCCCAGAGATAAACTTGTCTGGGTGAGTGGCACCATACAACATCTTGTTGATTTCAAGACTGGAGACCACTTCATACTCGAAGTCATCAGCAAATACATTCCCAATAGATAGACACCCAGTGACAGTAGCGATAACGTCTTTTAAAATCTCAATTCTCTTTCCCTTAAGCTTCCTCAATATAATGAACTTGGACTTGTCAATAATAAGGAACTAAAGCATTCAACATCAGACCTAGACCATTTATGCAATCAGACATTTCAAGTAACTTTTAGATGAGACATATTCATGCAATATTTCTTAGATTCAAGTTATACTTAATAAAAGCAAACCTGGCCTTAGCCAAAGGCTTTATGAAGATGTCTTCCCATTGATGGTCTGTGTCCATAAACTTCATGTCCAAAATCCCTTTTTGTACATAATCTCTAATAAAGTGATATTTCACCTCTATGTGTTTTGCTTTGGAATGTTGAATGATATTCTTTGAGAGATTTGTTGTACTTGTGTTGTCACAAAACATAGAGATCTCTTCCTCTTTAATTGAATAATCTTAAAGTTGATATTTTATCCATAGAAGTTAAGAACAACAACTTGTTGCAGACATATACTCGGCTTCTATTGTTGAAAGTGTAATTAAATTCTTCTTTTTTCTTCCCCATGATATCATACATTTTCCTAGGAAGTAACATCCTCCACTTATACTTTTTCTATCCACTTTATCTCTTACAAAATCTACATCATAATATTATATAGAGAGAAAGAGTCTGTTCTCTTATTGAACAGGCCAAGTTTAGTGGTTCCAACAAGATATCTCAGAATCCTCTCCATAGCAGACAAGTGTGATTCCTTAGGATCTGACTAATATCATACACACATGCAAACACTAAACATTATATCTGGTCTACTGGATGTAAGATACAAAAGTGAACCTATCATTCATCTGTATAAGGTCTGATCCACTGATGTACCAAACTCATCTTTATTGATTATGCAGTTTGGATGTACAGGAGTACTCATAGGCTTAACGTCAACCATTTTAAACTTTTTAAGTAACTCATAGGTGTACTTCTGTTGATGGATAAAAATACCATCATCATTCTAAATACCATATAGCCCCAATGATGACAAAGGCAGTTCCACGATTGACTAGAATTTATAGCTAGTTTCTTTGTCCATCGTTTTTGAATTTAGGATTGATGGTTCAATTTTTGTCCCTTCAAATCTTTGTAACAATAAACAAAAAGTAAAAGAAAGTAAGCATCATTATTGTTATTATTGCCATTGTAAGTAATTTTCTATAATTTGTTATTTAAGATGAGTTACCTATCTAAGGATCATTCAAATTATAGTTTACCCTTTGAAGTGGCTAGTAGTGAATTATGTGTTGATGACATAATGTTAATAGCCAATTCCGATAGTGATGATGATACTAGGTTACCCATTCAACAACATTTGCACTCCACTGGTAATTATTAGTAATAAATTAAGTTATGAATGAAAATAAACATCGTATTGGTTTTTTTGTAATTATTCTTTCTTGTATATATTGAATTAAAAAATTAGCATTCACATGATGTAGGTATTATTGAAACTCCACTTTGGAATGATGCATCCCATATTTAAAGCATTAATTAGGAGCATCCATATTAGGAAATGGAATTTGATGATGACAACTAAAGTGTTAGGGTTAACGTTTGAAAGCAAAAGTAAAGTAAAAAATGCACTTAAACAATAGTCTATGAAGTTGCATCAAACTGATTTTGTTGTGGAATCAGAGCCTACTAAGTTGATGTGAAGTGTCCCAACCAAGCTAGTGGGTGTGTTTGGAAAATATGTGAAATCTTGTCAAGAAAAAAACATACAAGTAGGTTATATCTCAATATGACAGCCCACATAGTCACGTTAATACAACCCTGTCATAGAATGATAAAGAACTAGATGCGAATCTCATTTGTTTGGTGATTATAGGTAATGTGAAGTTAATTTTTTGATAAAATTTATTTATGTGTTTATGTTCCTGATGTATTTTTATAGGCATGGTAAAGATGAAACCTTTTGTGTCGGTATGCTTAATTCAAGAGAAGGTCAAACAGGATTTAAGATTCATAGTTTCTTACCAGAAAACGTGGAGAGCTAAGCAAAAAGTGATAGAAGCGTTCAGAGATTTGGAGAAGTCATATGACTTTCTGCCCTATTGGTTGAATCATATGGAACAAGTTGTTGTAGGTTCGACATACGTCTTACAAATAAGTTGCATTGTGGTTGAAAATAAGGATCATTGAAGGCACTATAAATTTCATTGTGTTTTCTAGACATTTAAGGCTTGTTGTGATGCATTCAACTTCTGTAAACCTGTGATCTAGGTAGATGGAACCCACTTGTATGGGAAATACAAGGGGACACTATTGATTGCCACCACTCAAGATGGAAATAGTTTAGTGTTGTCATTATCCTTTGCAATTGTTAAAGGGAAACATTAGAGGATTGGAGTTAGTTTCTAAAGAACTTGAGATTGTATGTGATGTAAAAAAATAAAATGTGTATAATTTCTGATTGACATATGAGCATTTTAAGTGCAATACATGATCTAGAGTACGGATGGACACTACCTATGGGTCATCACATGTGTTGTATACAACATATTGTCAGCAATTTTAATCTCAAGTTCAAAAATCAAGAATTGAAGAATGTTACCAATGTCATTTTAGTAATATGAATTAACTTGCATGTCTTCTTATAATATGGGTATTTGTGCAGGGTATAATTTGAGCAAGTATTTCTTTGACCGATAGTTTGATAAATTTCAACAGCATAATTCTAAGATTGAAACATGGATCAATGACATTTCCAAAAGGAATATGGTCATTGGCATATGACGAAAATAATACCAGGTTTGGGTATATGACAAGAAACTTGTTTGAATCTATGAATAAAGTGTTGAAAGGCGCTCATAATTTATCGTTAGTTAAGTGCGCTCGGTTAGTGGAGTACTTTGTTAAACATGGTGGACGTGTAGCATCTAAAATGGCTATTGTGGTGCCTTGATTCCCCGGACCTGGATCCCAATGCAAATTAATTATAAAATTACAAGTAAATTTTTTCATAATGGAGTTCCATGACCTAACCACTTGCACCAAGAACCAAACCACAGAGAACCGAAGGCCATAATAAAGTAAAAACAACAAATAAGTGGATCGATATTCTAAACCCTCAACGTATACACAAAGAAACACAAGAACACTGAAATAAGGAGTGTGTATAAATGGTATCCATCCCTTCCCATATATAAAGATATGAGAAGAGATCCAAGGGGAAAATAAGACCCATGTTAAAATTTCATGGAAACATGTGAATTAGGATACGTAATTAAACCACAAAGGATGAAGTCCCTAACCAAATAGACACATATGGACAAGCAAAGAATGTAAAAACTTAACATTTTTGGGCCACTTGGCAATATGTTCCATGACCTGACCGTGGTTCCTGCAACGGTCGTGGTTTACACTACCTGCCAAGGGAAATCAGGGAAGTGTTTTTGAGTCCATAAGGTAGAGAACTCCAAGGCCTGGTCGTGGGTTCCTACCACGACCATGGTTCTCTCTGCCAGACTTTGTTTCTGGCATAAAAATTGCAAGCTTTTGGGAACCCTGATCCATGCATTGTCTAGGACCTTTTTGGCATATATTAACCACTTAAATAATGGTATTTTGACATGGAAATCAATCCAACCCTTTAAGATTCTCGCACCTCAACTCATGCACTAATTTAGTCATTAGCAATATATGTATATCAAGGAATCATCAATAAGATATGCATACAAAAAAAGGATCCTCCCATTTATCCCATAACCCATGTTTGGATTCATCAAGGTACTCATAATTATAATATTCTAAACCTTAGCAATCATAAATTATTCATCAGCATAATATCATTGTCATCATATTAGCACCCAATCTATATGTCTAAATATCATACATTGTCATATGCAAAAGAATTAGCCACTTTACATTATCAAAAGAATAAGGATCCTATTTACAAAATTAATGAAGCCACTATCAACATCATCCTATATCATTTAAGTTACCGACCAAGCATTCCATTAACACTATTTTTACTTTTACGCAAAAGCATCATTGCTTCCCCAAAACAAGGTTACCTCATCCTATGTGAGGTCCTGCATCATAATACTAAAAAGAGACAATATGGGAGAATAAGCATTACATTCGAAATGATGAACTTAAACACTTGGGACTATGTGTACATGCATATAAATCACTTATGCACTTTGCAACATAAATACCGACATCATCAAATCATCCATTTTTGTTATCATAGACATACATAATGGTCATAAATCAAGCTCATATCAAGTACATACACAATCACAATTCATTTCCCTTCATCCCAATGGGCGATCCCAAGTACTTTTATAGTCTTTATCTTAGTATTCATTGTAGTTATTTATTTTGTTCGATTAAAGGTTTTTAACCACCATTTTATCCATCACCTTTCCAGCTCTTAATCTCATACTGGTAGATATCTCTGAGCTATATGCAAATTCTCTTAGGCTAATGCATATGCATAAGAAATCATACTCAACAAATGCAGATTCAACTATGAGAAAAAACATAAATGTGGGTATATACTACAATATCATCTTAACAATAATGTACACACACACACACACACATATCATTCATCATTTTTAATAGTACAAAACTACATCGCCCAACAATGCCACACCGGTCATTTCATTATGACAACGAAAAATAACATACAAGATGTTATAAAGATAATGTTGTGGGCTAACCATGATTCCTCACCATGGCAATTGTGATTTAGCAAAACCACGGGCTAATCCTACTCCTTAAAAAGCCATCCTTCACTGGGTCAACCATACACAAACGCTCACAATTAAACATGGGAAACTTCATGATTCAACCATGGAATCATTGAGGTCAACAAATGTGCTCGTACACTGAGCTACCCTCCCACTAGGCCAACTCGTGAAACCCCTAACATTCTAAACCATGTAGCTGGACATATATACCATGAATGAAAATGCAGATGCAGATCAAATATATTCTCACACTAATGCATCCTACCATGCCACTCATCAACCATCAATCATTATTCTCATCATCATCACCATCCTTTTCTTAGTGGATTTTAGTTACATATAGTCTTGCCATTTGTTTCAACGTTCAATTGTGGCATTTACTCTCTTTTTTAAAAACTTTAATTTTCAACATCAGTACAGGCATACAACTTGTACCAATCTCAATGGCATCAACAACATGTATTAATTTTCATCACCACTCATGAGTGTGCTATAGAACAACAATTCTTCCAATTCCATTATCAAGCATCAACATTTAATACTAATGGTGAATCATATACATTTTCACAACAACACGTAGGCACACAATTGTCCAAACTTTAGAACATTTATTAAATCACCACAAGAGGCACACCACATATTCTAAATGCATCAAAATATTTTCCAAACAAAGGGACAACAACAATGTCATACATTCTAGCCTGTCACAACAATCATGGCATGGTAAATATGATTTATCATATTATGCAACAACCATCAAGTCATTCAATTCATGCATTTAGAATATAAAACTCATTTCCTACCTTAAGAGAATAAATCCAGGTGATTTGATGGTCTGACCTCGTGTACCAGATTAAGTCCTATATTCAATACATGTATAAATACAATTAGTTGCTAGTCAATCATTATTTTCAATCTTAAATTCACAAATAATTATATTCATGATTCTTAATATATTTCAAAAATTTTCTAGGTCTTGGTTTCACATTTTATTAGGTTTGAGAATTCCTTCCCTTAATTAATGTTTTTTAACACTTAATTTGTTACTCCCAATGTTCTCAAAATGCCAAATCAATACTATTCTCTTTACCCATCATCCATAATGTGTTCTCAATGTTCCTCAATGCATCATTATGATTTTCCATACCATCCATACTAAGGAAACACCTTCTACCTCATTTATTAACTAAGATATTAATACTTTGTCATGGTTCCTCCAACTTTCACCACCAAAAACTCATGCCATACATTACAAAAATTCATTTCCATAGTTATTAATTATTCTTATATCAATAAATTACAATTTCCCCAAATTTTACCATAATTCAAACATTTACCTAATCTAGGATTTTCGACCAAACCACCAACAACAATTTCCATTGATTTCCATTTCACATCTTAAGCATATTTTCAAGCTAAAATTCATGTACCACTTTCTCACAACAAAAGACCCATTCTCCATTATCATCTAACCTAGGATTTCCAAGACCTATTTTCCTTTTTCTATACAAAATGAACAAAACTACCACTTTCATGCTTTAAGGGCTCCAAAACAATGAATGGAAATAATAAAAATGGTAAAGTGTCTTGCCTCGTGCCAAAGGTTGAAGGAGAAAATGGAGAAAGACAAGAGATGTTGGAGATGAGAAGATGAATAAAAATAAGCCTCAATGTCCAATTAAACCTTCATGGAGAAAGTATTTGCAACAAATTTTGAGAAATGGACACACACAAGAGGCACACGATTTTGGCTATGGAGAAGAAGGAAATGAACAAAAACATGGAGATGGAGAAATGGAATGGAGTTGTTGTGGAAATGAAGAGAAAGAAGAGAAAAAAGTGATTTTCCTTATCTTAATCCTAGCCTTTGATTTGATCCTATGGTCCATATTCATTACTTTTTATCCAATGGTCACTTGTAGGCTTTTATCCAATAAGTAATGGAATGAAAAATGAGAGCATCATGTCACAACCATTTCATGTGAAAAGAGAAGGGATTTTGAATTTTCTTAATTCTTAATTCCATTATCGCTTGTATTTTTACTAATTGTAAACATGTTTAGTGTCTGCATAAATTCTTCCTCAACTTCAAAATTCAGTCTGAACATAACCCCATACTCATCACAATTATCTTACTATCTTAAGCCCATAAAATATCCAAAAATAATTTAATGAGTCCCATATCATCAGTTGAATTATTCAGGTTCAGTAAATTTTATTTTAGTGATAAATCATAATTAGTATTTAATTAACTATCCTACATATTTTAGGTCTCAAATATTCAATCATTATTATATTTATAATTTATTTCTAAAAATTTGGGATGTTAAAACCATTGGCCAAATATATTGCACCAGAATTCTTGAGAAACTGTTTATGTATCAAGCACAAACGTGCTCAATTACGGTCTAAAGGTTTGATGTAGAATCCACCAGATTTAAGGTGGAAGAGAGATTGAATTCAACCACCCAAATGGGTGGGTATGTGTGGCCCCTAAACCTTAGTGAATGATGGTGTCAATATTGAAGGTTCCAAGTATTCAAGTACTCACGCATGCATGTAATTGTTGTATGCAACGCGGTTAATGCTAACTTCTTTCACTATGCCCACAAATCATACACGTTGTAGAGCATTCCAAGGGCTTATACAAGACAATGGTTTCCAATTAGTAGTGATAACTTAACCCTCATAATTGAATAAATGCACACAATTATCCCAAATGAAGATATGATGTGTGCCAAGGGCCGACCAAAGTTAACAAGGATAAGGAACGAGATAAACTGGTTAAGTATCAAACCCTCTATAAGTATGGTTCGTGTCAATAGGCAAGCCAAACTAGGTCAACCTGCCCCACAACTGTTGAAGGTGGATCTGGTAAGGTAGTCATGGGTCACGAGACATTGTTAGTGCACTTAGTGGGCTTATGTGGTATTGGAATTTTTATGTTGTAATCATTGAAATTCTTACAAGTGAATGTTGTTCGCAATAAATCTAATAATATCATAATGTCTACTTAGTGCATTGGTCCTTAAATAATAATAACAAATATAAAGTCATTATCATAGAAGTTTGAAAACAAAATGATCATTTCAACATTCAACAGGAGGCAATATATAGTCATACAAAAAAAATCCTACCCTTATAACATCTTTGGTGCTTATCAAGGGATAGATGACTCGGTATACCATAGTTTTACTTCAAAGGGTTACGATGAACATACTTAACCTGCTCTTCAACCTGTGAGTTATCCTTATGTGAGGTGCCTTCTTGTGTAATAGCCTTTGATACAACAATGTTTAAATCAAATAACTACGACACTAAACCAAACACATAACCAATCTTAGTTCCCTAGTGTTAGTAGGATGGTTTTGATGGGGCATCATATTTAGGATATATAGGGATTGTGTTATCAATGGTGATTCAGGGATGTATGAGGACATAGGTATGTGAGATGAGCTTGGCTTACCCTAATGTTACCCCATGGAAACTGCCCTCTATATATATCATAAATGGTGATTCATCATCCCTACACATCCGAGGCTTAAGATATTTGTTAGTGTGTATTGGTTGTAGTTATGAGGACTAGGAAGGGAAGTTGTAGGTCAGCCATAACTAGGGTGGAAGGTGTTGGGATAGAACAAAAAAAATGACCAATTTGTTTAGGCGACATTTGTGGTATAACATATTTTTGATTCGGCTTCCGTAGCCTTCGTCATTGTAAACTTTCCCATTCCAATTGACTACCTGGATATCCAAATCCAACTCAACATCTAGTGCAACCTCTGTCGGTATGAGAGCCTATATTTTTGCCTCCAAGATCCTATCTTCTTTGTTGATTGACATTAGTATATTCTGTGTCTCCTACCAAATGGTGTCCAATGTGAAAGCAAAAGGTGTCTTATTGTTGTAACTATACGGCGAGGACAAATACTATATTATTTCTATCCCCTCATATTGAAAAAAAATAAACGTGTGTGTTAGTTAGTTAGTTAATTAAACTATATTTAAACAAGCATATGCCTAACCTAGAATATGAAACCATTATCAAGTGCCCCTTGCAACCCTTTGCCTTCTAATCCACCTTCGTGTTCATGTTTTGTACCATTTGAAATGTTTATGGTTTATTGAAATTTCCCCAAATAATGGTTGATTAAACCATACTTATCCCTCACGAACGTTCCATAACTCCAACAACGGTGCCATTATGGTTAGCCAATTTTCATCAAATTTCCCCTTCAAGGTGATAGCGTGCAAGTCTTCGCAATAAGAAGATGCATCAGGGATGTGTTGCTCCATATCAAATTGCCATATTAATCTGTCTGGTTAATGCCACTCGACAATTTGAAAGCACAACAATGGAACAACTGATCTCCACCCGGCCTGGCCACATAAGCAAATATCTAGAAAATTATCCATTGCCTGCCCAATATAAGGTTACCAGACGAACTAAACACGAAAAACATATCTTATGTTTGGAACAACCACATATAAGTAAAAATTCAACAATATTTAATTACTTAAAACATAAAACATATACCTTATATTTTTTTTAATTTGTCCAACTGCGCCCTATAGAAGTCTAGGTCATACCCACATAGCTTATTACCCTCTAGGTGTAGCCATCTACTCCCATAAGAGCTATTATCTTTTCTAACATTTAGACAAGTCGGGGCAAGGTGTGGGATGCGCTCCCAAGCCCATAGTTGGACCAATATTGTCAGGCCACAAATATCCTTCTATGCATAGTTAGTGGTTGTTAGTTGCCTGTACAAGTGTCCCAGTGTAGTTGTCCTCCAGGCATATTTACCACTAACATCAAGATCCTCATGCAAATATAGATACCTAAGTGGGACCCTGCTAGAAAGATTGGTTGGTAAAGATACGCCCACCAATCAACCTCATAATATAAACACGGGTGAATCTCTCAATTGCTTATTCGTTACCAAGATGATGCTAAATATCTCCAAAGTTGTCTTACAGCCACAACAACCTAAGACACTGACCATGCAACATTTTGTGAGGTGGGCGCCTTTCTAACTGTTGTTACACCTAAAACTACCAATCCTGAGAACCAAATAAGGCAACCAGTGCATGTCCATCAATGTTTATCCCTACTAGAATAACAATATCATTAAGAGTAATAATGCACTCTCCAACAAGAAGATGGAATGTATGCATATCGGGTCTCTATCTCTCAACCAATGTAGTTATAAACTCTACAGATACTGGAAAATATGCAACCTTCACAAACTGATAGAAACCAACCCTTCGAAGATGAGGTATGAATTGTTTTTCTATACCATCATTCCTCAGTGGAGTGCTTTCCTAACCTAAAGTACACGATTAGGTTTTCCATTCCAAACATGTGTGGACACATGTTTCTTGTGTAATTTTAACAGAGACGGATTGAATGGCCTAGGATTAATGGACCTTTGTTTAGTCATACTGCAATTAAAAACATATATATTGTATACCCTTGGTGCGCGAGTAATATAATTTTTAATAGTTAAAAGACATCTAAATTTCTAAATTTATTTATACCTATGATAATGTCTACTGTTATAGATTAATATATAATAAAATAAATATTTTAATGACATTATCATAGGTATAAATAAATTTAGAAATTTAGATATCTTTTAACTATTAATTATATTATTCGTGCATCAAGGTATACAATACTTTTTTAAACATCTTGAAATAATTAATATAAAAATACTAACATTAAATAACTAAGTTAGTAAGAAACAATTAACAAATTACCTAACATATAACAATTTCACAACATATTACGTTACTTAAAATATTTTCTAGAAAAATAAATATAAAAAATAATAACAAATTGTTAACTTTCAACCACTCCTAAAATTTAAAATCAAGATACTAACACTAAATACTACATCACACTAATTAACTATATAAGAGGTGCTTTAAATATTAAGAGCATTGACACATTCTTAGGTTATAAAAGTTCACAAACCAACCTACATAACTATATCAATATATTACTGAACTACCTAAGCATATGAGGCGCATTAAACATAATCAAAATTATAAAATTCCTCGCATAAATTATTTCACAAAACTACCTAAAATATGTCAATACACAGCAACCACTAAATTCCCTAATATAATGGGTGCACATAATATTATAAAGGTTATAACAATTTCTAGAATAGTAAACACGAACCTCAGTTTCTATTGTGTACAAGTCACACAGACTTACTTTACTAAATTTTACTGAATGAGTACTTCTTAAGGTTATAACTATTTTCTAGAATAATAAACATGAACCCCAGATTTCTATTGTAAACTAGTCACATGGACTTTACTAAATTTTAGTGAATAAATACTTCTTAAGGTTATGATTATTTTCTAGAATAATAAACATGAACCCCAGATTTTTATTATATACTAGTCACATGGACTTTACTAAATTTTAGTGAATAAATACTTCTTAAGGTTATGATTGTTTTCTAGAGTAATAAATAAGAACCCCACACCATACCCCTTACACATAAAATAAATATTATAAAATAGAATATGTACCTCAACGCTCTTTTAAGGGTGTGAAAAGCTTTCTTTAGGGACCATAATATGGCACTTTGTAGATAAAACACCATTTCCTTTACAAAAATGTAACAAAATACTTAACAAACAAATTTTTATCAAGAAAAACAAAGGTAGGAATGTAAGGAACAATGGAGGAAAGAAATAGGAAGGAAATGGATGGGTGGGGTATGTTAAAGGGGACCATTAGGTGTCATATGGGTTCAATACGACATCCTTTGGTTAAGCACGTAACCTAAGCCCTGACACATGTTTTGTATGCAATCCATGACACACCATGCATTTTCAAATTCACCAATGAGAGTGTGTCGTAGCCTGCACATACAACTTCACTTTCTTACATGTCATCTAGGGTTTGTGCGACACAGCTGTGTGGCATGCTCAAGTTGTGTTGTATTGCATGTAAATGTTTCCTTTATTGTATGGCACATATACGACTTGTAAAAAAGTTCTCCAAACATGAAAATTGGCTAGAAATAACCCCATTTGTGTTAAATATATTTTCTAATTGTATTATCTGTAAAAAAAAATCCACATCGCAATGATTTTATTTTTTAGGAATGCATGAAGCATTTTAAGATTGATTGTTATCTTATGCGTGAGAAAAATTAATCAAGTCTCATCAAGCTTCTCCATATTTCCACTACTAAACAGATTATAGACATCTTCACCAAAAGACTACATCTGGTCCTTTCAAACTCATCATGCCCAAGTTGGGAATGTAAGATCTTCATTCTCCAGCTTATGAGGAAGTCTCTTGAGACACAGATGTTGCAGCTAATTCATAGCAAATGTTGCATTATTTAATTAGATAGTTAGCTATTAATTAGCAAGTAAGTTAGTTTTTTATTTGTTTTAGCTTCTTTTCCTTGTATATGCATTTGTATATATGTATGTATGTACACACACACACACACAAAACACAAATATATATATATATATATATATATATATATATATATATAACTTTGTATCTTCTTCCAATTAGTGAAAATCATTATTCAACTCACTTTCTCTTACATGTTTTTTTTCTTTTCCCTCACACAAGTCTATTTTCTTCTTATTTATAGATTGTTTTTTTCAATCATGGGGATGAATGGTTTCATTAATTTTACAAATTAACTTTATACATCTGTACTCTTCTATAATATACAATCTATGGAATATGCAAGGTTTTATAGGGGAGATACAAAACATATAAACTTTCATTATTCATTAATACATTTATCAAATATGATAGTTTTGCCTAATAATACTTGTTACTCCAATAAATTTTTAGTAATTGCCTTCTGTAGTGGATCTTTTTGTTCTTCATTTTTTTCGTAAGGAGAATAAAAATAAAAGACAAGTAAACTTAGCACCTAATAAAATGAAACCTTCTTAGCTAAGTAGTTTGCACATTTGTTGCCCTGTCGTAAGATATGCTTGATTACTATAGTCTAACTCTTATTCACTAGGGCCTTAATCTAATGAACAAGAGGATCAAACAAATGAAAAGAGTTACAAAGGCCATTCACCAAATTTATGGCCTATTAACTATCAGAGAAGTAGTACACTAACCTAAAACCATGATATAAGGCTGCTAATACCATATATATATTGTTTGCTTGACCAATGATGATGCATGATTTATCCTTAATTCCTCAATTTAAATGTGTATAATTTGCCATCACTTAGTGTGTAATATACTGCACTTTAACACATTTTCATCATTTGAGCTTTATTTAATATTTAATTTTAAAATGAATTAAGGATAAATTTTTAATAAAAGTTGGTTTTCTCTTGTTTTGTAGTGTGTGATTAAGCCTGTAATTAAAAAAATAATTACCACAAGTCAAACGAAAGAAGCCACGACTCAAGAAATGGTCAAAAATGCGAGAAAAGCACCAGAACAGGTCTGGGAATCGATTCACCAATGTGGGAATCGATTCCCACACAAAAGAACAGCAAGGAATCGATTCAAGCACCCTGGGAATCGATTCATACAGCTAGGAATCGATTCCCCACCCATGTGAATCGATTCATATGCATTTTAAAGGCCTGGGAATCGATTCAAACAAGCATGAATCGATTCATGTGCTTGGGAATCGATTCCCACCCCTGAGGAATCGATTCCTATGTGTAAAATTGCCCAAAAATTGCCTAGATGAATCGATTCAGGCACAGATTCATCAGTGGAAACATCAGATAACGCATTATCAAAGTGGAAACAACACTGAAGCTGATAATGGAGCACTGAAGCATGATAATGGAGCACCATTGAATTGTAAATTAAGAGTGCACATTCCATTACAAATTAATTAAGGCATAAGCGTTGCTTTTGAGCTCCTATAAATAGGAAGCAAGGCAAGGGGCAAAACCATTCATTCTTCATCAGAAGACATCAATTCCTCCTTCATACGTTCTTCCTCTTCTCTTCTCCCTTGGAATTTTTCCAGCAAGTTCTTCATTTCCGGGTTAGTTTCATTGTTTGTAGTTGTAATTATGGAGGGCTAAAACCCCTAGATTGATTTTCTTGGAGAATGTTGTAATGTAATTTTGAGGTCATTAATTTTAATATAGTATGCTTTTATTATTGTTATTTCTTCATAATCTTTCTCTACTTATTTAATTCCATTTTGTTTAATTAAATTTGTATGCTTAATCGGTTTAATTATTCAAATGGAATAAAATAAGGTTTTAAATTAGAATGGATTAAGGAAATATGCATGCTTAATGAATATTTTCATAATCACTTTTAATAATTATGGTTTGCTTAATTCCATAATTTGAGAATAGATTATGTATATAGGCGATGTTCTTATGTATGCTCAATAATTCCTAGATTTTACGATCTTGACTCCTTTTGCTTAATTAGGATGCTTGATTAAAATATTCATTTTTAAATGAAAGTAAAGGAATTGTGAATTGAAAAAGACGCTTAGTTGATCAATTCAATTTGAGCTAAGAAATTAACATTAATAAGTATACAAATTATTTTTAGTGAACCAAGGATAAATTTATTTACAATACTCCAAGAAAATCAATCGCTTGTTATTTATTGTTTTAAATCCTTTATTTACCTTGTTTTAATTTTAATTGTGACAACAAAAATCAATCAAAACCCCCCCAATTGTATGTTAGTTGAACTTATGTTTGTAAAAATTTTTAGTTGTTGAGTTTTTATTTTTAATTGTTAAAAATTAGTTTAAGACTTGATTTTTCCTAAATTTTTGTGTTGATCCTTGAGAGAACGACCTAGGTTGACACCCTAGTACTACGTTAATTAATTTTAATGTACTAATTTGACGGAATCACGACTGCAAAAATATTTACGTCAAATTTTGGCGCCGCAGCCGGGGATCAACGATCTTTAGGAAAAACTCTTGTTTTAAATTAATTTTTTTTTATTAAAAAAAAAAATTTTAAACAAAATTTTCTTTTGTTTGTTTGTTTGTTTATTTTATTTCTTTTGCATGATTTAGGATTCTTATGATTTATTGCTCATCATGATCAAATATCTTGTTGTATGTTATGTATGACTAGAAGAACTTTTGAGCATTTATATTCATTTGATCCTGAAATTGAAAGAACTTTTCATAGGTTAATTAGAGAAGCTAGATTTAATAATAACTTTGTTGATATTGATAGTGATAGTATTTTTTTTGAATCTGTTGAAAGTACTGCTAGTTTTTCTGATATGGCTGAACCTCGTGAAAGAACTCTTAGAGAACTAGCTGCTCCTGAATTCACTTACGAAAGTTTGTGTATTCAATATCCTGATGAGGATGTCCCTTTTATTCTTAAGACCGGACTTATACACCTGTTGCCTAAGTTTCATGGTCTTGCGGGTGAAGATCCGCACAAACACCTCAAATAATTCCACATTGTGTGCTCCACAATGAAACCCCAAAACGTTCAAGAAGACCATGTCTATCTTAAAGCGTTTCCTCATTCTTTAGAGGGTGTTGCTAAGGATTGGTTGTACTACCTTGCTCCAAGATCAATCACAAGTTGGAATGACTTAAAGAAAATGTTCTTGGAAAAATTCTTTCCTGCCTCTAGAACAACTGCAATCCGTAAAGACATATCTGGCATTAGGCAACTCTCTGGAGAAAGTCTTTATGAATATTGGGAGAGATTTAAAAAACTTTGTGCAAGTTGCCCTCACCACCAAATTTCTGAACAACTTCTTCTTCAGTACTTCTATGAAGGTTTACACCACGTTGATCGCAACATGATTGATGCGGCAAGTGGAGGAGCTTTAGGAGATATGACTGCTGCTGAAGTAAGAAATCTGATTGAGAAGATGACATCTAACTCTCAACAATTTGGTGTGAGAAATGATTCTTTCAAACCCATGTTTGATTCCAATTCTAGTTTATCTGGAATTAAATTGGAGAGCAAACTTGATGCTCTCACCACTCTAGTCACATAATTGGCAGTAAATCAAAAATCCATGACTGCTAAAGTATGTGGCATCTGCTCTTCACAAGAGCACCCCACTGATTGTTGTCCTTCTCTACAAGAAAAGGATAATAATAGTCCCCAAGCCTATGCAGCTAACATCTACCATGATAGACCTCCACCACCACAAAACCATGACCTTTCCACCAACAGATACAATCCAGGTTGGAGGAACCATTCAAACTTGAGATGGGGGAACCAACAACAAAATCCCCAACCTCCATTTCAAAATAATGCACAACCTTCCAAAGAACTACACCTCAACCATCCACAAATGGCCCTTCTTTGGAGGATCTGGTGAAACAAATGGCTACACAAAACTTGGAGTATCAACAGAGGAATGATGCTACCATCCAGAGTCTAAGCAAATTGGGCAATTGGCTTCATCATTAAGCCAGTTACAATCTCAAAACTCTGACAAATTACCATCTCAACCAGCTGCAAATCCAAGAAATGTGAGTGCAATTCAGTTAAGATCAGGTAAGAACCTTGAAGTACCCATACCTAAGGAACCTGAAAAACAAACAGATGTACCCACAACAATTGAGAATGATGTGCCCTCTTCAAGCACAAGAAAATCTGAGAAGCAACCATCCCAAATTCCACCTCATATCCCTCTTCCTTTCCCACCAAAAGCAATTCCAAGTAAGAAGATGGAAGAAGTGGACAAAGAAATTTTGGATACTTTCAGGAAAGTGGAAGTGAATATACCTCTTCTCGATGCAATCAAGCAAATTCCCAAGTATGCCAAATTTCTGAAGGAGTTGTGTACTCACAAGAGGAGACTCAAAGGTAATGAAAGGATAAGTATGGGAAGAAATGTATCTGCACTGCTTGGTAAGGAAAATATCCCTGAAAAAATGCAAGGATCCAGGTACGTTTTCTATACCTTGTATCATAGGCAATAATAAATTTGAAAATTGCATGTTAGATTTAGGAGCTTCAATAAATGTTATGCCTATGTCTATTTTTAAATCTTTGTCTCTTGGAAATTTACAACCTACTGGTGTAGTAATTCAGCTAGCCAATAGGAGCACTGCTTATCCTGCTGGAGTTATAGAGGATGTTTTGGTTCAGGTAGAACAACTTGTTTTCCCTGCTGACTTTTTCGTACTTGATATGGAAGAAGGTATGCCTCAAATTCCTGTTCCTATCATTTTGGGAAGACCATTTTTAAAAACAGCTTGAACCAAAATAGATGTTCATTCTGGAACTCTCTCTATGGAATTTGGTGATACAAGAGTTCAATTTAATATTCTTGATGCCATGAAATACCCATCTGAAAATCATTCTGTTTTCCAAATTGACATTATTGATGAACTGGTTTTTGAACATTTTTCTAATATTGATTTGGAATACATGGATGATTCAAACAAATGTTTTGCATGCAATGATTCTGGAAGTTGTGATATTTGTGCTGAAATTGATAGATACATAATTTCTGATTCAGAGTCTTTAGATATACCTGTTAACCATAAGGAGCTGAATGCAGGATTTCAAGAAAATTCTAACATAATTTTTGAAGTGCAAACAGCAGAATCAAAATCTACTTTGTTAGTTCCATCTGTTTTGCAGGCACCCAAGTTAGAATTGAAACCCCTACCTGAGAACCTAAAGTATGTATACTTAGGGGATGATGAACAGCTCCCGGTGATAATTTCCACTTCTCTTGATGAAAATCAAGAAGAAAAATTGTTACAGGTATTGAAAAAACATAAGAAGGCTATAGGATGGACATTGGCAGACATTCCTGGAATTAGTCCATCCATGTGCATGCATAGAATATTTCTGGAGGAAAATACTAAAGCAGTAAGACAGCCCCAGAGGAGACTCAACCCTGTAATCCTTGATATGGTTAAGAAGGAAATCACCAAGCTTCTACAAGCAGGAATCATTTATCCTATCTCTGATAGCCAATGGGTGAGTCCAATTCAAGTGGTTCCTAAGAAAACAGGGATCACAGTTGTGAAAAATGAAAAGGATGAATTGATCCCAACTAGAGTGCAGAATAGTTGGCGAGTCTGTATTGACTACAGGAGACTTAACCAGGCAACAAAGAAGGACCATTTCCCTTTACCCTTCATTGACCAAATGCTTGAGCGTCTCGCAGGTAAGTCTCATTACTGTTTTCTTGATGGATTCTCTAGATATTTTCAGATTCACATTGCACCTGAGGATCAAGATAAGACCACATTCACCTGTCCCTTTGGCACATTTGCTTATAGGAGAATGCCATTTGGCCTATGCAATGCTCCTGGAACTTTTCAAAGATGCATGATAAGTATTTTTCATGATTTCATTGAAAATTGCATAGAGGTGTTTATGGATGATTTTACTGTCTATGGATCTTCATTTAATGCATGCCTTGATAGTCTTGATAAAGTTTTAAACAGATGTATTGAAACTAACCTTGTTTTGAACTATGAAAAATGTCATTTTATGGTAAAACAAGGAATAGTTTTAGGGCATGTAATCTCTGAAAAAGGAATTGAGGTAGATCCTGCCAAGGTAGAAGTTATATCACATTTGCCTTACCCCTCTTGTGTTCGAGAGGTTCGTTCTTTTCTTGGCCATGCAGGATTCTACAGAAGATTCATAAAAGATTTCAGCAAGAAGGCTAGGCCACTATCCAGTCTGCTTCAAAAGGATGTGGCATTTGAATTTGATGAAAAGTGTAAGGAGGCTTTTAATTGCCTCAAGCAAGCATTGACCACTACCCCAATAATCCAAGCACCTGTTTGGACAGCTCCATTTGAGTTGATGTGTGATGCCTCTAATTATGCATTGGGAGCCGTCCTTGGTCAAAAGATTGACAAGCAGCCTAGGGTCATCTACTATGCATCTAAAACTTTAGATGCTGCTCAGGTAAATTACACTACCACTGAGAAAGAGCTCTTGGCCATTGTTTTTGCATTAGATAAGTTTAGATCTTACCTACTCGGTTCTCGAGTAGTTGTCTTTACTGACTATGCAGCTCTGAAGTACTTGTTGAAGAAAGGTGAGTCCAAGCCAAGATTGATTCGTTGGATGCTTTTGCTCCAAGAGTTTGACTTGGAAATTCGTGATAGAAGTGGAACACAAAATCTTGTGGCAGACCATTTAAGCAGAATTGAGAATGCTCCTGATTCGGCACCTATTCGGGACCATTTTCCCGATGAACACCTCATGAGTATTTCTAACTCTTTTGATTCACCTTGGTTTGCTAACATTGTAAATTATCTTGTTGCTTCTGTTTTTCCACCATGTGCATCCAGAAACCAAATTTCAAAATTAAAAAGTGATGCAAAGTATTATATTTGGGATGACCCGTATTTGTGGAAATTGTGTAATGATCAGGTGATTCGAAGATACATTCCCGATCATGAAATAGAATCAGTTCTTCGATTCTGCCATGCTTCACCAGTTGGTGGACATTTTGGTCCACAAAGAACAGCAAGAAAAGTGTTGGATTCAGGTTTGTATTGGCCCACAATTTTTAAGGATGCATGGAGAGTTTGTAACACCTGTGAGAAATGCCAAAGATCTAGTAATGCTACCACATGGAGACAACAGATGCCTCAGCAACCAATGTTGTTTTGTGAAGTATTTGATGTTTGGGGCATTGATTTTATGGGTCCATTTCCTCCATCCTTTGGTTTTACTTACATTTTATTGGCTGTTGATTATGTTTCTAAATGGGTGGAAGCTAAAGCCACCAGAACTAATGATGCTCGAGTTGTTGTGGATTTTGTTAGATCTCAAATTCTTTGCAGGTTTGGCATCCCGAGAGCAATCATTAGTGATCAAGGAACACATTTCTGCAACAGGACCATACAAGCTATGCTCAGGAAGTATGGGGTTGTTCATAGAGTCTCTACTCCATATCACCCCCAAACCAATGGACAAGCAGAAGTCTCTAACAGAGAAATCAAAAGAATCCTGGAGAAGATAGTACAGCCTAACAAAAAGGATTGGAGCAGGAAATTGGATGATGCTCTTTGGGCACATAGAACAGCTTTTAAGGCACCTATAGGAATGTCTCCCTATAGAATTGTTTTTGGTAAAGCATGTCATCTTCCAGTGGAGATTGAGCATCGTGCTTATTGGGCTGTAAAAGCTTGTAACTTAGCACTTGATCAAGCAGGTGAGGAAAGAAAATTACAACTGAATGAGCTTGATGAGATCCGTTTGGCAGCTTATGAGAACTCAAGGTTCTATAAGGAGAAAACAAAGAAATTCCATGATAGCTCAATAGCTAGAAAGGATTTTACTGCTGGACAGAAAGTGCTACTGTTTAATTCCCGGTTGAAACTGATGGCCGGAAAATTGCGCTCCAAATGGGAAGGACCTTTCATTGTTACAAATGTATTTCCCCATGGAGCTGTGGAAATAAAAAGTGAAAACTCCAACAAAAGCTTCAAGGTTAATGGACAACGTTTGAAGCCATTTCATGAAAATCCTTCACTTGTGGATGTTACAATGGAGGAACATGCTTTGGGGGAACCACTTCTTGATCCCCCTTGAGGGAGTTTTTCTTACCCATCTCTTTACTTTTTCATTATATTGTCTATTTTGTATGCTCTGTCTTACATTGAGGACAATGTATGATTTAAGTGTGGGGGTGGGATCATTCGTGTGTGTGTTATTGTTTGATTAAATTTTGTGTGATATTAAAAAAAAATTATTAAAAATAAAAGATTTTGTGTGTGTTTTTGTTTTAAAAAGGCATGTTTTATTGGAATTTTAAGATATGCATGAGTAACAAGTAAATTATTTCATGTCTGATATGAGCTTAATGATATGTTATAATTTGAACTCAAGCAATTTTGGTATGATGAGAATGACATGATAATTGATAGATGATCATATATGATAGAATTATACCTTGTGAGATTTTTGAGCCTTAAAATTTGATGGATCACTTTAAACCATCTTAATCCTTTCATGTGTGATTAATTCCTGAAAGCTTACATCTTAATTTTTGTCTTGTTTCTTGATGATACTTGAAACTCATATGAATGTATTTTGATATAGGCATTTTGTTCAATTGAGCCACTAAGCCAGATAAGCCTACCATGAATAAATTATCTCTTGCTAGCCATTTTGAGCCTATTTAACTGTTTCCTTGTTGCAGCTCAAATAAGCCATGGATGAAGAACCAAAAATATACCTACCTTAAGAAATATATTGAAGCTTTGGAATCAAGTCAAAACAGGCATTCAAATAAGTGTGGGGGTGTGCAAAAAGGAATTGCAACTCTTGTTCCAAGTGTTATGCAATCTCAGAAAAAAAAAATTTACCAAATACCATACAATAAATGCTTTACCTTCACTGTTTGCCAGAAAAATTAATTGCTTCATCATTCTTTTTGGTATATATATAAATATATATATTTCATCCATTTTAACCTTGGCCACATTTCAACCCTGTGAAAGCCCTGTTGATCTATACATGCATTTGTGTTGATTGTGGAATTGAGAAACTTGCCAAATTTTTAGACTGCTTGATTTTCAGGAATTGTTTTGAGTGTATACACAAACCTTAAACACTTGAGAGTTGAGAATATGTCTTGTGAGGTTCTATCACTTATGATCTTCTTTTCAGTTTAATTTAATTTTCACATGCCTAACTGTTTGAATGATCTTTATATATATCTTGATGCTCTGAATCTTACATGTTAAATAACTCTTGTTTCTCTGTATATTCTTAAAATTTCATGCCAAATCTGTGTGTTGTTTTCAACTTAATGTTTTCAATAAATTGAAATACTTGTTTTTATTTTGATTTTGCCCGGGAGTGCAAAAGAATAAGTGTGGGAGTATTTGATGATGCATGATTTATCCTTAATTCCTCAATTTAAATGTGTATAATTTGCCATCACTTAGTGTGTAATATACTGCACTTTAACACATTTTCATCATTTGAGCTTTATTTAATATTTAATTTTAAAATGAATTAAGGATAAATTTTTAATAAAAGTTGGTTTTCTCTTGTTTTGTAGTGTGTGATTAAGCCTGTAATTAAAAAAATAATTACCACAGGTCAAACGAAAGAAGCCACGACTCAAGAAATGGTCAAAAATGCGAGAAAAGCACCAGAACAGGTCTGGGAATCGATTCACCAATGTGGGAATCGATTCCCACACAAAAGAACAGCAAGGAATCGATTCAAGCACCCTGGGAATCGATTCATACAGCTAGGAATCGATTCCCCACCCATGTGAATCGATTCATATGCATTTTAAAGGCCTGGGAATCGATTCAAACAAGCATGAATCGATTCATGTGCTTGGGAATCGATTCCCACCCCTGAGGAATCGATTCCTATGTGTAAAATTGCCCAAAAATTGCCTAGATGAATCGATTCAGGCACAGATTCATCAGTGGAAACATCAGATAACGCATTATCAAAGTGGAAACAACACTGAAGCTGATAATGGAGCACTGAAGCATGATAATGGAGCACCATTGAATTGTAAATTAAGAGTGCACATTCCATTACAAATTAATTAAGGCATAAGCGTTGCTTTTGAGCTCCTATAAATAGGAAGCAAGGCAAGGGGCAAAACCATTCATTCTTCATCAGAAGACATCAATTCCTCCTTCATACGTTCTTCCTCTTCTCTTCTCCCTTGGAATTTTTCCAGCAAGTTCTTCATTTCCGGGTTAGTTTCATTGTTTGTAGTTGTAATTATGGAGGGCTAAAACCCCTAGATTGATTTTCTTGGAGAATGTTGTAATGTAATTTTGAGGTCATTAATTTTAATATAATATGCTTTTATTATTGTTATTTCTTCATAATCTTTCTCTACTTATTTAATTCCATTTTGTTTAATTAAATTTGTATGCTTAATCGGTTTAATTATTCAAATGGAATAAAATAAGGTTTTAAATTAGAATGGATTAAGGAAATATGCATGCTTAATGAATATTTTCATAATCACTTTTAATAATTATGGTTTGCTTAATTCCATAATTTGAGAATAGATTATGTATATAGGCGATGTTCTTATGTATGCTCAATAATTCCTAGATTTTACGATCTTGACTCCTTTTGCTTAATTAGGATGCTTGATTAAAATATTCATTTTTAAATGAAAGTAAAGGAATTGTGAATTGAAAAAGACGCTTAGTTGATCAATTCAATTTGAGCTAAGAAATTAACATTAATAAGTATACAAATTATTTTTAGTGAACCAAGGATAAATTTATTTACAATACTCCAAGAAAATCAATCGCTTGTTATTTATTGTTTTAAATCCTTTATTTACCTTGTTTTAATTTTAATTGTGACAACAAAAATCAATCAAAACCCCCCCAATTGTATGTTAGTTGAACTTATGTTTGTAAAAATTTTTAGTTGTTGAGTTTTTATTTTTAATTGTTAAAAATTAGTTTAAGACTTGATTTTTCCTAAATTTTTGTGTTGATCCTTGAGAGAACGACCTAGGTTGACACCCTAGTACTACGTTAATTAATTTTAATGTACTAATTTGACGGAATCACGACTGTAAAAATATTTACGTCAACCAACATGACCATGTAAGCCAACTATCTAATGCCCCTAAGCATCACGAGTCAAGCCACCAAATAGCATCACCTAGATTCCCTAAAGGACTTTCATCAATGTTTAAAGCCATAAACTCACCTAAAGGCATCTTCCAAAACCTTATACAAAGAACCAGTTGAGGTCCAAGCATGATATCCATAGCTATAGTTCCATAGGCACATGACATGTCAAAAATGTAGTGAGTAATCTGCAATGTAGGATGATTTACATTATTGAAACAAATAATTTCTAACATGGTAAATCCACTAAATTGAAATCGGGAACCAAATCTCATCCTATTGAATATATGATTTAATCCAATCATGAATCATTCCATGTTAAAAAAATGTATCACTAACACTATAGCCTAGAGCAAGCCAAATTTGTTAAGAATAACTATAGTTACAGAGGCACTAGAGTGTTGTCTTACTAAACTAGCCTCACATCTACTGCACTCCTTAGACATAGCCATGCAATGGTGAAAATAGACTTGATTTTATGGAAGAGAATTATGAAAAATAAGCCAAATGATGAGCTGAACTTTCTAGGGCCAATGCATCTTCTAATCAAAGCCCAATCTTCATCTGCAAGACCATTATACTCCTTAATAAGCCATTCATGCCTAGATTTCATAAAGTATTACCCACTCAAATCAAGAGCCCAAACTAATTTATCATCACTAACAGATTCAATAATGCCTACTAAGAACCAAATACCATTAAGATGTCATTATTAAGCCAAGTGCTCAACCTTTCAAGTGCCCAGTCTCTATTAACATAAATGTCATTCACATATAGATCTATGTTCAAGATATAAACAAAAGGAACTCTCTCACACAAGGGATCAGTGTTCGACCAATTTGAATACCATAAGGAGCTTTCTTTATCACCTAGGCTCCACTGATAACCATGCTTGAAAATTTGCATAGCCTTATTAATAGCAATAAATGTACTTGAACTTGACCAACCTCCTCCATCAAAAGGGTGATGATTAGCATGCTACTTACTTCTTAATAACCTCACTTAGAGCTTTAAGTCCCCATTGATGATTTACCAAAAAGTTTCCTAGGTAAGAAGAATTGTTATGTCTTATCAACCAAAGACCAAGACCACCCATTCTCTTATTATAGATGAGAGCATTTATCTTAGCTAACCCAATGGCAATTCTTATCTTGGGAATCCTTCCAAACAAAGTCCCTAGCTAGCTTATCAAGTGAGGAACAAAGCTAAGAAACCATGAAGTTTGCATGTAGTATACAGGGATGGCAACAATAACCGAAGGCGCAAAGGTATAATGACTAACTTTGTTTAATAAGTTATGCTTTCATCTTGCAAGTCTAGTTTGGACTTTATCGACTAGGAAATAAAAAATATCCTTTCTAGCTCTCCTGTTAACCATAGAGAATCCTAAGCACTTCTCGATTCTAGTTGCAAACTAGATAGAGGAGAAGCTCATGAACTTTCTTTCTTGGCACTCAGAGCGACTCAAGAACAAAAGGCTTTAGACTTAGTAATACTAATCTCCAACCATGATTCCGTGTAAAAATAATCTAAAACATAAGTTATAACAAGAAAGTTATTTCACCTTCATGATAGCAAATAGAAGAACATCATTTGTAAAAACTTAGTAATAGATGATTGGCACTCCTCTAAAGATTGTAATTAGATGCCATTCTCTAATATTAACCGCATGTTGCATAGTAAAGAAAAGTTTCTTCATACATATGACAAAAAGGTGAGGTGAGAAAGGATCATCTTGCTGAAGACCACAATGAGGAGCAAACCTAAAAGCATATTTCCATTCCAAATCAAGCTAAGACTAGAAGATGTCACACAAAACATGATAAGATCAATGGTTTTCACTGGGAAATTGAAATCCATTAGTGTACTTGAAGAAATTCTATTTGACTATATCATATGCTTTACCTAAGTCAAGTTTAAAACCAATCATTTTGTTTTTCCTTTTTGAGGTTTGCATGTGATGGAGAATCTCTTAACGAATTATATCATTTTCTGGAGCCCCCCGACTAAGGATAAAGTTACTTTTTGGAGGGCTCTTAATAGAAGCAATGGAAGGGAAAATTTAGCCTATTATAATCTTAGTTACGATCTTAAAAAGAACATTACATAAGCTAATAAGTCAAAAATCCATTAATGCATAGTCTAGTCAACCCTACCAATATGCACCACCAATGTCTTACAAACAAAAGGATCAAAAGATCTCGAGGTGAAGATGTCTCTAACAAATCGCCACACATCATCCCAATAATATCAGAAAATGTTTTAAAGAAAATAGCTTAAAAACTATCTAGCTTAAGGCCTTAAGGGGCTTCATGGACCAGATAACTCCCTACACTTCATCCTTAATAACTGGGGCAAATAGCAAAATCTTATGTTCATCTGTTACTTAGACAGGAAGAGAACATATAAGGAATCTTAAGGAAACATCTTCTAAACCATAAAAAGATTAATTCTATAAGAAAAAACTTGCCTCCTACTTTAAAATAGAATCATTAGTACACTAAACTTCATCAAGCATTAAAGTTTACTTGTGGAAAAACTTAGTGTTACGATCACCCAACACAACCCACTTTTACCTTGTTTTTTTATACCAAAAACTCACCTTGTGCTAGAGAATGGCATTATACTTGGCTTCAAGCCCACCTTTAAGTTGCTATAAAGAGTGAAGGAACCCTTTATCAAGTTCCCTATACGCACCACCTAGTCACATCTCCAAAGCCTTCTTATTGTTGAAAATATTTCCAAAGACTTCTTTATTTAAGACTAGGGATATTTTATGAACATTATCTAAAGCACCGATAATATTCCCTACTGGCATACCTTAAGTATCATGCAAGTTTAAGAGATTACGCATGGGAAAGCCAAGTGACTTCAAAACAAAAGGCCTCTCCATCATGACACACTAGAACCCCGAGCATCTAAGCAACAAGGATTTTGATAAGATTTGATTGGCAATAAAGATTCAACAACTTCCTTAGAAACAAACACTTCCAAGCATGATCACCTACACATCCATTAAGGACTTTTAGTTTATGATTAAACCATGAGCTTTCTGGTGTTAGGTAAACTTGTGGTCAATGGTATGCATATTAAGGAAATTACATTCATTACATAAATCTAAGAAAGCAAGGGCACAACTAGGATAAAACTCACACCCTTTATGATCCAGGGGAGACGTGACTTCATTAAAGTCTCCTATGATAGTCCAAGTTTGTTAGATTGTACGTCATAACTTTGAATGTCACCCCCAAAGAATACTATGTCTAGCTAAGATAGGGTTGGCATAAGTTCTGCTAATCACTCACTTTATTCCATCAAAAGACACCTAGATTTGATTAGATGTGGCAAGAATACTTATAGAAAAAGGTGTTGGAAAAATATATTCCAAAAGATACCAAGTCTCACATCACTAGGACTTTATACATGTTTTAAGTTTATATACCAAGGGGTATGTGAGACTTGTAAACATGATAGGAAGTGTTGGACCCTCTTGTGCATAAAGTCCAAACACGGTGTTGGGAAATTTAGTTCAAAATGATGAATTCCCCTCTGCGCGTATGATTAATAGCAACTGAATAATTTAAATTTCTATTTAATTAATTATTTAAAATGATGAATTCCTCCCCCCTGTACGGACATGTTCCCCACCAAAACACGATCAGCCATTGGAATATGTATGTCTCCCTGCAAAAAGGCACTTTTCCATGGCACCATGTTAGTGGATGTCTCCCTACCCTTTCATTTCTTATTTAAAGCACTCAAAAATCTTAATTTTTATCATGCAATCAATTCTTTTTCATCTCTTCTTCTTCTTTATTGGGTTATATAATTTAATTCGTATTAGTTATGATACTACCCCTATAGAGTAAACCGGTCTGTTGTATCCTAGGGGATTCCGTCATTAAAGCGGATAAATCCTTTTAGGGAAGTGCAATCACACACCTCAAACTTTTTAATTTACACCATTTATCTAACAAAAGGAGCATCATTGACTAACATATATCAAGTCCCACCCAAAAAACCTATTACCTCCTCCATACCAAATGGCTCATAACCCAAACAGTCTTAGACATGATTCATATCCACTTAAGGGAACATGAGTTTCAAGAATGAAGAAAAGAAAAGGCTTGAAATGATAAGCAAGTTCATTAACACAATGCATAAGACCTCGGTTCTTAGCACCCCTAATATTCCATGATATAACATTGAAATTCCGCATTATCATGATTAACCAAGTTATGCAAGGAATGAAGCAAAGGCCCCAGAAGCTAGATCTAGGCCTATCCTGTATCCATGTTGGTTGAATATTCATCATGTAAGAATTTGGAAGTAGATATCGCATGATTATGCTCCCTCACTCTCACTTTAACATTAATTGAAATCGGTTTAAGGCTTTTCACCTTAACTACATTAGCAATCAACATCTCAATCAAAGAATCACTTTGCCTTGATAGTCTTTGATGTTATATTTGCATTCTATATTTTCCTTAGCTAGGCCTCGTATCTTACGTGACAAAAACTAGGAAGGTAGGCCCCCAATTAATTCAAATTAAAAATGAATCCATTGTACGCCATTATTCTTGTATTTACGACCATGATCAGGTTGCATTTTATAAGGAGTGTCATGTATTTTTTAGGATAGAATCATATTATTTTATGTGAGGCCTCTTACTATTTTTTTCTTTCTACATCTCAACCAACTAATCCTCATGCGCCACTTCTTGGTGATGTGGGTCCTTCAAGGATTGTGAAGCTAACCTACCCATAATAAAAATCAAATTATTGCTTGATCTAATGTTATTCTGATTAGGGTTTTCTAAAGGGGTCCCAAGCTTGTTGGAATCGTGTCGAGCCCCTCGTGCTTACTTGGTTTAACACTCATAGACTAGTTGTTTAGAACAGTTTCTATCATAATGTTCACAACACCCACATGATGAACAAAGTACATGCAAGCCCTCATACTCTACAGGATGCCAATAATTCCTTAATTTGTTTTTTGTTGGAAAGTGGCCTTAGACTTAAGAGAGGTGGATACACTACAAGAAAATTTAGATTTAGGGAGGAAGAAAAATTTCACTAAATGGTAGCTAATGCCTCACAAAATTTGTTAGCGAGACATTAGCGAGAAAATAACAATGAATCCTTTCATAGCGAAAAACAAGTTGCTAATGAGCTACGAATGCAATTTCCTCACTAATTTGTCCCTACTTACAAAATAGTGAGGAAACGTTAGTCTCTAGTTTCTTGCTAAGTTATAGGAACATTTTCGTAGCAACTTTGCTGTGGGATATTATTATCGGTATTGTGTCACAAAATTATAGCTAAACTTTCTCGGTGAACTGCATCAAATCCCTCACAAATTTGTTAGTCTGTTACTTTGCCAATTTTCTCTCTTTACTATAGCAAATCATTATAAAAAATCATATATTTCCTCGTTGATAGCCTCAACAATTTGATACAATGCTATAGCAAATTCCTCGCTAATTTGTCACTAGTTATAAAGTCTTTGAAATTTTCTCACAAATAGCGAAAGCAAATAATTAGGAAGTATTATTTTAAATGACTCTTTTAATAAAAATAAGTTTTAAAAGATCTTTAAGAACTTATGAGTAAAAAGAGTTTACACTACAAGAAAAGTTGAAAGCAGCCACCGAATTTAGCCACCGAATCAAGTCATAGCTATTAGCCACTGAATTTAGCCACTACCCATGTTTAACAACCAACATTTTGTATTTCACATGGTTAGAGACAGAATTAGCCACCGAATTAGGAAACCGTGGCTAAAACTTTAATTTTGAAATTAGCCACGGAAAATTCATTACAAAATTAGCCACAAAATTTAGCCATGAAAATTCAAGTAAAAAATAGCCACGAAATTTGAAATCAGTCACTAAATATTTTAAAGTTATATTTGTTTATATAGCTACAAATTTATTATCGGTCACTAAAAACATTAGTTTTTAATTATGCTTTAGCCACATAATTATATTCAGTGGCTAAGTAATAAAAATATTATTTATGATAATTAGCCATGGAATTAGAAACGATGACTAAATTTTTAAAAAATATATTTTGTTCATATAGCCATTGATTTATTATCAGTGGCTAAAAGCATCAATTTTTTAATTGTTTTTAGCCTTGGAATTGATTCAATGACTAAATAATCAAAATATTATATATTTGAGTTAGCCTATCACGGAATTTGAATTCAATGACTAATTCTTTAAAAATTATATTTCGTTTATATAGCCACGGATTTTTTATCGGTGGCTAAAAACATCAATTTTATAATTGCTTTTTAGCTGCGAAATTGATTCAGTGGCAAAATAATCAAAATATTAGTTATTTTAATTTCCCAAACCTTTTATTTTAATTTTTATTTTCCGCCCATCCTAAATCCCTAACTCTGTGTTTTTTCATTTCCCCCATTTGCATCAGCTTTTGTGATTTTGACTCTCTTTCACTTCCCTTAACCTTCTTCATTTTCCATCATTTACTTGAACCCACCACATGTCTCACCTTTTCATAGTGACCATCGTGTCTCCAAACAACTATTCCACCGTGGAGGAGTCCCAATTGTTAGCCACTGTGCCTTCATACCACCACTTCATTATGTCGTTGAAGCTTCAATGGGTTTGCCTCCATTATTCTAAAGCTTCAATGTTTTCCCCCTGCACTGGACCATCATACAACCACTCTCTTGTTTCACTCACCATTTTAGGCTGCATTACATAAGGTTTTTAGTGAACTTATCTTTTATGGTTTACTTTTTTTTATCTTTGGAGTTTCTGGCTTATGGTTTACTTTTTTTTTGTTTCTAGAGTTTGACTTATTGTTTTTGCTTTACACTTTATGTTTTTGATTATATAGTTTATGTGTATGTCTGAATGGTTTACAATGACATTTATGGTTCATGCACTCTACCTGTCTGATACAATGTCTGAATGGTTCATTTTTATAGTTTATACATTTGTGACTCATTTTCTGGTTTCTGGTTTTCAATGTGTATTGTTGATGCCATGTTCTGTAGTGACTTCTTTCCTCTAGTTTTGTGTTGGCTTTTGATATTTGTTTTTTATTTTTATAAAAAAGTGTTCACAAACTTAGTTTGGTATGAGAGGATGGTCTCCCAACCTTGATCTGTCACTTTTCCTTATGTTATACATGAAATAAATAATTTATAATTGTTATTATAAATAAATAAACAAATACATTTTACTCTTTTCTTTTGTAAGACCAGAAAACATAAAAATGTTTTTTTGTTTTGTGCTTAGCTAGTTTTATGGACGTTTATATACACCAACCAACATTCTGTATTTATATTTGATTCCTTCCTCTTGCTGATTCTCCCTTTTCTCTCCAACATCTTTCTTTCAATGAATCAGTGCCTCGAAGTTCTGTGTTTCATGGTCGCAGAATCCCAAGCAAGGTCAGTATGTATGTCAGTTAATTTATCTGCATCAACAAATGTTAATTTATCATTTCTGTATGAAGAATTAGTCAGAGAATTCAAATCCACCAACTCTCATCCCTCTCCTTTCACCATGTCTTAACCATTAGACTAACCTCATATCAATTTAGGCTACTTAGTTACTTCCTTGACCAAACATTAATTTGGTGTTGCATTTTCTGTTTTGGTTTTTTAATTTCATTTAAGACATAGAAATGCAATTCTAGAACAAATCTATTTGAGTTTTTTTTAAGAAAACAAAAAAATCATCTTCATATGGTTCATAGATCAGTGTAGGGTTAGCTTTTGTTATCTGCTAACTTACTTAAAGTGTTGATCCTCTTGGTTTGTGCTACTTGCATCGTCTCTTGGGATTAAGCTCTTAACACTATCAGGGTCATTCTTTCCTGCACCTGATTTTGGTGCCTTTGTCTTGCTTGGAAAATAACCACCTCTTTTTCCCATTTGAAATTCAACAAAATATATAGTCTTAAATATATTTGCTGATTAAGTTTGTAATGTATGTACAAATTGCTTGCAAAACCAGATATATACAAAAGGCCAGTATTTGAAGAACTATAATACAGAAAGATTAATGGGAACAAAAAAACAACAAAAAGAAAAGAAAAAAGACAGAGATGGAAAACAGTGTAACATGAGCAAGGTTGGATTTGACTTCACTTATAAGTTGTTTTAAATCTTAGATTCATTAGAAAATGGTTATTGGTTGGCATGTTTGCTATCTTGAATTATAAAAAAATTAAGTTTATATTATCTATTTGACTATTTTTAATGTGTACCAAGCTACACTTTAAGAAATTCAACAAAAAAATTATCAAAAAATATGTTAAATTTATCTTAAAAATTTATATAAAATTGTAATAATTTTAGAAACAATTTTTATTTTCCTATATTTATACATATATTCCAAAAAAATATTTTTTTATTCTTTTAATGAGAGTGTAATTTATCAATGAGTTTACAGACTGATAATGTGAGAAAATTTAAATGTTTGAATCATATATATATCAGTGTTATCAAATGACGGTCAGGGCGGCGCTATAGCAGAATGGCGTGGCAGTTTTTTGAACCGCCGCTATATGCCACGTGAAAAAACACTAGAAATAATAGTGTCAGCTATTTGAAGGGTAAAGCCGCTATTCCACCACTATTCAGGTTGCGGTGTGGCGTCTCGTGGCGGGAATAGTGGTTGTTTAGGGTCTTTTATTTTTTCTAAATGGGCTGGGTTAAGGCCCATTTACAGGAAACCCCATTCACCATCTCTCACCCTCTCAAACCCAGCCTCTCTCACGAACCCTTAGTCTTCCACCTCTCTTGATCTCTCTGTTCACTCTCACCCTCCCCGACCAAGACCCCGACCACCAGCGACTGTCTCCGGCCAACACAACAACCACACGACTGTCGCTACCATCTTTGCACGTCTCCCTCTCAATCTTCTCCTCTCCACTACAACCCGTGTTTTCCTCTATGTGTGTGCTTTGTTCTTCTCTGTGTGTGCTCTATTCCTCTCTATCTTATGCTTTGTTCCTCTGTTCTTCTCTGTCATGTGCTCTAATGTTCTTCTCCATTGTGTGCTCTACATCTTCTTCCCCTCTTAATTCAGTCTTCTTCTCAGTCTCTACTTCAGTCTCTCTCTCTACTCCCTCCCAGTTTAGTGAATCAGTGACTCAGTCTACGTCTTAGACCTCAGTTTAGTATCAGTCTCCCTCTCGGTCTCTACTCTTTCAAGCCAGCATCCAACGTAGCCTTCTCTCAGTCTCCCTCTCAGTCTTGCAGGTCCAGGTCTCCTTTTCTAGCTCTTTAGATGGTAACAAACACCCCTCAAACCAATGTTGTAGCCACTGGAACTGCAAGGAGCACTAGGACAGACATTGGATAGAAGTATTGCACCATTGTGAATGAAGATGACACTAATGTGGTTCAGTGTAAATTTTGTGGAAAGGTGATGAAAGGAGATATTACGAGAGGAAAAGAGCATCTCATGAGAAAGACGGGCAATGTTGCACCTTGCCTAATTTATCCAGTGGAGGTTAAGGAAAAACTATTGGCTGCTGTAAATGAAAAAAGAAGAAGACTAGAGATGTAATTAAAAAAGTGGTGTAAGAGATTGTTGATAGTGAAGGGGAGGATGAAGCTGATATAGACATCATCAAAGGATTGGAATCCCATTCCTAATCCTAATCAGCCAGCAGTGTTGCATTGAATAAGAAGGCCAACTTGAAGGGTCCCATTGATCTCTATTGTCGGCGACCGGAGTCTATGATTGCTAAAAATTAGAAGGAGAGTTTGAAACAAACAAGTATAAGAGATACTTGTGATAAGGAGGCAACATCAAAGGTACATCAATACATAGCTCATTTTTGGTACCAAGCTGGGTTGTCTTTCAATATGGTCAAGTTGCAAAGCTTTAAGGACATGATTACAGCCATTGGAGCATATGGACAACATCTGCGACCTCCTAGTTTTCATGAGATTAGAGTGTCACTCCTCACGAAGGAAGTGGAGTACACAAATGAATTAATAAAGGATCACAGAGAATAGTGGGCAACTTTTGGTTGCTTTCTAATGTTTGATGCTTGGACAGATAGGAAACAAAGATACTTCATTAACTTTTCAGTGAACTCTTCCATTGGGACAATATTCATCAAGTCTATTGATGCTTCTAACTTTGTGAAGACCGAGGAGAAGCTGTTTGAATTACTTGATGTTGTTGTAGAGGAGATGGAGAGGAAAAATAAGGCAAGTCATAATAGACAATGGAAGCAATTATGTTCTTGCTGGGAAGAAGTTGGAGGAAAAGAGACCAAAGATTTTATGGATTCAATGTACAACACACTGCATAGACTTGATGTTTAAGGATATTGTCAAAATCTCAATGATTAAGAAGACACTTCAACGGGAAATCTCATTGGTGGGTTTCATTTATAGCCAATCAAGCACTTTGAGCTTGTTGAGGCAGTTTACAAACAAAAGAGAGCTAGTGAGACATGCAGTGACTCGATTTGCGACATCTTATCTTTCCTTGGAGAGGATCTATCAAGAGAAGGCGAATCTTAGGAAAATGTTTATTACGGATGAGTGGAATGGAAACAAGTTGTCATTGGAGGCCAAAGGTAGGGAAGCTTGCAAAATTGTACTAATTCTAAGTTTTTGGAGGAACATTGTGTATATCTTGAAAGTGATGGCTCCATTTGTGAAGGTTCTTAGCCTTGTGGATGGAGAAAGAAATCCAGCTATGGGATATATTTATGAAGCAATGGACAAGGCAAACGAAGCTATTATGAAGTCTTTCAAAAATAAAGAGATAAAGTACAAATAAGTTTTTAAATCATTGACGAAAGGTGGAATTGCCAGCTTCATCGCCCATTACATGTAGTTGTCACTTTTTGAATCCGGAGTTGTTTTATGCTAACCCCAGAATGGAGTTTGATAGTGAGATTGTTAGAGGGCTGTATGAGTGCATTCATAAGTTGGTGGTAGACCTAGAGGTGGAGCAAAAGATAATGATGGAGCTACATGCTTATAAAACTGCAAAGGGATTGTTTGGTAGTCAGCTTGTAGTAACTATGAGGAACACAACAGCCCCAGGTAAAATCAAAGCAACAATTACTTTGCATATAAGTGTTATTGCTAAGTTAGTAAGAAGTAACAACCGGGAATTTTTGCTTTACAGCTCAATGGTGGTGACTCTTTGGTTCTGATGCTCCTCATTTGCAACATCTAGCCATAAAGATCTTGAGCTTAACTTGCAGTGCATCCGGTTGTGAAAGAAACTGGAGTGTCTTTGAGCAAGTAATTATTATCATCTTTGGATTATTTTCTAAGAGTAAATTCACTACAATATTTTCTTATCATTTTTTATTTCTAAATTATGCAGATTTATTCTAAAAAAAGGAATAGGCTTGAGCATCAATAATTGATTATTTAGTTTATGTTAAGTATAACCAAGCACTCAAACAAAGATACAACCTTAAGGATGAAACTGATCCAATTTGCCTTAATGAGATTGTTGATTGTAATGAATGGCTAGTTGGAGAAATGAATGATGGAGGTCATGATAATGAGGGGGGTTTTAAGGAAGATGATTCTTTATTGTGGAGAGATGTTTGTCAAATTTCAAGGATTGGAGAGCCTAAAGTCTATACAAGGCAAATGAAAAGGAGAAAAGATCAAACATCTGCTTTAATAGTGTCTAAAAGGGGTAGAGGTAGAGGAAGTGGTACTTTAACTAGAAAAGGAAAAGAGAAAGTGGTTGAAGTAGAAGAACAAACAGAAGCTGAATTTGATGATGACTTAGAGGAAGAAGAATTGGAAGATATTGTTTTTGATAGCTCGGAAGGAGAAGAAGCTGAAGGATTTTCCTTAATTCCTCACAATGAGAATGATTATGTTGAAGAAGATGAAGGGGAGGAAGATGAAGATGATTAGATTTCTAGGCCTTTTCTATATCAACATTGTTGTTTTCCTTGTCTTTTATCCAAGGATTTATGTGTTATGCATTATTATTGGGTTGACTAAAGATTTATGATGTTTTCTTGGCTTTAAAATGATATTATGGTAGTTTGTTTTGCTTCTATATGACATTATATAGCTATATATATATATTGCATTATTTTATTGTGTCCGCTATGTAACCGCCATAGGCCGTTATAGCGGCCGCTATGACCTTTATAACGTTTTTTTGGCTTACCGCGATAAGTTGCGACCGCTATGTGATTACCTTGATATATATATATATATATATATATATATTAAAAGGGTATGAATAATCTTATCTATGATTACAGAGTGGAAGTGAAAGACTTTTTTTTAAAAAAAGCAGAGTGTAATATGGCATAAAGGTAGTGTGTAAGAAAATTAAATTAAGCAGCTAAAGGAGACAAAAGAAATTGGCAAAGAAAAAGATGATATCAAGGGTGGATTGACTAGAGGTTAGTTGACGCCTTTAACAAATACTAATAAATACTATTATTAGTAAATGAAAATTTCCTTTTCATTGACAATTTCAAACTAGTATTTCTTTTATATTGGCAAAAAAAACCCTGATAGTGTTTGGTCATTGATTGAAGGGTTAAGCTCTGTATTGATTTTACTACCTATAACCCAAAACAACTTTATAAATTACCTAATCAAATGTCATGTTGAAATACATTAAAAACACCCATTAATTTTTTGTAACTATTATTCTATTGGAACACATTAAAAGTCACAACAATAAAAAAATTTATAATCTTGATTTGTGAAAGCTTTTTAATGGTTTGAGTATAAATTAGAACCTGCAATGGAGTCATTATCAACTTCAAAATTAAAACCATTTGTGGCACTATAATGAATAGGAAAAGCATTGCCAAAAATTTACACTTTACCCAAAATGGTAAAAATATATAATTAATTACTTTAGTTCTATATATATATATACATACGAGGACTTTATTATATATTTTAGTACTTGTCATAAAATTTGACTTAGTTATATTTTATAAATTCATATTAATTAATTATTTAATACTTTATATGTTATTTGTATATATTTAATTGTACTTATTTTTTATAATGGTTCAATCATAATTTAAATAGTCAATGAGATGAATTTTCAGATTTATCACTTAGCTATTTGAATGCATATAATGTTTATCACTTGCTTGTTTGAATGCATATAAATGTTATCACTTGCCTCTTTGAATGCATATAAATGTTATCACTTGCCTATTTGAATGCATACAATGTTTACATAGTTGTTTGAGTTTTGTTTGAGTGCTAAAAATAAGAACTGATATGTTTGAGTTCTGTTTGCATCTAAATCATAATCCATTTTAAGTTCTGTTTGTAGGTCACTATTGATCACCTTATAAAACCTGTAGATGTTTTGAAGCCATTCTATGTACATCTAAACCCAGGTTAGTATCTAGTATGGTTATATACAATTATTTGACATGATCTATTTAGTTTTATATGTAAGGCATGAGAATTCACTGGTGATACCATAAAATCAGTGGTATTGTCATTATCTTTTGATTTCTCAATGAAAAATAAAACTATAAAGTTATCTCTCCTTGTTGAAATTGTTTGATAAATTCATTAGTTAATTTGACATTTAACATTATATGGTATTCTTCTTTGTTCTAGGCTGTGTTTGTGTCCCTATTGATCCAAAGCAATGTGAAGAGTTTAATCCTGCTTGGAGAAATGTTGATGACGACACTCAAAAGATGTGGTTTGTAGAGTTTCAAGTGAGAAAATATGAATCTCCTCAGTTATTAATACATTTGTTATTTTGATCATTTCTATGAATTTCAACTTTATTAACTTTTAAAACTTCTTGATAGAAAAGCTATAAATAATTGCCCGAGGATGAAATACATGTTAAACAGGTATTTGCACATAAATGGTCAAAAATACTAAAGAATGCATTCAATAAGATATGTCATGGACTTGATGATGGGGATTGGTTAAGTCCAGTGGTTAGAGCAGGATTAGATGCATATTGGGAGGAGGAGAAGTTTAAAATAAAGTCCAATATTGCAAAATCGAGCCAAGGACAGTGGGGCATCCATTTACACCAGAGGCTCAATTTCCATTGTAGCACACCGGGATAGGATGGTAAACTTTGCTTGACCCTAAAGGACTTTTATATTCATTTGTAAAGCATGGTGTGATCACAAAACTATGGCATAGACTATGAAGACATAGGCAGTTAAGCTCTCTCAGACACACACTTCATTGATGGCGACTCAAGATATTCTCCAGCAGTTCATGAGCCTCATGGGATTCTAACCCACTATTCTTATCCCTACCCCCACCCACCAAGCAGATACACCTTAAGGTCGTCATGCATCAGTACAACATCAACAGCAGGATGACTCACCACAACACCAAGATGATGTAGTTCAATGATCACCCTCAGCCTGTTATCTACTTGATATTTTGGAGACTTTGTATAGTGTTTTGGACATGCATAATTATATATGTTATAGTTGTCTTTTGGAGGATATTTTGTTTTGTATATATAAATATGACTATGCTTTTACTTATGTATGATTTACAATATTATTGTTATTTTGTTTTGCCAACAACATTTACATTGGGCTAGCTGATTTATTTGTATATACTATAATTTAAAATATTGTTATATATTTATCAGGTGAAATATAAAAAAGGCCTTAAAATTATATGGAAAATTACACACTGGAAAATTAGCCACAAATGTGCTGGAGTTTAATTAGCCACAGAATTAGCTACTGATTTTAAAAATAACTAGCCACGGAATTAGTCACTGAATTAAAAAATAATTAGCCACGGAATAAAAAAAAAGAATTAGTCACGGAATTAGCCATTGAATAGAAAATAATTAGTCATGGAATTAGCCATTGATTTAAAAAATAATTAGCCATGGAAGTAGCCACTGAATTAAAACATAATTAGCCACGGAATTAGGCACTAAATTAAAAAAATATTAGCCACAGAATTAGCCACTGAATGAAAAACAATTAGCCACTGAATTTACAAATAATTAGCCACAGATTAAAAAAATAATTTTCCATGGAATTAGCCATAAAATTTAAAAATAATTAGCAACGGAATTAGCCATTGAATTTTTGTCACAGAATTAGCTACAGAATTCTTTGATCATAAGAATAGTATTTTAAGTTGAAATGACTGATTTTAGCCACGGATTACTTGAGTTTTTTGCAACGAATGTTTTCAGTGGCTAATTAATTAGACATGGAATTTCAAAATTCGTGGCTAAAAATTTAGCCACTAGGGTTTTTGTCACATCCGTGCTTCGGTGGCTAAAATATTTAGCTATGAAATTTCATGTTTCAGCCACCAAATCATTTTTTTCTAGCAGTGTTAACAAATATGATTTAAAGAAGAAATAATTAAAAATAAAAGAGATAATAAAGAGAATAGATGAGATAGATCACAATATGATGTATCCTTGTTTGATCACTACCATTTTGATTTGCTCCAGTCTCCCAACATAAAGGCTTAGAATTTTATACTATAATATGAAACAGTTATAAGGTTTCCTATTTATAGCTCGTGGACTACTTGTCCGATGTAAAGCCACCTCTCAACCTGTTTCCCAAATCTAACTAGATTACAAAAGCTTTAAGGTATCCCAGAGACCATTATCTCTCACCTTAAACTCAAACACTCTAGTCCAAGAGAACAAAAATAAAAAAGAGAATTACACCCGAATCTTATGACAGAGTAAGAACTTAGAAGAGAGCAAGAAAGAAGATCAACTCGTGTAAGAAAGTAGAGATTAATGATGTTTCTTTTTCTGAGCAATGGGTACTCAATAGAAACACTTTTCCCCCAAAAGGAAACAAAATATTCCTACTTGCCCAAATAAGACACCTGTCAAAAATAAGTCAAAGAGCTAAAAAAAAGGCCAGATTTGTCTATGTTGGTTCAAACCAAAACCATCATAGATGGTTTGAAACATTGTTTGAACCAACTAGGAAATTTTTGGCCCAAAATACTTTCCTCAACCTAGTGCACGCATTTTTTGTCTTTGCAGAAAACTTTTTGATGATTAGTTATTTTCATTTTGCTCACTTCATGGTTCTTAAACCATCTTAACAAAATTAGACAGACTAATTGAGGCCCAAACATAGATTAGAACACTTTGAAGCACAACTGGTCCTTAAAAGACTTAAAGCTCCATGCATAGACTTCACTTCATAGGATGCATCCCAGATTAATTTCCTTTTGCATAAGCTCAACCATGCCTTAGATTCATTTTGTCTTAAGTTCTGTTTGATTTTTATCCTTTAGTTTTGTTTAGTTTATCATTATCAAAATATCTTCCTACACACAGAAATTATAATTTCCCCCGCCAAAGGTCTTTAAGGTCTATTTCGATACAAACCTTAGTGAAACTTTTATGCTCACCACGCAATGTGTTGGTGTTCACTTTAACTTGTCTCCCCACTACAGATGCAATGGCCATAAGAATGTATTCATCATAGAAAGTCAACCTTATCCCAGGAAACTGAATCTAGACCATCGCACATTCAACTAAAGCATTTGAAGCAATAAAATCTAGGCTCTAAGCACTGACGCCCAGATAATGACCATGAACCATCCAAGGTCCACCTTCAACCACCTTTTCCTTATCCACGTCCTAACCAAACAACATTATAAAAAACCCATTATCAATGGCTAGTAAATAAAAACTCCTGGAAAGATTTCATTGTTGTTTTAAGTCATCACATATAAGAGGAAACCCTAGGGTTTTCCCTAATAACTTAATAACCAAGGCCTCCTTTCACTACTTACACAAGTCAAAAAATTCCTTATCATTAATATGAATAGCTGGAAACAGTCAATTCTTGCCTTCCTGTTCAACCCTAACCAATTTGTTCTCCATCAGTTCTTTGTGTTGAGATCATGAGGATTTATACATCTTCCCCAACAACTTATCCTTAAAGGATACAATCGTACGAGTTGCATCAAGTGATTCTTTAAGGAATGGAATCTTCAGTGAATCCATCGCATCATCATTATGCAAGAAAGCATGTCCTCTTCATCCATTATCTTCATTCACAATTTAATTCTTTGTTCTTCATTGGTATAACTTCAATCAATTATTATATTTTTAATAAGTTATAATTCAATGACCAAATTGATAATTATGACTATGTATATGACCTAGATTGTCTATGTTAATTTTTACTAAAAGTGAACAATAGACATTTAACCAAACGATCGTTATTTACATATATTTTTGAACATGTGTGTAAAGTTAGTTCTCTTATACATGAATGAGATATTAAATTATTTCATATTTATCTAAAATTTTAGTATCTTACAAATGTGATCGTTTAAACGAAAAAATAAAAATGGAGGTTGTTTCCAAATCTTAATTGATATGAATCTTCATGAACTATGATCTATGATATAAACTTTGATCAATGGTGAATTTTGGAGCAAAAATCTATGCATTAAAACATTGGTAAACTATGTAACAATTGATTTATATTTTTTTACATAACCAATTGGTCAAAGTTAATTAGAATATATGTGTACAAATTATAGTAATGTAGCTGTACCCTTCAAGTACTAAGTAACCTGCAAACAAAACCACACATAATTATCTTATATTATATTTGACCAATTTTAGTCCAATACTATAAAAATGAAAAAGAGATTAAAATATTGCAAAAATAAAAATAATTGAGGTAATCATTGACATTCGCTCCCTTATTTTAAACCTAAATTAGTCTTTTTATGTTATTTTAACAATTGAGTCAAGTTTGTTCCTCTATCTATCCCTCTTAAGTTGACAAAGTTAGTCTACGTGACTCTTATGTGATCCTGATGGAATTCCTATGTGACACTAATACTATAAAAACACAATGAAGGGCAAAACTAGGTGACATTAGTGAAAGATAAGGGATCAATTTGATTAAATGGAAAATAAAAATCAAATCAAATCCCACTCTAAAAATCAGGAATAAAAAGTCTCATGAGAAAAATATAAAAGAAAATAGAGGGAAACTAAAAACTCTGTAAACCTTTTTTAGTAAACTTTCATGTTACTTTTTAAGAGTGCATAAGTTTAACATTTTAGTTAATGGCTAAATTTTTTTAAAAAAAAGCCTTGTTATTTTTTAATTGTTTTATTTTATTTTTAATATAAAATAAAAATAAATAAAAATAAAAATAAAAATAATTGAAATGTTTTACTTGACATAAAATTTGGCTAATACATATATTACTCTCTCTTTTTTCTTTCTACAATTAATACTGACGTACGAAAAGCGATATTGAAATTTTATTTTTATATCTTCCTTTTAGTATTTATTCATACATTTATTCTTTATCTCTTGCCTATGGAATAAACTATAAAGTGCTTTCATAATAAATAAATAAAACTATAAAGTGCAAATGTATGCAATTTCAGGCTGGTAATGGCTGTACTAAGAAACATATATACGATGGAACATTTTAATTTTTATTTATGCATTTTTATATTTATCAGAATGACTTATAAAATCCAATATTGCAGCATAAATGGCGATTCTGCTGGGAGAAGATGAATAACTTGGGCACCAAGCAGCATAAAATCTGTAAGGACATCAAACATTATAGAAACGTCTTTATTAGAAAATGAATAACCTTAAATATTCATCATTTTATTCACCATTTCCGTTACCAAAGAAAGAATAACTTGTGCGTGTGGCTTTCGTTTGCTTCACATACCCACCTATTACCTGTCTTTAATTGCTTGCGTTGCGTCTCATACCAACGCCGGTAGAAATCTCTTATTTACTTTGAGCACATTCAAATTCACAAAAATAAATAAATAATATTAGAATGTGCTTGAGAAAAAAGGAAACATTATTTGCTAATTAAAACTATGTCATATTTTAACTTCATTTTTAAAAACTGTCAATGAATTTGATTGACCAAAAGGTGCCTTAATAAAATTTATCTAAAAAACGTAGAAAAATAGGCTTAAGAGTAAATTTAACACCTAACAAATTTTGGATTTTGGTACGATCCCTAGAATAATTTTTTCCAGTTTAAGACCTCTGTAATAATTTTTTATTAGTATTAAACGTTTGTCGTTAACAGATTCTGTTAAATGTTGAGATGTAAGAGTTGAAGGTGTCATTTGACTCACACCTGATATGTGAGTCATTAATCATCACGCTGACTTAGATAAAACTATTAATTAATTAATATTAAATAAAAATTAAAAAAACTGTTAAATTATTGTCAACAATTTATTTGTTTAAAAGAGAACAAAAATAAGACAATATTATTCTCAGCGGTTATTATATCAAACTGCTGACAATAATCACACTACTATAGACAATAGTTGAGTACTGTGGGAGGAATACATTCTCTCCCAATGTTGACAGTGAGGCTCTAACACATTTTATTATCCCGTGGGACACAATGACACACTACATCTGCAAAACATGAGAAAGAAAACAAAAATAGAAATTTTGAAGTTACTCTCATAGCGATAGCACTACAAAGAAACTGCTTGAAAATGATACATCAAGATAACTAGAAACTCTTCCACTTCTGTTTCTACCAAACTAAAACATTGGACTTGAAAGAACAAAAAGATAGAGGCCGAGAAGGACTTGAAAGAAGGAAATACAAAAATGATTGAGCCAATTAAGAAAGTGGGTACCAGCATAGGTAAAGAAGTCCATCTTGTCAATATGCTAAATTGCAAGCATCGTTGCAAAAATGTCAAGGTTCATGACTATTTGGCACATAAATTAACTGAATTTCATCCAGGATTAAAGGTGTTTAAATTCAATTGTTTGAAATGCCACTGTTTTTTGGAGCTGATTAATGATATAGACTGTCATTACCTCTTTGAGAACCCTTGCAGCCAACTCCTCTACAGTATCATTAGCAAGCACATGGACAACACACTGAGCAAGGATACGTCCTGTATCATAGTGTTCATCAACAAAATGAATTGTAGGACCTGAAAATCTAACCAATAAAACACTAACAAACAAAAATCCTTTGAATGGACAAGCATGGTAGAGAAAAACAAAAGCTTAAACAACAAAAAAAAAATATGGTTAATAGACAAAAAAAGGAAGTAACAGAAAGAGAAACCTTCAAGTGTGCAGCAGCCTTATCCTTATCGGTGAAAACACTGACGAACTCAGTGATGATGTTAGCTCCAGCTTCGTGCCATAGGATTCTTCAGGGTTCTTGAGGATCAACAAAACCTATAACAACAACCAAACACAACCAAGTCAACTGTTAAATACATGTCTCAAATTTGGTTAATGTGGTAGTTCTTGAGTAATTGAAATTGAATTTTGTTTCTTTACAATACCAATTCAATTTGGTTTTTACTTCTTTAGAATAGCAATTCAAATTGAATTCTACTTCTTCAAAATACAAATTCAATTTGAATTCTACTTCTTCAGAATACAAATTCAAATTGAATTTTACTTCTTCAAAATACAAATTCAATTTGAATTCTACTTCTTCAAATACAAATTCAAATTGAATTTTACTTCTTCACAAAACCAATTCAATTTGGTTTTGTCTTCTGTTTAAGGAAATATTATTATATTCCTTAGAATTGCCTATAAAAGGATTCAAGGTATCACATTTGCAATCATGGTCAAGTTCTCTCCTAGTGTAATCCTGATAGAATTTTTAGTAGCGAGTATATATTTTTTGTTTCACCTGAGAGAGTACTCTAGTCAGAAAATTTGAGAGATAATTTTATTTTTGTCCCTGTGACTTAGGGTTTTTGTTTCTTTGTTCTCTTTTCTTTTTGAGAACTTCTTGTACTCTCCTTCTTACATAGTGGAACTGTTTTGCTCGTGATCATCAGTGTTTCTTTTTCTCTAATTTTGGAGGTTTTCCACAAAAATATTATGTGTCTATTTTCTTGCCCTTTACTTGCTTCTCTTTATCTCTAATTCATTTGATCCAATGCTTCTGCAACACGCTGATTTTCTTAACAAGTGGTATCAGAGCTGCTTGTTCGATTGGAGGTTCAATATGTCTACCGTCACTAAATTTGACATTGAGAAGTTTGATGGCAAGATTAGTTTTTCTATTTGGTGTGTCCAAATGAAAGCTATTCTCACTCAAAATGGATTAAAGAAAACTTTTAGATGGCAAATCAAAAAGGCCGTCTACTATGACCGATGAGCAATGGGACGAGTTGGATGAAAAAGCGCTTTCAGCAATCCAACTTTGCTTGTCCAAGGAGGTTCTTCATGAAGTAGCCAACGAAACCACTACTGCGGCTTTGTGGTTGAAGTTGGAGACCCTATACATGACCAAAAGTCTCGCAAATAAGCTTCGTCTCAAAGAACGGTTATATACCATTCATATGGTTGAAGGTACTTCTATTCAATCTCATCGTAATGAGTTTAATTCTATTATTATGGATCTCGAAAATATTGATGTAAAAATTAATGATGAAGATAAAGCTGTTCTGTTGGTTGTGTCTCTACCTTCTACCTATAAACACTTTAAAGAAATTATGTTGTATGGTAACAACGATACCTTATCCTTTGAAGATGTTAAATCTAATTTATTGTCCAAAGAAAAGTTTGATCTTGAAATTCATTCTGAGAACAAGGGTTGTTTAAGTGTCAGGGGTAGAACTCAAGAAAAAAGGAGTACCAGTAATAAGAATAGCATATCCAAATCCAGAGGGCGTAAATCCAACAAAACTTGTCGCTATTGTAAGAAATATGGGCATGATATCTCTTATTGCTTTATCTTGAAAAAGAAACAAGAAAAGCATGAAAAAGATAAACAACCAGCTGAAGCTGCTAATGTTGAGAATGATTCTGATGGTGATGTTATGCTATCTGTTGTTTCTTCTGATAAGAGGAGCAAACATGAATAGATTCTTGATTCTGGATGTACTTTCCATATGTGTCCTTATAGGGACTTATTTACCACTCTTGAACCTATTGATAGTGGTGTTGTCTTGATGGGTAATGATACCCAATGCAAGGTTGCAGGAATAGGTACCATTCAGATCAAGTCTCATGATGGTATTGTCAGGACTCTTTCCAAAGTTCGTTTTGTTCCTGACTTGAAGTGGAATCTAATTTCTCTTGGCATCCTAGAATCTCTTGGGTGTAAATATTCAGCTGAAGGTGGAGTTCTAAAGGTATCAAAAGGTGCCCTTGTTCTATTAAAAGCTACCCGTGTTGGTAGTTTGTATATCTTGCAAGGATCTGTGGTGACAGGCTCAGCAACTATTTCATCTTCCATGCCTGATATTGATGTCACCAAATTATGGCACATGCGCCTGGGCCATATGAGTGAAAAAGGCATGCACCTTCTGAGCAAGCAAGGTCTTCTTGGTAATCAAGGCATCGGTAAGTTGGAGTTTTGTGAACACTATGTTTTTGGGAAGCAGAAAAGAGTTAGCTTCTCTACTGCAACTCACCGAACAAAAGGTATTCTTGATTACATTCATTCAGATCTTTGGGGACCTTCTAAAGTTCCTTCTTATGGAGAAAAACGTTATATGATGACTATTATTGATGATTATTCTCGTAAAGTCTGGGTCTACTTTCTAAGACATAAAAATGAAACTTTTCCCACTTTTAAGAAGTGGAAAACTCTTGTGGAAACTCAGACAGGGAAGAAAGTCAAGAAGCTCAGAACAGATAATGGATTGGAGTTCTGTGAAAGTGTCTTTAATGAGTTCTGCACAAATCATGGTATTTCTAGACATAAAACCATTCCAGGTAAACCCCAGCAGAATGGTGTTGCAGAACGTTTAAATAGAACTATCCTTGAGAGAGCTCGTTGTATGCTCTCAAATGCTGGGTTATGGCATCGACGTGAATTATAGGCAGAGGCAACATCTACTGCTTGCTACTTGATTAATCGCTCTCCACACTCTTCACTTGATTTTAAAATTCCAGAAGAAATTTGGTCAGGTAATCCTGTTAATTATTCTAATTTAAGAATCTTTGGATGTGCTGCATATGCACATGTTAATAATGGCAAATTAGCTCCAAGAGCTATTAAGTGCATATTTCTTGGTTATGCATCTGAGTCTAAAGGATATCGTCTATGGTGTTCTGATCCTAAGTCATGAAAGTTAATGCTCAGTAGAGATGTGACTTTTAATGAGGATGCATTATTATCTTCTGGAAAACAATCTTTTATTTCTTCTTCTAGTACTAATAATCTGCAAGGTACTAGCGAGAAGGTGGAGTTAGAATTAAAATCTGCTAATGTTGATGTCTTATCTTCCTCTACCAATGAGTCTAGCATTGATGATCATGGTGATGATCGTACCACTTCTCCTATTCAGCCACAGGAAGAGGATTATTCTATTGCTCGAGACAGACCAAGGAGACAAATTAAAAGGCCAGTCAGATACACTGTTGATGATAATCTGACTGCTTATGCATTGTCTATTGCACAAGAGATAAATGATGCTGTAGAGCCTACCAGCTATTTTGAAGTTGTTTCTTGTACGGATTCTTCAAAATGGCTTCTAGCTATGAATGAAGAAATTGAAAGTATTCGTAAGAATAATACATGGAGTTTGACAGAACTCCCTAAAGGCAAACGACCGCTTCGATGTAAATGGATTTACAAGAAGAAAGATGGCATTCTCGGGGTTGAAGATCCTAGATGCAAGGCAAGATTAGTCGTCAAAGGCTTTTATCAAAAAGAAGGTATTGACTTTAATGAGATTTTCTCACCAGTTGTTCGTCATACCTCCATCCGTATCTTTCTTGCTTTTGTTGCTTTATTTGATCTGGAATTGGAGCAACTTGATGTTAAAATAGCTTTTCTACACGGAGAACTGGAAGAAGAAATCTATATGGATCAACCTAAGGGATTTATTGTTCCTGGTAAAGAGCATCTTGTTTGTCGTTTGACAAAATCTTTATATGGTCTCAAGCAAGCTCCTAGACAATGGTACAAAAGGTTTGCCTCCTTTATGATTGGGCAAGGATATTCAAGGAGTCAATATGATGACTGTATTTATTTCCAACAATTTCCTGATGGAACTTTCATTTACTTGTTACTTTATGTTGATGATATGTTGATTGCATCATGTAACAAGTCTCTGATCAGGAAGTTAAAAGCTCAACTCAATAATGAGTTTGAGATGAAGGAATTAGGTGCAGCTAAGAAAATTCTTGGCATGGAGATTCACAAGGATCGTCAAGCTGGTAAATTGTTCTTATCTCAACAGAAATATATTGAGAGATTGCTTGACAGATTTAATATGAAAAACTGTAAACCTGTTTCTACTCTACTCGCTGCACATTTCAAGTTATCTTCAGACCTATGCCTACAAAATAAAGAAAAAATAGAGCGTATGTCACATGTTCCTTATGCTAGTGCAGTTGGCAGTTTAATGTATGTTATGGTATGCACTAGACCAGATTAGCATATGCTGTCAGCATGGTGAGTCGATACATGCATAATCCTAGAAAGGATCATTGGAATGCTGTGAAATGGATTTTTCGGTATCTAAAAGGTACTTCTAATATTGGCTTGGTATTTGACAGAAGCAAAGCTACAACTAATGGTGTTGCAGGTTTTGTTGATTCAGATTATGGTGGTGATCTTGATAGAAGAAGATCTCTTTCTGGTTACATCTTCACTCTTTGTAACTCTGCTATCAGTTGGAAAGCTTCTCTTCAATCTATTGCTGCATTATCCACAACTGAAGCAGAATATATTTCAGTCACAAAGGGTGTGAAAGAGGCTCTTTGGATTCGTGGTTTGGTCAATGAACTTGGTCTTACACAAGATATTCTTACTGTGTTTTGTGATAGTCAAAGTGCTATTCATTTGACTAAGAATAGTCGTTATCACGACAAGACCAAACACATTGATGTAAAGCATCACTTTATCTGAGACATTGTTACAATTGGTGAAATTATGGTGCAGAAGATTCATACTTCTGATAATCCAGCAGATATGCTTACTAAGCCACTTCCTAATACTAAGTTCCAACATTGGTTGGACTTGGTTGGTCTACACAACACTTGAATGCCCCTTTGGGCTTTATTCTACAATCAGCAATTTAGCAAATTTGATCCAAGGTGGAGATTGTTAAATACATGTCTCAAATTTGGTTAATGTGGTACTTCATTTATCTTGAGTAATTCAAATTGAATTTTGTTTCTTCACAATACTAATTCAATTTGGTTTTTACTTCTTTAGAATAGCAATTCAAATTGAATTCTACTTCTTCAAAATACAAATTCAATTTGAATTCTACTTCTTCAGAATACAAATTCAAATTGAATTCTACTTCTTCAGAATACAAATTCAATTTGAATTCTACTTCTTCAAAATACAAATTCAATTTGAATTCTACTTCTTCAAATACAAATTCAAATTGAATTTTACTTCTTCACAAAACCAATTCAATTTGGTTTTGTCTTCTGTTTAAGGAAATATTATTATATTCCTTAGAATTGCCTATAAAAGGATTCAAGGTACCACATTTGCAATCATGGTCAAGTTCTCTCCTAGTGTAATCCTGATAGAATTTTTAGTAGCGAGTATATATTTTTTGTTTCAGCTGAGAGAGTACTCTAGTCAGAAAATTTGAGAGATAATTTTATTTTTGTCCCTGTGACTTATAGGGTTATTGTCTCTTTGTTCTCTTTTCTTTTTGAGAACTTCTTATACTCTTCTTCTTACATAGTGGAACTGTTTTGCTCATGATCATCAGTGTTTCTTTTTCTCTAGTTTTGGAGGTTTTCCACGAAAATATTATGTGTCTATTTTCTTGCCCTTTACTTGCTTCTCTTTATTTCTAATTGATTTGATCTAGTGCTTCTACAACACGCTGATTTCTTAACATCAACAAATAAAACCAATTAGAAATCAGATCTAAGATATTTTTGTAAAGTCAGATCTGAGAAAGAAAGAAGGTACCATGTAATCGGTGGAAATGAAATGTCTCTCTGCCGATGAAAATGAAAATGAAAAATCCACCAAACGATGCAATAAATTAGGAAAAAGAGAGGGAGAGAGATAGAAGATTGAGAAATGGCTTAAGAATGTTGTGAAAATATTTGAAGGAATGAAAAAGTGAGAGAGAAAGGTGCACCTTTAAAGAGCTTTGAAATTGAAGAAGACCTTTAGAGGAATGAGCGAAACACAAGGAAAGGCACACAATGGAGTATTGAGGAGCGGGGGAAGAAGAAATAAGGGAATAGTTTAACAGTGGAACCTCATCATCTTGAGAATTCATCGTGAGAGATTTAGAAGAGACTGAATTTAGGGCTTCGGAGAAAGAAAGAGAGGGAAAAGATAGAATTTGTTGGAAGAAGATGAAAAAAGTAAACTTTATTTTGAAAGAAAGATTCGCACTCAAGTTGTTTAATTTTTTAGTTAATCTTAATTAAGCGTACTTAATCTTAATTAATTATCAATTTCATCCTATTCAACATTAAAAAATCTGACTCACATCACATGCTACGTATGAGCCTAATGACACCTTCAACTCTTACACCTTAGCACTTAACAGAATCTGTTAACGGTAAATGTTTAATACTAATAAAAAAATTATTATAAAGGTCTTAAACTGAAAAAAATTATTCCAGGTTAAATTTACCCTTAAACCTAGAAAAATAATTACCATTGGTAGGTGGCTTCTATTACACGTTAATTACGGCATGTTTTGATATTAGACTTCTTGCCGGTTTAGTTATCAATTATAAAAATAAAATTTTGAAAACATAATTATTTAATAATTAATGTTAATTTTTTATATTGTTTAAAATTATCAATAAATTAAAAAATTACATTTAATCAATTTCAAGAACCAAACAACTCCTGTGGTTTAACGGATTCAACTTAAAATAAAAAATATCAATTTTATTCTACGGAGCTGAAAGCTTGGAATGGAGTTCTGAACACCTTACAAACAAATCTTTACTCTAGTTTCATGTAAACTCCGTGTGAAATACAACTAAAGCTATATATTATCTACCATTCTTTTGTTAAAAAAATCATGTATGTATAGTGTATTTAATGATTAAAATGTAAATAAATCTTAAATCAACTTTATTAAAACTCATTATTCAGTACACTTTCTAATTTTTAATTGAGAAAATAAACTTTCTCTAAACAAGTTTTAATAAAGACAACTTTTAGAAAAAAAATCATGAAAGATATCCATTTTATAGATAATATAAAAAATTAATAAGATTAATTAACTTTTAATTAACATGATTTAGTTATGTTAATTATATTCAAATTTAAAACAAATGTTCATTATCATGTGTCAACATGTGATAGCTACCTAACATTTTTTTAAAAAAAAGAGAAGTCAAATCATCCTTATTTTATTCTTTAAACCACCCATCGCATCCTCTTTCGTATTCATTGTGTTGCACTACCACTATCACATTATCACTTAACGCAACACACCTACCACATAACACAAAAACAAGAAACTACAAACAAAGAAATTACCACAACAGAACCACCATGCCCATCATACCATCAATATATATTATGAATAATCTAGAAAAAATCTTAAAATTCAAAATTTCAATGCATAAATTGTCATCATTGTTACAACAATTCTAAGCATTCTTCCAAACCCTAATACCATAAGGGATTTCCTAGATTACAAAAATTGAGTGTGAAAACTATGTAAAAATGAAAAAAAAGGATTGGTGAATATAATGGAGGGAAACTGTTTTGTGGAATTGAAAATTGAAAAGTTAAGAGTAGCACAAGAATCAAATTTTTTGTGTGGCACGATCAACGTTTTGAACCCCATGGGAACAAGAATGATGATTGAATCTAACTTCATATGTCACTCACACGACTAAAAGATCATGATTAGAAGGGCAGCAAAGAGAACTTAACATAGAGGAAGATGATCACTTGCACGCTTGAAAGTGACAATGATGAAAAATTAGTGATGACGGAAGGAAGAGAAGATGTAAAGACATAGAGGAAGATAAATGTTGACGATAAAAGGAAAAGAAATGGTGAGGGCAACGATGCCATTTTTGTTTTCGCTTTTGTTTTCACTTCCGTTCTCCAGAGGTGAGTGATAGTGTTTTAGGGTAAAGAGGAAGACGATGTCTGGAGGCAAGGGAATGACAACATGTTTGTTCTCGCTTCCATTCACTTATGTTTTCCTTTCTGTTCTATAGGGATGGGTAATGATTAAAGGTGATGAGGAAGGCATTATTTCTATGATGTTGTTAGAAGGGATTAGGTTTTGTTAAGAGAAAGAAATAAGAGTTGGGAGAGGGAGAAGAGGTGTTAGGGTTAAGGTTGGTGTTGAATTTAATTAATTATTTTAAAAAAATCAATACATGTGGTGATGTTATTAACTTTAAAATATTAATATTAAACCACATGCCTTATAGGGACTCTGAAAGAGAGAGTTTTTGCTCCAGGCAATAGGGTTCCTGTAACATCCCAATTTTTAACTGTTGGCTAATTTTTATTAATCAAATAGTTAATTGGGAATGTTAAATTAATTTTTAGAATTTATCTAAGTAGGTTTTGAGTAACTTGGAGTTACCAGATCAATTTTATAAATTAACTGGAAGAGTCAAATTACCAAATTTCGCTTTTGAGTCGTGGACTTAGTTACTCATTTCAATTTCCTCACTTTCGTACCACTCTCACACGTACAGAAAAAAGAAAATTGGTAAATTCACTTCTTTCATCTCCCTCACACCCGCGAGCACTACCTCCCTTTATTCCTTCATCTTCTTTAATTTTATCCATGCAAAAGCAAGCTTAGCTTCACTTTTCCTCTTCTCTCTTCACGTGGGTACAAGGAGCAAGGGCTAAAGGGTTTTCCAGTGCAGTTGTAAGGTGAGAAGGTCATGAGCCCATTTTCAGTTTTAGCTTATTTTTTAAATTTAAGCCCTAATTTCTTCTATTTCATGCTTTTAGTGAGCTTTGGAACCATTATCAAGTTATGGGCAACATTAGGTGGCTAAGGTTATTCGATTCTTCCATTGTTGATAAGCTTTGGAATGACCCATTTTTGGTTTTGGTCCCGTTTCATGAATTTAAGCTTTAATTGCTTCATCCTCATGACTATAGATTGTTTCAGAACTAATTTCAAAGAGTTAAAAACATCAAAACTTTGTAACCTAGCTTTTAGAACCCGTCGACGATGCTCAATAAGTCATAATCTCCTAAACCTTCTCGTGTTGTTAAATTGATGATGTTTACAATGTTTTGGGTTTCTGACAAGTTGGAAAATAGTTAAATCATATGAGTTTAGTAATCGGTTGATTTATCAATTGCTTGGATTGTAGGTTCGTACCAGAATTAAGTTGGAACACGATAGGGGAATTTTGGTTCCAGGTAGGGAGAGCATTATATTTTAAATGTATGAGTTATGAATGGATAAGAGTTACACTCTTATTTATATGTGATGATTATTTGATTGATATAGATGATGAAATTGAAGAATAATGATTGTATAATTGACTGAGTAGTATATTCCCCTTTCTTGATTAGTACTTGGTTGATGATCATGAAATTGGATGAATCTTTGTTCATATATTTGAATGATTGTCTTTGATAATTAATGATGCTAAATACATATATGAATTACCATTGGATTAGTATATGTATTGTGGCCGATAATGAAATTGATTGAATTGAGCAACTATGATGAATCATGGTATTGATGATGTTGATAAGCTTGGGATGACTTGATTAATAATGAGAATTGATTATAATTGATGGTTGTGCATAGCATTTGCATAAGGACGCACACAGGACTACAGAGAGCTTGTGATGCCGGCCCAGATGGAAGGGCGGCCTTTGGATAAGCACACACTCTATGGTGGTTTCTTCGGATTCCATAGACGTCTTTGAGTGGGACTCATCAAGGCCGGCTTGCAACACCATTGTTGATTTATCGTTGTCACTGAGAGTGACTAATATTGCAAGTGAGTGGTTTAGTATCTATAAAACATCGCAAAAGTTAAGAAAATTTTTATATACTACAGTATTAATTTCATCATTAGAGTCAGATCCATATGCATGAGCATTGGAGCTATAAGGCAGCCATTGTTGAGATTAAAAGTTATGGACAACTATTAGTGATGAATTGAACACTACAAGGCGGTTATGGATGTTTGACAGTGTGTGATTTGCATCTAGAATGTGGTAAGCATATGAATATATATTAAATAGTAATGTTTTATGATGATGAATTATGATGGATTGATAAATAAATAAAATGTGGTGATTATGATGTTGCTGGATTGAATTGTACTCAAAGTGGATAGATATTTGTATAATATAATAAATCTGGTTCTGTATTTGTCATTTAATATATATATGCTTACCCCCTAACCATTTTTCTTTTTGTGAACCTGGAATGAGGAAAAGAATGATGATTGACCATTGTAGAGGATGACATAATCCTTGAGAAGGATTGATACATATATGGTTGTATAGTTTTTAATACGTATAGCCTTGGTCAACTTTCTTTTGATGCTTTTGTATATTTTGCATAGAGGATTAGGTATCTGATAACCTCATTGGAGGCTTAGAATGGTTTTTGATACCTATACATAGATGCATATGAGTTATAATGATGGATTGAATTGATTATACCCAGGAATTGCATTATATGATGACATGTTATTGAATTTGTGTGATGGACAAGTTTTTCTAGATGGCATTAAGCCTAGAAGGTTATAATTGGTGAGTATATTGATGATGAATGTAATGTAACATTGAAATTAAATGATTTAGTGTGTGGAATTATGAGAATTATGCATAATTGAGGAACTGAATAAGCTAGATTTTAATATGTGAGGTTTTGGAACCTCTACATAGGTTTGATAGATCCTAAATGGTATTTAGAATGAGTGGGGATTGGTTTGGATCCAATTGGATAGGAATTGGGTGGTTTAGTTACTTGAAATGGCCTAAATGTAATTTTGCACATGTCTCTTCTATTTTTAGGAATTTTAGAGTGAGACTAGTGGCCACAGGTCATAATTAGTATGAAATAGTCTTTGTTAAAGTTTGATAACATTTAGAAGTCAAACAAACAAGATAAGACGTGTGGAAGTTAGCCAGGGGGCTAAATTACTACAAATCTTGGCTTAAGCAAGATTGAGCTTGCTTGAATGAAATTCTTAGTAAATTGGAGGATGGTCATGGAGAAATCTTGCTTGAGCGAGAATGATCTCGCTTTGCTTGAGCGAGATTCAGTAGTGGGTTATTGGAGAATTCTCACTCAAACGAGAACAATCTTACCTGAGCGAGGGAGGGAGAGAGAGAAAAATTTTACTTTTCTAGTGTTACAGTTCCACTAAAACCACCGAACCCCCTTACCCTTCGTTCAAAGGGAAGGTTCTAGGAGGAAAGATGCTGGAGAAACAAAAGCCAATGAATTGATTTCTAGAGGTCTAATGAAACTTGCTGTGGAAAATCGCTTGATGTCAAAATTCACCCTTGATGATATGGAGTATAACTGATTATGTCAACCTTGGTGAGACTGTCTTGTACTGAAGTTACTTGACAAGTCTGTGGGCTAATTGTTGATGAAAGAAAAGCTGAAGACTATTTTGTAGTTGTTTGGTGGCTATGATTTGATGGATATTGGTTATTGGTGGCGGGATTGTCTTGCCGTGAAGTTTGATTTACAAGAAGACAAGGAAAAAGCTGTCAATGAAGGTCTTTCTCTTATGTTAGATCATTATCTAATGGAGACATTGGTCCCCTGACTTCGTCGCCTCTTCGACAAAGATTGATAAGACTTCTATCTAAATAAGAATGTCAGGGTTGGGTCTTGAATACTCTGATGAAAGCATCCTCTTAACATTGGTTACTATAGTGGGAAATCCTATTAAGATTGATATGTGCGCACCCTTGATATGTCAAAGGGTAAATTTAAAAGGAGTTTGTGTAGAAATCAATCTTGACGAATTGGTTATAGGAAAATTCTAGTTCAGGGGAGTGGTAGGAAGTTGTTTATGAAGGGTTGCATTTGCTTTGTGCATGTTGTGATTGCTATGGTCATGTAGCTAGAAGTTGTGTGAAGAATAAGACACCACCTAAACCTTACACCAAGCGATGGCACCATAGCTTCTGTTCTGCATGAAATGTCACAACTATCCGCAAACCCTAATTTGGGTGACGCTCAATCATTCGATCCTACATTAAACGTTATTGATACAGAATTAAGGAACAAAATAAATGATGATTCTTCAATGTATGAAGAGTGGATTTTGGTTCAAAATTCGAGGAAACCACAGTCCACTACCTATTTAGAAACAGAAACATGCCACGCGTGGATTCTAACCCCTTTAAATCTTAGAATTTACGTATGGGTGTGCATAGCCGAGTGGTGTTCTCGTCAAGTGGGGCCCAAAATTTGGATAGTTTAAATGACAATAATCCAAGGAAGTTCGAGCAAAAGAGGATGCGTGGAAAGTCAATTTGTTCAAGGGTGCAACAAGTGGTGGCCAACAAGAATGACAACAATCCCAATGAGACAAGTGGCACCGCTAAGAAGCATGGTGTTTGGTCAATGGTGAATTTAAAACATGTGGATGGAGCTCATTACACTTTTGTGAATGATGACCAGATGGAGAGAGGTTGAACATGGCTGTTAGCATATAGGATTGTAGTACGAAGGTGGTGGAAGTTGACCCTCTGGTCAATGGTGAGTGTGATATGGATGAAACGGAGGATGATAGTGTCTTACACTCCTAATGTTTGGATGTGGGTTCTTTCTGTTATCATTGTTTCAATGAATAAAGAATCCTTTAATATTATTTCCTAAAATGTGCGTGGAGCTATCAATGCTCGAGGTCAAAGAAGGGTTAAGGGTATTATTCAATCATTTAGCCTAGATTTACTTTTTCTTTTGGAAACTCATTATTCTTTCAGAGTTGTTGAGGCGTTCTGCAGAAGTAATAGCTTTGAAGGTGTAGAGATAGTTAAGGTGTTTGGGTCTTGCTAGAATAAATTGTGGGTTTCACATAGAGGTTGTTGGTGTTTTTCATCAAGCAATGGCTTTTCAAATTGTATATGCATGGCAGTAGAAGTTGGGTTTGTTCTTCAATGTATGCAAGTCCTCAATATGCTAATTCATACTTTTATGGGATCATTTGTGATCTTTACGTTCCTCTTTGCATGATCCATGGATGCTTATTAGTGATTTAATGAAATTGTTTTGCAGTCTAAAGTTGACGCAGTAGCTTTAAATTATCAGAGAGCATTGCCTTTTATTAATTTGCTGAAAGATTGTGCTTTGGTTGATATGGGTTTTATAGGTAGTCAATTCACTTGGAGAAGAAAGCAAGTAGGGAGAGGGACTATCTAAAGATACTGGATAGGTCAATCTGTGATATATATTAGAGAGATGCTTTTTCAAAGGCTTATGTGGAACATCTTACCCATGAGCACTCAGATCACCCATGTCTTTTGGTCTGATGCCCTGGGTCTTTTGCTAATCTTGTTCAGTAGCCCTACTATTTTCAAGTGGCATGGGTCACTCATGAAGATTTTGAAGATGTTGTCAAGGAGAATTGGCAAGGTGTGGATAAAACTGTTCCGCAACATCTTAGAGATGTTGATGAAGGTTCCAAAACTTTTAATAATGAAGATTTTAGTGATATCCAGAGGAGGAAAATGAGGGTGGAGAGAAGGTTAGTCAGTGTCTAACAAGAGTTAAAGTAAAGGGAAACACATGACCTCATGTTTTTGGAATGAGATCTCCATAAATAGTATAATGACATTCTTTTTCAAGAAGAGCTTCTCTAGTTTCAGATCTCTAGGGAGTAGTGGGTGTGATTTGGAGGTAGAAATATAGTGTTTTTCTATACTCAAACCTTGATCTAGAGGTGGAGAAACAAAGTTGAGGGTTTTATCTATCTGATAGATCTTGGTGTTCAGATTAAGAGTGTCTCTAAAAGGAAATGATGGTATTTTACTATAACTTGTTTTTGATTGATTTATAGGTTGTTCCTAATGAGATCTATCAAGTTCAGACTCTTACTTTGTTTGAGGATAGAGTCATGTCTCTTCTTGCCCTAATGAATAAGCAGGAGGTTTGCAGAGCAATTACAAGCATGAAGTTCTTCAAGGCTCCTAGCCTAATGGTTTCAAGAGTTTTTTCTACAAACAATATTGGCCACATATTAGTTATGACATTTTCAACATGTTGAAAAGAGCTTTAGAATCTAGTATAGTTGATCTTGCTTTACTTGCTACTATACTTATGTTGGTCCCTAAATCTGATAGCCTTATTAGAATCAAGGATTATATTCCTATCATCCTTTGTAATGTGGCTTATAAAATTATTACAAAGGTCCTGGTAAGTAGGTTGATACCCTTTTTTATTTGAGTCGGTTGGCCTTTTGCAAGAAAGTTTTATACCTAGTAGAGGTTTATAGGATAATATTATTATTGCTCAGGAGATGATGCATACTGTAACATCCTAGGTTATTTTTACATTTATTTTTATTTAAACAATTACCCTTTACGATAAATTCTCCCTTATCTTGAAAATTAATCGATATTTAGGGAAAAACAATTTAATTTGAACACAACGGATGAGAGAAAGGAAAATCAGGGCGTCTCGCTTGAGCGAGGCCCCTACTCGTCTAAGCGAGATTCCGGACTCTCACTTAGACGAGGTGCTATTCGTTGAACTAACACCTTTCGCACATCGGATTATACAAAACATACGACCGAACTCCCAAAACTTCGCTCTAACAAATGGTCTTGTGAACCCAAGGAGTTACCATAGCTACCATGAAAACATATGCACATAACAGTAATATATTTTCGAAATATATTTTTCATTCGATCCGATCTGTATTAAACACAACTAATAATTGTAATACAAAGTTTTTATACACACATAAGACTCTATAAAGAGTCACTCAAATTCATTTGGACCCTGGCACCGTTCTCCCCCTTGGCGCGGCTCCATGGCTCCTTCCCCCTCCCTGTCTCTGGTTACTAAAAAAAAATATGCAAGGGTGAGTGTTTGGCATAATAATTAATATAGAACGGAATTTAACACTATACATGCACATTGATACATACACATCAAGCATCACCCGTAAATATACATACTAAAACATGGAGTATTTCATGCAGTAACTGTATTAAACCAACTACGCAATTCCATCACATTCCTCACGTCCATCGCATTCATTACATACATCACATTCGTTACATGCATCATGATCATAACTGACTCTCATATAATCTGACTCCTAGTATCCGGATACTAAAGGATTGGCCTTCAGCTGGGGGTCCTACTTGACACCCCGTGAACCCTGCTTGGTTCACCGAGTCCTGCTTGACTCTCCACCTCGACCACTGGGTCCTACTTGACCACTGGGTAGCTCAACTGGGCACAAAAACCACGGGAGCCGGAAATGAGGGGCTATCATATACCGTCGGCCATCCCATACCACATAATCATTCAACAGTTTACCTTTCTCACCATAATATCAATTTCTCATCACTCGGGTAGCCTGCTTGCTAACCCGACGTCACATAACACTGATCATTTCACATTAGATTCACAAGATCATACATGATAAACTCATCCACATCCGATCATCCACAGATTAATAAACTCAGTCACACATGCACAGCATAAACACACAATTACGTTTAACAACATTTTCCTTAGTCTGTTTACGTTACCTCAAAGACCTGAATAAGAAGTGAGTCTTATTCTAATTAATTATAACCCGAACACCCCCCCTTTACTTTGGTTCCACGCTTCGATGATCTGCTCTCTGTGCCGATTCCTTTCTCTGAGCACCGGTTCTGCAATCTCAACTCCTTCACTCAGTCTTCCGTTGCTTAGCCTACTACCTACGGATCATGAAGTACAGCTTCATCACTTCAACATCCTTAGTTCATGGACAACATTTGGGCTCACACTCACAGAGGAGTGGAGAACAGCCACGAATATAGCCATGCATGGCTCTTAACGGCCAAAGAATAAAAGAAATAAGGGAATTACAATTGGATTGGATCAGTAGACTCACCTTGAAGTCTCGATCACAGGAATGGGGTTAAATTGAAGTTCAGACACCAATGGAGTCTCTCTCCAGTGCATGCAGATCAGCGTTAAGAGAGAAGAGTAAAACGAAAGAGGAGGAATAGACCAACAGCAAGGTAACTTGTAAAATAATGAAGAGGGAAAGAAGAGAATTTCCTTATATGTATATATAGCTCATTTTATTTGTATTCTTACTAAATCTAATCAATTTTTCACTATTTTAAACTATTGTATAGTTATCAAATCAATTACACGTGTTTATTCCCTCAACGTTTAAGTATTCACAATCCTCTAATACTCCGCAAGAGTATGGGCCCGATATAAATATCGGCCCCCGACATCCCAACTTAGTATTTATACCTCGGAAATCCGAGCTACAACCCGAGAGATCGGATACCTCATCCGTGCTCCCTCATGGTTACGTATATCCGTTGTTTCAGTCATTATAAGGTTAATCCGGTCTATGACCCCGTGTGAGACGCTCTCCTCACAACGGTTCAGACCACACCACCTGACTCTGTCCGCTCTTCTCCTACACTCCCGATCTTTAACTCCGCCTGCTCGCTTCAGATACCGATCTCGACACCAGCTTTCTAGTCTTTGGTTCGAACAGAATAAATATTAAATAAAACTTCAAAAATATTTACTAACATTTCCCATTTCTTATAATTCTCATTAAAACATCAGGGATGTTACATCCACCCCCCCTAAAAGGAGATTTCATCCCCGAAATCAGTGTTCCGGTTGAAAAAGATGAGGGTACATTCGTCTCATATCGGATTCTAACTCCCAAGTGTAGTTTATCCAATGTAAATTCTGCCACTTCACCTTTACCAGCGGTACCTCCTTGTTCCTTAACCGTTTGGTTTGATGCTCTTCAATGCCGATTGGTACTGCCTCCACCGTCAAGTTTTCCTTCACTTCAATGGAGTCACTTGGTACAATCATGGTATCACACGGAATGTAGGCTCGAAGTTGCGACATGTGGAACACGTTGTGAATATTAGTCAATGATTGGGGAAGATCCAATCGATAAGCGACTTCGCCAATCCGTTCTAGTATTTGGTATGGTCCAATGTACTTCGGATTAAGCTTTTGGCTCTTCAAAATTCGACCTACACCCTTAGTTGGTGAAATCCTTAGGAACACCCAATCACCCACTTGGAATTCAAAAGGTCTATGCCTATTGTCATAATAGCTCTTTTGCCGATCTTGAGCAATTTTTATCTTCTCTCGGATTAAAGTGATTTGCTCATTCATCTCTTGAATCATCTCAGGCCCCAGATGAAGGGCATCGCCATTCTCATTCCAACATAATGGAGTACGACATTTCCGACCATAAAGGGCTTCGTATGGAGCCATCCCAATGCTGTTGTGGTAACTGTTATTATATGCAAATTCCACCAAGGGCAAGTATTTCTCCCATGATCCGCCCTGTTCCAATACACATGCCCTTAACATATCTTCAAGAGTCTGTATAGTCCGTTCTGATTGGCCATCGGTCTGGGGATGGTAAGCTGAACTAAATTTGAGCTCGGTACCCAATTGTTGTTGCAAACTCTCCCAAAACCTTGAAGTGAATCGGGGATCCCGATCGGAGATAATGCTTGAGGGCACACCATGCAGTCGTACGACCTCAGCAACGTACAACTTAGCTAATCGGTCTAACGACCACTTTATATTTATTGCCAGGAAATGCGCACTTTTGGTTAGTCGATCTACAATCACCCAAATCGTGTTGTATCCGGTTTGAGTGCGGGGTAGTCCGGACACGAAGTCCATGGTGATACCTTCCCACTTCCAGATCGGAATATCTGGAGGTCGAAGCAAACCTGGAGGTCGTTGATGCTCAACCTTGCACTTCTGGCATATCACACAGGATTTCACATACTCGATTATTGCCTTCTTCATGTTTGGCCACCAAAATTCCTTTCTTAAGTCATGATACATTTTGGTTACTCCCGGATGTATACTCAGAGAGCTCTTGTGTGCTTCTGATAACACCGCCTGCCTGAAATCTCCATGTGCAGGCACTACCACTCGGTTCCTGAATCTCCATATACCATCGTCACCCCTACTTATCTCCATATTTTTGCCTTGGTTCTGAGTATCAATTAGCTTCAGTAACTCTTTATCGTCTTTCTGTGCAGCTACCATTGACTCCAGAAATTCGTTGGAAATCTTTAACATTCCGATTATCATTCGATTTGGTGCGTTCATAACAACTCCAACATTCATATCTCTAAAACTTTCCAGCAATTCCTGTTCTCTACCCATTAGGTAAGCCACATGCAGTACCTTCCTGCTTAGCGCATCTGCCACAACATTCGCTTTGCCCGGGTGATACTTCAAATCAAAATCATAATCCTTCAAATACTCTACCCATCTCCTCTGTCTCATATTTAACTCCCTTTGATCAAATAAATACTTTAGACTCTTGTGATCACTGAATACTACAAAGCGAGCTCCATACAAATAATGACGCCAAATCTTCAGCGCGTACACTACTGCTGCAAGTTCCAGATCGTGAGTCGGGTAATTCTCCTCATGTGGCCTCAATTACCTCGAAGCATAAGCAATTGCCCGATCAGCTTGCATCAACACACACCCCAATCCAAATTTGGATGCATCACAATATACTTCAAATTCCTGTGTTACATCGGGCAGTGCAAGCACAGGGGCAGTAGTTAAACATCGCTTAAGAGTTTGGAAGCTTAATTCACACTTCTCCGACCACACGAAGGGGTTTCCTTTCCTTGTTAACCGAGTCAGAGGGAGTGCTATCCGAGAGAATCCCTCAATGAAACGTCGATAGTATCCAGCTAATCCGAGAAAACTCCTGATTTCAGTTATTGATCTCGGCCTCTCCCAAGCCATAACCGCCTCAATTTTTGTCGGATCAACTGAGATTCCCTCTTGAGAAATTATATGCCCCAAGAATTGTACACTACTCCTCCAGAAATCACACTTAGATAGTTTAGCGTACAACTTCTTCTCACGAAGTACTTGTAAAACAAGTCGAAGATGTTGAGCATGCTCCTCGTCCGACCTCGAATATACCAAAATATCATCAATGAATACCACCACAAACTGGCCCAAGTACGGTTGAAAAGTCCGATTCATATAATCCATAAAAATGGCAGGAGCGTTTGTTACTCCAAAGGGCATTACTACGTACTCGAAGTGCCCATAACGAGTCCGAAATGCTGTCTTTGGGATATCCTCCGACCTCACTCGGATTTGGTGGTATCCCGACCTCAAGTCAATCTTAGAGAACACAGCGGCGCCTCGCAACTGGTCCAGTAAATCATCAATCCGGGGTAGTGGATATTTATTTTTGATGGTCAGTTTGTTCAGCTGTCGGTAACCAATGCACATTCGCATACTACCGTCCTTCTTCTTTACCAATAACACCGGAGCGCCCCAGGGTGAGGCACTAGGTCGGATAAAACCCTTTTCTAGTAATTCGTTTACTTGTTTCTTCACTTCGGTTAATTCCACCGAAGATATTCTATATGGCGCTCGGGACACAGGTTCTGCCCCGGGAATCAAGTCAATAGAGAAATCAATCTCTCGACTGGGAGGTAGCTCCGGAATTTCTTCCGGAAAAACGTCAGGGAATTCACAAACAATCGGAATATCACTTAGCAGGAGGTTATGCTGACCCTCCGAAGCAAATAAAACAACATACGTGGTTAAGACATCGCTCACCCCGTTCTTCACGTCAAGTTCCTGGGAGAAAACAATATTCTTCCGATAACAGTCGACCAACACATGATTAGCAGCAAGCCAATCAAGACCTAGAATAACGTCTAAGTCCTTCAAGGGCATACAAATAAAATTTACTCGAAAAGTACGGGCTTCTATTTGCATCGGCAGTTCCCTACACACTGTAGTTGCACGGAAAGTAGAACCAGTTGGAGTGGAAACAATAAGAGCGTTCTCCATTAAACTGATTGGCAGACCAAGCCGTCGCACACAACTTTCCGAAATAAAGGAATGGGTGGCACCTGAATCATAAATCACATCAACCAGATAACCACAGATGAGGCACTTACCCTGTACCAGATTGTCATTCCTCGTAGCCTCTGAAGCATCAAATGCGAATACACGCCCAGTCATGGCGTTCTGGGCATCATTAGATTGGGCGTCATATCTTCCCGCTTGTGGGTTCCCTCTACCAGCTCCATTCCGACCTCCTCTCGTGAAGTTGGAACCCCGAGTCCCAGAAGAGTTAGTTCGGTTATCCGTCCTGCCCTGCTGCTGCCTCTGAGGGCAATCGGGCCTGAGGTGCCCTGGTCGTCCGCACTGGAAGCACACAATCTGATTAGCTTGGCAATGTTTGGCAATGTGTCCTTCCTGACCACAATTGTAGCATGTACGATTCCCAGGGAGATTACCCGATCGACCAGTGGAACCTCGGCCAGAGGAGGATGAGGAGGTAGCAGAAGACTTGCCGCCCCGAAAGAATTGACCCATCCTCTTGAAGCTGAATCCTTTTGCCTTCAATGGCTTTTTATCTCTTGGCTGGGACATCCTTTGCAACTGCACTTCTTCAGTCAGTCTTGCTTTGTTCACCAAGGTCGGATAGTCCCTAATCTCCATCGGTACGATTACACTACGGAGCTCAATCCGTAGTCCAGCTTCGTATTTGGCGCACTTGCTACCTTCAGTCCCTTCTAACGAGAAAGGGTGGTAAAAATCACACAGCTCATCAAACTTGCTGGTGTACTCAGCTACAGACATCCGGTCTTGCTCCAACTTCAGGAATTCCATTTCTTTCCGGATTTTGTAGTTGTCTTGGAAGTATTTAACAAGGAACCTCCTTCGAAAATTCGCCCATACCAACGGCTCATTAGCTGCGTTTATCTGCACCTTCATACGGGACCACCATACTCTAGCCTCGTCTTTTAGTTGGTAAGTAGCAAATAAAACCTTTTGCTCTTCAGAGCACTCAAAATATTCAAAAACCTGCTCGATATCCCTAATCCAGATATATGCCCCATCGTAGTCGTGTCCCCCTTTGTAAGTTGGAGGATTCCTTTTCAGGAATTTATCCAGAGTGGGACCGGACTCGGTCCTACTCATCAGCTGAGTAAATCTAGAGAAGAAATCATCTCTTCCCCCAGAACTAGTCTCTCCGGCCATTTAGTAATTCTACAATAAGCAAACACATCACCATTAATAACCAAGATCAGTCAGGGGATCATAAATTTACCTTATATTTATAGAATACTACACCAGTGGAGTGCCAAGGGAACGGTGCCAGACCACACCCAATCTCAACACAACAAAATACAATTAACTTTTAGAAAACTATCACAATCACTAGATCGGCCCACACACCGGCTCTAGAAAGAACCGCTCTGATACCAAGTGTAACATCCTAGGTTATTTTTACATTTATTTTTATTTAAACAATTACCCTTTACGATAAATTCTCCCTTATCTTGAAAATTAATCGATATTTAGGGAAAAACAATTTAATTTGAACACAACGGATGAGAGAAAGGGAAATCAGGGCGTCTCGCTTGAGCGAGGCCCCTACTCGTCTAAGCGAGATTCCGGACTCTCACTTAGACGAGGTGCTATTCGTTGAACTAACACCTTTCGCACATCGGATTATACAAAACATACGACCGAACTCCCAAAACTTCGCTCTAACAAATGGTCTTGTGAACCCAAGGAGTTACCATAGCTACCATGAAAACATATGCACATAACAGTAATATATTTTCGAAATATATTTTTCATTCGATCCGATCTGTATTAAACACAACTAATAATTGTAATACAAAGTTTTTATACACACATAAGACTCTATAAAGAGTCACTCAAATTCATTTGGACCCTGGCACCGTTCTCCCCCTTGGCGCGGCTCCATGGCTCCTTCCCCCTCCCTGTCTCTGGTTACTAAAAAAAAATATGCAAGGGTGAGTGTTTGGCATAATAATTAATATAGAACGGAATTTAACACTATACATGCACATTGATACATACACATCAAGCATCACCCGTAAATATACATACTAAAACATGGAGTATTTCATGCAGTAACTGTATTAAACCAACTACGCAATTCCATCACATTCCTCACGTCCATCGCATTCATTACATACATCACATTCGTTACATGCATCATGATCATAACTGACTCTCATATAATCTGACTCCTAGTATCCGGATACTAAAGGATTGGCCTTCAGCTGGGGGTCCTACTTGACACCCCGTGAACCCTGCTTGGTTCACCGAGTCCTGCTTGACTCTCCACCTCGACCACTGGGTCCTACTTGACCACTGGGTAGCTCAACTGGGCACAAAAACCACGGGAGCCGGAAATGAGGGGCTATCATATACCGTCGGCCATCCCATACCACATAATCATTCAACAGTTTACCTTTCTCACCATAATATCAATTTCTCATCACTCGGGTAGCCTGCTTGCTAACCCGACGTCACATAACACTGATCATTTCACATTAGATTCACAAGATCATACATGATAAACTCATCCACATCCGATCATCCACAGATTAATAAACTCAGTCACACATGCACAGCATAAACACACAATTACGTTTAACAACATTTTCCTTAGTCTGTTTACGTTACCTCAAAGACCTTAATAAGAAGTGAGTCCTATTCTAATTAATTATAACCCGAACACCCCCTTACTTTGGTTCCACGCTTCGATGATCTGCTCTCTGTGCCGATTCCTTTCTCTGAGCACCGGTTCTGCAATCTCAACTCCTTCACTCAGTCTTCCGTTGCTTAGCCTACTACGTACGGATCATGAAGTACAGCTTCATCACTTCAACGTCCTTAGTTCATGAACAACATTTGGGCTCACACTCACAGAGGAGTGGAGAACAGCCACGAATATAGCCATGCATGGCTCTTAACGGCCAAAGAATAAAAGAAATAAGGGAATTACAATTGGATTGGATCAGTAGACTCACCTTGAAGTCTCGATCACAGGAATGGGGTTAAATTGAAGTTCAGACACCAATGGAGTCTCTCTCCAGTGCATGCAGATCAGCGTTAAGAGAGAAGAGTAAAACGAAAGAGGAGGAATAGACCAACAGCAAGGTAACTTGTAAAATAATGAAGAGGGAAAGAAGAGAATTTCCTTATATATATATAGCTTATGGGCAAGATCGTCTTTTCCTTTATTTTATTTGTATTCTTACTAAATCTAATCAATTTTTCACTATTTTAAACTATTGCATAGTTGTCAAATCAATTACACGTGTTTATTCCCTCAACGTTTAAGTATTCATAATCCTCTAATACTCCGCAAGAGTATGGGCCCGATATAAATATCGGCCCCCGACATCCCAACTTAGTATTTATACCTCGGAAATCCGAGCTACAACCCGAGAGATCGGATACCTCATCCGTGCTCCCTTCATGGTTACGTATATCCGTTGTTTCAGTCATTATGAGGTTAATCCGGTCTATGACCCCGTGTGAGGCGCTCTCCTCACAACGGTTCAGACCACACCACCTGACTCTGTCCGCTCTTCTCCTACACTCCCGATCTTTAACTCCGCCTGCTCGCTTCAGATACCGATCTCAACACCGGTTTTCTAGTCTTTGGTTCGGACAGAATAAATATTAAATAAAACTTCAAAAATATTTACTAACATTTCCCGTTTCTTATAATTCTCATTAAAACATCAGGGATGTTACACATACAATTATGAAAAATAAGTCTAAAAGAGGGTATGCGATGGTTACAATTGATCTTGAGAAGGTGTATGATAGATTGAGTTAGGATTTTCTAGAAACTACTCTTTATGATTTGGGATTCCAAATAGGATTGTGAGTCTTATCATGTAGGGTGTTTGCTATCTTAGATTATCTTTATGTTGGAATGGCTCTTAATTACCTCATATTGTACCTTTAAGAGGACTCAGGGGGAGATCCCTTCTCTCCTTGCCTTTTTGTGTTATGCATAGAAAAATTATTTGTTTTTATTTAGAAAGTGGTGAAGGAAGGTGGGTGGTCTCCTATTCCATCCTCTAGAAAAGGCCCATCCATTTTGCATCTTTTCTTTGTAGATGATGTACTTCTTTTTGTAAGGCCAATAAGGAGAAAATAAGAAACATTTCAATGATTTTGGAGAAGTTTAGCTAAGCATCTAGTCTAAAGGTGAATCTGGATAAATCTAGAATGATCTATTTGAAAGTGGTGCCCACTTCTTTGGCTGCTCTTTATTGGTATTCAAAGATTTAGTAGCTTGGGTAAATATTTAGGGGTACCTCTTGTTGGAGGGAGACCTGGTGATAAGTGCATTATGTACCTTATTTAGGGCCCTTAGTTTTTAGATGAGTTTCACATTTCTTAACCCCTAATTCCATGTATAATAGCTTATTTTCCAACTTATACACTTAATATGATATTCTGTATAGAGTCTTGAGATTTCAAGTCTATCTAAAAGTGGAAAAGACATAACATTAAATTAGGAAGAAGCTTAAATGATCCATGACAAGTTTAGAAGCACTAAAAGAGCCAAAATGTAATGGTCATGAAGAAGTAAAGCACCACAGTCGTGGTTCTTGCCACTGCTTAGCGTATTGTGTCAATTTCATCCTGTTGCCTCCAGAGAGAACCATGGCCACCACGGTTATGATTCTTGGTCTGCTAGGTTTTAGGCTTTTGTTTTCTGATATAAGAAAAACTACACAAGATGGGGAAAGGGGACTCGAGTTCAAAGGATTTTGAGAGACAATAGCATTACAATAGAGGGAGATTGAAGACCATTATAAGGATTAAAGATTTGGGTGATTTCATGAAGGCAAATTCACTCAAGATCAAGGTTCTTATGTGTAATCCTTGTTTTCCTAGGCTTTTTTCTTTACTCTTCTTATGTTGCATGGGATTTTTTTTATATTATGTATAACTAATATAGTCTTGTTAGGGTAAAAGGGATTGAAGGAACATGTTATGATGTAATTGAATTTTTTATATATATATGATTTTGTTTCTTATTCAATTTGTATAGCGCTTATGCACCTTTGATTTAGAAATAAACTTAGGCATATCATAGATTTAGATAATATATAAACTGAAAAGTTGAATTTAATCAGAATTGATACAAATTGAACCTAGAGTTAGGTTACGAAAGTAATTCTAATTCTTGGAGGACTCATAAAAAGGGAACCTTTAAAAATCTTAAAGGACTTAACTTTTGAATTGAATGTCGTTCTTCACAATTTAGGTACTATTAAAATTTTATTAAATATGATTAAATATTAAAATTTTGTTGTTGTTTTATAATAAGATAAAACTTATTTAATATTAGTTTATGATAATATTTTTAATGTATTATTCACAATGAAAATGTAAAGTAATAGAAACCTTAGAGAACTTCCCTAGAAAAAATAGGTTTGTATTACTCTCAGAATATAACACTTGAATTACAAAAAGGGAGCTCAAGCCTAAGCCTTTTATACAATGAGTAAAAAGGAAAAAAAAAAGAGAATCTTTCACGTGAAGATAACTGTATCCTTTGAAGATTAAGGGGATCCTGATTATCCTTGATTCTTACCTAAAAAAGAAATAAAAAGGGTAGCGTAGGCTCCTTCTCAATCCGTGGAACATATATTAAGTTGTTATTATATATATAATATTAATTTATATTATTTAATACTAAAATAATATTATATTTAGTATATTATATATTATTTTTTTCTTTATTATATATTTTTAAATATTAATAAGTAGGCATTACAATTTACAACTATTTCTATTGTGAATATGACTATTTGTAAAGTTTAATGGATATAGATAGAATATTACCTGGACCGTCCGTTTAAAGTTATACTTGTTACAGCGGATTCTTATTGTTTATGAAATTATACCGAACTCCCAAATTCATTTGAATTTATTATAAGCACACCTTATTACAAGTCCCAATAAGTTTCCCTGTCAATGTTTTAGACACAACTAAATTCTTGTCTGCATTGTCATGGTATAGATTTTTGTAGATAAGATTTCTTTGGGAACAACGGACACATCAAACTTGAATCTCTCAAATGGATAACAAATTTGCATAATCATGATATAATAACTAATTCACAATATATGGTTGAGGGTAGAACGTTAGGTGTGAAAAATGCTAACACAATGAAAGGTGACTAACATTCTTGTATAAATATTTAACTTTTTATGTGGAAAAAATCCAGTTGATTTGAATTAAAATATTTTATAGACTCATTCCATTTCAAATCAATGGTGAATAATTCTTACTTCTTCAACATGATAAAAATGTTAAAACGAATTATGTTTGCTTTATAGTGGTCCAGTGATAAACAAAATGAACTTTATATTCATGAAAGAAAGGGGAATAAATGTTCTGATACAAGTCCAAGTCCAAACACAAGCCCATGTTTGAGACACAAACAACATTATTCTTCGACTAAAAAAAAAAACATTATTATTCTATACAATGTGATGTGTCTTTTACAAAGCAGCCATGGCATGATTCTCCCTCAAGTCAAGAACCTTTCCAACAAGTTACCAAAGAAGAAGCTAGTTTTGGCCCACCCTTTGTTCTCTGGTTCTTTGGAATTGCTTGGTACTCTCTTCACATCAACCATCATTGTCTTACCTATTTCTTTACGAAGTGCTTCAACAGTTTTCATGTCCACTGGGTTCCCTGATGCATCCCTTACATAAAAGACATTCAGTGCTTGCTCCCCTCTTGTTGATACACCTGCCCTACAAACTGTCAACCCATTCTCTCTTAGAATCCTTGTTACTTCTGACAACAACCCCACTCTATCCTTTGCACACAGCTCAAGGCTCACACCCTGTGTCCATAACCCAGAGAATTAATACAACAGTAAGACTTAAGATGTTATCTATTTCTTGAAAGAAAGAAAAACACCACCATTCAAATCTGAAAGTTACCTCGCTTATTCTTCTTCTAATAGCAGCTTCAATGCATTTGATCACTCTTTCTTTTTCTCCTTCAGTGTCGAGCGTGCATCCATCCATGTGACGAATAAAGTATTCCTAAGAGTAACATCAACTCTTTAGTTTCATATTTCTCAATCAGTCTCAAAACTTCTAACTTTTGCAAATTAATCGAATCAGTTATTACTATGATCCAAATACTCTTTATAAAACTTGAAACAACCAATTTATGAGTTAATGTTTACATTGGTTTACATCTGTTATTTTTTAATATAATACAATATTAGAAATTCACCAGTTTAAATGTTGAACACGCAGATGTTTAATTTGACAAACTTTATCTTAGAACTGACTGTTTAGAAGTAGATGGTATTAAGATAAAAACTTAAAACAATCCTTAACCTTAATTTATTAGCTAGGTTTTTGGATTCAGCTATAAAAAAAATCAAATTGAAACAACTTTACACATGTATGGGTTCAATAAATATAATAAATAAAACCAAATTGGGAACAAGTACTTTTCACGGATCAAGATATTCATCTTTTAGATAAAACATGAGGCACAAATCTACCAGAAATTTCATGTCTCAATACATAAAATTTTCTAAAGAAAACAGACTAATTCCTTACAAACAACTAAGAATGATAAATGAACTAACATTGAGAGTGAAGTAGAGTGTAATATACCTGGGATGCATAAGGGCCTTCTGATGAGACTGTGGCATGGAAAACAACATATTGCATATCAGTAAGAGTGCAAACAATGTCAAACATGAGTTTTGCCCGATCTTTGCACCTAACACTAACCACTGAGTAGCCTTTTTCCTCACAACGGTCTACTGTGATTTTTGGCTTTAAAGAGGGAGCAGAATCAGCATCTGTTGTTACTCCAGAATTTTCATAATCACGATCTGCAAACAACATTTGGTGGAGCCGCCTGTCCATATGTGTGAAACCCATAGAAAAACTGGTCCTAGCAATTTTCTCACCATCCTCACATCCACGCAAGATGTTGTTGAGCTGTTCCTCCATTAGAGATAATCTGTTTGGATCATCCACGGCTCGGTTTGTGGTGTCGTTGACATACAGGACGCACGCTATTCGCTGGTTATGAGTCCAAACTTCAGCTGCAACAACATTAAAATGCAGGTTGGCAAGGACAGCTGAGATTTCAGACAAGAGACCGGGGCGGTCTCTGCCAATTAGCTCAACTGCTGTATGATCACCAACAGAATGCACTCCAACACGTTTGCTTGGCCAATTTTTCACCCCTTCTGTGCTCTGGCTCTTTGGTCCTAGAGCCTATTGTAAGAAAAACTGTTAACAAGTAGCTCTTAGTGTTTGATATGTGTCATAACAGTGGTTCTATACTGCTATGCAGCTAAGGAAATGGTAGGGTGGGTTGGGAGTAAAGCCTCAAATTAGTCATTGGTCAGTTCAATTCAATCTCTGACTTTCAAATTAATCAATTTAGTTTTTAACTTATAAAAAAAATGAATCATTTTAGTCCCTAGGAAAAGAATAGAATGATTGTTTTTTATAAATTTAAAGACTAGAGTAATTGATTTTAAAGTTAGGGAGTAAACTGATTGATGCTTACAAATTTAAAGACCACTTTATAGGTTTACTCGTGAACTGGTGGCTATTAGTAAAGTAATTCTTGATTTCATTGTAATTGTCCAAGTACTTGGTGAGTTTACAATTTCGCTCCAAAATTAAACAAGGGCACTAGCCTTATTCTTATCTAGTTTCATGTTTCATATTTCATATTAATAGCAATTTATACTTCATGCATAGGTTTTGGTGAAATTAAAAAAAATGAATGGGAACATGCCTGGTTTCTTTACTTTTGAGACAGATAAAACTTATTCTTCAAACATTTCTCCCTTGGAAAAGTTTATTTGCAAACATTGAAAGGGTTGTGAAACTTCAATCTTTTACCAATAATTTTTAAGTCTTTGGCAAGGTGGTTAGATAGTTACCAACTTATCATATCTTAATATAAGAAGATATCAGATAAATAAGTTAGAGAAAGAACATGTATACCTTTTCAATGAAGTCGACGGTTTTGCTATCTGTTATCTTTTTTCCTTGCTGGTCCGTGACATGAAATACTGCATATCAAGAGGTGAACAAGTTAGCTGCTTGAATACTTGATTCAGGTAGCAAAGAGATGAAAGAAACAAACAAACAAAAAAAACTTTATATTCTCATGGATATATTCTCATAGTCCAAAGAAAATTATAATGGTAGAGATACATAGTAGCAACCATTTGATTTCAAGAAAACGTTTTTTAATTATAAAATTGACCTTTTGTTTTTTGTTATAAAAAATTTATTCAGGAAGTACTTAAAATAACTTTATTCTATTTTCATTATTTTATCTACAAAATTTGAAAAGCAAAATATTCGATGACAATTTTGTAAATAGAAAAAATTAAAAATAAATAGTATTTTCTAAAACTAAACGGTCCGAAATAAAAGTTCAATCTCTAGTTACGAGTTTTTAATTAGGCTAATAATAAGAATGGACAGGACAAGTGTGTTGTTAATGCATTTCGAATGAAAGTTCAATCTATCATAAACATACCATCCATAAACCACCCTCCATCAGAAGATATGTAAGCTTTGGTAATTATGAAGTCAAGGTCTGTCAAGATTTGCACAACTTCCAGCAGAATTCCAGGTTTGTTGACACTATCAACCTGCAATTTTATAAGGGGATAATAAAATTTAATTAGTGGAGGATAATATTAGTTTCATATTACATCCACTAATTTCTAAATAAATTGACAAAATTTAGAATTGTTTTAATCTGTTTAAGAAGCTTTCACTTTAAATTTGTAACTATTTCTCTTCGGTCTTTATACACACAATAGTAGAAAAAATTGTTAAACGTTCCATCTCAAAATTAATTAACAATGGTTGAAGTAGTCTAACAAATATTTAAATCATACGAAAATATTATAAAACATGCCATATGAGACTTCCAATAGAAATATTTAAAAAAAAAAATGGTTTCTGCAAGGCTGCAGATGAGACAAACCACATGCTACCCTGAAAGTGGTATCATTATGTATCATCCGGTGGTTTAGTCATGATCCTAAAGTAAAATCAAGTTTGACTGAAGTTTTGACTTTATGTTGAAATAACTGACTAATGAAATCTCATTTGACCTGTAATTTGAAAATATATAAAAAACAAAGGTCTAGTTTCAAGAAACTTAAAAAATCACTTAAGCTGCGAAGCTCAATGGCCAAATCACAGCCTACAATGAGGTGACGGAAAAAAAGTCATAATTTGTTTTGTTGAGAAATTATACCTTGATCAGTGTACAATTATGGCAACTAGCGTTGTCCACAGAGACCCTGTGAAATGTAAATAGATTTCAACATCAACAAGGCATCATTAATTTATCGGTTTTAGCCCAAGGTTAAGCATGAAAATCAACTATAAAATTTATTTTATTATGATTGTGATTGATTAGTGATCTGATCCCTTTCCTGTATTAAGTTTTACTAAAGCAGACTAAAATAGCGAACCTTGGGGGGTTCATTCTATTGCTGAAGTTCTCATACTCGGGATCAAAATATGGCCAACAAACTGTAGCCATTTAGCCAACTTCTCTAGTCAATAAGGTGCTTCTGTCTTTCCTGCATGAACATGAAAATAAAATCTGAAACTGGTTAGAATAATAAACAGCACTATTAATCTCTTGTCAATTTGTCGGTTATTAACATATTACTTGGATTTATTAGTTTTTTAGGTCCACAGCCTCTATGAGCCTATTACTATGAAACTAATCTCTTATTTTAAATTTCAGTGCATGAAGAGACAGAGGATTGACAACGAAATTGGATTTTATCATACTGAGTACTAGATGGTTTATTTTAATATCACATTCATAGTCATAATTTACCTCAATCCCTAGCCCCTAGTTAGTGTATAGTTTTGTTCTTGTAGAGTGATGAAATATAACATAATACTCAGGATAAATGTTGACACAGCAGTAACAGAAGATTCGAGTGTAATAAGGTGGTCTATAAGCACAGTTTGCATAAGGTAAGCGTTATTTAACTTAGGGCCCGTTTGGATATCAAGTTGGGTTGGTCAAACCTTCCTACGGTCAAACGGAGTTTTAACTATTTTGAACGGCGTGAAGGATCAATATCAACTCTTAAATTTCTCCATTTCCCCAACTTCGTTTCCTTTAAAACCAAACGGACCCTTATTAGCATACTAGCACGTATGAACTGAAATTCCTCTTTAATCTCTCATTTCTGTTTTACATGCAAGGAAGCAAGTGATAAACACAAGCAAATTATTAAGATGTCGTATATTCTTGATACGGCTTGCGGTAGTTCTCTTCTCTTAAATAAACTTTTGTGATGAATTAGGTTATATGAGACGGTACGAATTTTCTAATTCAAATAGACAATGCTTCAAGGACCCTTCAAGCGTTCCTCCTTAGTACAGAATCGTAGATGCTTCTTCTTTTGACCTTTGAACAAGATGTTAAGAATAAGGTAAATGTTGAGTGTTCCATGTGCAGTGGATTTAGCTAAAGCCGAGAGAGGGGACAAGAATAAAGAGTTAACAAGATGGCCTAGAGAATCACGGAATCAGTAAAAGGAGACAATCTTTTATATTTTTTTGCAAAAGGGAAGAGTTTATTACTACAAAACTCAGGCATATAATTGAAACCATTTCTATGTGACATAAGGATTTGATTCCAATTCCAACCCGAATACTAAATTTTTTCTTTTACCTTTTGTTGAATTCAGTCGACAATCAGGAAAATTTTATGGAACATTTTTTTTTTCTTGAACAATGTTTTTGAGAGTGTTGAGAAGAGGGGAGTTATTGTAGGTGGGATGAGAAAATTGGTTTCCCTGAGTAGGAAGTAGTTGGGCCTGGGGCAAGATTGGAGAATATCATGCAAAGTTACAAGTTGGGCAATACTCGAGTGTCCCAACTACTTTTCAAACATAGATAGAACATAGAAGAATGCAAACCACATGATGCTTAGCCTTTCAAATATAAAAGCCAAGCAACATCAAAATTAATAGTGAAAATTTTAAAATGGTTTTTATTAAATATGAAAGAGTTAAGTTTAATAATAATTAAAAAGGGCGTGTAATGGAGCACTCAAACCACAAACTTCTAAATCAACTCCTAAATCAATCTCCTGTACCCACTAATTCATTTAAGCATATTTTACTCGAGGAAACAGAACTTTAACCAGAAGACACTTGGTGGGCTTGCAGTGGCTTTTTTATTATTATTATTATTAACAACAACGGATATATTTTCTAAACAAAAAACAATCTTTTTTTTAACTTAGTTATTGTTAAAAGTTTTCGTTTCTTCTATGTATTTAGTAGAAATCTAACTTAAAAGTTTCTTTCACCATCTCAGCCTTCCTTATCAAGTCACACCCAATTAGTGCTTGCAGTAGCTTTGCAGTGGTATTGTATCTTTCTTTCTTTCTTTTTCGTTTCGTAGCACAGTGGTCTTGTATCTAATTAACTATAGACTAGGAACAGGAATAATAGCTTTTCTTTAATTACATTTATAAACCTTAAAATTTAATCAAACTGTAATCAATACTTGAAAAACAGCACCCATTTTTCCAAATTTTCAAACCCATGCATAAAGAATTAGAGAAAATGCGTATTTAAAGAAAGGATACACGATATCATGTTATACAAAATAAGGAAGATTTATACATGGTGAAAAATTAAAAAGTATGACTAAACTTATAAACCAGTCCTTGAAATTATATAAGTCAAATTTTTAGTCATGGAATTTTAAAATTTTAAAATTATGAAAAGTTATTCATTTTAATTATTTTTACTTTATTTTTTATTGTTGTTTTATCACAAAACAAAATATTAGTTATATACAAATTGAATATTTTAAAATTTCCTAATTTTATTTCTAATTGCAAAATTATCACACTATTTTATATTTTTAATATTTCCTATATAAACTTTAAAAATCAAAACAAGTGACACAGTGACATGACAATACGAGATAGCATGCGAGTACGAGGTAAAAAATACAATAGAAAACGTTCTCAGAAACAACACGATCCATTATTTACCAAAGTAATATCGAGTGAAATTTGATTACAATGATAAATGTGGGTAGAATTTAACCTAATTCTTTTTCACTTGAGTTTGGAAATAGAATAACACTATTATATTGTCAACTATGATGAACACACACCGTAACTAGAACCGCACTATCTGAATGGAAATTTCAACCTGCATGATTTTCACTAGAGACAGAGAAGAGAAGATAAGGGAGAGTTCTCCCACTTGCCACTTGGTCACCAAAACAAAACACCTTTTTCTTCTCCATTTCACATACACAAATTATTATTAAAAAAAAACAAAGAAAAACTCAGAGTTCTTGACAATGAAAATGCTCAAGTCAAAACAAAACCCATCGCAAGGGTCATCAGAGGAAGAGAATTATTCAGTTATATGTAAAGTGTTTGTATAGCTAAGTCAACTCAAATCAAAAACAACATAATTCAAATACATAATTAAGCAATTAGTTAAGGATACATACCTTAATTATTATTATTATTATTATTTGTTGGAAAAGGAGTTGTGACAATATTGGAACAGCAACTGGGAAATTTTCACATGATAGAGAGAGAGACAGAGAGAAAGAAACAAGAGGGCTTTAGGAGAAGAAACCTTTGTGTGTCTCTTCTCTGCTTTCGACGTTGGAATACCACTCAATTTAAATCTCTCTCTCTCTCTTTGCGCAAATAATAATAACTCGCCAAAGCAAATTGAAAGCCTTCAAAGTGACGTGGTGAGGTGCTGGGAACCCATTAAATATCAACAATTAAAAAAATACCCCATAATGTTGTATTTAGCAAAATGTTAATTAATGTCCTTAACAAGTTAGAGAATTAGAAATTGAAATAAATTTGTATCAATAATTTTGATGTTGATGTTGATTAATAAATTATTTTGATAAAATAATGTTGAAAGTACTCTTCAATATAGTGTTTCTACAATTTTTTATCATAGATTAAAATTTATTGAAGAGAGTGGTTTTTAGCATAGATTTAAATGTCAAAATTGGTGACTATGTTTGTAAGAGTAGGCTTGAAGTTTCTGAAAATGCATTGTCTGTATGTTTTGGTGTTTATATTTATGTTAAGAGGTCTCTCGGCCAGTAGTGGTATTAGAGCCTAAACGCTATCAAATTATTGTATTTCTTTTTCTTGAAGCGGGTGAATATGGTATAATAATACTTGTCGAGAGTGAGTAAGAAGATCTCTTCTAAAATGAATGAAGTAAACCTTATCCAAGCTCTGTAAATCTTTTTTCAAAAATCTCCCTTTCCATTCCTGAATCTTGCAAAAAGACCCTCTCAAACAAGATCGAAAACCTGATTGAATACACTTTTGTCCCTGAGGATACCCAAATAGAAAGTGTTGTTCCTCCCCTTCTGAATCCTTATAATGTTTTCAGAAGGCATAAATCCAGCTTTACATGGTCTGTAAGCTTATCTCCACTCCTAGACCCGGAATAAAAGAAGTGATACAGACTTCAAAGCTTGATTCTTCTCATCTTCATTCTACCCCTGCAGAGCAATATGTAGACCTATAAATAAATCCAAACCTAATAAAACTCTGGCAGAGAAAAGAATATGTTGCACTACATCTGGGTGTAATCCATTTGATCCTGGCACTCCATGGCAGAAAAGGTATACCGGTCACAGCTAGAGTCTCCCTTATAGACTCTACTTTCCATCACTACGAAGATGTGGTGATTGGTACGGTCCTCACAACACTAAATGCAGGAAGTGTGGTTCTAACCAAGTTTCCTAATTTTAATGTCCACTTGAAAGATCCGACTCTTCCACACAGGTTCCAAGTACAAGTCCAACTTGTAAGAGCCCCTCAAGACTCAGATGCTTTCAAAGCAACTCTGAATCACCAGATAATATTCAAAGTTCAAGATCATCTTTTTGATCTTCCTGTTGATTCAAAGATCTCTAAAAATACTTTAATGGTGATAGCAAATTCTAAAGAAAAGACTTTGTCTATCATTCAAGTGCCGAGACAGATTCCTAGAGAAGAGTTACTGAAACTAATTCTTATGGAATGGATCAGTGACTATGAAGCCCAAAAAAAGACAGTCAAGACCAATAGTCTCTATTGAATCATCATTCAAGAGACTCCCTGACGGCAAGGTCAAAACTATTTTCAAAAAAGAAGAAGAGCCCTCATCTTCAAAAAAATATAGTTTTTTCAACCATGATGATAACCTTAGGAGAACAGTAAAACAAAATTCCTGTTTACTCATTTTGAGCATATGGAACGCCCATTTATAGTGATAAGTTAAATGGTCACTTTATATGGGATGTAGCTCCTGAGATGTGTGATCCTTATTGTGACTGATGTATGAACTATGATAGCAGTGATAGTGATGACGATGATGATGAACCCAAAAGGAGAAAGAAAAAGAAGTCTCCCTGCAAATCTCCAAAGAAGCCTGAAAGGAGATTTGATCCAAACAACGAACCCTGGATTGGAATCAGGAAGAAGTACGAGCCTCTTCCTTTCTATGAAAAGGCCTTAAAAAGTCTCAGGAAGCACAAGTATTCTCCACCACCAGATGACTCATCTTTGGTCACATGGCTTCTACTAACAAAACCATCTCTAAAACCACTACCTGCATAGAGGTGTAAACCTGTTGATCCACCTCTTAAACAGGTAACCATACCACAAGCATGTATGATGTTTTCCTCTACTTTAGCTTCATACAATACAAATTTTCCTCTCTAGAAAGAAAAGTTGGTCCAGTCAAAAGAATTCAAACCAGACCCTTTGTGGTCCCTTCAGAGGTAAACATAGAAGGATCAACAAGATAAATCACCCAAGCTGAAGAAGTGATGAATTGGCAGACTAAAAACGTTGTAGCCTAAAATGAGTTCTTGCAAAATATGGGCAAAAAGATAGACAAGATTGCTGACTCTTTAGACAAGGAGATAAAGAACATGTCCACAAAATTGCAAGACCATTATTTTGAAATAAAATAAAAGATGGCTCAGCTTGAAGCGTAGGTACAAAAAATGAATGGAGAAAGGATCAATTCAACCTTTGTTGAGAAATAAAGAAAACTGAGAATGGTTAAAGCTCGATATGAAGAATTAAGAAGATATGTCACCTCTAAAAGTTCAAAACCTTCTCTCAAAGTAAGTTCTTTTGATCCAGATCCTTATTTCATTCCTCCCTCAAAAACCTTTACATCATATACCTCCCAAATCATACACAACCCTAGTCCTTTTACTCATCCAAATCTCATTCAAAGAAACTTTGATCCTATTAGGAAAAGAAAAGAACAATCTGTTCCTCTTCCCACAAAGGATAATAGAAAAGATTCTTTGTTAGAAGAATCTCCAGTGTAGATACCTAAGCTTTCTTTAATGGTTTCACATAGACCAATACCTCATGAAAAACCATTGATGTACTCCCAAAGTAAAGAAGATGAGTTCGAATCTACAGAAGGGGAAGATCAAACATTTTCTAAAGAAAATTGGCAGAACACTGAGCCAGACTCCACAGAAGCAGAAACCGTGTATGATAAGCATGCTGACATCACAAGAATCTTAATGGTCAGACAGAATGATACATCCACACCACCATTACAGTCTGGATCCCAGAGAAATAAACACTCTTATTTATAGTGGGTCTTCATTCTTCTTAATAGACGGGATCCCTCCTTCTCAGTGGAATAAAAAATTCCTCAAATTTAAAGCCTGGATAGATGCAAAAATCTTCCAGCATGAAGAACCTTACAAAGTAGTAGAGGAATTCTGTGCTAGAATGACTGGAGTACTTAAAGAATGGTATCAATCCATTGGTTTAGTGAACCAAGACCAGTTTCACAACCAGCCCATATCAGATGTAATCTATTTTCTTCAATTCCATTTCCTGTGAGATATATCAGTGAGAAAAAGAAGCAACAAAAGAGTATTTTGAGATGAAGTGTTGTTCACTAAAAAAGATTGATCTTGAAAGGTATTATCAAAGGATGTCTCAGAGATTCTATCAGTTAAATGGCTTCAATGACCCCAGTCTCAAAAATACGTATATGAGTTTTCTACCAGAAGAACTTTAAGAAGAAATATGGAGAACTCTGCAGGCTGCAAACAAGAATGTCACAGAAATGACCCTCAAAGAAATTCATCAAGTAGACATGGTGGCATTAGACAAAATTTACAATCAACAAAGTCTAATAGACAAGATGCTGAAAAATCAAAAAAAGTACAAAGGCATATTCAAAAAGAAGTATTTGAAAATAAAACGCGATAAGGAGAATTGCATTTACAAAAATTCAAAGCTTCATTCTACAAAGAAAGAAAAGAAAAATAAAGCCTTGTACAAAAAGAAGAAGTTCCAGTTCTTCAAGAAAAAACCATTCAGAGGAAAAAGCAAGGGCCAGAGATGCTTCATTTGTAAAAGGAAAGAACACTTCTCTAAAGATTGTTCAAAAAATAAAGAAAAATCAGTCAAACTATTGCAAACCCTAGAAATAAAAGAAGATGATGATGTTGAGTCTCTATATGAAGAACAAGGCTCTCTAAACAACAAAACTGCTTTCTCCATTGAAGAATTAAAGAGAAATCATCAAGTTCAGTAGACTCTAAAAGTTCAGCAGAACCAGAATGTAACACCCCACGCTTTTCAGGAATGAACGACTCGCCCCACAGACCAACACGAGACCTTTCCAATGTGCTTTTGTCCTCACTCACACATTTCCTGAGAACTTCCCAGGAGGTCACCCATCCCAGAAGAACTCCAAAGTTAAGTGATAGGCTACCGAAAAGGCTAATGCATTTGTTGGTATAGGTAGTACGAATTCATTTCTTTAAGCTATCCTCGACTGTATAGTCCCATACCTATACAGTCTTTGGATCCCTCTCGTTCTGGTATGTATTCGGTTCGTTCATGTGTCCTTCCCACTGGAAGCCTGCCAGGAGTCACTCCTTGTCCGTGCCTATGCACCGGCGATCACTCCACGCCCTCAAATGCCCGGGATGCCACATTCCCCGCTGGAAGCCTGCCAGGAGCCGCTCCTTGTCCGTGCCCATGCACCGGCGATCACTCCCCGCCCTCAACAGCGCTAGGATGTCACATGCCCACCAGCTTCCGCCTGGTTTATCCCCGAACCATACCGTACTAGGAGAGGCTAGGCTCTGATACCACTTCACATCCATCCTAAAACACACATAAGTGTATTCTACCTTTGGGTTTTGCATGAAAATGGTTTCTATTCCTAAAACCCATTCACAAGGCATTTCCTTAATCACATAGAAATTCAAAACCTAGAAACAAAGATTAGAGAATTTTACCTTACGCTCCGAGCTATCCCAAGCCCTAGTATGCACACAAAACGAAGAGAGAATAAGGAAATAGGTCATATCTTGTTTCCCGTTTTACAATGAACAGGATCTCAGTTTGGGCTTAATACTAACTTCAAAAATTCCACTAATATCCTTAATAGTCCTAACCAATGATATCTCAATCGGAGCTACTTGGTCCTAAACTCAGATTTCTAATCGGTTCTTATTTTAACTCTTATGGTCTAATAATACTTGACGGATTTTCTGTCGTAGCTCTTCTTCGAATTGTGTAAGATCGTTCCGCTGAAAGTTAGCTAATCCTTGGCTCTGCCTAGTAGAGTATGGGATAATTCTCGTTGTCTTATCGTCTCCACGATTTGAGTAAGAAGTTTCTCCAGGTCATGATCATTGTTTCAGTGAGTCATTAGGAAATTGTTGATGGAATATCAACAAAGAAGTTCTGGGTATATGTTATGTGGAGTATTCCACATAGGAGTGTTAGTCTTAGGTGTTTTATGGACTGTTTAATATTTCTATCAGAGTACGTGGAAACCTAATGGTCCACTCCCCAAGCTTAATGAATCGACTATGCTCTGATACCACCTTGTAACACCCTCTGTTAGATAAGACAAATCCTTTTGTAGGTTCATCCTATTTAACTGAGTGTGTTAACAGTTTTCAGAAAAAGTGAATATTTTTTTTTTAAAATAAATAAATGGCAGATCAGTGGAAGCAATAATGTATATATCACATAGTCATTCACAAACTGTAAGTAATTGTACTCTTAACAGAATGGGGCACGCAGGCACCCTTAGATATTATACAGTTATCCGGTGTCTGATTATTAATCATAAATATTCTATCCTTAATGATTGTTCTCAATGGGTTCAGCATATTGCTGATCTTCACATTCGGGTTCTTGAGTTTCTAATTCCTCTGAAAAATGGTCAACAGTAAGGGTGAGTATAACCCAAGACCCTGATTAGTTAATCCGGTGCGGACATAATCCAGTTAACATACAATGTCACATAGATCATACATTCACAATTATATCAATCAAGCACGTTATTATCACATAAATTATATTCATAATTATAGCAATCAAGCATGTTAAATCGTACAATTAGCATATTCACAATCATAACACTCAAACATATGGTCATGAAATGCATGAGTCACATTTATTATGATTTATCTTTATTTAAGTCTCATGATGCATGTGGGCCTAAGAAATTATTTCTTCTTCTCTGGAATATCACCATTCCAATTCTCTAGAGCGATCAGGGTCCGCCCAAGCTCTAGTACAAATGAACTCATTGGTTCTCATCATTGATTTATATATATATTTGAGACTTGGATCCCTACGATCATGGTCACACTCCGTCATTTAGTCAAAGTACACCAGAATTATTCGTCTCACCCGGCTATCAAGGCGCGACTCTGATGCCATTGGGTTGCCGTTCCAGTTGTACTCCCAAGATTCTTCTACTGAGATCGAACGTGAGTGTCCTTCACTGTACCAAGTGTATGCTCTAGAGGTTTTTCTTCTTCAAAAATATTTTTATGATGCGAAATGCATTTATCTTATCAATTGATCCCTTGGGTATCTTATGTATTTCCAGTCTCATCATATCATTTCCAAGTTCTTTGGATTCTATCAATTATTTAAACATTGTAAGTATATCTATTATATATAGTATTTTCCATAAGGAGTAACATAATTTATTCTTTATATAATTATGCATAATTAAAATGTTAACAAGGTTTATAACAAGAAAACTACTGATAATAATAATATTAAGATTAATAATAATTAGGATAATAATAGAATAAGGATAATAATAATAATTATAACTTCTCATTAATTTAAAAAGTATTAAGAAGTAATTTCTAAATGAAAATCCAAGCGAAAACCATTAAAAATAGAGTTTTCCGAGTGAAACAGGGGCAAATCCGAGTGAAATATGTATGATTCCGAGTGGAATCATACTTAGAAGGGTTCTCCAAACGTTCTGGTTAAAAATCCGAGTGAAATTGTACTGGAAAGGCTGTTTTCCGACTGAAACAGATCTGATCCCGAGTGGAAATAATTCTTTCGATTAAAACAAGTTATATCCGAGTGAAAATGTTGATATCCAAGCTTTCTGAGTAAAATAGGTGTAATACCGAGTGAAATAATTAAGATTTCGAGTGTAATAAGCACGATTTCAAATAAAATCAAGCTGAGAGGGTCTTCTAAGTAAAACAGTTCTAAATCCGAGTGAAATCAATCTGAAAGAGTTTCTTTAGTGAAGTTAAAATGCCTTCCGAGTGAAACATAATGAAGAAACAGTTTTCTGGGTGAAATTAATATAATTTTGAGTGAAATAAAATAGGAATCCGTGTGAAGTCAGTAGAAAAATGGTTCCCTGAGTAGCATTGTTTGTAAATCCGAGTGAAAATCATTCTGCTGACTGGAATACCTTCGAGTAAAGTAAATCCGAGAGAAATAATTCCTGATTCCGAGTGGAATCAGGTTGTTACAAGTTTTCTGAGTGAAATTGACTACTTATTCTGAGTGAAATTAAATTAAAAGGAATTCTCCGAGTGAAAATAACTGTTTGCTGAGTAAAATGAATTATTTTCCGAGTAAAATCACTGAACGGGTTTTCTGAGTGAGAATAAAATGATTTCTGAGTGAAATAAGGTGTTTTCCGAGTGAAATCAACTGGAAAGACGCTGTCCGAGTAAAAATAAATTAGGAAATATTCTCTAAGTGAAATAAGGTTGTTTACCGAGTTAAAATCACTGGAAAAGGTTTTCATGAGTTAAACTACTTAAATTCTGAGTGAAAATGAGTTCCTGAGTGAAATCAAGTATGATTCCGAGTGGAATCAGTATGAAAAGAGTTCTGTCTGAATGCAATAAAACAAATCTGAGTAAAATAATTGCTTGCTGAGTGAAATAAAGTGTTTGCCGAGTGAAATAAGACTGGGAAGCTACTGTCCGAGAGCAATAGAGTGTTTTCCGAGTGCAATATAATGTTTTCCGAGTGAAATCAACTGGAAAGATACTATCCGAGTATAAATAAGCAAAACCGAGTAAAATAAGTGTAAAACCGGTCGGATTATCATAAAACATAACCTGTTATCATATTTGTTTCACTGGAAATCACACGGTACCCATGATTCTTAGTATTTTCAGTCCAATATTTCACAATTCATCAATGATTATATACACTCGGTAACAGATATATATATACATACATGCATATACAGATACAACCTTAAAGCATTTAATTCATACACACTGAATCTGTCCTCCACTCGGTTTTCCCACAAGGCACCCAAGAATATACCCCCTTACCTCAATGAAGTTCCTGGAGGAGAAGAAAGAGGCTCCCTTCACTTGTCCTGCTTCGAATCCGAGTGAAACAGAGGGGATAGGAGTGGGAAAGAACTTGCTGGGAAAGAGAGTGATGAAGAGTGTTTGGGTCGTGTGTGTGGTGTGAGTTCTGAGGACCTTGAGCTCGTTTAAATAGGGAGGAAATGAGTGGGAAGACAAGTGGGAGACAGCTTTTCTGAGTGGGCTGTTAGTGGATCGCTAATGGAAGGGTCATTAATGATTAAACAAAGATATATGCTGAGTCAGTGTCCATTTCTGGTCGTCCACCATCCATAATGCGCACGATTGGATTTAAATATCATTAATAGACAAAATTGAAGTCAATACGCACTTCTGTCAGTGAATACCGAGTGAAATTACACTCGGTTAACACTTCTGTCAGTGAATTCCGACTGGAATTCCCACTTCCGAGTCAACAATTACAAGGCTCGCTTGAGCGTGGCTTGCTCGCTTGAGTGAATCAGCCAATCCTCACTCGGCATTCCCATGAAACCGACTCTTCTTTCCCATCATTCACTCGGTATTTCACCCCCACACCGACTCCTAATTTGCTTGGCCTTTCACTCAGTATTATATCTCAAATCCAGGTCATTTCTAATGGTTCTTACTCGGTTAAATCATTCCAAGCCTAGTCCTTTATTACTCGGTAATGTCCTTCAAAAACTGACTCCCTCGCATTCTTTTCCTATGTTTCTTCTACTCGAAGTTTTTATTCCAAATCCGAATCTCTACATACACTGTTCCACTCGCTAAAAGTCATCCACTTACTCGGAATGCTACTTTCCATACCACTCGGTGTATTTAACTTCAACACAATCGGGAAAGTACTTCACATTCATCACTCGGTATAGACTTACATTTCTCACTCGGAAGTGTTTCTTCTAGAGCCCGACTCTCTCTCCTAATTATTCAATCACTCAGAATTTATTCAAACTCTAATCACTTAGGATATATTTCAATAACAATTCATATTTTAGAAAGAAATCAATCGGATTTACCACTCAGAAATACTCAAACTTTACTCACTCGGTTTACTCATATTTCTCTCTCGGTTTTAACCAAATTCTTCAACTACAATTCCAATCAGAACATATTAAGGCCCTCACTTCTCGGAAAAGACTTACACATACAAGTCTCACTCAATAATGGCTCTAAACCTTATATATTCTACTCGGATTGGGTTCTCCTTCCTATATTTCACTCGGAATTCCATATTTCAGAGAGGTTTTGCTCGGAAATAGAAGTACTTAGCAAGTTTTGACTCAGAAACAAAGGATCAAGGGTGTTTTGACTCGGAATATTCATCCAGAAGTGGTTCCCTTGAACCTACTTCACTCCAGCTGTCTCTAAGACCAAGATTTCACTCGGTAGTATCCCTTTTTAGAAATGTTTTATTCGGTCATCCTAACTTACACTCGGAATTTCATTCCTCACTCGGATTTTCTTTCTATTACTCGGAATTATTAATCCTCCACTCGGAATTTCACTCTGTCACTCGGATCAGAGCCTATTTCACTCGAAATTTGCATAATTTCACTAATGATCCATATAAATTCCATTATTATGTACAAAAATGACATTTCTGAGATACCACAGACTATCAACAGGGTGTATATTCACTTATTACCACTTACAGACCTTCTAAACTTCAATTTTTTTACTAAATAAGACTGCTACTAAAAACAGGGATGTTACACAGAACATTTTTCGGTTCTGAAAATCCAAGAAGTACAAAAAGATATAACCATTGCTTCAGTTGAACTCCCTCCGTTACCAAACCTTAAAGTATTCATCCTTCCATCCAAATATGATGTCCCTATAAAGGTTATTGCCTTTATTGATACAGGAGCACAGAGAACCTTCATGAATCCTATCATTCTACCTTCCCATTCATGGAAGAGCCATAAGCAAAGCTTCAAAACAGCCAATGGAGAATCCTTTGAAACACATCTGATAACCAAATCTAAAGTTGGAATTAAGATCTTTCCAGATTGCACAATTTAGATGAAAATCATTAGATCAGATTTGCCTAAGAAGGATATACTGATAGGAAGAGACATTTTGATAAAAAAGAAAATCAGAAATTATAGATCTTAGCAAACAGAGTAAAGCATAAAAGAAATTTCAAGCCTTTCTTCCAAGACTTTTTTCTTTAGCAGAAGTCTCTCCTGAGTTTGCAGAAGTTAGAGATCAACTGATAAAATTATGTGTTGAAGACCATGATCTTTTCCAACATCCCAAACCATTAGAGAAGAGTTCTATATGAATCTACCCTTCAAATTAAATGAAGACATCAATCCTACCAAACCAACACATCCTGGAATGTCTCCTTTAGAACTTAAAATGGCACAATCAGAATGTCAACAACTGATGAAACAGGGACTGGTCAAACCCACAAAATCAGAGTAGGCTTGCACTGTATTTTATCAGAGCAGGTTAGAGCGAAGAAAAGACTTGTCGTTGATTACAGGCCTTTGAACCTGTTTCTCAAGGATGACAAATTTCTCATACCAAAGATCAGTTCACTATACACTTACATCAAAAATGCCTTTATTTTCTCAAAATTTGATTTAAAATCAGGTTTTTGGCAGTTGGGCCTTAATCCAGAAGACCACCCAAAAATGGCATTTTGCATTCCAAATGGACACTATTAGTGGACTGTTTTACCCTTCAGACTCAAAATAGCTCTGTCACTATTCCAAAAAGCCATGGTTCAAGTATTTGAACTCATTCTTCACAACGCTCTCGTCTATATTGATGACATCTTGTTATTCCCTCCGGATGAAGCCAGTCACAATCAGTTCCTCCAATAATTCCACTCTATCTATGATAATTATGGAGTCATGTTATCTACAAGAAAATCTGAAATTGGAACCAAGGAAGTTGATTTTCTGGGGATGCGATTCTCCCAAGGAAAATATCTTCCTCAGCCTCATCTTGCAGAAGACCTTCCAAAATTCCCTGATAAAAATCTTTCCATAAAGCAAATTCAACGATTCTTAGGAATTTTGAATTATGTTAGAGATTTCATTCCTCATATTTCTCATCATACTTCTAAGCTTTCAAAGATTCTTAGAAAAAATGTACCACCATGGGGAAAAGAACAAACTAAAGCCATGAAGTTTCTAAAAGAAGCAGCAAAAAAACCTTCATCATTAAAAATTCTTGGAGAAGTGAAAAAGATACTATAAACAGATGCAAGTGATCATCACTGGGGAGCTGTTCTGATAGAAGAAGTTGGAGGACAACAACTTTATTGTGGACATGTCAATGGACAATTCACAAATGGAGAACTTGATTATCATACCACCTACAAAGAAACTCTTGCAGTCAAATATGGAATCAAAAATTTGATTTTCGTCTTCGGGGACACCAATTTGAGGTTTAACTTTACAATTCTTCATTCTTAAAAATGTTAGAATTCAAGAACAAAACTCATCCTAATCCTCAAATCCTCATACTCAAAAAATGGTTTTCAAGGTATGATTTTACAGCCAAACATACCCAAGGGAAAAATGATCTGATCCCAGATTACTTGTCCAGAAAACAATCCTTTGAAAAATTAATCCCAATTATCTCATCCTGTTACTCTTATCCCCTCATTATGATGAACACTAAAATACCATCTTCCTCATCATCCTCTCCATCAAAATTTCCTTAATTTCCTCCTGAATTTAAATATATGAAAGGAGTGAGACCTGCAGAAATAAAACATTTTTGCCAAAATTCATATTTCCATTATCTGGCCATTTCCCTACAAAAGCACAAAATCCTTCCAAACTCCACCTGGTTTAACCTTGACAAACCTTTCTTGAATATCTTTGGACTTTTCCTGGGTAAACTCTTTAAAGAAGAAGACGTGGTATTTGTGGTGTGCGACAGTACTCTATAATTACCCTATCATATTTCCCACATGGATTATGATAAGAACCCTGGAAACAACTAAAGATCCTGATCATAGTTCTTTTCTGATAAAAACCTTCATGAGATGGTACCAACCTCTTGAAAAAATGGATAACAAATTTAAAAAGAGAAATTGAATTTATGAAAGACAAAATGGTCCAATTAAGTTACAGTTTTTATACCGTAACTTTACTCTATCGGCCATACTTTCAGCATCCACGAACCAAGAGGTTGTACGCGCATAATGAAGTAAAAATTTGGAGGGTCTATTCCAAATTTATAGATTTTATAAATGATTACAAGACACTAGATCTTGCACAGGAAGAATTGGATCTTCCTTTACCAGATTAACCAATCAAGTTCAACTATTAGAGAAAGAAATTCAACATGTGCCAGTTTAGGTCACTTAGATGTAATATGCCCTCCTGAGAGTGAATGGATAAAATTTCATGATCAACCCATGGCAATTCCAAAAAAGAAATCAAGAAGGTCCAAAAGGTTCCCAGTCCTTATCAGAATTACCAAATAATAATGGTTAATGACGAACAAGCTCATGATGATAACATTGCCTATTATCAATCTAAAGATGATTTCTCAGATGATGAAGATCCAATTGAGAATGATGGACCAAGTTATGAGCCCATCTACAAGGATTAGATTCTGAAGCTTGTCATGAAAAACGTGTTGAAAAGGACAAAAGGATAAGAATCTTATCCTGGAGCCAAGTGTCAGAGAAATCTTATCCTGTTTTCCATGTGTCAAAGTAATCCTATCCTATTTGCCACGTGTCATTGTAATATTATCGTGTAATTTCAAGTAACCTTAAGTTGTTATCATAAGTAAGTTTGTTGTATTATCGATTCCTTGTCTATATAAAGGGATCACTTTGTAACATGAAGGGATCACTTTGTAACATGAAAGGCAGAGTTTGGAGAACAAAACCTTAGAGAAATAAAAGTGTGTTTTTCAAATATGAGTTTCTAAATCTTTTTCCTTTCTTCTGAAACCTTAAGGCGGTAGTATTAAGCTATAAGCGTTGTTCCGATTAAGAGATACAATAATCATAAACATGGAGTATGCTCTACACTTGCCTTATTTAAGGATACTGTGTATCAAAAATATGTCGAAAAAGATCGAGGTTACGATCCTTATAGATTTAAATGCCAAAATTAGTGACTATGTTTGCAAGAGTAGGCATGAGGTTGTTGAAAATGCATTGTCTGTATGTTTTGGTGTTTATATTTATGTTAAGATGGTTCTCAGCCACCACTACAACAGAAATTGTAAAAGGAAACGCTAGTATTGTCTGCGGTTGGGCGGAACCGCAGACATTAATGCACAAAAAGGGACTATTGTATGCGGTTAGGTGATTAAACGCAGATAATACTATTGTCTGCGGTTAAATATGTCAACCGCAGACTATAGTGCTACATTTTTTCACGCGCGTTGCTCCCCATAGCCTTTGCATAAGTTTAATAGTTTATTTTAAAGAGCATGCCTCAAGGCCCAACCCAAAAATTCACACTAACCCTAAACTAAACACACTTGTGTATCTCTCTCTCTCTCTTTACTCTGAGCACGTTTGGTTCATCACAGAGTCCTCCGTCGTCTTCCTCTGGCATAACGCACGAAGAAGGGGCACGATCATCTTCCTCTGTCGTCGGGTCTGAGGTGCAGTAACTCGTGACCGGCTTCTTGAGGTATGAAACCCCCATCCTTTTTCTCTGTTCCATTTCTCTGGCTGGTTATTTTGTATGCATTTCCATTGTGGGTGGGACGGGGTTGGGTTCTGTTGGGGGTGGGTTTGGTTCTGTTAGGGGTGGTTTTCGTTGGTCGGGTGGGGGTTATGTTGCAGGGAAGAGGGGTTGCTGGGGGCAATCGTCGGGGAGAAGGGTCGGGGTTTGTTGGGTTATGCTTGGGCTGGGGTAAGGTTTCGGGAAGGGGGGTTATTGCTGCTGGTGGTTGGCTGGTGTGGTGGGTTGGGGACGTCAGGTTTGGGGTTAGGGAAAGGGTCGGGTTTGGGCATTCTGATGGGCTCGAGCTCGGGTTGGGGGATGGGTTAGTGGTGGGGCGCAGAGGCTGTGAAAGTAAACATGCGGTGGTAGTTGTAGTTGGCCTTTGAATTCTTAAAAGGCAATATGAATGTTTGAATACATGTTTTCCATAGTGTAACACATGTAATGTAATGTCTTAATGATCGGTCTAGAGATCTGTTTATTGTATTGGAAAGGAAATACACTGGTTATGAATTTTCTCAATTATCTTTTTTCTCTCCGCTCTATTTATTTGTTACATGTTGTCCATTTCACTGATCTGGTTAATAAGAATATTACATGCAGCAGCAGCAATGGCCGCGGTGGGGTTGGGGGGTGCCATTTCCAATGGTGATGGCGTGGATATATGGACGAAAGGGTTGGAGGTTGTGGCCGCGGCGGGATGGATATGTTGGTGGCGAGGGTTAAGGTTTATAAATCAAGAAACTATTTTCCACTCACTTAAATTTTTTTATTTATATATACGAACCTTATTTCCTTTCTAATTGTACTTTTTCTTCTTTTCTCTCTAATAAAATTTCTCTTATAAAAAAAATAATACTTTCTAGGAGTCATCAAGTATCAATTGTTATTTTGAAGATATAACTAGGACTTTGCTCAGTCATGCCTTCTATTACTAGTTAATTATCATTTTGTTGCTTGGTTGACAGATGGAGTGAAAGTTAAGGTACAATTCAATGATGACAAGCCTTTATCTGCATCAGTTCTAAAATGTGTAACATGTATTGTCAAGGAGGTAATTGCAGCCACCCCAAGGTATGTGGCATAACCTATTAGTGTATTTAAAAATTGTACTTCATCTTATACCTTGTTTACCTTTATTCTCTTTATTTTTATGTCTTGAAACATTTTCTGTGTAACATGCTAGCATATTATCTTGCACACTGTTTTCTTATCATTTCAAACATTTCACCTATTGTCTCCTCCTTACTGTTCTAGACTGCTAACTTGTATTGCCTAAAGAACCATGCAAAATTCTGATGCGTTTCTTTCATATTTAACTCTTGTCCAGACTTCTTTCTTTATTGTGTATGTTTCTAATTTTCAACCTCATTTTGGAGGTACCTTTTTATGTACCTAAAACATTAAACAGTTAGATCTTGATTTTTGTTAGAATATCTAAAAGATATTTCATAATATCATTATGATGTCAGGCTAGTTTAAAATTTCCTAGACAATAGCGATTTCCATAGTTCATTGTATTTTCTGATTTCTTTTCGTATTTGATTATGATCAGCAATATTTATTTGAGGCTTTCCCCCTAATTGACTTGACAGAACTGTATGTTTGTGGGAATTTCTTTTACTATGTTACTTATTCTGCGTGGGTGCAGTTCAGTTTGATGTTCAACTTAACAACGACGGTTAAAATTTTGAGAGACAACTTCTGAATCAAAATTTGTATGAAAACTAACTCTTAGTTTTACCCCAACTTAGGAATACCAAATTACTTAACTATTAGTGACATATGATTATGACAGTGGTACATCTTTACAGTTTTCCATGATTTTAGATACTAGATTAATTCCTTGTGTTTGCATGTATTTATCGACTGAAATCTGGTAAATATGGATATTTTCTTTTGGGCTTTTACTAGTTTGAAATTTTATTTAGTATTGATGCATTGAAAAAATGGTTCATTAATGTCTTATTGGTATGTTCGGGTAATTTTGCATATCGATAGCAGAAGTGTGATGAAGCTGGTCACTTGGTTGTTTTTGTGCATGAACGCCTTGTGGAAAGGTAAGCTTCTCTATGTTGTGCCTGTAATTCCACTCTTATTATGGACTTGAGTAGTTTCTCAGTTTTATTCCTACAGTGCTTTCTGCATGACACTATGTATATGGCCTGAAATACATACACCTATAGTACTTTTCTTTTATGGCATTACTTTAACCGTTAGAAGCACATACTCCTAAAGTATCTAATTATTTCAGATTTTTTTACCTCCCAGGATTTGCATAGAAAGTAACTTGATTGGTCATGAAGGTTGTGCCTTATCTGCATAAGTTTGGATCAGTTTTCAATTTAAATAGCACTAGAGTTTCAGGATATCCAATAGAATTTGATTTTTTTCTTCTAAATAATTTTCCAGGTCTCAACAATTTATTGATGGCATATGATGATAAATCAGTGTATCCCTTGTGATATTCTCCTTTTTAGTTGGTCCAGGCAATGAAAATAAGGTTGTGATATTCTCCTTTTCAGCACACCATGTATCTCAATTTTAATAATGTTATCAATTTGATTTTGATCAACTTTATAACAATAAGCACCACCGTTCATATTAAGTATTTTTAAGTCTGATACTTTAATTTTTAATATAACATAACTAAGTTATATATCAAGGGACATAACAGAAATATTGGTCATGTGTATATGTACCAGATGGACCAATCAGAATCCAATATTTCATATGGTTAACTTGTGAAAAAGACATATGGTTTCTGTTTGATATTCTCTGACTTCAACTTTAACCGGGGTCACACTTTTCTACTTCACGGTTCTATATCCATGATAGCCTTATATATACCATAGAAAATCCTTTGAAGAATCACAGGGTTATTGGCTTTGCTGCCTCTTAGAACTCCAAACCGATACACACTTGATAATATTATAATTAATGTAAAAAAAAATAGCCACCAAAGTATGTTAATAATTTTTTGTCATAGAATTTAATAGGTGATGTAATTGCTTTATTTGACTAACAACTTAGCTCGGAGTCTCAGATTACAGAATCCTTTTTATTTGACTAATTTATAAATTTTTATGTAGTTTAAATATAAATACAACCATGGTTTAACCATACTGTTCTGATATGGAAGTGGTAATTTCACTCTGCAGTTCTTAACTCTTTTAAATATATGATTTCAGGTGCTTCTATATGGAGGGTAGATTATTTCCTGGAAGAATCAACGGAAGGAAGAATTACTTTTTATGAGCAATAAGGTAAAAGAAGATTGTTCTTACTGAATCTTTTACTTTGGAGCCACAGTGGTGTGTGTGTATGTTTTCTCTTACTGAATCTTTTAATTTGTAAATGTTTTCTCATGCAGGGACCACACTTTGTTCAACGTATCGTGTGGTAAGCTCTTTGAAGGAAGTCCCCAGCAGGTTGGTTTAAATTATATTTACTTCTCTATTTTTTTCCCTTTTTATCCAATTATAAGTCATTGCATCTTATCTTAGGATGTGTCTTAATTGTTAATATCTTGTTTTTTCCCCTTTGCCAGAAGCCCTTGAAATTTTAAGAGACTTGTGCAAAAGAACTTGTTAACGAAATTGCTATTAAATGAGGACTGTGATAACCACTATATGATGATGCACTGAGGCGAAACACCCAAAATATTAGCTATAATCCATGGGAGCCAGCACTAATGGGAACTATGATGCAACCAACTATGCATGATCCATTTTATGCCTCTATTACAGTGGCTGCTCCACCTTCTGTTCAGATGGCCGATATGTCCAATCAGTAACAGGCATTCATGTTTCAGCAACAACAACAAATGATGATGCTGCCCCTCAACAACAACAATCTGTAAACCCTTTTGGAAATCCTTATAAAGTGAAATTCTTTTTGAATAATTAGCAAGGGGAGGGTTTTGATTTATATGATTTTTTATGTACAAGGTAATTGATAATGAGCTTTCATTCAAAACACTTTAGAGTTTCCTTTATCCCTGATTGGATACTATTTTACACTTTTAGCATAAATTTTTTTTTGTTAAATTGGACTATATTATTTTTAGTTGCCTTTCTCTGTATATGGTGGGAATTATATTCTTTATGTGATTATTACACAATTTATTCAATGAAAATATGTTAAAAATCTAATAATTGAGTCATTTTGGTGTAAGGAGCAAGCGATTTCTTCATTGCCATGTCAAGTAAGAGTGTAAGATATTTGTATATTAATTGCTATATCTATAGTTTTGAAACTATTTATTAAAATATTTAATACAGCTTTAGTAAACCAAAAAAATTGAAATTTTAAAAAACTGAACATTGTCTGCGGTTAAAGCCTAAACCGCAGACATTGTTTTAACTATTGTCAGCGGTTCAGTGCTACAACCGCATACATTGTTTTACTATTGTCAGCGGTTCCGCACTACAACCGTAGACATTGTTTGACTATTGTCAGCGGTTCCGCACTACAACCGCAGACAATAGATAACCAATGTCAGCGGTTTGAGCGCTGACACTGTTTTTAGTGTTATTATCAGCGCCTTTATTGTTTGCGGTTGGACCGCTGACAATAGCAGTAGCGGAACCGCTGACAAAAGCCTTTTTTGTAGTAGTGCACTAATGGTATCAAAACTTAAACGGTATCAAATTATTGTATCTCTTTTTCTTGAAGCGTGTGAATATGGTAGTTAAGTATTATTCTCCACAGTCATATTTATAATTATAAGGTAAAATTAATCATTAACGTCATTAAAAATAATTAATTAATAGTTAAATTTATTAGTTTTTCAAAAATAATGGCATTCGAATTTACCTCAACAAACTTAATTAATGTCTTTCGTAATGGTGAATATATTAACGTTTCTCATATTTTATATTTGCTGGTTTACGTGGTCACTTTTTAAAACATTTTATTATTACTTAGAGTTAATAGAGGTAAAGAAAGAAACATCAATATAAAATTTACCTATACCTTGTAAAAAGACCAATAAAAGATTTTGGGTTCATTTGACAAAAAACTATATGATATAACTGAAAAGTTATTTGAAAGCTGTTAGCATAAGCTAATAAGCTAGTTGGTTAAATTACAATATGTTTGGTGAAATAAACTTTTAAATATAGAATGATATAAAAAGATATTTTTTAAAATATAAATGAGTGGTTATATATATATAATAATAAAAGTGTAAAAAAGTAAAATAAGTTTAGAGTTTATAAGCTCAAAGCTATTTTGAGTAACTATTCAAAAAAAAGTTACAAACTACTAAAATAATTTTTTTTACGAAACAAAACTATTTTGTCAAACAAATTTTTAAACTAGTAAATAAGTTATAAATCATCTTAAATCATTACTCATAAACTTGCCAGACATAACATTTATAATTTTATTTTTTAATAAGAAGCATAGTTTCTTAAACAATGATCTGACATTTAAATATACTCCTATAAACCTAATGTATTTAATAAGTGAAGATATTATTTTAATTTGTTGGTCCAGTACTAATTTCCTATAACAGTAAATAAAAATCCATTAATAAATACTTCGTAGAATTATTATTATTCCTTATGAAAAAAGTTCAAAGCTCCGCATTATAAAAAGAGAATATTGAAGGAAGTTTTTTTTTTCTTTTTTACCACTAAATTTTAAATCATTTTCGAGTCTCGGTAAATTACGGTGAATAGTCATGCCAAAAAACATACGTAACTGAAACATCACCCAAAAAAAAATTGTAACTGAGAAAGTCTGTTAGGGTATATTTTTAGAATATATGTAATTATTAAAATTACCTACAATAATACAATCCAAATGTATGTGTACCTGTCTCTCTCTCTATATCTATATCTTAAAACTTCAATCACATTCAATCTCTCTCACCTTTTATTTTATGGGTTAAATATTTCTATTTGCCTGTTTTAGCATATAATTAGAATTGGTCCTTATATTAATTTTTTATTTTTTATTTGTCTCTTTCGTTCTTAAAAAAAAAGAGATAAACTTAATCCAGGAATAGAAAGACTAAAAATTTAACATACGATACAAATGTCTTTTAACCTATTTTTGGATTAGAGATGAACTAGAGATAATAAAAATTTAATATAGAGAAAAAATTTAATTAAATACCAAAACACATTTAACATTATGTTATATAATATTATTTTTCTTTTTATATTTTATATTTGTTTCTGTAAAATAATAATATAATATTCACCACCAAATATTATCAAAATGATATTTGATTGAAAACTTTATAATATTTCCATGTATTAATTGAGGTATTAATCGTATGATTCATATTTTTTATCTCGTCATCCTCTTCTTGTATTATAATTGATATTTTATATTATTTATTTATTTATTTATTTTAATATATGTATTATTCCAATTGTCAATTATTATAATTTTGTTTAAACAATGTAAAGCTATTTTTTAACATTTTAATTGTTTTTTATAAGCCAAATAAGTAAATCAATCAAAATAATTGATACAAGGTTTAATATTATAGTTATATAGTGATAATATTTATATATACATATTTATTATTTACGATATTATTTCCTCTTTGAAATGTTATTTTATCATTATTTTGTAAATATTATAATAATTGATCGAAAACTATATTAATAGGCAACTATAAATATAATAAAGTATTTTACGCATTGATTTAGACGTGATATCATCGTCAGTATCCATATATTCATACTGGCATCAAGAGCATACAAACCAAACCTCTAACTACACCATTAAAAGCTACACTTTCTATCAAGATGACCCACACAATATCGTTCTCATGGAATACCCATTAAAATCGATATCAAGAGCATCTGGTATTGGGTTGAGATCAAGTAACATACTCGAGGCATATTAGTCAACATCTGCAACTATGTCAGAAATACATGTGTATGTGTCATATTTTCCCAAACTTTATGAAAAAGTATAACAGAGGTTCCAAGGCATTTGACCATTACTTGACTTTTATAAATACTACTCATTTACTACAATCAAGATATATTCAACAACCCTAATTCTTGAGCTCCAATATTGGATATCATACTGACTCGAGCGTCGGAATGTCTTCATAGTTAACACCTAATTTTGCCTCAAAACGTTGATATTGGTGTGTTGGATGAAATCATATTAAGGCCTTGAAATTCTTACTGAACTCAATGATACAATACTGGATCCTCACTAGACCAGTGTAAGACATAAGGACACAAGCACTATTATCTAATCCCAGTACCTATATCAGACAACTCATTGGCATACCTGGTGGGACCCATTAAAGTTAGTCCCACTTTTGTAATCGTTTCTATGGACGCAAGTCATCAAGCTCCAGCTACTGTAGAGTGAGACGTGCTTGACCTCATGCACATAGAGCCGCATCTACTAGGATATAAATTGGGTTTCATTGAAACCCTGACATTTGTGGCTCAGACCTTGAGAAGGCTTGAGGTGGTTGCACAATTAGATCCCAAGGATGAGATCATCTACCAGCTTCACAAGAAATTAGAACTGTTGGCCTAAGTAAGCCATAAGAAAATCTTGAGGTGGTTCACTAACAAATCTCTCCTGCTAGACCTTGTTTATCAACGCCTCACCATGAGGCATCAACATTACTAGAATACTCTAAAATCCCAACGTGCGATGGAGGTTACCTAGAATCCACATATGGAATAAACTTCATTCACCCCCGATATCAGTCTTTACATACCCATGACAGTTCTTCAAGCTACCAATTCAACATTCCTTTTACTCAATGTCTCATATCGGTTCAAATCCCCAAAAATCTTAAACCTCTCAAGCCTTACTTATAGCAAGGTATACCAATAAGGGTGACCTAAGTAAGATGCTTACATAAATTAGTTAATATTCTTGGGTGAAGATGAAGATGTTATGTACAAGATATTCCCTAGAACCTTGGTTAATGAAGCCTTAAGTTGGTTCAAAGGCTTACCAAAAGAGTCAATTGATGGATGGTACAAACTGGTAGAGGCCTTCAGAAGGAACTTTGTCATTGCAAGAGACATCACCAAAACCTCTCATACCCTGGCTCAGATAAACCAAGGAGGGGTGGAGTCATTGAAGGATATTATAAGGAGACATTAATGGTTCTAGGGTTGGCAGAGCTCATCCAACACCGAAATTAGCCTTCACTTTATCTTTAGCCAAGTGCCCACCTCAAACCTAGAGGAATTCAGGAGAAAAGCTACCAAGTACGTAGGGTGCCAATAAACAAGTAATTAACTAAGTTGATGGTTCATAGTTAGACTTAAAAGGAGAGTTGAATAAGTCTTAGACTCTTTTTCGCCTAAATTTCGAATCAAATAAAATGTACAAGTAATCAAATGATGATGAGTAGGAGAAAATAAACACACAAAGTTTATACTAGTTCACTTCTAACCCAGAAGCTACGTCCAATCCCTTCCAAGGATTTCCACTATTGTAAAATCTCTTTTACAATATTAGCACCAGACACATGCTAGAAGTATTCTTTCAACAAGCCACTTCTAGATCAACTCAAGTATTCTTTCAACAAGCCACTCCTGGCTTAACCCAAGTATTCTTTCGAAATCCTCTTTAGGCCAAAGTGTTTCCCAACACACAAACTAGTCCTGGTAACTCAGCAGACTTATACAAATAGTAAGAATGGGAATATTTTCAGAACTTAGTGTACAAAATAATAGACAAACTAGTCTTGGTTAGCAACCTTTTCATTCCTTTTCTTTTTTTTTCTTACAATTATTTATCATATGGCCATGCCTTTTGCAATAATTACCCTTTACATGTTTTTGTTTCTTTATAACAAATAGAGGATATGAAGATTACTTGAAATCATCTTTCTCTACATTGCCCCGACCTGGTCTGCTATGGCCACCATGGGATTTACCCAAGAGTTTTTTCAAATTTTCAGTGTCATTTAAAAACCTGCCTAGGTCTGAAGTAAGTGAATTCACTTACTTCTGTGGTTTGGTGATTTCATCAACTTGAGAGTTGCAATATACTTTGGTGTTTTACAAATTGGTTTTCAAAACAAGATTTTCTTATCTAAGTTTGTGCAACTTTTCAAGGTGGATTCTTTTATTTTCTTTCATTTCTTTTTAAATACTTTTATCAAAACCTTTTTCTTTCAGGTTTGAAATCTGGTTTTCATAATCAGTGGTCATATCAACATATTTCACTTTCAAATCTTAAAATTTATAAATAACTTGGAAAAATCATTAAACAAAAGATCATAATTTTCTTTGAGTTTAAAAATAGCTTACATCTTCAAAATCTGAAACACTTGAGTTGTCTTCTAAATTTGGTTCAACATCAGCCATAAGAGAGATTTAGGCAGATTCTGCCTCTTCATCAGACTCGTTAGAGTTGGATGAATCTTCATCATCCCATGTGATTAATCCCTTTTGCTTCCTTGGGAATCTTCTCTTTTCTCTTCTGTCCTTCTTGTCCTTGTTCAAGAGAGGATACTCTGCTTTCATATGTCCTGGATTTCTACAGTTGAAACATTTCAAGGTAGATTTATTAGTTTTAAACTTAAATTGAGATTTACCTTTGTGATCTTTCCTCAGGAACTTTTAAGGTCTAAATTTCTTCTTCTTCAGCAGCCTGTGAAATCTTCTTGTTACAAGGGCCAGCTCTTCATCTGGTTCTGAACAAGTGGATTCTTCAGCCTTAAGAGATTTGGACTTCTTGCCTGATTCTTCAGACTTCAAGGCAATGCTTTTGGAGGAGGAAGGCTTAGTGACTTCCTTCTACTTTAGCAACATTTTATGAACTCTAAGAACTCCAAGGAGTTTATCTAGAGTAAGGGTTCTTAGATCTTTAGCCTCCTCAAGAGTTGAGCATTTAGCATCAAATCTATCAGGAAGGCTTCCAAGAAGCTTAACATTTATATCTTTTATGGAAGGTGTTGTTCCAAAAGCTTGAAGTTCATTCAGCAAGGTTTGGAATCTTCTAAGCATCTGGTCCACGGTTTCATGATCCTCCATTTTGAATGTATCATATTATTTTGTCAATAATATCTTTTTAGATCTTTTACATTAGAGGTGTCCTCATAATTACATTAAAGAGCATCTCAGACTTTCTTAATTGATTTATAGTTGAACACCTTATTGTACTCTAATTTACTTAGAGCACAAGTAAAGAGGAATCTGGCTTTGGCATTGGCTTTCATGCTCTTTATTTCAAACATTGTCCATTCATCTTCTAGTTTGGGCTTTCCATCTTCATCAACAGGAACTGGATGATCACCATTGGTGATGACTCCCCATAGGCCATATTGAGTAGATTTGATGAACATCTTCATTTTGTCCTTTCAATATGGGTAATCTTCATTAAAGAAAGCTGGTGGTTTATTGATAAAGGATCTTTCTACTATAAGCTAATTTTTCTGAGAAGCTATCATAGATCTTGTTCCTTTTCACTCGTTGGAGTGATCAACCCAAAATGACAAGCTCTGATACCAATTGATGGTTCAGAGTTAGACTTAGAAGGGGGTTGAATAAGTTTTAGACTCTTTTACGTAAATTGAAACTTTAAAGCGTAGCAATCAGACTTTTGTTTCAGGCTTGTTAAAAGCAAGGAAAGAGAGAATGAACATGAAGAATTTATATTGGTTTACTTCCAATTCAAAAGCTACATCCAATCTCTTCAACTTGAAGGATTTCCACTATTATAAAAACTCCTTTTATAATTTCAACACCAGACCGTGCCACAAGTATTCTTAACTCCAACCACTTCTGGCTTAAACCCAATTATTATTTCAACAAGCTACTCCTGGCTCAATCTGAAGTATTCTTTCAAAAGTCTCTTCAAGCCATAACGGTTTCCCAATAGAAATTAAAGACTGGCAACTCACCAGATTTTTACATAAATACATATTTGAAAAATAGATTGTGTTTGGTGTTTTGAGAACTTAGTGTATGAAAAGATACAAGTAATGAACAGATACACTAAGTAAGAAAGCAAATAACCAAGGTCTGCAAGATGCAGAATAACCAATAAGGTCTTTGCTTAAAACTAAGAGTGAAGAAGAGAGCTTTATGAACAGAAGGCAAGAATTTCTTTAAATATCTCTAAAGTTCTCTCTTCAATTTTTGAATCTCTTCATATTTATAAAGCACTTAAAAGTGACCGTTTGGCAATCTGATGAAGAATCATAGCCGTTGCGAATTTGTGGAGAGCCTTTAACTTTTGTAAGTATCAGATCTTGAGAATATGATGAGAGAACAAAAGGTCTGGTATGAAGAAACCTTAGAGTTTGCACTGAAATGGAGTTCCTTGAGATCTTTAAAGCGTAAAGACCTTTTGTTAGCTTTCTTCTTTTAACTAAAACACGTAGAGCATATACAGTTGACCTTCTGTAAGTATTTTGACACAAGAGGTGATCATTATCAACTTTTTTGAATTGCGCAGAGTAGCTACATTGGTTTCTTCCCAAGAGAGCTTTGGTTGCTTCACTATTTTGTCTCCTTTTTTTTATGATAAGCGTAGTTTTCCTTAATACGTACATAGCTCAGAGCACCATCAAAATGCATTTTGATCGTTGTCAGATGTGAGCTTGAAGTAAAGTTCTTGTTGCTTCAAAAGTTTGAGGTCTGATTGCTGTCCAAAGGTCTAAGCATATTAAAGTCAGATTCTATTTGAGCAAAGTCTAGAATCAAACTTTCTTGAAATATCTTGTATGACTCAAATCAAACTTTTGTCTTGATGGACTCCCTCTTTCATTTGTAACATGTGTACTTTTAATGTTTGTATTCTGAAACACATGGGCATACTTCATTTAATTTGAATGTCTTGATGTGTGTTATTAACAAATCTTGAAGTCTGGTAAATGGTGATTACTAATTATTTTTTTCAAACCAGACTTGGTTCCAACACTTTCATAACAAACATTAAATTTCTAAAATCAAAATTTCTATATTTTAAATTAGTAAATTATAAATTTCTAAATTTAAGAATTTTAAACTTCCAACTTTTAAGATTCTAAATTTCTATATTAAAAATTTATATATTTTAACTAGTATATTTTAAATTTATAAATTTTAAACTTCTAAAATTTCACTTTATATATTTTATCATTTAAAATTCCAATTTTTAATTCTAAATTTATATTTTTAGAATTTTTCTATGTAGTTTAAATTTCTATATTCTAAACTTCTAAATTGTAAATTTGTAAGCTTTCAATTTCTAAATTTTATAGTTTTAAGCTTCCAATTTTGAAGATTCTAAATTATAAAATTATATATACATATATATTAAATTACTAAATTTAAATTATTATAATTTAAATTTCTAAAGTTAAATATCTATAAATAAATTTCTAAATTTTAGAAATTTAAACTTTCAAATTTTAATATTCTAAATTTTAGAATTCTAATTTTCTATATTTGAAGTTACTAAAATAAAAATTTCTAAACGTAGTGAAATTAGTTTATTTTAGAGATCTCTAGTGTCAAATTATATCCTAACATATGAACTTCACACAGAAAAATAAGGACAAATATCAATATTTTCAAACGTATTTTAGTGTAAATCATTTATCCTAAACTTTTCTTACGAGTATCCTAGTGAGCACACCTTAAAACATAACACCAAGAGAAATAATCACTAGCCTCCAACAAAAAACAAAATATGATCAGTTGAAAATGTTTACTTTTCCATAAGGAGCACAATGATATGAACAAAATAGCAAATGGTCTCTTCTATACTTCGAACAACCTAAAAGTTTTGAAAGAAAAATAAAGAGAAGTTTAGAAATATAAATGAATATCAAGGGGCGTACTTTGCCTATATTCAAACTTAGTGTTTGTTAAAGTTGGTGTAATCTGGTTGATGCTAATTAAAAAATAATCTTATTCATCCATGTTTTAACTACTCCACATCTTAATCGTTGATGTGTTGCGCCTACCATAACTAGCACAACACATGATGTCATTTTAAATTCAAGGTGTTTGTTTTTTGATGCAAAGTAACATCGATATCTAAACAAATGCCATGTTTTAAACACAAAAACGTGTTTCTAGTAGTGCTAGTTTAGGCAAAACTTAATAAATTAATTTATTAAATTTTGGTACGTGTTAGTACTAGGGGTGTAAATAGATATCAATGAATATGGATAATGACTATCCATCAATTGTATCCATAAAATAAAAGACTCTTAGTGTCTTATCGATATCTATGCATTTATTCATGATGTGAATATCCATTTTGTGTGGATATCCATCAAGGACATACCTTTGATTTTCTTCTCCTTTAGAGTACGTTGGTCACATGCTCCACATATGCTCCAAGATCCTAAAATAAGATTTGCACTTGAAAGACTCCAACATTCAAGCAAGTACTCAAGGAGATGAAATATTCACAATAGCTTATTTACATGAGAGAGGTAAACATTTATTTTTAGAGTCTAAAATGTGCTATCTCCTCGTCATATCTTGAGCAAATACATATATTTATAAATAGGATATGATTTAATTATATTAATTAAGATAATTTACATATCTGATAATGGGTTTGAGCTAGTCTAACCCGATATCTAAAATTTTAAATTGTAACCGATTGTATCGATTTTGGAGTGAAAAGTCATGTTATCCAATAATAAAATTCTATGCAAACTGATCGGTTGAAATAGATCTTTTAAATTTAATCTAATCCAATTAAAAACAGTTTGGATGAATTTAGGTTGAATTGTTCAGTTTTTAAATATTTTTATTTACTATTTTATTTGAAAGTAATAAATAAATTTTATTTCATTAGGAAACTTGGATTTTTATATAAAATTCAAAACTTAAAAAGTAAACAAAAATTTGAGACATAAAATGAAGTTTTAATTGATGTTAAAACTAATTAATAAAATTATAAATACATGAAAATATTAAAATAAATATCTTATGAATAATAATAGAATATATTTAAAAGTGACAAGTAATATAATATTATGAATATACAAATGAGTGGTAAATTTATTTTATAATATATAAATGTAGTTTTGATTAGATTAAATTAGTTTTTAATTGAAAATTTAATCTGAAAAGAAAAAGCCGAGTGACAGTCACAGCTAATTTAAAGAAGGATAAATTCACATGACGTGATAAAATGGAAGCAAAAGCAATCATGTATTCTAAAAAATCATTATTACGTATCTTAAGTACCCTATCCCCTATGGCTCCCTCCTATCAACCTATATGCATCTTCCTACCTATCCAAAATGATGAATTATCAACCAAAATTGGTATTGGATGATCATCCCAGGGCAATTGATTAACTACATTTTTAAGATCAACTAACACCCACCAAACTATAACTAATTATCGCATACCTTTAATAAGTCTTAGCCTAATTCTAACCATTGAATTATATTTATAGAGATTATGTTAAAATGAACCATAAAGTATATAATCAAAATATTTTTATTATTTTCATATATTTCTTAAAAATATATGATATTAATTTCGGTCCACATATAGCTAAGACATGATTGATAAAACAACTGGTTTGCTTACTAAATGGACTCTAATTAAAAGTCTGTCAACGAGTCAAAGCCTTTGAGCATAATTCATAACTTGTCTGAAAAAGCAGTTGGACCGTCAAATGTCAAATCATGAGTTGACTTCCATTGGACTATAACACACCATCATTCATAATAAGCCAAGTATCGTAAGTCCTTTTGATTAGTCTTAATGCTCCGGTATTCATAAATCCATACTTACTTAATCATCGGAAAGTCTTTAAAGGTACCACCACCACATGTTCCTGAGCCCAGGCCCGATCTTGCAATTTCATAGGCCCTAAGTGACACAATACATAAAGGCCCCTTAGTATGTTTTTTAAAGAAAAAAATTATTGAATAATCAAATCAATATTAACAAAGTCATTGTAAATTTTAAACACATGAATCAAATGTATCATTTTGGTACAAAGAATAATAACAAGTTAGAAAAAAATGAATGAAGTAAAAAAAATTATAGAAACAAAAAAAGAGGAAATGAAAAATAATAGAACAAGAAAATATAATTCTTTTAGTTATATATCTATTATTAATTGTTATATTATAGTTTCAATATTGTCTATTTATATTACTAGAATCAAACTAGAGACCTTAGGCAAAATTTGTCTAATTTTACCATTTAAACCATTTAGACTATATTAAAATTTATTGATGTTTTTCATATAAGCTTATTTTTTTGGACCCCCTATTGACAATGGGCCTTGGGCAATTTCCCTTACTACCAAGGCCCAGGGCTGGACGATCCTGGATCGTAAAGTTAAAAGGGCACTGTATTCCCACAGTGTTTGATAACATCGGATTCCCAATGAACCTGTGTAAAAGAAGAGTGACTGAGAGATTTCATTCCGGTTGTGAATGTACCAGAATACTCCTTAATAGCGGACATTTCAATATATATTATATTAATTTTAATTCTTGCATCAAATAATTTTAGATTGATTTAAATTTTATACATATAATCTAAGTGATATATACTTTAAATGTAGTTAAAAATAATGAATGGATATAAAATTATTAAGCGGTATTAGTTGATTAGCTTTATAGGTAAATATAATTCTAACAAAATGAAAGCATAGAGTGAGGCATAGTAAAGTTAGCTAAATATAGAGACATGTTGAAGCCTTTAGAAGAAAGGTGTCTCTGTATATATTGAGACAAGCCAAATACTTGGGAGTTTTTTACTTTTGGTCTTTTGGGGGGCAAGATGGTCGATGGTCGATGGTGTCGTTTTCGAGGGCACTGAAGAGGCGGGGACACTTTAAATGGTTCACGGCTTACACCACAAAGTGCGTCTCTATCTTCACAATCTCACACTCGATTCTGCAACGTCGATTAAGACAAAACCCTAATCATTCCATTTTAATTTATTCGCAACTTGTGCTCACTACTGTTCAAATATATTCTCAGATATTTAATTTATAAAAATATTATTGAACAATTTCTATATTTCAAAGAAATTAGTCCTCACCTGTCTACTCAAAAATACCATTCATTTCACCTTAAAAAATCAACAATTATGATAAATTTTCAATAGTGTAAGCGACAGACTTTATAAAAAAAATACTAATATACATACATGATAAACGTCTTTCTTGTTGGTTACAAATTATTACAATTTAACTAATTTTTATATTATTATTATTATTGATAAAAAAATTCAGAATTTGTGACCACGTGAGACAATAATGATTTAAGAACTAATCCTGAGTTTTTGTAGTAATTAGAGTGGCTCTGAGATGTGAAGGTTATTATCATTATTTACTGAAGAATGAAGCAGACAATACAATAGAAATTGGCTTATTAGAGAGAGAGAGAGGGATGGATGCATGGTGATTGGTGAATGATGTCAATCATGTGTGGTTTTATGCCGAGGAAGTCATGATTGACGTCTAACAATTATTATTTTAAAATGTGCAAAACAAGTTGAATTCATGACATTCATATTAAGATTCTGGACGTTAATGATTTATTATAAAGATGGGAAATGTAATTAGGGATGAAAATGGGACAGGCCCTCTGTCGGGCGCCTATAGTCCGGCTCATTTAAAGCTTACATATGTTAGACTTGTCGGGTTAGAAGATCAGACTTACGCTTTTAAAAAAGCCTTTTAAACTAAATAGGTTAGGCCATAGGCTTTCTATAAAGCCTTTGAAGCCTAACAGACCGTCCTATTTAATTATATTAATTGTTAATTATTATATATATAATATATTTATAACATAAAATAATATATATATATATATATTTATATTTATATAATATTACAAGTTTACAATTAAAAGAAATTAGGAGAGAATGGAATACAAATATTTTTTAGGTTGGTTTTGACCTTTTAAAAGTCTCATTATAAATAGGCCCTTTAAACAGGCTTTTAAACGGGTCTGGCCTGTTTGAAGGCCGGACCAGACCTTAAAAAAAGCCTATAACGAGCTAATAGGTCAGGCTCAGGCCTTAAAAATTTGATGTAGTCAGGTCTTTCAAAACCCGGCTTAGCCTAGCCCATTTCCATCCCTAAATGTAATAGAGTGTTTTTTTTCTTTCGATTAGAGGAAATGTCATTAAGTGAATAGTTGAGTATCGACTTTTTTTTTTTCTAATTTCATTTTTTATGAATAATCTGGTTTAAAAGCCCGAAACAATATCAAATAGGATAAAAAATGTTTCTTAGAAGAAGACAGCTCATAAATCCTCCCTAATAAAAGTAAATCTAAAACAACATAATCGAGCTTATATGAGTGGCTAAGGCCCATGACATGATTTCTCTCCTCGTAGATATATGTGGTTGATTAAAGTAAACCAATTACCATGGAAAAACTTAAGATAGTAATAGTAGTCCTTAAGACAACCATCATTAATGAAATGACAACAATTTGAAAATCCAATTCAAAATTAATTAATTGCCTTAACAAGTCTCAGTTCATAAAAGGGAGACCAAGCCTGTGGAGCAAACCATATGCCATCATGGTCTCGAATTGGACATGAAGCCCTTTAACTCTACCATTTGCATACAACTTCCAATAACCTTCAGGTGGTGGATGCCATTTCATGCGAACACAACTCTTCTTTATTAATGAGATAATTTTCTGGTGAATCCCAAACGTCACTGTTGAGTATCTCCCGGTGAAGGCTTAAATCCAAGGTGGTTTTTTTTACTTATATATTTTTAGGGAAGTCAAGTGCTAGTTTTATATTTTAGGTTAATTTGTATGTAAATATATTTTTTATTTTTTATACAAATACACTATTAAGTAGTAATTTTCTATTATTTTGTAATTATCAAACAAGTATGTATAAATTGGCCTCATTTCATGTTCTATGTTGATTTTGTGGGTTTTAGAGGCTTACATAGCAATAAAAAGCATGAGTTTGGAAGGTGCTAACCTGGAGCCATTCACCAAGCAAGCTCTACTCACCCAGGCAAGCTCCACTTGCCCACGCAAATCATGAAAATTTTAGGTAGCTTGTCTAAGCGAGTCATGCTGGACAACACATCTCTCGCTCACTTGTTGGGTCATATAAAATGCCTAAACTCAATTCAACACATGCAAACAAAGGAAATAGGGTAAAAATGCAAGGGAGCCATTGAAGGATCATTAAAGCTTGGAATTCAAGTCCTTTGTGTTTTTTTAGTTTCCACTAGTTGTAAGTGTTGTATCCTACTCATGTGCAACTAGTTTTTCTTTAAGTTAGGATTGAACAACCTAATGAAATTAATCAAAGTTAGTAATTCAATTCTATCTAATACATGTTTTATTTGGGAGAATGATTTATATATGTATTTGTGATTTTAGAGCGAACATTAGGTTAAATTACCTATTTTATTTTATCTCTAGGGATAAGAATATTTACGTACAATAATCGTTACACTCGTACCTAATGCAAATTTTATTCTTGGTCGTTAGAAAAATCTTTATAAGGTTAAAATTTAGGATTCGTGCTTCGAGAGATTAGGTTCGGTAAATCAGGAGTTTCGGTAGTTTGGTTAATTACATAATTGAACTTAGTAATTATAGGAACATAATCTGAAAAGGTATAGTTCGATCCAACATTTTTCTCTAATTTAATTCCCTTTAATCAATTTCTACCTTTTTTCTTTAAATTGCAAAAAAAATTCAAATCAAACCATTCATGACCTTTATGACAATTTTCTGTAAATATTTTTAGTGATAAATTAGCAATAATCATACACTTGTTGTCTAATAATTTGACAAGTCTCTCTAGATGACAACCCTTATAAATTTTAAAATTACAATGAATTTGGTGCGTTTTCCAAAGGGCTAACAAGTTTCTGGCGCCCTTGTTGGGGACTTGTGTCCAAATTTAGGCAATCGGGGATTATTTGCTTCTTTATTGCTTTTCCTTATGTGTAACTTAACCTTGTTTTAGTTTAGTTTATATTGGTTATCATTTTTTCTTAGTTGTAATTTTGGTTGTTTTAATTTTCAACTATTCAATTAATTTATCTAGAGCTTGCTGCACCAACCTTTTGCTTATAACTTTTATATACGAGGTATGGTTTCTCCTAAAAAATTACAATTTGATTCAAAAATAGAAAGGATAACCAAAAGAAACAACGCAAGAAGGAGAAAAAACAAACCGAAGCCAGAGAGACCATCTTTTTCATCTTCTTCCACTCACTTTTCATAAGCTAAAATTAAGGATCCACACCAACAACAAAGGTGAACTCTTGGTGACTATGCTAAGGTTAAAGGCCCTTCAAGAGTATCAGCCATGTTCAAACCTTCGTCGACAATAGCTATTTTTATAATTAAGTCAGATATGATCCAAATACCCAATTTACTGGTTTGGATAATGAATATTCCTATGCACACCTACAGTATTTCTATGAACTCTATGGAACCATGGGTTTTAATGCCAACTAGGAGGAAGTTGTGTATATGAGGCTTTTCCCTTTCACCTTGATTGGGAGAGTGAAGGACTAGTTGAAGACTTGCCCAACTACGAGTATCAACACTTGGAATAATGTGGTTGCAAAATTTTTGGAGAGGTTTTATTCTCCAAATAAGTACCTGTTAGCTAAGTTAACCCTCAATGTTTTCACTCAATATGATGGTGAACCTCTTGGAGAAGCATGAGAGAGATTCAAGGGATTACTAATTAAGAAGTTTCCCCAACCATCACATTAATAAAGAATCCCAAATTCATATGCTATGTATGGATTTGGAAAGCCACAACAAAGTCCTATTAGATGCCTCAACTGGAGGATCAATTACAATAAAAACTACTCAAGAAGTGAAATTATTAAAGCAATGGCTACCAGTGATCTTCATAACAAGACTGAAAGAAGTTTAGTTCCAAAACATCCAAGAGTTTTATCCCTTAGTGCAAGTGTTGCTATTCTCGCACAAAACAAATTGTTAAGCAACAAATGTAGTTTCTATTTGACTGACCATTCTAATAGTGAATGTCCTTTGGGAGATATTGATCAGGAACAAGCTAATTTTATTAGAGATTAAAGACAGCCTTTTGAAGGTAGTTATCAATGAAACTGGAACAACAACAACAATTTTTAACAACCCTGGAGAAACTAAGATGCGATTTCTTCTACAAACCCACACCAGTAACAATACCAACCTACGTCACCCGAACAATTTGCTCCACAAAAACCATTTTTCAACAACGTCAATAGTTTGGTCAACAATAACCTTCAGTTCCTAAAAGGTTGACTAAACTAAAAGATATGTTTGCACAGTTCATTGAAAAGTCCCCAACTTACTAAAAAAACACAAATGCTTTAATTAAGAACTTGGAAGTCCAAGTTGGGCAATTGGTTAAGTAGGTGACCAATCATAGACTCCTAAATCACAAGCCCAAGTGGAGGCCAATCCAAGAGAGCATTGCAATACCATTATGATTAGGAGTGGTAAAGTAATTAAAGATGCCAGTGAGAATGAAGAAAATGTGAAAGAAAAGAGTAAGAGTTATCTGATGCTGAAATAAGAGGGGAAAATAATCAGAGTGTGAGTAGAGATGGAGAAAATAAAATTGTGGAAAGAAAATGAGTGAAGATGAAGAAAAGAAAAAATAGAGCTTGAGAAAAAAATTAAAGGAAGAGAAAAAAAAACGAGAGAAGAACATTCAATGCCAAGGTTGAACAGTTGAGGAACAAGTTTCCCTATCCTTCTAACCCCTCCAAAAAGGCTAAGGAGGAACATTTCAAAAGGTTTTAGAAGATAATAGGAGGCTTAGAATTCATAATTCCATTCATGGAGGTGTTGGAGCATATCCCAAGCCACAAGAAGTTCATGAAGGAGTTTCTCACAAAGAAAAAAGAATTTCATGTATAGGAAGCAAAAAAGGTGGAAAAGGTGTCTAAGACCTTTTTAGAGGACTCTTATTTGAAAAAAGTGAAAGATCCAGGAAGTTTTACAACTCTTGTGTTAATAGGAAGTTTGGAAGTAAAAGAGACATTGTTAGACCTTGGATCCAATGTGAATGTCATGCCTGTCAAATTGATAAACAAAATGGAAAGTGTGAAAGTTTTTCCTACAAGTATGACTTTGCAATTGGCTGAAAAATCCATCAAACAACCTCTTGGAGTTGTGAAAGTTGTAAAGGTAAATGTCGGTCAATTCACTTTTCCTGTTAACTTTATAGTAATTGACATATAGGATGACATCGACATTCCATTAATTCTAGGAAGACTGTTCCTCAAAACTTCAAGGGCAAATACTGATATGGATACAGGAATAGTAACTCTCAGATCTAATAAGGAAGAAATGAAAGTTAAGCACCAAAGAGACAAATGCTTGCAAGTGGAAGTGGCATCTGGATTTCCAAAGAGAAAGATGGTAGAGGTGCCAAAAATGAGGTTCAAGTCCTTTCTAGCAAAGTCGAGGCCCAAGACTAATGGTCCATTTCAAATGTGCAACTACTACACCAATTCGAAGATGGAAGTTGAGGATCCTGGCACCAAGATTAGATGAAGTATTCAGGGATGCTTGAAGTTTTACGAGGAAGAAATCTCTATTCATGATGGTAACTGAGCCCATTATGGCTTATCCAGCTGAGAGATGTTAAAACAAGCGCTAACTGAGAGGCAACCCAACTTTTTAAACTTTCTATTTAGAGTGGTTTGTTTAAATCATTATATTTCGAATTTCAGTTGTAAGGTTGTTGATGTTATGTTCATAATGTTGTTAGTGGAGAGTTGTGGAACTTGTGTAGTGATAGGTAGTATTTTGAGTAGTTATGTTTGATGTTGTCAAATGTTTGTTGAATTGTAAATGTTGATGTTATGTTTTAATATAATTAGAAATATGGCATTTTGTGGCAAATGATGATGTTTATAGGTATATGATGCAATGATGATGCAAATTCTACATTTCATGCTTTGAAACATGGGTGTGATTGTTGAATTGTTTTACCAATTGTCTTTGTGAATAATGTTATGTGATCATGTTTCTTTTAGGATGTAGTAGTTGTAGATAAGTGATAATGGTATTTGATCTGTCCTGGACCGGGGTCAAGATATCCGATCTCAAGCCAGTCACGAATAGTATGTCAATACCGTGTAGGATACCGGATGTATGTGTATCCGGTGTAGGTATCCGTTGTCCTTGAATGAGGAGAGCGGATTGGGCGTTCTGGAGATCCTTCACACCGACCTAACGCGTTGAAGTGGGCGAATGGTGGTGTCACCTGCAAAGATTCTCCGACGCTCAAGTCAGTGATTATATTCCAAGTAAGGAATGTATTCAGAGAGGAATCAGTCGTAAAAGAGCTGAGGAAGAAGCTGAAGATCCCTAACTTCAATCATGAAGTTAGTTCATATACCTGATTGGCTCGATTAACGAGGACTCGTTGGTGGGGAACCACCAACTCCCATTAACATTATTATATTGCGCACTTACCTGCATGATTGGGTCAAGTGGCTATTTTATATTGAGCGTAGAGAATGTAGACTAGGATTAGGGAACAAGTTGACCATTCCCGTGAGCAGAATTTGGCTCGTAGTGCAGGGAATTATTGATCGATCCCTGTGGCAACAATCCTTGTCATTTGCATAGTGACGTGTGTATTATCCGATGTCATGGTGTTATCCTGGATAACCGGTATAGGGAGAACGCCTGATACGGAATTACAGTCCGGATGTATACCGATGACACCGGTTACACGTAGATGTCTTATCAAAGACGTTGAAATATGTATAGCAGATCGGATACCGGTATTGAGACCGGATCAGTATTATAGATGTGAATAGAGTGGGAAATATGTATAAAATTTTGTAAATGTAAAATTTTGGTTGAGGTTGGCAAGCAAATATTGAATTACATAGCCCATGTTTCTAGTATCTTGAATCATGCTTAATTGAATTGTGGAAGTGAAATGCAATATGGAATTGTGAATTTTGAATTAAAAGAGTGAATAATAACTCAAACCTAATGGTTTGGTTGAGAAGATTATTTAAGAGTGGAAATGCATTGGTAATGAGTAAAAGTGGGAGTGAAAGGGAAGCTTGGAAACAAAGGGGAAAATGTCATTTTTATTGATAAAATTGCCTAGGCAACTAAAATGGAAAATTTCCTTGGAGCTAATTCACCTAGGTGAGAGTTAAAAATTTTGTCCTTCTTGCTTAGGCAAATACTACGAAGGCCCATTTTTCAAATGCCCATCTTTCTCTCACTCCCACTTATTTCACTAACCTAAAAATAGTTTCCACAACTCCATTCTCCTTTAAACTCACTTTTCTCTCAATATTCTTCCACATTTCAAAGTATTTCCACTCTCATGTTATCTTCTTGTCTACATCAAGTTAAGGTAAGTTCCCTTTTCTTTCTTCTTATGCCATTGAAACCATAAATGAATGAAGGATAGCCATTAACTCCCATTGTGAATTGATAAGGCTAAATGATGCTAGATAGGTTTTGAATGGATTTAAGCATGAATTATTGTCAATCATTTCCCCCCAATTTTTGAATTCCATTACTATTTAGGGAAATTCCTAAATGTTTATTTTTGATTGATGAAGTTTATGTTGGAATTCTTGAATCCTAGGAATAACATGCTATGAATCATTCAAATAGGTCAAAATTTATTTGTTAAACTATTTTTATTGATTCATTAGGAATTAAATTCTAAAATTATGAATGTGAATGTTGGACCTCTTCTATTTTTGGGAAATTTGATGCATGTCTGCCATTTTTGTGTACGAATAAGGTCACCTAGGCGAGGCTATGACTAAAAGTAAAATTGTCATTAGACATGATTTGCCTAGGTGAGTCAACCTCACTTAGGCGAGACAACCATGTTTCAGTTACCTTGTTTTGCACTTCTATTTCCATTAATTTGTTATGTTATTGTCATTTCTTTCTTATTAACTAGTTTTTATACTTTCTAGTCAAATAATTAAGCTAGTTTATGGAGAAATCTTTTGTTTTAGTCATCATCCAACAATTTTTTCTTTAAACCTTTCCTATACATGTTAGAAATCAAGATTTATGTAGCTTTCATGATCTGTTTCCAAACCTCCATCATTCCTTTTGAATTGTACAACACATGTCTTGTTGTATGAAATATAATTAACCTGGCTGGGGTATATTGTTTTGCTTGAACTACCTTGTCTTGTAGATGGGCCTTACAAAGTCAACCCCAAACTCCAAAAAGAGAAGGTCTGAAGAAGGACCATCCATTAATGTGCCTTAGCCATTGCCACCAAAGAACCCTAAAAGGTTCAAGAACAACGAGAAATGACATAATTTAAATGAACTTCTAGGTCATTCAGTGGTGTGGGAGAGAACATTGAACCTAAAACTAGGCAACTTCCCTACATTATGGAATGAGATTGACAAAAGGAAATGAGGTCTATTCTTCTCTTTGCCTACAATAGTAGACCTTATCCTAGTAATGGAGTTCTTGCTAGACATCATACTAGGTAAACTTGCATCTAGGCCGTGAGAAGACAATAAGAAAAAAAGTTGGGTCCGAGGGAAGGTCATTAAATACGACTATGAAACAATCAGTCAACTACTTCAACTCCCTTAAGAACTATAGATAGGCACACACTTGGGTGATAATGAGCCAAATTGTTATTGGATAACCATGCACAACATCATAAGAGCTTTCAACAACTATGAAGTGACATTTCTCATCATAATGAGCCAAATTGTTTCATTAATCATTTCAGTCTTAATGTTTTGATATTTTTGCATAAATTGAATAGAAATAAGTGTAATTATAATTTCTTGTCAATATTCAGGTAGCTTCTCTAAATTTAGGTGAGATGTGTGAATTATAAACACTATGATTGTCAAGTTTTGTCTTCATGTAGTTGAATTTGATTGATTTTGAATTCTTTTGCTTCACTTATGATACAAGGAAAAGATCAAGGCAATTTTATTAATTTAATTTGAAACTATGGCTAAATAGCTAACCTTTATGTATATACCCTTTTTTTAGCCTAAAAAGAAAATTTTTCTTGGTAATTACCCTTACCTTTTATGGATATACAAAAACCATTTCTCCCTTTACTTGATAGGTGAAATAGTATTTTTTGTAGATATTTGTTTTAAGTACTTTGAGTGTTATTCTGAGAGAGTAAATCAAATTATAGTTCTTCCCTTTAGATCATAAATTTGTGAAAAGGAAAAAGAAAAGAAAAAGAAAAGAAAAAGAGATTTATGATATTTATGAATATAAATCAATGTAAATAAACATAAAAGTAAGAATAAAGGGAAAAAGAACTAAGTTAGGGGTATGTGTTCATAGTGAAGTAAGGTTGGTACAAAAATGTACCTAAGTAAAATTTTGTGAGCTTTATATTCATGTCTAAAAATGATCTTTCATTCTATTAGGCACTTTTCTTTATCTAGAAAAACAATGACTTCTTCTTAACCTAGCCTTATTACAACCTTAAAAATATGATAGATATTTAGATGATAATCAAATTTGAGTTGCTATGATTGCATAAACCTGGATTGAGTGAAACTTTCCACCCTTGCCAAATAATTTAAGAGATATACTTATAAGAGTCGCCATTGAAGCAATTTTGATTGCTTAACATAGCATTTTGATTGCTCTTGTTCATAAGTTTTTCATGCACATATATCAATTCATTTTTTACTGAACTTGTGATTTGAAACTTTTTACTTTTGTATATTCTAAATTTTTATGCATATTAGTTAGTTGTATCTAAAGCCCGATTTTGATAGTGAGATTTTTTTGTTGTGATTCAGCTTGATAAAGGTTTGTTTGAGGACAAGCAAATGCTAAGTTAAGGGTGTTGGTTGGTTGTATATTTTAGGTTAATTTGCATACTTCTTTATTTTTTTATACCTGTTAACTAGCAATCTTCCTGTTATTTTATAATTATCAACAAGTATATATAAATTGGCCTTATTTTGTGTTGATTTTGTAGGTTTTGGATGCTTAAAAAGCAATAAAAAACATAAGTTTGGGAAATACAGACCTAGAGGTTATTCACCCAGGCGAATCATGAAAATTTTGGGTAGCTCGCCTAGGTAAGCCATTGCGGACAACACATCTCCCACTCACTTGTTAGGCCATATGAAAGGCCCAAACTCAAAATTCAACACATGCAAATAGAGGAAACATAGTAAAAATGCATAGGAGCCATTCAAGGATCATTAAAGCTTGTAATTTTAAGTCTTTTATGTGTTCTTCTTTAGTTTCTACCAATTATAAGTGTTGTATCCTAGCCATGTGTGGTTAGTTTTTCTTTTAATTGAGATTGAACAACCTAAGAAAGATTATAGACTTGTAATTACTTTTTTGGGTTCAATTTATAAAATTAATCTAAGTTAATAATTTAAGTCTATCTAATACATGTTTTATTCGGGAGAATGATCTATATGCGAGCTTATGATTTTTGAGTGAACACTAGGTTGAATTACCTATTTTATTTAATCTCTAGGGATAGGATTACATACAATAGTCGTTACACTCATATCTAATGTAAATTGTATTTTTAATAGTTAGAAGGATCTTCATTTAAGGGTAAAATTTAGGATCCGTGTTTCGAGAGATTGAGTTTGGTAAATCAAGAGTTTTATGTAGTTTGGTTAGTTGGATAATTGAACCTAATAATTATAGGAACATAATCTAAAAAGGTATAGTTTAATCATAATGTTTTTCTCCATTTTAATTCCCTTTAATCAATTTCTACCTTTTTTCTTTAAATTGCAAAAATCCAAATCAAACCATTAATGATCTTTGTGACAATTTTTTGTAAATATTTTTAGTGATAAATTAGCAATAATCATACACATATTTCTTGATAATCTGATAAGTCTATATGGATAACAACCTTTATAAATTTTGAAACTACAACGAACTTGATACGCTTGCCAAAGGGCTAACACCAGGACACCGTTGAGAATAATAAGGATTGATTTGCTCTTTGTCCTGAGAAAATTTAAGACAAGTTCTTGTGAATCCAATTATCTTGATCAAAGCTAAAGAATGTGCTCCATTTGTGAAAATCAATCAGCTTATTCCATAAGTAAATAACATGTTCACAATCTTGAATCATATGCATGGTTGATTTAGGATAAGTATGACACCTAGGACATAAATTAAAAGCTGATAAATTCCTTTTCATCCTCTCCTTATTTGTGCAAGGAATTATGTTGAATTTTCCATAAGGAAGTATTTATTCAAGGAGGTCCAAGCCATTTCCAAATTTTAAGGAAATCAGAAACGATAGAGGAAGAATTATTACCCTATCTAAGGAGGTGGAGCTAATTAAAAGCCAACTTCAGTTTAAAATTGCCATTAGAGTTAGGTCTAGTTAGGAAAGATTATTAGCATTAGTGGTATTCTTTGGACCAAGAATGGTAGAGAGACAATTGATAATATTCTAGGGAAGGATAGAAGATAAAGTTTGTATCCCAAGTACCATCCTTAGCATAATTTGAGATAGAATTATTTATCTAAGATTCAAAAATAGTGAGTTCTTCCTAATTAGGATGCCAATTGAAGAGGTGAAAGAGAGAAGCCAAAATGAAGTAAAATTTTCATTTCCAACCATCCATGAATAATATTGTTTGATGTTCTCCCATTGGCTTATAATGTTTTTCACATATGAGTCATATTTAGAAGCTTTAATTTGAGGGAATAGTTTGACTTGGTCACGATAATTTACATTGTACAGGGGGTAAAGAAAGTTTAGGGGAGTTTGTTTTTAATGCAGAACAGACTTTTTTTAGGTTATTACTGTTTAACAAATAAATAAATAAAATAACAAATGAGTTTAAAACAAAGATAATAACAAGCATAACTATCTAAAGGATAAAAAATAATTAAAAGACTTGTTGGAGAGAGGAGTAGAAGGGACAAATGACTAAGGCAAGGAAAAAAGGATAATTTTTACTAGGTTTGTGTTCCTCCTCCTGTTGGTATGATAATGTTCATCATTGAATCCAAATCGAATAAAATTGCTCAACTGATACAAAATAACTGAAAAATTAATCAAAATGAAATTGTAAAAAATTGTATTATATGTGCGGTTCAGATTGGATTTTGAATTTACCTTTGAAAATCAAACTGCAATCTTCAATATATTATTCATATATTTGTATTATCTTACTAAATTACATACATTACTTAATCTTAAAGTGAGACTTAAAAGACTATAGGTACTTATTTATGATTTTTTTATTATATTGAAAATTTTTAAAGGGGTTATTTTTATTTTTAAAGTGGTTATTCTTGATTTTATTAAGTTGGAATTATATATCTTATACTTGATTTTGTAAAAAGTATAATTAGTATAAAATCGAATAAACCAGTCTATCCAAATCGCATTTGATCGGATCGAATTGAATTGGATGTCATTATTCATTTTAACCAAACTATAACTTAATAATATGATCAAATAAGATAATATTTTGTCTAAAAATTGAACTATCTAGACCATGAACGCTAGTATGACATGTTAGTGTTTTTTCTCCTCATATATTTAATCAATAATCAAGGCCCAAAAAATAATTAATAATTATAATTTTAAAAACTACTATATTTATTATTAATAATATTAAATGTAATACCAAAAGAATAATTTTTACTATCAATTTAACATGTGCTTTTGAATAAATGGTTAACAAAACTATTGTGATATGTGTCATTGTATAATTTGGGAAAAAATATTTTGAAACATATGTTAATTCGAAACTAATTTAAGAAAAATACTTTGAAAAATGTGTTATTTTGAATTGATTCAATGTATGTTTAAAATTGCTTATTATTTTAAAAATTAATAATTTAATTTTTTTTCAAGATCCTCTTAGAAGGCTAAAATAAATAAATAACTATTAAAAACACTGAATTAAATTACATATATACAAACAATTAACCTATAGATAATTTATTCAAATGACACACGTGCAACTCTTTTTTAAATAAAAATTTAAATTTAAATCTTAAAACATATCTTAACCCTTAATGATATTTGGTTTTATAACCTGTTTTAATCCATGAAACATCTTTTAAGCTTTTTGAGGATAAAAAAACGATTGAAATTTAAAGCGGGGTAGTAAAAAAGGAATTTTGTAAAAGGAAAATACTAAGCATGCACGCAAACTATATAGGTTCATTAATTGTAGCCAAATGTCACAATTAACTTTATATCCACAATCCATCCACCAATGTTCCCAAATATTTGCAACTTTTCCACTTACCCAACACTGTCCCTTATGCAAATTGTGACTCTAGCTTAATAACTATGACGAAATTATAAATGAATAAAATACGATAAAAATATTATTTCTTAATTTGTTTAGAAAAACAAAAGAGAAGTAATTCTTCAAATGTATTTATTATAATAAAAAGTTAAAACTTATATATATCATTTAAATTATTTTTTATATACATAATTTACTTCAATTCATTTTTCTTTCATTTATCTAAAAAAGAAAAATCACTTTTTTCTCTTTTATTTCTAACTACATAAAAAGATATTTTTCCATCCTATTTACAACATATTTCTTTTCTTCCTCTTTTTTCTTTATGTCCTTCTCTTTCTCATTTCACTTCTTCATCCAAACAAAATCCAAAAAATAACATTTTTAGTGCTTTCATTTTATTATGAAAAAATAAATAAATTTAACACTTTTTAATATGAGGTTTAAACTTATAACCTTAAAATAACTACCCAAATTCTCATCTTTACACCAACCCTTAGTGACTCCAAACAAATTATCTGCTTTTTAATAAAATGCAAACCTTATTACTGTTATTATTCACTAAAGTAACTAAGTTTAAATTGAGATTGAAACATAATAAATTTTCTTATACAGTGTACGAATATGAATATTAAAAGAAAGATCATGTTTTTTCCTCTTATTGTGAATCTCATGAAAGATTTTTTATAATAGAGTTTATTTAACTTGTGTAATTTTATATATGATAAAAAAATTAAAAACATTACTAAAATTTTCCCTCGATTTCTAAAAAATTTATATATAATTTCTAATGAAAAACTCCATAGTTTAATATCTATCCATGTTCAAGATTCCATAAGCTACACAACCCTTTATAATATACAAGGTGTATAACTGTGTATTAAAGAATAGATCATTTTTTAACCCTTGATGGACCCTTGCGTTATATTAGAGATTGTAAACTATCTAAGAGTGAGAGAGAAAGGTAAGTAACCTTAAGCTTCTGTTTGTTTAAAAATATTTAGACATTTAAACCTTATAACTCTCTTATTTATATACCTTTTGATTTGCTTCTAATATACCTGAAATCTCTAAATAGTGTGGGGCAGTTTTTTTCTTTTAATGTGGGACCGAAATCACAAAACTACCTCTGTCCCTGTCTTTTAATATAAAAACCATAAGGGGTTAAAATGTAATTTTCTTCCTTTTTTTTGAGGTTTCATTTTTCAATTCGAAGGAAAGAGAACACAGCACAGTGGTATAAATTACTAGGACATGAACATGATAATCATCATAAGAGCAAAATGACGTGTTTAACCATGTTTTTCCAATCCTTTGTTACAAACTAAATAGTCTCCCAGGCACCAAAAGAAGGGAGAAACCAAAACAAAAATCCGGAATGGAAAAACACACACAAACAACAAATAAATATAGACAAAACGAACCACTACAACTAGAAACTAAACGAAACCTCAACTGGTATAACTAGGTACAAATTGATCTTCCAAGGAGTGAAAGTGCCCACTTTCTCCCTCAAGAAGTCTCACAACCTGAAAAACATGTTATTAATTGTAGTTTGCACCAGACAAAAGAAATAGAAGATATAGGACAAATATTTATCAACATTTATGCCATAATTGCTTAATGATCAAGATTCATTGTAGTCGACATTTAACACAATTGGTAGTATAAAGAGGCCATAATGAATATAATACAAATACTTAAAAAGTATATAAAAATTGAAAGCATCAGTCATAATATCTTAAAATTTTATAGTTAAATGTTTTTCATCTTCACTGTCTTAAATATAAAGCGTCCATAGACGAATACAACTCTAACGGAGTGCAATCTAATTTTCTAAGCAGTTTAAGAGATTGGTTGTTTGCATGAGGTGAATCTACACGCCTAAATGAGGTCGTATGAATTACCTCTCCCATTGATGGACGCATCTCAGGCTTTCTTTGTACACAGAAGTAAGCTGCTTTAGCCATGAGGTACAATTCATAGGTGTCATATGAATCCCTTAGACGTGTGTCAATCAATTCATGTAAAGCTAACTTCTCAATCATTGGCTCAGCCTAAATGTTTCCACATGCAATATTTTATCAAGGTTAGTCAAATTGTTATCAGGGGAAATACTTGAGTATAAAAACTTTAAACGACTATGAACATTGAAAATTTCTATAAATATCTCAAGACATATATAAACAATGAAAAATACCCATTGTCGGAGAGATTGTTGTTGTTCTGGTTTATTGGAATTGCTGACTTTACGTCCTGATATTAATTGTAACAGAATAATGCCATAAGAATACACATCGGTTCTATCAGAAACAATGCCCTCTTCAGCATACTCAGGAGCAAGGTATCTACATTAACAAAAACAAACATGGTCTATTTTAGCTATATTTTTAAGCATGGAATTCTAAATTCAGTTTAATTGCAACACATTTTCACCGTAAAGATTTCAACATTCAAAATCACAGTAGATATGACTTTTAATACAATTATTATAATACTCAGTAAGTCAGTAACTTTTACTTGGATGATAATTCACGTAAAAATCCTTTGCATTGGTTTGTGTATTCCAGTTAAATTCTTCTAAATCGGTGGAAAATGTGGTTAGTTAGCTTCAGAAAATCCTCACCCGAATGTGCCCATAATCCTTGTTTGCAGAGTTTCATCAGCAGTCTTCCATTTGGCAAGGCCAAAGTCACCTAGCTGCATTTATAATACATCACTTAGTTGAAGAATCAGAACAAGCGGGACAGAAAAGAATGTTTTACACACTTCCATGAAACTAAAGGCAACATGACAAAAATTAAGGAGTCTCAAGTTTATTTCATCAGGGAATGTAATGATAGACACTAGAAGCGATCATGTATTAACAAGAGAGAATGAATCATATTTTGCTAAATTACCATTGGAACAAAATCATGTGTGAGAAGTATATTGCTTGGTCGCATGTCCCGATGAACAATAGGACCACCACGACATTCCTCATGCAGAAAACGTAATCCCTTTGCTGTACCAATGGCAATAGCATACCTTTGGTGCCACTCAAGAACCGCATCATCATTTTCTATACAAAAAAATGTTAATATAAACCTTAGTGGATATTAAACATATTTTTCAGACTAGTAGCATAAGATATAACATCACCACACTAAAATATAGGCACTTACCAAATAAATGCCAATGAAGAGACTTATTGCAAATATATTCATATATCAGAATATTTTTCTTTTCTTTGCAACAGTAACCCAACAACATCACTATATTCTTATGTCGAGCAAAACTTAAAACATACACCTCAGAATGGAATTCAGAAAACCCTTGTGCACTTTCTTCTTTCCTTACTTTTGCGGCAATTTGTTGTCCATCTTTAAGCACACCCTTGTACACGTGACCATATCCCCCTTCACCTAATAAGTTATCCTGTGAAAAATCATTTGTTGCAAGCTGTATGTCTGAATAGCTGAATCTCATTGAATCCTTGATAGATAATTCAGTTCTTGTCCCACAGCCAGCACAAAGAATTGGTGCATCTGAAGATTTTGGTAGGAAGCTACATTGGATTTTCTTTTGGTCGATATGAGAAGTCATCAAATGCTTATATTCTCCTTTGATGCTTATGCCTGAATAACAGTTGAAATTCTCATTTATTACAAAGAAATAACTTTAGTGCATAATAAGAGCACGGGTTACCCTTTCACCTTTAAAATTCTGCAATTAGGTGAGTAAGTTTTCTTTTTTTCAGAGACTAACGTGGGTTAGTTTATATGTAATTCTTTATTTTGACATGCTTTATCTAAGAGACATTTTCGTCATTGATATTTATTTAACACATATCAAACACTTTTTTACAAGTGTTTACATAAAAAAATTATTTGTTATTAGTTTGAATACTTAAATTTAACACCTTTATATGATTCACACTTGATAAATGCACACATCTATAATTGTAATATTAAAAATATATTTATTATAATCTTAAAAGGTTAAACTTTGAATAAAATATAAAATATTAAAAATGTATATGGGTGTGTAAGTTGTCTGTGTATGCTGTATTTTAGACATTAGCCGTCCATTATCCATATTAAAATTTGTGTTTTATTGGTTAATTTTTCCACCTTACTATAAGCCTTAATATGATAGTTTTATCCATTCCATTGTATACCACTCTATTTCATCCATCCTTAATTATCCAAACACAGAGAAAAGGTTTAAAAGTTCCTGACCTGATATTTCTAGCTTAGAAGAAGATCCATAATCAAAAGAGGTACTTTGCTCCTGTGACCTGTTAGCATATGGGTGCTTTATATGGCTCCTAATGGTACCAGAGCTATCAGAAAAAGATATAGAATAGGGATAGCTTTTGGAAGAGATAATAGATTGTTCAATGTCTTCAATACTATGACACTCTGTAAGTGACAAAAACTTGGACAAAGAATATACAAGCTTTGTTTTTGCGACCTTTGTGTCCTGTGAATAATGAGACCTCCAGATATCCAAAGACAAGTCATCTTTAATCAATGCAATCTTACATGGCATCTTGTTAAGGTGGTATCTCAGATCGCGCCTTAGGTGTCTGTTCAAATTTTGTCAAGGAAATATTGAAAAACAAAATTTGAACAGTAAAATATAAACCAAATCTTAAACCATTTGTTAGGTATTGTTGTGATCCATCAATACCAAAAAACAGTGACTATAATGATATACATCCTTAGGTTCATGTAAAAAATGGAAAAACTTCATTACAAATTGCCACATAAGAGAAAATTATTTGATAAAATCCTCATTACAAGATTAATGAAAATCACGTGTCAAATGATAATGGTGCTTTACAGGTGTGGGAATAGTAATACCTATCGAGTATGATCCAAGACGCATTATAGTTTGTAACCTCCTGCAAAATAACGTTTTTAACCGGAAAACCTGCAATGACTTTAACTTCAATACTAACCTGCACATGAACATATTGATTAGTTTGCTTTAGAAAATAACATCACTTGAAAAAACAATTAGCCATGTGTTTATTAAAAGTACATGTATCAGACTCAGCTACCTTCTTCATTGTGAGTAAATCACCTAAGGCACAATCTCAAAGAGAAGAGAGAGCATAGAAAGAGAGGAACTTGTGTGAAAATGGTTTACTTCACTAACTAACTTGAAAGTACAAAGGAAAGCTTATACAAGCCAAAAGAGAAAAGAAGAAAGCAGCAAGAAGCTAACAAACTCTAACCAAACTAACTAATTATGGTTTGATTAAATTAATTACAAGGGTTAACAGCCCCCCTAAAACCAGAATGTGTAAGTTTAACATTCCAAACTTGGCTAATGGCTAGGTAAGTATATCAGCAAGTTGTTCTTTTGAAGAGACTGGGAGGAGATGAATGAAACCAGCTTAGAGTTGATCATGCACAGTATGGCAATCAACGTGGATATGTTTTGCTTGTTTGTGGAAAATAGGATTTGAAGCTATGTGGTGTGCTGATTGATTGTCACAAAAGATGGTTACAGGGTAAGGGTGAGAGAAGTTGAGGTCTTTGAGGAGGGAAAAAAGCCACTATGCTTCACAGGTAGCTAAATCTAAGGCCATGTATCCTCCTTCAGATGATGATCTAGAAACAACAGATTGTTTCTTGCTTTTGCAAGATATAAGAGACTAACCAAGAATAAAAACAAAAAACAGAAGCCCAAAACTGATCTTCTACTATCAGGGCAAGTAGCCCAATCCGAGACTGTGTTGCTTGTAATTTTGAGGTTTGAGGATGTAGGAAATAATAAACCTGTTGTTGGAACAAGTTTGATATACTTAATGACTCGAATAGCAGCTTGATATTGTGTAGAGGTGGGTGCAGCTAGGTATTGAGTGCCCAACTGAAAAAGAAAGATCAGGCTCGGTGTTTGTCAAGTAGACAAATTTAAAAACTAGTCTTCTATAGCTTGTGATATCAACAAGTGGTGTGTCTGTGGTTTGATCAAGTTTGGTACTATGATCCATGGGTGTGGTGGAGGGTGTTGTTGCTAGCAAACCAACTTCTTATAACAAATCTAGAGCATATTTTCTCCGATAGAGAGAAATACCCTGTTGATTCATCCAACTTCAAAGCCAAGAAAAAAGTTCAGTTTCCCAAGATCCTTGATCCCAAAATGTTTATCTAGCAAGGGTTTTATGTGAATTAATTTCATCCAAATCCTATCCTGCCAATATTAAATCATCAACATAAATGACGGTGAATCCTTTAGTTGTGTCTTTTGTAAACAGAGAGTGGTCTGTTTTAGATTGAATGAAACTAGAGGCAAGGAGAACTTGAGTAAGCTTGGCATGCCATTTCTTGCTGGCTTATTTTAGACCATATAGGAACTTAGTGAACTTGCACACTAGAGTGGAATCCTGTAATTGAAGACTTGGAATGGCCTCTTATACCTCTTCATCTAAGTTTCCATGGAGGAATGCAGTGTTTACATCTAGTGAATGTAAAATGCCAATTTTATGCAAAAGTAAGGGAAATGAGCATCCTGATGGTAGTCATTTTAACAATTAGGCTGAATGTTTCAAGATAATCAATGCCCTCAGTTTATGTGAAGCACTTTGCCACAAGTCTGGCCTTGTGTCTTTCAATAGTCCCAATTGCATTATGTTTGACTTTGAAAACCTGTTTGCACTTAATCAGTTTTTTTCCTGGAGGAAGATAAGTAAGAGTCCAAGTTTGATTCCTTTCCAGAGCATACAATTCAGCTTTGATGGCATTTCTCCAACAAGAATCTTTGATAGCTTCTTTATAAGAATTTGGTTCATAGACAAAAGAAATTGCAAGGGAAAAGCATTTATATGGAGATGAAAGATGGTCATATGAAAAAGAAGAAGGGGTGAGATACTCGACAGATGGATGAGTTGGATGAGTGCTTGTCAAAGCTAATGTGCAATGGTAGTCCTTTAGATAAGAAAGGGGTGTCTCTCCTTTTGAGATCTTCTCACTTTTGAAGAAATTATTGGCAATGGGATTTGGTTGGGATTCACATGAACAAGTGAGTTCAGTTAGGTAGTAGGTAGTTGTGTGGTGTCATTTGCATAAGTGATAAGGTCATTATCAAACAGTGGGGATGTAGGAGTAACAAGAGTTGTGGTGGTGTTGGCAAGAATCATAAGGAAGATATCCTCATGGAAGATAACATTTCTTGACAGAAATATTGTTTCCCTATAATTAAGATCATACAAAAGAAAGCCTTTTATGCCAATTTTGAAACCTAGAAAGATACATTTTCTTGAATTGGGGTCAAGTTTGTTTCTATGAGATGTGAGGGTAGATGCAAAGCATAAACACCCAAAGGTCTTGAGGTTGGATATATTAGGCAAGTTATCATTATTTAAAATATGATTTGGAGTTTTATTTTTCAGAAATTTAGTTGGAAGTTTGTTGATAAGGTGGATAACATGGGATATATCATAGTTCCAAAAAGATTTTGGAACATTGGATTGAAACATAAGGATCCTAGTAGTGCCTAAAATGTGTTGATGCTTCCTCTCCATAATGTCATTTTGTTTGTTGTGAAGTTTCAACACATGATTTTTTGGTACATGATGCATTGGAGGGCATATCAGTCTGGCATAGGGAATTCCTTACCATTATCATATATAATGATCTTTATTTTCTTTTGAAACTAATTTCCAACAAGCATGGTAAAGAATTTAAAAAAATACTAGCTTCACTTTTATGTTTCATTAAATAAATCCAAGTGTATCTACTTGTATTTTCAACTATTGTACGAAAGTATCTATGGCCAAAGACAGAAGGAATGGATAGAGGTCCCTAAATATGAACACGTATTATTTCAAAAATATCTATTATTACAGTTTCACTATTACAAAAAGGTAATCTCTTTTGTTTACCAAAGCAACATATTTCACACGGTGTTTTAGTTTTATTACAAACAATAGAAGGGTACAACTTTTGTAAATGACTTATCTTCTCATGTGAGGGGTGTCAAACTTAAGATGCCGAGAATTCCTATCATAAGTGTGAAAATGATTGATCCAAATTTGAGAGGATATTGGTTGTTAAAGGACTCATCACATATAGGTTTGAGTACAAGCTAGTTACACCAATCATCTTTAATGAAAGAGACTCTTGAATCTGGCAACCAAAATTTGAGAAAATGAATTTACAAGATAAGGCTTTGTTATTTTGGAAACTGAAATCAAATTAACATTGAAAGAAGTGTTAGAATTAGAGTAATGCAAACTAAAACATGTATATTGATCACAAAAGGAAATCAACCTTAAAGAGTTATACAAGTGTGACTTGTATAACCAACAACTTATCCTAACAAACTAACAAACTTCTAACAACTTAACAACTCGCTAACTACTCATAACAATTCAAAATAACTAGGAGACTTAGAATCAACATAACAAACTCTGCAGTGCTATCAATCAACAACAACCTTAGCATTGTTGTTAGTCTTCAACCGACTTAATGTTACAGAGTCCCAAAGTTAATTGTCTTAACACCAAAAATGAATTATTCTCAACACACTCCCTTAATTCAATATATCAGTCATCTTCTAACAACAAGTTTCTCTCTCAACTCCTTAAATCTCTTAGACTTAAGATCCTTTGTTAGCATGTCTGCAATCTGTTCTTCTGACTTGCAGTGTTTTGACTTCAAACTTCCTTTATCAACTTCATCTCTTAGAAAATGAAATTTGTTCTCAATGTGTTTACTTCTTCCATGAGCTGATGGGTGTTTTGCTAAACTTATAGAAAACTTCTTGTCAATCTTCAACACAGTATGCTTCCCCATTTCAACATTCAGTTATTCAATCATTGACTTCAGCCATATTGCTTGACAAGATCCAAATGATGCTACAACATACCCAGCCTTAAATGAAGATAAGGCAACTATTGGCTACTTCTTTGAATTCCATGAGATAGAAGTTTTACACGACATGAACGCATAGCCTGAAGTGCTCTTGTTGTCATAACTTCCACTCCAATTTGAGTTTGTGTAGACAACGAAATCAGATTCTCCTACATCACCTCTGTTAGAAAACATCAACCTAAAGTCTAATATCCCTTTCACATATCTTAGTATTCTCCTTGCATCCAGCAAGTGAGAAGTTCTAGATCCGTTCATAAGTATGCTTATCAGACCTAGATTATAAGCCAAATCAGGTCTGTTATTACAAGCATATCTCAGTGAACCAACTATCCTTCTATATAGAGTTGCATCCATTAGATCATCATTTCTTTTAGTCTCAAGTTTCACACCCAAAGTAGATGGGTTTGCTGCTACATTGCAATTAGCCATATTAAACATTTTCAATACATCAGTCAAATACTTCTTCTGGTGCATGAAGATTCCTTGACTGGTTTTCACAAATTCTAGCCCCAGGAAATATGACAATTCACCAACATTTGTCATCTCAAATTTTATTCATTATAATCTTGAAATCAGCAAAGGAATGATCACAACTCCCTGTTACAAGTAGATCATCCACATACAAGCATACAATGATCAGATCTGCAACAATCTTCCCATTAACATAAATTCCAAACTTTGCGTTGCATTTTAGAAATCCTTGTTCAGTTAAGAATTCGTCAATTCTCTTATTCCATGCTTTAGGATCCTGTTTCAGTCCATACAAGGCTTTCCTAAGTCTGTACACCATTCCTACACATCTATTCACTTCAAACTAGGTGGTTGAGTAACATAGACTTCCTCATCCAAGGGACCATTCAAGAATGCAGACTTAACATCTAGTTGATGTAATGACAAACTATTCACTTGCAATTCCAACAACTAATCTTACAATTTTAATCCTTGTTACCGGTGCAAATTCTTCATCATAATCTTTACCAGGTTTTTGGTGAAAACCCTTTACCACCAGTCTTGCTTTGTACTTGGCAATCTCTCCATTAGGCTTCACTTTCACCTTATAGATCCACTTCACCTTAATAGGTTTTCTATCAACGGGTAGGTCCACCAATTCCCAAGTGTGATTATTCTCTATTGACTTCAGTTTTTCCTCATAGCATCCATCCAAGCATATTCTTGAACAACTTGTTCAAACTTAACAGGTTCAGACTCAATAATTAGTGAAAATGCACTAATTCTCCCTCATCAATAACTTCTGAGCCATGAATAACTTCATAGTCGTTAAGTTTGTGAGGAGTTCTTCTATTTCTCTAAGGTCTCTCTGGTTGAGGAACAACAACCTCAGGTTTGTCCTACTCATCATCTAGCTTCATCAACATCTTGTTACCTCCCTGAGTCTGCTGCTCAGTCTAGTCCTAACTTTTGGATTCATCCACTTTCATATTCCTGCTCACAACTAGCTTCTTAGTAATTGGATTGTACATTCTACAAGCACCTGTGGAATAATAACCTAATAGAATCAAGACTTCACTTATGTCATCAAGCTTCTTCATCCTCACATCAGGAACACAACTAAAACAGATTGAGCCAAAAATTCTAAAATGACTCACATCTGGTATGTGTTCACTCCATACTTCTTGGAATCTTTTCTTGCAGTCTTGTAATAGGACACCTATTAAGGATATAGGTTGTTGTACAAACAACTTCTCCCCAAAAGACTTTAGGTAAGGACTTAGCCTTAAGCATACTTCTGGTCACGTCCATAATGGTTTTGTTTCTCCTTTTTGCAATCTCATTGTGTTGTGGAATGTATAGTGCAATCACCTCATGAATTACTCCTTTCTCTTCATAAAATGTCTCAAACTGAGATAAGGTATACTCTCATCCACCTTCAGTTCTCAACTTCTTCAACTGATTGCCACTCTGTTTCTCTGTCACAAACTTAAACTTCTTGAAGACATCAAACACCCCTAAACTCATATTTTTCTTATAAAGTCATCAGCAAAAGTTATAAAATACCTATTACCACCATTTATAGCTTCTTTAATAGGTCCACACACATCAAAACATATCAATTCAAGTGATTTAACAAACTTAATGGGAATATAGGAAACAAAAGCATTCCTAGATTGTTTATTGGCTAAACACTATTCACACAGCTCCTTTGGTATTCTGATTAAAGGCAATCCAGAAACCAAACCTTTACTACTCAACAAATCCATACTTTTAAAATTTAAATGCCCAAATCTGTGATTCCAGACTCAGTTTTCATTATCAATTACTGAAGACAGACTCTTATGATTCTCAATCCGAATTATAACCTTAAAGGTTCTATTATTGGAGAGAGGTGCTTTCAAAATCAGCCTATTATTGCAATAAAAAACAAATAACTCCTTCTCCTCAATTTTCATTTTATAACACCTTTCAAGAAACTAACCCAAACTCAACAAATCACTTTTCATTTCAAGTACGCATAAAACATTAGAGATATAGGAATCTTTACCATCCTTTCTCTGAATGTGAATCTATCCTAGACCTTCAGGTTGTACAAAACTATCATCTATAAACTTCATCTTTTTCTTCACTGTTTCATCCAACTTCACAAACCATTCTATATGTCCAGTTATGCGATTGGAAGAATTAAACTTTTTCTAGCTTTTCCACTCTTCTTTCCCTTTCTTAGATTTCCCTTTTTTAGGTAAATTTTCTTTCTTGGGATTTTCTTTCTCCCAAGCATGAGCCTACAAGGCTTGTTCATTTAGTTTCTTACCACTTCTTTCAATCAGTCTCTAATCTTAAGCCTCCAAAATACACTGCAGCTCCTCAATCTTTAATGAATAAGTGTCTTTGAACTCCTTAGCAATAACAACTATATGATCAAAGCTGACAGGAAGAGTTCTGAGAATTTTATCTACCATATCATGTCTGCAACTTGCTTACCACAAATATTCATTTGATCTGTCAAGGCTTGAACCCGTGCAAAGTAACACCCAATGGTTTCTTGTCTTTCCAGCATCGTCAATTCATATTATCTTTTCAACATCTAAATTTTCACCTTCTTTAGTTTTCCTGTTCCTATGTAACATTTCTCAAGCTGATCCTAAGCTTCTTTGCCACTCTTAGCTCCTAAGATCTTATCAAAATTGGCTGCGTCCACACATTGATAAATGATGAAGAGAGCTTTGCAATCTTTCTTCTTTGTCTCTATATGGGTTATTCTCTAAACCTCTATTGCTCCTTCTATGAGATCTTGAACCCCTTCTTTGACTATCTCAACTAAATCTTGAAAGTCAAACATCATCTTCATCTTGATGCTCCAATGATCAAAGTTCTTGCCATCAAGCATTGGCAAGTTTATTGGGAAATTTCCATTAGAACCCACAACGTTCTTGAGCCTTAGCACTCTTTATTGAGTCTTAGAACTCTTTACACAGGCCTGATCTTACAACTCTGAGATATCAATGTTAGATCCAGATGCAAACTAAAACATGTATATTGATCACAAAAGGAAATCAACCTTAAAAGAGGTATACAAGTGTGACTTATAGCCAACAACTTATCCTAACAAACTTCTAACAACTTAACGAACAACTCTCTAACTGTCTAACAACAATTCAAAACACAAAACAGCTAAGAGACTAGGGGTGGTAATACGGGTCTACAGGTCAGGATGGACCAAGGCCTACGTAAGCCCGTCATAATACGAGTCGAGCCAAAAAAGGAACACGAGCTAGAAACACTGGCCTAGCCCCTTTTTTTTTCAAATTATGCATTGTCATTTAAAAAAAATTATACTATTTTTAAGTCTTCCTTTTAAAAAAACTTTAGATATAAAAACCAAATTTCACCTTTTCTAAAACTATTTTTTTATAATTAACCTAATTTATTTTATTAAAAATTTAAATAAATTATATTTGCACTAATAGAAACAAAATTTTATTATTTATATTTTATAATATTATATTATTAATACAATACAAATTATACAACTACCATAAAAAATCTAAATCAAATAATCAATTAATATTTAAAATATATATTAATATAAATTTTTTTATTAGTAGGCCGATGGGTCAGCCTGACCTGGCCTATTGGGGCCTGATTTTTTACTGGGTAAATAGGTCGAACTTATTCAGAAAAACGAGCTTGATTTCTTAACCCAGCCCGCCTATTTTTAACAGGACAAACGGGATGGCCCGCCGGCAAAGCCCAAATTGCCATCTCTAAAGGAGACTTAGAATCAACATAATAGACTCTAAAGTGCTATTAGTTAAAACAACAGACTTAGCATTGTTGTCAATCTTCGACAGGCTTAGAGTTACGGGGTTCCAGACTTAACAGTCTTAACACCGAAATTGAATTATTATCAACAAGAAGGTATGTATAAAACATCTGTCAGATGGAAATGTGCAGTAAAAAATACAATACAAGAAATAAAAGCTATGACTCTACTTTCATCAGGCAATTTAATGGAAATTGGTTTGATTTGTTTGTGTATGGAAGAGATTTAATGAATCACACACATGATCAGTAGCTTCTGCATTTGTTCACAAAGAGAAAGTAAGCTCGAAAACCCTAGAGAATTCCCCTAGGGATTAGGTCTAATAATTCTCAATAATGTGTTACTTAGTCCTCTCATACGTACAATAAATATATTTATACTTAGGTTACAAGGTGGGCTTGGCCCATTAGGCTATATTCTACGCTAGTTAACCTCTCAATGACATGGAGACATATCTGGAGGTGGTGGGGACCACCCTCGATCTCCTGGGGGAACAACATCAATTATCTAGGAGTTAGATTTTGGAAATTTAGCTAGATTACAGATTATACTCAATGATTGTTGAACTGATTTTTACCGGGGTAACAAGTCCGGTGTGGCAACCAGTCACGAATGTGGTTTTACATAGTAGATTTGTACACCAGTCCAGTGGGGAGCCGATATTATAATCCCTATTCCAGTGGGGAGATAGGGTCTTGGAATCCTGGAGATCTGACTCACCAAGCTTTCACACTGAGGGGCGAAAGGTGGTGTTACCTACAAAAGGACTTCGACGCTCAAGTCAGTTAGGGATCTTACTATGCTATCAACTTGAATGTAAGTTATGAGATGGAAAAAACATATGCTCTATTGTGAACAGCTTCGTATTTATATGCATGCATGCAAGTAATGTGATTCCTCTTAGGTTAGATAACACTTTGCAGAACGTGTCAGTGTAACTCTGCAAAAAGGCTACCACATGACGTGGGCGCCTCCACACATCTTGTCTAACAGTATACCTTATACTGTTTGTCGAGTTGGCAAATCATTTTTTGGGGTGCCATGTGATGACCTGGATTATCCGGTATTAAGAGATTGACCCATACCGTTTATTGAATCCGAGGTATCGACCGCGACACTGGTTCGAATGATGGAAAACAGGTGTAATTACTCTTCAGCTCATAGACCGGTATCTAGTCTGGATCAATTGTGAACTATAATTCTTAACATTTAAGGCCATTTGATTGATGGTGTGATTCTCTATCTGCTATAGTAATGCTAAGATAGCTTTATACTGCTCTAGATGAAACTCAAAGTTGAATTCTCACTTGGTTCCTTCTTAGACAATACACTGATCTTATTATCTGAGTCATCATTTGTATCCTCGAGAGCACAATTATATGTTGTGTGGTATTTTTTGAAGTGTGAAGGATATTCATACTTCTTGTAGCAAGAATCAATTGTGTGTACAATGTTCCCATAATATGAGCACACCTTGTTACTATAGTCTCTACCACCTTAGCCTTTTCCTAGACCACTCATTTGCAATCCACTTTCTCTATAATTGCCTTTCTCAGAACCTCTGCCAACAACTGCCAAGGCCCGGGGCTCAAGAGTTGAAAAACCAAATTGCTTCTCTTGTTGAATCATCAATGATAAAACCTTGCTTAATGGTGGAAGAGGCTCACAACTGAATATTACTCATTGAGACCCTTTAGGAACCGAATCACATAGTCTATTTCTCTTTGTTTTTGAATTGTAGGAATCAATTTACAATTTCACCTGACTTCATAAGTACAACTAGGAATAGGTCAAAATTTTCTAACACATGACATAGCCTATTCAAATGAGTAAAGTAAGTTGTAATGGATAATTCACCTTGTTTCAAATTATAATTTTCCTTTTGCAGCTTGGATATTCTCAAAACATCTCCTTGATAGTACCTATAGCATAGGTCTTTCCATACTTCAGTAGTTGTGTCCATCTAGAGAACACTTTAAGCAATTGAAGTCTCTAAAAAGTGCATGATTGTTTTGCCTCTCTCCCAAACATTATGCATTCCATCTTTATTTTATTCTTGATAACAAATGGTAATTTTCTCCATTCAAAGGTGACGAAGAAATCAAAGTGGCAAGGTTTTCATCCGCATGTAAAAATAGGGACTCTATGGATAGGATTCTCCATTGCAAAGAGATCGAAGATAGAGAAAGAGACAAGAAATCCAAATTATAAATAAAGAGAGAAAAATTGACAAACACATGTCGATTCAAGAAAGATGCACAATTAGATAACACCAACTTCGATCGAATGACATGAGCAAAGATCAAGAAAAAACCAATTGGAGAACACGAACTCCGATTCAACAAAAACAACTAATTAGAAGAAGAACACAAGTATCGATTCAAGAACCTAACACAAAATAGGGATCTCATAAAATCAAATGCTAAACGAAGGAAGAACAATTTTAGAATATCAACATGTAACAGAGCCCTAAAGAAAAGGGATTTGATACCATGTCAAATGTAGCTACCTTCATTGTGAGTAAATCACCTAAGACATAATCTCATAGAGAAGAAACTTGTATGAAAATGATTTACTTCACTAACTTGAGAGTACAAAGGAAAGCTTATATAAACTAAGAGAGGAGTGGGAAGTTAACAAACTCTTACCAAACTAACTAACCCCTAACTAATTAACTAACTATGGATTGATTAAATTAATTACGAGGGTTAACAGCATGCAAAGCTTTCTTAAACTTAAATAACATATACCCGTTCACTTTCAAAATCTTCATAGCTTGACAAAAGCTCACTTGCATATGCATCAAGTTTCTTTCTAACTTCTTCCTCCATTGCACGAAAGTTGGTGCCAGAAAAAGACTCAGGGCATGCTAATGTTTGGTACCCCACTGTAATCCAAAATAAGGAACAGAATAATATTCATGCATTGAGTAAGCATCACATTGAAGGAAAAATCTACATAACAAGTAACAACTTCCCTTCTATACACAAACTGAGACTATTGAAAAGTGTTGCTTAAATTTTATTTCATTCATTTTACATTTATCGGTAAATGCAACGGTTAATTTTATCAAATATTTTTCATTTAATTAGTTAACTTATTAATTTTTAGTTCTTAATTTTTATTTTTCAACTTCTAATAGTTTTTCAAACTTTTAGCCAACTTCTCTATTAATTTTATTAAACATACATTAATTCAATCAACTAGTTTTCATTTTTCAATTAACTTATCAATTAATTTTATCAAATAAAAACTATATTTAAAGTTTATTTTACAAAATCAAATATCATTTTAAGTAAAATAGGGTATTTAGATGAGTAGAATTTTTCCAACTCTATTTCATGTAGTTCATTCAATTTTCATCTTTCAGGTTTTAACTAACTAATAGCAACACTTACTAGGGTGAGACACTTTATGCAAGACAGAGAGTACAAGCAACTTGTCACCAGCAGAAAGAAAGGCACCCCTGGCACGAACATGATCAACAACGAGTTTGATCTCCTGTTCAGTGCGGTCCCTTGTGGCATCACAAGCAACAACAACGTAAGATGGAGAATGAGGATTATCCATACGGGATATCTATGCTATCTTTGAGCACTGCACCCCTTGTGATGATGGGGGTGGTCTTGATAAAGCTTATAGCTTGAACGTTGACATGAAATGAGGTGACGCAGAAAAGTACATGAGAACATGTTAGGTTGCATTGAGGACCAATGATTCAAGGACATTAAGCATTCTCTTCCCTTGTGTGTCCAAAACAGGAACACTGCTCATCTTTCTCTCACTCTGAAGGTTGAGACAATACCAAGATAATATGCTTGGTATATTCGGAGAGATATTAATGGTGGAGAACCATATGCCGCCTTGGAAGGGGAAATGTACGAGGAACATGAAGACAGTTTTGGCTACTGTTCACTCGGACATGCTTTCTAAGATTCTAGATTCTTCTTCTTCTTGATCTTCTCTTTTTAACCATTTGAATCTGTCATTTCTCAGTTTTAAAATATTTCTATATTCCCTTCCCCTACTTGGCGTTGACACACTCAACAATAAGCCCTGTTAGAAAAAAAACAAGCATAAACAAGTTTTAAACAAATAAAGAATTATTAAGTAGTTGTCTTCTATCCGTTTGAGCAATATTCTGCATTAATTGGGGAGGCCAACAATTGCATCTTTATGTTTGTAGGTACTAGGTAATACGGACTATGAAGCAGTATTTTATGTATCTTCAAAGGGTTCCAAAAGTGAGCACTTGGATAATGTTTTGGTTAAAATTCAAATTACAGACACCTTGAACTTTGATTGAATTGCACTTGATACCCCTCATTCTCTTCAACCTACAAGAACCTCCCTTATTTTAGATGACAATTATATTTATACCATGTATGTATCTGTCTCATTATTACATAAATCTCCCCTGATTATTAAAGAGGCAGAGAAGTTTCAAGCACATGTTAGACCTAAATACAGGAGGTGCCAATGTAGTTTATCCTAAAATTTTTGTTGGGGTGTAATTTATGTGAGATAGATAGATCACATGATGTAGCTATTGCTTTTTATGGAACCAAATCTATTAACCTTTGCGTCTGCAACCTAGCTTCATCTGCATCCTGATGAATGATAATCACATGATGTAGCTATTGCTTTTTATGGAACCAAATCTATTAACCTTTGCGTCTGCAACCTAGCTTCATCTGCATCCTGATGAATGATAATTCTATCTTCAGTGGCCATATCATGTGCACTTTTTAATGAGTGAACTTATCTTTGTTTCAAGTGTTTGGTTTTCTACTTTATTACAAGGGCTATATGTTACATTGAAATGTTACTTTTAGGCAAAATTAGGCAAAATTATTGCATGATGAACTAATTTCATAGTGAAGAATAACTAGGGGGATCAAAATAAAAGATACCATAAGATAAGAAACATCCAATCCTTTACTTTATTTTGCATTATGACTGTCAGATTCAGATACAATTCCTTATTTGAATCGGAAATATTTACAAAGGAACATCAGAAGGATAGTCTTTGGGATGCTTCTCAATAGTTTTTCTAAGTAATCTCTCTTGCTCCTGAAGGTTTGATGGCAGTTGGTCATAAACATCATTAAACATGTCCTCAAGTGGGGGCTTTTGTGCCTTCTCTGCCACCTTAATTGCATGCATAAGCTGTAGGAAAGTCATATAAATCCGAAAACAAAATTTCAGAACAGGTTGATGTGTACAAAGATGGACTAAATTGCAATAAGCAAAAATTAAATATACCTGCTTCCTGATATTGCTTCTAAGCTCCAATTCATCCTTGTCATTCCACCAACCATTCCTTTCTACCCATCTTTTGAATCTATTCACAGGATTCCTTGCCATCTTCCAATGTTCAATCTCATCAATTGGTCGGTACTTTGTTGAATCATCAGATGTAGAGTGATGTCCAACTCTATAAGTGAGAGCCTAAAGATTATTTGGCAAAATAAGATTGGTGAAACACTAAAATGATAAGGTATCAATAGTGAACATCTTAGTACATCAAGGGAGCTCAATGCACCTCAATTAAAACTGGTCTTTTTTCTCTTATAGCAATTTCTCTAGCAGTATGAACTGCACTATAAACAGCAAGAGCATCATTCCCATCTACTCTGATACTCCAAATGCCATAAGCTTGACCTTTGACTACAATACCATCACCTAACCAAGCAGGAAAAACATGATTCAAGATGTTCTACTATCCAAAATATATCACAGACTTGAACTTGATATATTTGATCAAATAGAGTAAAGCTTGGTGAGATGTCAAATAGGCTATACTGAGACTAAAGTCTTTTTATAGAGAAATAGTGTGACGAAAAATTATAAATGAAAAAATTACTTCGAAATTGTTCTTCTACACGGGTACTGATTGCCCATCCATTGTTGCGACAGATAAAAACAACTGGGGCCTCCATTACTGCTGCAAAATTCAAACCAGCATGAAAGTCCCCCTGAAATATTATATGTGGTCAGATAGTAACAATAAGCACAGCACCGTTTCATCACATTAGATAATTCAAATAATAAGCATAGCATTGTTTTATCACATCAAATAGTTGCAATAAGCATAGGATTGTTACATCACATCAAATAGCAGCAACAAGCATTGTGTTGTTTTATTCTATAAATGGTTCATCACCACTAACCTCACTGCTGCCTCCATCACCGCAAAAGGTAACTGCACAAGCACTTTTGCCATCCATTTTAAGGGAATAAGCAGCGCCTACAGCTTGGGGAAGTTGTGTTCTGAATTTCTTGCCAAACAACATTAACTTTTTTCAGTGTGCATGCATGTCACCAATTAACAAGTTAGTTGCAATGATTCAAACAATGTTCTAGTATATGGTATCATTGTCTTACGCAATGGGAGATGACACTGTGAAGTAGTTGTGCTTGTTAGAACCGTAATGTATAGGCATTTGCCTTCCTTTCCCCAAATCATTTGTGTTTCCAAAGCACTGATGAGCAAATTGTTGCAGTGTAAAACCACGCCATAATAGAACTCCAGGCTCACGGTACTGCCAGTGTAAACATCATATGCACACTTTCATTATCAACAAATAGCTGTGTGTGTGTGGCTGTTTGTGTTGAAAAACCTTCATTTTTCTCACTTATTTATTGGGGATGAAAACTAACTTTTTGAAGCTTATAGTTTATATAAAAAATTACTACAGTAATTTGATAAACACAAAATAAAAAGAGTTTATTGTTTTTAAATAATTATAACCTTTCAACTTTGATAAAGCTTATAGTTTTTAAGAGTGATAAGTTACTTTAATATTTTAGTTATAATTTTATTTTTATATTTTTCTTAAGACAACTTTTAACCATCATATTATTATAATATTATTACTACACATTTAAATTGGTTAGAATCATGAATTGTTAAGGTGGTTGATCCAATTTTATTCTTTATTACCGATTTAAATATAGTTAAATTTATAATTCTCTCAATCCAATACGATGCAAAACATTCATTTAATTTAAAATAATTGTACTATACATTTTTATTTCAGTAAATTACTCAAAAAAGTTAGAAGTTATCTTACAACAATAATCTATTTGCTATTAAGGTGGTAGGGAAGAAACCTGAGGCAATATAATATCATCAGGAGAAAGTGCAGCTGCGGATGCAATGTTAACCGCTTCTTCTCCCATCGAGGTGAGGTAGAAGGAAATTCTTCCTTGCCTTTGCACTTCATAGAATATGCTGTCCATAGTTTGAAGAGTGACCATTTCAGAATACATCTTCACAGCCATTTCCTTGCTAACCTGTTGAATTATGCAAAACATCAAGCCAGTATAAGCAATAATGTTCCCATGTGTTTGATGATCCTTTATATCGCAAAATTGATTCTAAATACTCCTAAAATAAAACTATCATGCATGCACGATAAGAAACGTAAAGCCAAATTTTTGGTTGTTGACCTGTACGTTGTTGGTGCGTTTAACGAGGTCGCCATTGTCATCAAGAGCTCGATAACAGGGCACCCTTTTCTCAGTAGAATCAGAAATGAATCTCATTTCAGAAGTAAATGCAACTTTCCCTCCAGGAAAATCAATGACCTGTAAGGTATACAAGAACATTTCCATTTTGATGGACATTTAAACAGTGAAAATGAAATCTAAACCTTAAATCCCCTCTCTAGTTCATGTTCTGTTTTTCTAAATTATAAAAGAATGTAAAGGTTTAGAAAAGCATTTGTTAGATAAGAAAAAGGTAAAATGGAGGAAATTCATGGTACCTGATTATGGTGATCCTGAACGACATCATGGTCCAATTCGAGTTGTGCCTCAGCTTTGGTGGATTCATAACGAGAGAAGGAGAGTGGGCACTGAAATGGGTGAATTGAGGGGGAAGTATGTTTAAGAAATGAGGCTAAGAAGAAGGGAAGGTGGTGCTTTTGTGTTAAGATCCTAGACCTTCCCAACAACCACGTTGCCATTGCTATTTGCTGTGGCTAAGCAATCACAGAAATGATAGTAATGAAGATTTGGACTGAAAGATCAATTATGATGGTTGGTGGGGGCAGATGGAGAAGTTCCACTCTTGCACGTACTTATCTTGTCCGTTGCCCCATGGCATGGGCATTGAGCATGGCGCTGTCTAAAAAGGCTTTGGAAATCCTTAGAAGATGTTATCCTTGTCGTGGGACCACGTAGGATTCCTATATTGTTGTTATCTATCTTCAACTACAATTAACATCATTTTCTTCTTTATTCTGCACACTAACTGTTAATATCCATCCGTCAGACACGTATATAATGAACATTGTCTTCTTTTTACTTACCTTGTTTAAGCATTGAAACATGTTACAGCTCTTGTAAAAAGATAATAGTTGAAGTTATATAGAGAATACAAATAAGATAATAAAATCGGGTTTTTTAAAAAATATTTGGGAAATGCAGTAGTTAGAAAAATAATTGTTTGTCTTGTAGGAAACATCACATCCATGACTGATATGTGACAGATTTTGCACACCCTCCATGTGAAACATTTAATATATATTAATATATTAAATACATTTAATATATAAATATATTAACATATAATATATTACCGTTTAAATGAACATTAATATATTAAAATATATAATTTATATCTTAATATATTTAATATATATTAATGTGTAATATATATATATATATATATAATTTATATATTAAAATATTTTAGAATCTATATAAGTTTTTTGTAGCGCTAATTAATACAAATACAGGGAAATTTTTTTTTCAAGAATATTCACATTCATCCTAAGATGTCCCCACATGACTCTACAGGTCCCTAATAACATATCCCAGGTTCGGGGGTTCCAAAATTGTTTAAATAAAATTTTTCAGCACGGCAGTTTCCTACGGACCGCTAAGTAATTTGAGTCAAATCGAAGTTACACAACTCCAATTTAGATGAGCCTAATTGGTATACCTTTGTAACTCAAATACCTACAATTGTTATGTGGAAGTTGAGGGCCAATTATGCCCCGAAGACTGCCTAATTCACAATTTTGTAGAACTAGCCCTGTTGAAATTTTCAGCCTGAACACCCTTTAGTATTTTGGGCATAACTTGGCTACCGACCTCCGATTGACGTGAATTTGGTGTCCAAAACGACCGCGACCAAATTTTCTACAACTTTTGTGAAGAGAGAGAAAGATCAATCGGTCTTGCTTGAGTGAAAATTAGCTCACTTGAGTGAGAATTCGATAGAAACAACCCCTAATCAGCTCGCTTAAGCGAAAATTTGGTAAAAACCACTCATTTGACACTCTCTTGAGTGAGAATATCCTTGTTTGAGAAAGAATATCCTCGTTTGAGCGAGATTTTGACAGAATGCACCCTGAAACTCATACATAGGCTCGCTCAAGCGAGAATAACAGCTCATAACCCATGAATCAACTTCCAACCTACCTATTTTGCCTGTTTCAACTCTGATTGCTATGAAACTTCATGGGCACTATGTTTTCCTCATTATAGAGCTATTGGCGTAGTCCGTTTCCCAAAATTTCAACATGCGACTAAAATATGCATAAAATTACGTTTTGACCATTTTAAGGCTAAAATATACAACTCTAGGGTCATTTCTCATTTGATTTGGCCCATTCCAAATCCTGCAAGTTTTAAATCATGCATGTATGCTATTGGAAACATTTCATGGCATCCAAACCTCACAAAACGCAATATGACTTGTCCAGTTCCCAATTATGCATAAAACTCAAATGAAAATCCTAATTTTCACTTATCCATCATCAAACTAGGTTCCAATACACAATTTATCCCATTTGTAATGCATGTTCAAGTCTTGGACATAACATTTATGTAAGGCGTCAAAGTATCTCAACCACAATTTCTAGACATATATCATCTCATGCTTAATATGGGACCATCCATGGTCTTCACAACAAAATAACAACATCAACCATATCATCATCACATGCATGAATCTAGAAACATAATCTAGGCTTCCAATCAAGCAGACAGCTACCTAAATCCACTACACATGGTATATGTACATCTACAAAATAACTATATACAAGAGTAAGCCAAGGCTACATCACTAAAATGGTATACAACATATATAAGTATATACAAATATCTTCTACACATTGTAGTGACATCTCACCACTCACCACCGCAGTCTAATCCCACTGAGAATAGCCATAGAAATAGGGGTGAGCATCATATGTTAAATGTCAATTATTGAATCGAATCAACCTATCCAATTCTAAATCACACATCACATCATAAATCAACACATAAAGCATTGTCACTCAACATAATCATATTCTAACAGATATTCTCAATATCAATCAAATTCCTGGCTATCTCAACTATGTTATTCTCAATAACACATACCAATACAAACATAAATACATTCACATAGATCCGAATACACATAATACAATATAGTGTTGCAACACAAAGGCTCTTAGCCATATCATATTCAACTCTCAGTTGATCCAGCCATTTTACTAGTACCAAACCGTTTACCCATACGCGCAATACAATCACTCTCAGTGACAACAGCAATGTTGCGGGCTAGCCTTGAGTCCCACTCAATAGGCTTACCTTGAGTCCCACCCAATGTTTTTTGTAGAATCCTCGAAACCACTTATATATATAATTCCCATTTCATATTTTCTCATCAATGATACGTATCTCATGCTATGTATTTACATTTAATCAACCATTTACTTGCATCCCATGCAATATCACAATTCAACAAATATTCCATTGCATCTCATGCATTAATAATAACAAGTTAATTATTCAGTCGCATCTCATGCAATATAATCATAACAGGTATGGACAGAGATGAAAATCTATCTCAATTCATTAATCTCATAACAACATATATCAACCACACAATTCATATCATCGTAATATCACAATTTAATTATCCATAATCATGCAATTATTCCTCAACCCATCCATAAACCATACATTTAAAATATAATTGCTCTCCCTACCTGGAATAGATAATCCTAGAAGTTCACAAAGCTTTCTGATACTCTCTGATTGCTACCTTGTAGCCTCGAAATTCCTAGAAACCATTAAATATCTATTTTAATAACTCATTCACAATGTGCAAACCCATATATATTTGGTAGTTTACAACTCACCGAAGCACGTCAACGGTTCCGATACACGCCTTCAGATAACCCCCAAGTTGTGCACGCGTGAGTGATGGCTCCTAACAACTCTAAATTCATTAAAATGGAAAGAATTGGAGATGGGGTTGAAGAATTACACAAAACGAAATTGGGTACATGTCTTTACCTTTAATTTAGAGAGCTAAAGCTCATTCCTTCCATAACAATGGCTATCGAACATGAAGAGGAAGAAGGATTAGGCCAAAATCATGCTCCAATTGGATGAATTAAGAGGAAGAAGATAGTGAAACGGAGTAGTGAAGCCATGAGGTTAAAGAAGCAAATGCCAAAGTTCTCTCTTGCATGCACGCGAAATGAACGAGTGAGAAAGGGAGAAAAGTGAACCTTTGTTTTTAACATTAAGGGTAAAAGAGTAAATTTACACCATTTTAATTAATTAACCCTTCTAATCTCTTTTCAATCCTTAATTAATTTAATTAACTCATAAGCTTTAAATCAGGATATTATATTTTTTATTGAATGTATAAATCTAATAGCATTCCTCATTTCACAACAAGGAAACATTTGTCTCAATGGTTTTCATGCTAAGTTGTGTTTAATGGGTTCTAGGTTTAACACTTGTACAGGCAACTTTTGTAAATAATTTTCTCTTTTCAATATTTCACATGATGAGATGTAGTATTTTCTACCCAGTCAAACAATTATTTTTCTAACTACCTTATTTCCTAAATATTTTTTAAAAAGGACACTATTTTAAAAACCCAATAAAATCAAAAATCAAATTCTGGGAAAATCAATGATCTGACACAAATTAATAGGAAGAATTTAAATAATCTCTTGGAATAGAGCGTCATCAACCCGTTAAATTTGGGAATGAATCAACATTCATGCTCTGGACATTCATCATTAAGATTTAGTGGGTTAAGATACGAAATATTGAGTATCTTTGGTAAAACAAAAATGCCAAAAGATGAAAAGTAAAAGCTCAGTTGGTTGAATTATTAACTAATATATAAATATAAAATGATGTAAAAAAATTATAATATAATAATAATAATCTCACATTGAACTGGTCTAAATCAGGGTCTAGGATCCGGTATGGGACCAGCCACTAATATTTTATGTTTAAATGTTTAGTACACCGGTCTAGTGGAGATCCGGTATTATAGCTCTTATTCTAGTAGGGAAATAGGGGACTTGGAGTCCTAGAGATCCTTCTCACCAAGCTTTCGCGTTGATGTGGGCGAAAGGTGGTGTCACCTTGAAGATTCTCCGACGCTCAAGTCAGTAATCAGAAATGGAATACAAGGTTCTCGAGTGTAAGTATTAGAATGAGTCTAACGTACTAGTGTTATGGAAATGTAGGTATTTATATGCATGCATGTGAAGAATGCAAGAGTCCTTTAGGGCTGGGGGACAATTCATACACAATACAATTTTGCAAGAATCTGACACACGACGTGGGTGCCTCCGCGTCTCTCACGAATGTTGCCCCGTGGCTGTACCTTGTACTGTTTGTCAGGTGACACAGATGCTTTTCGGTGTGCACGGTGCTGACCTGGACTTTCTGGTATAGAAGGATATCTGATACGGGTTGCAATCCGGAGGTGTACCTGCGACACCGGTAGACAGGTGAAAGCGGGTGAAATTACCCCTCTATCCATACGTTGATATCTAGACTGAACCACACATGATTATGAATTTCAACTTATTTCAAATTATTTAAGTTTATTTATTTTATTTATTTTTAATGTTTTGTTAAAAATTCAATATTTATTAAAAAATTAATTGACTAAATATTTATATGTTAAAAGTAAAAAGTGGTTCAGATAAAAATTTATATGAAAATTTTAAATATAATTACTATGTGTAAAAATAAAAGAGTTTCATGTTTACAAATATATGAAGGGGTACTGGCTCGACCCATCCATAAAACATATGACCTTTGATATCTAAAATCAAAGTTCAAATAAGTATATTTTTTTATCTGACCCGAAAAAAAAAACTTGCATTCCTCATGTTCCCTTTTAAAATTATGCAAGTTGCCAATAAAAATCCAAATTTACATGGCCGCACCCTGACCCTCCTACATAAAAAAAGTAAGTTTGGGCACATAAAATCGAAATCCAACTTTGTGTGGTTTTTTACCGACCCAAAAAAAACTCAACCTGTTTAAGGTGATCCTTAACATAGTTGAGGTGGTAACCACCCAAAACCTCATTTTAAAAGGGACACCAAAATTATAATGATATAATTTTCTTATTGTAAGAAATAAAACAATCATTAATAAAGCACTAATTATAAAAAATAAGATATTAATAATCAATCAAAAAAAGGTACTAATATTAACTATTCCTATTAGCGTTGCATTTGTTGAAAAGAGCTTTTCAAAATTAAAATTGTTAAAATCCTATTTGTGTTCCACATGTCACAAGTTAAATAAAATAGTCTTACTCTAATTTCTATTGAAAATAACTTTTAAAAAAATCTTGATTATGAAAAAATTATTGATGATTTTATAACTAAAATATAAAAAAATATATTCAAATGATTAAGAGAACACCAATATTTTAGTTGGTTCAAAACATAAAATATTTTAAGACTAAATCCTTTTTGTTTTAGATAGGTTGCTTGATGGGTAACGAGTAAACTTATGAAATGATGCATGAATTATAAACCACCCACTTAATTATTAAAATATATATATATATATATATATATATATATATAATCAATACAACACGAATGAAGGGAATGTGTATGGTAAAATATAAATTTATATTATTTTAATAATTTATATTACATAACTCATCATTATTTATTTTAAAAATTTAATTTTTAATTTTTAATTATATTTATTCATAAATGTAACCATAATATATTTATAACTATTTAAATGGTAATATATTTAATAGTAAATTTTATTGTTATGTCAATTAATGAATAATAATTGAACTGGTCTGAACCGGGGTCTAGGATCCAGTGTGGAACCAGCCACAAGAGTGCAGGTGTTTTAGGGTTATGTACACCGGTACAGTGGGTATCCGATGTTGTAATCCGGCCTCTCAGTGGGAGAAACCGGTCTTGTTGTCCTGGAGATCCTTCACACCAACGTTTCACGTTGTAGGAGGGCGAAAGGTGGTGCCACCTGCGAAGATTCTCCGACGCTCAAGTTAGAAGAGTGTATGAACTCAATGAGTACTCAAGTACTGCAATAGTAAGAATATGAGATAGAACAACGTCACCTTGCATGTGTATTGAAATGAGCTATTTATAGTCGAACGTAAGAAATGAATCGTTGGATGCAGGTGGGCCCCTGGGCTCTGATAGCGTGTTGAATATGTCAATCAATATGGCTCAGTGCTCAGAGTGTGTCAGGTGGGTAGGTCAATTATCATAGTACGATCCTGTAATAGGGATGGAGGATAATCACCTTTCCGTATATTTCGCTGACAATCGTACTTACTTTCTGAGATAATTGATATAGACACATTCCGCTATGCAGGGTATCTTCGCTGATAAGTTATAAGGAACTCTTATCTCATAGTGACCCTGGGGCAAACGGTTATTCACGTCGTGGAGATAAGGTCAGACGAAGTATCCCTCATAACGAGGACGGATTAAGCCTCTGATGTGGTAAGAACGGATGGAGTGAGGACGGATAACCGGTGTAGCTTTGTCTTCTTATAATACCGGTTACTCCTCTAAGATGTCACTCTGACATCGTAACTTTGAGGACCGGTATCCAGGCCGGATCATTTGTCCCCTAGCTTATGTGAGGGACTGTTAGGTTGCTTACATGAGCTATACAGCCCTTGAAAAGTCTGGATGCCGGTGGAACGCTCTAGAAATTCCTTTTGAAAACTCTTTGACATCCGCTCTACCAACTAAGTAACCGTTCTTCTTGTGTTATCCATAACGGATTCAGACAGAGATTCATATTGAGGGAAATCCTAAGAGTTTTTGAAAATCAAAACTCTTGATATTCGAGGAGTGGTTGGGGTGCATTAAATGCATCTGAAATGATTGGACATTAAATGCCCTTTTTAACACGTGAACCATCATTACCCAAGAGTGTAACCATCGATTGGGCTTATTAGGCCTGACTTTCAATTCCCACAGGCCCGTTTCGTGAAAACCTTTACTGAAACGTTACCACTTTCGCGCTTTGATTACAAAACGACGAAGTCGTTTGAATTTGAAAAGTTGCGTTTTGAAGTAAACGTCGCGACTTTCAGCAGAACACTGTGCTTCTTCGTTACCTATAAAAGGGGCACTTAACGATTTTTGGAATTCATCTCTGTCATCAAGCTTAGTGAACCTCTGCTCAAATTTCTGAAGATTTCTTTGCTGTCTTTCTTCTTCACAAAGTTCCTTCTTCTTTTAGGTAACCTCCTTATCCTTTACCTCCATATCATTTTATTCATTCTGCTTCAACCAGGCGCCCTAGAACAGGCAACGCTGGTACCTCATCCAGGGGGAGTTTGAGCTCTCGTGCCCCCTCTAGCCGCCGTGGTGGGAGGATTCCAGTGAATCTTCCTGTGGCTGGGCCTCATCGCTCGGAGAGAGTTGGAACTTCTTCCTCACGAGCACCAGTTAATCTGCGCCGCTCTGAGGATGCCCTTGATTCGAGGGCTAGCAGCTGCTCTGATGATGGGTCGAGTAACGAAGGTTATCTCTCTGACGATGTTGCCTTCTACCACAGCACACACGCGTTCCATCGTGCATCAGGTACCATGGAGGTTCCGGGGTCTGGCAAAACAATGATTCTGCAGACTACTGAAGGGTGTGTCAATGTCGTGGCACACCGGCTGAATTGGGAAAAGCTGAACAGGGAGAGGCCGTACTGTTGGGTCGAGGAGGAATTCTTGGAAATCCCCTCACATCATGCAAAGGAAGAGGAAAGCCCAGTCACTCTCCGCTGCAAGATTTATTCTGACAAAAAGTACAAGGGACGCTTTCTTATTCTCGCCCCCCGTCCAACTGAAAGGGTCTGTCACCGCGTCCCAGATGAGAGGTCGGTCTACATGTACGACTTCGTGTTTCAAAACTTGGGAGTCCGCTTCCCCCTGACAGAGTTTCAGATGGCCGTCCTGCGCTTCCTCGACTGCGCTCCTACCCAACTACATCCCAACGGCTGGGGCTTGGTGCGCGCTCTCGAAATTCTGGGAGAGCATTTCAACTTCACCGCCACTGTGGCCAAATTGTTTTATTACTGCCAAGTGGTCCGCTGTGCCAACAAGAAGGGCGGCCTTGGGTTCATAACGCTCCCTTGTGACTCAAGGTTGGTGAACTTTAAGTCCTACACCGAATCCGCTTAGGTGGATGGATGCTCTTTCAAACACTACTACACGCGGATCCGAATTCAGCCCAACAAGTTGGTCTTCTGGCTCAACAAGGAAGGATTCACTAAATTCCCCCTCAGTTGGTCGCACGAGCACTTTCTACTGCTGAGCCGTGCTTACTATACTGATGAGAGTGAGCTTTCTTCTCACTCTGTTGAAGTACTGAGTGCCATGCAGACGGCCTCAAAGACCCTCAAGGGGTTTTCCTGCAGACTCCTCCTGGGGAGTGATGAAGTCCGAACTACCTATCTCTATAATAACTGTTCTCAACTGTGGTTATGTTACATGCTTATTCTGCTCTTTTTACTTTTCTTCCCATGTGTTTAACTCAATTCTCCTTATTTTGCAGAACAAATTGGAAAAGCCTGTCCTGAAATGTTGTCTCTGAGGACTATGCTGGCGGATGACGACTCTTCCTCCGAAGAGAATGAAATTCAAGCCAAGCGGAATTCCACCAAAGCTCCAACCATTCCTCTGACCTCCGTAGTGGGAGACGAGGTCCCTCTCCTTGATGAGGAGGAGCCTGAAAAACAAACAGAGGCTACGGAGCAGAGTAATGAAGAGGCCGTCCCAGAGAAAAAGAAGAAAAAGAGGCGTCTGGTCAAGACGGCGGATGTGGAAAAGCCCTCCTCTGGTGACCCCACAAAAAAGCGCCAGAAGACCCTTGAGGAATCTGGGTTAAAAAAGGACAAGGGGAAGAAGCCTGTCCTTGACTCCTCTGCCCCTCCTTCACAGGCCACTTCTGGATCGGACTTTGGGAGCGGTCCTCCTTCAGTATTCGATCCTCCAGGCGAATCCTTTCTCTCACCCTATCTCTAGTTCCAGGGATCTACTCCCCCCACTCTTCCAAAGGCGAAGTACTGTCTCCGCCCCTCTCTTGATGCGCTGAAGTTAGAGGCGCGTGCAAAGCTGGCCGTTGGCAACTGGATGAGCTATCCGGTCTCTTGGACTCCTTGAGCGAAAAGGCGGATTACATGGAACAAGTTGAAAAACTTGAGGCCGACATCGCTGTAAAGGAGGCCTGGGAGGCCAAGCAAGCTGAGACTCACAGAGGGGTGGAAGCTGAATTGACTAAGGCCAAAGAGACGCTGCAAAAGAAGACTAAAGAAATAAGTCAGCTACATTTCGCCAACAAAGCTTTAGAGCGGCAGGTCACTGAGCTTCAGCAGCAAAACAAGTCCATCCCCCTCCTTGAAGAAGAGCTGCAATTAGAGAAGAAGAGATCGGCCAAGCTTGCTAACGATCTCAAAACAATGGAGGCTGGTCACAATAAAAGCCTAGGAGAGTGGGAGATCCTTCGGAAGGAAATGCAGGCCCAGATCGAAGAGTTGAGAAAGGGGAGTACGAGCACTGGGCCGTCGGAGGAGGATTTTGCCAAGCTTCAAAAGAAATTATCTGCTGCTAAGGTCAAGGCTGCCAAAGCCTTGGAAATATGCAAGAATGTGGCTTACGAATCCTTCGGCCTGGCACTTCATCAAGTCTTTTACCACAACCCTGACGTAAAGCTTAATCTGTACGGATTGGATCCGTTCTATGAATTCCACGAAGGGAAACTTGTCGAAGTGCAGAAGGACGGCTCGCACCAGGATCCTCGCGATGCTCTTTATAAACTGCCTCCACTTCCGGCGGGTCAAAGCATGGAACCAGCACTGTCTACTCCTGTCCCCGAAGGTGAGACACAAGATGGTACTCAAACTGGCCCAGAGACCGGAGCGGATAAGGCTCAAACTGAGGGAGCTGAAGAGGGGAGAACGGAAGCGCCCACCTCGGAGGATCAACAACCTGTACTTTGATTTTGTGCTTTCATTTACAGCTGTGTTCTGGGATCAGCTCCAGCTTTAATATTTTGAGACATATAAAATTCTCCTTTACAGAAATAAAATTTGCTTTTGCTTCTCTTCTATCGTTTGTGGCAAATATATATGATCCGGTCTAGATACCGGCCCCCATACTTGTGACGTCAGACTGATCTCATATAAGGAAAACCGGTGTCCTGGTTCAACGTTACCACACCGGATATCCGTTGTCTGGTCATCCGCCCTCACTCCATGACAGTATCATTCATTTTCGCTGTAACGGTTCTGTGTTCATTGATACAGGATATTTATATAATTGTTAGCTTTTCCCTCATAGCAAGAGAAGAGCCTTTTGATAACTTATCAACGAAGACACTGTTTGTAGCAAAATACGTCACATCAATGGCTTCAGAAAGTAAGGGGGCGTGTCAGCAGATTATGCGGAAAAGGTGATTATCCTCCCCTCTCTCTAGAGGATTGTACTCTGATAATTGACCTACCCTCCTGACACATTCTGAAAGTCGAGCCACCTTGATTGACACAATATACACGCAATCAGAGATAAGGGACCCACCTGTATCCAACGTCTCACTTTTTCTCTTACGTTCAACTATAAGAGGCCATATCAACACACATGCATGGTATCGTTATTCTATCTCACTTTTTACTATTATCACGCTTGAGTATTCATTCCGTTCATACACCCTTCTAACTTGAGCGTCGGAGAATCTTCGCAGGTGGCACCACCTTTCGCCCTCCTACAACGCGAAACGTTGGTGTGAAGGATCTCCAGGACAACAAGACCGGCCTCTCCCACTGAGAGACCGGATTAATACATCGGACATACACAGTTCCGGTGTGCAAACCCTAAAAACACCTGCATTCTTGTGGCTGGTCCCACACCGGATCCTAGACCCCGGTCCAGACCAGTTCATTGGCACGCCCAGTGGGACTCGATAGAGTTATTCCCATTTTCACAGAAGTTAGGTTGGCACAATGGAAGGTGACGGGAGAGATTTCGTGGAAGGTCACATGGAGGATGTGACCCATCAACAGGCTGGGAGGAGACTCGTCTTCGAATCTCCTGCAACTCAAACCCGGAGGATGGTGCAAGTGCAGACACCTGACCCTCGCGATGAGGTTATCAGGCAACTGAAGGAGGAGCTGATGGAGCTGAGGCGAGAGAGAGGAGGAGCTGGGGACAGAGTAGTGTCCCATGCAGAGGATGCTCACCATGCATCAGCGAGGGATAGATCCACCACCCTCCAGTATTCGAAGATCCCCACATATGAAGAGAGGGAGCAGACGCAGGACTCTGGTGATAGAGTTAGTATCAGGAGAAGGGAGCAGGCGGTGTTAACTCCAGGGACATACAAGCTTAATGTCCCTTTCTCAAGGAGGTTGATGAATATTGTCATTCCAAAACATTTGCAAACAACTCAGCCATTGTCGATTGGGAAATATAATGGAGAGTCCGACCCCACTAAGCATTTGGATGCTTATGTTTATGAAGCTATGTATCTGGGAGCAGACGAAGATGTCATGTGCAGAATGTTCCCAAGGACGTTGACGGAGGAAGCTCTCAGCTGGTTTAAAAGTTTGCCTTCAGGATCTATAGACTCTTGGGAGGAAATGGCTGCTGCATTCGAAAGCCATTTCGTTATCTCCAGGGATATCCCAAGAACTTCTCACACCCTGGCCCAGATAAGACAGGGAGAAACTGAGACTCTTAAGGAGTTCCTGAAAAGGTTTTACAAGGAGGCTGCGTTGGTCCCTAACCTCACGGAGGCCATACAACTCCATATTGTAGTGGAAGCTCTTCAGCCAAGTTCAGCCTTTGCCCTATCTTTGGCAAAGAGCCCACCTACAACCTTCGAGGAGTTTCGAAGGAAAGCTTCCAAATATGTGGGCATAGAGATGCATCTAGAGGCAACTGCAGCAAGAGTAAAGCCTACTGCACCCGCTCAGCAGCCACGGAGAGAAAAGGAGAGAGCGAGGCCCGAGAAGCATGCCTTTAGAGAAGACTTTGTGAATGCTCGTCAGCATCCACGAGATAAGCGCGTATCATCGTTCGATCACTATGCTCCGTTGAACACCAGGCACTCACAAATCATGAGGGAAGTTGGTTGGCCAACTCTGAACGTCTTTGGTATAAGGAAGCCAGCCCCAGCCAAGAGGGGTGGTAACCCACATAAATACTGCACTTTCCATGAGCAGACAGGGCACAACACTGATGAGTGTAAGGCGTTAAAGAATACGGTGGAAACTCTCATTCGGGAAGGAAAGTTGAAGCAGTATTTGTTTAAGGAGAGATCTATGGATGAGCCTCATAGGATGGAGAAAAGGAATAGAGATCCTGATGATGAAGATGATAATACGCGCAACCCAGCAAGGAAGTTCACTGCGGCTGAGAAGCAGAAAGGGGTAGTGATTGCTGAAGGTGCCCAACAAAGTAATATGCCCCAGCAGCAGAGACAGGGCAGACGAGAGGTGATTGAGATGATAGCTGGAGGATTCGCGGGAGGAGGAACATCAATCACAGCACGAAAGAACCACCATAGGATGATTCTGTCAGTCCAGGGTAAACCAAGGAATAACCGCCCTTTCAGGGACGGGGTGACAGCCCCGACGGTGTCGTTTACAGATGATGACTTTGGCCCAACAATTCCAGGAGGTGATGATGCAGTAGTGATTGTGGCCGTCATAGCCAATAAGGACGTCAAGAGGATCCTCGTCGATCAGGGAAGTTCTTGTGATGTTATATTTTATAATTGTTTCAAATGAATGGGTTTCAGTGATGCAGATTTACAACCATACACACAAGAACTCACAGCGTTTAACGGAGCCAAGCAACCTACTAAGGGATACCTCGACACTTTGATTTCTTTTGAAGGGGAGCCCGGTGCAAGAACAGTCAAGTCAAGAATTCTGGTGATTGATGTGGAATCCCCGTACAACGGTATCATAGGCCGTCCAACATTGAACGCTATGGAAGCAATTGTATCCACCCCTCATCTCCTGATCAAATTTATCGACAAGGACAATGGTGTGTCCTCACTCCGTGGAGATCAGGAGATGGCTCGATATTGTTATAATCTGAGCCTCAACATGGTTAAGTTAGATGCATTTAACAAGAAGAGGAAGTTGAACGACGGAGGAACAGCGGCAGGATCTGTCAGTCTTATTGACCTAGACCCCAGAGCGGAATTGAAGATTGATCCACTCAATCCATCTAAGCCCACACCTGATGGTGGCTCCAGGGATGTCATATTGGGAGATTCCCCAGAGAAGGTCACGCACATCAATGATAAGCTGGAGTCTGCTATGGAGCAACGCTTATTAGCCCTCTTGCAGGAATTCAAAGACCTTTTCGCATGGACAGCAGCAGACATGCCGGGGATGGATCCTGATTTCTGTTGTCACAAACTTGCAGTGTATCCTGAAACCAGACCGGTGGCTCAGAAGAAGAGGAGGTTGGGACCGGAGAAGCAGAGGGCGGCTTGTGAGCAAACAGAGGAGTTGTTGAAGGCAGGTTTTATAAGGGAGATACGCTATTCATCTTGGCTTTCTAATGTGGTCATGGTGCAGAAGGCTAACGGCAAATGGAGGATGTGTACTGATTATGTGGATCTTAATCGTTGCTGCCCTAAAGATCCATATCCCCTGCCCAACATCGATCGCATGGTGGATGATTCATCTGGTTATCAATATCTCAGTTTCATGGATGCTTATTCGGGGTACAACCAGATTCCGATGTGGGAGGGAGACCAGGAGAAGACGGCCTTTATCAACGACCGCGGTGTTTTCTGCTACACCGTCATGCCTTTTGGACTAAAGAACGCAGGCGCTACTTATCAGCGCATGATTAACAAAGTCTTTGAAGGGATGCATACCAAGCTGGTCGAAGTTTATATCGATGATATCATAGCCAAAACGCCCGCTGGAGGAGACCACATTGAAGATCTACGCCAAGTTTTCACTAGGCTTCGGCAGTACAACATGAGGTTAAATCCTTTAAAGTGCACTTTCGCCGTTCCAGCAGGAAAATTCTTGGGATTTATGTTGACTCAACGAGGCATTGAAGCTAACCCCGGGAAATGTCAAGCAATCCTGGACATGCAGAGTCCTAAATGTTTGAGGGAGGTCCAGTCATTGAATGGGAAAGTGGCCGCTTTAGCCCGTTTCATGCCTAAGATGGCACACAGGTCCCTCCCCTTGTATAAGGCGTTGAAGAAACACAAGAGTTTTGAATGGGGAGAGGAACAAGAGCAAGCCTTCCAGCAGCTCAAAGCCGTTCTCTCGAGCCCACCAATTCTTGTTAAGCCTGATCCAGGCGAAACGTTAATCTTATACTTGGCAATATCTGATGAAGCTCTAGGTGTAGCCCTGGTGAAAGAAACCCCTGAAGGGCAGAGACCGGTGTACTTTACTAGTAAAACGTTTCAGGGGGCTGAAGGAAGGTATCAGAAGATTGAGAAAGCCGCCCTGGCAGTTGTGTGGGCGTCACGATGGCTGAGGCCTTATTTCCATGCGCACCCAGTATTGGTGAGAACGGATTTGCCACTCCGTTCAATGCTCAGCAAACCAGACCTCGCTGGAAGGATGATAAAATGGTCCATTGAGCTATCTGAATTTGAGATTTCATATGAGCCTCGAGGAGCCATCAAGGCACAAGTGTTGGCCGATTTTGTAGTGGAAATGACTGGGGCAGACCCGGCTACCCCTCGAACGCATTGGACTATCTACGTTGACGGTTCGTCAAACAGCAAAGGATGTGGAGCAGGTGTGGTGGTAGAAAGTGATGACGGCGTACACTTAGAAATTTCCCTCCGATTCAATTTCAAGACCTCCAACAATCAAGCTGAATACGAAGCATGCTTGGCCGGTCTCCGTGCGGCAATTGATATCGGAGCATCAGCAGTTACCCTCTGCAGTGATTCTCAGCTGGTGATTTCGCAAATCCAGGGAGAGTACCAGGCGAAGGAACCACAACTTCAATTGTACTTGAATTGTGTTAATGAGCTGAAGGGAAGATTTGAAGTTTTAGAGTTCAAGCATGTGCCCAGGGAAGAAAATACCAGAGCAGATATCTTGTCAAGATTGGCAAGTACAAAGCAGCCTGGTAGCACAACAACGGTGGTTCAGAGCACTTTGACATCACCCAGTATACCTATGTATCCTTCTCTGAATGCCGTCATGGTGAGTTATCCATATGAGGATTCTTGGGTCATCCCCTATATTCGTTATCTGGCTGATGGTCAACTTCCCACTGACGAGAAGGAAAGGAGACGAGTAAAGAGGGAGTTGCCATATTTTACTATGGTCGATGGTGTTCTCTACAGAAGGGGATTCTCTGTCCCATATCTTTCATGTTTAAGAGAAGACGAGGTTCAAGCGGTCTTGACTGAGGTACACGAGGGGCAATGTGGGCACCACGCTGGAGGCCGAAGCCTAATGAGAAAAGTCCTTAGGGTTGGATACTGGTGGCCCACTGTGAAGCAGGATTCCGCAGATTTCGTGAGGAAGTGCGACGCTTGCCAAAAATTCTCCAATCTCCACCATACACCGGCCCAAGAGTTATCTTCATCTGCTGTGCCTTGGCCGTTCTACCAATGGGGCCTTAATATTCTGGGTCCGTTTCCCACTGCGCCAGGAGGTATCAAATACTTGATTGTGGGGGTAGACTACTTCACCAAATGGATCGAGGCAGAACCAGTAGTGCATATCACTTCTGCGCGTACAAGACGTTTCATGTACGAAAATATCATTGCTCGGTTTGGGGTGCCAGGGCGGATTGTGACTGACAACGGCACCCAGTTTACAGACAAAAAGTTCACGGACTTACTTGAAGGACTGGGGATAGTCCAGATATTTTCATCTGTTGAACACCCCCAGACCAATGGGCAAGCAGAGGTAGCTAATCGAGAGGTGCTGAGGGGGTTAAAGAAGCGTCTGGGAGAAGCGAAGGGAGGATGGACTGACCAGTTATGTCATGTTCTATGGGCATACCGCACTACGCCTCATTCTTCAACTAACGAATCCCCATACCGGTTGGTGTACGGGGTTGAGGCGATGATCCCAGTTGAGTTACAAACAAGATCGGCCCGAGTTGAGTATTTTTCAGCAGAAGATAACAACGCCAACTTAGCATCAGAGCTGGATGTCCTCCAAGAGTTGAGGGAAAAGGCTTTCGTTAGAGATCAGGCAATAAAAGCAAAAGCTGTACTCCGGTACAATAAACGTGTCCAGTACAGAGCTTTTAACACCGGAGACCTTGTTCTGAGAAAGGCCAGTGTGGGGAATAAGTTCGCTCACCAAGGAAAGCTAGCACCAACGTGGGAAGGACCTTATAGAGTTTCGGAGGTGACTGGAAAGGGATCATACCGATTGGAAGAACTTGATGGAACCCCAATCCGCAACAAATGGAACACTCAGAATTTACGAGTGTATTACAGCTAGTTGGTAAGACAGCGTGTACTCTTTTTCCTTACTTGAGTTTTTTCCCATTGGGTTTTCTCAAGAAGGTTTTAACGAGGCATGACCCCAGCTACGCTTTTCATGTAATGTACATTCAATTTTAATGAGAATACATTTTAACCGCCCTATCATTCTCACGTTTCTTATGTGTTGTGATTTATAGCCGTAGTTTAATACGCATACACCTCAGGACGGATGAACTCAACTACCAATTCTGTAGTTGATGATATAACTCCTCGAGGAACTGATGAAGACCCCTCAGGATGGATGATCTCAGTCACACATCGTGTGTTTTGACGATGTAACTCCTTGAGGTGGAATGGGTTGTAGGGCTGGTCCTTTCTCAAGGCCACAAACCGAACCCCATTCGAAGACAACATGGGTTGTAGGGCTGGTCCTTTCTCAAGGCCACAAACCGAACCCCATTCGAAGACAACATGGGTTGTAGGGCTGGTCCTTTCTCAAGGCCACAAACCGAACCCCATTCGAAGACAACATGGGTTGTAGGGCTGGTCCTTTCTCAAGGCCACAAACCGAACCCCATTCGAAGACAACATGGGTTGTAGGGCTGGTCCTTTCTCAAGGCCACAAACCGAACCCCATTTGAAGACTACATGGGTTGTAGGGCTGGTCCTTTCTCAAGGCCACAAACCGAACCCCATTCGAAGAATACATGGGTTGTAGGGCTGGTCCTTTTTCAAGGCCACAAACCGAACCCCATGCGAAGGCTTGGGCGCAGTAGGCCGGTTCACAGAGAAAACCGCGCTGAACCCCGAGTAACGGGCGCAGTAGGTTCAGGATTAGCCCTGATCCGAACCCCGTGTTGAAGGCTTGGATTGTAGGATTGCACCGAACTCCAAGTACAGTTAGTAGGATCGAACCGAACACCGTGTGAAGACTTGAGGTGTAGGATCAAACCGAACCTCAAGAGAAAGGCATAAAGCTTACCCTTGCCAAAGCTATACAAAATTCAAAGGCAATATCCGTCCTCAATCGTGGAATATCCATCCCAGAGCGGTTAAAAGCTAATGTACCCGCTCTACATCTTCGAGGACAGATAAGCATTTCTATCTTTTGAGAATTTAAAAGGTAATCTTTGAGATAAACTCTCCCTTCCCAATGAACTTACACTTGGGGACAGGGCGTGCTTTAACTTAATTGTTATTTATTCATTACTTTTGTTGCTTTAATCCGGTGTGATAAGTACGCGTTAAGCAGCTAGGTAACCACACAGAACGGATTCGTAAAGCATTAAAAACAATAAAGTGTTTGGTATAACACTAAGTTATCCAACAATCATACAGTCGACGCAAGCAGTTGAAGAAAAGCAACAGTGAATTTCATTTCCAAAAATAAAGAAATTATTCAGGTTACAAGGTAGTTAAAACTGGAGCTGATCCCAGTACACAGCTATGAATAAAGCATAAATTAAGGGGCCGGTGCTTGATCCTCCGCAGTGGGCACTCCTCCCTTTTCCGCTCTGTCTTCCATTCCAGTTGGGGCACCTTCTTGTGCTTTAGCTCCAGAGGCAGCGGTGGACGATGTAGGCTCCATACTTTGACCTTCTGGGAGGGGAGGCAGTTCGTATAGAGATTCTTTGGGTTCATGGTGCGATCCGTCCTTGTGAACTTCTACAAGTCTTCCCCCATGGAACTCAAAGAACGGATCTAATCCGTACAAATTCAGCTTTATCCCAGGGTTCCGATAGTAGACTTGACGAAGGGCCAGGCCGAAAGATTCATACGCCACATTTTTGCATATATCCAAGGCTTTGGCAGCCTTGGCCTTGGCAGCAGCTAGCCTTCTTTGAACCTTGGCGTAATCCTCTTCTGAGGGCCCAGCACTCGCACCACCCTTTTTGAGTTCATTAATTTGGGCTTGCATCTCCTTCCGAATAGACTCCCACTCCCTAAGGTCCTTGTTGCGACCATCCTCCATAACTTTGAGATCGTCAGCAAGCTTAGCCGATCTCTTTTTCTCCAGTTGTAATTCTTCTTCAAGGAGGGGTATGGATTTGTTCTTATTTTGGAGGTCGGCAACTTCCCGTTCTAGGGCCTTATTCGCAAAATGAACTTTGCTTGTCTCCTCCGTTTTCCTCTGGAGTGTTTCTTTAGTTTTTTCCAATTCTGATTCCACTCCCCTGCGAGCCTCAGCTTGCTTGGCTGCCCATTTCTCCTTCACTGCGAGTTCGGTCTCAAGTTTTTCAACCTGATCCATATAGTCAGCTTTCTCGCTCAGGGACTCAAGCAGGTCAGACAGTTCATCAAGTTGCCAACGCCCAGCCTTGCAAGCACCTCGGACCCCAGCAGCGTCGAGGGAAGGGCGGAGGCAATATCGTGCCTTTGGGAGAGTAGGAGGCATAGATCCTTGAAACCATAAATAATGAGAAAGGAAGGAGTCACGCGGAGGATCAAACGCCGGAGGAGGACCGTTCCCAGAATCCGGCTCTGAAGCATTTTGAGAAGAAGGTGCAGAGAACTCAGGAGCGGGTTCCTTTCCCTTGTTCTTCTTTAATTCGGCTTCTTTGGCCGTCCTCTGACGCTTCTTTACAGGGTCATCAGAGGAGGGCTTCTCTTGATTGGCCTTCTTTACAAGATGCCTCTTCTTTTTCTTTTTCTCTGGGACGGCCTCCCCGCCACCCGCTCCAGCGGCCTCAGTTGCTTCTTCGGCTTCCTCCTCGTCGAAGAGAGGAACCTCATCTCCTACTGCAGAAGTCAGAGGAATGAGGGGAGTTTTGGTGGCGTTCCTCTTCGCCTGGATTTCATTTTCTTCAGAAGAGGAGTCATCGTCAGCCAGCATGGACCTTAACGACAACATTTCTGGGCAGGCCTTTTCAATTTGTTCTGCAAAACAAAAAGAGTTGAATAAGCATACAAGAATGAAAATAACTAGAACGGTATTACCATACAACACAAGGAGAATAAGAGCGAATATTACGGAGGTAGGTGTTTTTGATGTCTTCCTCGGCCAAGAGAAGGCGGCTGGAAAACCCTTTGAGGGTCTTTGAGGCCGTCTGCAGGGCGCTCAAGACCTCAACAGAATGAGGGGAAAGTTCACTCTCATCTGTATAATAAGCACGGCTCATAAGGAGAAAATGCTAGTGCGTCCAGCTAAGGGGAAACTTGGTAAACCCCTCTTTATTTCGCCAGAAGACCGGCTTATTTGGTTGAATCCGGACCCGCGTGTAGTAGTGCTTGAAGGAGCGCCCATCTACCTTTGCGGACTCCGTATAAGACTTGAAATTTACAACCCTTGAGTCACTACGGAGTGTAATGAACCCAAGGCCGCCCTTCTTATTAGCTCGGCGGACCACTTGGCAATAGTAAAATAGCTTGGCCACAGTGGCGGAGAAGCCAAAATGCTCCCCCAAGACTTCCAGAGCCCGGACAAGACTCCAACCGTTGGGATGTAATTGTGAGGGGGCACAGTCCAAGAAACGCAGGACGGCCATCTGGAAATCCGTCAGTGGAAAGCGCACCCCCAGCTTTAAGAAAACGTAGTCGTACATGTAGACCGACCTCGCATCAGGGACGCTGTGGCATATTCTTTCAGAGGGATGCGGTGCCATCACAGCGTATCGCGCTTTGTACTTCTTATCCGAATATATCTTACAGCGGAAAGAAACCGTGCGCTCCTCCTCACTTGCATGGTGCGAAGGGATCTCTAGGAACTCCTCTTCCACCCAGCAATAAGGTTTCTCCCTGTTGAGTTTCTCCCAGTCAAGCCGGTGTGCCACAACATTGACACACCCTTCAGCAGAGCGGAGAAACGGCGTTTTTCCACGTCCTGGAAGATCCATGGTTGTGCAGGCGCGGTGGAATGCGTAGGTGCTGTGATAAAAAGCAACATCGTCAGAGAGATAACCCTCAGCACTTGACCCCTCATCAGAGCGGCTGGTAGCCCTCGAACCAAGGGGAACCTCAGAGCGACGAGATGAAGAAGACGCTCGTGAGGAAGAAGCTTCGGCTCTCTCTGAGCGATGGCGCCCAGCCACAGGAGGATTCGCCGGAATCCTCCCACCACGGTGGCTAAGGGGGGCACGAGAGCCAAACCTCCCTCTATTTGAAGGACCAGCGTGTCCAGCTCTAGGGCGCATGATGGAAATAGAATGATTAAAATTGCAAGGAGTTGAAGGGAAGGAAGGTTACCTAAAGGAAGAGGATCTTTGAGAAGTTGAAGACGACAAGGAAATTCCAAGGAAATTTGAGCAGAGTTTCACTAAGTTTGAGAGCAAGGATGGATTCCTAAATCTGCTAAGAGTTCCTTTTATAGGTAACGAAGAAACACAGTGTTCCGTCGAAGGTCACAATGCTTGCCTCAAAACGCAACCTTTCAAATCAAAACGACTCCGTCGTTTCGTCACGAATAAGCGCGAAAATGGTAACGTTTCAGTAAACGTTTTGGCAAAATGGGCCCCCCTTTCAGTTTGAATCCAGGCCCAATAAGCCCAATTGACGGTTACACTCTTGAGTAATGATGTCTCGTGCGTAAAAAATGCATTTAATGTCCAATCATGCCATGCGCATTTAATGCTTCCCAGCCACTTTTCGAATACCAAGGGTTTCGATTTTCAAAGACTCTTAGGATTTCCATTACTTATTTTATATTGTCTGAATCCGTTGTATGCAACGCGAGAAGGGCGGTCACTCGTTTGCTAGAGCGGACGCCACTGAGTTTCCAGAGACTTACAAGAATGTATTACCGGCATCTAGACTTCTCTCGAGCATTGTGTAGCTCATATGAGCAACTTAACAGTCCCTCATACAAGCTAGGGGACAGATGATCCGGTCTAGATACCGGCCCCCATACTTGTGACGTCAGACTGATCTCATATAAGGAAAACCGGTGTCCTGGTTCAACGTTACCACACCGGATATCCGTTGTCTGGTCATCCGCCCTCACTCCATGACAGTATCATTCATTTTCGCTGTAACGGTTCTGTGTTCATTGATACAGGATATTTATATAATTGTTAGCTTTTCCCTCATAGCAAGAGAAGAGCCTTTTGATAACTTATCAACGAAGACACTGTTTGTAGCAAAATACGTCACATCAATGGCTTCAGAAAGTAAGGGGGCGTGTCAGCAGATTATGCGGAAAAGGTGATTATCCTCCCCTCTCTCTAGAGGATTGAACTCTGATAATTGACCTACCCTCCTGACACATTCTGAAAGTCGAGCCACCTTGATTGACACAATATACACGCAATCAGAGATAAGGGACCCACCTGTATCCAACGTCTCACTTTTTCTCTTACGTTCAACTATAAGAGGCCATATCAACACACATGCATGGTATCGTTATTCTATCTCACTTTTTACTATTATCACGCTTGAGTATTCATTCCGTTCATACACCCTTCTAACTTGAGCGTCGGAGAATCTTCGCAGGTGGCACCACCTTTCGCCCTCCTACAACGCGAAACGTTGGTGTGAAGGATCTCCAGGACAACAAGACCGGCCTCTCCCACTGAGAGACCGGATTAATACATCGGACATACACAGTTCCGGTGTGCAAACCCTAAAAACACCTGCATTCTTGTGGCTGGTCCCACACCGGATCCTAGACCCCGGTCCAGACCAGTTCAATATAGTTGCTGGATAACTTAGTCGTGTACACAATACTTTACCTTTTCAATACTTTACAAATCCGCTCTATTTAGCTATATTGCTGTTTAAAGCGTGTTTATCACCCCAGAGTAAAATAACAGAAATTGTAACAGATAAGCAACAAATAAGTTAAAGCATGCCCTGTCCCCAAGTATAAGTATTTTGGGAAGGGAAATTTTGTTGTAAAACGTTATCTCTAACTTCCTGGAAATTAGAAAGGTTCATCCGATCTCGAAGATATGGAACGGCCATATTTACGTTCAGCCACCCTGTAATGAATGCTTCGGAGATGAGGACGGAAATTATATTTGGAGTTCGGTACAACCCTTTCCTCCAAGTCTTCATGTAGGGTTCGGTATGACGTTGAAAAAGGTTAGGTCCTACACCTTTCTCTTGAGGTTCGGTTTTGTCCTACAACTCAAGTCTTCAATGGTGTTCGGTTCGATCCTACTAACCATACCCAGAGTTCGGTTTAATTCCTACAATCCGGGCCTTTAACACGGGGTTCGGATTAGGGCTAATCCTGAACCTACTGCGCCCGTTACTCGGGGTTCAGCGTGGTTTCGAAGATGAACCAGCTTACTGCGCCCAAGCCTTCAAATGGTGTTTGGTTCGATCCTACTAACCATACTTAGAGTTCGGTACAATCCTACAATCCAAGCCTTCAAACGGTGTTCGGTTCGATCCTACTAACCATACTTGGAGTTCGGTGCAATCCTACAATCCAAGCCTTCAAATGGTGTTCGGTTCAATCCTACTAACCGTACCCAGAGTTCAGTGCAATCCTACAATCCGGGCCTTCGAATGGGGTTCTGTTTAATCCTACACCCATTTCCCCCTCGAGGAGTTACATCGTCAATACACAGAATGTATGATTGAGATCATCCATCCTGAGAGTCTTCGTTCGTCCCTTGAGGAGTTACATTATCAATACACAGAATTGGTGATTGAGATCATCCGTCCTGAGGGTCTTTGTTCGTCCCTCGAGGAGTTATATTGTCAATACACAGAATTGGTGATTGAGATCATCCGTCCTGAGGGTCTTCGTATAAAAACGGCTTATTGCTATACATTACGACATACAAATGAGAGAGTGAGACTGATAGAGTCATAAATTGCATTTTCATTAAGTTGAAAGAATATACATTACAAAGGAAGCGTAGCTGGGGTCATGCCTCGTTAAAACCTTCTTGAGAAAACCCAATGGGAAAAAACTCAAGTAAGGAAAAAGAGTACATGTCGTCTTACCAACTAGCTGTAATAAACACGTAAGTTCTGAGTGTTCCACTTGTTGCGAATTGGGGTTCCATCGAGCTCCTCGAGCCGGTATGATCCCTTTCTTGTTACCTCAGAAACTCTGTAAGGGCCTTCCCATGTCGGTGCTAGCTTCCCTTGGTAAGCAAATTTATTACCCACACTTGCCTTCCTCAAAACAAGATCTCCGGTGTTGAATGCTCTGTATTGAACACGTTTGTTGTACCGGAGGGCTGTCTTTGCCTTTATTGCCTGGTCTCTAACAAAAGCTCCCTCCCTTAATTTGTGGAGAACATCCAGCTCTGATGCCAGATTGGCATTATTGTCTTCAGCTGAAAAATATTCCACTCGGGCCGATCTGGTTTGTAGCTCCACTGGGATCATCGCCTCAACCCCATAAGTCAGCCGATACGGGGATTCATCAGTGGAGGAGTATGGTGTAGTAAGGTATGCCCACAGAACATGGCACAATTGATCAGTCCAACCTCCCTTCGCTTCTCCAAGACGCTTCTTCAACCCCTTCAGCACCTCGCGATTGGCTACTTCAGCTTGGTCGTTCGTCTGGGGGTGCTCAACAGATGAAAATATTTGGACTATCCCCAGTCCTTTAAGCAAATCTGTGAACTTCTTATCTGTGAACTGGGTTCCATTATCAGTCACAATCCGCCCTGGGACACCGAATCGAGCTATGATATTCTCATAAACAAAACGCCTTGTCCACGCAGAAGTGATATGCACTACTGGCTCAGCCTCAATCCACTTAGTGAAATAGTCTACCCCTACAATCAAATACTTAATACCTCCTAGAGCGGTAGGGAATGAACCCAGGATATCAAGGCCCCACTAGTAGAACGGCCAAGGTACAGCAGATGAAGAGAGTTCTTGGGCCGGTGTGTGATGGAGATTGGAAAATCTTTGACAAGCATCACACTTCTTCACAAAATCTGCTGAGTCCTGCTTCACCGTGGGCCACCAATAACCAGCCCTGAGGATTTTTCTTATTAAACTCCGACCCCCAGCATGGTGCCCACACTGCCCCTCGTGCACTTCCTCCAACACTGCTTGTACCTCATCTTCTCTCAAACAAAGGAGGTACGGGACATAGAATCCCCTTTTGTAAAGAACACCATCAACCATGGTGAAGTACGGCAGTTCTCTTTTCACTCGTCTTCTCTCCTTCTCATCAGTAGGGAGCTGTCCGTCTGCCAGATAGCGGATGTAAGGGATGACCCAAGAATTCTCATAAGGATAATTGACCATAATGGCATTCAGAGAGGGAAACAGAGGGATGCTAGGTGATGTCAGTGTGCTTTGAACCACCATCGTGGTGCTGCCAGGCTGTTTTATACTTGCAAGCCTTGATAAAATATCCGCTCTGGTATTCTCCTCTCTAGGCACATGCTTAAATTCCAGCACTTTGAATCTCCCCTTCAATTCATTCACGCAATTCAAATATAGTTGGAGTTGTGGCTCTCTGACCTGATATTCCCCCTGAATTTACGAAATCACCAGCTGTGAATCGCTGCACAGTGTAACTGCTGACGCTCCGATGTCAATCGCCGCTCGGAGGCCGGCCAAGCATGCCTCGTATTCAGCTTGATTATTGGAGGTCTTGAAATTAAATCGGAGGGAAATCTCCAGGTGTACGCCGTCATCACTCTCAACCACGACACCGGCTCCACAGCCTTTACTGTTTGATGACCCATCAACATAAATGGTCCAATGCGCTCGAGGTGTGGCTGGATCCGACCCTGTCATTTCAACCACGAAATCTGCCAGTACCTGAGCTTTAATAGCTCCTTGAGGCTCATAAGAAATTTCGAACTCAGAAAGCTCGATAGACCATTTGATCATCCTTCCAGCAAGATCCGGCTTACTAAGTACTGAACGGAGAGGCAGATCCGTTCTCACCAGTACTGGGTGCGCATGAAAATACGGCCTCAACCGCCGGGAAGCCCACACAACTGCCAGAGCGGCCTTCTCTATCTTTTGATATCTTCCTTCCGCCCCCTGGAACATCTTGCTGGTAAAGTACACCAGCCTCTGTCCCTCCGAAGTTTTTTTAACAAGTGCCACGCCTAGGGCTTCATCAGAAATTACCAAATACAAAATCAGAGTCTCACCAGGGTCAGGCTTCACCAGTATGGGTGGACTTGAAAGCACGGCCTTAAGCCACTGGAAAGCTTGTTCCTGTTCTTTTCCCCATTCAAAACTCTTGTGCTTCTTCAACGCCTTATACAGAGGAAGGGATCTATGTGCCATCTTAGGCATGAATCGAGCTAGAGCAGCCACCTTCCCATTCAATGATTGTACTTCCCTTAGATTCTTAGGGCTCTGCATATCCAGTATGGCTCGACATTTTCCAGGGTTAGCCTCAATACCCCGCTGGGTCAACATGAAGCCCAGGAACTTCCCCGCTGGAACCGCAAAAGTGCACTTTAATGGATTTAGCCTCATATTGTATTACCGCAACCGGGTGAACACTTAGCGCAAATCATCAATGTAATCTCCTCCAGCAGGAGTCTTAGCAATGATGTCATCGATGTACACCTCCACCAGCTTGGTGTGCATCCCTTCGAATACTTTGTTGATCATGCGCTGGTAGGTAGCGCCGACGTTCTTTAATCCAAACGGCATGACAGTGTAGCAGAACACACCACGGTCATTGACAAAGGCCGTCTTTTCTTGATCTCCTTCCCACATTGGAATCTGATTGTACCCTGAATAAGCATCCATGAAACAGAGGTACTGATAACCAGATGAATCATCTACCATGCGATCAATGTTTGGGAGAGGATACGGATCTCTGGGGCAACATCGGTTGAGATCTACGTAATCCGTGCACATTCTCCACTTGCCATTGGCTTTCTGTACCATCACCACGTTGGAAAGCCAAGATGAATAGCGAATCTGCTTTATAAAACCAGCCTTCAATAGTTCCTCTGTTTGCTCACACGCTGCCTTCTGCTTCTCCGGTCCCAACCTCCTCTTCTTCTGGGCCACCGGTCTCGTTTCTGGGTAAACAGCGAGTTTATGGCAACAGAAATCGGGGTCCATCCCAGGCATGTCTGCTGCAGTCCATGCAAAAAGGTCTTTAAACTCTTCCAAAAGAGCCAACAAACGCTGCTCCATGCCTGCCTCCAGGTTGTCGTTGATGTGCGTAACCTTCACTGGGGAATCCCCTAAAATGACATCCCTGGAACCACCATCCGGTGTGGGCTTTGAGGGGTTGAGAGGGTCGATCTTTAATTCCTCCCTGGGGTCCAAATCAATCAGACTGACAGACTCAGCCGCTGTTCCTCCGTCATTCAGCTTCCTCTTCTTATTAAACGCTTCCAACTTAACCATGTTGAGGCTCAGGTTATAACAGTACCGAGCCATCTCCTGATCACCGCGGAGGGAGGACACGTCGTTGTCCTTGTCAATGAATTTGATCAAGAGGTGAGGAGTGGACACAATTGCTTCCATTGCATTCAAAGTAGGACGGCCTATGATCCCGTTGTAGGGGGATTCCACATCGATCACCAGAATTCTCGATTTTACCATTCTCGCACCAGGCTCTCCCTCAAAAGAAATGAGGGTATCAAGATACCTCTTAGTAGGTTGCTTCGCCCCATTAAACGCTGTGAGCTATTGCGTGTACGGCTGCAGATCTGCATCATTAAAACCCATTCTTTTGAAACAGTTATAAAAAATAACATCGCAAGAACTTCCCTGGTCAACGAGGATCCTCTTCACGTCTTTGTTAGCAATGACAGCAATGATCACCACTGCGTCGTCTCCTCCTGGGATCGTCGGGCCAAAGTCATCATCAGTAAATGACACCATCGAGGCTGCCACACCGTCCCTGAAAGGGCGGTTATCTCTAGGTTTGCCCTGGACAGATAAAATCATCCGGTGGTGATTTTTCCTGGCTGTGATTGACGCTCCTTCTCCAGCAAATCCTCCAGCAATCATCTCAATCACTTCACGCCTACCCTGCCTCTGCTACTGAGGCATGTTATTCTGTTGGGCCCCTTCAACGATTACCACTCCTTTCTACTTTTCAGCTACAGTAAATTTCCTGACTGGGTTATGGCTATTGTCACCTTCATCGTCTGGATCTCTCCCCCTTTTGTCCATCCTGTCAGGCTCGTCTGAGGATCTTTCCCTGAACAAATATTGCTTCAGCTTTCCCTCTCTAATGAGGGTCTCAACAGTATTCTTCAATGCTTTACACTCGTCAGTGTGGTGACCTGTCTGTTCATGGAAGGCACAATACTTACGTGGGTTACCAAGTCTTTTGACTGGGGGTGGCTTCCTTATACCAAAAACACTGAGTGCTGGCCAACCAACTTCCCTTAAGATTTGGGAATGCCTGGCATTCAAAGGAGCATAGTTACTGAAAGACGAGACGCGTCTGTCTCGTTGATGAGGTCGAACGCTTACAAAGTCCTCTCGGAAAATGTGTTTTTCTGGTCTCACCCTCTCCTTCTCCCTTCGTGGCTGCTGAGGGGGTATTGGGGGCTTCATTCTAGCTGCTGTAGCCTCCAGATGCATTTCTATACCCACGTACTTGGAAGCTTTCCTTCGAAACTCCTCGAAGGTTGTCGGGGGGCTCTTCACCAAAGATAAGGCGAAAGCAGATCCAGGTTGCAAAGCTTTTACTACAATATGGAGCTGTATGGCCTCCGTGAGGTTGGGGACCAAAGCAGCCTCCCTGTAAAATCTCTTCAAAAACTCCTTAAGAGTCTCAGTCTCTCCTTGCCTTATCTGTGCCAAGGTGTCAGAAGTCCTTGGAATGTCCCTGGAAATGACAAAATGACTTTCAAATGCAGCTGCCATTTCTTCCCAAGAATCTATGGATCCTGAGGGTAGGCTCTTGAACCAGCTGAGAGCCTCCTCCGTCAGTGTTCTTGGGAACATCCTACACATGACGTCTTCATCAGCTCCCAGATACATAGCTTCATAAACGTAAGCATCTAGGTGCTTAGTAGGATCAGTTTCTCCATTGTACTTGCCGATCGACAATGGCTGAGTCGTCTGCAAGTGCTTAGGGATGACGACACTCATAAGCCTCCTTGAGAAAGGGACGCTGAGTCTGTAAGCTCCAGAGGTCACCACTGCTTGCTCCCTCCTCCTGGTACTGACTCTATCACCAGAGTCTTGAGTTTGTTCCCTCTCCTCGTACATAGGGATTTTCGAATACTGGAGGGTCGTAGATCTCTCCCTTGCAGATGCATGGTGGGCCTCTTCTGCTTGGGACGTCACCTTGTCCCCAGCTCCTCTCTTCTCCCGCCTTAACTCCATCAACTCCTCCCTGAGCTGCCTAATAACCTCATCACGAGGGTCGGGGGTTGACACTTGCACCATCCTTCGGGTGTTGGTGATAGGAGATTCGAAGACGAGTCTCCTCCCAGTCTGCTGGTGGGTCACATCCTCCACATGACCATCAACGAAATCACGTCCATCACCTTCCATTCTAACAACCAAACTTCTACGAAAAGTGGGAATAACTCTAACGAGTCCCACTGGGCGTGCCAATGAACTGGTCTGAACCGGGGTCTAGGATCCGGTGTGGAACCAGCCACAAGAGTGCAGGTGTTTTAGGGTTATGTACACCGGTACAGTGGGTATCCGATGTTGTAATCCGGCCTCTCAGTGGGAGAAACCGGTCTTGTTGTCCTGGAGATCCTTCACACCAACGTTTCACGTTGTAGAAGGGCGAAAGGTGGTGCCACCTGCGAAGATTCTCCGACGCTCAAGTTAGAAGAGTGTATGAACTCAATGAGTACTCAAGTAATGCAATAGTAAGAATATGAGATAGAACAATGTCACCTTGCATGTGTATTGAAATGAGCTATTTATAGTCGAACGTAAGAAATGAATCGTTGGATACAGGTGGGCCCCTTGGCTCTGATAGCGTGTTGAATATGTCAATCAATATGGCTCAGTGCTCAGAGTGTGTCAGGTGGGTAGGTCAATTATCAGAGTACGATCCTGTAATAGGGATGGAGGATAATCACCTTTCCGCATATTTCGCTGACAATCGTACTTACTTTCTGAGATAATTGATATAGACACATTCCGCTATGCAGGGTATCTTCGTTGATAAGTTATAAGGAACTCTTATCTCATAGTGACCCTGGGGCAAACGGTTATTCACGTCGTGGAGATAAGGTCAGACGAAGTATCCCTCGTAACGAGGACGGATTAAGCCTCTGATGTGGTAAGAACGGATGGAGTGAGGACGGATAACCGGTGTAGCTTTGTCTTCTTATAATACCGGTTACTCCTCTAAGATGTCACTCTGACGTCGTAACTTTGGGGACCGGTATCCAGGCCGGATCAATAATAATAAATATTACTAAAAATAACTAATATATTAAATATATTACTATTTATTGATATATTATTATTAAAAAATAATTTTAATAAATATATTATCAAAGTATATTATAAATATATTATTATTATATTTAATAAGTAGCATTATTAAATTATATGAGTAAAAATATATAAGATTATACGTTAAGTAATATAAAATGATTAAATAATATGAATCTATATTTTATCATATACACACACTTGATCCATATTGTATTTATATATATATATATATATATATGTATATATATATATATATAATTTTAATGAAGTTATCGTTTAGTAAGTAGTTTGTACTTTATGTAGCATATCATAGATTCAAACCCTATCTAAATTTTAACAGAAAAAACCTTGTTAACACGCTTATAAATATAAAGGACTAAATCAAAATATAACAACTTATTTAGCGCAAACGTAAAAAATATTGGACCTAAATATAAATTTAGGCCAAAATACACTTTTTTTTTAGGTTTGTAACAAAAACTAAAGTTTTCATAATCTTTGACTAAATTACCTAAACCTTCGCCATTAATCCAATCATCATGGATTACTAAACAAACAATTTAAACTAAAATAATATAATTATCTTAAAGACATATCTACTTCATATAAGTGTTGTTTTAATTGTGGTCTTGCGGGTCCGAATCAAATACACACAGGATGAAATTAGGTATACTTCAAATTAACAATATGTGTATGCTAAGTCCACCATTTAGAAAAAAAAAGAAGAAGAAGAAAAGTTAACTCAACCTAATTTTTGCCGCTTCTTGCACGTTTGATAATAAGAAATTGTAATTTATTTATAAAAAAAATAGCAAAATTAACTCCTTTGGGCAAAAGTTTAAGGAAGTGGATAACTTTTTTTAAAAAAAAAAAAAGAAGACAATTTTAATTTCTTTATAATATATTTCCTTAATTATACTTTTTTGATCGCTCTAATAAATACATTAACTTAAAAAATAAATAACTATCCTAGTCATTTATCTATTAAGTAAATTTTAAGTTATACTTTTATATCTTTAAATTATTTTTTTACTAGCCTCATTAACGAAGATCTGACGTGTTACTGACTTTACTAATATAGTTATTCTACATGTTAGATGTTGTTGATGTGATTATTTCACGTGTCAAATGTTGTCAATGTAGCAACTACACATGTTAAATGTTCATTAGATACTTTACATATCATTTACTCTTTAATCAATAAATATTTTAAATAGAGTCACTATGTCAACGCCTAACATATATGACGGTGTTCTATAGTTAAAATATGGTTATGTTTAATGTTTATCTGTCACTTTATAATTATGTTAACAAAATTAATTAGTTAAAAATTAGATAAAATACACCTAACTAAACACTTTAAAAATATAAAAGACTTAACTAAATTTTCCTAAAAGGTAAGGATTAGAATACAATTTGTCCTTAAAAAAAATCTTTAACAAGGAAAAATATTTTTTGAAAAAAAAAACGTTTAGATTAAATAACGGGGAAGGTGTTGCTATCTGTTTTGGACCGCCGAGGAAAGGATTGAAATGATGATGTGTAAGCTTCTATAAACGTCGTATGGGGCCCACGGGTCTATAGCCCACAAATTCTACAACAAACCCTTTCTTATAACGTATTACACGGGTAACTTGATGTCATTAATTTTTATTTCATTTTTTTTTTGCATGTCCATTTAATTTTTTCATAAAGGAATAAAATATATATTTAACGTATTATATATATATATATAATATCATTTTTACTCTAATATTTCAATAAAATAAATAAAATAAAAATTATACGAGTATAATGTTGTCTTAAATATCTACCTCAATAGATATTTAAAAATAAATTTAAAAATACAAAATAGATGGAAAAACACAATCACCCGTGTTATATTCACTACCTTAACAAAGGAATGAATCTATATTTTCGAGGTTTGGTTATTTGAATGTAGGAAGGAAATAAGATGAAAAGAAATATGATAAAAATAAGATGGAAAAATATATTATTTGGATGGATAAAAATGATAGGGAAAGTGAATTTTTTTTATTTAGATAAATAAAAAAGTAACATATATAATTACTTATATAATAAATAAATTAAACTTAATATATAAAATTTAGTTTTTGAATTTTTTTATAATTTTTAGTAATATTTATCAAATTATTAATAACTATTAAAAAACAATCTCATTATTTTTCTTTTTATTTTAGGAGGGAATTAGGTCTCACTTTTATTTTTCTTTTTTCCATTTTCCTTTTTTTACTTTCCTTAAAAAAACTTTCTTTCTCATTTTATTTCTTTCTACTCAAATTTCCTCATTTGCAAGTTCAAATTCAACCTTAAAAAGTCATAAAACCCAACTTTCTTAAAGTTTTATTAAAAAATAAAAGTTTACAACATAAATTTACAAATTAATTTAAAAAATAGTTAAGCGTATTAATTATTAAAATTTATAACAAAATTTTATTTTGCCACGTTACCAGTGAATGATGTGAGTTTTTATAACATCCTTATCAACTTGTTGTAGGACAATGACTTAATTGAAAGTGTTTTGTACGTTTCCTTGTCTTTTAAAAAAGAAGCAATTAACAGGAGGGGTACGGACAACCTAATTAAGGATAATCTTTCAGTGTTTCCTCTAATTAAAAACTTTACAATTTTTCAATTTTTTTCTCATTTAATCCCCTACAGAACACGTTTTCTTTTAAACTACGACAAACGTCATATTTTAAGAAATTAAAAAGCAAAAAAAATTACCCGATGATTTTTTCAGTTTCTCCTATTTCTATGTTTGGTATTAAAAAAACTTATCTAAAAATCTTTTTGTTTTATGAGGATTTGGGAAGAAAATAGGAATATTTTTATCCTTAAATTTTTACTCACCTGTTAAAATAGGAAAGTGAAATTTTTAATTCCTTCATAATTAAGTTTCCTGAAAATATCACATTTCTAGGAATATTTTTTTATCTCATACCAAATATGATAAGGAAATATTTTAAGTAGTATTCTATAAAAGTTCAAAGATCCATCATACCAATCACCACCTAAAAGCTAAACATGACAATAGTGAATTTGTATTTTAACCAAATTATAAAATATCTATTCAATAAATAAAAATATTTTATAATCGTTTAATTAAAGAAAATATCATTTTTTAAAAAAAGATAAATATTATTGATAGGCTAAGAACTTAATTACTTATTTTTTTTATAAGCTAATAATATTCTCTTTTTAACCGCACGTATAAGAAGGATTTCTGGTAAGGGCTTAAGGATACACACTTCAAAAAGCGTATTAGCTAGGACATATCTGAGATCTTCCCCCACAATTTCATTCCATATTCTCATTTGAGTTATAATTTATTGGTTTATTTAATTATATTTCAAATCAGAAAAAACAACCTTGTCAATCAGTTTAAAGGTGATAGATCTGTAAGGTGTATAAGAACATTTCCTTTTTTATGGACATTTAAATAGTGAAAATAAAATCTAAACCTTAAATCCCCTCTCTAATTCATCTTCTGTTTTTCTAAATTATAAAAGAATGTGAAGGTAATTTAAGATCCCTTATTATTTTATCTAACTAGCAGAGAGTGTTCTTAGAAAACCATTTGTCACATAAGATAAACTCATTTGAAAAAGGTAAAATGGAGGAAAGTCATGGTACCTGGTTATGATGTTGTTGCTAACATCAACCATTTATACCTTGTTGGAAAAAAATTGTGGTTGAGGTACGTGACTTACGCTGTTCAATTCTTAGAATTTATTCATCTAAAACGTAATTTTAAGATTTAACAGCTCCCTCTATAAGAGTAGGAACAAAATTAACAAAATCGATAAGATACATTCTATTAAGTAATATACAAACAAAATTAACAAAATGGATAAGATACAATCTATTAAGTCATAGTTTAGAGAGAAAAGGAAAAAGTTATAACCTAACTTAGAAGGTCACACTTAAAAGTAGAATTGGTAAAATGGGTTAACCCATATAAGCCGGTCTGAACCTATTATAAAAAATATAATGTGTGGATTTTAAAAATAAATTCAAAATTAATAATTAAAATAAAAAAACTTAAAAAAACAGATTGAGTGTAGACCGGTCCACAGGCCTGGGTGGCCCGAGTTTTTTTTTTAAAAAATAGTACTATTTATTAGTTAATTTAGTAATATGAGAAATACTATTAATTAGTGTTTTTTCAAACAGGTTTTTTAAGAAATCTTGTTAATTTTATAATATTTGTATGTTAGTATTATTAGTAACTTAGTAACTAATGTTTCATTTATTTTAATTTTCAATTGTAGTAAAAAAACAAACATATTTTTTACAAGAAAAGTTATTGATTTTATAACATTGTTTGTCTAGTAATAGTTAATTAATTTTAATAGCACAAAATTATTTACAAATGTAGTTTTAGAAAAATTCTACTAAACTAGTTTAGTTTTTTATGATTCAAATTTTATAAATTAATTTTTTAATATTTTTTTAAAAAATGGGTCGTCTGATCAAACCCACAACCCGTTAAGGACCAGACTAGAGCCTTTAATTTCAAAACATGAATTTATACAAACCTTTTTCGGCTTGACCCTAAGTAAGATGCAACCCCGTAAAACTCAATCCGTTAAAAACTGTCGGTCCAAATTACGAGCTATACTTAAAAGGAAACACTACCTGAAAATAAGAAGAAATAATAATTCATTGAAACAAATAAGATCGGCCTCATTTTAAAAAGAGAAATAATCTGAGATAGTAACTTGACAAGTAAAGTATAATCGAACAGGATGGGAGACTTAATTGTGGAAAATAAAAGGCATTATATTTCAGAATTTTAAATGCTTAAAATCAGCATTTCCAAACAGACTTTAAAATTTAAAATTATAAAGAAAATATGTGGTAAAAAAATTAGCACATCATGATGTTATTGGGTGCACAATAAATTTGAACGCGAAATTCATTTGCGGGCCGAACAGTGTTAAAAATAATGGTTTTGAGATAATAAAAATTTTGTTTGATGGTAGAATTTTTTTCTTTCTTTCTTTAGTTCTTTATTTATTTTTTCCATCATTTAAACAAACAGGTAGAAATGTGTAGCATCAGTATCAGACTGAGTTTGTTGTACGTATAAGTATTCACGACTCGTACGTACTGTTTTATGAAGTGGAACCTATCCCTACACTACGCTGCCTATACATACATTTCTTTTATTTATACCTTCCTTCGCTTGTCTTTTAATTCCTTGTTTGAATGAATTTTAAAATTATAAGATCAATCAGTTAGTGAAATTTAATTTTAGTGTTTGTTTGGTAATTAATTATAAAATTTAATTATTCAATAATTAGTAATCTTGTATATTATTTAAAGTTGGTCCAAGTTGATTTAATCAACTAACCTCAATTGAATTTCAAAATGTTTGGGAGAAGAGAAAAGGAGAAAAAAGAAAATTGAACGAAGAGAAAATATAAACAATGATATGTTTTATTTTGTTTGGTTTAAGATAAAAATAGGAAAAAAATGACTTTTAAAAATAAAATTTTCAAAATTTTCTATCCTTGTGTATTTCCTTCAATTTTAAATCCTTCCCAAAGTCACGACTCACGATTGATATGGGGATTTACCGATTTAGCCCTAAATTTTCCACCCTTTTATTTTAAATACAAATTAATTTAAAATATCAGATGGATAAGGACTAATTATAAGTGATATGTCTATTCAGTTTGCTGACCTAGCAGCCTAACTCTAGAATATATGAACCAAAACCAATGAAATTTTAATATAGTGCTGAAACACAAAACCCAAAACATATTTAGTATTATTTTATTTTTAGTGGTTCTATTTGATAATAGTTTGAATATAAAAGGGATTTCAAATAAACACTTTTTATATCAAGAAAATTATATTAATAAAACTTTACGTAATAATGTTTCAATGTTTAAATTATTTAGATAAAGTTTTATATTGTGTCAAGTTGAAATTTTTACGTTGTAGTATAGTATTGTTTAAACTGTAAAAGATAAATATTTATACAATCATAAAAAGTTATATAATTTTGAATACAAGTTTTATTTTTAGAAGAAAAGCTTACATTTTAAAATATTAATATAAATATTAATATTAATATAAAAAAATTAATCCTAAATGATAATGAAACTTTACCTGGGTATCTATTGTTATGTAAACTATATAGATAAATTTTTATATAACAAGAGGATGAAAACTATATATCAAGGTATATTAGTGTTGAAATTATCGGAATAAATAGTTGCATAACCATTAAAAAAAATATTAATATATGTAGCTTATAGTAAACATTGGAAAACATTTCATACAGAAACTGTATTGTAATATTTCATTCAATAGGAAATGATTGAATATAAGTTAATCTTAGGTTATAGAATCTAGATTTTTCTGGATACAAAACACAGAAAATAAGGGGCAAAAAAAAAGATCATGAGAATGGAAAGGTCGATTACCAGTGTATTATTTAGTTCTTAATTATATATATATATCATTTATTCACCTCAAATGATGTGGCATTTTATCATTCACTGTTGATCAATTTTAAAACAGACTTAATATGTCAATGCACTTAAAACCGACTAAATTTTTGCAGCAAGGAAAACTCCAGCTATTCTAAAATGCATCACGATGAAGAAGAACGTATCACGGCATCAGTGATTTATTTCGGGGTAGATGCTATCAAATAATATCTTTTGAGAACTAATATTAAGAATTGGTGTAATTTGTATCTTCCAACTGCTAAATTACATAGTTTTGTACTCTCCACCCTTCTCTACCATTATCAGTTGTAGTTCAGTTTACAACTCTACTTCAACATCCATATTCCTAGCCAAATCCCTTTTTTTTTCTCTTCCTTTTGTGGCCTATACAGTTTTTAAACATAACCTTCGGTCTCCATCTCCCAGACCATTAAATTCAACAGTAGATAAAGATCCTTGCCACCATAATGCTCTAATTGATTTGAAGCAAAAGTGTATACATGATTTTTTATTCCAATGCAACTGTATCCAATGAACTCTTTAGCACCTCTAGTGTCCACAGCCTTTCTAACTCGAACCATGCTCTCCCATCTACCCCTCATCTGATATGCCTGAGCCAACACCAGGTAAGGTAAGTATGTCAGTGGTTCCATATCAATTATTTTCTTTGCCACACCTTCAGTAACTCGCAGGTCTGCATGAATTGCACATGCAGAAAGAATTGACCTCCAAATGTCAGAGGTAGTTCTATATGGCATTGCTTCTATGATATCAATGGCTTCCTTGAGCTTACCAGCTTTGCTTAACATCTCCACAACATACTCATAATGTTCTTCCCCTGGTTTTACTCCGAATTCTGTTTCCATTGAGGAAAATATTTTAATTCCTTCATCAACAAAACTCCCATAGTTGCATGCTAGTAGAATTGCAGTAAATGTTACTCGATCTGGCAGCATGCCTTCTCTAATCAATTTCCTGAAGAGGTCCATGGTCATGGACACATTGCCATTGTAAGTCAGTCCCATCATTATGGTGTTCCATGATACCAAATCTTTTATTTTCATTTCATTGAAGATATTCAAGGAATCATCAACAAATCCAAATTTAGCATACATATCAACAAGTGAATTGGCAACAATTGCATCTGACTCAAAACCCAGTTTAGGAACCAAAGAATGGATTTGATTACCCACTTCTACTGGTAAGAAAATTGAGACACAGCTCAGAAGACTACTAACCATGTATTCTGTTGGTCTTATATTCTTCCTCAAAGTCAGCACAAAAAGTTGCAAAGCATCTTCCCCTAAATCATGTCTAGCATAGCTTGAGATCATGGAATTACACAAAACCGAATCCCATCGATCTTGTTCCTTAAAGAGACGGACAGAATCCTTCATTCTGTTGCATTTGGAAAAGAGGTCAATAGCAGCACTTGAAACAATGCTATTATAAACAAATCCCAACTTGAAACAAAAGGCAAAAACTTGCTTACCCTTGTCCAAGTCCCGCAAGTTAGAACAGACACTCATCAATGTTGAACATGTAAACTGGTCAGGCAACAACTCCATAGCTCTCATCCGACAGAACTGCTCTAAAGCCAGCTCATGGTGTTCAGCTCTATGACAGGCCCAGATCAATGAGTTCCAAGATATAATATCAAACTGCTTCATAATCAAAATCACACTGAAAGAATAATCAATAAGACCAAACTTCCCATACATAGTAATTAACGAATTCCCAAGCACTATATTAGACAAATCTATTCCACTTCTAATCATCCTACAATGGATCTGCTTAGCATGACAAGGACTTGACACAAGTGACATCAAAATGGAGAAAGTGAACCCACTTGGCCTCACACCAGTACCTTGCATTTCAACAAAAAACTCCAAGGCATGACTAAGAAACCCATAAGAAGCATAGCCTGAGATCATGGAGTTCCAGCTAACCACATCCCTAACAGGCATTGCATCAAACACGTGATAGGCCTTTCCAAGCCGGCCACTTTTGAGCAACCCTTTCAAGCAAATGTTCCAAGACGTGGAGTTCTTGTGAGAAATATCATCAAACACCTTCAATGCGTCGTTAACGTGTCCGAACTCGGAGTAAAGATTGAGACAGCGATTACCCAAATAGGTATAGGTGTTAAGACCCAATTTGAGGAACTGGGCATGCACGATTTTGACAAAGTTCAGTGATTTTTTGGATAAAGAGTGGTCTAAGAGAAGAGAGCAATAAGAAAGGGAAGAGTTAGGACCTTGCGTTTGCTTCCAAAGTGGGAACATACAAATGATAACACTTGCAAATCAAACACAGTGAATCCCAAGCTTCGTCAAATTTTCTCCCTTGCCTTTGCTGATAACATATTCAAAGAGGATACCATTGCAAGCCTTCTGATACAGTGATACCTGCTGCTCAAAGTTTATGCGAGATATCTATGTTTACAAAGTTTAACCGACAGTTAATTCTGGTTTCCAATTCAAATACTTTATGAGTTTAACATGTATACACACCGGTGTAAAAACTTCGAGTGTGTCAATATCACTCAAAATAACGATAATTACTCACACGGTAATATATGACTTTATATTATGGTGTATGTAAATTAAATTCATATTTTAAAATAAAAAAATAGTACTTTGTATTACTCGTTTTATATTTGAAGTTACCTATAATTAAAATAACTTTCATAAAAAAATTTACAAATCTAAGATATTCTTTATTTCATAAAATGATTAATCAAAAGTGGTGTATTCACCAAAAAGATATTCAAAAAGTGGTACACAGAATACAAATAACATTATTCTTTGTTTTATTAAAGCTGTTGGACTCTCAGGTTCTTTCGTAAAAAATAGTTTTTCACACCCCATTTCATGAACAAAAGTGGGCAATTACTCTGTTTTCACTGATAGAGTAAGTCTGAGTAACTCCTGTTATTACTAATCCATACATGATTTTGTAGAATTGATTTATCATGAAAATGAGTTTCAAATGAAATGATTCATGTCTAAAAGTTCTGTTTTTGGACAAAAAATAAGCACGTAACCAAATTAGAATATGATTCTCAACTCAATGCAACAATTATTTGAGAACTAGTTTTCTACCAGAATTTTTTTTTAGTCAAAAACTCATTTGAAACACAAAATTAAACATATATTTTCTTTAAAGAAAAAAGAAAATCAAAACTCAGATTTGTTCATATTGTTTCCTCGTTTATTATCTATGTCGTGTAGAAGAACATTTTACATTTGCTTTCTGGATTTGTGATGGGTTTGGTGAGATCCTTACATAAAAGAGAATGCAAAGGATGCTTCTAATATCCTCATAAATACAACAACAATCATCATTATCTATCAAAAAATGGTATTAATTCGAGATAACACAACAACCTTCTTATGATAATTAAGTCAGCCCATCTAACATAGGCTTCAACGTATGTTGGATTAACAAATACAATAACATAGTTTGTGAGCAAAGTTCCAATCGTTCTGAGCCCTCTTTAGGTCTAATTTTCGTAGCTCCAAGACAACAAATTAATTTGCAATGTTTTACTATATATATTACATAGCTTCTGTCTATAAATCTTCTAGTCAAATTACAATTGAAGTACCAGTAATATTCTCATCTTAACATCCTCTCATAGGCCACTGGTTATTAGCCTCAGTTATGATCCTTGTTGTGCCTAAGAGTGTCAAATAGATATAGTTTAAATAGATTTGAGTTAAATTTTATTGGATTAACGAAATCCTCTCATTAATTCATTTATGATGCATTTAAAAACTCTTGAAATTCATCCAATCCATAACCTTAATTAACTAAATCCACCTAATACATCCATTAATATTTTTTTATGGATGGATATCCAACCATCCATTTAAAAAATAATGTTATTTTTTTCTTAATTTTTTTTATTTTTTCATTTTATATTTTATATTTTATATTCTTACACTTTAATTTTTTTTTTCTTTCTAAACTTTTTCATTTAATTTCTCTCCATATTTTTTCATTTTATTTGTTTACCCTTCAAATTTTTTCTTTTAATTTGATTTTTCTATAAACGGATGAAGCGTTTGGGAACCCCTTTTTTGGTTTTGAATATTCAACTTCAATTAAAATCATTAAATTCCTAGCTTGAAATCTTTTTTTCAGACGCTATTCTACACAGCCACTTAACTATAAACATGAAAAAACTTAAATTATTAGAGTTGATTCAAAGTAGAAAATAGGTTAATGTAACATTCATTTCATGATTGTAAACAAATGTCAAACTTTAATAACTTCAGTCATCGTTTAACGCTGCTGTGTTTTTTTCTCCACAACAAACCTAACGATTAAATATAAAATGATGACTAACATGTCATACCAATGATCCAACATACACCAGTATGAAATCAAGAGTAAAGGTTCAGCTCATTAGGGATAAAATAGATGAAAGAAACAAAGGTGCAAACAAGGTGCCTTCTCTAAAATACCATCTTAATTTTCAGGGCTTCCCAATAGCCAAAGCAGGCATAACAATCAACAATACAAAGATAACCATTGTGTGCATTGTGTGCCAAGTAAACCACAGCAGCAGCTGAAGCACCACTGGCAGTGGCCAGAGTAAGAAACACCTGCAATTCATAAACACACATAAAACATATACATAAAATTGGAAGATTCAAAAATCAAACACTTGGGTCACACATTTCTTGTATTTTTTCTAATGTACCTCAACTCTAAGAAAGACTCCACCTTAAATAGTGATGCTAAAATATATATTGATCACCATAATATATATATGTACTCTATTATATTCTGCTTAGTAGCATTGGTCCATGGTCTATACTCTATGATTGCTCTTCATCTTTGAATCAGATTCAGACACGTTGAGGTAAATTATCATATAAAAGATATTTGATAGATTTGACAATGACAAAACATCAACAACCTCATCACTGAGAACCTTTGCACAGGCTGGAGCTATATCATATTCATGTGTTCATTCTATAAGCTAGGCATGTACTTGCAGAGAATAACAATCACAATTAGACAAAAGTTTTATCTTAATGCACAAAGTTGAACTCTTTCATTAATGTCATTATATGCAGCAAATGCCACAAACAGAAATTGCCAGCTAACTTTATATTGACGGGACAAAGAAGTACCGTGTCAAAATTTCTACCAATGACTCCAATAGCAATTTCGGTGCATCACAAGCCAGATTAACAAAACCCCATCAAATACAAGGAAAAGTCAGCAGCGGCAGAAAGTTAAAGTTTGTCTACTCAATCGCTACTTTGAAACAGCTAATATAATAAGGACAGCAGGAAGCTTGGAGAGTGTCATTTCTCAGTGGCATAAAAATAGCTTCAGCCTTCAGGTAAAGTATATTTTTTCAATGCATATACATTGATTTAAAAAAAAAAATTGCCATCTGACAATATTTGTATTTACTATTCACCTTTTTACTTTCATTGACAATGTCTCATGAGTCTTCACACCCTTTTGTTTCAGGAACATAACTAAGCTCCAGGCTCTAGAAATTTAATATAAGATGAAACTTTATATTTCTTTTTTTATAACACAACACCGACTACACTTGATAAGGAGATGCACCTACCTTTTGTCCAGAAATAAGGTGTGTAGGTATATCATTTCCCTAACTATGGCTGCACTAAATATTGCTGCATGGGACTGAGTCCTGATCAAGCATATCTGTTTTATTATTTGAATATTTAAAAACTGACACAATTAGTGTTATTATATATATTTGTATTTAGAAAATATATTCCAAATCAAAGAGAATAAACTTTTAGTTATCCCATTTGATTATCTATATAACAAAATATTTTCCTTCGAAGGACCATATCCACAAAAACAGATTGTAGAGGTTCGCAAAGAAACCAAGCAAAACTCACGACACTAGAAGCCGGTTGAAAGTTTAGCATAGGATTGAAGCACATAACTTTGACAGCTCGCATAAAAATAAGTTGATTACTTGTATTGAAAAAAGTCATAGCCACTATTATTGAAAATTGAAGCCACCCGTAATAGACATTATATTGTATATATCTGTAGAAGATATTCTGTGAAAGATGTGCCCAGAATCACATTGCTTCTTCTTGGTGAAAATTAATAAACTTCTCATTGCATCTAACAAAGACACAACAGCAATTAAGTTCAAAAATCCTACTACCCATATATTATGCTCCTAATAATAGCTACCTTACCGTTACAGCTAAGAGCAAAAATAGCTCTAGGCCTCTAACAATTTTCATTGTAGCCACTAACATCAAATAATCGATATTCAATTTGGGATTCGTTTATAACAAAAATTGGCTAATAAATACTCTTTATTCCTCCTCCTTATATTCTAACTATCCGCAACTGCTAGAGCTGTTTGTTTGCAGATGGGGCACTTGTTCTTCAGCACCAACCACTGCTTGATGCACCCAAGGGGTTATTGGTGTCCACAGTCTAATATCCCTAGCTCTTCCTCATGCACGTAGTCCTCCAAAAGTTTAAGAAATCACTACACTAATTTCATAAGAAACCAATCTTTCACCTAGCATATTTTATAATAGCATATATTCTTGAACAAGTGCTGCTAAACTTCAACAAATTTCAATGACAAGCACTTTTTTCTTCTAAACCTCATGTAAACCAGGATATCTACATTTCTACCATGTCATTTTCTTTTTTGGCTGAATGGTTTTCTTCAGGTTCATCTTTTGGATCTGTTTTCATGACTTTACTTTTAGAGCATGCACATATCTGATTATTTACATTAGCCTAGCTAAGGTTGTGCTCAAAGCAGGACAAAGTGTAGAGATCATCAATGGGTGAACTTTGAAATCTGAAGTTGGTTTTATTTATCAGAAGAAGACAAAATAAACGTGATTGTCAAGGGACTCAAGTTCAAAGCTACAACAATTCTATATCTAACGTTTCTCATCACATAAATTACAATTCAATTTTATCGCCTCAGTTTTTTGTCTAAATCATTTGACATACGCAAGAAAAAGGTACTCTCAGTCAATTAGAATCATGTGCGGTACATTCACAAACACATACAAGGTAACAACACATACATTACTGTAATGTCATTACACAGTAGCAAACTACCAAATTCAGCGTGCAAGAAGATTAGCACATACATTGCACAGTAGGATCAATGTCATAAAAAAGAATAAGTTAAATGTGATCACTAACTGAATGGAGAATCAGAGATGAAACTGAAACATGAAAATACCTGCGAAAGACGAACTGAAGTACAGCACGGAGAGCTCACAGCATCATGCGAAAGTCGAATAGAGCCTGCAGAGTGAGTGGATCGCGAAACTGAGCAGAGCCTACAGTAACAGAGGCGTCGCCTGAAACTGGCGAAAGAGAGCAGAGGGCATCGCGATTCGTGAAACTGAACAGGCTTTGTTCCAATCAGCTAGTTCTCTGAATCTCAATTCTAAAGGCAAAATTCCTGAATATTTTGCAATAATCTGCAGAACTGAAGTTCATTAAAATTAACTATGCTCCAAATTCACACCCCAATCACAAGTCACAACTGCAGAGGGCCCTCATCTGTGGAAGCAGATTGTTATGGCACAATCATAATATGACATACTGCAACTTTACTTGAATACATAATATGAACCTAGAGATTGAGCTCAATACACACGTTAAACCTCAGGCCTTGATGCAGACAGAGTAGTAATTTATCTTTGTTAAACGTTGGTCAGTAAGCACCAACTTTTCTCTAACTTCTGCAGTCCATACACCAACACTCAAAGGTATTACATGTGTTTTGGGTAAAAATGTTGTGCACCTAGCCTCATGCTAGAGCATTCACAACACAATGTTATCAAGAAACAGATTTAACCCAACTTGTCATATACTTTAAATCATTCTCTTCAAATCAATTAGTCAACCTGAAAATAGGCCAAAAGACTTTAGAAGCTAATGGTGGTTACAGTCTTATTTTCATCCAGTGTGTTCCTCCTAACCTCAGATTCATCATCTTCCTTCACAAACTAAGAAACTCAGCCAAATTTCTCAATCAACAATCTGCCCAACTACAACCGGGGATCTTCTGAACTTGCTTATCTCTCATCAGTTCTCTTACTTGTGCTGACCCCTCCCAGTCGTCAGAAGATGCAAGTATGTTTGATAATTGTATATAAGCACCTGGATTTTCAGGATCAAGCTGCATGATATTTTCTGCAGCCATCTTGCCAATGGTTTTATTTCCATGAGCTATGCAGCCTCTCAATACTGACAACCACATGTTTGCATCAGCCTGCAAAGGCATCTCTTCAATAAGATCCATTGCTTCCTCAAAGTAACCGGCTCGGCTGAAAAGGTCAACCATGCAAGAGTAATGTTCAATCGTTGGATTTATGTTGTACTTATGCTTCATCGTATGGAACAAATTTCTCCCTTCTTCAACCAAACCACTATGATCACAGGCTGAAAGAACTGCAGTAAAAGTAATAGCAGAGGGCCTCACACCACCACACCTCATTTCACTAAAGAGTGTCAATGCTTCAATTCCATGTCCATTTGTAGCATATCCCATCAACATAGTGTTCCACGAGACTTCATCAGTTTTTATCAGTCCATCAAAAATTTTCCTCCCTATCTCAACAAAACCACATTTGCAATAAAAATCAACAAGGGATGTGGAAATGATCTGGTCAGATTCAAGCCCAATGGTAATAGCTTTACAAAATACCTGCTCACCAAGTTCAAGGAATGATTTGCAGGCACAAGCACTGATAACACTGGCAAAGCTAAACTTGTCCATTTTTAAGTCCAGCTTATTCATCTCACAAAACATATCTAACGCTTCACTTGGGCATGCATTCTGAGTTAGGCCAACTAGGAGTGAATTCCATGAAATTAAGGTTTTGCTAGACATTGTATTAAAAATCTGTTTTGCGTCTTCGATTCTTCCACAATTAGAATAAACAGTGATCATAGTATTAAGCAAAATCGTATCATAAACTTTGAGCTCACTAAACAACTTGCAAGCTTCATAATGGCCTTGACATTTTGAGTAGGCATCAAGCAGAGAACTAGCAACCACTATATCATGAATTACACCAACTTTACAAGCATGAGCATGCATTAGCATAACAAGTTCAATAATGAGCAAGCTACACCCTGCACTCAAAATATTAGCAACAGTAGAGATGTCTCCCAAAACTCCATTTGTACGCATTCTGTTGAAAAGAGCCAGCGCTTCCATTTCTTCCCCATTTGATACATAACCCGAAATAATTGAATTCCACAGCACAGCACACGGATCAACCTTACTGTCAAAAACTCTCCTTGCCTCTCTCATTCTACCAGCATTTGCATAACCAGATACCAAAGCTGACACAGAGAAATCATCCACTTCCCTCACAAAACCCATAACACGGGCAGCGCTATCCAAATCACCGCATTTCCCATACAAATTAATCAACGAGCTACACAAGACCTTGTCAAGCTCCAATCCCAGACCATCAACAAAAACATGCGCATGCACTTGTTTGCCACAGTTGAGAGCCAACAAGTCAGCACAAGCACCAAGAACAGTTGCCAACACAAAAGCATCACGGAACACCATTTGTGAAGGATCTGAATTCATGCTCTTGAAGAGGAACAGTGCTTTCCGAGGATGCCCGTTTCGGGAATAACCATGAATGAGGGAATTCCAGACGAGGTGGTTCTTTGAGGGCATGGCATTGAAGAGGGAATGAGCGAGTTGAACCTGTCCACACTTGGCAAATGAAGAAACAAGCATGTTCCAGGAGTAATGGGTCTTGTGAGGCATGGCGCGGAACAAGTGGAGAGATATGTGGGTTTGGCCAGAGTTAAGGTAGCCTTGGATGAGGGTATTCCATGAGAAAGCGTTTGTTTGGGGCATTTCGTCGAACAAGTGGGACGCATCGCGGAGATGGCCAAAGCGAGAGTATAACTGGAGAAGACGGTTAGCGACGATGAGGGAGGAATTCAGAATACCGGTTTTGAGGAATGCCACGTGGAGTTGTCTTCCTTCGCGAATGGATTGAATTTGAAGCATGCGAGCCAAGCCATGCAATTCCACATTCGTTCTCATTACTATATTCCTCCGTTCGTTATTCATATGTAGAATCACTGTGAATAATGTTCAAAAATTATGATTATACCGTGTGACTCGACTATTAACTTAGCCTTCTTTCACATGATTTTTTTTCCACAAATGTTTGGTGGGAGTAAAATGATTGGAAAAAGAATTTTTTTTATTATTTGTTTAGAAAAATATATAATGAGATCTAACATAAATTAATTTTTTTAAAATGAAAAGAAATGTGATTAAATTACTCTTTAATAAATTTTAATAATTTAGAATAAATTATTAAAGATATAAAAATTAAAAATATTTTATATTAAAATTTATTATAATATAAATTTAAACTTTAAAATATACTACCTCCGATTTTAAATATAAACAAATTTTAATGAAATTTTTTAGCTCCATGATATATATATATATATACACACACATATGTGTGTGTTCTCAAAACAACTAATATTTTATGTAATAAATGATATTTGGGATATTTTCAGATATTACATCTGTTGAAGAAAAAGTATGGTAAATGTCGAATCATTTAAACTAGAACTTCATGAGATTTGTTGATAACCAATATTGAGTCTTTTTAATAGAGTAATTTCATGTTATTATTTAATATGTGAGTTTAAGTGTATTATGAAAACATAAGGATTGAACTACGAAAAATAGGAGAAGTACGTATGCTAAAAGAATCTTTAAAAGTTTGTCTCCTCAATAAACTCTCATTGATCCAAAACAAGGAAAGTCTTAAAGTCTGAGATCTTTGCATCTGAATACCTACCAGACTTAGCTCTTTATCGCATACTAAGTCTAAACATCAAATCTTGTCTTTTTCTTGAAAAGCTCCCAGACTTATCAAAGGCGTCTGAATACCTTATGAATCATTAGATCCATAATTCACTTCAAAAGAAGTTTCCTTTCCAAGTCTGGCTCAAGGATCTCAACGATCAAGAAAACATTCTTGTAAGCATGCTTAAGCAAAGACTACGAAAAGAAGAACGACAGTTTATGCTCTATCCAATATAACGTCAAGTCTTTCACTTGTGTCTTATAGATTCAGAGATTCTCTGAATAAAAGCTTCCTCCTTGGTGAAACTTACGCTACCTCTACCCTGCCTATGATCGCACACATCTCAAAGTTTTTTATTCTACAATTACGTGCTCAGAACGTCTTTCTCTGGCAAAAGAAAGCCTTTTGCCCGTTGTGCAACATCCTTCTCCTTAAGTATATCTTCTCTCAATGGACTTACATCTAAAATCTTTTTCTCGGGCTCTTTAGAACAATCCTATATATATTGAACCAATCTCTTCAGAAGTTGTGAGCTGAAAATAGATCGCAAAAGCAGACTCTAAACAGGAGCAAAAATTACAGTGAGAACACAGAATTAAAAAGAAAGAGAATATGTTGAAGAAAAAAAAGAAGATGAGAGAGACACACTAAGGAAAGTGTGAGCAAGGAAAAAGAAATATGAACGAGCACCAAGCGTTCATGAACAACAACCTATGAAGAAAAATAAGATGGCAGTCTACTAGTAGATCAAGAAATCAGATTGCCATGAAGTTAAAGAAAGCTCGCTATGTGCATTCCTTTTCTCCCAGATGCCATAACAACCATAGATATGCCACCAGCTCATATCTCTTTGCTCTTTTAAGAGCATATCATCTCTGGTCATGCTTTCAGACTCAGTACCTCCTGTACCCATCTTTCATACTACACAAGTACTGAGTCTATTTAATGAATAAGTTTTTCCCTGGTAATTGATCACTTAGCTTTGCTAAGTTATAAAGACTTATTCATTTGAAATAACTCTTCAGACCCTCTTGTAGTGCAGGTTTGGCATGTTGCCAGACTTTGATTAGTGTGGGAAACACTGTTGGCCTGGAGAGGCTTTTGAAATAATACTCGGGGTTTAAGCCAGAAGTGGCTCATGAAAGAATACTTAGGTATGCCCCAGGAGTGGGTGCTATAAAATAATACTCATAGGAATCAAGAGAGGTCTGATGAGTAGAAGCACAGGTTGTGCTTAGTCTAGGAGTGGCCAGAGTCAAGAATACTTGAGTCTGCCCCAGGAGTGGGTACGTGTAAAAGAATACTCAGAAGCACAGGGTGTGCTTAGGGCAGGAGTGGCCGGATTCTAGAATACTCAGAGACCAGGAGTGGCTGGACTCAAGAATACTCAGGGGCTAGGAGTGGCCAGTGTCAAAAATACTTGAAGCATGGGTTGTGCTTAAGTCAGGAGTGGCTGGAGTCAATAATACTCGTAGGCCCGATATGGGTTATTGATGTAAAATATTTTTACATAGTGGAAATCCTTCAGATTTGAAGGTATCGGATGTAGTCTTCGAGTTGTAGGTGAACTAGTATAAATCTCTTGTGTCTTGTCTCTTTCTCTCTTACTCTTTACTATCAAAAGTCTGGTGCATTATGAGTGTTAAAATCAATAGTAAAAGACTGGCTAAAATAAGCGCTCTCTCTCGCTCTCTCAACCAAAGAATCACGCTCTCAGTCTCTTCAAAAGTCTAGTCCGCTGCATAACGCTCTAAAAGTTTAAATATCACTTTTTGGTTTGAAAAAATGAACAGACTTATTCAACCCCCTTCTGAGTCTGTTCTCCGAACCAACAACATCAAATATCTGATAATATCCATGTGAATAACTACTTTCAATCGTCATTCTTAATGTATGTAAAAATGATTATTTTTGCTTATATTTAGAAACGGAGTATTAATATTTAATTTTTAATATATATATATATATATATATATAACAGATTTAATTTCATCCACTTGTTTTTTTACCATCCAAACAAGAAAAGGTTTCTTTTTTCACTTCTTTTCCTTTTATTTCTAGGAGTGTTCATCATTTGATTCAAATCGAGTTAATTGAACCGCAATCTTTAATATATTACTCCTATATTTATATTATCTTACTAAATTACATAAATAACTTAAACTTAAAGTGAGACTCAAAAGACTTTAGGTAGTGATTTGTGATTTTTTAATTATGTTGAAAAATTTTACTGTGACAATTATATTTTTCAAGTAGTTATTTTTATTTTATTGGACTAAAATTATATGTCTTATACTTGACTTTAAAAAATAATATAATTAATATAAAACTGAACAAATTGATCTAATTTGAACTATATTTAATTGAATCGAATCAGATCACATGTCATTATACATTCTAACCGAACCATAACTTAATAATGTAATCAAATCAAATGATATTTTGTCTAAAAATTAAACCAATACACCTCTATCTATTTCTATCCATCTAAATAACATACTTTACATATTTTGTCTATTTCATTTTTACCATATTTCTTTTCTTCCTATTTCTTTCCTTCCTAATTTGTTCTCTTCTATTTCAGTTCTTCATAGCATTAAATAGGTTCTAGTTGCATCATATTGTGAGAATCGTATAATGTAGCCATTTAATATTAGAATTTTTAAACATGTGGAAGCTTGCATATGTTAAGGAGCATTAATTATACACACAAACTAAATTCTATGACCGACTCCCTATAAAAATATAATGTTTTTTCTATTATAATTAAAGATTCAATCACTCTCTCAACGACTTATATTCACACTTCACTCATACTAATACCATGAAGTCTAAAAGACATATTTTTTACATTTAACCTTCCATGGAAATATTTAATATTTTATTTTTTATTTTTCAAATTTTAAAAATATTTTAAATACTTTACCATTAAAGATAAAAAAAATTTAATAAAAAACATGAGTTGTTTGAATATTAAACTTGAGTTATTTTTTATCACATCTTTTACAAGGTTATGCTTTAGTGGTTCAACAAGTTTGGACCACTGATAATCATTGTATCTTATTTGAGATCTTATTCATTCAGATTAAAATTAAAATATAATACAACTCCATAATGCCTTTTAATTGAAAAAAACAATATCTACTCTAGTCTCTTATTTGAAATTGGAATAGAGACTATTTTTTCAATTAAGGAACACAGTGAGATTACAATATCTTTAATTTCAATCTGAACAAGAAAAATCTCAGATAAGTGACCATCAATAATCTCAAACTTATTAGACTACTAAAGCCTAGGCTGTCGAGATTTTTTGTTTTATAGAAAACATAGATTTTAATCTTTATAGAATTTTTATTTACTATATTGTTATAACAACTAAATATCTTTAACTTACTTCTAATAGTATATTGAAATTTTCACTACATCTTTTAAATATCAAATGTGATCTATCTTCTTTGAATTTGGCATATTTTCTATATCAAATTTATTTTATATTTAATGGTTATATATTATTGAATTTTAAAAATAAAAATGCTAAAATATTTATGTGAAAGGCTAAATGTAAAAAAGGTGCATTTTAGACTTACATGATGTTTGTATGAGCAAGGTGTGAATATAAGTAGTGGAAGAGAGACTTAATCTTTAATTATAAAGAGAAGACATTATATTTTTATTGAGACTGAATCATAGAATTTAATTTGTAGTTGTAATTAATGTGAGAGGTGTTCATTATCTGATCCGGATCAAACAAAATTGTTCATTCAATTCAAAATAACCAAAGTCAATCAAATCGAGAAGAAGAGATTGGAATTTTTGGCAAAAAGTTAAGTGTTTTTGCAGTTACAGGTGAATGTGCAAATTCTTGTTCAAGCAAAACACCTCTCATTCAAGCGAGAATTGCAAACATCATATAATGTGGTATCTGGTATTCTCGCTCAAGCGAGCCACTGCTTGCTCAAGTGAGAAATCTTAAATTTGAATTTGTGTAAAATTCACTCAAGTGAAAAATCTTAAATGGAACAAAGTTGGATACGGTGTAACATCCCTGATCTTTTAGTAAAATTATGATGAGCGGAAAATATTAATAATTGTTTTAGAGATTTATTTGATATTTTTATGAATTATTAGGCAATTATAAATAATTAACTAGTGTGGAAATAAATAAATTTATTGATTGATTAATTACAAAAAGGTTAAATGAGATGAAATTAGAAGGAGGTAAAAGTTTAATTAAAACTTTCAAAGAAATTATAAAAGAAATAGGGAAAAGACAGTTTTGCCCCTGAGTCTTAAATAATAAAGATTCCTTCTTCTTCCTCATTCATTTCACGCGACTCCTTCTTCTTCTTCTTCTTCTTCTTCTTCTTCTTCTTTCTCTTCTCCTTTCACTGCCAAGAGCTGCATGCTCCAAGGGAAGACCTATTCCGCGTCAAAACTTCGAAATAACCTCATTTTTGAGATCGTGGCTTCAAGGTGAGTTCAATGGACCCTTTAAATTGAGTTGTCTCTCTCTCCCTTCACTCTCTCTCTCTAGCCGATGGCCATGCATAGTGGATGGGACTTCTGTTTCCTACTCCTTCAGTGCATGGGAGTCTAAAAATGGTCTTTAGAGCAATGAGGGTAATATCATGTTTATGGGTTTTGCATTCCGACCTCCGTAGGTAGCAAAACGAACGTCGGAGGACCGAGTGACGAAGCGGGTGTTGAGTTCGGAGGTGGAACCTTGAACCCAGCACTTAGAGAACGCATTCGGCATCAAGAACAAATCGTTGAAGCTTGGAATCGAGGTAAGGGGGTGTTCGGGTTGTAATTAATTAGAATAGGTACATATTTTGGGTCCGAGAAGTTGAATCGATTATGAACACGGTAAGAAACATTGGACGATAGTTGCATGTGTATGTATGTATGAATGTGAATTGTGTATGGTTTATGATGAGTATGAGATTAAAGTGTTTTGCATTGTGATGATTCGATGTGTATAGTGGCAATGTGATGGCGGGCTTGACAAGTAGGTTGCCCAGTGGCAATGTGATGGCGGACTTGACAAGTAGGTCACCTATTTGATGAGTATGTGCTGTTGTTGATGGCCACTTGTGATATGATATGAGAGATGTGAATTATATATGTATGATTGTGTGGTGTGGGACGGCCGACGGTATGTATAGCCCCTCGTTTCCGGCTCCCGTGGTTTTTGTGCCCAGTTGAGCTACCCAGTGGTCAAGTAGGACCCAGTGGTTGAGGTGGAGAGTCAAGCAGGACTCGGTGAACCAAGCAGGGTTCACGGGGTGTCAAGTAGGACCCCCAGCTGAAGGCCGATCCTTTAGTATATGGATACTAGGCGTCGATTTTGTGTGAGAGTCAGTGGTGATAATTGATGAATTATTAGTATTGTGTGATGGTGTATGTACCTAATTATATTTGCCGAGTGTGACTTGCTATATTCGCTGAGTGTGATTTGCTATATTTGCCGAGTGTGATTTGCTATATTTGCCGAGTGTGATTTGCAATTTGTGGATAAAGCAGTCGGACGGAGTTTATATACACGTATTTTGTTATTTAATTTCCGTTCTAGATTAATTATGATGCCAAACACTCACCCTTGCTGTGGTTTTCTTTCAATTTAGTAACCAGTGACAGGGAAGAGGTCAGAGCCCTAGAGGTGCGCCAAGCGGAAGATTGATGCCAAGGAACCGAGGAATTATGAAATGAATTCTGTGTGTAATGTATAATGAGTTTTTGTGTATGTGATGCCATAACATGTTGCTTGTGTGTTGAACTAATCTAGAATCGGTATGTTGATTAATGTGGACATGAATTCATGTTGCTGAAGTGGTATGGTAATGATGTTAATATGGTCGGTGTTGATTTTTATAAGTTTGATATATATATATATATATATATATATATATATATATATATATTGGCACGGAGCCAATAATAGATGTGAATGATAAATTGCTATGGGCAGGTTTTGTAGATAATTATGAGTCATGACCGAGAGAACCTCTTCCAAGTGAAGGAAGGTCAGAATGTTTCCGAGTGAGGTATGACCGAGAGATCCACTTCTGAGTGAAGGTTAGAATATTTCCGAGTGAGGCATGACTGAGAGAACCTCTTCCGAGTGAGGGAAGGTTAGGATGTTTCCGAGTGAGGTATGCCCGAGAGAACCTCTTCCGAGTGAAGGAAGGTTAGGATGTTTCCGAGTGAGGTATGCCCGAGAGAACCTCTTCTGAGTGAAGGTTAAGATGTTCCCGAGTGGGATACGACCGAGAGGACCATTTCCGAGTAAGAGACTGAACTGTTAGTGAGTTTCCCTTACAGGTCTCGTAATCCGCTCAGGTTTAAAATGTAGAATTCGCTCAAGCGAGTCGGAACTCGCCTAAGCGACCTTCACTGGTTTCGCTTAAGCGAATCATGGTCTCGCTCAAGCAAGTGACCCCTGACTTTGTTTTCCTCTTCCGCTTATTCTGAATAATTCCATTTTATTATTTGATCTATTTACTATTGTTTATTATTTTGAGTGTGCTTAAGAAAAATAAATGTTGTTTTACATTAAGATCTAATTAACTATCAGTAAACGCAAAAAAAAATATTGTGAAAAATAATTAAACAGATGTAAATAAATGTAAAATTGACGTAGGACGTCACATACAGGGTATCCCTGCTCAAGCGAAATCTTCTCGCTTAAGAGAAAATGGCATAATTAGTCTGTGATTTTTACGCTCAAGAGAGTCTTTGCTCGCTTAAGCGAGAGTTATAAAGACATTTATGATTCATTTAAAAACTCTTGAAATATTCATCTAATCCATAACCTTAATTAACTAAATCCACCTAATACATCCATTAATATTTTTTTGTGGATAGATATCCAATCATCCATTTAAAAAATAATGTTACTTTTTTTCTTAATTTTTTTTTATTTCTCTTTTTGTACTTTATATTCTTACACTTTAATTTTTTTCTCTCTAAACTTTTTCTTTTAATTTCTCTTCATATTTTTTCATTTTATTTGTTTACCTTCCAAATTTTTTCTTTTAATTCTTTTTTTTTATTTTCTCCCTTCATATTCTTACATTTAATTTGATTTTTCCATAACTGATGAAACGTTTGGTAACCCTTTTTTTGGTTTCGAATATTCAACTTCAATTAAAATCATTAAATTCCCAGCTTGAAATCTATTTTTCAGATGCTATTCTAAACATCCACTTAACGATAAACATACAAAAACTTGGATTATTAGAGTTAATTCAAAGTAGAAAATAGGTTAATGTAACAAATCATGATTGTAAACAAATGTCAAACTTTAATAACTTCAATCATCCTTTAACACTACTGTGTTTTTTTTTTCCACAAGAGACTTAACGATTAAATATAAAATGATGACTAATAACATGTCATACCAATGATCCAACATACACCAGTATGAAATCAAGAGTAAAGGTTCAGCTCATTCGGGATAAAATAGATGAAAGAAACAAAGGTGCAAACAAGGTGCCTTCTCTAAAATACCATCTTAATTTTCAGGGCTTCCCAATAGCCAAAGCAGGCATAACAATCAACAATACAAAGATAACCATTGTGTACCAAGTAAACCACAGCAGCAGCTGAAGCACCTGCAATTCATAAACACACATAAAACATATACATAAAATTGGAAGATTCAAAAATCAAACACTTGGGTCACACACATTTCTTGTATTTTTTCTAATGTACCTCAACTCTAAGAAAACTCCACCTTAAATAGTGATGCTAAAATATATATTGATCACCATAATATATATATGTACTCTCTTATATTCTGCTTAGTAGCATTGGTCCATGGTCTATACTCCATGATTGCTCTTCATCTTTGAATCAGATTCAGACACGTTGAGGTAAATTATCATATAAAAGATATTTGATAGATTTGACAATGACAAAACATCAACAACCTCATCACTGAGAACCTTTGCACAGGCTGGAGCTATATCATATTCATGTGTTCATTCTATAAGCTAGGCATGTACTTGCAGAGAATAACAATCACAATTAGACAAAAGTTTTATCTTAATGCACAAAGTTGAACTCTTTCATTAATGTCATTATATGCAGCAAATGCCACAAACAGAAATTGCCAGCTAACTTTATATTGACGGGACAAAGAAGTACCGTGTCAAAATTTCTACCAATGACTCCAATAGCAATTTCGGTGCATCACAAGCCAGATTTACAAAACCCCATCAAATACATGGAAAAACCAGCAGCAGCAGCAGAAAGTGAAAGTTTGTCAACTCAATCGCTACTTTGAAACAGTTAATATAATAAGGACAGCAGGAAGCCTGGAGAGTGTCATTTCTCGGTGGCATAAAAATAGCTTCAGCCTTCAGGTAAAGAACATTTTTTAAATGCATATACATTGGTTTTAAAAAAAAAAAAATTGCCATCTGACAATATTTGTATTTACTATTCACCTTTTTACTTTCAATGACAATGTCTCATGAGTCTTCCACACCCTTTTATTTCAGGAACAAAACTAAGCTCCAGGCTCTAGAAATTTAATATAAGATGAAACTTTAATATTTCTTTTTTTAGAATACAACACCAACTACACTTGATAGGGAGATGCACCTAACTTTTGTCCAGAAATAAGGTGTGTAGGTATATCATTTCCCTAACTATGGCTGCACTAAATATTGCTGCATGGGACTGAGTCCCGATCAAGCATATCTGTTTTATTATTTAAATATTTAAAAACTGACGCAATTAGTGTTATTATATATATTTGTATTTAGAAAATATATTCCAAATCAAAGAGAATAAACTTTTAGTTATCCCATATTTGATTATCTATATAACAAAATATTTTCCTTCGAAGGACCATATCCACAAAAACAGATTGTAGAGGTTCGCAAAGAAACCAAGCAAAACTCACGACACTAGAAGCCGGTTGAAAGTTTAGCATAGGATTGAAGCACATAACTTTGACAGCTCGCATAAAAATAAGTTGATTACTTGTATTGAAAAAAGTCATAGCCACTATTATTGAAAATTGAAGCCACCCGTAACAGACATTATATTGTATATATCGGTAGAAGATATTCTGCGAAAGACGTGCCCAGAATCACATTGCTTCTTCTTGGTGAAAATTAATAAACTTCTCATTGCATCTAACAAAGACACAACAGCAATTGAGTTCAAAAATCCTACTACCCATATATTATGCTCCTAATAATAGCTACCTTACGGTTACAGCTAAGAGCAAAAATAGCTCTAGGCCTCTAACAATTTTCATTGTAGCCACTAACATCAAATAATCGATATTCAATTTGTGATTCGCTTATAAAAAATATTGGCTAATAAATACTCTTTATTCCTCCTCCTTATATTCTAACTATCTGCAACTGCTAGAGCTTTTTGTTTGCAGATGGGGCACTTGTTCTTCAGCACCAACCACTGCTTGATGCACCCAAGGGGTTATTGGTGTCCACAGTCTAATATCCCTAGCTTTCCTCATGCACGTAGTCCTCCAAAAGTTTAAGAAATCACTGCACTAATTTCATAAGAAACCAATCTTTCACCTAGCATATTTTATAATAGCATATATTCTTGAACAAGTGCTGCTAAACTTCAACAAATTTCAATGACAAGCACTTTTTTCTTCTAAACCTCATGTAAACCAGGATATCTACATTTCTACCATGTCATTTTCTTTTTTGGCTGAATGGTTTTCTACAGGTTCATCTTTTGGATCTGTTTTCATGACTTTACTTTTAGAGCATGCACATATCTGATTATTTACATTAGCCTAGCTAAGGTTGTGCTCAAAGCAGGACAATGTGTAGAGATCATCAATGGGTGAACTTTGAAATCTGAAGTTGGTTTTATTAATCAGAAGAAGACAAAATAAACATGATTGTCAAGGGACTCAAGTTCAAAACTACAACAATTCTATATCTAACGTTTCTCATCACATAAATTACAATTCAATTTTATCACCTCAGTTTTTTGTCTAAATCATTTGACACACGCAAGCAAAAGGTAATCTCAGTCAATTAGAATCATGTGGGGTACATTCACAAACACATACAAGGTAACAACACATACATTACTGTAATGTCATTACACAGTAGCAAACTACCAAATTCAGCGTGCAAGAAGATTAGCACATTGCCCAGTAGCATCAATGTCATAAAAAAGAATAAGTTAAATGCGATCACTAACTGAATGGAGAATCAGAGATGAAACTGAAACATGAAAATACCTGCAAAACGCGAACTGAAGTACTGCACGGAGAGCTCACAGTGTCATGCGAAAGTCGAACAGAGCCTGCAGAGTGAGTGGATCACGAAACTGAGCAGAGCCTACAGTAACAGAGGCGTCGCATGAAACTGGCGAAAGAGAGCAGAGGGGATCGCAATTCGCGAAACTGAACGGCCTTTGTTCCAATCAGCTAGTTCTCTGTAAATCAGAATAGAGGCTTTGTTCCAAATATTCCCAACCTGTAAGGAACAAGAATTTGCATATAATTCCAAATATTCTCTGTAAATCAGAATAGAGGCTTTGTTCCCATCAGCTAGTTCTCTGAATCTCAATTCTAAAGGAAAAATTCCTGAATATTTTGCAATAATCTGCAGAACTGAAGTTCATTAAGATTAGCTATGCTCCAAATTCACACCCCAATCACAAGTCACAACTGCAGAGGGCCCTCAGCAGTGGAAGCAGATTGTTATGGCACAATCCACTCATCCTGTGGCAGCAAATCAAGGTATTAATCTGATATCATCATTGATCATGAAAGACAGGACCTTGATCATTGTCATATTCCATTACCTATATTTTCCATCTGACTTATGGCTTTTATGGTGAAACAAAGATCAGCTCCCCTCCTGCTATTATGCACAAATGCTGCATGTTGAAATTAATTAATGTTTAAATTCATTAATTTTTTCAGTAACCCATTTTCCCAATCTTGGGCACTCATTTTTCTGACAAGCATCATGAACTCTTTTCAACATTGGAAGTGTGGGCTCAATTTCCATTGTCTTCATAAAATTCTCAAGCCCATCCATGTATCCATGCTGACTGTAGAGTTGGATCATGCACTCATAATGCTCCAACCGAGGCAGTACCTGGTATTCACTACTCATTGACTTAAAGCACTCCGTTCCAAATTCAACAAGCCCTTCTCCAATGCAAGCAAGCAGAATGCCCTGAAAGGTCACATGATCTGGCTTGATGCCTTCTGTTTCCATAATATGAAAAAGTTCAAGCACTTCTTTACCCCTGTGATTGTGAGAAAATCCCAAAATTATGGTATTCCATATTATCACATCCCTCAAAATTTCCCCCTTCAGAACCTCAATAGCATACTCAAGACACTGGCATTTACAGTACATGTAAATCAAAGCAGTATTGATTATAGTATCTATCTGAAATCCTTGTCTAATGATGAATCCATGAATTTGTTTGCCAAGATCAAGAGCATAGGTATTTGCACATGCTGCCAAAAGAGTTCCAAATGTATATTTGGTTGGTTTTGTCTCCCACTGCATCTCTGAAAATATAGCCAGCGCTTGTTCGCTTAATTGATGATTACCATGGCTAGCCAATAAGGCGTTCCAAGAAACCTTGTCACGCCAATCACTCATCTGGTTAAACCAAACCCTGGCACCGCTCAAGTTCCCACATTTACCATACATGTCAAGCAGGGCATTGCCAACCATAAGGTTCGAGTGGAAGCCATGCCGATAGATATAGCCATGAAGCTGCTTCCCCATTTCATGATCCAAACAGCCGACTGACACATTTAACATCAAGCCAAGAGTCACATGATCCACTTTCTCAACCTTATCAAGCATGAGATGCACAAAATCTAATGCCTCAGACCACTCAGAGAATCGGATGTATCCTGCCAACATTGCATTCCATGAGATCACATTACGTTCAGGCATTTCATTGAAAAGCTTTCTTGCCTCCCAAGTTTCCCCACTCATTGCATACCCAGACACAATGGAAGTCCAGGACACCAAATCTTTTGAACCAAGCTGATGAAAAACCCGAGAACCATCCTCCAACAAACCACACATGACATACATTTTGATAAGCGAGCTTGAAACAACATTATCCTCTTGAAGACCCAGTTTCACAACAACCGCATGAATCTGCATCCCCTCCTCAAGTGCACGAATGCTGGAACAAGCAACAAGAGCATTAGAGAACGTAAAATTCATTGGTCTAACCCCGGCCGGAAACATCCTAGAGAACATAAAAACTGCTTCCTTGGCATCACCAGAATCAAGATACCGCCTCACAATGACATTCCAAGTGACAGCATTGGGGCCAGGAATCTCATGAAACATCTTGCGGGAATCAACCATAACCCCACACTTTGCATAAACATCAACAAGGGAACTCCCAAGAATCACATTGCCACAAAAGCCGAACCTTATGACCAGCCCATGAACCTGCTGGGAAAGAAGAAGCTCAGAAGCAACAGCACAAGAAGCAAGAACGCTGGCGAAGGTAACCTCGTTAGCACGAAAACCGGACCTAGACATAGACAAAAAGAAGGAAAAGGCCTGACGGGGGAAACCCAATTGGGAATAAGCGGTGATCAGGGCGTTCCAGGAGCCACCATCTCGTTGGGGCATTTCGTCGAACAGTTCCCGAGCATCGCGGAGACAGTTGCATTTGGCGTAGGATTCGATGGCGCGGTTGAGGAGGAAGGTGGGGGGGTTGGGGGAGAAGGTGAGCAAGTGGGACTCGACCTTGCGGGCTTGGACAATGGCGTGGTGTGAGGAACAGAAGCGGAAGAAGTGGGCGTAGAGGGAGTAAGGGAAGGGTTGTGGGTGGGAGAAGAGAATGGAAGTGGCTTTATTGATGCGACCCGCTTGTAGGTACGCGAGGATTGTTCTGATGACTGAGTGGGCGGAAGCGTGTGGGCTTGCCTTCAGGTTATGCTTACGGAGGAGTTCGTTCACTTTAGAAGCAGCCTTCACACCCATACAATACCACTCATCACTCGTCACTCGTTACTCGTTACATGCATAAACTATTTCTTTTCTTTTCTTTTTTGGAGAAAAGAGTAATATCATTTTGCCATGAAAGCAGATGGGCCCAAATAAAACCCAAACGTACATTACACAAGGTTAGAGGCAGTAGACGGAGAAGCACGACCCCCCTTGTAGCTATAATTTTCGTAGCTCCAAGACAACAAAATAATTTGAAATGTTTTCTTAAGTGTCCGTTTGGTTTTTAGTTGAGAAAATAGAATTATAGAAATGGAGAAATTTAAGGGTTGATATTTTTACGCCGTTCGAGACAATCAAAACTTGTTTGACCGTAAAATCTATTTTTGGGTTGGTCAAACCCCGGTTTGACCAACCGAGTTGGGTAACCAATCGGACCCTTAGTATATCACAGAGCTTCTTTTTTATATGGGTCTGTTTGAGTGGTGGTGTGAGTTGGCCACGGGAGGGAGATAAAGAAAAGAGGGGAGTTTAAGTGGTGGTGATGTGAATATGTAGAGAGGGAGAGGAGCCGAGGTGGTGACACATGGGGGAGGCGGGTGAAGCGGGGTGGTGAAACCAAGGAAGGGCGGGTGGCGTGCAGTGGTGGTGCGGGAAAATGGTGGCCGAAAAACATAACTTAGGGCATAAAAAACTGGGTGTGTATTGAGTTATCAGTAACCAAAAATCAGAACAAATTTTAATAAATTCTTAATTTATTCTGGGTGAGAATTTGAAGAGACGCTTAACACAAAAGTTGTAGGGGTTGTTTTCCTCTTCGAAACAATATAAAGAATGGGTAATTACGATATTGGTAGCAAAAGTTATGGCCGAACCAATGAAAAGTGCTCCCGGGGCTCCTGAATTTTCAAGAGCTAAAAAGAGGCGGTTAGTGGGAAAAATATATTTGGAATTAGCTTTCAGGTTCTTCTTAATAGTTATAGGTTTTTTTATACGATTCCATAGAAATAAGAACGAGCTGATTATGACATCAATAGAGAGAGTTATGCGTGAAATACCGAAACTTGGTCTGGTTGTGACGTTTTCGATTGAGTTGCAAAAAGATATATTTTTCTACACTTGTGTGATGGGAACTAGCTCTCAGAGTCTGCAAGAAAGTTGTAAAGGATTTTGTTATGAGAATTATGAGATTAGAATCGTGCGAATCTGACATCGTTAGAGGGAGTTATAAATTTTTTCGTAAACTATATGCAAATTAACAATATGACAAACGAGTTTTTTAGGGTACAAATCCTCAAATCTTAAATTAGTAATAATCCACTAAGAATTAGCTCTCAAGACCAAAAATGAAGGTTGTAAGGTTTTTCGTTAGGAGGAAACCAAGACAAGAATTTTTTCATTTCGATATCGTGGGTAAAAGTTATGCTCGAAACACTATTAGTGTTTGGGCCGAGTTCGGGGGTTCCAGCTCAACATGGTGTTTTCTTAAGAATCGGGGTCAATGGGGTCCAAATTAGAGTTGGGTATCTTCAGGAGAAGTGTTTAGAATTTTAATACAGATCATTAGGGACCAACCTTGCTAGAATCAGACACTTGTGGCGCTTGTACAGTCAAACTAGGGAGGTACCTTAGGTACAGGTCAGACCTACGGGACTGCATTGTTTAGTTTAGTGGAAGTTTTCTTCTATTTCCAGTTTTCTTGGAAATTTGAATAAGCTTTGAAATTTGTGATTCTAAACCTGTTAAAGGGTTTTTAAGGCTTTTAGATGAAGGATTAAGTGATGGAATTGAATTTTGTTTCATATAGGCTATGAATGAAATAGATGAAGTTTAATGGAATAAGGGTTTTCTTAAAAGAACCAATAGCTTTGGTGATGTTAAGCTTGTGAAGCTTTAAGAATTAATTTATAAGTGTTTTCCTATGCTAAGTTAAGAATTGGTTGGTTAATTCTTAAAACCCTTTCGTAATTTTGTGTGTTTAGTGTTTTGGGGCATCAACGATTTGCGAGATAATTAAAGAGCGTTGGAATCGAGGTAAGGGGAGTGTGTAATGTGTTTTTAGTTAAAGTTTTATAGAATTTTATATTATGAAATGAAATGGTATGACGGTGTATGGCTCGGTGAACCAGGTAGAGTTCACGGGATGACGGTGTGTGACTTCCAGCTGGTGGCTGCTCCGTTTGTATCCAGATACTAGGTGTCATATATATATATATATATATAATTTGACCATGAGAGTCAGTTATGAATGATTTTGTTACTGACATTGATTTGTGATATATATAAGATATTTGAAATTAATTGAGAATTATAATGATCGTGAATATTGAGACTTGATTGTGATTGATTAATGATAACGTGACTGGTTCATGATGATGAGGATCGATTTATGATGTTATAAATGATTTATGATGATGATGAGTGACTTATGAAATTATGATTAATTTGTGATAATGATGTTAAGTGATATGATAAAGATACTGTGATAGTATAAATGATGATTTTGATGAGATATGAGTATATTAGAAGGTGGTTAAGAAAGGATTATGAGATTGATAAGCGAGGGAGGTATGTGAGCTCCTCAAGGTGATATTGTTTCTGTCTTATTCAATTGTATTTTATTATAATGCTAAATATTCACCCTTACAATTATTTTTTTTTACAGAGAATAAGGAAGGGATATTGCGAATGCTGCGGAGATGGGTACGAGTGAGCAATGGAGCAATGACAGGATATTTATGATGATGTAATGTGTATATATATGTTATGGTGTTATATATGTGTGTGTGTGTGTGTGTGTATGAGTGTGGTTGTCTTATGAGTTTTGATGCGGTGTTTGTTTATGTTGTTATTGGTATGATTATATGTGTGGATGTAGTTTGTTAGCTAATGGCACTAAGTCATTAGCATTTATATATGTGGTTTGCTTGAGGTATGACATTGAGCCATTAGTTAGCTATTCATGCATAATGACCAGAAATTGTTTATATAGATACGGATATGGCACGGAGCCATGTGTTATTTAGAATCATGTATTATTGGCATGAATTATATTGTTTCAATGTTGTATGATTGTGTTGAAATCGCGATGAGAGTAAATAAAGAAGTTTGGAGGTTAGAGTTAATGGAATTAAAGTGATATTGAGGAACTGGACAGGTGAAATGAGGATCCGGTGGGATTCAGTATCCCTGAAAATACCCAATAGGTCCATTTGGACATTTAGAATTGGTTTAGGTGTTTGTTTGGGGTTTAAATAACTTTGAGGTAAATTGATATGGTAGAATGACCTTAAGTTGGCCTAAATGCCTTTTTATGCACAACTCGTTACTAGACTGTAATTTTGAAAAACGAACTGCACGAGTAGCTCTGGAATAGGGATAACATAGTGCTTATATAATTTGGTGAGGTTTGGAGTTAAAACGAGTAATTTAGGACCCTCGGAAGTTGACCCAATGACTTAAATTGCTAGACATCATCAGGTGTTGTCTCTGGTGTTCCGACGCTGAGCGTCAACCTGACGCATAATGTCAGCGCTGCGTGGAGAGTCCCACGTGTAGCGTGGGCCTAACCTGTTTTGCATAATTGAATTTTTGTTGTTTGAAATGGAAATCTTGGTATTGTATATGTTAAATGAAAGTGTTTTTCAAAATTTAGGAACAAAGGGTCTAAATTGAGGAATGGATGAAGTATTTCATAATTAAATTTGTGAAAAGTTTATTGAGATTTTTATTTAATGATTAAATTAAAGGTAAATTGGTGAGGGATTTTACAAAATTAGCTATCACCAGCTTATCTGTCTCTTCCTTGATAGCTGCCCCCTATTAGGTCCTAGCTTCCTATGCCTTTGTTTTACGGGCCGGGCATCAGGGTCCACATTAAGGGAGTGGTATATGACCTTTGAATCAATGCTAGGCATGTCAGTAGGGCTCTACGTAAAGAGGTCCACATTGGCCTTCAACAGACTGACTAAGGATTCTTATAAGGCTGGGTCCAACACTATGTTGATCTGAGTGTATTGAGTCGGGCCTGATCTGACTTGAACCAGCTTTAGAGATTCTACCAGTTGGGAGCTCTCATGTTGTCTATCATCTTAGGGATTGAATCCTATTTCCACATCATCTTCTACTATAAAAGTCTCTTTGGGCCGTAGGTTTTCATGGTAGCATTCTTGCGCGATCTCTAGGTTAGCACACACTATCCCGACTCGTCCGTCACCAAACGGGAACTTCATGGTCAAGTGTAAGGTAGAAACGATCATTCCTAGTGTGTTCAAAGATGGGCGACCCATGAGTGCATTGCATAAGCTAGGAAATTCTACCACTAGGTACTTCACCATTATTGCTTTGTTATCTCCTCTCGTTCCAAAGATAGTCTTTAACTCAATGTAGCCTAGTACCTGCACAGAATCACCCGTGAAACTAAGCAATGCACCACCGTACCTTTTGAGCCAACTGGATAAAAATTAGAATTTTTTGTATGCTTTCCAATGTAAAATATCCATCAAGCTTCCCTGGTCCACCAGTACTCTCTCCACGATACACTTGACTATCTCCATGGTAACCATCATCAGCTCGTCTTTGTTTAAATCTCCCCTGGGAAATCATTGAAAGCAATGACCTTCGTGATCGGGTAGCTCTGTAAGGAGTTTATTTGCGCCACTCCTCGTCAAGTGCCTGCTCGAGTTCCTGGGAACCCTCCAAAGATGGTGTGAATAATCCTCTTTTAGTCGTCCTTTTCATCATCTGGCCTGTGCGATCAGGAACACTCATATTCCTGTCGTGATCGGTCTCGTGTATGCAGCTCCACTTGATTTGGGAACTCCTTTTCTCTCTTCCGACCGGCTTCTCATGGTGCTTCACTCCTTTGGTCTATAAAATTTCCCAAGTGCCCCTAGCAGATCAGGTGTTCAATCTGGTTTCTGAGGGACCAGCAATCTTCTGTCCCCTGTCTAGAGGTGCGATGGAATACATAAAATTTTGTCCTGTCTAAGCCTTTATGGTCCTCTCCGGGTGGCGGTAATTTAAGCACACCGGTGTTGTAGACTTTGTGCATTATCCAATCTATTCTGCTATTTAGAAAGGTGAAGTTTCTCTATTTAGGATTTAGGTAAGCTTCACCTCTTCTCTCCTTCTTCAGTTTGGGGCTTCACCCAGGTTGTGTTTTGCTCAGCCTGTCCCACTTGTTTGGCCTCACGCTCTTCCATCACCACTAAAAAAACAACTGTTAGCGACGGACAGAATTGGTCGCTAATCAATGGAATTCCCGTCGCTAAAATAATTAGCGACGGCGTCACAGACGGGAAAGTGGGCGTCGCTAAAACCCTCGTCGAAAACACATCAGCGACCACATACATGTCGTCGCTAACTTATTGACGGCGTAAGGCCGTCGCTAAAATCGTCCCTGCCCCAATAACTGCTGCCGTCGCTAAGTGTTGCCATACAGCGACCTCGAGACCCCGTCGCTACTAGTAGACACCAGCGACCACCCCGTGCCGTCGCTAGAGGTAGTGATACAGCGACCAATACATTCCGTCGCTAGTGGTTGTCAGGTCGCGACCACACGTTTTCGTCGCTAGTGGTTGCGATGTAGCGACCAAGGCTTCCCGTCGCTAGTGGTTGTCAGGTCGCGACCACAACGTCCGTCGCTAGTGGTTGCGATGTAGCGACCAAGGCTTCCCGTCGCTAGTGGTTGTCAGGTAGCGACCACAACGTCCGTCGCTAGTGTTGATAAGTCAGCGACGGACGGGTACCGTCGCTAACGAGAATTTTTAAATTTTTTTAAAATTGATCCAATATTGACTGGTTTTGTTAATTTAGCTTTAAAAATATCTTAATATTTTGTATTTTGTATTGGCTGATAAAATTTTATAATTAAATTAAAATAATTTTTTTGAAGTAATGAATTATTATTAAAAACAAAATAATAGATTAAATTAATTTATGAAATAGGTTGAATTATTAATGATAGGTAGAAAGGCTTTGTGATTTGAATGTAATTACCATTAAATATTGACATAATAAATAAAGAATGACAAACTAAATACTGAATGAAAATATAACATAACTAAAAATCAAATATACAATGTGTATAAATAAAAGAACTACAATCAAGGTGGTGGGGGATCCTGGGGTGGTGGTGGGGGCGCCTGGGAAGTGGGGGGAGGTAGCCTCGCCATCAACTGCATCAGTAGCTCCTGCTGCTGAGCAAGTTGCCGACGAGTCTCGGCGTGCTGCTCCTCGGCCCGCTGTCGGTCTGCCTCGGCCTTCTGTCGGTCCGCCTCGTGCCGCTCCAACAGCAACTGCCTCTGACGTCGCTCCTCCTGTAGCTCATCGTTCAGGTTTTGAATTACCTGAACGACCTCAGTCGGAAGACCAGAGGAAGACGAAGAGGAAGGGGTCTTCCCCTTTTTCGCCAGCTGCGTGCCGACGCCACCCAATCCAAACACCCTCCCTTTCTTGTTCACACCGCCAACAGCCTCCATATAGATGGCGTTGTCGTCAGAACAAGATAGGGTGGGAGGAACCTCCCCTTCAGGAGTGGAAGCCACCAGGTCCGCCTCCTTCTCGGCCCTCCTGGCCTGATACGCCTCCTGTAAATTCAAAAACAACGATAGGATTAGTAAGTTGATTTGTAAATTATAAGCATATGTCAGTTAAAAGTAAATACCGCTAGCTCCGTAGTCTTCTGGTTTACCCATGCACCGGCTTTGTTCTTCTTGGTCATTTGCATGACCTCAAACAAAGAAGGCTCCCGGTGCTCCCTCTGCTCCTGTGGTGGACAAAAAACATTGAGATTATTATTTGTAAACATGTAAGACGAATGATAATAGAAATGTTTAACATAAATATACTTACAAATCTTTTCTTGTGCTCGAGGGTTGAAATGCTACCCCCAGTGTAAACCGAGGCTGCAGCATCGGCGGCTCTGTTGGCCCTATTCCGAGCACTCGCCTGCTGGAATGGGACCCCGCCCCACTTCTGGACCATCCCGTCCCAATGGTCCTCCGGGATCCAACGAGGGCGCTCACCCTTGTCCCTCACCTTCCAAAGGGTACTCTTGATGATTTTGGAGGTCTTTGTGGCAAAGACCTTCCTAATCTCATCAATCATACCCTCCGCCCACTGGTAATCACGCTGTAAAATGAATTGAGAAATCAAAATTAATAACAGGTCTATTTTACAAATCAAGTCACAATAAATGAGCTAGGAACTTACCGAGAAGGTGTCAAACCACCTATCTTGCACAACCTTCCCAGCATCTGTCCAAGATATATATGGACCATCCCACTGGGCCTTCAAAACCTTAGTAATCGCTTTGGTAGTGCGACTACTATCAACAAAGCTGTAATGACAACAATTATGTTAGGAGTAAAACAACACACAATCTAGGGAGACACCCAAAATTTCGGCAGAGTCTCCCCTGTAAACGTAACATTTCCAAGTTTACATAGTTACCCTGTTACAAACAGAAGAGTGCCCAGTACAATTCAATCTATACAAGTACTAATTAAAGTAACATCCAATAAACCAACAAGTCTTTCTACTAAAGTTTAATATAAAGTGTCATACAAATAACATAAAAGTATTTGAGGTTTAGTCACTTACTCGTCTCCGGCCGGCACGGGTACCAACATGGGCAGAGGGGATGTCGGAGGTGGGGTCGCCTGATGGCCATGGTCCTCCAAGCCACCAACTCCAGGAGTCTGCTCTGGGGTGGTCAGCTGTGGGGGTGATGGGGTGGTCTGCTGTGGTGGTGGTGATGGAGTGGTCTGCTGTAGTGGTGATGGAGTGGTCTGCTATAGTGGTGATGGAGTGGTCCGCTGTGGTGGTGATGGAGTGGTCTCCTGCCCTGGGGTAGGAGTCCCCAGACGGGAAGCCGGGGTCCTGGACCCACCACCCCTACTGAAGGGCAGTCGACGTCCCGTCATCTGTGGATAAAATAATGAACAAAAAAGGTTAGTCTCAGGATATATATAAACCTATGTATATATGTTTAACAACTACATACTCTGTGTCTGTTTCAGTTTCAAATTCCCCCTCAGTTTCAGTGTCACTGTGGTAATCTGTTTGAACAAATTCATACCAAACTGTCCAACCGGGACAATTCAAGCTCCAACACAACACGGTACATCAACCGGTTGTTTTGAAACTTGAACGGGAATCTAATGGGTACACACACGACTAAACCCTACATTATTAAAGTTGAGTTTCATTTTTTAAGTTACCTAAGAAAGGGAGTCTGCCGAAATTTTGGCAGAGTCTCCCCTGTAAACTAGACATTTCCCAAATTTACAAACGGCCTGTTACATATAGAAAACTTCCCAGTATAGATAAATAAACATATCATACGCATTGTATATGATATTCAGAGTTATGAACACCAAATCATGTTATCAATATATAAAATCAATGCCTAATGAGCTCTGCTCTCCACTAACAAACAACATTACACATGCATCGTAAATCATGTTATCAGCACACAAAACCAATGCCTAATGAGCTCTGCTCTCCACTAACAAACAACATTACACATGCATAAAAAATCATGTTCTCAGTACACAAAATCACTGCCTAATGAGCTCTGCTCTCCACTAACAAACAACAATCAACATACATACACTTCCACACATACAAACACATAGGCAGAAAGTTAGCGTTAGGGGATTACCGTCGAAAGAGAGATAACGATGGAGACAAAGCTGATGAGAGCCAAACACAAACCACGCGCAAAGTGTATTGGTCTGCATGACAAAGTTGATTATTAACAGTGTTAATCAAAGTTCCCAACATTCAACTGGTTTCCATAATGAGGTTTCTAAAGATGTAATAGATAAGAATGTAATAACTTTTAGCTTTACAACTTACTAAAAAAGAGATAACTGAGAATGGTTTCCTTCCAGCTTCTTATTACAAAAGTCCTATCTAAGCTGTTTTCAGTTACATCATTAATGATATTGAAGCTGTACCTATTTTTTGTCAGACATACAGAGTCGTCACTGTCACACTATAACACTAATATTGATCGTTCTTACTGCATTTATTATTACTAGTATCTTGTGTCATGCATAGTAGTCAATAGCAGTGTAGCGAAGTGGCTGGGTGCCGCGATGGGAGGATTAGTAGATATGGTGGAGGCAGTGGTGGTGGTGACTATTGTCCTGACAGAAATGCAGATCGTTCTTCTGGTGGGCGCAACAGGGATGCTGGTAATCATGGAGACTCTGGAAATGCCCGATATCATTATGATCGTGCTGGACCATACGAGCGAAGGGTCTCAGGAGGCTTTCGTTGACACCCCAAATGAATACATAATCTTTTCCAATCTTTCCTTGAGGCTAGCTACTGATCTCATTGGAGATGCAGCATTTCGTGTCAACTTTGGCCTTTCTAAGCCTCATTCAGTTTGTGAATCAATGAAGAGTGCTAACAATGTAAATGGTGGTGACGGCAGTGGCTGTGGCAGTGGTGGTGACGAGGTATCAGATTTCATCAATCAACACATTTACTCCATAACGCAACTTAAGATGCACTTATCTGGTTCTTTCTCCATCATACTTGGTCTACTTGCCCCTATACTTCAAGAGCCTTTTAGGCAAATTCTGAAGAGAATACCAGGGACCATGGACTGGAAAATAGAGAGGACTAATAGAAAATTGAGTGGTCGTCTTCATGAGATTGTAAAGAAGAGAATGGAAGAGAAAAATAGAACTTTAAAGAATTTCTTGTCCCTTATTCTTAATGCAAGAGAATCAAGGACAGTATCAGAGAATGTCTTTTCACCTGACTACATTAGTGCTGTTACTTATGAGCACTTACTTCCTGGGTCAGCTACCACATCCTTTACCTTGTCATCCATTGTCTATTTGGTTGCTGGGCACCCAGATGTTGAGAAAAAGTTACTCTATGAGATTGATGGATTCGGTCCACATGATCTGACACCTACTGCTTAAGATCTTCATCAAAGTTTTCCTTATCTTCATCAGGTCAGGTCAAACTTTATGAAATTCAATGCATGTACTTTGAGGTTGGTCATGCAAAATGATGTTTCATTTTATTATCTGTTTTTGTTATTAATGCAGGTGATTAAAGAGGCCATGACGTTTTACACTGTCTCCCCACTTGTTGCCAGAGAAACATCAAACGAAGTAGAAATAGGAGGTTACCTTCTTCCAAAGGTAATACATCTCATAATGGCCAATATTTTGATATCTTTTGAAAGGATAATATGTAATTTAATATTTAGCACAACTATACATGCAAAAAGGATTTGTGTATTCTGCAGGAAAAAAGTATGAAATATCATTCTAATGTTTTCTCTTTAAATAAAACTTTGCTATTTAAAATTGTTCAGTTACTTTATTTTTCAACTTTTAGAAATCATCACTTTAATCATCTTCAATCGATTAACTCTGTTATTTTTGAAAATTGTCACTTTAGTCTATGAAATTAGTTTTTGTCAATAAATTATATTATTGACTTCAAGGATATAATTGATTGATAACAACAAACGTCAAAAACTAAAGTGATTTATAAATAACTTAAATGACTAAAATGGTGATTTTTAAAAATCAAGGACTGAGATGAAATGAACACATAAAGTCGGTCTAGTAGTTGAGAAAAGTGACAAGAGAAATGAAGAGAAGAAAGATTGTGGGTTGGAATTCTTCAACTAGCAGTTCCAACAAAGCTACACTTACCTATTAACCTATTAAAAAAAAGGACTAAAGACTAAAATGTTCAGTTCCAACTAAAATGTTCTATATGAAGCAAACACACATAACAAAGGAGAAAGAAAGTGGAAGTATGAGAGATGAAAGCTTACAAGTGTAATGGGAATGATACACTGATGCTATCCCAATTTTTCTTTACTGTAGTTTCCACTGATGTTTCCTCATTACCTAGTTCTAATTCTAACTCCTAACATAAATATTACAGTCACGTGCATATGTTCACACACTATCCATTGATACACCTCCTGTACCTCACACACATACTACATACACTTTGTGGCATAATTGCCTAGGCCATCCTCACTCAGGGGTTATGTCACTCAAGGGCTAGTCAATTTAATTCACCCAATTTGTCTCCTAATTTCTCCCCTAGTCAGTCCCCAACAAGTACCTCCAACCAACTTCTCCTCCTCTTCCTATCACCAAGTCTATCCATCCTATGCAAACTAGGTCCAACCTGAATAATGTATATAAATTAAATTTATTAAAAACTATGACTACCACAAAACTCTCTCCTGGGACCAACCTACCATGAGTACATATCTTTTCTATGATTGCTTCATTTAATTTTACATTTTTATAGTTAATCCATTTAAAGGTTATACAGGTTACCACTACTCTCCTTAATCCATTTTAGAACATTTGAACAATGACATTAACAACTCAAATTACTAAATTTTAAGATCAAATCCAAAAATTACAAATTAAATAGCTCAAGTTTTATACATCCAGAAATTACAAATCCAGTAAGCCAACAGTGTTCCTAAAATTATAGCAGAATCGGTACAACAAAATGAACCAGGCAAAAGGAAAGGGATTATAGCAGAATCATTACTGTGCTAGTGATTTAATTAGTAGATTCCTCAAAGAATTTACATCCTTGATTTAAACTAGTATTTCAGTAGAAACTGAAGAACATCACAAGGCTATGATTAAAACTAACTATGATACACAGGCAATTCATCAATCAGTACAATTTCCCTTTTGTTTCCATCAACCAAAATTACCCAAGCATCACACATTGTTCAGCTACAAACCAAACAAAACCAATTTTACGAATTCACAGGAAGGAGAGATCAAGACATAGAATCTTTGATATTGGATTGTGCTTTTCATGACTTGAACATCAGCTTTTCGATATGATATCATTTTTGGCAAGAATGTCAGACGCATATTGATGAATGTTGCATGCTTCAGCATCATTATGTTCTTAGTATATAATCACAAATTAATAATCAGCCTATTCTACCCACTAAAACAACAGGTTAATGTTCATTTGTTTTTCATCCCTGCTTTATTTTGAATCTTCAGATTTTAGTCTATGTTTTTTTGGAAGGTTTCTTCTACACACAATACACACACACACTACAACAGTACTGTTATTACCAAACAACTTTAATGTCAAGCAACACAGCAAGAAATCAACAAATTAACCAAGCTAACAGGTAATCTACTATCAAATGCAATATGGAACATACCTTGAAGGAGACAGGGAGGAGCCACCAGAGCCACCAGAGACAACCTTTGAGTGGAGGAAGCTTCAAACCTCTCGAGTGAGTGAACCGGAGAAAGATGGTGGTTCGTGAGAGAGAGAAACTGAGTGGAAGGGAGGGAGCCGAAGGGAAGGCAGGGGACGGAGGGGAGGCAGGGGACGGAGGGGAGGCAGGGGAGGCAGGGACGGAGGGAGCGAGGGGTGGAGGGGAGGGACGGAAGGAGGGGAGGGACAGAGTAAGGGAGTCAGAGGGGAGGCAGGGACGGAGGGAGGGAGCCGGATGGGAGGAAGGGACGGAGGGAGTGGGAGTGGAAGACGGAGGCAACAGAGATTGAGGGAGAGGGAGACGGCAGGGCTGAGAGAGGAAGCTGTCGAGTTAGGGCAAATGATAGGAAGGGGGAAGCTGTGGAGTTAGATTAAAAACTTAGCGACGGTAAACATCCGTCACTAATCTTTAACCTTTAGCGACGGTACGACAAATCCGTCACTAATCTCCTCAAAAGTAGTGACGGGGTCACCCTACCGTCACTACCTTCCCTTCTTAAAAGTAAAAAGATGGAGGGAAGACGAAAATCATAGCGACGGAACACAAATCCCGTCACTAATCTCCTGAATATTAGCCACGGCCAGAGAACCCGTCACTAATCTCCTAAAATTTAGCGACGGGGCCTTCGTACCGTCACTAACTTCCCTTCTTAAAACAAAGAAATAGAGGGAAGACGAAAATATTAGCGACGGCACAATATATCCGTCACTAATCTCCTGAATATTAGCCACGGCCAGAAAACCCGTCACTAATCTCCTAAAATTTAGCGACGGGGCCTTCGTACCGTCACTAACTTCCCTTCTTAAAACAAAGAAATGGAGGGAAGACCAAGATATTAGCGACGGCACAATAGATCCGTCACTAATCTCATGAATATTAGCGACGGTAGGACTACTCCGTCACTAGAACAAAACCTAGCGACGCCATATAGCCGTCGCTAAGGTTTGGCGCCAACAAAAAACCAAGGAGGGAAATCAAAAAAGAAGGATCTGAGATATAGCGACCGTACTAGCGACGGTGTTCATAATTGGTAGCGACCGTATCTTGTTGGGGTCGCTAAATTCATCGCTACAACTTTTTTGGTCGCTCTTTATTTATAGCGGTCGCTAACCCGGTCGCTAGTTAGCGACGGCAGTAGGTGGTCGCTAATTTGAGGTAGCTGTTTAGGGTTTTTTTAGTAGTGCATATTGATGGATCGCGCGACTCTTTGCCTGAAACCATTCATGTTTACAGATAGTTTCTTAGCTCAGAAATCGGAGAACTTACCCGGGCGTAGGCCAGTTTGGATTACGTGCAGAGCGACCTCCAAACTAGTGACCTCCAAACTAAGGTCACGTATCTGGATGGCTTACTCGTTAAAACGAGCCACATACTGCTTGAGAGTCTCATCCTGAAGATGTCTCGGATTCACCAGGCTGTGTGAGGTTTGTTGTACCACCCGGTTGGTGGCGAACTGGCTTAGGAATTTTTGTCAATTCTGAGAAATTTGTTATGCTCTTCGAAGGAATATGGGAGAACCAACGTAGTGCAGACTTGTTTAATGTGATCAAGAATATCCTACAGAGCAAGGCGTCGGATGCACCCGTGATCAGCATGGTAGTAGTGAACATCATGAGATGTTCCTCCGGGTCTCCTTTCCCATAATACTTTTTTCATTACAGGTGGCTTGTAGTTTTGGGGGTTGGTGTCGCCATGATTTCCTCCGTGAATGGGTGAGCAACATATAGGCTTCACGGAGTCAGATTTATTTGTCCCTTTTCTTGATTGCGTATCACAACCGCCTATCCTTTGTCTGGTGAGTTGGGTGTTATGATTGCTCGAAACCTCCCATTCGTCTACTCTATGGTCACGTAGGTCGTCATTCTTCTTTTGCAATTCTTCCACCGTGCGATGCAGTGTTTCTATGATGCTCGTAAGCTTTTCTATTTGATTGTCCTTATCTGGTGGTGGTGGTGGTGGTTGAGCGTTGCCCTCTTCGCGATGGTTGTGGTTGTTGCGAGTAGTTACCATTATTGTTTTTCTAGGGTTTGGTGTTTATGAGTGGGAACCATTTCATCGGACCCCATGATGAGCATCAAAATGTTCACAATGAGTAAAAGGTAAAGGAAAAAATCCTAGAGAATTGCTCTAGAGAATTAAGTTTATATTATACTTTAAATATGTCACTTAATTACATATGGGGGCTTCTAGGCCCTTTTATACACTTGGGGGAGCATGCAAAGAGCAAAAGAAAGGTATAGGGGCTTGGAGTCAAGCCCTTGATGACGTGGGGGGTATAGGGGAATAACTGCACCAAAGTAGGATTTGAAATATCCTGAATCTTTGCCTAAAATTAAGGGAGAATGAGGATATTATGGGACCCCCTCCGGATCTAGGGGAAACAATTCCAATCCCAACCTGATTTTAATGGGAACGACGGGCAAATATGAGAAAGCAATACTCACTCTGACCCCACACATAAACCCGTCCCTATATACAAATTCAGTATTTTTATTTATAGTTATAGTTAAATGATGATAATCAATTTATATATTTTTCTTAAAATAATATATAATAATGAAGTTTATTATTTATAAAGAATTTTAATGTGTATAATATATATATATATTAAAATATCTTAGATATATAAAATTTATTTAAAATAATATATTTAATTATTAAAATGAAAAAATATGATAAAATGCACACAAATTAGAAACCCACAAGGAAAAAAATAAATTTTAAAATTTCAAACATTCCTTAATCTAATCCAACTTTTATAAAATTAGAGATGGAAATAATAGAATCCGTCCTAATGCCTAAGTGTAGATAAACTAAATTACGAAAGCCATGAATAATAAAATATGACACGCGGCAAGAAAATGAAGCCCTTGAATATGTCATCACTTTCTAGAACAAAATTAACACGAGACATACAGAGTCGTGAAGTAACAAATCTAATGAACCATATTTCCTCAACTTGGTCGTAATGCTTTGTACATTACCATCATTTGACTTAAAAAAATTATTCATAAAAATGTTTTGACTTGGCACAAATAGCCACCTTCTAGATAGGTTTTTGTTTGGATGGTACGTAGATTTCTTGCTGATTGTTTGCTTCTGTTTACTGCCAGTACTCTACTCAAGAATTCGATGAATAAGCAAGCATAGCATTTCATTGTTAATTTATTCTTCTTATAGTCCATATCATGTATACCAGCTTCAGATATACACACGTAAGATAAGTGTCCCCTTTCATCATAAAGTCCACGAAGATTTATTCTTTTTTTCCACCCTTTTCTAACAGACTATTAATAATACAGGAACCAGTTGTCACTTCTAGAAACCGGGAAAAATGGAAGAGATCAGAAATAAAAAGGCACAACATGACATGTTCTCAATTTGTCTATACAAATTATACTCAGGAGAAAACTATGAGATGGCATGTGCTTTGGCCAAATAACGTTTTACTCACTTGATGTCTTTGGTTAGGGTTAAGAGGAGGAAGAAGGAAAGAAAATGAGAGGTTCTCGTGATCTATTTAATTAATATTCAACAATTCTAATTATATAGGATTAAGATGGTTTAAATTTAATCCAAACTATTTAACACAAAACTTTTGATTTTCTTTAAATAAAAACTGAGATTTAGCTTTAAGAAAGAGAAAAAAAAAAAAACTCTATCCATATCTTCTCGACTTCAACAGCAGCAGCAACATGTAGTTAAAAATAAAAGACTCATGAAGATCAAGCTGTCATCACGGTTGATATAAAAGATATGATTCAAAAAAATAAAAGAGAAATTAAAAGAATATGTAAGCATAGGCAAATATTAGACGGCAGATTTGCAATATATTGACTTATTGGCTGCTGCAGTGTATCATAAAAAAATGGCTAATGATAGTTTCTGTACTCCTGTATATTTCCGCGGAAATACTGTGAGAAAAACAAGTCATTGCAAAAATTTTGGCATACAAATGCAGAAAAGTTATAGGGAAAGTAATATCCGAAAGTCAATTCAACTTTGTATGGAATAGAAACATCCTTGAAAGCACTGTGATGGTAAGTGTGAGGTTGTGAATGAGGCTAAAAAAAATAGAAAAATCATCTTATTAAGATAGAATTAAAAAAAGCCTATAATTCCATTATTTGGGATTTCTTGATTTATGTGATGGTAGGATGCATTTTAATGAAAAGTGAAAAAGAAGGGCTATCTAGAATCAATTCCATTGTAAATTTAAATCAATGGGAGCTCAATTAGAGAATTCAACATGGCAACGAGTGTAACCCATTGACACCCTCTTTCTTAATAGTGGCAGACTTACAGGTTGTTTGGTGCGTTAGTAGAACGGAGAAATCCTCCGTTAGTTTGTAGCAAGTTTTTGATCCTACGGGTCAACGGAGTTTTGATTGTCTTCAACGGCGTAAAGAATTAATATCAACCTTTAAATTTTTCACTTCAACTCAACTCAATTTTCCCAACTGCAAACTAAACACCACCTTATAGTGGTCTTATGAGATAGGCTCAAGAGACACGATTGTTTAAAGGGAAAAGTGATTGTGTCATATATGCAATTTACATACGATGAGAGGTTACTCTTTCACAAAATTATTCGCAAAGACTTTTTAACGCTTAAGTCGGTATGATACTTAATATCGAAACTTAAATGATAGGTTTGTGAATGTATCTCAAAGTATAGTAAATAAGTGATATTTATAGAGTAGTGATTGAATGCATTGTTCGTGTATCATTAATTTTATGTAAAGTTCAAGAAACGTTGACATATGCATAGACATTTTAGACACCATTGCAAGTGTTGATTGGTATGTCCTTAGTGTGTCCCTAAACCTCTATATGATACCGACTCATTGGCGATACCGGTTATCACGGGTTCTACGAGGGAGCGATATTATGGTGCTCATATTGATATCTATGCAACTACTGGTATGGGCCTAATAATACTGGCGCCCGTATTAGGCCCGTATTTTGCCCTCTAGCCTATTGAAGTGACTCAGAGTTGCTTCAATGGTTGATGTTTCACAAGTCTCTAAAATTATTTTCCAAGGTAGTAAATGACCACATGAAATTTTCTTCCAGTATGCCCTTAACATTATTTCAAAGTTGTGTTGTTTTGTGGCTGGTCTTTAAAAGTGCAACGTGGAAGTTTCAGATTGGGTATGATGTTTCGTTTCCTATGCAGTCGTTATTCGATATGTGAATCATCAAATCTACATGTTATAATCATTGCGTCTTATGATTGGTACCCATTTTACCCCTAGACTTAACTTATCACTTGTATATCCTGCGTTAGATTTATTCTTCACATATCATAAAATTTTTGCTAGTCATACTCATCAAACGATCTTACCAATATAGATAATTGTTTTCGCTCCTAGGGCTATTGCTAATCTTCATTCTTTTTATTAATATTTTTTATAGGAATATATCATAATTTTTATAATACTATCTGAAAATAATTTTTTTTCTTCTTTCTTCTCTTTATTTCTTTCTTTTTTCTTTTTTTATATGTTCATAGTCCTATCATGTAAATATTTTTATGGTCAGTGTTTTAAAAACATTTTTTAAAGAATAGAAATATTTTTTATTGAAAATTATGTGAAGATAACTTAGAAATTAGGATAGGCGAGTCTTAATAATGTATTTAAATAAAAAAATTTCTACTTTAGTATAGTCTTGAACTGTTCTTTACAGGGGGTGTAGAAGTATGCTTGTAGAACAACTCAAAATATACATATAAATGTGTTCTTGATACAAAGCAATATGCGTATAAATGTAAATACGGAGAGTCTTTGTATACTGAGGCGGAGTGCAATGTACTCTGGGGCGGTGTCACAGTCCGCCTGACGGGATCTATGTTGCCTTGACCCGATTGGGGGTGGTACCTGCAATCGTTCTCCGACGCTCAAGTCAGTATTTCAGAATACTTAGAGACTTAGAAAGACAATCAGAGAGAATTATGCAAGTAAGAGAGTGTAAGGTTCAGAGAATGGGAAAAGATCCCTTATACCTTTTCGAGAGAGGTTTATATACCTGTTACTGGTGCTGCATTATTGGTAGGACCCGCTCCTTGTCTTCAGGCATAATGCTGAAAAGGTAGTGGGTCCCTGTGCCGTTTACATGCACCATTATTGTAGTAGGTATCACAACTTGTCTAGAAAGCGTTAGTGCTTTAATATTTTATTGTTATTTCCCTTTATGCGTGACAGCGTGATTCCCATTATTAACCTCTCAAGACAGAGTCAATCTCGTGCCGGGGTTGTGAGTATGGGCTCGCTACGCAGTAGGGGAAATTCGGCATTCCGCCAATATTGAGCCTATGGCTTGGCGGAGTAACAACTTTAGCGAGGTTACATTCCTCGGCGGAGTAACATGCCTGGACGGAGTTACATTCCTTGGCGGGGTAACGTGCGTGGGCGGCGTTATGAGCCTTGGCGGCGTTACTTGCCCTGGCGGTGTGCACTCCGTATATTATTTGTAGTGTATTTGAAGAGTACTTCTCTTTATTCAAAATGCTGATCTGGCAAGGCATTAAAGCCATGCTCTTGGGGGCCGGTGTTAGGACCGGATCATATGCCCCCTAGCTTGTTATAGTGACTGGCGGAGTCACTTTAATAAGCTACAACACTTAAGTTTAGCTTTTGTAGGCATGGGTTTAGGCGGTATTTGCTAGTCCAGGTTTTGTGGACAAGTGCTTTCGTGCATTTATTAGCTGTCATCACTTGACACGCCTGTCATTAATGCGCCTTGAAACCACGTTTTTTGTTCTTCAGTCTCCTATTGCCACGTATGCCCTCGTAACGGTTGTCATTCCAATGATGGGACATAAATGCGCGTGATGGCAATTGAGAACCGTTTTCGAGGTTATTACCGTGGGCCTTGGATTTTGAAAACGTGGCCTATGAAATATCTGCCCTTAGATATATCTATTGGTTTCAGCAAAAAAAAAAAAAAGGAACCGTCAGTGGGGCAAATCCAACGGTTGTAAACTCATACTTCAATTTTAGAACCGTTGATGAGATTTATCTAACGGCTGCAAACACATCTTCGAGATTCCTGATGATTCGCTTATTTCCCCCCAAGCCATGCCTATAAATAGGTAAACTTTCAGAAGGGGAATGTTTTGCTTCATCTCTCACTTCGTATTTGTTTGCTGAAAGCGTTTTTGCTACTCTCTTGCGAGTTTATTGGTGTTTGGAGTTCTTCTATCTTTCAGAAGCTTAAGGTACTTGCTTCTTCCTCTTCTTTGCTTCTTCATTTCCGTTGGGTTAGCTTTAGTTTTCCTTTTTGTGTGTTCGTAAAAAGGAAGATGAGAGGAAAGAGGTCACAGTCTCATTCTAGGGTTTCTGTTCGTCCCATGTTTTCTGATATTGAGAGTGAAGATGAGGCGTTTTATACTGGGAGGGACTCGACGTTTTACAGCAGTGTGGAGTACTTTAGTAATGCTGTACATTCGTTTGTGTCAGGAGGTGTTTTCCATACCCAAGTGTTGACAATGGCAGAGTGTCAAAACGTCGTGTTGCATGGACTGGATTGGGAGAAGACGCTCGAGATTGATCCTTATTGTTGGGTTGAGGAGGATGTTAAGGGTGCTTCCTCTCGCCATGCAACAACTAGCGGCGGTGTAGTGGAGCTATCTGTGCCTATCTGGAAAAGTGAACGGTATGAAGATAGGTTCATTGTTTCCTCTCCTAAAACATTTGAAAGGATTTGCCATCGTCCTCACAATAATCGTACAATATATATGTACGATATTTTGTTCACTCAGCTGGGAGTGCGTTTCCCCTTGAACAAACAGGGGGTGTAGAAGTATGCTTGTAGAACAACTCAAAATATACATATAAATGTGTTCTTGATACAAAGCAATATGCGTATAAATGTAAATACGGAGAGTCTTTGTATACTGAGGCGGAGTGCAATGTACTCTGGGGCGGTGTCACAGTCCGCCTGACGGGATCTATGTTGCCTTGACCCGATTGGGGGTGGTACCTGCAATCGTTCTCCGACGCTCAAGTCAGTATTTCAGAATACTTAGAGACTTAGAAAGACAATCAGAGAGAATTATGCAAGTAAGAGAGTGTAAGGTTCAGAGAATGGGAAAAGATCCTGATCCGGTCTCAATACCGGTATCCGATCTGCAATACATATTTCAACGTCTTTGACAAGACATCTATGTGTAACCGGTGTCATCGGTATACATCCGGACTGTAATTCCGTATCAGGCGTTCTCCCTATACCGGTTGTTCAGGATAACACCATGACATCGGATAATACACACGTCACTGTGCAAAAGACAAGGATTGTTGCTACAGGGATCGATCAATAATTCCCTGCACTACGAGCCAAATTCTGCTCACGGGAATGGTTAACTTGTTCCCTAATCCTAGTCTACATTCTCTATGCTCAATATAAAATAGCCACTTGACCCAATCATACAGGTAAGTGCGCAATATAATAATGCTAATGGGAGTTGGTGGTTCCCCACCAACGAGTCCTTGTTAATCGAGCCAATCAGGTATATGAACTCACTTCATGATTGAAGTGGGGGATCTTCTTCAGCTCTTTTACGACTGATTCCTCTCTGAATACATTCCTTACTTGGAATATAATCACTGACTTGAGCGTCGGAGAATCTTTGCAGGTGACACCACCATTCGCCCACTTCAACGCGTTAGGTCGGTGTGAAGGATCCCCAGGACGCCCAGTCCGTTCTCTCCGCTCAAGGACAACGGATACATACATCGGATACACATACATCCGGTCTATTATACAGTATTGACATACTATTCGTGACTGGCTTAAGATCGGATCTCTTGACCCCGGTCCAGGACAGATCAGATCCCTTATACCTTTTCGAGAGAGGTTTATATACCTGTTACTGGTGCTGCATTATTGGTAGGACCCGCTCCTTGTCTTCAGGCATAATGCTGAAAAGGTAGTGGGTCCCTGCGCCGTTTACATGCACCATTATTGTAGTAGGTATCACAACTTGTCTAGAAAGCGTTAGTGCTTTAATATTTTATTGTTATTTCCCTTTATGCGTGACAGCGTGATTCCCATTATTAACCTCTCAAGACAGAGTCAATCTCGTGCCGGGGTTGTGAGTATGGGCTCGCTACGCAGTAGGGGAAATTCGGCATTCCGCCAATATTGAGCCTATGGCTTGGCGGAGTAACAACTTTAGCGAGGTTACATTCCTCGGCGGAGTAACATGCCTGGACGGAGTTACATTCCTTGGCGGGGTAACGTGCGTGGGCGGCGTTATGAGCCTTGGCGGCGTTACTTGCCCTGGCGGTGTGCACTCCGTATATTATTTGTAGTGTATTTGAAGAGTACTTCTCTTTATTCAAAATGCTGATCTGGCAAGGCATTAAAGCCATGCTCCTGGGGGCCGGTGTTAGGACCGGATCAAGTCTCATACACATCATCGACACCAAACTAACCATATGTGTGCACTGGTCCGGTGGCCAGTAGAGTAAAAGAAAAACAATAATATTATTAATTAAATTGTATAATTAAGTTGATTTATCTGTGCATAGAAAGATTTAGAGTCATTTATCCCATGATATGAATCATCATGCACTAATGAAACCATATAAGAATCGTGTGATTTGAAATTTTGAATTATAAATCATAAAATTATAATTATACTTTCTGGCAGCAATTGCAAATAGGCACCCGCATATAATCACAACAACTATATTGACTTGAAATTGATGGTGTTGTAATATATATGTTTTCCATTAAAATTAGTGTAGATGGTGATTGCAAATCATTGCTAATAACAACTACTCATTTTTAAATAAATACATGTTTATGCATACCAGTACTAGGTTGAACACATTTATTTTCCACATTACAAAAAAAAACTTTTCCTTTCAAAAATGCTTCCAATAAGTGTATTGTTTTTTAAAATATATTTCAATATATATATATAGTTTATAATAATAAATATCAATTGATTGTGACTCAATTTATAATGTAGATTAAGATTATGGAAAGAACTCGGATTAAATATTTATTAAACAAACTTATTAGAAGATGTGCTCCCACAAATTTTGCTTCTAAAATATAATCCTCATACTTAAAAAAAAGAAATTATAGTGATGGGTGATGTAATTGTTAATTAATATTGTAATGAAGCTGTAGGGTGAAAAGATTTTGTGAAAAGGATCACGGGATTACTGTCTAGGATTTGCTCATTACGATATACGCGTTTGCTTAATGTTTATTTTATAGAAAATCGCTTTCAAGTGGGGTATTGGGAACCCACTGATACCAAGAAACAGAGAGCTACCAATGAATTAATGATATCCAACATGTTTGGTGAAGCGTTCTAGTTAATGTAACGGAAGTTGTGGGAAGGGAAAAAATCGGTCCTATAATTTAACTGAGTTTTAATTGTCTCGAACGATATGAAAGATTAATATCAACTTTTAAATTTTTTTATTTGTTTAATTTTATTTTTCCAACTACAAACCAAACATCCCAATGATAACAAATCGGGTTTTCGTTGTAGAGAAGTTATTCTTTTTTCATTGAAATAATTGGATGACTTCTTCCCTTTTGAATCATTTGGGTCATGTTAAGTCTAATACTCAAAATTTAGTATGCTTTTACAAATTATACACTAACAAATATCAATGTAATTTAAATCCCTAATTTTATAACCATAAGTTAACTTTTTAAGCCGTAATTTTCTCCCATGTCTATTTCCTTCTTTTAGGTTAAAGCATGTACATAGAAACTCTAAGTTTTATTTTATTATTTAAAAATTAAAATATCTTAATTTATTAAATATTTATTATGTTATTGCTATTATAAATAATAATATTAAAAAATAAAAATATAACCTACGACTTTCATGCTAAAATTAAACTCTAATATATTATAATATGAAATTTCTAATGTAAGGAGGAATTGCGTTTAGTTACAGAAATTATTCTAATTTTTTTAAAAAAAATTTGCTTGTTTTTCAAAATTTTTATTTCCTGAAATAGATAGAAAAATTCTTAAAAAACTTTTTCACTTTTCAATTTTCTTAGAAAATTTCTTTAAGACTTCTTTATTTTCCTTAAAAAAATAGAAAATCCGGTTTTCAGTTTTCTATAAGTTTTTTTTGAATATTTTGTTAACAAACACATTTTTTATTTTTTCAACTTGTTTAAAAATAATTTTCTATTTTTCTTAAAAAACTTACAAACTAAACACAACTCTATTGTCTCCTCTTCTTTCTCTCTTAAAAATCCTATATGTGTTTGGTTTTTAAGAAAATGTGAGACGGGGAAGAAAACTAAAAAAATGGACATGTGAAATGTTTTAATGGTTTGGTAATTTTTGTTTTATATATATATATATATATATATATATATATATATATATATATAAATAACCAATTATGGATTTTATGGGTGAATTTTTTTCAAAAAAAAAAGTGTGAACAAAATTTCTAACCTTTTTATCCTTATATATCAATGATTATTGTGTCTTTACTTTCTCTTTTTATAACTATGGAAAAAATGTTTAAGGACGTTAAAATAATTTAATAATAATGTCGATAAAAAATAATATTTAATAATTTTCACACACTTTCCAAAAAATGAGATTTATTAAGAAAATGGTTCTCGCGGAAACAAAATATGGTTATCATATAAAAAAGAAGTTTTGCTTATGTTAAAATATTTTATATGTTAAATTTTAGGTATAACATACTTGATTTCATAACCTTCGGAGATAAAAAAGAGTTTCATTGTTAAATTATTTAACATATTTTAAAAAATATAATTCAATCATATCTTGTTATATTATATTTGTAGAATGTATATTTTTAATAAAATTTATTTATAAAATAAACATTCTTGTTTTTCTTTTTATGATTCTAATTATTTTAAATTTCTCTCATGTTTTAATAACTTAACTTAATATATACTTTGTATAAATATTCTACGTTGGATGCTAAAATTTTACATGAGCAAATTCATCATGGAAATCATTCCAATATCATCTACTTCTTCAAGATATTTTCTTCTTTTTTCTGATTAAAATTATTATACCAACACCATAAATAATTTGGATTTTCTCTGAATTTTATTGTGAAAACATGATCTATTCATTTATTTTCTATTTTTTTAATTTTATGGAGTTACCACGTAGAAATATAATTTGTATTAGAGTTATTTGGGACACTATATCTACTATTTGTTCTACCAAGCTCATCCAGTTGTAGCAAGAATAAATGGATTGAAATGACATGACGAACATATTATTTTTTGAAAGTTCTACGTCTTCTTTATTAGTAAAAGTACATATATGAATGCAGAAAATTTACCTTAATTTGTTTCTAAATTTGTATGTAATAGTATGCATTTTATAAGAAGTAAATGATTCAGGCTAAATACTTAATATCATTGCATGAGTTATCAATGACTCCTCAACGTTTTATAAAGAGACATTGGTTAGAATTATCAAATATAATATTTTAGGCTACCAAATGGTTATGAGTGGAAAATATATTTATTCTTTAATTTCAATTTTAACTTAATTTTTATACATGAATGGAAAAAACAAAAATGTTTATCTTGCAGATAGATTTTATTAACAAACATACATTCTACATAGATAATATAATAATATATGTTGCATTATAATGTATCAAGTAGTCCAATAGTAATGTTCATCTTCCATCTTTCATGGATTATAAGATTAAGATTGTTTTATTATTTAAATTTTCCTATAATAAAGAAAAATTAGACTTACAGTTCTTTATATTTGAGGTTAAGTTTAAATAGGTCCTTCATGTTTTTTTACTTAAAATAGTTCATTAGATTTTTTAAGTCGGTTCGAATCAGTCATTTTCATTACATTTATTAACTTGGTTAACATAATGTGCTTTCATGGTGTCCTCATGACATTACCAAAAAAACCTATATTTGTATAGTTAAAATTTTAGTTTCCTAGTGATTTTTTTAAGGCCACAATTCCAACTAGTGAATAATCGCATGACCACTATGAACAAACAAGAAACATAACAAAAAATCAAACATAATTCAAAACGATAAAACAACATAAAACTCATCATAGTAACAAAAAGATTAGAGTTGTAAAGGAAAATTCTTCAAATTGAATCCTTAAACACAATTTAGAACAAACACAAGAAGGAAAATTACATCTCCCTTTAGGTTCATGTTTTGATTATGTTCCTTTTTACTTAATTTATTCTATTCATGCCTTTGAGAGCTCAAAGAACCACCAACCCTACCACCCAAACCATTCTCTTTCCTTCTAACAATAAACCATTCTCCTATTCTTCACCACAATCTCAGGAACCACTAATTCTCATTCCTGGTTCCATCCAGCCCAATAGAAAACCTTAAATTCCTAAGTATGATATATTCAGAAAAGGCAAGTACTACCTTTAAAACTCTATGAAATTGTTTAGAAATAGTCTCTCCTGAATGTTGAAATCTCTCCTCTGTATTACGAGTTGAAATTGTCTATGAAATTGTCTAAAAATAGTCTCCCCTGAATGTTGAAATAGTTTCCAAGTTTTCAACTCTTTTGTATTCTTCATCTTCTACACCTACCTCCTTAGTGTTGTGTTCTTGAGTCATTTCTGTATAATGGTTTGCTCCAACCCTTCCTTCTTCCTGTTAAGGATCTTGAGATGATGTCCATGCATAATTGTCAATAGCTACAGTATCCTTAAAAAGGATTTCCATCTCTTCTAAAATTTTCAAACATTTATGTTTGAACTTTGCAGCCTTGGGACATTCCTAAAATAAAAGAAAATAAATAAATTTAATATGTATTTATTAAATAAATAAATAACTTCTGCTAGATATAATAATTCACCTTTATTTTGGTCTTCCACCTCTCTTCACTTGCTGCAATTGTATGTCTAATGTTATCTAATCCAAGATCAGTCTTTTGTCCAACAAATTTCACCCATAACTTCCATTCATTTTTCATTTGTTTTTACTTATAAGATAATATCATGTTACTTTTCTTTGCATGACATTAAATATTTTGACCATTTACGTATTGTAGGATTATATGGTTGAGATTTAATTATATTTTTAGGGGTTAACTTAAAATAAAAGGGTTAAACTGATGATTTATTGTTTGCAAAAATATATTTTTGGTCTTTGTTTTTTTTTTTGAAATTCTTGATTTGGTCCTTTTACTTTCTTTTATCAATTTAGTCCTACGTATTTTATTTTTTTTACAAAAAATCTTCTTTTAATTTAAATTTATTAACATGGTCAACTTTCTTATCATCATCTTATTTTTCTCCTCTTCCAATGGCTACACACTTGCTAATAATCTAACATCTATAACCAACTTAAATACCTTTAAATTCTTCATGTTAGATTCACTAAACTGTCAAAGGATGAGAAATGTCTTTGTATTCGTTAGATTAAAAAATAAGATGATGCTAGCATGACAAAAAGGACAAGAAAAAAAAGAAATGGAGTGAGGTTAAACAGTCGGGAGAAAGAAAGAAGGTTGGTAGCTAAGAGGAGAGAAGAAAAAGATGATAAAGAAATTAACTGTCCTAGAACCAGAGTCAAGAGTTGACCGTCTTGATTGGTGTCCGGAGTTACCTCATTTATACTCAGTTTTACACTGTCTCAGTGGAGTACGATATTTTATACCTAGGTCCAGTGGGGATCCTAAGTCCTTCAAGTATAGAGTGAATTTGGTGTCAAGTCCGTACCGAAGTCGTGGGAACACACGGAGGTGCACCTGCAAAAGATTATCCGATGCCTAAGTCAGTACGGGTATTACAAGAAATAATGATATTACGGACATTAGATCAACCCCTTTCACAGTAATAAATGAGATGTATTTATAGGGAATACCTGAGCAGAAGAAGTGATTTGACTCTTCTCCTAACTCACTGTAGCAACAGTGTTTGCAATGACATGTTGCCCATTCTAATTCTGATTCATTATCTGGCTGTCAGAGAGGGACCGAAGTCTTAACCATAGGTTCGTAGTCATTCTGGTTTTAAACTCCGATTGTGACAGTTTAATCAGGTTCTTCTAGTAATTCTCATGATGTGGCACCGTTCAGTAGCACCCTAGCCATGTGTTATAGAGTCCAGTTAGCACCCTGGATCATTAGCCTTACTAATAAATTTGATAGAAAAAAGTAATCTTAAAAAATTAAAAATATAAAAGATTAAATTAAAAATAAGATAAAGAGGAAAATCAACAATATTTTATTTTTTTAAATATTTCAAACCAAAAGGAATAATTTTAATCTTTCAAAGATTAAGATTAATGTGACATCCCACATCTTTTAGAGACTACCAAATTGTTTATTCATTCGAGAATATACTAAGAACTTTTTGTTTTTTGAAAATAAAAGAACACCCTAACTCTTTTAAGGTTGACAAAATTTATCTAATTATCCCCTCACAGGCGTAGTGGGTAGAGGTGTGCAAAAAATTCAGTTTTTAAATCCAAATCATATTTAAGCCCAATCAAAATAAGAAAAAACTGGATTTCATCAAACTGAAATTGAAGGCACGTTTTATATTTAGAGTTGGATAAAATCCAATTTTTAAAAAACCAAATTTGAATAAATCTAAATTTTAAAAATTAGATTTGGATAAATCCATTTTTAAAAAAGTTGGATTTGGACTCAATCCAGTTTTAAAAAATTGGATTTAGACTCAATCCAGTTTAACATAACAAAAATGAATTGATTTTAAAATCTAATTTTTTTAAATAGTATAATTTAAAAAATTGTATTTGACTTAAAAAAACTGGATTAGAACTGAATTTGAGTTAAAAATTGGATTATGATTAAATTCATTTTAATAAATCAGATTTAAACCAAATCCAGTTTTTAAAAATTGGATTTGGATAAAATTCATTTTCTCAAAACTAGATTTAGATCATAATTAAATTAAAATGACAAAATGGATTAAATTCAAAATTCAATCTTTAAAAATAATTTTAAAATAGATTTAGATTAGATTTAAAGTAATTTAATTTTTACACACCCCTAATAATAATAATAGTTGATGTTTTAACGACCATCATTTGAAAAAAATAATATTATATAGGATGTCTGAATTAAAAGCTAAAAGTTGACTTGGTACCAAATGAACCTCACTCAACCAACCAATGATGTTTAAAGAAAATATAAGAACCTATATATGTAATTATTTTTTAAGCAAATGATATGGGTTGGATTCGTTGACACGCGCCATAAGCATTGATTTCTACTTATACCAACTAAACTACCCATATATCTACATGTGCTACTATACCCTTCCTTAGGGAACATTCAATCATTTTTAGCTCTTTCAAGTTTTGTAATAAAATAATTTTTATATTTTAATTGATCTATTTAATTATATAGATGATTATTAATGAAATTTGAGTACTTTAACTTCTTTTAGTAATAGAAAAATTCTTTAAGTATTGTCAATAATATTGTATAAGTAATACAAACAAAAAATATTTTAGCTTCAAAAAACTTATTTTAAAAGGAAAAAAAAACTAATCAACTAAAAAGAAATTGAAACTTAATAAATGATGAGATCTAATACGATAATCTTAAATAGAGAAGGTGGGTATGATTAAAGAGAAATAAAAGCATTATAGATGATGATTATGTTGATTCATGATAGCTAATGGATTCACTGCATATCTGTGGGTCAAGGATGCCGTTATAAACATTCTTCAACCCATTAAATACTTATTAATTAAGAAATAAAATATTCCAGGTACCCCATCCTTATTATCTAAAATAAATAAAACCTATAATAGCAGCAAGAGTGTTCCTCATGCAGTTATGTTTAATTTTGAAGAAAAAATACCCTCAGCACATAAAAAAAAATGGTCTTATTTGATTTTAAAAAAGTATAAAAATTAAATTATTGCGGTTTAAATTAGTTTGATTTAATGGTTTTATATTTCCAGATTCAATATCAAATACTTACACACAATATAATAAACATAAATTGTATAGTCAATCATAAAAGCTTCGAGAAATATAAAAAAAATATAATTTATCATTTTATTATTTTTTATAAATAATTTATTGTGTTAGAAGTACCCTTTTTATAATTTATATGTTACGTCATATAAAAACTCCCTAACAAAAGTTATATTATTTGTGTGTATTTTGGGTCATGTAAACTAATAAGACAAATAACATATAATCATTAATTGAATTATAAGATTACTTTAAAATATAGGCAGTGTAGAAATCTTGAAAATGTAATTAAGTGTTATTCGGTTTGATTTTACGGATAAGAATCACAAGTTAAACAAAACTGCGTATCGTGAATTGATTCTGTTTTTAAACACCCATAAATATTTAATAGCTTATAATAAAAACAAGGATAGATATAATATCTAGAAGCAAAAAGTCCCAATAATGATACTAAAGCCTTTAAATCTAATAGGTTTTATAATTGGAAAATGTTAATAGTATCCTAATGAATTAATTAAGTAAACAAAATTGATTTTTTTATTAAATATCATTAATGCACTTCTATCATTATTTCTAAATAATTTTCATACAATTTTCAATAACAAAATTTATATTTTTATTCTTTAAACAATGTTTTAGAATACTTATTAACAAGATCATACAATTATTTAATAATTTATGTGTAATATCGATCGTTTAAAGAATTTAATATGTAAAATTGTTAAACCCTCTTAAACCTCACTTAAGTGGAAGAAAAACTTTAATACTGGGTAACTTCCACAATTAGTTCCTTATGTAATGTTAACTTCAATTGGGTGCTCTCTTTCCACAATAAATAGAATCTTCCTTTTGTAATATACCATTAATCTATGGGTAACAACATTTTTAAAACCACTTTCATAAGCAATGGTCTCATATTATTAAAAATGATTTGATAAAAAAGATGATGTTTGGATTAATTGTGAAATGTTGTTTAGGTAAAGGTAACCGTAGTTTTATTGAAGCAACACTTTATTCTTACTTTCATGGTGATAGATGATCAAGAATCAGTTATAATAAACATGATCCACATTTTGACAGGTATGTATTTAAAAGTAGTTTTATAATAATTATCTAAACACTATTTTTCATAAAACTCACTTTAGAGTCACGTCAATTTAGAATCACATCCATTACTGTATAACCAAACACACTAATTAAGTCATTCTAATCATGTAGGTGTTATAGAGTACACGGAGAAAAATAAGATAAGATATTTTCCAAATCTAATTAAAGTAAAAAACTGTAAGAGAATATTAAAATGTTAGATTCATTAATTACACCCTGGATTTTATTTTAGAAGACAACGTATACTCTGTCTTAAAAAGGTTAATAGTTTTACCTTAAACTTGATTTTATATGACTATTCTAAATAATAAAGTTTTTTCTCCTGAATTGTATTTTTCGGATTAAAGTTTATAAGTAAAGGAAAGTAGTAGATTTATGTGAATAGTTATAAGTAAAGGAAACTATTAGATTTATGACTCTTGATTGTTCATCAAAATTATAACTCTTAATTGTTGATTTCCAAGGCAGAATGTATCCTACAAAGTGAAAGCCTTTTTCACTGCATATAATATATTACATAGTGTAATTTTAATTATAAAAATAGAATTAAAATTGATTTTCCACATCGTTTAAAATTTATTTAACCAATAAATTAGGAAATGATCTTTAGCTAATTTTGATTAGGGTTAAGAAACCTAACTGAAAATAAAACACACATATATATACAAGAGTGACTTTGATGAAAAATATGTTAATGTGAGAAATAAAATATTAAATTCAAAATTCAAATTATCTATTAATTAAAAAAGAAATCATTTTTTAGAAAACAAACATTTTCTTAACAAATAAAACAAATCACTTGCAAGTTCAAATTTCATTATTTTTTCTAATTAAAATATTATATTTCATTCTAATCCAGTAAAAAAAAAAGAAAACACAACATTATCAAGAAAAAATATTACAGTTTTACACACCCAAATAAAAAAGCTTTACAAATAGATATATCAGTGAATAATCAAACCTAAGAGCAAATAAATTATTAAATTTAAATTTAACGAGTATACTCATTAGTTGTTGATGATGCATGCTTTTTCTTTTTATTTTATTGAATTAGAACGAAGCATGATGTTTTAATTAAAAAAGATAATAAAATTTAAATTTTTAAATGATTCTTTTTTTTGAAAAAATGTTTTATTTTTTTAAAAATAATTAATAGATATTTTAATTTTTAAATTTAATTTAGTAAAATTTGATGTAACATTTTCTTATTTCACATAATTACATATTTTTGAATATGTATAGAAACAAATTCGCTTAAAATTAGAGTAGAAGGAAAACTTAGAGGAAGATACGGTTCGTGAAAGTTGAAAGGAAAAGAAGTGAGATGGCGACAAGAAAGGTTTCTCCTTCCACAAAAACAAAGGCAAAGAAGAAATAATGTGAAAAGGAGCAACACATATCCACCTTCATCTAGAATCTCTTGACTTTTTAACTCTCTAATAAACTCTGACATCTCTGAACACGTCACCACAACAATAACCCTGCATCCTCCCCTGCTTTCAAACACATTCATTCCTCTGTTCCTCCAAATTACAGAGCAAACAACCACAACAGAAACCGAACCATGCTTGATCCAAGAACCCACCACCCCACCGACTCTTTTCAACTCTACCATGTAGCCACACACAACAAAAATCACAACCATCCCGAAACATGGGACCCCCCTAACTCCATTTTGTGCCCATCAAAACCAGCTTTTGAGCAAGTTAATGTGGTGGATGATGATGATTCTGGAATCTGTTCACCACCCATGTGGACCACCAGCCCCCCGCGTTACCGTAGCCTTTCACCAACGTCAAGAACGCAAGCCATAGCAAAAGGCCAAAGGGAACTCATGGAAATGGTTAAGAACATGCCCGAGTCAAACTATGAACTTTCCTTAAAAGACCTCGTGGAACACCACCATAGAGTTGAAACCAGGGTGGTGGAGGAAGAACATAAACAGAGGAATTTGAGCGTGTGCAAGAAGGAAAGTGGTAGTAGAAAGGTTGATAATAAGATGGCACATCTGAAGAGAAATAATGGGAACATTGATCTTGGGGGTTTCTATCTCAAGGTTGTGTTTCCTTTTTCTTTTGGATCTAAGGATAAGAAGAAGCAGAAGAAAAATGAGTCGTTGGGGAATAGTAGTTCAAGAGTTACACCTAAACCTGATGGATCAACAAAGGGTGGTGTTGATAAGGAATGGTGGAAGAAGAGCCCTTCAGCGTATAGGGAGAGTGATAGTGGTGAATCGAGTATCAATAGTGGAAGCACCAAAAGTTCTGGTAGCAGTAGCAGCAATAGCAACACTAGCAGAAGTAACAGCAGGTATCTTTTTCTTCCAACTTCAAACCCATTGAAAAAAATAAAATTCTTTTGTTTTTGCTTTGGATATGTTGAATTGAAATGGTGGTGACTGATTAATGGTTTGCTCGTCTTAAATTGCCTGAATTTTTCTAGGGGATATTGTTTTCTGTGATGATCACTTAGCAATTAATTGCAGAGTGGATTTGCTAAAAATTTAACAGAAATGCTCATACAGGTTGAATGTTTGCTGATAATTTATGAATTCCATGGAAATTTTTCACCCTTGGTAGATTGAAATAAAATAAATCTTGATAGAAAGATATTTGGTTCAAGCTTGAATAGAAGGTATCAAATCAAAAAGATTGAGATAAAACAAAAGCTCATGGCAACTAGTAGCCGCATATAAATCAGATGGTTTTCCATTTTTTTACATCTATGGTTTCTGTTTCTTTCTTACTGTGAGTCACTAGTCAGATCAGAACTTTTTAGTTTGTTGTTAATCCTTCAAGTTCAAGTTCATCTGTTTCTTAGAAAATGTATGTACTTGAAACAAAAAAATCTCAGGTGATCTTGACTTAGAAATCACACCTAATATTCACTTGGACGTGTAAATATCATATGTAGTTATTAATTAGGTTGTGGATATGATGCAGGCATGAGAAACGTGGAGGTCATTGCTGGCCTATCATTTGCAGACCGAAAAGACCTACAAAAAAATAAGAGATGCATGATCTGAGGAAACATAGGACTCTACGATCTACATGTTTATGATCCTTGGAAGCTTTATTTTCATGGACTCCTCACAAACTCTACCGCAAGTGATCATTTGAAAACAACCTACTTTCATTTTAAATTTTTAATGGATGATCAAGGTAAAATCACTTAAGGGGTCTCATAAAAGTGCATTGTGATTATAAGATGTGTAAGAATGCTTCATGTAATTAAGTTTTCTGGACATGATAAGGCATATACATGCAAGTTTGCCATGAGACGATTTAAATTAGGTTTCAATTTTTTATATATTCTCTCGGACCAATATGAATCCACGCTTGAAAACATTTTATGCTGAGTTGTGATTAGGATCCCGCAGTTAATCAAATTACAGATTTCAGAGTGATCCATGAACATCTCTGCTGGTATTTGAAAAACAAATTTAGAAATGTATTTTATTAAATATTTTGAACTGCTTTAAAAGTAAATATTAACTACTTTGAATGAATTTGATATAATAATTTTTTATATATAAAAACTTTGTTTTATATTAGGGATTTATGTTCAACCCATGTCACTTTTACATCATTCAAATTCAACTAATGTTATTCGCACAATGATGTTAATTAAGTATATTTTATCTTTTGGGTAACATCCTATAAAATTATTAGGGATTTATCTTCAATAACGCCACATCGAACATCCTACAAAATTATTTACAACAAAATTCATAAGAATATCTATAGATAATTTAACTACCTTAATCTAAAAACCCTAGCTTTTCGGTCTCTTTCATCGGTGTAGTTTGTAGGGGGAAGGAGGCTCGTTGGGTTGAAGCTTCAATGGCGAACAATGATGAAAGGAGTCAATTTGGGGATTTGTTTAAAGAATTTGTTTTCTTCTATAATTAACCTCACGATGCATCAATGCAACATGAAAACTCACATTCGATCAATTTAGCGTCGATGTAATTATCACCATTGTTGTCTCTTACAAATCCAATGGAAGCCATAAACCTCCCTGCGATGTCTATGTCCTCCATCTCTCGGATGTGAAAAGACACCTGGACAACTCTCATGCACTGTTGTATGACGCCGCACCCTTCCAACTAGCTTGACCATGCGAATATTTGAAGAAGAGGTACATGCAATGAGTGATCATGCCTCTTAAACCTCTTCAACTCCCCTCACATCGCCACTAGGGATCTCAGTTGCGAAGAACCTACACCCATACATAGAGAGAATATGAAATGAGAAGGAAAAAATACGATGGATATGGAAAAGTATGTTGTTTGGATGGATAGAAATGGAAGAGAAAGAAATAGAAAAAGAATCTTTTTCTTATTTGTATAATGAAAATAAGATAGTGTTAAGTTCTATTAGAACATATGAAGTTTTAAGAACCCATCAAAAGTTTTGATTATAATAAAATTATTATATTATTTATAAGTTTAATGTTTTAAGGTTGACTAAGTGTACTTTACAATAAATACAAACCACGAGCAAAGAATCAAGCAGTTTTGACAAGTTGTCTGCAACTTCAAGAGTTCAAACATCATAGATTCATCTGGCTAATGGGAATGAGTATCTACCTACACATTACCTTTAAGGACCCCACGCTAAATGAGCGTCCTACTTGCCTTCCTAAAAAGGGAAAGTTAGAAGACAAAACTGATAAAAAGACAAAAATGCTTTTTATATACTTAGAAGTATTAATAGCTATGACATCCACCTTAAATGAAAGCTTTCTTTGTCTCACGGCGTCCTTATTCATGAAGCCTATATAAAAAAATTATTCAAAGAGTGTTAGAGAACATAACATAATGAGCATATCGGAATTCACAAGCTATGTAAATTTATGATATCTCTCTTGTAAAAATTCTAAGAGTTTTATTTTGCTTTATATCTTGAACAATAAGTTCATTTTTGTAACCTTAGACATCCCCAATTAAACATCCCTAAGATCTTATAAAGACTTAGGACCATTTTCATCTATATCAATCTTGATTGAGCCTTAATAGGTTTGTTTAAGAAATAATACTTATAGAATTAGTCTGGAGAGATTAACTGTGTACTAAGGGTTGTTGTAAGTAAGTGTGAGCTGCACTTAGATTCTTGGTGAGTAAAACAAAATCTTATTATGCCCAAAGTGGATGTAGTCTTGGTTAAGAGGTGAAGTAAGATAAAATCATTGGTGTGTTGCTCTCTTACTTTCTTCTTAAAGTTATTTTACTATATTTGAGTTTAGATTATCTTTTGTGAAAACTCAAACAAGTGTTTGAATATTTGTTTTTGAAAAGAATTTGTCATTTTTTTTATTTTTGAAGGGCACTATTCAACCCTCTTCTAGTGTATACCTGTGTTACCTTTAGGTAGAGTTGTAAAAACAAGCAAGCTCGACCACTCGGGCTGGTCGACCATGAGTTTAAAAAAATCCCAACCCAAGTGAGCCAAAAAAATCCCAATCCAACCCGACCTGTTAGTAAGTCGGGTTGGCTCGTTTGGATTAAAAAATACACCAAACATTGAAACATCCCATGACACATTTCCTGTTTTCTTACCACGAGAATAATGTGATCCCAATAAAAATACAAGAAAATGTTTTAGGTAGTCTTTAATTTCTTTTTTATTTTTTATTTTTAGGCAAGCCAACTTGGCTCACACTAGTTGACTCTCCTTAGGTCTTAACCTGATTTTGAAAATGAGCTGGAAAACTTGAACCAACTCCTGGGCCAAGTCACGGGTTCCAGTCCATTTTAATAGCCCTACCTTTACGTGGATTGAAATACATTAATTATATATAAAAAATTAATTTCTATTATAATAACATTTAATAATGTACAAATTTTATTTTTAAATTTCTTATAAATTATTAATATTCATTAAATAAAAATCTTACAACGTGTCCTCTCATTTCATTCTACCTAAGGAAAGAATTGATTTTCTTCAGACCCATCTCTTTTTACCTTCTCTTAGATCCCTCTTTGTTTTTCTAAATAAAGAAAGAAAAATTTCTTTCCTATCTTATTTCCCTACTTAAAAAATCCTTCCTTCATAGGGTTTGAATCCTTCATCCCCTTCATCCTTTATCACCTAATTGCTATCCTTTTTTTTTCAACTCCAATTCCAAAAAGATGAAAAGGCCTTATTTTTATTTCACTAATATATTTTATAAAATATAATGTTATTTTTACTATTTTTTATTTTAAAAATTTTAAACAAACAACAAAAATTAAAATTCTAACATTCCTCTTGAAATGTTTAAAATGTATAAAACAAAATGTAATTTTTAAAATATTAATATAAGTAAACCAATAAAATAACCAATAAAAGTTAAAATAGAAAACAAAACAAATATGGGTCATTTTGGGCCTCTATTTTATTTTTGTCACGATTACCATTTTTTCAACCTCACCATTGCCTAACTTAATGATGACATATTATTGCCTTGTCTTGGCCCATTCAAAATTTGTTCCAATAAATTAAGGGTGCTTAGTACAAAATCACAAACAATTAATTGGTCTCTTTTCCCTTAAATGTCCTGGCATCTTGAACGGCCCTAATCCATTTGGACCATTATCTCTTACTGGGCTAGTCTTTAGTTTATATATACTATCTTTTTAAATCTTATATTATGAAATATTTTTAAAATTTTCAAAAATCATATTTCATGATAATTATAATTATTAGGAATGTTAAAATGTATCTAATATGTTTAATTTTTCTAAAAATTTATATATAACAAAAGTGTAATTAATATAAGGTTGATTTTCTGTTTTATCGTTTATACTAAAGTATATTTTTATCTCTCTAATTTATTATTTTTATTTTATACTAATGGCATCATTGAAAAATAATCGATTAATACTTTTAGGAATTATAAGTAGCCAGAGATACATTGGAACAAGTTTGTTTTTTAGTTAAAAAACTTGAAAGGAGAATTATATAATTTACTTCTAAACAAACAAATAAGAACAAGGATAGTAACATTTTATTTTTGTAATTCTAACAAATACTAGTAAACATTGTCCCTAATTTTGTGGATACAAAAATAAAAGAAATAGTTTCAGTATAATATTATTATTTTTAGCTTAAATAGGATTGTTTCTAGTAAAGATATATACAATTTTAAAAAATGCATCAGTAAATAATAATGTTAATAAAATTTATTTTTAAATAGTCGTACAACACTTACTTTTTGCTTTCCCTATGTTTAGATAAAAAGAAAACACAGGAAAGAAAATAAATATTTAAAAACACAAATAATGGTATATATTAAAGTAAAGAAAAAGTTAAGATTCACGTAGAGTAACAAAGTGTTATCTCCTCGAATTTTTGTTCTCTTCATAATTTGTATTTTCATACCATTTTGTTGTTGTTGTTGTTTGTACATAAATTGAAAAAGAAACATTTATCAGGGAATTCCCATTGCATTCTCATCAATGGTACCCCGTGAAACAAGAAAAACACGCTTACGACTTTCCATCTTTTCCTCTCTCATCAACCAAAGTCAAAATATGAAACCTTGTATCCGTTTACTTCATATTTTAATTATATATATACGATTGCGACTAATCCTTCTAAATATTTTAATAAATGAAATATTTTTTAAGAAAGAGAAAATACGAACGTAGCCTTGAGTTTGTCCATTTCTTTCATTTTATATGTCATTATTTTACTCTTTTATATTGCAAAGTAACTTTAAAATATTAAATATTACTTTTTCAATAATATAAGTATGAGAAAAAGTTAAAAGTCATTTTTGAAAATTATTTTGTAATAGTAAATAATGTATTTAATGATTTTTTAAGACATGTACATAATCTTAAAATGATAAATAAAAGTACATTTTAGTTCCTGAGACTTTAAAACCTTAAATTAGTTACTATTAAAGTAATCATCACTTTCATATACATCATCAACTATAAATAGAGTCCTTATAAAAAACATGACATGCATTTTTTCTTATTCGAAAAAATATATCCCTTCTCATAGATGACATTTAGGTGATATTGCACTTTAAAGCTTCCTACCTTAGATTTCTTAGGCTGTAATACACACTCATCAACTGCCTCCTACTTCAAACTCAATCAATTTTAAAAGCATAAAAAATAAAAAAATTACAAAGAAAAACATGAAAAATAATTATCGAAATATAAGGAAAAATGATGAGATAAAAAATTGGTGAGAATATTATTATTAAGACAGATCCAAGGCATGCCGAGGTTGAAAAAATAATGATAAATAAATTGATAGACGGAAGAATGAAAAAGAAACGGCTGCTGACAAATAAAATGCGTGGGTTGAGAAATTAGAATCTGAATATATAAATCTAGAACCAAGATAGTTCTTATTCCCGAATTCACCCCTATTTCTCATTTCTGATTATCTTCTCCACTGTCACAAAAAAAAGTAAGCTCTCTCTCGCTCTCGATTATCCCTTCATCTTTCTCTTTGCATAGTTCTTTATATTTTCTTCTGATTTCTCGTCTCTTGTTATCTCCTCTCTCAACATAGTTCTAAGTGTTTGATTTGCGATCGTTATGATCTGTTTTATTTATTTACTTTTTGCACACTCCGCATTATCTACGATTCCGAGTTTTACTTCTTCCTTTTTGACTTCTTTTCTAGGGTTTATTTGCCATTTCTCGATTCCGATCATCATTCAGTTTCTCAATTCTTTCTGTTTAATTTATTTTCAGCATGTTTTTTATTTTCAACGCATGTTAAATTGACCGGAATGAATGTTTTTTTTTTTTCGGATTATTGATTGCTGATCGGATAAGTGATGATGTTTTGGTTGGTAGAACTAGGATCTACTATGTAGTTTTGATAGGGCGTATATGTTGTTTTGTCGTTTGTTGATTGTTGATGTTGTTACATTGGATTTGAATTTGTTCAAGGTTGGTTGAAAGTAAAGCGAATTGACTCATTGGAAAGAGACAGAGGATGGCTAACAATGCAGCTGCATGTGCTGAGAGAGCAACTAGTGACATGCTCATTGGTCCGGATTGGGCAATCAACATAGAGTTGTGTGATATCATTAATATGAACCCCGGGTATTGTTCTGTTCTGTTCTTATGCTTTGTTGATTTGCCTCACTGATCGCTGATAGATTCTCTACTTGTGCTTTGGACAAGCCAGTTGCCTGTTGTATGAATGCAGGATAAGAATTTTATTTCTCCAATCTCTCTAAAGGTGTTTCTTAGTGGCTGGTATTATTATATTAATTAAAATGCTTGTACTGTGGCTCAGTAAGTTCATTGGTAATCTTGCTTGCATTCCAAAGATGTTAGGGTTTTGAGTTTTTGTTTTAGAAAATAAAGAATGTTTTTGGTACTTCTTTTATCCCATTATGTGTTGGTAAAAGATGGGGGGTTATCTTGCACTCTTGCCTTGATAAAAAGAGTTGTGTGTTGTTTAGATAGTTTGAACTGTCAATTTGCCTGGCCCATCGTATTTGACAAATTTGCCTTTTATTGTGCTTCTGTATGTCATTTATATTTTTCTTGAGTTTTGACTTGCCATGATTAACTGCTGGTAATCCTTTCTTTCTTATATAGGAGTTACCTTGTGTTCAGGGGTTTCATTGAAATTCTTGAAAAGGGGAGCAATGGGAGTAGGGACCACTATTAACATATCACAAGAATAATTGAAAACTCTCTGCCCCTCCCAATCCCCAGGGGATAAAATATAGGCTTCTGATTTTAATTTCTGAAGGATTGTTAAGTTGGAAACCATAGAAAATTCTTATCACATATGAGAGAATGGTAGAGTGTCTTGAATCCAAGAATCAGTTGTATTTTGATGGCTTGATTACATTACACTTTTGGTCCATTTAATTTCACCAGTTTACAAATTAATGAAATTGAGCCACCTTTTAACATTTTGCTATTGACATAAATCTCTTTTGCTTACATGATATCGTGCCACATTATCGGTCTGCCAAAAAAGTATCACTTGAATACAGAGAGAACCATGTCAACAGGAGATGAGAAATTCAATTCTATTTGTATCCATTTGAATACTGTGGAGATTACAGTGATTCATTCAAAACATGGGGGACTAAATCCAAAAATTGATAAAATAGGAGAATTAGAAGTGAAATTAAGCCCATTTAGAAGTTGATCTTGCATTTTAGTTTTGGATCTTAAGTATGTAAGTGATTCATTTGATCCTTCTTTTGATTTTTGTAATGGGTATTCTTTGATTAAAATTAAATTGTTCCTGATCTTCCCTGTTGCAACTAATTTCATCTGCAGGCAAGCAAAAGATGCACTGAAGATAATTAAGAAGCGTTTGGGCAGTAAAAATCCAAAAATACAGCTTTTGGCTCTTTTTGTAAGTGTTTCTATCCTTTTACTTTTTGGATATTTGTTGAATATTTCATGTTATGTACCCGGATTAATGTTTTAAATGTGTTATGTTTATTAGTTGTTGCTATTTTTTTTACATCTTCCTAGGTACGTTATGTGATAGTCATCATAGTCATAATTTTTTAATTTTGCTGTGGTTAAAAGGCAATAAACCCTATAAAAAAATTTCTTTTCATAGATTTGTGCAGGTGGTAACAAAAAACTATGATTACCTGATACGGATAATTTGTATTTTTGTAGGTACTGGAGACCCTTAGTAAAAATTGTGGTGAAAGTGTACTTCAGCAGATCATTGAGCGGGATATCTTACATGAAATGGTTAAGATAGTGAAGAAGAAGGTATTTATTAGTTTTTGATACTGGATATTTCTTCTTCACTAATGTCCCTTCTGCTTTTCTGCAACTATATTTTGGAAGTGGAAGATATTCTTATCCATTGCTGCCTTTTCTTTGTACAGCCGGACTTGAAAGTAAGGGAGAAGATACTGATTTTAATTGATACATGGCAAGAAGCTTTTGGGGGCCCAACTGGAGTTTTTCCTCAATACCATGCAGCTTACAATGAATTAAAGGTTAGCACTTGTGCATCTAGACATTACTTTCTAAAATTAATTTATACTTCTCAAATCTTTTAAGTGACATGCATGAACATTTCTATTGCTGTGCATTGTACGCTGATAAATGTTAAATGTTTTCAGAATTTTTTTCTCCATCTTTGCAATATACTACATCCTCCGGTTCCAAATATAAGCGAAAAATAACTAATTTTAAACATATTAAGAATAATGGTTGGAAGTAGTTATTTGCATTAATGTTATCAAATATTTTATTTAGTTTCCTAAAAAACACCACTTAATATCATTTATTGCACAAAGAATAAGTTGTCTTGGATATATATATATATATATATATATATATATATATATATATATATATATATATATATAAAAGAAGGACATATATGGTAGATTAACATTTAATGACACTGGAAGAATATAATTTTGTTTATATTATGGGACCAAAAAATTCCACTAAAATTTGCTTATATTTGGAACTAGAGGTAGTATTGTTTAGTTGCATTAATCCAGGCCCAGATTAGCTTGCAGTCATCAATTTTGTCCTGGTATTTTTAATTAGTGGGATACATTGTTACACAAGTGGCATTTGTTTTCTTGCACTATTGACTCTGCTAACCAATCACGTAAATCCCCCCACCCTCTTGAACACATGCACAGAAATTATTAATAATACATCAAACTTACTGTTCTAAACTAATATCAATAAGTTCTTTATTTTTGGCCCAGAGCTAAAACATCAATATTTTATTTCCCTAATGTATTATTTTTATAATTAACAGTCTGCTGGAGTTGAATTTCCACCACGAGATGAGAATAGCGTGCCATTCTTCACTCCTCCTCAAACTCAGCCAATTGTTCATTCTACTTCAGAATATGATGATGCTACCATTCAGGCTACTCTTCAGACTGATGCATCTGGCCTCAGGTGCTCTTTGAACTTCATTATTTTCTAATCCTTATATTTGTTGTGTGGGGCTAACAGGGTTTTTTTATACTTCACATTGTCTAAGAATTTCACAGGGTTTTTATCTTGATATGAATCTTGTGAATTGTTGGTTTTCTAATTTTCAATTTACACATTTTTGCTTAAGTTTCTTGCTTGCTAATTGTAATTTCTGTAACTTGGATGTATATTTTAAGGTAGTTCACCATTGGTCAGAAATCTGCTCAGTTCCTATTGGCTATTGCAATGAACTTCAAACTTGGAAAAATTATAGAAAATGACAAGTTTATTGGTTATTTTCAAATTTGTTCATAGCCACCCTATGTTACACACTCTGTTAGAAGTCCCACATTACTCAATAAAACAACCTAAAGTGTTTATAAGTGGTGAGAACACTTCTCTAATGCCTTAAAGTATCAGGACTAAATGACTCTCAACTCAACTATCACAGTCTCACACTTCTTGGATCTGGGTTGGGCCTGTGCAGATAAATTTTTAACACACTCACACTGTTAATAATGATGCTGTGTGACCAGCAGTTATGTTGTCAATTATTGCTACACTGAATCATGGTGAAAGTTCAAATTTCATTTACCTTGTTTATCCCTCATGTAAATTGTTTCATTACAACCTTTTTTTCATGTGACCATCACTTCCTTTGTTACCTCTAGTAACTCCTCCATAATGTCATGTATAATTCTATTTTAATGATCACAAATTGCTTATTATAATTTGTAATGTATGGCTTAGTGGTTGCTTGTTAACCTGCATATCTGCTGCAAATTCAAAATGAATCATGCCTAAGAATTTTATCAAATATTCTTCAAAGTTATATGTCACTACTCAAATTTCTTATTTCTGATTTTAAGTTTTCCTACCCAATTAAATCTGGAGCATAGTTATGGTCTAGAAATTTGAATGAAAATTCTCATAATTCAATATGTGCATACTTTTGGCATATATTTGATTGAATATGGTACTGTCAAATTGTCAATGTGTCATTTCCTCTATAATTGTGTGATTTTGCCTTTGTACACTTCTGGCTATAATCATAGAATAGAATGCTATCTTAGAGCAAAGCTTGATTTAATCAATGCAAAATAAGATCTAGGCTTAAATATTTTTTGTCCTTGTAAAAATAGTTAATTTTGGTTTTAGTCCTCTGAAGGTGTTTTTTTTGGTTAGTTTTATTCATATGTTTTGATTTTTGAAAATGGTTCCTAATTTCCTATTATAACGTAATGATGACATGAAATGCATTAAGATTTGGAACATGCTACTTCAACAACCATGTTGAGTTGCATGTCCGTATACTTGACACGTCATTAATATTTAATATGTGGTTATAGGGACTGTTTTTAAAAATATTTCTTTGTAAAGGTGTTTAGGGTGAATCGGAGTTCAATTTGGAATGTGAATTGAAGTCCTCTTTGGGCTCTTAAATTGCTAGATTTATAGTGCTTAGGGGTTTCAAGTAGAAACAGAATTTAAAGTAGAAAACAAAAATGGAACAGGAAAGATGTACATGATGGATGGATAACTCAATAGTATAGAAAATATGATAGCAACACAAAACAAAAATGTTTTACAAATCACATCCGGGACAGTCTATAATCATCAAGTTACAATGATTAAGTAAACTGTAATGTGAGGAAATGACTTAAACAATACATCAAAATTTGAAATATAAAGAAGCATACATACATATGCAGTAAAATTGCAGCAAATGGGTCCAAACAGAACCAAAATGCAGTAAAATAAAAGATGCAGAAAATTATAGTTGAGGGACGAACTGTTGCTCTTAGATCGTTCCGACTGCTAGTAGTCGTGACAGTGGACGTGTTAAGTGTTTCTCTTGATGCCATAGCTTTCTGAATTCGTTCTCCCCCTACTTCTGTGTCCAATATTTGTTTTGATGTCTTATTGCACAACTGTAACTTGAAATGAGTTACCTCCATCTCTCGTATTCTGTGTCCAATATTTGTTTTGATGTCTTATTGCACAACTGTAACTTGAAATGAGTTACCTCCATCTCTCCCACTACGAGAGGTTACCATGTGCTCTAACCACACAATGCCACATATCCCCTATGTTGCAGTCTTCCAATGGGGGTGATGATTATGTGATTAATTTTGAGAATTTGTTAGGCATTATGTATGCAGTTGTGTGTATATAACATGTTATACTTATATCTGTATCATAAAATTCTAAATAAGGGTACTCCCGCTTTATGCTATCCTAATATAGCGTTTTAGGGGTCGGTCACGCTATTCGAGATTGACAACTATGTTTCTTGGAACTAGAAATATTTTATAAGATCTAACCACTAGAAGGTCATCTTGGTTCTTAAGGGTGATTTTTTTTTTTAATTCTTATTCATGGGTTGGGGTGCACCCCTTACAATGACCTCGTGCATTTAGGAGCATTGATTCCCCTAGGTGTTGGCCCAAGGTTTTTAAGATATGCTAGCGTTATTATTATTCTTTGTAATTCTCTTTCTCTTGAGAAATCATTTTTTAATGAAAAAAATTGGTAAGTGTTTGATTTATCCTTCTCTAACTTGATTTGCTTATAATCAGTTTACCTGAGATTCAAAATGCTCAAGGACTAGCTGATGTATTGATGGAAATGCTTGGTGCCTTGAATCCTAAAGATCCTGAGGTATTATTGTTGTTGTTGTTGTTGTTATTATTATTATTATTTCTTGTCCCTTCTCTGCTAGATTCATTTTGGAATGTCTGTTCAGTTTTTCTTGTTTGAGTAATACATGTTTGAGCTTTGAAATGGATATATTTGTATCCATCTTTTCCTATTCTACTAGTTTGTGATCTCGAGAATTCCAGATCTGGAATTCATCCAATTTAGCTAATTGAAGTAAGCAAGTTGTTGTGAAAATTAGTAAGATTCTGATCAAGAGTTTAAAAAGTATGGTTTATTTTTAATTGTACCTGGCGCTGCAATGTGTCTGTTTTAGGCTAGACTCTACATTTTTGTATTGACTCCAAGGTTTTCTAGTTATTCTTTCTTCTTTCTATTCAATCTTTGGTCAGCACAGATATCTTATCAGTCTAGTATACATTTATAAATTTTTAGCAGGCCCAATATCAAGTTAATTATCATCTAGTCATTGTGTAAGATCAAGCATACATTTACTTGGGATACAAGAATGAAAAAACTGTCTGTGTACATTCATAGCTTTGAATAGATTCCTGGTTGATAACCCCTCCCCCTTTTCTAATTTGAACTTAGTTTGTTAACTCCTGTTTAGCCCTGATTTCTGAATAAACATTGTAAATAGCTGAGGTTCGAGAACTTGATTGGATCTATGAAAATATTCCTTAAATTTGAAAACATAAGAAATAGTTCATTGCAAAACTGTTGTGGCAAGTTGTCAATATGCGTTAGTTTCTTACTATGGACAAAATGTCAGGGTGTGAAGGAGGAAGTGATTGTTGACCTTGTTGACCAATGCCGTTCATACCAAAAGCGTGTCATGCTTCTTGTGAACAATACTGCGTAAGTTTATTTTTCATTTATTGACCAAGTCTCTGGATTTTCAAAGCATGACTGTAACGGGTTATTTCCCTTGCTTCACTTTAGGGATGAGGAGCTTTTAGGTCAGGGATTAGCCCTGAATGACAGCCTTCAGCAAGTACTCCGTCGACATGATGATATTGTGAAAGGAACTGCTGATTCAGGTCCTAGAGAGGCAGAAACTCCAGTGCTGCCACTCGTAAATGTAAACCATGAAGATGATGAATCAGAAGATGATTTTGCTCAACTAGCCCCTAGGTGACCCTACATTCTTGTTGTTACATTAAATCTTGTTGATCGTTACTTCATCTTTCTTAGTGCACAAAATTATATCTGGGCCAGGGAAGGGGTGTCAAAGGCTTGACATATCTTCATTTGATAATGGATATCCTTTATAGTTGATGATACATTCTCATTATTCTTCGGGAACCATGAAATAGATCTCTATTACCTGTCTTTTTCTCCTTTTCAGTTTCATAAATGTAATGGACATTTAAATTCCATGATTCAGGTCATCACGTGATACTCATGCACAGAATCGGAAACCAGCCTATGACAAGGTAGAACCAGGGAGGACAAACCTACTTATTCCCCCACCACCAGCATCTAGGAAGCCAGTCTACTCTGGTACAGGCATGGTGGACTATCTTAGTGGTGATGCATACAAGGGAGAAGGATCCTCTGAAAACTCAGAATCCACTTCATTTTCAGCTCCCCTTCATTTGAGCCCCAACCCTACCTCATCAACTATTCCATCACTGTCTTCATCTCGTCCTCATGCTGTGAGTACCTCATCACCAATCTTTAGTGGACAGCCTGTGTATGATGAACAGCCATCTTCCATGGACAAATCCTCTGAGCATCTGCCACCAGCACCCTGGGACACACAATCTACTGGCATCATTCCACCCCCACCTTCAAAGTATAATCAAAGACAACAGTTTTTTGAGCAACAAGGTGCATCTCATTCAAGCAGTGGATCCAGTTCTTCTTATGACAGCTTGGCGGGACAAACTCAAAATCTTTCCCTGAATTCATCCACCCCAACCAAACAGCAGAAGCCAGAAGATGCCCTTTTCAAAGATCTAGTTGATTTTGCAAAATCCAAAACCTCATCATCTCCCAAACCCAATAGGTCATATTGATATATCGTGTTTATTTAGCCTATGCTGGTACAGCTTATGAATGTTGTTTTTCAGGTTTTGCTTCAGATCACCGTGACAACCATTTTGTGGGTGTTTAGGAATCTTCACATATGGATTGACCATGCGTGCACTTACATATATTGCGTATATTCATGTATATGGTTCATATTGAATTTGTGGGCTTCTGTTTTCAATAAATATCAGATTCTTTTAAGCGTAAGAGTTTCTTCAAATTCGCTGGTTTGCAAAAGTTGAAGTGGGTGGTTATTCGATGTGCAATTTTAAGCTGTTGCACAGCTCCGTGGTCCAGCTGCTCAGACCCTTCTTGTTGATCGACAATTAGAAGGAATGTTCAAACCCATAAGATAGTAAGGTACTGCCTTGATAGTTAGTAACCTATGATTGTCAAACCAGGATGAAGCTTTTAAAATACTGCCTTCCTTACCCAGAATATTTAGAGAAGTTGCACATAAACTTACTTCATGGATGAATTAATTATTGAGGAAGCCAACATATTCATATTTTGCTAAAATGTTTATTTTTAGTGTGTAGCTGAAGTTTAATTATTGTGTCTGGTACCTTTCCTTGGCTCATCGTCAATTTTATAACTAACGACCCATACCTTTTTTACGAATATAATACAATGTTGCCTTTTGGGAGTGGAGGAACCTTCGCGCACACATGCATAATGGAGTAGTACAACTATCTCGTCCGTTTTCGTACTTATGACTCGTAAAATAGATGAATTTGAATTTTAAAAAAGGATCTTAAATTAGAAGTATACATTTTTTAGTTTGACCCAAAAAAGTTTATACTCGATTGGGTATTTTTATACTGTAATATTTTTTAAATTTTTATTTTACTAATAGGAAAAAATTTAAACATTTTTTAGTTGAATTAAATTTTATAATTGATTTAGAGCATGTAAGAAGTTTGATATATTTTTTATAATTTTTTACCCAAGAAAAAAGGTGAGGCATGTCAAAAAGTCGTATAAGTCTAAAAAACCTACCCAAGTGGGTAGCTTGCTAAGCTGATGTGAGTCAAGTCTAAAATATAAGCTTGAATTTAAATTGGTCTTACCCAGAAAAGTCTGAGTCTGATGCGGGTCATGTCGGTTTGGGTAGCTTTTTCGATAGTTCTAATTTTATTTTTATTTAAAACTTTAACTAGTCTTCATTGAATAAATTCTTTTGATGAATATTAAATGAAAATGTTTTGTTTCTTAATATTTTATTATTGGCAACTAATTTTATGCAACCTAAAAATGTATAGATTAAAACTAACAAAAATAATTTACTGGGATTAATTTTGAAATATTTATAGGACCTAACATTTTTATAAGCTATTTTATCTATCATTAAATATCCTATATTTTTTATACTAACTATAAATATGTTTTTTTTTGAGACAATTTTGTTTGAAGTAGTTAAATATTTCCACTTCTTGTAAAAATGTGTTTAAATTGAACATGCATTATTAGCTAAGGATCAAACGTTTTTCCTACCACCTCAACATGCATTACTAGCTATATGTGTTACCATTTGCGTGAGAATCATAAAATATACGTAGCAATTTTATAAGCCAGTTTTTCTATTATAAAATATGTTCATGCAGGCTTGTATATTATGTTACACATTACACTGTTATTTAATTAGGCATTATACACTACATTTACCTGCTAAAAGTTAGATTTTTTAAAAGAGAAAGGTATAGAATGGTACCGCTAATGTAATTCGAAATAGACGAAAATAAACAATAATTTTATTTGGTAAGAAATATCATGTTACATGAGAAACTTATACGTACGATACTGTAATGTATAAAGAGATCCATCATGGTTACTATGGATTACGTTGCATGCAGTGTTGTTGTTTTTGAAAGTTCATAGAGAAAGAGAATGAGTTGGCAAAGTAACTTCAGCTGAGAAGGTAACGAATGATGCGGTGGGCGAAGGTGCGCTTTATCTTTCGAAACATGGCAATCAACATTTTCCTTTTGATGCTTCCTCTACTTCGAGGGAGTGACCGTTTCCTACAGCTCTTTGCTGCTGACCCACTTCCACTTCCACTCCCATGCATTTCCATTGCATTGCAACACAAGTATTAATTAACTCATGTCTGCATTTATATTAATACCAATATCTGCTGTTTAAACTATAAAGTTAGAGTAGGAACTTTCGTGGGTTCGTGCCATCCCTTACAATTTGTTATTCAATCTTGTAAACAGCCCATCATAGCTACCTTCATGCAACGGCAACTATTTTCCGTACTATCTTAATTTATTGGTATCGTTAGAGTTTTATCCATGCATAAAATGTATATCATACGTTTAGTTTGGGTGACTCTATGACCTCAAATTGAGATTGGTTTAACCGAAAACGATTTTTTTTTAACTTAACGGAAATTTAATTTTATCAAATAGTATATAGAATTTAGATTTATCATTACTTTTTTTATTTCCACAATTAATTACTAAATAGGTACGTAAACTAGTTCCCATTTATGTCTTGGACTCTTGTTTATATCGTCAAATTCAAAAAGTTAGAATGACATGAAAATAACATTGATAAGAAAATAATTGTTGTAAGTTTATAAATGTTATTATGGGTATTATTGTTGTTATTGTTGTTGTTGTTATTATTATTATTATTATATTATTGCTGTTCTTAATATTATTATTATTATTATAATTTTGAAAGTATGTTTTGGTCATACCGGTTGTAAGCTAATCTTGAAGAAAGCATGAGTAATGAAAGATTTGTTGACTTGTTAGCGAAAATGGAAGACATTTCACCGGCGCAAGTTAGATGTATGTTTTTTATGGATTTAGAGGAAGTATACATGTTTTACAATCAGTATGGGAAAACAAATGGGTTTAGTGTAAGGAAAAACAAGAGACGAAAAAATAAAAATGGAGAATTAATATGGCCGTAGTTTACGTGTTCAAGTGAAGGGGTTAGGCAGTTAAGACTGACCAATTTGGGTAACAGACAAGGACATAAGACTAGATTTGGTTGTTTGGCACAAATGCAGATACAATTTGATTCAGAGTGTGGAGATTGGTTGGTGACTATTTTCTACGATGACCATACCCATTGTTTGGTGAGGACCATTACAGTAGGTTGTTAAGATCCCACCGTAAATGTTAGATGACGACGTGACTCAAATGGAAATTATACGGAGCAGCGGGACAACGAAAATGTACAACACATTTACAACACAGTCCGAAAGGTATGATCTAGTTGGGTTTAGACGGAAAGACATGTATAATGAGATACAAAAATCATGACGATTGGAGGAATCAGAAGTGGCCGAGGCAGAGAAATTTTTGGTTGCGTTGCATGAGGTTGATTCGTATTTGTTTTGGAGTCATAGGATTAGTGACGATGGAAGATTGTTACATTTGTTTTGGTGTGACGAAACTAGTCAGAAAGACTACTAGATTTTTGGTGATGTATTAGCGTTTGATGTGACGTACAAAAGAAGCAAACATAAGTGTTCGATTGTGATCTTGAGTGGTTTGAATCATCACAAGCAAACATGTGTTTTTAGTTGTGCTTTGGTATCAGACGAGAGGATCCTGACATATGTCTGGTTGTGATGGGGATCAATCAATGAAGCAAGCAACCAGTCGAGTGTTTTCAAATGCTTATCATAGGCTATGTGGTTGGCATCTGATAAGGAATGTTACAACTAGGTTTCATAACCCCGAGTTCACTAAGTTGTTTACTCAATGCATGCTTAGTGATTGCACCGTTGCCCAGTTTGAGGAGAAGTGGAATACTGCTTTAGTGGACTGTGACTTGGTTCATGATGTGTATACGTAAGAGTTGTATATGAAGAAAAAATATTGGGCAATTGCGTATCTAAAGGGGATTTTTTTACAGGCATGCGAATAACTTCTCGGTGCAAAGGGTTGCATGCCCAAATGGGACGATATGTTAATGGAAGGAATAACCTGAAGGAATTTTTGTTCAACTTCTACAGGTGTGTGAAACACATGTGTAACAACGAGGTAGAGGAAGATTTCAAGTCGATGTATGTGTAACCAGTCATGGTGACCGATGCTATGATGTTGGAAAGTTTTGTTGGGAGTCTATATATAAGAAAAATGTTTGGTGACTTTCGTTTGTTGTTGAAAAAGTTAGGAGGGTATCAAGTTGTTGACATTTTGCGAGGCATATCTCAGACAAGCTACAAGGTTATGTTCACATCGAATGACCATGTTGACAGAATAGTCTCACACTGGGAAAGTTATGACGAGATCTGATGCTCATGCATGAGGATGGAATCGTTGGGTTTACCGTGTGTGCATATTCTTACCGTATTAAAGTATTTAGATGCTGAGCACCTACCTTCATGTTTGGTTTACCGAAGATGGACGAAGAATGCACAAACAGCAGTCACCATCCCGATGGTTATGCTTTGGCATCTAATGACCTACAGTCAAAATTTAAAATTTAGTTTGGTTGTTAAATTTTGCGGCACATGATGTTTGTCGTCTTGCCAGTGTTTCTTACGAAGAGTTTACAGACATGAGGAACAGGCTTGTTGTTAAGAAGAAATGGTTATTGGCTAAATATGGCCACATTGTTAGAGCTGGGACCCACATTGGGACCTGTTCCCCCCTCAATACGAGAGGTGGTCCCCATCTATCCCTCATATCTCTCTCTAATATCAAATAATAGATTAGTTTATATCTTAAGCTAATAGGCCGAAGCCCACTTGATAACTTTTGTATAAAAGCACGTGTTATTCACATTGTAACTTAAGTGACACATTATAGAGATTAATAGACCTAATTCCTAGGAGGATTTTCCTAGGGTTTTGTGCTTACTACTCTTTGTGTGAATAGGAACTCTAATGAATCCATTAACAGCAACTGTGTAAGCACAAACGAAGTTTAGATTAGCCAACGACGTGTTATGAGGTGTTCTATTTATAAGTAGCGTGGACATGCAATGAGGAAATGCCCTTATGTGACGTATGTGAACATGCTCAATTCTGGCGAAGGACCATCTTGTGCACACGATGTCAGCTACTGAATAGGTTCTCATTTATCACTAAGGTTTTTTTAAAACTATGCTAATTAGTGTGTTGAACTGTTTCTGTTGAATAATTATAATTGCACTTGTCAATGTAAGTATTTCTACAACTATTAATATTATTGTTAATAATAAATTTCAGTTGTAATTAATAAAATAAAATTATAGCCCAAAAAATTTAACGCCCATATTCAAATTCATAATATTAATTATAATGGAGCAACAAGAGACATACAAGACACTTCTCCAGCCTACGAGGTCTTACAAATGGAAAATAAAATTACAAAACCAACATGAAAACAACACTTAACGAAGTCACAAATTCTTGGGATTGAACAAATCAACAATCAGGTAGATCTACTCCAGACCATTTGAATGACATTCTCAATATACTCCTTGACATCATTACTAGAGCTCAAGACACCTTGGATTGCAGTTTTCTATCGCACTAGTGGTTCATTCAACTGCTTTACACAAGAAATTGGACAAAGTTACAAAATACTTATTTAAGTGATTTAACATAATATTGAGTTTATAATAAAATACTTACCACCCCAATCATATTCTTCTGAAAGTGGTCTCCCATGTTGAGCCAATCAAGGACCCAAACAACAAAGCTTGTGCTTGACCCCAGGTTGGGTATTCATCTTGGCTCAGCAATATTCCAATTTTCAAAGCCTGTACCACTTTCAATCATACCGGGAATAAAGTAATCAAAAACGAGGATTTGACTCAACATACAAGCTTACACAAACAATTAACCAAGCCATTAACAAAGTTAAATGACTCCATCCATGATTTACAAAATTTACTTATGTCTTATATTGTTCTGACATTTTTTAGTCTCAAGGGTTCCTTATCATTACAGGGAAACGTGTATAATTTTTGGACTTCATGGTCCTTTATATTAACAACCGTGAGATACCAGTGATTATCCTCTTTAATGGGAACATAGATTTATATCGTGAAAAAATGGTTTCAATGTATGTGTTATGATTATTTGGGTAGTAAACTGTGTACTTAGTTAGACACAATTCCATACCCATGTAAGATAGACACTCCCAGACATCCAATCCAAAACATAGTCAGTGATAAGGTCACCGATAGGGTGTCCTCCCAAAACATTCTCCTGTTATGTTTACTCATTTGATAAAAACGTTCATGCAAGTATACTTAAATACAAAATAAACAAAAATAAATGATTGTCCTCACAACAAACGAAGGTGGCAGACACCACATTGTAATCTTGTTGATGGTTCGGTTGACATATGCATGGTTTAGGGACACCATTTGGAAAATCTACAAAATATAGTTATACGTAACAAAGGATTCACTACACATTCTAATTTTTACTCTGATGCTTACCTTTTCAGAGACAATATTACCAGGGACTAGACAATGAAAGTCTCCACGATGCAACAAAAAGTTGTTGGTTAAGAAAATCACATCACTAAAACATTTTAACCATTACATAACTTGGACGTTTGGGATATAATAATCAAAACTACTTACCCACTGTCCAAAGTGGCTCCAAAAATATAGTATGCAGTCATGTTCATCTTTGCTTACACCATAATCAGAAGTGATTTTGAACTTACTTTTCAGATGCTACATTCGGTTGTGGAAAGGTTATTAGAAATAAAAACCAAATGTGCAACAAGAAAAAATAAGGATGCCTTAAATACAAAAATAATAACCTTAGGAAGGACAAAACTGACAGCCCTTTTGGTCAAGGATAATGTGGGCTTTGGATCAGATGGAGGCAGACTCAGGAACACTAGTGAGTAAGTTTGACTTAATATTTTTTGAAGCCCTGTTGGGCTTAACCTTGGCCGAGACAATGAAGGGATCAAAGGAGAGCATATTTCATTTGAAGTTTGTGTGTTATTCGAGTATAGTTCAGACATTGTAGTCCTTTTCCCCAAACTTGTAGTATGAGTAACTCCCTTATGACACATAATAAGAAAAAAAACCAGGTATGGTATTAAAACAAAATATTCATAAAACCACAACATCATACACCAAAACATGTTTTTTAAGTTATTTTACCTGCAAGGTGGTTGATATGTAACACCCTGTTGCAGTTAAGGGATGTTTCCCTTTCAATAGAGACCTTTCAACCTCATACCTGTCCAACACCACCACCCCATGGGGTGATGTATCAACCAAGTAACTATCTATGTTGGAGTTGTCAACATCAACAACTTTCAACTTACCCTTTTCTTTCAACCGGGTATCTTGATCATCCCACCTTTAGGGGTGGTTGTTAGTTAGAGTGGTTAAAAGTGTTTGGGACAGGCTGGTTCCCAAACAAGAATGGTAGCATAGCTACAAACATACGCATATTATCCAACTCTGTTTTCAACCAGTGTATTTGCATTTTTGATTGTGCTTGGCGGTCAGCCAGCTGTTTCATATATGTTAACATTTGATCTACTAACGTTGGTGGCAAACCTTGGCCACTGTTTGAACTCATTCTAGGATTAACATTACCCAAATCGTCCATCTCGTAAGTTTTTGTATTTCTAACTAGCCGTGTGAGTTTCATTCCACAAATGGTTGCCTTTTTATCATGCTCAGATTACCAATATTGGTTGGTTGTAATTAATGCCTATATTAATTGCAAACACTAACAAATGATTACTAATACCGCGTAAATATATACAAAATCTTTCACAATCATACTTAATAACTTAAAATTTCCCCACATCACTATTGGTAGCCAGAGAATGTCTAATCATAAACAGTAACATTAAATAACTGGTGTAGTTATATCATTTTGAAGAATATGAAATATTAGATGGCCCACCAAAACGTACTTCCCCTAAACGAAGATTTTTAAATTACCAGCAAATTTAAACTAACACCTTTATTGTAAAATTACCAATTTTGTAACGCTGTCATAATAAACGAGAATTCTCCTCAAACTATCGTCATTGTTTCTACTAATTGTTCACCTTTATTAAATCTTTTATTTTAATTTATTTATTTTAATTAACTTATTTTAAATCGCTTATTTTAGTGTCCGTTACTTTTAATGCTCATTTGATCTTAGCAGAAAAAATACATTTAATGCCAACTGCTAATAGAGACCTTACTTTCAAGGTTGACATGCTTATTCCTACTAAACACAAAAAAATACGATTAATGGCAAACTTAATAATACTGACATAAAAAATTAATAATATTTATAAAATTGACATAAAAAAAACTGATTTTTTTTCACACAGACAAAAAGGCTTCCCATCTTTACCAGAATCGCCTGAACCACTTATCTTTCCGAGCAGAAGACAGCTCCAAAATAGAAAGGAAATTTTAAGGCATCATACTTCTCTCTTTCAGGAGGAAAACATATTTTAACAAGGATAGAGTTAGTTATAGGGGTTAATTAAAGTTATTAGTAGATAAAGTTACCCCACAATAGCTTCAATATGATGTTCTGGTGTAGTGTTGGAAGGAAGATCAAATAGACAACAAATGTAAGTACCATCGCCATACATGCAACCCGTTGCTACCACTGCCATACTAAAGATGTGAGCAACTACAGAAGAAAAGAGTAAATTTTGTATAATGGTTTAGTATCTAATCAGGCTATAAAACTCATAAAATGATACCAATAAAAATTTAAATTACTTGCACAATTAGTTCAACATTTAAAAATTATGATTTTCATAATTTATAAACTTCAATAGTAGCTTTGGCTAAAATAAGCCTGGATTCCACCAGCTAATCAATATTAGAGTGGTTGCAGCATAGATCTATGGTTACACTTGCAGTTTCTTTTAAATGATGGCTTGTAACAGCAAATGAGAACATACATAATATGTACATCAACTTCTAATCCAAGATTTTCTCATTAACTCAAAGTTTATTCTGTACAATTAACAAACATATTTTCAAGATCGACATTAATGGTCAACTAGGATATTGAAGTAAAAATTCATGTAACGCCCCGGCCGCTATTCAGGAATGAACGACTCTCCCTACAGACCAACACGAGACCTTTGTAGTGTGTTTTTGTCCTTACTCACACACTTCCCGAGAACTTCCCAGAAGGTCACCCATCCCAGAATTACTCCAAGTTAAGCACGCTTAACCTTGGAGTCCTTAAGTGATGGGCCACCGAGAAGGCTAATGTATTTGTTGGTATAGGTTGTACAAATTTATTTCTTTAAGCTATCCTCGACTGTATAGTCCTATACCTATACAGTCTTTGGATCCCTCTCATTCTGGTATGTATTCGGTTCGTTCATGTGTCCCTCCCACTAGAAGCCTGCCAAGAGCCGCTCCTTGTCCGTGCCTATGCACCAGTGATCACTTCCCGCCCTCAACAGTGCCTAGATGTCATATTCCCCGCTGGAAGCCTGTCAGGAGCCGCTCCTTGTCCGTGCCCATGCACCGGCGATCACTCCTCGCCCTCAACAGCGTCAGAATGTCACACAACAAGTATTCAACTTACAGGGATCCCTAGAGCCCATGATTTAGCAGTAGCAATGACCCCCTTAGAAAGACCCTTCATCCCACGATCATCCTCACCAAAACCTCCAAGGAAGTAAGCACTTAAAAACCACTCTGCACATCAGTGAAACAAATCCGATTGTCAAATTTCAAAGTTCACATACCCTCTCTTCAAGACATAAATTTTACAATCAAGAAAACCAAGCATACCAGCTATAAATGGATCAACAGTACGCAGAATGTCAATACAACAAATAGACAGTCCATGACTGTATCTTCCAATTGTTGCAAATAAAAGCAAGGCCTGTAACATCCCATAAATTTGAGTAAAATAAATTAATTGGAGTAAATAAATATAAAAATTATAGAAAATAATTATTTGATGCCCTGTACATGTAGAAAATTAATTATGGACCCTTTGAGTTAATACGACGAATACGACGATTACTGTCATCGTTTAATTGACGAACGACGTACGAGAAAAATACAGAGACAGGCCCAACGGGCCAGGAAACATTAGATAAATATTGGGAATGAATGTTTATGTCCCAAAGATAAGCTAAAATTAATTTGAGCGTTCTCGTACTTTATTGTGAATTATTTAGGATTTATCGGCGTCGTTTAACATCGGAAAACGACCGATTTGGGCAACGGGTCTCAAAAATTCACTGACCCAAAAATAATTATTGAGTATTAGAAGACACTCAAATAAATATTTTAAACCTAAAAATGAACCCGGAAGAATTTATAAATGATTAATTAGACTACAATGGGCCCCGGGCGACCAAAACGCTTCGTTTTTTAGCCAAAACGCGATGAATTTTCACCAATCAATTGGGCTGGCGATGTACACTTTCAGGGGTTGTTTCCCATCAGCAACTGGGCCCAAAATGAAGAATTTGCCAAAAAAATAGGCCTTGGAGCCAAAAATTTTAAGTGAGGGGTATATGGGTAATTGCACACTTAGGACAAAAGACTTTCCCTCTTCTCCTCCATGTTATTTTCGTTGGGCAGCAGCAGCCCCCTGCAAAATCTGAAAATCATCCTCCATTTTTCTCCTCTCCATTCACTTGAGGTGCTAGCTCCTTTCATTCCTTCTTGAAATCTTCTTTGAAGAAAAGACTAGGTAAGCATCAAGGACCCCTAAAGCTCCATTTTTCCTTTCTTCCTTCCTCTTCTCTTCATGATTTCTTCTTCTTCTCTACCTCATGCTAAAACCAAAAATCCTCTTGGTTGTTGTGACGTCCTTAGTAATTTTCCGAATAAATTTTTCACGTTTTAAAAAATCATTTTTGAAATTTGTAATAAGTCATGTAAAAGTTGATAAACGCGGATTATTATCATACTAGTCGCAAATAATTAAAGTCATGAAATATTTATATAGCGGAAACGATTTAGAAAAATACAGTACATGAAACATTATATTATTACAACCCATCAAATTAAAATAAAGTCAAATTCCAAGCAATAATTCATGTAAACTCCATTCATGGCATCACTCTTCATTCTGTGTAGCATTCACTGTAAAAATTAATGTAAGAGTGAGACATAATATAGAATAAATATAAAATAAATAAAATTGCACAAACACAACCAACAAGGCATAATGATATGATGAATATGCCAAACAAGTTCAATTATAATTAATAAATCTTAAATTAGTTAAATGATGTCATGCTAGATCCATTAGGTTTGGTGGGAATACTACAGTAAAAAGTCTCATAGAGACACCAGTAGGAATTAGCATAACCATGAATCCCTACACCTTCATGGCTCCTGCGAAAATAAGTGCACAAGTAGAAATTAACATAAACATGAATCCCTACACTTTCATGGCTCCTGCAGTACCGAAGTACACAAGTAGGACTTAGCATAACCATGAATCTTTACACTCCATGGCTCCTGCAAAAATAGGGCTTAAACTCATCATAGAGTAACCCCCCACCAGGGTAGGCAATCATGGAACCCCTAAATTCCATGGTGCGTCCAAATGCTTATGATGCATGAATGCCTTTAATTTTTTTTACCATTTAACATACCATGATATCAACATTTCCAAAACCTCTTAGAAAAAAAAAACCACAAGTCCTCAAAGGGACACATCATATATAATAATTTTTAAAATCATGGATTTACTGTTTCAACCACATGTATCAATAACCGCAAGGCATTCATATATATATATATATATATATATATATATATATATATATATTAATTTAGTCATTCATAATTATTCACCACCAAAATACACAAACTGTATAATACTCATTAGACACTCATCAACATCCATAATACTTCATAATCTCTCAAGAATTCAATAATAAATTGTTACCCATAGAGAAAATATTATTTTCATCCATAATAACCATTGTAAGTAAATTTCAGCATTTCCAACAGCGACATACATTAGTAAAACAGCCATAACATGAGCAAATCAAATCCTTTTTATGTGATTCCACTTTATATAGCTCAATAATATAATTATCTACAACTTTAATGAAGACCATAAATTCAAATTCTAAACAGAAACACCTCTTATTCACAGAATACATAACTGCCTCAAAGAGAATTTTTAAAACATACACAGGTTAGTATTTTCAACGTTTCTGGAGCTACAAAAACAATTTTGGCATGGGACCAGTTCTGAATTACTCCTAATACAAATATATACAACTTTCATGAAGACACTGATCACCAATTCTCACCACAAAATTCCTAGTTTTAAAAATAAGATTCATATTTCATTGTTAACAAATTTTCAGCATGAACATACTTCTGTATTTTGGGCATATCTAGAGCTACAAACATTCTTTTAACTTGAAACCACTTTATATAGAACCACAACATAAATATCTACAACTTTCGTGAAGACATCGAAGGCTGATTATGCATGTATAATTCCCAGAATATTAATATATACACAAAACATTGAATAAATATTTCACTCAGACATGTTGTAGTATTTTGGCTATAACTTTTGCTATACATATCCAAATCAGTTGATTCGGGTCTTAAAATTCACATAACAAAAAGATCTACAACTTTGATGAAGACACTGATCACTAATTCTCAACAAATAATTCCCAGTTTTAAAAATAAAATTCATATTTCATGTTAACAGATTTCCAGCTTGAACATACTTCATTATTTTAGGCATAACTCAAGCTACAAAAATCCTTTTGACTTGAAACTACTTTCTATAGATCTATAACATAAATATCTACAACTTTTGTGAAGACATCAGAGGCTAATTATGCATGTATAAGTCCCAGAATATTAATATATACACAAAACATAAGATAAGTATTTCAATCGGACATGCTGTAGTATTTTGGCTATAACTCATGCTATACATATCCAATTCAGTTGATTCAAGTATCAGAATTCATATAACAAAAATATCTATAACTTTTATGAAGAAGTCAGAATCAAATTCATATGTTTTCAGCTCCAAAATTGAGCAACAAAATACAAAAATAAAACTAGAATCCTAGGACAGCATATAATTCTACCCATTTCATAATTATTCACAACCCTATCCCCTCTTGGTTTGCTGACTGAAAAAAATGGCCTCCTTGCTGTCCTTGCTCCTGTTCGAAGGTGTATTGAGGAAGAAGAGTAAAAGAGAGGAAGATGGTATACTGTCTTTTCTGTTTTCTAAGAGTTTCTGAAGGGATAGTGGTTTGTTTAATAATGCAAAAGCAGTGGGAGACAAGCTCTTTGTGAGTGGATCGTAGTGGGCTGCTAGTGGGTTGATTAGTGGAAATAATAGAGGTTTAATTAATAAGGTGGCTATCTTAATGCCCATTACTGGCAGTCCTACGTACTAGGGGTGAATAATGGGTTTAGTTATATTAAAATAAGCATAAGAGACAAAATTGGAGTCAAAATGTTACTCCTGACACTGAATACCGATTGGAATTCCACTCGGTCAGCCTATAAACCGACTGGAATTCCACCAGCAGCGTGAAAAATAAAAATAAAAACAACGTCCCACTCGGAATCCATAATCCTTCCTCACCCGGATTATTTCCCAATCAAACACCACTCGGTGTATTCCAACCACAACACAATCGGGATTACATTACACTTTCACCACTCGGTATATTATCACCTTATGCACTCGGAGAACACATAGACCTTCCTTTACTTAAAAGGGGTCTTCCACATGCATACATTACTCGGAATATTCCAGGCAAATCCACTCAGCATATGATAACTTATTCATTCAGGTGTTTTACACGTTCATCACTCGGTATACCGACTCCCAGAGTCAAACCTCACTCGGTAACTAACTCCAAGACCGACCAACGCCCATTTGATCTTCACTCGGTATTCATACCTTTTCTCATCTGAGGAATAACTTAACCATTCATTCATCAGAGACAAGCATCACAGTCAAGTCTCACTCGGACACAGCCATTACTTAGTCACTCAGAATACGGGTTACATGATTCACTCGGAATATGTATAATATCTTTCGCTCGAATATCAACACTTAGGAATATAGAAGTATTTCCCACTCGGGTTTCACTCGGTTAATCATTACTTAGCCAAGATCAGACCAACTTCTTCAACTACGTTTCACTCAGAGTCCATCAGGGCCATTACCACTCGGAAAAAGGCCCATACATAGGAGTCTCACTCGGAATTTGGCTTATATACATGAGACTCACTCGGTTATTCATCTCTTGGCATCACAGACTAACCTTCCTTGAATTGCTCTTCACTCGGAACCCTTTAAGGCTTTCACCAGAAAAGAAGCCATATGCATAAGCTCCATTCGGAAACGAATTTTCCTTTGCTCTCCTCTCGGAAATGAAGCATTCGGGAAACTTTTATTCAGAGATGGAAACGCCTAACAAAGTATGACTCAGAATTGAGTCATTGGAAAATACTTGACTCGGAATTGAGTCTTTCTGGGGTATTTGACTCAGAAATGAGTCATTTAAAGGTGTTTCACTCAGAATAAACCCTCTCAGCCATGTTCCACTCAGAAAACACAACCCTCACTCGGAATTCCTCTTTGTCGCTCGAAATTTTCATTCTTCACCTGGAACAGAGTCCCTTTTCACTCAGACAGTCCTTTCTAAGGCATATTATACTCGAAAAAAGAATATTATAACTAAAGGTCTATATAAATTCCATAATTATACTCAAAAATGGAATTTTTGAAGTACTACAAGCCATCCACTAGATGTCTTATTCGTCGATTATTACTTACAGATCTTCAATACCTCATAATTTACAAAATAAGACTATTATTAAAAGTAGGATGTTACAGTTGTTCCCCCTTGGTGTGACGAAATTTTAGGGTCCTTGGAAGCTTTTCTTTGCACATTGGTGGAGCTTATTCAAGCATTTGGTGTTTGGCCCTAACTCTCCCATTTCCTCTTGCTCTCTTGAATTTGGAATCTTGAATTCCATTTGGGTATGTTAAAAACCCTTAATTGGCTTGTGATGATAGCTTAGAGTATGTAAGTTATGATGTTAGTATTGGAAAAAAATTGATAAAAATGTATGTGGAACCCTAAACTTTAGGATAGGTGACCATTGAGAGTCTTTTGTTGTTGTTGTTGTTGAATAATGTTCTAGTGGCTTGAAATTGATGTGAAATAGTCATTAGAATGAATTAATTGTTGTTGAAATAAATGAATTAGTATTGGTTGACATTAGATGCAAGATTGGAAACTAAGGGCTTACTTTAAATTAAGGAAAGAATTTTGTTTAAGACTTGAAATGGCCTATGGATGATTTTAATGTTGTTATAAGGCTTTAGGTAATACTCTAAAATTTATTTGATGTTAGTAGAAAGTATAAATTAGATTGTAGCCTTTGAAAGTTCTCTTGAAGTAGGAAAAGTGGCAAGTGACAAGAATGGGTTCATAAATGTGTTAACCTTGTTAATGGGCTTGAAAACTCTTGTTAGATGTGGACTATTAATTAGAATTAGTGTTAGATAATTATTGGTTGGAAAAGAGTAAAATGTGTCATGAGTTAGGTGAAGGATAATATGAATTGGTGAGGAATGAATATGTTACTAGAATGAATAATTTTGTTAAAGTATATTAGGGCTTAAGAGAAAAATTATGGAATTAAGAAAGTGTTAGTGAGTGTGGTTTAAGAACTAGATTGGCCATTGAGTAAAAGAGGTAGGAAAAAGTATGATGTTGATAGTGAATTGGATGAATAACATAGACCATTAAGGTTGAATGAAGTGATTGTTGGCCTAGAAAATACCATTTGGTTATATTGGGCATAAAAAGGCTACTAGTTGGACTTAGAGAATGTTGTTGTAGGTGATAAGTGACTTATTATGGTTAGGATAATTGTAGTTGGATGAATGAGGAAATTAATGTTTAAAGAAAGTAAGAAATGTGATGTTGGAGTTAGGAAAAAGTGTGAAGATTAGAGTGTTAGTAGGGACTTGACATTGTAAGTGGATTAGAGAACTTAAGTTATGATATAAAAGTTAGAAGGTGACCATGGTTTTGGAGTGTTACTTGAGATTGGTGATAATAGAAGATCATTATGAATAATAGGTGATTTCAAAGACTTATAATAAGACCATTAACAATAATTAGTTGTTCTAAAGGGGTGAAGAGCAAGATCAACTAAAATTCCTATGAAATGGAGAACTTGATAAATGACCCATTGGATTTTGTTCAACTACAAATAATGAGTTTTAAGTCTTTAAAACATGAGAAAAAGTGTGATAAGATAACTTGAATTCCAAACCTCTAAGGTGGTAATAGCATAAACATAACAAAGTTTCACATACATGAATATACTTATGTATCTCTAAAAAGAGGGTTAGTTGTTGACATTGATTTAATGATAGAATGATGTTTGATGTGGTCTTGTACTTATTAAAAATGTAGGCTTTGACCATTCTTGTGACGCGGGACCATCCAACTCCTCCAACCCCACAGAATACTTCTCTTGAGGTAGGAGAGGAGTTTATTTTCTAAATGTATGGCCTTGATATTGATAATGTATGTATGTGTGATGTATAATTGTATATTGGCCTTGGTTACTTCTATTATGGCCATGTGTGGTGAATGTGTAAAGTAGGACTCTTGAATGACATTGATGGTAAATTGATGTTTGTGATGGTGATATACCTTGACGTGTCTTCTTGGTTTATATATGATAATGAAGTGGGGTTATGTGAGGAATTGAAACCATTATGTGCACTTTTGCATTCCATGACATGCATAACATATCTCATGTGCTATAAATAATGATCTTGAATTGATCTTAAGAATAACAACCTTGCGTTGGTTGATTTTATAAACGATTATGCGTGGTCGTAGTGGATATCATGTGACATGTTTTATTGATCTTGCGTTGATCTTGACGAAGAAACCTTGCATTGGTTTTATATATTAAACAACTATGTGTGGTTGTAAGTCACATGGATGAAATATGCACATGAAGAGAAAAGGAAAATTATACAAGTTAGTCTCATTGCATATGCATTAATTGTTGGCTAGCATATGCATTATTTATGAGCACATGACACTTGAATTGAGTAGCCAAAATGATTATGTCTCATGAGTATCTTGAATTGAGAAGAATTATTGGTGTTGTTGGCTATTGTATAAATATGGTGATGACCATTGTTGGTGACATGAGAATGATGTTTAAGGCTTTTGGCATAAGTTGGCATCATAATATATGATGTATGTATTTGATTATCAAATTATGGCCTATGTGTTGTACCAATGAGATTGGATATGTTGAAGGAAAATATGTATGATTGCCTTACTATGCATGACTTATCACTATAATTGCTCATCATTGAAAAAATATACTCACTCTCCATGTTGTCTATTTTAGCCTTGTGATGTAGGTTGAGATGGTGGAGAGATACATTTTGTGGAGGCGGCACGGTGTGAAGGGGGTACTTCATTTGCCTTGGCCGGCATTTCTTTTTGAAACATGTTGTTTTAAGTCCTTTATAGAATTTGATGTGTATAGACATTATTTTGTATAGCTTGACTATTGATGTATATGCCTAAGTTTTTGGGACTCTGAATGAGCTTGTTAGATTAATTGTTGGTACTTTTGAATTTAGATATTGAACTATGAACTTATTGGTATATTGGTGGTTGATGATCATGAATCTTTATGAAAGAGGAATTATGCATGAAAGTTGATATTATGTCACAAAATAGTGTATGTTGCATAGATGTAGTTATGGAGTGAATTTATGAAGCTTTGTTCATGTTAGTGTAAATGTTGAATTTTTATCATACAATTGGTACAAGGTATGTAGGATGAGATAATATGATGTATACCTCTTAGTTATGAGTATATTAGGAGGCCTAGTTAATAAGGAGCAAGGATTGGTGATTTATTAGTATATGGATAGTATTGTCACCTAATTAGACTCTTGGAAAAGCTTTGATGTGGATGTTCATGATTATGGATTATTAGGCTTGAATATGTGTGACCATGGGTAGGTATCTTGAACTTGAAGGATTAATAACCAATATGAGAATTAGAGGAATTGGTGCATGACAATCTTATATATACATTGATGTATTTAATTAGGTTCTTGCTTAACTTTCACCTTCTCATATCTTCATATATGGGTTGGTTTCCAATTAGATCTAGGGTAGCTATTATAAGTCTTTAATTGTGGTGTGCCTTACTTAAGTGACGAGATAAACGCGAAAAAAATTTCCCTACTTTTTATTAATTAGAAGTAGACAACTATAATACTGAATAGCGGATTTGGGGCGCCACAAGGCCAACACATCCCCGCTAGCTAGCAGAGCCACACATATGTAACATAATAACCTTATTACTACCCACACATATAATTCCACCAAAAACCCTCACACTTCTATCATACGACCATTTTTTCACTTAATTAATAGTTGGCTTCAGGCCCAAAAAAATAAGAACTGGGAAAAAATTGAACTTTTTATTTAAGAATAATGACAAATCAGAAAAAATACCTAACAACAATATAGAGATGTAAGATCAGGAACAACAAAGCCATCCATTAAGCAATACCTGCAGAAATGCTTCAAACACCTAAACCCAAAACTATCTTAGGGAGATGGTAATGTAAAATTTTTAAAAATAACCCCAAAGAGCAATATTTACAAAATCCTAGTAAAAAATAAGTTAAAATAATATGTATCTTTTTTCAGACCCGGTGGTTTTCACTCTCTTCTCACACCGTCGTACTTGCAAGTTTAATTCCAACCAGTAGGCTCATAATAAACCATGTTTGCATAGTAAGATGAACACCTCCATCTTTTGAATCTTCTTCTTCTGCGGTTACATTCTCTCCACCGTTTAGATCGGACACCCTGGAACAGTAATGTTCCCATTCTTGACTTGCCTCTTCGTAGCTATGGTATGAGGCATGACATGCATGTGGGTATCCAGAGACCTCCATATGGAAGTCGCTCCAACAACTATAGATACCTAGATTATGACCTCTAAACACAACATACCACTTTTTGGGTTTGTGTTTCTTAGCACCATTAAACCTGACAATCAAAACACCCTACGAATAGATGAACGGAACGATGACGGGACGAGGAGATATGGTTTACGGTGTGGGATGACAAAAAGAGGACGTATGGTTTACGAGGTGGGATGACGGAGAAAGGACGTATAGTTCACAGGAAAATGTACACAAAGCAGAGGTGAAACGAACAAGGACGAGGGAGATAGAGAATTCTTCTAAAAGACAAAAGAGAGAAGAGGATCAGAGAGAAATTGTAACACTGTTCATATAATTAACATCTACCCTAACGTTTCATTTCTTCGTGGCAGGCGCAAGCCCAAATGGTCAACACGTGCTCCCAGGCCTTAGTTAATGCTCACACGTGACCCTCAAGCTTCACAAAGCAACTGATACGCTCTGCTCCGCATGTTACAAATCCTCACGTGTTTTCTTGAATGTTACTTACTACAGTATGGCATTTTACTGAAATGTCTCTTACCCACTAAACTAGTACCTATCCCTCAATCTGTGTCGTTCAATTAATCAAGGGTCCTAATAATAAACACATTAATGTCAACATTTGTCAGAATTTTTTTGACTAAAAAGTTGGAGGACATTAGAATCCTCTGATCTGCTTCAAAAGGTAAAGATACATAGGTTATCCACTGGTAGAAGCCAAATAAATGGTTTCCCCGCCCTAGAATTTTCTGTGCATTGGAAAGTATTAATTTTATGAAATAATAAAGTGTCTTAAAAATGAAGACATAAGGTTTTGATAATGACAAAAGGCATGCAAACTCTAAAAGACATTAATCATGAAGGCCAATCAATCATGAAGAAAAATGAATCAACAAAAAAGCAAGACCAACAAGTCAAAGGAATAAAGCATCAAAGTCCAAAATGTCTTAGCACACATGTAAGGTTTTAATCAAGTATCAGTATGACCTTAGGAATAAATTAAAACCTTGATAACATGCATTTGAAAAGTATTTTCATAAAATTAGAAAGCATGTGTAATCAATTACCAGTTTGATGTAATCGATTACACACTTAACTGTTAGGTTTAAAGTGAATTTGAAATAAATACGGTTAAATTTTGAAATGTTATAATCGATTATTGGAATATGGTAATCGATTACCACAACATCAAAATGCATGAAAAGATGCATCTCTTCCTTGTTTCTTGCATGGAAAGACATGTCCTCTTACCCAAACCTTTCAATGAACACATCCATTTGAAAAAGCATCTTTACAACATCAAAAGGCATCTTTTCATCAATCAATTACATCTCTTAAATTCCTATAAATAGAGATGCATTTTCATTTCAAAAAACATAATAATTCTTTCCATCTTTACATAAGACAAGTAAATGGATTTTGAGAAACATGTTATCATCCTTTAGAATTCAATTTAAGAAACACTCTATGATAATCTAAGGTCATCTTATTACTTGAGTGTAACCATTAGAACTTTAATTTGTCCATTCACTCTTTGAGAGAGTTTCAATTATCAATCTTGTAAGTTGTAATACTTTTGTATCTTGGGCAAGGTATCCCAAGGGGATTAAGTCTAGGGTAAGGCATCCCTAGCAGTGTAAGTCAAGGGTGAGACCCTTGCAAGGTTAGAGGCTCCACATAAGGGTGTGGTATCCTGAAGGTGTGGGAGTGCTTTGTTATTGTAACTTGTGAAAGTTATAGTGGAAATCTCAAGGGTTCCTTAAGGACTAGACGTAGGCAGGTGTTGGCCGAACTAATATAGTTTGCAATCTCTAACCCTTAACTCTTTATATTTCAAGCACTTTTGTTTAAATTATTTGACATTGCATACTTAGTATTTAAAAGAGAAAATTATTAAGAAAAAGTTTACATACTCAACTCACCCCCCGAGTTCTTTAGAGGCCACTTAGATAACAAAAAACAATGTTGTCGAAACCTACTAAAATAAACATAGACCTAAAAACCAACAAGTTTATAAACATAAAATTACAAAATTAAAAAGTTGAACTAATCATATACACGCTATAAATATTTTAAATTTTTTTTCCCACTGAAAGCATTAATTCAGTAAAAAAAAGTGTAAGTTTCTTCATATTATTTCTATCCTTAAAATACACGTAGCCTCAGAATCATAAATGTGTACTATACAATGTTAAATTAAGTTTCTTGCGTTATCATCAAATTCAAATCGAATAATAGGGGAATATTTTCATTACAGTAAAATATCCTTGATTATTTATTTAACATTAAGAAAAAATATTCACATTTCATAGTTTAATTTGAGGACTTGAAGATGAAAACAGCAAACTAATTTAAGTTTTGTTCTAAAATATTATTATGGGTTGACTGTATGGAACAAATGAACCCATAACATTTCATGAGCAACACTAATGCAAAATGTTGGGCATCATAAAACCAAATCTGCTTTTGTGCAACTTTACATTTTTCCTTTGGTTTTGGGTCTTCCCAAAGAGTTTTAGTTCATTCTTGGAAGCTGAATTTTGCTTTGTCTAAACCACCTCAAAATTCTGAGCTGTGGGATGAATTGGGATTAAAACAAATAATCCAAGTCATTAATATATTTCATAGAAGAAAAGCAAAAAGAGCTTGGAAGATGGACTTTGGGCTCCGCCACTTTTCTGGAGGACAATCTTTGCTTATTGACCCTTGGAATTGATCCTCTTGTTTTCCCTGAAGATTGAAGAAAAAATATTATGTTCTATGAACGTGCTATCATGAAAAGAGACAAGTGAAATATTTTTTCTGCATTTTATCAGTTAATGATTTACTTTTCGAATCCTTTGTTTTTTTCTCTCAAAACACGAATGGTTATGACTAATGAGATATTAGTAACAAATAACATTGTTGATTAGAAAACTATAGTTACTTACAATCAGAACATGTTTTACATGTAACTATTTTGTTCACAATCTATTGAAATCTTTGATGGTAACAGAATTGTGTTTAGTATATAAGTAGACCAAAATTATGTTGAGCATTTTAAACAAACAAGTGAAACTTGTAATCCAAGTAATTGTTCATTCCAACATTTCTTAATTTTACCTGCATCGCATCCTTGAGAGGTCCCCAACATTCCATTCTGTTGTATTTTTTTGAGCTAGAATGAAAATATATTCTAACTATGGAATCCAACAATTCGGGATGCTCTCGGAAAAGTGCAGAATCTCCACATTGAATTGCTTTGAGTACCTGCCATATTGGAGCAATAACAAGTTGCACAACATACTAGGTTGAAGTGGATGTTTAGGAGACAATCTATTATCTTCTTTTCCTAATAAAAACCTCCTTTATAAGGTTTTATATTCATTTTTAGAAATGGCATAAGGAACAGTGCGCCATTACCCCCTCAGGGGAAAAAGACTTGTATGCATATTGGGGTTGTTGTGTATAATACAATATCAATCATAGAATTCTGATTTTTCTGTATTGAAAAGATCTATAAATTAAGAGTGTGTTGGTTTATGAGGAGGTTATGAAAATAGCTTACGATTCTTTTAAATTGTTTTTGATTTAAATAAGTTATTTTCAACTTATTCCAACAAATTTTATAATCAAATTTATTAAGTTGCTTATACAAACACAACATACCAAAGGCATTTCCTTGGAGAATATGTAATATCTAAATTCAGCAGCCAGATCCAGGAAAGAATTGGGACCACTAACAAAGCAATGAACATGTAGACACATTTCGTTTTTCACTTTCTTCCATTCAGCCACCACATCATCCTTCTCATACCATCCTCTCAACTGCCAGTTACAGAAGGAATAACAGATATAAAATGTGCTTTAGTTAACTAAATTAATGTTCTTATTTAAAGTAAGTATCACAAACTGGTTTCCAAGGCAAGTTTGCAAAAGTAAAGACAAACCTGCTCTAGGTTGATCACATTGGACACAGCTAAAGTCAGATTAGCTGTTAAGTCACAATGTGATAGAATGTAGGTTCTTGGAATAATACTTGCATATTTGTTTATTTGATCTTCCAATCGAACAACCTTCAGTTTTGAAGCATCGAATCTTGCTGGAGGGACCAAGAGTCTAACAGCCTAAGATAAAAAAATCTCTTATACAAGGAATATAAGTAGCAGTTGTAACAGATTGAACAATTTTTTGTATAGCTATATGAAACAAAGATCCAAAGCTGCAAGCTCAGATTGAATTCAAGAAAGAGATGGTATTTTTGATCATTTCATTCCAAATAGCAATCATAGACTTCCATGAGTTGTTATTTGGATGGATCTCCAATTCCAAGGAATTATCTCATTAAGCAAATTAGTTTTATGTATTAAAAAATGACGGACCTAACTCTTTTCAGAAGCTACCTCTTGAGTTGATGGTTTCCACAAGCCATATAAGGAGCAATATTCTCAACTGATTCCGCACATCTTAACATTACGCATGATTTAAAATAAGAAATTTTAATTCAAATTATCTCATGAAACATATTGGTTTAATGCATGATTCAAGATAAGAAATTTTGAGGATGTATTAGAACTGGAAGCGAGAAGCATGATCAAATTGAAGCTGTTTACCCATTATTCAGTGATAACTACAATGTGGACTTTTGTCAAATTTGCAATTGCAATAGGCCAGCAGAAGTCAAAATCTTTGATAGGTATGAGATACTAATATCTCTACAGATCATGTGGTGAATACCGAATAGCATAATTCATTAAATCCCTTTGTGCATTTCACACATGAATAAAAAGGAATTCAAATAGATGAATCATTTCAAGAAATGTGGACATTCTCTTGCATCTGGGCTAAGAATTTCAATTTGCAACTTTATTATCAAAATAAACTCAGAGTTCCCTAAAATTGAACCTTTGATGATTTCCTTGTGCATAATCTCAAGGTGATTACTATACATATCTAATCCTATCAAGAAACAACAGGCTAATCATCAGAAGTCAATTTTAGGGGCTAGAATTTGTACATTAGAAAGGGCTCTAAGTGAAGAAGAACGAATAGATCTACCATATCCAGAGTGTGGCTTATACAATTCAAGTAGAATTATAAATCCAAAATAAGAACAGGGTTATGTCATATCACTGAAATTCAAAGCTAGGACCTTAGATGCTAATAAAAGTTTTGCATCATTTGAACTAAAAAGTTTCCTTCAATATATTCTTTGGACCATGCAATTGATGGATAAGTACCTATATATGCATTTTATATGACATTATGATTTATGAACCGTTAAGATTTCAATAATACATCACATCCTAAAATATCATTAAAAGATAAGAACAAGAAAATAAATAAAAGAAAACATTTTGGCATGAGATAGAACAAAAGCAGCTAGATAGAACATTGTATTTTTTTTGCATTGAGAACAAGTAAATTCATGGTCATAAAAGCCTACTAAACTAACCACATTAAAGAAGAAAATATTCATAACAAGAAAAACCAAGAGTTTCCCTCACCTAGCCATTAAATCCAAAATACAGGCAGAAAAAAAAAAGCATGACAATTGGAAGGCATAAGAAACTAAGATAGAAAGAAGGGCACCTCATAAACAAGGGTGTTGTAGGGTGGTGTTGCATTGGTTATGGAAGACAAGAGAAAGGGTCTGCATCTAGCAGTAGACTTTGACAAGGTGTTGGTGGTGGTGAAGAATTCTCTGGTTGGTGAAAATGAAAAGGCATTGTAAGCACAATGACATGCCATTGAAGAAGCATAACACAATGCTCCTCTTCATGTTTCACAGGCAACCATTGTCTTCTTCTCAAAGCCTTAAAGGAAGAAAATTGAAACAAGGATGGAGAAGGAAAGAAAAAGTAAAGTGATGTGGGAAATTGGTGTTCTTGTGGACAGTGATTTTCAGACCCCACACTCTAAAATCTCTGTCAATCCATTGCTTCCACACGATTTCTTTATTATTTTTTTTTATGAATTACAGAAAAAGAAAATGAAACTTATTATTTATTTAAACATGTTAATTTGAGAATGGAATTGAACGTTGTGCCACGCCACCAAACAGCTGAAATTTTCGATAAGTTGTTTTGGATAATGTGATGACGTGTCATTACTTGGCTCAACAATTGGGTAAAGAGAATCCAGTTCTGCTTGGAACATTCAAATGGTTACATTTACAAAATTGGTGTAAATCAATTCAACCAGATTACTAGAAGGAAAGATAAACTGCAAACAGAACTACACTCTAAGATGTCTATTCTAACACCCAACCATCAGAAAGCAAAACAAAACGATCTTGCTCAAGCAAATTAGGGAACGCCTTGTCTGCAAAAAGTGTTGGCACGTAAAAAAGTAGTTACTGATTCAAAAATAAAAAACTAAGTTAGATCAAATGATAAGTTTGTTGGAAAACAGCTTTTGTTTTTGGCTGAAAATTAGGTGAGAAATAAATCACACTTAAAAAATAGTTGATTTACAACATAAAATTGTTTAAGGGATTTGTATGATAAAACTTAGATACAGATTGATAACTAATAAGTTAGTTAACATATAAGTTGAAAGCTAGCAATTAAAATTTGAAAGTTAATAAATTAGTTGACCAAATTAATTTTTTTTTTGTAAAATTAGTTGTTAAATTTAAATAATATAAAGAATATATTTTCTTTTATATAAACGATTTTTTCAAAAAGTATTAATAAGAATAAAAATATAAAAAATAAAATAAAACGATAATTTATAAGTTAAAATTACTTCAATTCAAAAATACTACTACTACTCTTCTTCTTCTTCTTCTTCTCCTCCTCCTCCTCCCCATTTTTGGTTCCCTCTTCCAAGCAAGGAGATTGTGGTGAATTGAAGCTCTTATCTCCCTCTCAATCTCGTTTTCCCTCTCTTACTTTTGGAAGCTTATTTCTCTTTTGGCTTGAGGTAAGTTTCTCACTATTTCTCTTAAGCTTAAACCCTAGGTTATAGTTTTGCTTTAATAGGGAAGTGTTAAATGCAAGTGGGTTATTGGTGGGAGCCATTAATGATGAAAAACCCTAAGGTGGGGTGTTATAAATATAATGTTTATGAGGGTTGGTGATGGTATATAAAAATGGTAATAAATGGTATAAGCAATAATGATGGTGATGGGTTTTTGAGTGAAACCCTAACCCAAAGATTTGAGGAAAATATATAATGTTGTTGGGGAGTGATTTTAATGATGAGAGATGGTGATATTATTGGTAGATGGCCATTAATGTGGAAACCCTTTGGTGGGTGTAGCTTTAAATGCATAATAATAAATATGAACACCAAACCCATGGTGCTTGTGGTGAATTAAATGAAATGGAAAGTAGTTTAATAATGAAAATGATATAAACACCAAGTAGTTAATTAAGAACATTTAAAATCTTGGTGGTTTAGATGAAAGTAATGGTATGGTACATTGTGTGATGTAGAAAACGACCCCATTGACGAAACGAGACCTTTGGACTGCAGTGATTTCTACTTCTCTTGAGGTAGGATAGAGTAACATTTTCTAAATGAATTTCATCTATTATTGATGTATATGTATGGATGTGTTTCCATAATTTTGGTTTGAATGAATATCTTGATGAGTATGTGAATTAAAAGGCATTTGGAATAATTTTATGTTATGTGGTGAATGATATTTGGGATGATGATTACGATGTTGATGTTGATTCATGACATTGTGAATGACTTGTGATTGATGCTATGACCATGACTGGATTGAATATAAATGTGTGAGTATCCCATGATATGAAATTGATGAAAATATGTGTGGATATTGCTTGCCACTAACTATTGATGTGAATGAAAATCTAATGATAATTGGTAGGGATTGAGAATGAAGATGATATTGAAATTCACTAAGTGATGGTGGTGAGTTTGTTGATTATGGAGTGACATTTAGGATGCACAGTGTGAAAATGCATTGATCTGCATTTGCATTCATAGCATATCATACGCTGTCTATTTTGGGATGTTAGGGGTTCTAACAGGCTGGCCCAGTGGGAGGGCGACCCAGTGCACGAGTAAGATTGTTAATGTTCTCTAGTGATTCATGGAATCACGAAGTTGTCCATAGTTTGGTGACGAGGCACCCAATGTGACGGGCCCAATGGGTAGGCAGCTCTATGATGAACGAGTGACCTCGGTGTCCCTACGGGGCACGACTCTCTCGATGTGTGTTCGGGATGAGACCATAGCACCTTCGGCAGGTGAGGCCGTGTTGTTCATCCGCAAGTCACAAGGTGACTGGTGCTAGATATGAGTGATAGCGGTTTGGAACCTGTAAAAGAATGATATTATGCATGCAAAGTTTAAGAGATGAGTGTACACATTTACTACTATAGTAGAGACATAGTAGCACCACTATGCTTGACCCACATGTTATATGACATTGTTCCCATAGTTGAATCCGTGATTTGATAATGATTCCTTGTGCATGCATTAGCCATAAGAGCATTTACATATAGCCGGAGATATGCTGAGTTGGTAGCCCATGGTGTCACACCCCGAAAATAGAGATAAATTTTTTCGTGATTTTAGTGTAATAAATTCATGATAGTTGCAATTGGTGAGGCTGTTTATTTATTTATTTATTTATTCATTTCCTCGGACCTATCAGAGACCTGTCTCATATGTGAAGATATGAGAAGGTAAGTCAAGAGGAGCAACCAGGAATAAATGCTCCAATTAAAAACAGCAGAAGAATTTCAGAACAAGTTACTGCTATGTGATTAAAATTAAAGAGGTCGATCATTACAAAAATTAATAAGTCAGATTTTATAACCAAAGCATTCGTGAAGTAATGTAAAATCGGGGTTTAATGAAAAGAAAAGAGAAAACAATTCGATCTCAGTATTTGGGGAAACAGGGGTCCCCCTCGCTCAAGCGAAATCCATACTCGCTTGAGCGAGTGCCACACAATGCACATGGGCGAAGCAGAAGAGAGCTGAGCGAAAAGAGGAAAGAAGCATCAGGGGAAGCTGCGCTCAAGCAAAATCCGACTCGCTTGAGCGAGACAGACAAGCCTCGCTTGGGCGGAGCCAACGAGCCTGGGCGAAAATCGTCCAGAACTGAATTCCACACCAACTCGCTTGGGCGAGCATCACAACTGAGGCATTTTACTCGAGCGGAATTGGGCCAGCATCAGTACAACCCATAACTAACTTGGGCGAGACCTCCTTGCCTAAACAAATAACTTCCAGAGCCGAGCATACACTCGCTCGTTCAGCAAAGTTTCCCAACACTCAGGTTTTCCTTTGGCAGAATCCTTCCAAAACCTACCCATCACTCATTCGGCTTCCACTCGGAAAAATTAATCCAGATCCGAGTCATCTCACACTCGGTTTTCCACTTGGCATAATAATCTAGACCGACCCACTTTTCACTCAGCTAAATCATTCTAGGACCGACTTCACACTCACTCGATCTGTCACTCGGCAAATTACTCCAAAACCGACTCATCACCTGATCGGTCATTCACTCGGCATCTCATTCCAACACCGATTCAACACCTGATCGGCCATTCACTCGGCAAATTCATCCCAACATCGACTCAACTGCTGATCGGTCCTCATTCGGCAATTTATTTCAAAACCGACTTTCTTTCTTTTCACTCAAGCGGAGTTAATCCAGAGTACTTCTGAACAACTTCACCCGAATACCCCCAATCGGAGCCATCCACTCGGAATTTCACATTCGGAGGCTCACCACTCGGGATAGGTTACACTGGACTCGGAGATTCCCAACTCGGGACTCCACTGCCCAAAGTATCACACTTGGAGACCTTTACTCGGAATAACATCCACTCCCTCACTCAGAAGGTCCCGACTCGGACAAGCTCACTCGGATTTCACTCAAAGTTTCCCCACATCTTAAATTATTTCAAAACTCCAACTTGGACGGGATTCATCCAGGATCTCACCCAGTCTCGCTTGGGCGAATACTTTACTCAAGGTCCTTCGCTCTGGCGAATTTTGTCCAGTGACAAATCCCTTCGCCCTCGCTCGGGCGAAACTCCATTTGCCTGGGCGAAATTCCTCCAGTAAGCAAACACTAATACTGGGACAATCTCGCTTGAACGAGGTTCACTCTCGCCTAAGCGAGAATTGCCCAGAAACTGATTGTCATTCAGAAGGGACTCTCGCTTGAGCGAGAACCCATCTCGCTCGGGCGAGATAATCAGAAAACATACAGGACGTGGAATTTGAACAACATATCCTGTCAAAACTCCATTTAAGCCAATTCTACTTAATTCATCACATCAATATCATCCTACTAGCCAATTGAAACTTGCTCCCTATGAGTCGACTCATATATTTACATTATAATTCATTATGAACCTATAAAATTATCCCATCATTTACTCCACTCCACAAAACTAATACTCAAATATGAGTTCTCATTCATTCATCAGAGTGTAAGGAAGGTTTCATTTTAAATTCATATCACATACGTTTATAGGGTCATAAGCGAAAATGAGCCATACACAAAAGCTCTCATTTTCCTTGATGACCCTTAAAATTTCCATTACCTATATGCAAATGTTCATCATCCATACAATTGTCTTGACAATTCAAGTCTAATCAGCATAGACAAAATATCAAACCCTTATAACTATTAACACAACTACAAAATCATGTGTTGCCGGCCAAGGCATTCTTTACCAAAAAGAGGCTTTCTTCACACTTCTCCTCCACAAAACAGCTCCAAGGCAAGTCCTACAACACAGGAGCTAAAAAGATATACCACAGGGAGAGTGAGTATACTTTCTCAATGATAAAAATCCAACAATTAAGACAATATATGCATGAATGCAATATAAACGTCTCCTCCTCAAGAGGAGTTCATCCAATATTAAATCATTCAACCATCAATTCTCATTCAAGTACAATTATCCATTAAATTTCTCAGAATCATATCAACCGAGTACACAATCATATTTAGTAATTTTAAAGGGGATTTCCACCCACACCTCACTCAACCTCATCAACAGAGTATCACTCTATGCCATGCTTCAAAGACTAATGCACATGCTAGTGTTTAAAATGCATATGCACAGATCCGATTTCATTTCCTCGGGTGATCGCAACCACCATAATCTTTACATTCATTCTCAATGGTTTCCCGCCTTGCAAGGGGTACTCCCTCTAGCAGCCTCGCAAGGTGCTTCTCGTGATCGCAACCACGTTCAACATTTCATAAGGTTTCCCGCCTCGCAAGGGGTACTCCCGCCTCATGATCGCAACCATGGGCATTCAATCTCAATGGTCCCGCAGGGCCTTTCATTTCCACACCAGGTGATCGCAACCACCGGTCTAATAATCACAGGAACTCGCAAGCCCTTTTATATTTCCAACATCAAGTGATCGCAACCACTTATCAACATCATCATGATATGCATGCCATGCCATGTATGCAATGTTTATGCATGCCTCAACCTCATATGGCTATCTCACCCTCTCATTTGGGGTACTTTCATTTTCAACCTCATAATTATCTACAAATTCAATCATGAACATCAATTCTTATATTCAAGAAAACACTCCAACCAAAAGTTTAGGGTACTCATCATATCATTCATGAAGTCCATAATACATCATCACATAACATGCCATTCATAGCCTCATTTAGGCTTCATCATATAAACACTCATTTCAAACACCATACACAATTCTCATTTCAAACGCATGATAACACATCTAATCAAGACAACATGCCATATTACATTAATACATACATTATCATCACAATTTTCATACATTTAGAAAATACACCCCTCTCCTACCTTAAGAGAAGTACGCTTCCGGGTTTGACGTTCCCGCTTCACAAGAGTTATCAAGTCCTACACCAATCATTATAGGACTTTATCAATTATTCATTCAAAAGCCATTTCAATATACATATACATTTCTATGTACACATGATTCTCATCATGTGAAAGCTATCACAAGTTTATTCATTTGCTTACTTAGGCTTCGGGAATTCCTTCCCTTAACCCACTATTCATTATTATTAAAGTAGCAACCTAAATTGTTAGGTTATCCCATTTATCACACTTACATTTAATTCCTTTCCAAGTAGGTTTTCACTTATGTTCTTAACCTCCATCTCTAATCATCATTTAATGACAATGCCTCATCATTTATTACACTTCCCTCATCAATAAATGTTAACCCTTTCAATATTATACATTTTCCCCAAATTCCATAAGTTAGGGTTTCCACTAAACTCACCATCCATCATAAATGCTCATCATTCTTCAACCCCAACTTCACATACTTCATTTATTACTCATAAATACCCTTATTTATTTCACTCACACCTTAGGGTTCATGCATTTAATGCTTCTTTTCTCTACCCACAACATCTAATACTCTTCCAAGTTACCATCCTCTATTCTCTAGGTTCCAAACGTAAGAGTAATGGTAAAGAGCTCACCTTGCTCCAAAACAAAAATGGAAGTCAAGAGGGAGGATGAGGATGACGAAAATAAAGAGGAGAAAGGGAGAAGCTTCAAGCCACAATGTCCTCCTTCAACTTGGAGAAAACGAAAATGGGAGAGATGAATAAGCAAACCACTTGCTTAGTTTTTGGGAAGGAAAGAAGAAGAAGAAGAAGAGAAGAAGAGGAAGTATGTTGGCGTGGAGAAGAAGAGAGTTACGAGAAAAATGAGAGGGAAGAGTGAGGTTTATGTTTTATTTTTCATTCCCATTATTTTAACTCTTCCGTTTTTCATTAAACAGGCTCTCAGTTCGGGCTCGATACATATTCTAAAAATTATTCTGAATACATATTCGGATTCCCAATAACATTATCTACAGCCCTAACCAACGACATCTCAATCGGAGATACTTGGTCCGGCACCCATATTTTATCCGGGTCAGTTTTCAACTTATCCGGTCATAATATCTCACCACAGTCTCAGAGAATCTTAATTAAATTATTTCTAGTATTTTGGAACATTAGTTAGTCCACATTTAATTATTCAATATTTATTTTCTTAATTTAACTTCCTACTTTAAAAATTCGGGGTGTTACACATGGTGGCGATGGATGATTGATAAGTGAAAAGAAAGAAATGGTGGTACTAACCTTAAATGAATGGTTGTGCTTGATGAGATTGCTAATGATTTGATATGTAATGTATATGCGGTGTTGTGTACATGTGCTATGATTCAAATGATTGATGATGAAATTATGTGTGGTTGAATCATATAGTTCTATTATGGAACATATGTTGTGCACATGTATATATGTATTATCATAATGTATGATATTGATTCATTTGGTATATGTTAGTCACTTCCTAGTTGCTATTTTTAAAGGTTGATGTAGGTATGTTAAAAATCCTACTCTTTTGGAGGTTGAGCTTGGAGAAGGTAAATATGGAAGGAAAGCCTGTGTGCCTTGGTCGGCAAATGTTTTGTAAAGCATATGATATATACATATCATGTATATGAATATCGAATAGTGATGAATGTGTATTTTGAAGGTCATGTGCGAAAATTAGGCCTTAAGTGTTTTGAAGGCTAATTTTTGGTTATAATCTTAACAATGGTTGTTAACTATTGTGATACATTGATTTTGTGCTACATTGATGAGTGAACGATGATGCTATGAGGAATATGATCATTGGGAATGAACATGTGAATTGTGTATGATGAATATTATGGTTTGTATGCATGTTGAGGAAGTGGATAGGCCATATTCCTATTTCATGACCAAAACTTCATGTAGTGGTCATTACTACTCATAATACATATATATGAATTGTGTGCAAGGTTGGTTGTAGCCAAATATGCTTACATTGCAAATTGGCATGTCTGGTTTAGTCTAAATACACTTAAATTGCCTTGGTGCATATTATGATCTAGGATCTAAATTTATGGATTAGACTTGTTGGAGCAAGTCCTACTTATGCGTATAAATGTGTCCCCATTGATAGTTTAGATCAAATCCTTTAATAATGCATTTTTGTATGCCATGTAATTTGATTTGCCTATGTTAAAAGCTGTTTTCTGATAATCTCACTTAAGCGAGAGTGTTCTGTATCAGTGTTAAGCTTTCTGGCTCATTCTCGTTCAAGCGAGCATGATCTTGCTCAAGCGAGGCTCGGGGGCTCTCTCAAGCGAGAGCTTCCTCGCTTAAGCGAGGCCACCTGAGATGTATTTTTTCTTTCCTTTTTATTTTTGGGCCTTTTCTCATATCTTTATATATGGGACTAGGCGTACGCCCTATATACATATTTTTCTTCCGCTGGAAACATAATTATTTCTGTACACACATTGGGGCGATTACCTCTCGATCCATTTTTCATCAGCAGTGTGTTGACTTCAAGGGAAACCTTGGAAGATTTGATGAAAGGAATAAAAAAAATACACTCTTATTAACCTAAACCCTAAAGGAAATTACACACTTCCCGAGAACTTCCTAGGAGGTCACCCATCCCAGAATTACTCTAAGTTAAGCACGTTTAACCTTGGAATCCTTAAGTAATGGGCCACCAAAAAGGCTAATGCATTTGTTCGTATAGGTAGTACGAATTCGTTCCTTTAAGCTATCCTCGACTGTATAGTCCCATACCTATACAACCTTTGGATCATTCTCATTCTGGTATGTATTCAATTCGTTCATGTGTCATTCCCTCCCACTAGAAGCCTACCAGGAGCCGCTCTTTGTCCGTGCCTATGCACCAACGATCACTCCCCGTCCTCAACAGCGCTCGGATGTCACACGCGCCGCGTAACCTCACCGGCCAAGGGGACAGAGGAGAATTAAGGAGTTAACGAGCAACGCCAATAGGATTCAAGTAAGACATGAAGAAGGCACACAAGGGTTTACTGTTGCGCGTTAGAGAAACATGGAGGCACTCACAAGATTCTTCGAGAATCTTTGAGAAATGTTTGAGACTCAGTGAAATGAGAAGCAAGTGAAGTTGGGCTCGGGCCTAGGCCGTGTAGGAAAAATATAAACCTGAAACTTAACCAAAGTTAACCGGTCGGATACGGTTAATTCGGTTGGTAGAAATTAAAAACCATATCAGCTCAAACTTAACTATTTTTTTACCCGCCTAAAACTGACCAAACTCAATTTTTTACCGGTTTCTACGGTTTTTGGTCGGGTAGATTACTCCAGGTCACCCCTAGATTTTAGGATACAGATCAACATTGAATAAATTTTTTTTATCAATTGTCAGAAATGTCACCACCAAATACCCATGATGATGATGTACAGGTCAACTGTTTGTCACCCATTGTCCTATTTTTACTCAATCTCCTATTTCCTATTTCAGTGCTTGGCCTAACCGAGCTCCCCCATCACTCTACTTCAAACTTCAAACCTGTCATTGCTCAAAAATATCTCATTTTCTCATCTCACTTTTGTCCCCAACAATATCATACAGTAAAACCAAAAAAGGAAACTTTTGATGAAACCCTACTGAAAAGCTCATCCATTCTCAATTGTGACTGTGATGACAGAGTGAGGTGACCAAAGAATCTCACCTTGGCACCAGGGTAACATTTTTATACATTTTTCTTGTTTTGTATATTCCTTCCTTTCTTTCCAAAGAAGGATCTCAGGACCTTGTATCTGTGTTTTGATGATCTTGCTTTTTCTGAACAATGCACCAAAAATGTGGTTATTTGGGTTTCTTATTTTAAGGAAAGTTAGTTAAAAGTTGTATGCTTTACCTTATCTGTTTCTATCTTCAACCATAATCTGCATTTCCCTTATTAGGGGATCTTGTCTCAGTTTTTCACTTTCCATGTTTTGTTGGGTTTTGGCCCTGATATTTGCATCCTCGTGTGAAATGTTCCTTAACTGGTTGGAAGAAAGTTTTGATTTTTCTTGTTAAAATTTGATCCTTTTATTCTTATACAGTTCGATTTTTCTTTTGAAAGAAAAAAAAAGAAAAACACGAGGAAATGGAGAAGCTTACCATTCCATAAAATTTGCTAGAATCAATTAGGTACTCGTCAATTTCTCTCTTTCTCTGTGTTATTTCTTGTTCTTTAGCTTCATTGTTTGAAACTTCAAATTGCTACTTCGGTTGATGCTAATGCCAAATTCAGAAAGAACATTTGTTGCCCTTCTTAATTGGTGCTGATTTATTTGAAGAATATAGTAAAACTACAACAAGATTTTATTTCAATTTAAGTAAAGGAGGTATCCTGGAAAATTATTTTCTAAGAATTTTAAAAAAGAGAACAGCATCAGTGTTTAGCACAGTTACAATTCTTTTTTAATGCATTTAAATATTTTGATCCCCTTTGTAGGTGAATTTGTCTTGACACAGCAGTAACTAGAAAATATGGTGCTGGGGAAGAATTCCAGAGGTGAGGGGAGGAAGTTATCAAACTACTGTTCAACAGTTTCTGTAGCGGTGTTTGTTGCATTTTGTTTAGTTGGTGTATGGCTTGCAATGTCATCCATGGCTCCAATCCAGAGTTCAGTCATTCAGGTAACTGAGACCATTAATGATGTTAAAGATGTAGCAACTGAAAGTGGTTCTGGGCGATTTGAAGTCCGATCAGGTGATATACCAGAAGAATCAACACAGGCAGAAAGCCAGACCCGTGAATCTCAGAGCGATAACCAACTAGAAAACCAAAATGACCAAAAGGGAATTGAAAGAGTGTCTGATAATGCAGCTGAAGAAAACCAGCAAGAGGTTGTTAGGGACAACTTGGGTGAAAAGAATGATTTGGAGAAGGATTCTGGGAATGATGAAATGAGGCATGTCAAACCAACTCCCGATGAGAAGGAGAAAGATTCAGATGAAAGCCTAAATTCTGAATCTGTTGAAGCAGAAACTTTGAATGATCAAATTAATCATGATGAACTCAGAGGATCAATGGAAACTTTAGATGAAAAGGACCCTTACAAGAAAGTAAATGACAGCAAATTAGGGATAGAAAAGAGTACTGGTGAATTCTCACAACAAGAAGAGATGGATGGTGAGACAGAGGAGGAGAAAATCAAGAAAAATCTGCTGTCAAACACAACAACACAAAATACTGGAGAGAGTAACACAGAAAGCCATGAAAATGGTCCAGCTTCAAATGAAGTTCTTGTTACTGGTCCTGAAACTTTGGGTGATGCTAGCATTGAAAATGGAACATGGTCAACTCAAGCTGCTGAGTCGCAGCATGAGAAAGAATCACAGAAGTCTTCAACCGCAATTGACAGCACAAAACTTGACTGGAAACTTTGTAATACAACTACAGGATCAGAGTACATTCCTTGCCTTGACAATTGGAAAGCAATTAGACTGCTTAAAAGCATAAGGCACTATGAACATCGTGAGAGGCACTGTCCTGATGAAGCTACCACTTGTCTTGTTTCTCTGCCTGAGAGCTATAGAAGCCCAATTAAATGGCCCAAAAGTAGGGAAATGGTATGCAACACAAACTGGATGAAACCCACATGTTAGACATTTAATATTGAAATTCAATGGTTTGGTGCTTGTTGCAGATATGGTACAACAATGCTCCTCACACAAAGCTTGTAGAAGTTAAGGGTCATCAAAATTGGGTCAAAGTTACTGGTGAATACCTTACTTTTCCTGGTGGTGGAACTCAGTTTAAACATGGCGCTCTTCATTACATTGAATTCATTCAGAAAGTGAGCCTTTGTCAGATTTGTGTTGCAATACTGTCATTCACTTGCTAATATCATTATGTTTTTATTAATTTATAATTTTGAGGATGTTACATTGTTTATAATTCTTAAATTTGGGTATTAGGCCTAATACAATCCTAAAAGTTAGTTCATAGGATGAGGATTATCCTCCATCTTATATACTTTTGGTTAACCATATCTCTAATCAATGTGGAACTTTCAACATACTCCCTCACGCTCAGGAATGGAGCATGGATGAATAGGGTGGCCCGTGGGACTTATAGAAGACCTGCATACTGAGGAATAGAGCGTGGACAATATAGGTGGCCCAATAACGGATCTAGAATAGGCTCTGATACTATCTTAAATTTTGGTATTAGGCCTAACTCAATCCTTAAAACTAGTTCATAAATTACCAATGTCCTATATAAGTCCCACGGGTTACCAGTATTCATCCACACTCCATTCCTGAGCTTGAAGGGGTGTTTTAACAAGTCCAATGGGTTATCCGTATTCATCCACGTTCCGTTCCTGAGCATGAGAGGGTGTGTTAAAAGTCTCATATTGTCTAGAGATATGACCAATTAAAAGTATATAAGGTGAGAGTAATCTTATCCTATGAGCTAGCTTTTAAGATTGAGTTAGGTCCAATACCCAAATTTAAGAATAATTTTCTTTAATTTTTCTAAAAGCCTTTTTTTTTTCTATATAAAAATTTCAATCAAGTATCTTCATAGTAATATCTACAAAAACAGCTAACTTTTTTAGAAGAAAAAGTGAAGGGCTTTGAAAATGAGATAAAGCTATTACCAGTATATTATTTTTCATTCCTAAATGAACTGGTTTTAACATTGTAAGAATATGAAGTGCTTTAAATTTATCTTGTTCCTAGGACAACTGGTTGTTGTCGTTTTCCCTTTCCTTTATTTGATGTATTTACGCTCATCTACTGTAGGGTTCATATGTTTCTTGTATATTTTCATCATCCCAAGACTTGTTAATAGTTGTCCTAAATTTTTAACTGACCCTTTTCCATTAGTCTTGCATACTTTTCATGTTAGTACCTACTTCGTTTTTGCTTTTCTTGTTTTGATTTGGCATCTTAATATCACATCATACTGTAAGCTTCTTTGATTGAAGTGTAAGATCTAAATTATGGAACGAATTGTCTCTCTGATTTGTGTGTGTGTTTGAATAAATCAGCTTAGCACATCCTTCTTTTTGATAAATATATTCCTATGACCTTTAACCTCTAAATTCAGTGAGTTCACCAAACTTATGAATACATTGTCTAGGAAATTAATTAGTTTCTCTGAGCCATCTTGCTCTCATTTGATTAATATATCTTTTCTCATGCCCCCTAAATTGAGTGCTTGTTGTCTGATGATGCAGTCTCTTCCTAATATTGCATGGGGGAAGAGAAGCCGGGTGATATTGGACGTTGGGTGTGGGGTAGCAAGCTTTGGAGGCTATTTGTTTGAAAAAGATGTTTTGACCATGTCATTTGCTCCTAAAGATGTACATGAGGCACAAGTGCAATTTGCACTTGAACGGGGAATTCCTGCCACATTAGGTGTAATGGGCACCAAAAGATTGCCCTACCCTGGTTCTGTTTTTGATCTTATTCACTGTGCTCGATGTAGAGTCCCTTGGCACGTAGAAGGTGTGATTAACATTGTGATAGGATTTTCTTATCTAATTATTTTTATTTTTCAACTTATGCTTGATTCTTCTAGTAATACCTTATTGATTGTTAAGTGCAGGTGGCAAACTACTCTTGGAGCTTAATCGTGTCTTGCGACCTGGAGGTTACTTTGTATGGTCTGCTACTCCTGTGTACCAAAAGGATCCAGAAGATGTTGAGATTTGGAAAGGTAAAACCATGAAACCCAAATTCATGTTTCTCTAGAAATGAATTAATGGTTGATTTTAGACAAAATCATTTTGCAGCCATGGGTGAAATTACCAAGTCAATGTGCTGGGATCTGGTGGTAATTGCAAAGGACAAATTGAATGGAGTGGCAGCAGCAATATATAGAAAACCAACTGACAATGAATGCTATGACAGAAGATTTGAAAATGAGCCACCAATGTGTGATGAATCTGATGATCCAAACACAGCCTGGTACTTCTACATTTTGCATTTTTGGGCAACTGACATAATAATAGCCTTAAAATAAGGAGGAATAGAAATAATGCTTTGAAAATTTCCTAACAGAATGTATACACATTAGAAAAAAAAAGAATAACTATACTAATCCAGAAGATCTGGAGTCTTCCTACAAAGAATTATGGATTTATACACACACATGCACATATATATACAATTGTAAAATCATTACTTCCCTTTCAAACTTCCATAAGCATTCTTTTGTTAGGAGGTATATGAGTTTCTCTTCAAAGTTTTGCAACAGTAATTTGTTGGTGTCTGGAGAGTACAATTATACAATATCAACCACCTACTGATTTGTGTGTTTGAAACCTAAAAGAATGAGATTCTATATAGTTCATCCTGAAATGAGTTGAAGTATTCTTTTATCAAATTCAATCCTTGATTTACTTTTCTTATTTGCTTGATTCACTAGAACTACTTACTTTTTCTTGTTTCATTAAAAAAAAAAGGAAAATGCAATTAAACATCCCAAAATTAATTGTTCAGGTTTAATTGCCATGTATGCCCATATTATAGAATGTTGACAGTGCATTACTTTGTTGGAGATGGTTCCATTTTGACAACGGTTCTATACTAATTTTTATTTGTTCCAACTTCCACATGTACAGGAATGTATCACTACAGGCTTGCATGCACAAAGTGCCTGTTGGTGCATCAGAGCTTGGGTCAATCTGGCCTGAGCAATGGCCACTGAGGTTGGAGAAACCACCTTACTGGATAGACACTCAGGCTGGTGTTTATGGAAGAGCTGCTTCAGTGGAATTCACTGCCGACTACAAACATTGGAAAAACGTTCTTTCCCACTCATATTTGAATGGAATGGGTATCAATTGGTCCTCAGTAAGAAATGTCATGGACATGAGAGCTGTTTATGGAGGGTAAGATATTCTCTCTGCTCATGCATACTCTGGTTTCAATGTAACCTAGAATTCTGCAGAGGACATTCTCTAGTCCAAATGGAAATTTATTACTGTAGTTGGCCTTTGTTCTTTGTATATTATGTTATCCAATGGAAATCATTGTTGTTTATACCACGTCTCTTTGTTTTCTCCCCATGAAAATGTTTCAATAGTAGACCAGGAAGAAAATGAGTGGATATTTCACTCTTGTACCGAATAATTTCATGTGGTGTCTGCTAGAATGATTATCAGTTTTTTCAAGTACACTTCAGTATTTCACTCTTTTCCTTCTCTATTACTTTTCCTTTTGATCTTTTTGAAAATGATAATTGTTTTGAACATTTTCTTCTGGAACTATCCTTTTAGTATTATCAAATAATCAACCTTGTTGAGTATTCGTTTTGCATTTTCTCGTTTGTTCAGGTTTGCTGCAGCACTCAAAGCCTTAAAACTGAATGTTTGGGTAATGAATGTGGTTCAAATCGATTCTCCAGACACACTGGCAATAATATATGAGCGTGGATTATTCGGTATTTATCATGATTGGTGTGAATCATTTAGTACCTATCCTAGATCTTATGATCTTGTTCATGCTGATTCTATATTCTCAACACTTAAGGGAAAGTAAGTTCATTAGTCATAATTGTCTACAAAGAAATCTCTCTAGTTATTATCCTTGTGATTTAACTGGTACAATTTTGGATTCAGGTGCAACACAGTGGCAGTGATGGCAGAAGTTGATAGGATGCTGAGACCAGAAGGATATTTGATTGTAAGAGACAATGCTGAAACTATTGGTGAGATAGAGGGCATGGCTAAATCTCTACACTGGGATATTCGGTTGACCTATTCCAAAAATGGGGAAGGATTACTTTGTATTCAAAAAACATTCTGGCGTCCAACAAAGTTTGAAACCATTGTATCAGCCATTGTCTGATCAGTGTTTCTGTATTCTTTTTTTTTTTTTTTTTTACTTTGATTGTATTGTTGAAGGGTGTCACATGTACCATTCTATGTAATATTTTTTTATTTATTATTTTTAGTGTAAATTTGTGTTTTATTATTCTTCTGACACCACTAACGATTTTATTTACTTTTACTTGTTCATATATTTCTGTCGTAACACGTGATCCACTAACCATACCGGTATTTCAATGTTTAATGTTTTTTTAATCATTTAGAATAACAATAAAATGAATGAGATTGGAGTTGGAAGTTATATGAATCAAAGTTCAAATCCAGCTTTTAATACTTAATATCCATGCACATATTAACCATGTTGATCTTATGTGACAATTTTAGAATGTTGTTGATGGTGTCTTTGGTCCGTGTCCCTTGTGTATAATGAAGATCTGAATGAGTGGAAATGAAGTGTGTATAGAATGGTTGAAAAAAATAATTATCATTGAAAAATGAATACAATAGTACATGGACATTTATATAGCAAGATGGTTGTAGCTAGCTAGAGTTCACTACAAGTGAGTGTACACTAACTAAACTCATCAACTAAGTCTAACTAACACGGCTTAACATGTGTAAAGTGTGATTACATGCCATGATAGCTAACCTAATAAAGTCTAACACCCATTCTTAAGCTTAATGGTGATAAAGGTTCACCTAGTTGAGCTTGGACATTGCAAAGAAAAACAAGCTTAGTGACAATGACTAAGTAAATATGTCTGTAAGTTGATTAGAGTAGGACATAGGAAGCAACATGAGGATTTGATTCACAATCTTTTCTCAAACGAAATGATAGTTAATCTCCAAGTGTTTTGTTCACTCGTCGAACACCAGATTTAAAGCTAGATGTTGAGCACTCTTATTGTCACAAAATAACACCACAGGCTTGTCACTTTACACTCCCAAATCCTTTAGCAATTATGTGAGCCATCACAACTTTGAGGCAACATCACTAATAGCTTTATATTCAACCTCGGTTGAAGATTGAACACTATCTTTTGCTTCCTTGATTTCCAAGAAATCAATGACCTTCCAAGTTGAAACCAGAAACCTATAACAAACCTTCTTGTACTTGTTCATATTGCCTAATTCGAGTCATTATACCCAATTAGATGTAAGGGAAAATCTTTGGGAAACATAATTCCTAAACCTGGTGATCCTTTCAAGTATTTCACCACATAAGTTGCAGTTGTGAAATGATCTTTTGTGGGAGCTTGCTTATGTTGGCTTAATTGTTGGGTTGCAAACATGATATCTATCCTTGTTAGTTAAACATATTAGCTTCCTCACTAGCCTTCGATACTCTAGAGGATTTGTTAAATGATCCAGAGCGAATCATCACGGATAACAATACTCAATTCACATACCAAAAGTTCACTGAATTGGAAGGTCTCAAGATCGTCTAAATTTTTTCCTCTGTGGAGCATCTCCAAACCAATGGCTAGGCTGAGGCTACGAACAAGGAGACCCTTAAAGGATTGAAGAAGCATCTTGCGAAGCTAAAGGAGACTTGATGAACCAGCTTTGCCACATCTTATGGGCATATTAGACTACCCTTCATTCAGCGATAAATGAGTCACATTTTAGGCTCATATATGGGGTGAAGGCAGTTATGGCGGTGGAGATCCATGAGGATTCATGTTGAACTGAAACGTTCTCTAAGATTGAAAACGAAGATAATCTCCGTAATGAGTTGGACGGTGTCTCAAAAGTGAGAGAAGCCACCTTCGTTTGAGATAAAGCTATTCAAGACCAAAGCCGCTCCACGGTATAATAAGAAGGTCTAGCTCCAACACTTCAACGTAGGAGATTTAGACATGCTAGCGTGGGAAACAAATTCACCCACCAAGGAAAGCTTGCCTGAGCTGGGAAGGACCATATCGGTAGCCAACGCATAAGGGCACATATCAACTCGAGACCTTGGACGGTATCCCTATCAAGAATAAGTGGAATATTCAAAATCTTATAGTGTATTACAGCTAACTGATGTTCAACATGTACTCTTTTCCCTAACTTAGGGTTTTTCCCACTGGGCTTTCTTTAATAAGATTTTAACGAGACACGCTCCGGTATGCAGCAATATAACTCTACTAATTCAATAAAAAGTTCTTACTCATTCTAAGCATTATTGTGTTATATTACTTCAAAGTTTATTTCAAGATTACGTTGTCCCTTACCATTGACGTCTGCCCGTGGAAAGTTGCCCTAATAAGTGGTGAGCATTGGTTAGCTCTTATGCGATTTTGTATCGAACCCCAATGAGTGGCACCTTGATCATTGGAAACGGTGATCGACTACTTGGCCCCAACGAGTAACGAGGAATGGATCTTTTATGAGACCATATCGGACCCCAATGGGTGATACAAGTAATACCCTTCACCCTAAGAGTGGCCTAGTTAACTATCTAGTTTGAGCATAGTTAACGAAACCCCAAGAGTGACACTCCAATTACCTATATCAGTAATTGGGTACTTGATCCCAATAAGTGGTGAGGATCGATTATTTCTTATGAAATTTTGTACCGGATCCCAACAAGTGGTGCAAGTAGAAATCAACGTAAACACATTACCTAAAATGACTTTGATAACTCTATTTTGAGATAAGTTATTAAACAATGTCAACAACGATGATCTAATACAAATTTCATACATTGGTAAGCCAAAGTTACTTCGTTATGATTTTCACACTGAGTTATGATGCTATTCTTCGAGGTGACGTGTTAAGAAAATACATCGACATCAACACATAAACAATTATAACTTAGCCTTAAAATAAAAACACTTGTCATTCATTTGAATTTGGGTCTGATGGTTCAGAGTCAGATTTAGAGGTAGGGTTGAATAAGTCTGAGACTCTTTTTGTGGAATTTAAACTTTTTCAAACATGAAATGCAACAGACTTAAGAAAAAAGAGATAAGGGAAAGAAAGATTACACACAACAGATTTATATTGGTTCACTTCCAACACAAAAGCTACATCCAGTACCTTCAGACTTGAAAGATTTTCACTATGTAAAAACGTCTTTTTACACAACACAACCCGTGCCTTAAGTATACTTGACTCCAATCACTTCTGACTTAAACTCAAGTATTCTTTCAACAAGCCACTTCTGGCTCAAACCTAAGTATTTTTTCAAAATCATCTTTAGGCCAAATAGTGTTTTCCAACAAAAACTAAGATTGAAAACACACCAGACTTTAACACAGGTTATAAGTTGAGAGTATGTTTATGTTTTTGATAACTTAGAGTACAAGATAATGAATCTTAAAGAACAGATACACTAAGTAAAAAACAAAGACTAAGTCTGCAAGAAGCAGAGATACAAAAAAGGTCTTTGCTTTTGAGAAGAAAGCTTTGAAATGCTTGTAATTTCATATTGATACTTTCACGCATATATCTCATTAACTTCTTCAAAGTATGAAGTCTCTTCATATTTATAGGCCAATGAAGATAGCTGTTGATGATCTGTTGAAGAGAGGTAGCTGTTTGAAGCTGTTAAGTGTCTATAATGCATGAATTTCATATGTTAATTAGACAATTTTATTGACTTTTTGTTCATTTGGATGATAATTATGCAATGAATCGGTAATATTTTGGATCTGAATGAACATGCCTAGGTCTTATGGGTATAAATGCCATTAATCCCTATATTTTTGTGTAAATTGTAGGAAAAAAAGGAAGAATTGAGGAAAAAGCTTGAAGAGGCCAAAAAATGGAGAAGTTTGGAGTTACTCAGTTGAGTAAGGACAATTTCGCTTAAGCGAGGGTCTCACTTGAGCGTGACCTTGTTCGCCCAAGTGAGAAAGGAACAAATTATAAAAACTTGAATCTCGCTTGAGCGAGGCTACACTTACCCAAACAAGCAATTAGTATAGAGCAGGGAAAACCATTTCACTTGAGCGAACCGTTACTTGCTCAAGCGAAAAAGAGACAAAGACTTTTGGTTGCTTACTTGCTTGAGCGAGGCTTAGCCTGCTCAAGCGAAATCAAGGCAGAGGCTTTAGGGTTAGTCTCGCTTAACCGAGAAACTCTCACTTAAGCGAGAACTTGAGGAACAGAGCAGCTTACAAAGGCACCTTTCAAGATGAAGAAATGTGTCTCGCTTAAGCGAGACTCATATCGCTCAAGCGAGATAGCTAATATATAAGGGAATTACACGCAGATTGAAAGGAGCTGCTTTTTGGAAATCAAATACGATGCTTTCCCACTTTAAAGGATTTGACGTAGAAGGCCATGAAAGCTGTTTTTCTTCTCATTTTCCTCATTTTTATATTGTGTAATGGCTACCATGCGTAGCTAAAACTCTTTTTGGGATTGGATGTAATCAACTCGAGCCCGTCGTACTTCGGCTTTATATTTATATATATATATATATATTGTATTTCATTCTGTTGATTTTGGTATTTCATTCTGCGTTTAATGCTTGATTCTACCTGATAAGTAGTTTCTTGATTTAATTTTTCTTAAGTTATTAAAAAATGATTCTTGAAAATTATTCTAAATAAAATACTCGTTACGTTTAGTTGTTAGGAATAGCTTCTGATGTATCGAACGCTTTAAACAACCGTTTTAAGAGTTTTAAGAGTTTTCTTATGGATTTCATAGTCGAGGAATCGATATGAGTGATTTTTGATTATTGTGTCAAAGTTAATAGCTTCGAATACCATTTATATATGTATAAACAGGTGATCCGGTGTGCATACCGGCCCCTAAAGACCAGTGAAACTGGATATGTTAAACAATAATAATAAATGCTAAGTCAAAAAAATATTGGACGGAGTATCTAAAAATCAGACTGAAAATCAAACCTCGGTACAGATTCACAGACTTGACCTCGGTTAAAGAAGCTGACATTGAGTTAGAGTCAGGTGCAAGTGGGCAACTTGCTTCTGAGCAAGACCCGCTGCACTGACAAGAGGTCAAATCACAAGTTGCACCTAAGAAAGTTTTATAAATAGAAAGCATTCATTAATTCATACATGTTACATTGATTACTCGTATTAATTACTCTCTGTAATTTCTCTATTACTTCGTTATACACATTATTGTAGCGACGGGTTTGGTCCTCAGCCATTGAGGTGTAGTTGGCTAGGGGCAACATCTAGGACCTGAGGACTCAATCTCAAACTCGGTAAAAGGGAACCTCATGCCAATCTATGAGAAGATTATCTCATACATATACAAGGACCTTAAGTCTGGCATATAGAAGATTCAGTCTATCTTCAGTGGGGTGATCACAAAGAAATAATCGCTGTATTTATCACTTCTCACAATATGTTGAAGGAAGATGATACACTTGTAAAAGGTCACATCGTTAGTATGGTAAAAATCGACACTATAATTAGACCCAAACACCGTAGCTATCTGGATCTGTAGCCAAATCCGAAGAATATACATTTTTGACTGCTTCCACCTTGCATTGGATACCGTCCTTATTGGATAAGTAGACCTCCCTCCATGAGTTAGACGATTAGATCTTCCTCCTTGAGTTGGACCCTTAGCCTTAACTCCCCGAGATGGTCCCCTACCTTTACCTCCCTACGCTGGATGAATACGGGTTCATACCACCCGCAGATTACGTAGGGATGACGTAACCATGTCAGTCGAGGTGGTATTTCCTTCATCGACTCACCACTCGTGTTTTCCCCCATTTTTTTTGTCTAAGTAATGTAAGGAAATGTTAAACAAGAGAAGGGATAAAGTGGCAACCCGGTGTTGCGAGGCGAACAGTTCTTGTGGTACGAGCTAGAGAGCTTTATAGAAAATGTCGGTATAAAAGGTTGAGATAGAGTTTCAGTACTAGAAGCAAAGTGCTTTCAACATATGAATGTGCCTTCTTTTATAGGCAAGGTTAGGGGGCAGTTAGCGGGAAACCTAAAGGTTTGTGTCATTTTGCATGCTGTCTCACATGCCCATGGAAACACATTGTCGTCAACCAACCCACACGTGCCACGTGTCCAAGGGCTTCTGCCACCAAGGTAAAACAAGACTGGTTATTATTTTCAAAAGTCGTGCCCATAAAAGGTTGCCATATCGGCTAAGAATTAATGTTCATCATCCATCATTCCATAATAGGGTTGTGACAGTCCATTAAAGCAACTCTAATGTCACTTCAACAGGCTAAGCGAAAAATGATTTGGGTTGCACACCGGCCTAAAGACTTCAACATCAGAGTGTGTCTAAAACCTTAGAGATGCATCCACGTGAAGCATAGTGTGATACTGATCAACCTCAATAGAGCCCCAATCCCATGACCGATGTCTCTGTTGACCAGTGTCAAGATTTGCCAGGGGCACACTAGTAACAAACCTATAAAGGGTGTCAAGAATGTCTATATAGGTGTTAGCTTTTTCTTGTGATTTCTGGATCCATATTTATACAATACCACATAGGACTCAACTGCCACCTAACTCTAAATACTCCTCATTTATGACTTTCAAGAGTACGTTGCATTCACTAGCTTCCGCTTGAGCTCCAATATTAAGTATCTGAACTGACTTGAGCATCGGGGTGTCCTTGCAGGTGATAATTTCTTTCCTCCCTCAATGTGTTAGGCTCGTGTAAGAATTAAAGATCAGACACTGAGGCTCCTGATTCCCCATTGGTAAGGAGAGATAATACTAGATTCCCACTAGACTGATGAAAGATATAGAGGAGAATCGAGATCGGTGCTGACACCCCGGAAGTACTATCCCTGTATCAGATAGTTCATATATGTTTTAAATTTTAATTTAAATATCATTTTGAAACTCTTTAATTCTCATACTAATCAATTAGAATTAAATGTGACAAACAAAAACAATTAACATAAAATATAATTTAAATTCAAAATATTAATTTAAAAATTTAAAACTATTAGAAGAAAAAAATTAATAATACTATAAATCACTCATCATAATTACTAATTACGCATTACTAAGAAAAAATTTAATAAACAGAAGTAATTAATAAGAGAGAAAAGAACTTGATGTCAGGGTAATTTAATTAAAATTTAAATTGATAAAACTGTTTCAATATTTAAAATGATATTTGAATCCAAAATTTAGAATATATATATATATATATATATATATATATATAAATCCAATTCATATAATTAGTGATTAACACAAAAAAATCATTAATCTAACAATTCACTTGATATCATTTATTATGTATATGTTAAGGGGACTAACTTAGTTGGTTGAACAAGATGAATGATTTGTTTTGAACTCCTAGTAACAAGTTTAATTCCTAAGAAATAAAAAAAATTATCAATTCAACTTAAATTTATAATATTAATTTAAGTTTAAAAAACCATTAGAAGCAAATGAAACTTAGAACATTGAAAAAAATCAATCATCATAATTAAGTGGAAATAAACGGAATAAACAAACAATTAACGAAAAATTAATTTAAATCTCAAAATCAGAAATAAAAAGTCCGACTATTAAACAAATTTATCATCATAATTACTAATAAAGTAAAAATAAAATAAAATAAGCAAAACAATAAAATAATAGAAATTAAGAAAGAACATGGTATGGATTATCATTCAGGTGATTTAATAAAAAAATTAGATCAACTGAACATTTGAATTTCAATAATTAAAATATAGTTGAATCAAAATTTTTAGTATAATTTTTTTCGCACATGCATCAATAGTCTTTTAACTAATGTAAATTGTGATTGTAGTTTTAAGACAAGAATTATACTTAAATCAATTAACAATTTCAATGTACCTATTTAAATTTTGATAATAAAGTATGTATTTAAAAATTTATTTATTTGTTTAAACTAATGTTTTAAATTTAAAATAATGGTTAAAACTTAACAAAGAGGTTCTGTAACAAATAAACTGATCTCTGATTAATTTTTATATATCCTCAACATTCGTTTTTTTTATAAGCTATCTTCAACAAAAACATGAATATTCCATCTTTCAATTATTTTTTTTTTTTACTTTCAACTAATCGATTATTTTTATCAAACACAAACCAATCTTCGTTTCTTACATGGAATCACATTTTTATTCTTCCTTGTAAAAGTTTTTTCAGAGTGTTGAAGCCGAGGAAGTGGAAGCAAAGAGACAAAGAACTCAATTAGGAGCTATGAAGCTAGCTAGTAGACACTAATTAAACTTGAACCACCCTAACATATCACCTGCATTTTTTTTATGCAGTTTAGAAGATTTTAAATGTATGGCCCTTGAAGGCTTTAAAGCTATAAACTAAATCAAAAGGGTGCAATAACACTGACAATCTTAAAAAAAACATATCACATTTCACTGACATCACCCACACCACATTATCAACCTATACACTGTTGTCGGGAAAACAACATATAAAGTACCAAGCCACTTTTCTTTCTGCGGACATTTATTCTAATCTATGTACTAACTTTTTTCTTAGTCCAGCCAGTTTAATTTATTTTTGAGCTGTACGAAACTACTGAATATATTGTTCCCAAAAGATAAACTAATGAAAAGGAACACTCTCCTCATATTTGCAATTGCATGATATAGGAATATAAGGAGCACTCCACTATAACTAGGTTTTAGGTTTGTCTTAGCTATGATTAGGTGTCCATCGGTCGGGTTCGGTCGATTTGGTTACTTTTGAGTCCACCCGTTGTTATCCATAAAACACAAACAGTAACCCATTTTCATCCAATATTACGGTCGGTTTGGTCGGGTTCGGTTAATTGCGGTTCTCGGTTTTTTCAGTCGGGTTTTTTGGTTAAGTTTCTTAGAAAAATTTAATTTTTATTTTTTGCCAAACACCTTTTACGCATAAAATAATTTTAGCAAAAACTTGCATATAAAGATGATGTATTTCATATTTTAGAAACGCCTTATGAAATATGAAAATGACATAACATTGAAGCAGTAGGAATTAATTCTATTAGATTATTTTTTTAATCATAGATTGTACTAGTACTAGAAAAGAGCTTAAAAGTTATTAAGTGTTCAGATCTAACACATGCATTTAGAATATGATGATTTGATGATAAACTCATGTATGACTTAAGGTTGACCACACAAAGACCAATCTTAAAAAAAGTATCGTCAATATATCTAGAAATCAGTAAAGAGAAATAACTGCATGATATTCCTAGTAGTAGTCGGTCATGTATGAGTATCTTCGGGTTTAATTTTTTTAACCCGAACCCGTCCATTCTTAGTCACAATAAACCACTTAAATGATCCGTTTTTACCTAAAAACCCGTTACAAACCGACCCTTTCTTATCTTTAAAATCGGGTAGCTCGGGTTCGCACGGATAACATCGAAATTGGACACCCCTAATTAGTGCTTCTATGTAGGTATTTTCAACCATGTTGAATGGAAGAGAATAATAATATCCATTTATAAAATTTATTATTGCATTAGCCTAACCCAATATAAATCAGGTAGTTTATTTTGACCTCTTTAATTAACTCGAATCAATACATCTTTTAAATATAAATTAATTTAGAACAAAAATTTAACATAAAGATATGTCATTATAAAAACATAAAATGTGTCACACCAAGTAATTTAGGTACCTTAAAGCATAATAGCCTTGAGTTCTTAATTAATATCAGTAAGAGATTTAATTAATATCAGATTAATTTCTTATTTACCGGAATACTTAGATATTAAAAAAGCAAAAAAGAAATATTAATAAAGAGACAGTGAATTAACCATGTTAGCATGCAACTAAGGGGTCAAAGTGATTATTTAATTAATCATAAAATTTCTGACACACGCACACTGAGATTGAACTAGTTTATTACAGAAAGAGATTGATTGCTTAACGGCTTAGAATTATCAAATACCTTGTTGTCTGCCATTTGCGCATCATTCCCCAACCAAACAAGTTGGCAGTCTCCATACATTACTGAACATGTTTGCTGCCACAATCTCTCTAAAGCTGCTCCTTTAAAAGCCAAAGGAAGCCTCTGTGCATTTCTTCAGTAGAAAAAAGGAGTACTTTAAAATCTCATCATCATCATGTCAGGTTATTGGAGGAACCACTTCTTGTTCTTGAGTCTTCTTGCTTTAGTTGTTCTATCAGAAGGGTCAAGGTTGCCAAAGGATTACTGGGAACAGATGCTTCCCAAGAAGCTACCTTCTCCTTCTTCTTCTCCCTCCAGAGGCACAAACTCTGTGTTTGCCACCTCTTCCACAACCTTCCAAACTAATCATACTCTTCCTTCATCCGATGGAAAAGTCTAATGTCTGCTAAAACTCTTGTCTCCTGGTTGATCTGATATAACTGTGAAAAGAGTGCAGTGCAGTCATGACAGAGAGAGCACCGATTTGAAGAAAGCATCCAAATTTTGTATAAGTAACACACTCTTTGTAGAATCATTGATCTGGGTACGAAGATGTCTCTTGTAAAGTCAATTATGTAACAAGACAGGATAAGTTTATCCATAGCAATAATTTAGCATAAAGATATGTGTTATATATTGGCAGGAGTAGTAACTTCTAAAATCTCTTTCGAAGCATCTCAACTCCAAATTCCAGGTTGTTGTACATATTTTGTTACTTGTTGCATCCTCGTTGTTAATTATATCTTCATATCATTGCATCTCACTTTTCTCGGTAAAGTACGTAGGTATTATCAAAGAAATATAACATAGGTTGTATCCAAGAATTTATCCTTCACATATTGCTTTGAAAGAACAATCCGCTAGTTCAACGTATATATATTGACAAGAACATATATAATCGGTGTTCTTTTGTTGATGAAACCCTCAAGTTAGTTGTAAGATTGCATAGATTATGCAATCCAAAAAATCATTTTTTTAATCATTTTGTACTTTATATTTCAGTTTCATTTTATACTAATTAGAGTCATTTTGTAAAATAAGGAACTAATTTGGGGTTTTAAAATATGGGGATACAACTGATGCAATCTCAAAAACTAACATTTACTTTTCTTTTGTTTTAATTTTCCTGCTACAGATGGTGAAGTTCCCAGGTTCACCATTTTTGGCAATTGTAAATAATTTTACAGTCTGGTCATCGGTTCCTTGTTCAAGTGGTTGAAAGAAGGTTTTGCAAACATAAAAACTACATCATTTGACTGAACGAAAATTTATTTATTGAGAATAACATATATAATCAATATTAATTATTAAATATCTATTTTTACAATTGTGTTTTTACAACTGATTAGTATTTAATCTTACGCATTAAGGGAACCAACAATATGAGGATGGTCTTGTTCTTTTTTTGAACGTATGTGTCACCTTTGGGTTTCATTATGGTATAGATCCTATTCGGACTTTACAGAATCGCTACGAAATTGGACTAGGAGGAGGATGCTAAGAAAATTTCTTCCTGCACCTTAGTTATTTATCCCTACACCACCTTGTCTCTATTTCTCACATGGAAGATATACCCCTGCAAAGCATAGATACATGAAAAACGGTGACGTACGCGTACTAGGTACGTATTTAATACGGGTACATGGTGGGTACACTAAAATATGTACCTGGTACGTACCAATATTTTTTTCCATCTCATCTGGGTACGTTTGGATACATAGAGAGATTCGGCATGGGTACGTTAAGTGACAAACTCAATCGTTTTGCTCAAATTTCCCACCTTCCTTGGTTGATTTGCATTCCATTTACTTTGATATTTTTTTCAGTTTTCGTTCTATTCTGGCCATGTAATGAACAAGCATTTCTCTCTGCAAAACCTGTGAAAGCTTTCATCACTAGACTTGCAAAAGTTTTCTTGAGCTTGGAACAATTGTGTTTGAAACTCCATTAATTCCCTTAGCAACGGTGGTGTTTGAGATAAGGTATTAAAGTTACTCCATTAATTCCCTCATGCTTGTGTACCTGTAACTCATTATAATCAATTATATCACTCATGCTTTATATTTATCTTTAGCTTTTCTTGTCTTATTATTAGTTTCATTCTCTGTACACTGCACCTTTATGTTTTGTACATGTTGATATTCTCTGCACACTAACATATATCAATTTCTCAATATTTATGTAGTAACTTATGACATATTTATGTTTTTTTCTTATAGATGTTTTCGCAACAATCAAGTGGTGGTCCTGGTGGATCTACAAGTGATACAAATAATTCAAGTGTACTGTTAACATCTAAATATATAACTGGAAAAGCTGAGAGTGGTTCTCCTATTTAGGCATATGTGACTATGTTACGGAATAAAAAAGAAGGAGGAAGAAATATTACTTGGCGTTGCAACTATTGTGAAGGAACATATAAAGGGTCTTATTCTAGAGTGAAAAGTCACTTGTTCAAAAAACAAGGAAAAGGAATTGCTGCTTGTTCACAGGTATCAAATGCATATATTCCCGAGATGGTCCAACTTAAGAGAGAGGCTACTGAAAAATCAACACATGTGCAAGTCCCTTTACCTACCGGAACTACAAGTTTAAATCCACCCATTAGTGGAAGTAAGAAACGAAGAGGCATTGGGGGACCACTAGAAAAGGAATTCAATAATAAGGCACAAGACCATTTATCTTGTGAAATAGCTAGACTATTTTACTTTGTTGGTCTACCATTCAATGTTGCTAGGAATCCATACTTTATTAGTGTTTTTACATATGCAGCCAACACTTCTATCTCAGGTTTTCTTCCACCAAGCTATAATGCTATTAGAACTACATATTTACAGAAAGAGAAGGCCAATATATTAGGATTGCTTCAACCTATCAAAGATGCTTGGCCAGAAAAAGGTGTGAGCATAGTTACTGATGGATGGACTGATGCATAGAGAATGCCATTAATTAACTTCACGGCAGCCTGAGATTCAGGACCTATGTTTTTAATGGGTCTGGTGAATACAAGGACAAATATTACATTGCTAGTCTAATTTTGTCTACCATTGATGAAGTTGGACCCCAAAATGTTGTCCAAATATCAATACTAATCCTGTTTGCAATAAGGCTGTTGGTTCTATCATTGAATCTATCCACCCTCATATTTTTTGGACACATTGTGTTGTACACACATTAAATCTTACTCTGAAAAATATCTACACACCAAAAAATACACCAAACAATGAAACTGTTTATAGTGAGTGCCACTAGATTACTACTGTTGCTGATGATGCTTTTTTTATTAGAAATTTCATTATGAATCATTCAATGAGGCTAGCCATGCTTAACATTTTTGTACACTTAAAGTTATTGGTTGTTGTTGAGACTAGATTTGCCTCAATTATTGTGATGTTGAAGAGGTTGAAAACCATCAAACATGGTCTCCAATCCATGGTAATTAGTGATCAATGGTCTCATTATAAAGAGGATGATGTTCAAAAGGCTGCTGTTGTGAAGGAAATAATTCTTAATGACCACTGGTGGGATCAGGTTGATTACATTCTAAACTTTATACAAAGCTAATATATGATATGCTTCGTTCTTGTGATACAGATAAACCAAGTCTTCACTTAGTTTATGAGAAATGGGATTCCATGATTGAACAGGTTAATGTTACAATAAGGGAAGGAATTGACTAAACATTCAACCTTTCATGAAGTGGTTTACAACATTTTAATTGATAGATGGACTAAAAGTTACACACCATTTCATTGCTTGACCCATTCACTTAATCCCAGGTAAATTCAATTACCTTCAAGGTTCAATTGATTTAAAATTCCTTTTCAAATTTTGATTTACTAACACATACAAGTTATATGTTTATATAATAGGTATTATTGTAAACAATGGATTGAGGAAGTTTCAAATCGACTTCCTCCACATAGGGACAATGAAGTCTCTATAGGGAGAAATAAATGCTTAAAGAATTACTTTCAAGATACAAAGGAAAGGTTAGAAGTTAGTGTAGAATTTGTAAAATTCTCAGGTGCCACTGAAGAGTTTAGCCAATTTGATTCCTTGCAAGATAGGCAGAATATGCCACCAATAGAATGGTGGATCATGTATGGAACTCTTGTTCCTAAGCTTCAATCCATAGTCTTGAAGCTCCTTTCACAACCATGTTCTTCTTCTTGCTGTGATAGAAATTGGAGCACTTATTCCTTTATTCACTCCTTGAAAGGAATAGGCTAAATCCTAAAAGAGCTAAAGACTTAGTTTTTGTTCACACAAATCTTCGTCTTTTATCAAAGAAGAGTAAAAAGTATAATGAAAGTGAGACAAAGACGTGGGATATTGGTGGTAATGAGTGGGAACCATTTGAAGGGGCTGAGGTTCTTGAAGTTGTTAGTCTTTCTCTTGATGAACCAGCTATAGAGGCGGTTCTTTTTACAGACGGACAAGAAAATGATGAGATTGAAACCGTTAAAGTATATTTTTCTTGATCATGTTTAGAAATTGTGAAGTTGAACAATATAATATTTAGTTTGTTATTGTTAAATAATTTTATTTTTGTTTAGAACACTTTAAATTCAGTGTATGTTTTTTAGTATGGATAATTTATGTTTTTTGGTATGGATAATTTGTTTTTAAGTATTGCTGAACAATATACAATGTGCACCCATACTCTATTTTTTTAACATGATGTATCTAGTACCCGTATTTATACCCATTTCATGCGACGTAGATATTACCGTTAGTTGAAAAATAACAAATGCAGATCATAAAATGTAGAGGATTATTTGTCTTCTTTTCCTCCTTACACTACTGCACCCTATTTATAATTGAGCCTGCACCTTTTGTTCACATACGTTATGCTTCATTGACATTTTCCTTCGCTTTACGTTCATGTTTCACATGCTGCTTCATTCACGTTTATCTCCTACTGTCATGTACTTTTATGGTCATCGTTACACCCAAGATCGGTCAATTTTGAGTTATGACGTGAGTAAGGAAAAGAACGTATTACAATCTCAGGAGGTCTCCAGATTACAATTGTTGGGAACAACCCTACTATAATTTCCTTACACTTCCAGAAATCGTAATCTGGTCATTTCCAGATTATAATATCTGGTAGTGCTTTGTGGTTAAGATTTCCTAACTTCACTTCTATATGTTGGATGCAGTATCCTTCTCTATAGCTTCTGTCATGCCTACACCATCAAACAAAAAATAAATCTTCATTAGCAACAAAAAACCAACTCACTATTATCTTTTTCAATCAGAATGCAAAATATAAATTTTATAGTTCCTGTCAATCTCTCTCTCATCTTCTTGAATCTCTCCCCATTCTCTCAATACATAACTGTAATAAAACAAAAACCGAAGATGAAGACATACATACTTAGTATTGGGGTTCAAATCAAAATCAATTTACTTTAAAAGTTTATAAGAAAACCTATTCAATTTATTTTACACTCATTCATGTCTTAATGCGAGTTAAGAACAAGAAACTTTTGGAGGTATCATGTCACAGATTCTAGATTCTACTGGATGATATCATTGGATTGCCAAACAAAATCCTTTGTGACCATCCTTGTAAAATTCGGTCACACCACTTCTTAAACGTAACCTTGTGTCAACAACATTGGAACAAAATAAGAGAGGGAGAAAAACATACCTAGAATGAGAGACGATGGAGATAGCAATGGCAACGACAACTGAAACTCCCAGGGAGAACAAACCTCTGAAGAGAAATTCCCGAATGCTAATTCAAATGAAATTGGCATCCATAGAGAATTTGAACAAAAGCTCAAGAGAAAAAAGAAACTAATTCATTGAATGAATTAAATGTCACATCACAGGGCTTTATATACATAAGAAAAGAGTAGGAAAAACAGTTACATGCAAAGCTAATTAATATACACAAGGCTAAGTAATAGAGGAGCTTATGACTCCCCTACAAGCTGGCAATGGGGAGAAGATATCTGCCATGCCAAGCTTGGAAGCAAGACTATGAAATGATTTCGGATGGGAGGCTTTTGTAAGGATGTTAGCAACTTGGTCCTTGGTGGAGATAGGCAAGAGCTTAAAGAGACCTTGTTGAAGTCTTTGCCGGACAATGTGGCAATCAATGTCCAAATGTTTGGTGCGCTCATGAAACACAGGGTTAGAGGCAATATGAATAACACTCTTATTGTCACAAAAAATAACAGGCAGCTTGGAGCAAGAAATGTGCAGATCTCTGAGTAAATAAGTTAGCCATTGTAGCTCATATGAAGCGTTGCTAAGGGATCTGTACTCCGATTCAGAAGAGGACTTTGAAACAGTGGTTTGCTTCTTGGATTTCCAACTGACCAAGGAACTCCCAGGGAAGAAACAATATCCTATGATGGATCTTCTAGTGAAGGAACAACTTCCCCAATCAGCATCACCTATGTTGCATGGATACGGGTACGGTACCGGTACCGGGTACGGGTACGGGTACGGGGGTAAGGGAAATCTTAAAAATACAGGGTACGGGTACGTTAATATAATAAAATATTAATTTAATAATAAAAATTAAATATATGCAAAAGGTACCAAATTAAATAACAAAACTTGCGATTCCTCTCCCTTTTTCCTTCAACAAGTGAGCCTTGACTCTAGAATAAGAACCCTTATAGGATATATTGCAATAATTACAACGCCAATTAACATTTCCTCCCCCATCTTTCTTATTTTGTAAAATAGTCACATATGTCCAAAGGGGATTATTACCCTCGATATTTCCAGTTGTGTATCTACTGGACATAAGATTGCTTGTAGAACTAGTAACTGTGTGTGAGGAAGATTGTGAGGAAGACATCTGTAAAAAAAAATCATTATATTTAATTTTTAATTCTAATTTCTATTTTCTATCACAATAAAATATATTCCTCACAACGAATAATTTCTATCAAAAATAATTTCTATAACAACAAATAATTTCTATCAAAAATAATTTCTATTAAAATAATTTCTACTAAAATTAATTTCTATAACAATAAAATATATCCCTATCAAAAATAATTTATATAACAATAAAATATATTTCTATCCACATCAAATAATTTCTATAACAATAAAATATATTCCTGTCCACATCAAATAATTTATATCAAAAATAATTTCTATAACAACAAATACTTTCAATGCTTCAGATTTTATTTAGCAGGAAAAATAATAAAAATAACTCCCTGTCTGTCCTCCACTTACGGTGCTGCCACAGGGAATCAAAATCCCAATAATTATGAGGAAGAGAATGTAACCTGGAAGAGGAGAAAGCAGAGATGCCACGGTGCTGCCACGATGCTGCCACGGGGCTGCTACGATACTGCCACGGTGCTGCTAGACAACCAGCCACAGAGAAAACAGAGAAGCACCCAGAGAAGCTCGAGATTAAGAGAAAGAAAATGACGAACGAGACTGAGAGAAGGATGTAGGAAAAACTGGAAGGAAGCAGTAAGTTAGCTTGTGTCTTCACTTAATTTAATCTGTCTGCAGGAAGCCCTTAATTTCCTGACCAAAACGGTGTGTTTTGGTAAAAACGTACCTAAGTCGTACCGCAGCCGCATCGGAGCCGTACGCGAGCCGAACCGCAGTCGTACCGGAGCCCCCGTATTCTTCCCCTGATTCTGGTACGTACTGGGTGCGTATCTACTCCGTACCCACTGTGTACCCGTACCCGACACGTATCCGGTGCGGGTACGTCACCCATTTCAGCGTACCCGTGCTTCAGAGAGCATCACTATACCCTTGCAAGTGAAAAGAGGAAGAAACAGAGAAAAATAAACCTTTCCCTAGAGAGGCTTTCAAGTATTTAATAATTCTCAAACTTGCAGCATGATACTTGGATCGAGGGGCACTTAGGAATTGGCTCAATTGATGGATAACAAATGTTATGTCAGGTTTGGTGGTGGTCAAATACAACAACCTACCTATTAATCTTTTGTATCCTGTAACATCATGATACAAGTCACCATAATTTGTGTGCACGTTGGGAGTAGAGTCCATTGGGGTAGAAACAGACTTGCAGCCTAATAAAATGGCATCAGAGAGTAATTCCAGACAATATTTCCTTTGGCAAACTGAAATACCCTTCTTTGGTCTAGCAATCTCAAGACCAAGGAAGTACTTGAGTGGTCCAAGGTCTTTAATGCCAAGAAAACAATGCAGCTCCTTCTTAATGGTACTGAATTCTTGGAGATCATTGCCCACCAAGATGACATCATCAACATACACAGTCAATGCAGTGAAGGAAGTGCCATTGAATTTCAAGAATAATGAGGGATCAGATTGAGTAGGGGTGAAACCATAAGAGGCTAAAGTGGAGGTCAACTTTTCAAACCATTTTATGCTAGCCTGCTTTAAGCCATAAAGAGACTTGACAAGCTTGCAGGACTGAGTAGAGGTTGCATGAACCCCAGCTGGAATTTCCATATACACATCCTCTTCCAAATCCCCATGTAAGAAAGCATTGTCTACATCTAATTGATGTAAATGCCAGTCATGTGCAGCTGCCAAAGCAAGAAGGACCCGAATGGTTGTTATTTTTGCCACAAGAGAAAAGGTGTCAAAGTACTCAATTCTTTCCACTTGTGTGTACCCTTTTGTAGCTAGCCTGGCCTTTTATCTTGCAACAGACCCATCAGCATATCTTTTAATCTTAAAAACCCACTTGTGACCAATGTGTTTTACTCCACTTGGAGTATTCAAATCTGCCAGGTCCTATTTCTGTTCAATGCCTCTAGTTCAGTGTTTATAACCTCAACCCACCTTGGGTTCTGAGCTGCCTCATTGTATGTCCGTGGTTCCACATCAGTAATCATGGATAGAGTATAGGATTTATGAGCAGGATGAAGGTTGTTATAGGTGTGGTTGGCTGAAATGGAATGTCTAGTAGAACTAGGGGAGGCCTCTAATATGGGACAATAGAAGTCCATGAGGTGTGATGGTGGTTTGATGAGTCTGGTTGATTTTCTAATAGGAGCAGTTTGTGGTGATGGGACTGGCTCATCAGAATGGCCAAGGTCAAGGGTGATGGGAATGGTAGATGAACCAGGAGGATCATCTGAAGTTGCTGGTGTGCCTTCAGACTCAGGCATGTGAGGATCCACACACTAATAAATTGGTGAAGGGAATAATGCTGACTTGTGGCCTGATGTGGAACTATTAAATGGTAAAGTTGTTTCAAAAAAATGGACATCCTTGGATACAAAAACCTCTCGGGTAAATATATCTAACAATGCATTCCCCTTTGTCCCAGGTTTGTGACCCAAAAACACAGTCTTCCTTCCTCTAGGATCAAGTTTACCCTTATGCTCCTTGAGGGTGGAGGCATAACATAAGCACCCAAACACTTTCAATTATCTTAGATCTGATTGACTGCCATAGAGAACAACATAAGATGACTGGTTTTCCAAGACTGAACTTGGCACTCTGTTCATGAGGTAGGCAGCATGTCCTACTGCATAAGTCCACAGAGATTTTGGGGCATGAGAGTGGAATAGCAAGGATCTAGTGATCCCAAGCAGTGTTTGGTGACTCCTTTCCACTCTATCATTTTGCTGTGGTGTTTGTGCACAGGTTCTCTGGTGCAGAATTCCTCTAGAGGCATAGAAAGAAGGCATTAAAAACTCTACACCATTATCAGTTCTTACAACTTTAACCTTCTTGCCAAACTGATTCAGTGCCATTTCAATGAAGTTTGCAAGGCACTTGATGCTTTAGATTTTGCTTTCATCATAACAAGCCAAGTGTACCTACTATGGTCATCAAGAACAATTAAGAAATATTAATGCTTATGAATTCCTGCTATGGATAAAGGGCCCCAAATATCAACATGAAGCAAATCGAAGGAGGCAAAAACTCTACTAGTACTCAAATTAAAAGGCAATCTTTATTGTTTAGAAGAAAAAACAAACATCACAAATCAGATTTTTATTTACTGATATAAAAGGATGATCTTTAATCAAGGATTGCATCCTAGAGATAGAAAAATGTCCTAGCCTATAATGCCAAATGGCAGAATCTGGAATTACAACAAGATTACTTTGTACTTTACCATCAACTTCCTTGTAAGGAGCCTTCAGTTCATACAAACCATTTTTGGCTTCAACTAAACCAATCATCTCCATTGAAGCTGGATCCTGTATCATAAAGGCATTCTGCTTAAATAAAAGATTGCAATAATGTTGGCCACAAGCTTACATATAGAGACCAAATTAAAAATGAAATCTGGTAGATATAGAACATCTCTCAACAATATATTTGGGAAGAGCCTCACAGTGCCTGAGTATGTGCAATTGAGTTTGTGTCCATTTGGTAGATGAACAGCAATAGGAGGTATGCTCCTCAATGTCTCAAAGAGCTCCTATGTGCACAAATGTGATTTGTGGCGCCTGAGTCCAGGATCCAATTGTGTGCGTTGTGAACTACAAGGTAAAGCAGAATTGTTACCTCCCCTGGCATCAGTAATTGAAGTCACATGGTTTGCTGCAGCAGTGTTTTGCTGATTTGCTTGCTGAATCATAGACATAATGCTTTTAAGCTGTTCATTGGTGAAAGGAAGACTATTTTCTTCCATCTTCTCCTTCTTCATAGCATTCTTCTTAGCTGCATCAGTTTTAAAATTATCTATGTATACATTATTGGCATCAGTCGAACCTTTAAACTTGAAGGTGGCTCGATATCCATGTTTTCTGTAGCATATATCTACAGTGTGTCCTTGCTTTCCACAATAACTGCAAAGCTTACTCTTCAAGTTAGGATTAAATCTTATTCCTCTTCCATAGCTTCTCTTCCCTTGGGTCATGTGGATGATAACTCCAGAGTCTTCACTACTTTGCATTCCAATCCGCCTCTCATGTTGTAGGACAAGGGAGAAAACCTTATTGATCCCTGCAATGGTTCCATCAAAAGGATCTGTGACTTCACAATGTTGAAGTTCTCATTCAGTCCCATAAGGAACCGAATCACACAATCCTGCATCCGATACATTTTCATATTCTCTAATGCTTCACATTTGCACCGTACAACACATGAACACATAGAAATTGGTCGATAATTCTTGAGTTCCTCCCACAGGATCTTGATTTCAGTAAAATAGTTAGTTACAGTCATCGTTCCTTGCTTGAAACCAAAAATCTCTTGCTGAAGTTCACTAACTCAAACTAGATCACCTTGTGAAAAACGATCTCATAATTCCTTCCACACATCTCAAAGGCGTTTTCCATGAACACACACTCTGACCAATGGATTGGTTCACCGAGCTCACAATCCATGAGTGTACCAAATTGTTACATCGTTCCCAGGCTACAAAACTCGGATTGAATGAGTCCAACACCAGTATGCTTCTGTCGACAAAACTCCATTTGTTCTTCGAGATCAACGCGCGCTTCATAACTCTCGCCCATGCGTGATAGTTGCGTCCATCGAGCACTGGATTCACTAAGGCAACAGAAGTGACTTCTCCTGGGTGAACACAGTAGTGATTCAGAGGATTCAGATTTGGATCTGGCAAAGAGGAAGATGAGGCATTATAGACATTGTTGTTGTTGGATCGCACCATCGTAGGTCAGGATTGCAGAGCCCTTGTTCATGGCTTTGATACCATCAAATGAAATTGGCATCCATAGAGAATTTGAACAAATGCCCAAGAGAGAAAAGAAACTGATTCATTGAATGAATTAAATGTTACACAGCACAGGGCTTTATATACAGAAGAAAAGAGTGAGAAAAACAATTACATGCAAAGCTAATTAATATACACAAGGCTAAGTAATAGAGGAGCTCATGACTAATTGCTTGACAGTCATATTAATTGCACACATTAAACGTACCAAATGTTTTTATGAATATCCTGAGTTAATTTCACAAAATTCTTTTTGTTTTTTATTTGTTGAATCACAAAACCCTCCACTAAAAGAAATGAATTTAAGTATATAGTTGGTCCTACAATATCTAAAAAAAGCTCTAACACAATTTTAAAACTAATCGATCAAATTACGAGAATTTTGGTTTGATAAAAAATAAAGTTTATAATCAATGAAAATATAACAAATTAAGGTTGTTTGTCTATAACTGCCTGTTTATAATTGTAAGAAATTGACCAACTGTTAATATTGTAAAGAACTAAGGTAAAACTTTTGAGAGTTTAGGGGATAAAATTGAACCAAAACAAAAATTAAAAGATATAAAGCAATGGAGAGAAAGGGTTGTATGGGAAAAGAAAGGCCTAAGTTACATTATATCTAATGAAATGATTCAAAATAACTAAATTTATTAGCCAACTAAAAGGTTAAAGAAAAATGCAAAATCTATATAATACTTATTAAAACTACATTTAATATTGGTGTAAGTCCCAAAAAAAAATATTTATAAAAATATATAAGTATCAACGGGTTAATATCATACTATTCAAACTTAATTATTCTGATTAAGATAAAATATCATCGAGTCTTAACTAAGTAGACTACAATGCATCACAATTAACATCAGCTTAATTATCACCTAGCACCATTTAAGGACATTGAAATCTGGTTTAAGCTATCAAAACCATAGCTAATTCCACTTCCACTAGCGTCATATTTAATCTCTTCTGAAGACAACTTGACACTTCTCTGTTGGTGCATTTCCCCAACTCTTAGTCTCTCAAGTTTCATGGACACTTCTTTCATGGTGGGTCTTTCTTCTCCTTTCACATTTAAACACCCTTTTGCTACATTGGCGAATTCCATTAGATGCTCAACATTTGCTTCCGCCGCTATATTGTTGTCCACAATGTCAAGTAACCGACCCTCTTTTATTGAAGAAACGAAGTACATAGCAAGGTTAATGTTCCTAATTGAATCTTGATTGTTAAAAGACAGTGCCTTTTTACCTGTCAATAATTCTGCTAGGACAACGCCGAAGCTATAAACATCACTCTTTTCAGTTAGTTGGCTTGTGTGTAAGTATTCAGGGTCAAGATACCCCAATGTTCCTTGCACCAAAGTGGTTACCTGTGTTTGATCAAGAGGAACAATCTTCGAAGCTCCAAAATCAGAAACCTTTGTAGTGAGATTCTGATCAAGTAGTATATTTGTAGTTTTCACATCTCTGTGTATAATTGGTTCAGAAGTAGCAGAATGTAAGTACGCCAATGCCCCAGCAGCTTCTGTTGCAACTCTCAATCTTGTTTCCCATGTAAGTTTTAAAGATTGATTCTGTCCATGAAGATGCTCATAAAGAGTACCATTGGGAACAAATTCATAAACAAGCATTGGAGCTTCAGTCTCCAAACAACAACCCAAGAGCTTTACCACATTCCTGTGGTTGATTTGGGAAAGCACGATCACCTCATTAATGAATTGCTCAATCTGGTCTGGGTCACTGATTTTGGATTTTTTTATTGCTACAATTCTATTATCTATTAATACTCCTCTGTAAACCGTTCCCTGACCACCTTTGCCCAGGATCGTATCTTCACTGAAGTTTTTGGTGGCCTCTTGTAGCTCTTCCACACTGAAGATCATTTTGGCCATGTCTGTTGACCCTTTATGTCTGGCTATCTGTTGTTGTAACAACAGGCCACCATTTTGTTGAAAAAAAGTTTCCTTAAGTTTGATTAGCTTTCTTTTCTTTGATACCCAATACATATAAAAGCTTGCCCCTAGTAAAACTATGACGCCTACACTCACACCTGGACGTAAGAAAGGGGAAAAAACAAGTTAGTACTTTGTTGATGTTTCAACTTTCATGCTGCTGATGGTATGTTATGAGATTATAATGTGACTATGCTTGGACCTGACAAGTACTGTAGTCTGAAACCAATTACTGTTTTAAAATCAATTGAAATAGTTTTAAAATCACCTTGAATGTATGCATATAAATGTGCTGAAGCAATTCGTAACTTGGATTAATATTGTTGGCTACAAATTAAAATTCTTTGAACAATATATTGTAGTATAAAGTATGCTGTCATTTAAGATTATGTTATGATGTACTATTTGAGAACAAAGTGTGTTATATTTGCAGAGCAACCAACAAGATACTTACTCAAAGCAGTTATGAGTGCGGTAAATCCCTTGTTGTTATCGTTGTCGGATTTGGGATTGCATCTTGTTCCGTTGTTTTTCCCATCTCCTTGGAATCCATTTGGGCATGAACAAATGTAACTACCAGCAGTGTTGTGGCATTTTGCCCCAGCAACACAATCGTTAGATTCCTTGCATTCATCAACATCTAAGAGATAACTTGTTTTAGTAACTCTTTTCATTGTGGATCGAATAGAAGGATTTGTAGGGGGACTATAATTAATTTTCATTGATTACTTTCATTTTTTTTTTGGGTGAAAACCCTACTTCATCTGAATAAAGTTACAAAATGATTTTTTTTTTAATTGGAAGTTTGGAACTAAATGTCCATCAATATAGACATCCAATTTTGCCAAACTTCTCAATAAACATTTATAGAAGAAGAAGAAAGTATATACTAAATACACCTTTCTTCCTTAAGTTAAATCCAAGTTACGCATCACTTCCCACAAAGTTAATTAAATAAGAAAATTCATTAAAAAAAAGCTGATAAGTTTTTATGAACATAAAAAAAAAGATGATATGCATACAACCATAAATTAATTTAATTCATATGAGAAGATTCATCTATTTAATTTCTCATTATGTAAACTACCTGTTAAAGAATGAATAGAGGTTCAAACTACAAGACCAAATTAAAAATCAGTAATTTTAAATTTATTTAAATGATATGACAATCCTAAACTAGGCTTAAATAAGTTAGTGGTACCTATAAAATATTTATATTAGGATTTAATATCTATAATTTTTGTTTGATTTTTTAGTCTATTTCTCTTTCACCATATACAATTCTTATTGTTAGATTCGATTTGTTAAATGACATATATGAGAATTCAATAAACCATTCTTATTGTTAGATGCGATTTGTTAAATGACACATTTCAAAATTTAATAAATTACTTCATATAAAATTTGTCTCTTCACCTAAAAGTTTTTTTAGTTAAGATTTAATATTTATAAATTATTTTGATCAATTATAGCCTTTAAGTAATAAAAAATGGTCTTATAATTTTTAATTTTCTCTCTCCTAACCACCTTTCCTCTTTATCTAAAACTACCCTTCACCACAATTCCCACTATAGCAGAAATGAACAATAAAGTTTAGAGAAAATCTTTGATTTAGTAATGCAAATATCAAGTCTTGAATTTTTTTTTGTTACTAAATAAGTATTTCAATAGTTGAATTGGTTACTAGGTTAATCATTCATTAATGACTAAGGTACCAAGTTCCCATGACATATAACATATCATTAGCTAAAAGTCAAAAATACTGATATGACATATAATATATCAACAATGATGAATTATTATGTTGATATGATATGTATCATATTAATAATACTAAGTTATGGATATTGACTGTGATGTGTGTCATGTTAACGATGACATGCTTTAATACTATGGTATGTGTTGGTGAAAAATATGAACATGACATATATGATATCTTGTAGTAGGTGATAGAGTTAACTTATAGAGTTAACATAACACATCCCAGGTTAATACTAAAATGTTATGTTAGTAAGTAATAGATAAAAGATTAAGTTTGTAACCAATTAAATTACTAAATGATAAAAAGATTTCAAGAATGGAGCACGGTAATTTATGGAGAATAAAAATTTCCTGAAGTTTATCACAAAGTGGAAATTGAGGAGAAATATAAAGAAGTAAGTGGTAAGATATACCTTCACAACCAAGTGGAAGGTAAGGGTTCCCCTGAAAACCAGGAGAGCACTTACAACGGTAACCAGGTACGACTTTTGCATCGTGACATTCACTGTTGCGGGATTTGCACGCAGAGGTTGAATCACTTTTCTCAGCTTCTTGGCACGTGCGATTCCCCACTGCCCAATCCAGAACCACGGGAAAGTGGGTACTGTGGAGCTCGTAAACGTGAGTGGAGGAGAAACTGTAGCCTCCATCTTCCACCAGAAACGCATAACCGCATTTATAGCGGCCAAGAAGTTGCTCGGTGTTGTTTAAGAAGTTCACAAGAGACAGATAGTTGAATCTGGATACCCCTTGTTTTATCCCAGTCTCGCAACAACCTACGCCGTAACAAGACCCGTTAGTTACGTCACTGGGACTGCTCCACGACAAGGACACACATGCCAACGGAATACTGCTATTGCTAACGTCGTTATTACTTTCCGACTGCAACACCACCACTCCCAGCGTGTTAACGCCCACAGCTACTAACTTGTTTCGCTTTGGCGAGAGGTGAAACGGTGTGAGGTCGAATTCCCATTCGGTCTCATTCACGTATCGGTCAGTTTTATTGTCGTAGCATTCCTTGGCTGCTGGCAATGATACGTGCAGTTCCCCTTCTAGCGACATGTTTAACACTCCCAAACTTTGATTGTTAATGTTTAGGAATGGTACTGAAGAGGTTTTAGTTTTATTGCACGTGACGAGAAATGAGGGATCCAAGGAACATTCCTGGGTCATGCCAAATGGGTAGGGAATGGAGACGGAGCCACAACTTCGTTGGCAATTTATGGGTTGTGCTTTTGCTGTTGCAATAAGGATCGCTGCTACAAGTAGGTGAAGTTGCAGTACTAGCTGCTTTGAGTACTCCTCCATGGCTTCTATTTCTTTTAGCTACCTTCATTTTGCTATACCCTCCTCTTATAGTTAATACCCTTCAATTAATGACACATGACATGATTGAACCTTCCACTAATTTTCCTTATCTGCACTCTTTAGTTCGCCTTCTTTGAACTTCTTTCTCTATATTGTACTTTAATTTTTTACATTTCCTTTATACTACACTTTATTTTTTATATTTCTTTGCTTTTTCTTTTATATTCCCCAGTTTGATCGAGAAAAACCACGTGCTTTTTATTATTATTTGTTTTTTCTTTCTTTGTCTTTTTATATATCTTCTTCCTTTTCCATGGATGCTTTTGTTATTATATATTTGCAGAATGGAATGCAGCGTGACCCGCATCCTCTTGTTTTACAGCCTAAATAACAAACTTCCCTCCAACTGAACACATGTTCCAGGTAGGTCTGAATGTGTTGACTAAAAATCTTATATCCATACTTGAAGTTGTCCAACCAGTCATAATATAGTCAAATTCTAATCCTTTTTTTAATTAATAAAGGTATGTATGAATATATATATTCACCATGCGATTCTTTAATCTTTACTAATTTTCAATGCTCAACAACATTCCCACTACTGAAAAGTAGGTAGTTTGGGTTTTTTGAGGTCCCAGAAACCTCCACTGTTTGTCTTCCAGAAAATCCAATACGAAAACTACCTCCGTTTCACCGACAGGAATTATGCGCTCCATGCGCCGTTCACTCCCTCTAGTGAGCGCTTCACCATTCCTGAGAATCAAAACAGGGATTTCGGCGTATAAAATCAAATCACGTTTTGAAAATGTTAATATTATAAGAGATTCCGTTATCAACGAATAAATTCGGACAATATTCATATAATGTCTCAATCTTTTTTCATACTGTTTTCTACTTTAAATTTCCACTGTATTTGAAATTCATCAACATTATAAACGGATCAATTAAAAAATAAAAAAGAAGTCCAACTGATTAAACTTATAAATTAAAAGTTGGGTAAATTTCACCCAAAATAATAGAAAGAACGGTACATCACTTTCAGGGGTAATATTAATGGTGACACCGAGAGAACATGCAATTAATGAAACATTAGACTATTTGTCAAACCAGTTTCGCTTTAATTTCTTGGTAAACTATTCCAGATACACACTACTACATTACATATATAATAACGACTCTGAAATTAAGACAGCAATATATTGCCAGATGACTTCCGATACAGAACTTTCCAAGAGAACTTCATTGTGGCTACCATATATGTTAAATCTTCAAACAAATAATGCTATAGGCAAATTGCATCCAACTAGCACACTTCATCTGCCATCCCATAACGGTGACATAACCCCGTTGCAAATGGTGTCATCCTCAGGCCCGGTACAAGCATTATTAAACGTATAATTACAATTAGCATAATCAGTTTCACTCAGACCTGATCTTTCACCAACTACATATTCTGTTGAACTCGATCTGGCATTAATCCATGCACTTGTTGTTGCCATCATTCTCAGACTTTCCAATTCCATGGCCACTTCCTTCATGGTAGGTCTTTCCTCACTTCTAAGCCTCAAGCACCATTGAGCAATATTAGCAACTTCCTTCACCTGCTCAATATTCCCTTCACTCACAGAATCCTCAACAACTTGGAACAAGCAATCATTTTTCATAGCCGAAAGGAAATACAAGGCCAAGTTTCTCTCCTCCTCTGGCATGTCAAAAGACAGTGCCCTTCTTCCTGTTAGCAACTCTGCAAGTACAACACCAAAGCTATACACATCACTTTTCTCAGTTAACTGACTGGTCTGAAAGTATTCAGGGTCAAGGTACCCAAGTGTTCCTTGAACCAATGTGGTTAATTGACATCTATCTCTTGGAATCAATCTTGAGGTTCCGAAGTCAGAAACCTTAGCAGTGTATCTGTCATCTAAGAGTATGTTTGTTGATTTGAAGTCCCTATGGATGATTGGTATTGAGGCTGAAGAATGCAAGTATGCAAGTACACCAGCTGTTTCTGTTGCTATTCTTAGGCGTGTTTCCCATGAAAGCTTGGTGCCTCGTCCACTTTTTTCACTGTGGATGTGATCATAGAGGGTTCCATTATTCACAAACTCATAAACCAGCAACGGCATTTCTGTCTCTAGACAGCAACCTAGGAGTTTGACCACATTTCTGTGGTTGATTTGGGAGAGTACAACCACTTCATTGATGAATTGTTCTATTTGGCTGTGGTCTACTAGTTTGGATTTCTTTATAGCAACAACTTGGTCATTTGTTGGAATTATTCCCTTGTAAACTGTACCATACCCTCCTCTTCCAATGATTCTGCTCTCATGAAAGTTTTCAGTGGCTTTCTTGAGCTCTCTTGCAGTGAAAATTTTTGCTGTCTCAGCTGATCCTTCCATGTTTGAAATTTGCTGCTGTAACATTAAGCCACCATTTTGCTTAAAGTATCTTTCTGTGAGCCTCCTTCTTTTTCTTTTACGATACACATGGTATATCCAGCCACTACCAATTAACAACAGCAAAATTCCCATGCCAATACCTACATTTTGTTGAGTAAGTCTTTAATTTAGCCATGGTTTTTCAAATGGGTCATTCATATACGTCTTTCATTTTCTACTTTTATTTTAAAGGTGAAATATCTCTTGAACCTGATCATTTTCCATAGAACGTGCTCATTATTACACTTCATAGTATATACTTTGCAAAAAATGTTTACTCCTATTACTAAGATTGGGGAGCTGTAAATCTAGATTTTTCCTATAGAATATCCACTAACATGGTGTTGTATATCATCAAAAAGTTGTGAGCTAGAAAACATGCAAACGACAACAACTAAGAAGAAGAATCAAGAATGGCCTAGAGATGAAAGTGAGCAGACAAACTGAGCACAGATCTTGAAGACTATGGAGCAAAATCAAGAAGAAATAGGTAGATTAGATGAAAAATCAAGAATACCTTCATTTCCATTTTTATTAGAGTTGTTTTCACGGATTGAGTACTATCATGAAAACTTAACAGATGTCGTACTTACCTATCTCAATCTCATTAATCTCATGTTGTATATCAGGGACACAGCCACTACCACTTTTTCTGCCATCACCATGGCGTCTCTTGGTCTTGGGACAGGAACATGTATAGTTCCCAGGTAGGTTAGTACAAATATCAGAACAGTCATTTAGGCTTGGATTGGCACACTCATCAATATCTTGTAAAAAAGCAAGCAAAAAACCATTAGCACTCATTTCAGTTACACAGCAAACAGATTAAAACGATGACTGATTACAACATCCTGGGAACATAGTCTTTACCTTGGCATCCACCAGTAAGGTATGCATTTCCCACATAACCTTCCAAGCATCTGCAGAGATACCCTGGTCCATTGTCAGAGTCAATACATATGCTATTTGCTTGGCAAGCATAACTTGTCAAATTCTTCTTAGCTTCTTTACAGGTGTGATTCCCAACAGACCAATCAAGCACTGTGGGAGCAGTTCTTCTCTTCTTCAGATTGATGAAGTCATTAGTGGAAAACTTGAAAGAATTTTCCTCCACCAAAAGAGAGTAGCTACAAGGATTGTTGATATCCCTATGCATCTTATTGGATTTCAAGACATAAGCTTCATATTCCAGAATGTTTTTGGGGATAGAGGTTTGGCAGCAACCAACACCAACACAGGATCCATTTGTTGAACTTTCTATACCACTACAAAGTGAAAAACACCCTCCAGTTGAGTAATTCATCCCAATTGTTGCATTGATGACTGAAAGGGTGTCACATCCAATTCCAATGAACTTGTTCTGAGTAAATGAGAAGGGGAATGCTTTCAATGTCATGAATGATTTCCCTGAACTCACTTGCATACCCTTTTCATCATAGCAAACATAAGCCACAAAAGAGTTTATCTTCAAATGACCATTCAATGAAACCTCCAGGAGCTCAATATTGGAGGTCAAATTCCACAGAAATGGTTTGGGAGGGTTATGACTTGTGTTACAAGAAACATAAAAGTTGCTGTTCAAGTAACAATTCTCAGTTGTACCAAATGGATATGGAATGTTAACACTTCCACATTTATTTTGGCAGCTAGGATGAATTGTTTGTGACGTTGCTGAGATCATTAAGAGAAAACAAGCAACTAGCTCAACTTTTGTTTTCCCCCTAGAAGAGGCCATTGCTGCTGGCAATTAATCTTCGAGAAGTTTGAAGTGAAGCAATTGCTGACAATGCCATGAATTTGAATTGCTAAAACTTAGGGTTTAGAAGTCAGGCTTCACTATTGTTACTTTTTATTTATTTATTATTATTATTATTATTATAGTGTGTTGGATTTGTCTTTTGGTTTATGAGAATAAATATCTCTAAGATACCTTCACAACTAGTGGTACTTATAGGCTTCTAGTGGACCTAGAAAAGAAATATTATGATTTGGTTTACTGAATTTCTCAGTAGAATTATCATTGTGATGTGAGAGAGTTTGTGCAAGATTTTATATTGGTAAAAGACGGAAGTGGAGGGGAAGGGGTGAAATGTTTCTCCAAGGAGGTACTTTCGGGTTAGTAAAGGTCATTGGAGAAATTGTATATAAAAACCTTTGGTAATATGGTAAAGGCAATATGAAGCCTTTATTGTTCCGTAGTCCTATGATATTCCACAAGGCCGTTGTGATGCAAAGGTTTGAAAATGGGATAGGTTTATTAATTCAAGGATTCCAAGTTCTTAGGTAATTGGGCACTTCAATTGCTTTTCTTTCTTATATAACACTCACTCTCCCGAGATATGACACTTACTCCATTTTTATCTCAAACTACCACTCCACCCGTCTTTTCATATTCCTTTTTTTTATATATATAAAAACAACTTTTATTTTCCACACAACCGGAAGGAATCTTATTTATTAAGATATTTAATACCTTTTGAAAAGACTGTTTTATAAAGATTGAGCTTGATATTTTTTTTACTTTTTCTCATGATCTCGATCTTAATTGGCAATTGAGTCATGTCACCTTATCTTTTTAATATACTGAATTAGTATCAAATAAGACCCTCTACTTTTAACCCCCCAAAACTATGGTTTAATCTGTCCATTTAGACTCAGGTTTTTCCTACTCCTGTGTGAGATGAACAAGTTGTGTTGTGTTGATGGCTTTGGGTTTGGGTCGATCAAAGGAGATCTGAGCAATAATCCTATTCCTATGCCGCGTTTGATTTTGATACTTTTTCTTTTGGAAATTGATATTATTTTCTCGGTGGAGGTTTATTGATTCAAATTTGTTTTACACTTTCAAGCATATATCATATGATTCACTTAGCTTTGGTTTTATGTAAAGTCAAGGAGCATGTTCACCACGGATTTGTTTGTATGACAGGGTATTCATTCTAGATATTATTTCAAGACAGTTCTGTTTGGTGAAGGGAATTTTGTGCGTACTCAAGTTTGGATTAAGGAAAAATAGGCTTTGAAATTTTTATTTGGATATATTATTGTAAAAGTTGATTGTAAAGTAGTGATTTGTATTTGATAAATAAAATGGTTGATAAACTTAGTTTGGAAAAGGACGTTTACTTATAAAATTATTAAAATAAATATGTTAGAACTAAAAAGACTTATGAAGAAATCTTAGATTTGTTGATAACCAACATTATGTATTCTAATTTAATCAAAGTCATAATTTGTTAACATTTGATAATTTATCTAAGTGTTTCAGAATACAAAACATGAGCTATAAAATAAAGGGGGAGCTTCTGCACAACACAAGTGTGTAAGACGAAGCAAAGAAGAAATCAAGGTCTGGGAATAATCTTCAACGTAAAAAGCTCATTTGGACTCGTACCAGACCCAGACTCGTCATGCCATATTACAAGCCTCAAGAATATGGAAGAGTCTCCCACTAAAGGCAACCTTCATCAACTAGACTCTATTCTCATACTTCATCAAAAAAGAAGCTGCTACAAACATCTTGCAAATCCTCCTACAAGAATCTGATTGCTCCTTATGAGTCTCATCATCAACACTTTATGGATCATTAGACCCTGAACCATTTTCAAAGGACGTCCTAGTATGAATCTGGTACAAAGAACATTATCGGTCTGGATCAGGATATAAAGAAGATTTATGAAAAGACTGATTAAGCAAGGCAGACCTCAATCCACCCTAAAAGCATCAAGTTTTCATTTGTTCCTCTTGCACTCGAAGGACCTCTGTACAAAAGCCTTCCTGTTAAGTGAAAGCTTATGCTACTCCTATTCTGCCTATGATTACACAAGTCTCGAAGCTCTCTGACCTATATTACTTGTTCAGAACGTCTCTCTTTGTCCAAAAAGCTTTTGTCCTTTATGCAACAATCCTCTCAATGATTGTATCCTCTCTTAAGGGTCACTTAACAACTATCTTCTCTCTCTGGGCTCAACAAGGAAATCTTATATATAGATTTAACCTCTCCTTTCTCGGTGTGAAGCAGAGTAAAGAAGAAGAGTAGGAGAGCAAGAAACGTTAAGAGTATGAGATAAAAGAAAGAAAAAGAGAGATAGCTTATAAGAGAGAAAAAGAGAGAGAGCTTGTAAGAGAGAAAAAGAAAAACAAAGATGGGCAAATCACACAAAAAGTAGTATGAATAAGAAAAAGAAAAATGAAAACAAGCTTCAGATGTTTGTATGTAGAAGTCCAAGGAAAAGAAGAAATGACAATCTGCTCAAGAAGAAGATTCAAGACCAAGAAATATTGCCATGAAGAAAATAAAAACCCGCTATGTGCAATCCACTCCTATTTCAGAAGAACTAGCAATCCAAGTCAGAAATATGCTTTACTCATCTCAATACCTTTTGTAAGCATATCATTTCTGATCAAGCTTTCAGGCTTAGTACATTTAGGGCTTATCTTTCATCTTGTATATGTACTAGGTCCTATTCGAAGTTATCACTTAGCTCTGCTAATTTAGAAGGCTTATTTTGTTTATTTTAATTCTTACAATTTCTTGTAAGCATAGGTTGGGAAACACTATGACCCGAAGAGGCTTTTGAAATAATACTTGGGTTTAAGCCAGGAATGGCTTGTGAAAGAATACCTGGGCCTGCCCCAGGAGTAAGTGCTGCAAAAGAATACTCAGTGAGCTAAGAGTGGCTGGTGTTAAGAATACTCGGAAGCACGGTCTGTGCTTAAACCAGAAGTGGTTGGATTCAATAACACTAAAGGGCACGACCTGTACTGATTATGTAAAAGAGATATTTTACATAGTGAAAAACCTTTCAAGTCTGAAGGTACTGGATGTAGCTTCTGTGTTAGAAGTGACCAGTATAAATCTTTTGTGTGTTATTTCTCTCCTTATCTCTTACGCAAGTTTGTTACTCTCTCTCGCACCTTTACTAATTCACAAAAGTCTACTCCGCTGTGCTAATCACGCTTTCGATTAAAAATCACTTTGCGATTTGAAAAAGTGAACAGATTTATTCAACCCCCTTCTAAGTCTGTTTTCCGAACCATCAAAATAATATTTTAATTAAATTATTAATTGTTATTTGATTTGGGTTGGGTCTGATACCGACCTATCTCAATGACATGATACCATTTATCCAAATCTTTTAATGAAGCTAAGTTATGTTGATAACCGATGTATTTTTCCTAAGCACATCTTACCAAATGAGATGCTTCGTGCAAATGTCACTCAAGACTGACGTTGAACATAGGACAGTGGACAAACTACAGGGATATCAGATCATAGGCCTGCAACGGTGTTCATACTAAAAAAGACAGACTATCATACATGCCATGTCAGAACCAACCCCGAACCAACACTTGTAAATACCTACATTCATAACATACAAGGTAACATATTTAATACCAACATTAGCTCCGGTATTGAGTAATTTACTAAATTAAGCTTCGGAGTGTCTTTATAGGTGACATACAATCTCACCCAACAACGTATTGGAATGTATATCTTACGAGGATTGAAAACTCTTTATTTCCATTAAAGTTAAAGATATAATATTGAATCCCATTGGACTGTTGTAAAATTGTAAGAAAGAATAGTAGTTCCGTACCGAAGGACTTATCCTTCATCTCAGACAATTCATTATTATATTTCTTAACGCATGCAATTTAGTTTATGATTTAATATTTAAAAAATACTTCTAACTAATAAAAATATTTAATGTTTTAAAATATTTTATTTAAAATTAATATATAATATTTACTAGTTAGTAAATGATACCAAAAAATAAGAAAATAAAAACGAAACATATTATAGTTCGACTAAGAGAGGTAGAAAAAAAGTATAAGAAAATAGATGGAATTAAAGGGAGAAAAGCAGAATCGTATCTTTATAACAGAGGTAGAAATATATGTAAAAGGTGTTGTAAAATAACTTCAACTCAACGTTGGTATCAGGATTTGGATCCTGTCTAGTATATTTCTTTCCATCTTATAATATATAATATTAGATTAATAAAATTAAATAACAAAATTTATTGATTATCTTTATACTGATTTATTATACCAGTTATTTTTATGTTGATTATTAAAATAACTAATCTAAAAACTATTTTTTTATATCGATTATAAAAATAACTTATAAAGTTTTTTATATCAATTATTATTATAAACTATGTAAAGAGTGTACTTGAGAGGCAGGAAGAAGTGAGAGATCTAAATCTTTCACTTTCATAACGAAATATAATGATCATTTATCACCCAAACATAAAGTTTAGAGTTTAGGAAAAAGCCCTTCAAAAATTTACCCAAGATTTTTCGCCCTTAAAAAATTTTAGGGCTTATGAAATCAAGGAATCGTTAGCCTAAACTGTTAACTGATGAGGTGACTAACGTCTATGTCACCTCATCAGTGACACATGTAAGATTATAAATTAATTGGACGTATGTTCAGATGGCTGCTGACGTGTAAGCTTTAGTCTTTCCCAAATAAAAAAGCCCTAATTAACGAGGTGGGAGCACATTAATCCCACTCGTCTTCAACCTCTCTATTCATGCATGAAAACAGATGGCAAGGTCTAACATTTCAAGTGGGTCTTCCTCATCCATGGAGATTCAGCACGTACGGTGCAGGTGTGCGAAGAACCCTGTGCTGCTCATTTCAAAGACGAAGAAGAATAATGGAAGGGCCTTCTGGAGGTGTCCATGTTTCTTTGTAATTGGAAGAATGTCATCGTTTTCGTTAAGGGTTAGGTTTTTTGAAACGTTTTTTAGTGTTGTGTCAGAGCAAAGAGGATTATGGCTTTTTCAAGTGGGCTCCCACTGCTCTTACTGCTAACGTTGATGGGAGTGAGGGTTGTACCTGTAAGTTGGATCTGGATAAGATACATGAGGAATTTCAAATGAAGAGTGCAAAATAAAATCTAAGTTGGTGACTGAGAAGAGAAAAACTTCAATGTTGTTGACAGTTACCATTGTTTCTTGGGCTATTACCCTGAGCATGATTCTTAGCAATAAAGTAGTGAGGAGAAATGTGTTTTGGGGTTGGAACGTGTGGTTTGGGTTTTTAGAGAAGGAACTTTGTATTCAACAAGGTGTAGAAAAAAACCATACAATATTTAGGGTTTAGGGTTTAGTCCCTGTTTCATGTAGGGTTTTAGGTTTTATCCCCTGTTTTAAATTAGGGTTTAAGGTTTATCCCTTATTGGTTATATGATTTGTTAAGAAGTCTGTACATGTTATGGTTTTGTAATCAACAAATACCTTAATGAAATGTTCATTATTTTGAGAAGTACAAACTGTTTTATGGTTTTAGCAAGTACAAACTATTTTGGCTTGTTCAAGTGTTTATGGTTTAGGCAAGTACAAACTTATTTGTCAAAGAAAATAGAATGAAATGCAAAATTAAATGTTCAATTGTTGATCCCAATGCACAGAAATGCTCAACATAGCTGCAAATTTAAATGATACCTGAACATGAGTAAATTAACATGTCATATATTTACAGTTAACAAGGACATATGATCAGGTTCCAAAGTAATACATAAGGTCTGGGATTTTAAACAGAATGAAAAGAAAAGTAAAATGTTCTTTAGTTGTTGTGGTTTTGTTGGGTTCTAGGAAAGACATTGGACTCTGTTGTGGTCTCTGGATGGACAGGGGTTTCAGGTGTCAGATTCTGAGTTCCCCTTCCTCTGCCTCTTCTTCTTCCTCTTCCTCTTCCTCTTGGTCTGCCTTCGGTTGATGTTGATGTTGTGGTACCACCAATGTTTGGCTCAGCATGTGCATTATGAGACTTAGTATGTTTATGTGCATCAGGCTCAAAACCAACATTAGAGTCAGTATGTGTAGGGTGGTGTAGGTGCCTTCTGAAAAATATGAAACAAAGCCAAAATAAACCTTAGTATGTGTAGGGTATGTACATGTTATATATGGTTGAATAAAGCCAAAATAAACCCGATCTTACCTTTGTAGATGGGGGATTAGGACATGTGGTTCTATTATGACGAGTATTATCACAATTTATGCAATGGTATTGGCCTACAAATCTTGGGTGTCTTGATGTGTTGTCCTATTCATATAGGTCTTTTCTTCTCAGCTTTTTTGGTCTTCCAGGACCCCTCTTATATAATGGAGGGGGGACCTCAGGTGGAGCAACTCTAAGCCACATAGGCTGCCCATTTATGGGTTGGATAATACTAGCATAACACTTGCCATATGCAGTCTTGGAGTACTATTGGGATACAAATAGGTCTGGGTTATCACCCCTGTACTTCATAGCAGATACGACATGCCTATAGGGAATGCCATTTAACACCCACCAATTGCAGCTACATCGTTTCTCAGTCAAATCAACTATAAACCTATTATCAGACTGAGTGTGTTTCATTTTAAATAGCAACTTTCCTGACCACACTGGAACCTACTCCCTGCTAAAATCAGTTTCTCTCAATAACCTCTTACATGGTCTTGGCATGATGTCCCCCTCAATTGTCCAGACCTTGGACCTCAGTTTGGCAAACCTCCTTAACAAGTACTGCCTTACCTACTCTAGCATTGTAATTATGGGCTTATCCCTAGATGGCAAGATAACTGAGTTGAAATCCTCACATTTATTGTTCATAATTACATCACAATTTGAGTAAGAGGAAAAAGCATGCTTAATGGCCTCCGCTCATATACCATGTCATCCAGATCCTTAATGGCCTGTATTTTGGCCTCCCAACCTTGAACAAGTGTTGCTTTACTTGCACCCAACATAAGATACTTTAATAAGGCACCTTCACCAAAACTCTTCTTTAGGTTTGTGTATAAATGTCTTACACAATACCTATGTTTCACACCATCTAATAGTTCTTTAAAAACTTGCAATAGACCTTGCAAGAACAAAAACCTCAAGTGATCAAAAAACCTGCAACAAACCCTACAGAAATAAAGACTTGTTTTAGCATACTACCTGCTGCTGGTTAGAGATAAAGACATATTTCCTATCTTTGACATCACCAATATCTTCAAATAGTAGACTCAAGAACTATTTCTAGTTGTGCTTGTTCTCAACCTCCACTACTGCCACTGCCAATGGGAAGTACTGATCATTCGTATCCTTTCCAACTGCTGTCAAAAGATGACCACCAAACTTGTTCTTCAAATGGCAACTATCAACACAAATAAAGGGTCTGCACCCATTCAAAAATCTCTGCTGGCATGCATCTAAACATATGTAGAATAAGCCAAAACGTGGTTGCAGATCTCCAATTAGGTTTTCCACTTGTAACTTGCATCTGTTGCCATATGAAACTTTCTTCAACTCAGCACTGTAACTTCACAATAGGTTGTATTGCTTACTAGCCTCACCCTCCAAGATATCAAGTGCAATCCTCCTCCAATTTTATGTAGACCAATAAGTTAACTGCACAATATATTAAGATCTAAAAATTTCAATGATCTAAGCCACTAAAATCTTGGGATTTACCCTCAAATGCTTTAAAAACATCTTGGAAACCCATGTTAAATTCTGATTTTTTTTGTCAAACACTCTAGGACAGGTATGCTGAGGCTCTAATCTCTTTAACATTATCATATTTATCCTCCCAACCTTACTATCAAAAGCTTTCCACCCATAATCTTTATTTATACACTTCATATAACATCATTTAGGCTTGTTTTTCACAAACTCCTTCTGTCTTCCCTTGTACAGATTGTACTCCTTAATGGTCTATCTCAACTAAGCCATAGACTACAACTCTATACCCGCTTTCAATTCATGCTTCTCCCCTATTTTCTCTTCATCAAATGCCTCCTTTTGTCCCATGTCACACTCCTCATTAATATCCATATCAGTATGCATTTCATCAGTATCATAGCTATCATCTATGTCTCCATAATCATCACCACTAAACCTTGTAGGTCTTCATCTCTAAAACATGTCCTGCAATCATCCCCCTCACTAGGGTTACTTCAAAAAATTTCCTCTTGTGAACCTTCAGTATTAACCCCTAAAGTGCCTTCGGGTCTTGGCCCAGGTTCAGGTAACTCATCTACCTCTAGAACCTCACTCTGTTTAGTATTCAAACTACACACAAAGCTTTCACTTGTCCCCTCAGTTGTCCTTTCACTTGTTGGACCAGAAGGCCCCTTACTTGTTGGACCAAATGGCCCCTTACTAACACCCTCACTTGGCCCACCAGTTGGCATACCACTTAGGTCCTGACTTGGTCCCTTACGAGACCTTAAACTTCTCAATCTTTGTAACTCACACTACTAAAAAAATGACTAATAGCTACACTCTGATAGCGACCACACAATGCCGTCGCTAATCAGTGACCGAGTTAGCGACCGCAATAAGAAGGGGACCTTGAAAATGAAAAATAGTGACCACATCAGCGACCAACACCATGCCGTCGCTGAATTTGGCAAAGAACCGTCACTAATACCGTCGCTAAATTATCCCCCGTCCCTGATACGGTCGCTATGGTTATTTCCCTCCATTTTTTTGGTTTCCCTCTAACTTATATGTGCGCGCCAACTGATAGCGACGGCCAAGTCACCGTCGCTATGTATTTAGACAAATCAGCGACGCAGTTATGCCGTCGCTATGATCAATTTAGCGACGGCAGGGAATCGTCGTCGCTATGTTTGGATACGTCAGCGACGGATTGTGACTGTCGCTAAGGTTACTGGAGGCTTTCAAAATTTTGGAGGGATTTCTAAATTGAGCGACGGATGCAGTCGTCGCTAGTATTGGTATATTAGCGACAGATGTGTTTAACCGTCGCTATGGTTTTAATTTTTTAAGTCAGTGACGTATTTAGCGACGGGTGTGTGCCGTCGCTAAGTGCTAAATGTATTTCGGACAGAGCCCATTTTCCCCAATCATTTGCCCTAAACCCTCCCTCATCTCTCTTCCTCCCTCAGACTCCTTCGTCTCCGACAGTGTCCCCCCTCCCTGTGTTTCCCTCCCGCTCTCTGAGTCTGCCCCCAAGCCGTACCTCCAGTAGTCTCTCTGGTGAGCCACCGAACCACCGTCTCCCAAAGCTTCGAACCAGAACCAGCGTCTCCCCCTTACCACTGAACCATCGTCTCGGAAAGCTTCAAGCCACCGTCTCCGACCACAGTGACAAACCACCGTCTCCCTCCACCCTCTCCGTTGGAATTTTTGAGCATTTGAGGCTCCCTTCCCTCCGTCACGGTGTCTTCTCCACCGGCTCCCTCTTCGTGACTGTAGGTAAGATACATCACTCCCTCTATTTTTCTTGTCTCTGTATGTACTGGTTATTAAGTAAGAGATGTTTGAACTAGTTTTCCTACAAAAGAGGATATCTACTGTTGATATCAAGATATATAAACAAAAGCAGAACTTAGGTGCACCCCCTTGATAATTTTTGTATTCTTATCTAATTGTGTGAAATAATGTTTGGCATTAATAGTTATCAAAGTGAAAATTAATATAATTGAAGAATAACACAAAAAATATATCTTAAGAAACTGGATTTAAACTTTGTTATGAAGTAAGAATTGATATTCATTACATGAAAATTTAGGACCTCAAGTAGTGAATTCAGAAGGCCAAAAGATTAGAATCACTTATGAAGTTTTGAAGTAAATGTGGAGATGACAATTAATCCATTAGGATATAAGCATTCCATGATAAAATTCTGCCAAAACTGGATAGAGAGGAATTAAGGCCTAGGTTGAAGCACTCATCACCTTCTCAATCAGATCAGCAGCATCTTGAATGGTGGAGATGTTCTCCACTCCACCTTCTCCAACGGAAATGTCAAATTTCTCTTCCAAAGTCATCATGATTTCAACCTGCTCAAATACAGCCATGCCCCAATTAAACATATAATGCTGCACTTTACGCATAGATTAACACTTATTTATTCTGTTCTCCATCCCATAAAACTAAAAAGTAGTGCTAGAATTTGAGGCCTCACAATGTCTAAAGAATCAGCACCCAAGTCTGCAAATTTGGTTTCGGGGGTCAGGGTGGCATCATCAATAGAAAGTTGCTTTGCAATGGCGCTTAGAACAATTTGTATAGTTTCTGGTTTAGCCTTCAGCCAACAATTAGGTAGATTAAACACATTAGATAAGCTAAGAAGCTGTTTGGTTTGAGAAACAAATTTTGTTTTCATCTCATGTTTTCTCTCTTTAAGTACAAAACTGTCAGGAAAATCAACAACTAAATTTGTTTTCAATATTTCACATAGCAACTTAACTTATGAAAACTGAAAATAATGAGTCAATTTTTTAAAATAAAAGTGAAAACAATAAATTTTCTCAAAACAATAAATTCAGATTGCTGAGATGTTGTTATGAGCTCTGATGTTTCAAGCTTACATAAACATGTCAGTGTCACTAGGACTATTTTTCCTTTCCCCTGATTGTTACCATGAGTGACTATGTTTCCCATTATATTTTAAGCATACATAAACATTTCTAAGTGCTAACACTTGCAGCTTGAAACCTAAGTTAGAACCATCAAATGCCAATGGAGGAAAATGCTTAATCATTAAGAAGAAATCATAACTCTAGGTTTAACCATTCAAAACAAGTAATGAAGTCTAACCACCTAATCAGGCAGCAATTGAGAAGATCAGGCCCTATAAGGGTGAACCGAAACCAAACAATGAACATGATAATGTAAAACTTTGGTATTGACATGATATGATATGTTATTGATAAACCATAATCTCAAGTTAAGAATATGAACACATTGACAAACATTTTATTGATAAACCATGATATGTCATGATATGTATTGTCCTCAATTTAGTTTTTTATACTTAAACATTTCATTTTATAGAAAAAATCTTTATAATTTGAATTGATTAAATTTTCTTGAATTGATAACTCATCAACCATAGCGTTGAATTTCATCCAAAATAAAGAATTTTAGAACTTTTCCCTTTCACATCCTAATTTCACATCTTATAAAATCTTTTAAAATTTGCTCGATTTCTCACTAAATGTCTTACTACTAAATTTTAAAAACCATTTCAAATATATTACAAATAGTTAAATATTTAGACAGAAAACATTCATTCAAGAGTTTTAAAGAACAAAATTAGGAGATTAGGGAAAATGAAGAATCAATTTTCTGATTTTATAGGATTTACATATAAATGTTCACAACTCAATTGACAATGTCAAATAAAGTCTTTTATTGATATGATTTTTCATAAATTAAATTTTGGTGTACTTAGCATTTCTTTTACGGTTCCGTATTTGTCTGTAGCATAAAAAGATTAATATAGAAATAAAGAATCTTCTTCCTACTAAATTTGAGTACAAGTGGACATTCAATACAAGAAATCAAGATCACCGGTTGATTTAAAATAGTAGTCTAGTAATTAATAAAAGCGATGGTAGTTGGCTTTCTTCTCTTTTGACCCCTAGGCTGTGATGCAATTAATTAATATTAAAGCTTAATTTATTAGGAGACATTGTGACAACTACTATTAGATTATATTTCTAATACAATCTTTTAAACTTTAAAGAGTGAGTTATTATTGGTTTCATTAGCACGTCCATAACAAGAGTGCTTAATATGTGTCAAATTAGTTATTTAAGTTGATATAAACTTAGTCAGTTGTAAAGCTAAAAGTTATTACATTCTTATCTATTACATCTTTAGAAACTTCATTATGGAAACCAGTTGAATGTTGGGAACTTTGATTAACACTGTTAACAATCAACTTTGTCATGCAGACCAATACACTTTACGCGTGGTCTGTGTTTGGCTCTCATCAGCTTTGTCTCCATCGCTATCTCTCTTCCGACGGTAATCCCCTAACGCTAACTTATCCGGCTATGTGTGTTGTATGTGTTGAAGTGTATGTATGTTGATTGTTGTTTGTTAGTGGAGAGCTGAGCTCATTAGGCAGTGATTGTGTGTACTGATAACATGATTTTTTATGCATGTGTAATGTTGTTTGTTAGTGGAGAGCAGAGCTCATTAGGCATTGGTTTTGTGTGCTGATAACATGATTTACGATGCATGTGTAATGTTGTTTGTTAGTGGAGAGCAGAGCTCATTAGCCGTTGATGACATATATTGATAACATGATTTTGTGTTCATAACTGTGAATATCATATACAATGCGTATGATATGTTTATTTATCTATACTGGGAAGTTTTCTATATGTAACAGGCCATTTGTAAATTTGGGAAATGTCTAGTTTACAGGGGAGACTCTGCCAAAATTTCGGCAGGCTCCCTTTATTAGGGAACTTAAAAAATGAAACACAACGTTAATAATGTAGGGTTTAGTCGTGTGTGTACCCATTAGATTCCCGTTCAAGTTTCAAAACAACCGGTCGATGTACCGTGTTGTGTTGGATCTTGAATTGTCCCGGTTTGGACAGTTTGGTATGAATTTGTAACCTGTAGGGCGTAACCCATCAATGTTGTATGTGGTCTATCTTGAGAATTTGAATGAATGTTGGTATGAAATTTCGGTTATGGTGTTTCGTATTATCCCCAGGGTGCATGTCTGCGTGTGGTGTTTCATACCGTACGTATCTCTGTGTACTCGGGGACCAATGCGAAATGCTGCCGAAATTTCAAATGAACATTCATTCAACTCAAGATAGACCACATACAATTATGGGATGGGTTACGGATGGTTGCATATTCATCCCGAATGGGATAGGGCCCCACCAATTTGCAACATCAAAGAGATAGAGTGATTCACAACCGATAGTTAAATAAAAATTTAAACGTGTAAGGTAACAGAAATCGTGCTTGTTAGATACTGTAAATGGAGGTACCGGCAAATCGGCGATGGATGTACAACCGACTAGATCGCAATCGGCGAGTGACTGAGGAGTTTATGATGGGGCTGTTGGACTTCATTCCGTTCGCTACGGCAAACACGCCTGGATTTGAAGTGACTCAGAAGATCCGTTGTCCGTGCTCAAGGTGCAAATGCATGAGTTTTGAATACGCGGATGATGTCATGTGCCACCTAACTGAGAAAGGGTTCATGGAAACATACCACTGCTGGTACAACCATGGTGAGCAGTTACCGCGTAGACCATCAGATGACACCCTGCAACAGTCTTACTACGAGGTTGGAGGAAACAGGGATACGTACAACAACATAGAACAAATGGTGATGGATCATGTTGGACCCTCCACCGGGCGTATGCTGGAACATAATGACCAAGCAGGTCATGGGGACTCTAACAATGTAGAGGAGGATCCTAATCCGGAGGTGAAGAGATTTTATGATTTGTTGGCGGCGGCTCAGACTCCATTGTGGGACGGGTGCAACAGTCACACTGAGTTATCCGCCTCCCTAGCTGCTTTAAGCCTAAAGGCAGATTATAATCTTTCTGGAGGTTGTTTTGATAGGATGGTCAATCTGATGGGTTCCACCATGCCTAGTAATCATAGAATGCCAGCAAACCTGTACCGTGCTAAGAAACAAGTGGCAAACTTGGGGTTGGGTTGTGTGAAGATAGAGTGTTGTGTTGGTGGATGTATGCTGTTCAGAAATGAGTTTGCAGACGAGAGTGTCACAAAATGTCTGCATTGTAATGAGGAACGCTACAAGACCGTTAAAAGGAGAGGGAAGGTAACCCAGACGGCCAGGAAGAAAATGTGGTACTTCCCTATAACACCGCGTCTTCAACGCCTGTATGCCTCATTGTCCACGGCAAAACACATGCGTTGGCATGCTCTGAACCGAACACAAGAGGGGTTTCTTTGCCATCCTTCCGACGGGAAAGCATGGAAGTGTTTGGATGAGCTATATCCGGACTTTTCTGGCGAGCCGCGAAATGTAAGACTTGGCTTATGTACTGATGGGTTTAACCCTTTCAGTCAATACGGACGGGCTTACTCTTGTTGGCCAGTCATCCTGACCCCATACAATCTGCCGCCTGATATGTGTATGAAGAGGGAGGTCATGTTTCTATCTATACTGGTTCCAGGACCCAAAAATCCAAAGGCGAACATAGACGTGTTTTTGCAACCGTTGGTTGAAGAGTTATCACAGTTATGGGATGTCGGGGTAATGACATACGATGTGTCTTTGAAGAACAACTTTATGATGCGTGCTATTTTGATGTGGACTATTAACGACTTCCCGGCCTATGGTATGCTTTCTGGATGGTCCACGTCTGGGAAGCTTGCTTGCCCTGTATGCATGGAACATACCGGGGGGGAATCACTCCCTGTTAGTGGCAAGACAAGTTTCTTTGACTGTCATAGAAAGTTTCTACCGTTGGATCACCCGTTTAGGAGGAACAAAACCGCTTTTAAGAAGAACAAGGTTGTTAATGAACCTCCACCCCGTAGGCTATCTGGTGCACGGGTTTGGCAGAGGGTCGAAGAGTATCCTTACATCTGGGACAAGAGTGTTAAGGAGTTTGCGGGTTACGGTAAGGAACACCACTGGGTGAAGCAGAGTGTGTTGTGGGATTTGCCATATTGGAAAGACTTGTTGTTAAGACACAACATTGATGTGATGCACACTGAACGTAATGTTTTCATGAATATTTTTGACACTGTTATGGACATCAAAGGGAGAACAAAGGACAACGAGAAAAGTCGTCTAGACCTTCCGATTTGGTGTTCCAGAAAGGAGTTAGAGTTGAGGGATGCGGGACGTGGAAGAATGTTTAAACCCCATGCAAAATATGCTTTAACTAGACCACAACAGATTGCTGTATGTATTTGGATGAATGGGTTGACCCTGCCTGACGGATTCACCTCTAACTTGAGTAGATGTGTCGACGTGAAGGAGGGCAGGGTGTTTGGCATGAAAAGTCATGATTGCCATGTGTTTATGCAACAACTACTCCCGTACGCGTTTCATGCCTTACCGAAGCCTATTTGGAAACCGTTAGTGGAGTTGAGTCACTTCTTTAAGGAGTTGACGGCTACTTCGTTGAGTGTGGAGAAACTTGTGAAGATGGAAGAAACTATCCCGGTATTGATTTGTAAGTTGGAGCAGATTTTCCCACCAAGTTTTTTTGACTCCATGGAGCATTTGCCTATCCATCTACCGTACGAGGCCTTGGTTGGTGGCCCAGTGCAGTATCGTTGGATGTATCCATTCGAAAGGTGAATGCTTGGTGAACTCTTTAATTTACTCGCTAATGTCATGCTTATAATAGTATTTTCTAACTTAACACCACCTTGTTAATGATGTTGAAGATTCTTACGCTCTTTAAAAGATAAAGTGTCGAACAAAGCCTGCGTTGAAGCTTCAATTTGTGAGGCATACTTAGTCGAAGAAATGACAACCTTTGCTTCTTTCTATTTTCCAACGGAGATAGAAACTAGAATGAGTAGAATTCCCCGCAATCTTGGTGTAGCCAGCCGCACAGGGTTTGATGAACAAACGTCGATTTTCAACTATCCTGGTCACCCGGGGGGCAGGCTCACAAAATGTTACATTGATGAGAAAGATCGAAAGGCGGCTCACTTGTACATTCTTCTCAATTGCCCAGAAGTGGAACCCTTTATTGAGTAAGTCATAGAAGTTATATTATACATTCTTAACGTAGGTTTTATATTAAACTTATTTGTTTCTTTCAATAGCTTATACACAGATATGCTAAAACTTGAGCAAAATGATTTAACTGATGACCAAATTCATAGTGAGGTGTCATCCAAGTTCGTTGGTTAGTTCGCGCAACATGTAAGACCCGTATACCAAGTGTTTTTAAGCCTATTTGCTTCTAACTCCCGTCAATATGGTAACAATGACCTACTTCTTATGTTGTACATAGATACAAGACCCTACCAACCATATTGAAGATTCTTTACTCCAAGCCCTTTCTTGGGGGCCGGTGAAGACTGTTAAAAAATGGCCTATTTACTACGTAAATGGCTACAAGTTTAATATTCTTCAATGGAGTGAAGGGATGCGCACCCATAACTACGGGGTTTGTGTTAAAGGCACCGCCGGTCAGTTGGAAGAAGACTTTTATGGAGTGCTGACGGAGATTGTTGAAGTTTCATTCTCTGGACGACTAAGAAGAGATATTGTTCTATTCAAATGTGATTGGTTCGACAACACAATCGGTGTTGGAACAAAGGTTGACAACAACTACGGCTTAGTTGAGGTCAAGAAGAATGGTAGATATAAAGGGTTTGATCCCTTTATTTTTGCCCAACAAGCTGAGCAGGTTTATTACACCGACTTCCCGGGAGGACATCGGGACTGGTATGCAGTAATCAAGGCCAAGGCCCGAAGTCAGATCACTGACAATGTCTCCGAGGAGGTCGATGACGCTTATCAGCTTGCACCACACGAGCTCAACGATGCCAATTTGTTGTTCAACATTGATCCAGTCATAATGGATGAGACACTCGCCACTACGGGGGGTGAACACATTGACAAAGACCTTGTCTCTCGATCAAAACGGTCTAGGGCTGATTTGGATACTGATGAACTTGTTCAAACAGATAACCACAGTGACACTGAAACTGAGGGGGAATTTGAAACTGAAACAGACACAGAGTATGTAGTTGTTAAACATATATACATAGGTTTATATATATCCTGAGACTAACCTTTCTTTTCATGATTTTATCCACAGATGACGGGACGTCGACTGCCCTTCAGTAGGGGTGGTGGGTCCAGGACCCCGGCTTCCCGTCTGGGGATGCAAACCCCAGGGCAGCAGACCGCTCCATCACCACCACAGCGGACCACTCCATCCCCATTACAGCAGACCACTCCATCACCACCACCACAGCAGACCACTCCATCACCACTCCAGCAGACCACTCCATCACCACCACCACAGCAGACAACCCCATCACCCCCACAGCTGACCACCCCAGAGCAGACTCCTGGAGTTGGTGGCTTGGAGGACCATGGCCATCAGGCGACCCCACCTCCAGCATCCCCTCTGCCCATGTTGGTACCCGTGCCGGCCGGAGACGAGTAAGTGACTAAATTTCATATACTTTTATGTTATTTGTATGATACTTTATATTAGGGTTTAGTTGAAAGACTTGTTGGTTTATTGTTGCTTACTTTAATTAGTACTTGTATAGATTGAATTGTACTGGGCACTCTTCTGTTTTTAACAGGGTAACTATTTAAACTTGGAAATGTTACATTTACAGGGGAGACTCTGCCGAAATTTTGGGTGTCTCCCTAGATTGTGTGTTGTTTTACTCCTAACATAATTGTTGTCATTACAGCTTTGTTGATAGTAGTCGCACTACCAAAGCGATTACTAAGGTTTTGAAGGCCCAGTGGGATGGTCCATATATATCTTGGACAGATGCTGGGAAGGTTGTGCAAGATAGGTGGTTTGACACCTTCTCGGTAAGTTCCTAGCTCATTTATTGTGACTTGATTTGTAAAAAAGACCCGTTATTAATTTTGAATTCTCAATTCATTTTACAGCGTGATTACCAGTGGGCGGAGGGTATGATTGATGAGATTAGGAAGGTCTTTGCCACAAAGACCTCCAAAATCATCAAGAGTACCCTTTGGAAGGTGAGGGACAAGGGTGAGCGCCCTCGTTGGATCCCGGAGGACCATTGGGACGGGATGGTCCAGAAGTGGGGCGGGGTCCCATTCCAGCAGGCGAGTGCTCGGAATAGGGCCAACAGAGCCGCCGATGCTGCAGCCTCGGTTTACACTGGGGGTAGCATTTCAACCCTCGAGCACAAGAAAAGATTTGTAAGTATATTTATGTTAAACATTTCTATTATGGTTCATCTTACATGTTTACAAATAATAATCTCAATGTTTTTTGTCCACCACAGGAGCAGAGGGAGCACCGGGAGCCTTCTTTGTTTGAGGTCATGCAAATGACCAAGAAGAACAAAGCCGGTGCATGGGTAAACCAGAAGACTACGGAGCTAGCGGTATTTACTTTTAACTGACACATGCTTTTAATTTACTTACAAATCAGCTTACTAATCCTATCGTTGTTTTTGAATTTACAGGAGGCGTATCAGGCCAGGAGGGCCGAGAAGGAGGCGGACCTGGTGGCTTCCACCCCTGAAAGGGAGGTTCCTCCCACCCTATCTTGTTCTGACGACAACGCCATCTATATGGAGGCTGTTGGCGGTGTGAACAAGAAAGGGAGGGTGTTTGGATTGGGTGGCGTCAGCACGCAGCTGGCGAAAAAGGGGAAGACCCCTTCCTCTTCGTCTTCCTCTGGTCTTCCGACTGAGGTCGTTCAGGTAATTCAAAACCTGAACGATGAGCTACAGGAGGAGCGACGTCAGAGGCAGTTGCTGTTGGAGCGGCACGAGGCGGACCGACAGAAGGCCGAGGCGGACCGACAGCGGGCCGAGGAGCAGCACGCCGAGACTCGTCGACAACTTGCTCAGCAGCAGGAGCTACTGATGCAGTTGATGGCGAGGCTACCTCCCCCCACTTCCCAGGCGCCCCCACCACCACCCCAGGATCCCCCACCACCATGATTGTATTTTTATTATTTATACACATTGTATATTTGATTTTTAGTTATGTTATATTTCATTCAGTATTTATTTTGTCATTCTTTATTTATTATGTCAATATTTATTGGTAATTACATTCAAATCAAAAAGCCTTATTGTAGCGATCATTAATAATTCAACCTATTTGATAAATTAATTTAATCTATTATTTTGCTTTTAATAATAATTTATTACTTCAAAAAAATTATTTTAATTTAATTATAAAATTTTATTAGCCAATACAAAATACAAAATATTAACATATTTTTAAAGTTAAATTAACAAAACCAGTCAATATTGAATTAATTTTAAAAAATTTAAAAATTCCCGTTAGCGACGGTCAATGTCCGTCGCTGACTTAATAACACTAGTGACGGACATTGTGGTCGCTACATCACAACCACTAGCGACGGATACTGAGGTCGCTAAATCACAATCACTAGCGACGGACCACGTGGTCGCTAACTGACAACAACTAGCGACGGACAACGTCGTCGCTACATTGCAACCACTAGCGACGGATACTGTGGTCGCTACATCACTACTTATAGCGACGGCATACGGTGGTCGCTGGTGGCTGTTGGTAGCGACGGGGCCTCGAGGTCGCTGTATGGCAACACTTAGCGACGGCTGGAGTTATTGGGGCAGAGACCATTTTAGCGACGGCATTGCGCCGTCAATATGGTAGCGACGGCAGGTGTGTGGTCGCTGATGTGTTTTCGACGAGGGTTTTAGCGACGTCCTTTGGCCCGTCTGCGATCCCGTCGCTAATGGTTTTAGCGACGGGAATTCCATTGATTAGCGACCAATTAATTCCGTCGCTAACAGTTGTTTTTTTAGTGGTGTCACTCCTATAAATTTTTTTCTTGTCACTACTTTTGTGGGACTTACATAATGCAGGTACACACTTTATTCTCTCAGTTTTGTGGCCTTGTTAAGTTTCTAGGTCTTATTGGGCTTGTTGGGTTTTTTGGGTATGTTGGGTTTGTTGGGTTTCCTGGGTATGTTGGGTTTGGGTCATACCTTCTTGGACAGGCTCCTCTTCCGCCTTAGCTAAACCAACAACCACCTTAGCCCCTTCCATACAATGCTTAACATACAAGTCAACCTCACACTTATTATTAATTGCAAACTCACCCATTTCCAATGCATGTGAGTCTCATGTCACACTCTTGTACTCCAACTCACCTATTTTTTCGACTACAACTTAAATTCCCTTTTGTACCCCAGGTCTTGGACCAGTGACCGTACCTTAAAAAATAACCATCTATCAAAATATATATTGTGAATGACATCTACTTCCTTATCAATGTAAACATATGGTGGACCCTCTTCAAAGTTGCCCTTATGGTGTATCACAACCGTAAAACTCATACCTAAACAAAGTGAAATCAGTAACGCAGTGAGTGCACTAAGTGAAATCCTACGTAGAGAGTACACAAAGACGAAAGTTATGTTTTTTAAATTAAGGAACATGTGGTCCAACCCTAAACCCCCCAAAAGCAACAATATATAGTACTTCCACACCCTGTAACCCCACGCCAAATACATACATCCCCAACAATTTTAAAATATAGCAGGGTTCAACACAAATAGTTAAAAAATGTACCTGGAAACTTGAAACACCCACACTCTCTTTTTACTTGTTGATGTCCAATGCCATGTCCCGCACAACCTTATTAGCCACACAGTTTTTCAAACATGCACCACACTAACACTCTTGGAGAAGACGAGGGAACACGATGGTTGTAGGAAACACTCAAACAAAGAAGAAGACGAGGGAAATGCCACTCAACTTCTCAAAATGCAAGTTTTGCAAAAAAATTTAATTAATTTTAATTATCTTAATTATGAGTTAACTCACCTAATAACCTAGTTAATTGTTTAAACAAACGTTTAACTAATTCTAACCACATCATCTTACACGTGTCACTGATGAGGTGGCACAGACGTTAGCCACCTCATCAGTTAACAGTCTAGGCTAACGAGTTATGAAGATCAAGTATGTTGTAATTTGAGTAAACAACCTAAACATTGATGAAACACATATAATTAGGATCCAACATGTAATTACATAAAACTACATAATAAAAATCCAACAAAAACAAAACAGAATAATCAAAAGTGTAGAGTTGAGAGATGTACTATTGTTCTTAAATCCTTTTGATTACCAATAGTCATGATGACAAAATTTGATATACTTACCAAAGTCTCAACATTATCCTAAATACATGGAAAGTTGTTCATTGCCTCTAACCACATCATGACACATGCCCTGTAACATTCTTGGTATTTTAATAAAAATTTTGAGAGTGGAAAAATATTAGCAAATGTTTTAGAGACTTAATTAATATTTAATTTTCTTAGACTGAGGTCAAGGAATCCAGTGTCGAGCCAGCCTTAATCGTAAGGACCAAACGGTATGGAAGATCGATTGTGCTGAGGAGAACGGTCAAAGACGTGTGGTTTCGTGGGTAACACTCATCCGGTGTGCCTGGAGTGGTCTTGGTTTAGCCGGTGTGAGGAGAACGCCTAGCTCGGGATCATAATCCGGATCAACCTCTTGAATGGTTGAGGCAAGCGGATGTGCATAACAAAGAGGTGAGGACGGATGAAGTAACCGATCTCTCAAGTGATAGCTCGGATTACCGAGGAGCGGACGCTACGCTTGGACACCGGTTGGACGGTATCCAACTCGGGTCGATACCCTTACGAGGTATCAGGCAGCTACAAATAATTAAACACAGAGAAAGCGAATAAGCATAGTGGGTCGGAATTTATAAAAGAATCCAATGAGATGAAATTGATTAAAACTTTAATGAGAATGCAAATGAATAGGGGAAAAGGTTGTCTTGCCCCTGAACTTTATATAAAAAGGAAATTCTCTCTCTTTCCATTATTCATAAATCACTTCTTCTTCTTGATCTCTCCTCCTCCTTCGTCTTCTCTCCTCTCGTTGCTGAATTGCATGTACCAAAGAAGGACTCCATTCGTATGAAAGCTTCAATCGAACCTCATTCTTGTGATCGTGGCCTCAAGATGAGTCCACTAATCCATTTTATTTTGTGGCTCCTTGCCCCTTTCATTCTTCTGGTAGCCAAGGGCCATGCATGGCTATATTCGAGCCCGTTCTCTACTCCTTAGGTGAGTATGAGCTCAAATGTGGCTTAAGGACTGAGGGGTTGAGTTAATGAGCATTGCATTCTGACCCGTAGGTGGTAGATTAGACAGTGAAAGGCAGAGTGACGGACCTGAGACTGCGAATCCAGTACGCAGAGGAAGGGATCGACACCGAGAGCAGATCATCGAAGCGTGGAATCAAGGTAAAGGGGTGTTCGAGTTATGACTAATTAGAATAGGATCTGTTTCCTGTCCGAGTCATTGAATAGTACGAGTAAGGTAAGAAAGTGTTCTCGAATACTGTGGTGTACCTATGATGTGTATGTGTGACCATATATGTATGTATTGATGATAAGTCTTGAAAAGACTTAATTATTCTGCCTTTTATTTGACTTAATTCATTGTTTAGTGATTAGTTTAGCCTTATTATTTAATTAATTGCTAATAATTTATAATTTATTTAATTATTTCAAAAGTGCTTAATTTATGTAAGAAACTGATTAAAAACATTAATTAGTTAAGAAATTGAGTTTTCATTAACCCAACGTACAAATATTGGACAATCAGTGAACAAACACTGGGCAAATTAGTTGTTTATTGGTGCAGGAAAAAGAGCGCTCAAGCTGAAAGGAAAAAGCCGAGCGAGATTTGGAAAATCCGAGTGAGACTTCACAAATCTGACTGAAAAGAGTCCAAAAGCCCAAACTGAGCGAGACTTCAAAGAGGCTGACTGAAAAGACTTCCCAAAAGGTTGATAGGAAGGAATTAATAAAAGTCCGACTTAAAAGACTCCCAAGATACCGACTCCAAAATAGAACAGGGAACCGAATATTGCATGAAGAACCCGAACGTCAACTTCAGAATACCGATTGAATAATCCACTCGCTCAAGCGAGAGTCAAATTCGTTCAAGCGAGCAAGCTCACGCTCAAGTGTGACTCCAAATCACCTCTCGCCCAAGCTTCTCCATAACGCTTAAAGCGAGAAAGCAATTCCGCAGTGCATATTTCAAATTTGCCCAAGCGAGAGCCCTTCACACTCAAGCGTGAAGGCAGTTATTTGAACACTGATTGTTCTCTCCAAAATTCACTTGGCACCACGTCTGTTCCTGCTGTTTTCTCTGATACCTTTGTACCTTAGTAATTTAAGTTCAGTGATATAGTTAGTTATTTATTTCATAATTATGTAATTAGTTTAGTTAATTAATTATTAATTAAGTTTTCTTAGTGATTAGTTAAGATAGTTAGTTAATTAGATGCCTATATATGCTTGTACATATTTTGTAACAGAACCAGAAAACAGAGTACATAGAATACAATTCATTTTTCATTTCCAACATCTTGCTACTTTCTTTCTCTCTCTAAACCTTCTCCTCCATGACATTCCACAATCCTTCGATGGAACCAAAGTCGATGGAGTTCTAAATTCCTAAGGTTGGGATTGTGAAGGTTAGCAATGGAATCTTGAGGCTGTGAGCGAGGAAATCAACTTCTAGATCCTGAGGCGAACAGGCTGATGAGTGGATCTGTTTTGCTGGATTGACAAATCCAGAACTGATGAAGAACTTCGCCAGTGAGGAATCATGGTTGAAGCTTAGGTAACTTCCAGCTTTCTAACTAGTTCAGGCCTAATCAATTTAGGTGAATAGTTAGAGTTCAACCTCCAATTTCGCATTAGATTCTTAGGTTAATTGAGCACCTAAGGAATTAAGGTCCAATGCTTAAGGATTAGTGTTTTTCACCTAAGGAATTAGGGAATTACCACAAGTGGATTGTCCTCTGGATTAGGAAGTTTGATTATACTTTAATTGCATGTTTCTTGATGAATTTGTGAATCGAAGTAATCCTGACCTATTTTCTATTAATCACCTTTCACATTTCATCTTAATACTGTTTCTGGAAATACAAAAACAACTAGAAAACATTAAAACAACAAAAAAACCAAATGAACTTTCTGTGCCTTGTGTTGGTTCAGCTTGTACTAGTCTGAGATTGAGGTACTTACCACAATCCCTGTGGGACGATCAAATATAATACAATTTTAACAATTGGTGCGCTTGTCAAAGCGTAAATCTTCTGAGAATTACACATCAAAATAATGACTCAGAGATTTAGCATCAAGTTAATGGCGCTGTTGCCGGGGATTGTTGAGTAATATCAACAATCCTTGGACCGGTACTAGACTGAACCATTTTTTTTAGTCTTTGTAACTTTTGTTAGTTGTTGGTGAATTTTGTTGTAGGAGTAGATTTTGTTAAGTGTTGGTATTGTGTTGAGTGTTTGTTGTTAGTTGTTTTTGGCTATTTTAGTGGTAGCACTAACCATTGCAGTAGCCTTGTTTGTAGTTAGTTGTTGCATTTATTTTTTTTTTCTAGTTCCTTTGGAAAGTGAAAAGTTGTAGGTGATGGATCTTGATGACACCTTAGCAGAGTTTCTTCAATAATCACAAACATTATGCATGAACCATGTAGAGGAGGTACAACCAATTGAGGAGGAGCCATTGGAGTTAGAAAGGAGTTTAATTCAATTTATAAAAGTCACTCAAACCGGCCTCCAAAATTTTGATAATTCAATCATGAATATTCAAAAGCAAGTGGATTTTATTGCAAAGCAGTTAGCCGAGGAGCAAAGAAATACAAAGGTTGTACGAAGAGAAGACCAATATGAAGAGCCATGGGATAATGATGTTGGGCTAGCTGAAGAAATTAAGTTTGGGGAAGAAGAAGACCAGCTAGAAAACATTGAAATAGATGAACCTGAACTTGAAGTTGATGTAGAAACAAAAGAAGAAAAAGAAAATAAGGAAGTTCAGGGATATTTGATGGAAGAAGAGTCAATTGAAGAATATGAAGAAGAAAATGATAAGGATTATACTTCAGAAGTGGAAGATGATAGTATATCTAGTGAAGCATTCTTTGATGATTGGAATGAAGTAGATTGGTCTGAAGATGAATAAGAGCAAGAGTTGTCATTGAATAATTTCTTTGATGATGCAAGTTTTGCAGGAGTGTAAATTGAACAAATGACAACAGAAGCCGTTGAGGAACCTGAGAATCAAATAGATACTATTATTGAGCAAGAAGTGATAGAAGAGGTTGAGGTCTCAGCAAAGATGGAAACCATATCTTGGCAACATAATAATGATACTGAAATTTTGTTGGAGCCAAGTGTGAACACAGAGAAAGAAGTAGAAGTTCATGCACAAAAAGAGTTAACATGTTTAGATATTGAGAATATAAAAGAAGAAGAAGAAATTCAGCCATGTTATGAGGAGCGTTTGCTAGTGATGACTACTGCAGCTATGGAAATCAAAAGGAAACGTGAATCATCAAGTCAAGAAGAACATTGCTTGTGGCATAAAAAGAAGAAGACTAACACAAAACAAAAAAAGAAAAAGAGTGAAGAAAAGAAAAAGTAGAAAGTTTGGAAAAATAAAGATTGGAGGAAAGTTATGTTGAGCATTAGCTTCAAACATAACAAGGAAAAACAAGGAGTAAAAAGACCAAGAGTGTATGGTCATAAGAAATAGGATCCTGGAGGATGAGCCTATGTTTGTTTTTCTTGTACATAAATAAAGTAGTGAGAGAAGTTTTTGAAAAAAAAAGAAGAGAAAAATATATAAAAAAAAGAGAAAGAGAAGAAGAAGAAGAAGAAGAGAGAGGAATTAAGCGTGAATGGGGTCTAATACCAATTCCTTCCGTTCGCTCAAGCGAATTCAATGTGATCTTAAGCAAATGCAGTCATCTCTCTCATTTCGCTTGAGCGAAACACGTTGCGCTTAAGCGAATTTAATACAAGAATGCAAATTACTAAAGATTTGTCTGCTCGCTCAAGCGAAACCAATTGAGTTCAGGCGAAAAGCTTCTGCTGTTATTTCACGCTTGAGCGAATGTTTAATTAGCATGAGCGAGAGTGGCAATCGGGCCTGAGGATGTGCTGTTACTCACGCTTGACCCTTTCCGACCGGAAAATTCTAACAGCCTCCCAAACTTTGATGTTGGACCAAGGGGGGGTACTTTAATAAATGGTTTCAGGTCGTTGATGAAGGGGGTCAGATGATGAAGGGTAACTTGTGTCACCCTGTCCTTCATTTTTCCGATCTCTCATTCTGTCAGTCTTTTGGTTTCCTCACCTGATCTTCCTGCATTTGTTGTTTGTTCACCTGGCCTTTCATTCACTCATTCTTTCATCCACTCAATCGTCTTCTTCATCCGATCGGTATACCCTTCACTCATCTCCTTCACTCGGAATATTCTCATTCGTTCTCCCATTCATTCTTTCATCCACTGGTCTTTTTCATCCACCCTCAATCTACTCGTCTTTCTTCCACTCGGTCACTCTTTCTTTTTCGTTCCTCACCTGTCATTCAGTCTTCATTACCGCACTCTATCTTTTATCCATTCGTTCTTCCACTTGTTGTTTCATTTACTCAACTTTGCTCTCATTTTTCCGTTTGTCTTTTATTCATCGGTTCTTCCATTTACTCATTCCTTCTCTACACTCGTTGTTTTGTTTACTCTTCCACTCGTCCTTTACCACTCAGTATCTCCATCACTCGGTATCTTTCTCCACTATCACTCGATCTTTCATTCACTCGGTCATTTTCTTTTCACTCTTTCGCTCGGTCTTTTCCTCTGCAGTCTTTCATTCACTGTCTCTCACTAGATCACCCGGCCTTTCATTCACTCATTCACTATTCCACTCGATCTTTTTTATTCGTCTCTCTCTCGGTTCCCTCACTCGTCACTCAGTCTCTCATTCTCACACCCTATCTCTTTTTCATTCATTGTTGCATCCATTCGTTGTTTCATTCCACCTAATCTCTTTCTCGGTTTTCTCACCCATCTCTCTATATTTTTTTTTCATTTCGTTTCTTCATCCACCCGTCCCTCATTCACTCGTTCCTTTCGTGGTGCATAACTTCTGTTGTGTTGCGCGCTTGAGCGCACACTCTCACGCTTTGAGCGTGACCACTCATGCCTGGAAGATGAGTCCCACGCTTAAGCGCCTCAAGCTCTCGCTTGAGCGAAATCAAGAAGACAGGATATACTGTTCATTGTCTCGCTCAAGTGTGATGAAGTGAGCTTGAGCGTGAGTGCCATTATTGAAGGGACCTGATGGTGTGTTTGGCGCTTAAGCGTGATTTAGCACGCTTGAGCGAATTTTATACCTGATGCTACTTGTGTGTTTAATCATTGAAAGGTAACATCTCTTTATTCACTGATTCTAGTTAATAACTAAAATTATTACATTCCACTAATTTTGAATTTAATATTTCCATCATATTCATTCATCTCATATTTTCATTTTGCTGTGATTATGTTGTTTTTACATTTGCACCCATTTAGGCTTTATAAATACCACCCATACCATTTTCACTTATGCTAATTTACTTTTGTGTATTAATGACGTTATTTTAGAATTTCTTTTCTTGAACAATGTAATTCTTTTTCAGTTGTAATTTAATCATATTTCCCTGTTAATTATTCAATGTTAATTCTTATCTACTTTGTATTGTTCAATTCATTAAACCATTCCTTCCCATGAACTGCCAATCAGGTAAAAAGGGAAGTATTCTATTATTCCGACTCATTAATTGATAACTTATCTTAAATGTGTTTTAATTTAAAATCCATTTTAATAATTTAAATCTTGCTGATTCTCAGGCATCTATTGGATAAATTAATTAATTTGCATTGTTTGACTCATGATCCCTGTCCATAACTATTTCATTATTAATTATTTGTTATTCGGCATGCTAGTTAGCAATCTGAATGTATGATCTTACTTTAAGTTTGGGGACATGACTGGCTGATTAACTGTTACATTCGTAGCTTTTGAGCCTGTATTATTCTTTTCCGAGTGAGCCTGCATGCTAGTTAGTGAAACAGAATTTGCTTCAGTGCTTGCTAATTAATTTTATGCCAGCCAATCGGAAATGATGAAGGCCTTCTTTGTTAATTTAGCCAGGGCCAAAAATTAGCCTTCCTAATATTTTAAATTATCCTTTGACCCAATAATTATGTTTAAGCCTGAGACCCCTTTTATTCTGTTTATTCACCTAACGTTACAAGCTTATATATCTAGAAAAAACCGACTGATTTACCCCTGGATGTTCCACTGATGAATTGCTCAGTCTTACTTATTGCTAGGGACTAGCAAGTTCTAAGTTTGGGGATGAAGAGTGTGCCTAACAACAATTAAGGACACACTCCGACCTTGGTTATAGATGAATAAATAGAGAAATGAAGGGAGAAATAGAAAAGCCGAGAAGAAAAATGAAAAAAATCAGCAAGGAAAAAGGTGCAAAGCACCACAAGAAAAAAATGTTGTGATCAGAAAAAGGAAAAAAAAAGAAAAGAAAAGAAAAGAAAAGAAAAGAAAAGTCCAAAGGACTTAAAGAAAAAAAATAGTGCAAAGCACCGTAAGTTGTTAAGTTAGCATGCACTCGGAAAATAATAGAGCTTGCTAAGTAGAGGCAATTAAGTTAAAAATTGAGTCAAGGCATCAGTGGATACATCTTGTAACCTGTCTCTGACTCAGAAAACAATAATTGAGCCTGTAGCCTAGCCCCATTATAAGCTTAAAAAGCCCTTACTGATCTGATTGTGTTGGCATATGGCATGACGTTTAGAACTGTTGCAAGCCTATGTTTATCTAACAAGTATGCAGGTGATGAGCGCATGTTACTTAACCTATACACCGAGAGAAGAGTGAAACACCGACCCAATGAGGAAAGCATCAACAGCTTGTTTCCCAAAAGAGGTGTAAGTTATTATATTTTTAGAAATTGCGAAAAGAAAGCATGGTCGGTATTCAATAATTATAGCATGAACTAAGTTAAGGAAAGGTTGATTGTGTTGAATAACAACTTGTTAGTTAATTAATCTGAATATTTGCTTGAGGACAAGCAAGTTTTAAGTTTGGGGATGTGATAAGTCTTGAAAAGACTTAATGATTCTGCCTTTTATTTGACTTAATTCATTGTTTAGTGATTAGTTTAGCCTTATTATTTAATTAATTGCTACTAATTTATAATTTATTTAATTATTTCAAAAGTGCTTAATTTATGTAAGAAACTGATTAAAAACATTAATTAGTTAAGAAATTGAGTTTTCATTAACCCAGCGTACAAATACTGGACAATCAGTGAACAAACGCTGGGCAAATTAGTTGTTTATTGGTGCAGGAAAAAGAGCGCTCAAGCTGAAAGGAAAAAGCCGAGCGAGATTTGGAAAATCCGAGTGAGACTTCACAAATCCGACTGAAAAGAGTCCAAAAGCCCAAACTGAGCGAGACTTCAAAGAGGCTGACTGAAAAGACTTCCCAAAAGGTTGATCGGAAGGAATTAATAAAAGTCCGACTTAAAAGACTCCCAAGATACCGACTCCAAAATAGAACAGGGAACCGAATATTGCATGAAGAACCCGAGCGTCAACTTCAGAATACCGATTAAATAATCCACTCGTTCAAGCGAGAGTCAAATTCGTTCAAGCGAGCAAGCTCACGCTCAAGCGTGACTCCAAAACATCACCTCTCGCCCAAGCTTCTCCATAACGCTTAAAGCGAGAAAGCAATTCCGTAGTGCATATTTCAAATTCGCCCAAGCGAGATCCCTTCACGCTCAAGCGTGAAGGAAGTTATTTGAACACTGATTGTTCTCTCCAAAATTCACTCGGCACCACGTCTGTTCCTGCTGTTTTCTCTGATACCTTTGTACCTTAGTAATTTAAGTTCAGTGATATAGTTAGTTATTTATTTCATAATTATGTAATTAGTTTAGTTAATTAATTATTAATTAAGTTTTCTTAGTGATTAGTTAAGATAGTTAGTTAATTAGATGCCTATATATGCTTGTACATATTCTGTAACAGAACCAGAAAATAGAGTACATAGAATACAATTCATTTTCCATTTCCAACATCTTGCTACTTTCTTTCTCTCTCTAAACCTTCTCCTCCATGACGTTCCATAATCCTTCGATGGAACCAAAGTCGATGGAGTTCTAAATTCCTAAGGTTGGGATTGCGAAGGTTAGCAATGGAATCTTGAGGCTGTGAGCAAGGAAATCAACTTCTAGATCCTGAGGCGAACAAGCTGAGGAGTGGATCTGTTTTGCTGGATTGACAAATCCAGAACTGATGAAGAACTTCGCCAGTGAGGAATCATGGTTGAAGCTTAGGTAACTTCCAGCTTTCTAACTAGTTCAGGCCTAATCAATTTAGGTGAATAGTTAGAGTTCAACCTCCAATTTCGCATTAGATTCTTAGGTTAATTGAGCACTTAAGGAATTAAGGTCCAATGCTTAAGGATTAGTGTTTTTCACCTAAGGAATTAGGGAATAACCACAAGCGGATTATCCTCTGGATTAGGAAGTTTGATTATACTTTAATTGCATGTTTCTTGATGAATTTGTGAACCGAAGCAATCCTGACCTATTTTTTATTAATCACCTTTCACATTTCATCTTAACACCTTTCACATTTCATCTTAATACTGTTTCTGGAAATACAAAAACAACTAGAAAACATTAAAACAACAAAAAAACCGAATGAACTTTCTGTGCCTTGTGTTGGTTCAGCTTGTACTAGTCTGATATTGAGGTACTTACCATAATCCCTGTGGGATGATCAAATATAATACAATTTTAACGACTGGTGCGCTTGCCAAAGCGTAAATCTTCTGAGAATTACACATCAAAATAATGACTCGGAGATTTAGCATCAATTGATCAGCTGAAGATCGGGTGTGCGGTGAAGTTAACCTTGTCATGAGCTTGATATAGTTAATGCTGAGAGAATGTGGATCATTTATGTGTGGATGTATGTGTGTGTACCTTGCAATGGCATGAAATACGTAATGCTTGAAATAATCAATATGTTATATTGAAGGGCTTGACGAGTCGGTCACCCTACGCTGTAAGTACTGGTCAGTTTCTGACAGTTGCAAGTGATAATCAGAATGATATGCTTATGTTTATGTGATAGAATGTGATTATGTGGTGGAGGACGACCAACGGTATGAATTACCCTGTTTTGGCTTCAGTGGTCGAGTCGGACCCAGTTAAGCTACCCAGAGGTCTTTGACCCAGTGGTTGAAAGGGGAGCCAAGTCGGGCTCGGTGAACCAAGTCGGGTTCACGGGATGTCGAGTCGGACTCCCAGCTGAAGGTTGATCCTTTCAGTATCCGGATACTAGGTGTCAAATTTTATATGAGAGTCAGTTGTGATAATTGATGAATTATTGGTTGTGATGTGTATAATTGCTGAGTGACATTTGTTACATTTGCTGAGTAAAATTATTAATATTGCCGGGTGACTTATGTTATGTTTCCGAGTGAAGTTTGTTATATTGGCCGAGCGTGATTTATGAAGTCATGAGAATGCAGCTGGACAGAGCTTATTTATATTTATAACTTGTTGATTTTGTTCTATGTTAATTATGATGCCAAACACTCACCCTTGCTGCCGTTTTCAATTTAGTAACCAGTGACAGGGAGGAAGCCGGAGCCATGGAGCCGCGCCAAGGGGGAGATTGGTGCCAAGGCCCGAATGATTTTGAGTAGCTGTTGAGTATAACCATGTATAAGGAATTTTCCAAGTGTGTAATGTTGCCTATATGCTGACTTAAATTAAATCTGGTGTGAAATGACTTTGTGTTGTACTTAGTTTATGTTTTCACGAGTTTGCCGTGACAGAATTTTACCAAGCGAGACTTGCCGAGTTGGTTCCCCCATGGTTGAGTCAGGGCCGCCAGCTTAATGTTGCTTCACCACTAGGTGAAGTTTCCACCCATGTCCGAGTGAGATCGGTTGGGAGAGAGTTCCGAGTGATGAGGAATTGGAGGTATCCGAGTGAAAATCTGAGCTCCTCTCGAGGAAAATAAGAGTAGGGTATTCACCGAGTGAAGGCAGTCGGGGAGGCTATAACCAAGTGGTGGAGGCTAAATTATCGACGAGAGTTGGGACCGAGCAAAATCGTCTGAGTGAAGAATAGTAAAGAGTCAAGTAAGGGATGTCCGAGTAACTGGAAGTTGAGCGTTTCCCGATTGAAACCCTTGAGCCGAGTGAAACATTTTGCCGAGTGAAATCCCATGAGGGTCCGCGCATGCGTTCATTCACCCAGTCTCTAGGTGTAGCATTCGCTCAAGCGTTTCGCTGCCCCGCTTAGGAAAGAAGTGTGCTCTTGCTCAAGCGGATTTGGCTTCGCTTCAGCGAAGGCTTTTGATCTCGCTCAAGCGAATCCGGTTTCGCTCAAGCGAGTGGGCTTTGACTTCATATCTCTCTTCTTACGTACGGTAGCTAAAATTTCTTTTCTTGTTCTATTTAATTAATTAGATCACTACTATTTATTACCTTAAATACGTGTATTGAAAAATAGGCACCATTTTGAAACGGGAATTGATTAATTATTTGTGAACGCGAAAAATTCATTGCAAAGTTAATCAAATGAATATAAATATATGTAAAATGACCTAGGATGTTACATGCCCTATGTTGGAAACTTATTAATTTAACTAATTAGGCATGTTATCAGTTCATTATTATCATGAGGAGTAACTAGTGGCTTCTTGAAACTTATCTATTTGAAGGTTACCTGATGACTACTGACTACAAGTTGTTGGATTCAAGTTTTGTGTATTGAGAGCCATTATTTCTCCTCTAATTTTCTCAGTTAACCCCTTAATTGCCATTGATAATCTATCAACATGTATTCTTAATTGAGAACCATAAATTAGTCTCAATTTATATTAACAAACCGACACCATCCAACTTTTTTAATTAATGTTAAAAGAGCACAAAAACAGTCTTTTTGATTTCTATCTAGAGGTTTAATTTACACCAACACAAACCTTGTATATATATAGGTTTCAGTTAAGTATATGAAGCACATATAGATATACAACATACTGCCTGAACATTTTTCTAAAGATAGAGACTGGCACATAGTCCTAAGACATATATATTGTTATTCACAATAATATCAAAGCTATAAATGAGCGTGTTATATATTATACCACTTCCATTAGCGCCATCTTTAATAGTCAAAATGGATTCTGTTGCTTTTTAGCTAGTTTCAGTCTCTTCAAATGAATTTTCACTTTCCCATTCATGTTTTCCCTCACTTTTGAGTCCCTCAAGCTTCATTGCCACTTCTTTCATGGTAGGTCTTTCCTCTCCCTTCACACTTAAACATCGTTTAACATTTGCTTCATCTATTATGTGACTATCCAAAATGAGAAGTAATTGACCCTTGTTCATTGAAGTAACAAAATACATAGCTAGGTTTCTATCAGACTCTGGCCCATTGAAAGAGAGAGCTTTCTTTCCTGTCATTAGTTCTGCTAAGACAACCCCAAAGCTATAGACATCACTTTTCTCTGTTAACTGACTTGTGTGGAAGTACTCTGGATCAAGATACCCTAGTGTCCCCTGAACCAAAGTTGTTAATTGAGTTTGATCAACAGGAAAGATTCTTGAAGCTCCAAAATCAGAAACCTTTGCAGTGAGATTGTGATCAAGTAGTATATTTGTAGTCTTCACATCTCTGTGTATGATTGGTGCATAAGTAGCAGAATGCAAGTAGGCAAGGGCACCTGCTGTTTCTGTTGCTATTCCTAATCTTGTTTTCCAAGTAAGTTCTAAAGAAGAACCTTGACGATGAAGATGTTCATAAACAGTGCCATTGTGAATAAATTCATAAACAAGCAATGGAACTTCAATCTCTAAACAACAACCCAAGAGCTTTACCACATTCCTGTGGTTGATTTGGGAAAGCACGATCACCTCATTAATGAATAGCTCAATTTGGTTGGGGTCACTAATTTTAGACTTTTTTATTGCTACAGTTTTGTTATTTGGTAACACTCCTTTGTATACTATGCCTTGGCCACCGTGGCCCAGGATCTTGCTCACAGCGAAGTTGTTGGTTGCCTCCTTTAGCTGTTCCACGGTAAAAACCTTTGTAGTTTCACTTGACCCTTTGTTATGTTTGGCTATTCGTTGTTGTAATAACAAACCACCATTTTGTTGGAAGTATTGTTCTTTTAGTTTGATCAATTTTCTTTTCTTCAATGACCAATACACATAAAAGCTTCCCACAAGTAGTGCTACAAGGCTTACACCTACACCTAGACATACACAAGTGAAAACAGAGTCATTTTCTTCTTGTATTGCTTAACTTCATGTAGCCGACAACATATGTAAAAATAAAATAACATCAAAACCCCGTCATTTAAATACAAAATATTTTAGCTACCGATATAAGTTTGTTGGGTATGTAGTTAGGAAAATAAAGTTATGATAATGGAAAAATTTAAAAGTTAATTTTGATTCTTCACGTCGTTTGAAAGTACGTATCATAAAATCTTTTTTAGGTTTGACCAACCCTAATAGGAAACTAAACACCCTTAACATGTTGACTAATCATTCCTATTTTTTAAGTTTGTTTCAATCTAATTTTTATTTTATTTTATTTTTACTTTAATTCGATTCTCTAAATATTAAAAGAGTGTTATTTCAGATTTTTTTTATCAAATTGACACAATTAACAAGTAAAAAAGATAGAAGACTAAATTGAACCTAAAAATACAAAATAAATAGAAGATCAAACTATGAATTTCGTCATAATAAAGAATTTAAAATCTACCATTACAATTTGACTTGTATAATTTTACATAAAATAAAAAATAAAAAAGAGTTATATAATTTAAAAACATCAATATAATATTAATGTTCACCACCTAACAAGTTCCTATACAACTTTTAATAAAAAAAAAATTTACATGTTGATTTTTATTCATATATAAAGTTGCACAGTTTACACGATCTATTAAATATATAATAATCGCATGCATGTAATATTTAACATATTTCAACATATAATTTTTAAGAAAAAAATTATCTTCAATTTCTTAAACCATGGAAAATATTATGAGGCAGACGATGTGAGACTTTCAACACGCTCCCCAACAAAGCTTTTTTAATAACATGTTAAAGGTTACATCCCAAAATCAATTGACAATGGTTGGAGTTATTTAAACCATACGAAATACTATAAGACAGGCGATGTGAGACTTCCGTAACTTAAATCAACATGTAACATGATATATAAATAAAACTTTGGAAAAACACCACATCCCTTGGACTAATACTGTTGATTAATGGTGATATTGAAACTTTCATGGAAAAAAAAATTCAATTACTGTATATATACTCACATATAAGTATGATCTCTCTCTTAATTGGTGCCAGATCTTGTCCCATCTTTTCTCCCATCTCCTTCATATCCTTCAAATTGTAGCTTCCAAAAAGATTGTTGCATTTGGCCACATCAATGCAATTATTGGATTCCTCGCATTCATGATATATATTATATGTTAATTGGTTAAGATTTCCTATTTTAAAAAGAATATAGGAGACTTTTTGTTAATAATTAACTTTTTATTATGCAAAACCATCCCCTACATTCAGCAAAATTAAAATTTAAAATATGAACACTTCCTATTTAGGGGCCATTCAATATAATAAAAGTACCCTCTATTTTACAACTCCAAAAAAAAAAATCAATAAAACACAAAGGCCGGATATTTCTATAGAGCCAAATTGTGCCACTATAAGTACTTATGTTGTGTTTGGTTAAATGAAGTTGTAGTTTGTGATTTTTTGAGAGATAATTTATTGAAATAGAGTTATTGTTTTGATAAAATTAGTTTAAATTATCTTAAATAATTTCAAGAAGATAAAAACTGACATTTCCAAAAAAGAGATAAATGTAAATGATAATTAAAAAGATAATGAAAGAGCTTATAATTTTAGAAAGTTAAAGTGTTTTTTTATTTTGTATTTATAAAACATTTTTTATTAACTTTTGAAAAATTATAAATTCTCATGCTACATTTACCAAATGAACACTTAATTTGTTACATCTTAAATGCTTCCACCCTTAGTTAAAAAACACTTAGTGACTGTTTGTCTCACCGTTGCGTCTCCGTTCCGTTCGCAAAAGTGGGGTTTTCCAAACCCTCTCTGTAAGCTTGACGTTTGGTTATGCTTCTTCTCCCTCCGTTCTCCATTTTCCATCTCCGTTGCCCATCTCTCAACCACGTTTGCGAGTGCCTTGATCATACCTCCCTCAAATTGACCTCCGTTGGCTGTGTTTACGATTTTGCCCTCTCTCTCTCTATGTCTTATTTTTTGGTTTGATGGGTTGTTCTATTTTTTGTGGTGGGCAATGGGGTTGGTGGTGGAGGGGTTTCGTGGTGGAGGGGTATCGGTGGGTTTTGGTGGTTGGATGGTGGATGAAGAAGGATGTGGGAGGTAGTTCAAGTAGAGGTTATGCGTGTGGTGATATTGGGGAAGATGGAGCACCGATGGGGTTGAGTGCTGGTAGTGTACCATAAAGCCTAGAGGAATGGATAGTGGATGATTGGTTTGGGTGGTGGTGTATGGGTGTAGAAAAGGCTGTGAGGTGTATGGTAAAATTAGATGGTGGATGATTAGTTTGGATAGTGTACCTTGAGTGGTCTTCAGCTTTTGTCTTCAACTTGAGGGGTGTATCGTAAGATTGATGGGAATTAAAGGTTTAGATTGCTTTGAATTTAGGGTGCATGGGTGTGGACTAAAAAATGTGGACCATCTTAACTATTTTTTACTTAAATAATTTTTATTTTTTTATGATGTGGGGATTTTTTAATATGTTTATTATTAATAAATATAATTTATGGCTAAATTACACTTTTGGTCCTCTAACTTGTAAGTTTTTTTCAAATTGGTCCCCAATTATTTTTTTAATTCAATAAGGTCCCCAAACTTTTTAAAACGCGTCAACTAGGTCCTTCCGTTAGAAACTCAGTAACGCCGTTTGCTCACATGGCATGCATGGACACGTGTCACAATCTTGTTAGCACACGTGTCACCACCAGAACTTAGGACACGTGTCAGATTTTGATTGGATGATGGTTATGTTTGAAATTAAAAGAATTTGTCTTAGATAGGACTTGAACCCGTGACCTTTGAGTCAAAAACCATAACCATCACCACTAGGCCACATATCTCTTTAGTGATTCAAATGACAATGTTTATATATAAAGGTAAACTTTCAATATCTTTTAAAAGTATATTTAATTTAATTATTATAATAAAATATTTATAGGTATATTTAATTTATTTATTGTAAATAAAATATTTAAGGTTATATTTAATTTTATTCTTGTTAATAAAATATTTAATTATTTTTTAATTTAATCATTTGGATAAAATATTTAAATATATATTTAGTTTAATTATTATTAATAGAATATTTACACATATAGTTAATTTAATTATTTTTATTAAATATTTAAAACAATATTTAGTTTAATTATTATTAATAAATATTCAAAAAATAAACTTAATTTATTTATTATTAAGAAAATATTTAAAGGTATATTTATTTTAATATTGTTAAGAAAACATTTAAAATATATAATTTAATCATTTTTGAGAAAATATTTAAAAATATATTTACTTTAATTATTAATAATAAATATTTAAAAAATAAACTTAATATATTTATTATTAAGAAAATATTTAAAGGTATATTTAATTTTAATATTGTTAAGAAAATATTTAAAAATATATTTAATTTAATTATTTTGATAAAATAATGAAAAATATATTTATTTTAATTATTATTAATCAAATATTTTAAAAATATTTTATTTAATTATTTTTTATGAAATATTAAACATATAGTTAATTTATTTATTATTAATAAAATACTTAAAAATATAGTTAATTTAATTATTTTTATAAAATATTGAAAAAAATATTTAGTTTAATTATTATTAATCAAATATTTTTAAGAATATTTTATTTAATTATTTTTTATTAAATATTAAAAATATAGTTAATTTATTTATTATTAATAAAATATTTAAAAAATATATTAAGATATAGTTAATTTAGTTATTTTTATTATTATTAAAATATTTAAGAATATAATTTATTTATTTATTATTAATAAAATATTTAATTATTTTATTGATAATTTAAGTATATAGTAATAAAATTAAATATACCTTTAAATATTTTATTAAGAATAAATAAATTAAGTATATTCTTAAATATTTTATCAAAATAATTAAATTAGAAAATAACTAAATATTTTATTAACAATAATAAAATTAAATATAACCTTAAATATTTTATTTATAATAAATAAATTAAATATACCTATAAATATTTTATTATAATAATTAAATTAAATATACTTTTAAAAGATATTGAAAGTTTACCTTTATATATAAACATTGTCATTTGAATCACTAAAGAGATATGTGGCCTAGTGGTGATGGTTATGGTTTTTGACTTAAAGGTCACGGGTTCAAGTCCTATCTAGGACAAATTCTTTTAATTTCAAACATAACCATCATCCAATCAAAATCTGACACGTGTCCTAAGTTCTGGTGGTGACACGTGTGCTAACAAGATTGTGACACGTGTCCACGCATGCCATGTGAGCAAACGACGTTACTGAGTTTCTAACGGAATGACCAAGTTGACGCGTTTTAAAAAGTTTGGGGACCTCATTGAATTAAAAAAATAATTGGGGACCAATTTGAAAAAACTTACAAGTTAGAGGACCAAAAGTGTAATTTAGCCTATAATTTATTGATCAAATTATAAATATGTTGGGATTTTTTAATATGTTGGGTTTTTTAATATGTTTATTATTAACTATTTTTTATTATTAATTATTAATAATAAATATATTTTGTTGATCAAATTATAAATGGAATATTTTAATATGTATTTGTTAATATTATTTACAAAAAAGATATACTACTTTACTACTCTTTTTAACTAATACACTTTTTGGTAATTTCACCTACAAATTCCATTTTTCTAAACCAAGGTTACCAAAATATTTTTCAACCAAACACAATCACTACCTTTCAACTTACTTTTATAACAAACTATCCAAACACAAATAATTGTTTTCAAAACCCCAGTTTTCCTAACCACGTTCTCAAAATCCTAAATTTTCAAACCCTGTTTCATAAACCTTACTCCAACTTTTAAATAAACGAACCCTTAATCCTAAGAAAACATTATTTGATGGGTTAAATCTTAAAACAAAACTAATTTATGAATATTAGCTATCATACTTGACACATTTCTACCCTAATTCATTTGAATGAATCTGCAACCATTTTCTCTTTGATTTGGATCCAAATGAGAATTACGATATTATTAATCATTTATTAATTTTTTAGGCTAAAGCACCTTTTTAGCCCTCTTAAAGTTCAAGGTTCTGAAAAAAGCCCCTATTAAAAAAACCTTACGATTTGCCTCTTATAAAATTTTTAGGTTTGTGAAAACAAGAAAACGTTTGACTTTACTGTTAAGTAATGAGGTGGCTAACGTTTGTGCCACCTCATCACTGACACTTTTGACATGACGTGGCTATACTTTGTTAAAATCTGGTTTGATTAATTAAATTAGAGATTAGTTTAGTTAATTTATAAATTAACGTAATTAAATTTTTTAAACCCAAAATGTGTATTTTGAATCTTTGTGAAAGTTTCCCTCTCCCTCGTCTTCTTGTCTTGTGTTTGTGGAAGTCTCCCTCTCCCTGGTGTACTCGTTGAGTGTCACTATCGTGCAAGGTGAAAAGTTGTGTGGCTGTGGAAGCTCGTGTGGGTTCTGAACACAACTAAAAAACATGTGGGTCGGTATTTAAAGTATCCAGGTATGTATTTTAATATAAATGTTGTAGTAGTGTGGAACCCTAGTATTATAAATTTGTTGGGAATCTGTGTGAATGGTTTTTGGGTGTGGGAGGACCACGTGCTTGTTGTCTTTCGTGGGTTTAGGTTTAATTTTTGTTATGCATATTCAATGTAGGCAGCAGCTTTATTGTAGTACACCATAAAGGGGCTTTTTTGAGTGTTACTTCTTTATTGATTGTAATCTATTTAGGGTTAAATTTTACTGTTTGTAATATGATGAGTGTCACTGCTTTATTGATTGTAATTTGTTTCAGGTTTTATTTTACCAGTTGTAATATGATGAGTGTTATTGGTTTCTTGATTTTAATTTGTTTAGGTATGAACTTTACTGTTGTTATACACCATAAGAGGAAATTTGATAAGGGACCACCGATGTTGTATATTGATAAAGACAGAGGCCATTCACAATATAGACTTGGATAGGTGGTCCTTTTTTGAGGCACGGTCACTGGTTCAAGACCTTGGATACAAAGGGGAATTTAAATTATGGTGGAAGAAACCAGGAGAGTCTGAATACAAAAGTGTCACATGGGACTCACATGCACTTGAGATGGGTGAGTATGCAATTAATAAGAAATGTGAGGTTGATATGTATGTTGAATATTGTTTGAATGAGGCTGAGGAGGTTATTTGCTTGGGTGGGGCAGAAGATGTAGGCCAAGAAAGTGTGGCCCAAACCTAAGAAACCCACCAAACCCAATAAAGCCAAGACAGAACTAGGAGAGCAAAGTCTAGCCCTTATGTGAGTCCTAATAAAGTAGTGACCAGGAAAAAAATTTACAAGAGTAAACTGCAGAAGTTGAGGAGTTTAAGGTCTAGTGAGGTCCCAACTGAGGTATCAGCTGAGGTGTAAGGTCAGGATGAAATTGAGGTGCCAACCCATGAGCCTAGTGAGGTGCCAACCCAGGAGCCTAGTGAGGTACCAATCCAAGAGCCTAGTGAGGTGCCAACGCAGGCGGTAATTAAGGGGAATTTGTCTGCTGAAAGCTTTATGTATAGACTGAACATAGAACATGATGAGGTTCCAGAGGTAGATGTTCCTGAATCTGAGGATAGTCCTGAAGCCAGTGCAGGGGAAATGTTGAAGGCAATACTAGTGAGGAGCCCGATTGTAGTATATTCTTTAGGAATAAAGACCTGCATGGTCTTGGGGGTGATGATTATGGGGACATTGATGATAGGTATGACACTGATGAGATGCATACGGATGTTGAGACAGATAAGGATATTGGTGGAGTTCAAGGTGAGGCCTTTGATGAAGACAAAATGAGGGGGTGAGTATGAGTTGAAGGTAGGTATGGAGTTTTAGAATATGAGACAATTTAGGCAAGCCATCAAGGAGTACAATTTGTACAAAGGTAGAGAAGGAAGGTTTGTTAAGAATGAACCTGAACGGTGTCGTATGCACTGTATGAACAAAGATTGTGGGTGGATGGCATATAGGAGCAAGGTGGGGAGGACAAATGTCATTATGTTGAAGAAATTTGGACCTGAACACATTTGTCCAAGAGTTTTTGAGAACAAAAATCAGAGCTCAAAGTGGGTTGCCAAGCTTCTTTTAAAGCATTTAAGGGTGAATCCCAAAATTAAAGTGATTGAGATTATTGAGATTTTTAGATGTATGTATGTTGTATAATTGTCCAAGTGGTCTGCCTATGATGGGAGGAAACTTACACGTGAGATTTTGGATGGTGAAGGTAGTAAGCAGTACATCTAATTATAGAGTTATAGTGCTGAGTTAAAGCGTGTGTCAAATGGTAACAGGTGTAAGTTACAGTTGGAAAACCCAGATAGAGATCTGTAGCCTTGTTTTGGTTCATTTTACATATGCTTGGATGCATGCAAACAGGGTTTCTTGAAAGGATGCAGACCCTTTATTGGAATGGATGGGGGTGTCACTTGAAAAATAAGTATGGAGGACAGCTTCTAACAATAGTGGGAAGGGATGCAAATGACCAGTACTTTCCATTAGCAGTGGAAGTGGTTGAAGTTGAAAACAAACAAAGTTGGAGATGATTTTTGAGTCTTTTGTTTGAGGATATTGGTGATACAAGGAGCAAGAGGTATGTGTTTATTTCTGACCAATAAAAGGTAGTGCTTGACTTCATTTGTTCCTTCTTACCAGTCCAATAAAGTAGTTATCTTAAATTACATTTGTTTTTTTATGCTTGCAGGGGCTGTTGTAGGTTTTTGATGAGCTGTTGGATGGTACTGAGCACAGGTAGTGTCAGGCACCTGTACACAAACTTGAAGAAGAGATATGGTAGAGGGGCCCTACTGAAGCATCTCATGTTGGGTGCAAGTAAAGCCACATTTGTCCAAGGTTGAGAGGCCAAAATGCAACAAATAAAAAAGGTGGATGAGAGGGCATATGACTGGCTAATGGCAATTTCAACCAAGACCTAGTATAGGCATAATTTTTCCCATTACCCTACTTGTGATGTGATTATGAACAACAATTACGAAGCTTTCAATTCAGTGATATTGCCTTCTAGGGATAAGCCAATAATCACAATACTGGAGTGGATAAGGCAGTATTTGTTAGGTAGGTTTTCCAAACTTAGAACTAAGATGTGGACACTTGAGGGGGACATTATGCCAAGACCACATAGGAGGTTATTGAGAGAAGTCAAGTTCAATGGGGAATGGATTCCTGTTTGGGCAGGGGAGATGCTATTTGAACTGAAACACATTAACTTAGATCATAGGTTTGTTGTTGATTTGACAAAAAAAAAACTATAGCTGTAATTGGTGGGAATTGAATGGAATTCCATGTAGACATGCCACCTCTGATGTTAAATATAGAGGTGACAGTCCAGAACAGTTTGTGTCACCATGGTACTCCAAAGCAGTATATGCAAGGTGTTATGATGGTATTATCCAACCAATAAATGGACCTGCATTGTGGCCACATGTTGATGCACCAGAGGTCCTTCCTCCCTTGTACAAGAGGGGTCCTGGTAGACCCAAGAACTCTAAACGCCCAAGATTTGTAGGCCAGTACCATTGCACAAATTGTGATGGTACTGGTCATAACAAAACAACATGTCCAAACCCCCCTGTTACAAAGGTAACATTTTGTCAATGTTAATATTTTATTTTCCTACCCCTACACTACTTGTATTGAATGTTCCATAATTATTTCAGAATGCACCTGTACCTAAGGCACCTTCACATGACAATCCTGCTCAGTCTAAGCTAGATGGTTACTCTGACGCACCCGCTGATACTAATGCTACAAACACTGAGAGTGATGCACATGCAACAACATCAAGGAGGGGTAGACCCAGAGGTAGAGGAAGAGGAAGGCGAGGAAAAAGGAGGAAGGGGAAGGGGAATTGAGAGTATAATGCTACAAGATACCACAACTGAGGCTCATGATTTTCCAGGAACTCAGTAAAGTGTTAACATTTGAATGTATATTTAGTTGTGATGTACTTGTTTGGAACCTGACTAACAGGTCCTTATATTATGTGTATTTGTTTTCACGTAATGTATTTGTTTGGAACTTGACCAATAGGTCCATTTTCATGTAATACAAAGGTCCTTATATTACTTCTGATATTGATTTAATCATGATTATTTAATCAAGTTAATTTAATCATGTTAATTTAATCATGTCCTTATATACAAACCATAACATTTATTGACTCTGAAGCATAAATATTGAATGGCATTACAAAATTTGATGAATTCAAACCATAACACCATAACCATACATGAAACAGGAGCTAAACCCTAAATCCTACACAAAACAGGGGCTAAACCCTTATAAGGGGTTTTTTCTAAACACTATTTAATACAAAGTTTCTCTTACAGAAACACCAACACCAGTTTTTAACCCTAACACCCAATCCCTCATGCCCACATTCTCTATTGACCTACTTCATCATCATCATCACCATCATCATCATCATCATCATCATCATCATCATCATCATCATCATCATCATCATCAACGTAATGGCCCAGGAAACAACTGTAACCATAACCAACATTGAAGTTTTGTTCTTCTCAGCCACCAACTTGGATTTTATTTTTGTATTTTTAGTCTAAAATTCATCACGCATCTTCTCCAACTCCCACTTGCAGGCATAACCTTCACTCCCTTCAACCTAACTAGTTGGAGCCCACTTGAAAAACCCACAATCACTATTGCTCTGAGACAAGAAAATATAAACCATAAAAAAACCCAGCTATGAAAATGATAACACAACAAATTCTTTCACTTACCAAGAAAAATGGACACCTCCAAAAGGCCCTTCCATTGTTCTTCTTTGTTTTTGAAACAAGCAGAGGGTGCTCCCCGCATTTGCACCTTATGTGTTGAATCTCCATGGATGAGGAAGATACGGTCGAGACATTTGATTTACCCATCTTTTCTTGCATTTTGGTTGAGAAGTTCAGAAGTTGAAGAGAACTAGTATTAATGTGCTCCCACAGAGGTTAATTAGGGTTTGTTAATTTGGGGAAGATTACAAATTGCCACGTCATGAGCCACCTAGACATATGTATTATAAATTAATATTTTCATGTGACAGGTGTCAGTGATGAGGTGGCATAGACGTTAGCCACCTCATCACTTAATAGTAAAGTCAAACGTTTCCTTATTTTTGCAAACCTAAAAATTTTATAAGGGGTAAAATCGTAGGGTTTTTTTAATAGGGGCTTTTTTCAGAACCCTAAACTTTAAGAGGGCTAAAAATATGTTTTAATCATTTTTTATGTAACAATGGAGCATGTGACTATGATCGTGACCTATTCTTAAGGATATACTTATTATTCGTGTGTCTAGCTTCAAAGCAGAATCCAATGCTAATTACTTAGCTAACTTTTTACTTGTTATTGGAATAAATAAAGGAGGAAATGAAAAGAAAGAAAGTGGAAATGGCCGAAAATTAATTTTCTCCTTATCGAAGGATGCAGCAGAAAATTAAATTTGATGGAATTTTGTGTTTATTCAATTCCATATTTATTAATTTAATAAAAATTATTAAAAAAGATTTGTATATTAAAATTTATTATGATAAAATGTTGATTCTATTTAATATATAATTAATTTAATTACTTCCATCAACATTCTTCTCATTCATATCCAATAAAGAAAAATTTATTGTTTCACATCTTTCTTTTTTATTTTTATCCATATCTAAACAGTATATATGTTTCAATTTATAAAATAGAATAATTATTTTTACCATATTTATTGTCTTCCTATTGTTTTCTATCTTTCCAGAATGAAGCAATATTCTTTTGTTTTCAATGCATAGTACTTTTCACACACAACTTATGAGAGTGAAATTCATTAACTAATTTTAAATGTTAATCAAATTAAGCAATCATTAATCAATTTTTAAATTTTTTAATTATGATTTTAAAATGATTAACTTGATATATATTTTCATGTGTAATGAACTATTTTCAATCACCGACTACACTAGTGGAAAAAATGGATATAATCACGGTTAAAAATGGCCTTTAATCACGGTTAAAGAACCGTGGTTGTTGCAGCCGTGGTAGTAGATGAGGGCCTTTAACCATGGTTAACAACCGTGGTAATAAATCACATCTAACCACGGTTGTCGATTATAACCGTGAATATAACATACAATTTATATTCACAGTTATAGCAGAAACCGTGGATAAAGAGAATCTATATTCACGGTTGTTTAGCACAACCGTGAATATAAGTAGTAAAAAAAATTCACTTACAGACTATTTATAATCACGGTTATGGTAGTAACCGTGGATAAATAGGGTCTATAATCACAGTTGTTTAGCACAACCGTGAATATAAGTAGTAAAAAAAATTCACTTACAGACTATTTATAATCACGGTTATGGTAGTAACCGTGGATAAATAGGGTCTATAATCACGGTTGTTACCATAACCGTGAATAAATACTGTGGTTTTTTTTAATATGATTTCTGTTTTATTGTTTCCCAAACCTGCATTCAGACAACCAGCACAATATACAGTATCCCAGCATATCCAGCAACAAACCATATATAAAAAGAATGGTATATATATAACAATTAATTTGATATGAATTCATAACGACCTAAAAATGAAACTATATACAATTCAGATGAATGTAACCTAATAAAATGTAAACCCTAAATCCTACACTAGATACATATTTAAGAGAATAAAGATCCTATATCTAGCTAAGTTCTTTTGCTGATTTCAATGAAGTATGAGGCCCATTGCTTTCTAACATTATCTATAAGTGTCTTAGAGAAGTATGACCGGTCCTGGAAGTACTGCAAACAATGCACAAAACAATTAGAACAAAAGCTATATTTATTACATGAAATTGATGAAATTGTTAGAAAAGTAGTCCAAATGATGAGACTTACATCTGTCCATCCATCTACTAAATGTTGTTGGACGATGGTCAGCATGGTATGCATGACGTAATAGCCATACTCGAAAGTACCCTCCTGCCTGTAAGACTACAATGGACATAAAATATAGAATAAGTGAATTCGCAACTTAAAAAATATATATTGAAGATTTGAATGAATACGATTGACTTACTTTTGGGTGCACCCACATAACTTTTCTTCCGCTGGACTTAACTCCAAGCAGTCGATTGTATCCAACCACCGCCCTACATCAAATAAAACACAAGATAAGTTAGAATCATATAGGTCCAAAAATGATGTAATCAAATTTGTAGTTATTTTTTAGGGATTAACTTACCCGTCTACTATACTTTTCAGGTCTTGTGGAACTGGCCGATGCATAGTATCAAAGTACAGAGCAAAATAAGCCCGGGGACAGATCACCACAAGCGTCCAGTGAGCGCTACAGTTACTAGTGATAAGTGAGACTTCAAAATACAAAAATTAATGACAATAATTATGGAATAGAATATTACCCTTTATGATAGGGGCCCATGTATACAGCCTTCCCAAACTCAAACATCTAATTCTGGATGTATGCCTGGGTGTCCTGCATGGTGTTTCCTTGCTTCTGTATGAGAGAGGGCACTAAGAAACCATAAGTTCCTTGGAAACCCAAGTCAACACAGAGTTTTGTCAGAAACCTAAACAAGTTGAGACATGGTTAGCGACAAATAACTTATATAATGAAAAAATTAGACAAAAAACGATATACTTATAGCTCCCACAGCTGAATGATGGAGATGTTCAGCATTGACGTCCCCGAAATAATCTCACACATGTCAGAATGTGTAATGTAAAGTGGTACTACACTTGGACGGCCAAACACTAGTGGCTCCCATGGGACCTGAACAGTCTCCTCTCCTTGCTCATACCCGATGCGCCATAGCATCCGGATGGGATCGTCGGTCGGGTCTGGCCTCTTCAATGCCTGTTCCTGTTGAACAATTGACAACTATCACAGTTTGTACCATAATTGACAATATAACAAAATTAGTTAGTGTTTAAGGTTTTTACCTGTCCAGGGGTAACCGTCAGAAGTCTGTTGGGCCACATCAGAAAGTGGCCCACCGCCTGACCGATGGTCTTCACCTCTGGAGTTGCCACTGGCACAACAGCATCCTTCTCGAGGACGAGCACAATAGAGACCCTAGACATACCATCAGGTAATGTCTGATGGTGAACCACAAGGCCTAAGTTGTAGACCATGCCAGTGGCAACTGGCTCCTCTGACCCGTCAATGAACAGGTCACATTGACGGGTATCTGGTGGCTTGACCCCTTAGTGCTAACCCTCCGTACCTACATATTTACACATCAAGCAGAAGTTATTCAACAATGAAAGAAAGTGATTACAAACAATAAAACTGAGGAAATTGAATAAGGAATCTAACCTGTGGGTCGTTAGCTGGTGCAGTAGTCTCCTGGTGGTGGCTGAGTGAGGCCTTCATCTCCTCCCTGAATCGGATGATCTCCTGGTGGAGCCTAGATATCTCCTCCTGATACTCAGCCTTCACAACAGCCACCTTCTGCTCCACCATTTTCTCAAGGGAGGGGGCAGGGTCAGGAGCACCGTAATAGCTGCGGAGGCCTGTAAAATGTGAATGATTAGCCCATAATTGTTTAGCAGATAACAAAATGAAAGCATACAGTTATTTACAACTTACCTACACCTCGACCAACAGCACGCACTCTTCCTGGGTGCTCTGGCCTGCCGATGGCCGTAGTCAAAATATCCTGCCTACCATGGGCTACGAAAGACCCTTGGGTTGATTGCTCAACCAAGGAATCCTGAAACCAAACAAGTTAGTATTCACTTCTTTCATGTAAACCAAAAAATAGACACTGATACAAGGGGAATACTTACTATCCGTGAGGCGACCTCCTGAGCTTGTGAGGAAGTGTATTCCCCACTCTTCTTGATCCTGGACCGCTTCCATTTGTCGTGGCGTGTAGGTGGGGAATGGGGATCCACAATACCAGTGTCAGGCTGACTAGTCTGACACTGACTCAGCCTCTCCTGGGCCAGTCGCTCCTCCAACCTACGGTAACCCCCACGTGACAGTGTGTGAGGGCAGTCATTCAGCTTCCTAATGTCCCGGGCTTTCTTTCTGACCGTCTACAACAAGAAAGACAAATATTCAGAGTTAACCGTTTAAATTATACATAATTAATCATTTAAAAACCAATGTACCTGAAACTGGTCAGAATGCCTAGATGCAACGAAAGCATCCTAAGTCTCCTGATCAATGAATGGATATTTCTCTCTGGAGAACTGTCCTTTGTCCTCCCTGAATACATACCTACAATTCAGGTACATTTAAACTAAGGATTGGTACAATTTGGCAAAGCGTTGATTAAGAATTTAAAGTCCAAATATACCTCCTGGGGAGTATCGATTTCAACGACCTCCATCGCTCAGCCATAATACCGAGGATCTTCCTTCTCGCTATGTCATGTGATGCTATGTCAAAAGAATCCTACATGAAAGGAGTTAGTCCATAAAGAAGTCCTTATTATGAATTACATGAAATAATACACTAAAATAAAACTTAAATGATATCTAAGTTACCAGAATATCACTCCATAGCTGGTTCTTCACCACCTCCTTGACATTATCCCAGTCGGGGATAATGATGGACACCTTCGACCGAGCCACAACTCCCAAATAACTGCTCAACTTTGCGGCATTTGGTCCTCCAAACCTACCAGTGTTGACATCCATGTCAGCAGGTAACCTCTCGCCCTGGTGTCGCCTAAGTGCAACGTCTGGCATCCGGGTAACACCTCTACTATCAGTAGCCTGTGAGTTAGACCTAGATCGTTTATCCTGATCAGCCATGAGTATCTGTCCAAACAAGGAAACATAACTGTCAAATATTTAATATAACATTTAATACAATGAATAATTAATATAACATATAATTCAATGATTCATTAACATGATTAATACCCTATGAAGATGAAATATTTTCCCACAAGCCTTCATGGTGGTCATGACGACTGGCAACTACATCATCTATGTCATGTTCCACGATAGATGTTGGAATCCGTATTGTGGTCGATGGAATTTCCACAATATCAAGATTGGGGTCTCCAATGTGTCTACCTTTGATATCAATTGACCACCGTTTGTCAGCTGGGTCAGCAACATAAAAAACTTGCTTCACCTGCGTTGCCATTATGAATGGTTCATCCTTATGCCCTATCTTATTGAGGTCCACCAATGTAACTCCTAAATCATCAGTTTTGACACCGTTCTTATTGTCAACCCATTTGCATTTAAACACAGGAACGGTGAAGGGACCGTAATCGACTTCCCATATATCTTCAATCACACCAAAGTAGCATGACTCGGCCATCACAGGGTTGTTGTCCTTTGAAGTTGAGAAATGCATTGACTGAGCCACAACCATCACTCCACTGTTTTGATATATACTCTTTTCATCCTGTGTCCTTGTATAAAATGAATAGTTGTTTATGTTATACCCACAAAAGGTGAGGACATCAAAGTTCGGGCCCTGTGCCAGTCGATGTAATGTCGAGGATGCAGATGCATCTTTCAGAATGGTCTTTTGGAACCACTGCATGAAACTCTTGTTGTGTTCATTCAATAACCATTTTTCAGTCATTTTTGGGTTGGTTTTCTTGACTAGCTCCTTGTGAGTGGCTAGATATGGTTGCACGTCGTCCGTGTTGTTTAAAATATACAAGTGTGCCTGAAGGACATCATCACGTGGCATGCTCTTCATTTTTTTCCAATCGTTCCTTTCCCATCCAATCTCCCTTCATGACGATTCGTTGGAATACCAATGCTTGCAGCATGTGACATGTATTCAGTGCAAAACTCAATTACTTCCTCTGCAATATATCTTTCCACAATTGAAGCTTCGGGACGATGCTGGCTCTTTATATACCCTTTCAATATCTTCATATATCGCTCAACGGGATACATCCACCGTAAGAACACTGGACCACACAAACGAACCTCTCTCACCAAATGGATGATTAAGTGGACCATTATGTCAAAAAAAGAGAGCGGGAAATACATTTCAAGCTGACATAATATAAGTGATGCCTCCTGTTCTAACACATCCAATTCACCGGGCACGATTACCTTGCAACATATGGCATTGAAAAACATACACAACCTTGTTATGACATTTCTCATATTTTTAGGAAGAATGTCACGAATGGCGATAGGCAGAAACTGTTGCATCAACATGTGACAATCGTGAGACTTCAACCCAACTAACTTCAAATCTTTCATGGAAACACAAGAGTTGATGTTGGAGCCATAACCAGACAGAACTTTCACACTTCGTAGCGATTCACACAGACTTTGCTTTTCTTTTCTGGACAACGTATGACATGCTGGGGGCAAATATGTTCTTTTTCCCTTTGATTGTGGATGCAAATCCTGACGTATACCCATCAACCCCAAGTCCATACGCGAGTTTAGGCCATCCTTAGTCTTCCCGGGTATGTTTAAGAGTGTACTAACTAAACTGTCGCACACATTTTTCTCCACATACATTACATCAATGCAGCGTCTTACATCAAGCTCCCTCCAATATGGCAGGTCAAAAAACACTGACTTTTTCTTCCAGTTGTTTTGTGTCAGGTGCTATTTTTCACACTTACCAAATTGCACGTTGACGTCTTTCACCTTTTCATATGCCTAGCGAACAAATAGTGGTGGAGGAGCCATTTCAAAATCTTGGGCACCGTTAAACGACTTCTTCAACCTCCGAAACAGACGATTCACTTTAAGAAACCTTCGATGTCGAAGATAAAAATTTTTTCTACCATGATGCAACCGCACAGAACTAGTCCCCTCCTCACATAATGGACAAGCTTTATGACCCTTCACGCTATACCCGGATAAGTTACCATACGCTGGAAAGTCATTGATCATGAAAAATAGCATGACACGCAATTTGAATGACTGCCCGGTAAACTCGTCAAACAAATCAACACCGTCTTCCCATAACCTTTTGAGGTCTTCAACCAATGGAGTTAAATATACATCAATGTCATTCCCCGGTTGTCGTGGACCAGAAATCATCATCGATAACATGACATATTTCCGCTCCATGCACAACCATGGCGGCAAGTTGTAAACAAACAACAAAACAGGCCACGAATTATGGTTTGTGCTCAGGTTCCCAAATGGGTTCATGCCGTCTGTGGCTAGTGCAAGCCTAACATTTCTTGGTTCATGGGCAAATTCCGGAAAAATCGTATCCATTTTCTTCCATTACGATCCATCGGCCGGATGCCTAAGTAGTCCGTCAACAACCCTTTCATCAGCATACCATCTCATAAGTTTTGCATCATCTGCATTGGCATAAAGACACTTTAGTCTTGGAACTATAGGCAGATAGCACAACACCTTTGCAGGAGACCCTTTAGTGCATACCTCATCAGAATCCGTCTCTTTCTTCTTATACCGTGACACCCCACACCTAGGACATCGATGCAGCATTTCTAACTCACCCTGGAATAATACACAATCATTTGGGCATGCATGTATTTTCTCATACTCTAAACCCATAGGACATAACACCTTTTTGGCCTCATAGTTACGATTCGGCAAGGTGTTTCCAGCTGGGAGCATTTCTTTTAACAACTTCAGTAAGTCAATGAAACTTTTATCCGTCCACCCATTTATGGCCTTCAAATTAAATAATCGCAAAACTGCTGATAACCTCGTGAAATTGATGCAATTTGGATACAACGGCTGCTCAGAGTCCTCACACAGAGTCGTATATACATGAGCTTTCTTAAAACCTTCTACCCCCATATCACGGATCATATCCTCAAGTCGGTCATCCATGTCGTCATCGGTGTCATGCATCGAGCTTCAATTTTCAGTTTGAGAGTTGTTACTTGGCACCACCATATCTTCACCATGCCATATCCAACGCGTATAACTACGCAAAAAACCGTCACACAGTAGATGTTCTCGCACCTCTTCCAAGTCTACCCGACGCAGGTTCAAGCATTTAACACAAGGGAAAAAATACTTTCCATTCACCTCCACTGCATTCCTCGCTACTAATTCTATAAATGATTCAACTCCCCCCTCGTACTCTAGACTTAGGCTTGATGCCGTTATCCAACTCCGATCCATACCAACTGTTTACAAGGTGCTATGATCAATCTAACTTTTTCCACAAGGTGGTGGTCCTATACCCATTTAGGATGACAATTGTTTTTATACGTCATTCATATATACAGGTTAGGAGTTATTTTAAAATTTGATGAAATTTTGGCAGCATTTCGCATTGGTCTCTAAGTACACAAAATGAGAGTGGTCAAATCAAATTCAACCATAACCAAATATGCACCCAGAGAACAACACAAAATGCAAGTTACCGAAAGTTTATCAAATTTTAAAACAACTCCTAACTTGTACATACTAACAATGACGTATAAAAAATAATTGTTCATCCCAAACTGTCCAAACAGACAATTCAAGATTCAACACAAAGGATGAAATTAATTAATTTAATGACCATTTGTGTCGAATCTCAAACGGGGAACTACGGTTCACTCATATGCACAACAACTTTATGAGCCTACGAGTTTGCAAGATTGAAAACCATATACATACAATAGACAGAAATAACATTATATACGAGCAACCAACAACAACAACAATAACATTATATAAGTGAAATGTAACTTTTGATTACAACTCAACTCAAAAATCTAATAATGAAATATCAAAATTTTAAACTAAACTTCAACAGAACAAAATTCATAAATGGAAAATGTTTTAAAGGGAATGATTAACAATGATGAAGTGAAAATTTTCCATTTTAAAATATCTAACTTGAACCTAGGAATACGTTATGTTCATATCTAATAATGATGAAGTATGGATTTATGGATTATGGATTATGAATTATGGATCATGGATTATGAGATATGAATTATCGATCATGTTAAGCTTTCCCGTTTACATAATTTATAGATATTCATACTTCAAATGCGTATAACTACATCTATATGTGTTTGATGATTTTCTTTTCTAATGTTTAATTCTGATCCAGTAATATTTATTTATTTTTTTATGTAGGACTGAACTCGCCATATTTTTTTAAATCTAAAGGGGATACAAAGATTATTCAATAGTTTGTTTCCCTATACACTAAGGTGATTTATTTCTAATTTGATAGCCTAAAGCTTCTTATTCTATTCATCCTTTACTTGGTTTCCATAAAGACCATTGAATGTAAGTTTGAAGGAAATGAAGTCTTTTAAAAAGATTAATCTTGATAAACTGAGTTGAACACTTTTCAGGTCCCATATAGGCTATAATTAATTTTATTTCACACAAGGGATGTGTCAGAGTGAAATGGCCCACAACCACAAGACGTTGCTAAGATGCTTAGGATTTCCAACTCCACACAGTGTTGCGTATTTTAGGGATATAACTTTTTTCTTGCATGTGGATATACATTTAAAAGGTATCCTTAGTATGTTAAATAGATGATTATGTGTATTATATGTAACATCCAAAATTTGTAAAAATGATTAATTAAGAGGAATACACAGAACCAACAAGCTTGCTTTAATTGTTACACGGATATTATCTAATAAGATATCTTATACATATATAATATCTATACTATAGGGAATGTCACAGGCAATGTCACAGGTAATGTCATAGTCAATGAAAACACAATAAGATTGAAAAAAAATGAAAACACATGTCTAATCAGATATCTTGTTGCTCCCTTTTTACAATTTTTATTAAATAAATTAAAAAAAAATTTACCACAACAATGAAAACACATGAAAACAGAGGCAATGTCACAGGCAATGTCACAGGCAATGTCAAATAAGCAGAGACAGAGTTCAGCTTCAACAATGAAAACACAAACTCAGAGACCTATATTCGTTCATGTTCGATTACACACAAACAGAGAGACAAGCTTTCCAGACAATGGTGATAAAGCATAACAACGAAGCAAGGCTAAAAAGTGAACGAAAGAAGAAGGGCAAGGGAGCACTTACCAGACAATGGTGAACGAAGAAGAAGAAGGGCACACGAAAGAAGAAGGAAGTGAACGGAGAAGCCTACGACCAGCAAAGAGGAGGACGAGGAAGAAGACGACAACCAGCGCGAAAGAAGAAGAGAAAGTGAAAGAAGGCTGAAAGGCGTGGCTTTTGAAGTTTCAGAAAAGATGTATATTCATGGTTCCGCTTGAAACCGTGAATATATTACACATATATTCACGGTTGAACAAAAAACTATGGATAAATGTTAACTATATCACCACGGTTACGAGCCCAACCGTGGATAAATATTAAATCTATAATCACAGTTATAGAAACAACCGTGGACATACAGTACCCAGTGATTAAACCCTAAACCCTGAACTATATATCCACGGTTGGAAATACAATAGTGATTATAGACATCAATATATATCCACGGTTAACATCATAACCGTGAACGTACCCATGAATATATAGTCACGGTTGTGCACACAACCGTGGATATATATTTCAGGTACTATATATCCACGGTTACCTCCTCAACCGTGAATATATATTGATGGGTACGTTCACGGTTATGATGTTAACCGTGGATATATAGTTTTCTCTGATTATATCGTTCACCTTATAATTTCAAAAATGCCACCGCGCATGTTTTTATCACTGCTCCACTTAAACCCGTGAATATATCCCGTTGTTATATCCAATTTTTGCACTAGTGCTATTTTATGTATCCTTGGATTGTTATAATAAAAATTTAATATTAAAAGAAATATAAAAATTGAATAAGAAATTTATTAATTTAGAATATAAGAAATAACATTCATATGAAACTATCATCTTCTATATAATAAAATTAAATAATCAATTTAAAAATTTCTAATTAATAATTATAAATAATTCATTTCACACATTAAACTCAATTTATTTTTCATTTTATCCTTATATAAAAACTATTTTTTATATTAACTTAAAATAATATGACGATAATTAAATATTTGATAAATAACAAATTTGTAATGACTAACGCAATGTTATATATAATTTTTATTTTTTTTATAACCACATGTATATTTCATTATAGGCAATTTTTTTGAGTTGTGAACATATATATTATGCTAGAGGTAGCTCTTCATATGACAAGCTTTTTATCCATAAGGTTCAAATACAAGATTCTACTTAAAGTGAATCAAACATGTACCCCACTTAAATTAAACACCCGTTGATGTATATAAACCTTATAATTAGCTATATATAAATAACGAACCAAATCAAACATGTACCACTTGAATGATTCTTTTTCTAAAATTTTCTAGACTTATTTCTCTACAACTTTGATGAAGGACACGAAAGCTAATTCCCTACCCATTTGTCTCAATTTTTATTTTGTTCACTAATTTACCATTCGTTCTAGCTTAAAAGAGTTTTCATAATTAGAGCATATCTCCCATGTCTGATATTATATTTTTGTATGGCATACATTGTTTTAAAGAGGAGACATAGATCTACAACTTTTATCTTTTGTATTTTTCCAAATTTCCACCATAAACCCTTTTAAATTGTTGGACAAGTTGCTATCCTAGGATTGTGCCACACCAGCCTCTCATGCAAAATGGTCCAATCAGCTCCCACCACCAAGAAACACTTGTTCTTTTCTCATCAACTCATCTTGCAATCTGACTTGATGGAGAAGAACTTATTGAATAAGTTCTAAACATTAACCACTCATTGTTTTCTCTATGTTAGTCGTGCACACAAAGCTTGCTTTCTATGTCCCTTTGCAAAAATTTTCTCTTCTCAAAACTTCATCATTCCTTCCTCTATTTTCCAAAAACAGAACTAATACCCTACTTCTTCTTCATATCACGATCATACATCACTAAAAAAGGCCTCATTTTCCCTTGTTCCTTGATGCTGCACCCATGGAGATCAAGAAGCCAAAGTCCTTGCATTTTCTCCTCTCTTGGCCCAGACTACCATTGAGGTAGGGGGAGCGCTCTCTCTTTTACTCTTTGATTTTTACATGCATAGGTGTAGTATGAATCACCCTAAGATTCATACCTTGGTTTTGTTCCCAAATTTGATATTTTGAAACCTCTAAATTGCTACAAACTTGTTAAATCAACTTTCATCTTTGGGAACCACCGTGGCTGAACCATATATTATATTTTCTCTTAAGTTTATTAGAGTTTTAAGTCATGAATATGCTGCTCTTCTAATGGTTTTGATGCTGTAGAAAAATATTGTCTCTTGGAGGTTGCATGTACCATGATCTTACCAGCAAATGCTTGAAAAACCTTACTCTCTTCATGGCCAAAATGATATGACTTGTTCCCTTCCTTTTTATGCAAGATTTAAGCACTAAAATATAATCTTTTTCATGAACAAAAATTTATTTCTAAGCTGGACAGATTTAGCACTTCATTAAAAGTTGCATGCATGTTATTAGATAAGCCAAAAATTAGATTTTTCCTTCTTGAATTGGTAGCTGAGTGATGTGCCTTCATTTCCTTTAAATTTAGATGGAATAATAGGCTTAAAATCTGATTTCGGGATATATAAATTGATGAGTATTGTTGTTGTTGAGAAATTTTCTTTGATAGTAATGACTTAAATTTTAATTTATTATGTGAAAACTTTGATTCTTGGTGACTTAGTGACTATAAGTGGTATGCATATGGTTAAATCTTTAATTTTTAATAAAGATAAAAATTCTTAGGCATGATTATAAATTCTAGAATTTTATAAACTAACGTAATTAAATGCCTACTTTTTATAATGTGTAATTACATGTGTACGTTAGTGAAAATGGCTTTGTAAATATATGATATATGGCTATTGTGGGATGTGGTACAGATGTTGTTTTTGCATGATATGGCTATCGAAATTAATGAAATAAATGTAGATAAAGTGTTGTTTTGAAAAGACATTAAAAAGAGTCCTGGGTGTAGGCACGAACGATGGTTGGAAACAGTTAAAAATGTATTCATGCAGGTGAAACATGGATAATTTAGCTAACTTACTTGGGCGTGAATTTTATGATGGATGATGTGAATTTTATGAGTATTGGAATCACCCAAATGAATAAAATTGGTTGGAAATACCCCTACGGGATGCTTGTCCTTAAACGCGGTTTTTACAAAAGATAAAACGACAAAAATACAGTGACTTGAACATTTTCATGCAAATCTATTTTTTGGATAGAATTAGAGGCTATATTTATTTTATTTTATTAGTATTTTAAAAGTTAAGCAATTTTGACTTTAGAATCACTCAATTTGGAGTTTTCTAGAAAAATACGACAATAATGAACTTTTCTGATAAAACAAAAAGGAATAGGAAAATTTAGGACTTTTCTTGGTTTCAAGGAAGTTATTTTCTTTCAAAAAATTTTAGATGACACCACTAAAAAAACAACCTTTAGCGACGGACAAAATTGGTCGCTAATCAATGGAACTCCCGTCGCTAAAACAATTAGCGACGGCGTCACAGACGGGAACGTGGGCGTCGCTAAAACCCTCGTCGAAAACACATCAGCGACCACATACATGCCGTCGCTAACTTATTGACGGCGTAAGGCCGTCGCTAAAATCGTCCCTGCCCCAATAACTGCTGCCGTCGCTAAGTGTTGCCATACAGCGACCTCGGGACCCCGTCGCTACTAATAGACACCAGCGACCACCCCGTGCCGTCGCTAGAGGTAGTGATACAGCGACCAATACATTCCGTCGCTAGTGGTTGTCAGGTCGCGACCACAACTTTCCGTCGCTAGTGGTTGCGATGTAGCGACCAAGGCGTACCGTCGCTAGTGTTTGTCAGGTCGCGACCACAACGTCCGTCGCTAGTGGTTGCGATGTAGCGACCAAGGATTCCCGTCGCTAGTGGTTGTCAGGTAGCGACCACAACGTCCGTCGCTAGTGTTAATAAGTCAGCGACGGACGGGTACCGTCGCTAACGAGAATTTTTAAATTTTTTTAAAATTGATCCAATATTGACTGGTTTTGTTAATTTAGCTTTAAAAATAACTTTATTGGCTGATAAAATTTTATAATTAAATTAAAATAATTTTTTTGAAGCAATGAATTATTATTAAAAACCAAATAATAGATTAAATTAATTTATGAAATAGGTTGAATTATTAATGATAGGTAGAAAGGCTTTGTGATTTGAATGTAATTACCATTAAATATTGACATAATAAATAAAGAATGACAAACTAAATACTGAATGAAAATATAACATAACTAAAAATCAAATATACAATGTGTATAAATAAAAGAACTACAATCAAGGTGGTGGGGGATCCTGGGGTGGTGGTGGGGGCGCCTGGGAAGTGGGGGGAGGTAGCCTCGCCATCAACTGCATCAGTAGCTCCTGCTGCTGAGCAAGTTGCCGACGAGTCTCGGCGTGCTGCTCCTCGGCCCGCTGTCGGTCCGCCTCGGCCTTCTGTCGGTCCGCCTCGTGCCGCTCCAACAGCAACTGCCTCTGACGTCGCTCCTCCTGTAGCTCATCGTTCAGGTTTTGAATTACCTGAACGACCTCAGTCGGAAGACCAGAGGAAGACGAAGAGGAAGGGGTCTTCCCCTTTTTCGCCAGCTGCGTGCCGACGCCACCCAATCCAAACACCCTCCCTTTCTTGTTCACACCGCCAACAGCCTCCATATAGATGGCGTTGTCGTCAGAACAAGATAGGGTGGGAGGAACCTCCCCTTCAGGAGTGGAAGCCACCAGGTCCGCCTCCTTCTCGGCCCTCCTGGCCTGATACGCCTCCTGTAAATTCAAAAACAACGATAGGATTAGTAAGTTGATTTGTAAATTATAAGCATATGTCAGTTAAAAGTAAATACCGCTAGCTCCGTAGTCTTCTGGTTTACCCATGCACCGGCTTTGTTCTTCTTGGTCATTTGCATGACCTCAAACAAAGAAGGCTCCCGGTGCTCCCTCTGCTCCTGTGGTGGACAAAAAACATTGAGATTATTATTTGTAAACATGTAAGACGAATGATAATAGAAATGTTTAGCATAAATATACTTACAAATCTTTTCTTGTGCTCGAGGGTTGAAATGCTACCCCCAGTGTAAACCGAGGCTGCAGCATCGGCGGCTCTGTTGGCCCTATTCCGAGCACTCGCCTGCTGGAATGGGACCCCGCCCCACTTCTGGACCATCCCGTCCCAATGGTCCTCCGGGATCCAACGAGGGCGCTCACCCTTGTCCCTCACCTTCCAAAGGGTACTCTTGATGATTTTGGAGGTCTTTGTGGCAAAGACCTTCCTAATCTCATCAATCATACCCTCCGCCCACTGGTAATCACGCTGTAAAATGAATTGAGAAATCAAAATTAATAACAGGTCTATTTTACAAATCAAGTCACAATAAATGAGCTAGGAACTTACCGAGAAGGTGTCAAACCACCTATCTTGCACAACCTTCCCAGCATCTGTCCAAGATATATATGGACCATCCCACTGGGCCTTCAAAACCTTAGTAATCGCTTTGGTAGTGCGACTACTATCAACAAAGCTGTAATGACAACAATTATATCAGGAGTAAAACAACACACAATCTAGGGAGACACCCAAAATTTCGGCAGAGTCTCCCCTGTAAATGTAACATTTCCAAGTTTACATAGTTACCCTGTTACAAACAGAAGAGTGCCCAGTACAATTCAATCTATACAAGTACTAATTAAAGTAACATCCAATAAACCAACAAGTCTTTCTACTAAAGTTTAATATAAAGTGTCATACAAATAACATAAAAGTATTTGAGGTTTAGTCACTTACTCGTCTCCGGCCGGCACGGGTACCAACATGGGCAGAGGGGATGCCGGAGGTGGGGTCGCCTGATGGCCATGGTCCTCCATGCCACCAACTCCAGGAGTCTGCTCTGGGGTGGTCAGCTGTGGGGGTGATGGGGTGGTCTGCTGTGGTGGTGGTGATGGAGTGGTCTGCTGTAGTGGTGATGGAGTGGTCCGCTGTGGTGGTGATGGAGTGGTCTCCTGCCCTGGGGTAGGAGTCCCCAGGCGGGAAGCCGGGGTCCTGGACCCACCACCCCTACTGAAGGGCAGTCGACGTCCCGTCATCTGTGGATAAAATAATGAACAAAAAAGGTTAGTCTCAGGATATATATAAACCTATGCATATATGTTTAACAAGTACATACTCTGTGTCTGTTTCAGTTTCAAATTCCCCCTCAGTTTCAGTGTCACTGTGGTAATCTGTTTGAACAAGTTCATCAGTATCCAAATCAGCCCTAGACCGTTTTGATCGAGAGACAAGGTCTTTGTCAATGTGTTCACCCCCCGTAGTGGCGAGTGTCTCATCCATTATGACTGGATCAATGTTGAACAACAAAGAGGCATCGTTGAGCTCGTGTGGTGCAAGCTGATAAGCGTCATCAACCTCCTCGGAGACATTGTCAGTGATCTGACTTCGGGCCTTGGCCTTGATTACTGCATACCAGTCCCGATGTCCTCCCGGGAAGTCGGTGTAATAAACCTGCTCAGCTTGTTGGGCAAAAATGAAGGGATCAAACCCTTTATATCTACCATTCTTCTTGACCTCAACTAAGCCGTAGTTGTTGTCAACCTTTGTTCCAACACCGATTGTGTTGTCGAACCAATCACATTTGAATAGAACAATATCTCTTCTTAGTCGTCCAGAGAATGAAACTTCAACAATCTCCGTCAGCACTCCATAAAAGTCTTCTTCCAACTGACCGGCGGTGCCTTTAACACAAACCCCGTAGTTATGGGTGCGCATCCCTTCACTCCATTGAAGAATATTAAACTTGTAGCCATTTACGTAGTAAATAGGCCATTTTTTAACAGTCTTCACCGGCCCCCAAGAAATAGTTACAAAGATTAATAAAAATATTATTTTAAAATAGTTACAAAGATTAATAAAAATATATTTTAAAATAGTTACAAAGATTAATAAAAATATTATCATAATAAAAATGGTTACAATAGTCTTTATCTTGTAATTCAGTTATCACATTTTCTATTTTTTTACTTTTCTTAGAAAACCTTTTAAAAGAGTTTTCTAATTTTCTTAAAAAATAGAAAATAAGTTTTCTATTTTTCAATAAAAAATTTAAATAATTTGTAAATAAATAGTTTTTTATTTTTTTAATTTTTCTAAGAATAATTTTCTATTTTTCTTAGAAAACTTATGAACTAAACATAGCCTTAGATGCTTAAGACTTTGGAAAACGTTTCTTATAAAAACTTATTTTAAGTTAGGGCTTAACCTCAGTGCTTCTAAAGGAAATTATTAGGTAGCACCTGAGGCTTTGGCAGATAAATTTTCCTTGCTGAGAAGACCATAACAGTTGATTAAGTCGCTTTAAGGATAAGCACATCGAACAGTAAAAGTTTTGTGTATCACTCAGACACTCTTATGATAAAATGAATAGATTGCATATTGCATATGGAGTATGAGGATGGATGGCGAATGATAGAGTGATTCCTTAGAGTATACAGTGATGGGTACACTGGAGAACAACTGTGTTTCAACGCTGTGGGAGGTCTAGAGAGTATACCAGAGCGGACCTCCAATGGCTCAGAGTCGCGCCTGAGACCGAACAACCGTGGCAAACCTGGTATACTTCGACTTAGAGCGAGTGTTACTGGGACCGTAGAGTGCCTGTTCTGATGAGATGTGATTGGATCCATTGTCGATGAAAGGGCTGTGTGTCCTTACCCATTTGTGAAAACTAGAACGAGGTGAGCTCTGATCGCTCTAGTGGGCAGGGGGATAAGGTGGGATTGATGTGCAGAGTTGATATTGATATGTGTGAGGTTGATGAGAGGGAACTGGGGTCCATTGCATATTGATATTTAATCAAGATAGTTTATAATGAACCTAATATATGCATAGCATGCCATAGTTGTGTGACTAACTCTGTTGATTTGCATTATCTCTGTTTTTAATAATACATCCTTGGTTACTGTGAAGTTATGCTAGTAAATGTTGTATGAAATCTTTCTCTCTGTTTAATATACGTATGTTTGTATAATGATTACGACTACCCTTGCATGGAAATCTTGTGAGTTGAGAGCTTGTACTCATCCCTCTGGTATTGTGTTTGTTTTCCCTTTTGTGATCATCAGCTAAAGGACAAGGCAAACGTGTGCAGGATTTAGACTATCTACAGTAGTGGACATCGAGCCATGGGCGTAGAATATCAGTACTTGCTCTTTTATGTTAAGACTATTATAGGTCCCGATATTTTAGTAATAAGTTATATTGTAATGTGGTTGTTTTGTTGGGAGCCTGCGAGCCTCGTATCCTTTGAGTACACAACTGTTCTGAAGAATTGATCTACGACATTATTATGTTTCTTTCAAACTATGTGTTGATGATCACCGAACAAAAAAAACTTATGTTGTTCTAAATAACTAGTGACTCCGTAATTAAGTAGGACGTTTCGGTGCGAGAATTTGTCCTAGTTAGTCGAGGGTGTCACATTCAATATCTTTATGAGTCATTAGGTATGTTTTATGTATGTCATGCCCAATCTTTAGTTCCTTTGGCACTTGTTTTTCATTGTGCTTTCATGTTTCCTTTCCTTTGTCTAATTTTATGGTGATACTTTGATGATTATTGCAAAATCTGCCTGTTGTGATGTTGAATTAATAAATTGCTTGCCATATGTTGTCAAAATGCCTTAACGAATGTCAATGCCTTTACATTTCCATTCTTTCCATGCTTGTCATCTTGTTGTAAATTCCTTATTTGTTAAAGTTGTTGGTTAAGTTACCTAAATGAAAAACAAGTCTTTTAGGAGATGGTATCGTTTAACATGAGTACATGGTGCATTATTTTGAATTTGTCAAGTTCATGGTTTCATGGTTGTTATAAAAAGTGTACTAATTGCTTAAAAGGTTTTGTGTTATATAATTGGAAGTAACTTTGTATGATGTTTTGTTTTTCCAATTGGGTTTGATTGTTTCCCTTTGTAGAATGGCTAGAACTAAGTCTGCTGCAGCTTTTACTTCGGACACTTCTCGTAGAGATAAAAGGAAAAAGAGCCAGAACATTAGATGATCAACCACTTTCAGGCCAATGCTTCCGGGACAAGGATAGGGCTAAAAGATTCGAAGAGATCCAGAATTGGAACTTTATTCCAGAAAGGAGGGTGGAACTGAAATGTGGAGATTGTGATGAATTCATCAATGTTTTACAGAATAGGAACTGGCTTAAGATGGAAAACCCCCGCCCCAAATATGATCCTGATATTGTAAGGGAATTTTATGCAAACGCCTGGCCAAAGGATGGGTTTGGTGATTTTAGGACCTATGTCAGGGGCACATGGCTATCATACAAGAAGGATGCCATTAATGATTATTCGACCAACCCATTGGAGTTAGAGGAGGATGACTATTGTGACTATTTTTAATGTCCCCAGAGGAATGTTATTTTTTCCAATGTTGACTTGGAAAGGGCTTTGTGTTTGCTAGTACATCACTTTCAGATGGGTTAGGGTAATCATAACCCCTCCATATTCTGCTTAAGGACATGACCACCTTTACATAGGTGTGGACTTTTTTTTCTGTTGGCCAATGTGACTCCTTCAGGTCATGTTTCTGATATGACCTACTAGAAGTACAACCTCATTTACTATATTCTAAGGCCTAGGACGACTGTGGATATTGCTTAGATCATTTCAGATGAGATTCACAAGTTTGTAAGGCTAGAATCAAAGACCACTGCTTTAGGACAAAGGGTGAACGGAAGCCTTGGTTTTCTTGCTTTCTCACTGCTTATTATGCTGCAAATAAGGTGAATGTCTGGCCTTCTGTATCCATTAGGCCCCCTATTGATAGGAGGTTCATCAAGCAAAACTACACCAGCCATCTGACGCGCCCCACTTAGGATTAGCCACCACCAGCATCAGCATCTCAGCCACCAGCACCAGACACCACAGATCCCATACCATCTCAGATTCAGTCCACTTTTATCATGGAGGCCTACATTATGGATGCTCTTTCCTACTTGCACCTCTAGCAGAATGCCACCCACAAAGGCCTCATTCATCTTCACCATGGCATCTACAATAGCGTGCCACAAGGTCAGGTTAACCCTTGGATGAACCCTACTGCTTTTGCCGCTTACATTTCATGGCTTAGGAACCAGGCTTTTTTCCAGGGGGAGGGTGGAGCTGTTGTTGTAGGCTTTGACCCCTATGGCACTACTTTTGGCACCAGTACTTTTAAGAAGGGAGGAGTATCGGGAGCCGCTCAGCCACATGATGAAGAGTTTGATGTCGAGTTGTATAGAGTGATGAGGGGTGATTAAGGATTTTCACAGACTACATGATTATCGTTCCAATTTTATAGCTATAGTTTATTTTCAGCACTTTACTGCTTTTATAGATAGTTTTAGTTTATTTTGGTTTATGTTGTGTTTAGTTTTATTGCTTGCATAGTTTGGTTATTTAGTTTTGGATATTTGATATTTTGAGATATTTCATTGTTTATACTATGTTGATTTTGAAATACCGTGTTAGTACTTAAGTTTTGATATGCTTTTATATTTTTATATAGATAGTTAAAGGAAAATCTTTTAGACATAAATTATAAATAACTTAAAGAAGTTAGAACAATATATTTTGTTAAGTAACAAGCATTACTAGTTGTGAATTTATCAAAAACTTGTTTGGGAAAAAGCAGCTAGATTCTTTTTTTTTTGAAAATAAATACACTATGGTTGAATTTAAAATATGATGAAAGCTAGGATGTTTGTATCTGTTAATAAACTTGTCAGATAATTGAACCTTTTACTATTTGGACTAAGGAATCAAGCCTAATTAGCCAGGTGAGATGAGAGAACCTGCTTAAACATTAAGAGTTTCCCTGAATTGTGTCTCTGTCATTATTGCCCAATTTTCTATCATATTGCATCACATAAATGAGAAATTTTGTGCAGTTTAGGAATTAACTAGAGCCAAATAGCCAACCTGTATATAATAATATCCTTTTTATTCATAAACCCTTTGAGCTTGAAATTTTTTTGTTCTTGTCACCTTAACCTATTGCCTAATGCATCTTTAAATATTTCCTACCTTTTTGCATGCTGTAAAGGAAAATAGCATATGTGTATGTGATATAACAGGGTTGATGGTGGGTTAGAAGAATGGTTACAATAAATAGTGTGACATCCTGGATGTAAAAAAAAAAGAAAAGAAGTGTCCACTAAAAGAGAAAAAAATTAGGGCATGAAAAGAAAAATGAGAAAGAAATCATTGTAAATAGGGATCACTAATGAAAAAAAGGCTTTTTACACTGGTCCTTTTTAGCTTTTTACACCGGTTGTAGGACCGGTGTAGATGGAGCCGGTGAGAAAAATACAGATTTTTTACGCCGGTTTTAGAACCGGTGAGAAAAATAGTTTTTACACCGGGCCTTTGTACTACGACCAGTGTGAAATGTAATAGTGACACCGGTCCTGTTTGTTATAACTGGTGTAAATATTAAATTTTACACCAGTCCTTTTTGAAACGCCCGATTACAAAAAATTGACTTTTAACACCGGTTGGTTATTACAACCGGTGTAAAAACTTTGTTTTTTTTTCTTTTTTTATTTTCCCTTTTGTTTCCTTTAATAACATTTCGATCCTGGTCACTTTCAATACATACCAATGCTAATCCAAACACATTATAAAATATTTTTATATTGTCAAACAATTATAAGTCATCTTAGATATGACTTTTAATGTGATATTGCATAAGACAATGATTTTTGTTTATATGTCAATGCATTATTTCAATGTGTAAAAACCTTTCCCTGTCAGAGTATTTCAACTAATTTTTTTATTATATAAAAATTAAATACATAAACAAAAGGCAGATGTCAAGTTGATAGTATCAAAGGAATCAACATTTATAATATTACTGCCAAAGGTACAACACTAACTTAATGAATTGAGTCACATAGCCACATAGCTAAAGAGCTAACATAATATGATGAATATAAACATTAATAGAATGTAGAGCCTAGAACATACTCAGTAGCCAAAGACAAACGTTCCTTTTGAAGCAAACTTTCACAAACCTCCACCTCTTACAATTTCACATTCAGTTCTGCATTTGTTCTGTTAACCTCAGCAAGCTTTGCTTCTGCATCAAGCAGTTTCTTGTTAACCACAGAAGACTTCTCTTCAATTCAATCAACCAATGCATTTGCTTTAGCTAACTTTGTATGGGAGGAAGACTTGACTTGGGCATGCTCTTCTTGCATTGCACGCAAAGTGCTCTCAAGCTGCAATTGATGCATTACTTTGTATAGTGGTACATGAGGAGATAGTCCCTCCAGAGATGTATCCTTCTCTATGTATTTCTGCGGGAAATTTTCAAAAGTCATCAAGTGCATAGAGAAATATGGGAAGTGACAGCTCTAATTTGTTGAGCATGTTTACCTGTGCAATTTTAAAAGCATTTTGCTTTTCTTTTGGGTCCACACACTCACCAATCCAAATAAACACTTCTGCGTGTGTCAAGAATGAGCATATCCTCTGTTAACAAATCATCTTAAGAAAAGTTGTAAACCTCCTCTACCTGAAGAGTACAATATAAATATAGATTACTAGAATAACCTCCTCCCTAAACAGGTCCTAAAACAATAAAGGAAACCACAACTCACAACCAAGACATAGCCAATTCAAGAGTTAAACTTGTTTAATATACCAAAATTTTTATGGTGAAGAAACGTGACTTTTGGGAATTAATTATCAATTGTGGGTGTTATGGCTCTAAGGCACAACACCCTGCCAAATATGGTTCATGAGGTGTCTCTCTTAATTAATCACCATTTTGTTTACTAAAAAAATCACATTCATGTATATGTAAATTGCCGAACGATTATCTCTCTTTTGTCCATGCATCAAGGGGTACTTTGTCAAAATAATTTCAAATTTTCAATGATGATAAATTATAAGATCTTTTTACAATATTCTTTATGTTACATGGTTAGAGTACCTTCGCTAATATTATCCAATGAATTATATGTTAATTATTATGAACTTTATTTTATATATAATAATTATCAATGTATTATCTTTAAATGTACAACCGAACATAAAAAATTACTTTTAAACATAAATTTAACAATGAAAGAGGAAATAAACAAGAAATAAAAGAAGAAAATAGACATGTAATGATTGGCTCAACAAATTATAAGATAGTAGGAAGCTACAAAAAAAGTATAAAAAGAATTTTAAAGCTAGTAATTCTTAAACCACTAACCACAAATGATATAAACTACATACAAATTAACTGTTAGATACGTTGTAAAGGACATTCTAACTCTTCAAGCTTCAAGAGCACCATAAAAATTTTGGTATATTAAACAAGTTTTGTTATCATTACTAGAATCTCCCATTCACCTAATGAACCAATTCAAGAGTGTAGTTACTACTAAAAAGAGGTTTCCAGACAAAAAAAAATTTCATATCAAACACTTAAAAAATATCTCTAAGGTTTAGATAATATTTATAGATATATATATAGTTGGCTAATAAACTGTAAAATAGATTATATAGTAGTATCAAATGCAAAAAAATATTAGTCTCCAACGAAAGTATTCAAAGTTTTCAACTCTTCACACAATAAAAAATAAGAAACAAATCAAAGTTTTCAACTATTATGAACATATTATCTTTAGCAATACTTTGACATTGTCTATGCAATACTTCTTCCTTGAACTTCAACAATGAGAGCTTCAGAAGTTCAACAAACAAATCTCTTTACATGTTATCGATAAAATTAAAACACTGGGTATTAGATTGAGATTCTATGTCATTATCAACTTGAAATTGATTTTCTCAACTTCTTTAAATTCAACATTTAAACTTTTTACATAGTTTATGATTTTTTATTTATAAATGTTTATATTTTCATAGATATTTTTAAATTTTAGCTTCTATTAATAAATATCTGCTTTTCATGTTAATTACTTTTCTATTTTATTTTTAAGTGGCCCAAAGGTATCTTAAATGTAGTATTCATAAGCTGTAACCGCTTAAAGTATCCATCTATGTATTCAGACTTACAATTATAAAAAAGGAAAATAAGAGGCAATTCTCACCGACTCAAGTAAAGATGACATTACTGCAGAATCTGTTATTCCACCAGATCTCATATTGGCACAAACTGGTGCTCCAAAACCATAACTCTGCATTGTTAACAATTATTTCAAACTCTTGAACATAATGAATTGCATATTTCAAAATTTAAGAAGGCCACAACAAAATATAAAATTATTAACTGCTTACTTGCTAATTTGAACAACATTAAGAGAATACATTCCACTAGATGGATTGTACTGCCTTTGCTTCACATACCCAGAGTCAATAACAGACCTAAAATTCATAAAATTTAAAACAATTTCAGACGCTATGTGTAACACCCCTAATTTCATTATTTCTTATTTAGAATAAAATTTTAAAGGAATTTGATTATATTTCTTTAGAACTTTTTGATTGTTATATAATTTATAATTTTTTGAATTTTTTATATTTTTTTCATTTTTTTGAGAATGACAAAAATACCCTTAACCTTTCATCTAATAACAAAAATGCCACTGCCGACATCATCGCTTACATCATCGGTGGGTAAATACTTACATCATGAATAGTGACCGGTGGGTGAATGTTTATATCATGAATAGTGACCGGTGGGTGAATGCTTTCATAAATAGTAAAAAAAATAATTAAGTAATCTTAAATAGTAAAATTTTCTTCCTATAAATAGATGGCTTATTTACAACATTTTCACACCAAAAATTAGAGAGAATCTAGAGAGATAGTGCGTAAAAAATTAGTGGGGAGTAAATTCTTTTGGTAAAAAGAAGTTCTGCCGGAGGTGTAAGGTAATAACTTTCTTCTATATTCTTTTTATAATTTTAGTTTATTATTTTTTTTTAGCACTCTTAAACCATTAATATACTAGTACTATTATGAATAAGTTACTATAGTAAAAATAAATTACCACTGTGTTATTTTTACTATTTACCATTACTATTCAAAATTTACTATTTATTGTCACTATTCACAATTTACCATTTACTGTTATTATTCAAATTTATCATTTACCGTTATTATTCAAAATTTATTAGTTGCTGTTACTATTAAAAATTTACTATTTACCATTACTATTCAAAATTCACTATTTACCATTACTATTTAAAATTTACTATTTATCGTTACTATTCAAAATTTACTATTTACTGTTATTGTTCATGATTTACCATTTACCACTACTATTCAAAATTTACTATTCACAATTTACTATTTACTATTACTATTCAAAAATTACTATTTACCGTTACTATTGATGATTTACTATTTACCATTACTATTTACTATTACTATGCGTATTTATCATTCTGATAGCAATCTTAATTTTCATCTTATGCTCATACTGAAATAAATTAGTATTAATATTTTGTTAGAACTTGGAGGCGCAGAACGAATTCACTTTTGGTAGCAAATCAAGGTAAGGGGGGGTGAGATAAAGATATAATATAAAAATACATAAGAATATTGGGAGGAGTCTCCTACTCCTTTTAAACATAACAATATTATTATTTTAAAATAATAACTTTTAACTTAAAATTTATAATAATTGTTATTAATAAATTAAGCATCTTGTGTAACTTAATATCTGAAATATTTACTTAAGAACTTGAACTATTATGACCTATGCGGGCTGGATTGAATCTATGCAAGGACTTGAACTATTATGAACTTGACTGAACCTATGCAAGGACTTGGACTATTATGACATATATGGACTGAACTAGACCTATGCAAGGACTGGACTATCTTGGATTTACATAGACCTGTGCGAGGAATTGACCATAGAACTTAAAACAAACTTTATTAATTTAAATAATCATTGAATTTTAAATTATCATATTTATAACTGATGCTTAATTATTTGATTTGATTTATGATTGTTAATATTTATTTATGTTTTATGATGTTTGATTGTGATTGACAATGTTTGATGATGATTGATAATCTTGTACTGTGGGGTTTGAGCATATAGCAAGCATGACGGAAAGCTAAAATTCAGTAAGAATTTACTTATCTCCTACTTCTTTATTTACTTATTCATCTTTATTTAAATTACTTTTAAGAAATTCCTTAGATTTCAATAAAACTACATAAGTTTTTAGAAATCTCTTTTTATCTTTTAATATATATGTATATATCTTTACTAAAATTTAGATTTGTTAGTTAGTTTATCAAAAAGAAAAAGAAAGAGAAATTATTTTATAAAAATAAATTTTTACTAATATTTTAATATATATATATATACATATTATTTAAATGTATAAAAATATTATACAAAATTTTCAAGTACTAAGGTTTTAAAGATTGATAATTCTGAATTCGAGTTTTTAGAAATTGATTTTGAATTGACCTATAAACTTTCTAAAGAAGGTTGTGAAATATATTTAAGGCTTTGAAACTCAAATTTATAAGGAGATTTGATTTGTGATTTGAAAAGGAACTGTACCAAAATTCTATGTGCGTATTTGAGAAGTTGAAAAAGTATAGTTTACTGGGGTGGCTATGTCGTGATTCGTAGGCCCTGATAATATAATTGAGTTTCTAAAAGCCTTAACCAACTAAATACGCGAGTAGTTCATGCATCATGAATCATCAAAGAGAAACAAAATGATGTTGTCTGGGGACGGATTATAAAAACCGAGGATACATTAGAGGAGGCTTAATTGTGAGCCTTGGGATGAGAGGGTGTGAAAGGGTGCTTCAGGGGACCTGGGGTAGCTCCCTAGTGTCGGGTACTTTCACAATAAAAACCTTTTCAATCTGACTAGTCTCTAAGTGTTTCCATGCCAGTTGAGCTGTTCATGATATTATTATCCGGAATTATACAACAGTGTAAACTCCTGGTTGGCCCAGTGCAAATTAAAATTTAAGGGGCCCACATATATAGATAAGTTATGATGAAGATATGGCATATCATTCATACATTCATAAATTGATTGTGCATGTGATTGTGATTGATATTATTATACTAGTTTGTAAAAACCCTTTATTGCTTATGTCCCATTTGGGTATATTATATTCTGTTTCTCACTCCTTTCTCTATGTTTTTGTTTCATATGTTTTAAATTAATGGTTCGTACAGAGGGAAGGATCGAAGAACATTGACAATATATATAGCACGTTCTAGAAAGGGAGCTCGGTATGAATACCGTGGTCCAATGAATAAATAATGTCACTAGGCAACTACTCTTGGGCCATGGAGTTTCCTCTCTTTCTAATGATGTTTAATATCTATTTTATTTGGATGAATGTAAAATTACTTTATAAGTTTTAATGATAATTCATGAGGTATTTCAGAAATATTATATGTAATTTTACTCTGATAGTTTCTTTTAGCGATTATATTTTTTAAAAAAAAATTATGAATTTTTTAGAAATTATTGAGATGTAACAGAGGGTGTTACAAAATGGTATCAGAGCCTAGTTAATCCCATAGGCCTGGGGAAAGGTCTATTTTGCTTTGTCTGTAAACTCTGTGTAGGTGATAGAAAATAGAATATCTGACTTAGTAGTAACTGTGATTGATATGACAAGTCTCAGTTACTATGAAACAGGAAAAGAATGGCCGGAAATGATCTTGCTGGAGTTGTAGAACACTTAATCAATGCAATGGAAGCATGTGAAGGTCAAGGTAATGATGCCTTGAGAAGGTTAGACTTGTTCGAAAAACGTAATCCACCTCGTTTCAAGGGAGGATACAACCCTGATGGAGCATAAATATGGATTCGGGAGATAGAGAAAATCTTCCGAGCATATGTACTGAAGGTGATAAAGTAGTCTTCGCTACTTATGCCTTATCTGAGGATGCTGAACATTGGTGGGATAGTATGCGTAGGCAGTTCGAAGTTAACCAAGTGGAGATTACTTTGAATTATTTCAAGGATATGTTTCTGGAGAAATACTTTCCAGCTGATGTTAAAGAGAAATGACAATTTGAATTCCTGTCACTGACCCAAGGAAATATGAGTGTTGGAGAGTATGCATCCAGGTTTGAAGAGCTATCTCGCTTACATTCTTATTATAATGATGCTACTTATGAAGGTGATCGGTGTGCAAAGTTTGTAAACGGATTGCGGCCAGAAATCAAAGAAGCTATACAAATGCAGGAAATCCATGAATTTTCTGTATTGGTAAATCGCTGTAGGATCTTTGAAGAGGATCACAAGGACAGAATGACCAAAAGCCGTGAATCCATTCACAAGGCAGGAGAAATGAGAAGTGGAGGACCTCACCATCACTAAAGAAGAGACTTTAGGAGAAAAAGGCCTTACCAAGCACCATTTTGTTGGTTTGGAACAACACCTGTTCCTAACAAACCCCAAGCTTCATCTGGAAGCTATTATCCAACACCTGCACTAGAATTTAAATGCTTTATCTGTGGAGGACCCCATTTGAAAAGGGATTGTCCCAAAAACACTTATATTTGCTTTAAGTGTAACAAACCGGGTCATCACATCAAGGATTGCCCAGAGATAAAGAGGGAAAACCCTGAAGGTGCAAGTACATCCATAAATACTCAAGGTGGCATACACAGTGCAGTCGGAAGGCCAAAGGCGAAAGGAAAGGTTTTTACAATTAATGGGGAAGAAGCATCCCATTCTGACTCCATAGTGGAAGGTAAGTGTATCATTAATAAGATTCCTTTAACTGTTATGTATGACTCAGGTGCATCACATTCCTTTATTTCCAATGACTGTGTAGAAAAACTAAAATTACCCGTGATAGAATTGCCATTTGATTTATCTGTTCATACTCCTGGGAATAATCCCATTGTCACTTCTAAAGCCTGTTGGGAGTGCCCTATTGTCATAGATGGTAGGGACTTTAAGGCTAATCTCTTTTGCTTACCCCTTTCTGGCTTAGAAGTTATTATTGGGCTAGATTGGTTGTCTGACAATCATGTTCTAATAGATTGTCATAACAAAACCATAATGTTTAAAGAACCTATAAATTTGAATCCAAAGGATTCGAGATTTCTAACCGCCAACCAAGTGAGTGCCTCTTTAAAAGGAGGGGCTCAAGGATTCATGTTATTGCTTTCAATGAAAGGAGAGCAAGAACCAAAAATCAAAAATCTGCCAGTCGTGTGTGAATTTCCTGATGTTTTTCCAGAAGATATCCCTGGTTTACCCCCAGAAAGAGATGCGGAATTTGCCATTGATCTAGTACCTGGAGTTGGACCAATTTCAATTGCACCATACCGAATGTCACCTCTAGAATTAGCAGAGTTGAAGAAACAACTTGAAGAGATGATAGAGAAGCAGTTCATACGACCCAGTGTATCCCCCTGGGGTGCACCAGTGTTATTGGTTAAGAAAAACGATGGTAGCATGAGGTTGTGTGTAGATTATCGGCAACTGAACAAGGTGACGATCAAGAACAGGTATCCTCTACCAAGGATTGACGACCTGATGGATCAACTGCATGGTGCCACGGTGTTCTCCAAGATTGATTTGAGGTCTGGATACCATCAAATAAGGGTGAAGAAAGAAGATGTACCGAAAACTGCTTTTAGAACACGCTATGGCCATTACGAATATCTAGTGATGCCTTTTGGTGTAACTAATGCACCAGCCGTATTCATGGATTACATGAATCGGATTTTTCATCCGTATCTAGATAAATTTGTGGTGGTTTTCATTGATGATATACTAGTGTACTCTAAAAGTAGAGAAGAACATGTTGAACACTTGAAGGTTGTGTTGGAAATCCTGAAAAAGAAACAATTGTATGCAAAGCTGTCGAAGTGTGAATTCTGGTTGGAAGAGGTGAACTTTTTAGGACATGTAATTAGTCAAGGAGGAATAGCTGTAGACCCTTCTAAAGTGGAAGTAGTTTTGAAATGGGAGAGACCAACCACAATCACTGAGATCAGAAGTTTCTTGGGCTTGGCTGGATACTATAGGAGATTCATCGAAGGATTTTCAAAGTTAGCATACCCACTGACCAAGCTAACACGGAAAGGACAACCTTTTGTGTGGACGACACAATGTGAGAATAGTTTCCAAGAACTGAAAGATCGACTTACTTCTTCATCGATGTTAGTACTCCCTGATCCACATCGAAGTTTTGAAGTTTACTGTGATGCGTCTAAACAAGGACTAGGAAGTGTACTCATGCAAGACAAGAAGGTTGTAGCCTATGCGTCGCACCAATTAAGGCAACATGAGATTAACTACCCTACCCATGACTTAGAATTAGCCGCTGTAGCCTTTGCCTTAAAGATTTAGAGGCATTATCTATACGGTGCAACATTCGATGTGTTTAGCGATCATAAGAGTCTCAAGTATTTATTCGACCAAAAGGAGTTAAACATGAGGCAACGGAGATGGATGGAGTTCTTAAAGGACTACGACTTTGGGTTGCAATACCATCCTGGAAAAGCGAACATAGTAGCTGATGCTTTAAGTTGAAAGTCTCTACATGCGTCCACCATGATGATTAAAGAGCTGGAATTGATAGAGAACTTCAGAGATCTTAACCTAGCAGTAAAGGTTAATGCTAATAGCTACAGATTAGGAGTGTTGCAAGTGACAAGTGAATTCCTGAAGCAAGTTTTAGAGGCTCAACGAGAGGACGAATTCCTACAAGAGAAGAAAGAACTCTTAAAACAAGGAAAAGAAGTTGAGTTCAACGTAGGAAACAACCAATTGCTGAGGTATAAGGATCGAGTGTGTATCCCTAACCAAGAGGAGTTGAGGAAAGCAATTCTGGAAGAAGGCCACAAAAGTTATATGAACATTCATCCCAGAGCTACTAAAATGTATCAAGATTTGAAGAAGTTATTTTGGTGGCCTGGAATGAAGAAAGCGGTGGCAGAGTATGTGGCTGCATGTCTAATTTGCCAGAAGGTTAAAGTAGAACATCAAAAACCCCCTGGAATGCTACAATTAATGGAAATACCAGAATGGAAATGGGATAGCATTACCATGGATTTTGTGACTTCTTTACCTAAAACTCCATTAGGACATGATTCAATATGGGTAATAGTTGATAGATTAACCAAGTCTGCCCACTTTATTCCCATTAATATTCGTTACTCAATGGAGAAACTGGAAAAATTATACATCGAGGAGATCGTGAGATTACATGGAATTCCTTCAAGTATTATTTCTGATCGGGACCCTCGTTTTACATCATAATTCTGGAAGAGCTTACACAAGGCTTTGGGAACAAGACTACGTCTGAGTTCAGCATATCATCCTTAGACAGATGGACAATCAGAAAGAACAATCCAATCTCTAGAAGACTTGTTACGAGCTTGTGTTTTAGAGTATAAAGGAAGTTGGAATCAATTCTTACCATATGTGGAGTTCACCTACAACAACAGTTTCCATGCTAGCATTAACATGGCACCTTTTGAAGCATTATATGGAAGAAAATGTAGGACTCCGCTATGTTGGTTTGAGACTGGTGAAAACTTGATGCTAGGACCAGAGTTGGTACAACAAACCACGGATAAAATCAAAATGGTTCAGGAAAAGATGAAGGCAGCACAAAGCAGACAGAAAAGTTACTATGACAAAAGAAGAAAGCCGCTCGAATTTCAAGAAGGTGATCATGTATTCTTGAAAGTCACACCTACGACTGGGGTCGGTCGGGCAATGAAATCTCGAAAACTAACTCCTAGATTTATTGGTCCATATCAAATAGTTCAGAAAGTTAGTCCTCTTGCTTACCAAATAGCATTACCACCTTTTTTTTCTAATATCCATAATTTTTTTCATGTGTCAAATTTACGAAAGTATATATCTGACCCTACACACGTTATTGAACCTGATGTCATACAAGTTAAAGATAATCTTACATATGATGCACCACCTGTCAGAATAGCTGACAGAAGAATAAAAAAGCTAAGGGATAAGGAAATTTCACTCGTGAAGGTCATTTGGAGTGAAACGAGAGGGGAAGATGCTACATGGGAACTAGAAAATGAGATGAAAGAGTCTCATCCCCAATTGTTTTACTAAAAAGTGTAAATTTCGAGGACGAAATTTTTTTTTTAGGGGAGTAGAGTTGTAACACCCCTAATTTCATTATTTCTTATTTAGAATAAAATTTTAAAGGAATTTGATTATATTTCTTTAGAACTTTTTGATTGTTATATAATTTATAATTTTTTGAAATTTTTATATTTTTTTCATTTTTTTGAGAATGACAAAAATACCCTTAACCTTTCATCTAATAACAAAAATGCCACTGCCGACATCATCGCTTACATCATCGGTGGGTAAATACTTACATCATGAATAGTGACCGGTGGGTGAATGTTTATATCATGAATAGTGACCGGTGGGTGAATGCTTATATCATGAATAGTAAAAAAAATAATTAAGTAATCTTAAATAGTAAAATTTTCTTCCTATAAATAGATGGCTCATTTACAACATTTCCACACCAAAAATTAGAGAGAATCTAGAGAGATAGTGCGTAAGAAATTAGTGAGGAGTAAATTCTTTTGGTAAAAAGAAGTTCTGCTGGAGGTGTAAGGTAATAACTTTCTTCTATATTCTTTTTATAATTTTAGTTTATTATTTTTTTTAGCACTCTTAAACCATTAATATACTAGTACTATTATGAATAAGTTACTATAGTAAAAATAAATTACCACTGTGTTATTTTTACTATTTACCATTACTATTCAAAATTTACTATTTATTGTCACTATTCACAATTTACCATTTACTGTTATTATTCAAATTTATCATTTACCGTTATTATTCAAAATTTATTAGTTGCTGTTACTATTAAAAATTTACTATTTACCATTACTATTCAAAATTCACTATTTACCGTTACTATTTAAAATTTACTATTTATCGTTACTATTCAAAATTTACTATTTACTGTTATTGTTCATGATTTACCATTTACCACTACTATTCAAAATTTACTATTCATAATTTACTATTTACTATTACTATTCAAAAATTACTATTTACCGTTACTATTGATGATTTACTATTTACCATTACTATTTACTATTACTATGCGTATTTATCATTCTGATAGCAATCTTAATTTTCATCTTATGCTCATACTGAAATAAATTAGTATTAATATTTTGTTAGAACTTAGAGGCGCAGAACGAATTCACTTTTGGTAGCAAATCAAGGTAAGGGGGGGTGAGATAAAGATATAATATAAAAATACATAAGAATATTGGGAGGAGTCTTCTACTCCTTTTAAACATAACAATATTATTATTTTAAAATAATAACTTTTAACTTAAAATTTATAATAATTGTTATTAATAAATTAAGCATCTTGTGTAACTTAATATCTGAAATATTTACTTAAGAACTTGAACTATTATGACCTATGCGGGCTGGATTGAATCTATGCAAGGACTTGAACTATTATGAACTTGACTGAACCTATGCAAGGACTTGGACTATTATGACATATATGGACTGAACTAGACCTATGCAAGGACTGGACTATCTTGGATTTACATAGACCTGTGCGAGGAATTGACCATAGAACTTAAAACAAACTTTATTAATTTAAATAATCATTGAATTTTAAATTATCATATTTATAACTGATGCTTAATTATTTGATTTGATTTATGATTGTTAATATTTATTTATGTTTTATGATGTTTGATTGTGATTGACAATGTTTGATGATGATTGATAATCTTGTACTGTGGGGTTTGAGCATATAGCAAGCATGACGGAAAGCTAAAATTCAGTAAGAATTTACTTATCTCCTACTTCTTTATTTACTTATTCATCTTTATTTAAATTACTTTTAAGAAATTCCTTAGATTTCAATAAAACTACATAAGTTTTTAGAAATCTCTTTTTATCTTTTAATATATATGTATATATCTTTACTAAAATTTAGATTTGTTAGTTAGTTTATCAAAAAGAAAAAGAAAGAGAAATTATTTTATAAAAATAAATTTTTACTAATATTTTAATATATATATATATATATACATATTATTTAAATGTATAAAAATATTATACAAAATTTTCAAGTACTAAGGTTTTAAAGATTGATAATTCTGAATTCGAGTTTTTAGAAATTGATTTTGAATTGACCTATAAACTTTCTAAAGAAGGTTGTGAAATATATTTAAGGCTTTGAAACTCAAATTTATAAGGAGATTTGATTTGTGATTTGAAAAGGAACTGTACCAAAATTCTATGTGCGTATTTGAGAAGTTGAAAAAGTATAGTTTACTGGGGTGGCTATGTCGTGATTCGTAGGCCCTGATAATATAATTGAGTTTCTAAAAGCCTTAACCAACTAAATACGCGAGTAGTTCATGCATCATGAATCATCAAAGAGAAACAAAATGATGTTGTCTGGGGACGGATTATAAAAACCGAGGATACATTAGAGGAGGCTTAATTGTGAGCCTTGGGATGAGAGGGTGTGAAAGGGTGCTTCAGGGGACCTGGGGTAGCTCCCTAGTGTCGGGTACTTTCACAATAAAAACCTTTTCAATCTGACTAGTCTCTAAGTGTTTCCATGCCAGTTGAGCTGTTCATGATATTATTATCCGGAATTATACAACAGTGTAAACTCCTGGTTGGCCCAGTGCAAATTAAAATTTAAGGGGCCCACATATATAGATAAGTTATGATGAAGATATGGCATATCATTCATACATTCATAAATTGATTGTGCATGTGATTGTGATTGATATTATTATACTAGTTTGTAAAAACCCTTTATTGCTTATGTCCCATTTGGGTATATTATATTCTGTTTCTCACTCCTTTCTCTATGTTTTTGTTTCATATGTTTTAAATTAATGGTTCGTACAGAGGGAAGGATCGAAGAACATTGACAGTATATATAGCACGTTCTAGAAAGGGAGCTCGGTATGAATACCATGGTCCAATGAATAAATAATGTCACTAGGCAACTGCTCTTGGGCCATGGAGTTTCCTCTCTTTCTAATGATGTTTAATATCTATTTTATTTGGATGAATGTAAAATTACTTTATAAGTTTTAATGATAATTCATGAGGTATTTCAGAAATATTATATGTAATTTTACTCTGATAGTTTCTTTTAGCGATTATATTTTTTTAAAAAAAATTATGAATTTTTTTAGAAATTATTGAGATGTAACAGAGGGTGTTACACTATGCATTGGACAAGTTTATGTGCTTGATCTAAAGGCGGAAATACTTGTCAAAAGCACTTCAAAGCACAATTTTTTGTTGTCTCAATAGTTTCATTTAATAACACTGTTGTCATCATATCTCAGTAGTATATACTGAGCATTCATGATATTACTGTTTGCCATTATTGTTTTCTGTTATATCATCATAATCAATGTTGGATAGAAAGATTAAAAATAATGGTAAAATAATACAAACATAGTGAAAAGAATAATAACTCAAAAGTTAATAGACCTACGGATTACCTACTGATTCCATTTCCAGTTATAAAGAACGGATGGCCTCTTCAATATCTATCATTCAAACAAAACAAACATAAATATTGCATCCAACTCACCCCAATTCCTCTATAACCCCAAAGTATAATACCTTTCTTGATTCAGGAAAAGCAATAACTCAATTTTCTATATATTTTTTGTTCGGTGTGAATGAAATTCAAAACAATAATAAGCCAAGTCATTGTTCCAACATGCAACTCAACTTACAGCCATAGAAATTCACTTAGCACCAAAAGAAGCTAAAAAAATAAAACTCCGAACAAAGTACTATAACAAGCAACAAACAAGAAGCACAAACTACTTGATAAAGTCAAAAACAGAATAGGAAAGTGAAAAATTAGCACATGAGCTAAATCAATTGAACTTGAGAAAAAACTAAGTAGAAAAGCGAGAATAAAATCGTGTGTGGATAGAAAGAAATCGAAAGATGCGGATCTAAAGCAGAGAGAAAGAAGGGATTAAAGAAACGCGAATTGGGCTTGAGGGGAAAAGAACGTACCCACGGTGAAAAAGATTGAAGAAAGATCTTAGGGTTCAAACCTGGGACCCATAAGGTTGTTGGGCCTGGGAAGGAGCTTGTCGATGGGGGTAAGAACAGCGGTGGCGCAGAGGCACAATAGTGACTCACTGTGGTGGTGCCTGGCGCAAAGTTAGAAGATGGAGACGGAGACATCGAAAGAGGAAGCCGTGGTCACCATTGAGAGAGAGACGAGAAAATAGGAGGGAGACGAGAGAGGTTTAGGGTTCAAGAGAGAAGAAATGTTTTGGGATTGAAAGAGGGAAAGGGCTTCAATTGAAAGAGGGTTAGGATGTTAATATTTCTCACCCGTCCAAAAATTACAACAGGTATAAAAAATAATTATACTTTTAAGTTATATCGGTTCTAAAATATAACCGGTGTAAAATATATATCTTTTACCGGGTTAAACTATAGACCGGTGTAAAGTTATCAATTATTTACATATTTACCACCATGCCATTTTTTACACCGGTCACATGACAACCGGTGTAAAAAGCTCGGTGAGAAAGGCCATTTTTCCCCTAGTGGATGTTTTTAGAATATAAAGTGCATGCTAGTACATGATAAGTTGGAAATTGCATTTATGCTCTTTTTCATTACAATGTGCAGCTTTGAATTATGGAAAAACCAAGGATTCTTCAGAAACCTTGGCCCCATTACAACCTTTTTGAATGCCATTAATCCCTGTAATTTTGAGTGCCTAGTTCTTGTTAGTTTAAATGCCATTAATCCCTATAGTTTTATGTATTTTGTAGGAAAAAAAAGGGAAAATAGAGAAAGAAGTATGATGGCCAAAAGATTGAGGAAGTATGGAGAAATTTGCTTGAGCGAGGCCAGATTCGCTTAAGCGAGAGTCTCGCTTGAGCATGGCTTCATTCGCTCAAGCAAAAACAAAGCAGAAAGAAATAGAAGTTGACCCGCTAGAGCGAGGGATTACACGCTCAAGCAAAAACAGGCTAGAGAGTAAAGAATGCTTACTCGCTTGAGCAAGGCTCAACTGGCTCAAGCAAAAAAGAGGCAGAGAATCATGGTTGCTCACTCGCTAGAGCGAGGCTTAGCCTGCTCAAGTGAATTCAAAACATAGGCATCAGGATCAATCTCGTTTAAGTGAGAAAATCTTGCATGAGCGAGAACTCGAGGAATAGAGCAGCTAAAAAGGGAACCTTCAAGATCAGAAAAATAGTCTCGCTTGAGTGAGGCTTAGCTCGCTTAAGCGAGATTATTAATATATAAGGAAATCACACTAGAAAACAAGGAGCTGCTTTTAGAAATCAGATACGATGTTCTCTAACTCTCCCGGATTTGATGAAGAAGGCTGCATAAGCTATTTTTCTTCTCATTTTCATATTGTGTAATGGCTACCATGTGTAGCTAAACTCCTTTTGGGATTGGTTGTAATTGACTCAAGCTCGTCGTACTTTGGTTCTATATTTATATATATGGTATTTCATTCTATTGATTTTGGTATTTTATTTTGTGTTTAATGCTTGATTGTAACATCCCTGGTAATTTAATATTGGGAAAGATAAACTAAATATTTATTTAAGTTGGAATTAAGGGAAACAGGATTTTTTTTAAGTGAATATATGATTTAAAATGGTATCCTAAAAGGGTAAGGTAAATTAAAATGAATTTTTAATGGAATAGGCATTAGAGACCTGACGTGTAGTGTGGCTATGGCGCGTAGCGTCAGGTGTGAACTAATGAGTTGGCACGTAGCATCATGCTAACGCGTAGCGTCAGCGTCGCGATCAATTTAAAATGAGGGCATGCAAAATAGAATAACTGAAGCACCATTTTCTTCTCCTTTCTCCTTCCTTCGAATTTTGCCCTGGACAAGGTGAAAGCTCCCAATTCTTGTGATTTTGGACCGGTGGAAGCTAAGGTAAGCCATGAGAACCTTCAGTTGTATATTTTTCCTCCTCCTCTCCTTTTCCTATCTTAAAACCGAATCTTGCATGTTGGTGGGGGACCTTGATTCTGTGTTTTGGAGTCATGGGAAATTGGGTATAGTCCCTAGGATGATAAGTGTAAAGGAAAACTAAGGGGGTTTCATGTTTTTCCAATTGTAGATTTTGAAGCAAGGATCGGAAGGTCATTCGACATTATGGAGCTTGGAAACAAGAGTCAGAAAGGGAAATGGTAAGATTCGATGACCTTGGATTGAGGTTTGGGATTATTATAAAGTTATGGGTCATGGTTTCGATAATTAAAATATTGATTGAAGCCTCTTTAATTTTAATTTTAGAGTTTTGGTGAATTTCCAAGGACCCGACAATTAACTTGAAGATTTAAGGAAACTTAGAATTGAGGTAAGGGGGTGTGCTGGGTTAAGGTTAATATAAAAAATGTAATTATGCTAGTATGGTATATGAGGAAGGTGTATGATAACCGCTTTGATTATTTTAAATCGAATTGAATAAGTTAGGGCGAATTATGTGGTATATGGAATAAAAGTGAGAGTATTAAAGTAAAGGAGGTGAAATAATTTATAAGATTGGTAAATGGCTAAGTGGTGGGATAGTGTCATTATTTAAGGAAATTGGGTGCATATGTATATATATAAATACCTAATAGGGTAGGTTATGAAATAAAAAAAGCAAGCCTAAGTGGAATAGGTGTATTCATAAAAATATATAACGGTGAGATGGGAGAGTGTGAGACCAATAATGAGAGGTAGGACAATTAGTAATTAATAGTGCATAGATGACATAAGTGTGGGGTGAAATCATGTAAGCGATTGTAATCTTACAAATTGTGACGAATAGTTGGGTAAGAAATTAAGGTAGGTGGAGTTCATATATAATAAAATAATGCAATATAGATTATATGAAATGCCATGAATTATTATTAAATTTAAAGTGGTGATGGGTTCTGAGTTAATGAATTGAGAGAGAGAATAAATGACATGCTGATAATAATAATGAAGTTATATATATGTATAGATGGTGGCGGCATGACTGGAACTTATGTACATTTATGATTGCAATGACGTGATATAGGTAATGATACTGTTATTCACTGATGAATTGATGTTTGTAATGATGTAGTGCATTGATGATGCGACATATGCATGTATGATGCGGTGTAATAATTGATTATGCGATATGATGCCAGTAAATAGATATTTAGATTATGTGAGTATGCACAATGCTTTGTGATTTATAAGTTAGAATGTGTAATATTTGTATTTGAGATAAATATGTTAATTGATTAATTATGTATTATATTAATTATGCATAACTTGATGAAAAAGATGAAATGAAGATTATGGAAATGTTGGGACATGGCTTGTGAGGGCTAGGTCGGTGTGGCCACCCTGTCTGGTGTTCATATGTCAGTTTGACAGTTATGGATAGATTTGATGAGGATTAAAGTCATGTTGATATGATGTTATATGTGATTGTGTTGTGGAGGACTACTGACGGTATATGTTACCCTCGTTTTCTGGCTCCTGTGGTTTTTGTACCCAGTTAAGCTACCCAGTGGTCAAGTAGGACCCAGTGGTTAAGGGGGAGTCAAGTAAGACTCGGTGAACCAAGCAGGGTTCATGGGGTGTCAAGTAGGACCCCTAGCTGAAGGTCGATCCTTTTAGTATCCGGATACTAAAGTGTCATATTATTTGAGAGTCAAACGTGCTTATGCAATGATATGTATATGAGTGATAATGTGATGCCCTGGACACTGTTGAGGGTGGGGAGTGGTCGTTAGTTGTTAGTCCTCAAATTTTCAATAAAAGTTTTAATAAAAATTTCATAAAAATTACAAGAATTAGTTTAATTTGTTAGAAAATTAGGCTTTGAATTTAATAAATGGATGTTGTTGGAAATAATCTGCCCTTGATCAATTTTCTCTAAGTTTTGCAGTGAAAAAGTTAAGAAATCAAGAGAAAATTACACTGGAGAATCTGACGCGTAGCCTCACCCCACGCGTAGCATCAACAACTATTTTTGATGCTGACACTACACGTCACATCCACGCGTAGCGTCAGTGCTACGTGGACTCTGTAACGCCCCGAAACGTTAATTAAAATTTTCGAGTAAATTTTTCACTTTTTTGAAAGATCATTTTAAAATTCATAAGTTTAATTCAGAGTTTATGTAACAGTTGATAACAGCGGAAAAATTATCATACATGCTAGTCGTGAATAATTAAATTCAAGAAAATACTTAAGTAGCGGAAACGATTTAGAAAATAATGGTACATGACATGTTATACTTATTACAACCCATAAAATCAAAGTTCAGGTAATAATTCAAATAGACATCCATCATGGCATCACTCTGCATTATGCGTGTCATTCACTGTAAAAATTAATGTAAGAGTGAGACAGAATATAGAATAAATATAAAATAGATAAAATTGCACAAACACAATCAACAACTCATAATGATATGATGAATATGCCAAACAAGTCCATTTAATAATTCTTCAATTAGTCAAATGATGTCATGCTGGATCCATTTGGTTTGGTGGGAAATACTGCAGTAAAAGTCTCATAGAGACACAAATAGGGCTTTAGCATATACCATGAATCCTTACACTCCATGGCGCTTAAGTACCAAAGTACACAAATATCATAAGTAGGGCTTTGCATAAACCATGAATCCCTACACTCCATGGCGCACAACAAAATAAGGCTTAACTCATCATAGAGTAACCCCCCACCAGGGTAGGCAATCATGGAACCCCTAAATTCCATGGTGCGTCTGAATGCTTATGATGCATGAATGCCTTTAATTCTTTTAACATACCATGATATCTATATTTCCAAAACCTCTTGGAATACAAGTCCCCAAAGGACACAACACTCATAATAATTTACAAAATCATGGATTTACTGTTTCAGTCACATGTGTTAATATCACAAGGCATTCATGTACATACAAAGTGGTTTCGTTATTCATAATTATTCATCACCACATCATACAAACTGCATAATGCCCCAACAACATTTCTAATAACTCATAATCACTCAAGAATTCAATCATAAATCTTTATCCATAAAGAAAATATATCATTTTCTTTCATAATAGCCTTTATAAGTGAATTTCAGCATTCCCAACAGCAACATACATTAGCAAAACAGTCTTAACATGGGTAAATCAATACCTTTTTAGATGATTCCACTTTCTATAGCTTAATAATACAATTATCTACAACTTTCATGAAGAACACAATTTCAGATTCCAATTAGAAATACCACTTATTCACAAAATACCATACTGCCTCAAAATAAGTGTTCCAAAATGTACACAGATTAGTATTTAGAACATATCTGGAGTTACAAACATGATTTTGACATGAAAGCAATTCTAAATTATTCCTAACACACATATCTACAATTTCCATGAAGACACCAACCCCTAATTCTCACCACAAACTTCCCAGTTTTAAAAACAAGATTCGGATTTCAGATTTCAGAATTACAGCTTGCACATACTTCAGTAATTTGAGCTTAACTTGAGCTACAAAACTTATTTTGATGTGAAACCACTTTCTAAAGATCCACAACATAAATATCTACAACTTTCATGAAGACATCCAAGGCTGATTATGCATGTATAATTCCCAGCTTATCAAAATATGCATAAAACATGGAACAAATCTTTCACTCGAACATGCAGTAGTAATTTGGCTATAACTTTTCCTATACATACTCAAATTAATCGGTTCAGGTCTCAAAATTCACATAACAAAAAGATTTACAACTTTCATGAAGACACTGATCACTAATTATCACCAAAAAATTCCCAGTTTTAAAAATAAGATACGGATTTCAAGTTCACAGATTTACAGCTTGTACATACTTAAGTATTATGAGCATAACTTGAGCTACAAAAATTATTTTAATGTGAAACCACTTTTTAAAGATCCACAACATATATATCTACAACTTTCATGAAGACATCCAAGGCTGATTATGTATGTATAATTCCCAGCATATCAAAATATACACAAAACATGGAACAAATCTTTCACTCGAACATGCAGTAGTAATTTGGCTATAACTTTTGCTATACATACTCAAATTAATTGAATCAGGTCTCATAATTTAGATAACAAAAAGATCTACAACTTTCATGAAGAAGTCAAAGACAAATTCGTACGTTTTCAATTTCAAAATTAAGCCACAAGATACGAAATTAAAACTGGAATCCTAGAACAGCATACAACTCTACCCATTTCATAGTTATTCACAACCCTCTCCCCTCTTACTTGGTTTGTCGATTGAAATGGCTCCCTTACAGTCCCCAAAGTTGTTCGAATTGGAGGAGAATTAGTTCACAAGTTTGTTCTAATCGGGCCTTAGTAAATGGGGCAGATTTAATAATGCCAGACAAGTGGGGAACATTAGTTGGAAGATTAGGTGGGATAATGGAGCCTTTTGACTCCTTTCACAGTCAGTTTTGCATTGGTTGGAATAAAATATACAAAGGTATTATAATGGATGCAACTTTCCCCTGTGATTGGTTCGTTGTGCCACTCATTTTTGGATTCATGTGATTAAGTGGGCTGATCACTAGCTGAAGTGGAAATAAAAAGGTGTTCACTGTTGAAGGATTTGCAGAGGTCGATATGGCGTGAGGGTGGTATTGAGTGTGAGGGGCGGTGTTGAGTGTGATGGGCGGTGTTGAGTGTGAGGGGCGATATTGAGTGTAAGGGCGGTATTGAGTGTGAGGACGGTATTGAGTGTGAGGGCGGTATTGAGTGTGAGGGCGGTATTGAGTGTGAGGGGCGGTGTTGATACACCTTAGTGTGTAAGTAACTCCTCTTTCCATTCTGTATTGTCTTCTTTTCCCTGGACGGACTAAATCCAGTCTTGAATACCTGTACAAAGTCATCCGGTGTGAACATCGGTTCTAAGGATGGCTGAGTTAAACCTTCCTTGAAGCCAACCGGTGTTCATTAATAATAATCCGATCACATGGTCATCCGACCTATAGCTTATTCAGTAAAGCATTGATCCGGTGTGTAAAACACACAAGTCAGTCCCCTCTACACCGGTCGTTTGATGTGATGTAGGTATTAATTGACATCCGTTCTTCCCCTTTGAAATCTTGAAGTCGTCCTAACCTTGGAGGTTAGAACGAATCAGAAGTGTTTCTTTCGATCTCACTTAACCGACTCCTCTTCCTTCATCCTTTCACTCGGTCAAGTTCTAATCCGACTGGAATTCTACCAGTCGTGGGAAGAAGAAGAGAAATCGAGTCCTTCTCGCTCAAGCGAAGATCAACTCGCTTGAGCCTGGCACTCTTCCTCGCTTAAGCGAGGTATTCATTCGCTTAAGCGAATTCACTCGGTTATCATTCAATATCTTAGTCCACTCGGTAAAACTTCCTGATACTGAGTCAGCTCTAAGTCATTCTTTTACTCAAGTTTTTACTCGGTAAAATTCTTCTGAAGCCGATTCCAAGCACTCAGTTCTTTATTGCCAAAACTTACTCAACATCAGGTCAGTCATCACTCGGTAATTCATCTCTAAACCAACTCTTCTCCTAATCAGCTTTCACTCGGTGAATTTCCTCAATGCTGATTCATTCCAATTGAATGCCCACTCGGTAATTTAGTTAAGACTGACTTACAACTCTAAGGTTTCTGTTCGGTAATTATACCGTGTGTCCCCAGTCAGAATCCTTCCACTCGAAAGTATATTTTCCTCTGTATTTCACTCGGAATGAATGCACTCAGTGAGTTTTCACTCAGAACTGTAACGTCTGGCTATGCTTGACTCAGAGATTAGTCCTTCAGAAGTATTCGACTCGGAAACGAGGCTTTGGAGAGTACTTGACTCAGAAATGAGTCTTTCTGACATGTTTGACTCAGCAGTGAGTCTCTGAGACAGTATTTCACTCGGAATAAGTCCTCCTGACCATGTTCCACTCGGAAAACACCAATTTCACTCGGTCTTTCCATTTTCCACTCGGAATTCCTCCTGGTCACTCGGAATTTGCAGTTTTTGTTCGGAACAGACTCTATTTCTCACTCGGACAGTTCTTTCTAAGGTATTTTCACTCGGAATTTGGGCCTCATTAATAAGGATCTATATAAATTATAGAATTATACCCAAAAATGAAACTTTTGGAGCATTAAAAGCCATCCATAGAGTGTTTTATTCATTAATTAACACTTACAAGCCTTCTATGCTTCATAAATTACAAAATAGAGCTATTATTAAAAGCAGGATGTTACAGACTCAACTTCCAACTTGGCCAAGCACTCAGCTTTGACCCAATAATGGCCACCCCACTCAGCACCAAGGGCCACCCCACTCAACACAAATGGCCAAAACACAGTGGAGACACATCCAAGTGGCCAAGCATGATCAATTTTAATAATTTAAAGTGGCCATTATCAGCTATTTAATGGAAACTGAGTCAGGGGCCTGACGCGTAGCGTCACACTGACGCGTAGCGTCAGTACCCTTGCTCAGCCCTATAAATAGGGCCATCCAACACCATTCTAGATCATCCCATAGCATCCCATTCTCTTCTTTTCTCTTTTGTGCTCGACTTTGAGTACTTTTTTTGTGGTTGTAGTTCTAGAATAGTTTTTCTGGATACTTGAGTGTGTTTCGGTGTATTGTGATCGTTGTATCGTGAAGTTTCCATCGTCTTCGTAATGTCAAACTCTGTAAGTGTTATTTTTACTTTCACCATGTGTAACTAATCTGTTTATGTTGGAATTGGTGAACTAATCTATTGAGTATAATGTTGTGAATTCGACCTCTGCATGTTTATGATTCAAGTCCATGTTAGTATTTCAACCTTTTATTAATATGAACGTCAAACGGGAGAATGATTTTCATGTGTATTGAAACTTGTTTTATTAGTATGAATGTCAAACGGGAGAATGATTGTTCATGCCGTATTAAAACTTGTTTTGACAAAAGTAAAAAGTTGGAATACCCTTGGTATCTCAATTCTATAGGGGTTGTTAACCATTATTGCCATAAGGCCAGGTCTTAATGCAAGTTTTTACTGAGAAAGCTCACGAGGGATCGGACTTTACGGTGAATTCTTAGAATTTATATCACGAGGGATCGGTTATAATGATTTTAAGCTGTAATGACATGAAACTTGATGATTAAATATGCATGTCTTGAGTTCCTCATTGTTATTCTAGATTAGGGATCCAATTTCCAACATAATTTGTTTATCTATGTTTATCTCAAGTATCTTACCTATTCTAGATTGCAACTCGACTTTTTAGATAGATTTTATTTTCTTTTATCTTATGAATCACTCAATCATGCTATCCTGTGAATATTGTATAAATTGTATATAAATCATTCTTTTGTTTATAACTTCCTTCACATTTACCATAGTAAATAGAAAATTACTGTTGTTATTGGACTTTCAATCCCAGTGGAACGATATCTAAATTTTGAAAACTACAAACGATTGGTGCGCTTGCCAATTAACAACCCAGTGGTGGAAACGAACTGTTGAGACGCTATCGTCGAGTTAACAAGTTTTCTGGCACCGTCGCCGGGGATTGAATTGTTTCAATAAAACAGTAAATTTTTAATTACCGTGGTAAATATTTTTTTTACCGTAGTTAAATTTTTGATTATTTACTTATTGTTACACTAACTTTATTTGTCTAGTTTGTGTATGCAAACTCGATCTACCGCAGGTAAAATTTATTTTGATCCTGAGATAGAAAAGTTTGTAAAGAAAATCAAGTCTTTGAAATCTAAAACACAAACTAAATCTTCTTCTACTTCTAAAAACTTTGAAAATTCAAATATGGCTGCTGAAAGGAGAACATTGGGACAGTTTTCTGCTATTAATGGTCCACCCCGAGTTTCGGGAATGTTTCAAGGACCAGTTTTGCCAGTGGAGATTAAACCTGCCACTTTAAATATTATTCAAAACAACCAATTTGCTGGTTTAAATCATGAAGAACCATATGAACATTTAACTATTTTTTATGAGTTATGCAGCACAATTGGTTTTGAACCCAATCAAGAAGAGTCTGTTTATATGAGACTTTTTCCTTTTTCATTGATTGGTAAAGCAAAAGAATGGTTTAAATCTTGTCCACCGGGTAATTTGCAAACTAGTCCGATGTTGAAAGAAAATTTTTGGAAAGATTTTATTCTCCTTCAAAATATTTCGAAGCAATGAAAGCCATACACTCTTTTTCTCAAAATAATGATGAATCATTAGGAGAGACATGGGAACGATTCAAGGAACTCTTAAGAAAGTGTCCAAACCACAACCTGAATGATGCTGAAAAGGTAAGAATCGTTTACCATGGTTTATTGCCTCAGTTCAAGATGATGTTAGATGCTTGTGCAGGTGGTTCTTTAATGAACAAGACTGTGGAGAAAGCCATAGAAATATTGGAATCAATGGCTATCAGTGACCGCCAAGCAAAGCATGAAAGAGGTAATGTACAAAGGAAGCTAGGAATGCTCGAATTGGGAGTAAATGATGCGGTGTTGGCTCAACAAAAATTACTGACCCAACAAATTGAAGTTATGAGCAAGCAATTGGAAAAACTCCAAATTGCTCAAGTAGCATCACCACCCCCTGCTCAACTTAAACAATGTATGCACTGCATGGGAGAACAACCATGTGGTTACTGTGGAAATGAGCAAGAACAAGCCAATTTCATGAACCATCAAAGAGCACCCTTAGGTAGTTTTCCTTTCAATCATGGAAATTCTTTTCCTAACAATTACCTGCAGGGTTGGTAAAATCAAAATATTGGCTGGAGACAGGATACTGGACCTTCCAACCGACCTCCTAACAATCAATTTAAGCAACAACAAACTGACAATGCAAGATTGACAAGGATAGAGGAATCTATTCAACAGTTATTGCAGTTTGTGGAAACAAATGAAGCTGCCCGAAAAGCATCAGACATACAAATGGGTCAGCTTGCAAAAGAAATAGCCGAATTAAAGAGTTCTGGGTTTACTGCAAACACTCAAAATCCAAGGGAACAATGTAATGCTGTTTCTTCTGATGTTGTAAAAATTGATTGTAAAGAAAAGAGTGAGAAAAAGAAAGAAGAAAAAGAAAAAGAAAGTGAAAAAATAGAAAAAATGAAAAAAATGAAAAAGAAAAAAATGTGCAAGTAAATACAGAGCAAGAAACAAACTGTGTAACCCTTAAAAAATGCAAAGATCCAGGGAGTTTCACCATTCCTGTAACAATTGGAAATATCAACATCAGGAATGCGTTATTAGATTTAGGGGCTAACATCAATTTGATGCCCTTAGATTTAATAAAGCGCATTGGTGAATTTGAGCTAAAAGAGGCAAAAACGGAATTACAGTTTGCGGATCGCTCTGTCAAGAAGCCTTTTGGGATTGTGGAAGATGTGTTAGTAAAGGTTGATAAGTACCATTTCAGAGTTGATTTTGTGGTACTGGATATGAAGGAGGATACTGAGATCCCCCTGATCCTAGGAAGACCTTTCATGAAGACTGCAAGGATCAGAGTAGATGTTGATCAAAGTATGGTTGCAGTCAAGGTTTATGAAGAAGAGGTAAACTTTAGTGCTCATGAACATCTAAGGACAAGTAATGAGAAAAAAGTTTACCCTTCAATCGAACCAGGTATATCTCTTCCCAATCAATTAAATTGTTTTAAATTAACCGATGCCTTGAAAGATGAAAAATAGGTAATTAAGCATCGGAAAAGAAGAAGGAGGAAGAAAAAGACAGGTGATTCCTTAACGAATAGTGGGAGACCACCTGATTAATCAGAGGCAATGTCTGGCTGGAGACATTAAATCTAGCGCTCAATGGGAGGCAACCCATTCTTTTCTTGTTATTTTCAATTATTTTAAAAAAAATCAATTTTAAAAGAAAAGGGGTTTAAAACTCAAAAGAAAAGGCTTTTGAAAATCAAAATTTTGAAAAATCAAAAAACAGAAGCCCACGCGTAGCGCCACTGGATGCGTAGCATGGACTCTGAATTTTGGACCTGACGCGTAGCGTCCCATCCACGCGTAGCGTCAGAGCCCATGTTTAGTTTTTAAAACTGAACCAGAGAGGCCCATCTTAGGGTTTAAAACCTAAGATCTCCTCTTTGCCTCACTTAAGTTTTCAAAACCTAATTTTCGAAACCTCCTTTTCTCTCTTCCAAACCTTCTCAATCCTATTTGCTCAAGGAATCACATGTAAGTGTTCTAATCCTTTCTCTCTAGTTTTGTTTTTAATTTTCGATTCTTAGAAATAAATGTGGTTAGGATTAGGATTAGAAGACCATTGGAATTGATTGCTGTTAGAATTAGGAAATTGAATGGATATAATGTGGTTTGAAAGGGGTTGCTGCTATGCAATCCCTATTTTTTTTTCTGTTCTGCGCAGCTCACGCGTAGCGTCCCACTGACGCGTAGCGTGAGGATGAACTGTGAGCCCACGCGTAGCGTCCCACAGACGCGTAGCGTGGATAGAATTGGCTTACGCGTAGCGTCCCACCACGCGTAGCGTCAGCCTCTGTTTTTAATTTTTGTTAATTTTTGTTTCTTATTTTATTTTTCTATTTAATATGCTGTGTGTTTGTTTATTTGTTGTTTTCTTTTTAAAATTAATAAATTGTCATATTTAATATTTGTTATACTTTCTTGCATAAAAATATAAAAGAAAATTTGTATAAATTTTGAATAAATTGTATGAATTTCGTTTTGAAAACTTGATTCAAAATTACTTAAAAATATGTATGTTAACTTTCTTTATAAATCACAAAAATACAAAAATATGTTGTTGTGTGAATTTCATTTTTAGAAAAACCAAAAATATTTATGTTTCAAATTTTGTGTAAATATTTGGTTGATTGTTTAGGATAGATAATGTGTGATTTACTTTTTAACATGTGTTTAATTTTAAAATTTTTACTTTTTGCAGATGGCACCAAGGAAATCCATTCCCACTACTGGTCCCTCTAAAAGACAGAGGAAGACCACGGATACTGACACCACCTCTGAGGATCCTGATCTTCAGGGACAGGAGGTGTTAGGATCGAGGGATCCTACCAGATTTCGTACTGATGCGAAGTGGGCACGGTTTCATCAAATCAAAGGCCAGAGACTTATCTGGGAGAGGGTCCTTGATTTGAGTGCAGGAGATTACCCTGAGCTTCAGGATGGAGTTCAGCAGAGGAGATGGGGACCTCTATTCTCTCTACCTACTGAGGGGGATCCCATCTTAGTGATGGAGTTTTATGCGAATGCCTTCAGGACTCGCCAGGACACACCTAATATAGGACAGCAGCGGACGAGTTGGGTAAGGGGCCGGCATATTTCATATGACCGGGAAACTATCAGTACCCTATTGGGTAATCCTTGGGAGCCTACTCCCGAGGATGACACTTGTTTCTGGAAGGAAAACAGAAACAAGATTATTGCTGAGGGAGAGTTAGGATACTCCCTCAAGGAGGTTGCTCACTTCTTGAGCAAAGATGGAATCTTTTTTAACCTGAGTAAGGTTGGAAGGAGTCCATCTAACCTCCTAAAGACCCAGCTTACCCCTATAGCCCAGGCGTGGTCCCACCTCATGCTTCATAACATCACTCCTGTCACCCATCTTTCATCTCTTCCAGTTGAGCGTTGTTGCCTTCTATTTTCTATCCTCCAGGGTCATACCATTGACATAGCTGAGCTTATATCTGAGCAGATTCACTTGTATGCCCTTGGGTATAAAGTGAACCGCCCCATTCCATTTCCTCTCATTATATCTGCCTTACTGAGGAGGCAGGGAGTCGTCGTACCTTCACCTGAGTTCACTAGTTCTTCGGGGAGAGTCCCCAAAGTTTTAGTGAATAGAGATTATTTCGTCCAGCAGTGCGAGCTTCCACCACTAGAGCAGGAGGCTCAGCCCAGACCTAGGAGGAGGAGACCACCAGTGCAGCCTCCATCTACTGATGCTGTCACACAGGGCTTTGCCCGGATATCACTTGAGCATCAGCATATGATGCAGATGATGGCTGCCACTCATAGAGCTTATATTCATCTTCACGATGAATTTTATCAGTATAGGTTACAGGGAGATGGAGCACCTTATGTTACCCCGGCCGAGTTTGCAGCACATGTAGCTTGGCCCGGTGATTTACCTACCTACCCTGAGACTGGTGGATCATCTGGCGCACAGGCTGACTTTGACGGCGATGATGAGGAGGAGGAGCAGGATGACCAGATGGAGGATTGATGATGCCATCTTCTTATTTCTTGCATTTACTTTGAGTATAGTTATTTTTAGTTTATATTTACATTTACATTTACACTTTATATTATGGTATTTTATTATTGTGTGGTGTGTTTTTACGTAATTATTTGTTGTTGCATATTTTATTCAAAAAATAATCCAAAAATCCAAAAATAAAATTTATCTTTTAATAAATCAATCAAATTTTTTGTTAGTAAGTTAATACACTTAGAGTTTTTACACAATGAAACTTAATTTTGTAAAATCAATTATTAGTTCTTTATAACTTAGGAATTTTGATAAATTTAATTACAATAGGTTTATTAACCATCAAGCAAATTTCGATAGCCCGGTGAGCAGAGAGATATCTTTTTATATACTTGAGGGTTTAATCGACATATTTTCAATTCGAATTGATTTTGCTTTAATCTCTGATTTGTGTTGTTGTATAGAAAATTCAGGAAAATGATCAAGGCACATTTTTGGTGAAAAAAAAAACCTTGGGCCAAACAGCTTACCTTGGTAAAAATTCTTTTATCCTTTGCAAGCCAATTTGAGCCTAAAATAAAATTCCCTGGTACCCTTAAAACTAAATCTATTTTTACCATTCCCTATACTTGATTGATTAAAAGAGCAGTTGAAATAAATGAAAATTATTTTGAGTGTTCTCACAAAAATGGGGAGTGAAAATAAGCAACTTGATTCTTTTCAGAAAAAAATAAAATATGGAAAAGAAAAGTCAAAAATAGTGAAAAGAATCAAGTTGGGGGTATTTATTTTTCATCAACAAAAGAAATGAGAGTTTGGGTCAAGAGAAAGCCTAAAAAAATTATAAAATGCTCTTTTATGATTTCAGGTTTTTGAATTCCAAGAAAAACCATTGATTCTTGTAAACCAAGCCTCATTACAACCCGTGAAAAGACCTTGTGATTTCTGAACTAATTCTGTATAAATAACCATTGATTAGATGACAAACAAAGTTAAATTTGTTTGATTTTATGATTGATTGAGTGAAACAGGTTACCTATTACATAGAGATAAACACCTGTGAGGTAAGCCTGAAATTCTGCTTGATTGTTAATAGAATATTGTAAATAAATTTTATCATTAAACCTTTGTTATACTTTATACCAACTTTTGATTATTACAAAGTTAGTTAAATTGTGAAAATTACTTTTTGTTGTAAATTCTCAGACTAACTCAAAAATTTGATTCCAAATTTTTATTTTTCTTAATTTTCTCTCTTGCTCGAGGACGAGCAATATCTCAAGTTGGGGGTATTTGTTAGTCCTTAAATTTTCAATAAAAGTTTTAATAAAAATTTCATAAAAATTACAAGAATTAGTTTAATTTGTTAGAAAATTAGGCTTTGAATTTAATAAATGGATGTTGTTGGAAATAATCTGCCCTTGATCAATTTTCTCTAAGTTTTGTAGTGAAAAAGTTAAGAAATCAAGAGAAAATTACACTGGAGAATCTGACGCGTAGCCTCACCCCACGCGTAGCATCAACAGCTATTTTTGATGCTGACGCTACGCGTCACATCCACGCGTAGCATCAGTGCTACGTGGACTCCACTTCCAACTTGGCCAAGCACTCAGCTTTGACCCAATAATGGCCACCCCACTCAGCACCAAGGGCCACCCCACTCAACACAAATGGCCAAAACACAGTGGAGACACGTCCAAGTGGCCAAGCATGATCAATTTTAATAATTTGAAGTGGCCATTATCAACTGTTTAATGGAAGCTGAGTCAGGGGCCTGACGCGTAGCGTCACACTGACGCGTAGCGTCAGCACCCTTGCTCAGCCCTATAAATAGGGCCATCCAACACCATTCTAGATCATCCCATAGCATCCCATTCTCTTCTTTTCTCTCTTGTGCTCGACTTTGAGTACTTCTTTTGTGAGTTGTAGTTCTAGAATAGTTTTTCTGGATACTTGAGTGTGTTTCTGTGTATTGTGATCGTTGTATCGTGAAGTTTCCATCGTCTTCATAATGTCAAACTCTGTAAGTGTTGTTTTTACTTTCACCATGTGTAACTAATCTGTTTATGTTGGAATTGGTGAACTAATCTATTGAGTATAATGTTGTGAATTCGACCTCTGCATGTTTATGATTCAAGTCCATGTTAGTATTTCAACCTTTTATTAATATGAACGTCAAACGGGAGGATGATTTTCATGTGTATTGAAACTTGTTTTATTAGTATGAATGTCAAACGGGAGAATGATTGTTCATGACGTATTGAAACTTGTTTTGACGAAAGTAAAAAGTTGGAATACCCTTGGTATCTCAATTCTATAGGGGTTGTTAACCATTGTTGCCATAAGGCCAGGTCTTAATGCAAGTTTTTACTGAGAAAGCTCACGAGGGATCGGACTTTACGGTGAATTCTTAGAATTTATATCACGAGGGATCGGTTATAATGATTTTAAGCTGCAATGACATGAAACTTGATGATTAAATATGCATGTCTTGAGTTCCTCATTGTTATTCTAGATTAGGGATCCAATTTCCAACATAATTTGTTTATCTGTGTTTATCTTAAGTATCTTACCTATTCTAGATTGCAACTCTACTTTTTAGATAGATTTTATTTTCTTTTATCTTATGAATCACTCAATCATGCTATCCTGTGAATATTGTATAAATTGTATATAAATCATTCTTTTGTTTATAACTTTCTTCACATTTACCATAGTAAATAGAAAATTACTGTTGTTATTGGACTTTCAATCCCAGTGGAACAATATCTAAATTTTAAAAACTACAAACGATTGGTGCGCTTGCCAATTAACAACCCGGTGGTGGAAACGAACTGTTGAGACGCTAAGGCCGGGTTAACATTAGTGTGTTGGCACGGTCAAGGAGCGACTCCTGACAGGCTTCCAGTGGAGGGAATATATGACAATGTTTATATCTATATATCTGTTGTGCATGTAAAATGAAATAAATGATTGGTATTAGATGAGTTAGTGATTTTGATTCAGTTAATGTGAGTCAGCTTGGTGGTATTGAATTAATAACGGTAATTAAAAGGTAATGATGAATATTGCCACTAAAATATAAACGTAGCTAGACTACACCTTTCCTAGTTGACGTTTATTTCTGTATTAACGCTTAATTCTGGCCACTCACCCCCTGTATTGTGGTTTTAGTGACTGTTGGCAGGATATGGATGCACACCACGGAGGCAAGAGCTAAATGAGGCCAGGGTGATAGGGAAATTAGAAGATGAGATATATAATTATGTATTTGTTTATTGGTTTATGATGATGTTAGATTACATTACTTTTTTGATGTGGTATGTGCGATTCTAATTAGTGTTTTCTGATGTGATGGTCTCAAGTAGCACAGAGCTACTTGAGTAGTTGATGGATTGTATATGTGTGGTCCTGATGTTTATGCATTTATAGATGTAAGGCTTGGAGCCATTATGTGATTGCATGAAATTGGTAGGGACTGTGATGTGTGTTGCATGATTACGTGATTCGTGTGACTCATGCATCTTTGTTGATTTGACATGATGATTGACGATTCATGATTTAGTATATTAGTTGGATGATGATGTGAACATAGGCTTGTGGATGAATGGAATTAAGAATGACTAGGTTATAAATAATGGAACGCGTAGAGAATGACATGGAACCAAATTTAGGATTGATGATTAAGAGAGGCAGGCCTCGTGTATGCTTGTGTTGATAATGTAATATGATTATGAAATTAAATGCTGAATTGACAATTTGATAAGATATGTGTGTTAGCAATAAGCATTCATATGAAATTAAAGAACTAAATGGGTGGTTTTATGATCCGGTGGGTTTTGGGACCCCCAAAAGGGACCAGTAGGTTCACTAGGTTTTTAGAAACTGTATATATGGGTATTGGACCATTTGGAGTCCATTTGGGTAGTTTGGTGTAAGGGTTTTTGAACATAATTAAGTTAAATTGTGTTTCATGCATAACTCACACATATGATGGAATTTTAGCGAGCGTACAACGCCAACAGTTCCAGAATGGGGAAAACATGTGGCCCATGAAGTTTCATGGCAATCAGACCTGAAACGGGCCAATGTGGTAAGTCGAAAGTTAGCCGATTGGCTTAAAATGTGCAGCGGCAGTAGGTGCTGCTACTGATACTCTGATGCTGAGCGTCAGCTGGGCGCGTAGCGCAGGGCTGTGAACAGAGTCTGCGTCAGACCCCTGTTCTAGCTTTTGCGTTTCTTTGGTCTTTAATGGCTTTTTAGGGTTTTAATTTATAGTATATTTTATGTCTTCACCCTTTTTATTGAAAATGTTTATTTTTGTAAGCAAGGGATAATTAAATTAATTATTTATGAAAAACTTATTACGAATTTTAATGAACCAAAAAAGAAGAAAGAAAAATAAATGTAAAATGACCTAGGACGTCACATGATTCTGTTGGATAGATATTCTCTTGATCTAGTTTGTCTGAAGTTATTGGAAAATGATTCTCAAAAACTGATCTGAATGAAATACTCAATACGCTTGGTTGTTAGGAATAACTTTTGATGTATCAAGCACTTTTAACAACTGATTATAACATTGGAAAAATCCTTAAAATGATTCAGGAATCAACGTTTTAAGAGTTTTTTTTATGAATTTCATAGTCGAGGAAATATGAATAACTTTTGATTGTCGCATCAAAATTAATGGTTTCAAATACCATATATGTATATCTAGGGTACAACCGGGTGAGATAGATGAAATTCAATCCAAGCTTCTTCTTATTTGATTTCAACCAATCTAGTTTGCTATTTTAATGTTATTATTAGCTTTAGTACTTATATTTTTATGCAAAAGAACAATGTTCATCAAATTATTTTCCCACCAATTACAATTTTAAACGAAAAGTTCTAAATTCACCAACCCCTAATGGAATGACACTTGATTTTTTTATCTGTTACTACAATAGGAAATTGATAACTTGCCATGGTCCCTACCAATGAGAGCTTTTTCTCTCTCTAAAAACATGAATGTCCTCCAAAAAGCTACGTTTTACACTTTTATATCAGGACGTCTCGCTTGAGTGAGCAAAACTCTTGCTTAAGCAAGAATTTTTCTTCATGCTGAAGGAATCCCTTTGCCTCTGATTTTGTCTTCATGGTCTCGCTCAAGCGAGACTACTATTAATTGGATCATTCCTCTCTGGAACATTTTCGCTTAAGCGAAAATAATCTTGCTTAAGTAAGGGGTCTTTAGAGTGAGCTTCTTCCCCTATTTCACTCTCGCTCAAGCGAAAGTCTTGAAAATATAAAAGCTCTACCCATCCAAAGAATTTCACTTATTGATTTCTACAACTTCTTTATCTCTTTCTTCATTTCATCTTTGATCTGTCCCCGACCGGGGTCTAGGATCCGGTGTCGGGACAGCCTCAAGAGTTGAAGATTGAATGAGATTGAGGACTGGCTGTGTGCATCCGGTCTCTCTGATCCGGCCTCTCAGCGTGTGGAGGTCGGTCTTGTTGTCCTAGAGATCCTTCACACTGACCTCTCGCGTTGGTGTGGGCGACAGGTGGTGTCACCTATGAAGATTCTCCAACGCTCAAGTTAGAAGAGTGTAAATGAACTCTGTTAATGCTCAAACAGTATAATAGCAAGAGATAGAGCAAGGACAACGTAACCTGGTACATGTATTACAACATGTTATTTATAGTTGAGCGTGGAAGATGAATCATTGGGGGTTAGTGGGTCCACTAGTTCTGATAACGTGTATAAAGAGTCAATCCGAGTGGGCCAGCATTCAGAGATTCAGGAGGGTAGGTGAATTATCAGTGTACTTCTCTGTCACATGGATGGAAGATAATCACCTTTTCCGTAAATTCTGTTGGTGATTGTACTCACTCCTGTCGGTGAATGAAAGGGACATATTCCGCTATGTAGAGTGCCTCTCTTGTTATGACACTGTGACAGTCGGTTATCAGCGACCCGCTTTGTAGAGGACGGATAAGCCACCCAGTGTCTCGGGTACCACCTCAGACGACCCGGTGTAAGAGAGGTTTGCCCAGTCTGTTGCAGACCGGATTGGTATTCTTGACACCAGCTGAACGCTAGGACGGCTATAACGACTTCACTTTAGGTGAGACCAGATCAACATGTTCACCGACTGGATCACTACCCTGGGATACCGGTTGACTTCTAGGAAGGCTGAGTCGGCCTTTTGTCCTTAGAACCGGTATCCAGACCGGATAACCTTAGGGCCGGTATCCAGACCGGATCAATCTTCAATTACCTACAATTTATACACAAAATAAGAATTAGTTGCTTTCAATTTGACAAGAACTAGAAACATTCATTCAGATACAAAATGTACCTAATTACAACATGATTCATATCCAAAATGTCCATATGCAATATCAAATTTTCATCACAATGGACATTTATCACTACCCTAGTCAATGAAAAGTGTTCGTGTGTCCATGAGACTAGGAACTTTGTTATCCCATCTTCGCTATCCCAGAACACAAATTTATTTGGGTTTACATGGATTCTTACAAAAGATTTCTTGAAACTACCGCTATCTGTCTTGGCAGATTCATTAAAAACCTCAAAGTTGACAATTTTGGAGTCACACCTCAAGGTGATGAAGCTTAAACCGCTATCCTTGTTGCTTCGGTGAAAGACTCCACAATAATAGAAAAGCATCGCCATTGTAAGCGTGAAGGTTAAGTGCTTACCCAGCACCTCCAGGCTCCCCACCAAGCCCTATCGGTTTGGATGTAGTTAGGGGCATAGTCAAGAAATCTTAACACACCCATCTCAAATTACATTAGAGGAAACTAAACCCCGAGGTGGGAGAATATGATGTCATACATGTAGATAGTTCTGTCATCCTCTGGTATGTGACAGACATGATCATTTGGCCGGGGTGCGAGCACAGTGTAGCATTTTTTGTACTTCTCCTCATAGTGTACAATAAATTTAGGGTCCATTCCTCCCTTATTCTTTCGCGCATGGCAAGATGTAGTACCTAACATTTCTCTTTGCACCCAAATATATGTCTTCTCGGCTCTCAGTTTCCTCTAGTCTATCCGATGTATGATGACGTTCAAGCACCCTAGGATAGTCTTAAAAGCCTTTGTTTGTCCTTTCTCAGTAGCCATGGTAGTAACAACGTGCTTTAGTCCACCTACACTGCTGTAAAAGGTCACATCATCATAAAGGTACATTTCAAAGCTACCCCTCTTCTGAACCCCCAACGACCCTGGAATCCATGTAGGACTCTGAAGAGATTTCTCATCTCTGCCGCCTTATTCTAGAGGGAATTTCCCTTTCTTGATAATGTGACTCGGGCCCGCGAGGCCTAATTAAGATGTCTCTGCCACGACCCTCTCTCTATTCTTCCCGAGCTCTTATTTTCCCCTCATAATAAATGAATACTAAGATAAGAGATGGGGATGGCTACCTGAGTTAAGGAAAAAGGTTACGGACACTCTAAGTCATGAACGATGGCACCTCTAATGGCAGCTCAAAGCTCTCTCACAGTGTGCTCAAAGTTTTGGTAAGCAAAAATGGCAATTACTCCATAGAGCCTTTCAGAACCGCCTTTTATAGGCATGGCTGTGGGCAAGTGCAACAACGCGTCGTTTTAAGATTAAACGGGACGCATCATTTCAAAGTTGAAGGGCCGTAACATTTCACTAGCAGTCTGACGGGCCTAATTTTTGAATAGTAACCATTACGCGGCGGTTCACATGGTTACGTTACAACAAATGTTGTATTTCAGTTATTGAGTTATGAATGTCAATTGTGAAGAGAGCAATTAAAATTTTTTCTTAGTTAAGAATTTTTTCTCTTACCCACACCTATAATAGGTGACTGGAGTGGACGATATAGCTCATTTGAGTAACCAGCATGGTCCCTCGAACAAGCTAGGAGGCAAATGATCTGGTCTTCATACCGGCCTATGGGCAAGATGGTAATCTACACCCATAAACGCCATGGACGACTGACATCTCGCTTGAAGATATGATTCCACATCAACATCGTACGTGTATAAGACCCACGATCTAACTCCAGTAGAGTCATTCTCTCGATACCAGTAGATCAGGGTTGACTTGTATAACTGCGTGCTGAAAAGTAACCTGCAAAATGACAGAAAGGAAGGTATAGTCGTTAGGAGATACCCGTGTCATGTGTCTACTTTTCTACAGAAATCAAAATCAAACTGACACTACGTACGGAATGTTCCCCAGGGAAAAACGACCTTCTACTACTCTTTGATATAAATACCCACAAATTGACAAGGAAAAGGTAGAACATTCTTGGCTATAACTCTAGTATTCTTTCTGAATATTCTACTAACTTGAACGTCGAAGTGTCTTTGCAGGTGACACCTTCTTTCACTCCATAACGCGTAAGACTGGTGAAATTTCTCAAAGAGCATCCGAGACTTCTATCTCTCTACTGAAATAGAAGGTATGATACCAGATCCCAACTGGACCAGTGTAATACAAACAACATTTCAACACAAGTTCAAGACTGGTCCCCACACCGGATTCTCTACCCTGGTCTATACCAGTTAAATAATAATAATAATAATAATAATAATAATAACAACAACAATAACATTAATAACATTAATAATAATAATAATAATAATAATAATAATAATAATAATAATAATAATAATAATATAGTTGTTGTATATATACTTCCCTTGATTGTAATTTTCATTCTTTCAAATACAATTAAGATTCAGATTCTCTTTCATGTTTTGTTTCGATTGAGTATTTGCAAAGAAAATATATTAAGCTTGATAGAAATTTTAGTGCTTCAACGCAACAAACAGCCACGATAGAATAACTAGTGAAAAAATGAAATCCTTTTTTTGTATGACACATTGTTCAAGAACAATTGATAGCAAGAAATTAATTGTTGGCGATTCTGAAATCATTAAATCCAAGATATATCATAGTCGTGAAGTGAGATCTTTGACCCTTCTGTAATTTGTACAACCTATGGGCCATTGCAAAGGGCAGTGTACCCAAAAACAGTGATGACACCTTTATCTTTTGTGTACAATTATTGTACATAATTTATAACCTCATATACAAAAGGGGTCCATGGAAGTATTATGTTTTCATGAATATTCTCGTTAGAAAAGGTAGCCCTTAGGGAGTCCCCTACTACCCTTTTTTTCAAATTAATCCAAACCATAATTTATCAATAAAAAAAATAAAAAAATAACGACAGGGTTATTTGTCTCTGGCGATCAACCCAGCTGATGAATTACCAAACTGTTGGAGGAGTTTGTCCCTAGTCGTGTCCTCATATCCACACCTCTTTTTGGTCATTCAATGAGTATGCATTCGACCCCTCATGTCATTGGCGTTTATATTTGGATATTTTGTCTTTTCGATTCCCTAAATTACAAGTACGGATCAAAATGAGGTGAAAATTCACAGGTTGAAAACGACTTTTGATGTTACAAAATGTATTGTAATAACTTATTACTACATCTGTAATGATTTATTAATATTGTTATTTTTTCCTATTAATACAATTTTATATATATTATTGTCTTTTTTAGAGTACTAATGTTAGAATAATTATTACAATATATGTGTAACCCTTGAATGAGGGTGGAGAGTGGAACATCTTCCTCCGGAGACCGAACTCGCGAAACTAATAAACATTAAATGTATTTGGATGCATTGCTCAGCATATCAAATGATCAGAGTGTTTCGGGATGGTACAGACAAGGTGGACAAGATTGTAACTGAAATTAATTGTTTAGATGAAAAATATATGAATGGTACCATTACTCGAGAAGAAATTTTGGAAAGAAAATTACTGGTGGGAGAAATGTGGAGATTGATTAACCTAAATGAATCTATCATGTGTTAAAACCTAGATACAGGTCAATCAAGAATGGAGATTCAAACTCTAAATTTTCCACTCAGTAATCATAAGAGAAAAAGAGTAAATGCTATTCAAGGGCTGAACATTAATGGTTGTGTGGGTGGAGAACCTAAATTGTGTCAAGTTATAAACTGTGTGGATTGGTGCCAAAAAAAGACAACCCTTTGGGGTTGGGTGACTATATGTCAATTTCTCTAGTGGGGTGCGTATATAAGATTATACCTAAAATTTTAGCAATCAAATACAAAAGGGTGTTGCGTAGTGTAAGTTTGCATTATTGATGAGACTAAGAAGAATAAAAAACCATGTTTCGTGTTCACAATAGACTTTGAAAGTACTATGATTCAATTAGTTGGTCGTTCTCAGAGTATATGCACGATTAGATTAGGATTTTATGCTAAATGGAGGGGATGGATAAGAGGTTTCTTAAGTTTGCAACTATGTTAGTGAACCAGAAGCTTCCTCTCCACCAACTCCCAAAACGGTGCAGCCATTGTTGACAAATGCAAAGGGGGCTTTTCAAAAACCAACCCATGTCCAGCTCATTGTTTCTTGCAAGTGGTGTTTAATTATTAAGTTTATTAGCATTCTGAGTTCTATAAATAGCAAAGCAATGTAATTTATTTTCATCAAGTAATCAATAACATTTCTTCCTTAGCTCATTTGAGTTTTCTCTCTTTGAGAGTTTCTCCTTGGCATTCTGAGCCATCTTGGCATCAGAGCAAGGTTCCCAGATCTTGCTGCGCCTTAGGTTGAGTTAGAGAGAGCGGAAATAGTGAGTGGGTAGTTGTTCCCTCACCGGAAAAATTTGGGTCACCACAAAACGCCCTTTTCCAGTCCGTTTTTGACAAAACCGCCACCGCAGAAGTGTCCGGAAGGTCCCAAAACCTTGGGATACTAAGTTTCGTGTAAAACGGAACTCATTTGAGGTTAGAACAGCCTCGCCGGAAAAGTCGCCGGAAAATCGGGCTTCGCCGGAAAATCTGGAGGTTGAAGACGATACTTTTAACACCGGTTTTCTAACCGCTGTTAAAAGTCTGAACAGCCGCTGTTAAAAGTTTGGACTTTCTACAGCAGTTTTGCTTTCAAGCTGCTGTTAAAAGTATCCTCCACCACATCCTGCCACGTGTCCCTTTGACCCAGGTTTGACCAGATATTATTTTGCATATTAGCCCCTTATATTTCTATATATTTCATTGTAGCCCATAGCCTTTCCAAATTACACATTGGCCCCTGTAGTTTCAATAATTCTCTTTTTACCCCTAAACATCTTGAAATTACAGATTTACCCTTATCCATCTAAAATTACCATTTTACCCCATTCTTCCAAAAATTACCATTTTACCCCTATCCATCTAAAATTACCATTTTGCCCCATCCTTCCAAAAATTACCATTTTACCCATATCCATCTAAAATTACCATTTTACCCAATTTTCAAAAAAAATTATCTTTTTACCACTACCTTTAAAATGCCTCCTAGAAGACAATTTGAAAGAAATCTCCAAGACATCGAACTAGATGACTTGCGATAACAAATTCAAAGGTTACAGGAGATAGTTGAAGCCCAACAAGCCCAGCTCAACCAACAAAGAAATACAAATTCTGTTGAAAGTGACTCTGATGATAGTAATTCTTCCTCCTCTAACAACTATAGAGTGAGAAGGTCACGACAACAAGGCCATGACTTCAGAATGGATATACCAGAATTCGAAGGGACATTAGAACCTGACGAATTTTTGGATTGGATCCGTACTGTTGAGAGAATATTCGATCTGAAGGATATTCCAGATGAGCAAAAGGTTAAAATCGTCGCCATCAAACTAAAGCGACATGCATCCATTTGGTGGGAGACTCTGCAAAAGAATCGTGCAAAAGATAGAAAAAGTAAGATTAAGACTTGGGAGAAAATGCAAAAGCAACTCAGAGCTAGATTCTTACCTGCTAATTATCGTCAAGATAATTATATGCGGCTTATTAATCTTCAACAAAAGACAATGACAGTTGAGGAGTATACCAGGGAATTTGAGCAGCTAAAGATGAAATGTGAGCTGATTGAAGAAGAAGAACATACCATAGCTCGTTACCTTGGAGGGCTAAATACAGAGATTTCTCATCTAGTCCAGCTACAACAATATTTCACCCTAGATGATGTCATCCGACTTGCCATCAGGATAGAAAAACAACTCCCCAAGAGAAACCAGTTCCATCCTTCTTCTTCCAGATTACCTTTCCAACCTTCTTCTTCTAGAAACCCTTCCTTTTCCCGAAAAACACAAACCACCCAACCACCTATCCCAAACAAAACACCAGCCAAACCATACAAAGATAACAACCCTAAACCTACCTACCAATCCAAGTCCACTATAAAATGCTTCAGATGTCAAGGTTTTGGCCATATAGCTTCTGATTGCCCAAACCGAAAGGTTGTCACCATCATTGAAGGAGAACCTTTTGAAGCTTCAGAAGAAGAGCTAGAAGTAGAACTAGGAGAGCCGGTGTATGACAATGAACTCACGCCTGCTGATCATGGTGAGTTACTAGTTGTCAGGAGAAGTCTACACACAGCACAAATAAAAGAGAACTCCTGGTTGAGACACAATATCTTCCACACTCGTTGCACCTCGCTAGGAAAGATTTGTAATGTCATCATTGATAGTGGAAGTTGTGAGAATGTAGTCTCAAACTACATGGTGGAAAAGCTCAAGTTGCCAACACAAACTCACCCGCATCCTTACAAATTGCAGTGGCTTAATGAAGGCAATGAGGTAAAGGTTTCTAAAAGATATCTTGTGTCTTTTTCAATTGGCAGGAAATACCAGGATGAAGTTTGGTACGATGTTGTTCCTATGGATGCTTGCCATCTTCTTCTTGGAAGGCCTTGGCAATATGATCGTCGTACCCAATATGACGGTTATACAAACACCTACTCGTTTGAAAAGGACGGAGTGACAATCAGATTAGCTCCACTACCGCCTGATGAATTCAACCAAGACAAAAAAGAAGAACAGCAGTTGGTGTCCTTAGTCACCAAGAATCAATTTAAGGTGGCTACAAATAAAGTTAATCATTTGGGCTTTATATTGTTGATTGAGCAAAATCGTGGAACCAGTATACCACCAGAAATTATGCCATTTTTATCAGAATTCCCAGATGTTATTCCAAAAGAAATTCCTCCAGGACTACCACCTATGCGTGATATTCAACATGCTATAGACTTTGTTCCAGGAGCAGTTATTCCAAATAAACCCGCTTATCGAATGAATCCTCAAGAGCATGCTGAAGTACAAAGACAGGTTGAAGGATTGCTGAAGAAAGGATTAATTCAGGAAAGTGTCAGTCCTTGTGCTGTTCCTGTTATATTAGTCCCTAAAAAGGATGGCACATGGAGGATGTGCATGGATAGTAGAGCTGTGAATAAGATCACCATCAAGTATCGATTCCCGATACCACGACTTGATGACTTGTTGGACCAATTACATGGTGCCACTATCTTTTCCAAGATTGATCTCCGTAGTGGATACAATCAGATCAGAATCAGGCCTGGAGATGAATGGAAGACCGCTTTCAAAACACGAGATGGTCTGTATGAATGGACAGTCATGCCATTTGGGTTATCCAATGCCCCCAGCACATTCATGCGCCTAATGAATCAGGTATTACGCCCTTTCAATGGACAATTTGTGGTTGTTTACTTTGACGATATCCTGATTTACAGTAAAAGCAAGGATGAGCATTTAAAACATATAAGACAGGTGTTAGAGGTTCTTCAGGAACAGAAACTCTATGCCAACCTAGAGAAATGCTCTTTCATGACCAAAGAAGTGATGTTTCTTGGTTATATTATTGGCGCTAAAGGCATCTGTGTAGACCCTAGCAAGATTGAGGCAATCAACAACTGGCCTATTCCTCAGTCAATCCATGACGTCAGAAGTTTCCATGGGCTAGCTTCTTTTTATCGCAGGTTTATCAAGAATTTTAGTACCATTGCAGCTTCGCTCACCAATTGCATCAAAGGTGATAAATTTCAATGGTCAGAACAAGCACAAAAGAGTTTTGATGAATTAAAGGAGCACTTGACGAAAGCCCCTGTACTAGCACTACCTAACTTTGACCAAGTGTTTGAGGTAAGTTGTGATGCTTCTAACATTGGTATTGGTGCAGTACTCAGTCAGGAAGGCCGACCAATAGCTTTCTTTAGTGAAAAGCTAAATGATGCTAAGCTGAGGTACTCCACTTATGATAAGGAATTTTATGCCATCGTACGAGCTTTGCAACATTGGAGTCATTACCTGCTTCCAAAAGAATTCATTCTCTATTCAGATCATGAAGCTCTCAAATACTTGAATTCCCAACAAAAAATCAGTCGTAGGCATGCTTCATGGATCGAGTTTCTACAGGCTTATCCATTCCTAATCAAACATAAGTCTGGGAAACAAAACTCTGTTGCAGATGCTCTTAGCCGACGTCATGTCTTGCTATCCACTTTGCAAACAAAAGTTATTGGCTTTGAGATTCTAAATGAATTGTATCAAGATGATCCTGACTTCACCAGTATTTGGCAATCAACTGAGAACCAACCTTTTCAAAGTTACCATCGCCAACAAGGTTTTCTATTTAAGAACAATGTTTTGTGTATTCCTCGTTGTTCTTTAAGAGAAGCCATTATCTGGGAAGCACATGATGGAGGATTAGCTGGTCACTTTGGCAGAGACAAAACAGTTGCACTGATCAAGGAGAACTTCTACTGGCCTAAGCTCGAAAGGGATGTCATTCGGCATATCCAACGATGCCGTATCTGTCACCTTGCCAAATCCAAGAGTCAAAATACTGGATTATACTTACCATTGCCAGTACCCACAGCACCATGGGAAGATGTTAGCATGGATTTCGTTCTTGGGCTACCACGAACACAACATCAGAAGGATTCTGTAATGGTGGTCGTAGACAGGTTTTCAAAAATGGCGCATTTCCTACCTTGTCAAAAGACTAATGATGCTGTCTACATAGCTAACTTATACTTCAAGGAGATTGTACGACTCCATGGAATTCCCAAAACTATCACATCAGACAGAGATGTCAAATTTCTAAGTCACTTTTGGAGAACTCTATGGAAAAAGATGGGTACGAAGCTACAATTCAGCAGTGCTAGTCATCCTCAAACAGATGGCCAAACAGAAGCAATCAACCGATTGCTAGGAAACCTATTACGAAGTTCTATCGGTAAAAATCTTCGTCAATGGGATCAATTCATAGCCCAGGTGGAGTTCGCTTACAACAATTCCACAAATCAGGCTACTGGAATGTGCCCTTTTGAAGTAGTGTATGGTGTACGACCTATTAGTCCATTGGATATGGTTCCTTGTTCTACAAAGAATCAGTTCAGTGCTGATGCTGACCAAAGAGCCAAAGAAATCAAGAAGCTTCATGAACAAGTTCGAGCTAGAATCGAAAAGCAAAATGCAAAATACAAAGCTCAACGAGACAAGCATCGAAAGCAACAAGTGTTTAAAGAAGGAGACTTGGTATGGATTCATCTTCGAAAGGAAAGATTTCCAAAGCAACCCAATGCCAAGTTGTCCCCTAGAGCCGATGGACCCTTTCGGGTAGTTCAAAAGATTAATGATAATGCTTACAAAATTGAGCTACCAGGTTCCTATGGTGTATCAGCTACCTTTAATATTGCTGATCTCTCACCGTACTTCGAAGAGGAAGATGCTTAGACTCGAGGGCGAGTCTTTCCAACCTGGGGAGAATGAACCAGAAGCTTCCTCTCCACCAACTCCCAAAACGGTGCAGCCATTGTTGACAAATGCAAAGGGGGCTTTTCAAAAACCAACCCATGTCCAGCTCATTGTTTCTTGCAAGTGGTGTTTAATTATTAAGTTTATTAGCATTCTGAGTTCTATAAATAGCAAAGCAATGTAATTTATTTTCATCAAGTAATCAATAACATTTCTTCCTTAGCTCATTTGAGTTTTCTCTCTTTGAGAGTTTCTCCTTGGCATTCTGAGCCAGTTAGTTTTAGTTAATGGAAGCCCAACTAGTCACTTCAGTATGTCAAGAGGGGTAAGAGAGGGTGACCCCTTAACACTCCTTCTCATTCCTTGTGATTGTTGAAGGGTTAGCTAGGTTAGCTATATCTTATCTACAACTTGCAAATAATACACTATGCTTTAGGAAGCATCAAGAAAAAATATTTAAACAATAAAAAACAATATGGAGATACTTTAAGTTGGTTTCTGAGCTAGAGGCAAACCTCCATAAAAGCAAATTAATGTTGTATGGGTTTACATCTCCATTTACCTATTAATGCTTGGTTAAAGCTTTGTATATATTTCTCATGTCCAGCCCTATTCTGTTTTTGGTTTGCATACATTTCTCATTTAACATATCTTTCTCTCTCCTTCGTTCCCGCTCCACAAAAAGTCTTGTTGTAATTTTGCAAATTGATTAGTAATAGATTTAGGAGCCAAGAAAAACGAAAAAATAAGAAAGAGATAGACGAGTTTACCAAACAGACGAGGCCATTAAATGAGATATGGTTCCTTTTCCAAAGTGACAATTTTTTCTTCATTTTGTTAATCACAGGTTCTCAAGTCAATACAGTTTTGAATTGGCCCCCACAAGTATACCCAAATATAGAAAATGGACATTTTCCATTTAGCAACTAAGAAAAGATGTAAACCCATATACAACATAAACATATCCACGAAGAATCCTATTAATTTGCTTTTATAGAGGTTTACCTTTAGCTCAGAAGCCAACTTAAAGTATCTCAATATTGTTTTTTATTGTTTAAAGATTTTCTTGATGCTTCCCAAAGAATAGTGTATCATTTACAAATTGTAGATAAGATATAGTTAACCCTCCTCTCCCAAGCTTATCAACCATACTTTGAATTAGAGCATCCAATACCACCATCAGATATGACAATTGTTTGTTGTTAGCTTTGTTGATAAATTCTTTAACTTCTCTAAGAAATTTAATTTTCAAACTCTTATTCATATAAATTCTATCATATAACCATGTCAGATCCATTTTCTACATTAATATAATTAACCACTTAGAATCCAAAAATATAACTATTAACATTGAATTTAATTTCAACTCAGAATCATATAACATAATATTTTAAAAAAATTGATAACATAGTCTCTATAATATGGACATAAAAAAAACTTAACATCAACAAACAATCATCAACAATTCAAAGAGACAAGTAAATTTTCTAAAACTAACCAATCAGACATGCAATAGTCATATACCCTAATATTTAACAAATTTTAAAGGATATGTTGTCCAATTCATACATAAACTAAATAGAAGTCAAAATATAACTAACCTTTTCACCAAAATGTAAAATCAATCGGTTAGAAATGCTCTACTTTTTGTTACGAACACAACGATACCTTGATCTTTTGAAATTGAACACTAAATGAGGTGATTAGGGAGACCAAAAAATTAGGAGAGAAAAAAGAAACATTTGCTATGTGATAAAAAAAGGGAGAGGAGAAATGAGAGAGAAGTGATGTTGCTGTCTAGTTTAATATGTTTTGGGCGTGACACAATAATGTTAATGTCTCACGCTCAATCTACGAACCAACTTTTAGAAAAAGAATGTGGCATGGGACATTGAGAGAATAAAAACTCAAGTTTAGGGCGGATTCAAGAGAATGAAGGTAAACCAACATTGACTTACCTCAAGGAGCTCAGGTTCACACGACGGCAAGACAACATTGTTGGAAAGAGGAACAAAAAGGAGGGTCCGTGAGAGAATGGAAAAAAAAGAGTCTAAGGAAGAAAGTTAGCGAAGAATGGGGGAAGAAATGATCATGCGACTAATTTAGGGATTTAAAGTTTCATGACCGAATTATTTCAGTCGCTAAACTCATCATAGATGGTTAAGTGTCTTATCAAATCACGTGCAACTCATATGACCCTCATAACTTTGCAGCTTCATATATTTCCATAATTAAACTTACTAAAAAAATGGACACCCTGTCTCCAGTTACATCTCAAAATGAAATATATTTCACCAAACAAATTTGGCCCTTCGCGCGTAAGTTTTCTGTAGCAACCGAAAATACGTCTGTCGCAAAAAAGAAAAATATAAACACTACGTACAAATTTCATGTTTGGATATGTTCGTTCGCAGAATGTATAAAGCAATGGCAGCTTAGTGACCGAATAACCTTTCCATTGCTAATTTGTGAAATCTAACGCTACTTGGTCTAATATTTAGTGACTAATTTGGCGATTCATCGCTACATGTTTTGCCTTTATATGTTAGTGACAATAGTATTCTGTCACTAACTATTCGCTTGACAGCTCACTCAAAGGTGTAGTGACAAATACACATTTCTGCTGCTAAATTGATCAGTAATCTTTTAGTTTCATCACTAAATCTGTTGCAAATTGGAGTTTAGCAATGGAAAGTACTATCCATCGCTACATTTCTCCTTGTTAATTCATTGGTCCTGGTTAAGTTAGTAATGGGTCAAGTGATAGATTTGCATCACTACGTCTGTTTGGTCGCTATTAGGGTCGCAAAAAACTCTTCCAATCTTTATTCAGTCGCAATTTCGACTGTCATGATTCGGCGCTGATCAGCGCTGTTTCCTAGTAGGGCTGTCAATTTAACAAGATTTAACATAATCTTGTTATCTCCCTCTATGACGCTGGAAAAATTTTCCGGACAACTTGTCGTGATTGGTAAATTATCTTTGGGAATCAAATATATATTTTCTTGTTTTGTACATAAATATATGTCAGATTCTGTGTTGGCGTGAGATGTTACTTTGGCATCATCAGGACTCAACTATCCCCTTCAAGATCAGCTCTCAAATTGCTTTTACCCCTGACAAGTGATACAAGAAACTTATTGTGTTAAGAAAAAGTTTCTCTGTTGTAGCTAAGTTAAAAGGAAAAAGGAAAACTAAGTAAACAGAGGCTTTGTGTGTGTACGCAAAACCTGCTCAGGCTTTTAGCATTCCTGTTATTCCAGTTGGGCCATTAATGGCTACGGCTAATCCTTTATCATGTTAAATAAATGGAATGAACGAGAATCGAATACATATTAGGAGGCTCACAACAAATCATATATGATGTTGAACTGTTGATTAACTTAAAATGGAATGTTAGCTACTGCTTATTAACTGTTTCAATCTAATCAAATGTGTACTGTGGGATTCGAACCTTCCAGCAATTAAGTGCTAAGCACAAAATGTTGAGCATATATGAGAGAGGCGAACCCAGAATCCGCCATTTTAGCACACAGTACGTAAATCTTTCAATCAATCAACCTTGCTCCTCCGCGGTCTCTTGTTATTCTTTCGGCCTTTCTTCGGTCCAAAATTAAAAAGGTGACAGTACGGAAAAAGGTGGACAATGCCGTTTGACTTTCCATATTGGCGTTTATTCTGCATGAGTTCCCACATTACATATTTGGATTGGATGAAAAATAAATGTTGATAGCTTATCAAAAACTTATCTATTTTAATTAACGTGTAGAATTAGTATTAATTATTCATTTTTTATTTTTATAATTATATTTTCATAATTAATTATTAATGGATCTTATATGATGTCTATCATTGAATACATATATCAAATATTGAATATATTGTAGACTGTTTTATTTTTTAAAAGAGTTTGGATGAATTAAGCGTTAAAATTTCATCAAGATTACCACATTCTAAATTTGTGGCTTCTAAAATCACCTAATATACCTTCGAAAAAAGTTTGAGGAAAAGTTTCTAAATTCGAGTCTTCCACAGAAGAAATTAAAAATTGGTTGAAAGAGTTAAATTTCTCCAAGTCATTTTAAATTTATTTTATTATGTTTTTTTAATTTATTACATAAATTATTTCTCAAGTTATTTTAATAAATGTCATTGTCAACTCTAACGTATGTAGTGAAAAAATTAACTTGTTTAACGAGGGCTACTTTCGTGACTAATTAATTTCAATCCAGCTATTACATATGCAAATTAATGGTTCTATAAACACACGATAACTGTAGTTTCCCTTCAACATTGTCAGACTATTTGGTTGGAAAGCATTTCTCCTTGCTTTGAAAGCAAAGGAGGTTTCCAAAAGCCAAAATTTAATCCTACCGGTAAATGGAGTTTTGACTATCTCGAACGACGTGAAAGATCAATATCAACATTTAAATTTTTCACTCACCCTACTGCAAACCAAACATCCCTTTAATCCTACGGGTAAATGGAGTTTTGACTATCTCGAACAACATGAATGATCAATATCAACCTTTAAATTTTTCACTTTACCCTAACTCCGTTTCCCCAACTGCAAACCAAACATCCCCTGCTTCTCACTGACAAATAAATAACTACTGCGATTGTAACCACGAAGTGAGAGGGGCGAATCTAGGTCGTACAACCGTACAATGGATGGTTGAGATTAATCATGTGAGTTTTTCAAAAAGTCATGTGACATTTTAAGTGATATGTGACTTTGAAAACTTTTAATCTCAAACTTTCATGTATGATTATACGACACAGATTCGCTCCTCCCACTCTCACATAAAAAGGACCTTTCTTATAATATACAATTTAGGTTCTCTTACGTGAGAGTGAGAGCAGCAAATTTAGGTCGTACAACCATACATGGATGGTCATGATTAAAAGATTTTTAAAAGTACATGACCACTTAAAAAGTCACATGATTTTTTTAAAAACTTACATGACTGACATATTCTAATCTTGACCATAGATAACAAGATCTAATAGTTCAAATTTGTTGCTCTCACTTTCACCTAAAATAATATTTCTCATAAGATACATTATCTATATATATATAAAAGTTGTGGCAGAGACAACAACCGAAATGTTGCAGTTGCAATAGCGTGCCATGTTGTTGACGATTTCAAACACACAGTTGTATCATAAAAAAAGAGGAAACCAGTCCGTGCAAAATGCAACACACATCAAGTAGCCAAGATAACAAAATAAGATTATTTTAACATAGCATGTTATTATTTTCATGAAAAAACATAATAAAATACAAAGAACTATAGTAATACAAGAAAATAACAATAATAATAGGTCATTAGAACCATGATAACACGATATTATAATACCTTTTATAATTACGGTTGAAGAGAAAAATAAGAACACTAACAATCTTTTGGTGTGGATTGTGGAATTTAAAAGTTGGGAAAATACTAATTCAAGGGAGAAGAATTCAGAGGGGAGATTAATGCGTGTGAAACAAAGGTAAAAGTATAGTGAATTAATTGGTGGTTTTGAAGGATAGGAACCAATTAGTGAAATTTGGCAGTGTGGCTTGGTCGGCTCTGTAGTACTTTTGTGTGAAATGAAGCAAATCTGACCAAGTAAAATCGGGATACCGTTTCGTCCCATCCATGCGGACAATATCCTGAGGGGGTCTCACCAACTTGTCTTCTTTGGGGCACAGAAAGAACGCCAAAGACCTCCTCTCCTTGTACTTGTTAACCACAGCCCTATGGAGGCAACTTTTGTATCTCCCATTGGATAATGCCTGCACAACCAACAAATTACTTATGATCCTTCCACGATTCTCTTGTCTAACTTAACGTACTTATTCACCATACAATATCCTACTTATTCACCGCCTTAAATAATTAAATAAAACACAATTCATACATGCGTGCCAATACAACGATTTCTGCTATATGTGTACTATGAAATATAAAAACTGTATCAGAATTAGAATTCATGTCAAGTAAACTTGTGTCTGAAGGTCATCTCAAGTTATTCAACTTTTAAGGGAAGAGAAAGGGATGCTTAAGGTTTGGGTTGGGCAAAGATGGGAGAAGGCATCGGGAGAGAGGTGTAGGTCGGAATATCTCTATTCACATTTTGAAAATTAACTAACCTATCATTTATCGACAAATCCTATTTCAGAGAACTCATAACATGTTGTGAATCAGAATTTAGTTACAAACTAACCACGTTAATGGAGATCATATAATTAAACTAAGTTCATGTAAGAAAAAGAATTGGCGTTGTCAGGACACAATGTAAGACTTATGACATCATTGCTGCATCCTAAAAAAATGAGACTGACAATGAATGCAAGTGCAGATGGTTTTTTTATTTGAGTGCATATGGATTCACCTGAATAAAAACAAAACTCAGTAAATATCTTCAGTTTATTCTTTTATATATACATCAAACTTCAGAAAAAGAAAATCATATATCTTTTTTAGATGTAATTCAACATCGATAAAAATAATTTAACATAGTTAACTTCAAGGTATTTTAATAGATAAAACAATTATCTAAGATTTTTAAAAGGTTTCATATTCAATGGGTGATTATTGAATTCTCCAAAACTATCTTTTATTTAAAAAGTTCTAAACATTAATAGTATATCTTTTTAAATTATATATATTATGGTTCTAGATGTTGGGACGAAACAGTATCTGGGGAGGAGATTTAATTTGAATTTCAATATAGAGTACTATTTGATAATACGCAAATACGGTGACATGCCTGCAAAAGTTGGATTTTTAATGGACTTGAAGATCTTTTTTTTTAGAGAAGACTTTAAGATCTTTTTAAAGAGCGAATTAAATGCATGTTAACGAACATGTTTGATTTCTGTTGGGACTAAAGAAAATTTTGGAATCATCAAGCAAACAAAATTAGAAGACATCTCAAAACAATATGTAAGATCATTAGAGTTTGTCTAAATTATAATGTATTATCAATTTTTTCCACACTACACCATGTTTGTCCTAAATAATCAAAAGGGAAGTTTGAAAGAAACAAAAAATATAGCTGAAGGCATACACAGTAAATGCTTGGTGAAAACTAAATTAGAATTGAGTAAAAGAAGCTTTTAAATTAACGAATATTCAATATAAATAGGGCGTAAGTAGTTACCGTAAAGGTATCTCCAATGTTAATTACAAGGGCATCAGGACGAGGTGGAACAATGCACCACTTGTTGTCTGCAAATACATGAAGTCCTCCAACAAGATCTTGGTAAAGTATAGTTATAGATGTTGGGTCACAATGCGGTCCAGTTCCGAGTGCAAGGCTTGGTTGCACGCAAGATGGGTAATTGTTGCATCTCATGATGGAGCATCCATCTTCAAACAACTCCTTGTAATGCAACCGATCCACCCCTAAGCTTATTGCCAATAGCTCCATCAGCTTCATCCCCAATTGCTTCATAGCTCCACAGTACTTCTGGAATGTCACTCTGCCATGTGCAACTCACACAATACATTAACGAATGCTAATAATTTTTTATTAGCATCTAATTGGTTAACAAACGGATTACATTTTAAGAATTAATTAATAATTAATGTATTTAAACAAGATTAGGTGCCTTTTTCTTTTCATTTCATGAATGGGATATGAAACTAAGTCTTTGTATATAATGAATGTTTTCTTATCTTAAACAAAACATAAAAATATAATAGGAAATGAGACATTTAATTCTATTTTAAATTTGTAAAAAGATAAATGTTTTGAAACAAAGACAGATATAAAAAAAGAGAATGATTATTTAATATTTTAAAAAAACATGATAAAAGCATAGATTTTAGAAACTTTTTTGGGCTTAATTCGCATTGATGTTTAATTGCACTCAAGAGTTAAAGCTTTGACCCTACATTTTATGTGTATATTATTATATAAAAAATGTACTGATCAATGAAAACCTGCGCTATTTCAACATTAGCTTGCAAGATTTCTAGGTATATATCAGAAGATTAAAAAACATCAGACAATATTTACTTTGTTATATAAAAATCATGTATTAACTAGTCCATAGTCATACCCTGTTTGTGCAAAGTCTTCTCCTAATGAGGATTTAAAGTAGTTAGTGACAACAGGCTCTAAGGTGTTGTCACGGTAGGGGAAAGAGAGGGTTTCTTTCCATGGCAATTTGGAGGAGAAACGATCAGCATGTGCACCTGAATATCCCCACATGGAGCCAGGTTTCTTATGAACACTCAATTTCATCTGAATTGGGAGCTTAAAGAAAGTGTCAATTTGATCATACGCTTCACGAATGAGTTGTAGATCAACCCCGTGGTTGATGACTTGGAAGAAGCCATGGTTCATGCAAGCTTCCCTTATGAGCTTAGCGGCATATTGTGTGGCCTCATCGTCCCCTCTGAGAAACCCATCAAGTTCAATCATTGGTGCTTTCAGCTCGTCATGGGCATCCACCGTGCACTCTTTTGGCCAAATGAAACTCTTTGGCACGTGGGGCAGAACCTCAAGTTCACTCCACAAATGACCTGAATCCATTGATCTAAGCGGTGGTGTTGATGTGCCTACACTAATTAAGGCTATACACAATGCACGGCATTCTGGCATGTATTTATAGAGGTGATGAATGAATATAATCACTACTACCTAGCTAGGCAACAACAAACAAGAACACCTTTTGAATTGTTTTCAGTTGAACCAACCAAGAATATTTTTTCTACAACTTGAAGTAATCCGACTAATATCAAGTGTTATAATACTTCCAAGTATATGTTTTCTTTAATAAATGAAGGTTAGAAATTGATTATTAGGTTTTGTTAATAAAAAAAACGTCGAATCATGATCTTTTCTTTTCTTTTTCAAATATTTTATCATTATTATACCATCTTATTACTAATGATAAGAAATTGAAAAACATATTTAATAAGAAACAAATATATGTTCTTCTTGTAATAAATATTCACATGTATTATTAGTGAGGCTAGTTTTTCTTGAAAGATTTTTTTTAATCAATTCTTTTCAACGGAAACCATATTTTTTTATTTGATTTACCAAAACATTTACCAAAATTTAATAAAATTATGTTTTTTATATTTGAATTTAAAATTACATGTTAAGTTAGAATATATTCATGTATAATTAAGAAAAAATAAAATGGAATCATATAAAATATTTGTTGCAATAAAAATAATATAACTATTTTAATCAAGATATATAAACGACCCATTCGTTATAAAAAAAAAAAAAACAAAGGACCCATCGAATGGGCCGTCGTGTAGTCTGTGCCCAGTGCCCACGTTTCGCATTAAGACACTAACTGGGATCGTAGGGGCAACCAAAGGATTGGTGCATACCATTGTTTTTATATACATGTTTTTCTTTCTATATATATCACCCCTATAATTAGGATAAACACGACAAAGAGATTATGCTGAAATGTATTTCTCTCGTCTCATATGATTAATGAAAAAGACGACAATAAAGAGATTAAAAAAAAAACTTGTTTTTCTTTATAGTGTAATTATTAATGAACAAACTTTAAATTGACAGAATTTATATCACTAATGGTATTAGAATTATCAATTATATATTTATCAAGACGAACGATCTGATTAGTGTATAAGGTTTTTTTTTTATTTGATATAAGTCCCTAACAAACTAATAATTACTTTTGATATAAAATTGCATCATTAAAAACTTATATGTATAAATTTATTGTTTAGGCAAAATAAAATGTTGGTTTTATATTTTGGATTAATTTCACAACTATATTAATATAATATATAAAAACTATATAGATAGAAAATTCGTCACAAAAAAGGCTAAGGAAATTTAATCGATTAAGATTTGAATCGACGTTTTAAATATATTGTTTTACTCATGTGGTTCAAAAAAAACGTGATCATAGATTTTCCTTTTAGCAAGAGCTTAATTTTAAAAATGTAAATCTACAGGGACGTACGGCTATTCAAAAGTCTCAAGTGTTTTTTTCTGCATGCTTCTATTAATAAATGATATTATTAACAAGAGATTAGTATTTTATATAAAGAATCTAACTAATCACGCCTAAATTGCCCCGTATCTACTGATATTAGTCAAGCTCTGCCACCCAAATTCAAGCCACATGTAATCTTAAAGATTCAACTTTCTAGATACCAATGAAAACAGCAGCATTTTTCATCTAACTCAAACGTGACGTCAGAAAGAAACGATGTTAAAGATGCGAGTAACTAGAAAACAATGGCAAGCTTGTTGTAGGAAACATGAACGTGATCTCAAAAGGTTCGACCGGAATGGCCAATGGCTTGTAAGTATTACTATTAACTGCCAGAAACCCATATGAACAACATTGTGTGCAACCATACAACGTGCATTGGGGCCCTGTTTCTCTTGCAAGGTTTCTTACTTAATCTTGATATGGGTCTAATACTGGTCTATATGATATCGGTTTCAAACAGTACTCTCTAGTGTGCGGCATCTTTCAACAAGCGATCAACAACATCAGGTTTCCTCCATGTAATAAATCCTTGTGGTAGATATCCCTGACCGGAAGAGTCCATGGGATGCGATGGATAACTGGCGATATACTTGTAATGTCCGTTGATCGTGTCAGTTTTATCCACTTGTATGAAATTCGTCCTGATACATGTCACGTAGAACATTCTCATCATCCAAAACTATAAATATCACATATTTATTCTTCATTAAGATACGTTCAAAAACACTTAAGCTTCAATATTGATTTGTCCAGTGTTGACTTGAACATCGAAGTGTCTTTGTATGTGATATCATATTTCATTACAACATAAAATACTAGTGTGTTGGCTAAACAAAATTATGACAAGACACTTGACTCGTCACCTAATTAAAAGACATAATACCAGATTCTTATTATACCTGTTTAACAGATAACAAAAGAAAAAACCTGGTATGTATATTTAAAGTTTTATCCTCATATCCTCATACTAGATAAATCACTTCTTATTGTGCAAATGAAAATGGATGGAACGCTATGGTTCTCTACATTAAAATATTGAACAACATTATAACCAACCAATTCTGAGCTATGGGCATGAAAAGGGGGAATTTCTTCAACTTCTAGTCAAGTTTTGGAACTTTGTGTTAGAAATTTTAATTTCTAATAATTGATATGGGTTAATATATTATTTATAGAATTTATATTAGCTATTTTATTAGGGCTCAATAAAAGTGATCTAATAATGATCAGCCCGTTAAACTATCAACAATAATGATATGGGCTTGTATAAGTGGAAACAGGATTTGACCCGTTAAGGTTTAATGGAACCCTAACAGGTATATAATCAACTAGTGGTCATGGTCCCCAAGACGTCAAATCAAAACCTATTTTTCTCTGCCCCGTCAAAGGAGGAATATCAAGTCTTATTGAGGAATCCGGTGATTTGGCTGAGAAAGACCATATATAGCGCCAACAAACCATTCTGCTGCAACCTTCAGTCAACATCCATGGATCCAGGTAATTAATACCCCATTTTATTCAATAATATAACGTAATGGTTCTTAAGTTTAATTTGGAATTTCATAGAGTTCATTTTGGAATTATAACAAGTGGTATCAGAGCCATCTTTTTGTTAAATTATTGGATTTCAAGGTTGATTGATTTATCCTGTTAGGAACAATTTGGATTTTATTTAATTAATTTTTGGGTTTTTTATAATATACTCACATGATTTATATATTTTTCTATAACATGTTGCGATTATATTAATAGTTCATGTTAATATGCTTCATGTGAACACACTACATCTATCTATCAATGGATCCAACTTTTCTTAATTATACGGTTAATGTAATATAATAACATGCATTTGCTAAATTCATAGGTTTTACATTAATAAATTTTATAATATAATAATACCACTTTGTTTCCTCAGGAATCATTTCATTATTTTATAATTTGTTGTCGTGCCTTTTATCTGCACTTTTGATATGATTATAATATAATATTATTATATTATAGTTTTGATAGGTTGTTACCATGGTGAATCCAAGTTGTTACCGTGTTTTTTTATTTTAATTTAATTAAATATATTTAATTAAAATTAAATGTACTGTAATTAAATTTGTTATAAATGTCGTTATATTTTAAAATCACATTTGAATGTATCATAATATATTGAATATATTATATATATTAAATGTTGTTATGATTTTGAATTTTAATTTAATATATTAAGGTACAATTTTTGTTGGACATGTCGTTGTGAAATATATATATATGTATATATATATTAAAATGAGTTTATATATATATATATATATGTGGTAATTTTTAATCATGTTGTTATTTTAATTTAAATAAAAAAATCATGCAGATAAAAGACCCTAATTATTAGTTAATTGTGTCCCTTCACATACTTCGAGCGGAACCCTACACCTAGGGGTCTTAATAAACTTTAAGTTTAGGGAAGGTTGTGTAGCGGTGTCATTTGGAACTTTTGTCTCCGCCTGACATCATGAGAGCCTCAACTAGAGTGTGACTTCCTCATGGTGCCCAACTGATAGGCTTCCTATCGTTGTGGTCAACTTCATGGGTAACTCTAGTGACCTTTTAGTAATTTAGAACAACCACCTAATGTGAGAAAGGGAAACACTAAATTTTTTTAATTAAATTAATTGATATAATATTTATTGTCAAACTAATCCCTGTTATAAAAATTAATTTGATTAAAATTACAATGGATGTTTGTATGAGATTATTTATTCATTTTGTACTCATTCCAAAGGAAGATGCAATCTGGCCAAATAATAACATGCCTGTGATGATAAACATATGATAATTATAAAGTTAAAATCATGTGAGTGATAGTCAGTCCAAAGAAAGGCTATTATTTGACAAAATCAATTATCAATATTTGATCATTACATTAAAGGTACCACCTACAAGTAGATTTATATGTCTAAAGACTAAAAATTAATGTTGTGTTCGGTATCTTGTAATGGGTCTATTAGAAGAATTATCTACATATTTATTTATTTATTTTAATCATGTATATATATATATATATATATATATATATTTCAGTTGTTGTTGCTAGTGCTCTTAACTTGTCTACTCAAATTAATTGTATCCCTATGCTTGATGGGACAAACTTCAAGGTCTGGAAGGAAAGTTGAGATAATTCTTGGCTGCATGATCTTGATCTGAAACTTCAGGCTACAAAACACATTCTAACTGCAAAAAATCCGAAAGAGGATAAAGTTGAAAAGTGGAAACGCTCAAACCGAATGTGTCTGATGATCATGAAGCGATTTGTTCTAGAAATTTTTCGAGGCTCTATTTCTGAGACTGAGAGTGCTAAAGGTTTCCTTGATGCTATTGAAAAATATTTTACCAGTAATAAAAAGGCTGATGCAAGTAGTTTGCTTGCCAAGCTGATCTCTATAAAATACAAAGGAACATGAAACATAAAAGAGTACATTATGGAAATGTCTAATCTTGCATCAAAACTAAAAGCACTAAAGTTAGAGCTGCCTGATGACTTGCTTGTGCACTTAGTTTTGATTTCTCTTCTTGCACACTTTGGACAGTTCAAGGTGAGTTATAATACTCAAAAGGATAAATGGACCTTGAAATGAGCTTATTTCTCATTGTGTGCAAGAAGAGGAAAGGCAATAAAGAGACAAAAGAACAATAAGAAGTGCTCATTTGGCCTTAAATTCTCCCCGACCACTTTTTAAGAATGAACAACTCTCCTCATAAACCAACGCAAGACCTTTCTAGCGTGCTTTTGTCCTCACTCACACACTTCCTGAGAACTTTCCAGGAGGTCACCCATCCTAGAATTAGTCCAAGTTAAGCACGCTTAACTTTAGAGTCCTTAAGTGATAGGCCACCGAAAAGGCTAATGCATTTGTTGGTATAGGTAGTACGAATTCATTCCTTTAAGTTATCCTCGACTATATAGTCCCATACCTATACAATCTTTGGATCCCTCTCATTCTAGTATGTATTCGATTCATTCATGTGTCCCTCCCACTGGAAGCCTGCCAGGAGTCGCTCCTTGTCCGTGCCTATGCACTGACGATCACTCCCCGCCCTCAATAGTGCCCGGGATGTCACAATCCCTGCTAGAAGCCTGCCAGGAGCCGCTCCTTGTCCGTGCCCATGCACTGGCGATCACTTCCCGCCCTCAATAGCGCCGGAATGTCATAATTTTCTCTCTTTTGTTTGTTCTGAAGTTAATTTAGCATTTGTACCTCATGATACTTGATGGGTAGATTTTGGTGCTACTACTCACATTAGTGTATCCATGTAGGGTTACCTTTGAAGTCGACCACCAAGTGATAATGAAAGATTTATCTATGTGGGCGATGGCCACAAGGTTACGGTGGAGGCTATTAGAACTTTTACACCACAACAAAAAAGGAATTTAGCTGCGGGCATTTAGCGGCGGTTATATGGGAACCGTCGCCGCTGATAGAGTACCAGCGGTTATAGCGGCGGTTTACTATAACCACCGTTGATAGATAGCTAAAAATGGCGTTTGGCCCAACGTACCACATAAAACGCCGTTAGATCCACTTAGTGATATCACGTGCCTTCCATATGAGCCCCTTTCTTTTGCACTCACTTTTTAGTTTATGATTTATCAGTTCCCCTTTTTCTCCTAATCTAAAATCCCTAAATCCCTTTTTACTTTCCCCTTTCCCTTCCAAAATTCCTTCAACTCTTCTACATGCGTGCGTCATCTTGTTCCTTGCTTGACCCTCGTAGTACTGAGTTCCCTCTGCTACTTGTGTGCGTCTCCTTGTTCCCTTTGCTACTTGTGTGCATTGCCTTGTTCCCTCCCCGACCACCGTCGAGCCCTTTCCGTTTGCCACTGTCTCCTGTCTCCTTGCCTTGTTCCTTTTACTACAAGCTAAGGTACTTCACTTGCCACTGCATCTGATTGTAACATTTGATTTTTGAATGGGTAGGTTAGAGTGCTTCCTTTCTTCAGTTAATTTCAATGTCGTATAAAGTTGGTTGATGCTGTTATGATTTTTTTTGCATTATTAATTAATTCTGGAGACTAAGATATTAATTAATTCAATAACAATAATAAAGCAAAGATACATTGTGCTTACTATCCGTTAGCATAAATTCTTCCACCTTTGAATGACCTGAATCAGGGATGACGACCTGAATTGGTATGTGTGGGCACATTGAAATGAATATTCTTGTGTTTCATTCCATTGAGTTTAATGTATATATGGTTCATTTTTCAATATTTGAAACAGGTTGGTCATTCAATTTTTCCATATTCATTTATATATATTTAATAAAGGAAAATTAATAAAAAAAATTTAATATAAAAAATGTGGCCAGTATCTTTCCTTTGTGTTTATAAATCACTCAGTCGTTCATCTTTACGAGTTGCATTACCTGACTGCTTCAAATTGTAATATTTACTCTATAGAGTACCCTTGATTTACTTTACACTCTGATGAATTTGATACACCTAGCTAGCATTCCCAGTAAACTCTTTCAGCTTTTAACCAATTTAAAATGGCTACATGTAAACTTGCCCAAACACTTTCAACGCCAGGTTGTAGTTTCCTTAATTTGAAGTCAATAAATTGAGTTTTTATTGAACTTATCTTTATTGTTATAGTACAATTATTATATATATATATATATATATATATATATATAAATATAAGGTGTATACATCAGCGAGAACAAAAATTAGTAAAATACATGATGATGATTATCGAATTACTCAATAATTTATATTTCAATGTTATCATAATCTGATCTACCATCTGATATAAACAAAAATACATTAAATAAACAACACAAGTCATGCCAAGAAAGTGATTGAAATACTAGCTTATATATAAATCACCATCTCATCCAGCTGCTAGCTCTTCCGCCTATAGTAAACAGATATAGAAAATGCAAGTTTACATATCAGAAATAACCTATCTGTCAAAGGATGCCAACACTAAATAAATAAACCATGAACTCATAACAGAATCGGATTAAGGAAAACATGAATGGATGATTTTTTCTATGGAAAGAATGTCAAGAGGAAGAAAAGTTCAGAGTCAGGGCACTTAAAATTTTGTGTTGCACCAACTTAAAACCTGAATGCAACTTATCAGCCATAAAGGATGTTATTATTTCGTTATGATTTCTCTTGTTTCAATAGGAATTGAGTTCCTAAACCATAAATAACAAAGATTTCAATTATAAAACAGAAAATACATTACAATCACATACTAAGAGTCCAGCACCTTTTTCTAAGTTTCCTTATTGCTTTATATTTCTGTAAAAGTATGCCTATGAATGTTTTGGATGACTTAAAATTGGTCCAATTTAAAATTCTAAGGGTTATATAGCTTTAAAAGACAACTATATATTAATGATTGAATTAATTTCTCAACCTTTAAAAAATTATTGTTGACTTAAATGATCATCTCCTGCTGATTATAGAGGTAACTAATTTTAAAGGTTAAAGTAGAAAAACCTAAGATGGTGCAGAATTGTTAGTTTGACACTAAACTTAAGAAGATGTCCAGTTTTAATGATTTAAAGTTGCAGTTGGTGGAAATTATTTAATTGAAAGATCTAATTCATCAATTGAGCAAGGGTGTCGTGCTAAAAGTTGATGTTGGGTAGAATGATGCTAAGTTATATAAAATGGCATATATATACTGTAAAGGGAGGAATTAACAACAAAAAAAGTGACTCCAGATTTCCATTTGTTTCCCATCACCACACCTCACGTGCTAATGCATCATCATATTTCTCTTTTTACTACTTTTCTATTCCTGGTACTCTCTGAAGCACGGGTACGGAAAAAATGGTGATGTACCCACACCGGGTACGTGTCGGGTACGGGTACACGTCGGGTACGCCTCAAGTACACACCCAATACGCACCAGAAACAGGGGAAGAAAACTGTGGCTTAGGTACGGCTCCGGTGTGGCTCCGGTGCGGCTCCGGTACGTTTTTACCAAAACACACCGTTTTGGTCAGAAAATTTAGGGCTTTCGAGGAGGGAATCAAATTATTCAGAATCAGAGATTACCTTTTCTCCTGCATCTTCTCTCAGTCTCCTTCATCTTTTTTGTTCCCCTCAGTCTCGAGCTTCTCTGTGTCTCGTGCTTTCTCTGTGTCTTGCGCTTCTCTGTCTCTGTCTCGTGCTTCTCTCAACCCACTGTGGCAGTCGCGTCTCACCCCACCGTGGCAGTCGTGTCTCACCTTACTGTGGCACTCTGTTTCCTCACTCACCGTGGCACTCTGTTTTCTCCTCTTCCAAGGTTAGGTTCCCTTCCTTTTAAATTTTAAAATTTTGCTTTTGTGCTATGTTGTATAGACATGGGTGTGGTACTGATACTCGGGACAAATAGGGGTATGAGATACAATATTTTATGAGAAAAGATAACATTGATATGTACAAAATATGAGTACCCAATACGAACGCATATCTGTATCCACAATGAGTAAGCTTCTGGAAGCATCCATGCATCTGAGCTTTTGTGATGAAAATAATAATCTGGAGGACAACAAACCTGAGGGGGATTTTTTTATCAATTTATGATTGTGAAATTGATATAAATTATTTATTGTGGACAGTAAACCTGAGGGGGATTTTTTTATCAATTTATTATTGTGAAATTGTGATAGAAATTTATTGTGATAGAAATTATTTATTGTGGACAGCAACTTGAGGGGGATTTTTTATCAATTTATTATTATGAAATAGTGATAGAAATTTATTATGATAGAAATTATTTATTGTGGACAGGAATAATGCTTGTGCCTGTGGATTTGTTTAAATTTAATTTATTGGGATAGAAATTAGAATTAGAAATTGAATACAATGATTTTTTTTTACAGATGTCTTCCTCACAATCTTCCTCACACACAGTTACTAGTTCTACAAGCAATCTTATGTGTAGTAGATACACAACTGGAAATATGGAGGGTAGTAATCCCCTTTGGGCATATGTGACTATTTTACAAAATAAGAAAGATGGGGGAGGGAATGTTAATTGGCGTTGTAATTATTGCAATATATCCTATAAGGGTTCTTATTCTAGAGTCAAGGCTCATTTGTTGAAGGAAAAAGGGAAAGGGATTGCAAGTTGTGCACAAGTATCAAATGATTATTTAGAAGAAATGAAACTAATTGAAAGTAAGGCTGTTGACAAAGCAAAACCAGTGCAAGTTCCTTTACCTACTAGTTTGAATTCATCTCTTGATAGGGTTAAAAGAAGAAAAGCTGTTGAAACCCCAATAGGAAAGGCTTTTAATAATGAGGCTAGGGATCATCTTTCATGTGAAATAGCTAGGCTATTCTATTCTGCTGGCTTGCCATTCAATGTTGCTAGGAATCCATACTTTATAAGTGCATTAATTTATATATGCTGCAAATAACCCTATCTCAGGTTTCCTTCCACCTAGCTATAATTCTATAAGAACTTCTTACTTGTAAAGAGAAAAAGCCAACATAATGAAGTTGCTTCAACCTATGAAGGATACATGGCCAGAAAAGGTGTTAGTATAGTGACTGATGGTTGGACTGATGTATAAAGGAGACCATTAATAAACTTCATGGCAGCCTCTTCCTCAGGACCTATGTTCTTGAAAGCTATTGATGGCTCGGGTGAGTACAAGGACAAGCATTATATAGCGAATCTAATTTTGGCTATCATTGAAGAGGTGGGACCTCAAAATGTAGTCCAAATTATTACTGATAATGCACCTGTTTGTAAAGCAGCTAGTTCTATTATAGAATCTATCCATCCTCATATTTTTTGGACTCCATGTGTAGTGCATACATTGAATCTAGCTCTAAAAAATATTTGTGATCCAAAAAATACACCAAACAATGAGGTTGTCTTTGGACAGTGCCAATGGATTTGTAACATTGCTAAAGATGCTTGTTTCATAAAGAATTTTATCTTGAACCATTCAATGAGACTAGCCATGTTTAATAAATTTGTGCATTTGAAGTTGCTTGCTATTGCTGAGACTAGATTTGCATCGACCATTATCATGCTTAAAAGATTCAGAACCATTAAACATGGTCTCCAATCTATGGTTATTAGTGATGAGTGGTCTACTTATAAAGAAGATGATGTCGGGAAGGCAACTTCTGTGAAAGAAGTCATTCTCAATGATTATTGGTGGGATCAAGTTGATTATCTTCTTGCTTTCACGAAGCCTATTTATGACATGCTTCGTGCTTGTGATACTGATGAGCCGACCCTTCATTTAGTATATGAGAAATAGGATTACATGATTGAGCAAGTGAAATTAGCAATCTATCAACATGAGGGCAAGGAGTTGGATCAATATTCTTCATTTTATGAAGTGGTTTACAATATCCTTATAGATAGATGGTCAAAGAGTTACACTCCACTCCATTGCTTGGCTCATTCACTTAATCCTAGGTAAATTGCTATTGTTTCAATTTATTTTGTTTTCTTTCATGGTGTCATTCACTTGAACTAATTGCTTATACTTTGTCAAATAGGTATTATTGTAGGCAATGGCTTGATGAAGCTACAAATTGAGTTGCTCCACATAGGGACAATGAAATTTGTATAGGGAGAAATAAGTGCTTGGGAAACTACTTTTCAGATTCAAAGGAAAGATTAGAAGCAGTATAAGAGTATGCCAAATTTTCATGTGGAGGGGAGGAGCTTGGTCAATTTAATGCCTTACAAGATAGATGGAATCTTAATCCTATTGATTGGTGGGCGGTGTATGGTGCTTCAATCCCTAAACTTCAAGCCCTTGCCTTCAAACTCCTTTCACAACCATCATCATCTTCTTGTTGTGAAAGAAATTGGAGTACATATTCTTTCATCCATTCCATGAGAAGGAATAGGCTTAATCCAAAGAGAGCGAAGGATATGGTTTTCATCCATTCAAATCTTCGTCTTCTCTCAAGAAAGAGCAAGAGCTATAATGAGGGTGAGAGCAAGATGTGGGAATTGGTGGAGATGAATGGGATCCATTTGAAGGAGCTGGTATTTTAGAAGTTGTATCTCTTTCTCTTGATGAGCTAGAGATTAAGGCTGTTTTATTTACTAATGATGGAAATGGAAATGATGACATTGACACTGTTAGAGTGTGACATCTTTAGTTATGTTTAGAATTTATGATGTTTGTTTTTATTTCATGATGCTAGTTGTTATTTTGATGAACAATTCGTGTATTATGACTTCTTGTTGACATTATGAGTTATGACTATGTTTTGTTATTTAATTTGGTGTTATTTGCATATATTTAATTTTTTATTATTAAATTAATATTTTATTATATTAACGTACCCGTACCCTGTATTTTTAAAATTTTCTGTACCCCCGTACGCGTACCCGTACTGGGTACCGATACCGTACCCGTACCCATGCAACATAGCTGGTACTGTATTTGGTTACATGAAATGTATTTTGGCTTGCTAATTCTAGAGATGCTAGGGTACAAGACTACTTTTTAAAACGATAAATTTAGATGAGTTGAGTTTGGAATTTCATCGACATCGGAATCTAAAACCGAAATATATATGATATATAAAACAATATCAAAATCTCATTTTTATGCACACTTTTTACAAATTAAATTCATTAAATTATCTTCTACTCAATTTATCAACCCAAACATCAAATTTGGTCTAAAATAAAGGAACTCATTTTTTTCTTTAGATCCAAATAATTTATATTGTAAAATCCTTCAAATTTTCACTAAATTTCTTAGTTTAAACTTCTAAATTATTTTATATCCTAATTTGCTCGTGAAACCTCAATGTTTGAAAAAATTAATTTAAAGATTTTCGATAGAAAAGTTCCACAACAGAAAACTTGCTGAAAAATAAAATAAAAAAATTAATTGGCTATCTGTATAATCTTCCTTCTTCTCAATTTGTACTATTTATTGTTGTGATGTTAGAGCTGAAGGATGACATATAAGCATCCTGACTAGTTTATCTATAATTGGATTTCTTAATCTTCTTGGTCCCTATATTTGTAACGTATATTTTGTAGTCGTGAATTATAAAGTTTAATGATATTCAATCAAAGTGAAATTTTGTTTTTTTTGGAGAGAAATGGCAGCTACTTGGTGTGGTCAGTTGGGATTGAATTGTGGAATGGAATGAAAAGGTTAGGAATGCAGGATTTGGGTGTGTGGTTAATTGTTTCACACATTGTTGAATTTTCTTTATTCTTGTATGCAAGTGGTTTTTAAGTGTTGTTGTTTTGAATTTTTTGATTATAAGAAAGCAGTGGGTCTAGCAGTTCGAATTTTAAAAGTAAAATTGGAAGAAGGGTCCCCTTCTAGGATTTTTCTTGCAAACCCTATTGTTGAGTCTATAATAGTTGTGATTGTGATAGGGCATATAAGCCTTACTTCCCAAGCAATTAGTGTTTTGGGGGGATTTATAACTTAGGGGAGGAATGTTGCTAGTGTTGTTAAGATCTACCTCTCTCTTGCTTGATGCATCTATGGCATTTCAACAATTTTTCGTCATCAGAAACTTAATGGGACAAGTTTGTGTAGGTTGTGGAGACAACATTGGCTTTGCAAGAAGTAAGGTGCTTTTCTGTTGTTCTAGAATGTGTGCTTGCACCGGTCACTGCTGCAACAACAGCAGCCCTTCAAATTCCCATCATTGGAATCTGTGTTGAATTTTTTTTTTTTTTGCAGTGGATAGGTTAGTTGGCCTAATTGGTCCACCTGGCTAATATTCTATTCCCAAGATGTAGTTTTAGTTAGAAATGAGTGTGGCTTAGCTAAAATCGCATGATCGTTGCTTTATTTGAAGACAATTGGTTCTTCAAGTTTATGTAGGGCTTTCCATTTCATGATCAATGTTTCTTTTAATGGTTTGTAGATAATATTGTCTCGTTGTCTCGTTCATATTATAGATAATATTGAGTTTGAGAATATGTTAAGATTGATCTTTGGTCTCTTGTCTGCATAGGGATGGAATTGTAATATGATTATCCCTAAGTCATCTTCATCTTGAGATGATTTAACAAAACATTGTTTGAGTTACAATTTTACATTACACTTGTTCCACTATGGAAGAGATGAAAGAAATGTTTTCTAATTTAGTTTCATTATTCATCTACGTACTGGTTTACCCTGATTTTCTTGGCATGCTACAACACCCTCACCACGCAAAGATATTTATATTTATAGGAAATGTAATGCTAGTTTTTTCTTTCGATCATTATGGGATTGGCTGCTAATTTTGAGATGATCTCTTTTCTTCAAGGGACTCCAAAATTTTATAAGCAGTATGCACATGTTGAAGATGTCATCAACAAAAGCCTTAGTTGAGGGTAAGGAAGATGTGTCTAATGGATCATTTCCTAATGCTCACCACAGCCCGTACAAAATTAGTGAAACTGATGAATATGGTTTTAAAAATCAATTGCGAAGGTTAGCATCTGTGGTATCTAACCAAATCAGTTGGTGAAGACAACTAAACAAAGTGATCATTAGTATAGCTACAGAACCACCCTTTTTTTATCGGTTGATGTCCTTCTTTTATCATATTAGTATATAATTGAATAGAAGTTGAGTATGGATAGATATATAGCCATTTTCTTAGGGATGATTGCTTCAATTGCTTTTCTTGTTTTCCTCTTATCATTTTGACCATAAGTCCAATGCAAAAATTCTCTTGATGTTATAGAGATAGTAATTTTTATTGCCCAACATTATATATTGAACCACCAAAAATCTATTTCAATTTGTAAGTATTGCAATGTTTAAATTGCTATGAAATAATGACTACAGAATGGCACAAGGTTAGCATATGATAAAGAAGACATTCCATACAAATAAAAAACAAGAAGAAATGTCTTAAATAAATATACGTACTTTAATAAAAAGAAATAATAAAAATTACATTGAATTTAACATAAAAATTATAGTGATATTGTAATAATGTCAGTTTCAAATAAAGAATTACCTTTTAATTTAATAATAATATGAAAGACTATATAATGTTAAATAATAATAATAATAATAATAATAATAATAATAATTTTTATTGAAATTTATATTTGAATTGATTTAAAATTTGTAAGGAACTATATAATATTACATTCATCCCTTAATATAAAATTATTTTTTTAAAAAAGTATCCTTTTATATAAGATCATTATTTAAATTTCTATATCATTAATTATTTTTTTATAATAATTGTATAAATTTTCTTAATCTATCAATTAGATCATTTATTTTTCCTATTATAATTGGGTGATAAGTAGGAATAGAAATAGGTTGGGCAAACTAGGCTTTATAAGGCCTCGGCCGAGCTAGTTACTTAAGTTTGACGCCAGACATGGTTTTAGGTTTGGCCTATGTAAACATCTAGTTTAGCCCGATAGCCTATATAAAAGCCCGATTTAAGTTTATATTAATAAATATACAAATAAACATATATTAAATAAATTAATGAGTCTATTTTAAATAAATTAATGTGTTAAAAACCCAACAACTTAAGTGTAATATGCATTTAATTATAAACTTTCACATAAAGGTATTTTAACAAAATTTAATTTTATAAACTATGATTCATAAAATTATAATATATTACAAATTATATTTCTTTATAAACTTATATACAATACTTTAAAAAGGCTGGCTTGACATGTTAGGAAGTTTTTTTTTAAAAAAAAGTCTAAGCCTAATATTTAATTAAATTGGTTTTTTTTAATAATCTTGACCTGATCTTTATATTAAATAAGTTAAGCCAAATTGGGCCTAATATATGTTGGGACATAGGCCTTTGATGGGTGATCTGACTTATTCACATCCCTAGTAATAAGTAGAAAAAGATTATATAGAGAGAATAATAAGGAAAGTAGAATGACGAGTCCTAATAACCCTAAGACTAATTTTGGAAAATTAGAAAATTCCAAAAAAATTTAATGATTTTAATAAAATTAACAAACATTCTTAATATGCATGAATTAGAGGATGAGGGATTCACGAGAGACATATTGAATTATAGTGTCTAAACTTTTATACATGTCAGCTTTCTCCGTAGTTTACAGAAAGGTATTGGCAATGCCATGTAAGATTTAACCATTACTCAACCCTATACACTCTACTTATTTATTAATATATTCAATAAATTTCCTCTATAAATATATTTTAAAATATTAAATAATGTATATTATTAATATATAATAATATATTTCATAATATATTTAATAAATATTTAATTTTTAAATACTTATTAAATATAATTAATATATTATTAAATATATTAATAATAATCTGATCTCGGTATCAGCCCTTAGATAGAAAGGTCATTTGACTTAAAAACTGTTGTGCAAACTGAAAGAATTAAAGTTTAACACTGGCTCTCAACACCGCGTATGAGACCTATGACATGATTCTGATATGAGTTATTTTCTCAACACCAGATAGTCAGAGTTGACTTATACAACTGCTTGTTAAGGAAACAACTTGCAAAGTGATTGATGGAAGGGTACAATTGGTAGGTAGGGTCACTATTGCGTGTCCGCCTTTTTATAAATGATTAGAATCACGTTGACACCATGTACGGTAAGCCCTCCTACTAGAAATGAATCTTTCGTTGCCTTAGATATAAATACTCATGTAAAGATAGTAAAAGGTAGAACATTCTCACTTGAAACCCTAAACCCTAAACCCCACAATGTGTAAGACTGGTGTTTTTGGTACGAGGAATCACCCCAAGACCTTTATTTCTCCATTATAATATAGGTTATAATACCAGACCTCCACTGGACCAGCGTAAAATTTGAGAGAACAAAGTACTTTAAGGACTAGTCTCTAAGCCAGCCTTCACACCCCGTCCACGACTAGTTCATTGGTAGGCCCAGTAAGACTTTAATTTGTCCTGATTCAGTTCTTTTCCCCTGTACATCATGAACGGGCTCAGGTGTGACCCAGGAACAAGAGCCTAGTTGCGCCCTGGCATCGTCTCGCTAGGACAGGTGATTTCAATCTTTGTAGGGGAGGCTTTTGATTCACCCCGGGAAGAAGAGACGTTGATTGGTGTCGCTGGTTAGCTGGACTCCTCTTCCATTGACTTTTTGCCCTTGAATTTTTCAGGAGGGCGAGGCAGATTTTCCCTCCCTTCCGACTCTTGCCTCTTCTTATGAGCTTTTTCCCTCTCGGGATCATGCTTGTTTTTCTACCTCTTTTTTTGAGCCTTTGTTTCTGATTCTGGCTCTGAGGTCTCCTTCATAGGGATTGGCCTGGTACCCTTAGGAAATTTAGTGGTAGCTTGGTTGGCCTTGGTGATGTTTCTTTTAGGTTGAACTTGTTTTTCCTTACTGGCTGCCGCCAATTGAGCCTGTAGTGTTTTTGGACTCTCCATGAGTGCTAAGCTCTCAATTTCTTATGTAACAAAAAAGACAAAAAGAAATAAAAAGAATAAGAAAGGTTAGAAGACAGAAATCCTAGCTTAATCAAAGCAAGATGGATCTTGGGGTCTTTACCTAGATAGGCTTCTCATTGAGGACGGGAGCCAAGAAGACGCTTGTAGGAGAACTTCTTATGAGTAGAGCAGTACACATGCATGGCCTCAACCACTTCAGTGGTGGTGGGGGATAGATCATTTTCATCGGTGACGTAAGCCACTTCACAGGGCCCAAATATTCTTGACTCCGGTCACTCCTGGCCTAAGCACAGCCCGTACTTCAACACACCAGACCCCTCTATATTCCTACGAGTATTATTTTACAGCACCCACTCCTGGGGTAGACCAAAGTATTCTTTCATGAGCCACTCTTGACTTGAACCCCGAGTACTTTTTCAAAAGTCTCTCTAGGCCAACAGTGTTTCTCACTTTAATAGAGTCTGGCAACACACCAGACTTGTACTACCAGAGGATTGGAAGAATTGACTCAAATGAAATAAGCCCTTTGACTTAACAGAGCTAAGTGATAAACCATGAAAATGGGTTTGTAAAGAATGAGGGGGCTTATTTTCCCATAAGGCTCAGTACTTTTAGAAAGGGAAAAATGATTGGAAAATGCACTGAGCTAGAAAGCATAACTTGTGATAATATGCATTTAAGTGCACAAAGGCATATCCCAATTTACTATGGCATCTAAGTAGAAAAGTGAGTGCATATAACGAGCTTTCTTTATCTTCATGGAAGATCTTTCAGGTAAAGTTACTCGTTGTTGAGTAAACTGACATTTCTTTATTTCATATGAGCTTGAGTGCATGAACGTCTGATGGTCGTTCATGACTTTTCTTCTTCTTCCATTACACTTTTATGGTGTATTCTAGCTCATCGTCTTCTTTTCACAAGCTCTCTCTCTTTTTCATTTTGCTCTCTAGTATTTCTTTTTAACCTCAATTCTCGGTAATAGATTTTTCTCTCCTTATATTTTTCTTCTATATTTTTCAAGAGGCTGCTCTAGAGAAGAGATTGATTCTGTTTATATAGAATCAATCTATCGAGTTTAGGGAGAGGCTGCTAATTATATAACCGTTGAGAGAGTTGTTGTGCAAGGGACAAAAACCTTTCTTGTTGGGGTTACATAAAGGATAAGAGCTTTTATCGTCAGAGAGAGAGTGTGAGACATTCTGCACAAGCAATGTAGATATAAGAGCTTTTAGGATGTGTGTAGTCATAGGTGGAGTAGATGTAGCATAAGTTTCAACAAGAAGGAAAGCTTATATTCAAGGAGTCTCTGAATGCGTAAGATAAAGATGAAACTTAGTTGCTTTTCAAACTAGATTAAAAACCACCCTGTTTAGTCAATCTTCCTTTTTACGAATCTTTTCAATAAGCTTTTGATGGAGATGACTTGTGACTATTGATGCTTCATGTACCAAACTATTTCTGAGATGATTCAAGATGAGGAAACAGAGTCTGATGTTTTTATATATTCTAAAGCTTGAGTAATACTTTCAAGTCTGAGTCTGGTAAGTTATTCTGATGCAAGAGAATTTTTTTTAAAGCGAGTTACCAAACTTTTGATTCTTCCTTTTGTCTTGGATTGAAGAGTTCATGTTATGATTAAGTCTTTCCAGACTTTTGATGTGTGAGCTTTCTATGCGTAGGCTCCCTTTTTCTTTTGTAGCTTAGGCTTTTTCTTGAAACACTAAAATACCCACATCAAGTGATAACAAACGTCTTCATTTAAGTTAGAATTCCTAATGTTAGTTATCAATAAATCTCGTGAGTTCTGGTTTAAATGATTCAACATTTTCTAGACTTTTCTTCAACAATCTCCCTCTATTTGTTGATAACAAACATCAATTCTTTTTAACTTAAATGAAGATCTGCGATTTAATGTAATGACTCCCCTTAAGCTGGATAGACGTAATAACTTAGAAAGCATTTTAGAATAACAACACAAGGATGCCAAAATAAAATTAGTTGAACTTCATTAATACTTAAAAAACATTTTTAATAACTAGCTAAAAAGTAAACCAACTAAAAACTTTTAAACTTCTATTTTCCTGATTTTCTCCCACTTTTGATATCAACAAATGTGTGGTAAGTGGGTGGGAGAATGAAAGGTCAGGAAGGGTCATAGTTGATCTGAGGAGGGAGGAGTGCAGGATGCCTTTGTTTGCATGGAGGGTGCGGATAGAAGTACTTTGTAGGTTGTCTAAAAGACTCCATGGGTAGGCTTTCAGAAGAGAAGACTTCAGGGTCAGAGGTGGAAGGCAGAGCAGATGAGATGTTTCTACCAGGCTTTTCACTCCTAGAGTCTGAAGAGTCAAATACCACTGGATTTGTAGCTGAAGACCCTTCAGGATTAGTCTTCTTAGCAAAAACCCCTTTTAGCAATCCTCTGGTGATCCTGCCAGACATTCTCAGAGGTCTGGTTGGATTAACTGAATCCTTATCGGACCTTGACTTAGAAGATTGAGCTTCGTTTGATGCACCGAGTGTTAATTCCTTAGGTGAGATTCCTAAGAATACTTTAACTTTCTTCCTTGGAGGTTCTGGTTCAGGTTGATCAGATTTTGAAGATGATTTTTTAATAGTGGACTCGCTGCTTGACAACTTCGTCTCTTCATTTTCTTCTGACTCAACTACTAATTTTGATGAAGATTCAGAAGGTCTAGTTGCTTCAGAGAAGGTTGGAACCTTAGTGATTAGACTTCCACAGGTTTTCAAATCTTTGGCATTTTGAACAGAGATGCTAAAGAGTTTGAATTCCTTGGTTAGAATACCAGGATATGGAATTTACTTCTGCTTCTTTGAAACTAAAGTGATCAGATAGGTTCATGATCACATCTGGAAGGACTTTCTTTTTCTCTCTTCATCATCATCACCATAACAAAACTTTACTATGTCTCTTGTGCTTTTTCTAGGTGAGAAAATTTGTCGCATCAAAGTATGGAGAAACTTTGCTTTTGGAAGTAAGTCTTTTACCAGAAGAATGGGAGGTGATTCTGTTCCATATAGATATATATTTGCTTCCTCTTCAGAAATGATAGTGTCGATGTAGTCTTCAGAGAAGGTTAATCCTTTATTGGGGCATCCACATGCCAGAGCAACATTATCCATAGAAATTCTGATTCTTCTATTTTGTAGATGACCAAGTACCAGAAAGTTGATTATAAGAGATAGTGAATAGATATATTCAGTTGAGTAGAAAGTGAGTCATCCAATTCCAACAAGTTCTGAAGTAACATCTTTCCCTTCTTATTTGTATTGATTTGGAGAGAAATGTATAGACTCAACAATGTCGTTTGCAGAGAAGGCAGCCATGACAGGATTTATGGAAGGCTTAGATTTTTGTGAGAGAAAGGACTCAAAAGGGTTTTTTAGATAAGAGAGAAGATGATCATCAAGAATAGGATTTATAGAATATAGAAGCCTAATTAGTCTTTCAAGAGATAATTTTGCAAAGGTTTATCCTTATTAAATATGGTGAGAAAATGGTTTGATTTTTAAATGATTGCTATATTTCAAAAAAAAATAAGTACCGTTGCAAATGAGTGAGTTTAGCTACCTAGAATTATGCAAAATAAGTGCATCAATCATATCAGTTATGTAAATGCGATTTCACAAGACAAAATTTGATTGTTAATAAATACAGGAAATCACAGTTGATGTTTGAATTATGCAAAGATTTTTTAAAAAATTAAGAAAAAAACATATATATGAGTGTAAGATTTTCATATAGCTTTCCTGTTTATCTTTCTTCTGAACTTTAGTTCTTTCAGATCAGACTTCTGTCGATGATGATATGATGGCTAGTCCTTCTTTCTGAGTGGCTTGTCTCTACTTCTTTTTCTTTCCTTTGACAATTTGTTGGATATCTTCTGAGGCTTGATCTTCATTCACCGGACTTTGGATTTTTGTAATTGTCCAATATGGAGGAATCTGTTGATGCATTTGATTTCTTTTATTCCTCGTTCTTGGATCCTCTTTCTTCATAAGCTTGTCTTTTTCTTGATCTCTTGATCATCTTTAGACTTTTGAATTCTTTAATCTTTGAGCAGCTTCTTCTTCTTCTTCTTGATTCTTCCTTTTAGTCTTCATCAGACTCGATTTCTTCATGGATCCTCTTCCTCTACACTTATTAAAGTGTTCAACCCCAAGAGGCCATGCTCTAATACCAATAGATGGTTCAAAGAACAGACTTAGAAGAGGGGGTTAAATAAGTCTGTTCACTTTTTTAAACTAAAAAGTGATATTTAAATGTTATTACGTTATGCACAGCGGACCAGACTTTTGAGAGAAGGAGAGCGTGATACTTTGGTTGAACGAGTGTATTTTTGTTAGTCTTTTACTATTGAGTATAACAATAATAACGCACCAGACTGTTGATAGTATAGAGTGAGAGAGAAAGAAACAATGCATAAGCGATTTATACTGGTTCACCTCCAACTCGGAGACTACATCCAGTACGTCAAATCTGAAGGATTTCCACTATGTAAAAACTTTTACATAACAGCCCAGACCAAGCTTACGACTACCATTGACTCCAGCCACTCTTGGCCCAAGTATTCTTGACTCTGACCACTACTGGCCCCAAGTATTCTTGACTTTGGCCACTCCTGGCCTAAGCACAGCCCGTACTTCAACATACCAGACCCCTCTGGATTTCTATGAGTATTATTTTATAGCACTCACTCCTAGGGCAGACCAAAGTATTCTTTCATGAGTCACTCTTAGCTCGAACCTTGAGTATTCTTTCAAAAGCCTCTTCAGGACAACATTATTTCCTACTCTAATAAAGTCTGGCAACACCAGACCTGTACTACCAGAGGATTGGAAGAATTGACTCAAATGAAATAAGCCCCTTGACTTAATAGAGCTAAGTGATAAACCATGAAAATGGGTTTGTAAAGAAGGAGAGGACTTATTTTCCCATAGGGCTCAGTACATTCAGAAAGGGGAAGATGATTTGACAATACACTGAGCTAGAAAGCATGACTTGTGATAATATGCATTTAAGTGCACAATGATATTATCCCAAGTTACTATGGCATCTAAGTAGAAAAGTGAGTGCACATAGCGAGCTTTCTTTGTCTTTTTGACAGATCTTCAAGGTAAAGTTACTCATTGTTAAGTAAACTGTCATTTCTTCATTTGATATGAGCTTGAGTGCATGAATGTCTGATGGTTGTTCATGACTTTTCTTTTTCTTCCATTACACTTTAATGTTGTATTCTAGCTCATCTTCTTCTTTTCACAAGCTCTCTCCTTTTTTCATTTTGCTCTCTAGTATTTCTTTTTAACCTCAATTCTCGGTAATAGATTTTTCTCTCCTTATACTTTTCTTCTATATTTTTCAAGAGGCTGCTCTCGAGAAGAGATTGATTCTGTTTATATAGAATCAATCTATTGAGTTTAGGGAGAGACTATCAATTATATAACCGTTAAGAGGGTTGTTATGCAAGGGACAAAAGTCTTTCTTGTTGGGGTTGCACAAAGGATAAGAGCTTTTATTGTCAAAGAGAGAATGTGAGATATTCTGCACAAGCAATGTAGATATAAGAGCTTTCAGGATGTGTGCAGTGTTAGGTGGAGTAGATGTAGCATAAGTTTCAACAAGAAGGAAAGCTTAGATTCAGGGAGTCTCTGAGTACGTAAGATAGAGGTGAAACTTAGTTGCTTTTCAGACTAGATTAAAAACCACCTTGTTTAATCAATCTTCCTTTTTGTAAATCTTTTCACTAAGCTTTTGATGGAGATGACTTGTGACTGTTAATGCTTCATGTACCAGACCATTTCTTAAATGATTTAAGATGAGGAGACAGAGTCTAATGTTTTCATATATTTTGAAGCTTGAGTGATACTTTCAAGTCTGAGTCTGGTAAGTTATTCTGATGCAAGAGAATTTCTTTTGAAGTGAGTTACCGGACTTTTGATTCTTTCTTTTGTCTTGGATTGAAGAGTTCATGTTACGATTGAGTCTTTCTAGACTTTTGTTGCGTGAGCTTTTTATGCGTAGGCTCCCTATTTCTTTTGTAGCTTAGGGATTTTCCTAAAACACTAAAATACCCACATCAAGTGATAACAAATATCTTCATTCAAGTTAGAATTCCTATTGTTAGTTATCAACAAATCTCGTGAGTTCTGGTTTAAATGATTCAACATTTTCCAGACTTTTCTTCAACACACTCATATATGATAAGTGCATGAATCTCAATGCATTCCTTAAATAGAATTTAGGAACATTGAGAATGGCTCTTTGATAAGAATGTTTCTATCAGGCTTTTGATTATCTGCCAAACATCTGGAATGCTGATACTCCCCCTTTGTTTCATAGCCTAATACTTGTATCCTGAAAATACTTAGGCACACAAAGTAGTCAAAGATAGTACAGACTTCACTTTCTAACGAAAATTTCTTGATGAGCGATATTAACAAATCCAAGGGTATAGAGTGGCACAGAATGCAAAGGAAAAGAAAGAAACACTCAAATAAGCTCTATGTATTTGATATTGATTGAATGCATTTGAGAGCTTACAAGGCACCTATTTATAGTGCTCTAGGATTACATAAATACTTAAAATAATAACAATGATAAGATGAATTATTACAAATAAGAGGAATGGGCAAAGTGTAGTGGAATGGGCAAAGTGGGGTGGTTGAGGTTAGTGGGATGTGAATAGGAGTGGGTGTGAGTTGGTTATGGCTTTTTGTTCCATATCATTCTCCCTGGGTTGGAGAAGACTCGTCCTCGAGGCTTAAATTATTTTCTTCATCAAAGAAGGGTGATAGATCTGCAACATTGAATGTGGCTGATACTCCATATGATCCTGACAATTCGATCTTATAGGTGTTGTCATTGATCTTTTGAATGACTTTGAACGGGCCATCAGCTCTTGGGGATAACTTGGAATTAGGTTGTTTTGGAAACCTTTCCTTTCGAAGGTGAATCCATACCAAATCTCCTTTCTTGAAACTTTGCTCCTTTCGATGCTTGTCTTTTCGGGCTTTATACTTCAAATTTTGACTTTCAATCCTTGCTCGAACTTGCTCATAAAGTTTCTTAATTTCCTTGGCTCTCTGGTCAGTGTCAGCACTAAATTGATTTTTTGTAGAATCTGGAACCATGTCCAAGGGGCTAAGAGGTCGCGCACCATATACAACTTCAAATGGACACCTTCCAGTAGCCTGATTAAATGAGTTGTTGTAAGCAAACTCGGCTTGGCTAATGATGAGGTCCCATTGGTGAATATTATCGCCAACAAAGCTTCGTAACAAGTTGCCCAATATTCTGTTGATCGCTTCTATTTGTCCATCCGTTTGGGGATGACTGGCACTACTGAACTGCAACTTGGTGCCCATCTTTTTCTATAAGGTTCTCTAAAAATGGTTTAAAAATTTGACATCCTGATCAGAGGTGATGGTTCTTGGAATCCCATGCAGCCGGATAATCTCTCGGAAGTACAAGTCAGCGATGTGGACAGCATCATTAGTCTTTTGACAAGGGACAAAATGAGCCATTTTTTAGAATCGATCCACAACTACCATAATGGAATCCTTTTGCCTTTGAGTTTTTGGTAGTCCAAGAATAAAGTCCATGCTGACGTCTTCCCATGGAGCAATTGGTACTGGTAAGGGCATGTATAGTCTGGTGTTTTAACTAGTGGATTTGGCAAGGTGACAAGTCCTGCAACGCTGAATATGTCGGTTGACATCTTTTTCAAGCTTAGGCCAGTAAAAGTTCTCTTTGATGAGTGAAACAGTCTTGTCTCGACCAAAATGGCCTGCTAATCCTCCATTATGAGCTTCCCAGATGATGGATTCTCTTAAGGAACAGCGTGGGACACATAAGACATTGTCCTTAAATAAGAACCCTTGATGTCAATGGTAACGCTGAAAATGTTGACCTTCAGTTGATTTCTAGAAAACACTAAAATCTGGGTCATCTTGGTACAATTCAGCAAGTGTCTCAAAACCAATAACCTTCACTTGCACTGTGGAAAGCAAGACTTGGCGTCGACTGAGTGCATCGACGACAGAGTTATGGTGTCCTGCCTTGTGTTTGATCAGAATTGAATAAGCTTGTAGGAATTCGATCCATGCTGCATGCCGACGGCTGACCTTTTGTTGAGAATTGAGATATTTGAGGGCTTCATGGTCAGAATAGAGAATGAATTCTTTTGGAAGCAGGTAGTGACTCCAATGTTGTAGTGCACGTACAATGGCATAGAATTCCTTATCGTACGTGGAGTATTTAAGCTTTACATCATTTAACTTCTCACTGAAAAATGCAATTGGTCGTCCTTCCTGGCTGAGCACTGCACCAATACCAATGTTAGAAGCATCACAATTGACTTCAAATACCTGGTTAAAGTTTGGAAGTGCTAATACGGGTGTCTGAGTCAGGTGTTTTTTTAGCTGATCAAAGCTTTTCTGTGCTAGTTTTGTCCATTAAAATTTATCACCTTTAATACAGTCAGTGAGGGCTGCTGCTATGGTGCTGAAATTCTTGATGAAACGGCGATAAAAAGAAGCTAAGTCGTGGAAACTTCGGACATCATGGATAGACTGAGGAGTAGGCCAGGATTGAATTGCCTCGACTTTGCTTGGATCTACCTTGATACCCTCAGCAGTAACAATGTACCCAAGAAAAATCACTTCTTCGGTTAGGAAAGAACATTTCTCCAGGTTGACGTAGAGCTTTTGCTCTTGAAGAACTTCTAAAACCTTCTGTATATACCCTAGATGTACTTCTTTACTTTTGTTGTAGATTAGGATATCATCGAAGTATACTACTACAAATTTATCAATGAATGAGCGAAGTACCTGGTTCATGAGGCGCATAAAGGTGCTTGGGGCATTAGAAAGCCCAAAAGGCATGACCGTCCACTCGTAAAGTCCATCTCGAGTCTTAAAGGCAGTCTTCCATTCATCTCCTGGATGGATCCTAATCTGATTGTATCCACTGCGTAGATCAATCTTGGAGAAGATAGTAGCACCATGCAACTGATCCAACATGTCATCAAGTCGAGGTATCGGAAATCGATACTTGATAGTGATTTTGTTGACTGCTCGACTATCCATGCACATTCTCCATGTTCTATCCTTTTTAGGGACTAATATCACCAGAACAGCGCAAGAACTGACACTTTCCTGAATTAACCCCCTTTTCAATAAGCTTTCAACCTGTTTTCGTACTTCTGCATGTTCTTGGGGGTTCATGCAGTAGGCAGGTTTATTTGGAATAACTGCTCCTGGAACAAAGTCTATGGCATGTTGAATGCCGCGCATGGGTGGTAGTCCCGAAGGAATTTCCTTTAGAGAAACATCTGGGAATTCTGAAAGAAGTCGAACGATTTCTAGTGGTAGATTTGTTCCACAATTTTGTTCAACCAATAGTAAGAATCCCATATGACTTGCCTCACCTTTAGTTATTTTAGTAACTAAAGATACCATTGGAGTTGTTTTCTTTTCACCACAACTTGATTCACTTGGTAACAGTGGAGTTAGTTTGACTTTGACTCCATCTTTAGTAAAGGAATAGGTATTGGCATAACCATCATATTGTGCTCGTCTGTCATACTGCCATGGTCTTCCTAAGAGGAGGTGGCATGCATCCATCGAAATGACATCACACTAGACATCATCTTTGTATTTTTACCCGATCAAGAATGATACAAGGCATTGTTTAGAAACCTTGACTTCATTTCCCTTGTTAAGCCATTGTAACTTATAGGGATGTGGATAAGTCTGTGTTGGCAATTTGAGCTTGTCCACCATATAATTAGAGACAACGTTTTCACAGCTTCCACTGTCTATGATGACATCATATACTTTACCTTGAGTAGTGCATCGGGTGTGGAAGATGTTGTGCCTCAGCCAAGGTTCTTCTTTAGCCTGCACCATGTGTAGACTTCGCCTGACAACTAGCAATTCTCCATGATCTGTGATAAGTGCTTTTTAATACAATAAAATAGATTTAGTTTGCATAGAATTTAGTCATTATCCACTGTATTTCCTTTTATTTATTGCGATTTTTACTTTCTTTCCACTCTATTCTACTTGGGTATGTTATTTTGCAGGAATTAAGGAAATAAAGGGTCAAAAACAAGAGAAAACCGACCTACTCCACAAACTCCGTCCTCAATCCAGAACACCGCCCAGACTTTTCCCCAACCAACACCGCCCAAGTTCCTAATCCATGACACCGCCCAAGCTCCTAATCCATGACACCGCCCAAGCTCCTAATCCATGACACCGCCTAGATTCTTCACCCAACCAGACTCCTCTCCTTTCCATCAACAACACCGTCCCATTCCCTATCCGCTGTCCCTTTCTTCTAATCCAAGCCTCAACACCGCCCAACCGTCCTCACTTCACACACCGCCCAACCGTCCTCACCTCAACACACCGCCCAACTTCCCAACACCGTCTCCCTTTCTTCTTCTAATACATAACACCGCCCAGTAACCCTCTCAACTCCGCCCAGACTCTCAAACCACAACACCGCCCAGACTCTTAAACCACAACACCGTCCAGCAGTACTCTCCACACCGCCCAGACTCTTCACAGGCCCAACACCAGATCAATTGAACACCGCCCAGTAACTCACTCAACACAACACCGCCCAGCAACACCGGCTCCATCCACCACACCGTCCAGCAACTCCACTGTCCCTCATATCACCATACCTGCCACATACAAACCAACAACGCCCAGCAACTAATACCAAACAGCAAGCTTTCACTCGGTCTTGTGGAATTCCAGTACTTTTCCATTCAGAATTTTCCCAGCTGAATAAATCCAAGCACCGAATTATTAGAAATATTAAAATAATGCAAATTGGAAACAAGTTGGCACAGCTGGAATTCACATGCACCGAAAGTTTCTTCCACTTGCAAATTGAACGCGTTTTCATTGCTGGAATCCTCAATCCATTTGCCTATAAAAGCAGCAGCAACCCATCAGCAAACAACAACTTCTTTCCAGTCAAAAATCAATTACCATCAGATTTCTTTTCTTTTCTTCGTTCTTTTTTTCTCTCTTTTTCTCTTAGTTCTATTCTTTTCTATTTTTTCTTTCTCTGTCCGTTTTTCTTCTCTTTCTTTTTATTTTCTTTTCTTTCTTTTATTTTGTAAGAGTGTGAGGGCTGTAAAAGTGAGATTTTAAATTTGTAATTGGTGGAGAATATTGCAACAAGGAAATACAGTGGTAAATTATTTTGAACTTTTGGAGAAACCCGTAAGTCTTTATTTTTACCATATCTTGTATGTTTTATTTTTCCATTATTTACATGAATTTAAATTATTTCATGAGTAGCTAAATTAATTATCTTGGGATGAAGAGGGTATGATAATATTTTATTTTAATGTTATTTTGACTTAGAATTAAATAAATTTCTGTTTTCCATTTAGTTCAATTATGCTTAATGCTTTTAGTAATTCCTAACAAGAACCTAAATGATAAAACTGTATACTTACGGGTATATTAGTAAATTTAGGTAATAAATAGAATCGAGAGATTTATTTTTACCTGAAAGCTTTGAACTAAACCTAAGATTTTTGAAATGCTTTATGTGACCTCGGTAAAACCGTGAAAGTAATCAAAATTCTTTTGAGGAAATAAAAGGGATTTTCATAAAACGATAATGGGCCTTTCTGAGGATTAAGCAGCGCTTTCCATAGGTTAGGTACATTAATAGGATTCCGAAAGGAACATATTAATTAGCTTTTGGAAAATTCGCCTTGGAAAACTTAATTCAATTCTTATTTATGAAAAGTTAAAATTCATTAACATAAAATAGAATCTTGATCCCCCGAAATCCCAAGATACTCTCAACTCTGATTTTTAAGTGACAAGTAAATTTTATTTTGTTTGTATTTATTCATATTCTGTGCAACTTTAATTTGTACTTTATTTTATAAAAAATCTTAAAAACTAATTGTGTGGATAATTAAATTTCAATATGCTGGTACTTTGAACACAGTCCCTGTGGAGAACGATAATCTTTTATATTACGCGATATAACCCGTGCGCTTGCGGGCCCTGTCAAGTTTTTGGCGCCGTTGCCGGGGACTGTTGTCCCTCAAATATCGGCAATATTGAAATTCGATTAGATCATACTTGTTAATATTTTTATTTTTAGTTTGTTTTATTTCTAGTTATTTATTTTTATTTTTATTTTCAAAGATCACACTTGATCTTTGTTTGTTATGGAATTCTTAACAGGTGCTACTGACTTTTATTGTTCGATTTGTGGTGATTCAGGTCATACTATTACAAATTGTTATTTTGCAATATCCTTAAACCACAATGAACAAGAATTTCATCAGTTGGATGCTATTGGGAACTATAACCATAGCAGTGATTTTAGAAGTTTACCAGTGTTTCAAAACTATCCTCACCAGAAATCCAAACTTGAAAAACTGATGGAAAATTTTGTAAGCACCCAAGAAAAACGAAATGAAGAGTTCTCAAATGCCATAAAAACCTTAGCTTCAAAGGTGGACTCTCTGGCCACCCATAACAAAATTTTGGAAAATCAAATTGTCCAACAGACCTCTTTTTCTATAAGAACACCAGAAACATTTCCTGTAAAACCTGAGGTAGGACCATCTAACCACACCATGGACATCACTCTTAGGAGTGATACTCATTATGATGATCCGGTTGGCATAACTAAAGAAGAAGCTAAGGAAGAGAAGAAATTTGATGAGTCTCTATCTCATCCGATAATTGAGGAGAGCAGTACACTGATCCAAAAGAAGGTACTGCCCAAGCTTCAGAATCCAGGTATTCTAGAGGTTATTCCTATCAAGGTAGGAAAATTTTACATACCTCTTAACTTTGTTATGCTTGAAATAGATTTTATTGACAAAGTGGTAGAGAAAGAGGTAATCCAAAACCTCCCTCTTGATCCACTTGAATCTGTTTTATCTTATGACTTTTCAGGCATTTCAAAAATACACTTCTGTGATTTTTTGGCTAAAAGAGAACTGATCCCTAAAGTGGAATTCAGACCACTAAAACCTGTGTTCAGGTATGAATTGTATAGTTGAAGCAGGTTCAGAAAAGTCTGGCTGAAGACTTAAAACTTAGCACTTGTGGGGAGGTAACCTCATGTCTTTAATAAATAAATAAAAAAAATAAAAAAACAAAAAAAAAACAAAAAAAAAACAAAAAACAAAAAACCAACTATGTCAGATGCTGGTTTAGGGTTACTACAGGTAAGTTTTCTTATTCTTTATCATCCATTTTAACATTGAGGACAATGTCAAATTCTGGTTTGGGGTGGTAGGTAAGAAAACTTAACTGTTTTGTTTACGTTGTGTGATTGTTATTTTGCATGTGTGTTTTCCTTGTTTGTAATCTTGTAATTTACCATGATTGCATGATAAATTTACTTTGAACACAAGGCTAAAGTATCTAAGGACCCCAAAATTTTGAGTACAATTTTCAAAATTTAATTGTTTAAATGCCAAATAAATGCTTAAATGAACCTTATGTGATTAAAATTTTTTTTGAAAAAGACTTTCCATGGTTAGACTTGAGCCAAAATGGGTTATCTATCAAACAAATTTTCAAAACCCATATTTTCTTGATTGAGTGAATCTTATAGTCATTAATATTCTAGAACTTGTTTTTCAACCGATTCAAAATGGTTTTTGATTATATGTCTTAGGATGAAAAAGGCACAATTAGGTCTTATTCTTAAGCCTCAGAATTTTGTATAATTTGACCCCTAGTTGTCCCTTTTGAGCCTGAAAGTGAAAATTTTTCTTTGAAACCTTTCATTGACTAATATCCTCTATAATGGTGAAAAAGTTGGAAATTTAGTGGAGCAAAGAAATAAAAAAAAAAAGACTTAAGAAAAATATGTATTGAATGCAAAGAAAAGCAAGAAAAAGAAAAAGAAAATCAAAAGGATGATATTGAATGAATTCCAAAAAGTCCATAAAAGTTCAAAAATTTGCTCTGTTAAATTTATGATGATAATTTGAATCATTCATGACTGTTAAAGCCCTTTTTGTATTCTATTTTTCTTGAAATTCCTACCTTGACAATACAACCCAAAGCCACGTTACAACCTTTGAAAAACCTTTAGACTTTGACATATTTTCTATCTAAACTGTGGAGTTTCTGGTTTATTAACAAGCTTATGGTAATATTTTTTTTGACTATGATGATTTGAGAGATACACAAACCTTTAAACACTTGAGTGAAAATTGTGAGAAGAGTATCTCAAGTCTTGACATTGAAAATTGATTCACATAAGAAAAATAAAACTGGCATTTGAATAAATCTGTTTCTCTATTTTGGATTCCTTAGTTTATTAAGTTTAGTGTTTTCTGTATTTTATCTTGTGAATATGGTGATTGCTTGAGGACAAGCAATGTTTTGGTTTGGGGTATTTTGATAAGTGCTTTTTAATACAATAAAATAGATTTAGTTTGCATAGAATTTAGTCATTATCCACTGTATTTCCTTTTATTTATTGCGATTTTTACTTTCTTTCCACTCTATTCTACTTGGGTATGTTATTTTGCAGGAATTAAGGAAATAAAGGGTCAAAACAAGAGAAAACCGACCTACTCCATAAACTCCGTCCTCAATCCAGAACACCGCCCAGACTTTTCCCCAACCAACACCGCCCAAGTTCCTAATCCATGACACCGCCCAAGCTCCTAATCCATGACACCGCCCAAGCTCCTAATCCATGACACCGCCTAGATTCTTCACCCAACCAGACTCCTCTCCTTTCCATCAACAACACCGTCCCATTCCCTATCCGTTGTCCCTTTCTTCTAATCCAAGCCTCAACACCGCCCAACCGTCCTCACTTCACACACCGCCCAACCGTCCTTACCTCAACACACCGCCCAACTTCCCAACACCGTCTCCCTTTCTTCTTCTAATACATAACACCGCCCAGTAACCCTCTCAACTCCGCCCAGACTCTCAAACCACAACACCGCCCAGACTCTTAAACCACAACACCGTCCAGCAGTACTCTCCACACCGCCCAGACTCTTCACAGGCCCAACACCAGATCAATTGAATACCGCCCAGTAACTCACTCAACACAACACCGCCCAGCAACACCAGCTCCATCCACCACACCGTCCAGCAACTCCACTGTCCCTCATATCACCATACCTGCCACATACAAACCAACAACGCCCAGCAACTAATACCAAACAGCAAGCTTTCACTCGGTCTTGTGGAATTCCAGTACTTTTCCATTCAGAATTTGCCCAGCTGAATAAATCCAAGCACCGAATTATTGGAAATATTAAAATAATGCAAATTGGAAACAAGTTGGCACAGCTGGAATTCACATGCACCGAAAGTTTCTTCCACTTGCAAATTGAACGCGTTTTCATTGCTGGAATCCTCAATCCATTTGCCTATAAAAGCAGCAGCAACCCATCAGCAAACAACAACTTCTTTCCAGTCAAAAATCAATTACCATCAGATTTCTTTTCTTTTCTTCGTTCTTTTTTTCTCTCTTTTTCTCTTAGTTCTATTCTTTTCTATTTTTTCTTTCTCTGTCCGTTTTTCTTCTCTTTCTTTTTATTTTCTTTTCTTTCTTTTATTTTGTAAGAGTGTGAGGGCTGTAAAAGTGAGATTTTAAATTTGTAATTGGTGGAGAATATTGCAACAAGGAAATACAGTGGTAAATTATTTTGAACTTTTGGAGAAACCCGTAAGTCTTTATTTTTACCATATCTTGTATGTTTTATTTTTCCATTATTTACATGAATTTAAATTATTTCATGAGTAGCTAAATTAATTATCTTGGGATGAAGAGGGTATGATAATATTTTATTTTAATGTTATTTTGACTTAGAATTAAATAAATTTCTGTTTTCCATTTAGTTCAATTATGCTTAATGCTTTTAGTAATTCCTAACAAGAACCTAAATGATAAAACTGTATACTTACGGGTATATTAGTAAATTTAGGTAATAAATAGAATCGAGAGATTTATTTTTACCTGAAAGCTTTGAACTAAACCTAAGATTTTTGAAATGCTTTATGTGACCTCGGTAAAACCGTGAAAGTAATCAAAATTCTTTTGAGGAAATAAAAGGGATTTTCATAAAACGATAATGGGCCTTTCTGAGGATTAAGCAGCGCTTTCCATAGGTTAGGTACATTAATAGGATTCCGAAAGGAACATATTAATTAGCTTTTGGAAAATTCGCCTTGGAAAACTTAATTCGATTCTTATTTATGAAAAGTTAAAATTCATTAACATAAAATAGAATCTTGATCCCCCGAAATCCCAAGATACTCTCAACTCTGATTTTTAAGTGTCAAGTAAATTTTATTTTGTTTGTATTTATTCGTATTCTGTGCAACTTTAATTTGTACTTTATTTTATAAAAAATCTTAAAAACTAATTGTGTGGATAATTAAATTTCAATATGCTGGTACTTTGAACACAGTCCCTGTGGAGAACGATAATCTTTTATATTACGCGACATAACCCGTGCGCTTGCGGGCCCTGTCAATCTGCGGGCGTGTCTTCATCATCATACACGGCTGTTATAACTTCTTTTCCAGGTTCTTCATCAGAAAGCTCATATGCTTCTCCTTCAAGGATGGTGATGACTCTCCGGCTTGGGCAGTCTGAGGCTATATGTCCGAAACCTTTGCATTTGAAACATTGGAGAGATGTTTTGGATTTTGATGGAGGTCCTGGGGGGTTGTCTCTGGAGGGTTTGGCCGGTTGGGATTTATTTGAGGTGTATGGATGAGTGGTTTGTGTTTGGGTCTTGTTTGTGGTGTATGGTAGTGTGGTTTGTGTTTTTTGTGTGTAGAAAGGATTTCGGGAGGAAGAGGGTTGCGGTTTCTTGGAGAGTTGTTTCTCTATTCTGATAGAGAGACGAATTACATCTTCTAAAGTCCAGTATTGTTGCAGCTGGACTAGATTGGCAATGTCTACATTTAATTCTCCAAGATATCGGGCCATGGTTTGTTCGTCTTTTTCTTGGATATCACATTTCATCATGAGTTTTTCAAATTCCCTGGTGTACTCTTCCACGGAAAGAGATTTTTGTCGCAAGTTATGTAATTGAATAAAATTATCTTGGTAATAATGGTCAGGTAAAAACTTACGTGTTAACTCGCGACGCATCTTATCCCAAGATTTGATCTTGCTTTTTCCTTCCCGTTCACGCCTTTTCTTAAGATTCTCCCACCATATGGAGGCGTGTTTTTGAGCTTTATCGCGACAATTTTGACTTTTTGAGCATCAGGAACTTCCTTCAACTCAAATATTCGCTCAATGGTTTGCAACCAGTCAACAAAGTCATCGGGTTGAAGTTTACCTTCAAAATCAGGAATATCCACTCTTATGTTGTCACTCCAGAATTGTTGTCGTCATGGTTGACGGCTGGTGCTGGAAGAGGAATCACTAGCATTAGATTCTCCATCCAATCGTCTCCCTTGCTCCTCCAATTGTGCTTGTTGCATGGCAACAGTGGTTTGGAGTTGTTGGATTAGTCTTCTAAGCTCTTCCATTTCATTCTCAGGAACATTTCTTCTTGGTGGCATTTTGTATTTTTTTTTGTTTTTTTTAAGGAATAAGGATAATAGGAGATTTTGAGAAGGTGAGGTGAAAAGATAATTTTTAAGGGTAAAAAGGTAATTCTGAAGAATAAGGGAAAATAAGAAATTTGGAAGGCTTAGGGGTAAAATGGTAATTTTAGATGGATAGGGGTAAGTTTGTAATTTCAAAACATTTAGGGGTGAAAGGTGAATTTAATGAAACTACAAGGGCCAATGTGTAATTTAGGAATGATATGGGCTACAATGAAATATATTGAAATATAAAGGGCTAATGTGTAAAAAAAATATCTGGTCAAACCTGAGTCAATGGTACACGTGGCAGGATGTGGTGTGGGATACTTTTGATAGCAGCTTGATGAAAAACTGCTGTAGAAAGTCCAAACTTTTAACAGCGGTTGTTCAGACTTTTAACAACGGTTGTTGAACCGGTGTTAAAAGTATCGTCTTCAACCTCTGAATTTTCCGTCGAAGCTCGGTTTTCCGACGACTTTTCCGGCGAGACTGTTTTAACCTCAAATGAGTTCCGTTTTACACGAAACTTAGTATCCCAAGGTTTTGGGACCTTCCGGACACTTCTGCGGTGGCGGTTTTGTCAAAAACGGACTGGAAATGGGTGTTTTGTGATGACCCAAATTTTTCCGGTGAGGGAATAACTACCCACTCACTGTTTCCGCTCTCTCTAACTCAACCTAAGGCGCAGCAAGTTCTGGGAACCTTGCTCTGATTACCAAAATGGCACAGAATGCAAAGGAAAAGAAAGAAACACTCAAATGAGCTCTATGTATTTGATATTGATTGAATGCATTTGAGAGCTTACAAGGCACCTATTTATAGTGCTCTAGGATTACATAAATACTTAAAATAATAACAATGATAAGATGAATTATTGAAAATGAGAGGAATGGGCAAAGTGTAGTGGAATGGGCAAAGTGGGATGGTTGAGGTTAGTGGGATGTGAATGGGAGTGGGTGTGAGTTGGTTATGGCTTTTTGTTCCATATCATAGAGTCTAGGGTCTAGTCCAAGATAACTTAGAAAAAATTCTTTTTCATCTAGACTTTTTCTCAACATACCCTTTAAAGTTCTCTTTGTGTTTCTTGTTGATGCATGATAGTTTGTAGCATCAAAATACAAATTAGAAATCTTTAATGCATACACTACAACAAAAGGCACTTTCTTAGCGCCTTTTTCTTAGGGTTGAATAGATTTTCGCTACGAAAAGGTTTTCTTTGCGGTTACACAAGTAACCACTAAGATTGACTTTATTATTCTTAGTGGTTACTTGGAAACCGCTAAGATTGATGCTAAAAATATCATTATTTTTAGTTTTAAAAGATATTAGACCCTATCTTAGTGGTTTCAGGCAATAAAGACTAAAAAAGAGTCGAGATTTCTTAGCAGTTTGAAAGAGTGACCAGATAAGAAAGTTTATTGTTATGCAAAGGCTTGAAAACAATTTAAAATTAAATATTATACTGTTAATATTATAATCTTCTAAAAACCAGATAAAACCTTTTGCGCGCCCATGAGACCCTTCGTTTTCCATTCTGCTAATCCTTGTACCTCACGGGTTATCTCGTCTATTCCTTTGTTTGCATATATCCTTTAGCCACGCCATCATCTGGTCGTTCCTCAATGCTCCTCTCAACGACGCTTTTCTCAACGATGCTCTTCTCCTTGACGCTCTTCTAAATGATACTTCACTCCTCGACACTCCTTTGATTGAAACACTGAAACCCTTTCGCGCTTGTGAAATCATTTTCCATTCTGTAATTCCCTTTGCCTTGCGAGTTATGTTTGTGCGTTCCTCTATAGTTTGCCTATATCCTCCAGCCGCGTTGTTATCTGGTCCCTCGCCAACGCTCTTTTCAACAAAGCCAATATTCTTTGATCACTATGTATTCTGCGACTCTAAGTTAATTAAAGGTAAAGAATTTAAAGTTACATCTTTATCAAGAGTCAAATGCCGACATGTTAGTTTATGCAATTATGCATGGAAATGGTAATGGTCAATCCAATAGTTCACAATCATGTGAGAAAATGTCTAAGTGGGAAAAGTTCACTCTCTTGATAGGGGAATAATCGAATATGTCAAGTGAGAAAACAATTTATAAGTGGATTTGCAGTTAATTTAAACTAAAATGTATCGTAAATTTAACCTAGAGTAATTGATATACATTCTATTAACTTGGAAAATTTCAATAATGATACTCTTTTTATCGGTTTTCAATGATCAATGATGTTAATATATAGTGATAGAATTAATCACAATGACTCAGCTAAAATATTCATGGTTCGAGTGCAACACAACCGTTATTATATTGTTTGGCTTGAAAGGTTTTTTAGATATTTTTTTTGTAATTATTGAATTTACCATTGAATCATCCATTTTGACTTCATTAGAAATCTTTTGTGAATATATGTGGAAAAGGTTATGGCCTCATTGGGAATCTTCATTGAAAATCCCAATGTTATTTCTTTCCTTGGCAGAAACCTTGTCTTACATGCTATTGAGGAAGTTTTACAGCATGATGAAAGAATTGTGGCTCATATATTGTATAGACTTGGTTTATATAATTGGTATATTTTGGTGTAGCTGGGATAGTTGTTGATGGGATATGTAGTAATGGAATTATAGTGATATTGGTTGTATTACAGTGATATTGAGAAGATAATTTGGTTTAGTGGAATTACAGTTGTTTTTCAGGCTTGGACTTAAAAGCAATGTTAGAGGTCTATATAACTTATATTTTGCTTGACCAAGTAAGTATATCCATTAACCGCATTTAAGTTAATTAATTCCACTGAAATCCATTTAACTGACTAGAAATTTAATTAGATTCCTGTCATTTAGAATCAGGAACTTCCTTTGTGTAGTTTCAAAGAATATGATAATTTTTCTCTTGATTTTGTGGTGAGGGTTAGTGAGTTAATTAATGATCACTTCATATGTAGCTAAGCCTAAAGCATCAAAACCTTGGAATAAATATTGCCATATTGGCACGTAGTTAGATTTTCATTCTTTCATGTTTCTTTATCGCTTTTATACATGTTTTTGGATTCGTAATGCGCATATGTGTGGTCCATGACCATTATATTGTGCTTTAGAATTGGATGGTTATACCTTTTTTCTTCATCATAGTGAGCATTACTTAGAACTTGGAACTGCATTTAATAATACATGTCTTCAACTAAGAAAAAGAAACTGAAGAAACTTGAACTTATTAGAACTTTAATTAGAGTCATTTCATTCAAAATCATGAACTTTTTTTTTGATTTTATGGTGAGAGCTAGCAAGTTAATTAATTATCACTTCATATCCAACTAAGCCTAGAGCATAAGAATCTTGAGTTAAATATTGCCATATTGACACATACATAGATTTTTGTTCTTTCATGCTTTTTATGGCTTTTAAACATGTTTTTGGATCTGCAATGTGTTAATTAGTGGACCATGATATTATATTGTGCTTTAGAATTGGATGATTATAACTGACCAAAAAAAAAAAAAAGAATTGGATGATTATACTTTTCTGCTTCATAATGGTGAGCATCACTATGTTCTTGGTTTTAAGTTTCCTATTCTTCTATTTGATTGCATTAACTTCATAGTATTAGTAACTACTGTCTTCTACTTTAAATGCAAATAGATTAGACTATGGATTGGTAATAGTAAGCATTGAATAGAATATATGTCACTATGGTGAAAAAAGCTATTACTATAGTTTTAAAAATGATAGGCTATTTTTTAATTTTTTTTTATAAAATCACTATTTAGAAGTTTAAATAAACGAATTATTTGTGTATTTTGATCAACTTCAAGAGTTTCTATCGAGTTTTAATTTTAGTGTATAGAAAGGGGTAAGGAATAAATATCACCCACGACCTAGACTAGTTGGTCATTTGGCACCATGACTTTTCATAATACTTATTGTTATCTTTAAGTGGAATACTTTGTAAAGCATTTAATGTTTAATGGCATTCATGTTTCGACTTTAGTGTTTGGGTTATGTTGCTTGTTTCAAGCATTAATCGTTTTGTGATCATAGTCAAATTCTTCTCTATTATCTTGGTCTGTGGAAATGGATTTGTTGCTGGTGGCATATCAATTGCATTGTGAACATAGACCTGAGTTATGAACATAGACCTCTGAGTAATAGTCAATTTTTAAGTATTAATTTATTATTAAATAGATGCATTCTTTCTTTATTTTTTGGGGGAATTGTTCATTTACCATTTGTTACCTCAGATTATTTCCTTCATTTGTTACTGCATTTTATGATTTATCCTTTAGAATTGTACATGACTTAAGATATCTATTGTGTGCTTATTATCACTGTGTTGGATTCTGATGAAGTTTAGTATAATTATGGTGTTTCACTGTTCCTTTATTTTTTAACTTTTGGCTTGCAATGGGGATAATGTTAGTTGGTTGATTTTACCTAGTTTATGAATTGGCAAGATTGAGAACATCCATGATTTGTTTTAACATGCGCCAACAATGTTGTTGGGCACTAACGATAGAATTTGTTGGTCGAATAATTTTATTGCTAGCATGTATATATATATATATATATATATATATATATATATATATATATATATATATATAAATTGTAAAGTTGACAATATATTAGGATCCAGAGATTCATTTAATAACAACATACACGGTTTCGATACTTAGGGGTTAATATGAACAAAAAGTGGATTCCGCAAGTCGTTTGTCAAAGGAATATAAGAATGGAGTGAGGGATTTAATTCGATTTACAATTGAGCATGTTGATGATCATTCTAGAATCATTTGTCCATGTTTAAAGTATTGCTATGCAAAAAAAGGATTGATGAATTTGAGTTGGAAGATCATTTGATTATAAATAGTATTGATTAGAGCTATAAATGTTGGATAAGGCACGGTAAGACAAAAGGTTTTTCTTCAAGTACAAGAGAAAGTGGAGGATACGAAACGAGCCAGTACGATAGTAACTTATTCGATGAGGTTGATTGATTGGAGGAAATGATTGATGTGGTTGAAGATGATCTCAAAGATTGTCCTAATATGTTTGAAACACTTCAATTGATTCAGAGATGCCTTTGTATGAAGGTTGCACTAGGTTTACCAAATTGTCGGTTGTCCTTAAGTTATTTAACTTGAAATCAGCCAATGGGTGGACCCATAAGAGTTTTACTAGTTAGCTCTTTTGCATGAGATGTTACCACCTGATAATGTTATTCTTACTTGCACATACAATGCAAAACACATGTTAAGTTCAATTGCAAGAAGATACATACATGTCCTAATGATTGTGTCTTATTTTGAAATGAATATGTGTTGCTGAATATGTGACCCAAGTTTAACTCTACAAGGTATAAAAAAGAAGGATAGGTTGTATGGTATTTTCCTATAAAGCCAAGATTCTGACATATGTTTAGTAATCTAGATGATGCGAAATAATTGAATTGGCATGCAGATGAAAGGATTCAAGATGGAAAGCTTCAACACCCTGTTGGTGCTCCACAATGAAGTAAAATTGACAATGATTATCCAGATTTTGGTTAAGAATCGAGAAATCTATGTCTAGTGTTGGCCACTGATGATATGAATCCACATGGTATGCAAAGTAGTACATATAGTACTTGGCTAGTCATTCCAACAATCTATAATTTACCTCTATGGTTATGCATGAAGTGAATGTTTACGATGTTATCCATGATGGTTTTAAGTCCTAAACAACCAGGAAATGACATCAATGTTTATTTGGCTCCTTTAATAAAACATTTAAAGTATATGTGCACTAGTGCAAAAAATGGCTTTAATCACGGTTAAAAAAGGCTTTTAATCACGGTTGAACAACCGTGGTTGTTTAGGGCGTGATTGTATATCAGGATATTTAATCACGGGTTTGAACCGTGGTTAAAAGTGGATATAACCACGGTTGCCTAACAACCGTGATTAAATGTACTGGACCAAAAAAAATTAAAAATTGTGGTTATTATCTTCATCATTCAGAAACAGCAAGAACACAATGAACACCAACACCAGAAATAAGAAACGCAGCAAGAACGCAAGAAACAAAAACAGAAGAAAAGTAAATGAATGAAAATCAGAACAACCACAAGAAACAAGAATGCTACTACAACAAAGGAACGAGAAGAACACAGAGTAAAACGAAGAACACAAGTATAAATCTAAAACGTAAACCTGTAAATAATCAATGGCGTGCGATGGGAAACCTGTAAATGGCAACAGAAAAATAGTGAGAACTCACATAATAAACAAATCTAGAACGTAAATAATGAAATGTAAATGGCAACATGAAAACAGAGAAGAGAAACCTTACAGAGAAGAAGGAGAGAAAAGAGAGTTAGACTAAGGCGCGCTCGTGAAATTACGAAATTTAAAACGAAAGGAAGATATAATCACGGTTACACAAGGACCCGTGGTTATATGTATGACCTATAACCACGGTTATGCTAGTACCCGTGGTTATATGTATGACCTATAACCACGGTTACTCAGGACCTGTGGTTATATATATGACATATAACCACGGTTGAACAAGGGACCCGTGGTTATATGTGAAAATCTTATTTTGGCATTAGAAAACACCATAAAAATTTTTAGAATTTTTAGAATTTATTTGGTAGGTAAAGTAGAAGCCTAAAAATCCAAAAAATAAGCAAATAAATCACAAAAAATAAAAAATTTTGAGAAAACAAGGGTTTTTTGAAAATCTGAGCAATCCCAACTGGCGTTGCAAGTTGGAATGAATGCGGATTTTTTTTCTACCCCAAAATCATATGCAGTAATAAGGATTCTGAGTTTTCTAACTCAAGTTATGCTCGTTTGAAGTTTGCCGATTTTTGTCGTCGCAAAATTTTTGTATCTCTCACTCAAAAATTGATTTTTCAAAAATTCCAACTCGAATAGCTAATAAGTACCAAAAGAAGTCATGACGCAAAAAATCAGATCAAAATTTCATGTTTTTCTATTTTTTTGGATTTTTCTAAAAATAAGGTGAATAATATATGAATTTCAAAATCAGATCAAAATTCCCAAAAATTTCAAAAATGCCATCTCGTTTTGACATATAACCACGGTTGTCAAACAACCGTGGTTATAGACACTTTTAATCACGGTTGCCTAACAACCGTGATTAAAAGTTTTCCCAAAAATTTCAAAAATGCCATCTCGTTTTGACATATAACCACACAACCGTGATTATAGAGACTTTTAATCACGGTTTCCCAAAAATTTCAAAAATGCCATCGCGTCATTTTTAATCACGGATCCACATTAATCCGTGATTATACCCCCGTGGTTGTATCCATTTTTTGCGCTAGTGGTGAGATACTGACATTGAAGTGTATGATGCATTTAGAGAACAACATTTTCAAAGCATTATTGTTTGTAACAATAAATTATTTCCCAGCCTATGGTAATGTTTTAGGGTACAGTGTAAAGGAATATGTGCATGTCCAATATGTGATGAAAGTATAGATTTTGTGTGGTTGACTCATTGTAAGAAGAATGCATTCCTTAGGCATCAAATATTTTTGCCTCAGAATCACCATTATCGTGGTTGGAGAAAAGCTTTCAATGGAAATATAGAAGAAGGTATAGCTCCTTTACTTTTAACTCGCCTTCAATTTTTTTCAAAGGTTAAAGATTTAAACATTACTTTTGGTAAAATAAGCAGTATATATTTGCAGTAGCAGTATAAATTTACAATATACAATTAAATAATTTGGAAGACTCTTAAATTTATTGGAATTTATCAATGTTTGCTTCTACGATACTATACAAGTTTTGAATTGTACGAGAATAGCGCCATGAACGGGACAAATGCATGCAGCAATGTTATCTGCTAGATATATAACCATAAGTTGCCAATGAGCACTGAAATGAAAAGGAATAAGTAAGTACTCAAGATAAGGGGCCAACTTACTTGGCATGATATAGGACTAAATAAAGCCTCCTGTTTGACTCAGACATCCAATTCTGGATGTAAGCTTGATATATTCTCCCATATGCCTTCATGATGATTATCATGAGATGCTTTAGACTTTATCTATGGTGTTTTCTAGGTTGATTATTGGCATACGCATTGTCAAAGAAAAGGTTTCCAAGATATCAACACTAGGATCCCTTATCTTGGCATCAACACTATTGAGTCTACCTTGCATAACAAATGACCGTATTTTGTTAGAAGGGTCAGTAACATAAAAAACTTATTTCACTTGAGTCGCTATAATGAGGGGCTCTTCCTTATGGCCGACCTTGTTGAGGTCAACCAAAGTATATCCAAATTCATCAATTTTTACACCATGATTACTATCAACCCATTTACATTTAAACACAGGTACTGTGAAGGAACCATAATGACCTCCCATATTTCTTCAATGACACCAAAATAACACATCTCAGCCATTATAGGATTCTTATCTTTTGCAATTAAGAAATGCATCGACTGAGCCATTACCATAAATTCTGCATTGTACTCTTGTTGTCTTGTTCCTTTATATAGAATGAGTATATGTTTATGTCATACCCACTAAAAGTTAAGACCTCAAACTGGGATCCCTGAGCTAGACATTGTAGGGTTGTAGATGTTAATAAATCTTTAATGATAGTCATTCTGAACCACTTCATGAAAGTCTTGTTATATTCATTCAACACTCATTTCTTAGACATTCTTGAGTTATTTCTTTTGACTAAGTTTTTATGCCCATTTTAACAAGACAGAACTTCATCTTTAATATATATAAATATGCCTGTAGCACTTCATCTCGTGGCTTACTCTTCGATTTTAGCCTGATTGTACCTTTATCGACAATTCTTCCCTCATGGCGTGTTTTGGGAATCCCGATACTATCGGCTTGCGATATGTATTCACTACAAAACTCAATTGCCTCCTCTGCAACATATCATTCCACGATCGATGCTTCTAGACGATATTGGTTTTTGACATACCCTTTCAATATCTTCATGTGTCGCTTAATAGGATACATCCACCTCAGAAACATAGGCCCATACAACCTCACCTTTCTTACTAAGTGAACAATTAAGAGCACCATGATGTCTAAAAATAAAGGGGAAATACATCTCTAATTGGCATAGTATAATAACTGTTTCCTCTTCCAAGGATGCAAATGTGTCAAGGTCAATAACTTTACAACAGATAGCATTGAAAAATTACAGAACCTCGTTATTACATTACATGCCTCACATTTTTAGGGAGAATGTCATGAATGGCGACAGGAAGAAATTGTTGTATCAACATGTGACAATCATGATATTTTAATCTGACTAATTTTAGACCCTTATGGGAAACACGATTTTAGGTTTGAACCATAACCTTGTGAAAGTTTCACACTTTGTAAAGACTCACAGAAACTTGTCTTTTCCTTTTTTGACAATGTATGACATGTTGGGGGCAAATATGTGCATTTGCCCTTCGACTGTGTATGTAATTCCTGTCGTATACCCATAAATTTTAAATCAAGACGGGAATTCAAGTCATCATTAATTTTACCTTGCATATTCAACAACGTCCTAACAACATTGTCACATATGTTTTTCTCCACATGCATCATATCAATATAGTTTTTTACATTCAGTTCCTTCCAATACAACAAATCAAAGAGTACTAATATTTTCTTTCTCATCCTTTACATACTTTATTGTTTTTCAAACTTCCTGAGGGTCACATTTAACAATTTGACCTGTTCAAAAACTTCATTAGCAGTTAATGTTGGAGGAGCAATATCAAACTCTTGTTTACCATTAAAGGTCTTCTGCTACAATATGAATGACTTACTTTTAGAAACCTTAGATGTTAAAGATAAACCATCTTCCTCCCATGATGCAGTTGTTGGTAACAAGTGTTATCCTCACATATGGAACACGCTTTATGACCCTTTACACTATAACTAGATAAATTGTCATAGGTTGGAAAGTCATTAATTGTGGAGAACAACATTGCATGCACCTTGAATGTCTCACGCCTAAATGCATTGATGCTAATTTTCTGAGTCATTAACTTGGTGTGTAATTCTCAGAGGATTATTCTTTGGCAAGCGCACCAGTCGTTAAAATTGTATTATATTTGATCGTCCCATAGGGATTGTGGTAAGTACCTTAATCTTGGACAGATACAAGCTAAACCAACACAATGATCAAAGGATTCATTCAGTTTTTATTGATTTTATACTTTCTAAGTTTTTATATTTTTCAGAGACAGTGTTAAGGATGAAATACGATTGATAAAAGATAGGTCAGGATTGTTTCGGTTTACAAATTCATCAAGAAACATGCAATTAAAGTATAATCAAACTTCATAATCCAGAGGACAATCCGCTTGTGGTTATTCCCTAATTCCTTAGGTGAAAAACACTAATCCTTAAGCATTGGACCTTAATTCCTTAAGTGCTCAATTAACCTAAGAATCTAATGCGAAATTGGAGGTTGAACTCTAACTATTCACCTAATTACTAGGCCTGAATTAGTTAGAAAGCTGGAAGTTACCTAAGCTTCAACCATGATTCCTCACTGGTGAAGTTCTTCATCAGATCTGGATTTGTCAATCCAGCAAAATAGATCCACTCCTCAGCTCGTTCGCCTCAGGATCTAGAAGTTGATTTCCTCACTCAGCTTCAAGATTCCATTGCTAACCTTCGCAATCCCAACCTTAGGAATTTAGAAATCCATCGACATTGGTTCTATCGAAGGAAGTTGGAAAGACATGGATGAGAGAGTTTAGAGAGCGAAAGGAATTAGAGAGATGTTGGAAATGGAAAAAATGAATTGTATTCTATGTACTCTGTTCTCTGATGTTTTTTTACAGAGTATGTACAAGTATATATATAGGCATCTACCTAACTAACTAACTTAACTAATCACTAAGAAAGCTGAGTTAATAATTAAACTAACTAATTAATTACATAATTACGAAATAACTAACTAATTACAGCTCAGCTCTTAACAAATTACAGTTCATCATTAGCTAATCACAGAGCAGCTCTAACTAATAACAGCTCAGCACTTAAATTACTAAGGTACAGAAGTAGGAGAGAAGGCAGCAGGAAACAGCACTGGTGCCGAGTGTCTTATGGAGGGAACAATCAGTGTTTTAAATAACTGCCTTCACGCTTGAGCGAACTGGGCTCTCGCTTGGGCGAGCTCGAAATATGTACTGCAGTATTGCTTTCTCGCTTTAAGCGTTATGGAGAAGCTTGGGCGAGGGGTTATGTTTTGGAGTCACGCTTGCGCGAACTTGCTCGCTTGAACGAATTTGACTCTCGCTTGAGCGAGTGGATGATTCAATCAGTATTCTGAAGTTGACGCTCGGGTTCTTCTTTTTTCAATCGGTGCTTTTAAAGTCTCGCTCGGGTTCTTCATGCAATATTCAGTTCCCTGTTTCAGTCGGCGTCTTGAAGCATTTCCCAGTCGGACTTTTGGAGTTTCACTCGGATTTTTGAAATCTCACTCGGCTTTTTGGAATTTCACTCGGATTTTCCTTTTCAGCTTGAATGCAACCTGTTCCTACACCAATAAACACATAATTGCCTAGCATTTATACGCTGGCTGCTCAGTGAAATTATAAATAATCATAAACTCTTAACTATTCAATGTTTTTAATCATTTTCTTACATAAATAAAGCACTTTTGAAATAAACAATTAAAATACGAATTATTAAGAAATTATTACCTAATAAAGCCAAACTTAAACAATAATTAATGAATTATGTTAAATAAAAGAAGAAATAATTAAGTCTTTTCAAGACTTATCATGCATCAAAGACATCAACTCCTTCATCCCACAATAGTCTCAAGTCTTGAATTAACAGATTTAAGTACACATCAATGTCGCTACCCGGTTGTCTTGGAACTGAGATCATCATCGAGAACATTACATATTTTCTCTTCATATTGTAAATAAACAACAAAATAAGCTATGAACTATGTTTAGTGCTTAAGTTACCGAACGAGTTTATTCCATTTATTGCCAGTTTGAGTCTTAAACTTCTTAGGTCATTTGCAAACTCTAGAAATAGTGAATCAAACTTCTTCCATTGTAATCCATCTGCCGAATGCGTAAGTTGTCCATCAATTAACCTCTCCTTAGAATGCCACCTTATCATCTTCCCACCATCTACATTGGCAAACAAACGCTTTAATCTAGGAATGATAGGAAAATACCATAACACCTTTGTAGAAGGCCCTTTGGCGCATACATCGTCACCGGAATCATTGTTTTTTTTCTTATACCGTGACAACCCACACCTTGGATATTCATGCATCCTTTTATAATCACCAAGGTATAGCACACAATCATTTGAGCATGTGTGTATCTTCTTATACTCCAAACCCTTTTAGCCTCGTAGTTACGAGTTGACAAGGTATTACCAGTTGGAAGCATTTCTTTCAATAGTTGTAGCAATTCAGTGAAACTTCTATCTGTCAACCTATTTCTTGCCTTTAAATTAAACAATTGTAAAACCTCCAACAACCTTGTGAAATTAGTGTAATTTGGATACAGTGGTTTCTCTAAATCGTCAGAGCGTTTCATATATATATGCTCTCTTAAAATTTTCTGTACCCGCATCACGAATCATCTCAAGTCGATCATCTATATCATAATCAACATCCCATGCAAGACTTTCATTTTGACTTTGATTGGTCATACTCGTTGTGCCAACATGTTCACCATGCCATATCCAACATGTATAGTTCTTCAAAAAACCATCACAAACACATATTCCCTTAACAGTTCCAAGTGTAGCAGGCACATATTCTTACACTTAACATAAGGGCAAAAGTATTTTACGTTCACATCTTTTTGGCATTTTGAATTACAAACTCTAAAAATGTTTCAACTCCACTCTCATACTCTTCACTTATATGTGGTGCATTGTTCTAACTTCTATCTATGACTATGGCCTAATCCAACACTTGAGGTATGACACTATTTAACACATGATACATCTAGTCAATTAGAATTAAGAAAATCATTGTAAACATAAGATTCACACCAGAATAAAATAAATACAAGAATATCATGGGTTCATAATGTTGAACAAGTATAAAATTCATGAATAAGATATATATAAAGAAGTTAAACAAGAAACGTGGTGTGTAGTGGTTATGAACAATGACAGTATATATGTGTCATAAGCAATGGAAACTTTTCATCAAACATATGGTGTGCAGTATATTCAAACTACCTTGCATGCCTAGCTAAGTCCCAATGGATAACCCCACACATTCAATATAGTGGCATGTACGTAACAAAAACAAATTTTTGGGCACCACTAATACAATGCAAAACAAACAACAAAACACATTCACGCAAGAACATATATATATATATATATATATATAAGTGTTTGTAGTTTACTAACCGTATGTTCATACAGGGAAAAGGAAAACCTCAATTTCACGTGTAGTGTAGGTTCTAGGAAAGAAGCAAAGGACGCAATACAGGTTTTAGTTTTCACGTGCAAGAAAAGTATACATTAAGAAGCAAAGGTGGTAGGGTTTAAGCAAAGGGTTTCATTTTCAGAAGCAAAGGGTTTAAGCAAAGATGAAGTGTTGTAGAGCAAGAACGTTGAGTCTAAATACTTGGTTTAGGAGGAAACATGTTTATAGGAACCTAATAACTCGATTCTTAAAACAACCTTGTTTATAAGGGAGACCTATGAACACGATTCCGAGGGGAACCAAGTTCATAGATATATTTTAAAAAATAAAAAATATTTTGGATCTATGAACTTAGTTCCGCGTGGAACTGTGTTCATAAGTGTAATAAAAAAATTTAAAAAATGGGCGTAAGAACTTGTTTCTTGGTATTGAGTTTCTATAACTCTGATAATTTCAAAATTGTCACCACCTCTTTTTCAAACACGTTTTCCAAACAACTAAGTTCATATCCTGTGTTCGTAGCCCTATTTTGCACTAGTATAACTACATTACATTTAAACAACAATAGTATAATCGTGATGGTAGTAATGGTGGTGGTAGTGGTAGTAGTGATGAAAGTGGTGGTGATGATGGTGGTTGATGAGTCATATTAAGTTGACACTTTAATATTTTTAGCATGACAATTTGACACTTATTCTAGAATTATTTCACTGATTTATGCTACTTTTATTGGTTTAGAGATTTATTTGGACCTTTATTAGTATGACCACACTAGTCATGTGAAGCTTTCATGACACTTAATGTTGTATATGACACTCCAATTGACATTGTTTAACAATTGTTAATGGCATGAACCAATTTAAGTGATATATAAGAGTTATAAAATCATTTTAATATATTAAATTCTAACTGGTTTAGCCCTGTTGAATACAAAAAGAAATTGTTATAAACTAAGTTGATCAATCATACATACATATGTTAAGGGAAAATTTGAGGTTTTTCTGGTCATGTTGTTGATGGTCAGAACTGTACGTAGATATTTTTTTCTTTGATAAAACTAGTAGCCGTAGATCTACATATGACAACTGAACAACATAATTACTCATGTTATTGAAATTAAATCAAATATCAAATGTTGGAAATACATTCTCACGTCATATATGAATTTCACTATTGAATTATGCTGAAATCCAACATATAAACAAATTCAAACCAGCCAAGACATAAAACACACAACAGTGTTTTTAATTAATCCTATCTAAAGGTCGAAACAAGAATTTCACAAACCGTAAGAAAAACAAAGCAAAACAAGAGCTAAAAAAGAAAATTGTTTCAAGCTTTGTATAGACATGAAAACATATTATAATACGTAGGCACACTGTTTTTTTCTACAAAAAGATAAAACAGTCCAAGGAAATAAGAGGGTTATCAATATCCTCCATCATAGTTAAGTCCATGTCGTGACCACACACCACATCCTTAACAACACTTTCATCAATTTTCGTCTCTCTATGCCTCAAACCAGAGTGAAGCTTCGGCGAACTGTTATTGGGACTCGCTGCTTTAATACTCTCTTTCCTCAAACAAGAATGAGAATGAATTGCACTCACACTAACCTTGGGACTCATCATTCGCTTCGAAACACTATTCTCCATAACCATACCAGTTCCACATTTGTCTCCATTGAATCTTCTACTCGGAGATGGCGACCCTAGTGTTCTACCCTGCATGATGTTGGAAGCAGAGTTAATAGTAACATTATGCCTCTCTGGTTCCCTTCGGAAACTCTTTTGCCTAGTTAGATTCGTGGGTGAGTTTGATCGCATTCTCTTTTGTGGCATGGAAAATACGTTTTGTGTTGGAGATTGTTTCAATGTTGCAAAGTTGTTATTGGGTTTGCCTGGTGAAGGGTGGTTTATTTTTTTGTATTGAGATTTGGGTTTGATTAAGGAAAGAGAGGCTTCCCTGAGTGAGTTGATGCGCGCGATGTGTGGGTTTTCCTTGTAGCATGACAAGAGGAACTCGTTTGAGAAGGATTTGTCTTTGGAGGATAAAGATGATGAGGAAGCGGTTGATAAGGAAGAGGCAGAGGAGATGGTGTTGGAAGTGGTGCAAGTGAAAGATGAGATTGAAGAAGTTGAAGAGGTTGGAGAAGGTGGGGAATAAGGTGAGATTTTTGTTGTGGAATAAAGGGTTGGTGGTGGTGGTGTTGGTGGTAGTGATGGAACTGCTTGGGAGATGACAAGTTTGTCTTGGAGATGGTTGAAATGGTGTTGTTCTTCTAGGGGATGTTTGTCGGGTCTGCATTTGCTGATGCAGCAACCCATGATTTGATTGAGAGATAAATGAGAAGGGGTTGATGGTGGATATGAATAGGGAGGAAGAAGAAGGGTAATGGGTTTGAGTTTGATATATAGCATTGGGAGTTGCATTTGAAAAAAGGAAGGGAATGTCTTTTGCTTTTGGTCTTCTTCTTTAGCTTTTCAGAGGGTGTGTTTATTTGAATTTCATTACCGGGGATGGTTCCGTTGGGTAACGGTTATATAGATAGAAAAATTGTTGGTGGCTCTTATCATCATCAATCGTTCGTTGCTTTTAAGTTTCGATTTTGAGTGCGCAAACTCGCAGGGACGTGTCTTCTTTTTCTAATTAATGTAGGGATCATTTGTGCAACGCAACAAAGTGCCACAAAGTTTTGGACACAGATCCAACGTTGATTTTATTTTCTTTCTTCGGTTTTCTTTACTTGGTCTGGTTAAATCTTTTCATTCGTTTGAATACCTTACAAGAATTGATTTAAAAGAATCCCCTCAAGGTAGCCCAAGTCATACGACATTTTTGAGGTGTGCCCATTAACACCCACCAAAAACAAGTATGCCGATTGACAGATATTTATAACCAAAAGGACTAATTGTATTATTTATTTGTCAATGTCAATAAATAAATTTTAAAAATATAATAAATATACTTCTACCATTATTTTAGATGTGATTTGTAGTTTTTTTTTAATTGACCAAACTTATAAGACGACTAATTCATTTATTGGCAAACCTTTCTCAATGAAAGATCAACGGGTACAATATTTACATGCCCAAAACTGATTTGTAAGTTAATTTCAGAAATGAAACTCAATTAAATTAAACAAACTTGTTCAAATATTTAAATACTAAAACAAAGATATTTAAAGAGTAATTAAAATATAACAGATATATTTCCCTACCATTTAATTCTTTGATGTGATTTGTAATTATTTTCAAAAACGAAATTTCAATCTATATTAAACAAACTTCTAAATTTTAATTTCTGAAAGTGACTTGCAAATTAATTACTTCCTCGAATCAAATTTTAGAATACATTTAGCGCACTTTTAAATTTATTTTTCAAAATAAGAAAAATAGACAGCGAAATTAATTTTAAAAATAGTAAACGGGTGTTTAACAATGTAAAATATGGATTAATTTTAAAAAATAACTTTATCCCAAATTCCATTATCATAACTTATATCTTTACATATGTAGGTTTGACCCTGACTAGAATTTATAAGATGAAAATGTTTTAATATTATTCTAAATGTAATTGCAATTATAAATTATAGTGTGAATTTTTTAATTATTTTACATGGATCACTACTAGAAAACATAATTTTATTAACGATATAAATTCATCCTAAAAGATGGATTGTCTTCTTGCCATGCTTAGCTAATAAGATGCATTTATGAACTTATCTAAAATGTTTAAGATGTGTACTTAGTCAATCTACACCTCCCAAGTGAAAAATGGAGTTGATAGTTAATGATCGTTGGTTTAATAGTTCAAGTTGACCAAAATTTTCAATTTAGTCCCTTTAGTCAATTAGATAAGCATTTCAATTTGAAATTTGTTCCTTAAAAGCATAGTTTTCCACACTACTAAAAAAAGTCCATATAGTGACGAAAAACATTTGTCGCTAACAAATAGGAATCCGTCGTTAAATGGTATCTCGGCCACGAGAGTCCTCCGTCGCTAAAAGCCTAGTCGCTAACCCATCAGCGATGGCAACAGACAGCTGTCATTGCACGATTATGATGGGTAACTGACGTCGCTAAAGGGTGACAAACACTACAACAGAAATTGCAAAAGGACACGGTACTTTTGTCTATGATTGGGCGGAACCACATACATTAATGCAAAAAAGCACTATGCCTGTTGTTATTAAAGGAAACACTGACAATAGTTTTTCTCTGCGGTTCATAGTATAAACCGCTAACATTAGTCTTTCAAACTAATTAAATATGACGCGGAACAGCCCCCCGGTGCGTTTGTGATGTTTTAATTTCAAAAGTCCCTTTTTTTGTTTCCCTCTCTCTATTTTCAGCTGCTCCCTTCCCTGTTTGTGCGTTCCAATGTGCTGTTTGTGGTCCATAGCAAGCTTCATTTCGGCATGTAGTGATTGTGGTCCATCTACATCTCCCTTTCTTTTTTTCAATGTGAGTTCTTTATATTATTATGTGATAAATTAGAATTTTTTTAGTAGCTACAGTATTTTTGAGATACCCCTGTTTATGAAGCATGTAGAGTTCAAACAAAAAATACTCATTATGCCAAAAATCATGTTCATTAGTTAATATTTCTACACTGATTTCATTTTGGCATGTGGTGATTGTGGTCCATCTACATCTCCCTCTCTTTTCTTCAAGGTAAGTTCTTTATATTATTATGTGATAAATCAGAATTTTGTTAGTAGCTACAGTGTTTTTGAGATACCCCTGTTTATGAAACATATAGAGTTTAAAAAAAAATGCTCATTATGCCAAAAATCATGTTCCTTGGTCAATATTTTTGCACTGATTTACAATATTTATGTATGCTAAAATTTTCATTATAATAAGCAAGTAGCATCCAGAAGCAAAATAATAGTCACATTTAAAAATGCCCAATATTTAAAAAATAATCTTTAGAATAAAAATGTCATGATAGCAAGTAGAAGTAGTCACCTCTTGGCCTTCATCATTGTAACAAATTCTATATTATAACATTTAGTATGAATTATTGTAGTATGTAATATAGGTACATGAAACTAAACCCATTTTAAAAAATTGTTAGATGGTGTTTTAATTTTTTTAGGGAATGATATTGTTATATCTATAGTTCTGAAACTATTAGTGTAAAAATTAGTTTATTTTAACATTTAATATAGGTTTAGTAAATTAAAAAAACTAAAATTAAAAAAAATCAAATATTGTCTGCGGTTATAGACTATTATCTACGGTTCTTCACCACAACCGAAGACATTGTGTAACTATTATCTATACGGTTCCGCACTACAACTGCAGACATTGTGTGACTATTATCTGCGGATCCACACCACAACCGCTGACAATACATGGCCAATGTCAATGGTATGAGCATTGGCGTTGTTTTTAGTGCTACTGTCAGCGCCATTATTTTTTGCGCTTGTACTGCTGGCAATAGCCGTAACGGAACTGCTGACAAAGGCCTTTTTTGTAGTAGTGAAAGTGGTCGTCTCCTTTGTCATCACCTTCGTCGCTGTTTCAGTCCCAAAATAACAACAAAGAGAAAATGGTCGCTGCCAAATTGAAGTACCTTCGTCGCTAAGGCCGTCGCTAACTCAAGGCTAAACTAGTGACAACTGACAGGTCGTAGCTAAATGGATGACGATCTACCGTACTGCGGTCGCTACAAGGAACCCCAGTCAGTGACAACCTTACCGCCTTAGCTATATGGTTGACGGGATATTATCACTATTGTGGTCGCTATTGTATGACCACGTTAATGACGACCTTCTCATCTGTTGCTACTGTACGACTCTATTAGCGACGACACAAGTCTGTCGCTAATAGTAAAAAATGATTTCTTTTAATATATATTATTTTAGTAGAATATTATAGGGTTTAGGTTTCATTATAAATATTATAGAGTATATTTTATAAAGTTAAATTAAATATTTTGATATAAACAATTATATATGATTCTTTATGATAATGTTTTTATTATTTGGCCGATACATATATAGGCTTATAATAAACAATATGAGATAAAAAGAAATAACAATAATCAGTAAAAAACAAAATTAGATAAAAAATAAAAATAATCCAAAATGATATACAACTTTAATAATAAAAAATAAATACAAAAATGTGTAACAAAAAAAATGAATACAAAAATGTAGCATGAAATCAATCCCTAACTACTAGGGGGATCTTGGGCGGCTGGGGGCGGCGGGGAAGCAAAGCCTCGGGCGACTTGAGTCACAAAATACTCCATCAACTGGTGGAGAAGAGCCCTGCTACGCCAACTACAAGTCTCCTCTTGATCAACTTCAACTCGTTGGCGATCCTCCTAAGCTCACTGCTCCACTAATATAATTTGTTGGCGGTTCTCCTCAGCTCACGACTCGCCTTAGCTAGCTCCTCTGCCAACTGCCTCTACTGGCGTTCCTTTGGTAGCTTGATGTTCAGGTTTTGAATAACCTAAACAACATCTATTAGCAACGTAGAGGAAAAGGCAGGGGTCTTCCCCATCTTGACGATCTAGGTCTTGATCCTGCTATAAGATGCTTTTAGAGAGCTGTAGGTGCTTTAGGGAAAGATGGATAGGACTATGACTTGCTAAGAGTAGTACTAGCTGCATCAAAACAAGATGTTTGTAATACCAAAATATGTGGTGTTAGAGAACAATATAATAGGAAAATTATCCCCCAGTAGAACAATTGACAAGCTCACTTAAGAAATGTACTTCTCAAATAACTCTAGCAAAATCAGTTAAACAATATGTTGTACTCATATATTATCCTTTTTAAGTATATTAAATTTATAAACCTCTCATAGTGTAATATGATTCATTAGGTGGTTCAACATATTATGCCTTAAATATGTGGCTAGTGGTTTGTTTCTAACTCATATGAATAGAAAAATTCATTTGATTAATGTCTTACTAGTTAATGTGTTAATTGTTAAGATTAGGGGTTAGTCTTTAAACTTAGTCTCACATGATTAAAAAACCTTTCACCCAAAAAAATTATGGAGTTTTAAAAATTTAAGTTTAATCAAATATCTTATTAGATGAAATTGGATTTCTTGAAAATTTCACTCAAATTGATCTAATTAGTTTTGGTTGATTTGAAAGATTTTAGGCAGTGAACTAATCTGATCCTGTGTAATCATGTTGCTAATTCTAGATATATAACAAAAGAGATTAAGACATTTACTTTACAGAATAACACAATAAGAGATAAAAAAAGAAAATAAGGCGGCTTGCTCCTAGTCGTTGTGGCCTCCAAATGCATCTTAATCGTAACATATTTAGACGCTTTACGTCTAAACTCCTCCAAAGTGGTGGGTGGGCCATTTGCCAAATACATGGCAAATGGAGACTTAAGTTGTAGAGCCACAATGATAATGTGAAGCTAAATAGCTTTAGTCAAATTTGGGACCATGACTGCCTCCTTATAGAATCTTTTTAGAAAATCCTTAAGGGACTCAGCCTCTCCTTACTTGATTTGAGCCAAGGTGTAAGATGTCTTGGGTACGTCTCTAGATATAACAAAATGTTGGCCAAACGCCTCGATGATCTCTTCCCATGAATCAATGGATCCAAAAGTAAACCCTTTAACCAAGCTAGAGCTTTCCCTGTCAAGGTACGTGGGAACATGCGACACATGACATCAATCTCTGCTCCTAAAACCATAGCCTCGTAGACATAGGCATCAAGGGGCTTGGACATATCCATCTCACCCGTGTACTTGCCTATAGAAAGAAGCTGGGTGGTTTGAAGATGCCTAGGGATAAGCACACGCATAAGCCTCCTGGAAAAGGGGATACTCAGCTTGTATCCAAGCATAAAGAGTTAGAAAGAACACCCTTACACCTAGGTTTTCACTGTTTTATGTGAGACTGGGTCTCTTACTCCTCCTCGTACATTGGGATCCTAGAGTAGGATAACGTATATGATATATCCTGTCTAGAAACCTCAACATGCTGTTGTTGGGCCTCGTCTAGGCTCCCTTTCTCTGCTTGAGCAGATCGCTCACGTCTCAGCTCAGTAAGCTCCTCTCTGAGCTGCCTAATGATCTCATCCCTTGGGTCAAGAGTAACCACAGAGACTACCTTCCTCATGAGTCGTTGGTTGTGCCAAAATGTAAACGCCTTATCTCCAAGAACGTCAGATCTTCAATGTGACCCTCTGGATCACGGATCCCCGTGACTTTTGATTTCAAGAATGTGAAATGAGACTTGAGGTTTATAGGTCCCACTGAGCGTGTCAATGAACTGGCTTGGGTTGAGGTCCAACATCTGGCCACGCGATAGTCCTTAACTTTCTTGTTTGCTCTTTGATATTACACCAGTCCAATGGGGATCTGGTAATAAACCCTCGATTCCAGTGGGGAGTGAAGGTCTTAGAGTGATTCCTCGTACCAAATCACCAACCTTTACGCGTTATAAGGGCGAAATGAGGTGTCACCTGCAAGGACACTCTGCGCTCAAGTCAGTGAAAGTTTTAAGGAATTTCAAAGCTAAAGAGGTTAGAGAGAATGTAACTCCCTCATGTTACGCTATGGGTATTTATACTCGGGAAGAGTGGAAGAGTCTTCTCGCTCACCAAGTCTTCCGTACATGGTGTCAATACTTACTCTTTTATTCTAGAGTAAAGCTGACTTGTGATGATGACGTTTTACAACGGCTCTGAGTCACTTTGAGTGAGTAACTCGCAATGAGGTCAGTCTTAAGGACCTTTCGTGACCACGGATACAGGTGTTAAACCAATCCTTTACATGAAATGTCGGTGTTGATAGAATAGCTCACACTGGTCATCACGTCATATCGGTTCAAAGTACGGGATTTTGGCCAAATTATTTTTATGATCAGGGGCCGATCTCCCGACCGAATAAATTTGTATACAATATTAGTGATTTTATATTTTGTAGATATTATATACATAATAAGTTATATTAATTATGAATAATATATACTTAGCATATATAATATCATTAAAAAAATTGTATACTGTCTTGTAGTATTAAATAATATTATATGTATATAATATCACTTCATATGCCAATATTCTGCCTTAAGTTTCGTGTCATGCTAACAATGCTATAATAATACCTATACTCTTAATAACATTATATGTATATAGTATGGCAAGAATCTAAAATTTCCAATATGCTAATTGAAAAGAAAAGGAACGAAATTGACGATATCAAACTTTTCAAAATTAATGCCAATTACTATTATATATATATATATATATATATATATATATATATATATATATATATATATATATATATATATATAACAGATTGACACTGCCAAAGAATTCAAAATTGACGCTATTAATTTTTGTGATTATTAACACTATTCAGTTATGCAAAAAAGAAAAGAACGTGGCCACCACCGGATATATTATTATTTTAACGCCAATCTAAAATTCCTGTGCTAACAGCTTTGCAAAATATAAGGAACGTAGGAAGTTAAGAAATCTATAATATATTATTATACTTAAACGTGGGAAGTTCACATTGTGCCAAGGAAATGGTGTTAACGCTATCAAGTTATTGTAGTTATTAACGTGGCCCACAACTTTGCATAATGATGAGAAACGTGGCCATCACCGGAAGTTAACAAATATATTGTTGAAGAATTCATAACTTTGGAGCACAGAGATGAGCGAAAAATACAACACAGTTGCAGAAAATAATTGCAGAAGCTAAAGTCCATGAATTGAAAAACGACGGTAAAAGACAAGAAGAAACACAAAATTCTGTAATTAATATTTAACATTCATGATACGTGTTAAATGAGGCTTTGATACCATTTACAGTAAAATTATGTATGCATATAATTATAATCTCAACATACAAGACATAACACATATCATGATAACATAATTTATAGTCATATAGATACATTTGACTCTTGCTTTAACTAAAAGTGTACCTGAAGACAATTGATTTATAGCCGTTAACTGTTATAAATTTCCAAAAGTGAACACGTGGTTAAAGGCCCTCATCTACTACCACGGCTGTAACAACCACGGTTCTTTAATCGTAAATAAAGACCATTTTTAACCGTAATTATATCCATTTTTCCACTAGTGTCTTTTAAATTTACAAAATACATTTTTATTTTCCCATTCGAAATTTCAGATTTGTCTCATCTATAATAATTTTATGCTGATATCTCCAAAAACTGTATCATCAACACGTTTTTTTAATATTATAAATAAAAAACTGTAAATTATCAATTACTATTATCTAGTATATATAGATAGAAACCCTCCTATTCTGACATCGTTGCCCACAACCACAAGTCACCCAGCAGAGGCATGCCACGTGAGCCCATGACAGCGAAAAAGAGGGATCAGGTACCTTGGTCATAAATTTTTGTGTCCAATTAAAATATATTATAATTTTACAATATTTTTAATTAAATAATAATTTTTTAATTTTTTCTTAAATCAATAGACTATTATTTATTTCTTTTGTTGAATCGGAATAAATAAAAATGGATTTTACAATTAAATAGCCCTGTAAATTTATAAAATATTTTATAATTTTAAACTAAATTGAATAATCATCACGGCCAAAGATTTGTGACCATCAAGACAAAAGACGTCCTGTTTTTCATTATAGTATTTGTTATGTTATTGGCCTCGGAATAAAGTTTTAATATATGGAATCAAAACTTTGAGCTGCAAAATTTTGATCTTTCTTGTCATATCATTTAAGCCATGCACAAATGGAGTTTATGGGAATCGAAAATAATTAAGTCAGGAATCCCACCACAAAGCAACGAGATTCCCATATGAGGAAAAGGAAAAGGAAAAAGAAAGCATTGTTTTCAATTCATTACATATCTGTCATCAATCATAACATTTGATGCTTCTTTTCTACAAGCAATTTAGTTATGTGCTTCAATCCTATGCTAAACTTTCAACAGGCTTCTAGTCTCGTGAGTTTTGCTTGGTTTCTTTGCGAACCTCTGCAATCTGTTTTTGTGGATATGGTCCTTCGAAGGAAAATATTTTGTTATATAGATAATTAAATGGGATAACTAAAAGTTTATTCTCTTTGATTTGGAATATATTTTCTAAATATAAAAATATATAACAACACTAATTGTGTCAGTTTTTAAATATTCAAATAATAAAACAGATATGCTTGATCAGGACTCAGTCCCATGCAGCAATATTTAGTGCAGCCATAGTTGGGGAAATGATATACCTATACTCCTTATTTCTGGACAAAAGTTAGGCGCACCTCCTTATCAAGCGTAGTTGGTGTTGTAGCTAATAAAAAATATTAAAGTTTCATCTTATAATAATCCATATATAAAATAAAGTTCTGGATTACCGAAGTAAAACTTTATATCTATCTATATACAGTTAACATTTCACATATATTGGAACTACTTGTCGGAGCTATTAGCATATTGTTTGATGAAATTATTGACATATATAAAACCATATTCTATACAATTACCAAAGCAGGCACATGAGGACTTAGACACAAATGGTGTGATTATGAAGAGGTATACTGATTAATACTTATGTAAACGTTTTATTATTTGTATGTGAATGTTTCTTCTCTGTTTTGGAACAATAAATTTCCAGCGACGAGATACAAATTAAGATAATCACTCTCTTCTCTAGTGGTATAGTATTCCTTATTCCAGCATCATATCCTTAATTACATGAGACACAATATATCCTGGCAACCATTCGCCACTTGCAAAGAGTACATCACCCTTTGTTCAGTTTCCATTATTGGCTGCAAAAAAATGAAACAAAAACCAAAACAGTTAAGTCACACTGAACACAGGCGAATTAATTTGGACAATCATTAAAGGCACTGTAAGAACACAAAAACATAAAGGAACCAATTAGTGGACACATGAATAAAACAGTTAGATTAATCAATTACCTGCACCATAGACACTGTTAGTGTTATTCTTGGTCTTGGTCTTGATCTTCAGGCACTGAAGAAAACAACTGCACATCATTTTCTTCACTCCCTTTCTCTTTGGAGGAATCACAGTGGCATTATCCTTGGCTTTGAGGTACGTCTCTGTTTTCTCTGGGACAACAATTTTCTCCTTTGGCTCAGCCTCCACGTTGTAACCATAACCAATTATCTCAGGCTCAACTCCTTCGCAACAGAACCTCAGTCCTCTCATCTCACAAAACAATTAATTGGGGTCCACTCCTCGCTCTCTGTTCTACTGAACAAGACACCATTCTTAACCCCTCCGAGTTAAATATATATATAAGAAAAACTTTTCCATATAAAAAAAAAAAAAACATGTTCCTTACACAACTTTACAATTGAGTTTAGTTTTCCTCTCAAATAATATTAATTCGCCACGTTTATTTAAAATTATGCTATAAATACAAAAGTTATCTAAGAATCTTTACATCTTTACATTAATCTAAAGCCTAAAGCTGCCGAGAGTTATGCTAGAAACTCAGCTACTTAAAATTCGGTTAGAAAGCTTTCTTGTTCATATAGTGGTTTTAATCCACTACATCGAATAAGGTATCTTAACAACAACTAAATAAAAAAACACATCGGCCATTAACAATACGGATGGTAATTACTTAAAGATGCAAGGGTTAGGGATGTGGATACGAATTAGGTTTGATTTGATGAGTTAGTCTGTTCATCTGAAAAAAAAAAACAATGACGGGATAAGTTTTAAAAAAAACTTTAATTTATGGCTAACTGTAATAAATTTGATTGGTCACACCTTATAGTTTTGTGGATTTTTTATGGGATGGAGCATATTAATGATTTTTTTCTCACTAACTAATAACAAGCCTCACTCATTTTTATTTTAGCAACATATTATTTTATGTTTTATTTTCTAACTTCATAAATTTTCTCTTATTTATTTTTTAAAAATAATAAATTAATTGATTTTTTAAATTTTGATTATTTTATATATTTTTTTATATAGATAAACTCATCAACCCACTACTAAAAATATTGTAAAATAAGATTTTGTTTTTTTAAGCTTGGTTGGTCAACTTAGGGTTTGTTTGGTTTGCAGTTAGGGAAATGGACAAATTTAGGGGTTGACGCTGTTTGAGACAGTTAAAACTCCGTTTGAACGTATAATTTATTTTTGGGATTGGTCAAACTAGGGTTTGATCAACCCAATTGGGGAACCAAACAAACCCTTAATAGAAAAGAAAAGTGGGGCGACTTAAAAATTCCAACGGATTAAGGCGTCAAACCCGTCTAGTTCCATATTTGACAACGGGTTAACCTACCTTGTAAAGGGCAATTGCTAACCCCATAGAGTATCCCTTATCCATTTAATAGGTATGGAGTTGATATAACAAATTACTCCAAAAAAATTATGGGAATGAAGGTAGTACCTATCTCCCCAGAATCTTTTTAATATATTTTTTTGTTATACGTTAGAATTAAGTTTTGATTTTTAATTATTTGAGTAATTTAGTAATGATAATGAATAGGTAGTTAAATATTTTGGTTGATATAATTTATAAGCACGGTATGAATATAGAAATGGGTCTAGCGTTCCAAGTTACGGTGTGTTGTTATAATTAGGCTTTATTAAGTTGATACGAGTTCTGGTCGTTAAAAAGGAAGTAGCAGTGTGAATATGGGTTAAGCTCCAGCGGACGCTGTATATTGTAGATTCTGCTTTCATGAAATTGCCCAGACAGGAAGGAAAAACACCACTGTGAAAATTATGACGAAGTATGCATGACATGTAGCACCTTACGTCAGTTTATTGCATTTGAGAAGGGGAAAAAAGTAACAGAAATATTAATTAAATAAATAGAAAAGATGCGATAATAGTAACTTGCATGTGTTTCCTTGGACGAATCAGGCTGACACCATTTTTTCATCCTCTTTAATTATATTTTAAACTAATTTCTTGCTCCTTGCTTTATCTTTTTCTTTTCTTGTTAATTTGTAAGACCACCATTCTTTGGGTAAATCTCTTTTAGAATTGTACTGATTTATTTTTATTTTTTAAATTGAGGTACAAACTATTCAACTCCCACCACTATAATATTCAATCCCAGTTCAAGTCCTTAATTGAATTTCCTGCTTGTCAAACTGAATAATTGGGTTTGAATTCAAGCTTAAAGAAGAATAGGGATGGTAAAACGAGCCGTTGTGCCGGCCCCACGGGTCCCGCCAAAAGAAAAAAAATATAAATATTACTAATTTATACTTTATTTTATTAAAATATATACTTTGATTTTCTAAAATTAAAAAAAAGTAACATCTCTTACTATTTATACATTTCTTTTAATATTTTTTTAATTTTTTTAAAAATTATTTTTCTAATTTTTAATCTTAATTTGACACTTTTTTTAAAAAAGAATTACAATTTTAACTTTAGCAGGCCGGCCCGCCCGCCCACCGCCGGGCCCGCCTTAGGTGGGGCGGGCCTTGAATTTTGGCCCGTTTGGCCCGCTCCGCTTTTGGATGGGCTTTGACGGGGCAGGACAACTCGTTTTGCCATAAAGAAAACAAACTATACCTCACATTTACTTTACGAATTTACACTTCATGCATAGGCACATTATCCCTCTCACACTTGATGCATAGGCACATTATTCCTCTCACATTATCCCTCACATTTTACAGGTTTTTTTGTTTGATTTTTTTTACGTTTTATTTTTATTTTTTACAGGTTTTTTTGGTTAACTTTTTACTTTTTATATTTTTACAGTACTTTTGCTTAATTTTTCTTCAATTTAATGTAACAAGTTATAACATGAAATTCTAATGCAACATTCTACTAATTAATTATCAAGCGAATGAATAAAATAACTAAACAAGGTGAATGTCAAAACTATTGCATAATGTGTACAAAGAATAGCATAAATAAAAAGAATATCAAGTGGAAGAGGAAGAGGAAGAGGAAGAGGGGGAAAAGGACTCGAGCTGAGAAGAACTAGGCGGAGGAGAGTCAAGGCGTGCCATAAGCTGGGTAAACATGTCGCCAGGCCATATCAGCGCCGTACTATGTTGCCTCTCCAACACCGTCTGCTAAAAGTTGTGACCTACATAATCTTATCAGCAGGCTCTTTATTTAGGTTCTCAATAATCTAATAGTTTGGCGGAGAAGTCAACGAGGAAAGGCACTGGCAGGACACAAACTCCTTGATAAGTTCTCCAAGGCCAAACATGTTCCCTTTCTTGTTCTTGCCTTCGACAACGTTTTGGTAAAGAGTGTTGTCCTCTGTAGAAGAAAGGGTCAATGCCTCCCCGTCTAACTCACTAGTAGTTTATGTGGCGAATTATGCCTCCATCTCCGCCCTCCTTGCCTTATAGGCCATTTGCATATTTGAAATAATATATCAACAAACTATATGCTCAAAGTTTAAAACTTTTAAAACTTTTAAAACATTTTAGTAGAATTTCCTCTATAGAAGAAACCAAAATTTTAACAATCCCTGCAAAGTAACTAGAAAGAGTCTCGATACAATTTGTAATTGCATCTTACCGTCAAAGTTATAGCCCTAAGCTAATTACTAGCCATACTCGATCATATAGTTTTTAATTTTAATTTCAATAACAATTAATTAACTTACTGTAATATCCCTGGCCTTATCATTAACCCAATTGTCGGCCTTATTTTCTTAGTCTTCTCCATAGGGTTGAAGGTCTAAACGGGTGCACCTCTTCAACCTAAAAATATGAAATAATATTTATTAACAATTCATTGCGCGGCGAAATTACTAGTTAATTCTAATTATTTAACAAAATGCTTACTGTGACATCCCGACATTATTGAGGGCAGGGAGTGATCGTCGGTGCATGGGCACGAACAAGGGGTGGCTCCTGACAGGCTTCCAGCGGGGAATGTGACATCCCGGACACTGTTGAGGGTGGGGAGTGATCACCGGTGCATAGACACGGACAAGGAGCGGCTCCTGGCAGGCTTCCAATGGAAAGAACACATGAACAAACCGAATACATACCAGAATGAAAGGGATCCAAAGACAGTATAGGTATAGGACTATACAGTCAAGGATAGCTTAAAGGAATGAATTCGTACTACCTATACTAATAAATGCATTAGCCATTTCGGTGGCCTATCACTTAAGGACTCCAAAGTTAGGCGTGCTTAACTTGGAGTAATTCTAGGATGGGTGACCTCTTGGGAAGTTCCCGGGAAGTGTGGGTGTGAGGATAAAAACATACTGGAAAGGTCTCGTGTTGGTCTGTGGGGAGAGTCGTTCATTCCTGAAAAGCAGCCGGGGTGTTACAGTGGTATCAGAGCATGGCCTCTCCTAGTACAATATGGTTCGGGGATGAACCCGGCGGAAGCTGGTGGGCATGTGACATCCCGGGCATTGTTGAGGGCGGGGAGTGATCGCCGGTGCGGCTCCTCGCAGGCTTCCAGTGGGAGGGACACATGAACAAACTGAATATATACCAAAATAAGAAGGATCCAAAGACTGTATACGTATAGGAGTATACAGTCGAGGATAGCTTAAAGGATTGAATTCGTACTACCTATACTAATAAATGCATTAGCCTTTTCAGTGGCCTATCACTTAAGGACTCCGAAGTTAAGCGTGCTTAACTTAGAGTGATTCTGGGATGAGTGACCTTTTGGGAAGTTCCCAGGAAGTGTGTGTGTAAGGACAAAAAGACACTGGCAAGGTCTCGTGCTGGTCTGTGGGGAGAGTCGTTAATTCCTGAAAAGTGGCTGGGGCGTTATAGTGGTATCAGAGCATGGCCTCTCCTAGTACGGTATGGTTCGGGGATGAACCAGGCGGAAGCTGGTAGGCATATGACATCCTAGCATTATTGAGGGTGAAGAGTGATCGCCGGTGCATGGGCATGGACAAGGAGCTGCTCCTGGCAGGCTTCCAATGAGGAATGTGACATCCCGGGCACTGTTGAGGGAGGGGAGTGATCGTCGGTGCAGAGGCACGGACAAGGAGCAGCTACTGGCAGGCTTCTAGTGGAGGGACACATGAACAAACCGAATACATACCAGAATGAGAGGGATCCAAAGACTGTATAGGTATAGGACTCTACAGTCGAGGATAGCTTAATGGAATGAATTCGTACTACCTATACCAACAAATGCATTAGCCTTTTCGATGGCCTATCACTTAAGGACTCCAAAGTTAAGCGTGCTTAACTTGGACTAATTCTGGGATGGGTGACCTCTTGGGAAGTGTGTGTGTGAGGACAAAAACACACTAGAAAGGTCTCGTGTTGGTCTGTAGAGAGAGTCGTTCATTCTTGAAAAGCGGTCGGGGTGTTACAGTGGTATCAGAGCATGGCCTCTCCTAGTACGGTATGAGGGATGAGTAACCTCTTGGGAAGTTCCCGGGAAGTGTGTGTGTGTGAGGACAAAAACACACTGGAAAAGTCTCATGTTGGTCTGTGGGGAGAGTTGTTCATTCCTGAAAAGTGATCAGGGCGTTACACTTACCATTTTCTTTATGTGTAGCCACAAAAGTAGAACTATCAATGTGAGTAGTGGCCCCGACATTAATTGCTCAGTTAGCGTTGTTCCTCATCCCATTAATCTGCATGATTGGCTCCTCCTGCAATTTCTTACACATCCTCTCTCAGTGGGTGTCGTCAATCCAAGCAGGCTTTGTGGCACCTTTACGGTACTTGTATCAGGCCTTGTGTTCAAAGACCCTTTTTTGTATTTTCCAATCCTTATAAATGAAATGGGAAGTAAGACAAATAATTCATGTTCTAAATAGAACTCGAGCAATCAGTTGTTAGGCAAACACTCTGATTTAAACCCTTAAAGACATTTTTTAACTTATTATTCTCATTAACATAGAGATCCCAATAGTCTCTAGCAACAGTTATTCTCCCAAGCAGATTTAATTTAGGTTGCATAATACTCATAAAAAATTTGAACCCCTCCCCTTCAACAAATTTAAGCGGAAGCTTATCCACAATAATCATCCTAGCAAATGGTTGTCTACATGCATCAATGTGATACCCTCGATTAACTAGGATAGATTCCTGCACTGGAACGTCTACTTAATTAAGGAGTCACTAGTTATTTAGAAAAGTAGAGTTTTTGTGTTCGGGGATCATCAATGCATAGTTTGAAATAAACATAATAATAACATAGATCAATTCTTCATACCAGTAGTGTACTCAAAAGATACAGGGCTCGTAGGCTCCCAAAAAAACATTCACACTACAACATAATTTAAAACTAAAAGTTAGGACCTATAATGGTCTTGACGTCAAAAGGGAAATATTGATACTTTATATCCACAGCTCGATGTCCACTACTACAGATAGTCCAAGTCCTACCCACGCTTGCCTTGTCCTTTGGCTCATGATCATAAAAAGGAAAACAACCACACAACATAAGAGGGGTGAGTATAAGCTCTTAACCCACATGATGCAAGGGTAGCCATAAATGTTATACAAACGTATATATATTAAATAGAGATCAAGAGTTCATATAACATTCACTAACACAATCACACAGTAATCAAAGGTGTACATAGAGGCAATACAAATCAATGGAGTTAGTCAAATAACTATGGTATGTTATGCATGTGTTAGGTTCAATATAAGTTATCTTGATTAAATATCAGCATGCAATAGGGCCTAGCTCCCGCTCATCAATCTCACACATCAATATCCACTGCGCAAATCAATCCCTCCTTATCCCCTTGCCCAACTAGAGTGGACAGAGCTCGCCTCATTCTGTTTTTCATAAATGGGTAAGGACACGCAGCTCTATCATCAACAATGGCCAATCACATCTCAACAGAATGAGCACTCCACAACCATAGTAACACTTACTCTGAGTCAAAGTACACAGTTGCCACGGGCTGTCCGGTCTTAGGTACGAATCCGAGCCATTGGAGGTTCGCCCTCAGTATACTCCCGAGACCACCCGTAGGGTTGGAACCTCGTTGTTTTCCAGTGTACCCATCATTGTGTGCTCTAGAGGATCACTCTATCATCCCTCCTCATACTCCACATGCAATATGCAATCTACTTTTCTTATCATAAGTGCCCAAGTGTTAGACGGAACCTTACTTCTCGATCTACTTGTCCATAAAGCAGATTGATCAATCGTTATGAATCCTTTTTAACAAGTTTTATACCAAAAGCCTCAAGTGCTCGATAATTTTTTCTAAGAAACATTTGTGGTTAAGCCTTAAGATATGCCTCCATATAGAAAAAGTTTTTCCAAAGTATTTATCATTTAATTATTTCTAAGTTTTCTTTCAGACATATGGTGAAACATTTATTTGCTTAATAATATTATGATATAAATCTCAAACTTCTTTCTTTCAAATTCTATTTCTAAAATTGAGTCTTAAATTAAGGGTCTTAAATTTTCTTCAAAGAAGTATGTAAAATATCCACTATGTCAAGTCATTTAACGATATCATCCCATTGTATTGGCTTACGATGAAACTTTATATATTGACCTTTAATTTTAGAATTTCAAAAACTTCTAGTTAAAATGTCTTATTATAGCTTTTAAAATTCCTTCTAAACTTTATTAAAGCAAATAATTTTCTTCAAGTCAATAAGAAGTCGTAAAATTGCTATTTCTTGTCATTTTATTGTATTTTATTAGAAAATTCCAAATTGAGTGATTCTAAAGCTAAAATTGTTTAACTTTTTAAATACTAACTAAATAAAATAAAATTTGATGCCAATTCTGCCTAGAAAATAGTTTTAAATGGAAATGTGCAAAATGTCATATTTCATTGTTTTATCGTTCGTAAAACCCGCGTTTAAGGACAAATATCGCGTGGGAATTCATTCCAATCAATTTCATCCATTTGGGTACTTCCAAAACTCATAAAATTCAAATTATTCACCATAAATTTCTTGCTAAAAAGAGATTGCTCAATTTTTCCTTTTTCTCCCACATAAACACGTTTTAACCATTTCCGTCCACCGTTCACACCTACACTCGGGACTCTTTTTAATTTCTTTTCGTACACATTTTTAGTATCACTTCCACTATTATAAACATGCATAAAACAGCAACTATATCAAGTTACTCTAAAAGCATTAATTAGCATGTATTTATAAGTCATTTTCACTAAATTAAGCATAAAAAATAACTCTCGTAGAAAATAACATTCCATTCTTTTTAATTCCTAAAATTCCAGAATTATTATCTATATTTAAAACTTCATATTCATCATCAAAATTTTAAAACCCAAACTTGCACATTATCCATGACTATTAACTCACTAAAAATTTAGGCCTTCATGCAATATGTTAAATTTATGACTATCCTAAGAGTAAAATTTTCCAGCAACAATACCCATCATAAATACATTTTCAAAGTCATATTTTCAAGCACATTATTATGCACAAAATTAAAGAAAATGGAGTTACATCACACGCCTACCAAATTATGAGGAAAAATCAAGGTTTTTGGTTATTTTGTCAACATCCATGCCATTATTTATAAAGTATTAATCCTGTCCAGTTTTAAAATTTAATTATTGTTCATGAAAAAATATATTTTAAATGTTCAAATCTTGCATGAAAATGAAGGAGCAAGTCACGTTAATTTTGGCCATAAGAAAATATGATTTTTCAAGTATTTGCAAGTGGATTCAGGGTGCATGTAACCTTCAAAGACAACTATTTTTTCTGCAGCAACAAAACTTTAGGAAGACAACACTTTCATGACTTAAATTTTGACAACTTCAAGAGCAAACATAACAGCCATGTTGGTTCCTAAAGTAAAAATTTATCCAACAAGTTTATGGCAATTTAAAGAGTTCAAAAGTTCAAGTTTTGGGAGCACACCAAGTTTTGTTTTATCGTGTTAGACATAGTGTTTATATTAGTTTTTATAAATTAATGTTAATAAACATTGTTCATAGATTAACATTTTGTTCATAAAATTGTTTATAAATTCATGTTCATTAAAATGTTAATTTTAATGTTAATAATATTGTTCATAGATTAATGTTTATTAATGTTCATAAAAAAATTTAAGCTAATGCTAGTTTTTAAAGTTAATAAACTTTATTTATAAATTAATGTTCATTAATGTTATTTAGTGTTTATTAAATTGTGTTATATTAATGTTCATTAAGATGTTATTTTTTATTAAAAATATTTAAAATTAGTTCATAATAATAATGTTCAAAGTATTTTATGAAATTAGTTTTTATATATTAGTTTTTTAATATTCATGTTAATAAATATCGTTCATAAATTAATGTTGATTAACGTTTAAAAAATTCTTTATAAATCAATGTTAGCTTATTGAAATTTAAAGTTTAATAAAAATATCAAAAAAATGGTCATAAAATAATAAAACAATGTTATTAAAGTATATGAATTCTTATATAATATTATATGATGTTTCTGTTGGTGTTATGTAATTTTGTTGGGTCTTCATGAAAATTATATATGTTTCTCATTATAGGATGACTTTGTCATCTTCATCAATGTGTGAGTCACGTGAAGTGAACCCCAGTCTGAAAGATCCAGCATTATTGAAATTTCAAAATGTCCATGTATCAGAGTCTGTTTGGGACGGAAGACTAGATTGGATTATGATAATTAGACGAGCATTGGTATTTTGTAGAGCGAGTATCCCGTAATAGATTGTACTACTTTTATAGAGGGCAGGATTTCTTGGAGTTGCACAGTTGCACTTTTTTATGGTAGAGATTACCCTAATCTCTGCCCTTGTTGAAAGATGGAGGCCTGAGACACATACGTTCCATATGCCACCTGGTGAGTGTACAATTACACTTCAAGACATTGTGAACCAGGTTGGACTACACGTAGATGATTTACCCCTGATAACAGATACATCTCCTCGTAACTGGAAAGCAGTGGTTCAGAACCTGTTTGGCATATACCCTCCTAATGAGGCATTTCATGTTGGTTGCTTAAAGTTGAAATGGTTGTCTGACAACTTTGGTAATGTTGAAGATCACCTGGGTGATGAAGTGTAACTCTTAAGGTTCATGAAAGCATATGTCATGCGATTGATTGGTGGTGTTGTATTTCCCGATCAATCTAGTAGTAGGGTTTTGTTAAAGTATTTGTCATTAGTTGTAGACATTGCATTTGTATTTGACCAAATCAGACAACAATCCTTGAATGTCATGTAAATGTGGGGAGAAGAGTCCAGAGTACCCATGCTTGGTACATGAAATGAGCGGGAGGGGATTATAAGGGGAAGGACGCATGAGGACTGACGAGTCTGGTATGGAATCAGAGTCACCTTCAACCTCTGTGTCCACATCATTATCACCGAGAACATAAGCTTTATTGACCCTTTCCTCGTCATTACATTCACACTCGAGCTGGACATCAAAATCTAGATCCACTACTAAAAAAACACCTTTTAGCGACGGCATAAGTTGGTCGCTAATCCATGCCAAGACCGTCGCTACATACATTAGCGACGGCCTTTTTGACGGGAAAACACCCGTCGCTAAAACCCTCGTCGAAAATAGATCATCGACCATAAAACAGACGTCGCTAAAATGCCGACGACATGATGCCGTCGCTAAAATGGTCTCTGCTTCTCTGACTTCAGCCGTCGCTAACTGTGGCCATACAGCGACCTTATGGCTCCGTCGCTAGTAGCGACGGCCGTTTACCGTCGCTGTGGTTAGTGATACAGCGACCTCATGCCCCCGTCGCTAGTAGCGATGGCCGTTTACCGTCGCTGTGGTCAGTCATACAGCGACCTCATCTCACCGTCGCTAGTGGTTAGTCATGTAGCGACCACGTTATCTGTCGCTAAGCCAGCGACTGTCCTATTCCGTCGCTGTAGTAGCCATTCAGTGACTACTGCTGTCCGTCGCTGTGTATATCTCATAGCGACCGTCCAACACCGTCGCTAACGTGAATTTTTTAATTTTTAAAAAATTGGTTCAATATTTACTGGTTTTGTTAATTTAACTTTAAAAATGTATTAATATTTTGTATTTTGTATTGGCTGATAAAATTTTATAATTAAATTTGAATAATTTTTTTAAAATATTATATTATTATTAAAAACAAAATAATAGATTAAATTTATTTATCAAATAGGTTGAATTATTAATGATAGGTACAATAAGGCTTTTTGATTTGAATTTAATTACCAATAAATATTGACATAATAAATGAAGAATGACAAAATAAATACTGAATGAAATATAACATAAAAACTAAAAATGAAATATACAATGTGTATAAATAATAAAAATACAATCATGGTGGTGGGGGCGCCTGGGAAGTGGGGGGAGGTAGCCTCGCCATCAACTGCATCAGTAGCTCCTGCTGCTGAGCAAGTTGCCGACGAGTCTCGGCGTGCTGCTCCTCGGCCCGCTGTCGGTCCGCCTCGGCCCGCTCCAACAACAACTGCCTCTGACGTCGCTCCTCCTGTAGCTCATCGTTCAGGTTTTGAATTACCTGAACGACCTCAGTCGGAAGACCAGAGGAAGACGAAGAGGAAGGGGTCTTCCCTTTTTTCGCCAGCTGCGTGCCGACGCCACCTAATCCAAATACCCTCCCTTTCTTGTTCACACCGCCAACAGCCTCCATATAGATGGCGTTGTCGTCAGAACAAGATAGGGTGGGAGGAACCTCCCCTTCAGGAGTGGAAGCCACCAGGTCCGCCTCCTTCTCGGCCCTCCTGGCCTGATACGCCTCCTGTAAATTCAAAAACAATGATAGGATTAGTACTGATTTGTAAATTATAAGCATGTGTCAGTTAAAAGTAAATACTGCTCACTAGTGGAAAAATGACCTTTTACACCGGTCCCTTTTGGCTTTTTACACCGGATGTAGGACCGGTGTGGATGGAGCCGGTGAGAAAAATATGGACTTTTTACACCGGTTTTGGGACCGGTGAGAAAAATTGTTTTTACACCGGTCCTTTGCACTACGACCGGTGTAACATACTACATTTCTCACCGGCCCTTTTCTAACAACCGGTATAAATAGGATATCTTACACCGGTCCTTTTCTTTACAACCGGTGTAAATATTAAATCTCTCACCGGTCCACTTGAAATGCCCGGTACAAAATTTTGCCTTTTAACACCTGTTGGTTATTATGACCGGTGTAAAAAGATCTTTTTTTTTACTTTTTTTGTTTTAATAAATCAATCCTGGCCTATGCCAATTCAGCTTCAATTTTTATAAAACATCATTAGCTTAACTAAAGCATTTGCTTAAGAAAGTAATACAATATTATAACCATTGCTTAAGAAAGTAATACAATATTATAACCATTGCTTAAGAAAGTAAACAAAGTTTCAACACAAGAGACATTATAACCATACGCTATGTAAATTTTACTATAATTTTTCTTCTACCATCATGCTTCCTAACTGTACAGAATATTTCAGTAAGCATATCAAGAAGATTCGTTCACTCCAAATGAATCTGCAATATTGAAGTTCAAATTGCCTTTCATAGTTCTGCTCCTACCAACACCATCATCACCTTTTTTCATCATTGCTGCAAACTCTGCATAATCTGCAAAAAAAATGAAACAAAAAATGATTTTAACTTAACCCAAATCACTTTCCTTAGTGCTACATTCTATGATAATTTTATGAAAAGATTGAACTGATTTAACCATCATTAACTAAAACAAACATAAATCCTACAAAAGCTGAAAACTATACATCAAATAATTATATAAGAGGTAAATGGATTTGTAGAAACTGGTAATTAAGTTTAGATAATTCTGAATAAAAATAATTAACTGACCAGGTATCTGTGTTTAGAGATCCTTATTTTCTTACAGGATATAATAACATACATCATATCTCTTGACTTCCCAAGCCTTGGTGACTGGTCTTAGCACTTATGGTACACCTTACTTTTGCAGACATTGGCATATCAGGTATTCAGGTATTTTATACTAATATACAACTTTGATTTTTTAATACTAATCAAATTACTCTTCGGGCACATTTGGATGCTAATAGGCCTTGTCCTTTGGATGCACTTTGGGCACCCTATGATTTGTTGCAGACTCCATTTTCTCTCGATTCTTGAAGTGTGGTATACAAACTTGGGAATTGGGAATATGATCTATTCATATACAATTATACACTTGATTTTTTTCTACTTTAATGTGTAAAGTTCAGATGAGTTTGGTTCAGACTCATAAGCACAGTATACGTTGAGCTTCCATAAACGTTTAGATATATATTGTTACATAGAATACAGCAATTCTGATGCTCTTTGTACACAGAATTGAAGTGAACATGAGGCACAAAATGAGAAGGAAGAAAGGGTGAAGATGGTGAATGAGGTGGTTTCTGAATTTTGAAGTGACCGGTATTGTAATGTACTGTTATTGTTATTGTGTCAAATAACTGTGTATATAAAGATTAAAGAAGAGCTCCTTATTTTGGATACAAGAATTTCGCAAACTATTTTTTTCTTAATCTTAATAGTGAGAAAGCAACAAAGTTATATATCTTGCTATTGCTGTTCTTTTCTTATGGCTCCTTTTTCTTTTTCTATTCTTACTTTGTTATCTTTTCCTTTTGTGTTGCAGTAATAATACGAGCTTAGAGTGGGATTATTGACAGTTCACGTTGTTTTTTTTTAAAATCTATTTTTATTTTTATTCAAGTTTTTCTTTTAAGCCAGAGTTAAAATCATTCGATATATCTTCATTTATATATCATATATATAATTTGATTTATTATTGGAAACTTAAGAACCTAAAACAGAAATTGTGGAAGAACATGATAGAAACTGAAACAGGATTATAGAAAAAAGTGTTTCTTTTATTGATTACTAAAGGTATTTGGGCAACAGTGTACTTTCCCCACTCTTTACGAGTACACTTTGTTTACTAATGAGCTAATAATGTAACTACTTGATAAGAAAATATTTTTTTTCTGTTGTTGTAATTTATGGATGTTGGACCTGGTTTTGTTTGCTTTTCTGTTATGTCCATCAGATTATAGTGTAGTTGCTTCTTGTAATGGCTGCTAATTATCATTTTTTCCAGGCTATTCATATATGACATGGAAAGAACGCAAAAAGATTGAAGAAAGAAAGGTTGTTTCTCTTGGTGGGAAGGTGGGGACTATTTTTTATGCCTGTGTTTCTACATTATGTGCTAGTGCAAATAGAATTACAAGGATGATTAGGCAACAAAATTCTTAGTGTGTTTCATTTGCCCTTATGTAGGCCCCCAAGAATCAGAGATTACCTTTAAGTGTGGCACGACCAAGGATGAAGAAACAAAAAGAGCGGGAACAGAAAATGCTCCAAGAGGTGATTAATTTCTATCATATCCCAATTTTTTTACTTATTCTTTTCACTGAAACTTATCTTGTTTTTCTTATCTGTACCACTTGTGGCTTTTAGCGTTTGATTCTTGGACAATTTTGGGGCAAGATTGGTGGTAGCAGTAAAAGATTAGCTGGGAAGCACAAGCCTGAGAATAGGGGTCTGAAGTCAGGTAAAGGTCGTTTTAAAAATGGTATACTTGATGTGAAGCATTTGTTAAACACAGAACCATCAAGAGATCATGACTCTGTAACCATCCTTGTGAATAAATGTTTTAGGAAAATTGAGAGTAGTCCTTGTTTGATTTGTATGAACTTTATAAATCAAAGGATTTTGTTAACGAATACCCTAAGGCCCTAATTGAAGAATTCAAAGTAGAAAAGTTTTATAATGAAAATCACAACCTGAATGCATTAAATAAGACTTCTGATAACATACCCCTTTTCCTTTAGCCCAATGAAGATACTCCTTCATTTCATAAACAAGGCCAGCAAAGTGAGTCCCACAGCAGAGGCAGTAACCGACATACTCAATCAATGAGGGTAATTTGATCAAACGATAGTTCTTCTGAGCATCACACAAACCCTCCTCCTTCAATAACCCGTCGTTATAATTAACTGCACACGAAATCCTCCAGCGTCAAAACCATCAACGCCCCTACACTCCCAATTCATTAATCATCAAACCAACCACCACCGCCACAAAACTAAATTAAAAATAAAATATAAAACGCAACAACAATGAACACAATTAATTAATGAATGTCATCATTCCCCAATCAAAATAAAATAAATAAATATAAAAAAGGATGGATCTCGGAACGAACCAGCTAATGAGGTAACCGAATCTGAAGAAGAAAGTGAGGAGGCCGCATCGGGGACGGTAGAGAAGCATGGAGGCGTAACCGAGAAGCATGGGGACGAGGTAGTGGAGGTTGGAGGAGAAACTGAAGGAGAGGTAAGAGAGGGTGACGCCGACAGAGGCGGAGTAGAGGTGTTTGGGGAGGCCGTGGGGGAGGAGGCGGGAGAGGAAGCTAAGGGGAATGGTGGCGGCGAAGCAGAGGAGGGCGCGGAGGATGGGGACGGAGACCCCAATGGAGGCGGCCATGGAATCCATGGGAAGGTCCAAAACCCTTGTCTAAACCAAAACCCTTTCATTATTTATATTTGAAAGAGTAGCAAAAGAGGGAATGATTTCGAGGAAGAAGAAGACGATGGCTTCGAGGGAGAAGAGAGAGACGAGAGAGATGGTTGCTGAAGTACCTCGTAGAGCTTGCAGGAGGCGGAGGTAGGGAGGCGGAGACGGTCATGAATATGTCAGTGTGGGAGGAGAGGAAGGAGTCACGCACAGATAGCTTACAGGGGGCTAGTGCTTCCGAGTGTGGGGAGAGAGAGCTTGAGAGTTAAAAGTGAATATTTAGGTTTCTCACCGGTCCTAAATATTGGACCAGTACAAATCTTGTTATTTCTCACCGGTCCAAATATTAGCCCGGTATAAATTTTGATATTTCTCACCGGTCCAAATATTAGACAGGTATAAACTATATTTTTCTCACCGGTCCCATTTACCAACCGGTATAAAGTTGTATATTATTTACAAAATTGCCACCGCCTTATTTTTTATACCGGTCACATTACAACCGGTGTAAAATCCCCGGTGTAAAAGGCCTATTTTCCACTAGTGGCTAGATCCATCGTCTTCTGGTTTACCCATGCACCGGCTTTGTTCTTCTTGGTCATTTGCATGACCTCAAACAAAGAAGGCTCCCGGTGCTCCCTCAGCTCCTGTGGTGGACAAAAAACATTGAGATTATTATTTGTAAACATGTCAGACGAATCATAATAGAAATGTTTAACATAAATATACTTACAAATCTTTTCTTGTGCTCGAGGGTTGAAATGCTACCCCCAGTGTAAACCGAGGCTGCAGCATCGGCGGCTCTGTTGGCCCTGTTCCGAGCACTCGCCTGCTGGAACGGGACCCCGCCCCACTTCTGGACCATCCCGTCCCAATGGTCCTCTGGGATCCAACGAGGGCGCTCACCCTTGTCCCTCACCTTCCAAAGGGTACTCTTGATGATTTTGGAGGTCTTTGTGGCAAAGACCTTCCTAATCTCATCAATCATACCCTCCGCCCACTGGTAATCACGCTGTAAAATGAAATGAGAAATCAAAATTAATAAGAGGTCTATTTTACAAATCAAGTCACAACAAATGAGCTAGGAACTTATCGAGAAGGTGTCAAACCACCTATCTTGGACAACCTTCCCAGCATCTGTCCAAGATATATATGGACCATCCCACTGGGCCTTTAATACCTTAGTAATCGCTTTGGTAGTGCGACTACTATCAATAAAGCTGTAATGACAACAATTATATCAGGAGGATAACAGTGGACAATCTAGGGAGACTCCCAAAATTTCGGCAGAGTCTCCCCTGTAAATGTAACATTTCCAAGTTTAAATAGTTACCCTGTTACAAACAGAAGAGTGCCCAGTACAATTCAATCTATACAAGTACTAATTAAAGTAACATCCAATAAACCAACAAGTCTTTCCACTAAAGTTTAATATAAAGTACCATACAAATAACATAAAAGTATTTGAGGTTTAGTCACTTACTCGTCTCCGGCCAGCACGGGTACCAACATGGGTAGAGGGGATGCCGGAGGTGGGGTGGCCTGATGGCCATGGTCCTCCAAGCCACCAACTCCAGGACTCTGCTCTGGGGTGGTCAGCTGTGGGGGTGATGGGGTGGTCTGCTGTGGTGGTGGTGATGGAGTGGTCTGCTGTGGTGGTGGTAATGGAGTGCTCTGCTATAGTGGTGATGGAGTGGTCCGCTGTGGTAGTGATGAAGTGGTCTCCTGTCCTGGGGTGGGAGTCCCCAGCCGGGATGTCGGGGTCCTGGACCCACCACCCCTACTGAAGGGCAGTCGAGGGTCTACACGGTGGAGGGTCCAACATGATCCATCACTATTTGTTCTATGTTGTTGTACGTATCCCTGTTTCCTCCAATCTCATAGTAAGACTGTTGCACAGTTACGTCTGATGGTCTACGCGGTAACTGCTCACCATGGTTGTACCAGCAGTGGTATGTTTCCATGAACCCTTTCTCAGTTAGGTGGCACATGACATCATCCGCGTATTCAAAACTCATGCATTTACACCTTGAGCACGGACAACAAATCTTCTGAGTCACTTCTAATCCAGGCGTGTTTGCCGTAGCGAATGGAATGAACTCCAATAGCCCCATCATAAACTCCTCAGTCACTCGCCGATTGCGATCTAGTCGGTTGTACATCCATCGCCGATTTGCCGGTACCTCCATTTACAATATCTAACAAGCACGAATTCTGTTACTTTAAATTATTGTAATTTTATTTGACTAACGGTTGTGAATCACTCTCTATCTCTTTGATGTTGCAAATTGGTGGGGCCCTATCCCATTCGGGATGAATATGCAACCATCTGTAACCCATCGATGTTGTATGTGGTCTATCTTGTGTCGTTGATGTTCATTTGAAATTTCGGCAGCATTTCGCATTAGTCCCCGAGTACACAGAGATACGTACGGTATGAAACACCATACGCAGACATGCACCCTGGGGACAATACGAAACACCATAACCGAAATTTCATATGAACATTCAACGCCTTAAGATAGACTATATACAACATTGATGGGTTACGCCCTACTGGTTACAAATTCATACCAAACTGTCCAACTGGGACAATTCAAGATCCAACACAACACGGTACATCAGCCGGTTGTTTTGAAACTTGAACGGGAATCTAATGGGTACACACACAACTAAACTCTACATTATTAAATCATGAGTTTCATTTTTTAAGTTTCCTAAGAAAGGGAGCCTGTCAAAATTTTGGTAGAGTCTCCCCTGTAAACTGGACATTTCCCAAATTTACGAACGACCTGTTACATACAGAAAACTTTCCAGAAATGATAAATATACATACAATACGTATTGTATATGATATTCAGAGTTATGAACACGATTGAGAGACAAGGTTATCAGTACATAAAACCAATGCCTAATGAGCTCTGCTCTCCACTAATAAACAACCTTACACATGCATAAAGAATCATGTTATCAGCACACAAAACCAATGCCTAATGAGCTCTGCTCTCCACTAACACACAACATTACACATGCATAAAGAATCATGTTTTCAGCACACAAAACCAATGCCTAATGAGCTCTGCTCTCCACTAACAAACAACATTACACATGCATAAAACACATTATAAACACATCAAAACCAGTTCCTAATGAGCTTTGCTCTCTACTAACAAACAACAATTGACATGCATACATATATCAAGAAAGTCAGCGTTAGGGGATTACCTAGGGAAAAAAGTCGATGATGAATACGGAGCTGAAGAGAGACGATCAGAGACCACGCGTGATCTGTGTTACTCTATATGACAAACCAAGAAGTCGTTAGAAAGTTACAAGTAGCAAGGAAACTAAACAAAGAGAGACACGCAAAGCAAATAATAGATTACACAGCCACGACTTCTTAGTGATCTAGACACTTGGGATCCACGTGAGATTGAGTCCATGAGAGACGCAACAGAGACTACATTTGCATTATTAAACATTCTAAACGTTATTTGTAAAGACTCTTCTTAGATGAGTTAATTTATAAAGACTCTTCTTAGATGAGTTAATTAGTTAAAAGACCCAAGTTGTTTCAGGTCAAATGCACCATTCTCTTCCTGTTGGCCTAAACATTTCAGCTTGTGCAGCTGAAATAGGAGTCCCAGAGGTGTTTGCAGGCTACTGTCCACCACTTGCCATTGTTAATGGAGGTGATTTCAACAAGAAAAAAAAATTGAGAAGAGAAAACAGAGGTTGCAAGGGCTGTTGCAGGAGGGTGCAGTAGCAATGGGGCTGTTGCAGGAGGGTGCTGAGCTATGGGGCTGTTGCAGGAGGGTGCAGTTGCTGTGTGCGGTTGTCACTGGAGCCAACAATGGCTATTCTTCCTCCTTGCAGCTTGCTGAAGGCTCGCCGGAGACCAAGAGGCAAAAACAGAGCCTCCACCCAAGAATAAAAGAAAGAAGACGAAAAGAAAAACCTTCACCCAAGAAGGGGAACTCGCCGGAGAAGAAGGGAACTCGCCGGAGAAGATGAACGGAGCTGCCGGACCATCATTTCCACTTATGTAGCACGCTAGACCAAGAAGGAAGAGATCTGGAGCTATACTAATTTCTTTACTTTCCTTGGTTGTGAACAATAAATAGGTAAAGGGGAGTGTTCTTACCCTTGCTTAATAATTTTTTCATGCATTAGGTTGATATAGATTTCCCTAGAACTTCTATTGCTGTGAGGTACCAAGAATAGTCTTGTTCCTAAAGAATTAAAAGCTGAATTTATACTTAAAATCACATGCAATGGTGAAGACTTTATGAAAATGAAATGGTGCTCTTGAAACTACTCTTGGCTGTCACTTTTGTCTTGGCCTTCTTCCAAATTTTTGTGGTTTAATTCAGTATTTGTTAATAGAAATACAAGTCCAATGGTATAGATAGAAATAAACATGAAACTTTAAATCACCATCAATATTTTTATCAACAAATACCAAGGCAGAACAATTATAAGGTAAATTAATAATAACAAATAGGGTCCTATATGCTGTCATACTCCACTATGAATGTATCTGTCTAACAACTATGAATGCACAGATCATAAGCAGAAAAACTTAATGTCAATCAATGGAAACATCATATAAACACCATCACAGCCAGTAGACAACTGAAACTGTCTTAAAAAAGCCTTAAAAAAGAAAATTTGATCCAATAGTCATATCGCAGTTCCTCTATATGGTATTTGCATTAATGATTTTCAAAACAAATGATTTAAGTGATCCAAAAGTCAATCTAATTCTAGTTTTTGATATACCTCAGCTGAAAATTAGCATTCCAATAAATGTCATCCCTATTGGCACAAAAGTTCAGGCAGTTTGGAGTGAAGATGGGGAGTGGTATAGTTGTGTGCCTATCAGTGTGTTTTTATTTTTCTTTTAACTTTTTCCCATTTTTTCATTGTGTTTAATTTGTTGTATTATGAATGTCCAGGTACGGCGCAACAATTGAGGCTTATACACCAAATGGTTATTATGTTAGCTATGACAGTTGGGGTAATAAAGAAGAGGTATTCTAAATCTGCTGATGCAGACCATATCTCTATTCCTGGTCAATGGGAGTCTTACATAGTCTCAGCATAAATTTTACTCAGAACTCTATATTGGTACATGGTTTATTAAGTTCTAATGAATGACGCAAGTCTTAATATCATTTTTCTGCTGTAAGGGAAATTGGGGAGTGATTAACTTTTATGAAAGCCCTATGTCTTGTTTGGTAAATCCATATCAAACATTTTTCATAGTTAGACCATCTATTATTTATCATCATTGGTCATCAATCGCTCTTAAATGTTTTTTATAAAGTAATCCATGCTAATATATAATTCATTTGTATGGAAGTTCCTGGCTGTTATTGTGCCATAAGACAGTTAGTTTTGATTAATGTATTTTTATCACAAATTGTGAACATTTTGAAGGAAGATTTTGGACAAGGAAAATTGTGAGCTTTGCCTTGTTTGATCACCAACTATCCTTAATATATTGTTAAAGTAATTTTGCTAATATGTTATTTATATTGATGTAAATGAAAGTCTCAGCTATTATATGATAATACAGTTATGATGTATTATCTCAGCTATTATATGATAATACAGTTATGAAAGATCTCAGCCATTATATGATAATACAGTTATGAAAGATCTCAGTATTATGTGTTCTAATGAATCTGAATAGTATTTCAGTTCTGTTGGGTGGAAGGGAGACAAAGGACTAAGTTATAAAGGATTAAACATCTTTTACCCTTAAATTATTAAAGATAAAATTAGTTACATTTATAAGGATTAAACATCTTTTACCCTTAATTTAAAATAGAAAACAAAATAAATTTTGGAACAAAACAAACCATCATTAACATTTTGGGTATTGAGAAACCCTTTTTTTTTAGTATTGGGCCCCAAGCAACATATTGATAAAGGCTTGTTTCAAATTTTCAATTACAAAGTTACCAAAAGCAATCCATAAGAAAGGTGCTAAGTTATAAAGGATCACTCTGAAAGCTACTACCTAAGTACAATTAACTAAGTATATAGAATCAAGCCAAAAAAACTACATAGAAACCAAGAGAACATAAAAATACAGCAAAGGGAACAGAGAGTTCCAAGAGCAGAATTCCTAGAGCTATGAAGCACAGAAGCCAACAAAGGCAAAGCCATGGTGCAACCTTGGTCCTCACAATCATTGTATTCATTACTTATTCTAGAGGACTCGAATATCAAGTAGCTCAGTACAATTAACCCCTATGGCATTTGTTAATCCATTAAGCCAAGCCTACTTACTGCAATAAGGTTTGGATACTATAGTTGTGTTCAAATTAGACCTAGTTAAAGGTTAGACTATAACACCAAATACAGTGATTTATTGATTTATGTATTTTGAAAATTGTTTTCTATTTTCAGAAACCAACTTATTTAATAAGAAAAGTTTCCTAAAACTGTTGTAACAAAAATATATCTGTTTTAGATTTTAAAGCCCAAAAACCAAAACATCTCTAAGTTGTTTTTGTTCTCTACTTCTAATATTCCATTATTCGTGTCGAAGACAACTGTTTTAAAAAACAATATCTCTGTTTTAGATTTTTAAAACCCCAAAACCAAAACTCTCCAAGTTGTTTTAGTTCTTCACTTTTAACTTTCTATTATTCATGTCCTTTTGTGTCCAATTTCATCTTCTCTCTTGCTCTCTTCCAACACTTCTAAAAATAGTCTCAAAAATTGCTTTATAGAATACTTTTTGAAACAACAATCAAATGAATAGCAAAGATTGAATCAACTTAAGTAGGATTAGAACCACAATCAAATTTCCATAAACAAACAAAGATTGAATCAACATAATCATATGAATAGCATTAGAATCAACCAGTCAATGCATTAGAAACATCAGAATGGACCGGCCAAAAAATAAAGTAGAGCAACAAAAACAGAAGAGAATGAACCTGGGTGTATTGGAAATTTGTTGAGGGAGGGGGAACCTGAGAGACAGATAGAAAGCTAAGGGAGGGGGAACCTGAGAGAGAGATGGAAAGCTGAGGGAGGGGGAACCTGAGAGAGAGATGGAAAGCTGAGGGAGGGCAAACCTGCGAGAGAGATGGAAAGTGAAGGGCTTCAATGGCTTCGACGGAGAAGAGACAGAGAACGCAATCAAGGGAGAGGGAGAGGGAAAGTGAAATAGGGTTTAGGGATTCTGAAAATGATGTAGAAATAAGATAGAAAAGGGAAGTGGTGGTATCAGAGACGACGGAGAGGGAGACGGTGGAGAAGACGACGGATGTGAGACGGTGGCTCGTGAGAGAGAGACGACGGAGAAGAAGCTGGCTTCGTGAGAGGGACTGACGGAGGCGGTGGAGGTGAAGGTTCGGTAGCCAGAGAAGAGGGAAAAGGGTTTAGGGCTTGGGGATAGCAGAAGTGATTGACAGGGAAGGTCTGCATCGAGTAAGTTGTTATACTTAGCGACGGAAAGCATCCGTCGCTATCAAGGTCACTGAATTAAAAAAATAATAATATACCACCACTAGCGACGGATGACGACATGTGTCGCTAATATAACACCACTAGCGACGACTACATCCGTCGCTAAATTCCCTCCAAAATTTTGAAACCCTTCAGGAACCTTAGTCATAGACACGTTCCGTCGCTGAAGTATCCAAAAGTAGCGACGGTCATCGGCCACCGTCACTACCTTGTCCATAGCGACGGCATATCCGCGTCGCTGATTTGTCAGAAGACATAGCGACTGCAGTGTCACCGTCGCTATCACTTGGCGCCATATATAACTTGGAGGGAAACCAAAAAAATGGAGGGAAATAACTTTAGCGACCGTGTCAGGGACGGGGTATGAGTTAGCGACGGTATTAGTGACGGTTATTTGCCAAATTTAGCGACGGCGTAGTGTTGGTCGCTAATATGGTCACTATTTTCGTATTCGAAGTCCCTTTTCTTCTGGCCGTCGCTAATGCGGTCACTGATTAGCGACGGTGTTCGGCGGTCGCTATTGGTGTGTAGCTATTAGTTATTTTTCTAGTAGTGATCTTCATCATCTGATAAGCTAACATCTATTTCATCTTCAAACAACAAAAGGTTAAAATTTTGTTACTTACAAAATACCAACAATTACTACAAAAAATATTCACAATTTATAACTTTCAAATTATACTTCTTGTCTACGTGATATTATATGGGGAGCAATGAAGACGCCAGAATATCAACATCAATAAATATCTCAAGTGCATTCATATCCGATTGACACTTAAAATTTTTTACATCTCTTTATCATTGTTTATTTGAAAACCAGAATTTTTTTTCTTTTATCAATAATTAACTTGCTAGTTAATTGCGTTATGACTTGATTCGTTTTGAGATTCAACTTATCAGAAATTCTATTCTTAAGTTGTGTAATTGTAATACTGTGTTTAATTTACGTTAATCCGATATCCTCATCAAATGAAAAAGCATCTGGGCCTTCAATTTTTTGTCCATTCGTATACAGACCCCAATTTGAGGAGTCATTGCCGTAATAAAAAAAATCAGGAACCAAACTACAACTAGCAAATTTATGGAACCTAAATTTTCAAAAACAACACTAATATATTAAAATAATTTTAGAATATATACTACAATAACATTGAAAATAAAATAAGGTCTAGAAACATACCTTTCAATCCTTAAAGAAAATTGCTTACTTCTAAGAGCCAACCTTACTTATAAGACATGAAAGCCTAAAAGGAAATCAAGCAGCTCTTGGTTATAAAGGCAAAACAAAAATTCATTTTTTAATTTTTTTTAAATCCACGTCCACTAAATTCGCATACCCAACTTATGAAAAGTGGACACTTGGCTTGACATTTCACATGCTTATAATACGAAATTTTGACATGTGTGTTGGCAATTCATAGGTCAAGTGTGTGAAATTATCCGGCAGCTAACAAGTGGCAAGTTCTCCTCAATTTTGTCTACCCAATGTACGAAATGCTGACACGTGGCATTTTCTGTACTCAATGCGTGAAATGCAATATTTGATAAGACACATTCCACCCTAGACAAAGAAATATTTTAAAAAGTACCCTAAACTGCAAATTTGTTTTTTGACACTATTTAAAAAACCCTAAGTTTAATTGTGTGAGCTTAATTAATATCATCAAATTTGATAACTACTTTTTCCTATTCTTGTGGTTAAGAGATTTTTTTATGGAACAACAATTGTACACAATAAAGTAAGTATAATAGTTTTATTTTATTTTAAGTTACTTATTAAAAGTTAACTACAATAATTTTTTTAGTCAATTTAACTTACGTCAATTTTAGTATTTAAATTTATAATTAATTAAATAAGAAACATGTTATTTTAAATTTAATGGTTAATCCTAAATAAAATTTGTATTATAAAATTTTTGAAATATTTATATATTAAGCTTATATACTTTGTGGAATCAAAATTATCAGATATAGATTCAATGAGCGTGAGATTCGATATTTTCTTGTGTTGTCATTATTAGGTGTATCATGTGATTGCAGGGGTAACATTGTTAGTTTTATTATTATAAAGTAAATAGAGGTGAGAACAAATAAACTATTCACCACCGATGGGGAAAACCACCGTTGAAGGAAGCGTATGTATACAGTTGAATTGCAGTGTTTTTGTGTTGTCTGCTGTCTGTCATATATACATGGATGAACATGTCTCAAGACAGTTAGTTTGCTACGCGCTTTTCTGAGTAGAAACTATAAAGCTCTCTACCATATGTTATTTAATTCACAACACCATATATACGTTATCTTACAAATCTAACTTTGTACAGCACATCCTTCTCTTTTATTATTCTCTTCTCGTTAATTAATATACTACTATTTTTCATACACTTTTGCATGTCTTGTTGAAGCCTCAAAATTCAGCATATTCGGCTATATTTGTCGGCCGCCTTATATTATTTCGCGTTATCTCGCGGCAAGAAAAATAAATTTATGGTAGAAAATTTCTGTCATACTAACTTTTCACTGTGGCAAAAATGTTTCATGATGCATGGATCCAATTTTACAGTCGGTAACCTTTTACTTTTGTTTTTTCTCTAACAAATATATGATCTCTAGGGAGCACGAAAAATTTACGTGACCAACCAAGAATTTGGTATTTCAGAGGTCTTATTAAAGATCCACAAAATCTACACCCAACAATATTCACTGTAAGAAACCTCAAATTAATTGGTTTTGAGATGCTTGCATATCGAATTTGCCTATGCAAAGGACTCCTATTTCCATGTTAAAATTTGACGTTAGAATAAATGTTCCATGTTCAACTTGACCATTTTTTATATTACTAGTATCATTATTATTGTTATTAACATATATGAGAAATAAGAAAATACATTAAATAAAATATGATATATCAAACAAAAATACATATAGTGTTTATAAAACAAAACCTAAAAACAACAATCACTAATACATAATGGAGTTTTAAGCACGGTTAAAAATGGCTTTAAGTACAATTCTACAACCGTGCTTGTTCCCATTGTGGTTATAAATAAGGGTTTTTACCACGGTTTTAAACTATGGTTATAAACCCCTTTTAAGCACAGTTATTAGAAACCGTGGTTAAAGGTTCATATTTTTAACCATGGTTATTAATAACTGTGTTTAGAAGTTGAAATTTTTAAACATGGTTAATGTATAAGCGTATTTAAAAGTGACACTTTTAAACACAATTATGGTCATAACCGTGTTTAAAAGTGAGTTTTTTTAATGCAAGTTCTATTTTTATTCATTCCCCAAACCTGCAAGCAGAAAGTTTATAACCAGACAGCTCAATTGATGCACACAATAAGATATATACAACTTAATTAATGAACAAGATGAAAATGTATAAATTTCAATAAAACCATATAAACGACAAATATGGTATATAAAATGTACAAAATGATAATCCTAAAGCTACACTAATAGGTGTATATCCTACACATTAACAATAAATGACAAAAAAAATGCTATTGGAGTCCTTCCTTGACTTGAAGAAAACTGATGGCCCAATGGTTTCTGATTTCTTCAATGTATTTGAAAGAGAATCATGAAAGTGCTGCAAAGAAGACACAATCATTAACAGTAGTAATGAGCAACAAATTATGGTAGTATGTGAAAACCAAAATAGAGAATGTAGGCAGTGAAAACTTACAATTGTCCATCGTTCATGAATCACTCTCTTCCTTTTTGATGTCGTAAGTAGGTGGGGCCCTATCCCATTCAGAATGAAAATGTAACCATCAGTAACTCATCTACATGTTTGATTGAAGTTTGTGTGTTGATATTCAATCCAAATTTCAACAGTATTTCGTATTGGTCCTCGAATATAGGGAGGTAAGTGGGGGTTGAAACACCCCATATAGACATGCACCCAGAGACACACACGAAATGCAAAAACTAGAATCCAATTGCACATCTACACTACAAGTTTCACACAAACACCAATATCTATGGGTTACGGCCTACTGGTTACATATTCATTCTTAACTGTCCAACCGAGACAATTCAAGATCCAACGCAACACGAATGTATACTCCCCGTTGTGTTGAGTCTTGAATGGGAAGCTATTAGGTACACACATGGTCTAATGACACGGGGAGTCTACCAAAATTTTGGCAAAGTCTCCCCTATAAACTATACATTTCAAAATTTATAATCAGACCTTGTTACACACAGAAAATAACTCAGTACAATTCAAGCAATATAGAGTTCAATAAACAGCCCAATATATTCTACTAAAGAGAAACATACATGCTAAGGACTTTGTGTTTATATGACCATCCATTCAAACTAGTATAAGAGAAAGTAACAATAGGATTTAAACCTATTTGAGTTTAAATTGGCATGATTTGACTTTAAGCATGATTGAACATAATTCCTAGATAGAATTATGTTCATTACCTTTATTAATCATTCAAGAGGAATTAAATTGCCAGCAAGTAACTTGCAGCAAATGAATAAGAACAAACAAATCAATTCAAATATCCATAAAAATAAATTTAAATATTTATAAATAAATCAAATTCATTTTAAGTAAACAGGCAACCACAGAAGTATTTATGTTTATTTAAACGAAAATGGTATGCAATTCATCAGATCAAAAATTATAATCAATAATGCAAACAAAAAATCAAACAAAAACACACCTTCTTGCAGTTGAGAGTGAGTGTTTGAGCTTTCAGGGATAAGATAAGAAACGAGGTAAACTGCTAACGGATAACCAAAATTAAAAATAACACACACTAGATATTTAATTTTATAAAATCCCAAATACCAACAAATATAAAAAAAATAAACCAACAACAAAAAAAATTATAATAACATATATAGAAAGCATAGGGCTACAACCACAAACACAAGACAACAAAACAAAGCAAAAACACATGCACAACAAGCAACCCCTCTTTTGCTTTCTTCCTTCCTTCAACATCCCTCCCATCAAGACACCTCCAAAGAACAAACAACTAGGCAACCTCATTTAGAGGAGGAACAACAGTCTCAAGAACTGCCTCATGCTCAACACCTTGATGTCAAATTTTGCACACACTATTATCCAATGAATTATAGCTCTCTCTTCATATTCAATTAGAATGACCGTTTTTTTGTTTGAGAATCACACCTTTGGAATAATCATGAGCCAAAGTGGGACTTTTTTTTTATTGCTTTTGATCAACTCAATGAACAAGGCTGAATCTTCAAAGTGTTTATGTGAGTGTGAGAGAGAGAACTTGAAAATATCTTTATCTATAGTAGATTAATAATATCTACTTTTATTCACTACTTTGGTTAAAAGAGAGAGATAGAGAGAAGGAACAAATCCAAAACAGCACAACAGGTTATAACAGCTAGAGAAAGAGAAACAGGTTATGGTCTAAAGAGTTGTGCCCGACATCTGTCTTTCAGGCAGTTGAGGAACAGGGATGCTGCTGTGAGATCAAGAGAAAGGAAGAAGCAGCATGTGAAAGACCTTGAGATGAAACTAGGTATTATGAAGGGGAATGCAAAATATTGAGACTTGTTAGAACGAAAATCTACCTCCATTTGCTGAAATGTAGATTCTATGCGTATGCTGAAATTTGAACAAATTTATAGCATGCAAATTCCAAACCACTCACAAAAACAAAACAAAAATCACTTTATGATTGTGAAATGGAAAGTGATTTTAAGCTGTCAAAGGGAAACAAAAAACCTTAGGATTTTAACACTATGCGCATAGAATTAACATTCGTGATTATGATTAGTCTTTGAGTTTATAGCTGATCCGGAAAGTACGAAAGAGAACACCTTATTCAAAATCAAGAAAATAATAATCAAAGCTTAAAGGGAAAGAAACGATGACCTTCAATTCAATATTCAGAAGATAAAAATCACTGATGAATTAATTAAGAGACAGCTTATAATGGTCAAGATCAAATGGACTTACTATATTACATTAAATGGGATACCACTGCCAAGTAGACAAAATAATCGTTCGTTGGAATATCAAATTCATTTATCTATCTGATTTTTAATACTTATTATTGTTTTTAAACCTGTAAATAAGTTTTAATTTATAGATATGTGATTATGGTTTTCTGTAACTCAATCAAAAACTCATGTTGAGGTAAAATATTAACAATGACAATAATGTTAACTTAAGAGAATAAAATTCATGTTTGATTACAGTAAAGTTTCAAGGGGTTTGAAGAAAGAAGAGTACTTTCTAATTTTTTTTTTCAAATTAACTTATATTAATATAAGTTGAATTTGTACAAGAATGTAGAAGAGATTTATAGTTATAGTCTTATTATATATAGGCTTTGAAGAATATTTATTCTAAAGTATGAAGTCCTATATCTATATTTTTATGAGTATGTTTTTTTTGCAATAAGTCAAGCTTAAAAACTGTTAAAAGGTCTCATATTTCTTCCTTTTCATAATCTGTTAGGATCACCACAAACAAATTACTTATACCATCAGATTCACATTTGTTGTTAATTAATGTAGGCTCTCGGTACTTGTTTATGATGGCCTAAATCATGTATTAAGAAAAGCAATCAGTTATTGTATAGATTTTTTTAAATATATTTATCACCAACATTCTAATTATCCTTCTTTAAAAGTTATATTTTAATGATGTATTAATATCAGAGAAGATAGAAGGTTCAATGTATTAATTTTTTTTGATAGGAATTGAACATGATTCATGAGCTAACAATAATTTACTCAATCAACTAATTAGTCCCCCTTGACTCTAGGGTGTTTATTTGGATACATAACTTAGGTGAAATCTTATTAATAACTGTTTTTATATGAAAGTTTTTGTTAAAAGAAATTTTAAAAAATTATTTAAATTTAGTAACTTATTCAAACAAATTAAAAAATTAAAAGTTATGTAATGATTACTTTAAAAATATATGTTGGATGAATTCTAATTGGTTGACATTGTAAAACCTTCTACATTGATAGTGTATAGAAATTATTTTTTTATAAGAATTTAATGTAAATACATTGTTAGTGTAATTTTTTAATTTAAATACATTGTTAGTGTAATTTTTGTTTACACGGACTTCCAATCATAGACCATTACATAAGCAATTATTCTTGACATGTAATTAATTACTTCTAATTGACTAGATAATATAAAACTTTTTCCATAACATTGTATAAAAAGTAAACTCTTTTCATAAATTTCAAACATATGCTAGTTAATTTTTCTGAAAGGACCTGCTTCACTGTACTATTTTTTCCAACGAGACCTATTGTGCTTATCCTTTCTTTTCACTAGTGTAAAAAGTGGATGTAACAACTGGATATAATCACGGGTTAAAGTGGATCAGTGATAAAAGAATACACGATGGCATTTTTGAAATTATAAGGTAACTATATAATTACAGTTGGTGAACAATCGTGGTTCTAGGTTCAAGGGTAACTATATAATCACGGATAACATCAAAACTGTGATTGTATCCTTAAATATATAATCACAGTTGTATTTCCAACCGTGGATATATAGTTTAGGGTTTAGGGTTTTATCCGTTGGGGACTATATAATCACTGTTGACTCTACAACCGTGATTATATATTGATGGATACGATCACGGCTGTGGTTTTAACTGTGGATATAGAGTTAATATTTAACCAGGGGTATTGGTGTAACTGTGATTATATGTGTAATATAATCACAGTTGCAAGGAGATCCGTGATTATATATCTTTTCAGAAACTTCAAAAGCCGCGCCTGATAGCCTTTTTTTAGTTTCTCTTTCTTCTTTCACGCTGGTTCTCTTCCTCTTCTTGTCTTCGTCCTTGTCTTTGCTCTTTTCTTATTCTTGTATTCACATTGGTTCTCTTCCCCTCTTTTGTCCTCTTCTTGTCCTCATCCTCGCGCTGGTTCTCTTCCCCTTTTTGTGTTTTGCTTGTCCTTGTCTTCTTGTCCGGTAAGCCCTCCCCTGAACTGTATATTATGATTTATAAATGTAAAAAAAAATGAAGTTGATGCCTATGCTATATCAGTATTTGTGGAAGCTTGTTTGTATGTGTTTTCATAAACAATACGTATGCTTTACTGCTCACAGGCTGTGTGTGTTGTTCAGGTTTGGTGTTTATCTCATTTTGTTAGATTGTATACTTTGTTAGATTGTTCACTTGTTGCCACTCATAGCTTTATGGGACTCCATTAGGAAACAAGCTCATTCATAGCTTTATGGGACCCCATTTTATCTCTTCTCTCTTCATTTGTTCTTTTTTGATCGTCATTAGCTTGTTCTTTTGGTATATGTGTTTGTAGGATCCAAAAGAACACTTTGGCCTATCAGAATCTTTATTAGAATTTAGGTTAATTAGTTTTTTTGATCTTTTCTAAGTTTTTATTTATTAGGTTGCTCATACAACTTAAAAATTGATTATTTATAACTTATGTTAATAAGTGTTAAAATTGTAATGGGAAGTTTTGAATATTTGATATTATGGTATTTATGTCGTTGAATTTGAGTAAAGTATATTGATAGCTATACTACCTCATGTAGGAACTTAAATTTGATGATTTTATTAATGTTGTTTGATAAATATTTTAAAATTTAGATATTATAATAGTTGTGTTCCTCAAAAACTAATAACATTGTTGCTACAATACTAGTGACTTGGCCCGTAACATGTATAGGTTTGGGTGCCACTTCACTAACCTAGGGATCGTAGGTCTCAACTCGTAGAGCTAACACCGCATAGATGACGAGGTTACGTTCCTAGTGCATACTCCAACACAATCATATATTTAAAGTTACATCATTACTATTATCACTTTTTAAAAAATAAAAATCCAATACCATTTTTTTATTCACATTTCAATACCAAACAAAACTTGAAAAATGTCATAATCCAAATGGGAAAAAACTCGTGTAGGTGCACCCAAAAGTAAGTCAATCGAATTCATTCAAATCTTTATTATATTTTACTTGAATTCACTTATTCTATATTTTATGTCCATTGTAGTCTGATAGGCAGGAGGGTATCTATGAGTGCGGCAATTACATCATGCACACCTTGCTAACCATCGTCCAAGAACATTTAGTAGATGGATGGACAGATGTAAGTCTCACTTGCCTAGTTTTCTACCAATTTGATCACATTCATATAATAAATACAGTTTTTGTTCTAATTATTTTGTGTATTGTTTGTAGTACTTTCAGGACCGGTTATTTCCCTAAGACACATGTAGATAATGTTAGAAAGCAATGGGCCGCATACTTCATTGAAGTGAGGCAAGGACATAGATAGATATAGGATTTTTATTCTCTTATCGTTGTACCTACTATAGGGTTTAGGGTTTACATTTTATTAGTTTACATTCATGTCAATTGTATATAGTTTTATTTTCTACATTGTTATGATTTGATAGTAAATTAATGTTATATACATACCATTTGTTTTCATTTATTGGTGTTGCATATACTGGGGATATACTGTGCTGGCTGTGTGATATTGCAGGTTTGGAAAATCAATAAAACTGATGTCACATTAAAAAAACTCATATTTAATCACAGTTATTGTAATAATTGTGGTTATAGAGCCTCTTTAATCATGGTTGCACAACCAAAAAAACCCTAAACAGCTACCTCAAATTAGCGACCACAGTACCCCATCGCTAATTAGCGACCGACTTAGCGACCGCTTTGCACGAAAAGGGACCAAAAAGATGTTAGCGACTTATGTAGCGACCGAAAGAGGACTCGGTCGCTAGAAATTATAAACACCGTCGCTAGTAGCGTCGCTATTTTGTAGCTCCACCTTGTTTTGCTTTCCCGCCAGGGGTTTTCTGTTGGCGCCAAATATTAGCGACGGTATTTACCGTCGCTAACGCTCCCATAACCGTAGCGACGAAAACATTGCGTCGCTATGATTTGTACTAGTGACGGAAGTCTTGCACCGTCGCTAATATTTTGGCTTCCCTCCATATCTTTTCTTTTAATAATGGAAGGTAGCGACGATGGGCTGATACCGTCGCTACTGTTCAGGAGGCTAGCGACGGACAAAGGGATCCGTCGCTATAGTTTTCACCTTCCCTCCATACTTTTCTTTAAGTTAGTGACGGTGGTATGGGACCGTCGCTACGGTTCAGTAGGTTAGTGACGACACTCTTTTACCGTCGCTACCATTCAGTATTTTAGTGACGGCGTAGCATCACCGTCGCTATGGTTGTTGTCTTCCCTCCATCTTTTACTTTTAAAAATTGAAGGTAGTGACGGTGGGATGTCACCGTCGCTATGTTTCAGGAGTTTAGTGACGGTGTTGTTTCACCGTCGTTAATCCTTTTAATTATAGTGACGTTGTTAGCGACGGCTGGAAGCCATCGCTAATATTTTAATCTAACTCGACAGGGACCCCTTTCCCTCTCACTTGCCCTAACCTTCCCCTTCTTCTTCCTTGCCTCCTTCCCTAACCAGCCGCCGTCTCCCTCTCCTCCTTGCCCTAACCAGCCGCCGTCTCCCTCTCCTCCCTCCTTCCCTCCGTTCATCTGCCTTCCACCCTCAGCCACCGCCGTCCCTCCCTCCGTGCCGTCCCTCCCTCCGTTCGCGTCCCTCCCTCCGTGCCGTCCTTCCCTTCTTCCCTCCTTCCTGTTTCTTTCTCCATCTTTTCTCCCTCTGAAATCCGGAGCGCTCCATTGCTGGCTCATCGTTGTGCACCGCCCTCGCCATCAAACATCACACCATCACCGTGAAGCATCGCGCCATCACCACCGAGCAACGTGCCTGAACGTCGAGCATCTGCTCTCACCGTGGAGCTTCTTCCATCAACGTCGAGGCCCTCACATTGAACCCTTCAAGTCAGTTCTCATCATGTGCAGTGTTGGCTTTGATTTTTTTTTCATGTTTCTAATATGAACTGATCCTCTTATAGTGTTTTTGGATAGCTTTTTGGTAAATATATGTGTACCTTTTGATTTCATGGGGTAGGATGTGGCGGGTGATAGTTAGATTCTGATTTTCACAAGTCCTGTTAAATGTTGATTAAACTATAGGTTGCTGTAAGCTATAATTGAAGGGACTATATATGGGCAAGTTGCTGTAAGTTATTAGATTTTAATTGAACTGTAATTGCCAATATACTTTTATGGAATCTTTGGCATGGAGCCAATAGTGCTGTTGCTGCAGAATATATATACATATATCATATGGATGAGTTTGTGACTGGTTGATATTTTACCTTGGACCATGTGTTATGACATGAACTTTAGTGACTATATAAGGACCTAGCACATAGTATTGGCAGGTTATTATGTATTGTTGGGGCTATTTTAAACTGTTACTGCACTTGGTAGGCATAGTTGAGCAATGTGGGGGAATTCATGATTAGTAGATTCTAGTAGTGTGGGTTATTTGTCTAGAGTTTTGGCAATGATTCAAATCTGAAAATGGAGAATTTTATTTGCTTGTACTGTTAATATTTAAGGTAGTTAGAAACTTATATTCTATTTCTACAAGATACTAATAATTATCATCTTTGTATTGTAAAATTGAAACTTATGCAGTAGTTGCTAATATAGTAATTCACATGGTTCTGTCATATGATAACTTAGTTGTATAATTTAGGAATGCAAAGCTCAAGAACATCAACACTTGATAATTTTATGATCTATCAAATATTAACGATTAAACATTTCTATTTGGATAATTTTATATTGTATCAAATAGGCACTTTATCATGTTCTAGTCTTTACAAGCTACTTGAATGTGTAAGAACAGGTTTTAGTTATGATGTGATCCTCCTGAATGTGATAATCTTTCTTCATCTTTGTTTGGCTCATGACATTGCTTGGACTAAGCCCGTTGCTAATTTTTATGATTTGTCTCAAAGGATAGTAATGTTGGGGGAATAATTAGAGATGTAATGGGTTGTTTTATCCATGCATTTTCTAGTAATCTGGGTTCTTGTAATCCAATGATAGCTGAAGGATGTGTTGAAGGGTGTGTGATTAGCTTGGGATCTAAAGTTGAATAAAATTTTGTTGCTAGTGGACTTAAAGGTTGTGGTTAATTCCATTCTAAAGACTCATCCATGCTTTAATTTAGTTAAGAAGATCTTTAATCTTTTTAGTTGTTTGTTTGTTATCTTATAATTTATGTGTTTAGAGAAAATAATAAATGCACTGATTGTTTGACTAATTATGATCACTCGATATTGTTAGGTGATGTTTTCTTTCCTAGTTGTCTAGTTTTTTGCATACTACTTTGGCTGAAGATTTTAACGGTGTTTCCTTACCTCTTGATTCCTTGTATTGTTTGATTGAATATTAAGCCTTTCTGTCTATAAAAAAACCACAATTTATATATGTCTGTACACACATGGGTTATTCCTTTCTTTATGAGTTTCAGATTTCAAACATTTTATTAATAAAACTTAAACATAACTATTAGGTAAGACATTAACAACCCAACAGCTAAACTAGAATTAAACAAAATAATCCACGAAAGACAATATAATTACTTAAACAAAAAATAATAATAATAATAATAGAACAAAGAATAATAATATTTTTCAGTTTTCCATAAACCTAACAACCACTTAAAATTTCCCCTGCTCTGATTTCCTCCCTTTTTCTATACGTCAAACAACCTAAAATTCTATTATTTTCTTCTTATTTTATCTTCTCTTATGTGTCTTTTTAAAAAAATCTGAGTTAGCTAAACGAGTGTTACATGCTTACCAATTTTCACCCCTATACCGTGTTTTGGGTATTAGAATCTAGCAATCCAATAGTAAGCAAATTTTAATCCCAAATAATGAACCAAATAAGTATATCCTCTGGCCCCTGTTTCTTGAAAAGTCCCATACCATGTACCCATACACATACCAAATCTTATCATGAACCATTCGACCCTGAGCAAAACCCTTATAGCATCATGAGCAGAACACCATAGAATTAAAAAAATGTCTTTATCCGAGTTCAAAATTCACAGCAAAGAAAGATATGGGCAACATTCACCCTAAACCATGAAATAGTTTTTTTTGCGCCCCTAACCTTCAAATTGTTTTCAAAAACGCCCCAAATGGGCCAAAAATCCCTGCTTAAAGTGCATACTGATTTAGAAGTGTAATCTCCTTATTTTACTAAGATCTGTATATCTTATGAACTAAAATTTCACTCTATTACTGAATCTGGGATACATGTGGTGCTCTTCAAAATTCCTAAAATGGTGTAAATTTTTGGTACACTTGTAATACCTATTTTGTTACGATTAGTCAGCTATCATTCTTTATTGACAACTTTTTAAATCATGAAAAGGTAACCATACAAGTGTGAGTGTTGTTATAGTTAGTGGATGAGTGTGTACTATAATAGTACTAAAATATTTTCTAAAAGAAAATACTGTAAAAAAATAAGTGGCCTGTTGTCTCCAAGATACCTAATGTTATAGGATCACTGAATATGCTAAACTTTATAGTTGATGGATTTTTGAGTAAAAGCCTTTATTTCATATATTTAATATTTAGTTTACATCTAATAGTTAGGTTGAATTTTAAAAATTGAATGACTGACATTGGAGAAATGAACTAGTCTGTAATTTCAACAATGTAGAGTGAGTAGTATTGTAATGTTCGGATCAAGGGACGCAATACAATACTTCTATTAGATGGAAGCACAATTCACAATGCTCCTATAGTTATGGGGTGACAGGCATTATATTTATTGCAGAAATATTTATTTTTGTATTTTGTGTCTGCAAATGTATTTCAATCATATTCAACCACCTTTACTCCTATCAATTATTGGGGGGCAGGGATCTATTGATAATTCTACCATTGGCATCTAGAGGATAAAATATTAAGTTAACCTGCCTTCGTGGGGTTTGATTAGGATGTATTGAGTTTGAACCTGTAGGGTGTATTAGAAGCAAATACCGTTAAGTTAGCCTCTTTGGTTTTTGAATAACTTTTCAGCTATATAAATCAAAATGAAGAGAATAAACCTAATCAGCAAAAGAAGAGCATCAAAACCTGTTACTACTAATCATAAAAAAATCTTATTGAAATAACTAAGAAAAACATGATATCATAAAAATGATAAAAGAAGTATAGTTCATCATGCATGACTAGAATTACGGCTAATCATGTTTTTGAAAGCTGACATGAAAATTGGATTAGAGTCAATAACTTTTGCTCTTATTAATTAACATTATTCTAACAAAGAGTTGAAGAAATTATTATATTAATTACTATTATAGCAATTATCAGAAATAATTGGATTCTGTTTTCTATGGTATTCTGATTCTATTTATGTTTTCTATTGTAGTTTGTTTTTGTTTCTATTTTTGAAATTTACTTATGAAATTTGTAACATATTACAAGGTTGTTTTGTTTCATATTCAAGTCATTTGGTTGTTGAAAGCTAGTTTGATGAAATAGTTTGTGAAGGACCTACTTGATTGTTGGTGTCAATTTTAAAGCTTAATTGATTGTTGGTGTCAATTTCAAAGCCTAAGGAATTGTTTAAATATATTGTAATCTTAGACAATAATTTAGTGTTTATTTTGACTGTGACAATTTTGTTCTCCCTCCCCATATGCATTTCTTTTTCCTCTCTTCACCTCATTGTTTTTCACCACTTGCCTCAACTACTTTACCTTTTCCCTCAACCTCTTCCCATCTTGCTTCTAATCTGCCTCCTTAACAGTAAACACCATTATGTCCCCTTACCTCAACCATATTTCCATTTACCCCTTATGCTTTGACAAGTTTGAGTACACACTACGCTTCTAACATTGATAGAAAACCTACCAAGAATTATTATACTATTAAAGAGTTTAATTTTGGTATATTGTTAATACGCTAAACTTTGAGGGTGTTCTGGGTTTTGATGATGAACTTAATCTATAATTTGCTTTACGTGTCTCTCTTTGTTTAGTTTCCTGGCTACTTGTAACTGTCCAACCACTTATTGGTTTGTCATGCAGACTAGCACACGTTACACGTGGTCTCTGATCGTCTATCGACAGCTTCATATTCATCCCTGACTTTTTTGCCCAGGTAATCCCCTAACACTGAGTTTCTCATTATGTATATGCATGTCAATTATTGTTTGTTAGTGGAGAACAGAGCTCATTAGGCAATGGTTTTGTGTGCTGATAACATGTTTTTTTATGCATGTGTAATATTGTTTGTTGGTGGAGAGCAGAGCTTATTAGGCATTGGTTTTGTGTGCTGATAACATGATTTACGATGCATGTGTAATGTTGTGTGTTAGTGGAGAGCAGAGCTCATTAGGCATTGATTTTATATATAGTTTACATGATTTGGTGTTCATAACTCTGAATATCATATACAATGCGTATGATATGTTTATTTATCTATACTGGGAAATTTTCTATATGTAACAGGCCGTTTGTAAATTTGGGAAATGTCTAGTTTACAGGGGAGACTCTGCCAAAATTTTGGCAGACTCCCTTTCTTAGGGAACTTAAAAAATAAAACTCAACTTTAATAATGTAGGGTTTAGTCGTGTGTGTACCCATTAGATTCCCGTTCAAGTTTCAAAACAACCGGTTGATGTACCGTGTTGTGTTGGAGCTTGAATTGTCCCGGTTGGACAGTTTGGTATGAATTTGTAACCTGTAGGGCGTAACCCATCAATGTTGTATGTGGTCTATCTTGAGAAGTTGAATGAATGTTTATTTGAAATTTCGGTTATGGTGTTTCGTATTGTCCCCAGGGTGCATGTCTACGTGTGGTGTTTCATACCGTACGTATCTCTGTGTACTCGGGGACCAATGCGAAATGCTGCCGAAATTTCAAATAAACATTCATTCAACTCAAGATAGACCACATACAATTATGGGATGGGTTACGGATGGTTGCATATTCATCCCGAATGGGATAAGGCCCCACCAATTTGCAACATCAAAGAGATAGAGTGATTCACAACCGATAGTTAAATAAAAATTTAAATGTGGAATTTAACAGAAATCGTGCTTGTTAGATATTATAAATGGAGGTACCGACAAATCGGCGATGGATGTACAACCGACTAGATCGCAATCGGCGAGTGACTGAGGAGTTTATGATGGGGCTATTGGAGTTCATTCTGTTTGCTACGGCAAACACGCCTGGATTTGAAGTGACTAAGAAGATTCGTTGTCCGTGCTCAAGGTGCAAATGCAAGAGTTTTGAATACGCGGATGATGTCATGTGCCACCTAACTAAGAAAGGGTTCATGGAAACATACCACTGCTGGTACAACCATGGTGAGCAGTTACCGCGTAGACCATCAGACGTAACCGTGCAACAGTCTTACTACGAGGTTGGAGGAAACAGGGATATGTACAACAACATAGAACAAATGGTGATGGATCATGTTGGACCCTCCACCGGGCGTATGCTGGAACATAATGACCAAGCAGGTCATGGAGACTCTGACAATGTAGAGGAGGATCCTAATCTGGAGATGAAGAGATTTTATGATTTGTTAGCGGCGGCTCAGACTCCATTGTGGGACGGGTGCAACAGTCACACTGAGTTGTCTGCCTCCCTAGCTGCTTTAAGCCTAAAGGCAGATTATAATCACCCGTTTAGGCGAAACAAAACCGCTTTTAAGAAGAACAAGGTTGTTAATGAACCTTCACCCCGTAGGTTATCTGGTGCACGCGTTTGGCAGAGGGTCAAAGAGTATCCTTACATCTGGGATAAGAGTGTTAAGGAGTTTTCGGGTTACGGTAAGGAACACCACTGGGTGAAGCAGAGTGTCTTGTGGGATTTGCCATATTGGAAAGACTTGTTAAGACACAACATTGATGTCATGCACACTGAACGTAATGTTTTCATGAATATTTTTGACACTGTTATGGACATCAAAGGGAGAACAAAGGACAACGAGAAGAGTCGTCTAGACCTTCTGATTTGGTGTTCTAGGAAGGAGTTGGAGTTGAGGGATGCGGGACGTGGAAGAATGTTTAAACCCCATGCAAAATATGCTTTAACTAGACCACAACAGATTGCTGTGTGTATTTGGATGATGGGTTGACCCTGCCTGACGGATTCGCTTCTAACTTGAGTAGATGTGTCGACGTGAAGGAGGGCAGGGTGTTTGGCATGAAAAGTCATGATTGCCATGTGTTTATGCAACAACTACTCCCGTACGCGTTTCACGCCTTACCGAAGCCTATTTGGAAGCCGTTGGTGGAGTTGAGTCACTTTTTAAGGAGTTGACGGCTACTTCGTTGACTGTGGAGAAACTTGTGAAGATGGAAGAAACTATCCCGGTATTGATTTGTAAGTTGGAGCAGATTTTCCCACCAAGTTTTTTTTGACTCGATGGAGCATTTGCCTATCCATCTACCATACGAGGCCTTGGTTGGTGGCCCGGTGCAGTATCGTTGGATGTATCCATTCGAAAGGTGAACGCCAGAAGTCTTTAATCTCCTTGCAAACACTTCTTATAATAGTATTTTCTAACTTAACACTATCTTGTTAATGATGTTGAAGATTCTTACGCTCCTTAAAAGATAAAGTGTCGAACAAAGCCTGCGTTGAAGCATCAATTTGTGAGGCATACTTAGTCGAAGAAATGACAACCTTTGCTTCTTTCTATTTTTCGACGGAGATAGAAACTAGAATGAGTAGAATTCCCCGCAATCTTGGGGTAGCCAGCCGCATAGGGTTTGATGAACAAACATCGATTTTTAACTATCCTGGTTACCCGGGGGGCAAGCTCACAAAATGTTACATTGATGAGAAAGATCGAAAGGCGGCTCACTTGTACATTCTTCTAAATTGCCCAGAAGTGGAACCCTTTATTGAGTAAGTCATACAAATTATATGTTACATTCTAAACATAGCTTTTATAATATCTAAATTTATTTCCTTTGAATAACTTATACACAGATATGCTAAAACTTGAGCAAAATGATTTAACTGATGACCAAATTCATAGTGAGGTGTCATCCAAGTTCGTTGGTTGGTTCGCGCAACACGTAAGACCCGTTTACCAGGTATTTTTTATCTTTGCTTCTAACTCCCGATATCTAACGATGACCTACTTGTTATGTTGTACATAGATACAAGACCCAAACAACCATATTGAAGATTCTTTACTCCAAGACCTTTCTTGGGGGCCAGTGAAAACTGTTAAAAAATGGCCTATTTACTACGTAAATGGCTACAAGTTTAATATTCTTCAATGGAGTGAAGGGATGCGCACCCATAACTACGGGGTTTGTGTTAAAGGCACCGCCGGACAGTTGGAAGAAGACTTTTATGGAGTGCTGACGGAGATTGTTGAAGTTTCATTCTCTGGACGACTAAGAAGAGATATTGTTCTATTCAAATATGATTGGTTCGACAACACAATCGGTGTTGGAACAAAGGTTGACAACAACTACGGCTTAGTTGAGGTCAAGAAGAATGGTAGATATAAAGGGTTTGATCCCTTCATTTTTGCCTAATAAGCTGAGCAGGTTTATTACACCGACTTCCCGGGAGGACATCGGGACTGGTATGCAGTAATCAAGGCCAAGGCCCGAAGTCTGATCACTGACAATGTCTCCGAGGAGGTCGATGACGCTTATCAGCTTACACCACACGAGCTCAACGATGCCAATTTGTTGTTCAACATTGATCCAGTCATAATGGATGAGACACTCGCCACTACGGGGGGTGAACACATTGACAAAGACCTTGTCTCTTGATCAAAACGGTCTAGGGCTGATTTGGATACTGATGAACTTGTTCAAACAGATAACCACAGTGACACTGAAACTGAGGGGGAATTTGAAACTGAAACAGACACAGAGTATGTAGTTATTAAACGTATATACATAGGTTTATATATATCCTGAGACTAACCTTTCTTTTCATGATTTTATCCACAGATGACGGGACGTCGACTGCCCTTCAGTAGGGGTGGTGGGTCCAGGACCCCGACATCCCGGCAAGGGACTCCCACCCTAGGACAGGAGACCACTCCATCACCACTACAGCGGACCACTCCATCACCACTACAGCAGAGCACTCCATCACCACCACCACCACAACAGACCACTCCACCACCACCACCACAGCAGACCACCCCATCCACCCGACTGACCACCCCAGAGCAGAGTCCTGGAGTTGGTGGCTTGGAGGACCATGGCCATCAGGCCACCCCACCTCCGGCATCCCCTCTGCCCATGTTGGTACCCGTGCCGGCCGGAGACGAGTAAGTGACTAAACCTCAAATACTTTTATGTTATTTGTATGATACTTTATATTAAACTTTAGTCGAAAGACTTGTTGGTTTATTGGATGTTACTTTAATTAGTACTTGTATAGATTGAATTGTATTGGGCACTCTTCTGTTTGTAACGAGGTAACTATTTAAACTTGGAAATGTTACATTTACAGGGGAGACTCTGCCGAAATTTTGGGAGTCTCCCTAGATTGTCCACTGTTATTCTCCTGATATAATTATTATCATTACAGCTTTGTTGATAGTAGTCGCACCACCAAAGCGATTACTAAGGTATTAAAGGCCCAGTGGGATGGTCCATATATATCTTGGACAGATGCTGGGAAGGTTGTCCAAGATAGGTGGTTTGACACCTTCTCGATAAGTTCCTAGCTCATTTGTTGTGACTTGATTTGTAAAATACACCTCTTATTAATTTTGATTTCTCATTTCATTTTACAGCGTGATTACTAGTGGGCGGAGGGTATGATTAATGAGATTCGGAAGGTCTTTGTCACAAAGACCTCTAAAATCATCAAGAGTACCCTTTGGAAGGTGAGGGTCAAGGGTGAGCGCCCTCGTTGGATCCCGGAGGACCATTGGGACGGGATGGTCTAGAAGTGGGGTGGGGTCCCGTTCCAGCAGGCGAGTGCTCGGAACAGGGCCAACAGAGCCGCCGATGCTGCAGCCTCGGTTTACACTGGGGGTAGCATTTCAACCCTGGAGCACAAGAAAAGATTTGTAAGTATATTTATGTTAAACATTTCTATTATGATTCGTCTTACATGTTTACAAATAATAATCTCAATGTTTTTTGTCAACCACAGGAGCTGAGGGAGCACCAGGAGCCTTCTTTGTTTGAGGTCATGCAAATGACCAAGAAGAACAAAGCCGGTGCATGGGTAAACTAGAAGACTATGGATCTAGCGGTATTTACTTTTAACTGACACATGCTTATAATTTACAAATCAGCTTACTAATCCTATCATTGTTTTTGAATTTACAGGAGGCGTATCAGGCCAGGAGGGCCGAGAAGGAGGCGGACCTGGTGGCTTCCACTCCTGAAGGGGAGGTTCCTCCCACCCTATCTTGTTCTGACGACAACGCCATCTATATGGAGGCTGTTGGCGATGTGAACAAGAAAGGGAGGGTATTTGGATTGGGTGGCGTTGGCACGCAGCTGGCGAAAAAGGGGAAGACCCCTTCCTCTTCGTCTTCCTCTGGTCTTCCGACTGAGGTCGTTCAGGTAATTCAAAACCTGAATGATGAGCTACAGGAGGAGCGACGTCAGAGGCAGTTGTTGTTGGAGCGGGCCGAGGCGGACCGACAGCAAGCCGAGGCGGCCCGACAGCGGGCCGAGGAGCAGCACGCCGAGACTCGTCGGCAACTTGCTCAGCAGCAGGAGCTACTGATGCAGTTGATGGCGAGGCTACCTCCCCCCACTTCCCAGGCGCCCCCACCACCACCCCAGGATCCCCCACCACCATGATTGTATTTTTATTGTTTATACACATTGTATATTTCATTTTTAGTTTTTATGTTATATTTCATTCAGTATTTATTTTGTCATTCGTCATTTATTATGTCAATATTTATTGGTAATTAAATTCAAATCAAAAAGCCTTATTGTACCTATCATTAATAATTCAACCTATTTGATAAATAAATTTAATCTATTATTTTGTTTTTAATAATAATTTAATATTTTAAAAAAATTATTTAAATTTAATTATAAAATTTTATCAGCCAATACAAAATACAAAATATTAATACATTTTTAAAGTTAAATTAACAAAACCAGTCAATATTGAACCAATTTTAAAAAATTAAAAAATTCCAGTTAGCGACGGTCATGGACGGTCGCTATGAGATATAAATAGTGACGGATAGAAGTTGTCGCTGAATGGCTACTACAGCGACGGAATACTACGGTCGCTACATGACTACCCATTGCGACAGATATATACGGTCGCTACATGACTAACCACAGCGACGGTAAACTGCCGTCCCTACTAGCGACGGGGGCATGAGGTCGCTGTATGACTGACTACAGCGACGGTATACGGCCGTCGCTACTAGCGACGGAGAGATGAGGTCGCTGTATGGCCACAGTTAGCGACGGCTTAGGTCAGTGAAGCAGAGACCATGTTAGCGACGGCATAATGCCGTCGGCATTTTAGCGACGTCTGTTTTATGGTCGCTGACCGATTTTCGACGAGGGTTTTAGCGATGGGTGTTTTCCCGTCTAAAATACCGTCACTAAGGTATGTAGCGACGGTCTTGGCACGGATTAGCGACCAACTTATTCCGTCGCTAAAAGGTATTTTTTTAGTAGTGTTGTTACTATAACCGTGATTATAACTAGTAATGTAAATACACATTTTATGACCACTTTTACTCATGGTTATGGTTGGTAACCGTGATTAAATAAGGTCTTATTTAACCATGGTTGTTTAAAACTGTGGTTAAATCATACCCTATTTAATCATGATTTCAAACAACCGTGATTAAATGTGATCTACAACCACGGTTGTTAACTGTGATTAAAAACCCTCTTCTATTACCACGACTGTAACAACTACAGTTCATGAATCATGATTAAAAGCCCATTTTGACCGTGATTAAATCCCTTTTCTTCATCAGTGTTTGGTAACCTGTGGATATGATTATTTCTTTTGGTGGAAACATATTTGTTGTTCTCACATAACTTGGTGTTCTTTAATTTTCAGGGGTGGGCCTGATTGATATATGTTTGTGTTTGATTGAAGTAGGTGATTCTGCTTTTTTGAGGCTCCATATATATTTGATTGAAGTAGGTTAAAATTTGGAAAGTACTACTAAAGTATTTCCTTTTAGGAAAATGAATGGGGTCTTTAATTAGTATTAATTTTATCATGTTATGTTAGAAAATTATATAAAATCATTATAATAATGTTAATCATATTTTTGTATTTTTGTTTCTCTTAACATGACACTACTATTGATTGAAATTCATTTGAAAGGGATTAATGACTTTTGCCTTTTCAGAAAAGAAAAAGTCAAAATGGATGTTTGGCATTTGAAGATAAAATTTCAATAAATTTCTTCCATTGAAAAAACTATCTTCATTTTAGGTGTCAATTTATCTGTTAGTCAAAATTGGCCAAATGTTCTAGGCCAACAACCATGCAAAATAAGAAAAATATGAATTGTTTATAGCCAACCGATTTTTTGTGTGTTTACATTGCCAAATTTCCTATAAATAGATGCATTCATGGAAGAAGGAAATCATTCCAAGCTTAAGAGTTTTGAGCATTCAAGAGAGAAAAACTTAAAGATATAAGTTTTTTAGTGAGTGAAATTTTGAGTGTAATTGGGTTGTGGGTTGTGAGAGGTTGTGAGTGTTTGTAAACACTTTATATATCTTTACTTTCTATTAGTAAAATATCTACAACATTTCGGAGACGTAGGCATAATTGGCCGAACTCTGTTATTAAATTGTGTCTTATTATTCTGTATTTTTTCTCGTTCTCGAATCTGATCAAGGTGTGATGTTGTAAAATTTCCTAACAACTGGTATCAAAGCTTAGGTGCTCATTTCTATCAAATTTTCGCAATAGATACTATTCACATGAATAATGAATTTCATGAATAGTAAATTTTGGTCAATAATACCAAATTTATCCACAGTAGTGTTCTAATACATGGTGGTTCACTAAAATTGTTAGAAACGATCTAGAGGAAGTCAATTTGAGTGGGAGCAATGACAGCAGATGAAGGAAAGGTGAAAATTGAAAGTTCGATGGTGCAGACTTTGGCTTTTGGAAAATATAAATTAAAGATTATTTGTATCAGAAGAAGTTGTACCAACCTCTCAAAGAAAGAAACCAGATGGCATAAAGGATGATGAATGGAACCTTCTTGATAGACAAGCCCTTGGGGTTATCCGATTGTCATTATCCCATAATGTTGCTTTCAACATTGCAACAGAAAAGACCATGACAGGTTTCATGGCAGCACTTTCCAACATGTATAAAAAGCCATCGGTTTCAAACAAAGATCATTTAATAAGGAGGCTGTTTAACTTGTGGTTGGCAGAAGGTGGATCAGTAGCCCAACATCTTAATGAACTTAGCTCAGTCACAACCCAATTAAGTCCAGTTAGAATCAAATTTGATGATGAGGTACGGGCATTAATACTTTTATCCTTTCTTCCAGAGAGTTGGAATGCTACTGTCACAGCCGTGAGTAGCTCAATAGGAAGTAGTAAGCTGAAATTTAATGATGTTCATGATCTGGTTCTCAGTGAAGAGATCCGACAGAGAGAGTCGGGTGAATCATCAACCTCTTCAGTATTGCATGCAGAGTCAAGAGGGAGAAATTCAACCAGAGAAAATGGTCACGAAAAATCGAAGGACGGGCGGTCCAAATCCAGAAATCATCGTAATTCCTATAACTCGAAAACTATCGAGTGTTAGAATTGTGGAAAGACCTTGCATTATGAGTACACCAAAGAATCAGGAGGCGAAGACAAAAGTAAATATTGCTTCAACCTCAGGAGGGGATGATGCATTAATATGCTCTTTGGAGAACAAGGAAGAATATTGGGTGTTAGATTCTTGAGCATCTTTTCACGCCACTTTACAGAAAAAATTCTTTAAGAATTATGTCCACAGAAACCTCAATAAAGTTTACCTTGGTAATGAGCAATCTTGTGAGATTGTCGGAAAAGGTAGAGTGAAGATTAAGTTGAACGGGTCTGTATGGGAATTTAAAAATGTTATACGTATTCCCGACCTAACAAAGAACTTAATCTCAATAGGTCAGTTAGCCAATGATGGTTATACAACACTGTTCCATGGAGATCAATGGAAGATTTCAAAGGGTGCAATGACGATTGCTCGTGGTAAAAAGAGTGGTACTCTTTACAAGACAACAGGAGCATGTAATTTGATTGCAGTTACAACAAATAATAATCCGAATCTATGGCACCAGAGACTATGCCATATGAGTGAGAAAGGGATGAAGATCATGCACTCAAAGGGCAAATTACTAAGTCTTAAGTCAGTAAAAATTGACATGCGTGAAGACTGTATACTTGGAAAGTAGAAACAAGTAAGATTTCAAACAAGTAGAAGAACCCCAAAGAAGGAGAGACTCAAGCTTGTTCATTCTAATGTTTGGGGTCCATCGATCAGCTATCTCATCTCTTGGTGGGAAGCAATACTTCATGACCTTTATTGATGATCACTCTAGAAAGGTATGGGTATACTTTCTTAAACATAAGTCTGAAGTATTTAAGGCTTTCAAGGTATGGAAAGCCATGGTATAAAATGAGATAGGGTTGAAGATCAAAAGGCTCAGAACTGATAATGGTGGTGAGTATGAAGACACCAGATTCAAGTAATTATGCTATGAGCATGGGATCAAGATGGAGAGAACTGTGCCAGGCACGCCTCAACACAATGGTGTAGCTGAGCGTATGAACCGAACGTTGACTGAAAGAGCCAGAAGTATGCTTGTGTAGTTAGGTTTACCGAAGCAGTTCTGGGCAGAAGTAGTCAACACAACAGCTTACTTAATCAATCGAGGTCCATCAGTACCATTGAAGCATAAAATACCGGAAGAGGTATGGAGTAGAAAAAAAGTAAAACTTTCATATCTTAAAGTGTTTGGTTATGTAGTGTATGTATATATTAGTGATCATAGCAGGAATAAGCTTGATCCCAAATCAAAGAAGTGTACTTTCATCAGTTATGGTGAGAATGAGTTTGGCTATCGCCTTTGGGATGATGAAAACAAGAAGATGATTCGTAGCAGAGATGTGATCTTCAACAAAATAGTGTTGTATAAGGACAAACATAGCATAAACAACCACAACTCAGAATAAAGTGGACCGGTGTATGCAGAGGTGGATGATGTCCTAGAAAGTCCTACAGCTAAGAGTCCTCACCCAGAGGAATCAACTATAGAAAATAGTGAGCAACAGTCTGACACTCTAGAGCCTTTTACTCTAGCTCTTGTATTAAGAAGGTCTTCTCGGCCACATATGCCTAACAAGAGATACATGGACTACATGTTGCTGACTGATAGAGGGGAGCCTAAAGACTTTGAGGAAACATGGCAGATCGTGGATGCCAGCAAGTGGGAGCTTGCCATGAAAGATGAGTTGAAGTCTTTAATCTCAAATCAGACATGGTAACTGACTAAGTTACCCATGGAGAAGAAGGCACTTCACAATAAGTGGGTGTATCGACTGAAGGAGGAACATGATGGCTCAAAAAGGTAGAAAACCTGATTAGTTGTCAAAGGGTTCCAGCAAAAGGAAGGAGTTGACTACACTGAAATTTTTGCTCTGGTTGTGAAGCTCAATACTGTAAGGTCAGTGTTAAGTATTGTTGCCAGTGAAGAACTCTATCTTGCGCAGTTAGATATGAAGACTGCATTTCTCCATGGACACTTAGATAAGGAGATATACATGCACCAACCTGAAGGATTCTCAGAGAAAGGAAAAGAGAATTTAGTGTGTAGATTGAAGAAAAGCTTGTACGGCCTGAAACAAGCTCCAAGGCAGTGGTACAAAAATTTTGATAGCTTTATCCACAAGGAAGGTTTTCAGAAGTGCAATGTTGACCACTGTTGCTTCTTCAAGAAAAGTAAGTCCAATTATATCATTTTGCTACTTTATGTTGATGATATGTTAGTAGTAGATTCAGATATGAATGAGATTATAAGTTTGAAGATGCGGTTGTCAAAAGAGTTTGGCATGAAGGACTTAGGCCCAGAAAAGAAGATCCTTGGAATGCAAATCACACGAGATAAGCAAAGAAGAATTTTGCAGTTATCTCAGGAGGAGTACATCAATCGTGTCTTGTAAAGATTCAATATGAGCAATGCCAAATCGGTTAGTACACCTTTGGCAAGTCATTTTACTCTATCCAAAGATCAGTCCCCTCAAACAGAAGAAGAAAGAGAATTTATGGCCAAAGTTCCATATGCTTCAGCCATTGGAAATCTGATGTACGCAATGGTCTGCACGAGGCCAGATATTGGCCATGCAGTAGGAGTTGTTAGCTGGTTTATGTCAAATCCAGGTAAAGCTCATTAGGAAGCTGTCAAATGGATTTGAAGGTATCTACGAGGTACGCCAAAGAAGTGTTTATACTTCGGTAAAAGTGAATTAAAGGTACATGGCTATGTAGATACAGATTTTATAGGTGAAATTGATCACCGAAGAAGTACCACTGGTTACATATTCACTGTCAGAACTACAGTTGTTAGCTAGATGTCGCAGATACAAAAGATTGTAGCTTTATCCACTGCAGAGGCTGAGTATGTAGCAGTTACAAAGGCCAGCAAAGAATTAATATGGCTTCAAGGTCTGTTAAAAGAGTTGGGATTCATCCAAGAGAAGAGTGTTTTGCATAGTGATAGTTAGAGTGTTATACATCTGGCGAAAAACTCAACATTTCATTCTAAAACAAAGCATATTAGTCTTCGTTATCATTTCATCAGATCTCTTCTTGAGGATGAGGTGTTAACATTAAAAAAGATTCAAGGAAGTATGAACCCAACAGATATGTTAACAAAGGTGGTGATATTGACAAACTGAAGTTGTGCTCAACTTCAGTTGGCTTGTTAGAATAACAAGACCAGAGAGGACTGCTGCATTAATCAAGGTATGAAGACAGATTGAAATCCGTCTTCAAGTGGGAGATTGTTAGTCAAAATTGGCCAAATGTGTTAGGCCAACAATCATGCAAAATAAGAAAAATGTGAATGGTTGGTAGCCAACCATTTTTTTGTGTGTTCACATTGCCAAATTTCATATAAATAGATGCATTCATGGAAGAAGGAAATCATTCCAAGCTTAAGAGTTTTAAGCATTCAAGAGAGAAAAACTTAGGAGATAAGTTTTTTAGTGAGTGAAATTTTGGGTGTAATTGGGTTGTGGGTTGTGAGTGTTTGTAAACACTTTGTGTATCTTCACTTTCTATTAGTAAAATATCTGCAGCAGTCCGGAGACGTAGGCATAATTGGCCGAACTCCATTATCAAATTGTGTCTTATTATCCCGCATTTTTACTCGTTTTCGAATCTGATCAAGACGTGATGTTGCGAAATTTTCTAACATTATCATGCTAAAAATTGGTGGCGACGGAATATAAGATTAGAAGTTTATAACTAGATATTGCCAACTGAGTTGGACTAAGGACAACTGCATAGAGAAACGTTTTATTTGTTATTGGATAGAGTGAAGATGTAAAAAAAGAATTTTGTATGGTTGTTTTTCAGGAATGATGTTACATTCAAGGAAATAAAATAATCAGAAGTAATATTTCTAGCATTGATATTGTTGGAAATATGTCTTAAAAAATAGTTTTGTTAAAATTTTTAGGGGAAAGAAACTTGCAAGAAAAGAATATATATAATATTTAAGCCCTGAACTAAGCGTATAAGATGAGAGTTTCTATATTTTGGCTAATACTTGAAAAAAAAAAAAGTTGATTCAAAGTTTTCACTCTTGTCAATTTCCACTGGCTATTGTCATTATTTTTCAAATAGAAGAAATTGACCAAACACATCATATAACAATGAATATAAGTTTCAAATTTCAGATACATATACATCTTTTAGAAGGGAGGGACACTACAGCCTGCCACTACCAGTGCCTGAAATTATTGCATAGACGTTTATTATTTCAAGCCCGTTGATTAGTCACAACTAAAGTGACACTCACAGTGTGTGAACTCTAACAGCCTAAAACAACGACCTTGACCTTTTCCTCGCCCTCTTTTCATTTCTCTAAACTTTTCAACGTGAAGTTGTTTTTCCTTCATTTCACTGTTTTCAACTCAGCATAGCACCATATATATCTATCCCCTAGGGAACTGAGTTCTCTCCAGTTGAAATTTCAGCTGCAGAAATCCTCACCTTACCCTTTTTTGCATTAAATAATAAAAGAAGATACTAATTGAAAATTTTTTCATAGTCAAAGATAAAATTTCACAACCCTGCAATTCTGTTAGTTAATAAATCTTTTTTCATCAGTCTTTTCTATCTAGTCTGAATTAATGAGGGGAATCACGACTTCAGTTTGTTTTACACTATGCATGCGAGTTTTCTCTACAGTTTCATTCTGTTGGAGGTTATGTAGTTGTGGATGATTTAGTTAATTTCTAGCTCAAGATTGAGACTGTGAACTGCATTATGGGTGTAGTTTGAGAATATGGTCCAAAAGTAATCTCTCACTGTGAATTTGGATCCTCATATGTTACCAACTAACAAAACATGTTAGACAAAATACAAAACTAATAGAACAACTTTTATGCCGCTAAGTAAGACTGATTACACGGATTGTACGATGTGATTGTATCCTATCATTCACTAACTCCTTAATGATTCAGTTCTCCAAAGGGTTCCTATCAATAACTTTTTTAAGTGTCATTTTGGTCTTCCCCTAATTCTCTTATGAGGGATTCAAATCATCTGCTCCACACTAAAGTTTGCTGAACGAGTTGAACCTGGTGCTTCCCGGGTTAATAAAGAAAATACAGATGTGAAAGAGCTTAAAGAACATGTTTTTAAATTTTGTTTGTCACTATATTATCAGTTCAAGTGTTTTGTGCGTTATAGTTTTTTACTTGAATGTTTGTTAGATTGCTAGTATGAAGGCAGCCTTAGCGAGAAAGGAGGGAGAAACAAAGCATTCACAACATTTTGTTAGTAATAGTAGCCACGAAATACAAAATCTGAAATCATATGCAGTTTACCCTCAGCCAATACGACGTAGTTTGACACCTGGAGTTCGTAAGCTACCAAAAGATGATTTTAGTAGTTTGGAGGTATCATGTTATTTCCCGTAATTCCTTCTAGTTGGAAAATTAAAGAGAGTATGTTTTGTTGATCTAAAAACATTATCAATCACTATTTTTAAGGAACCGACAAATGCTGAATCAAAACTGAAAAGAAGAAGCCTAGATCCCCATATGACATGTATAAAAGGAATTCATCTCCATGGCCACATATTGGAAGTCTTGGAAAGGAGAAAGACAAGGAATCAGCTTTTAGGGATTGGGCTGATAATATTTTGATGAAGAGGAATGACAGTTTAACAAGTGATGATAGCCTTGTGAGACAATGGGAATCAGAAAGCAAACAAATTTCTCTATCATTAAGTCCTACTTATCTTTTGGGGCCTTGTAAAATTAACTAAGACAATGAGGATTTACATAAGATGTTCAGATAAATTTCTCCATCCTAAGGCTCCATTGTACACAATCATGTTATGCAGGACTGGGAATCAAACAAAGGTGCCTAAAATATGATGTTCAGACAATAAAAACAAAACAAAGGCACAATGAATGCCTTGCATCACTTGCATGCAGACCAGTGTGCTGCTCTTTATGCCTACTCTTTGTGAAATGATATTTCACAATAATAGTAAAATAAAAACATAAATAAGAAATAATATTTATCATTTGAGTAGTCGCTAAAACTCCCTATAGAAGGGCTAAATGGCATGAACAGAAATAAATCACCTTTTCAGATTTCCATCAAAGGAGGTTCACATTATTTATATATATATATATATATATATATATATATATATATATTTTTATATGAGATAAGCCCTAATACCTATTTAGTTCAGGTTATAAGAAATTAATCCTCTCAACCTCAAATTTGAATCAAATATATCAAGGGGAAAAACTAATATTTAGAGAATATATCAAGAGAAAGAAGGCCCCATCAGATAAATTAAATGTGTGCTCCCACCCCATATATATATATATATATATATATATGAAAGCCAAAAATAAGAAACATGGTACAATTGTATAATATATCTGTGATGTGTGCATTGCAACAGGTTACAGAACATCTATATGATTAATTAAAAGTCTAACTGTTTATATCAAACAAGTATCATTGCAACACGTTACAGAACATCCTATTTATGTTTTCCTTTTTTATATCAAACATGTATCATTGCATTCAGATATCATTACTCATTTAGTGGAAAAAGAGAGTAGCTATTAGGGAGATAAACGGGGAAGGCATTGTCAGAGACCGAACCAGTTGGGGACAAACCCAGACATAGCTTTGAAGGAAATGACTAGACGTAGCTTCACAATAGCAATGAAGGGAGGGAGAAAATTTAGATATTTCTTAAAGTTAGAAAGTAGAACCCGAGTTGTTGTCTAACTCAGTCTAAGTTGTCGATTTTTATCAAACTCAGTTGAGTCAAATAACTTTATAGGATGCAAATTTGTAATTGAAATTTCATAAGCAAGGCTCTTGAAACCTTCTAAGCTCTAACTATAAACAATCAGGCTAAGTGAATAATACCAAAGCAACTCAGAGAATAAAAGGGGGCCTAACAAGCAAAGCAATGTACATTACCTGCGGGAGTAGCTCGTGGACGAGGGAGACGACAGAGATAAGAGAGAGACCTTTCTTGACTGTGGCTTACAGAAGAGGGAGACGAGAGACACAAGAGAGGGGACCTGAGAGAGAGTGGGAGACAACGAAGACAAGGGAGACGAGAGACACGAGAAAAGGGAACTAAGAGAGGGCGGTCGGAGGGGACACTCAGAAAGGGGAAGAGGTTTTGGGAGGTTTAGGGCTTAGAGAGGGGAACTGGAAGTGATGGAGGGGAAAGGTGAAAGTCGAATAAGTTATTCAATTTAGTGACGGATAACCTCCTGTTGCTACACCGTCGCTCGATTTAAGAAGGTAGACGTCGCTAAAGCGCCGCTAGTCCTAACAAAGGTGGAGACGTGTCCACCCTAGTGACCGATGAACACTCCATCGCTGAAGTGAAAAACCTAGCGACGCCTACATATCGTCGCTAAAACATGGTGACCAACATTGCTTTATTTGGTGACAGGCTTAGCGACGGATACTCTGTAGATAAATTTTGCAAGGGCAGAATATTCGTCGCTTAGTGGGAGGGAAACCAAAATATTTGGAGGCAAAGAAAAAAAATAAGAAATTTATATATAGCGATGATATTTGTGACAGACATGTGCAAGGCTTGGCGATGGGAACTTATACCGTCGCTAACTTTTGTTTCATATATGGGTTTAGCTCACGTATACATGAGTCGCTAAGCTACAACATTAGCGACGCCGTTTGGCCTGTCGCTACCGTTGGCGCCAATAAAAACCTTTGGTGGGAAACAAAAAAATTGAGGAAGGAAAGGTAGCGACGGTGCTAGCAACGATTTAGATGTAGCCACGGATATAGCGACGGGTGTTTACAAATTTAGTGACAGAGTTTCAATGGACTCAGTAACTAATTTACTTTTGAGGGTCCCTTGTGCCTTGCGGACGCTAATTAGTGACGACTTTGTTTGGTCGCTAACTTAAAGTAGCTGTCAGAGGCTTTTTTAGTAGTGGACTGGCTTATTTGCATATAATTTATAGTTGGAAATATTGTTATATATTTATTAGGTGAAATATATAAAAGACCCTGAAATTATTTGAAAAAATTTCACCCACTATCTAATTAGCCACCAAATTAACCACAGATATGTTGGAATCTAATTAGCCACCGCATTAGTCGCTGATATTGGTGACAGCGCATTAGCCAGTAATTAAGAATTAGTTAGAGAATTAGCCACCAAAATTTGAAACTCATTAGCCACGGAATTAGCCATGGAATAATGCAATAATTTAGCCATAAAATTAGCCACTAGATTTTCACAAGATATAATCATAACAACTTCCTGTTAGCCGCTGACTTAGCCATGGAAATAACTCATTATTTGTCATAGAATTAGCTATGAAAATGTTTGGTCACAATAGTAATTTTGAGTTGAAATGACTGATTTTAGCCACGATTATCTTAGTTTTATGACAAACATTTACGGTAGCTCTTTAGACACGGAAATCGAAAATCTGTGGCTAATGGTTTTAGCCAATGGGGTTTTTGTTACGTTCTGACTTCAGTGGCTAATATGATTAGCTATGGAATTTTATGTTTTAGCCACAAAATACTTCAGTGGCAAAACCATTTTTTTTAGTAGTGAGAAAGGTTGCATCATCAACGTAGATCCTCAATGAACGTTGGACGCCAAGGAAAGGGTGTCGTAATGACAATAGTGCATTCCATCAACAATGTCCACCCAGGGGTGTATCCTCGCAACAATGTCAAGAGGCTCACCTCCAACCTCAAGCTTATCCAAACTCCATTGGTACTTATCCTACTCATTAAAACATTAAAAAATTGGTTTATATTATTCATGAGGGAAACTCTGCTAAAGTTTTTTAAAAAATTTAACTTTAAACACATAGTTTACTAGTTTTTATTATTTGAATTATACATGAGGCGTATTGGGCAAAGATGGCCGAGAGGAAGACAGACACAACTAAAAAAACACCTTTTAGCGATGGAACAATTTGGTCGCTAATCCGTGAAAAGACCGTCGCTACACAACATAGCGACGGCATTTTCGACGGGACAACACCCGTCGCTAAAACCCTCGTCGAAAATAGATTAGCGACCATAAAACTGACATCGCTAAAATGCCGACGGCATGATACCGTCGCTAAAATGGTCTCTACTTCACTGACTTCAGCCGTCGCTAACTGTGGCCATACAACGACCCCATCTCTCCGTCGCTAGTAGCGACGGCCATTCACCGTCGCTGTAGTTATCATACAGCGACCGCATTCCCCCGTCACTAGTAGCGACGGCTCGTCACCGTCGCTGTGGTTAGTCATACAGCGACCTCATTTCCCCGTCGCTAGAGGTTAGTCATAAAGCGACCACATGATCCGTCGCTGTGGTAGTCATGTAGCGACGGTATGTGTCCGTCGCAATGGGTAGTCATGTAGCGACCGTAGTATTCCGTCGCTGTGTATATCTAATAGCGACCGTCCGTTACCGTCGCTAACTGGAATTTTATAATTTTTAAAAAATTGGTTCAATATTTACTGGTTTTGTTAATTTAACTTTTAAAATGTATTAATATTTTGTATTTTGTATTGGCTGATAAAATTTTATAACTAAATTTAAATAATTTTTTTAAAATAATAAATTATTATTAAGAACAAAATAATAAATTAAATTTATTTATCAAATAGGTTGAATTATTAATGATAGGTACAATAAGGCTTATTGATTTGAATTTAATTACCAATAAATATTGACATAATAAATGAAGAATCACAAAATAAATACTGAATGAAATATAACATAACTAAAAATCAAATATACAATGTGTATAAATAATAAAAATACAATCATGGTGGTGGGGGATCCTGGGGTGGTGGTGGGGGCGCCTGGGAAGTGGGGGGAGGTAGCCTCGCCATCAACTGCATCAGTAGCTCCTGCTGCTGAGCAAGTTGCCGACGAGTCTCGGCGTGCTGCTCCTCGGCCCGCTGTTGGTCCGCCTCGGCTTGCTGTCGGTCCGCCTCGGCCCGCTCCAACAACAACTGCCTCTGACGTCGCTCCTCCTGTAGCTCATCGTTCAGGTTTTGAATTACCTGAACGACCTCAGTCGGAAGACCAGAGGAAGACGAAGAGGAAGGGGTCTTCCCCTTTTTCGCCAGCTGCGTGCCGACGCCACCCAATCCAAATACCCTCCCTTTCTTGTTCACACCGCCAACAGCCTCCATATAGATGGCGTTGTCGTTAGAACAAGATAGGGTGGGAGGAACCTCCCCTTCAGGAGTGGAAGCCACCAGGTCTGCCTCCTTCTCGGCCCTCCTGGCCTGATACGCCTCCTGTAAATTCAAAAACAATGATAGGATTAGTAAGCTGATTTGTAAATTATAAACATGTGTCAGTTAAAAGTAAATACCGCTAGATCCATAGTCTTCTGGTTTACCCATGCACCGGCTTTGTTCTTCTTGGTCATTTGCATGACCTCAAACAAAGAAGGCTCCCGGTGCTCCCTCAGCTCCTGTGGTGGACAAAAAACATTGAGATTATTATTTGTAAACATGTAAGACGAATCATAATAGAAATGTTTAACATAAATATACTTACAAATCTTTTCTTGTGCTCGAGGGTTGAAATGCTACCCCTAGTGTAAACCGAGGCTGCAGCATCGGCGGCTCTGTTGGCCCTGTTCCGAGCACTCGCCTGCTAGAACGGGACCCCGCCCCACTTCTGGACCATCCCGTCCCAATGGTCCTCCGGGATCCAACGAGGGTGCTCACCCTTGTCCCTCACCTTCCAAAGGGTACTCTTGATGATTTTGGAGGTCTTTGTGGCAAAGACCTTCCTAATCTCATCAATCATACCCTCCGCCCACTGGTAATCACGCTGTAGAATGAAATGAGAAATCAAAATTAATAAGAGGTCTATTTTACAAATCAAGTCACAACAAATGAGCTAGGAACTTACCGAGAAGGTGTCAAACCACCTATCTTGCACAACCTTCCCAGCATCTGTCCAAGATATATATGGACCATCCCACTGGGCCTTCAAAACCTTAGTAATCGCTTTGGTAGTGCGACTACTATCAATAAAGCTGTAATGACAACAATTATGTTAGGAGTAAAACAACACACAATCTAGGGAGACTCCCAAAATTTCGGCAGAGTCTCCCCTGTAAATGTAACATTTCCAAGTTTTTGGTTTAGTTACCCTGTTACAAACAGAAGAGTGCCCATTACAATTCAATCTATACAAGTACTAATTAAAGTAACATCCAATAAACCAACAAGTCTTCCACTAAAGTTTAATATAAAGTATCATACAAATAACATAAAAGTATTTAAGGTTTAGTCACTTACTCGTCTCCGGCCGGCACGGGTACCAACATGGGCAGAGGGGATGCCAGAGGTGGGGTGGCCTGATGGCCATGGTCCTCCAAGCCACCAACTCCAGGACTCTGCTCTGGGGTGGTCAATCGGGGTGATGGGGTGGTCTGCTGTGGTGGTGGTGGTGGAGTGGTCTGCTGTGGTGGTGGTGGTGGTGGTGATAGAGTGCTCTGCTGTAGTGGTGATGGAGTGGTCCGCTGTAGTGGTTATCTGTTTGAACAAGTTCATCAGTATCCAAATCAGCCCTAGATCGTTTTGATCAAGAGACAAGGTCTTTGTCAATGTGTTCACCCCCTGTAGTGGCGAGTGTCTCATCCATTATGACTGGATCAATGTTGAACAACAAATTGGCATCGTTGAGCTCGTGTGGTGCAAGCTGATAAGCGTCATCGACCTCCTCGGAGATATTGTCAGTGATCTGACTTCGGGCCTTGGCCTTGATTACTACATACCAGTCCTGATGTCCTCCCGGGAAGTCGGTGTAATAAACCTGCTCAGCTTGTTGGGCAAAAATGAAGGGATCAAACCCTTTATATCTACCATTCTTCTTGACCTCAACTAAGCCGTAGTTGTTGTCAACCTTTGTTCCAACACTGATTGTGTTGTCGAACCAATCACATTTGAATAGAACAATATCTCTTCTTAGTTGTCCAGAGAACAAAACTTCAACAATCTCCGTCAGCACTCTATAAAAGTCTTCTTCCAACTGTCCGGCGGTGCCTTTAACACAAACCCCGTAGTTATGGGTGCGTATCCCTTCACTCCATTGAAGAATATTAAACTTGTAGCCATTTACGTAGTAAATGGGCCATTTTTTAACAGTTTTCACCGGCCCCTAAGAAAGGGCTTGGAGTAAAGAATCTTCAATATGGTTGTTAGGGTCTTGTATCTATGTACAACATAAGAAGTAGGTCATCATTAGATAACATGAGTTAGAAGCAAATAGGCTTAAAAACACTTGGTATAGGGGTCTTACGTGTTGCGCGAACCAACCAACGAACTTGGATGACACCTCACTATGAATTTGGTCATCAGTTAAATCATTTTGCTCAAGTTTTAGCATATCTGTGTATAAGCTATTCAAAGGAAACAAATTTAGATACTATAAAAGCTACATTTAGAATGTATAATATAACTTCTATGACTTACTCAATAAAGGGTTCCACTTCTGGGCAATTTAGAAGAATGTACAAGTGAGCCGCCTTTCGATCTTTCTCATCAATGTAACATTTTGTGAGCCTACCCCCCGGGTGAGCAGGATAGTTGAAAATCGATGTTTGTTCATCAAACCATGTGCGGCTGGCTACCCCAAGATTGCGGGGAATTCTACTCATTCTAGTTTCTATCTCCGTCGGAAAATAGAAAGAAGCAAAGGTTGTCATTTCTTCAACTAAGTATGCCTCACAAATTGATGCTTCAACGCAGGCTTTGTTTGACACTTTATCTTTTAAAGAGCGTAAGAATCTTCAACATCATTAACAAGATAGTGTTAAGTTAGAAAATACTATTATAAGAAGTGTTTGCAAGGAAATTAAAGAGTTCACCAAGCATTCACCTTTCGAATGGATACATCCAACGATACTGCACTGGGCCACCAACCAAGGCCTCGTACGGTAGATGGATAGGCAAATGCTCCATGGAGTCAAAAAAACTTGGTGAGAAAATCTGCTCCAACTTATAAATCAATACCGGGATAGTTTCTTCCATCTTCACAAGTTTCTCCACAGTCAACGAAGTAGCCGTCAACTCCTTAAAGAAGTGACTCAACTCCACCAACGGTTTCCAAATAGGCTTCGGTAAGGCATGAAACACGTACGGGAGTAGTTGTTGCATAAACACATGGCAATCATGACTTTTCATGCCAAACACCCTGCCCTCCTTAACGTCGACACATCTACTCAAGTTAGAAGCGAATCCGTCAGGCAGGGTCAACCCATTCATCAAAATACACACAGCAATCTGTTGTGGTCTAGTTAAAGCATATTTTGCATGGGGTTTAAACATTCTTCCACGTCCCGCATCCCTCAACTCCAACTCCTTCCTGGAACACCAAATCAGAAGGTCTAGACGACTCTTCTCGTTGTCCTTTGTTCTCCCTTTGATGTCCATAACAGTGTCAAAAATATTCATGAAAACATTACGTTCAGTGTGCATGACATCAATGTTGTGTCTTAACAACAAGTCTTTCCAATATGGCAAATCCCACAAGACACTCTGCTTCACCCAGTGGTGTTTCTTTCCGTAACCCGCAAACTCCTTAACACTCTTGTCCCAAATGTAAGGATACTCTTCGACCCTCTGCCAAACCCGTGCACCAGATAACCTACGGGGTGGAGGTTCATTAACAACCTTGTTCTTCTTAAAAGCGGTTTTGTTTCTCCTAAATGGGTGATCCAACGGTAGAAACTTTCTATGACAGTCAAAGAAACTTGTCTTGCCACTAACAGGGAGTGATTCCCCCCCGGTATGTTCCATGCATACAGGGCAAGCAAGCTTCCCCGACGTGGACTATCTAGAAAGGATACCATAGGCCGGGAAGTCGTTAATAGTCCACATCAAAACAGCACGCATCATAAAGTTGTTCTTCAAAGACGCATCATATGTCATTACCCCGACATCCCATAATTGTGATAACTCTTCAACCAACAGTTGCAAAAACACGTCTATGTTCGCCTTTGGATTTTTGGGTCCTGGAACCAGTATAGATAGAAACATGACCTCCCTCTTCATACACATATCAGGAGGCAGATTGTATGGGGTCAGGATGACTGGCCAACAAGAGTAAGCTCTTCTGTATTGACCGAACGGGTTAAACCCATCAGTACATAAGCCAAGTCTTACATTGCGCGGCTCGCCAGAAAAGTCCGAATATAGCTCATCCAAACACTTCCATGCTTTCCCATCGGAAGGATGGCAAAGAAACCCCTCTTGTGTTCGGTTCAGAGCATGCCAACGCATGTGTTTTGCCGTAGACAATGAGGCATATAAGCGTTGAAGACGCGGTGTTATAGGGAAGTACCACATTTTCTTCCTGGCCGTCCGGGTTACCTTCCCTTTCTTTTTAACAGTTTTGTAGCGTTCCTCATTACAATGTAGACATTTTGTGACACTCTTATCTGCAAATTCATTTCTGAACAGCATACATCCACCAACACAACACTCTATCTTCACACAACCCAACCCCAAGTTTGCCACTTGTTTCTTAGCATGGTACAGGTTTGCTGGCATTCTATGATTACTATGCATAGTGGAACCCATCAGATTGACCATCCTATTAAAACAACCTCCAGAAAGATTACAATCTGCCTTTAGGCTTAAAGCAGCTAGGGAGGCAGATAACTCAGTGTGACTGTTGCACCCGTCCCACAATGGAGTCTGAGCCGCCGCTAACAAATCATAAAATCTCTTCACCTCCGGATTAGGATCCTCCTCTACATTGTCAGAGTCTCCATGACCTGCATGGTCATTATGTTGCAGCATACGCCCGGTGGAGGGTCCAACATGATCCATCACCATTTGTTCTATGTTGTTGTACGTATCCCTGTTTCCTCCAACCTCATAGTAAGACTGTTGCACAGTTACGTCTGATGGTCTACGCGGTAACTGCTCACCATGGTTGTACCAGCAGTGGTATGTTTCCATGAACCCTATCTCAGTTAGGTGGCACATGACATCATCCGCGTATTCAAAACTCATACATTTGCACCTTGAGCACGGACAACGAATCTTCTGAGTCGCTTCAAATCCAGGTGTGTTTGCCGTAGCGAACGGAATGAACTCCAATAGCCCCATCATAAACTCCTCAGTCACTCGCCGACTGCGATCTAGTCGGTTGTACATCCATCACCGATTTTCCGGTACCTCCATTTACAATATCTAACAAGCACGATTTCTGTTACTTTACATTTTTAAAATTTTATTTCACTATCGGTTGTGAATCACTCGATCTCTTTGATGTTGCAAATTGGTGAGGCCCTATCCCATTCGGTATGAATATGCAACCATCCGTCACCCATCGATGTTGTATGTGGTCTATCTGGTGTCGTTGATGTTCATTTGAAATTTCGGCAGCATTTCGCATTGGTCCCCGAGTACACAAAGATACGTATGGTATGAAACACCACACGCAGACATGCACCCTGGGGACAATAGGAAACACCATAACCGAAATTTCAAATGAACATTCAACGTCTCAAATCATGACCACACACAACATTGATGGGTTACGCCCTACTGGTTACAAATTAATACCAAACTATCCAACCGGGACAATTCAAGATCCAACACAACACGGCACATCAACCGGTTGTTTTGAAACTTGAACGGGAATCTAATGGGTACACACACGACTAAACCCTACATTTTTAAATCATGAGTTTTATTTTTTAAGTTCCCTAAAAAAAGGAGCCTGTCAAAATTTTGGCAGAGTCTCCCCTGTAAACTAGACATTTCCTAAATTTACAAACCACCTGTTACATACAGAAAACTTCCCAGTATAGATAAATAAATATACCATACGCATCATATATGATATTCAGAGTTATGAACACCAAATCATGTTATCAGTACATAAAACCAATGCCTAATGAGCTCTGCTCTCCACTAACAAACAACATTACACATGCATAAAGAATCATGTTATCAACACACAAAACCAATGCCTAATGAGCTCTGCTCTCCACTAACAAACAACATTACACATGCATCTTCAAATCATGTTATCAGCACACAAAACCAATGCCTAATGAGCCCTGCTCTCCACTAACAAACAACAATCCATATGCATACACATAATGACAAAGTCAGTGTTACGGGATTACCTCGAGGAAAAAAGTGAGGGAAGAATATAAAGCTGTCGACAAACGATCACAGACCACGCGTAACGTGTGCTAGTCTGCATGACAAACCAATAACTGGTTAGACAGTTACAAGTAGCAAGGAAACTAAACAAAGAGAGACACGTAAAGCAAATTATAGATTAAGTACATTGCAAGGAAACTAAACAAACAGAGACAGTCAAAGCAAATTGTAGCTAAGGTGGCAAAAATAAAGCGCTCAATTGGAAAATTGATTACTAATAACTCAATATTATATAAGGTCTATCCCATTCAATGTTAAAGGCCAAGTTCAAGTAAGAAAAATAAGAACACTCTAATGGATTCGGATAGGGGGCTTTAATGGATTCAGGAGGTTGAAGACTGGCTCCATCTTAGATTATTTTTCTATTATTTAGAACCTAGACTTTAGGAGGAGCTCTCAATTCTTTTCTTTTATAAACTCAGACTGAGACGTGGTTCAGGGGAGGGAGAGAAATCTGAAGAGTAGGAGAGTATGAGGGAAGAATAATCTGGTAAGATGAGAGTTACTGTATTTTTTCTTGTGGATTCTATTATTTCAAATAAAGACTGCCTATAGGTTCTTGAAATTAACTTGATACAAAAATTGTTGATATCAAAAAGTGTGGGAATACATTTGCCTAATTTGGACATGCCCGACACGTTGACCATCCAGGATGTTAATGTAAAAATTAACTTGACGTATATCTTAAACATCTATTAAGTTTTGTAATAAAAGTCATAACTCAAATTTGTGGCGAATTAACTTGATGTATATCTTAAACATCTATGATGAATGACCATTAATATTTGTTCTAGGTCACATTTGATCAATGATGATGAATGACCTGCTGTTCCCGGAAGATTTCTCTTCTTCTTGGGAGGGGGGTTAGGTTTAGGGTTAGGGTTAGTGTTTTGCTCCTGAGAGATGCTTCCAATGGAAATGGATTAGGAAAAGGGGTCACCGGGCATCATTTGCATATTAGAAGAAAAAAAAGGTCAAAAAGGTGAAGGTTTGAGCTATATTAAGAAGTGAGCAGAAGCAAACAGGGAAGTTTCCAAGGTTTTTAGATAGTACAAGGAAAGAAAACAATGGTTTTGTACCTCAGATTTTTATCAACTTCTTGAACGTATAACCCTCAACAGAAAGAAGCTGAATTAAAACAAACATCAAAATACAGCTCAAATTCCCATACCTTACCAGTAATCAATAATAATACGCAGAATAACTTGGAAGATTGTTCTAGAAAGCAAAAGCAATAAAAACTGACGAATTTAAAAGTCTTGAAAGCAGGACATAATAAGAGTAAAGATAAAATAGAAAGAGACAAAAATAAGATGGGAATTACAATCAAGAAAGGCATAGCCTAACAACTATCCGAACACAAAAGTACAAACAAAGAACACATACGAAATACAAAACCCAAATACATAAACCAAGTGATAAAACCAGAAACCATTAAACCAAAGCTAGAGAAACAAGAACAAGCATAGAAACTCTCTCTCACACACACACCAAAAGACACAAAAGTCAAGCTGAAAATAGAGTGAGTTGGCAGGAGCCATTAACTCCAAGAAGAAGGAGAAACAAAGAAAAATGAGAGAGTACACACATGTGAAACTTAGTGGCAGAAGAAGGAGTAGCAGCATCGAAACCTACGCAGAAGCAGAGTTACCCCCATTAGGTTGGAGTCATGTCGGTTCTATATAAAGCAAACACACACAACAAAGGAGAAAGAAAGTGGAAGTATGAGAGATGAAAGCTTACAAGTGTAATGGGAATGATACACTGATGCTATCCCAATTTTTCTTTACTGTAGTTTCCACTGATGTTTCCTCGTTACCTAGTTCTAATTCTAACTCCTAACATAAATATTACAGTCACGTGCATATGTTCACACACTATCCATTGATACACCTCCTGTACCTCACACACATACTACATACACTTTGTGGCATAATTGCCTAGGCCATCCTCACTCAGGGGTTATGTCACTCAAGGGCTAGTCAATTTAATTCACCTAATTTGTCTCCTAATTTCTCCCCTAGTCAGTCCCCAACAAGTACCTCCAACCAACTTCTCCTCCTCTTCCTATCACCAAGTCTATCCATCCTATGCAAACTAGGTCCAACCTGAATAATGTATATAAATTAAATTTATTAAAAACTATGACTACCACAAAACTCTCTCCTGGGACCAACCTACCATGAGTACATATGTTTTCTATGATTGCTTCATTTAATTTTACATTTTTATAGTTAATCCATTTAAAGGTTATACAGGTTACCACTACTCTCCTTAATCCATTTTAGAACATTTGAACAATGACATTAACAACTCAAATTACTAAATTTTAAGATCAAATCCAAAAATTACAAATTAAATAGCTCAAGTTTTATACATCCAGAAATTACAAATCCAGTAAGCCAACAGTGTTCCTAAAATGATAGCAGAATCGGTACAACAAAATGAACCAGGCAAAAGGAAAGGGATTATAGCAGAATCATTACTGTGCTAGTGATTTAACCAATTTGACCTTGGAAATGATTGAATGTCTACAGACGGCCTGGTGGTGAGAAAATTTACCAAGTATTTGATAATTAATTTCCAGCAGCTCTAAAACGGCTGCAGTTTGATAAATATTTATCAATGGACAATGTGCGGAAACTAATAACTGAAGCAGATGGGTATCAACCTCATCTCATCGCTCTTGGGCAAGGATACCGCCGTCTTATAGAATCTTGCTTAGTATCAATAAGGGGCCCTGCTGAAGCTGCAGTTGATGCGGTACATATTTATATACAAAAACAACGAGTACTTTGCTATGAGTTGTAATTTGGAACATGCTCTTTTAAAAGATATCATGTGTGAAAATTGTAGCTGACTTCTTCCTCCATCTTTCTTTTACCTGAGTAACCAAAAAGTTTACATATTTTTCCTTGGCAAAGTTAGCGTCTTCAAAATGTTTAGTCTGGATTACTTTATTTAGGCTGAAGTTGAAGTCAATTTAATGCCTCACCCTTATGATGTTTACAGGTTCATGGAATTTTGAAGGATTTGATTCAGAAGTCTATGAGTGAGACAATGGCAAGTCACATATTGCTTATTTTATCTTTTATGTATATAGTTCTCAACATGTTAAGCCTGCAGAATATAGTTTATTTTTTTTATTGATTTAGCTTAATATCTGTTAGCATACTTTTTCTGCTGTCTTAGTTTGCAGTTTTATGTTGATTGTAGGAATTAAAGCAGTATCCCACCTTGAAGGTAGAATTGGGAAGTGCAGCTGTTGATTCATTGGAGAGGATGAGAGAAGAGAGTAAGAAAGCAACTCTGCTGTTGGTGGACATGGAGTGTGGCTATTTTGACTGTTGAATTTTTCCGCAAACTTCCCCAAGATGCTGAGAAGGGTGGAAATCCAACTCAATCACTTCTTGACAGATATAATGATTTTTATCTTCGTCGAATTGGTAAGCAACTCAAATTTAACCAAGAAAATAGGAGATTTGATTTCCTTCTTTTATTCCTAGGTTCCTAATAATATAGGACTAAAAGAATTCACTAGCCACAGATTCTAGTTGTACTCGAGTGCATGCAATACAAGTACATTAACCCAACTCATGTTCATTGTCTATCTATCAATTATATCAATATACAATTCAATTTAAACTGCATATCAATGGGAAAAAAAAGGAAAACAAACCATCAAAAGAATTAAAAAGTCATTTCTATTAATTACTTCTTACAGAGTCTATCACAGACCACAATTCAATTTAAGATATACAGAACAACAAAGCACCATTCATAAGAAATTAGAGGTATTGTTTTCATTTTTCCTTTAATGATATTCGTTGAACATAAACAGCTACCACTGTGTTGTCCTATGTGAACATGGTATGTGGGAGCCTCAGGCATACTATTCCCAAGTCAGTAGTTTATTGTCAAGTGCGTGAGGCTAAGCGCAGCTTACTGGACCGTTTCTTTACAGAGTTGGGGAAAAAGGAGGAGATGACCTTTCCTTGTTTTGCTCAACAGAATACAATGATGAAAATGAGCTTTTCTTATTTTTGATTATGTATTTATGAATTGTTTTTGCAGGGAAAACAACTAGCTTCACTACTGAATGAGGACCCTGCAGTCATGCAGCGCAGAACCTCCCTTGCAAGGAGGCTCGAGCTATATAGAAGTGCACAGTTAGAAATTGAGGCTGTTGCTTGGTCTACAAGCCTCATCACAGAATAGTAGTGAAAGAATGAATGGTCTACAAGCCTTATCACAGAATTAGTTAGCAGAAGATTTCAAATCACAAAGCAAAAAAATGTTTCAATACTTGTGCAGAATAAACTCTCAGCTGAGATTCCGTTATGTAGAAAATATCAATTACAATTTTTAAACAGTTAATATTTTTCAGAAACCAGGACTCTCATTTAGATGAAAACTAGAATCTTCAAAACAACAAAGGCAATGGAGAGGAAAACAAAATATTATTTAGTCTTCAGAACTACAAAATTTTCAGACAACCTTCTTTTAACTACAAAATTTTCAGACAACCTTCTTTTTTTCTATTTAAAAATTTAAATAGTAAAATAATTCCCAGCCCAAGGCTTTTACCACAGCAATAATTTCTTGTGGAAGATGAGAAACAATAACAAACAAAAAAGTCTTACTCTTACACACAGGACTATCTGAAACTAGCAATTTAAAACACATGCTTTTTGATAACTAATGTGCTACCATTTTATCAACAAGAAACAAAAAAGGGGTAACTAAAGATCGCTTATAGAAAGCACCAGGGATAGTTCTTGAAATTTGAATTTTTTGTGTTATGGGGCAATTTTATTTTTAATTATTGATTATCCGGTTATTTATACATTGAGGAAGAATATACCAAACAAAACCAAACAAATGCAATATGGAACATACCTTGAAGGAGACAGGGAGGAGCCACCAGAGCCACCAGAGACAACCTTTGAGTGGAGGAAGCTTCAAACCTCTCGAGTGAGTGAACCGGAGAAAGATGGTGGTTCGTGAGAGAGAGAAACTGAGTGGAAGGGAGGGAGCCGAAGGGAAGCAGGGGAGGAGGGGAGGCAGGGGACGGAGGAGAGGCAGGGGAGGCAGGGACGGAGGGAGCGAGGGGTGGAGGGGAGGGACGGACGGAGGGGAGGGACGGACAGAGTAAGGGAATCAGAGGAGAGGCAGGGACGAAGGGAGGGAACCGGATGGGAGGAAGGGACAGAGGGAGTGGGAGTGGAACACGGAGGCAACAGAGATTGAGGGAGAGGGAGACGGCAGGGCTGAGAGAGGAAGCTGTCGAGTTAGATTTAAAACTTAGCGACGGTACACTTCCGTCACTAACAAAGTCACTAACTGACAGAAATAGTGATGACAAACAGAGCCGTCGCTACTTCCTTTTCTTAAAGTTAAAATAATGGAGGGAAAGCCAAATATCATAGCGACGGTTAGCTCCTCCGTCACTAATCCCCTAGAACTATAGCGACGGCAATCGCCAACCGTCGCTACCTTACCCTTCTTAAAGTAAAAAATAGAGGGAATAACGAAAATACTAGCGACGGCCACATTTCGCCGTCCCTAATCCTAGGAACTTTAGCGACGGTAGTAGCCAACCGTCGCTACCGTGCCATTCTTAAAGTAAAATAATGGAGGGAATACCAAAAATACTAGCGACCGCCACGCCTCTCCGTCACTACTAGAATAATAGCGACGACTACGGAGACGGTGGTTGGTGGTCACTAAGGCGAGGTAGCTGTTTAGGGGTTTTTTAGAAGTGATCATAGCGACGGCAGAGTGACTCCGTCACTAGTCTCCTTCATGATAGCGACGGAACTACGATGCCATCACCAACCTCCTAAACAGTAGCGACGGTGTCGCCCAACCGTCACTAACTTCCATTAATCCAATAAAAAATTGAGGGAACGCGAAAACCATAGCGACAGGAGTATCAATCCATCACTAATCTTCTAGACATTAGCGACAGTAGGATAATTCCGTCACCAGTACAAACCATAGCGACGCGGTTTACCGTCACTAAAGTTGGAGGGAACGTTAGCGACGGTAAACTACCGTCGCAACTATTTGGCGCCAACATAAAACCCAGGCGGGAAAGAAAACTTGGTGGAGTTAAAATATAGCGACCTTGCTAGCGACGGTGTTTACCATTGGTAGCGACCACACGCTCTAGCGGTCACTAATGGAGTTGCTAACATCTTCTTGGTCCCTTTTTGTATAGCGCGGTCGCTAACTCGGTCGCTAATTAGCGACGGGTTTCGGTGGTCGCTAATTTGAAGTAGCTGCTTAGGGTTTTTTTAGTTGTGAGAGCTTGCAACATAGACGAAGGGCATGTTGGACGGGGAGACACCGACCTTTTCTTCCACTGATGACAATGCTCTCTACCTAAAAGTTATCAGAGGCAAGAACAAGAAAAGGAACATGTATGGCCTTGGATAACTTGTTAGGGAGTTTATGTCGTCTTTACAACTCCTTGCTGGTCGACTCCCTCAATGTACTATGTTCAGGTCATTAATAACTTGAATAATGAGCTTGCAAAAAAGATATCCCAAATAGTAGCTCTCCAACAAACACATGTATCTATGAAGTAGACGATGCTGGAGGAGCGGCAAAGACACTAGAGGAGTGGCAGGTGACCTAAGAGACTCTAGGATGACATGATGAGATGTTTGCACAGCTTATGACACACCTTGACTCTCTATATGTTTCATCCCAGGCTAGTAGACAGATGTTTCTTCCTACTAGTAGCAGGTCCCTCCCTCTCCCCTTTTCACACTATTACAAATTTTACATATTAAAGCGCATATTTTAAAGTGTTTAATGTAAAAAATGCTTTAAAAAATTAGACATTGAATAATTTAAGTGTATACATCATAAAACGATTTAAAATATTTTATAAACTACAACACTTTTCATAGTGAAACGCTTAAAAGATAAATGAGTTATAAATTAAAACATTTCATTTAGTAAGCGCTTTAGAAATTATGTCTGATTAAAAAAAGAACACAACTCATTTTACCTCCTTCATTTTCCTAAATCCCTAACTCTTTACTTTTTCTTTTGTTCTTATCGAGCTCCCTTTTCGTCATCCAAATCGAGCCCCAGAACCCTTAAACGCCTCAAAACCCATTGGTCGTCTCCTCCATCTGGATGTCGTTTACGCCCTCAAAGCCTTGTGGTCCATATTCTCCGATATGTCTTTGGTTACCTTCTCCCTCTCGACGTCGTTGTTGTGCCGTCAAAGGGTCTCTATTTCATGTTCTCCATTCTGGCCCATCTTCTCTCTTTGAAGGTCGAAGTTGTCATCTTCGTTTCCCTCAATCCCTAAGGACTTTGTGCCTCCAATCCAATGGTGCAAGGGTGAGTTGATTGGTTGTGGTGCCTTTAGTCAAGTTTACGTTATGTGAACACCCTTTTTCATTATTTTTTATTATTCATTTTTCTGATGGTACTATTATCATTTTTTAGTATACTGTTTTTTCCCTTTCTCCATCCCCCTTCCCCATTGTTCAATTTCTAGTAATTGGAAGAGACTAATCAATATAGTCAAACGATGCATGCTTCAAGAGGATTAAAGTAACAAACTCAGTAAATTGAAGCTAGAGATTTTGTCTAAATTATAAGCAAAGCAAGAAAATGGCAATATTAATCTCAATATAACAACAAGAACAACCAACATCAAGAGGAAAATCGTATCATCCTCTCAAAAAATAAAAATTTTCTCCTCTTGTTTTCCCCTACTCACAGCAATAGCAATAGTAACCATAAAAAATCAACAACAAAATCAATACTTAAACATCAAAAGAAATAACAAAAACAACATCAAAAATAGAGAAGTAATGGAAGAGAAGGTGTTGTCATCGGAACCCCACCTCTGCCACCCAGAATTGCTACCGAATCGCCTTCGACCGGCCCCCTCCTCGAGCTAACTGACCACCCCGAGCTGACCATATCTGGGACCTCTATGAGCACCAACCGCGAGCACTCCTAACGCCGCCCAGTGTCGTCACTGACCTCCCTCGCACGAACCTCATCAACACCTCCTGAGCTTGCGATCGACCCCCTAACACCGCCTGCACTTGACGCTCCGACGCTCCGATCCTAGCACCCCCACGCAGCTCCTAACTGGCATCCCCAACCTTCCCCGTGCATCCCAACCGCCAACTGTGTCCAGCCAGCCCCACCCCACATGCACCGCCTTTGTGGCTCGGTTCCACCACCGACTGCTGCTCTTTTTCTCTCTCTCTCTCTATCAGTTTTCACTCTCTCTCCTCCCCTTACTTTCTCTATCTTTCGCTCTTACCCTCTAATGCTCTTTCCCTCTCTTTTCTAACTTTTTTTGGAACAATAATATATTTAATTAATGAAACAACTGGATACACATCCATGGGAGAAAAGCCCAAGAGAGAGACATTAGCATTACCTCAGGCCAAGAAAAAACAAAGACAAGGAAATTCTAGTCCGATTGCTAACAAAAAAACATGCAATAACACATTACACCAGACAGCTTAAGGTTGCCCCTTTACGGAAAATGATAGAAGGGAAGAACCAAACATCAACACAGACTCAAAGGGATATGTCTTTTGTCTTCCATAAGAACCTTCCTTAGGCGCGTCGAAGGTGAGATCCACCACATTCTTCCCAATGATTTCTCCGTAGTCAGTCTAGCTACCATATCTACAGCCTCGTTAGCTTCCCGCTTGGCCCATAGGAAACCACAAAAATTAAAGGAATTTTGAAGGTATAAGATATCATGTACTATGGGTTTGATTTCTCGAATAATGGATTCTCTTCTACAAGCCTTGATTAAGGTCAAATTGTCTGATTCTAGGATGATTTCCTTGTAATTCAGATTGCATGCCAGGGTGATAGCTTCACACATTGCCAAAGCCTCAGCAACAAGGATTGAAGGGGCCCAGACAAAAGAGGAATGGCCATACTGGATATCTCCACTATGATTACAAACAATGACTCCTAAAGTTGCTCTCTGGTTTGGATCCTTCCAAACAGCATCAATGTTCAATTTCATCTTGCCCTATGGAGGGGGTCTCCAATAAATTTGAGAACTTTAAGAAGGTATTCCAGCTCCCTTAGTAGGCTCTCTTGAAGTTGTAAGATAGAATTCTTGTACTAAACAATTAATAGAGTTAGTAACCTAATATGGATTGGGTTGGGTATCTTGATATGTGCATTTATTCTTGGTTATTCAAATGTTCAATAATGTAAAGAAAAATTTTGAAATCAGAAACTGTGCTTTTGTACCACTGTTAATAAACATTTCAATCTAAAGACTTGTTGATGTGATTCGATCACCCCTAGGATTACACTGAATACTTGAGCCAAACCATACCGAAGATGTCCATTGACATAACAGGAACACATGTTCAGTGGTCTTTTCTTCTTTTACACAAATAGAACAAACAGAATCCATTAGGATTTTTCTCTTCTTTAGATTCTGATTTACTGGAAGAAGGTTGTTGCAAAGCTTCCAAATGAATATTTGAATTTTCTTAGGAACTTTAGAGGCCCAAATTGTCTTCCAAAGCATAATACTTAGGGATATAGATGGGGAGGGTCTATTGGATAACTATCTTCTAACAACCTTATTGCTCTATAGCCTGATTTGATAGTGTATTCACCAATAGATGTATAGGGCCATCTCAAGTTATCTTCTCCACTACAATTCCTTACTAGGGTTTGGAAGGCCTGCAGCCAATAGTGTTTGGGTAAAATTTGTGTTATTTTTTGAAAATCCCAGGAGTGAGTGAACTGGTTAATTAAACCTGTTAGCTTTAATTGTGGATCCACATTAGAGTTCAGGGAAGGCTGACAGATAGAACCGTTCTATAACCACCTATGCCCAAACCGATATCTGACTCCCATTCCCAATAGACCATTGATCCAGCTTCAACAGAATATCTCTAACTTGAAGTAGACTAATCCAAGTCCAACAGCTTCCTCTCTTCTTTTCTTGCTCCAAGAAAGATTTTTCTGGGAAGTATTTTCCTTTTAGAACCTGAACCCATAAAGCCTCCGAATTCGATAGGGCTCTCCATGCTTGTTTAGCTAAATAGGCTGAGTTCAGACTTTGAAACTCCTTGAACCCCAATCCCCTTGAGTGCTTGCTGGTAGTTAGATCCTTCCACTTTCTCCAAAAAACCCTTTTTTTCTATAATTATTATCCCACCAGAAGTTGGAGATAATAGAATTTAAACTATCAACCAAGGCTTTAGGAAATCTTATTAAAGACATCACAAAAGCGGGAATAGCTTGGAGTACAACCTTAATCAACACCTCTTTTCCTGCCTGATTGAGCAGGTTTTCCTTCCATCCTTCTACCTTAGCAAGAACTTTTTGTTTGATCCATGAAAAGGCTCTAATTTTTAATCCCCTCAGTCTCTAGGTAAACCGAGATAGGTTCTGACTTCATCCCATTGCTCCATTTGTAGGACAGAAGTAATTCTTGATCTAACAGACATGGGAACTTGTTTCCCAAAAATAATACCTGACTTTGCAATATTTATTCTCTGACCGAGGCTTAGGTGTATAAATTTAGAATTTCCATTATAGAATAAGATTCTGCCTCCGTAGCCTTAACTAGAATAATAGTGTCATCTGCAAAAAAACAAATGGGTCAGTTTGGGACATTTAAGAGCAAGAAGCATACCTACCAGGGTTCTTTCATCCATTAATTTAGAGAGAAGATAGGACAAAGCTTCCACCCCAATAAGGAAAAGATAAGGTAAAAAGGGATCACCTTGCCTAAGACCTCTTTGGGTAACAAAAGGGGGGCTTCTACTACCATTTAAACTGACACAATATGAGACAAATTTAACAAGAGACATTATAAGATTTACCCGAGTAGGATCAAAACCAATGACAAAAAGAATTTAGTTGAGAAAGTTCCAATCAAGCCTATCATAGGCTTTGCTCATATCTAGTTTAATTGCCATATGATACCTAGAAAAGGAGTTCCTTCCTTTAAGAGAGTGAAAGACTTCTTGACCTATAGTGAGGTTGTCTTAAATTTACCTTTCTTTCATAAAAGCTGTCTGATTAGGGGAGATGATACTAGGGATGAAATTTTTGAGTCTAAGCTGGATTATCTTAGATATAACCTTAGGGACAAAGTTGCAGCAGCTTATGGGTCTAAATTGAGTAACTTTTTCAGGATTGGGAATCTTAGGGACAAGGGATATGAGAGTTAAGTTGTTAGCTGGAGGTAGATGACCTGAACTAAAGAAGTATTTTATAGCATTACAAACTTGATCTTTGATAATGTCCCAATTTTAGTGGTAAAAACGGCCATTAAGACCATCTGGGCCTGGGGCTTTAAGAGAAGGGAGGGATCTAACTGCTTTCTCAATTTCATAATTAGTTACCAGAGCAAGGAGACTTTCATTCATAGAAGCAGAAACTAACTTAGGAACAACCTTCAAACAAGAGTTAATATTCTGAGTTGGTTCAGGCTTGTACACATGCTGGAAATAATTAGTAACCATAGTGAGGACCCCTTCCATGACCTTGAACCCAATTATTAGCCTCATTCTGAAGCCTGGTGATGTGATTTCTTGCCCTTCTTCTAATAGTAGTTGTATGAAAAAAACCTGGTATTTGCATCTCCTCATTTTAGCCATTGAACCCTTGATCTTTAAGCCCAATAGATCTCTTTTCTTTCTCTTATTTGGTAAATCTGGTGTTGTATAGTAGAAATCTGATTCCAATCAGCGCCTTCTCCTCTACTACTGATCAATCTGTCCATTTTATGTTGGAGTCGGGCAATCTCAATGTCGGATTTTTTAAAAGTATCCTTGCTCTATTTTTGAAGAGTACTACCACATAAACTATTATGTTCTAGTAATTGGTCCCATGGATTCTCCTTCAATTTAGCCTTTGACCAACCTTCCTAGATTACCTTTTTACACTCTGGATGCTCCACCCAAAAAGCCTTAAATTTAAAGTAATTACTCCCAGTCCTTGCTAGACATAAATCAAGAAACAATGGTGAGTGGTCAGAAGAAACTGGACAAAAGGCAGTGCATATGCTATGAGGAAATTTTTCCAACATCTCCACATTAGAAAACACCCGGTCAATTTTTTCTTTGGTGACTTTTCCATTTCTTGGATTACTTATCCAAGTGTAGCTGCAACCTTTTATCGGAACCTCCATCAATCTAAGAGAGTTGATGAGGTTATTAAAGAAGGATATTCTGCCAGGATGAGGGGGAATGTGACTTAATTTGTTAAAATCATTGAGGCACTCATTAAAATCCCCTATCATACACCAACACCAACCATCAGGTACATATAATTGATTTAAGATTGGCCAAAATTGTCTGCGGTCAGAATATAAAGGAGGAGCATACACAAAACAACAGCATATATTGATCTGAGAAGAAACAAAAGTTACATAGGCATGAATAACATTCAAGGAAGACTCTTTAATATTAACATCTAAAGAAGAGTCCCACATTAAGGCTAGACCCCCTGAAAGACCCACTACATTAACTACAACACAAGCATTAAAACCTAACTTTATTAGGGTGAGAGAATTGTAACATCCTAAAAATTTCATTCTTATGTATAATCATTTTGATTTAGACCATCAATGATATTATCCATTTTATCTCAACTTTTTACATAAATTTTGGTTAGGACAACCTCTTTAATTTAACCTTTTACCATGGTAAATAATTTTAACTTTATAGCTTAGGTAAAAGTTAATCAAATAACTTATTACCTATTTCCTTAGTTATTAATTTCTTTTGCTTTTCCAATTACTCTCATCAAATTACCACATACTCCACTCAAAATATGTCATATTGTACACATTTTAATTGCTAGTTAGATTCTAAATTTAGAAATATGATCAACTACAAAGTTGTTCCTCGTTGTCTTAGCTTTTCAACAAGACTAAATTTGTTAAAATCCATTAAGATATGAGAGAGATATGCCCAAAATACCGAAACAGTGTTAGAATTGATATTTTACTTCAATCATATCATCTTGTACATATTTTAATGCCTAGTTAGATTTTGAATTTGAAAAAGTGGTAAACTACAAAGTTGTTCCTCGTTGTCTTATCTTTCCAACAAGACAAAATTTGATAAAATCCATTAATATATGAGAGATATACCCAAAATACAAAAAACAGTGTCAGAATTGATATTTACTTCAATCATACAAGCTACATTATGTATGCTGCGGAAATGGTCAACAATCCAGCTCATTTTTCTCACTTAAAACCTCTATTATCACCATAATTAATGTACCTAACATCCCACTACAATCCCATTATGAAAAGCTTGTCTCATACTTGTCATTTGCATGATTAAACCATCACTACATCTTGTTCCCAAGTCTGAATTCTAAGAACAAGCTAAAGTTAGTAAAGTCTCTCTCTCATTTTCTTTTATTTTCTCCATCAAATTCCCTATTAATCTGAAGCTAGGACAATAAGAGAACACTTTCAACCACTTTAGGAACCTTCATTAAGGTAAGAGGGGATAGCGTTGTGAATAAATATGGAATGGGTAGAATTATATGCTGTTATAGGATTTTCAGATTTATTTTCGTAACTTGTTACTTAATTTTGAAGCTGAAAACGTGTGAATTTGACTTTTATTTCTTCATCAAAGTTGTATATCTATATGGTATATGAATTTTGAGCTTTGAATGACATGGTTTGGATACATGTAGCTTGAGTTATTGCAAAAATGCTAAAGTATGTCTGTTCTGGAATATGTACCTTCTATTTCATGTAAATATTAAAATTCTGGGAATTATACATACATATGTAGACTTTGATGTCTTCATAAAAGTTGTAAATATTTATGTTATAGATCTATAAAAAGTGGTTTCAAGTTAAAAGGATATTTGTAGCTCTAGCTATACCTAAAATACAGAAGTATGTTCAAGCTGAAAATCTGCTGACGTGAATCACTGTTTGTATTTTTAAAACTAGGAATTTTGTGATGAGAATTAATGTTTAGTGTCTTCATAAAGGTTTTAGATATTTGTGTTATAAGTAATTTAGAATTGGTCTCATGCCAAAATTATTTTTGTAGCTCCAGAAACGTTGAATTTACCAACATATGTATGTTTTGTTACTTTCTTTGAGATAGTTTAGTATACTATGAATTTGTGATATTTCTATTTGGATTTGGAACTTTTGGTGTTCATAAAAATTATAAATAATGAAATTATTAAAACACAGAACTTGGTCTCATTTAAAAATTATTTTTATACCATGAGTTATAGCTAATTTACTAAAGATTGCCAAACTAGTAAATTTTCTTTCAATTGGTGATAAAGAAAAATGATAACATATTGACTATTATGAGATTATGTGATGTTTCTGTTTGGAATTTAAAATTATGGTATTCATGAATGTTGTAGATAATTTTGTTATGGAACTATAGAAAGTGGAATTACTTAAAAAAGATTTGATTTGCTCATGCTATGGTCTTTTTACTAATGTATGTTGCTGTTGTAAATTTCTAAAATTTACCTATGATGATTATTATGGATGAAAATGATATTTTCCATGTGGGTAATAATTTATTTATGAATTATTGAAGGATTATTGATTATTATGGATGTTGTTGAGTGTCCTATGAATGTCATACAGTGTATCTTTGTGATGAATAATTATAAATGACTAAATTAATGTATACATGAATGCCTTGTGATTTATTGAGATATGTTGTTGAACTGTAAATCCATGATTTTAAGAATTGATATATGTGATGTGTCCTTTGAAGACTTATGGCTTTCAAGTGATTATGGAAGTATTAATATCATGGTATGTTAAATTGATAAAGAGAATTAAAGGCATTCATGCATCATAAGCATTTGGACGCACCATGGAATTTAAGGGTTCCATGATTGTCGGCCCTAGTGGGGGGTTTACTCTATGATGAGGTAAAGCCTTATTTTCGTTGAGCGCCATGAAGTATAGGATTCATGGTTTATGCTAAGTCCTACTTATGTACTTCGGTACTTGAGCACCATGAAGGGTAGGGATTCATGGTATATGCTAAGTCCTACTTGTGTACTTTAGTACTTGAGCACTACGAAGGGTAGGGATTCGTGGCATTATGCTAAGTTCTACTTGTGTCTCTATGAGACTTTTTACTGCAGTATTCCCACTAAATCAAAATGGATCCAGCATGACATCATTTAACTAAATTAAAGATTATTAAATGTAAATGACCTTGTTGTTAGGAATCCTATTAGGGTCAGGCAGCGAAAACACAAAGGATTCCCAAGAAAGAATTGCAAACACGTATGTCTCAAAGCATTATGCTAAATTAGAATTTAATTAGGGTTTACCTCTTGTAGACGCAGAACAAGATCCTCGATCGAAGCAATTGTAGCTTCGTCCTTAGGAGTCCACACGAGCACTCCCACCAGAAAACGAACGATCCGAATGCTAGTACGGAATTTTAGTGTAATCTAATTTCTGAGCCGCAGCCTATGAGCATCTCATGCTCTATATATAGGCTTAGGTCTTGACCTGAGCTCTCATTAAAGATTGGGCTCCTGACTCATTCTAAATGAGTTAGGCCCAAATAGTTTTATTTTCAGTCCAACTAAAATAAAACTATCATCTGGTGGGCTTACTCTATGTGTGTGACCCTATAGGTAAAATATTTAATTATATTAATAATAAACTATTTTATTATTAATATAAAATAAGAGCGGTATCTAGCAATACATCATTATGTCCGAATATTATTTATCATCGACATGACCTATAAGTGATAATTATTTTATATATTTATTCCTTTTGTCACGATATCTAATTGGGCCCAAGGCATGGTCGTCGTCATCCTTGTATGGCCCAATTCATTTTACTTGATACCAGAGTAGACTTTATAGAATAAATATCTAATATTTATTCGTCCTAGCATGGCCATGCATTTCATTAGTCTCACTCCATCAAGTGGCCCATAGATATCACTCCTGTCATATAGGAGAGACAAATTCCATCTACATCACTCACATCCCTCTGCATAATTTATCTATTGCCTAATCACAATCTTTATGGTCATCTTATTACAGATAACGTTTGATTGTATTAAAACAATAAACTCCTTATGTAGGAATCGTAGTGACTTCAGGTCGAAGGACTACATACCATTATCACATTGAGAACCGTTTATGACACTTATGTAACGATCCATGCAACATTCTCATGGTGGGTCTGTCCAGTACAATATTACTCTTAATGTGTACCCATGTAAAGACTTGATATCATATATCCATGATTTGTGAGATCAAATCATCAGTACATTCACATACTAATCTTAATGTATTTACATGTCCCCATGTAAATACTTGATTAGGGATGTTTTAGGAATAATTCTCATATGACCTATTATTCCAGGATAAATAGCATTTGTCTAAAACTGAAAATACTAATTTTATTAATAAGTTAAAATTGATACATTAATAGCTCGTAGTGCATACACCAACACTTGTTTGTCATATTCATCATATCATAATTGCTTGTTGATTGTGTTTGTGCAATTTTACTTATTTTATATTTATTTTATATTTTATCTCACTCTTACATTATTTTTACACGCTTCACAAAATGACGAGTGGTGCAATTAATGAAGTTTTTATGTTTTATTGCTTGGACTTTGATTTCATTTGAGATTTAATGTGTTGTAATAATATTATGTACCTCTTACTGTAATCTTATATATCGTTTCCCCTATATAAATGTATTATGTTTTATTCGTTCACGACTAGTATGCATGATAATATTCCGCATTTATCAATTTTTACGTGACCTCAGAATTTAAACTATGAATTTCAAAATGATTCTTTAAACGCGAAAAATTTATTTCAAAAATTTAGGTTAATTAATTGGAATTTGTAATTTAGGTTTTGGGTTTTGGGTGTCACAGTATATACTTTCATTTTTTAGGTTGTTATGAATTGATAGCAAATTAATTGTTATATACATACTATTCTTTTTATATATTGTTGCTGGATATGGTGGGATACTATATATTGTAATGGTTGTCTGAATGCAGGTTTGGAAAACAATAAAACAGAAACCATATTAAAAAAAGAACCTCAGTGTTTATTCACGGTTATGGTAACAACCATGATTATAGACACTATTTATCCACGGTTACTACCATAACCGTGATTATACATAGTCTGTAAGTGAATTTTTTTTACTACTTATATTCACGGTTATGCTAAACAACCGTGAATATAGATGTTCTTTATCCACGGTTGCTACTATAACCATGAATATACATAGTCTGTAAGTGAATTTTTTTTACTACTTATATTCACGGTTATGCTAAACAACCGTGAATATAGATGTTCTTTGTCCACGGTTGCTACTATAACCATGAATATACATTGTCTGTTATATTCACGGTTATGCTCGATAACCGTGGTTAGATGTGATTTATTACCACGGTTGTTAACCGTGGTTAAAGGCCCTTATCTACTACCACGGCTGCAACAACCACGGTTTTTTAACCGTGATTAAATGTCATTTTTAACCGTGATTATATCCATTTTTTCCACTAATGAGAACCCTGTTGTGTTTGTCAGGTATATTTACCTTCCTAGCTTCTTCTATATCTAAAGCCAAGGTTCTCCCAGTTTAGGTGATAGATAAGTGGTATAGATGGATGAGCAATTTTCAACTCATGTTGACAAAGCTTGGTTTATATTTCGTTGCTTCTGTTTGAACAAACCTATTTATTTTAGTGACATTTTATGAATATTTCCTTCTTGCTTTACCATGCAATAGTATGCAGAAATTGAAACAGTTCTGATAATTTTTTTCTGTCTTCCCTTTCGTTTTGGCAAAGCCTGCTGAGCTGACAGCACCATTGTTAGCTTGACTCCTGCACCTGTACTAGTGAGGAAGCCTCGTATAAGGTAAACAATATCAATTGTTAACATTGCACTTATCATGGTTTCCTTATTCCTATATTTTACCTTGGGCATAATTTTGAATTGGGTTCGTTGACTCCTTATTTTCAGGTTGAACTTCACTTCCTTGGGAAATGCTGCTGACAAAGGTTCTTAGACACTTCAAACTTAAGTTGCAGCTAGCTGATAGCTAAATTGTAAAATTGTCATTTCTAGTTTTTCATTTATTTATGTAATAACTTTTATGCAGCAAATAAACCTGAGCTAGAAAAGCCATTAGTTTTCATGGATATATACATGTTGCACCGGCAAAATTAAAACACATTTTGATGAGTTATGTGTAGTCTATGATCATAAGAGTTAAGGGAGATGTTTCTTGCAAATGAACAACTGAACCATTAACATTAACCAATAATGTATGATCTGTCTTTAGATATATGAATTCCTTTTATTAATGAAATAGGTTTTCGATAAATGGTTGATCAAATAATTCGTCAAACATTTGGCTATTAAGATGTTGGAGCCTGTTAGTGCGGTTTCTTAACATCTTGCTATTTCACTAGTTTTTAAAGCGCATAATTAAAATAAGCGCTTTAAAGGTATATTCTACTAAAGCGCTTAATTAAAATAATCGCTTTAAAAGTATGTTGTATTAAAAAGCTTAATTAAAATAAGTGTTTTAAAAATGTTGTACTAAAGCGCTTAATTAAAATAAGCACTTAAAAAATATGTTGTACTAAAGTGCCTTTTAAGCGCGTAGATGTTATATTTTACTACAGTCACTAGTGCATTTTAGCCTTTTAAGCACGGTTAAAATTACCTTTTAAGCACGGTTAACCGTGCTTGTTGCCACCGTGATTATAGGTAAGAGTTTTTTAGCACGGTTTTTAACCGTGTTTAAAAGTGACATATAAGCACGGTTGTTCTGAACCGTGGTTAAATTATAGAGGGTATTTTTGTAAAACCATATTCAGGTTTGGTGCAAGGAGCCATTGTTGAATTTTTAAACAGAGAAATCAAAGGAAGCTAAACGTGAAATTGGTCTTGGAATTATAAGAAGCTGATTATTTATTTGTGTTTAATAATGTTGAGATTTGTTTAGTCAATTCCATGATAGCATGTGCAGGTTGCCATTGTTACGTTCCTGGAAAAACAAAGCATCAAGAAAGAAAGGTTCTTCATTAATACTTGAGCTTGAGCTTGAGCTTGAGCTTGAAAGGTAAAGCTTGAGCGTGAGTGTGAAATCATAATTAATACTTGAGCTTGATCTTGAGCATGAAAGGTAAGGAAAAACAAGTCGGTTGCATCAGATTCTTCTCACGCTTGAGCGTGACAGGGGGCGCTTGGGCGTGACACATCAGAGACTTGAGCTTGAGCCTTGCGCTTAAGCGTATTGAAGCAAACAAGCATCAGGTGTGGCTAATGAATAAGGAATCAATTTCAATGAAAAAGGAAATCATGCATGGCTAATGAATAATGAATTAAAATGCATTAACTTAGTATAGAGCTTAAAGAATGAAATGGAACTAACCAAATACTCTTTCAGCTTATAAGCCACACATTTGTTCGAAACCGAAGATGAAGGAGAAGGAGAAGGTTCCGTTGGATTTATTTGAGAAGAAGAATGGGAACTGTCGTTGTTGTTGTTGTTGAAGATTGAGTTAAAGGGACTTTTGAAAAAGAGAAAGGGAGGTAAGGAGGGAGGGAAAATGACTTTCGTAAAAGTGCAATGGAGGGAAGATGAAAATTTGGGCACTGGTGCATACTTTTAAGCACGGTTCAGAGCAACCGTGCTCGTAGGCCTTTTAAAAAAAAAAATTAAAAATTTTATACCAACCTTTTAAGCATGGGTACCCTACCAACCGTGCTAGTAGATCACTCTTTAAGCACGGTTCAGAGCAACCGTGCTCGTAGGCCTTTTAAAAAAAATTAAAAATTTTATACCAACCTTTTAAGCACGGGTCCCCTAACAACCGTGCTAGTAGATCACTCTTTAAGCACGGTTCAGAGCAACCGTGCTCGTAGGCCTTTTAAAAAAAAATTAAAAATTTTATACCAACCTTTTAAGCACGGGTCCCCTAACAACCGTGCTAGTAGATCACTCTTTAAGCACGGTTCAGAGCAACCGTGCTCGTAGGTCTTTTAAAAAAAAATTTAAAAAATTTTATACCAACCTTTAAGCACGGTTCCAGGAAACCGTGTTCGTAGATCTTTTAAAAAAAATTTTAAAAAAATTTTTAGACCCTTTTACCACGGTCCACGAATAACCGTGTTCGTATGTTGCCTATAAGCACGGTTACCATACAACCGTGTTCAAAAAGCTTCGTTAAAATCACAAAAATGCCACCGCCTCTGTTTTAACCACGTTTCCCCTTGGTCCGTGCTCAAATCCTGTCCTCGTATGTATATTTTGCACTAGTGAGCACACTTATATAAAACGTCTAAAAACGTCCTAAAATAACAAAAAAAGCGCCTTAAAATCCTTTTTTTTGGGTAGTGCCGCTTGACATTATATTTCATTTTTGCTTAAATAGTGTCTATTTTATACACATTGTTTATGTATTGATTTTCAATATTATGTTGTGTATATAAAGATTTTAGTTATTTCCTTGTTGATATTTTTATCATTTAGCATTATAACTATTGTGTATTGATTGATCATATTATGTTGACACTTTAGTGTCCTTAGCATGACATTTTAATAGTTATTCTAGGATTACTTCATTTATTTAGGGTAGTTTTACTGGTTTGGGCCTATTTAGGTATTAATTAATAATTCTAGTTAATTATTGCATTTTAGACATATGTGTAGTTCTGGTAAATGGGGCTTTAAAGTGATCCAAACGGAGAGCTTATAAAGAAAATTACCTCACGTTTCTTTAGTTGACCTCCAGGGAATGCAAAGAATTCAATTTATTCGACGCTTTGTATCTACAACTTCAAGGGTCGAAGTCCTTTGGATATTAGTATTGGTTATTTTCAAAATTGGTGTAAAAAAATATTATATCAATTTTAAACATGACAGGTTTTTTACCCCAGGTATTTTTTAAAAGGTATTTTCTACATCGATGGTAAAGTCAACTGGTGTAGAAACTCAGCAAACTGGGTTTAGGGTTTTGTTGAGGATCTTGCTCTCAATTAGAATATATACCAAATCCTTTGCTATCTTTATCAACTTTCCTATGTGACAACCATGACAGAAAAAATAAATTCTAAAATTCCAATCAGGGGCCGACAGGCATGCATGACTCCTTTTTATTCTGCAGGCGTCATTGGTTCCAAGCATATAAATTTTCCACAATCCACGTACATGTTTTGACAAATATATGAACTTTCAAAGTTTTCCACGAAAGTTAGAATTTCTCCAATTAAGTAATAAAGAGAAATGAATTCATCAAGAAAGGAAGAGTGGCTTTTAGCAACATAACCGGGTTTTTCTTTTCTAGCATATTCATTCATACTCTTTCCAATATAAGGGAAATATCCAAGTGCGTTAAACCCAAATAAATTTCTCTTTTTTACCAAAAAATAATTGATCTCGTTATTCGAATAAAGTGAGGATATGGTAATTGGTGGTTGTTTTCTTGATTAGAAAGAGGCGAATGAATTGTTCTGATAGTTACAGCTAGCAACAGCGACAACCACAATGATATGACTCGCTTTATTAAGTGTTCTGTTGGTAAAAATGCTAATTCTTTTTTTGTCTCTTCTTCATTTTCTTCTTTCTTCTTTTCTTTTGAGGTAAAACTGTTAAAATAGGTCCAACAAAAAAATTGGTGAATTCAAGTTGATAAAAACTTATACCCGAGCAGAATTTTTGTCGTTTCTTTTCTTATTTATCTGAAAAAATACTAACCTACCAAAAACTCATAAAAGTTCACCCAGATGAATAGCCCATCAAAACTCGCACCATGATGCAAGTTAGGACTGCTCAGTAAATTAGAATCTGAGTTCAAACTGACCCAAGTTAAATAAAATATTAAAAATTAAAAAAAATATTTATCTATGAAAGTAATATACAAATAATATAAATATTAAAATTATATAGAACTAAATGACTTACCTATCTTATAATTATCCTCGACATGATTTGATGTTTTGGAATTATTGAATGATCAAACGTACTTCTTTCCATGTAAATTATTAGACAATCATTCATCAATACATCTCTCATTCAATTACATAATCAAGTTTTAACAACCTCTATGTCAAAAAAAAAGTCCTTTCTACTATTAATTAATGGAACAATCGGCAAAAGCAATCTAACCTAAAAAAAGAAAAACTGATTGTATCTTGAAAAATCTTTCCATTTTCTGTTGAAAATAAAGTAAAAACTCATAAGCATCATTTCAATTTTCAACAAAATAATTAATTTTTGCTTGTTAAAACCCAAAGAGCATGTGAATAAATAAATACAAATTTAATAAAAAGAACTGAAGCCTAAAAACTAAAACGTTGTATTATTGAAAAGAAAAATCAAATGATGGCCTACATGATGAAAGCATTTCCAGCAAAAATACAAAATACAAAATAATGCTTAAAATGGAAAAGGAAGAATTTATACTATTAAAGTTCACAAGTTCAAAAACTAGATGCAATCCATTTCTTCGCAGTGTGTTGAGAGTCTAAAATGTGGCCGCTTCTTTCCTTTTTTCTTTTAACAATGGGGTGGAGAAATGAAAAACACCAATAGTTTTGTGAGAGAATTCGTGTCCGAAAAGTTGTACACAACGGAACATAAAAAGTCTATAGTTAGAATTTTTAAATTCAGCAAGGTTAAAATGATGAAATTAAGAGGCATAAATTTTGTTTTATCATATGAAAGTAATTTCAACTCAATTGGTCCCGCCAAGTGATTAAGAGTTGTTTAGGGTCACCTATCGAAGTATATGGGCATCCACCAACGTGTGATGTCACAATAACCCCCAGATTTTAGCTGGGGCTAAATTTTAGAAAAATACGTAACATATATATATATATATATATATAATAAATTCCAAAGCTAACATAAAAAGTATAAAAATAAATTTAATTGTTAAAATTATAATTTCCCAATTCTAAACACATTCTTAGAACTATAATTAAATTTTGCAAAAACAAAAACCCATACAATTAGAAAATTGTATGGAATAACTGACGTGACATTGTTGAGTGACACGTGTCGTAATTTGATTGGTGACACATGTCCTAAACTGATACGCCAAGTGGTTAGCTTGAAAATTAAAAACATTATAACCTCCATGGGATTTGAACTTAGCACCTTCAAATAACAAAAAAATATTTTACCACTAGACCAAAGTATACCATTATAATAAAATAATGATAATTTATTTGTAAAACACACACTTAACTTAATTATATGAATAATATTATTAATTATAATAAATAAATTTATTAAATATATTATTAATAAAATCCTTCTCATAAAAATTATTAAATATTAATCTAACATTTTAACAATAAATTTTAATATATTTAATAATATTTATTGTTAAAAATGTATTATTAAATAAATTATACTACATATAATATTAATATATATTATTATTAACTTAATATTTAATAATATTTAAATATATTAGTTTATAATATACTTTAAAAGTATTTTTAATAAAATATTTTAAAAATTATATTTTAATAATATACTTAATATTTGAAATTATAAAGTAATATATTTAATATTATTAAATTTAATGCATTTAATAATACATTTTAAAATTATAATAATATGTATTAATTAAAATATACTACCTCCGTCCCTTATTATAAGAATCTCTAAAAAAAATTCTTTGGTCTTTAATATAAGAACCTCTGTAAATTGTTTACAGCATTAATTATTTTTTCTAAAATACCCTTAGTAATCGGTCAACTTTTTTGAAATCTGATCCGGTCCCAACACCGGCCCCTAAGAGCATGGCTTTAATGCTTTGCCAGATCAGCATTTTGAACAAAAGAAGTACGCTTCAAATACGTTATAATTGTTTCTATACAGAGTACACACGACCAAGACAAGTAACCCCGCCAAGGCATGTTACTCCGCCAAGGCATGTAACCCCGCCAAGGCATGTTACTCCGCCAAGGCATGTTACTCCGCCAAGGTTTGTTACTCCGCCAAGGCATGTTACTCCGCCAAGCCATAGGCTCAACACAGGCGGAATATTGAACTTCCTATACTGCGTCGTAGCGAGCCCATACTTGTAACCCCGACACGAGATTGACTCTGTCTTGAGAGGTTGAAAATGGGAATCACGCTGTCACGCATTAAAGGGAAAAACAAATAAAATAATAAAGCATTCACGCTTCCCAAGTAAGTGGAAATACCTACTACAATGACAGTGCTTGCAAACAACGCAGGGACCCACTACCTTTCCAGCATAATGCCTGAAATCAAGGAACGGGTTCCACCAATAATGGAGCACCAGTAACAGGTATATAAACCTCAGCAAAAAGGTATAAGGGGGATCCCCAATTCTAAACCTTACACTCTCTTACTTGCATAATTCTCTCAGATTTGCTTTCTAAGTCTAAGAGTATTCTGAAATACTGACTTGAGCGTCGGAGAATAATTGTAGGTACCACCACCAATTGTGTCAAGGCAAAGAAGATAACTTCAGGCGGACTACTACACCGCCATAGAGTGAGTTATACTCCGCCCCAGTGTGGACGATACTCCGCCCAATACACAAGGACATTCCGTATTTGCATCTGTATAACACGTCCTTGTATCAGATCGATATTATATGTACATTTTGAGCTGTTTCAGAATCATAACTTTACACCCCTTGTAAAGGACAGTTCATTGGCACGCCCAGTGGGACCTGTAAATTTGGTATTCCCACAATCTTTGATCAATTTCCATCATATTCATCATTAATGGAAAGACCAGGACCAGAAGTGCAGACGGAGGATTCTCCTCCTCGCAATCCTAGACGTCTCAATTTTGACAACGATGCTCACAAAAAGGCAACGCATACTAACTCTCCAGATCCGAGAGATGATATGATCAGGATGCTGAGAGAAGAAATTGTTGAGCTTCGTCGTGAAAAGGCAAATCACACTCACGAGAGAGGAGGTCCTGCAAAACAGCCGCATCATGAGGCGCATGCACAGGAGGAATCAAGTACTCCTAGCTACTTTCGCATCCCTACTTACATGGAAGAGCAACGAAGCCTTCCACTGGCAAACGCTCAACTCCAAGAGGGAAGGAGAGCAGGCTCAATTGCATCCCCCTTGGGGTACAAGATGAGCATCCCATTTTCAAAAAGACTCATGAATGTGCATGTCCCCAGACATTTGCAGACCATGCAACCTATTTCCATAGGAAAATACACTGGGGAAACAGATCCTTCTAAGCATCTAGATGCTTACATCTACGAGGCTATGTTCCTAGGTGTAGAAGAAGATGTCATGTGCAGGATGTTCCCCAGAACCCTTACAGGTGAAGCTCTTAGTTGGTTCAAGAGTTTACCTTCAGGTTCTATTGATTCATGGGAGGACCTGGCTACAGCTTTTGGCAGCCACTTCATGATCTCTAGGGATGCACCTAGAACCTCTCATACCTTGGCTCAGATCAAGCAAGGTGACAAAGAATCTCTGAAGGATTTCCTTAAGAGATTCTATAAGGAGGCAGCCATGGTTCCTGATTTGACAGAAGCGATACAGTTGCATATCCTTATCGAGGCTATGCAACCAAAGTCACCTTTTGCTCTGTCGTTGGCAAAGGGACCTCTATCTACAATAGAGGAATTTCGCAGGAAGGCATCCAAGTATGTGGGTATTGAGATGCACTTGGAAGCCACTGTATTTCGCAGTAAACAACCCATTGCATCTCCACACCATGACCGAGGTAAAGAAAAATCATCTAGGAATGATACGTTCCCTCAGAAAGACAAGTCAGGGAACCAACCCTTCAAACAGCAAGATAAACGTGTGTTCAATTTCGCTCATTATGCACCCCTGAACACGACGTATGAACAAATCTTGCGTGAAATAGGATGGACTACCCTCAACATTTATGGGATTCAACGTCCACCTCCAATCAGACGTGGTGGGAACCCGAAAAAATATTGTGAGTTCCACGAATCAGTTGGCCATACCACGGAGGAGTGCAAGCAACTCAAAAACACCATTGAGGTGCTTATTCGTGAAGGCAAACTGAAACATTATTTGTTTAAAGGTAAATCTCATGATGAACCAGAGAAATCTGAGAAAAGATCTCATGATCGTTCTCCTGATTCTGATAACATTCGGGAGCCCCTCAGCTCGAATCCTCCACTTCAATGAAGAAGCCAATGAACAGAACCTCGCCCATGAACTCGAGGTCTTGGCGGAATTGAGAGAGGAAGCCTTTGTGAGGGACCAAGCTGTTTAAGCAAAGGCCGCCAAACGGTATAACACTCGTGTTTCTAAACGCCGTTTCAAAGAGGGAGATTTGGTCTTGAGAAGGGCCACTATTGGTAACAAATTTGCACACCAAGGCGAATTGACACCAACATGGGAAGGTCCATTCCGAGTTGTCAAAATTCTAGGCAAAGGCACATACCGCCTAGAAAACTTAGATGGCATTCCAGTCAGGAAAAAATGGAACGTTTTAAATTTACACATATATTACAGCTAGTTGGGTAACATGGTATGATCTCTCTCCTTACTTAAGGTCCTTCCCAAATGGGCTCTCCTTGAAAAGGTTCTGATGAGACATATCCCAACTCAGCTCTTTATGTAGTTCCATCATTAATAAAATGCCTTCCTACATTCAATCTTCATTCTAACTTTCAGTTGATTATCCATGGCAGAACTTGTTCCCATGCAGATAAGACACCGACTCCAACAATGGAAGCATAAAAGCATCACTCTTTATTCCGTAAAGATCATCCAACATGCAACAAAGCTTCACAAACGGAGTCAGAAAACTCCTTGGGGGAAAAGGATTGGTGTCACAGCTATATGCTACACCATACCGACCCTAAGGTCCAAAAAACTCCTTGGGGGAAAAGGATTGGTGTCACAGCTATATGCTGCACCATACCGACCCTAAGGTCCAAAAAACTCCTTGGGGGGAAAGGATTGGTGTCACAGCTATATGCTGCACCATACCGACCCTAAGGTCCAGAAAAACTCCTTGGGGGGAAAGGATTAGTGTCACAGCTATATGCTGCACCATACCGACCCCAAGGTCCTGCAGGTTTCCTATGGAAAGAATTAGTGTCACAGCTATATGCTGCACCATTTCGGACCCAATGACCTGCAGGCTTCTTGCAGGAAGAAATGGTGTCATAGCTATATGCTGCACCATACCGCCTCAAAGGTTCAACCAAGTTTCTGCAGGAAAAAATGGTGTCACAGCTATATGCTGTACCATACCGCCTCAAAGGTTCAACCAAGTTTCTGCAGAAAAAAATGGTGTCACAGCTATATGCTGTACCATACCGCCTCAAAGGTTTAACCAAGTTCTTGCAGGAAGAAATGGTGTCACAGCTATATGCTGCACCATACCGCCTCAAAAGTTCAACCAAGTCCTTGCAGGAAGAATTGGTGTCACAGCTATATGCTGCACCATACCAATCCTGGATTCAACAATTTTCATTTGATCAGGAGTTATACTCCAATTCAAATTCAAAGGGATGAATGCTCCATCCAAAATTTGACTCCGCCTAACTGCCAATGCTTTACGGAGTACATAATTAACAAACAAGCACTATCAACAAGTTCAAGTAAGTATATTACTTGTAAAAATTGTGCTTCAATGAAATTCCTAAGAGGCTACTACGCCTCATTATTGAATTTACTTCATTGAAATTCTTAAGAGGTTACTCCGCCTCCTTACAGAATTCACTTCAATGAAGTTCTCATGAGGCCACTCCGCCTCATTGAAGAACATTCTTCATTGAAATTCTCAAAAGGCTACTACGCCTCTTTATTGAAATCACTTCAATGAAGTTCTCAAGAGGCCACTCCGCCTCATTGAAGAACATTCTTCATTGAAATTCTCAAAAGGCTACTACGCCTCTGTATTGAAATCACTTCAATGAAGTTCTCAAGAGGCCACTCTGCCTTATTGAAGAACATTCTTCATTGAAATTCTCAAAAGGCTACTACGCCTCTTTATTGAAATCACTTCAATGAAGTTCTCATGAGGCCACTCCGCCTCATTGAAGAACATTCTTCATTGAAATTCTCAAAAGGCTACTACGCCTCTTTATTGAAATCACTTCAATGAAGTTCTCAAGAGGCCACTCCGCCTCATTGAAGAACATTCTTCATTGAAATTCTCAAAAGGCTACTACGCCTCTTTATTGAAATCACTTCAATGAAGTTCTCATGAGGCCACTCCGCCTCATTGAAGAACATTCTTCATTGAAATTCTCAAAAGGCTACTACGCCTCTTTATTGAAATCACTTCAATGAAGTTCTCAAGAGGCCACTCCGCCTCATTGAAGAACATTCTTCATTGAAATTCTCAAAAGGCTACAACGCCTCTTTATTGAAATCACTTCAATGAAGTTCTCAAGAGGCCACTCCGCCTCATTGAAGAACATTCTTCATTGAAATTCTCAAGAGGCTACTCCGCCTCCTTATTGAATTTACTTCATTGAAATTCTCAAGAGGCTACTACGCCTCATTTTTGAAATTACTTCAGTTAAATTCTCAAGAGGCTACTACGCCTCATTTTTGAAATTACTTCAGTTAAATTCTCAAGAGGCTACTCCGCCCCATTACTGAATTTATTTCATTGAAATTCCTAAGAGGCTACTTCGCCTCCCTACTGAATTTTACTTCACCAGAATTTCAAAAAGGCTATTCCGCCCCGTTATACTTAGTCATATTCCATTAGAGTCCTCAAATGAATACTCTGCCTTCTTAATATCATTTTACGAGGCATAAATATGACGGACTCAAACATTGCTTATATGAACAAGTATAGATTACAGAAAATATATTTTATTGAATATTGCCAAAAACTGATAAAGATCCAGAGCCTATCCTGGAACAAGGCGATATCATTAAAATGCAAAAAACAAAAATTTGTAAAAGGACTCCGACGCTGAACTTCATGGCTCGGATGGCACTCCTTCCTGGTGGGCAGAACTGAGCTGACTCTCACTTGGCTTTGACAAACTTTGTGAGGGGGGCAAGTCCGCCAAAACATACTCTACATCAGGTGCAGGAACATGACCCCCTCGAGCAGGCACCATCAATTCACCATTGATAAATTCATAATATGGATGAATGCCTGTAGTGTTAAGAGCAACGCCTGGGTTGCGATGGCAGAGTTGGCGAATAGCCATACTGAAGGCGTCACCAATTGCTGCTTCAGCTGCATCCAAAGCCGAATTCAAATCCTTGTTAAGCTTCTCATTGGCAGCATCTGAAACAGCCTTCTCAGCCTTCAACTCCTCAACCTGCTTTTCAAGGTTGCTGTAAGCAGTAGCTGCTTCGTCCAACTCCGTAGCCCAGGCGTCTGCAGCAAGAGCCCTATCGATTTCAAAAGAAACCAACCTCTGCTGGACTTCGCTCACACACTCGCCCATTTGTTAGTTCTGCTGATTCAGATTTGAAACTTGTTGTTTCAACAGAACGTTGTCAGCTTTCACCTGGGTCAGTCCGCCCACCTCTTCGCTCAGCTTTATATTCTGCTCTTTTAAGCCAGAAACTTGCTTTTCCAGCAAGACTTTATCAACTCTCACCCGAGCCAGCTCCTCCTCCAGCTTCTTGATGTCGGAGTCGGTGGCGTCAAGGTGTTTATCCTTCGCCTTGATCACCTCCGACAGCTGTTCATTATCATGTTCCAAGCTGCGTATCTTTTCAACAGAGTCATGAAAAGATTCTTGAAACATGTTGGCTTCAGCAGCCACCTCCGCAATACGTGGTACGGAAGCAAGAAAACCATCAATTTCAGCAAGATGCCACCTTGCAGCAACAGTGGCATCTGCAACTTCCTCAAATTCGATGTCCGGGCGGAGAATGAAGTCCGGATCACGCCTCTCTGACTGGCGGGATCCCACATTTGCAAAATACAAAAAGGGATTCAGTCGAGACCCCGCCAAAGGCAGAGAGACAGATCGCCTGGATGACTCCCCTGGAACATCAATAAAGAAAACTGATGTCCCTTGAGTAGCCAAATCCAAGGCGGGATTCTCAGCAGGGCGGACTGGGGAAGTTTGAACTCCCTCCGCCTCATCCACCGCAACTTGGTTTGGAGAGGCTTGAATTCCTTCCTCTTCCTCCCCCACGATACCTTCTTCGAGGGCGCCTTCAACACCGCCCATATCAGCAGTAGTACCCACGACAGGTACCTCCTGAGTCTCTTCCAAGTTGATGGCGGTGTCAACTGATGCTCCTTCCCCAACCTTCTTCTTGCCCTTGTTCTTTCTTTTGAGCAAAGGTTGGGGATCTACTTCTTCTTCCTCCTCCTCAACAGCTTCTGGTTCTTGGCGTTTTTTGGAACGCCTTTCAACCTCAACCGTCGAGGACCCTGCAACACCCTCTAACGTCACTACGTTAGTGGAAGAAGGGAAAGGAAGAGTTTTTGTCAAAGCAGCAGCCAGATTCCTCCTAGGCTGCACATTGTTTTCCGCATCGATTTCCTGGCGACTCATGCGAATTTGCGTGATACGCTCCATCCCAGGAAATTCAGCGATTTCTCCTACAAAATAATAGACATAAATACAATTAGAAGCTGTAGGAAACAACAGGAGTAATATTTAAGCAACAAGTCTTAAAGAATTACTTAAATAATCCTCAGCATCCCGCCCAAGCAGCCTTTTGCATAAGATCTGCTTGTGGACGGAGTAGTACTCCTTCAACGTCCGGAGCACTTCCACAGAAGTAGCTGACAAGGCACCCTCCTCAACTTCATAAGCTTGTTTGGTCAGGAGGAAGTGCTCATGGGTCCACGCTACTGGGAATTTGTCAATTCCCTCCTTACTCCGCCAGAAAACGGACTTGTTCTTCCTGACAGAGACTTTTACAAAGCTCATCCGAAAATGAAGTCCGCCTTCTTTGGCGGAGTCAGCAAATGCCTTGAAATTCACAATCTTCGGCTCCGCCCGAAGAGTTACAAAGCCCATGCCGCCAGTTTTTGTGTTTACTCTCCTCATAATACGGCAAAAGGCAAAAAATAACGCCACAGTAGGCGTAAACTCCAGATGTTTAGCCAACACCTCGAAGCTGCAAACTATTCCCCAACCGTTAGGGTGCAGCTGAGAAGGGGCGCAATCCAAGAACCTCAGTACGCCCATCTGGAATCTGTTCAGTGGAAATCGTACCCCCAACTGGGTAAACAAAATATCGTACATGTATAATGTACGTCCATCTTGAGGACGATGGCATATACGTTTATACGTCTTGGGTGAACGGACGATAAACCTCTCCTCATATCTCTCATCCTTCCAAACCGGAACAGACAACTCCACTACCCCTCCGCTTGTTGTCGCATGACGAGAGGAAGCACCTTTAACATCTTCCTCAACCCAACAATAAGGGTCAACCTCAAGCATCTTTTTCCAATCCAATCCATGCAACACAACGTTTTGACACTCTGCCATCGTTCTTACTTCAATCTGAGGAATACCTCCTGATACAAACGAATGTACAGCATTACTAAAAAACTCCACGCTGCTGTAAAATGTTGCATCCCTCCCAGTATAAAAAGCCTCATCTCCACTCTCAATATCCGAAAACATCGGACGAACAGAAACCCTAGAGCACGACTCTGACTTTTTTCCTCTCATCCTCGTTTCAACAGACACACATATAAAGAGAACAGAACCAACCCAATAACAATGAACACAGGAGACAGAGGAAAAAGAGAGTTACCTTAAGTTTCTGAAGAAATGAAGAACTACAACAACAAATGACTCGCACGAAAGCAACGTTCAAAAGGCAGTTCTAATACGCAAACGCAGAGAAGAAGATGAAGCGAAAAGTTTTCCCTCCTAAGAGTCTATCCATTTATAGGCATGGCTTGGGGGGAAACGAGTAAAGCCTCATTAATCTCAGAAACGCAACTACAGCCGTTGGATGAATTTAGCGCAATTACAGTCGTTGGATGAATCTCGAGACAGGCATCTTTTGGGCCGTATTTTCAAAATCCAAGGCCCACGATAATAACCTCGAAAACATATCCAACTGCCACCCCACGCATTTATGTCCCATCATTGGAATGGCAATCGTTACGAGGGCATACGTGGCAATGAGAGATTAAAGCGGCAAAACACAGTTTCGAGGCGCATTAATGACAGGCGTGGCAAGTAATGATGAAAGCATTAAATGCACGAAAACACTTGTCCGAAAAATCCTGAACTAGCAAACGCCGCCTAAACCCATGCCTATAAAAGCTAAACTTAAGTGTTGTAGCTCATTAAAGTGACTCCGCCAGTCACTATAACAAGCTAGGGGGCATATGATCCGGTCCCAACACCGGCCCCGAAGAGCATGGCTTTAATGCTTTGCCAGATCAGCATTTTGAACAAAAGAAGTACGCTTCAAATACGTTATAATTGTTTCTATACGGAGTACATACGACCAAGACAAGTAACCCCGCCAAGGCATGTTACTCCGCCAAGGCATGTTACTCCGCCAAGGTTTGTTACTCCGCCAAGGCATGTTACTCCGCCAAGCCATAGGCTCAACACAGGCGGAATATTGAACTTCCTATACTGCGTCGTAGCGAGCCCATACTTGTAACCCCGGCACGAGATTGACTCTGTCTTGAGAGGTTGAAAATGGGAATCACGCTGTCACGCATTAAAGGGAAAAACAAATAAAATAATAAAGCATTCACGCTTCCCAAGTAAGTGGAAATACCTACTACAATGGCAGTGCTTGCAAACAACGCAGGGACCCACTACCTTTCCAACATAATGCCTGAAATCAAGGAACGGGTCCCACCAATAATGGAGCACCAGTAACAGGTATATAAACCTCAGCAAAAAGGTATAAGGGGGATCCCCAATTCTAAACCTTACACTCTCTTACTTGCATAATTCTCTCAGATTTGCTTTCTAAGTCTAAGAGTATTCTGAAATACTGACTTGAGCGTCGGAGAATAATTGTAGGTACCACCACCAATTGTGTCAAGGCAAAGAAGATAACTTCAGGCGGACTACTACACCGCCATAGAGTGAGTTATACTCCGCCCCAGTGTGGACGATACTCCGCCCAATACACAAGGACATTCCGTATTTGAATCTGTATAACACGTCCTTGTATCAGATCGATATTATATGTACATTTTGAGCTGTTTCAGAATCATAACTTTACACCCCTTGTAAAGGACAGTTCAAAATCTAAAAATAATAAATATAATATAGGAAACGATATTCAAACTTGTGTTTTGTTGACTATGATATAGGGATGTATGGTTGGGTGTCTGTGTGACGTCCTACGTCAATTTACCTTTATTTATATCCATTTAATTGAATTTCACAATAAATTTTTCACATTTAATAAAATTTAATTATTTCTCATTTCAAAATAATATTTATTTTCACTAAACATACTCAAAATAATAATTATATAGTTTGACAAAACCTTAGAATGCCTCTAATTTAGAAAAGAGTCAAAAATATGAAACAGGGGCCTGACGCTGCGCGCCATTCCCACGCGTAGCGTCAGCCATCTGCTGCGCACCTCACGCTACGCGCCAGCCTCACGCGTAGCGTGGGCATGACAGTGACAGCACCTGATGCTGTTACACATTTAAACCATTTTACTAACTTCTAACCTATCCAATTGGCCCGTTTTAGATCCGATTGCCACGAAACTTCACGGGCCACCTGTTTTCCCCATTTCGGAACTGTTGGCGCTATCTGTTCGCCAAAATTCCAACACATGCGCAAGTTATGCGTGAAATACATTTTAACCCAATTAGGTGCAAAACCCTTACACCAAACATCCTAAATGGATTCCAATGGACCAAGAGCCAATGCATCTAAATCCTAAATGTCATGGAAGACCTATTGATGCATTCTGGGGTTTCTTACACCCACCGAATCTTAATTTCACCTATCCGGTTCCTTAAACTCAATATTTAACTATATGCATAACTTATCTAAATCAATCCAATCATCATCCTAACATCAATCACATAGAATACATATCAATCATGCATCAATGCAACACCTGCCCATCACATTAAACATTCACACATGTCAATGGCTCCGTGCCATAATTCATCCTCATCAATAAATCATCAAACCACAACATGCATAATCATGGCAAGTTCATCACACATACTTTATCATCTACCACCCACCATATTAATACATTACTTATTACACACTTAAACACATACACTCAAAATATTACATTTATTATACACATCTCCATTCCTTGGCATCAAACTTCCTCTTGGCGCATCTTCGCAGCATTAGCATCCTCCCTATCACTGGTCACTAAAATTAAACAACAGCAAGGGTGAGTGTTTGGAATATCATAATTAATATAGAACGAATTATTAAACTTAACAATACCTACTACTCTTTGTCATTACATAATCTCTTTCGATTTCCTGCACTTATCCACGTCGATATAAATACATACATACATATCAATCTTTAACTTATTCAAACCATACTTTCATTCATTCACATTAAACTTTCAATTCATAATTCATTTTCCATCATCAATCAATATAAGATTCACATAAGTCACAACTGACTCTCATGTAATTTGACGCCTAGTATCCGGATACGAAAGGACTGGCCTTCAGCTGGGAGTCCGACTTGACATCCCGTGAACCCGACTTGGTTCACCGAGCCCGACTTGGCTCTCCACCTCAACCACTGGGTCCGACTTGACCACTGGGTAGCTCAACTGGGCACAAAGACCACGGGAGCCAGAAAACGAGGGGTATACATACCGTTGGCCATTCCATACCACATATTCACATATCATATCTCATAATCATAGCATATCATCAACGAACCACATGTGCAACTACCAGAAACTGGCATGTGCTCACAATACAGGGCGACCAACTTGTCAAACCCATCCATACAATGCTATTGCATATATCATCAATAATTCAAAATTCTACATTTTTATTCATAATCAAATATACATACACCACTCAAAGTGGGAATATTACACATATCTTTTACTTTCATCATTCCAATCTTTGTTTCATTATATAATCAATCAAATCAACATATTCCTTTCATATTCAACCATTTAATCTTACTCCACATACTCATATATTCACAACTACTATATTTAGTTACTTTATATTATTTATGACAACTTTTACTAACATTCCCAAACTTCCCATAACCTATTCTTATATCGATTCTAATTAATTATGACCCGAACACCCCCCTTACCTCTATCCCGAGCTCCGATAGTTTGCTCAAGGGGTGGATAGCGTCCTACAGCCGCTGGAATCACCGTTCCTCTTTCGCTTCCGACGTCCACTTCGTCGATCGCTTGCCTAACGCTCGTTCTGGCACCTACGGTCACCGAAACATCAAATTAGTTAGTACGTTACCTTCCTTATACTTCCAAACTCATTACCCAAGCTTCACAAGCCACTGAAACTCAGAATCAAAACCCCAATCATCACATGCAAACTCAGATTTCATGAAGGGAAGGAGAAGAAACTAAAGATTAGAGGCCCTAGATGCCTTACCTTGGTTCCAAATTGCTTAAAACCACCAAGAATCCAAGTTTCCCTCAAAACCCTAGCCAAATCGCCTCACAGAAGAGAGAAAATGAAAGAGAGGGTTTTCAGGTTCTGTTCTGTGTGACCCTGTTATAAAACAGATCGCGACGCTGGCGCTACGCGTCAGCCTGGCGCTACGCGTCAGCTCACTAAATCACACCTGACGCTACGCGTCCCATCTATGCTACGCGTCAGGGTCCTGATGCCATTTTCCTTAAAATTTCATTTAAAATTGCTTTTCCCCGCTTAACATTTCATATACCATTTTCATTATAAGCCAAATAATAATTTACTCATTTCCAATTTATTTTCTATTATCACAACATCTGGGATGTTACATCCACTCCCCCTAAAAAGAGATTTCGTCCCCGAAATCAACGTACCTTATTGGAAAAGATTTGGATACAACCGCCTCATATCAGATTCCAGTTCCCATGTATACGTCACTCCATTTATATTTTGCCACTTCACTTTTACCAGGGGTACTTCTTTGTTTCTCAATGGTTTAGTTTGATAACTTTCAATACAAATAGGTGCTATCTCCACAGTCAAATCTTCTTTCAGCTCAATGGAATCTTCAGGTACAATCATCGAATCACAGGGAACATATTTTCTTAATTGTGAAACATGAAATACATCGTGAATATTTATCAATGCACGGGGAAGATTCAATCTGTATGCTACTTCACCAATTCGTTCCAATATTTGGTAGGGTCCAATATACTTTGGATTAAGTTTCTGGCTCTTCATCACACGGCCTACACCTTTAGTAGGTGACACCTTCAGGAATACCCAATCTCCCTCCTGAAATTCAAGTGGCCTATGACGATTGTCATAGTAACTCTTTTGACGGTCTTGTGCAATTTTCATCTTTTCACGAATCATTATCACCTGATCATTCATTTCCTGAATTAATTCGGGTCCCAAATGGATTGCATCTCTATCTTCATTCCAATATAAAGGCGTACGACACCGTCTTCCATATAAAGCTTCATAAGGAGCCATCCCAATGCTACTATGATAGCTATTATTATAAGCAAATTCCACCAATGGCAGGTATCTCTCCCATGAGCCACCTTGCTCCAGTACACAAGCCCTAAGCACATCTTCCAAGGTCTGGATTGTACGCTCAGACTGGCCATCTGTCTGAGGATGATAAGTTGAACTCAACCTCAGTTCAGTACCCAATTCCTGCTGTAAACTCCCCCAGAATCTGGAATTAAACCGAGGATCACGATCCGAAATAATACTCACAGGTACACCATGCAACCTTACAATCTCCGTAATGTACAATCTAGCCAATCGGTCCAATGACCATTTCATATTCATAGCCAAGAAGTGAGCACTCTTGGTCAATCTGTCCACAATTACCCATATTGCATCACAACCAGAACGAGTACGAGGTAACCCGGATACAAAAGCCATAGTAATGCTTTCCCATTTCCATTTTGGAATCTCCGGGGGTTGAAGTAAACCTGGGGGTCTCTGATGTTCGACCTTACACTTCTGACATATCACACAAGATCTTACATATTCAATTATTGCTTTCTTCATTCCCGGCCACCAGAATTCTTTCTTTAAATCATGATACATCTTAGTGATACCAGGATGGATACTTAAAGAACTTTTATGCGCTTCAGCTAATACAGCTTGTCTGAAATCACCCTCTGTGGGTACCATTACACGGTTCTTAAACCGTCAAATTCCATCCTTACCTTTGGTTAATCCCATGTCTTTGCCTCTTGCTTGAGTGTCAAGCAATTCCAGCAACTCTTCATCATCCTCCTGAGCCACAGCTAAGGATTCTAAGAATTCATTGGAGATTTTTAACATTCCAATTACCATCTGATCTGGGGCTTGAATGGCAACCCCAATATTCATATCACGAAAGTCTTCTAACAATTCTTGTTCCTTGCCCATCAAGAAAGCTGCATGTAATACTTTTCTACTTAAGGCATCAGCCACAACATTCGCCTTACCAGGATGGTATTTCAAATCAAAATCATAATCCTTAAGGTATTCCACCCATCTCCTTTGCCTCATGTTTAATTCCTTCTGATCAAACAGATACCTCAAACTCTTGTGGTCACTGAATACCACAAAACGAGATCCATACAAGTAATGTCGCCAAATCTTCAATGCGAATACCACAACAGCGAGTTCCAAATCATGAGTGGGATAATTCTGTTCATGCTGCCTTAATTGCCTAGAAGCATAAGCAATTACCCTATCATCTTGCATCAGTACACAGCCTAAACCAAATTTAGATGCATCACAATATACCACAAATTCTTTCGTTACATCTGGTAATGCAAGTACAGGTGCAGTAGTCAAACACCGCTTCAGCGTTTGAAAACTCAATTCACACTTTTCCGTCCACACAAAGGGATTCTCTTTTCTTGTCAATCGAGTCAAGGGTAGTGCAATGCGGGAAAATCCTTCAATAAAACGGCAATAATAGCCAGCTAATCCAAGAAAACTCCTAATTTCAGTCACTAATTTAGGCCTTTCCCAAGCCATAACTGCTTCAATCTTGGATGGATCAACAGACACACCATCACAAGAGATTACATGCCCCAAAAATTTCACACTTGCTTCCCAGAAATCACACTTCGACAATTTAGCATACAACTTCTTTTCACGTAGCACTTGTAAAATAATTTGAAGATGTTGTGCATGCTCTTCTACAGAATTTGAATATACTAGAATGTCATCAATAAACACCACGACAAATCGATCCAAGTAAGGTTGGAAAATCCGATTCATATAATCCATAAAGATAGCTGGAGCATTGGTTACTCCGAAAGGCATTACAACATATTCAAAATGTCCATATCGAGTCCGGAACGCCGTTTTCAGAATATCTTCCGACTTCACTCTAATCTGACGATATCCAGATCTCAAATCGATCTTAGAAAACACCACAGCACCTCGCAACTGATCCAACAAATCATCAATTCGTGGTAAAGGATATTTGTTCTTAACCGTCAATTTATTCAATTGTCGGTAGTCAATACACATTCTCATACTGCCGTCCTTCTTTTTCACCAACAACACCGGAGCGCCCCAAGGTGAAGCACTTGGTCGGATAAACCCCTTGCTTAACAACTCATTTACTTGTTTCTTTACTTCAGCCAACTCCACTGAAGACATTCTATAAGGTGTACGGGACACAGGTTCTGCCCCAGGAATCAAATCAATAGCAAAATCAATCTCCCTGTTTGGAGGCAATTCCGGAATGTCTTCCGGGAATACATCAGGAAAATCACACACCACTGGAATATCTACAGGTTTAAGATTATACCGCCCTTCTGAAGCTAACAGAATAACATAAATTACAGAAACATCACTCACCATATTTTTAGTGTCCAATTCCTGAGAGAAAATTATAGTCTTGCGGTAACAGTCCACCATAACATGGTTAACAGACAACCAGTCAAGACCCAGAATAACATCTAAATTCTTCAATGGCATACATATTAAATTCACCAGGAAAGATTGGTCCTCTACTTGCATAGGTAATTCCTCACACATAGTAGTTGCTCGAAATGTAGAACCAGTAGGAGTGGAGACATTAAGAGCATTTTTCATTAATACCACCGGCAAACCAAGCCGCCGAACACAACTCTCAGAAATAAAAGAGTGGGTTGCACCAGAGTCATAAATAACATTTACAAGATAGTCATGGATAAGACACTTACCCTGTACCAAATTATCATTTCTTGAGACTTCAGAAGCATCAAAAGCAAACACACGTCCAGCCATAACATTCTGAGTACCACTGGACTGAGCATCAGATCGCCTAGGATGTTGGCCTCCACGGCTACCGCCGCCTCAGCCTCCACGATGAAAATTTCCACCACAGACCATAGAAGCACTTGCCCGATTACCACGTCCTCCCTGCTACTGCCTCTGTGGACAGTCGGGCCTAAGGTGTCCAGGTTCTCCACACTGGAAACAAACAGTTTGATTTGTAGGACAATGTCTAGAGAAATGACCTTCCTGACCACAATTATAACAAGCACGACCACCAGAACGACCAGTAGATCCACGTCCAGAAGAAGAAGAAGAAGATGTGGCAGAAGACTTGCCACCATGGAAAAACTGACCCATCTTTTTAAAACTGAATCCTTTAGCCTTCAATGGTCTCTTGTCCCTTGACTGGGACGCTCTCTGTAACTGCACTTCCTCAGCAAGTCTGGCCTTATTTACCAGAGTAGGATAGTCACGGATCTCCATAGGAACAATGACACTTCGGAGTTCAATTCTTAGCCCGGATTCATACTTTCCACACTTACTACCTTCAGTTCCTTCAAGAGAAAAAGGATGATAGAAATCACATAGTTCATCAAACTGTGACGTGTATTCAGCCACTGACATCTTGCCTTGCTCAAGTTTTAGGAATTCCATCTCCTTACGGATTTTATAATTATCTGGAAAGTATTTAGCAAGAAATCTCCTCTTGAAATTCATCCACATTAATGGTTCATTCGCCGCATTCATCTAAATTCTAGTCCTTGACCACCATACACGAGCCTCATCCTTCAATTGATAGGTAGCAAATTGCACTCTCTGTTCTTCAGAGCATTCAAAGTATTCAAATGTTTGCTCAATGTCATGCAGCCATATATGCGCCCCATCATAATCATGTCCTCCTTTGTAAATAGGTGGATTCCTCTTCAAAAATTTATCAAGGGTGGGACCAGAATCAGTCCTCCCCATCATTTGAGAAAACCTCTCAAAGAAATCATCACCACCAACAGAACTACTTCCTTCCGTCATATTTTAGTTCTATAATATCCCAAAACACATCACCATTAATAACCAATAATTGACCAGGGAGTACAAAAATTACCTCATGTATAAACACATAACAAGACGCTGCCCGGAGTGCCAAGAGAATGATGCCAAGTCAACCTGTTAATATGTAAACAATCACAAGCATAATGCAATAAATGCAAAACAGCCTGATATAGGACTCAAACAATCCCCTAACTCTGCCCATTTTCCCGGCTCTAGAAAGAACCGCTCTGATACCACCTGTGATGTCCTACGTCAATTTACCTTTATTTATATCCATTTAATTGATTTTCACAATAAATTTTTCACATTTAATAAAATTTAATTATTTCTCATTTCAAAATAATATTTATTTTCACTAAACATACTCAAAATAATAATTATATAGTTTGACAAAACCTTAGAATGCCTCTAATTTAGAAAAGAGTCAAAAATATGAAACAGGGGCCTGACGCTGCGCGCCATTCCCACGCGTAGCGTCAGCCATCTGCTGCGCACCTCACGCTACGCGCCAGCCTCACGCGTAGCGTGGGCATGACAGTGACAGCACCTGATGCTGTTACACATTTAAACCATTTTACTAACTTCTAACCTATCCAATTGGCCCGTTTTAGATCCGATTGCCACGAAACTTCACGGGCCACCTGTTTTCCCCATTTCGGAACTGTTGGCGCTATCCGTTCGCCAAAATTCCAACACATGCGCAAGTTATGCGCGAAATGCATTTTAACCCAATTAGGTGCAAAACCCTTACACCAAACATCCTAAATGGATTCCAATGGACCAAGAGCCAATGCATCTAAATCCTAAATGTCATGGAAGACCTATTGATGCATTCTGGGGTTTCTTACACCCACCGAATCTTAATTTCACCTATCTGGTTCCTTAAACTCAATATCCAACTATATGCATAACTTATCTAAATCAATCCAATCATCATCCTAACATCAATCACATAGAATACATATCAATCATGCAAATGCAACACCTGCCCATCACATTAAACATTCACACATGTCAATGGCTCCGTGCCATAATTCATCCTCATCAATAAATCATCAAACCACAACATGCATAATCATGGCAAGTTCATCACACATACTTTATCATCTACCACCCACCATATTAATACATTACTTATTACACACTTAAACACATACACTCAAAATATTACATTTATTATACACATCTCCATTCCTTGGCATCAAACTTCCTCTTGGCGCATCTCCGCAGCATTAGCATCCTCCCTGTCACTGGTCACTAAAATTAAACAACAGCAAGGGTGAGTGTTTGGAATATCATAATTAATATAGAACGAATTATTAAACTTAACAATACCTACTACTCTTTGTCATTACATAATCTCTTTCGATTTCCTGCACTTATCCACGTCGATATAAATACATACATACATATCAATCTTTAACTTATTCAAACCATACTTTCATTCATTCACATTACACTTTCAATTCATAATTCATTTTCCATCATCAATCAATATAAGATTCACATAAGTCACAACTGACTCTCATGTAATTTGACGCCTAGTATCCGGATACTAAAGGACTGGCCTTCAGCTGGGAGTCCGACTTGACATCCCGTGAACCCGACTTGGTTCACCAAGCCCGACTTGGCTCTCCACCTCAACCACTGGGTCGGACTTGACCACTGGGTAGCTCAACTGGGCACAAAGACCACGGGAGCCAGAAAACGAGGGGTATACATACCGTTGGCCATTCCATACCACATATTCACATATCATATCTCATAATCATAGCATATCATCAACGAACCACATGTGCAACTACCAGAAACTGGCATGTGCTCACAATACAGGGCGACCGACTTGTCAAACCCATCCATACAATGCTATTGCATATATCATCAATAATTCAAAATTCCACATTTTTATTCATAATCAAATATACATACACCACTCAAAGTGGGAATATTACACATATCTTTTACTTTCATCATTCCAATCTTTGTTTCATTATATAATCAATTAAATCAACATATTCCTTTCATATTCAACCATTTAATCTTACTCCACATACTCATATATTCACAACTACTATATTTAGTTACTTTATATTATTTATGACAACTTTTACTAACATTCCCAAACTTCCCATAACCTATTCTCATATCGATTCTAATTAATTATGACCCGAACACCCCCCTTACCTCTATCCCGAGCTCTGATAGTTTGCTCAAGGGGTGGATAGCGTCCTACAGCCGCTGGAATCACCGTTCCTCTTTCGCTTCCGACGTCCACTTCGTCGATCGCTTGCCTAACGCTCGTTCTGACACCTACGGTCACCGAAACATCAAATTAGTTAGTACGTTACCTTCCTTATACTTCCAAACTCATTACCCAAGCTTCACAAGCCACTGAAACTCAGAATCAAAACCCCAATCATCACATGCAAACTCGGATTTCATGAAGGGAAGGAGAAGAAACTAAAGATTAGAGGCCCTAGATGCCTTACCTTGGTTCCAAATTGCTTAAAACCACCAAGAATCCAAGTTTCCCTCAAAACCCTAGCCAAATCGCCTCAGAGAAGAGAGAAAATGAAAGAGAGGGTTTTCAGGTTCTGTTCTGTGTGACCCTGTTATAAAATAGATCGCGACGCTGGCGCTACGCGTCAGCCTGGCGCTACGCGTCAGCTCACTAAATCACACCTGACGCTACGCGTCCCATCTATGCTACGCGTCAGGGTCCTGATGCCATTTTCCTTAAAATTTCATTTAAAATTGCTTTTCCCCGCTTAACATTTCATATACCATTTTCATTATAAGCCAAATAATAATTTACTCATTTCCAATTTATTTTCTATTATCACAACATCTGGGATGTTACAGTCTGCGTGTCTCTTTCTTTTGAGAATGTTTAAGCCTCGAAGGATTGAACTATGTAAATTATGTTTGACTTATGACTTGATAATCATAGTATAAAAAACTTCTACTTTTTCTTAAACAAGTTATGACTCCTTAGTTAAGTAAGAGGTTTGGTGAGGGAATCTATCCTTGATAATCTAACCAACCCTAAACACTCTATCACAACCCAAAACTACCACCAAAATTAGGCCTTATCACCCAATTAAACTTATCACCAAAGCTAAGCCTCATTACCCTCACAACCCACCACCAAAACCAAACCAAGAACCCTAAAAACCAATACCATAAGTCCATTCCAAACCATCATAAAGTCACAAACATCACCACATCACAAAAGGAAAAAGAAAAATGGAACAAAAAGATAGAAGAAGAGAACCTAACCACCTTCGAATCGTTGCTCATGCCACCAACCCGTGAGCCGACCGTCATCGTCACCGTGCCATAAAGCCCCTCACTGTGGCATCGTCGTTATAACGTTCTTAATTTTAAAATTAAATTTCAACAATCAAATAGATTTTTCACAAATAAATTTAAATTTCTAAAACAGAATTCGGATTTAACAATAACAATATCAGTTTTACATGAATCTGACTGGCTCATTTAAAAATACAAATAAATACAATGACTCGGTATACACAGGAGCCGGCCAAGGCTTCTACCAAAAATAACTATGTACAATCCGAGCAGCTGAGTGACTTCACATATCATCACTGAGTCCTACATCCACTGTAAAAATAACAACAGTAGGGGGTGAGCATAAATATGTCAAATAATAGTTATTGAATCGGATTAAAAGACCAATTTATAACTATATATAAAACATAACCGATCACATAATATCATCACATATTCATTCACAATAATCATACACTCATGTTGTTCACAATAACGACACTGATGCATACACATGCTCAATCGAATGGATCCATTATTACGTCTTTTAATTTGTGTTGTAACACTGGCTCCCCGAGCCATAACTCAACTCTCAGTTGATCCGGCTATTTTACAGGTACCAAACCGCATGCGCCCATCATGTAACACCGATCAGTCTTAGTGATAGCGGTAACATAACTCAGTGTTACGGGCCGTCCTTGAGGCCAACTTAAAGGCGTCCGTGGTATCCAAAGAAACCACTATAGGGTCTGTGCCTTATCATCAGGCCGCCCACCCATTGGGCCGGCATCACAGGCCCCCTGCAGTCCTGTGTGCGTCTAAATACAAATATTATGCCAAATAATGATCAATCATCAACATAAACATCACATAAGCATCTCATGAAAAATTCATGGAAACCATTCTCATCATCGGTCAAACATATATCCAATCATCACATCAATATCATTAATATGAATGGAAGATATAAAAACATAAAATATGTTATTCAATCGGGGTCTCAATAACAATTTATACACACAACATATATACATCATAAACATATCAGCCCAAATCCATTCATAAACCATTCATTTGAGATGTAACACTCCCCCTACCTGAAAATATAGAGTTCCAGCAGCTATAACCAAGTCACTGCTCACGAATTCCGACTGGAATTGCAATTCTAAACCAGTCCCAAGCTTTCTTCGTGAAGAGAAGAAATGAAGATTTAACTTTCTTCTTTGTTCGTTGGTTTCCAGTAAAGTTTGGAAAGAAAGGATTATTGATGATGATTTCACTTTTAAAAGTCCTCCACTAATCCAACAATAGAAATATTTATATATATGGTTCAAGCAGAAGAGACTTGATTGAATTGAAGAATTCTGACACACGTATCTTTAATGATAATGAAGCATTAAGATATTTAATGAAAAGGGGACAGAACATCAAAGAGGGTCTCATACTTAGAAAATATCTAAAAAGTGAACCTGCTAGAATATAGAAGAACAAAGTGACGGGGAAAGCATCAATAATTGAAATAATTATTAAGTCCGACTCGGTTTCAACATATTCCGACTCAGTTTCAATATTCATGGCATATCTTTTCGAGAAGATTCATTAGAGCCTCTTTTCGCTCAGAATTCCTTCATTCGGAGGAAATTCACTCGGAAAGGTTTCATCCCATGGAACACTCAGCTTCCCTTCCTCGAAAATCACCCACTCAGAAATATCTTATTCAGAAATACACCAATCAGACATATCTCACTCGGAATTTGAAGACAATGTTCTCTCAGAACTCTCCATTCGAAAAGGATCACTCAGGGTCGAATACAGTCTTAAAGACGAATGTGAGCATAAGCTCTCGGAAACTCTGAAGATCGACCCGAGCATGAATTAAATGTTTTCACCACTCGGATATTTACTTCCCTCGGGAATTATTTACTTGGAATATACCCATTTAAAGTTAGTCCTTTTCTTTCCAAAAGCACTCTCCCTGGAAAAGACTTCACTCGGTATCGTTCTTCTCAGAAGTGTCACACTCAGAGACACTTCACTTGAAAAGTCACTCCACTCGGATATACTTCACTCGGATATACTCCACTCGGGAGTTCACTACTCAGAGACAAGTCATTCGGAGGCATTTTACTCGGATTTGCCTCACTAAAAAGCGTCTCATTCAGACAGAGCTTTTCCTAACTCAGAAATGACTCTCGATCATGTTTCACTTGGAAACATCTTAACTCACCTTTTATTCAGAAGTATCTTAACTTTTCTACACTCAAAATTATCTTAACTTAGGAGTGTCTTTGCCCGAATAATATTCATTCGAAGTCAGAGCTCCTTCTTTTTCACTCGGAGTTAATCCACTAGGGATTATTCCTTTCCGATAAAAATATTCGTCCAAAGTCAGACTCGGAATTATATTATCCCTCCTTCACTCGGAATCACATCCACTTTCACTCAACAAGTCTTGTTTCAGACATCATTCACTTGGAATTTCATTTGGAAATTCTCATTTGATCCTTAATAACTTATTTTTCTAAAAATCATAAAAATTGGGATGTTACATTTCTCCCATCCTTTAAAAAATTTCATCCTCAAAATTTAAACATAGACATACCTAACGAAATAACTTGGGATATTGTTGCCTCATAGCGTCTTCACGTTCCCAAGTATGCATAACACACTGATTCCTGCCGCCATGCAACCTTGACCAACTGAACGTTCTTGCCTCTCAAGCGTTTTACCGATCGGTCCACCATACTAGTGGGCTCGGCTATAGTAGTCAGGTTTTCCCAGATTTTAACATCATCCGGCATCTCATGGGTAGGATCCAGCAAGTATTTTCTCAGTTGAGAAACATAGAACACGCTATGTAGATTTGATACATGAGAAGGCAACTCGTCAACTTGTTTCTTTAACTTTGCTAACTAGGCAAGAGACATCCTATAGGGAGCACTGGAGACTGGTTCGGCTCCAGGAATTAGATTAATAGAGAACTCAATTTCTCTATCAAGAGGAACACCAGGTACATCCTCCAGGAACAACTCGGACAAATCACAACAGGAATATCACTATACTTTAATACCTCTCATGGATATGAAAGCAATTTATTTATAGTTGATTTCCTCAACTATAACACGTAACAACAGTGATATGTTTTCACTCAATTCATAGTATTTAGTAGCTAAACCTTGGCCTTGGACTTTTTAAGTCTGCTCTGATACCAAAATATAATGTTCTTAATTTTAAAATTAAATTTCAACAGTCAAATAGATTTTTCACAAATAAATTTATATTTCTAAAATAGAATTCAAATTTAACAATAACAATATCAGTTTTACATGAATCCGACCGGCTCATTTAAAAATACAAATACAATGACTCGGTATACACAGGAGCCGGCCAAGGCTTCTACCAAAAATAACTATGTACAATCTAAGCAGCTGAGTGACTTCACATATCATCACTGAGTCCTACATCCACTGTAAAAATAACAACAGTAAGGGGTGAGTATAAACATGTCAAATAATAGTTATTGAATCGGATTAAAAGACCAATTTATAACTATGTATAAAACATAACCGATCACATAATATCATCACATATTCATTCACAATAATCATATACTCATGTTGTTCACAATAATGACACCGATGTACACACATGCTCAATCGAATGGATCCATTATTACGTCTTTTAATTTGTGTTGCAACACTGGCTCCCCGAGCCATAACTCAGCTCTCAGCTGATCCGGCCGTTTTACAGGTACCAAACCGCATGCGCCCATCATGTAACACCGATCACTCTCAATGATAGCGGTAACACAACTCAGTGTTACGGGCCGTCCTTAAGTCCAACTCAAAGGCGTCCGTAGTATCCAAAGAAACCACCACAGGGCCTGTGCCTTATCATCAGGCCGCCCACCCATTGGGACGGCATCACAGACCCCCTGCAGTTCTATGTGCGTCTGAATACAAATATTATGCCAAATAATGATCAATCATCAACATAAACATCACATAAGCATCCCATGAAAAATTCATGGAAACCATTCTCATCATCGGTCACACATATATCCAATCATCACATCAATATCATTAATATGAATGGAAGATATAAAAACATAAAATATGTTATTCAATCGGGGTCTCAATAACAATTTATACACACAACATATATACATCATATTAATATCACCCCAAATCCATTCATAAACCATTCATTTGAGATGTAACGCTCCCCCTACCTGAAAATATAGAGTTCCAGCAACTACAACCAAGTCACTGCTCATGAATTTCGACTGGAATTGCAATTCTGAACCAATCCCAAGCTTTCTTCGTGAAGAGAAGAAATGAAGATTTAACTTTCTTCTTTGTTCGTTGGTTTCCAGTAAAGTTTGGAAAGAAAGGATTATTGATGATGATTTCACTTTCAAAACTCCTCCACTAATCCAACAATAGAAATATTTATATATATGGTTCAAGCAGAAGATACTTGATTGAATTTAAGAATTCTGACACATGTATCTTTAATGATAATGAAGCATTAAGATATTTAATGAAAAGGGGACAGAACATCAAAGAGGGTCCCATACTTAGAAAATATCTGAAAAGTGAACCCGCTAGAATGTAGAAGAACAAAGTCACGTGGAAAACATCAATAATTGAAATAATTATTAATTTCGACTCGGTTTCAGCACATTCCGACTCGGTTTCAATATTCTTGGCATATCTTTCCGAGAAGATTCATCAGAGCCTCTTTTCGCTCAGAATTCCTTCATTCAGAGGAAATTCACTTGGAAAGGTTTCATCCCATGAAACACTCAGCTTCCCTTCCTCGAAAATGACCCACTCATAAATGTCTTATTTGGAAACATATTAATCAGACATATCTCACTCGAAATTTGAAGACAATCCTCTCTCGAAACTCTCTATTCGAAAAGGATCACTCGGCGTCGAATACAGTCTTAAAGACGAATCTGAGCATAAGCTCTCGGAAACTCTGAAGATCGACCCGAGCATGAATTAAATGTTTTCACCACTCGGATATTTACTTCCTCGGGAATTATTCACTCGGAATATACCCATTTGAAGTTAGTCTTTTTCTTTCCAGAAGCACTCTCCCTGGAAAGGACTTCACTCGGTATCGTTCGTTTTGGAAGTGTCACACTCAGAGACATTTCACTTGGAAAGTCACTCAACTCAGATATACTCCACTCGGGAGTTCACTACTCGGAGACAAGTCATTCGGAGGCATTTTACTCAGATTTTCCTCACTCAAAAGCGTCTCATTCAGACAGAGCTTTTTCAAACTCGGAAATGACTCTTGATCATGTTTTACTCGGAAACATCTTAACTCACCTTTTACTCTTAAGTATCTCACCTTTCCTACACTCGGAATTAGCTTAACTTAGGAGTGTCTTTGCCCGAATAATATTCATTCAAAGTCAGAGCTCCTTCTTTTTTGCTCGGAGTCAATCCACTTGGGATTATTCCTTTCCGATAAAAATATTCATCCAAAGTCAGACTGGAATTATATTATCCTTCCTTCACTCGGAATCACATCCATTTTCACTCAGCAAGTCTTGTTTTGGACATCATTCACTCAGAATTTCATTCGGAAATTCTTTTTTGATCCTTAATAACTTATTTTTCTAAAAATCATAAAAATTGGGATGTTACATTTCTCCCCACCTTTAAAAAAATTCGTCCTTGAAATTTAAACATAGACATACCTTAACGAAATAACTTGGGATACTGTTGCCTCATAGCGTCTTCACGTTCCCAAGTATGCAGAACACACTGATTCCTGTTGCCATGCAACCTTGACCAACTGAACGTTCTTGTTTCTCAAGTGTTTTACCGATCGGTCCACCATACCAGTGGGCTCGGTTATAGTAGTCAGGTTTTCCCAGATTTCAACATCATCTGGCATCTCATGGGTAGGATCCGGCAAGTACTTTCTCAGTTGAGAAACATAGAACACGCTATGCAGATTTGATAAATCAGAAGGCAACTCGTCAACTTGTTTCTTTAACTCTGCTAACTCAGCAAGAGACATCATATAGGGAGCACTGGGGACTAGTTCGGCTCCAGGAATCAGACTAATAGAGAACTCAATTTCTCTATCAGGAGGAACACCAGGTACATCCTCCGGGAACAACTCAGAAAACTCATAACAGGAATATCACTATACTTTAATACCTCTCATGGATATGAAAGTAATTTATTTATAGTTGATTCCCTCAACTATAACACGTAACAACAGTGATATGTTTCCACTTAATTCATAGCATTTAGTAGCTAAACCTTGGCCTTGGACTTTTCAAGTCTGCTCTGATACCAAAATATAACGTTCTTAATTTTAAAATTAAATTTCAACAATCAAATAGATTTTTCGCAAATAAATTAAAATTTCTAAAACAGAATTCAGATTTAACAATAACAATATCAGTTTAACATGAATCCGACCGGCTCATTTAAAAATACAAATAAATACAATGACGATACACAGGAGCCGGGAAAGGCTTCTACCAAAAATAACTATGTACAATTCGAGCAGCTGAGTGACTTCACATATCATCACTGAGTCCTACATCCACTGTAAAAATAACAACAGTAGGGGGTGAGCATAAACATGTCAAATAATAGTTATTGAATCGGATTAAAAGACCAATTCATAACTATATATAAAACATAACCGATCACATAATATCATCACATATTCATTTACAATAATCATATACTCATGTTGTTCACAATAACAACACCGGTGCATACACATGCTCAATCGAATGGATCTATTATTACGTCTTTTAATTTGTGTTGCAACACTGGCTCCCCGAGCCATAACTCAGCTCTCAGCTGATCCGGCCGTTTTACAGGTACCAAACCGCATGCGCCCATCATGTAACACCGGTCACTCTCAGTGATAGCGGTAACACAACTCAGTGTTACGGGCCGGCCTTGAGTCCAACTCAAAGGCGTCCGTGGTATCCAAAGAAACCACCATAGGGTCTGTGCCTTATCATCAGGCCGCCCACCTATTGGGCTGGCATCACAGGCCCCCTGCAGTCCTGTGTGTGTCTGAATACAAATATTATGCCAAATAATGATCAATCATCAACATAAACATCACATAAGCATCCCATGAAAAATTCATGGAAACCATTCTTATCATCGGTCACACATATATCAAATTATCACATCAATATCATTAATATGAATGGAAGATGTAAAAACATAAAATATGTTATTCAATCGGGGTCTCAATAACAATTTATACACACAGCATATATACATCACAACAATATCACCCCAAATCCATTCATAAACCATTCATTTGAGATGTAACGCTCCCCCTACCTGAAAATATAGAGTTCCAGTAGCTATAACCAAGTCACTGCTCATGAATTCCAACTAGAATTGCAATTCGGAACCAGTCCCAAGCTTTCTTCGTGAAGAGAAGAAATGAAGATTTAACTTTCTTCTTTGTTCGTTGGTTTCCCGTAAAGTTTGGAAGGAAAGGATTATTGATGATGATTTCACTTTCAAAAGTCCTCCACTAAGGCAACAATAGAAATATTTATATATATGGTTCAAGCAGAAGAGACTTGATTGAATTGAAGAATTCTGAAACACGTATCTTTAATGATAATGAAGCATTAAGATATTTAATGAAAAGGGGACAGAACATCAAAGAGGGTCTCACACTTAGAAAATATCTGAAAAGTGAACCTGCTAAAATGTAAAAGAACAAAGTGACGTGGAAAGCATCAATAATTGAAATAATTATTAATTCTGACTCGGTTTCAGCATATTCCGACTCAATTTCAATATTCTTGGCATATCTTTCCGAGAAGATACATCAGAGCCTCTTTCCGCTCAGAATTTCTTCATTCATAGGAAACTCACTCGGAAAGATTTCATCCCATGAAACACTCAGCTTCCCTTCCTCGGAAATGACCCACTCAGAAATGTCTTATTCGGAAATACATCAATCAGTCATATCTCACTCGGAATTTGAAGACAATCTTCTCTCGGAACTCTCTATTCGAAAAGGATCACTCGGGGTCGAATACAGTCTTAAAGACGAATCTGAGCACAAGCTCTCGGAAACTCTGAAGAACGACCCGGGCATGAATTAAATGTTTTCACCACTCGGATATTTACTTCCTTCGGGAATTATTCACTCGGAATATACCCATTTGAAGTTAGTCTTTTTCTTTCCAAAAGCACTCTCCCTGGAAAAGATTTCACTCGGTATCGTTCCTCTGGGAAGTTTCACACTCAGAGACACTTCACTTAGAAAATCACTCAACTCAGATATACTCCACTTGGGAGTTCACTACTCGGAGATAAGTCATTCAGAGGCATTTTACTCGGATTTTCCTCACTTAAAAGTGTCTCATCCAGACTGAGCTTTTCCGAACTCGGAAATGACTCTCGATCATGTTTCACTCGGAAACATCTTAACTCACCTTTTACTCGAAAGTATCTCACCTTTCCTACACTCTGAATTATCTTAACTTAGGAGTGTCTTTGCCCGAATAGTATTCATTCGAAGTCAGAGCTCCTTCTTTTTCGCTCGGAGTCAATCCACTTGGGATTATTCCTTTCCGATAAAAATATTCGTCCAAAGTCAGGTTCGGAATTATATTATCCTTCCTTCACTCGGAATCACATCCATTTTCACTCGGCAAGTCTTGTTTCGGACATCATTCACTCGGAATTTCATTCGGAAATTCTTCTTTGATCCTTAATAACTTATTTTTCTAAAAATCATAAAAATTGGGATGTTACATTTCTCCCCTCCTTTAAAATATTTCGTCCTTTGAAATTTAAACATAGACATACCTTAACGAAATAACTTGGGATACTGTTACCTCATAGCGTCTTCACATTCCCAAGTATGCATAACACACTGATTCCTGCTGCCATGCAACCTTGACCAACTGAACGTTCTTGCTTCTCAAGCGTTTTACCGAACGGTCCACCATACCAGTGGGCTCGGCTATAGTGGTCAGGTTTTCCCAGATTTCAACATCATCCGGCATCTCATGGGTTGGATCCGGTAAGTACTTTCTCAGTTGAGAAACATAGAACACGCTATGCAGATTTGATAAATCAGAAGGCAACTCGTCAACTTGTTTCTTTAACTCTTCTAACTCAGCAAGAGACATCCTATAGGGAACACTGGAGACTGGTTCGGCTCCAGGAATCAAACTAATAGAGAACTCAATTTATCTATCAGGAGGAACACCAGGTACATCCTCTGGGAACAACTCAGAAAAATCACAACAGGAATATCACTATACTTTAATACCTCTCATGGATATGAAAGCAATTTATTTATAGTTGATTTCCTCAACTATAACACGTAACAACAGTGATATGTTTCCACTCAATTCATAGCATTTAGTAGCTAAACCTTGGCCTTGGACTTTTCAAGTCTGCTTTGATACCAAAATATAACGTTCTTAATTTTAAAATTAAATTTCAACAATCAAATAGATTTTTCACAAATAAATTTAAAATTCTAAAACAGAATTCGGGTTTAACAATAACAATATCAGTTTAACATGAATCCGACCTGCTCATTTACAAATACAAATAAATACAATGACTCGGTATACACAGGAGTCGGGCAAGGCTTCTACCAAAAATAACTATGTACAATCCGAGCAGCTGAGTGACTTCACATATCATCACTGAGTCCTACATCCACTGTAAAAATAACAACAGTAGGAGGTGAGCATAAACATGTCAAATAATAGTTATTGAATCGGATTAAAAGACCAATTCATAACTATATATAAAACATAACCGATCACATAATATCATCACATATTCATTTACAATAATCATATACTCATGTTGTTCACAATAACAACATTGGTGCATACACATGCTCAATCGAATGGATCCATTATTACGTCTTTTAATTTGTGTTGCAACACTGGCTCCCTGAGCCATAACTCAGCTCTCAGCTGATCCGACTGTTTTACAGGTACCAAACCGCATGCGCCCATCATGTAACACCGATCACTCTCAGTGATAGTGGTAACACAACTCAGGGTTACGGGCCGTTCTTGAGTCTAACTCAAAGGCGTCCGTGGTATCCAAATAAACCACCATAGGGTCTGTGCCTTATCATCAGGCCGCCCACCCATTGGGCCGGCATCACAGGCCCCCTGCAGTCCTGTGTGCGTCTGAATACAAATATTATCCCAAATAATGATCAATCATCAACATAAACATCACATAAGCATCCCATGAAAAATTCATGGAAACCATTCTCATCATCCGTCACACATATATCCAATCATCATATCAATATCATTAATATGAATGGAAGATGTAAAAACATAAAATATGTTATTCAATCGGGGTCTCAATAACAATTTATACACACAACATATATACATCATAACAATATCAGCCCAAATCCATTCATAAACCATTCATTTGAGATGTAACGCTCCCCCTACCTGAAAATATAGAGTTCCAGCAGCTATAACCAAGTCACTTCTCATGAATTCCGACTGGAATTGCATTTCTGAACCAGTCCCAAGCATTCTTCGTGAAGAGAATAAATGAAGATATAACTTTCTTCTTTGTTCGTTGGTTTCCAGCAAAGTTTGGAAAGAAAGGATTATTGATGATGATTTCACCTTTTAAAGTCCTCCACTAATCCAACAATAGAAATATTTATATATATGGTTCAAGCAGAAGAGACTTGATTGAATTGAAGAATTTTGACACACGTTTCTGTAATGATAATGAAGCATTAAGATATTTAATGCAAAGGGGACAGAACATCAAAGAGGGTCCCATACTTAGAAAATATCTGAAAAGTGAACCTGCTAGAATGTAGAAGAACAAAGTGACGTAGAAAGCATCAATAATTGAAATAATTATTAATTCTGACTCGGTTTCAGTATATTCTGACTCGGTTTCAATATTCTTGGCATATCTTTCCGAGAAGATTCATCAGAGCCTCTGTCCGCTCAGAATTCCTTCATTCGGAAAGAATTCATTTGGAAAGGTTTCATCCCATAAAACACTCAGGTTCCCTTCCTCGGAAATCACCCACTCAGAAATATCTTATTCAGAAATACACCAATCAGACATATCTCACTTGGAATTTGAAGACAATGTTCTCTCAGAACTCTCCATTCGAAAAGGATCACTCGGGGTCGAATACAGTCTTAAAGACGAATCTGAGCATAAGCTCTCGGAAACTCTGAAGATCGACCCGAGCATGAATTAAATGTTTTCACCACTCGGATATTTACTTCCTCGGGAATTATTCACTCGGAATATACCCATTTGAAGTTAGTCTTTTTCTTTCCAGAAGCACTCTCCCTGGAAAGGACTTCACTCGGTATCGTTCCTTTTGGAAGTGTCACACTCAGAGACACTTCACTTGGAAAGTCACTCAACTCGGATATACTCCACTCGGGAGTTCACTACTCAGAGACAAGTCATTCGAAGGCATTTTACTCAGATTTTCCTCACTCAAAAGTGTCTCATTCAGACAGAGCTTTTTCAAACTCGGAAATGACTCTTGATCATGTTTTACTCGAAAACATCTTAACTCACCTTTTACTCGGAAGTATCTCACCTTTCCTACACTCGGAATTATCTTAACTTAGGAGTGTCTTTGCCCGAATAATATTCATTCAAAGTCAGAGCTCCTTCTTTTTTGCTCGGAGTCAATCCACTTGGGATTATTCCTTTCCGATAAAAATATTCGTCGAAAGTCAGACTCGGAATTATATTATCCTTCCTTCACTCGGAATCACATCCATTTTCACTCGGCAAGTCTTGTTTCGGACATCATTCACTCAGAATTTCATTCGGAAATTCTTCTTTGATCCTTAATAACTTATTTTTCTAAAAATCATAAAAATTGGGATGTTACATTTCTCCCCACCTTTAAAAAAATTCGTCCTTGAAATTTAAACATAGACATACCTTAACGAAATAACTTAGGATACTGTTGCCTCATAGCGTCTTCACGTTCCCAAGTATGCAGAACACACTGATTCCTGCTGCCATGCAACCTTGACCAACTGAACGTTCTTGTTTCTCAAGTGTTTTACCGATCGGTCCACCATACCAGTGGGCTCGGTTATATTAGTCAGGTTTTCCCAGATTTCAACATCATCTGGCATCTCATGGGTAGGATCCGGCAAGTACTTTCTCAGTTGAGAAACATAGAACACGCTATGCAGATTTGATAAATCAGAAGGTAACTCGTCAACTTGTTTCTTTAACTCTGCTAACTCAGCAAGAGACATCCTATAGGGAGCACTGGAGACTAGTTCGGCTCCAGGAATCAGACTAATAGAGAACTCAATTTCTCTATCAGGAGGAACACCAGGTACATCCTCCGGGAACAACTCAGAAAAATCATAACAGGAATATCACTATACTTTAATACCTCTCATGGATATGAAAGTAATTTATTTATAGTTGATTTCCTCAACTATAACACGTAACAACAGTGATATGTTTCCACTCAATTCATAGCATTTAGTAGCTAAACCTTGGCCTTGGACTTTTCAAGTCTGCTCTGATACCAAAATATAACGTTCTTAATTTTAAAATTAAATTTCAACAATCAAATAGATTTTTCACAAATAAATTTAAATTTCTAAAACAGAATTTAGATTTAACAATAACAATATTAGTTTAACATGAATCCGACCGGCTCATTTAAAAATACAAATAAATACAATGACTCAGTATACACAGGAGCCGGGCAAGGCTTCTACCAAAAATAACTATGTACAATCTGCGCAGCTGAGTGACTTCATATATCATCACTGAGTCGGATTAAAAGACCAATTCATAACTATATATAAAACATAACCGATCATATAATATCATCACATATTCATTTACAATAATCATATACTCATGTTGTTCACAATAACAACACCGGTGCATATACATGCTCAATCGAATGGATCCATAATTACGTCTTTTAATTTGTGTTGCAACACTGGCTCCCCGAGCCATAACTCAGCTCTCAGCTGATCCAGCCGTTATACAGGTACCAAACCGCATGCGCCCATCATGTAACACCAGTCACTATCAGTGATAGCGGTAACACAACTCAGTGTTACGGGCCGTCCTTGAGTCCAACTCAAAGGCGTCCGTGGTATCCAAAGAAACCACCATAGGGTCTGTGCCTTATCATCAGGCCGCCCACCTATTGGGCTGGCATCACAGGCCCCCTGCAGTCCTGTGTGTGTCTGAATACAAATATTATGCCAAATAATGATCAATCATCAACATAAACATCACATAAGCATCCCATGAAAAATTCATGGAAACCATTCTTATCATCGGTCACACATATATCAAATTATCACATCAATATCATTAATATGAATGGAAGATGTAAAAACATAAAATATGTTATTCAATCGGGGTCTCAATAACAATTTATACACACAGCATATATACATCACAACAATATCACCCCAAATCCATTCATAAACCATTCATTTGAGATGTAACGCTCCCCCTACCTGAAAATATAGAGTTCCAGTAGCTATAACCAAGTCACTGCTCATGAATTCCAACTAGAATTGCAATTCGGAACCAGTCCCAAGCTTTCTTCGTGAAGAGAAGAAATGAAGATTTAACTTTCTTCTTTGTTCGTTGGTTTCCCGTAAAGTTTGGAAGGAAAGGATTATTGATGATGATTTCACTTTCAAAAGTCCTCCACTAAGCCAACAATAGAAATATTTATATATATGGTTCAAGCAGAAGAGACTTGATTAAATTGAAGAATTCTGAAACACGTATCTTTAATGATAATGAAGCATTAAGATATTTAATGAAAAGGGGACATAACATCAAAGAGGGTTTCATACTTAGAAAATATCTAAAAATGAACCTGCTAAAATGTAGAAGAACAAAGTGACGTGGAAAGCATCAATAACTGAAATAATTATTAATTCTGACTCAGTTTCAGCATATTCCGACTCGATTTCAATATTCTTGCCATATCTTTCCGAGAAGATTCATCAGAGCCTCTTTCCGCTCAGAATTTCTTCATTCGGAGGAAATTCACTCAGAAAGATTTCATCCCATGAAACACTCAGCTTCCCTTCCTCGAAAATGACCCACTCAAAAATTTCTTATTCAGAAATACATCAATCAGTTATATCTCACTCGGAATTTGAAGACAATATTCTCTCGAAACTCTTCATTCGAAAAGGATCACTCAGGGTCGAATACAGTCTTAAAGATGAATCTGAGCATAAGCTCTCAGAAACTCTAAAGATGGACCCGAGCATGAATTAAATGTTTTCACCACTTGGATATTTACTTCCTTCGGGAATTATTCACTCGGAATACACCCATTTGAAGTTAGTCTTTTTCTTTCCAAAAGCACTCTCCCTAGAAAAGACTTCACTCGGTATCGTTCCTCTTTTAAGTTTCACACTCAGTGACACATCACTTGGAAAATCACTCAACTCGGATATACTCCACTCGGGAGTTCACTACTCGGAGACAAGTCATTCGGAGGCATTTTACTCGGATTTTCCTCACTCAAAAGCGTCTCATTCAGACAGAGCTTTTCTGAACTCGGAAATGACTCTCGATCATGTTTCCCTCAGAAACATCTTAACTCACCTTTTACTCGGAAGTATCTCACCTTTCCTACACTCAGAATTATCTTAACTTAGGAGTGTCATTGCCCGAATAATATTCATTCGAAGTCAGAGTTCCTTCTTTTTCGCTCGAAGTCAATCCACTTGGGATTATTCCTTTCTGATAAAAACATTCATCTAAAGTCAGACTCGGAATTATATTATCCTTCCTTCACTCGGAATCACATCCATTTTCACTCGGCAAGTCTTGTTTCGGACATCATTCACTCGGAATTTCATTCGGAAATTCTCCTTTGATCCTTAATAACTTATTTTTCTAAAAATCATAAAAATTGGGATGTTAAATTTCTCCCCTCCTTTAAAATATTTCATCCTTGAAATTTAAACATAGACATACCTTAACGAAATAACTTGGGATACTGTTGCCTCATAGCGTCTTCACGTTCCCAAGTATGCATAACACACTGATTCCTGCTGCCATGCAACCTTGACCAACTGAACGTTCTTGCTTCTTAAGCATCTTACCGATCGGTCCAACATACCAGTGGGCTCGGCTATAGTAGTCAGGTTTTCCCAGATTTCAACATCATCCGACATCTCATGGGTAGGATCCGGCAAGTACTTTCTCAGTTGAGAAACATAGAACACGCTATGTAGATTTGATAAATCAGAAGGCAAATCGTCAACTTGTTTCTCTAACTCTGCTAACTCAGCAAGCGACATCCTATAGGGAGCACTGGAGACTGGTTCAGCTCCAGGAATCAGACTAATAGAGAACTCAATTTCTCTATCAGGAGGAACACCAGGTGCATCCTCCGGGAACAACTCAGAAAAATCACAACAGGAATATCACTATACTTTAATACCTCTCATGGATATGAAAGTAATTTATTTATAGTTGATTTCCTCAACTATAACACGTAACAACAGTGATATGTTTCCACTCAATTCATAGCATTTAGTAGCTAAACCTTGGCCTTGGACTTTTCAAGTCTGCTCTGATACCAAAATATAATGTTCTTAATTTTAAAATTAAATTTCAACAATCAAATAGATTTTTCACAAATAAATTTAAATTTCTAAAACAGAATTCGGATTTAACAATAACAATATCAGTTTAACATGAATCCGACCTGCTCATTTAAAAATACAAATAAATACAATGACTCGGTATACACAGGAGCCGGGCAAGGCTTCTACCAAAAATAACTATGTACAATCTGAGCAGCTGAGTGACTTCACATATCATCACTGAGTCTTACATCCTCTGTAAAAATAACAACAGTAAGGGGTGAGCATAATCATGTCAAATAATAGTTATTGAATCGGATTAAAAGACCAATTCATAACTATATATAAAACATAATCGATCACATAATATCATCACATATTCATTTACAATAATCATATACTCATGTTGTTCACAATAACAACACCGGTGCATACACATGCTCAATCGAATGGATCTATAATTACGTCTCTTAATTTGTGTTGCAACACTGGCTCCCCGAGCCATAACTCAGCTCTCAGCTGATCCGGCCGTTTTACAGGTACCAAACCGCATGCGCCCATCATGTAACACCGGTCACTCTCAGTGATAGCGGTAACACAACTCAGTGTTACGGGCTGGCCTTGAGTCCAATTCAAAGGCATCCGTGGTATCCAAAGAAACCACCACAGGGTCTGTGCCTTATCATCAGGCCGCCCACCCATTGGGCCTGCATCACAGGCCCCCTGCAGTCCTATGTGCGTCTGAATACAAATATTATGCCAAATAATGATCAATCATCAACATAAACATCACTTAAGCATCCCATGAATCATGGAAACCATTCTCATCATCGGTCACACATATATCCAATCATCACATCAATATCATTAATATGAATGGAAGATGTAAAAACATAAAATATGTTATTCAATCGAGGTCTCAATAACAATTTATACATACAACATATACACATCATATTAATATCACCCCAAATCCATTCATAAACCATTCATTTGAGATGTAACGCTCCCCCTACCTGAAAATATAGAGTTCCAGCAGCTATAACCAAGTCACTGCTCACGAATTCCGACTGGAATTGCAATTCGGAACCAGTCCCAAGCTTTCTTCGTGAAGAGAAAAAATAAAGATTTAACTTTCTTCTTTGTTCGTTGGTTTCCAGTAAAGTTTGGAAAGAAAGGATTATTGATGATGATTTCACTTTCAAAAGTCCTCCACGAAGCCAACAATAGAAATATTTATATATATGGTTCAAGCAGAAGAGACTTGATTGAATTGAATAATTCTGACACACGTTTCTGTAATGATAATGAAGCATTAAGATATTTAATGCAAAGGGGACAGAACATCAAAGAGGGTCCCATACTTAGAAAATATCTGAAAAGTTAACCTGCTAAAATGTAGAAGAACAAAGTGACGTGGAAAGCATCAATAATTGAAATAATTATTAATTCTGACTCGGTTTCAGCATATTTCGACTCGATTTCAATATTCTTGGCATATCTTTCCGAGAAGATTCATCAGAGCCTCTTTTCGCTCAGAATTCCTTCATTCGGAGGAAATTCACTCGGAAAGGTTTCATCCCATGAAACACTCAGTTTCCCTTCCTTGGAAATGACCCACTCAGAAATGTCTTATTCGGAAATACATCAATCAGATATATCTCACTCGGAATTTGAAGACAATCTTCTCTCGAAACTCTCCATTCAAAAAGGATCACTCAGGGTCGAATACAGTCTTAAAGACGAATCTGAGCACAAGCTCTGGGAAACTCTGAAGATCGACCTGAGCATGAATTAAATGTTTTCACCACTCGGATATTTACTTCCTTCGGGAATTATTCACTCGGAATATACCCATTTGAAGTTAGTCTTTTTCTTTCCAGAAGTACTCTCCCTGGAAAAGACTTCACTCGGTATCGTTCCTCTTGGAAGTTTCACACTCAGAGACACTTCACTTGGAAAGTCACTCAACTCGGATATACTCTACTTGGGAGTTCACTACTTGGAGACAAGTCATTCAGAGGCATTTTACTCGGATTTGCCTCGCTCCAAAGCGTCTTATTCAGACAGAGCTTTTCCTAACTCGGAAATGACTCTCGATCATGTTTCAGTCGGAAACATCTTAACTCACCTTTTACTCGGAAGTATCTCAACTTTCCTACACTCGGAATTATCTTAACTTAGGAGTGTCTTTGCCCGAATAATATTCATTCGAAGTCAGAGCTCCTTCTTTTTCTCTCGGAGTCAATCCACTTGGGATTATTCCTTTCTGATAAAAACATTCGTCCAAAGTGAGACTCAGAATTATATTATCCTTCCTTCACTCGGAATCACATCCATTTTCACTCGGCAAGTCTTGTTTCAGACATCATTCACTCAGAATTTCATTCGGAAATTCTCCTTTGATCCTTAATAACTTATTTTTCTAAAACTCATAAAAATTGGGATGTTACAGTCATTCCATTGTTGTCTTGCCACCCCATCGTCATCGTCCAAGATCGGCGTTACCGCCGCCATTCCCTTTCTCCTTTCCCTCACAATTTCACTTTTCCCCTTCTTCTTCTCACTTAGTTGTCACCCTATTTTTTTCTTTCTCCTTCTTTCTCTTCTCTTTTCTTTAGGAATTAAGGTAATTTAGTTTATTAGGTTTAGTTTTTTGTTCTAGATTTTAGGCCTCAGAATAAGGCCTATTTAGGTTTAGTGTTTGATTCCTTTTATTTTTGTTGTTTGTTAGCTGTTTTCTTTTGATTTTTGCTTTTGTTGTTAGTTAGTTTAGGCTTAAGCAATTTTTATCTTATTTATATCCTGATTAGCTTTGTTTTAGGGCTCAGGCCATTAGGTTTTATTTATTTATTTATTTATTATTTTGCTTTAGTTTGGAGTTAAAAGGAAAAGAAAAAGAAAAAAGAAATAATAATAAGGTTCCCCTCTTATTATATATATGCTCACTTGATTTTATTCTGTTTTATTTTATCTTGTTTATTTCACTTTTTTATTTTATCGTATTTTATTTTTTCATTTCACAATCATTTTTTTTGTTTCCTTAAAAAAGAAAAGAGCAAACATATTTCACAAATCCTAAAAAAATAAAAATATTTTTCAATAGGTATCTTTTTTTAAAAAATAAATTTGGTCCAAATATGTTTATTCAAGAATCATTCTTTAAAAAATTTGCAATAACAAAAATCAAAAAATTATTTTTACATTAAATAACGATGTGTTGCAAAACACTTTACCTACACAAACATTACAAGGTTGTGAAGGCTGATATATGGATATATGTACAGAATGATCCATCTTGTATTTTCCTTCTACATAAAACTTTTCTTTTATTAAAAACTCTGAAAAATGCAATAGGATCTCTTTTTAAAATATATAAAAATCTAAAATATCATTTCTTGAAATTAACTCAAAATTTTAAATTTCTTTTTAAAAATCATTTCCCAAAGTCTTAAACATCATTTAAAAAAACTAAAAAAAATTAAATTTCAAAATTTAGTTTCAAATAAAGAAATATGTAATCATGATTTCATGACGTACCTAGAAATACATACGAGCATGATCAATTCATGTCAGACCTGCTTCCCTTTTAATGAATTTTTATTTACAGTTATGTGTCTTGATTAATTTTAAAATTGTTATTGAAATATTGTTTTTATTGCAATAAAATTAATTTAGACAAGACATCTTGTTAAACTTGTCATGTTTTCACACTCTCTTTTGATTGTCTAAAATAAAGCTTTTTGCAATGAGATTAATTTGAACAAGAAGTCCTCTTAACCTCATTTCAAAATTTTCCTTTGTCTTTATCAATTGCTTTTCTTTTTTAAAATTGGTCAAATCAATTTTTGGGTTATTTGAAATGCGCACTATCAATTTGAGGTAACCATTTTACAATATACAATATGAGATGTTAATATCTTCCCATTTGTAATCGATTCTCAAACTTAGAATATCAATTTTATGACCAATATCTTAGTGAAGGTTTTCCTGATATTTTCTTGTAAATAAATATCAGTGGTAACTTCTTTTTTTTCAAAAGGAACTCAAATTTTCTTTTACATGGTCAGCCTCTCGCCGCAATCCTAATTGTGACAACATTTTTTAATTGAGACAAATCCAATATGGTTGTTGGGTACATATGAATCATGTTAAGGTGATTTACTTGTTGTGATGGGTTGGATTTTATTCTATGTTTTGAGAGGGATGGTCTATTTTATATAATTATAATAATTAATGGGGATATTGGTCTAAGTGGTAAGCAATTTGGTATCGCTTAAGCAATGTTTCAAGTTTGAGACTTTGTGTATTTAAAAAATCTCCATTGGAAATCCCACCTTTCATATTTAGATATGCGACGTGAGGCAGATTCAATAAATATATATATATATATATATATATATATATATATAATAGGATAATTATTTTGTGATATATGAACAGTTTATAGGTTGTTCTAAAAAATGATTACATATTTATTTATTTATGGATGAGGTGGAATGAAATAAGCCATAGTCGAAAAATCCTAAATAGTTATTCAACTTCAGCCTAGGATTAGGTATGCACATATTTTTTTTAACAAGAATATACTTGTACAGAAAAACTTCATTTTGAAATACATAAGCTTTGATTTTTATACTAAAACCAGGGGAGAGCCGACATTATGATTAATTTGGTAACGTATGAATGAAGTAATAGTGATTTTGCTTAATGTGATTGTTAATAGAAAAAAATTATAATTATGTGACACATATTGAATGATCCTTGTGGGTTGTTATTTTATACGTTCGCTCTTTTTTTTAAAACATATGATGTCACAAAGGAGAAATTTCAGAAAATTTGACAAAATAATTAACAAGTGGACCCAATTGAAAAGTTTTTTAAATAAGTATCCAATTTTCCAACTCTAAACGAGATATACAGAAGTTGCATTATTATTACTTTATTAAGTTCGGCATGTTTTATGCTTTTCTTTATCAATATAACCTTATTAACCGGACTTGTTTAAAACTATTAAATTAGGTGCTCGTTTGATTGGTATTTGACTAGCTAAACTAAGATAAGATAAATAAAAAATTGCTAATTTAACAAAAATTTAACTTTATTAAATAATATATAAATCAACATTTATAATTAGAATTTTATATTTTTATAATTTTATTTTCATAACCCATTAATAAAAAAATCTAAATACAAATAACTCAGGACTTGTTTAAATACTCAACTTAGTTTGATCAACCAAAAAATAGATTCTACTATAATAAAACACCGAGTTTTCTATTTTTCAAACTCCTACCGACCGTACAAAAATGATTAACATTTGCCCCACATTCGAATCCCCAAAAGGCAAAATTGAAAGAAATACCAAGAAAACGCAGTCACTGAACTGTTATTCTCTGACCAACTCAAATTACCCTTAGTCATGGGACTTTGACTGATTAATGTCTGCATATTTCTATATTCCTTTTCCTGAATTAGGTGCAACAAAAGCCCCTTATCTCATTGTGTAATCTTTATCGATTTTCTTTCACTTCTGTCGTAATGACGAGGTATTTGTTTGTGGGGTATCAAGTTTTTCTTTTTAACCTCTCTCTCTCTATACTTTTACTTTATTACATGGGAAAGACGAAGATCACACAATCATAATTTTGGACCAAAAAAAAATGATTTATCATTCATAAACTAGTTGCAGTGTATTTACAAGGACAACTTTATTTAGCACGCCGAAAGAGATGTTTCCCTCCTCTCAGTCTCTTGGAAAATTACTTTATGTCAAAAAGTTGAGAGCGAAGATGAGTGAAAGTGGGTTCAAGTTACTTGGGATAGATCACTTCAAGAGTTCAAGCCCCTCTCAATTCGATCTCATACGAAGTAATTTTCAATCAAAACTAAGGAAAATAATTTAACCGTTGTTCGCGGTGGTTCCACATTGCGCTTACAAATAGTATTGTCTAACAATTCATAATCACCCTCCAATTTAGTTTTAACATGATCCCCAATTGCAATCCTAGTTCCATAAATGGGTTTTCATTCAATTCATTCGAGAACAACCTTCTCTCTGTTTCCATTTTTCTTTATTATCTTTGTTCTTTCTTTTGAGGATAATGAAAGATGAGAAAACAAGACACCAGACAGAAAAAGTAATTCGTGTTAATTAATACTCCAAAGATACATACATAAAAGTTGATCCCCTTCCCTTCCCTGCATACAGAGAAATGAATGAGAATCTGATTTAATGCAACCGATAAATGGTGTACATGTATTTGGTTGCACCAGCCATACAAATTTTTGAGTGCATTGAATCTACCCAAATGAAGAAGGTGGATCACTGTGAACGAAAAACAATGCATGAAATTTAAGAGAAGCTACTCACTGGAACAGGGGTGTACAGAGTTGTTGTTGTTCTTGGACTTGGAGTTGTGGTGGTCGTTAACCGTCTTAACCACGAGATCCCACATCCTCATCTTCACCGATCGTTTCTCTGCAGGGAAAACACTCCCACTCTTGGCTTTGTGCCATGGCTCTGTTTTCTCACTAACCACTCCTTTCTTTTCACCTTCCATTTTCTGTGTACTACAAAATTGGGTCTTCAATTTAATGACTCGAGTTTAAATAAAGGTTGTCCCGGTTAAAATTTTATTTCGAAATTCAATTAAGAAAGTGTTGAAACTTAAAGAACAAGATTGGTGGTGCACTTGAGACTTGAGAGTGTGTAGAGAATCTTGAGATTATCATCATCAGCGTATGGCACGTGCCAATTGCTGACTTTATCCTTCTTGTCGTATTTATTGTAACATGTAGCACCCAATTATGTTAAGCTTACATCTTAGAACTTGAAATTGGCACGACATGTAATTTTTTTAGCACAAAGGACTAGGTTTTAATGGTTATATAAATTGGTGAGGGTTAATGGTTATTGTATTTTATTTTATATTTTATTTGTTTATGTTGAAATTAAAATATATTAGTGTTTATTAATTGAAAAACAATTTTTATTCTAATCTTAAGTTAACACACTTCTTTTCAAAACTATTATTGCTTTAATTTTTTCAAACAAATTAAGAAATAATTAAATATATAATTATTTGAACTAATATGGATTAAAATACTCTCATTTAATTCTATTATTTTATTAGTAATAAATAATATTTTAACTTCCTAAGTCTTATTTATTGGTCAAATAAAAAATAATAGAAGAGACATTAATTACAAAATGATACAATTTAAAAATATAAATTGATTACACCTAGAACTCCTAAGTAATAGTTTTAAGATTAAAAACAAAGTTAAAATGGCAATGGTTTTGAAATGGATGAAGTATCAATAAAGAAGGAAAACAATCACTCATTGATTTAAGACTGAAATAAAAATTATTTTTTTAATTAAAAAACACTATAAAATTAGAATATATTTTAATGTTAATTTCAACAGGTGAGATGTCAAATAGAATATGGTAATCACCATAATTACAAAATCCACAAAAGAACTTGACATGTAATTCTCAAGTTCCGCTGCAAATAATGCCGTGTGGGATGGGATGAGCAATTAGCACAGTCCTAGAATCATATAAATTAGTCCCACGTTTTCTTTAATTGACTTTGATTTTAGATTTGTTTCAAAACACATACTACATGTATTTTTATGCATAATTAAATACTTTTTTATTAATTGTATTCTTATTTTAAAAAAATCAAGACAACATTAATTAAAAAATGGTATTAAATATAAAAAATGACATTATATAAATAAATTAATAAAAAAATATATTAAACTTACATTTTTTTAAAAGTTTATAGTAACAAAAGAAATGAAGGGACACAAGCCCATATCAATTTATTTACCTCTTGTAAATGCTCCGTTTTACCCCATCCACATCATCACCGTTTTTTTTAGACAAGTTACATCATCACTTCTTGAAAACATCCCTTCCTCATAGTGAGCTATTAGGTTACCAGAGTATCATAGTCGTAAAGTGATGAGGCCCTCAAATTGGTGTCAAAAGTCTAATATCTTTACTAACTAAATGACTTTAATGTAGAAATGGATAAATCGTTATCCTTTTTTATATATATGAAGACGGATTAATCATTATCATTTATCAATCATTTTTTATGAATTCCTATGAAACTAGTGTAAAATATATATATATAAGTATGATATATGGTTAAAAGATAATAAAGTTAATAAAATGCGTAGTGATATTTTTGAAAATTTAAGGAAAACAATATAAACACAGTTACATGAAAACTGTGGTTAAAATATGATATAACCACAGTTATATAGGCAACCGTGTTTATATGGTTTAATGTTTATTTATTTTAGTAAATATTTAAACATAGTTGCCATATAATCGTGTTTATATCTGTACAGATACAAACACAGTTATATGGGCAACCATGGTTATATGGTTTACATGGTAAATATTTAAACACGGTTGCCATATAACAGTGTTTATATTTGTACAAATACAAACATGATTTTAGGGGCAATCGTGGTTATATAGTTTAGGTGGCAAATATTTAAACATGGTTACCATTCTAACCGTGTTTATATGTCTTATATGAACATAAGTTCAGAAGTAACCGTGCTTATATCTTTTAATTGGAGCCTTTTTGTTTTCATTTTTCACAACGTCATGCCTTATTCTTTCTCTCTAGGCTTTATCCCTTCTATCTCTCTAAGGTTTCCCTTCTCTATTTTGAGGGTTCTGTCTCTATGTTCTCATACGTCATCGTCTCAGGCGTCACACAAACCGCCCTCATTTGTGAAGGTGACACAAGCCTCACTTGGGTCATTCTTTGCACTTTATTTAGGAATATTATGTTTTAGGAATTAATTAGACTTAGAATTAATTTTAGTTTTAGGTCTTATATGACCATTTCATGCTTATATTTAAGTTTAGGCCTTGTACTTTGGCCACTTTTCTTAGTTTTTCTTAGTTTTAGTGCTTTTGGTCTTAGGAGAGAGTCAAGCTCATTAGGATAGACCAAGTGTCACCTCCCTTAGCCTATATAAGGCATGCTCTCCTTTGTAATAGACACACATTGAATTAGAGAATACAATTGTTCTTTATGAGAAGTGAATTGAGTTTTCCTCTTCCATTTTAGCTAGGGTTTCTTAACTAGGCAAGCTTTTATCCTAGAGTTTTCCCCCTTTAGGTGACGAGTTTTTAAGGATTATCTTCTTAAAGTGGCGCTTCCACTTTCCTTATTTACCTAAGCTTTGTTTTCACCTTAATCCTTGTTTTTCCTTCCACCTTTCCATAACCCTTTCCTCTTTTTCCTTTTTCCTTTCCTTACCTACTTTCCTTAATTTTCAAATCCTTATTTTCATTTTCTCCTTATCCCACATTACTTCTATTTGTCATCATTGAACAAGAAAGAAAAACACATCAAAAGAGAAAGAAGAATGAGAACTAGATCCTCTTTCCTACATCAAGTGGTATCATGAGTCTTTGAGGTTTTTTTCTTTCTTTTTCTCTTAAAAATTTCATTTTATTGGGCTATTTCTATTGCTAGAATTTCTAAATTTTATTGCTTGTTCAAAGTTTCATATGCCTTTTTATTAAGAAATTACAAAAGATAAAAAATGCATATTTCCTATATCCTTTCTTATTTTTTTTATTTTATTTATGCATATTGATTCAGTCCTTGTCAAATTGTAGTAATATACCTTATTTATATATTTTAGATTGAGTTTGTGCGCTATTAAGGTTTGGTTTATGTTATAAAATTTTGATCTTGAAAGCTATAATTTGTTAGAGCCAATTTTAGGTCATTTGGTGCAATTTTGAAGCCTTTTACTTGTCTCTAGGCTTTTGTGAATTCAGGTTTCTAGTACTTTGCTGCATCTAAAGTCATTAAAAATCATTATTTTTAATTGACTAAAAGGCTCCAAATCTAGTATTGAACCATCTTATTTTTAGGTGGTCTTGTCCTTGCTTTTAGGTATTGTTAGTTTCCTTCCTTTAGTTTTGCTTCTAGGGTTATTTTCAATTTTTTGCAGCAACTAATATCATTAAATTCTATTTCATGCTGAAATTCATTGCATTTTATGTCAAATAACATGTTCCTTCCATGCCTTGATCAAATAGGAGATGATGCAAATTGGTAGTGGTAAGAAAGTGCACTAAAATTGAATTTTGTTAGCTAGTTTCTTGGGTAATTCTTTGTGTGGGTTGATTTCTTTTATGCATGTGTTGCAAAGTCAATTTGAAAACAGGGTTAAAAGAAATATAAAAAAAAGTAGACAAAAAAAAGAATTAAAAAAAGCTTGAGCCCTTGTTGCAAAATAATACAAAATTTGAGTGTATCTTGGTAAAATTTGAAAAAACAAAAAAAAAGAAATTGGACCCCTTAAAAGAAAAATTCTAACACCTTGTTTGTAAAATTTTTGAAGCCCTATTCATCATCTCAAATTGTCTAAGAAACACTAAAAATCAATTTTGCAAAGTGGTACCCTTTCTTACATAAGTTTTTACATTCTAGGTTTGTAGGTCTTATTCGGTGTGCTAGTTTTCTTCTTGCATTTGTTTCATTGCTTGTAAAGTTTTGTCTTGTGAAATCACGGTTTTAAACTCCATTCTAAAGAAGAAGCTTCTATCATTTTGAACCTTTTATTTCTTTGGGCATACTCCTTTTTGTCTCATTAATTTTCTTATTTGATTTATCTTTTTTTTAATTGTTCTTTCCAAAGTTTTGTCGTAGAGTTTTCTTTGCCTTGGAATTCTTTGAGATATGCCTTATATTCAAAATCTTGGGGTAGTATACTTGAGACATTGAAGTAAGAGTGACAATTGTTTGAAGTTAAGGAACTTGAACCAATTTGAAGGAGTGGTGAGAGTGAAATACTAGAGTGGAGTGACCATATTTTTGCTTTACTATATTAATTGTGTTAACTTTTGTTTTGAATTTTCTTAAGTTTTGTGTCGTGGTGGTCTTGGAGCTTGAAGACTTGACAACAATCGTATTGATAACAAAACCTTGTAAAAGAAAGAAAATACAAAAATATTGTCAATTTTTTTCTTTGCACTTTAGCCCTTGCATTCTGGGGCATTTACTTTGAGGACTTTGGACTTTGGTTTATTGAGTTGATTAGGGGTAGTACGCCTAAGACTTAGTTTAATTTTTTGTACTTTTAACTAGTTTTATTTTAATTGCTTTAGATTATACTTTAATCTGCCCTTGCATGCTAGGTTAAGTTTCAATTTTTTGTACATTTGACTAGTATATTAATTGTTTGCCTTTTTTGCTTGTTTTGATTTCTCAACATGTTATTGTCTAGTGATAGAGATAACATATTCCTCTTAAGGTTAATAATAGAGAATTTGAATAAAATTAATTCTAGGTTAGATAATCTAGAAAATACAAATATTCAACCCAGACCAAGATATAGGGAAAGAAATCAAAAACATGATAGGCATCAAAAGAGTGGTAGTGAGGATGATAGTAGGTCAAGGAAACATCATAGGAGAGAAGATGTAGGCTTAAAAGAGGTTAAGTTAGAAATACCACCTTTTCATGAGAAGAGTGATGTGGAGGCTTATTTAGAATAGGAGATAAGGGTAGAGCAACTTTTTAATTCTCATCAAATAAAAGAAAACAAAAAGGTTAAAATTACAACTCTTTCATTTTAAAACTATTCTTTAGTTTGGTGGTACCAATTGTGCAAAGAGAGGAAGAGAGATGAGTTTCCACATATAGAAGATTTGGTAGACCTAAAAGCCTTACTTAGAAAAAGATATGTTCCATCATGTCCACTACTACTAGGCTACATGTCATTTTCATGGTATAATAATAATAATGATAATAATAATAATAATAATAATAATAATAATAATAATAATAATAATAATAATAATAATAATAATAATATATAGAGAGAGGTTACCTTTCAATATCTGTTAAAAGTATATTTAATTATATTATCATTAATAAATATTTAAAAATATATTTAATAATTATATGTTTAATTATAATATATTGTTAAATAGATTTTTAAATATTTTATTAATAATAATTAAATTAAATATAAATTAAATATAAATTTAATAATACTTTTAAAATATAACTAAATTCATTTTTAAATCAAAATCTGACACGTGTCCTAAATTCTGATGGTGACATGTGAGCTAACGAGATTGTGACATGTGTCCAAGCATGCCATATCAGCAAATAGTTTTAGTGAAGTTCTAACAGGAAGACTAACTTGACATTCTTTTTAACCAGATAGGGGACCAAATTGAAACTTAAAAAAGAAAGGGAACCAACTTAATATTTTCATAAAAGATAGGGGACCAACGGATGTTTAACCTTTAAAAAATTAAATAACTTTACATATTCAATTACGTCATTTTATTCTTCTATGATTTTAACTCATTACGTGTTTTATTCTCACACAAGGTTGTAGCTGGATACACTCAGCTATAGGGAAGCATCAACAAGAAAAAAGTCAAGTTGGTCAACCCAAAAGTAAGTATTTCAAATAAAAAGCATTGTTATTTATTAACTTCTAAAAACTTGAAATAACATTATCGAATTGTTTATTTGATGTACCTTGTAGTCTCATAGGCAGTGAGGTAGCTATGAGTATGGATATTATATCATGAAGACTATGTTGACCATTGTCAAAAACCTTATAGTAGATGGATGGACAACTGTAAGTGTTCACTTGCCTACATTCTATAAATTTGTATTCACAGAGTAATTAAGTTTTTGTTGTTCACTAGTGCTAATTGTTTTGTGTCTTGTTTGCAGCACTTTCAAGACCGATCATACTTCCTTCTGACAAACGTAAATAATGTTAGAAAGTAATGAGTCATATACTTTTATGAAGTGGGGAAAAGACTCCGATAGACAATTATCATTTTATATGATTCATTGTACATAGTGTGGGGTTTTATTCTTTTTTAATCATCGTACCTAATGTAGGATTGTACGTAAGGTTAGAATTTTATTTTATTTCATTCATGTACATAATATTCATTGTATATAGATTATTTTTTTCATTATGTTGTTCATAGCATATTAATATTATTTCATTTGTTTTCATTAATTGGTGAATATTGTGCATTAAATGAAGTGTATAGGGTATACTATGTTTGATTGTGTAATATTGTAGGTTTGAGAAATCAATAAAATAGAACCTGCATTAAAAAAAATACTTACATTTATACTCGGTTATGAAAATAATTATGTTTAAATGTTAGTACTTATAGTTCAACATTACCGAGTTTAAAGAACTTTTATAAAATCGATTGAAAACTATGGTAAAGTCATTATCTATTACTACGGTGGGAACAAACTTGATTTCAGAACTGTGTTTAAAAACTCAATTTAACCGAATTTCTATCCTCATTCTTTATTAGTATAATTATTGTTCAATACACAACAAAATAAGTAAGATTGGAAATTTTGTTTCACTGTCATTGGGAAATTCACATAAGATTGCACCAAGATTTTTGGGTCTTGAATTCTCATTGGCAGGCAAGTTTTCAGTGAATAAAATCTGGAAAGGAAGCGACTATGATCAGTGCCCTTTTATTAATGTTGCTCTGATCTCAATTCCCGTTCACACTTGTGAATCAATTTAACATAAGGAAATGCTGACCATGTCTTTAGTGAATTTAGACTGCACATTATCCCAATGAATAGATATTACATTCAATAAAATGCTTGTTATTACTTTTTATTAATGGATCCTTTTTGCTTTATTGAAAAGAAATCCCTAGATTTTATTACTTTCTTATTCACTTGCCACCACACAGAATAAGCTGGGTTTGACTGAAAAGGCGAATAAAGAATCGGAAAAGATTATCCTTATCCTTCCCCTCCGGTTCATCTTGAATTACGTGACAGTTCCACTGTAATATATTCCAATTAAATTTATTTAATCATGTCTTCTGTGTTTTCACCCAACTTTACCTTTGTTTCGTTAATTAATAATGTGTCAAATAGAATGATCCATGGCATGCTTCTTTTTCTTTCTTTCTCATTTTATCTCTCCTTATCCTCACCCCCAATTCCTGTCTTCCTATTAAAAATGTCAATGGGACAGATATGAGTAGTATAATAGGAGTTTTGTAAATAGAAGATCACATATACTCATGGAGATTTATTTGTTTTTAAACAATAATAAAGAATATATGATAAATATAATATTATTTCTTTATAATATAATATAAATTAATATTATATAATATAATTACAATTTTATACATTAAAAATATTATCATTAAGCAATATTAAATTTTTCACTTATTATTATTACTTTTTCACAAATAAGCATGTCACTTGTTCTTCTATTTAACACATAATCAATTAACAAAAATAATGGTAAGGGTGAAAATCCCCTATTTTTAAAAAAATGTTGAGACTAAAACCTGAAAAAAATTAATCAAAGACTAGAATCTAAATTGAGTAAAAGATGAAGAACCAATTGCTTATTTAAACTACTTTTAAACATAATTTATTTGGATAAAAGTTCAAAAGGAATTTGGGTTGAGTCCATTCAATATTGGGTGCATTACACTTATTAAATCAGTTATTTTAAATAATCAATGTAAAATGTATTAAACAAATATTTTTATATCAATTATTAAAAACAACTAATTTAATAAATATAAATGTATCAAATACACCAAATATTGAATATACCAAACCTAAATTCATTGGAGAGTGGTAATATCATATACTAGTAATCAAGTTTTATGCCAAAGTCTACATTGAAAATGTGTTGATCCACATTCTAATTTTCATTTTCTTTCAATTTACTTTTAGTGATGGGTTCTTTGGCATGCTCTTTCCCAGGATCACTATCAAAGAATACTCGTCGTCAACTACACATGTTCTCAAGTTCATTATTATAGGTCAGACCCTTTGTTGGGGTTATGACTTAACTTATTTAAAATCTAGTTTGCTTTAATATATTTAATAAAAAGGTTATGTTAAGACTTTTTTAAAAACCTATTTAATTATATATGTCAGATTTTTTATAAAACTTTTTAACATATCAAACTATCCTTTTTAAGATATTATATATAATTTTATTAAATAAATTATAAATCACAATATATTATAATTTATGAATACACATTATATTTTTTTATAAACCATCTTTTATTAAATTGAAATTAAAATTGTTAAAATTACCTTAAATAAGTAAAATTAATAATTAAATATATATTTTATGTTAGTTATTAACTTTTTAAAAGTTTATTGATATGTTTAAGAGTAGCTTATTAATTTATTCAATATATGTTTGTTGATTTTTTTATGACTTTAATGTAAACCAGACTTTTATATAAACTATCAAGTTAAACCAAACTTCTAAATAGATCAGGACAAGTCTATAATATGACCCATGTCAAAATTTGAATAATAAGTTATACCCAAGCTTTGCAACTAGGTTCCAGGTTAGACTCAAGGCATGTGAAGCCTAACTTGGTCTAGCCTATTCCCGTTTGAATTGATATTTGATGAAGACACATTTGAATAATTGTATTAATTTATAAATTTGTTGTTATAAAGAATTGACTTTTGAATTATTTCTTAGAGGAGTTTGTAATAAAATTATGCTCCTAGAAACAAAATTTTTAATATTTTTTATTTAACCACATGTATCATTAACCAAAGATAATTATATTAAAGCTGAGAATATCCATATAAGGCTATCTCTTCCGGTGAGATTTTTTTCATCTTAAAAACTCAAATTTGACACTTTGATTGAAAGGAATCAAACTCGTGATACTTGAAATCATCTATCTGTTGGTAAACCTTTCAAACATGCACTCAAGTATCAAATTCTTTTCATCTTTCTCGTATAAACAAAATAAATAAATAAATTATTTTTCAATCATGTGTGTCGTGATCCAAATCGCGGCCGGTTTGACCAAAACAGAATTTTGAACAGTCTTTTCGAAAATATATGGTTTGAACATGGAGTCACCACCGATATTTATTTTTGGAGGAAATATCAAAAAGACCTCTTGTTAAGACACTGGTTATTGAAAATGAGATTGGAGTTCAGAAGTTAACTTACATGTGTGGAAGGTATTAGCACCATACACTATGTGTCCGAAGACGGCTCAAATTGATCCGTGCATTTTTTTAAATAGTCAAAAGATTAATTTTATCTCTTAAAAAGAAAATTGTAACGTCCTTGGTTAACTAGGACAATTCTTCATTCTGGATTTTTCCTAATTAACTAAGGTGTTACTTGATTTTAAAAAAATTATGTAAATAAAAATTTATGTAAAGATTTTTTGTATAAAGAGAATATAGTGAATTAAAACATTGTTATGTAAATTAAATCTTCGCATGGTCTCCAATAGTACCTACATACTCTGAAAGGATAAAAGGGGTACACAGACTCCCACAAATACACACTCTAACTAAACAGCCTATACATAAAATCTAAGAAAGATAAAATCCAATCCCTGATCTTTGTTAAAGGAAGAATAGGTATCTAAACTATCTTCACTGGTTGACTTGGTCCTTCCACGCTTCTTGCGGCGATACTTCCAACATGCGACTCTGATTAAATCTTTCCCTGTGGGGCTTGCTTCGGCGTACTCCCTGAGCTCATCACAAATGAAATAGAGATACACATGCCGCAGGAAACTATGAGAACGATCTTCCTTAGCTCTGGTAACGAGATGATCTAACAGGGAAGGTTCAAGCCTTTCTTTTTCTGCCTTTTTTTCTTGGGCATCCACGTGTATGGTAGGATCTTCCTCAGGATCTTCCTTGCTAGTCACTTATATAGTTGCTCCTACTTCTATGTTTTTTGGTACCTTCTCATCCATGGATTCATACTTAGGAGTAGAAGAACTGGTCCTTGCCCTTAGTATGGGTAGCTCCAATTCTGGATGGAAACTCAACTCTCTTGGCACTGGTGGAAGGCCATCTTCTAGCAAATGCTCATAATCTTCTATTTGGAGTGCACGAGGTGGATCTTTATAACATCGTATAAAACTCTTTACTACTTCAATATCCTTGTCGAAGGGAGGTAACTCTGCCGGTGGTTCACCAAGTTGTACATCCACCTTTTAACTTTCTTTACACTTTACGAGAAAGTGTTGACATAGGGTGTGTCAAACAGGATCCTTACCTAATTTTTTATAAATACCATTCATTTATCACACTTGAGATATGTTCATGAACCTTACTTCTTGAACTCATATATTAATTATCTATTATTAATTTGAGTGTCGGACTGTCTTTGTAGGTGACACCCTATTTTACCCTACAATGTGATATATCAATGGTTGTTGGATGGAACCACACCAAGTGTTTGAGACCCTTATTGGACTTAATGAATCCTCACTAAACCAATGTAAGAGATAAAGAACCAAGAAATTTGATACTCATACCGGAAGTTTATCCCCTTATACCAAATACATCACCTTGTAACATGAATTTTAAAAAACTACATTTTCTTAATACCATCAATAGCATAAAATGTAATCTTTGGTATGTGATCCTAACTAACATTTAATTTTTACCATCCATATAACAATATGACTCAAATTTAACATTCCCATTTTTTCATAATAATCATGTGTTCCCTTAATATGTTTTGCATAATTATAATTCAATGGATGGTCAATATATTAAAAGTTAATTAATGTGATCCCATGCTTGTTAACTTAAAATATTAGGTGTATTTATGTTGTATATTGATCTTTTAAACAAAATCTAATAACTGATATTTAATTTATTATTCCTGATAGCACTTATTTGTTAGTTATTATATATATATATAACAGTAAATTTGAAATATAAAAATCTGAACAAAAATATTTTTAACACTTTTTAATAATAAAAAATCATTACATTTAATTCTTTAATTACTGCTCAGGGAACGGTTGAACAAAACCATTAACTTCTTTTTAGCTTACAGAAATATTTAAATTTTAATTTTTTTTCAAAACTAAATTTTAATAATTTAAATATGAAAATGATTTAAATATTAATAAAGTGAAAAATATACATATCATTAGGGTAAAAATATTGTAAACGTGATTTTTCTGTGATGGATAAATAATAATGTGATATATTTCAAAATAGGCCGTGGCATAATAAAAGGGATAAAGTAATTGATATAATATAATAAACAAGTGAAAGTTACAACAGGTATTTTTTCTTTCCATAAAAAAGCGAGAATTATGTAGTTAATTATGTGACATGTCGGTGGTGGATTTATGCAAGATGCGTGTGAATGCGATGAAAAGTGAGAATAAGCTTTTGCGGTGGCTGAACTGCACAATCACACACACGATTATGCGGTGACGTAAAAATCTGACGTTAACCTAATGACGTCGCGCCCACACTTCATTTTGTAAGCAAATGATGAAAATTATTTAACTTTTTAAAGAAACAATCCACCCTCATATTAAAACATACAATTAATATGGTTAATTTTTATAGAATAATTAAATATTTTTTAATTTTTTATTTATTAATCTTAAACTTTTTATTTTTAATATTAATAAAGTATTATTAAAAAATAATAAATACTTTCTTAAATTTTTAAATAGAACTTTTATTTATAAACAAACTGTTAAATACAAACAAATAAATAAAGTATAATACTTAAAAAATAAATTGAAACTTTTTCCAAGAGTCAACTAGTGTTTATCCGTTATCACCACATAAAAATTGTTATTAACAAACTATCAGCACCTAATGCTCAATTAAATAAAAACTTGAAAATTTCTTTTTCAATTAATTGCGAACCCTATTTAGTCACTTAGAAGTCCCAAATATCAGTTACTCTGTCCTTACAGGGTTTAGAAAGGAGTTAGGTGGAGTCTCGATGCGTTTTGGCAAGTTCTGGAGATCATAAGACACTATGTAATCAATCACAGGGGGCTGTAATCGATTACACAAAGCCTGATAATCGATTACATCAGACTAGTAATCGATTACCGGAATCACAAAATGGTGGTAATCGATTACAGGGAGGTTGTAGTCGATTACACAAAACCTAGTAATTGATTACACCAGTCCAAAATGCAGAAACTAGGTAAAAAATTGGCTTCCAACCAACTTCCGTGCACCTCAACTTCTTCCGATAATGAGGACATAGCTCATTGGGTCTACTTTGGGCCTCACACATATTTTTGTAAATATTTTAGAACTCTTATACTTTGTTTAGAAATAATTATCTTTGGAGAAACCTTATGGTGTTTTGCAACCTCTCAAGATTCCAATAAATAGGATTCGATAGCTGATAGATGTCTAATTTGCATTAGTTTTAGGGTCATTTGTTTTAATTTTTAGTCTATTTGTGTTTGTTTTCCCCTTAATCCTATTTGTTTGCTTTCATTCTGCGCTACTCGGGTGTCTCTGTTTTGCATGAATTGTTTTGTTATAGGTTCACATGCGAGAGAATAAGAGGCATTTGATGAGCATTAAATGAATGGAAGGGACCAAAAGCACAAAAATAAAGTCATCCCGACCCTTGGAATGCACTTTTGAGGAAGGATACATCAAATGGAACACTTTGGGACCTCAATACACTCTCAAAATGCATTTTGATAAAGTTAGAAAAATTCATTGCCAGTGGGAAATTCCCACTGGCCGTGGACCTTGCTGGAAAAATGGAAAATGTGGCAGAAAAAATCCACTGCCAGTGGAAAATTACTACTAGCCGTGGAACTTATTGTTCCAGAACCACTGGTCGTGGGTTTTTCCAACTGGCCATGGGTTTTTCTCAAAAATTAATGGTTTCACGTTTTGGGACAATAGAGTGCGATCCACTGGCTGTGGGTTTTTCCTACTGGCAATGGGTCTTACACGAAGTGACAGTTACTCATATTTTTGGCCCACTTCAAAAGAGAGAAAAAGAGGGAAACTGTTACAGCCCAAATTAAAGATTCTCAGAAAAATAAGAAATAAATTTTAGAAAATAGGAAATTTTATTCCGGTTATAGGGATATTTTTATTTTTTAAATCAGATTTAAAATGAGACTAAAAGGAAATAAAACGTGACAATAAAATGTATAATTATTAAGGAACCCGTTATTTTAATAAAAAAGAGAAAAGAAAAGAAAGAAGAAAAATCTTCGTGAGATTTTTCTCACGAAGCTTCCTGCTCCTTCCTTCATTGCCTTCATTCACCGCCATTTGAAGCCTATAAATAAGGCTCCAACCCTCCAAATTTCTTCAAACAAAAATACCTCATAAATCCTATAACCCTTCATCATCTTTTTGAAGCTTTTAGATATCCATTTCCATATCTTAAAGCCCTTCAATTTTGCATGATAAGGAATTACTCAAAGTTAAGATTTAAGGAGATACAAGGGTCTTTAGCACAAGGAAAACTTAGGGATCTTCAATTGAGGTAAGAAAGAGGAGATATGATATTAAATACATAGAAATTAAGTTAGAATTGCTTGTTTAATTGTTAATTATTTATATACTCATATAGTTAGATTTTAATTTAATTTGAATTGTTATGAAATTAATGTTAATTAGTTTGGAATATGATATATGATATATTTTTGATGTTGTATGATGATTTAGAATCAATTGATATGTTTAATTTGCAATTAAAAGTGATAAAATAGCAAAAACAGAGCTACTGTTTTCATTCTACAGAATCAGACCTTTTAACAACGGATATTTTCAACCGGTGTTAAAAACTGGAAGCTATGGTATTTTCGTAAATAAAAATGAGCGGTGACATTTTTGTAAATAAATCAGAACGGTGACATTTTTGTAAATAAATTAGAATGATGGCATTTTCGTAAATAAGACCACTGACATTTTCCTAAATATGATTAAAAGCTTAAAATAATGAATTTTTTTTATAAAAATCAAAATTTTTATTTTTATTGGATTTTATTATCCTAGAGAATTTATCTTGAAATAAATAAATATAATTAAATTCAGAAATTTATTTAAACATATTTAAAAGGAAGAAAACTCTTATTTTTAAATTATTTGAGTAGTATAATTTCATATTATGGAAAATAAGTTTTCCACATTCTTTGGAGTATGACATTAAATAAATACTATAATATGGAAAATGTGTTTCCATATTCTTTGGATTATGATATAAATATTATGGAAAATGTGTTTCCATATTTTTTGAATTATATATAAAGTATGCTTATTTGATTGTTATGATAATTTTATTGTTAAGATTAATTATATATAAAGAAATTTGATAATTTAATTTAGATCTATTGTATTCTTGCATCATATGCATTGGCCGTTCAAAGAATCTGTAGAGGGGTTCTTTGAGAGGGTTCTCGGTGGGGGAACGTGCTCTGTTGAGCAACAGATCTCTACGGTGGTTATATACCACGACCGTCTTAAGGGCTGAGCAGTGTGTCCTTAAGGGGGTCCCGCAACACTTGTTATAGATATTGTTATATTGTTATCTGATGTTGGTGTTGCTCTATGGGGCGCGGTATCGATTGGATATCCGTAAAAATGTTATTGTTGGAAATCACTACCTATGTTCCCACCAGAATGGATCCATCATGCACTTTCATTCATATGAAAGAATAGAATATAATAACATAGGTATAATATACAAAACACTTGTTTGGTATCTGCATCGCATAGCACCCTATATGTGTTTGTGTATGATCTAATTTAATTTCTATTTATTTAATATTTTATCTCACTCTTTCTGTTACTTGTGGCAACCCTTTTAGTGGTTAATCAGGAAGATATGTGACAAAGTGGATAATGCTTGATATGGATGACCTATGAAGACTTTGGATGCTGATACTGGCTTACGTAGCTACTTTTGTATTATGTGTATGCTATGTTTTGGTGTTTTATATCTTTATATTTTATAAGATCTAGGTACCTGTTGTAAAATATAATATGTATGGAACTCTAATGTTATGTATAATAAAAAGAAGTTAATTATGTAAATGGTTACGCACTCTGATATTTTATTAGTAACCTCTGGAATCAGGTTATGAATCACTTGATAATTACCAGACGAAAAATAAGTTATTCAAGAGATTTTATATGGTGATGGTAATTATCTTGGGATTTGCAATTTGGCTCCAAGGTGTTACAAAAACACGTAGTCATATTGGACAAACCACTTTAGGCACTTTTTGGAGAGAAAATTGAGTTTTTCTCAAGGAGATTCGAAGGCGATTCAAGGAACAACACTAAGGAACATCATATCATAGAATTCAGGTGAAGATTTGGAAGACATAGTGAGATCTCTTCTTCTATTTTTCTAAACCTTTGTTTTGTATTTGGGGATTTCTTTAATGTTAGGAATTGAATCAATGATTTATGGGTTTGTAATCATTTTTATGGTGAACTAAACTCCATTCTTGGGATTAGGGGATAGTATGTTCATGTATCAAACTTAATTATTTTTCATTCTCCATTTATGAAATCTTGTTTCTATTTAATTCATGAATTCTTAATGCTTCTACAAGACTTAGAGATAAGTGTAGATGATTATAAATGATGTGGGTAATTGAGAGATTGGCATGTGGTTTGAAAATCATGAAATTGAACTTAGGGTTTTGGGTTACGAAAATAGGCAAAACCATTTTGGGGCTAATTGGGTTTTCACAAAGCGTAATGGACTTAATTGACAAATTGAACTCAGTTCTTTGGTGATTAGGTACATTAGTAAGGTTTCGAGAGAAAATTACTAATTAAATTAGGAAAATCTACCTTAGAAATGAATTTTCATAATTGGAGAAATGAATTGTACTAGAATTTGGTACTTGTATATGAACCCCTAATTTCCCAAGAGCATTACTTCGATTGTTTCTTAAAAAGTAATTTGATTTCTATCCTGAAAGGCTGAGTTTTCTATTAAGTGTTTTAGTTCTGAATTAATTTGAATTCTCCCTTAATCAAATTGGTTTGTCTGGATAATCGAATCATTGTAAACTAGTAATTGGGCACATCTCAATAAGAATGATAACGTTTTTTTACTTCGATAATCGTGCACTTGCGGAATGACTATCAATATCAATGGATTTTATTTCTTGATTCTCCAGAACTTGGGCTAGTCATGATGCTGTATTGGTGATTGTTGATAAACTAACCATGTCTGCCCATTTTCTAGCCATTAGGACTAGAGTTCCTTGGAGAAATTAGCTCAGTTGTATGTGAAAGAAATGGTGAGATTACATGTTGTGTCATCCAGTATCATATTAGATCATGATTCCCACTTTACCTCACATTTCATGGGTAGTCTACACCAGGAATTAGGATATAATTTGAAGCTGAGTTTAGCCTACCGCCCATAGACTGATGGACAGTATGAGAGAACTATACAAAGCTTAGAAGATTTGTTGAAAGCATGTGCTTTGGAGCATGGTGGTAGTTGGGAGGCATACCTTCCCTTGATTGAATTCACCTACAATAACAGCTACCATAGTAACATTGGTATAACCCTATATGAAGCATTGTATGGTAGAAGGTGTGGAACACCCTTATGCTGGCTTGAAATTAGTGAGAGTTTGGCCTTAGGCTTGAGATTGTACAGCAAACCTCTAAGCAGATTGCCATGATTTGGGAGAAAATGAAAGCCGCTGAGGATAGACAGAAGAGTTATTACGATAATCAGAGGAGACCACTCAAATTTCAGGTTGGAGATATAGTGTTCCTAAGAATTTCACCACACACAAGGGTGTTGGCAAAGTATTGAAAAATAAGAAGCTCAACCCGAGGTATATTGGACCTTATAGGTTCTTGGAGAGGATAGTCTCGTGGCCTACAAAATTGCACTTCCTCCTTATTTGGTTAACCTTCATAATGTGTTTCATATATCCTAGTTAAGGAAGTGTGTGTTTGATCTTGTACATGAGATCCTGATGGTGATGTTGAGATTTGGGAAAATTTGACCATACCTGATGAACCTACGCACATTATGGAAATGTCGACAAAACACCTGAGAAGCAAAGAGATTCCGTTGGTAAAAATGGCGTGGTGACAAGGAAACTATAGAACTTTTACTTAGGAGTGTAAGGATGTGATGAGACAACAATATCCTGAGTTATTCCATTGAGGTATTTTCCTACCTAAATTTTAGGGACAAAATTTTGTAAAAGGTAGGGTGTATTATAACATTTTGATTTTAAAATATTGGAAGAGATTAAATTCTTTTAGACTAGACATGTTAATTATTCTAAATCAATCAAATACACTTAATCTAATTTATTTTATTATTATTCATTCCCATTTCTTAATCCTTTTTCTTTTATTCTTTTCTCAAAAATCATTTCTCTTCTTATTCACTTCTGTTTCTATTGTGCATGTCTCTCTCCGCATGTTGCTTTTCCTCTTTAGCTCTCACTTTCGGTGACTCTTGCTAACCACCAGCTATCATTTTTCATCATTCCTTCACTAATTTCACTAAATTCTTCAAGGGTAAGTGCATGGGTTGCACTAAATTCCACTTTCTCTTCCTTCATTCCACAGGTTTTCTTTTGGCATGTCTCTAATTTTGAATTCCCTCTCTTCTTCTCTTAGATATGGTCGTGGAAGCCATGAGAATGAAAAGGTGAAGCTTGAAAGCTACCATTTGATACTTTAAAGCTTGTAAGGTAAGACCAAAGCCATCCCCTCTTTCTTTTCTACATTCGGTCTTGAAGAAACAAGGGACCCATTGTCTCTAATCCATTAATTTTGTGTGGACTTGTGTTGGGCAGCACCTAGAGCTTAAGCTCAGAAGAAATTAATGAAGTATTAGGGTTCTGGAATCGTTTCGAAGAGTCGTTAAGGTTATATTCCAGAAAGTCAATAATTACCAAAAATATGTTAAATTGGTGTTGTTAGCTTTAAAATGCATATTTACGTAGCTAAGGGTTATTAAAATAATTATTGTGAATGTTTACAAGTTATTGGATAAGCAAAAATTATGATTGAAAGTATTTTCGTGTGATTTGATAGTTGTTTTGCGTTCCAATAAGAGTTATTTACTCAGAAATATGATGAAAGTGATGTTTAATTGTTGTTTCGGCTATTGGTATCTAGAATTATGGCTAAAGTAATGGGTTGGTGATTTTAGGCAATTTACTTTAAAGTTTTGGTTGGTTAGAAGGTTAAATTGAAAAGTTGAATCGTCGAAAGGTACGTTATACGTACAGAGGGGGTTTACTGCTTGAGTGGCAAATAGGAAAAATGATTTTAGGGGTTGGGTTTATATTTAAGATTGATAGAATCTTGGTGCCTTATATGGTACAATAATGTTGTGCTTTGATTTTTGAGTATTATTGATATTGAACTATGTTAATATTGATAACGATTATAAATTATGTGCTGTTGGCCATTGTTAAAGGTAAATGGTTTATGTTTGATATTGGTATATTTGGTATAATTTGAATGATCATATCGATCATGATTGTGATGGAATGTGATGCTTGATTTGTTTATATGGTATTGGACGGTGTTGTTTCACTCCAAATGTTGATTTGAGGAACATTAAGTGATGAATGATAATTGCTGAATTGAGAATAAATGGTTTATTTGAGTTAGACTATGATGTCAAAATTAAAATTGTTTATTATATGTGCTAAGATTTGCATTATTGCATCTCATGACATCATATGCATTTATTGCTATTATGATTCGCCTAACAATATGATTTGCTTATGAGACTGTCGCTTATAGTGCTATGATTCATTGAGTAATTCTTGAGTGCCACCACTTATAGTGCTACGATTCACTATATGGTTACTCAGTGTACCACCGCTATGGTGCTACAATTCACTGTGTGGTTACCCGGATGCCCCTCGCTTATAGTGCTATGATTCACTGACTGGGTTATCCTTGCCACTATGATTTGTCTATTGATTGAGACTGATCCATATAGCATGATTTTATGCATTGAAATGAATGATTTTGAAAGTCCATGACATTCATTTATACATTTGGAAACTCTTTGAGTTATACATAGTGATGAAGTATTGGTAATGTATTCATATATAGATGATTTTAATCCTTAGAAGCCTTATGCTTATTATTGGAAGATGAATGACTGAATTGATTATGAAAAGCTTTTATGCTTAATGGCTGCACATATATATATATAGGTTTGAACATATGATATAATTAATGTAAATCTTATGTTGAATAATTTGTTATAGTGTGATGATTGGCTACTAACTCGTGTGGTGTCTCTATTTACTGCTTTAAATGGTACTCATCCCTCTACTTATGGTTTCAATGAATTTATAGAAAGGTGATGATGATGCCACTTGGTGAGCTTGGGGTGTGGAGTTTAACCTAATACCATGAGGAAAAATTATGTGGCCGATGATTTTGATGATACTATTTTGCAAAGCATTGTGATAGCTTAATGTATAGATATGTATATATATGCTTGTGTGAATATGAATAATGATGATTTTGTATACTTCATATTTTGATAGAGTTTGGGATTGTGATAAACATCGTACAGACATGTATGTGAATGGTTACATGATTAACGCTTCCTAATGTAGTGATGTAAAATCATGTGTTAATGCCAGGTCCTTGCTTAGAAACTAGATATGTGCAATGAACAGGTTCTGGATATGGCTCTAGACCTAGAATGTTAAGGTCAATGTAGATATAATGATGAACATGTCCTAATATTGATATTGGCAAGTTGTAATGTTAAGTTGTGGGAAATTTATGTTAATTAGGTGGAATTAAGAAACTAAATAGGTGATATTTGAATCTGTAAGGTTTCAAAACCTCTGGACTAGTTGTACAACTTATATGCTACATGTGAAACATGTTTGAGGTGCTTTGGTTCCAATGGAATGGGATTGAAGTGGTCTTGTGAGGCACAATAGCTTCAAAATGGTCCAAATGTATTTTTCTACACATATCCTTCATTTCTTGGAATTTTCTAGTGTGTTCTATCCCAGTAAGTCTAAAATAGTGTGATTATACTTTTGTTGAAATTTGGTATTATTTGGAGTTGAAATGAATAAATTAGGGGTCCATAAGTTGGTTCTGGAATGAAATTCTACATAATTCTGCAGAACAGGACTGCTGGTAATCAATTATGTAATCAATTACAGAGGATCCTACTTTTTCCCTACGCAACATGCTTAAAGGTAATCGATTACCAGGTTGGTGTAATTGATTTCCTAGACACCTATAATCAATTACAAGACTCCTGTAATTGATTACCAATGTTGAATTTTAGGGATTTTATGGTTTTTACTTAAGGCAACCTTTATGTTTTCATCACCTATTGTTGAGGACATTCTAAACACAAAAAAGTTACTCTAATTTTACTAAACTTGGGATAAACATGTGAAAGTAATAAAGGGATGTTGCAAAGTTAATCTATTTTCTTTTATTAATCTTTTCTTTTATTTCATTTTCTTTTCTTGATCTTTCTTTTTTTCTTTATTGCCTTTTCTTTCTTCTATCCACCGTGCATTTCTTCTGCCTTTCACCCATGTGTTCTTGTTTTTCTTCATAGTCATAATCTCTTCCTTTTCCTTCAGCATCAAGCTATGATCTCATCTCTACCTTCACCAAATTCATTTATTGCATTGCCAAGGCAGTAGGTCTGTGTTTTTCTTCTTTATCTCATTAATTCCTTTTGACATGCATTAGCTAAAATCTTTCCTTCTCCGTCTAGATGAACCATAGCTGCCATTAGCATGTGATTGAAGCTTTTAAACCATCATTTTGCTAATTTAGAGATTGAAAGGTATAGGTCAAAGTTATTCCTTCCTTATTGTTGATTTTGGCCGAGAAACACATGAGCCCATGGTCTCTAATTATTGAATTTGGATTGATTTGAAGTTGGACAACAACTTAGAGGTTGTTTTGGAGACCATTGATTTATGTTCCAAGTGCCGGAAATACTTTGAAGGACTTTCAGCGAGTAGGTCATAATTCGGTAAGTTAAAACCTTTCGAAAACAAGTCGAATTAATGGTTATGACTCTTAAACGTATATATTATATCTTGTAGGTCGTGAAAGTAATTATTATTAAATTTTAGGATTTTATCAGATAAGCAAAATAAATGTTTAGAGGTAATTCAGTGTGGTTTGGCAATCGCTAGTATGTTTCAAAATTTTGGATTAAAGGAATTGGTTATTCAGGGAATGAGTTAGAAAGTCAGATCACCAACAGGTAAATTTTTACGCATGAGGGGTCTGCTACTTGAGTAACGATTAGAAATTATTATTTTGGTATTTGATTTTATAAATTAAATTGTTAATAGAATATCCAAATGTCTAAATATATATATATATATATATGCATATATTCTTGTAAAATATGGTTGATAATGATTGATGATGTTGTTAATGATATTTGATAGCCTTTGCATTCGATTTAATATGTCTATCAATTGATGGTTAATGTTTGAAGGAATATTGTGATTTAGTGGAGCTAGGCTATGATGTCGGTATTGAGATATATGCGCTATGATTCGCATTTCATGCATTTTTGCACTTCATGACATCATATACATTTATAAAAGCACTATGATTTGCTATATGAGACTGTCATTTTATAGCACCATGATTTGCTATATAGTTCTCATGGTACCCACCATTTTATAGCACTATGATTTGTTGTGTGGGTTATCTTTGGCACAATGATTTGCCTATTGTGAAGTCAGATCTGTATTGTATGCTTTTATGTATTTAAAAGGAATATGACTCTTAAGTCCATGGAATTAAGATATTACATTTAATAGTATTGAGATATGCTTAGTTGTTGGAAAATTGGAGAAATTAGGGAAATAATTGGTTGTAATTAATAAAGCTTTTGTGCTTAATTGATATAAATTAATGAATGGTTTAATTAGTATATTGTATTATATGTGTTGAATATCGATTTGCCTTGGTGCTAGATTAAAATATATTGAGTAAACATTGTGTTTAAATTGAAACTATAAATACATTTCTAGTCACTACTTTAAGTGATACTCACGCCTCAACTTGTGGTTTCAGTAAATTCTTTTGGAGGGGGTACGGTGATACCAATTGATGAATCTGGAGGATGGGGACGATGGGATGCAATAGTGGAAATGTATATATATATACATGAATGTTTTGATGACGATACATTTTGGTAGTCTTGTCATGGCTCGATGACGTATAAAGGTGTTACCAATTAGGATATCTTGAAATATTTAAGTTTGATGTGTAAATAGCGATATGGATGTGTATGTCTACTAGTTGTTGGGTGTTTGATACCTCACTGGAGGCTTAACCATGATTTTATATGATTTTGAGCATGAATTATGAAAGTAATGTCCATAAATTGTTTTGTTTGATATATCCTTGAAATGGGCAGGTTATGAACTGTGTGAATTGGCTAGTATGGTTCAATACCATTAAATGGTGATTAAGAATTATGATGAAGTCGTAATTATGTGATTTTAATGAAAATAGGTTGAATTCAAGGAACTGAATTGTTAGCATTTTGGTCTGTGAGATTTTAGAAACTCTAGACAAGTTGTACAACTCATATACCTCATTTAAGATGTGAATGCATTGCTTCAGATCAATTTGAATGTGGTTAGGATGGACTTGGAAGTCCAAATAGAATCAAAATAGCCTATATGCATAATTTCGTATCACAACTTTCTTGTTTTTGAGAATTTTTTAGTTTGGCCAAGCCAAACATGTCATAATTGGTGTGTAGTCATGACCTATAAAATTTGACGGCACTTAGAGATCATTTGGATATATTTAGGATAGGTAGAAGTTCATTTTTAGGCAAAATTCTACAAAAGGCTGTTGTTGTTATTTTTCACCAATGTCTGTTGTTGTTTCTGTTTTTAAAAGTGTTGTTGTTTTCATTTTAAGTTTGCTCCTGTTCCTGTATTTTAAAGGCCGCCATTGTAATTTTTGAATTATTAAGTCTGTTATTGCTGTTTTTGCTCAAAGTATGTAGTGGTTTCTATTTTTAAAAGTATGTTGTTGTTTTCATTTTAAGTATATTGTTCTTTCTGTATTTTAAAGGTTGTTGTTGTTTCCATTTTAAGTCTATTGCTGTTTCTATATTTTAAAGGTTGTTATTGATGTTTCTGTATTTTTAAGTCTGCTATTGTTGTTTTTGGTTAAAGTTATTGTTGTCTCTATTTTAAAAAGTCCATTGTTGTTTTTATTTTAAGTTTGATGTTGTTTTTGTATTCTAAAGGCTGTTATTATTGTTTCTGTATTTTTAAGTTTGTTGTTGTTGTTTTTATTCAAAGTATGTTGTTGTTTTCATTTTAAGTCTATTGTATTTTTTGTATTTTAAAGGTTGTTGTTATTGTTTGTGTTTTTAAGTCCATTGTTGTTATTTTTAGCCAAAGTATGTTATTGTATCTATTTTTAAAAGTGTGTTGTTGTTTTCATTTTAAGTTTGTTGCTACTTATGTGTTTTGAAGGTTGTTGTTGTTTCTATATTTTTAAGTTTGCTATTAATGTTTTTGGTTAAAGTCTACTCTTGTCTTTATTTTAAAAGTTTGTTGCTGTTTTCATTTTAAGTCTATTGTTGTTTTTGTTTTTTAAAGGCTGTTGTTACTATTCTGTATTTTTAAGTCTACTATTGCTATTTTTGGTCAAATTCTATTGTTGTCTCTACTTTTAGAAGTCTGTTGCTATTTCTATATTTTAAAGGTTATTGTTGTTATTTCTATACTTTTAAGTTTGTAACATCCTAAGTTTAACTAGTTAGGGTATTTTAAGAAAATAAATTGGGCACTCGTTTTATTTTTAACAATCCAGAATTAATTAATTAATTAAGAGTCGATATATTTAAAATTTTAGAATGACCCATTATGGCAAGTAATTAATTCTAAAATTGTTAGAAACTAAATAGAGAGAACATTAGGTCGATCGTTAGTCATTAAGGTTGAGGGAGTAAGCTACCATTGGCCTACCTAAATCAATTAAGGTTAATTTCTTCTATCATGTTCCTCATCTTTACCTCACGTTCACTGCCTACCTCTGACTCACACCACTTCTCATTTTTTTCTAAGTCACCTAGCCACACCACACTTCTATCACTTTATTCCTCCTTAAGCCATTATAACATCACATCACTACACTTATTCTTTTCAACACTTCTCACTTTCTTCATCTCTTCATCACCATAGCCGACGCCATACCACCGAAACCCCTCTCTCTTTTCTTCACACTCAACTTCTTTTTCTTCATCATCCTCCTCATGCCAAAGCCAACTCCTTCTCCTTACTCACCACCTTCAAGGCCGAACCACCGTCCTCTCCCGTATCACTCTTCTATTTTCTTATTCTCTATCACAAAACCACCACCAAATTGTGAGCACACTATCACCTTAAAACCTTTTTATTTTATCTTCCTCTTCACCAACCCGGGCCATCATCATCCACCATCAAGTGCCACCGTCAACCACTACACATCATTGTGACTCTTTTTCTCGGATGCCCTTGCAGCCATCCATTGTCGCGAAGCTTAGAGGTTCATCGAGGGCTAATTGAACGTTGATTGGAGGCTCGATCGAAGTCAAAACGATGGATCTCAGCCGTTGATCAGTGTGAAATCCACGTTGGTAAGCTAAACAACCCTCGATCCTTACATGCCTAGCTATTGATTTCATTTTTATGCATGCCAAAATTTTTCTATTTTTGTTGGAATCTTGATCCCTTCGCATGAGGACCATCCATTTAGATTTTGGGAAAATCATCAAATTAAAAGTTTTTTCCTTTCTTTTTCCTTTTTCCAATAAGCCAAAGAAGACCTAAATCAGATGTATTGAGTGAAAGTTATGGCCAAAATAAGAAAACTGCATTTTTCTAGAATTTTGTTACATGTCAAAATCTTTTTTCTTGATTCTGGAATTATTGGCTCAAAACTAGCTTGAAGTGTCTTCATAAAAGTTATAGAGAATTTCATTACAATAATTTTAACACTAAAATTGTTTAAATCAGAGACCCGTAGCTTAAGTTATGTTAAAAATAGGGAAATATGCGTGAAGTTATTGTATTTCAAACAAATTAATGGCTAAAATAGTAATTGAGATTTTTCTACTTAGAATTAATTTTTGATGTCTTCACAAAGATGATAGGAAAATATGTTACAAAAATTTAAAAATTGGAATCATATAAATTCGACAATCGTAGCTTAAGTTACGTCGAAAGTATGAAAGTAAGAGCGAATTTGTGGGCTAGGGTTAAAATCAAGGATTTTCTGTAATAAATAATTAAAGCTCCTAAACTTAAAGGATATAGAAAATAATTTATGAAGTCTCGTTAGGTTAAAATAATATTTATCAGATTGTCAGGTTGGCCCTAGGCTCGGGCTTTGACTTTCAAAACGCTAGAAAAGGGGTAGTTTAGGGAAATGAATTCCCGAAACCTAACGTATAAACCCAATACAATATTAGAAATTCTATTAGAAGCCAAATAAAAAAGTTTATTATTTAGAAATTGGGTTGATTAGGGTACAGGTTTGTCGCGTAATATAAAAAATTATCGTCTTCTCAAGTACTCAGAATTATGATCCTATTTATCTAAACAAGCAAAAATCAAGATTTTGTGTAAAGAAATTAAAAATAGAGCAAATAAAAATCACAAAATAGAGAGTTTTTAGGATATGAAGTCAATTATATGTATCATGGGATTTTTGGGGGATAAAATGCTTTGTATTGATGTTTAAGGATTTTACATTATCTTTTACTATTATGTTAACCAGGAGAATTTTCCTAAGGTTCTAGCTTTCCCTTCTCAAAGCTCCACTAAAGTGCTCAATAGTCAAACAAACTGTTGTTTAATTTGAAAAAAGTTTTACGTTCAAGAAAATTTAAGTTCTCATAATTACTACAAAATGTTCACTTCTCAGTCCCTCCCAAATTCAATTTTTACAAAAAACCTTAGGTCCTCAAAAGATTAAAAACAGTTCCCTCATCATTTCCTCCTAGATTCAATCTTATAATTAGATTAATATGGTTCACTTCTCTGTCTTTCCCAAAATTAATTAGAAATAACCCAAGCCTATTTCTAGATCAATGATAAAATAAGGCAATCAAAAATTGCAGGCAAACACAAATTCATTGATAACATAGGTAAAGATTACATTAAACGCATTACAAACTACCCCTTAAATCGCAAGAATAAGGATTATAGCCACCTATAGTGAAAAAAAAATCAAAACATCTTATTGGATCCATACAACTCAAAACAAGGATGACATCAAACTGAAAGAGAAAACAAGGAATCCTAAAAATCAACCACAAAGGTGTGTAGATTCTTTGAGTTCTTCATTCCCCTTTTGTTATCTTCCTTGAAAAGCCTTAAATAAGTCTTCCTGAATTACCTCCTATGCCTGTATAACACGTCTCTAGCCTCTAGAATGTGAAACCCTTGAAACAGTGCCTCTTTCCCCCTTTTAAAGCAGCAAAATGTGAAATCCCATCTATTGGACACGAACCACGAACATGGTGAAAACCACGGCCGTGGTTCACTTTGACTTCAACAACATGATTTTTAAGCAGTGCACTCTATAGCCATGGTTCAAACCAGGGCCTGGCTGTGGAACACACTGTCTAGGCCATCATTTTTCTTTTTTTTGGTGTGTGGATGCTTCGTTATGCAACGCTTTCCATTCTTGACCCCAAAGAGTCTTTAAACCTACAAATTCCCATAAAGCTAGCAAACCAAGTAGCAAATGGGGGGAGAACAAAATTCACAAAGGATTTAAGGGGGATTTATTCAAATTAACCTAATTATATCTAGAAAATGCAACCTAAAATGATATGTTTTAGAGACACGTCAAAATACTTCAAACTAAAACATTACTTATCCTCAAGCTATCATCATACTCATCAAGTGAAGGAAAAATGAGTAAAGACCTATCATGCAAAGGAACCCAAAAAGAATCATGATCTCATAAATCAAGAAAAGAGGGATGAAATATGAATGCCAAACAATTCCATGTTTTCTTTAAAACCATGCTTCAAATGACTTAATGAGATCACTCTTTTACCAATCTTCTTAAGTGTTTCAAGGAATCAACTAATTTCATTTAAATTAAATCAATCAAAGCGTTACAATAGCTTTGACAAGTGACCCTAGCTCTATAATACTAAGAACATACACCTAACTCAAAAGGTCTTCTCAAAGGTTGTAATAGGGCCTAGGGACAAGATTTAAGGTGTGGAAACCAAGGAAAAAATAAGACAGAGGGCTTACAAACAAAATCAAAAAAGGTCATTCAATCATTTATAGAAACTAGGAAGAAAAGAATTGTAGGCTTTAACAATTTTTTAGTGACCTTCTATTTTTTTCATTTATTTTCTTGTTTCTTGTTTCTTTTTCATCCTTTTCCTTTTTCCCTTTTCATTTTTTTAATCCCATATTTTCTTTTCTTCTAGAGGTCTCTTATTTTCAAATTTATTACTTGTTACCCTTCTAGTTCCTTATTAGTGTACTTAGCCTCAAAACACTTTTTAAAGAATAAGTTCTAAAGAAAATAATAAAATTTTAGGCTCAAAGAAGGAAATTAAAGGAAAATAATGTATTAAAAATAGAGGCTTCAAGAATGCCTAAAATTACCTTTATCATTCTAAGGTACAGAATTCAAACACTATTTTGCCTAGGTCACAAGCCAAGTTCTAGAACACTAAGAAAGAAATGACACACTCAAACAAAAGAGTTAAGGGTTTTAAAATTATTTTCAATTAAGATACCTTTTTAAGGCTGAAAAGCTTACCAAGGTAATATCAAGTCAAGAGAAATATGGAAAAAAAATTTCATCATTCATTTGGCACACATGCAATCACCCAGTAAAACATTTTAAGATCATCAAGAAAAATTTTCAATGGGGTTCCAAAGATGTTTCATGATCAAATACTCACAATCAATAACCTGACTTATATAATATTTACTAGAAAAACATGCTAAAGAAAACACAAACACTATCCTTAAAATAATAAAAATAGATAAAAGTGGAAGCATAAAAGTTTGTAAGTTTCCTATCCTATCACCCAAACTAATGTGGACATTGTCGTCAATGTACAAACAAGGAGAAGAAAGGATAAGGCAACTTACCTGAGAGATGTGGTGGTGGCTAGAGAGCATTTAGGGACCAAAAATGCAATAATGAAGCCTGACGGTGAACCACGGTCATGGCAATAACCACGGCCTGGCTGTGGTTCATTTTGGAGTTACCTTTTTGGAACCAGGGTCATGGTTTAAACCATGGCAAGGCCATGGTTCAAACTGTTTTGTTCAATGTACCATGAACTAGCTTCTAATCTCATATTTATAACTTTTCTAAACCACCAAGGATGACGTCTCTCTTTGTTTTACTTTTCATAAATATGGGGTTGCCTCCCCATAAGTGCTAAGTTTATAGTCTTCAGCTAGACTTTACTAAAGCTCCTATTCATTATCCAGGCTCACCTAATTTTTTAGTCATCTTCTTTATGGCATCCTTGGAATGGAAATAGAACTTCTTCTTTATTCTTTTTAAAGCTCTCTTGACCTTAATCTTGACTCATCACCCTTTTTCTAGTGGATCACCTGTAAAATTAGTAAGACAAAGTATAACAAAATTTTATGGATCATTAGGTGAGCTTTTTAGAGCATCATCCTTCACCACTGGGTTAAGATTACCAGGTTCAAAATAGTTAATAACATTAGCCAAATAATTTCCACTAACGTTTTCAAGATTAATTTTAACAGTTCTATTCCCAACTCTCAAAAAAAATTGTCTATTCTGAACATCAACAACCACTCCTATAGTGGTAAAAAACGGTCTCCCTAGTATGATAGGGATGTCAATATCTTCCTTTATATCCAACATAAAAAATTAGTAGGTATGAGCAAATCTCCTATTCTAACAGGGACATCTTTAATTTTACCCACATGATGTTTCACAGATCAATCAACAAATTGTAGAGACATGATGGTGGGTTTCAAATCACCTAAGTTTAGTTTCTTAAAAACAAAGTATGGCATTATACGATTGCAAGGCCCTAAATCACATAGAGATTTATTGAAACTCATACTACCTATCATGCATTTCACAGAAAAGCTACTTAGATCCTGAAACTTAGGGGGCAACTTTTTAGCACTCATAAATTTTCACTCTTTAGTAAGCGCATTACTACCAGCAATCTCAATTTTTCCTTTTCCATTTAGTATTTTGTTAGGAAATTTAGCATAGTTTGGCATTTGTTTCAATGCATCAATAAATGGGATATCAATATGAAATTTCTTAAAGAGTTCAAGGAACTAACCGAATTGTTAATCCACCTTAGCTCTTGGCAACCTTTGAGGATATGGAATTAGAGGTTGGTAAGGCCGTAACTTTTCTTTCTTCTTCTCAACATTACTAACTTTAGATGTAAGGATTACATCCAACTTGTCACCAACATCCTCTTTCATAGATGTAGGTGTGAATTCCTTAAATACTTCTTCCTGCTTCATTATAACTGCCATGATGTGGCTCCTAGGTTCCTGTTCTCGTTTTCCATGAAAAATACCTGAAACTCTAGTAGCTTGAGAAGGTTGTCGGACTATCCGTGTCTCTAGCACCTTACTGTGAATAACTATAGCATCCACTTTAGTGGATAAGCTTTTGATAGATTTAGAGAACTCCTTGTTTTGCTTCATTTGATTCCTAATAAAAGTCTCCATCAATGTTTCCAATCTAGACATTTGAGGTACATGGGGAGCTTGTGGAGCAAATAGTCCTAGGGAAGACCTAAAGTTTCCTTGCCCACCTTGGTTGAATGGTCCTTTGTTTTGGAATCCAGGTGGACCCCTGAAACTGTTACCAAAGCCATTTTAAAAGTTTCCTATAGCTTTCACATGTTGTACCTTTAATTCCTAATTCTGAGGAAGTACCAATTGGTATACACTAGCAACATGACCTGCATTTCCACACAACTCACAAATAACATTAGTAGCACCTGTATAAAGTTTATCAATTTTAACAAAAAATACTTCTAACTTAGTAGTTAATAAAGAAATAGCATCAAAAGAATACTTATTTAGAGTTTTGGGAGGTATACTTCTTTCAGATGACCACTAATATGAGTTTTGAGCCACCTCCTCTATTAAATTGTATCTCTCCTCCATGCTTTTACTCATGAAAGTGTTACCAGCTATGGCATCCAAAGTAACCTGATGGCTACAGCTGAGTCCATTATAGAAAATATGGACCGTGAGCCATCGTTGTATTGCATGGTGGAGAAACTCTCTATGTAATTATAACGCTCTCAGGCATCATACAAAGTTTCACCATCTTTCTACATGAAAGAGATGATCTACTTCCTCAACTAGTCAGTCTTGCTACTCGAATAGTACTTATTGAGAAAAGTAATGGAGAGCTCAGTCTAAGTGGAAATAGACCCTTCAAGTAATGAATAGAGCCAAGCTCGGGCCTTATCCCTCAAAGAGAAAAGGAAAAGCCTTAGCTGGATAGCGTTGCTTGAAGATTCATTTACCTTTAGTATGTCATAATACTCCAAAAAAAGTTGTAAGTACAAGTTAGGGTTCTCAAATGGTAGATACCCAAACTGATTCTACTACATCATGGAGATGAGAGAAGGTTTTAGTTTGAAGTTGTTGGCCTGTATAGTTGGCCGTGTGATACTTGGCCTTCTACCTATGCCATTGGGAGCTACAAAATCATGTTTGCAGGTTCTCCTTAAACAAAAAGTTTCCCCCGGGTTCTCCTTCTAGCTAGGAGGGTACGCTCAATCTCTGAATTGAATTCAAAATCAGGATTAGCACTCTTGGTCTTTCGCATAAAAGTACCTATAAAAACACAAACAAAAACAGAACAAGCATAATATTTAACTTTTTAAATTTAATAAAATAAAAATAAACAGGTATAAATAATCAAATAAACAAGAATCAAACAAGCAAAATAAAATAAAATTCTAAATGAAGATAAATACAAAAAACTAAAATAATAAGCTAAAAGAGTCCCCAACAACGGCGCCAAAACATGACAGTGCTTGCAAGTGCACAAGTTTCTCGCGTAATATAAAGAATTATCATCTCTTCAGGGACCGTGTTCTCAAGTACTCAGAATTATGATCCTATTTATCTAAACAAACGAAATTCAAGATTTCGTTCAAAGAAATTAAAAATAGAGCAAATAAAAATCACAAAACAAAGAGTTTTCAGGAAATGAAATTAATTAAACGTATGTTAGGATTTTCAGGGGATAAAATGCTTTACGTTCATGTTTAAGGATTTTACATTATCTTTTACTACTGTGCTAATCAGGACAATTTTCCTAAGGTTCTAACTTTCCCTTCTCAAATATCCATTAGAGTGCTCAATATTCAAACAAACCATCATTTAATTTGAAAAAGAGTTTTAGGTTAAAAAAAATTAAGTTCTCATAATCACTAAAAAAGGTTCACTTCTCAGGTCCTCCCAAATTCAATTTTTATGAAAAAACTTAGGTCCTTAAAAGATTAAAAATAGTTTACTTCTCAGTCCCTCCTAGATTCAATCTTAAGTTTAAATTCTTGAATTAGATTAATATGGCTTACTTCTTAATTCTTCCTAACATTAATTAAAAATAACCCAAAGCCTATCTCTAGATCAATGAGCAAATAAGGCGAACATAGAGTAAATATTACATCAAACGCATTACAAAGTACACCATAAATCCCAAGAATAAGGATTCTAGCCATCCATAGTTAAAAAGAAATCAAAACATCTCATTGAATCTATACAACTCAAAACAAGGATTACAAAGGTTCAAACTAAAAGAGAAAACAAAGAATCCAAGAAACCAACCATAAAGGTGTGTAGATTCTTTGAGTTCTTTGTTCCCTTCCATTATCTTCCTTGAAAATCCTTGGGAGAGTCTTCCTAAATCACCTCCTATGCTTGTACAACACTCCTCTAGCCTCTAGAATGCGGAACCCTTGAAACGGTCCCTTTTTCCCCTTTTAAAGCAGCAAAACGTGAATCCCATCTGTTAGACACAAACCACGACTATAGTGAGAACCACGGCCTGGATGTGGTTCGCTGACTATAGGAACATGATTTTTAAGTAATGCACTCCATGGCCATGGTTCAAACCAAGGCTTGGCCGTGGAACACATTATCTAAGCCACCATTTCTCTTCATTTTTCATTTCTTTTAGCACGCGGATGCTTCGTTATGCAATGCTTTTCATTCTTGACCTCAAAAAGAGTCTTCAAACCTACATATTCCTACAAAACTGTAAACCAAGTAGCAAAGGAGGGGAAGAACAAAATTCATAAAGGATTTAGGTGGGATTCATTCAAATTAACCTAATTATGCCTAAAAAATGTAACCTAAAATGATATATTTTAGACACATATCAATTAGATTACTTAAAGTATTTCTGCATTTATTTAAATATTGGAAATTATTTGGTTGACAAAGCAGGACCGTCAAATCTCTCGAACTACCTCTCTTAGGGCAGGGAGAGTTGAGTTCCATATTCTAATTTATGATACATAGTTATTGATAATATTATATATATATATATATATGAAGATATATGCCATATTTACCATGAATGGAATGTGTGTTTCCTTGCATGGGTATATGAATTACTGATGATTGATCTGTGTTGGAAAATATTTAGAATGTGTTGTGCTACATTTGTTAATAAATACATATGTGATGTTGATTTTCAGTTGGGTATTAAACCTTTTGCACACCTTGTGAAATGTGTTGATAGGCGTGATGATGTCTTGTTAATTATTATTTTATAATGATTATGAATTGCTTGATGATTGTGTGCCACTAACCATTGAGTATGAGTTCAAAAACTCATCGAGAGTAATGGTGAGGTATGCAATTAGAACTCCACCATAGAATGGAGTTTAGTGTGGGCAAAGCCCTGAGAGTTAGTGGTTATTAAGTATTTGAGATATTAAAGTCGGAAGACATATCATAGTTTCTTCTCAGTCTGGAATATTAGGGGATCCATGAGGAGGCTAGTGGGTGGGTGGCCTTATGCATGAACATTGTTATTATTTACCCTAATGATTCCTTGGTTGAATTACGAAGCTTCTCATAATAGTGATTGGAGGGGAATCCTGTAAAGAGGCCCAATGGTAGGGTGACACAATGAGTGAACGTACCCCCGGTGATTCCTTTATAGATCACGTATTACTTGATGTGTGTTCAAAGGGCGGGCAACATGTCGGTAATTATGGTTGTGTTTATACCGCGTGTCACCTTGGGTGGATGTTAGTGTTGGATATGGACAAGGCGATTTGATAACAGTAAAAAGAGATACACATTTGTATATATTGATATGTTTACATATTATTATATTACAGTATATACGTAATAACATACTTACATATAATTACTATACTTTGTTATATTCCCACAGTTAGATCTGCACTAGTATTATTGTTGTTGATCTTGTTATGATGAACATATGCATTGATATATGGTTTTGCATATGGTTTAGTGGTATGTCAATGAATATTAATGAGCAAGAGATACCCATGTGTGACGAATGAATATAAAAGAGAAAGGGATGCCCATGTGTGGTGAATAAGCATTGATGAGAAAGTGAGAGAAATGGTCTAACATATGTAATTATTGATTGATATATGTTCACCTGTTTTTAAGTTGACGCTTCATGAACATGATTATATGTTCATACATATATGATTGTAACATGTCAAATATGTTGTTGTATAGTGTAATTGTTGAATTGATTCCCTTTAGGGAGTATATGGATTATATATATGCACATGTATATGTTATCATAGTTGTAATGTATCCATCATTTTGAATGTGTGACTCACACTCTCCAATATGGACCATTTTTAGACTTGTGTTGCAGGTCTCGTGGTAGACAAATGACTTTCTTTTGAAAGTGACACTTTTTATGATCAAAGGTAAAATAGTGGTAGGAATCCCTTGGTCGGTAACACTGTAAATAAGTGATTTTGATGTTATTGTGCATGTGTAACTATTTTCTTCCACTACGATGTTGTATAATTCTGATACATATATACTACATATGTGACTGTGTGTGTGCCTTCTCATAATGCCATATACGGTAAAGGTGTTTTAATTATCGATCTATTACTGTTTATCATCTACGTGGTGTGTCAAGTTACACTACTAAAAAACCCCTAACAGCTACTAACAAATAGAGACCGACACCTTCTGTCGCTAATTTACGACCGAATTAGCGACCGAGAGAAAAAAAAGAACCTTGGGAATGAAATGAGCGACCAAATCAGTGACGACACGCAGCGCCGTCGCTAGGACATGCAACATTTTGTCGCTATATTCGTCATTACCCATCTGCATCATTGAATCGTCGCTCAGTTTCCCTCCATCTAATTTTTAGCTCTCCTCTAATTTTTTTGTTAGGTTTAGTGTTAGTGACGGCGGGCATCCGTCGCTAACCTCAACATGAGTACACTCTTAGCGATGGAGGTTGAGCACCATAGCTAGGGTGACCTTCCCTTCAAAACTTTTGTTCCCTCCAATGTTAATTTTAAGTATTTTAGCGATGGATTTGTTCGCCCGTCGCTGAGTACACTCAATTTAGAGAGGGAAATATGTTTTCGTCGCTGATGGTAGTCCTGTTCTTCTGTGACGGACGTAGTTCATCGTTGGATGTTCCACGTTAGCGACGGTATTTTTGTTTGGTTGCTAATTGGTATTCATTTTAGCGACCGATATGGTCGGGCGTTGTTGTTCATTTTAGTAAAGTGTTAGTGACACTCGTAGCGACGAGTGGTGTCGTCGCTAAAGTTTTAATCTAATTCAAGAACCTCCCTTTCCCAAATCATTTGCCGTAAATCCCTCCTAACCTTCTCTCTCTCCGTCACAATTTCCCTTTCTCTCTCCGTCACCATTTCCCTATTTGTTTCCCTCCGTCTTTAAACCTCTCTCCCTCCCTCCATCTCCGTTTCCTCTCTCTCTCTCACCATTTGTTGAAGCTGCTTCCTCCGTTTGAGTGGTCCGTCGCCGTCGAAGTCGAATCTCGGACAGCACCTCCTCTATCGAGTCCCAGCAGGTACGTCTCTCTGTTTCTTTGTCTAATGACCCTTTTTCTAGGGCCCTTAATATGCCTTCCCCTTCCATCTTCCATTTAATTCTTTGTAGTTTGATTCCTAAGCCTATTCCCTTAGATAAATTAGGGAGTTTAGAGAGAAGGAAGAGGATATAGAAGTCATTATAAATTGTATAAAAAAGTAAGGTACTTGCGAATAGAAAGGGGAGACTTCCAATGGACCTTGGCCTTCCCTCTATTCCTCTCTAAAATCTAACTTGCAAACACACCCTAAGGGTACACGTTAACAAATCTCTATTCATAATTATAAGTTCAGGTTTAATAATTATTCATTGAATACTGTGTGCTTAAACACAGCAAGTTTTCATTGGTTAATGGCAAAGTACTTGATATGTCCAACTAGCAATGGAAAATTTTGTAGTGGTGTTATTTTTGCAGTTCACTGGTGTATTTGATTGGGGAACAATGCTACACATTGTTATCTTATGGTAAGTGGCATTCATACTGAACATAGGATAGAACTCGAGGAGAAAATATACTTTACAAGGGAAAAAAATACTACCCAATAAACAGAAACACAGATACTAAACTGATGCATAAAATGTGGCAATAAGAGATTACAGTCAGATCTTTTACAGAGACTCTACCTTCACTTGGCGAAGCCACCAATTCACTCTCAAAGTTCTGCTATGCCTATGCCTCTCCACTCCAGTCTCTACTATTTTCCATAACCTTCTTATTCTCATTTCCTTTTCTATCTACAATTATTGTGCAATGGATTTGAATCTTTTTTTGCACATGATATGATCCATCTAGAGAGAGAAATACATGAGAAAGATCACCATCATTGGCCGTAAGAGTAGAACCCACTACTTATCATTTTGTACTACTGAGTCTCTTTCTCCAACAAGACCATATCCTGACAATTAAGAACATGAGGGATCCAAATCCTTGCTTCTTCTCTCCAATACCTTGCTGTCACATGTACATTCTAGTACATTCTGCCACTGATATTTCCTCCTTGTAGTAGCATTCCTATTTCTCTCAGAGACAAATATAGTTCTCTTTCTCCAAAGACTCAAATCTAAATGCAATATATCAAGGGAAAAAATCAACAACTTTTAATAGAAGTAAAGAATTTCAATCGTCAACTATCATAAATGAAGATTGAAGAACCCCAACTTCTTTCAATTAATTAATCAAATAACGATAAAGAGGAGAGGGAGAAAGGTAAGTACCAAGTTTCGATTATTAGTATTACATATATTATAAAGGACAGATCACTCTTTCTTTTTTAAATATATAATTCGTATTAATTAAATGGTTTATTATACACAAAACATAATAAAAGATTTGAAAAATTTTCTTGTATTATTTTTTAATATGAAAGAATCACTTCATCCTTACTCTTCAAGACCAATAACTAGATAGCCTCAAAGTAAAGAGGAATTGCCTAAGTCCTCTTGCTTCACCTATTTCCTTTTTCTTTAGACTTTAAAATATTTTTAATAATATATATAAATTTTATTGGTTCGTGCCTGCACTTTTCATAGCTTTATTGGTTTTCCCTGGTTCCTTTTGTAGAAGAAACCCAATCATTCAAGCATCTTTTGCCCTTCAGGAGACTCCTATAGATAGACTAACATATGTTATAACATTTTTTAAGGATAAAACAATAACAGGGACATCCAAGTACAGGCATTTTCATTGATAGAAAACCTCAATAAACAGAAGCTGTCAAAAATGTTTTTACTAAATTTAGAGATTTAAGTGTTACAATAAAGATCACGGCTGAACCCCATGTCCATTTTAAAAAATTTACAATATTATATAAACACATCAGAAAATAGAAACACTGCTGCACCATAATAATTTTACAATTTACAGCTTTCATTAATTCAACCCACCCTAACATAATGAACGAGACTTGGGTCAAGCCATTGACATGCCAGCTGAGACTACAATGTTGTTTGGAAGCATAGTTTCAATCATCCTCTTGGTTCCATAATAATTTGTTTCAATAACACTTCGAGCATTTTCAACTGAGTTTCTAGAACCTAGGTTAAAATTTATAGCAGCATTGTTCACCTACAAAGAACCATATTGTTACTTAGAAAGCATATTATAAATCATGGTTAAATTAATCCCAATTTTAGAGTCTTGTTTGTTAAATTAAAAATGATTAAAAATTACATTACTATAGGAGCGCATTAATAATATTTTTTTTACAAAAACTTTCTATTTTTTATTTTCCCAATACATTAATCAACATTTTTATGAGAATTCTCAAGTATGATTTCATAATTTAAAATGTATAAATGGGTTTCTAATTTTCAAGTATGTTTAAATTATGAAAATCTATTCAATAAACTATTCAAAATATAGGGACCAACAAACTTGAATGAAGTGTCTTTGCATTTAATTCTATGCATATACATAGTATATCCAGATGAAATATGATTACATGAACAAATTATCAAAGCCCCCAATACCAATAAGATTATAAAGAAGTAATAGTGTTTTAGAAGCTGACCAGAATATCCAAACCACCATAATTTTCCTTCAACCACTCAGCAAATTCATTGATGGATGAAGAATCTAGTACATTAAGTTGATGACATGCCACATTGGTGAAACCACCTTCTTTTAAGACTTTAATTGATTCAACACCAACACTTTTATCTCTTGATGCATTATAACCAGTATATGAGATGCATTTTAAGACTGGGAAAGTAAATAAACCTGCCAATCTTGTTGCTGATAACGCAGTTTAAAACTTCTTTGTCGGAGGATTTTTTCCTTGATAACACTATTAGGGGTCATGGGCTGCCATTCTCCCTCTCTCCCTCATCTCCCTCTCTCGTCCCTCTCCCCCTCTAAATGGCTAGAAGAATATGCTTAATGGGTGATTAGAAAAGGAGCAATAAGATTTAGATTTCCTTTTGGAAGGATGAATGAAGTAAATGACACATCCTGAAAAAATAATTTCTAAGGCTATGTTAATATCATTGGCTAAGGAGGGACAAGATATATTTCCAAAAAAAAAAAAGGAGGGACAAGATAGAAGATGGGATCTTAGGTTGATGAGACTTGGAATTTGGAAATGGAAACTATCATTTTTTTTTTGTTACAGGAAATGGAAGTTGGTATTGAGAAATTAAAGGATTTTTTTTTTTCAAAACTCTTGCTAAGTTCTATCTAATAGGATGCTTTAACTTGTGAACATTATTTTAAAAAATGTGTAATCTGATGAGTAGATTGGACTTGTTGATCCAGTACTACCTTTTTCATTGTTCATTTATGATCTCTATTGGTTCCTGCATCCTAGCTCCTTTTATCTGTATAATATACAACTATGATGAAATTTATTTAAATTTTGATCTTATATGTGTTAATAATTAGTCTTAATTACAGTGTCATCAATAGTGGATTTAATATATCTTTTCCTAGAGCTCATGTAATAATGCATGTGCTTATCTAATCAGGCTTATAGGTATGTTGAGAGGCATGTGGTTCACATATATTTTTTCTGTTTTACCTGATCAAAATTGTGTTAACAATATTATTTAAACTTAGTTATACATTCAGTTCATGTCTCCTTGGCATAGTTTGCATGGGATTATTAGATTCAAACCTTGTTGCTTCCATTATACCAAAATTATGCATCAATTTGTTAAATTATGAAAAAGGACAGACAACAACTCTCTAGTTTTAGGCACACATAAACTATATCAAATCATACATTTGTTTTGGTTTTGTTTGAAGTTACTGAGACACCTACCTGAAAATGAATGGCACAACAACTTAATTTAGAAATGCAAAGAGAACCCTCAAGTAAACAGGATTTGAGAATTTACTTATTTTCACGCTTAAATAAATAAGCACCAGAGTTGTGATATACAAACAATAACCTATCATTGAGTCCAAATTACATAATTGAAATTTAATCCAGCTAGTTAATTATAATTAAAAAAATGGAGCACTGATGAAATTTAACCATCAACCCAGCATGCTAGAAAACAAAGGAAAAAAAGTTAGACCTTGCAAATTTTACGTTTAGTTTTATGCTTTTCTCGTTTTCTTTTAAAATAACTTATAATTTGATTTTTGTTTTTTGGATTACCTAGCACAAATTCAGACCTTGATGCTTCCATTATACCAAATGCAAATACACTTAAATTAATTCTGAAATTTATATAAAAAAGCAACAAAAACACAACATAGAATTTTCCTCACTGTCAACATAACCACAAATAACTATAATCACACACATTATGACAATGTTATAAAAATGTTATAATCAAATAACTATAATTAGTTAAAAATGTTAGTTGTTATAATCAAAAGATTTTAACAATTTTAAAAAAGATTATACTGAATTATGAGTAAAAGTTAACTTGTTTTTTAAAATCACACTCTTAAAATTGTAAGACTCTAATTAAAATCCCCTCAAGTTTTTAATTTCTACATGTGTCATTTCTAGATGGGACCTTTAGCATTAATCGAGGTGAAATACTCCTAAGTTATAGATGAAATTCTTTTCTTGTACCTGAAGTAATATCAAGTTTCCATTTCTGACCAATGGGATACATATCCTGTGAGATGAGATTGACTACTAGTTTATACCTACTTACCTATTAACTCATTGGAACCATTTTCATTTATGAAATGAATTAACAACTGGAGATGAAATTTACAAATTGTTCGGTTTTGCCGACTGTGTTTCGAATTCACAATTTGATGGTCAAGGAGAAATTTTCAAGAAATCAAGTTGCGCTGCATTTTACCTTCCCTGTCTCTATCTTCACTCCTTTCAATTTGTTAACTAGTTATGAAAAGGGCATATGCAATTTCTGTTGTGGAACTGAAATAATATTCCACCCATCTTCAATTGTAGTGCGTAAATAATTGTACTAAAAATTACATTTACTAATTCTCAGGAAAGACTGGAGGGGTCACAAACGGTCCCACTTAATACCCAATCTCCTTAGACAGAATTTTCTATGCAATTAATAGCACAATAACTCACAACAGCTACTAAAAATAAAGCTATTAAATAACCAATAAAGAACACCAGAATTTAACGAGGTTCGGCTAATTTTGCCTACGTCCTCGGACACCACTCAATTAATATTTCACTCTAGAAATATTACAAAAGGGAGAGAAAGAATACACAAAAGCACTTATAATTAATTAGGCTCTTGTTTGGGATGATTTAAAACTAAAGGAGGGGGTTTCCTTATATAAGCTAGGAAGGAACCCCCTCCCTTTATATTTTTTCCATGTGGGACTTCCAACAACAACAAATCACCACCTTGGGAAGTTTCCACATTTTGCATCTTCAAGATCTTTCCTCAAATAATAGTGGTGTCTTCATTTGTTGATCTTCAACTTCTAACAATATTGATCAAGTCCAAGCAGTGTTGGAACTTGACCGCTGTCACCACCTTTGTCAACATATCTGCAGGATTCTCTGCTGTCGGAATCTTCTGAAGTAGTACTCCACCTTCTTCCAGAATCTCCCGTACAAAGTGATGACGAACATCAATGTGCTCCATCCTTGCATGATAAACTTGGTTCTTTGCTAAATCAATGGCACTCTGACTATCACAATGTATCTCCATATTCTTTTGCCCAATTCCAAGTTCATCAAGTAGACCTTGAAGCCAAATTGCTTCCTTAACAGCCTCTGTAACTGCCATATACTCTGCCTCTGTGGTAGACAAAGCCACTGTTGGCTGTAAGGTAGACTTCCAACTTACTAGTGCTTTAGCAAGAGTAAAGACATAACCAGTGGTTGATCGACGTTTATCCAAATCACTTGCATAGTCAGAATCACAGTATCCAACTACACATTTGCCATCTTGTTGGGTCTTCTCAAACACTAATCCAACGTCTATAGTGTTCAGAATATACCACAGAATCCATTTCATAGCTTACCAATGCTCCTTGCCAGGATCATGCATATATCTGTTGACAACTCCAACTGCTTGTGAAATGTCTGGTCTTGTGCATACCATAGCATACATTAAACTGCCCATAGCATTAGTATACAGTACTTTTTCCATGTATTCCAGTTCTGCATCAGTCTTCGGAGACAATGATAAACTGAGCTTGAAATGAGGAGCAAGTGGGGTACTAACTGGTTTTGATTTCTCATTAACCTCAAAGCGCTTCAATACCTTTTTCAGATATTCTTTCTGTGTCAAACAAAGTCTCCCCAATTTCCTATCTCTGCTTATCTCCATGCTAAGAATCTTCTTAGCTTCTCCTAGATCCTTCATTTCAAATTCCTTCTTCATTTGAGCTTTTAAGTGCTCAATCTCCTTATGACTTCTGGATGCTATCAACATATCATCAGCATACAGAAGGAGATAAATGTAGGATCCATCTTGTAACTTGCACAAATATACACATTGATCATACTGACTTCGTGTGTATTTCTACTCCATCATAAACTTGTCAAATCGTTTATACCACTGCCTTGGAGATTGCTTCAAACCATACAACGATTTTTCAAGTCTGCAAACCATTTTTTTCTTTTCCAGCAACTTTAAACCCCTCAGGTTGGGTCATATAGATTTCCTCCTCCAAGTCTCCATGTAAAAATGTAGTTTTTACATCCAATTGAGCAAGTTCCAGATCCATTTGTGCCACCAAAGCAAGCAATATTCGAACAGAGGAGTGTTTTACAACTGGGGAAAATACTTCATTATAATCAACTCCCTCTGTTTGAGCATAGCCTTTAGCCACCAATCTTGCTTTGTAGCGAACATCACTTTGCCCAGGAAATCCATCTTTCTTTGCATACACCCATTTGCATCCAATTGCCTTCTTTCCCTTCGGAAGATTGACTAGTCTCCATGTTTGATTCTTATGAAGGGATTGCAGTTCATCATTCATTACAATTCTCCACTTATCTTCTTCTGAACTTTGGACTGCTTCATGATAAGTGGCAGGAATATCTTCAATTGCAATTGGAGATGCATAGGCCACTGTATTTGTATAACGCAGAGAAACTTCACTACTCCTTTTTCCTTTACATTTTGTAATTGGCTCTGTTGATGATGAGAGTTGCTGGGGAGGTTCTTGAGTTGTAACCTCTTCTTCACTAGACTCCTCTACTACCATAGGAGTATTTTCATCTGTCTCTGTATTTATAGCTGGAATAACAATTCTCCTATCAAACTCCACCTGCTTTGGAGTTTCCTCTACTGGCTTCACATTCTTTAGCATGGTAGACTCATCAAAAGTAACATCCCTACTATGAATTATCTTCTTTGTTTCCAAGCACCAGAGACGATATCCTTTCACTCCAGATATGATCCCCATAAATAGAGCCTTTTTAGCTCTTGGATCTAGCTTGGATTCCTTAACATGGTAGAAAACAGTAGATCCAAACACATGCAAGGAATTATAGTCTGTAGCAGGTTTCCCACACCACTTTTCAAATGGCGTTAGGCCATTAATTCCAGTTGATGGCAAATAATTCACCAGATGACGTGCATACGTCAAAGCTTCAGCCTAAAATTGTTTGCCCAAACCAGCATTGGACAACATGCATCGAACTTTCTCTAACAGTGTTCGATTCATGCGTTCTGCCACTCCATTCTGTTGCGGTGTTTCCTTGACTGTGAAGTGTCAAACAATACCTTCATCATCACAAACCTTCTGGAAAGGATCATTCTTGTATTCTCCGCCATTATCTGTGCGAAGTCGTTTGTCTTCCTGCCTGTTTGAGTTTCAATCATCTTTTTCCAAGTAAAAAAAATTTTCAACACTTCATCTTTAGTCTTCATAGTATACACCCACACCTTCCGAGAGAAATCATCCACAAAAGTAACAAAGTAATGTTTTCCTCCCAAAGAAGCATTTTGGAAGGCCCTCATACATCAAAGTGAACATAATCCAGAATCCTTTGTGTATTATGGATTGTAGTCCCAAATCTCACTCTTGTCTGTTTCCCCTTGACACAGTGCTCACAAAAGTCTAATTTGCAAGCACGTACTCCTTTCAACAATCCTTTCTTTGCAAGTAAGCTCAAGGATTTTTCTCCAGCATGCCCCAAACGTCTATGCCATAATCTGGTAGCTTCCATCTCACTGTCCTCACTAGAAGCTGTTGCAGCAATCCCAGTAATTGTACTACCATGATAGTAATACAAATTATTGTTCTTTCGAATTCCTTTCATCACCACCAATGCACCAGAGATGACCTTCATTACTCCTTCTCTTGCAATAACTGTGAAACCCTTTGATTCAAGAGTTCCCACAGAAATAAGATTTTTTGTCAAACTCGGTACATAACGAACATCAGTTAACTGATCCATCATGGTTCTTCAAGCGTATTGAACCAATCCCAGTGGTGGCACATGGTTCATTATTTACCGTATAAACATCTCCGCCTTCTAGTTCTTTAAAATTAACAAACCAATCCCGATTGGGACACATATGATGGCTACAAGCAGAATCTAATAGCCATGCACTAGAAAGATTATCAGACGGCCCAATAATTAGTGAGAAGTCTGAATCTTCATCACATTCTGCAACATTTGAATTAGAAATAGCTTTCCCCTTTTCTGACTTACTTTTGTTTTTTAACTTTAGGCAATCTTTCTTCCAGTGTCCTTTCTCTCGGCAAAATGCACATTCATCTTTTGCTATCTTGGACCGTGACTTAGATCTCCCCTTCTTCCCTCTGGTTTGGGATTGTTTTCTTCCCCTAACAACCAGAGCTTCTGTTGTTTCATGTATACTGCTTCTCCTGTCCTTCCTTCTTAGTTCATAACTATATAAAGCAGCACAAACTTGACTTAGGGAGACAGCAACTTTCCCATGGAGTAGAGTAGTTTCAAGAAACTTAAACTCCTCAGGAAGAGATCCCAACAACATCAAGGCTAAATCTTCATCTTTGAATGTCTCATCCATATTCACCAAATCAGACACAAGCTGATTAAAACAGGTGATATGATCATTTAAAATGGTACCAGCAGTATAAGTGAATTGGAATAATTTTTTCTTCATATACAGCTTATTCTGACTGCTTTTCTTCAAGAATTTCTCCTCCAGTTCCTTCCACAATTTATTTGCAGAAGTCTCCTTGCAAAACGCATACTTCTGCTCTCTTGAAAGGCACGAACGGATAGTACCACATGCTAATCGATTGGTCATCTTCCATTCTTTCTTATCAACTTCTTCTGGTTTCCTCTCTTCAATAGCAATATCTAGCCCTTGTTGAAAAAGGGCATCCAACACCTCACATTGCCACATGCCAAAATGGCCAGTACCGTCAAAAATTTCAACGGACAATTTTGTGTTCCCCACTCTCGTCAAGATAGATGAGGAAGACTCTACTTTTGATGTGGATGATCCCTCTCCATTGGTTTTCTTTTACTCACTCATTTTGGTAATTAATAGCTATCAATATGTGGAACATCTGGAGCCTAATGGAATCTTTTCTGATATGATAGATCAGTCTATACTGCAATCACAGAGCATACTTCGAAACCAATTGGCTCTGATACCAATTGTTGTGGAACTAAAATAATATTCCACCCATCTCTAATTGTAGTGCGTAAATAATTGTACTAAAAATTGCACTTACTAATTCCCAGGAAAGACTGGAGGGGTCACAAACGGTCTCACTTAATACCCAATCTCCTTAGACAAAATTGTCTATGCAATTAATAGCACAATAACTCACAACAGCTACTAAAAATAAAGGTATTAAATAACCAATAAAGAACACCAGAATTTAACGAGGTTCGGCTAATTTTGCCTACGTCCTCAGACACCACTCAGTTAATATTTCACTCTAGAAATATTACAAAAGGGAGAGAAAGAATACACAAAAGCCCTTATAATTAATTAGGCTCTTGTTTGGGATGATTTAAAACTAAAGGAGGGGGTTTCCTTATATAAGCTAGGAAGGAACCCCCTTCCTTTATATTTTTTCCATGCGGGACTTTCCACAACAATAATTTCCATGTGCATATTCCTATTTTTCCTCCACCAGTAACGTGTATTTGCTCGTATAATAGAATTATAGTCTTTTGATTATAACAACACACATTTTTAACTATAATCACTGAGATTCAGAGTCTAACTCTTTATTTTTTTTCATTTTGTGTAGTTATTCTCTTACCTTTCCTTCTTGTCCTTTCATTTCTGTTGCAGCTCTCTACGTACCCCTGACTCTTCTCTTCTTCCACGGTAAGTTTCATTGTTCTGATCTTTAGTTATGTAAATTTTTAAAAAGTAATCTATTTTAAGAAGCATGCTATTATTTCGTTTGTTTTGATGATGGAAAGAGTTATGTATTATGTATGCTGATTGTTTTGATGATGAAGCCAATCAAATTGATTATGTTGAACTATACTTGGAACTTTTCTACGTGTAACAGGCCATTTTCTAAAATTTGGAAATGTTTAGTTTACAAGGGAGACTGCCAAAATTTTGGTTGGCTCCGCGTTTTAGGCATCGAATGCATATCGATTATTGTTTGTTAGTGGAGAGCAGAGCTCATTAGGAATTGCTTTTGTGTACTGGCAACATAATGTTTTATGCATATAATTGTTGTCTTTTAGTGGAGAGCAGAGCTCACTAGGTGTTGGTGATGTTTGCCTGAATTTCATATGCATGTCGTACTATATAAATTGAACTATATTGGGAACTTTTCTGTATGTAACAGGGTGTTTTATAAAATTTGGAAATGTCTAGTTTACAGGGGAGACTCTACCAAAATTTCAGTAAGCTCCTTGTTTTAGGTTATAGAAAAAGTATATTAAAATTTAACAATGTAGGTTTAAGCTGTGTGTGTACCCAATAGGTTCTCGTTCAAGACTCAACACAACAGATTGATATACCGTGCTGTGTTGGATCTTGATTTGTCCCAGTTGGATAATTTAGGATGAATCTATAACCAATAGTGTGTAACCCATAGATATTGGTGTTTGTATGAAACTTGTGTTGTTGATATGCAATTGGAATTCTGATTTTCGCATTTTGTGTTATCTTCGGGTGCATGTCTGCGTGGGGTGTTTTGACCCGCACGTACCTCTGTGTACTCGGGGACCAATGTGAAATGCTGGAGAAATTTTAATTGAACGTCAACACACAAAGTTAATGTAAACATGCAGATAGGTTATAGATGGTTACATTTTCATTCTGAATGGGATAGGACCCCATCTACTTTCAACATGAAAGAGATAGAGAGAGATTCACGAACGATAGTTAAGTTTTGTTTAATTAAACTAACCAATCCTATTATTGTTAGATATCATGAATGGAGGTTCCGGCACATCGATGATGGATGTACAACCAGTTGGATCGTAATCGACGAGTCACTGAAGAGTTTTTGATGGGGTTGTGTGAGTTTATTCCATTTGCTACAGCCAATACCCCTGAGTTTGAAGCGACCCAAAAGATCCGTTGTCCTTGCTCTAAGTGTGGATGCATGAATCTTGAATACGTGGATGACATCATGTGCCACCTTAGTGAGAAATGTTTCATGAAAGGATATTATTAGTGGTACAACCATGGTGAGTAGTTACCGCCTAGGCCATCGAGCGTAACTATGCAACCATCTTATTATGAAGTAGGGGGCAACAAGGATAATTACAACAACATGGAGCAGACGTGATGGATCATATTGGACCTTCCACTGGGCGTGTTCTATAACATGATGATAAACCTAAGGATCAGACTGAGGGTGTAGAGGAGGATTCTAATCTGGATGTTAAGAGATTTTATGATTTGTTGGCAACAGCGCAGACCCCGTTATGGGACGGTTGTGAGAGTTATACTGAATTATCTGCCTCCCTAGCTACTTTAACCATAAAGGCAAAGTATAATCTCTCGGGTGGCTGTTTTAATAGAATGGTGGATTTGATGAGGTCCACTATGCCAAATGGAAACAGAATGTTGTCAAACCTTTATGATGCTAAGAAAAGTGTGGCGAACCTGGGGTTGGGATATGTCAAGATAGAGTGCTATGTAAATGGGTGTATATTGTTCCGAAACGAGTTCGTAAACAAGAGTATAGACAAATATGTACACTGTAGCAAGGATCATTACAAAACCGTCAAGAGAAGAGGGAAGGTAACTAGAACAACAAGGAAAAACATATGGTACTTTCCAATTACTCCACGCCTTCAACATTTATATGCCTCATTGTACATGGCAAAACACGTGTTAGCATGCTCTGAACCGAACACAGGAAGGTATTTTGTGTCATTCATCTGATGGGAAAGCATGAAAGTATTTGGATAGGCTTTACCCAGACTTTTCACATGAGCCGCGCAATGTACTGCTTAGCCTATGTACTGACAGATTCAACCCATTTGGTCAATACAGAAGAGCGTACTCTTGTTGGCTAGTGATACTAACCCTATACAATCTGCCTCCTGAGATATGTATGAAGAGGGAGGTGATATTTCTATCTATACAAGTCCCAAGGCCCAAAAATCCAAAGGTGAAAATAGACGTCTTTTTGCAACCATTGGTTGAGGAGTTGACAGAATTATGGGATGTTGGGGTTATATGACTTACGATGCATCCTTAAAAAACAATTTCATGATGAGGGTTGTTTTGATATGGATCATTAATGACTTCCCTACATATGGTATACTTTCTAGATGGTCAACGTTTGGGAAGCTTGCTTGCCCTATATGCACGAAACATACCGGATGGAATCACTCCCCTTTAGTGGCAAGACATGTTATTTTGACTGCTATCGTAAATTTCTACCGTTGGATCATCCTTACAAGAGAAACATAACCGCTTTTAAGAAAAACAAGGTTGTCAATGAACCTCCACCCCGTAGATTATCCAGTCCACAGTGGCAGAGAGTATCTGACTATCCTTACATTTGGGATAAGAATGTTAAGGAGTTTACGGGGTATGGGAAGGAGCACACTGGGTGAAGCAAAGTATCTTATGGGATTTGCCATATTGGAAAGACTTATTATGAAGGCACAATATAGATGTCATGTACACTGAACGAAATAAACATATTTGACACTGTGATGGACATCAAAGGGAGAATAAAGGACAATAAGAAAAGCCGATTAGACGTTGCAAGTTTGTGTTCAAAGAAGGATCTAGAATTAAGGGATGTGGGACGCGGAAAAATGTTTAAACCGTAAGCCAAATATGCATTAACAAGAGATCAACGGATGGTTATCTGCTTGTGGGTGAATCGGTTGACCATGCCTAGCGCGTTTGCTTCGACTTTGAGTAGATGTGACAACCTAAAAGAGGGAAGATTGTTCAGCATGAAAAGTTATGATGGTCATGTGTTTATGCAACGACTCTTGCCATACGTATTTCATGCCTTACCGAAACCCATCTGGAAATCATAGGTTAAGTTGAGTTATTTTTTTAAAGAGTTAATAGCAACAGTCTTAACATAGGAGGCTCTTGTAAGGATGGAGGAAAGCATTTCGGTGTCGATCTGTAAGCTGGAACAGATTTTCCCCCTAGGTTTTTTGATTTAATGGAGCTCCAGGTGATTCATCTACCATACGAGGCTAGCGTTGGTGGTTCAGTGTAGTATCATGGGATGTATTCATTTGAAAGGTTAAATGCTAGAACAACTTTACTTCCATTCCAAAATTTGTTGTAAAAATTAATGTATACATAACTTAATAATTTCTTTATGTTTCACTAGATTCCTACATTCTTTAAAAGATAAAGTGTCAAATAAGACATGCGTTGAGGCCTTGATTTCTGAGGTATACTTAGTGGAAGAAATGACCACTTTTGCTTTAATCTAATTTCCGACGGAGATAGAAACAAGAATGACTAGAATCCCCTGTAACCTTGTAGTGGCACCAAACCCTGGTATGGACGAACAAACCTTAATATTTAACTATCTTGGTAATCCTGGGGGCAAGGTCATAGAATGTTACATTGATAAGAAACATCGAAAGGCGGCTCACTTGTACATTCTTTTAAACTGTGAGGAAGTTGAACCATATCTCGAGTAAGTCACCTACTTTTACATTTTTTTAAATTTGAACATAGGGTTTTGTGTAGTTAAACTATTGTTCTTTAAATAGTATATATGCATATTTACTTAGACAAGAGCAAAATAATATAACTGACGACCAAGTCCGTAGTGAGGTTTCATTCAACCTCATCGATTAGTTTACACAACACGTAAAGCCCTTATAGTTGTAGGTTTTTTTAAAGTTGTATAGTTACGTACATTCTAACATTGTTGTGTGTTATGCTTTCACTAGATTCAAGATCCAAACAACCAAATTAAAGAGCCTTTACTCCAAGCTCTTTCTTGGGGGCCATGAAAATTGTTAAAAAAATGGCCAATTTACTATATGTAAACTGCTATAACTTTAACATTTTCCAATGGAGTGAAGGAACACGAACACATAACTTCGAGGTTTCTATTAAAGGCACAACTGGACATTTAGAGGAGAAATTCTACGATGTGTTAAAAGAGATCATTCAAGTTTCTTTCTTCGGGCGGGTTAAAAGAGATTTAGTTTTATTCAAGTGTGATTGGTACAACAACACAATCGGAGTGGGTACGAAAGTCAATAACCGTTACGGCTTAGTTGAGGTAAAAAAAATGATAGTATAAAGGGTTTAATCCCTTCATCTTTGCCCAACAGGCCAAGCAGGTTTATTACATAGATTTACCTAGAGGGCACCAGGATTGATATGCAGTCATCAAAGCCAAGGCTCGTAGTTAGATCACTGATAACATCTCCGATGAGGTAGAAGATGCTTATTAGCTAGCTCCAAGCGACCTCTACGATTGTCACTTAGTGTTGAATATTGATCCAATCACATTGGATGAGACACTTGCAGCCTCAAGCGGTGAATACATTGACACACAAGTTGTCTTGTCATTAAAACGGTCCAGGGCCAATTTGGACAATGATAACATGTCTGAAATGAATTTCGAGAGTCACACTGACACCAAAGGGGACTTTCAAACTGAAACAGACATAGAGTATGTACTTGTATATAAAAATATGTATATTTATGTATGTTATTATATATTGAGATTGCTTGATGCTTACATTGTTTCATTAACAGATGACTTGATAAGTGCTCAAATGTATAGATATTTTGATAGAAATTGAGTATAATTCTATTAGGTATTGTATTATATGGAAAGTTTTGTGTATGAAATAGATAGAAATTAAGAATGAGATATTTTGATATGTTTAATGCAACTAAGCTCTTATTTTTTTATAAATGATAGTGAAGAAGACGAAAACGAAAAGTAAATAATCCCAAAGTCATTCCCTAATTCAAAATGAAGAAAAATTACAAGTTTTGGGTAACTCACTTAAACGAGACTATACTTCGCTTGATCGAGTTAAGAATCTTCAAGAAGAAGCCATCAGAGGGAGATTTTGCTTAAGTAAATCTCAATTGGTCTAAGCAAGAAACTTCTAGTGAGTATCAGTGAAGAACTCACTTGAGCGAGACTCAAACTGCTCAAGCGAGAATTGTCCAAAATATAAATATGAGGGCTTCACTTAAGCTAAAGGGAAGCAGCCTAAGCAAAAATAGTCTAGGAACAGAGTATGAAGAACTCGCTTGAGCGAGACTTAAGTCGCTCAAGCGAGAATTGTCCAAAACTAAATCCAAGGCTTATTCGCTTGATCGAATCATTGGGCTCAAGCGAATGCAATAACAAGTAACAAGGGAATTTTACTCGCTTGAGCGACTCATTCGCCCAAGCGAGCTTGCAAGGGAAAATCTAGAACAGAAAAGAGCCCTTCATGCTTAAGAAAGCTATCTCGCTTAAGCGAGCTAACTCTAGCTTAAGCGAGATACTTTATATATAAGGAAAACCCCATCAGAATCAAAGCGGTTCAAACTGGTTGGCCATTTTCATCTCTTAGGAATGTGGAGTTGTTATCGAAATCCATCATTTTCCTCTTCTTCATCTTTTTCTTAGTAAGCTTTGATTGTAATGCCTACGATGTGTAGCTAACTTCTCTATTAGAATTGGATGTAGTTGATCGAACCCCGACATACGTTTGTTCTACATTTATATATTCGGTATCTTTATTCAATCATTTTTGGCTTTTCATTTTATTGTTAATGCTTGATGCTATTGGAAAATAGTTTCTTAATTTTAGATTTTGTATTGGAAAATAGCTTACGAAAATGGATCTAAATGAAATGCTCATTACGATGAATATTAGGAATAATATTCGACATAACGAACGTCAAAACAATCGCATATGATTAATGTTGGAATATTCTTAATGTGATTGAGAAATCAACATATTTAAGAATGTTCTTATGGATTTCATAGTCGAGGGATCGATGTGGATGACTTAAGATTATGACGTAAAAAGCAATAGTTCATGATTCGTTTATATAAATGTATGCAATGTACTGACAGGCGAGACTAATGAAATCCAATCCCAGCCTTTATCATTTAATATTTCATATCTTTATCGTTTGTTTTATCGTATGTGAGTTAATGTTTAGTTATTTAGATTTCAATATGTTTTTGAAACTTTCTGTTTATTGTTGCTGAGGTAACAACAAATCAGTATTAAACACCGTATCCCAGTGGAACGACACTCTGTTTTTAACATATACTACAACTCTATAGTGGAACTTGCCACAGACAGGTTTGATCATATCAAAACTTCCATCACTAGACACGGGGAACGCTTTGGTCAAGGTGGTGGTAGATACTCCCCAGTTATACGGCTAGGTACCTCCACCACACCGAGGGAGACTACACTGACCGATGACATTACACAGGGACGCCCACACCAACCATTCCAGGTGATGCTGCAGGCACTAGCACGCCGAAGGTGTCAGCCTCAGCGGCAGCAGAAGCAGGTCCGTGAGGCGACCCCTTCATCAGCATCCGACCCCCTTCCCACTCTAGTCCCATTATCGGCCGCAGACGAGTAAGTATTACTATATTTCCTCATGTTTACGTCTTTTATATAGTGTGTGTGCTTGATAACATAACTATTGTAATTGTTGAGATTGATATGATTGATGTTTGTTAGTGGAGAACAAATCTCACTAGGTACTTCAGTGTATGTTGTATACTTGTGTTATCTATAACGTTGAGATCCTAAATGATTGATGTTTGTTAGTGGAGAGCAAAGCCCACTAGGAACTGTTGTGTGTGTTGTATACTTATGTTATCTATAACTTTAAGATTGATTTGATTGTTGTGTTCTAATGGAGAGCAAAGCTTACTAGTACTGGTATGTGTGCTGATAACATAACTTTTACATGTCTGTTGATGTTTGTTTACATTGAACTGTACTGGAAAGTTTACTGTGTGTAACAGGGTATTTGTAAAAATTTGGAAATGTCCGATTTATAGGGGAGATTCTACCAAAATTTCGGTGGACTCCCAAGGTTTATGTTTATTTGATTCATTTGATTTTGTTGGTTAGTTGTTTAATTGTTTGAACTATAGTTATGTTGATATTACTCACACTATGAAGGTGATTACTAGGGTGTTGAAGGCCTAGTGGGATAGTCTTTACATCTCTTGGACAGATGCTGGTAAGACTGTCTAAGATAGATGGTTTGATACTTTCTCGGTGAGTTTAGCACAACTCTTCTAATTTCATGTAACATTTATTCTGGTGTACACTGCTTACCCTTTTAATTTGGAATTGCATTTTAATTTACAGGGTGACTTTCGGTGGGAGGAGGGCATGATTGATGAGATTAAGATGATCTTTACGGTAAAGACCTCCAAAATCATCAAGAGTACCCTCTGGAAGGTGAGGGCGAAGGCAGAGCGCCCCTGCTGGATCCCCGAGCCCTACTAGGAAGGCATGTTGCAAAAGTGGAGAGGAGTCTTGTTCCAGCAGGCTATATCTCAGAACAAGGAAAATAGGCAGGTTGATGTTGGAGCCTTTGTCTACACTGGGGGTTTCATTTCAGTGGTAAAGCACAAAAAAAGATTTGTAAGTATATACACTTTAAATATGTTTATTAATACATTGACTTGAAATACATGTGCTAACAATTTTAATATGTTGTGAATTGCAGGAGCAGAAGGAGCATCGTGAGCCTTCACTATTCAAGATTATGCAAATCACCAAGAAGAACAAGACTGGTCACTGGGTTAACCAAAAGACCACGAAGATGGCGGTAATTTATCTAAACTAATAAATGTCTTTAAAAAATTTTTTTATCCATTTAGATTTACTAACTCATTTGACTTTTCTAACATATACAGGAGGCATACTAAGCCATGTGGGCTCAGAAGGAGGCTGAGTTCGCCTCTCAGACTCCTGATGGGGAGGCACCTCCCACCTTTTCTTCTACCGACGACAATGCCATCTATTTAGAGGCTGTCGGAGGTGTCAACAAGAGGGGGAGGGTGTTTGGCCTCAGTGGGGTTGGGACCTAGATAGCCAGGACTGGGAAGACCCTTGTCTCTTCCTCTACATTGCCAACAGATGTTGTTCAGGTTATTCAGAACCTGAACAACGAGCTTATAGAGAAGCGCTGACAGAGGCAGCTGGCGGAGCAACAAGTAGAGTAGCAGCTAGAGGATCGCATGTTGATGGCTCAGCAGGAGGCTCTGATTTACCGACTAATAGAGTCTTTACCAGCTCAACATAACGATGCAGCCTCTGATTCCTAGCCAGACCTACCACCCCAGGGATCCCCTCATTTGATAGATTTTGTATTTATTTTTTTTAGTGTTACACATTTTTGTACTTATTCTTTTTTTATTCTTTGAGTTGTAAATAATATGACTGTTATTACTATATTTTTTATTCGACTGTGTTTATTGCTAGTTGATGTTATATCTTTTTCTGTTTATTATATATGCTTCTGTTAACTAATAAAAGCACTATAAAAATATATATATTTTTTAGTTTTATAAAAAAATTTCATCTAAGTTTATAAAATATACTTTAAATAATAAAATTATAAATTACCTTTAATAATAAAATTTTATGAAAAAATTTAAAAAAATTAATTTTTATTATTAGTGACGGCCAAAATCCCGTCGCTAATATTGATCCCTGTTCAGCTACGGTTGAAGTGCCATCGCTAACATTGGTCCGTGTTCAGCTACGGGTGAAGTGTCGTCGCTAATATAGCTACGATGTTAAGATGGTCGCTAATTAGGCTAAATTAGTGACGATAGAACTTAAATTCATCCATGACGAACTCGTTACCGTCACTAATGTAGGACCGAGCCAACGACAGAGATGGTAGAAAGGGGACAATTTTTAGCGACGGTATACGCCCGTCACAAAGTTGGCCACGGTTTTCACTTTCCGTCGCTGACATGTTTGCCACCGGATTGGTAGTGACGGTATTCGGCCGTAGCTGATGTCATTGCTATTAGCGACGGAATCCTAGTTGTTAGTGACTGTTTTTTCCATCACAAATAGGACTTTTTTTTAGTAGTGTTACGTCGTGGTGGTATATTAAATTTATTTACAAAATCTTAAATTGTAATTCGGGGGGCCACAAAGTTGGTTGTTGGTATTTTTGGTTATAGTCGGTTATTGTTTATTTTGAGTCTATTACTATTTCTGCTTTTAAAGGTTCGTGATGTTTTCATTTTAAGTCCACTTTTGTTTTGTTTTATTTTAAGTTTGTATGGATGTACTTATTTATTAAAAGCCAAAAAATTCATAGATCGAATAAAATTATGTTTAAAAATAAATAAAATAAAGCAGAATGTTATAGTTTCTATATATGATTTCTTTAAATTAAAATGTTTAAGTTATGTGAAAATAAAAAAAAAAAGAGTAAGATGAAATCCTCATACAATCCTCTAAACTCGATGACAAACACGAAGTTTGATTTTAAAATTCCAAATTTTAACCTGACTATGAATCTACCCAAACCTTTATCGGAACATGGAGGACAAAACTCGCCACTATCCTATCTCATTTCCATGCCTAGATTAAATTAACTTAAAAGTATTATTCACTTTTTTTACATAATATAATTATATACTAATTAATCTTAATGGCGTCATGCAGACATATTAAAATTTACAAATATTTTTAGGCTTCTCCAAAAATCGTATGGAATAAAAATAATTATAATCATAATTTAAAGTTTTGTTTTAATTGGAAAAGTTATGTTATCTCATTCAAACTTGAAATTAATCATGATTAATATTTGTATTATAAATTTATTTATTTTTGTTAAGAATGGTATATTTCAAAATAACTTAATTTTATTATAAAAAAATAGTCATTAAAGAATGATTGTGATTTTTAAATTCAAAAAATCAGACACTAATTATGTTTGTGACCGATTTAGAGACGAATCTTTAACAGTTTCTATATTTTTGGTTGTTATAGTATTGTGACTGATTTAGTGAGAAACTGATTTTGTGATTAATCTTTAAAGACTGATTTTGTGATATATTGATAGTTATTGATTTTGTGACTAATTTTTATAAATTGATTTTGTGACAGAGAGGGGGAAGACGATGAGTGGCGACATTGAAGCTTCGTCGGAATACATGATGACACCACAGTTTGAGTTTAGAGAAGCAGTGGCTTTATGGCGCGATGTCAAAGATGCCAGAGAAGCACAGTGAAGGAGCAGTGCGAGGTCCAAATCGAGAATGAAGACCAAATTTGGTAATGGCCATCCAACGGGCTCGACGGTGGGCGTCTAACACGTTTACGGTGGTCGTTTACAGTAGGAAGGTGACTGAATGAGCGGTGGCTCTGGGAGAAAAAGGAATTAGGTTTAGTCTCTTTCATTTTTCAATTTTGAGCGATAATGGAATATATTTGCTTTTATTCGGAGAAAAACCTAATTTGATAAAAGATAAAAAAACAAAACCGAATAAGTAAAGTAAGTTATAAATAATAACAAAACTAATTATGAAAAAAATCTAAAAATAAAAGCATTCAATATTAAAAAATAAATTATAAAAGATAATATAAGATAATAAAATTAACTCAAAATTTTAAAAATATAAAAATTTTAAAAAAGAAAGATGATAGAAGGTAACAAAAATTAACCAAAAGCATTTTAAAAGGATTTTTTACACCGGTTAATAAATAACTGGTGTTAAAATAAATTTTTTAATCGGGTTCGTATTACATGCTCATATTTTTTTATAAAGGGCAGATAAGGTGATTTTATCAATGATTTTACTTCATGCCCATATAAAATAAATAAAGATAATATGTTAATATTATATATATGTTTTTTATTTATTTAAAATTATTTTTAAATGGAATTTTATAAAAATTAGCAAAAATAAATAAATTTTAAAACTCAGACTAGTTTAACTTGGTTTTCAATATCGATTTTGATCCCAAATTTATCTCTTGTTAGTATCGATACCCTGACCGGTTCCCAATCTAATTGGTCAAACTGGTTGGTTTAGTCTAATTTTTACAATATTTAAAGTTAGAGACCGATTTTTCAGTCACTAAAATCTTTCTATACCAAACTTTTCTTGACGTATAGACGTAACTTTTCTATAGACTAGAGACCATTTTTTGGTCACTGACTTAGCCTGATTTTTTCAGTCATTAAAACCATTTTATAATAAATTTATCTTCATGTTGATGAAGGAAATGAGGTTCAACTTTTTCTCTAGGTTAGAAACTGATTTCGGTCTCTAAATTCCATTTTTTTATAAATTTTATTTTTCATGTGATAACATGAATTTTATATTAGTTGTTTCTAAATTAGAGACTAATTTTTCAATCTCTATTGTGATCGAATTAGTGACCCATTCCATATAAATTTTACCAATTTTTCTTTGGTCTCTAAATTAGTCACTAAACTTGGAGACTAAAAAATCAGTCACCAAATTTGTTAATTTTAGTCTCTAAGTATAGCGACCAATTTCTCTATTGTGATTCCGGTTGCTATTTAGAGACCGGAATATCGGTCTCTATTAATAAATTTAGTGACTTTCTTTTCGGTCTCTAAGTTTAGTGACCATTTAGCTCATCCTGGGCCACTTAGTGCGTTGGTTGATTACTAGGGATGACAAACACTTGTTTCAGTATTTAAATTTAAAAAAGAAAAAGGAATATTATTAATGAATAATGCTAGCAATATTTCTTACCATGTATTATGCATCTTAAAAAGCAATAAATCGATAAAATAAAAATAGAAGCAAAAAAGAGTAATTCCAAATGAAACTTCCATTTAAACTCATCAATATAAAAGAATTCCATTTACATTTGATTTCTTAAAAAGGAAATAATTTTTTGATATTTTATGAACGAAATGAAAGGAAAGGAAAATGAAATAAAAAATAAAAAATGAGTAATGATAAAGTACTATTTTTTTCTCTCATGTTGTTTAATATTCTCGTTTGCTTTTGTCTGTCAGACCAATTATTATATCAATTTTTTCTTTCTTTGATTTTCTTTCATTCATTTGTATCTTATAAAACTATAAAAAAAACACATTTTCAGGTGTTTAAATAACATGTTACATGGATAAAAATATGATGCATCAAAAAGATAAATATAGAGTAAAATAAGTATTCAATGTTGGAGAAATTAAGAAGATAAGAAGTAAAAGAGGTATGAAATCAAATATTGATGAAAAAATAGAAAGTATTAAATGTGCTAAAGAAAGAGAGAAAAGGCAAAGGACAAACAAAAACTAATAGGCAGATTTGAATCTTTATGTCTTGATTAACCGGTGTGAAGATAAAATTGTAAAAATTAAATAATTTAATAGTTAATATTTATCTTATCAGTATTGGTGATTAGCTAAACTCCTTTTAACCACCAATAAATTAGAAAATTCTCTTTAGCCAATACATGTTGGGGTTTTCTAACTGAAAACTAAATTAAGACCCTATTCATTTTTTCTAATGTATCTCTCAAACTATATTTTAAAGAATGAGTTTACACCCAAAAGCACACATTAAAAGAACAAATCCATAATTAATACTATATTTTGTCTTGAATATAAAAAATAGACCAACGAACATAGATTAATAATAAAGTTGATTAAAATTATTATTTGTATTAATGTTATTAGTATTTGATATTTTGTCTAAAATATTTTTAATTTCATTTATTGCATAAAACATTTAGATGCTTTAAAAATGTATTCAAGAAGTACATGTTCACTATATAAATATTTAATGACATTGAAAAAAAGATATTTTTTCTTATATTTGAGACTAAACAAATATATTAAAATTTGCTTATAACCAACCTCAAAGGCAATAGACAAAATGAAGAAAAGACATTCTGTAGCACTATAAATGAAAGCGAAGGTGGTTCTTGGATCATTCATATGTTTGTACCCAAAAAATAACACAAGAAAAAGAAAACAATGCCTCCATATCCAGGGGACCTAGTTCAGTTGGTTAACGCAGACGAACTGGTCTTTGAATGCTTGTCGTGTGAAGTTGAGTACAACTGTGAAGAAGGGGGAACGTGCAAGGAGTTTTGTCTGAAACTGAAGCAGAGAAATGAAGAGTTAGAGTCTAAGGTTTTGTTCCTCTCACTCTCCTCTCCCGTTCTCAGTTCTGCATTTTATGTTTCTAGCCAGCTCCTTCTGCTTGCTTCTAAGGGTGAACCCTCAGCTTCTCCTATTCCAACCCACAAGAATGTTTTGGTATGTCAGTCACCATTTAATTGATTTTTCAGTTTATTTGTTAGAGTTTTTTGTTTTGAATTTGTGTCCATCATTCATACTTATTACGACAGAACTTTCATATATACAAGACGCTTTTGCTCGTTATCCAACAAAATAGGGTTTGTTTTGTTAGTGGTTGCTAAACCATTTTGACATGAGAAGTTTTTCCAAACTAAGTTTTATTTAATTGATTATTGGTTCATTCTCAATTTTTTCACTTTTTATAATAAGAAAATTGAAGCGATGCACAAGTTGGGTTATGCTTGTATTGATAAGAGCTAATGGGTAAGATTTATGAACACAAACGTGTACCAATTAAGATTTTGTTTTGTTTGATTCAATGTTTTATTTTTCAATAATGGTTCATGAGAAAGGTAGAAAAAGGTACGTGTTTGGACTAACATTTTAAATTAATCAACTATCTATTTTTCTGTAATGATAATGATAACTATAATAAGGTGTTTGGACTCACATTCTTTCTTATAAATGCTAATATACAAGACTTTAGGTTATACTTCAATTATTTATTTATTTCATGTTATGGAGTTCGATGATAGCCTTTTTGATAAATATTGTATCAATTGCAAAGAAAATGTTTATTGACGGTACGATGAAACTAATGCTATTTGTTGATATCATAGGTTCATCGATCTCCAGTTTTTAAAGAAATCTTTGAGAGGGAAAATATGTCAAAAGATCCGAGTTCCATAATGAAGATCACTCTTAACGTATCATACCAAACTCTTGTTGTTTTTGTTAACTTTTTATACACCGCTGAAGTATCCCTTGATGACCAAATGGCCTGTAACTTGTTGGCTCTGGGAAAAAAATATCAAGTGAACAATCTGAAGGCATATTGTGAGAATTTTTTTATCTCCAAACTAACTTGGGATAAATCACTTGAATCATTTGCCTTTGCTTATAAATACAACTGCGAAAACTTAAGAAGTGCATCCTTAGAAGTTATCATCAACAACATGGCCAGGTTCACCGAAAATAACTATTATGATGAACTGCTGAAAAATAATCCTCGCCTTGTTGAGGAAATATATGAAGCGTACCACAAAGAAACCAATACTGCAGGTGGCATTGTGTGATAGGAATGAAACTTAGGAAGCTAGTATGTGGTAGTACAGTTAAATAAGCAATTGGATCTTCAATTCTTTGTAGATCACATTGGTTCCTTCCTAGTACAATATTTATCATTTATCAATATATGGTCAATCTATTGTTCCTTTTAATGTTACAAGTGTAATGTCTTGTTTATTTTATTGTGCTTCCTAATGTTATAAGTGCAATTTCCTCTTTATTATATTTTCCTTGTTGTTGATTGACTTCTTTGGAAGAAATGAAAAATATATGAAAAGATATTGTGATGAGATTTATGAAAGAGGAAACGATACAAATCAGTCAAATATATGGGAAATGGATCAAGTAAGAAACGTCATAATCTACTATTTACAAACATCTACAAGAGTTTTAACTTTTAATATATAGTAGTACAGAAAATTTTCTGTGGCCTACCAAATTAAAAGAAAGATTTTAGGCGAGAATATATTAAAATATCAAATAATAATATTTATTAAAATTAGAATATTCATTATTATTTTTAATTCTTTTACATAACTTTAAACTAAATAAAAAGGAGTAATGTAATAAAGACCAAGCTTAAAATAAATGCATAAGGTGTGTCAATCTTAGGTGTTCTTGCGTTACTCCTCATCACGTGAACCAATAGTGTGATTGTTAGAAAATTTTATTTTCTTTGGTTGTTATTCTATTGATTTAATAATAATTGGTTGAAAAGGTATCTTAATATTTCTAACAATATCTATTTAGTGATTGGTACGTAGATATTAAAACTTAGATGTAAAATATACATAAAAATGTGTAACCTATAGTTAAACGAATGTTTGATGGGTAGGAATCATTGGAATTTTTCATATAAGGATATGGTTTAAGTAAATATAACTTTTTGATAGATAGACATGATATAACCATTGTGTCCCATAATGAAAGGTCAGGTCCTTTCTCCACTCTATCTATAGATATATGTTCAGGAACACATGAAACATAATGTGTTAATAAACTAATGACATTACACTAAATCTCATAAACTTTGAAAGAGAAGGACATGAGATCTCATCCTATAAGACATTAACCAAAGAGTTAGTAGAAAGGCAACCAATGCTACAACATTTGAAGTATATGACACCGGTTGAAACTATGTTAAAGGGAAGAACCCATTGCCTTTGAGTTTGGAAACTATTTCTATGATACCCTAGATCCCAAGGTGTCCACCAAAATAAAACCCACTGTCTATTATATGCTCTGTAATACAATCTGTCACCCGATATTCAGGGACCAAAATTTTTTTGATATTCGAACATGACCATCGTAACAATCTTATTAGGTAATGAGAGATTAGGGTGGATAAACCCAAAACTGGTACCTAAATCGGAGTAAAAATATTCCCAAAGCACGAAAAACATGGTGTGCTGACCAAGTGTTGGGCGTGATTACACCCGCTAGCCAGCGTAAGCATGCCCAGACCCCACACGTCCCTACATTCGGGCGTAAGAGGCCACCAAGCCTAGGTCTAGTGATCCCAACACGCCAGCATGGTAACGCTCAAGGGCTAACATGGTGATGCCTAAGGGCCAACATGGTGATGCACGCCCACCTGTGTAACACCCTCGGTTAACTAGGACAATTTCTTCCACTAGATTGTTCTATTTAACTGAGAGGTTACTATTTTGATAAAAATATGGAAGTGTAAAAATTTTTATTTATAAAATCAAGCAATAAATCGTAACTACACAATAAAATAAACCCAAGTGCAATAAAGTGAATAATTGAAAAGAAAAGAGCAATATCACTCATGGTGGGTAACATCATCATAATGTATACATCAGTACAAAATACCAGCATCATTAGTCTCATCCTACTAGAACCACAGGGGTACACAAGCTCCCTGGCTATATACACAAACAAAGCAAGGCAGAATACAAACTCATAAATCTCTAGTCCTCGTCACTAAGAGGAGAATCTGGACGATCAAGTCTGAACATGGGTGGTGACTAAGAAGGAAGTGGAGCGCCTGGTAACGTGCCCGAGCTAAAAGAAGGCTGATCAGGTGTGGGGGAAGGAATTTGTCCGTATCTTTTATTATACACATCGAAGGTTTCCCTCATCAAGTCCCTAATAGCGGGGGACATCTCTACTAGCTGCTCTATCTCTCCATACGTATAAGTCCTGAACACATGCCTAAGAAATCTATGGGACTGATTCCACTGTCGCCTGGCAATGAAGATATCCATCTGAGTAGTAATGGGAGCAACAGGGGAAAATAACATCCTCTATCGCCATATCAGGTACATATACGTTCATCAACTCGGCAACTACATCAACAGGTATAGGAGGAGGAACTGAAGCTGCCACCATATTGAGAAACTCAAAGGGTGGTAACTGCTCTGGTAGAGGTGAGAGGTCGGATGGGTCAGCCATAACTATTATTTGTCGGTACAAATCTAGGGCTTTCTAGAGGTTGATTTTCAGGACGATCTTCTAGAACATCCATGATAACTGGTAGTCGGGCAGGTATCGGTGGGAGGTCAGTAGAATCAGTTATCGCTATGTCAGCAGGAACGAGTCTATGGTCTCCCTCTACTACAATCTTGGCATGCTCACGCCTAGTACGCGAATGAAGGTGAATCGGTGGTCTGTAATACACGTAAGGGTGATCTCTCTCTTCCAAACAAAATCAGAGAATGTCATTCCTGACGTCTTCTCACATTCATCAATCAAATATAACAAGGATACTCGTACTCAAGGGAAAACCTAGTTCCTCTAAGTTATATCACACCTTTTTGACTTTCCTAACATTCCCATCACCATACCCTGGTTCCACGACTAATCTTTACTATCAACAGAACAGGTTCTATCACAACAGTTATTCAATCACAGTCATAACATACCAATATTATGTAATCCAATGCATGAATTCTTTATTGTATTCAGATTATTCATTCTTCTTATTAGTTCATATATATGCATGTGGGCCCATTCTTATCTTATCAGTCATTCTCAACATCATCATCATCATCATCAGAACCCGTCCTGTACAGACTATCCTTGTACACAATGTTTCTGGACTAGAGTGATCGGAGCCCACCATCTCTCTCATATCACAGGGTACGAAGGACTCTCAGGTCCTATTTATCATCAGGGATTATATCATAAAAGGGGATTTGGTTCTCCATGGTCATAGATACATCCCGTCATTTAGTCAAAGTACACCAGGCTTGCATCGTCTTACCCGGCTCAGGCATAACTCTGATGCCATTGGGTTTTCGTCCCAGTTGTACTCCAAAGGTTCTCCTCAGAGACTGAACATGAATATCCTCCAACGTACCCATGGTGTATGCTCTAGTTTCTCAACCAATCATCCTCATGTAATGATGCATGTTTCACACAACATTCTTATTCTTTCTCTTGGTCCTCATCATCGGTAGGGTCCCGTCAATGATCCATTTACATTCTCAATACCCAGTGTTTCACATTTATTATTCAAGTGCAAAGGATAGGTTTTATGGGCTATTTAGGTGAGTCAGGAATTATGGTGGTTGAGTTCTTTAAAGGTTAGGTATTACTTCATGGGAATGCATACTGTCACGTCACTTTCTTAGTGACTGGGTAATTGAGAATGAAAATGACCAAGCATATCATCCTTTTTCTCATTGGGTACTTTTCATCACATTCTCATACTCATTTCTTTTAATATCTCATGTTTTAATTTTTCATTGTATGGGACTCGTTACCATGACAAATATACATTAACTTTTACTTTTGATGCACCATTATCATATCATATCATATCATGTCATGTCATATCGATACAGGTATATTCATAGTATACTCAGACAATTACAACATCATTACTGATCGCGTTTCACAACTATCAGCATTAAAATACGTCACACAGTCCATCCATTCCATATTTAACTCGTCTCACCTAATTATCCCATGCATCTTACTTAGTTCTTTACTTTTCACTCCCTATTAGATTTGTTTCTTATAGTTCATGTTATGTTCCATGAAGCTTATTATTTAAGCATTGTAACCCTCTCATCTCCAAGTCTCACTCTAAGTTCAATCGGGTACCTATTCATGTTTGTGTTGTATTATGGCCTAAGTATGTTTCTATAAATTATCTCAAGTATGAGTTGATTATGATGGTAAGTCCTACTACTAAGTGTTTGTGGTAATACTTCAATTATAGGGTCAAGTAGCGTTCTTATCTTATTGATGTTTCCTAGAAATGATCTCCTTATGTCCTATCTCTCATGGGTATAGTTAATTAAATATTACTCCCAAATAACATTATTAATTTAAAGTATTATTTATGATTAAGATATAATAACCTTGTCCTAACCTCATAATTAGATGTCGGTGTCCTTTGAAGTATACTAATATTATTCTCCTAAGTATCATTTGTTTATTCTGATATAATTTAATTAGTCCAACTAGTTGCACTACTTCAGCCTCCTTATGAATGACTTAGTTATTCCAACCTTCCACCTAATGAACTTTAACTAACATGCTTCTTTAATTTTGAGTACTTTAGAAGATACCCTATTAGTTTCTATTTACTAATTATTCTCTACTAATTCTATTGCTAACTTGAGTCATGTTTGTTCTAATTTCGTTTACCAATAATGCACTTAAATTATAATACTTTCTTTTAATTTAGTTTACCTCTTTACCAGTGGTTTTGTCTTAAGTAAACTTTCTTAATTCTTACACTTATACTTTATCATTTATTTATCTATTCTGATTCTTATCTTAAGGACTTAGTCTCTGTTAATCTAACCTTAAACCTCGTGAGGTTCTAAGACCTAGTCTTAGTGATATTTAATTTCTAAATATACCACTATTTTAAGTTACTTATTCTAGTTGTTCAATTATCAAAAATCTCTTTTTAGTCTTATATTATAATTTTTACTAGACTATTAGATACATAATAAATTGGTACTTTAATTTCTTTAGTTACTAACATATCATTTAATTAATTACCACTATACTCTTTAATCTAAAAATGCCATTATTTTATCATTTTTAAAAGGATCTTAGAATAATATCTTTGAAAATACGATGAAATAAAATAAGGTGCCAAAAACATCCCGTTCGGTAAAATTCTTCGAAAAGTGTGTACTTCTTGAGTCGACTCCGGCTACTTAGCGACGAACCTAATATCTAATTGTGGGGCTTACCAGATAAATTTATAACAAATTACATAATGGTACATAAAATACAAAATTTAATAATACAACCATATTGAATATCAACTGAGCCCGCTTAACTCTAAAATTCGTAACTGTTTCGATTTCGGTAAAAAAATTTCTGGTTGCTCGATCGTTGAAGCACGTAATACGATATTTTATAAAATACTAAATTTTATTTTTAACATAACAAAATCATCCTCGATTATTAAAAATGTCATATTTTGAAATCCGACCGTTGGGTCGCGACGAAACTTAAAACCATAACCCCCGGGTACTAGAATAATGTTACGGGACAATTTTAAGACAAAATCAACTGAAAAGAGGCTCCCCTTACCTCATGGATGCTCACGGTTTTGAGGAAGAGAAAGAGATAGTTCGTCGAAACTCCGCTAAATGCCCCCGCTCGTCCGTCTATACACATCGATAGCTCCCGATCCTAAAATAATTAACATGAATGGTTAAAAAGGGGAAGGACAACCACAGTTTTTGGTCTCTAAACAGCAAGGAAACCATCTTTTTGAATTCCAAAATGAAACTGACTTTGAGCCAAGGAAACCCAAGAACAAGATTCAAGAGGAAATACCAAAATTTCCACCTTTGAGTGCTTGAATGGCTTTTGGTTTTGAAGCTTCTTGAACAAGGGAAAAGATTAAATTTTTGAAGGCTTTTGCATGCAAGAAATTGAAATGGAGAGGCTTTTTAAGTGGACGGTCGGTTAGGGTTTGGAAAAGGTAGGAGGAAGAGGAAGACGTTTGGATGGTTAGAGATGGAAGGTGGTGATGTGGCCATGATTTTTGGTGGCTAAGGGTGGTTGATATGGTGGTGCACAGTGGTGTTGGAGGAAGAGGAGAGCTACTGGAATTTGGTCTTTCAAAATGAAGGAGGGTTGGTTTTGGTTCTGGCCATGAATGAGGAATGAAGTGGAGTGGAAGCTGTTAGAGAATATATGCTTCATTATGAGAGGTGATGTGCATTTAATGAATTTTGTTGAGTGAAGCTATGGACTAAGGTGTAAGTGAGTAGGCTGGGCTCTCTTGGAGGCAACACCTGCCCCAGGAGGTGGTTGGCTGGAAACCGGTGGTAGGAAAATTAATTTGTTACTCGATGATTTTAGGCATGCAGAATATTCAGGAATCAGAAATTAGAGACGTTAAAAATAAATATAGGATAATTTTTAGAGGAAGAATATCAAAAAATTCCCAACACAAAACTTGTAGATATTCTTTTTTCCTTCGATTTGATATATTATTTGCGATGCTCCAATATCGGTATCCTAAGATATGCCTAAAACAAGAAAGGATGCTCCAATCATTCCCAGATCAGGTAGGGCTACAGAAATAAATTTGTAGTAATTTTTACTTTAAGAAATGGTCTTCATGCCCTTCATAAGACTTGTATATTTCTTCGATACAGATCCATAAAAAACGAACAAAGCAATTCTAATACCAGAAGAGGGTGATATGCCTATTTTTCTGGAAACAGGCAACATGGTGACAAGATGAACAGAGGTCAGCAAAGATTTCAAAAAATGTACCAATCTAGGAGGATTCAGCTTTCGAATTCTTCATGTAAAATATAGATAATTTTGTTATGGAGATTTTGACACTGAGTTTGTGCAAATTGAAGGTCGTACAAGAAAGTTATGAATTTTTAAGTAAACTATGCGCAGAGTAAACACGCGAATGACATGTTTTTAAGGTGAATTTACTTGGTCCTCGAAATTGGGCATGACAGAGCGAGAATTGGGGATCGAGGCCAGAAATAGAAGTTGAAGATCTCTTCGAAAGGAAGTGAAATAGACCAAAATCATTCCATTCAAGCTTCGTTTGGAAAAGTTAGGTTTGAAATACCAAGGATGCGTAGGCCGAATTTTAAGACTAAATTAAAGAAATGAGATTGCATAGAAACGGGGTCGACAGAGTCTGAATCAAGTCTGGGCCTCTTCAGGAAATGTTCCTAAAATGGTGAAATGAGTCACCAAGGACTGACCGTGCCACCATCGTATGCTCCAAGGTATATGCATGACTAAATATAGGTGATATTGAAGGTTCTGATTGATCCGATTAGACCGAGTCAGTTACCCTCGATCCACTACAAGGAAATCCTACTGGGAATAATTTCCTTTGTGGATCACTAGTCTCAGATCGAGCTACCGGAGAAGATCGACAACTGGGCACCACAGTATAATACCGGGAAAACCCTTAATATTTTATCATTTAAATATTATTACTTATTATAAATTAATTAAAAACTTAATAAAATATTATTTTAATATTATATATACATATATATTTTTTGAATAATTATTAAATATTAATTAAAATTATATATTTTAATTAAATCTTCACTAATTACCCCTAATTAATTTATTAATCTAAACATGAATCATGAAAGGGTAATTAAGCATCTAATCACAGTTTAACACGGCAAATTAATCCTTAACAATTAATTTCTAATTCCTATAATATTTTACTAATACTTATAATTGCTCATCTCTTATTTTCTTCTATCACTCATTACACATTTCTATTTCTCTATTACTCTTGATCCTTCTCATAATCTCTACTCTCCTACCACACCTTCCCGCTTCTCATACTTAGCTATTTATTAATACCTTGGGAACTGCTTTCCTTATTATTTCTCCTTATTCACAACACTCGGGGGATCAGGTCGAAGCCTTAACTTCCTCAACAAGACTCATTAGAGCACTCTCAAAGATCCTAAGAGTCTAGACCTTTATTCTAAATACTAGGGTTGTTACATAGTATGGATCTGACTCAATGGGTAGAAAACTGAAGTGCCAAGCAAACCAAAGTGCTTATTAAAGAAAATGACCATAACATAAAAAGAAAAGGGAAGCCGTTAGCAATCAAAGTGCTATACAAACCAAAGTACCTCAATAACAGACAACCTTAATATCCACAATGAACTGAAGCATCATAAAAATGGATATCCCAGATGTTTGTGACGAACCAAAGCGCTGGGCAAACCGAAGTGTCAAGGACAAAATTAGTCCTCGAGGGATTTAAAGATCCTCCTCAAAGCAACCCCCCACTAGGACAAGCAACCAGAGACCCTGTAATTCTTGCCCCTAAACAAATATGCATATGATGTCATGAACCAAAATACGATTTGCATGAAAGCGAACCGACCTCTTAACGTAGACATTATAGCCTAGCTCTACTAACCTCAATACTCATCAATTCAACATCCATTACAATACACATATCAAATCATATTCAGGGAGCCATCAACTTCATAATTAACATAATCATCAAAACATTCATATCATATCACCAATAATCCTCATCAAATATCAAATATCAACAATTTTTACCAATATCAAATATCAAATATCAACACATCCAAACCAAATATCACCAAACATCATTATACAAAACCATCAACACACAAATCATTTATAACTATGCATTTCCAGGTCAATTTTTCTAGGGACAAATATTTATATATAGATTAAACATAAATTCTTGATTTTTAGATTATGCTTACTAATTGCTACTCAAGCGATAAACCTTCTTCATACGTCAACACATACCTCAGTCAATATTTAAACTCTCCAAACTTCGATTTAGCTGAGTCCAATTTCCTATATCTGAAAAATAATGAAATCCATTCTCATAACTTACAACCCTCTGAATCACGAGAATCAAAGCTAGAACATTAAATCGATAGAGTTTCGAAAGGATTTTACTTACTGAAATTGATGAACCACGATTGTGGAAGGAACCACGGTCAAGTCGTGGAGCTCACTGCTAGAGGGATTATTTTGGGACATTTTCACCCCATTCTGGCAGAGGGAACCACGACCATGGTGGTCACCACGGCCAGGTCGTGGAACTCACTACCAGGGACCTTATTTTGTGTTGATTGTCACCCCTGCCTTTTGCCCTTTGCTTACTCATTCATGTCCCTTCATGTAGGGTTTTGTCTTTACACTTCTTGGCCCTCTTTTGCACACTTTTTCTTAGGTTTCTGCTTTCATTCGTAAGTGATTCTTCTTGAATCCATGCGGTGTTTTCTAAGCGTCGCCACATCTAGTTGTTTCGTAATCTTGTTCTTTTGCCCAATTACGATGGGGGATCCCTAATTGTATGTGGTTAATCATCCATTTGCCAATCTTTTCATTGTATCTTTGATGCTAATATATGGCATGCTTGATTTGTTTTCTTAAATGGTCATGTTTTCATTGAGTACGTGAGGGTGATGACTTGCCTACTCCTTAACCTCTTGTTGTTATTTATCTTATGGACAGACTTCATCGATTAATTGATGTTCGGGAATTATACACACCACTTTCAAGTTATTGTCATCATTTGTCAATTTTCATTGAACTTTTAGTGTTTGAAAAGCTGCATACTTGGCTCCTCAGTCTTCATATATAGGAAGGAGAGGATACCTTTTACGAAATTAAATACAAAAAATTTATTCAAATTTTTTTAATTAGTTAGAGTTATATCGAGATTCGAAGCCGGGTAATCAAAGAGTATTAGGGGTTGTTTGGATACAAACCTCGACCAACCCCAAAAATACATCCAACAGTCAAACGGAGTTTTGACTGTCTCAAACTACGTGAAAGATCAATATTAACTCTTAAATTTTTTTATTTTCTCAACTCTGTTTCCCCAACCGGAAACCAAACGGACCCTTACAACCTCCTTTATATATATATATAAAAGGAATTTTTGATAGAATGTGAATTTCGCAGCAATGGCCACTAACAAAGGGTCAAAGCTGCTTTATACACTTCAAAATGAAGCATCCACTAGCATCCAATTGCGTTAACCGACTTTTAACCTGTCAACCTTGACGGAATTAGCTGTCTTGGTCCTCATCTCTTTCGAAATTCGTAATCACAGTATGATATTTCAGATGATACCGTATGTTAATTAAAATATATTCCAAACAAAAAGGATTAATAATGATTTATTAAATTAAACTAATGAGATTTTAAATATAATATTAACCACATATCTAGTCTTAAAGTCAACAGAATATTTGATTATTCTGTCCATGTTTTATTTTAATATATAACTACAAACCACCATATTGTCATATATATTTTAAAGTGTTTAAATCAAATTAATAATATTTTCAAACAATGAAATTTTCAAATCTTAAAAGTTCGGCTTAACAAATCTAAGTAAATATAATTGCCTCATTCAAATTATGTATAAAAACTAATTGAAAACTATATCTAAATATTATCATAGACAAATAAAATAAATCATATATACAAATACAATTATGAAAACTTAAATACAAGTGTTTTATAAATTACACGGTTGAATTAATAACCAGCTGTATAAAAAGGGGAAGTTACAGTTAGTATATAGTTGGACCTGGAGACAACCGCTCTGATCTTATCAAGTACTTAACTGCATCTATTTTAAAAAATGAAATTATATGTAAGACTAATATCTAATTTGCTAAACCATAATTAATTTAATTTAGACGACAATAATAATGTTATATTTGCTACGTATATGCAGTAGAGTTAAGGATGAAAATGGGTTAGATTATTTGTTGGAAGCTAGTGGCCGGACCCGTTTAAAGTTTACTAAGTCAGGTTTATTGAATTAAAAGGTTAAACTTAAGTTTTTAAAAAGATATTTTTAACTAAACATATCAAGTCGTATGTTTTTTAAAAAGTTTTTGAAGCCTAATAGGGTAGTGAACTGTTCTTTACAGGGGGTGTAGAAGTATGCTTGTAGAACAACTCAAAATATACATATAAATGTGTTTTGATACAAAGCAATGTATGTATAAATGTAAATACAAAGAGTCTTCGTATGTTGAGGCGGAGTGTAATGTACTGCAGGGCGGTGTCACAGTCCGCCTGACGGGATCTGACTTGCCTTGACCCAATTGGGGGTGGTACCTGCAATCGTTCTCCGACGCTCAAGTCAGTATCTCAGAATACTTAGAGACTTAGAAAGACAATCAGAGAGGATTATGCAAGTAATAGAGTGTAAGGTTCAGAGAATGGGAAGAGAATCCCTTATACCTTTTCAAGAGAGGTTTATATACCTGTCACTGGTGCTGCATTATTGGTAGGACCCGCTCCTTGTCTCCAGGCATAATGCTGAAAAGGTAGTGGGTCCCTGCGCCGTTTACTAGCACCATTATTGTAGTAGGTATCACAACTTGTCTGGAAAGCGTTAGTGCTTTAATATTTTATTGTTATTTCCCTTTATGCGTGACAGCGTGATTCCCATTATTAACCTCTCAAGACAGAGTCAATCTCGTGCCGGGGTTGTGAGTATGGGCTCGCTACGCAGTGTGGGAAATTCAGTATTCCGCCTGAGTTGAGCCTATGGCTTGGCGGAGTAACAACTTTGGCGAGGTTACATTCCTTGACGGAATAACATGCCTGGACGGAGTTACGTTCCTTGGCGGGGTAACGTGCCTGGGCGGAGTTATGAACCTTGGCGGCGTTACTTGCCCTGGCGGTATGCACTCCGTATAGTATTTGTAGTGTATTTGAAGAGTACTTCTCTTTATTCCAAATGCTGATCTGGCAAGGCATTGAAGCCATGCTCTTGGGGGCCGGTGTTAGGACCGGATCATATGCCCCCTAGCTTGTTATAGTGACTGGCGGAGTCACTTTAATAAGCTACAACACTTAAGTTTAACTTTTGTAGGCATGGGTTTAGGCGATATTTGCTAGTCCGGGTTTTGTGGACAAGTGCTTTCGTGCATTTATTAGCTGTCATCACTTGTCACGCCTGTCATTAATGCGCCTCGAAACCACGTTTTTTGTTCTTCAGTCTCCTATTGCCACGTATGCCCTCGTAACGGTTGCCATTCTAATGATGGGACATAAATGCGCGTGATGGCAATTGAGAACCGTTTTCGAGGTTATTACCGTGGGCCTTGGATTTTGAAAACGTGGCCCATGAAATATCTGCCCTTAGATATATCTATTGGTTTCAGTAAAAAAGGAACCGTCAGTGGGGTCAATCCAACGGTTGTAAACGCATATTTCAGTTTTTTAGAACCGTTGATAAGATTTATCTGACGGCTGCAAACACATCTTCGAGATTCCTGATGATTCGCTTATTTTCCCCCCAAGCCATGCCTATAAATAGGTAAACTTTCAGAAGGGGAATGTTTTGTTTCATCTTTCTCTTCGTATTTGTTTGCTGAAAGAGTTTTTGCTACTCTCTTGCGAGTTTATTGGTGTTTGGAGTTCTTCTATTTTTCCAGAAGCTTAAGGTACTTGCTTCTTCTTCTTCTTTGCTTCTTCATTTCCTTTGGGTTAGCTTTGTTTTCCCTTATTGTGTGTTTGTGAAAAGGAAGATGAGAGGAAAGAGGTCAGAATCACGTTCTAGGGTTTCTGTTCGTCCCATGTTTTCTGACATTGAGAGTGGAGATGATGCTTTTTATACTGGGAGGGACTCGACGTTTTATAGCAGCGTGGAGTACTTTAGTAATGCTGTACATTCATTTGTGTCAGGAGGTGTTTCCCATACACAAGTGCTGACTATGGCAGAGTGCAGAAATGTTGTATTGCATGGGTTGGATTGGGAGAAAACACTCGAAAATGACCCTTACTGTTGGGTTGAGGAAGATGTCAAGGATGCTTCCTCTCGACATGCGACGACAAGCGGAGGGGTAGCGGAGTTGCCTGTTCCGGTTTGGAAGGACGAGAAGTATGAGGATAGGTTCATCGTCCGTTCTCCCAAGACGTATGAACGGGTCTGCCATCGTCCTCAGGATAATCGTACCATATATATGTACGACATTTTATTTACCCAGTTAGGGGTGCGTTTCCCATTGAATAAATTCCAGATGGGTGTGCTTAGGTTCTTGGATTGTGCCCCTTCCCAGTTGCATCCTAATGGTTGGGGAATAGTGCGCAGCTTTGAGGTGATGGCTGAACATTTGGAGTTTACGCCCACAGTGGCGTTGTTTTTCTCCTTTTGCCGCATTATGAGGAGAGTAAATATGAAAACCGGCGGCATGGGTTTTGTGACTCTCCGGGCGGAGCCAAAGATTTTAAACTTTAAGGCGTTTGCTGACTCCGCCAAGGAAGGCGGACTTCACTTCAGGATGAGTTTTGTGAAGGTATCCGTCAGGAAGGGCAAACCTGTTTTTTGGCGGAATAAGGAGGGTGTTGATAAATTTCCAGTGGCATGGACGCATGAGCACTTTCTCTTAACCAAACGAGCGTATGAGGTTGAAGAGGGTGCTCTGTCGGCGGCGTCTGTGGAAGTACTCCGGATGTTGAAGGAGTACAACTCCATCCACAAGCTGATTCTTTGTCGAAGGCTGCTTGGGCGGGATGCTCAAGGATATTTGAGTAATATTATGAACAATTTGCAATGTGATTGAGTGTTTCCTCTACCTTGCATTTTCTAACTGAATCTTCATCTTGTTATTTCGCAGGAGAAATCGCGGAGTTCCCTGGGATGGATCGTATTAAGCAGATGCAAATGAGCCGCAGGGAAAGGAACGCGGAGAATAATGTGCAGCCCAGGAGGAATCTGGGTGCCGCCCTGACAAAAACTCTCCCCTTCCCTGCATCCACCAACATAGTAAATTTTGAAGGTGGTGCAGGATCTTCAGCAGCTACTGTTGAAAGGCGTTCTAAAAAACGTCAAGAACCAGAAGCTGCTGAAGAAGAAGAAGTAGATCCTCATCCTTTGCAGAGAAGGAGGACTAAGGGCAAGAAGAGGGCTGAGGCGGGGACGTCAATTGATGCCGCCATTGATTTGGAGGAGACTCCGGAAGTACCTGTTGTGGGTACTTCTGCTGATATGGGCGGAGCTGAAGGCATTCTCGAAGAAGATGTCGAGGGGGAGCAAGCGGAGGGATTGCAAGCTGCTTCTGGCCAGGATATGGGGGACGAGACAGAGGGAATTCAAATCTCCCCAGTCCGCCCGTCTGAGGATCCCGCCTTGAGCTTGACCACCCGAGGGACAGCCGTTTTTCCCATTGATGTACCAGGGGAAACATCCAGGCGGCTTGTTTCTTTGCCTGAGGCGGGGTCTCGCTTGAATCCCTTCTTATACTTTACAAATACGGGATTCCGCCAGTCAGAGAGGCGTGACCCAGAATTCATTCTCCGCCCCGACATCGACTTCGAGGAGGTACCGGAGGCTGCCGCAGCTGTGAGGTGGCACCTTTCTGAATTAGACGGTTTCTTGGCTTCTGTTCCCCGGATAGCTGACGTTGCTGCTGAGGCGAACATGTTTCAAGCGTCTTACCACGAGTCTGTGGAAAAAATTCGTAGCTTGGAGCATGACAACGAGCAGTTGTCCGAGGTGATCAAGGCCAAGGACAAACATCTGGACACCGCCGACTCCAATATCAAGAAGTTAACGGAGGAGTTGGCTAAGGTGAAGGCTGAGAAAGCCCAGCTAGAACAACAGAATAAAAAGCTGGGCGAGGTGGTGAGTGGACTTTCCCATGTCAAGGCTGATAACATTCTGCTAAAACAACAAGTTATAAATTTAGATCAGCAGAACCAAACTTTGGGTGGAGACGTGAGCATTCTTCAGCAGAGGCTGGTCTCCATAGAAATAAATAAAGCCATTGCTGAAGATGCCTGGGCAGCGGAGTTGAGCGAGGCAACAACCGCATATGGAAATCTTGAAGTGCGGGTTCAAGAGTTGGAAGCTGAGAAGACTGCCTCAGATGCTACCAGTGAGAGGCTCGACAAAGAATTACAATCTGCCTTGGATGCAGCTGAGGTGGCGATTGATGATGCTTTCAGCATGGCTGTTCGCCAACTCCGCTATCGCAACCCAGGTGTTGCTCTCTCCACCACAGGCATTCATCCTTATTACGAGTTCATCAATGGAGAATTGATGGTGCCTGTGCAAGGAGGTCATATGCCCGCGCCCAATGATGAATATGTGTTGGCGGACTTGCCTCCTTCCCAAAGTTTGACCAGGCTAGGAGAAGGTCAGCTCACCTCCACTCAGCAAGAAGGGAAGCCGTCTGACCCTTGAAGATCAGCTTCTCAGTCTCCTCCTCAGTCTCTTTGCAAGTTTTGTTTTTATTAGTATTTTAATGATATCGCCTTGTTCCAGGTTAGGCTCTGGATTTTGATTAATATTGGCAATATTCAATAAAATATATTTCCTGCAAATGTATACTTGTTCATAGATGTAGTGTTTAAGTCCGTCGTATTTATGCCTTGTATAATGATATTGAGAAGGCGGAATATTCATCTGAGGACTTAATGAAATATGACTAAGTAAAACGAGACGGAATAGCCTTTTTGCAATTCTGGTGAAGTAAAATTCAGTGAGGAGGCGAAGTAGCCTCTTAGGAATTTCAACGAAACAAATTCAGTAATGGGGCGGAGTAGCCTTTTTGAGAATTTAACTGAAGTAATTTCAATAATGAGGCGTAGTAACCTCTTGGGAATTTCATTGAAATGATTTTAATAGCGAGGTGTAGTAGCCTCTTAGGAATTTAAAAGGAATTGGATTCCGTAAGAAGGCGGTGTGGCCTCTTAGGAATTTCAGTGAAGTTGTATTCCGTAAGGAGGCGGAGTAGCCTCTTAGGAATTTCAATGAAGTTGTATTCCGTAAGGAGGCGGAGTAGCCTCTTAGGAATTTCAATGAAGTTGTATTCCGTAAGGAGGCGGAGTAGCCTCTTAGGAATTTCACTGAAGTTGTATTCCGTAAGGAGGCGGAGTAGCCTCTTAGGAATTTCAATGAAGTTGTATTCCGTAAGGAGGCGGAGTAGCCTCTTAGGAATTTCAATGAAGTTGTATTCCGTAAGGAGGCGGAGTAGCCTCTTAGGAATTTCAATGAAGTTGTATTCCGTAAGGAGGCGGAGTAGCCTCTTAGGAATTTCAATGAAGTTGTATTCCGTAAGGAGGCGGAGTAGCCCCTTAGGAATTTTGATGAAGTTGTATTCCGTAAGGAGGCGAAGTAGCCTCTTAGGAATTTCACTGAAGTTGTATTCCGTAAGGAGGCGGAGTAGCCTCTTAGGAATTTCAATGAAGTTGTATTCCGTAAGGAGGCGGAGTAGCCTCTTAGGAATTTCAATGAAGTTGTATTCCGTAAGGAGGCGGAGTAGCCTCTTAGGAATTTCAATGAAGTTGTATTCCGTAAGGAGGCGGAGTAGCCTCTTAGGAATTTCAATGAAGTTGTATTCCGTAAGGAGGCGGAGTAGCCTCTTAGGAATTTCAATGAAGTTGTATTCCGTAAGGAGGCGGAGTAGCCTCTTAGGAATTTCAATGAAGTTGTATTCCGTAAGGAGGCGGAGTAGCCCCTTAGGAATTTTGATGAAGTTGTATTCCGTAAGGAGGCGGAGTAGCCTCTTAGGAATTTCACTGAAGTTGTATTCCGTAAGGAGGCGGAGTAGCCTCTTAGGAATTTCAATGAAGTTGTATTCCGTAAGGAGGCGGAGTAGCCTCTTAGGAATTTCAATGAAGTTGTATTCCGTAAGGAGGCGGAGTAGCCTCTTAGGAATTTCAATGAAGTTGTATTCCGTAAGGAGGCGGAGTAGCCCCTTAGGAATTTTGATGAAGCACAATTTTACAAGTATTGAACTTACTTGAACTTGTTGGGTAGTGCTTGAGTTTGTTTCTCATGTACTCCGTAAAACGTTGGGAGTTAAGCAGAGTCAAGTTTTGGATGGAATGTTCATCCTTTTGCATTTTGATTGGAGTGCGACTCCTTCGAGGCGGTATGGTGCAGCATATAGCTGTGACACCAATTCATCCTGCAAGAATTTGGTTAAACCTTCGAGGCGGTATGGTGCAGCATATAGCTGTGACACCAATTCAACCTGCAAGAAATTGGTTGGGGTTAGCGTGGTGCAGCATATAGCTGAGACACCAGCTCTTCCCACAAGAAGCCTGCAGGACCTTGGGGGCGAATTAGTGCAGCATATAGCTGTGACACTAGTTCTTTCCATAGGCGGCCTGCAGGACCTTGGGGTCGGTATGGTGCAGCATATAGCTGAGACACCAATCCTTTCCCCCCAAGGAGTTTTCTGTACCTTAGGGTCGGTATGGTGCAGCATATAGCTGAGACACCAATCCTTTCCCCCCAAGGAGTTTTCTGTACCTTAGGGTCGGTATGGTGCAGCATATAGCTGAGACACCAATCCTTTCCCCCCAAGGAGTTTTCTGTACCTTAGGGTCAGTATGGTGCAGCATATAGCTGAGACACCAATTCCCCAAGGAGTTTTTGTTGACTCCGTTTGTGAAGCGGCGTTGCATGTTGGTTGATCTTTATGGATTAAAGAGTTATGCGTTTGTGCTTCAATTTTAGAGTCGCTGTTTTATCTGCATGGGAACAAATTCTGCCATGGATAATCAATTCAAAGTTAGAGCGAAGATTAAATGCAGGAAGGCATTTCATTGGGAATGGAATTACATAAATGACTGAGTTGGGATATATCTTTTCGAAAGCTTTTCAAGGAAAGCATACAGAGGAAGATCCTTGAGTTAGGAAGAAAAGATCATACCGTATCACCCAACTAACTGTAATATATGCGTAAATTCAAAATGTTCCATTTATTTCTAACCGGAGTACCATCTAAGTTTTCTAGGCGGTATGTACCCTTGCCCAAAACTTCGATGACTCGGTATGGACCTTCCCAATTTGGTGCCAATTTGCCTTGGTGTGCAAATTTGTTGCCAATGTTGGCCCTTCTCAGGACCAAATCTCCCTCTTTGAAACGGCGTTCGCACATGCGTGCATTATACCGTTTGGCGGCCTTTGCTTTGACGGCTTGATCTCTCACAAAGGCTTCCTCTCTCAACTCCGCCAAAACCTCCAATTCGTGTGCGAGGTTCTGTTGATTGGCTTCCTCATTGAAATAGAGGACTCGAGCTGAAGGGGCTGTTAATTCAATGGGAATGACCGCCTCGACTCCATATGTCAGCCGATATGGAGATTCATTCGTAGTGGAGTGTGGGGTGGTTCTATATGCCCATAAAACGTGGCATAACTGATTTGCCCAGTCTCCCTTTGCCTCACCAAGGCGTTTTTTGAGGCCCTTCAAGATTTCTCTGTTGGCGACCTCTGCTTGTCCATTGGTTTGAGGGTGTTCCACAGAAGAGAAAATCTGCGTGATGCTGAGATTTTCTAAGAGTTCAGTGAACTTGCGATCTGTGAACTGGGTGCCATTATCAGTGACTATGCGTTCAGGGACTCCGAAACGTGCAATGATATTCTCATAGACGAATCTTCGAGTCCTGGCTGACGTTATGTGCACCACTGCCTCTGCCTCAATCCATTTGGTGAACTAATCAACACCAACTATCAAGTATTTGATACCGCCGGGAGCAGTTGGGAATGGACCTAGAATATCCATACCCCATTGATAGAAAGGCCAGGGCGTTATTGATGATGACATTTCCTCAGCTGGAGTATGGTGAAAATTCGCGAATCGTTGACATTGATCGCATTTTTGAACATATGAGGCGGTGTCTTGCTTCATAGTGGGCCACCAATACCCCGCCCTGAGGATCTTTCTCACTAGACTTCGTGCCCCAGGATGATGTCCACACTGCCCTTCATGGACTTCTTCCAAAACAGCTTGCACCTCGTTTTCATTTATGCAAATTAAGTATGGGACAGAAATTCCTCGGCGGTATAGCTGCCCATCTAGGAGCGTATAATAGGGTGCCTCCCTCCTTAGCTTCTTTCGCTCAAGATCATCCGTGGGTAATTGTCCATTAACAAGATAACGAACTATTGGTGTTACCCAGGAGTTATCATCAACGGGGCGGCTTTTAATCATATGAATTGAAGAGGGAAGGGATATACTTGGCTCGGCCAGAGTACTCTGTACAACCGTGGTTGTACACCCCGCCTTCTTTGTGCTGGCTAACCTGGACAGGATATCAGCACGCGTATTTTCTTCGCGAGGTACATGCTTGAAAGTTACTTCATCGAAGCGCTGTTTCAACTCATTGACGCAGTCCAGATATTGCTGCAGTAGAGGTTCTTTAGCCTGATACTCACCAAGAATTTGTGAGATGACTAGTTGAGAATCACTGCATAGGGTGACAGTTTTGGCCCCAATATCTTGTGCTGCTCTGAGTCCGGCTAAGCAGGCTTCATACTCCGCCTGATTGTTAGACGTAGTGAAGGTAAAGTGCAATGAAATTTCAAGATGTACCCCGTCATCACTTTCTATAACGATTCCTGCCCCACATCCTTTGCTGTTTGAAGACCCATCGACGTATACTGTCCAGTGTGAATGATCTGCATCTGGGCTAAAGCCTGTTAATTCAACTATGAAATCTGCTAGGACTTGTGCCTTAATAGCAGTTCTTGGTTCGTAGGATATGTCGAATTCAGAGAGCTCTGTGGCCCATTTGATCATCCTTCCAGCCAAGTCTGGCTTGAACAATATAGTACGGAGTGGCAAGTCTGTGCGAATCAGGATGGGGTGTGCATGGAAATATGGTCTTAGACGTCGTGAGGCCCAAACGACTGCAAGTGCTGCCTTTTCAATCTTCTGATAACGGCACTCCGCACCATGCAATGTTTTACCAGTGAAGTATACCGGTCGTTGGCCTTCGACTGTTTCTTTGACCAGGGCCACTGCCAGCGCTTCATCTGAAACAGACAAATAAACGATGAGTTGCTCACCTGGGCTTGGTTTTACCAGGATTGGAGGGCTGGCTAAGACATTTTTCAAGCTCTGGAAGGCCGCCTCTTGCTCTGGGCCCCAATTGAATTTTTTATCCTTCTTAAGCATCTTGTACAAGGGGAGAGAGCGATGAGCCATTTTTGGCATGAATCGTGCTAGAGCAGCGATTTTGCCATTGAGGGATTGTACCTCTTTCAATGTTTTGGGGCTCTGCAACTCTTGTATCACACGACACTTGTCAGGATTAGCTTCTATGCCTCTTTGCGTTAACATGAAACCCAAAAATCTTCCTCCAGGTACAGCAAATGTACACTTTAGTGGGTTGAGTCTCATGTTGTATTGCTGCAAGCGTTGAAAAATGAGGCGTAAGTCTTCAACATGGTCTCCTCCCTCTGGAGTCTTGGCGATGATATCATCAATATAAACCTCCACCAGCTTTGTGTGCATGCCCTCAAAGACCTTGTTGATCATGCGCTGGTAGGTGGCCCCAGCGTTCTTCAGCCCAAATGGCATGACATTGTAGCAAAAGACTCCTCTGTCATTGATAAATGCTGTTTTCTCCTGATCATCCTCGCACATTGGAATTTGGTTGTATCCGGAGTAAGCATCCATGAAGGATAGATACTTGTATCCTGATGAGTCATCAACCAGTCTGTCAATGTTGGGGAGAGGATAAGGATCTTTAGGACAACATTTATTTAAATCAACGTAGTCTATGCACATGCGCCATTTGCCATTGGCTTTCTGCACCATAACCACGTTGGACAACCAAGAAGAATAACGGAGTTCCCTGATGAACCCCGCCTTAAGGAGTTCTTCGGTTTGTTCGCAAGCAGCATTTTGCTTAGCAGGACCCATACGCCGTTTCTTTTGTGCCACTGGCTTAGTTTCAGGATACACCGCCAGGCGGTGGCAACAGAAGTTAGGATCCATACCAGGCATGTCTGCGGCTGTCCAGGCGAAAATCTCCTTGTACTCATGGAGGAGTGCAATCAGTCTTGCTTCCATGTTAGGCTCCAGCTTGTCATTGATGTTAGTTATTTGCTCCGGGGTGCTGCCCAAAACAATAGACTTGGAACCACCATCAGGAGTTGGTTTCAAAGGGTTCAGTGGGTCTATAGAAGACTCCGTCCTGGGATCAAGATCCACCAAATTGATGGATGCCGCCGCACTGTTTCCTTCGTTCAATTTTCTTTTCTTAGACATGGTTTCAAGCTTCACCATGTTAAGACTTAAATTGTAACAGTAACGAGCCATCTCCTGGTCACCCCTGATGGATGAGACTTGATTATCTTTATCAATGAACTTGATTAACAAGTGGGGGGTTGAAACGATGGCTTCCATGGCATTCAGAGTGGGCCGCCCAATGATGCCATTGTATGGGGATTTAACATCAATGACAAGAACCCTGGATTTCACAGTCCTTGCTCCAGGTTCACCATCGAAGGTGATCCTTGTGTCCAAGTAGCCTTTAGTAGGCTGTTTGGCGCCATTGAAAGCTGTAAGGTCCTGTGTGTAAGGCTGCAAATCTGTGTCAGACAGTCCCATGCGTTTAAAACAGTCATAAAAAATAACGTCGCAGGAACTTCCCTGATCAACTAGGATGCGTTTTACATCCATATTAGCGATCACCGCAATGATCACTACCGCATCATCTCCCTCAGGGATGGTTGGGCCAAAATCATCATCTATGAAAGTTATAGGCGGAGTCTGAACTCCGTCCCTGAATGGGCGATATTCTTTGTTCTTGCCCTGCACAGATAAGATCATACGATGATGATTTTTCCGGGCGTTGTTTGAGGGTCCGCCTCCTGCGAAGCCTCCAGCAATCATGTCCACCACCTGTCTTTTACCTCGTGATCTAGGTTCAGGGCTTGGTTCTCGTTGGGCGGACTCCAGAACAATGCCTTTTTGTTTCTCTGACACCGTCGTACGTTTTGGTTCCCGAGCACTATCGGGATCCGGAGAACGATCACGATGTCGCTTTTCAAACTTCTCAGGCTCATCATGAGATTTGCCTTTGAACAGGTAATGTTTCAGTTTACCTTCTCGAATGAGCACCTCAATGGTATTTTTGAGTTGCTTGCATTCTTCTGTGGTGTGGCCAACTGATTCATGGAATTCGCAATATTTCTTTGGGTTTCCACCACGCCTGATTGGGGGTGGACGTTGAATTCCATAAACATTGAGGGTGGTCCATCCTATCTCACGCAAGATTTGCTCGCAAGTTGTGTTCAATGGTGCATAGTGAGCAAAATTGAACACGCGTCTGTCTTGCTGTTTGAAAGGCTGGTTCCCTACTTTGTCCCTTTGGTGGGATTTGTCATTCTTCAACAATTTATCTTTCCCTTTGTCTTGAGGTGGAGTTGCAGGGAGTGGTTTGCTGCGAGATGCAGTGGCTTCCAGATGCATCTCAATACCCACGTACTTAGACGCCTTCCTGCGAAATTCCTCCATCGTAGTTGGAGGTCCCTTTGCCAAAGACAAAGCGAAAGGTGACTTTGGTTGCATAGCTTCTATGAGAATATGCAACTGGATTGCCTCAGTCAGATCAGGGACCATGGCTGCCTCTTTATAAAATCTCTTAAGGAAATCCTTCAGAGATTCTTTGTCGCCTTGTTTGATCTGAGCCAAGGTATGAGAGGTTCTGGGTGCATCCCTGGAAATCACGAAGTGACTTCCAAAAGCTGAGGCCAGCTCCTCCCACGAATCAATGGAACCTGAAGGTAAGCTCTTGAACCAGCTAAGAGCTTCGTCTGTAAGAGTTCTGGGAAACATTCTGCACATGACGTTCTCCTCAGCTCCTAGAAACATGGCCTCGTAGGTATAAGCATCTAAGTGCTTAGAGGGATCTGTTTCCCCAGTATATTTCCCTATAGAAATGGGCTGCATGGTTTGCAGATGTTTGGGTACATGTACGTTCATAAGCCTTTTGGAAAATGGGATACTCATCTTATATCCTGAGGGGGAAGCGTTTGAGCCTGCTCTCCTTCCTTCTTGATGCTGAGCATTTACCAGTGGGAGGCTTCGTTGCTCCTCCATGTACGTAGGAATACGAGAGTAGTGAGGAGTACTTGATTCCTCCTGCATGTGTGATTCATGACGTGGTTGTCTTGCGGGACCAGCTTTCTCATGCGCTGGGTTTGCTTTTTCACGACGAAGTTCTGCAAGTTCTTCTCTCAAGATTCGAATCATGTCATCTCTCGGATCTAGAGAATCAGCTTGCGTTGCTTTTTTCTGAGCATCATCATCGAAGTTAAGACGTCTGGGATTGCGTGGAGGAGAATCCTCGTTCTGCATCTCTGGTCCTTGTCTCTCCATTGATGATGAAGATTGATCAAGATTGTGGGATTACCTAGTTTACAGGTCCCACTGGGCGTGCCAATGAACTGTTCTTTACAGGGGGTGTAGAAGTATGCTTGTAGAACAACTCAAAATATACATATAAATGTGTTTTGATACAAAGCAATGTATGTATAAATGTAAATACAAAGAGTCTTCGTATGTTGAGGCGGAGTGTAATGTACTGCAGGGCGGTGTCACAGTCCGCCTGACGGGATCTGACTTGCCTTGACCCAATTGGGGGTGGTACCTGCAATCGTTCTCCGACGCTCAAGTCAGTATCTCAGAATACTTAGAGACTTAGAAAGACAATCAGAGAGGATTATGCAAGTAATAGAGTGTAAGGTTCAGAGAATGGGAAGAGAATCCCTTATACCTTTTCAAGAGAGGTTTATATACCTGTCACTGGTGCTGCATTATTGGTAGGACCCGCTCCTTGTCTCCAGGCATAATGCTGAAAAGGTAGTGGGTCCCTGCGCCGTTTACTAGCACCATTATTGTAGTAGGTATCACAACTTGTCTGGAAAGCGTTAGTGCTTTAATATTTTATTGTTATTTCCCTTTATGCGTGACAGCGTGATTCCCATTATTAACCTCTCAAGACAGAGTCAATCTCGTGCCGGGGTTGTGAGTATGGGCTCGCTACGCAGTGTGGGAAATTCAGTATTCCGCCTGAGTTGAGCCTATGGCTTGGCGGAGTAACAACTTTGGCGAGGTTACATTCCTTGACGGAATAACATGCCTGGACGGAGTTACGTTCCTTGGCGGGGTAACGTGCCTGGGCGGAGTTATGAACCTTGGCGGCGTTACTTGCCCTGGCGGTATGCACTCCGTATAGTATTTGTAGTGTATTTGAAGAGTACTTCTCTTTATTCCAAATGCTGATCTGGCAAGGCATTGAAGCCATGCTCTTGGGGGCCGGTGTTAGGACCGGATCAGGTAGTCTGTTGAATTAGATAATTATTAATTAGTTATATATATATATATAATATTTATAACATAAAATAATATATATATATATATTACATATTTATATTTACATAATATAAATTAATATTACAAATTTACAATTAAAAATTAGGAAGAAGAACTCATTTTTTTAGGTTGTCGTTAGTCTTTTAAAAGTCTCACTATAAACTGGTCTTAAACAGACTTTTAAACGAGTCATACCTTCAAATAGGCTAGAACAGACCTTAAGGAAAACCTATGACGTGCTAATAGACCAGGCGCAGGCCTTAAAAATTTGATGTAAATCAGCCTCAAACCTTTCAAAACTCAGCTTAACCTAACCGATTTTCATCTCTTTTAAAAAAATTCAATCACTGGAGAAAGTTTGAATGATAATTTACACAGTAGAGCTTTTTTCTTTAAAGAAAAAAAAACCAGCTAAATCAATTTTCTTGATTTTAAAAAGTGTTTTGATGTCGCTTAGACTTTTATTTTTTATATACACTATCAGCATCAGTTACTATTCTTAATTTCATTGATAGCTATTAAAATTTGCCTCTAGAAGATGGTAGACTTGCCAAATACTAATGCGTCTTTTAGTAATTTTTTTTTTTTCTTTTAAGATAAGCACGGGAAAAACTACGATTATACTATTGATAGGGAAATTTTAGGGAGAGTTATTACTTACATTTATCTTATCTCTTAAAGATGAGTGAGATTAAAAACCTCTGATGTACCTTTGATCCACTCGAATAATCCATTAAGTTATATTTAATTTTGGTTTTAGTACTGTACTTAGATATTGAGGGTATTTGGTTTGCAGTTGATAAAACGGAATTGAGTTGAAGCGAAAAATTTAAAGGTTGATATTAATTCTTCACGTCGTTCGTTCGAGACAATCAAAACTTCGTTGACCTGTAGGATCAAAAAGGAGCTTTCATTTAACAGAGAAAATCTCTGTTGGAGCCATGCTCCAAACATGCTCATAGTAGTTTAGTTTATTGTTTACTACTATGTTTATTTTTTTATCAACAAAAAACATAATATTAAAAAAGGTACAAGGGGTACTTAACCTATATATAAAATCAAACAATTACAATCTCGTAAGACATAATAAAGGCTCCTTATACCATTCTATAAAGCCTCTAGAAAACCTTTCATTCGGGATTCAAGTCAAATCCAACTTCTAAATTGTATCAGTTTAAACATTTTTGAAATACAAACACCATCAGTCCTAAAAATGACATTATAACAGCATTCTCAAATCGTCCAAACCGTAACAAACCAAATAGTAGTCAGCCCATGTTTTGTTCCAGAACCAACACCGAGACCCAAAAAGCCTTCAAAATATACTTTACATTCACCAGGCAACACTGAATAAAAACTTAGCTAGTCATAACAAAATTTGCTATAAAAGGTAGGAAATCTTGCAAGAGAACATCAGGTGAAAAACATACTCAACACACTCACTACAGAAAACGCATAGCAAAGAGGAAGTGTCCAAAGTAATCCCACGAGCAACTAAATTTAACTTGAATTGTATTTTGTCGAACAAAAGTCCCCAACCAAAACCCACCACCTTAAGAGGAACCATATTAATCCAAAACAACCGAACAAAAGAAGATCCCAACACATCTAGATCATGACAAATGATGCTGTAAGCTGGGCAAATAGAACCAGATTGATCTCCAGTCAGATTGTACTACTATGTTTATAATTTAAGATGTTTTTGAAAAAGAAAACAATTTAAGCTTTTCATCTTGTAGTTGTATTTTAATTTATTTTAGTCATTATAATTATAATTTTTATTTTATTTAGAACTTAATATAAATATGCAAAATAAAGTTTTAATCTTTTATATTTCAAGTAATTATTGGTTAAGTCTTTTAAATTTATTTTTTATAAATGTAATCATTCAATAAGTTTTCAAACGTTATTAAATCTATCTATTTTTATTAAAGGTATTAACTATGTTCACTTAATTGTTGACAGAGATGTTAAAAATGACATACAACTATTTATGTGTCAATTGTGAACTCATGGATTAAATAATACTTTTGGCCATCAACTACACCCCCTTTGTATGGTTGTTTTGCTCCCCTTTTTGTCAAACATTTGTCAATATGGAACTTCTTCAACTATATAAGTTTTTCTTCATGGTGTTCTTGATTTCTATCCCAATTAAAACTAACTCTTATGCTACATCATTAAATACCACCATTAGCTTAATTAATATAAACAACGAGTAACGGACTTAATTTTACACATGGAACAGAGCATGATTATCAATAACATATACAATACTATATATACATACATCAATCACATCTGACACCCAAATAAAAGCTATAATTACCTTTTTAAGCATGTTGACAGAAATTTAAACATTAACAAAATCTATCTGTGCTGGTTATGCCTTGAATTAATTGATATTTTTGAGGGATACAATGTGCATACCTCAACAATAATTACATACACACACATGATGATGATGAGAAGAAGATAACATGATAAGCTTATAGATGCAAAATGGAAAGAATTAATCAGGCTTTGGTAAGCAGCATCATGGTTCTGAATTCTTGAAAATCAAGGCGACCATCTGAATTGGTGTCATAGAAGCGAATCATGGTTATGCAATCCTTGCCATCCCACAAGCCAAGCCTTTTCAACACACACTCCAATTCTTGGCTAGTGATGAATCCATCACCATCCAAATCAAACACTTTGAAGGTCTTCACAAGGTCACTCTCCAATTCCCCCATAACATCACCACCATCATCATCATTATTGTTACCTCCCCTGCTCTCACCATTGTTCTGTTCCATAATTGAGTTGTACAAGAACAAGAACTCATTGAAATCAAAGCTCTTCTTCTCCACCAGAGATTCCAACTCATCTAAACTATATTGACAATTACCTATCTTCTCAAGCAACCGGTGGAGCTCCTCAAGGCTCACAAACCCGTCACAATTCATATCCAGCTTCTCAAAAATGCGCTGCAAGTCACTCACTGTTAGCAGACACATATTGCAAAACAACATTAATTTCAATATCAATATCAATAATCTCAAAAATGTGCTTTATATATTTGATGCTTAGCAAAATCTTGATGGGGAGGTAAACCTTGTGAAGTGAGAACACGGTTTTATAATGTATAGATAAATAAAATGCATGCGTGTGGATGTTGTGTGTTATAGATTAGTAGTTGTCCTTTGTGTACGGGAATAACTTTCAAGGGAGCCGGAAATTTATTAATACGGAGGGAGGGATAGTCATCTAAGGCAATTTGCATGAAGTTTCCCAGTTTCTTCGTTGAAACTAACTGATATAGGTTATATCAAATTTTTTGTTGCAACAAAAAAGAAAAGAAAAAAATCAAACTAGCAACAACGTAAAGTAATAAGATACATGTTATCTTATATACTCGGTTAACAATTTTAACTTATTCTATAGTTTATTACTTTATTTTACTAATTTAAAATTTTATTAACATATAAATTTTGTTTAGTGAAAAAAACTTATTTTTGTAGTTTAATACTATTTTTTTAAATGTAACCTTGAGTTTATAATTCTGAGTTTATTTTATCTTTTTTACATTTTTATCTTTAGTGATATTTTAAAAAAATACTCTTATCTATTTAAAAAAAATATGTCTTTTTAAAGTTATTTTACAGTTAACAATTAGTTTTACCAAACATAGTTTAATTCAATTAATTAATTTATCAACTTTCAACTTTTAATTTGTTTATCAGTTAGTTTTGTAAAATAAAATCATAGTGGTCATTTCATTTTGTAACCTATTTAGAAGTTTATAATTTTTTTAAAAGTTCATAGTTCTTTGAAAAGGTATAAGTTTTACATCTTCAAAAATAACTAAGATAATAGGAGTTTCACATTGAATAATTAAGAAAACTCAAGAAACGAGACGCTCCTATTTAATATATTAGTCTTTTGGGTTGAGTTCTCCTCATGTGCTTAAATTTTATCAATGTTTTTGTTGAGAAACGTATCTTTATAATTAATATTTTTATGAGAATCATATAAAAAAATGACTAAATGTATAAAATATAAACTACTTTATAATTCATACCGATTATAAATTATAAGCTTCTGAACGGGCTGATACAAGTTTCTTTTTTTTTTTTAGGAAAAAATTTATTTATGCAACACTTTTTTATAATCTTCTCGTAACTTACAAGGGAGAAATAAAAATTGATGATGTGATGAAAAAACACTTAATGTTTAAATACGTTATTCAATCAAGTTTTGTAAAGAAAATTTGTTGTACCGAGCTGACCTTACACTTAATTTCGTCACCGTTCTTCAATCACATCAATAATTATATTTATATATTCATTTTCACTTTTGATATACTAAAAGTGTTAAATGATCTTTTTCCGCATTCTTGCAGTCAACATAAACATATTGATCCAGACAAACTAGTTCAAATCCGCAATTTGATTTTATATATTATAGCAAGTGTAAGCACCATCCTTTGTCCCCCCACTCCCAATTTGTTTTTTTGATTTAATAAAAATAATAAAAAAAAACTTTATCACCCATTCTTCCACTCTCCTTGGTCTGCCATGCCAGCCCGAACCCCAATAGCAAGCCAAGAAGGGGGGAGCCTCTTCAAAAGGATCAGAAACCAGGGGGACCAGGAACGGGATCACCTCTTCATCTTCTTCATCATCCGAGCACCACCACCAGGACACGGATCTCCCTCACCTCATCACTTCCCAACATCAACCATCATCATCACCCGAACTTCATCTGCATCCTCCCAGCCTCCTTCACCAATAAAATTGAGCAAACCCGCAATACCATTAACAGCAACAATCCACCTGCATCCTTATCACCATTCATCAAAAATCAAAAACCCAAAATGACAATCAAATTCATCATCTCATCTTCATCATCAAACCCCAAGCCAAAAACAAAGAACCCAAAAATCGCCTTCATCATCATCCTTTTAACCATCACCATCATCAACCAAAACCATTAAAACCCAAAACTCAAACAACAAAACAGAAATAGCAAAAGGAGAAGAGCTCCCTTCCTCCGCTCCAGTGACCAACTTCGATGCCAACCTGCGACCGTCGCTGACCAGAACCCCTCCCGTGAACCAACGATCTCTCAGCAAGCCCGAACTGGTCGTCCCCTCATCACGCGACCGCGCCTTAAGTCTGACGTTGTTTCACTTGCTTGGACTCCTCCGACGTCCACGCCACGCTGGTCTCCTATGGTTTCCTCTTCTCCCTCCCCTCTCTCCGTCGTCTCTCCGATCTCCTTCTCGGTCTCTTCTCTTTCTCTCTCTCGGTGAGCCTCTCTCCCTCTCGGGTTCCCCCTCCCTCTCTCCGATTCACTCACTCTCAGTCGCTCTCTCCCTCCACCTCGCTCTCTCCCTCTCTCTCCGTCACTCCTCTCTCCCTCTCGGACTCTCTCCCTCTCGGGCTCTCTCCCTCTCTCCGTCACCCTCTCTCCCTCGCCGGTCTCCTCTCTGTCACCCTCTCTCCCTCGCCGGCCACCTTCTTCTCTCTCTCTGCCTCACTCTCTTCACCCACTCACTCTCTCTATCACCGCCGCCCCCCCCCTCCTTTTCTTTTCTTCTTTCCTTCTCTTCTCTTTTCCTCTTTAGTTTCTAGGGTTTCCTCTTTATTTTGGGCCTCAGTGAGGCCCATTCCCATTTTTTTTATTTTATTTTGTTTAGCTCTCTCTTAATGTTATGTGGCCCAATGTTTTTTCTTTCTTCTTAAAACCAAAAATATCCTTTTTAAAATAAGTAAATAGTTTTCTTTTTATTGTTTTCATTTATGATAAATTTTAAAGATATAATAAAAATATTAAGATCTAAATATTTTTTTAAAATAAAAATTAGTTTTTCTATTTTAATACCAAAAAAAATCTAAAAATGTTTCTTAAAATAAAAAGTTAAATATTTTTTATATTTTGTGTTAAATAATTAAATATTATGTATGTTTTTAGAATAAATTGTTTTAGAATCTTATGAGCAATGTCGTGCAAAATTACTTTTGCCTATATTCGCGTCACAAGTTTTTGAAGGGTTATGCACGTGCGGAGTACTTCGCCTTGTATTTTCCCTTCCTCATAAATTTCTTTTTATTATTAAAAATCGAATCAATTTATAAAATTTTAAAAATAATATTAAACATTTTTCTTGAAATTAATTTTCCTAAAGAACTACGTAACCCTGATTTCTCAAAAGCTTGAGAATACGTAGGAGCGGGAGTCAATTCCTGTCGGGCCCACTTTCCTTCGTTTATTTTTTATGCCTTTGTTATTATCTCAATTTATTTTACCTATTTAATATTTTATAATAATTTGTTTAAAATGAGGTTAATTTAGACGAGACGTCTTGTTAATCTCATACTCTTAATATTTTATTTTAAATAATAACTTTCCTAAAATGAGGTTAATTTAGACGCGACGTCTTGTTAATCTCGTGTTCTCGTGTTTTTTTAATATTTTATGTAAATAGTATTTTCCTTAAGAATGAGGTTAATTTAGACGCGACGTTTTGTTGACCACATATTTTTAATATTTTATTTAAATAATGTTTTCTTAAAAATAAGGTTAATTTGGATGAGACGTCCTGTTAATCTTCAGTTTTAATCTTTATTATACTCCATGTTATTCAATTTTATTTTAATCTTCGAATTGTTAATGTATAAGTTAAGGTTAATTTGGACGAGACGTCCTGTTGATCTTCACTCTTACTCTGTTTTTTTTTCCTTTCTGTCACTATTTAGTCAAATTTCTTTCTGTCGCTGTTTTGTTGTCACTGATTGGTTTGTTCTGTCTGTTTGCGTTCGCTTAGTTATTTCGTGTATTTCTTTTCCTTAAAAGAAGTTAAAAATAATTTATGGGCTATTTTGAAGTGCGTGCTATCAATTTGGGGTAACCGTTTTATAACGGACAGTTGTGAGGTGCTAATACCTTCCTCACCTGTAATTCGACTCCCGAACATAGAATTTCATTTTTATAACCAGTGCTTTAACGAAAGGTTTTCCCGATATTTTATCCTTAAAAATATTGGTGGCGACTCCCTGTTTATTTTTAAAATCGTTTCGAGGGTCGGCCGCTTCGCCGCGATCCCGGTCGCGACAGATGGCGACTCCGCTGGGGACTTAGAGAGTCAAGCCAATCAAATTGATAGCACATATTTTAAATAGCCTGTTAATTACTTAACTTCTTCCTTTATTTTATTTTTTGTCAATATTTGTATATGGTTTCTGTTTATATTTTGTCATCTATGTTTTGTTATGTCTGTATGTTGTTGAACCCTAGGGTAGACGACTCTGTTTTATTGTATTGTGTTTGTTCTTTGTGAAGGATTGGTAAGGTAAAGGTATTGGACGCCCCTTTCACACACTACACTCACAATTTGCACACACTTTTGAGCGGGACCCTGTACCCGGGCCCAAATAAAATTTAAGATTAGGGGAGGTTGGTAGCGGTGTCATTTGGGATGTACTTCCTGTCTGGCTATCGTGAGAACCTCATCTAGAGTTCGACTTATTTATGATGCCCACACCTAGTAGACTTCCTACTGTTGTGGTCAACATCATGAGTAAGATCTTGGCTCTAGTGACCTTTAGACAGTAGTGCAAGCCACCTATCGTGAGATGTCACTGTTAGATAAGCCCTAGAACCGATAGAAGGCCTTCAGAAAAACCCATTTTAGGCCACAAGGGGCGGACTCTTCCTATACCTTTTCTCCTTCTAGCTCTCCCTTTTAATCCAAATTGTTGAACCACTTACCCGTTCAAAGGATTGCTTCTTTTTAAAAAAAAAACTAGTGATCCTTTGATTGGGAAAAGAATCATTTCATTTCATTAAAGTCTTTGAGTCCTGAGTTATGGGATTTCTGTGTCGTCAAAAAAAAAGTCCAAAAAAAAAAAAGTCCAAAAAAGAGTTGATGACGATCGGAAGGTCCGTAACCCACAGGGCTCTCGGTTTGTCACGAGTTTTGTCAACCGTTACCTCCTGATTATAAAATTGTTTTCCAAAAGCTGCTAAGGGGGTATCGATTTACGAAACACGTCCTTTACCAATGACTGATTTCACTTCCTTTGTGTTCTTGCAGGAAGCTATTCAGAGCTAGGCGAATATCTTCGAGTGAAAAATGGAAATTAACATGGGGTCAGGTAGTTGTGATACAAGTGTAACTGAGTTGAGAAAGCTACTGCATGTTAAGGAAAAGAAAGTCGACACGGTTAGTTTACAGACACTGGGATTTCCAGTTAGCTCCGTCTATTGAGGAATTTGAGCGGATTTTGGGGATGCCTCTAGAAGGACAAATGCCTTACCGTCATTCGGAGCATCAAGCAAATATATTTGGGGATTTTGGCTGATTTATTTTCTGATAATGTAACAAGCTTAACAGTTATGTATTTTGTGGTATCTTAGAATAAAAGGATCTTTTGTCTCCACAACTATCTCGTGTTAATTTCCATTTATCGCGTACTTAGTACTTTTGAACGTGACGTTTTGAGGAACAGTCGAAGGATAGTCGACAAGTTCCGAATCGCTTCTCGCATAATTTTGGTTTACACTCTCTTTATCGCCTTGTTTTATTTACTAAGTATGTTCTTCCTTTTAATGAATTTTTGTTTTCTTTTTCAAAAGACGTCACGGGTAGGCATCCTTACCAGACCTGACTCCAAAAGAGACTCATGGCTGAGGAAGAAGCTAGGAACGGAGACTTTAAAACTGAGTTCGATCAGCTGAAAGAACGGGTGGAAGAATTAACTAGACTTTTGGAGAAGAGACACACAGAAGGAGACTCCTCTGGAGGTGCTGAGGACGCCCAACAGCAGCCTTCCACACCTCCACTCACCATTAATGTCGTAAAACCTAACCCTGCCATTGAATCCCAGCCGCCTTATGGCCAGTACCATACACAACAACACACGTTTGTCGGCCCTGACGGCAACCCAATACCTTTTCCACCCTATGGCCTACCACAGGGATACTATCCCCCGCTCGTTAATCAACAAGATATTTACAACCAGCAAACTGCAAATCCTCATGCTTCACACCCCACCCCGCCAAGTGTGCCACCACTCCATGACCCGCAGGCCTATCAAGCCCAGAATACACAAGCCCAAACGGCCCAACCAACCTATAATGCACAAACCCAAAACATGCAGGCCCCGATGACCCAGCCGGCTTACACCGCACAAACTATGGCCCAACCCCAGGGTCCTTCGCTAAATGCAGGCCCAATGAACCAGCCCTATGTATCAGCTCCGTCCAACCAGCCACACGGCTATCCGTATGGATACACAACCCCCTACTCGGCCAATCCCCAAGATGCATCCCGTATGATGAACCCGGTTGTCGGACATAGCATGGTCGCAGCTACCCAAAAGGGAAAGATAGAAATCTTGGAGGAACGCTTGAGAATGATGGAGGGCGCTGGTGGTTTTGGGCGGATAAATGCTTCTGAGCTATGTCTGGTCACAGACGTGGTCCTCCCGCCCAAATTTAAAATGCCAGACTTTGACAAATATCGGGGAATGACTTGTCCAAAGAATCATCTCACGATGTACTGCCGAAAGATGGCATCCTATTCTTCTAATGACCAATTGTTGATCCATTGCTTCCAAGATAGTCTGGCTGGGGCTGCCCTCACCTGGTATGCACACCTTGATCGAAACCATATTCGATGTTGGGATGACTTGGCAGGTGCCTTCATTAGGCAATACAAATATAATATGGATATGGCACCCAACAGAGTTCAATTACAGAACATGGTGAAGAAAGATAATGAAACGTTCAAGGAGTATGCCCAACGTTGGTGAGAAACAGCTGCGCAAGTGGACCCACCACTGTCAGAAAAAGAGATAGTCGCGATGTTCATCGATACGCTCTCATCACCCTTCTATGGCAAGATGATTGGTAGTGTTTCATCCAACTTCTCTGACATTGTGACTATCGGGGAAAGGGTAGAGAGCGGAATACGAACAGGAAAGATCACCCGGGGCCCATCTGGGGTAAGCACGACAAGGAACCCGGCACCTGGTGAGGGTAGGAGAAGAGATGGGGAAACTCATTCCATCTCTTTTGATCAAAAGATGGCTCTACCAAGACCGTTCATCCCTACCACGATTCAAGCTCCCAGTCCTTATGTGGCCGCCGCCACTCATAGCCCGACAGCTTATACTCCCCACTTCCATCCACCCATGGTAGGAGCACCCGTGCCGTAACCCATGCCATACCACCACCCACAACAAGTGATTCAACCACCCAATCCCAATGCAAGAAGACCCAACAATGAGCGCACCCCTGTGCAGTTTGATCCCATCCCAATGACATATACCGAGCTTTTACCACTCCTCGTTCAAAAGGGTCTGGTCGCTCCGTGCCCCTCGAGGCTGATGCAACCTCCTTACCCAAGGGGGTATGACCCAAGCGCTCATTGTGATTACCATGCTAGGGCACCAGGGCATTCCACAGAAAATTGCATGGCTTTAAAATATAAAGTGAGAGATTTGATCAAAGCCGACTAGATTAATTTTCGGGAAGGAAGCCCTAACGTGACCACAAATCCCCTGCCCAATCATGGAAGTTCGGAAGTTAATGCCGTGGTGGCCGATATTGAAGATGGTTTTGATGATAATGCTGATTTGGTGGCCGTTTGCCCGCCGGGTCAAGAGTTCAGTGATTGGGAGGCTGTCGAACTCCCTACGATTCTTAAATGATTCACCAAAAATTTGTCATTGCCTTAATGTCTTGATTATCCCTCTGCTATGCCTAAGGCTCTGGGACTTTTCATGTAATAAGGGCGAAAAAACTTGTTTTACCAGTCAATCAATAAATGCGTATTGAAATTCAAAAAAAATCATCCTTTTATCCTTGCTTTGATTCATTTTCTTTACTTGCTTGTTCCTCTTTTTATTTGCTATAACGCGCTGAATTGCAGATCCAAAAATGATCCTCTTGAGACTAGTGAAATCATAATCCTGCTTCACAATTTTGATCACCCTGTCGACTATGCCGACGAAGGAGGTAGGGAAACCTACGAGCCACTATCCAAGTTTACAAGATTGTTAGAACAGGAGGATCAAGATGGGTATACCCCTAAGTCAAGAACAATTGAAGGAATCACAGGGGCAACCTATTAGAAGGCATGGAATGACAATATGGGCAAGCCCCGAATTGGACAAGTGGTAGGCCAGTCATTTAAGGAAACCTCAACAGTTGCCAGCATAAATAGGGGGAAATTGCTGTAGACACAACTGAGGAAGACAAAAAAAAAGGAAAAAAGAAAGAAAAAAATAATAAAACAAAAAAAAATAAAAATAGAGCCAAGCTCAAAGTCCAATGCACATACCAAGCAGGGAAAGCTGGTTACGTCCAGATCATCAAGCAAGCTGTCATTTTCTGTATTAGGGGAATAAATGTCACTAGACCAAGAACTTGCATTCTTGTCATCGTCAACACTTCAACCTTAAAAGATACACTATTCTTCATGCTCATGTAACCAAGGAAATAGTCTATGAGATTGGGTCATTGCATCATCAAGGGGATAAAAAATAGAATAAAAAAAAACAAAAAAAAACAAAAAAAAGACAAAAAATGAAAAATAAAAAAGAAAAAATCCAGAAAAACAAAAAAAAGAGTAGAAAAAAAGGCCAAAATGATAATCCAAAGTAATTCCCTCTCATCGATGCCAAAAGACTCACCAATATTTCCTTGGGTACATGGCATAGGAGTAGAGTCTCCTAGTTGAACTGACATCAGTTCCCCAAAGGATCAAACTAAATTTGGAAAAGGTTTGGCAGACTCAACTGGAGTGTGATCAGTTTCAACTTCTTACTGTAAAGGATGCAGCCAAAAATAAACAAGAACACTTTATAAAGAAAGAGAAAAGCTCGCTAGGCTGAAAACCTGAAAGGGCAGCCTAGGCAAAAGTTAGAGCAACCCGATGAGTTGAAAACCCGAAAGGGCGACTCAGGCAAAAATTAGGGTCAAATTTCTGGTAATGTGACTAAGACCTCTGACTAAAAAGTACAAGTCCAAGCTGGGGCATGTGGACCATGGTCAAACTACCTTTTCAAAGGCAGAATTGAACGATGTGCTTGAGGTCGTGACGTGGGATTGAGATTCTCACTAGTCTCAGGAATTCACTGGAGGATCCTTGAACCTTCCCTGTTTCTCCTGGCCTTGACCTGCCCTATGTAACTTCATTCCATCCCATCTATTTTCCCCTTTATCCATTCTCTGTATTCTGTTTGACATACATGAATAAAATTCATCCTTTTTCGATACGTGTTATAAATTGCATTGATATGATAAAACATTGTGTTTTTAACAAAATAAATAAAAGAATGATGAACATTTAGAGTCGTGAGGGACAAGATGCTCCTACTACTCGACCATTACTTGAGCAATCATCACAAAGATCCAGCCCGGCACGTACTCCAAAGCTATGATTGCCTCGTTCATTCTCCTCTGTCCATGAGTTATCCTAAGGGTCACGGTCTCACAGGATCTACCCAGTTTTCAAACTTATCTCTGTACTACTCACCCTTTTTCTGCAGGTTGTTGTAACAAACGGGCTTAGAAGAGCTCAGAGCATCCCGCAACTCTCCCTGGTGGGCCTACAAGTCAGATTAGGTCCTTCCCCCAGTAATACTGTAATCCAGAAATAAGCTTCAGCTAGTTCTAGGTCTCTCTCCCAGTGGAGCCACAGTCAGACTTAGGATGAGTCTATTCCCCTAGTAGAACTGTAATCTAGGGATAAAGACTTCAACTGAACCTCCTTTCTTGGTTGGGCTACAACTAAGGAAGCTTCTCCAGGCTCCTCATCCCCAATGGAACCACGATTATCAGAAATTAGCACTAATCAAGACCTCTTCCCCAGTGGAACCATAATCCTGAAGAGGACTCTTACCAACTCCTCCCCCCGGTGGAATCACAATCCAAGAGTGGCCTCCACGTGGCTTTTCTTCCCCAATAAATTCCTCATCACCAAAATAGCACTCATCAATAACTCAAACTGGGGCATCACCCCAGGTCTCTTCCATTTTCAGTCAAGTCAAGGGGAAGTACCCTGAATCTCTAAACAAATCAAACTGGGGCATCACCCCAGGTCTCTTCCACTTTCAGTCAAGTCAAGGGGAAGTACCCCGAATCTCTAAACAAATCAAACTGGGGCATCACCCCAGGTCTCTTCCACTTTCAGTCAAGTCAAGGGGAAGTACCCCGAATCTCTAAACAAATCAAACTGGGGCATCACCCCAGGTCTCTTCCACTTTCAGTCGAGTCAAGGGGTAGTACCCCGAATCTCCAAACAACTCAAACTGGGGCATCACCCCAGGTCTCTTCCACTTTCAGTCAAGTCAAGGGGCAATACCCCAAATTTCCAAACAACTTAAACTGGGGCATCACCCCAGGTGTCTTCCATTTTTAGTCAAGTCAAGGGGCAGTACCCCGAATTTCTAAACAACTCAAACTGGGGCATCACCCCAGGTCTCTTCCGCTTTCAGTCAAGTCAAGGGGCAGTACCCCGAATCTCCAAACAACTCAAACTGGGGCACCACCCCAGGTCTCTTCCACTTTAGATCATGGGGGCAGAACCCTACCTTTTACTTTCCTGTCAATCGAAGGGTCAACCCCACCTTTTATATTTCTGTCAATCGAAGGGTCAACCCCACCTTTTACTTTCCTGCCAATCGAAGGGTCAACCCCACCTTTTACTTTTCTGTCAATCGAAGGGTCAACCCCACCTTTTACTTTCCTGTCAATCGAAGGGTCAACCCCACCTCTTATATTTCTATCAATCGAAGGGTCAACCCCACCTTTTACTTTTCTGTCAATCAAAGGGTCAACCCCACCTTTTACTTTCCTGTCAATCGAAGGGTCAACCCCACCTTTTACTTTTCTGTCAATCGAAGGGTCAACCCCACCTTTTACTTTCCTGTCAATCGAAGGGTCAACCCCACCTTTTACTTTTCTGTCAATCGAAGGGTCAACCCCACCTTTTACTTTCCTGTCAATCGAAGGGTCAACCCCACCTTTTACTTTCCTGTCAATCGAAGGGTCAACCCCACCTTTTACATTCCTGTCAATCGAAGGGTCAACCCCACCTTTTACTTTTCTGTCAATCGAAGGGTCAACCCCACCTTTTACTTTCCTGTCAATCGAAGGGTCAACCCCACCTTTTACTTTTCTGTCAATCGAAGGGTCAACCCCACCTTTTACTTTCCTGTCAATCAAAAGATCAACCCCACCTTTTACTTTTCTGTCAATCGAAGGGTTAACCCACCTTTTATTTTCTGTCAACTAGGGACATTCCCTAAGTCACCTGCTTTCAGTCAAAGCCTCAGAAGCCCACTCCTAGGCAATCCCATTTCTCAATTGATTCCAGTCACCTGTTTTCAGGAACCCACTCCTAGGCTACCTCATTTCGTGATTTGAGCCTGGGGCATCCCTTAGGCACCTGATTTCTACAAAGGAAGCCTCAGGGCAAAGTTTTAACTTTAGTTGACAGAGTTGGCACCTTGACTATCTTCCCCAACTGCCGAAGCTTTTTAAGTCTGTCTCATTATCAAAGTTGGCATTGTTTGACTCTTTTGAGGTTGTTATTGTCAAGATGGTGCTCACGTCTTTACTTCCTTTTCGCAATATGAACGAATCATTCATACTCTCACGAAAAGAAAGTAAAGAGGGGCAGCTGTAAGCACCATCCTTTGTCCCCCCACTCCCAATTTGTTTTTTTGATTTAATAAAAATAATAAAAAAAAACTTTATCACCCATTCTTCCACTCTCCTTGGTCTGCCATGCCAGCCCGAACCCCAATAGCAAGCCAAGAAGGGGGGAGCCTCTTCAAAAGGATCAGAAACCAGGGGGACCAGGAACGGGATCACCTCTTCATCTTCTTCATCATCCGAGCACCACCACCAGGACACGGATCTCCCTCACCTCATCACTTCCCAACATCAACCATCATCATCACCCGAACTTCATCTGCATCCTCCCAGCCTCCTTCACCAATAAAATTGAGCAAACCCGCAATACCATTAACAGCAACAATCCACCTGCATCCTTATCACCATTCATCAAAAATCAAAAACCCAAAATGACAATCAAATTCATCATCTCATCTTCATCATCAAACCCCAAGCCAAAAACAAAGAACCCAAAAATCGCCTTCATCATCATCCTTTTAACCATCACCATCATCAACCAAAACCATTAAAACCAAAACTGTCAAAACCCAAAACTCAAACAACAAAACAGAAATAGCAAAAGGAGAAGAGCTCCCTTCCTCCGCTCCAGTGACCAACTTCGATGCCAACCTGCGACCGTCGCTGACCAGAACCCCTCCCGTGAACCAACGATCTCTCAGCAAGCCCGAACTGGTCGTCCCCTCATCACGCGACCGCGCCTTAAGTCTGACGTTGTTTCACTTGCTTGGACTCCTCCGACGTCCACGCCACGCTGGTCTCCTATGGTTTCCTCTTCTCCCTCCCCTCTCTCCGTCGTCTCTCCGATCTCCTTCTCGGTCTTTTCTCTTTCTCTCTCTCGGTGAGCCTCTCTCCCTCTCGGGTTCCCCCTCCCTCTCTCCGATTCACTCACTCTCAGTCGCTCTCTCCCTCCACCTCGCTCTCTCCCTCTCTCTCCGTCACTCCTCTCTCCCTCTCGGACTCTCTCCCTTTCGGGCTCTCTCCCTCTCTCCGTCACCCTCTCTCCCTCGCCGGTCTCCTCTCTGTCACCCTCTCTCCCTCGCCGGCCACCTTCTTCTCTCTCTCTGCCTCACTCTCTTCACCCACTCACTCTCTCTCCATCACCGCCGCCCCCCCTTTTCTTTTCTTCTTTCCTTCTCTTCTCTTTTCCTCTTTAGTTTCTAGGGTTTCCTCTTTATTTTGGGCCTCAGTGAGGCCCATTCCCATTTTTTTTATTTTATTTTGTTTAGCTCTCTCTTAATGTTATGTGGCCCAATGTTTTTTCTTTCTTCTTAAAACCAAAAATATCCTTTTTAAAATAAGTAAATAGTTTTCTTTTTATTGTTTTCATTTATGATAAATTTTAAAGATATAATAAAAATATTAAGATCTAAACATTTTTTTTAAAATAAAAATTAGTTTTTCTATTTTAATACCAAAAAAAATCTAAAAATGTTTCTTAGAATAAAAAGTTAAATATTTTTCATATTTTGTGTTAAATAATTAAATATTATGTATGTTTTTAGAATAAATTGTTTTAGAATCTTATGAGCAATGTCGTGCAAAATTACTTTTGCCTATATTCGCGTCACAAGTTTTTGAAGGGTTATGCACGTGCGGAGTACTTCGCCTTGTATTTTCCCTTCCTCATAAATTTCTTTTTATTATTAAAAATCGAATCAATTTATAAAATTTTAAAAATAATATTAAACATTTTTCTTGAAATTAATTTTCCTAAAGAACTACGTAACCCTGATTTCTCAAAAGCTTGAGAATACGTAGGAGCGGGAGTCAATTCCTGTCGGGCCCACTTTCCTTCGTTTATTTTTTATGCCTTTGTTATTATCTCAATTTATTTTACCTATTTAATATTTTATAATAATTTGTTTAAAATGAGGTTAATTTAGACGAGACGTCTTGTTAATCTCATACTCTTAATATTTTATTTTAAATAATAACTTTCCTAAAATGAGGTTAATTTAGACGCGACGTCTTGTTAATCTCGTGTTCTCGTGTTTTTTTAATATTTTATGTAAATAGTATTTTCCTTAAGAATGAGGTTAATTTAGACGCGATGTTTTGTTGACCACATATTTTTAATATTTTATTTAAATAATGTTTCCTTAAAAATAAGGTTAATTTGGATGAGACGTCCTGTTAATCTTCAGTTTTAATCTTTATTATACTCCATGTTATTCAATTTTATTTTAATCTTCGAATTGTTAATGTATAAGTTAAGGTTAATTTGGACGAGACGTCCTGTTGATCTTCACTCTTACTCTGTTTTTTTTTCCTTTCTGTCACTATTTAGTCAAATTTCTTTATGTCGCTGTTTTGTTGTCACTGATTGGTTTGTTCTGTCTGTTTGCGTTCGCTTAGTTATTTCGTGTATTTCTTTTCCTTAAAAGAAGTTAAAAATAATTTATGGGCTATTTTGAAGTGCGTGCTATCAATTTGGGGTAACCGTTTTATAACGGACAGTTGTGAGGTGCTAATACCTTCCTCACCTGTAATTCGACTCCCGAACTTAGAATTTCATTTTTATAACCAGTGCTTTAACGAAAGGTTTTCCCGATATTTTATCCTTAAAAATATTGGTGGCGACTCCCTGTTTATTTTTAAAACCGTTTCGAGGGTCGGCCGCTTCGCCGCGATCCCGGTCGCGACAGCAAGTGCTATCATAACCGACTTCTTTTTTTAAGCAACCAAATGTATGTTTCAACTTATTCTATTCATATTATAACAGGTTAATTCCATTTAAAAACTTGAATATATTTTCAAAGTTTTTAGTCTAATATTATTTAACTTTTCACTCTTAATAATTTTTATATATAAGATTTATAATGTTAAATATTTAAAAAATAAATGAATTTATATATAAATTAGATTGGTCCAAAATATTGATTTCAAATACAATTAATGCTCCTTGTGCTTATACAAACTTATTTCATCCGAAAAATAACGACTTAGTTAATTTGGGCTACCCATTGACATTAGGGATCTCAACGGGGCAGGGCGGGGCAGGGATACCCCTTCCCCACTACCCATACTCGCAAGTAATTATTAAACTTGTACCCGTATGTTACCTGTATGGGTACCCATTTTACGGGTAACCATTATTCGCGTGTATCTACGGATATTCATGAGTACCTAATTGAAAAAATATATGTAAATGAAAATTTAAAAACATTAAACTGAAGAAGAATATTTTGTGCAAAAAAAAATTATTTGAAAGTGAATCATCATCTTTATAAAGCAATACAATGAAAAAAAATTATTTGGAAGTGACGTGACTAATTTGATTGAATGACTTATCCATTATATGTTTCACCTAGAAATCTGAGCATAAAAATGAGAAAAAATGATAAAATGTAAACTCTAAAATCTCAAGAAAGACGGCAGGATATGGAACGGAGCACACGACAATGGTTCCTCCTTGCAAGTGTGCGGCGGTTGTGTGAAAGGATTTGAAGAAAGATTAGAAAAGTATATGCAGCATCAGTACAGTTTTCTATTTCTTTAAGGCCTATGAAATTACAAAAAAAATCATTAAAAGTAATTAAATATTAATAATAAGTCAGGATATAAATATAATTACATATATCCTGGTACCTGTGGGTACGGATACTACTATATATGTACCCATGCCTGTTTGTTAACAAGTAGTTAAAAACCCGCCCCTCTGCTTCCACGGGTACTCATGCCTGTGGATTTTTGTATCTGTTACGGGTTTTTATATGCGGATATCTGTGGGTATAGATATTTTTGACCACCCTAATTGACATTCCTTTTTTTATTCTGGCCGAGCTGAAAAGGGCTAAAAATGTTTTTTTTTAATTTGAAACATACTTGGCTTTGATATTAAATGTCAAAATTATGGGTTTCTCTTTCTAAAGAATAAAATATACTTATAATTAATTAGTTCATCATATAGTATGTAGATCACTTTCGGTAAAGTCAGCTTGCTATTTGATTTTATATTTAAATCATTTATTATATAGTCTCCACTGAATAATATAAAATAAGGAAGGACTAATTTGTGATAGAGAATTCTCAGTGCAGCATTATGCAAACCTGCCCTGCTGGAGAATTCCAGCTAGGATATGCTGGAGTATTTTGTACATGACTTAAGCTGCAAAACTTCGATTAAGGTGAATCTAGTGGGTACACCTCTGCAACTCAAATACTTACGACTTTCAAGAAGAAAGGAATGGCTAATTTGGCACAAAAAATTCCTGGTGCAGTATTATACAGATCTATCATGCAGGAAAATTCCAACAGGGGCGTGTTGGAGTATTCCGCGCATAACTTGAGCTATAGAACTCTGATTGAGGTGAATTCAGTAACTACACCTTTGTAGCTCAGATACTTACAACTTCCACGAAGAAAAGAAGGGGTAGTTTGGCATAGAAGATTCTTAGCATAGCAAAATGCAGAATTGCCATGTAAAAATTGTTAGCAACGGTAAAAATACACATTTTCTTTTAAAAATCCAATTTACTCATGTGCTCAAATTACTCAAACCTCATCCAAACGAGACCAAATTTTACCGCAAGCTAATGCATATCATTTCTAAACTGTTGGTCTAAGTCTCATGCAAAAATTTTATTCTAATTGGATTTCATATGCATCGGAAGGTTTAGGCCAAAAATGTCTATTTTACCTAACATGTGAAATTCAATTTGGATAGTTTTTGGCACCAATGCACTATACCAGTATTTCACTATGCTTATTTAGGACTTGTTCATATAAATCCTCATAATACGCATGTTTTTAGCATACTAGGTTTGTCATTCTAAGCATTATCATGCATTTCCATATCCTACCATATCAATTCAACATATAAAACATTTCTTGTGCACATAGTGATCCTAACTCAAGCATACGAAACAGTTCTTGGACATATTTGCATAAAACTTTTTTATCAACCCTTTATGTGTGTGCACAATCACAAAAGTACACCATCATGCATCAACATACAAAATAGGTACTAAACCATATCCTAAACCTCTAGTGAGGTACCCAACATCACTAGATAGCTATCTATTCCACTAGCAGTTAGATAATTACATATATATATATATATATATATATATATATTTATATATATACAAACCATACTAGATTGAGCCGGCCAAGGCATAATATCATAAATCTAACCAACACTATACAACTTTATGTACAAAACATTAAGTGCATCTAGTACCATCTGTATTCTCTATTATTCACCATGTTTCATCATCTGTAAAGTTCTCTATAATCATAAAGATAGTATGGGGTAAGTAATTAGGGGTGTTCATCAACCGATCCGGACCGCGAAAAATCGCTTAACTGATCCAAAAAAAACCGAAACCGATTAAACCAAAAACCGAAAAAACCATAACCGTAAAAAAATCGCATTTCATATGCGGTTCGGATTGGTTTTCGGTTCCACCTATGAGAACCGAACCGAACCGAACCGATCCGCAGGTTTTATATTTTAATGTTTTCATTTCATTTAGTCACAACCTCTTTCACTTATTGTTTTATTAGTTTGTTTAATTTGGTCTCTATATTTTATTTTGTAATTTTGTTTAAAGTGTATGATAACACTTATTTTTTAAAAATTTGTCCGAGTTAAAGTAAGAACAAGAAGACTAAAATCTTGACTCAAGACTTTTAATATTTCTATTGTTTTACATTGAATCTTATTTAAATAGTACTTTATTTGTTTTATGTTTAAATTTAAATTGTTGAAAACTTGTCTTATTTTACTTATTAATGATTCTTCCATAGTTGAGAACTTAAAATATTCTTTGCATTGTTATAATTATAATATTCGTTTGATTTTATAAAAAATATAAAATGAGGAAAAAAACCGCATAAACCGATCCAATCCGAACCGCATTTGATCGGATCAGATGGTGCTATTTATTTCAACCGAACCGAACCGAACCGTAATTTAATAAAGTGATCGGATCGGATGATATTTTGTCATAAAATCGAACCGATCTGGACCGCGAACACCCCTATAAGCAATTATATGTTAAATGACAAATATTAATAGGATTATACCATTGCAACACATTCCAGTCAATCAAATACATACATCATATATATCATCATGGTCATAAACATAATCATTCACACCTTGTCATTTAACATCATCCAGAGTGTACAATTGTTCACATAAGTTAATCATCCAGCTACATTGTAGCTCAACTAGCTCAATGTCACTATACTAATGCATACACATACTGTAACACCCTTGATTTTTAGGACAAACCTCTAGGTCCCTAAACTTGTCTTTATATTTTATGTTGTATGCTCTTTGTGAAAAATCTAGTTTTCAACCAACTCTGTACTCTGATTTTGTGTATATGTAAAGGAAACAGTTATAAATTTTGGAAAAATATATGATATTGAGAAATATGATGAATAATGGAATAGGGATGGTTGTAGTAGTAATAAATAATAAACAGACTTAAAATAACGTAGTTACGTCAAAAAACGTAAATTAACTTCTGATTGTTTGTGTATCATATTGACACTCTATACTTGGGCTTGAGACTGGGCACCAAGGATTTTAGAAGACCCTGAGTAAAAGGGAAGGCTATGGGGTTAAACTTATTTACTGAAATCCATTATCTGATTAGTTTCCTTAAAATATATCAAAACCCCAGCTTTATTTTCTTGGGCTTGTTCGTCCTAAATATAGTAACTATGTGCATGTTTCATTGTTTTTAGCATAACTTAACCTATCGGTATCCAATTCGAGTGATCTTGGTCTTGAAATCTTCATAACAAAACTTTCTATAATTTTTATGAAGACACCAAAAGCTAGTTCTAAGCCTAAAAATCTCAGTTTGCATCACAAGCCACTGATTTGTAGCTTCGCGTCTAACCTGAATTGCATTTGGTATTTTGGGCATAACTTTCACTCTAGTTATCAGAATTAGGCATTATTTAGCTCATTGTAATGAGGAAAGGATAAGGAATAACTTTTATGTTTATCATTTCTTCAAAATCACGTTGAATCATCACCTTATCTCCGTAGCTATGTGGCAACAAAATTACTGATTCTTTTAAATGAAATCATTTTGTAAATGAAATCCTTATTCTTTTGATGATGTAAAATGGTTGATTCTTTTATATATGAGAATGTATGACATTTGCACATATGGATTTGGTTGCCAATGTGATAGCAATAATATTTATATTGATGAACAATTTATGATTGCTAAGGTTTAGAATGTCATGTTTGTGAGTACATTTATGAATCTAGGTATGGATTATTGGACAAGTAGGTGAACCTCTCATGTATGCATATCTCATTGATAATTTGTGATTTAGGCATGATGCAGATGATTAAATTAGCGCATGAGTTGTGGTACAAAAAACCTTGAAAGGTTGGAATGAATTCCATGCCAATGTGTCATGAATTAAGTGGTTATGTGTACTAAAAAGGTCCTAGGAAGTGCATAGGCTAGGGTTCTTAAAAGCATAAAAATTTGGTGCTAGAAACAGAGTCTGACAAAAAGAACCATGACCTTGGAATGAACCACGGTCAGGCCGTGGAACTTTCTTACAAGCTTTCTAACCAAAGCATTGTAATCTGTCTCCTTAGGTTGTTTGTTTGAGGGCTTTCACAGAAAAAGAAAACAAAAAAAGCAAACCTAAGCATTGAGTGGTGATAAATTTTATATATTTAACCCATTTAAAGTAAGATCTATTTTAATAAATAAAACTTATAGCAAATAAAAAATAATCAATTAGAAGTATAATTGCTAAGTTAAATAATACACATTGGCAAATCATTTAGTTGCTTACACTTTAACTTTGATTTTATAAGTCAATAAACATAGCTCCATAGTTAACTTTATCCTCCAAGATAAATCCAAGAACTACTTGGATTATCGTTAATGGTTACGAATTTGAATTTTCTCTGGTTTAAAGTTCTAATTAGAGATAGAAAAAGAAAATGGTGTGTTAGGAATCCACTTTGTGTAAGTGAAAGGAAAATACAGAGAAAGAGAGAGAGAATAAAGAACGAAAATGAAGAAAATTCAAATTCAATGATCCGGCAAAACACAACCAACACAATTGAGATCTTCATTTTCATGCAACGAAGTTACAAACTCAAAATATATTCTCTAATGTCAAAACGGGCCAACCTCCGCCACGGGTTGGCCTACCACGGGTTAAAAATTTTTATCTGTATTTTCCTTTCACTTAATCCAGCTCACCTAAAATTTTTTTAATCCAGCTCACCTAAAACCCACCTCGAGTTTGGTTAGATCACAGATTACAACCCATTTTGACACCTATACTTGAGAATGAGAAAAGTCACATAACTTAGTATTTTCTATATCAGTTATTTTAACAAGTGGGATAAAAAATAGTTTTTATACTAATGTAAAACATAACCGATATAAAAAGATGTATTTTTCACACCCCAATTATCTATCAAACGGATATAAAAACCTTTTTTAATAACCGGGATAAAATGTCTTAAAATTAGGTAGCCTTCATCATCAGAGAATCCAGATTCCTACAAACTAATTGTGTACAAGCTGACATAGTTAGTTAACAGATGCATCACATTTCAAATCAGTTGTTTTTTAGAACATAAATTATAGCCGACATAAGAAAAACTGTGTTACTCATTTCAACCCCCCTTGGATTCAACAAAACGAGGAGAGAAAGAGAGATCCAGTACATAGGATGGGTAAAGCAACAAATGACCTTTATTTTTTTCCAACATGATCGCAAATTCACGTGTCACCTCTTTCATATGCACCACACATGATGAAAATGCATAAACTTCTACCACCAAGAAAAAGTGGGACTCAGATTCTTTACAGCTTGAACACTAGGAATGCAAAAAATAATTACCCTAATCGAAGTGGAGGCAAAACTTATGAACAAAATAGTGCATTACCACTTATCCCCGTCAAACACGTTAGTGGGGGAAGTGGGAGAAACTTTGCAAAACTTCTAATGCGACTTCTTAGAACATGAGAGCTAAAGAGTATACACATGTTACAAAAGAGACAAAGAATAATGAATGTAGCGTGAGAGCTGAAACTTCTTCCCATGACTGCAAGTTCAAGCCTTCAAGTCAAATTTGCCAGGCTGAGTGTATTTCGTTTCCAGCTGCTCAATTTTGTTAAATTTAAAACCCCTGATTCTCAATGCCTCAGGCTCCGAGGCATCCTTGTAATCAACAGTTTCAAGGGTCCAACCTTGGTTTTGAACTGAACCACTCACGTTTACCTGTTTAATTTTTTATTAAAAAAAATTCCACATCAGTTAAATGCATTCAATAAACACATATGCGCAAACACATCAACTAAATTTAAATGAAATATAGGTGGAGTAATACAGTATAGAAAAAGGACAGAAACTATACCATGTGCAGGAGAGTTCAAAAAAATTAAGCCTTATTCAAATTGGTGATTACTTGGCTATTTAGTTAGATATTTATCGAAAAGCTAGCTTCAACTATTTTTATGGATTGCTATGCAATTTGAGTTCTCAATTTATGTTACGGTGTTGAAAATTGAAACTAAATCTACCCAAATTATCCTAAGTAATGTTCCTGGTAGCCTAATACACCTCATATTTCTACATCTCAGCGTTAAAACTGTTTTCAACTAAACCACAAAAGTTATCCAAACCAGGCACTGACACCTACGAGCAAATGCCACTGCCGGGTTTGGATATTTAGCAAAACTGCAGAATAGTAGATAATGCTGAGGTGTATGTGGAGATTATGTAGACAATGAGGTCTACAATTGCACATTCTACTGTTCCATCTTATGTCAAACGGTAGTTACTCCCAAGCAGTTTAATATGCAACTAAGAGGAAGAAAAAAATATAAAATATCGAAGAATTTGTCTCATCATACCTCTGCATCATCCACAGCATCAATGATAAGAGCCCCATCTAATGACAGATTTTCAATAAATATTTTTTCACCCTTGATGGCCAGAGTAGACCTCTGGGAAATAGAGCAATTTCCCCTGACTTTGCTCTTGATCAGAGAAAAGGTTAGACCCCATTTTGGCTTCCATGTGACACGGGGCCAAACTTCAACCTCTTGCCCATTAAAGACCTGCAATACTGGATCTGCTACTAGCACACCAGCCTGGCAGGAATAGAAATGCAGAGAGAACTGATTACAATCCGAACTGTAGATTGTGGTTTTAACTTTTAATGATTGGCTGGCATCATGGCATTCAAGACTTCCTAAGGTAAAAATATTATATTACCTTTTTGAGAGTAATGCTATTTGCCCGATAGATAGCCATTTCTCCAGAGGTTGCACTATGATAAGGATTTCCTTTTGGCACCTTCAGTAGTATCAACAAAAACTTAAAAGAAATAATTTTTCTTCTGAAAAAATTTTAGCGAATGAAGAGTACCATTACCCAAAACCTCAACCATCAAAATAGCATTTTAAATCCAAATTCCCTAATTAAGACAAACTTTTGGTTACACCTTTCAAGTCTACTCCAATTAAGTGCTGCATAGATTTCAATAGGAAAATCAAGGACTCAACTTACTCCCTCTAATTCATATTATCAACTTTGTGTCTCTATGAGTAATCTATTGCATTAGAAGTTACATCGTACCTTAGCAGCATCCTCAGCATTATTCTTCACAGGTGCATAAGCAAGCCATGTTTCCATCACCTGCACAATTACAGGAATCAGTGAGGTAGCGTCAGGCACAACAACCAAACACCCATAAACAAAGGTGGCATAGGCATGGATGGCCTCCATCTGTTACCTAAAGGATTATCTCCTAGGATGGGGCAGCTAAGCTCAATAAGCATTCATTTGCTAAGATTTATGTACTTTCTCCTAAATTAGATAATTTACCGTGAACCCAACCCTGGCAGATGGAGGCAATGTTTTAGGATAGTCTTGCATCATACATTCAAGTCGAGTTGAGGACTTAAATGAAGTTTTGCTGGCATCTTTATATCTGCAGTGAGGAAATATAGCATTGAATCATTTGATGTTACAACAGAAAAAAGAAAACATGTCACACAAGTTCCTGAAAGTGTATCTGCGGATCACTGAAATGCAAATAAGACTAAAATTATGATACTCATTTATAACCTGTCCAAATCAATATCAAAATACTATGTTCAACTTTAAGAGGCTACTTAGTTTAGCTATTAGGTAACACCAGAGTGGGCAGAAAATTAAGCCAAAACAGATTTATCTTTAAATTATTCACTGAAATTTCCCAAAAAAAAAGTAATGATTAATCTACCACCAAATTATCGAATAACCCCAACTTTACAGATAACATTGATCTGTCAGGAAAACCCAAAAAGAAAAGAAAAGCAAAAAAGATGGAAAAGTAAAGTCTAATGCAAGAAGAAAGCATAGGATGCAAGCAAACAAATTCGAAGCATGCTACAGTAAAGTGTTAGAAATAATATGGATGAGAGAATACAAGAAAGAAGAATTACTTTGGGTTGACAAACTCCTGTATGGCTCCTTTCGTTTTTGAGAGCTCATCAATGTATGGACCAAGTTCTAAAATCAACTGTTAGAATCAAATATTGTCACAATGCAACCAGGGAATAATCATGACACAGTTAACAGTTTAACTATACAAGGACGTGAGTGTTACTGTGTTACTATGTTAAATAATGAATTAAAAGCTCATACCATGTGACATGCTAGTAACTCAGATAGATCCCACCAACAGATAATTGAAACGGTAAATTTTAGGTGTGTGTGTGTGGAGTGGGGGGTTGGGGAGGGCAGGTTCTGAAAAGGATTACTTGATTAATATTTCCTGGAAATGGGGAGTAGCCAGTCTCACAATTTTCATCACCATCGGGGTATCCACTTGCTCTGAGAAGAGGATCTAGTTGATTGTATTCCACATTTATCACCATAGACCTCCCTGATTGTGTTGAAATTAATCATCAAATGCAAACTAGTTATGAATTCAGTAAAATCCACAAAAAGTGGCATTGACATAATGTAGTTCAATCAGATGTGTTACATATATAATATTGATATATTTGACTAAAGATATCAAACATAGAAGAGTATAGGAAATATGGCTTTCTGAGTATCATTAAATGGTAAAAATGCAGCTTATTACTAAAAGCAGATAACTCGCACCAAATATTTTTGCTCAAAGGAAATGATCTGTCTCCTAGTAAGTAGTAACCACTGCTTTGAATTTGAAACTTAGCAGTATTACTTTAAGTGCAGATAAATGTTCTGGATTTCGAAACACCAAGAGTGAGCTCACACTAAATTCTTTTCTGAAAGGAAAGGATCTGCCCCAGTAACCATTGATTTGAATTTGGTAGCATTTTCAATCCCCAAGAGAAAGAAAGAAAAGGGGCACACATATATGCAGAGAGATGAAAAAGCTATTGTCATGGATTTACAGCCTAACAATGTCAAAATTGTCTGAATACCTGTGTTATCAATGTTGATACTGCTACTCATATAAGCTTATTATCTTTGTCAAACAGCTGGCTGAAGACAAGATTTCCAAATAATGCACAATATTTACAACTTTCATCAATGATAAAAATACAAGTGGTTTACTTTATCAACCCTACATCAATATCAGTGGATGAAAAGGTTCAATCATATAAACCACGTTACCTCCAATCTCCATAAAGTATCATTGTCTACCATCTCCCCATTAATTATGATAAATAATAACATACTCCAAAAATTTACAGTTTCAAATTACTTCACAGGAAAGAAAGAAGTTATATTACAGTGTGACATGCCCCAAAAGCAAGGATATTCTCACCCATATCAATATAACATGAAAGTCCAGAATCAACATTATTTTCTTTGTCTGGGGGATGAAACAACTTACCATCGGAGTGAGTGAGTCGGGTTATTCCACCAATAGCTTCTTTTGCCTTCCGAGGCACAGCAAGAGAGTTAACATGGTACTGTTTGGTAGCACTGACACCAAGTGCCGATGGAATTGCCTATTTCCTCAAATTACCAGGCAATGAGTACTTAAAAATATACTGATGGGCGAACGGGAAAAGAGTAGCTGAAAGAATGATAGACCCGAACAACTAACCTTGAAGAGAAGTCCATTTGTATCTTGAAAAAAGAGAACCCATTTCAACCCAGCATCATACCTATGTAAATCACATAAATTTATTATCGAAGTATATTAAGAAAAAGATGAAAGATCCTTTACAGAATTGACAACCAATATTTATAGTGTTATATAATAGCATTTTCGGTGTGCTCAAATATATTCAGAATATTTTTTAAATCACTTAAGAAAATGTAGTGAAAAGATCTATCAAATATCTACATACAATACAACTCAGAAAAATGAACTATTTGTGAATGATATGCAAACTGTTTGCATCCATACCATTGCTTCAGAATGCCACTAGAATAAAGAAGCGAATGCACATCACCATGCCCATGAGGTTTTGTCTATCCAAAGAGAAATGGTTAATAGGTTATACTCTGTTTGAAAATCTAATATATGAGGTTAATCAATGCATTTAATTCATTGTTTTAGTAAATAAGCTTCCCGATCACACAATCATCCTTGTACCCTGTATAACAATACCTGAATTTTATATCTGTTCTGTGGTTCCAGTGCAAGCCGGGCATCATTATCTTCTAAGCATGCAACTTTCTCCTGAATAGCAAAGGTAAGAATTAACAATAAAAAACTAGAGCCAAACTGAATTTTCCACAAGACATCAAAAGACATACCTGCTTTAAAAGTGTTACTTGTGTGGGTTGCATACCAAAGTAAGAATTTGATTTTAATAGCTCTAAGGTACGGTCATGGGTGTCATCAGATGTCATAATAACAAAAGGAATCTGTGTTTGAGATCCACCTAAAATTTGAAAAGCTCAGCTATTAATTCAAAGGATTTTGAAACATAATAGTTAGCATAAACAACTACAAGAGAGTAGGCTATTGTTTGAAAAGGAGGCAGAAGGAAAAGAAAGTCTGAGAGTAAACTTTCTTCCTCAGGATCTAGGTGCAAAGAGCCAACAGATCATAAAAATTTTCCCTAATGGAATCTCAAATCATCAGGCATTCAAGATATAGTGTGTGATATATGTGAAAGAAAAATTCATGATTGCATAAGAGGATAATCACAAATTCACAATTCACAGTATATCAACTTTAAACCATTCTTATTGCTTATGCACATTTATATTTACAGAAAATATCTTTCTATAAAACATATATTCATTTTTTTTTTCTGGTGCATGCTGTGGTGAATATTTTTAAGAAATCATTTTTCTTTGTTTGGAGCAAAATAGCATTTTTCATTAATTTTCCATAAATTCTCCTGTTTGCTCTAAAGTTAACTGTTGAAACCCATTTAAGTAGGAATATTTGCACATCTTTTTCAGAAGGGAAAGCCTTTTTTCCAGAAGAAATCAAACACCAGAAATTTTTCACACAACACATTAATTTCTATAAAGATGCTTAAGTAGAAAATGTTTTTTGAGAAAAAAAAATACCAGAAATATGTTTTCTTGGAAGCTATATTCTGCTGGAAACATTTTTCTAAAATTAATTCTCCATCAAAACAAGTGGACCCTTGGTCAGACAAGTGTTGTTTCATTTATATACACAAGTTCATCAATTCACAAAAATAATCAAATGAGGAGGATAATAGTGCCTCTTATTTTATACTACCTCCGGTTCCAAATATAAGCAAATTTTAGTGGAATTTTTTGGTCCCTTAATATAAGCAAAATTAGACTTTCCCAATGTCATTAAATGCTTGTTTACCAAATATGTCCTCATCATATATATTTCCAAGGCCACTAATTCTTTATGTAATAAATGATACTAAGGGTATTTTAGAAAATTAAATCAAGTATATGGTAACATTAATACAAATAACTACCTCCAACTACTATTCTTAATATGTGTGAAGTTAGGTATATTTGCTTATATTTGGAACCGGAGGTAGTATAATGGAAATTGATACTAGCCTTGTGAGCTGGCTTCTTGAAGAGCCAATATGTACTCAATGTAAAGTTGTAAGAAACTTGTTCCAGTCGTGGTTTCTGCAGGAAGTGCAACCTGCAAGAGGCAGAAGTTATGATTAAAAATGATGAACTAAATCCTTCACATACTGGAATTGTCCACATACAAACACAACAACGTCTTTGCAAGGTCTCAGAAATAGAACAAAAACTACAAAAACACTAAGAAGTCTCTGTTACCAAGGAGGAGGTGCAGATTATGAAAAACATGCCCTACTGTAATGAGAAAATCAGCAACAAAGACTCTATCAGAGTGTGATCAGTCTTTAATCCTCACATTGCAATATAAGTGTTTTTCCTTTTTTTTCTTTTTAGATAAACTCAAACTGTGTTTCTTAAACACACTTTACATAAATGTATATAACCTTTACACCATTACCATACTTTGTTCTGGGAGGAGGGGAAAAAGTATTCTATCATATTCATGCGAGTAAACAATCCTATGACCTGTGTATGTATGACTATTACAATTTACACATAATAGCAGAACATCAAAATAATAAGAGTAAACCAACATATTAGTACTCGAGATTATATGTAATATGTTCAAGATATTAGTTTCTGAAATTTTTAAAACCTCAATTTAATCCCAACATAAAGTCAATTATTATAGTTGCTCGGTTCCACTTTACTTTTCACTCTCCGTTTACACTAAAGACAGACCAAACAAAGATTTGTTTGTAAACTGTGAGGTTAGGGACTAGATTAGGATTGACTAGGATGTCCTACCCATTAAGTCCATGTTTGGTATCCCACTTGTGGGGATAGAGTTCTGTTCAAGATACCATACAACGGTCACTGTTAATGTTTGGCTAATAGATCAAAAACTTAGTGAACCACGTTTGGGTAATCCCAAATGGGAACCAAACAAACACTAAATCTCTACAACTTAATACTAAGGTTAAATCATATAAGGACGGTGTACAGAGACAAGTTATACCTTAATCCCACTGTATCCTAAACGCTCGCCAAGACCACCAGCAACAAGAACAAACGCAGCTTTGCAAGCTTCACGTACCCCCGCTTCCTCAAATTCAATGAAGTTCTCATCACCAAACGTCAAAGTCTCACCGGTCGGAACCTGCAAACATTTGAATTTCACAGCAGTTGCATACACATTACACTCTCAATGCCGAAACCATAAGCAAACAAAAACCGAATCAGAGAGAATCACGTAATGCAACGCTGATCATAACGACTTACGGAAGGAGTAAAGCCATCGAAAGGATTTCTGCCAGCTTTAGAGGCCGCGAGGAGTCGTTTAGCGTTTTTGATGTACGCTTCCAAACCGCCAGGGTAACTCGAATCGAGCCGAACAAGCTAATGAAACGCAGCTTCGTTTAGGGAGAAACAAAAGAGTAACAGATCTACGAAATTGAAATTGAAGGAAGAAACGAAACCTGTTCGAAGAAGGCGTTCTTGTGGTGGTCGTCGACGCCGGGAGGAGGCCAATCGCGAAACAAATGGTCTTGGCCATTATTCAACAGCATCTCCACCAACTCTTTCTGAATCATCATCGAATGAGAAATTCACAAGTGTGACTTCAATTCATTGAGATATGAAAAAAATTCGAAAGAGAAAAAGGAAAAGAGAGCGAATGAACCTGTTTAGGATTGAGAAGGTTGTAGTTGTCGGCGAGGGAGGAAGCCATTGGAAGAGCGGAGGAGAGTGGAAGTGGAAGGTGATGATGTGCGCAGAAAACAGAACAAACGGGTAAAGTAAATGCAAATTCTATTCTTTATTATTTTGTTTTGAGTATTTATGATTCATGATTTATTGGTGAACCGGGGCTGCCGGTAAGTGTGTGGATCTCATGATCATCTGATTATCATCTAACAACGTCAACTGCACTTCTCACCGGAAGGCACGGGTCACGCTCAGTTCGGTTATCGGGCCCACGCTTTACGTCACTTACTTCACCCCCTTTTTTCCTTCTAACTACTTCGTTGATGTTTTTTTGACGCCTACTATGTTGATGTTTCTTAAATACTAATGATAAAAAAGGAATATTATAAATATTCTTATTTTACAGATATCCATCATAAAAAGAAGATACTATACATAACACTATATTATGGAAATTTTTGTTGTATCAAGGTAATATTTTATATTTTATTCATTGTAGATAACATTATTATTGAAGGCATTAACGTTTTTGAGAAATATAGTTATTTACATTAATAATATTAAATCTTCAGTATAGTTGTTTAAAATATCTTTAATATTATTTATTAGGTAAATAATTAGTTGCTTTAAAAATACATACAATTGAAAAATATATTTTTTATTTATATTATGAAATAAATTTTTTTTTATTAAAATTTACTTATATTTAGGACTCGAAGGAAAAAAACTCTTTTCATATATTGGTCAAATTCATTTAATTTTATATAAAAATATTTTTATTATATTTAATGTAAATAGAGGTAAAAGAATTAAAAGCTCATATTAAATTATGGTATGTTAGAGATGAAAGTAGTTAACATGGTAAAATTAGTCAAAATTTGTTTATATTAGACAGAAAGAATTAAGTTTTTTTTTCTCTGATATTAGAGGTTAGAATGAGTAATTTTTTTTCTTAAAAACATCTTTAAAAATAATAAATATCATTTTCCTATAAAAAAACTAAAAATGTAACATATAAAATTGATTAATTAATTAGATCTATAAATAAACTCTCACAATCACACCACTAGAAAAGTGATTTTTAAATATTAAATTACGCTCAGTAAATATTTAAATATTTTTTCTAACTCCCATCTTCTTTATTCTGAACTGACAAATATTTGAATATTTAATATATATTTTAAAATAAACTTATAAAAAAGAATTTGATGCATATGCATTTTATATATTAGTTTTAAATAAGAGAAAAACAAAGTAATACATTTTTTATCGATCTGAAAATAAAAGTAAACAATTAACAAAAACAATGCCCAAGAGTCATGACATGAGCTAACAAAATGGAATTCAGTTCATGAGGAGCTGCATTCTAAAATTTTAAGCTGTCATCATAAAAATTTTAAGTACTGGAGCATAGAAAATTTAAATAAACTTTTTTTATTAGTTCATTCTGAATATACCTAAAACACAGAACTTTATAGAATTCCTTTAGAAATCCTAGGGTTAATACGCAAAAATGTCACTTGAATTATAGAATGAGATCTGAGACTAGATTTATACGTTAAAAAAGGACTAAATATCTAAAAGATAAGGATAATTTTCAAATAAAAATAACTTTTTATATGTAAGGAGATAGAGATAATTTTCTAAAATAAAAAACACCTTAGCTAATCCTTTTAAAATGAAATTGATTTTGAAACTCTTTTAGAATATCATTCTCAAATTCAAGTTAGTTTTTCACAAATGTATGTTATGAAAATCATTTCTTTCAATATTAAGTAAGTCTGAAACTATAAACCTATCAATGCTCCACTTATATAGAAGGTCTTTTTTGTTTGACAGAAAAAAAACACTTTAGGGAAGTAGGCTAACTCAAAAAGAGCAAAATATTTTCTGCATACTCATAGTATCACTATCACATAATACCTTTTTAGCCATCATCGATGATTCGATGCTTAGCCTTTTCTAAAGTTGAAGGTGCTTTTTAGACTCAAAAAGTCGTCATTCACAAACAATAAAAGTTGTGTTGGTATGGTACTATGGGCAATGCAATTATCAGTAGCAGGAGGAGATTTGTGCTCTAGAATGTGTCAGGAGTCACAAGCATAGTTTCTAACTGTTCTTTCTTTTTGGCTTTTTTGAACAGTCAACCTCAAAAGGCTTATTAGTTATTTTCTGTAGTGAGGCCATGTGCAATTAACTAGAAGCCTTAAAAAAACATGAAAAAAGAAAAAGTAAAATGAGAGACTAAAATATATTAACTAAAGTAATGATAAAAGTGAAGTTATTAGAGAAGTAATAAAGTTTATATAATCAACCAAACAAACTAATTTTTTAACTAGTTTTTAATAACCCCTTCAAAAATCCCTCCTCAAATCGGATCAAGTGGCTTTTACATTTACAGAAGCTAAAAAATTAATATTAGTGTTTAACCACCTAAAACAAAAGCTTAAAATATCAACACTTAATCACTATGGGTAGAAGCAAAGTTATTAATCATAAAGACTTGTTTGTTTATCAAAGCTACAGAAGACAATATCCATAAACTAATCATGGAAGAATAATGAAAAGCAAAAATCAAAGTTATGGAAGATGACATCCATAACAAGAATGAAAAACAAAAATTAAAGCTACAGAAGATGATGTCCATAAGCTAATCATCCTCGAACCAAAGCAACTAAAAACTGCAAAATCATATCGAAAAAGAAGAAAAATTACGATCAAGAAGATATTGAAAACATAATTAGATCACAAAAGGTGAAATTAATCACAAGTGAGAAGTGATTCTCAAGAAAAGAAAAAGATGTAAAATAGATTTATCAATAAATACTAAAATTCTCGTATCATATTAAAAATAACATGTCTAACTCAATCTAAAAGCTAAATCGATGGACGTCTGACAATAAAAAAATAAAGAAAAAAAATCACAAATCATTTTTAGTTTCACTAGAAATCAAATCCATCTATATCAAGACTCACAAAAATCACAAATTATTTGAATGCCAACAAATTTTCTAACAAGTTGTAAATTGTAAATAAAAGCAATTTTTATTTACTTAAAGCATACTAAAAAACAAAAGCCAACATGTGAATTAATGAAGTTGCGGTAGAGTTAAATTGAAAGTACATCTTAAAACCATAGGTGGGAACAAGTAAAAATAAATAAATAAAATAATAAAATGAGATGAAAGGTGGAAATATAATGTAACAGTTAAGCTTACAATCATTATTCTTGGACTCCACATTTTGGATCTTTAGTCTTGGCGGACAATCAAGCACCAAAAAGTTGTTGAAGAAGATTTTCTAAAAAAGTAGCACTTATTAATAATCAAACTTTAAGACATGGTATTCCACCTTTCTCTAATCTACAACTTTTGACATGCATGCGCATCATCTCAAACATTTCAAGCTGTAGAAACTGTCCTTCACCAATACTGCGATTTTTTAATTTCAAAATTTGGACGTTAACAAGTTGAGTTCCATTAGAAAATTAGATCCCTTTTTTTTAGAAAATTTTCCTTTAAATAGAAAAATAAATATGGAAATACATAAGAATTTAATGTAAAAAACTTCAACTAGAAAAGAAAATCACGAGACGAGCTCCGAAAAATATTTCAGTATAACAATATAAATTACAATATCCTCCCTGACTCTGTATTCTTTTATACCAACGATACAAAATATAATGTTTTCTAGTGAAACTCACTCTTATTCCAGCACTACTAATAATGTGATACTCAAAAGCTCTTTTTTATTCTTTTTCCCTTTGTGTGTTTTTCTTTCATTACATAGTCCTGTATTTATACCAAATGGAGGGAGCAAATAAAACAAACAAGAAGTTATGCAATTGGAAAATCAATCATGCATGATTGGCACCAATTGTTTCTTTCTTTTCAGTGCCAACTTTTTGACTGGTCTGACAATCTCCCCCTTCAGTTAAAAGGAAAAAAAATAATCTTGGATCTAGTATGTTCCCTCTCAGGTGAAAGTCTCTCAATTTTAGAACTTCAACATGAGTCCTTCATCAATTCCATTTTCATTATCTTCACTTACAAACGTTGTTGAAAAGAACAATCATACTCCACCATAAAGAATATACTCACTTAGAACTAGGGTATCCCAAAAATTTCTTTTCTGGCATATGTCGAAACCTTGCTAAAAATTTATGGTGCTACTTCCATGTTGGCTTCCTTAGGAAGTTCTTTAGTCATTGACAAAACTCCACCACACACCAATCAATGTTTGTGTACAATTGTGAATTTACTAGTAATAACTTATCCTCTTTCATGACAATATAGAAATGTCATGAGGAAACACATCTCATCTTTATAGAGCATTACTCTCCCTAATGACAAAGGAGACATTGTTACACCTAACTTAGAGCTCATTTCTGTTATTGATCCTCCTTGACAATTTTTCTTTACACGCCAAGAACTTCTGCATTTCTAGCATGTTCTTTTATGATTCTTCTTCATGTAAGGCCAGTTACTAGTCACCAACATTGAGTTTGATGAAGAGCTATTTTCATTCTTCATTCTTTATTCTTCTTTCTTCTTTCTTTTAGATAATCTTAGAGCTTTATCTTCTTCAAAGCTCAAAGTTTCCTTCCTACATATTAAAATGGATTTGATGTGTCAATAGGAAGACAAAAATGACCATATGAGCCTTAGAGCTTTATCTTCATCATCAACCTTGACCCCAATAACCTTTAATTCAGAAGTAATACCATTGAGACCAGTTAGGTGATCAAAACTTTTCATATCATCTTCGATACTTAATACTCTATTTTTCACTCACTACAAAAACTTTTAGAAGCTTTCTAATTTTTTCTACTTCTTCCCTGGGTGTGTTTTCCCTTCATTACATGTCATGTATTTATAGTAAAAAGATAAACAACTTGTTCTAATTGACAAATTAATCAAGGCATGATTGGCACCAATTTTTTCTTTCTCTTCGATGTCAACCTTTTGATTGGTCCAACAAGTTCAATATGTTTTATAAAATTTATGTATATCTAAATACGTATTCCACATATATCTTATCCTAAATATTTTAATCATAATCGTATTGTTTTATTGAATAAGTAATAGATTTGTGCACCATAATCCACGCCAGAAAGGAGCTTGTGTTCATCCTCAAGTAGCCAAGACATGTTCTGACTATCAACCATTTCGCTCTGTGCAACTAGTTTGGGAACACAACAATGTACAATCTGTAGGAATATGGCTTTTTGGGCACAACCTGCGACGATATTTATCTTGAGTCCTTGTTACTATTTTTGCTACTTACTACTACAAAAATGAGAAATTGTAAAGCAGTCCTGGAACCTACAATCTTTTGAACCTTATAACACTGACAATGTGGCTTCCATACGAGGTTGAAGACTCATGAAGAAAGATCGCATAAAGGAAATTATGGTTTCCACCTCAAGCCTATTTTTCCTTCATTTTTCTGAGAAGAATCTTGGGCCAGTTTCACACAGACTCTGAGATGCATTTGTTGAGATTTGAGAATTAAATTCTCTGATAATCGATTACCATTGTGTGTAATCGATTACCAAAGAGTGAAAACTCTGATTGTGTAACTTTTCAAATTTCGAGACGCCAAATGGTATGACTTTTCAAAGGTGTAATGCCAAATGGTATGACTTTTCAAAAGGTGTAATTGATTACCATTGTGTTGTAATCAATTACACGTCTTTTCAGTAAATTTAAAGAGTCTCAACCTTTCATGAAGAGTTATAACAATTCATAAATTTGTGTCCCTTTGATTCAGAAGATGTCTGATCAACATCTATATAAAGGGATCCAAGTGCATTACTCAAATACACAAAAAAATAAAAAACACAAATCAAATTTCTTTCATCCTTTGTTCTTGTTTTGCAACAATACAAGAATGAGTATTGTTGTTGAATCTTCTTTGTATCTCAAAATCGGATTTCGTGATACCCACACTCTATAGAGACAAAATACTGATTTTAGGAAAGTGCTCTGCATGCCTAGAAGATCATATCAAGTCCTCTAAATTGTTGCTCATCTTTTAGTTCACCCTTACTTTGGAAAATTGTTCCAATAATCTAAAATCAGTATTTTCAAGAAAGATAGCAACAATCCGTGATATGTCTACAAATTTCCACAAATTAGACAAATTTGAAGGCGTTGGTTTTCGTAGATGGCAAAAGAAGATGCACTTCCTCCTCTCCTCCCTTAATGTGGCCTATGTTCTTAGCACTCCACAACCAAAGGAGAGAGAAGAGGAAACTTTGGAAGAACAAAGAAAGAGGCACAAGTAGGAGAATGATGATTACATATGCCGTGGTCACATTCTGAATGGCATGACCGATGCATTATTCGATGTGTATTAGTATGTAGAATCGGCCAAAGAATTGTGGGATCAACTTCAAGGCAAACACATTTCTGAAGATGCATCAAGTAAGAAATTCCTTGTTAGTAATTTTAATAATTATAAGATGAGTGATGCTAGACCTATAATGGAACAATTCCATGAAATCCAAAGAATCCTTGGAAGTTTTAGGCAACATAATATTGTTATGGATGAGACTTTTATTGTTTCTTCTATAATTGATAAGTTACCACCCAATTGGAAAGATGTGAGAAATTCTTTAAAGCACAACAAGGATGATATAAGTGTTGAACAATTGGCAACACATCTTCGAATTGAAGAAGGAATCCGTCTACAAGACGGTAATAAGGATTCTAATAATCCTAATTTGTCCACCGTTAATATGGTGGAAGATGAGAAATCAAAGGCAATACCAAAGTTCAAGAAAAGGCCCCTTAATTTCAATAAAGGAAATAGGGACAAGAGGCCTAAATTTGGTAAGGCAAATCAACAAGCAACTTGTTGGGAATGTGGCAATTCCGGTCACATGAAAAGAGATTGTACAATCTGGAAAAGGAAAATGTCCAAGAATGGTGGAAAGCAAGGTCAAGGCAATTCTAGCCAAGACCAACCTAAGAAAGGTAATTTTGCACAAATTGCACATAATTCTAATTTGAATTCTGTGGAAATGGTTTCTGAACTCTTCTGTGTGCAGACTGATGATTCTTAGTGGATCGATTCAGGAGCTTCAAGACACGTGTGTAAAGATCAGTCTCTATTCAAATCCTTGAAGGAAGGTGACAATGGAGAAGTTCTTTACATGGGAAATGTTTCTATGGCTAAAGTCCTAGGTTGTGGACAAGTAGAATTATTACTTAGTTCTGGAAAATCACTTGTATTAAGAGATGCACTATATGCTCTAGAATTAAGGAGAAATTTAGTGTCTGGAGTAATCTTGAATCGATTAGGTTATAAATCGGTATTTGAAGCTGATAAGTTTGTACTATCTAAAGGTGGTGTATTTATTGGTCTAGGATATCTCTATAACAATATGTTTAAATTAAGTACAATAAATGGTGTTATTGATTCTGCTTATATTATTGATCATGATTCTTCTTTATGGCATTTTCGTCTTGGACATGTTAATTATCGAAAACTACATTCTATGCCTAAATTTGATCTGATTCCTCCATTTAACTTGAACATAGAAAAGTGTAGAACATGCATGCTAACAAAGATAACAAGAAAACCTTTTCCTAATATTGAAAGGAATTCAACTTTGCTTGAATTAGTACATAGTGATTTATGCGATTTTCATAGTACACCTTCATTAGGAAATAAGAAATATATGATAACATTCATTGATGATCATACACGCTTTTGCTATGTTTATCTTTTGTTTACTAAAAATGAAGCCTTAGAAAAGTTTAAGGTTTATAAAAATGAAGTAGAATTGCAACTTAATACTAAGATTAAAAAGTTGAGAACTGATAAAGGTGGTGAATATTATGATCCAATTTATTTTCAATCTGTGGGTATTATCCATGAAACAACTGCTGCATATACACCACAACAAAATGGTATAGCAGAAAGAGAAAATAGGACTTTAGAAGAAATGGTTAATTCTATGTTGTCCTATTCTGGTCTAAGTGATGGATTTTGGGGTGAAGCCATGTTAACGGCTTGTTATATTCTAAACCGAGTTCCGATAAAAAGGAATGAGGTAACCCCGTATGAGCTTTGGTATAAAAGAAAGCCAAACTTGACTTATCTCAAAGTTTGGGGTTGTAGGGCAATTGTAAAAATGCCAGAACCCAAGGGTAAGAAATTGGGTGAAAGAGGAATTGAATGCATTTTTATAGGTTATGCTAAACATAGCAAAGCCTATAGGTTCTATGTAATAGGACAAAATGATTATGTGTCACTACATTCAATCATAGAATCTAGAGATGCAATCTTTGATGAAAGGAGATTTTCTTCAATTCCTCGTTCAAAGGATTTAACTCCTAATACCAATATTGAAGAATTGGATCAAAGCTTGATTGATCAAGGATCAAATGTTCAAACTCTAGATGAGACTGATGCTTCCACATCACAACCTAGAAGAAGTAAAAGGGCAAGAAAAGAAAAATCCTTTGGCTCAGATTTTCATGTGTACTTAGTTGAAGGTACAAGAGATTCTATCTTAACAAAGTTCTCATATTGTTATAATATAGAAGAAGATCCATTGACATATCAAGAGGCTATGAGGTCTCAAGATGCTGCTTTCTGGAAAGAAGCAATTAATGATGAGATGGAATCCATCATGGGAAATAACACATGGATTTTGGTTGACTTACCTCCTAAGCGTAAACCAATAGGATGTAAATGGATTTTCAAGAAGAAAATCAAAGCTGATGAAACTATTGATAAGTTTAAAGCACGTTTAGTGGCACAAGGGTTTAGACAAAAACCTGGAATCGATTATTTCGATACATATGCACCTGTGGCTAGAATCTCCACTATAAGGTTATTAATAGCACTTGCTGCCATTCATAAACTTGCACTAGTGCATTTTGGGCATATAACCACGGTTAAAATTGGTATTTAACCACGGTTCTACAACCATGGTTGTTCCCACCGTGGTTATAAGTGTGTACTTTTGACCATGGTTTTCAACCGTGGTAATAAACTGCCTATAACCACGGTTCCAAATTGATCTATAATCGTGATCAAAAGTGGACGGTGGAGAGAGACACAGTGAATGAATATTAGACTTTTTCCACATTTACGAATTTAGGAAGAACGAACCAATTACACGAATATATATAAAACTGGGGAGGGGAAAATAAACACTAGGCAAGAATGTTCAACTGTATTGTATCTGTTGCATCAACAACTAATTAATTAATTAACTAATAATGATACAAATTAGAGAAGAAAAGAGATTAAAAATGAGTGAAGTTCATTTCTAAGCTTCTGTAATCCAAGCCCAAGAAATCATAACCAGTATTAGTAGTAGCAGGAGCGTTGCCATCGCGACAAATCCCACAGCTGCAATCCTCGGTGTTCTGCAGAGGCTGGTGTGGAGGACTTATAGCTAAGTCAAGATTCAAGTCAGAGTAGCGTTCCAAGGCGGGTCCTTTTGAATCCTTATCCTCCATAGAAAAGCCTGCGTTGTTGTTGATGCTATCTTTTTCCTTTTGTTTTACAACAAAGGAGACAGCAGGTTCTTGATTATGAAGAGGCCTGTGAGTTGCAGGGTCAATTCCTATAACTAAAGAATGGATTAAAAAAAGAGAAAAGAGTGGTACCTGAGGCAAGGTCAGCAACACAGAGGTCTTGAAGGGGGTCAAGATCTAATGAGATAGTTGTGGCTAAGAACAGAACCAGCGTCACAGTGTGCGAAGGAGACGAACAACGTGCAAAGACCAACAGCGTGCGTCATGGAGGGATGGAGAGGAAGGGGCAATAGTGTGCGTCTTGCGTCGTTCAATGACAACAGAGAGATGAAGAGGAGAAGAGGAGACCAGCGTGCAAGATGAGGGAAATAAAAGAGAAGTGAGAAAGAGGGAAATAAAGAGAGACCAAAGTGGAGATAAAGAGGGAAATGAAATTATAATGCTGAGATGAAGGAGGGAAATGAAATGTACTGTTGCGGACTATTAGACCACGGTTATCCAAGAAACGTGGTAATAGAGCCCCAGTAACCACGGTTCAGCAAACCACCGTGGTCATAGCCTCAACCTATGATCACGGTTCTGAGATAACCATCCTTATAGAGTACCTATGACCACGGTTATAATTAACCGTGATTAAAACCTTCACCCATAATTTCAAAAATACCACCGTGTTTTTTTTAACCATGGTTATCCTATAACCGTGATTATATCATGTGGTCGTAACTACTTTTTGCACTAGTGTTGTGATACATCAAATGGATGTCAAGACTGCATTCTTAAATGGAGAACTAGAAGAAGAAGTGTATATGAAACAACCTGAAGGTTTTGTTATGGAAAACCAAGAACACAAGGTCTGTAAATTGATTAAATCCTTGTACGGATTGAAACAAGCACCAAAACAATGGCACCAAAAGTTTGATGATGTTGTATTATCAAATGGTTTCAAAATAAACAATTCAGACAAGTGTGTGTATAGTAAATTTGATGACAAAGGTAATGGTGTCATAATTTGCTTGTATGTGGATGACATGCTGATTTTTGGAACAAATTTAGATCAAGTAAATTTGACCAAAACATTTCTATCATCATATTTCTCCATGAAAGATATGGGAGAAGCTGATGTCATCCTAGGTATAAAAATTAAGAGAGACAATGAGAAACTTATCTTGTCTCAATCACATTACATTGAGAAAGTTCTCAAGAAGTTCAATAACTTTGAATGCTCTCTTGTTTCAACTCCTATAGACCCAAGTTTAAAGATATTACCTAATGGTGGTAAGGCTATTTCATAATTGGAATATGCAAGGGTAATAGGATGTTTGATGTATGCAATGACAAGTACAAGGCCAGATATCGCATTTGCGGTAGGTAAACTGAGTAGATATACTAGTAACCCTAGTTTATCACATTGGCAAGCTGTACGTCAAGTACTTAAGTACTTAAAGAAAACTATTGATTATGGTTTGACATATAGTGGTTATCCTTCAATTTTGGAAGGATATTCTGATGCAAGTTGGATTACAAACCAAGAAGATCACTCTTCTACTAGTGGTTGGGTTTTCCTCTTTGGAGGAGGAGCAATTTCTTGGTCATCCAAGAAACAAACTTGCATTACTGATTCCACTATGGCTTCAAAATTTATAGCTTTAGCTTCAGCAGGAAAGGAAGCCGAATGGCTAAGGAATCTCATGTTTGAGATACCACTGTTACAAAAACCAATATCACCTGTAGCAATACATTGTGACAATGTTGCAACTTTGGCTAAAGCTTATAGTCAAGTGTACAATGGAAAATCAAGACATATAGGTGTGAGCCATAGTTATGTCCAAGGACTTATCAAGGATGGTATTATTACCGTTGATTTCGTTCGAACAAAGCTTAATTTGGCTGATGGTTTTACAAAGGCATTGGCTAAAGATTCCATCTCTAGAATGTCTATTGAAATTGGAATGGAGCCCACAATTAATCACTAGTAAGGGAATCTTAACTTGACACTTAATATAACATTAAGTCTTAAGTTCAATAAGATTAAATCTCTTATTTGATGATTGAAAGCACAAGGGTGCTTTGGACCTGTGATGTAAGGAGGTTGAATAATTCTTAATTGATTTCTTGAATTTATGTTTTATCGCAGGAACATGTTTTACCTAAGAAATCAACCTATGTAAGTGCGAAGTTTGGCCGCTTCAAGAAGTCAAGGGGCAATGACTTTGATGCACTTATGAATAGATATGGATGCATGGCCCTATTGTGTCAAGTACAACAAGAACATGTAGTTTATTTTATATGTAGTTGTATCTTCAAGTTTTCATTATGTATTATATCGGTTCAATCGTTTCGATACCAATAAAATACGATTTTTTGGAATGTATACTCTACTAAGTGGAAGTTCAAGTCTATGTACACTTTCATTTACGTGTAAGATTGTATATATTAAATTTAAGTTTGTGTGTAGTAATTATTTAATACTCTCAAATGGGGGAGGATTGTTGAGATTTGAGAATTAAATTCTCTGATAATCGATTACCATTGTGTGTAATCGATTACCAAAGAGTGAAAACTCTGATTGTGTAACTTTTCAAATTTTGAGACGTCAAATGGTATGACTTTTCAAAGGTGTAATGCCAAATGGTATGACTTTTCAAAAGGTGTAATTGATTACCATTGTGTTGTAATCAATTACACGTCTTTTCAGTAAATTTAAAGAGTCTCAACCTTTCATGAAGAGTTATAACAATTCATAAATTTGTGTCTATTTGATTCAGAAGATGTCTAATGAACATCTATATAAAGGGATCCAAGTGCATTACTCAAATACACAAAAAAAAATAAAAAACACAAATCAAATTTCTTTCATCCTTTGTTCTTGTTTTGCAACAATACAAGAGTGAGTATTGTTGTTGAATCTTCTTTGTATCTCAAAATCGGATTTCGTGATACCCACACTCTATAGGGACGAAATACTGATTTTAGGAAAGTGCTCTGTATGCCTAGAAGATCATATCAAGTCCTCTAAATTGTTGTTCATCTTTTGGTTCACCCTTACTTTAGAAAATTGTTCCAAGAGCATTTTCCTATTAGACATGTTCTGTATTGATGCTTAATATAGCCCACTTATTAAATTTCTGTCTTGAGTTTTTTTCTTGTGGCTCGTGATAATTGATTCAGTTACACGTGTTTTTTCAGTTCACAACTTCAAATATATGCTTAACATGTCCTATGTATATTAGTTCTGGCACATTTTCTTAGCAAAATATTGTTCTTTCTTTTGCTGGATATTCAACTTCAAAAGGCTTACACAATAATTTCCTGGAATTGACAATGCTTCAGGCAAGAGCTTTTAACGAAACTTTCCTTTCATAAAAATGATCCTATTTTTTGACATTATAAATGATACTGATTTATGGGGCCATAACTATTCATTAATTTTCATTTGCTTCTGGTGTACCTGTAACCCTCTTTTTTCCACCAATCTTTTGCTGCATCATTGAGAATTAGAGGAAGAATGATAATTTAAGGAGCTGGGTAAGTGACTTGGTGTTCACTGTTGAGTAACATCAGCATGGAACAGAAGCTATATTATGGACTATAAAAGATGAGTAAAACAATACTATGGGTACTAACCCCAAAAGAACATCTAACATTGGACTAGACTTTCATAAATTTACAAAGAACTAGTCATTGTAACAACAACAATATCATGTGGACAATCATATGCAAACACCAATGGTTTCTTAATTTTCTTGTTGTATTTCACAAATCATTTCTCTTGTGTATCTTCGGGTTGGATGTCTCTGTTGAGCATGATCCGTGGCTTTCCCATGCTGAAATTCAGATTCCTTGCATTCATGTTATACTTGATTAACCCATCGTATAACATCTTTCTTATATAGTGCTCTATGTCTGAACCAATCAGTCGTAGAGTGTATTCTGTCAATGGAGCACCCTGCTTTGTATCATTATAGATTAGTATTACAGCACATATATCAAGTTTTCGAAAAGTAAAGCAAAATTTCAAATACTTTCTTGACCATAGCTGTCATAATTTGCCACCTTAATCACTGCCCTTATTGTCATGTCTCAACTGTCCCTTCTTGTTATTTGGTTTCCGGTTAGCGCTATTTAGACTGGAGGTTGACTAGAAACAAATTTTTGATTTATTGGTTAAACAGAATTAGAAAAGTGTCTTGAATGATATACAAGATCAACACTTGCCATTAGATGGTATTATTGAATAAACTATGTATCAGTAACTGGGTTACCAAACTAGAACGGTTTTATGGTTAGGAATATCTTACTTTTAGGTAACCTTTTTCCCAATAGACTATCAACTAGATTTAAGAATATGAACATAATATTTGGAAAGTTTGTAGCAAAGCCTAGAATCTAAGCTGAACCTTGAACTATAGGATGAGTTTGGTATTTGCAAAACACTATTCCAAGACACAGCAGAAAAATAAATTGGATCGATGTTGTTTAAGAAAAGTACCTCGTAGTGATCCACAAGCTCCTGGAAGTAAGAATAAACCATGTTGCAAGTGTCAGGATTCCAAACAAACTCGTCAGTAGGATCAAGCAAAAGGGTGAGCTTATCCATCTGTGTTTGATCAAACTCAAAAGTGACTGGATCAATATAAGCTGCATAGATCCTCACATGGCGAGTGGCACAGCTCAACCACTGCCCTCCATATTCCCTGAGCATGTTTTTGCTCTTTACATTCAGCTGAGGTTCAACTGGCCTAGGCTTTGTCCCCTTTGGCTTTGGTATCTGAGTTTGTACTTGTTCTTGCTCCTCTTCTACATTCATGCTCTCTGCCTCCTGAACATCAGTTTGTTGTTGTTGTTGTTGCTGAGCTGAAATGAAAAATGGTCTTCTGTTTCTCGCTTCCCTTCTTCCTCCAGTCCAACCCACCATGGATAATTTGGTTGAAACCATGTAGGAGCAACTTGTGGCCATGACTAAGTTTTGTGTGTCCTGGCTAAGGGAATCTAATGTTAGTTTAATTTAGTGGTTGTTACCTTATAATAGCAAGAGGGTGTTATTAGTTTGCTTGTAGCTTTGGTTGGGTCCTTCTAGTATGGATAAGATTTGTTATATAACTCGGAGAGAAATGTTTGTGGCCTGAGAAGAAAGAAAAGTTTCCTATATGGATACCGGTTTTCCATTTATACCCCATGCACATTCTTTGTTTTTAACCAATTCTTACATATGGTGAGTTCATTTTATCCCATACTAGTTACGCTTAAACGAATTTTTAAAGCTAAAACTGGGTTGAATGATTCTTATGTTAAAACTACATGACAGTCACATTAATAGTTTGGTAAATTTTATTTTAAATAGCTGATACGTGTGTTAATCTTAGTAGATTTTTTTTATTGAATGAAGATATAGTAAAATGATCATCGAAAATGGGCTATCAAGTTCGTATAGACAGGATGCGAATAGCGGATTTGGTTAGACTTGTCAAAAACAAAATCCTAGTGAGAAAATAGAAACCCACTTCCATAATCGAACAATTTACATTTCGATTACTTTCTCAGAAAATATGTATAACGGTGACCAAAATTTATCCTTTGTTTTTATTCAATCTATTGTGAGTTTGAACTTTCGGATTTCAATGCATTCCTAGCTAGTTTCCTAACGGCCATTTCTCACCCATTTCGTGCCCAACATGTTAAATTCAGGAAAATAAGGAGGATTTTCATACGGTATACCTATTTGTATGGTTAGATTTTATATCAAACCTAATCCACAAATGTTTGATGCCTGGTTGAACAAAACAACAAAAACTACATAAAAACAATTGAGAAGGATTATTGTTTTTGATATCATGTTAAATTTCATTTCGAATTGCGTTAAGTAGATTTATCTATCATTTCAAGATCAATTAATATTAACTGAAGTTTTCTATTATTAAAAATTTATATGACTAATCAAAAGTATGTAAAGGAAAAATAATCATCATTATACAAATTAATTCTTAAGATTGAGTTAAACCTAATATTCAAATTTAAGATTATGTTTGTCACTCATCAAGGTGTATATTATATAAGTCTCATGTATTTAAGTTATTCGTATTTATCAACACTTCAAATAAGTCTTACATTTCATCTTATAAACTATATTTTAGAATTTAGTTAGACTTATTATCTAAATTTAAAATCTATCATTTTAAATCACACCTAGAGAATGAGTCAAGTGGATTTCTAACATATATAACTCGATTATGATATGAACTTGATGCCAAAACACAGTTAAATAAAAGAAACCAAGTGACGAAATTGCTATAGGCATGATCCTTATGTTCTATAGACTATAATTACAACTTGTTCATTTCTTTTACCATCATGTAGTACAAAACTCGATCAAATTGAGATCATTGACAAAACCAACACCAAGTCAAGTAGAATGAGAAAGAGGAACTCTGCCAAACAAATTACATGGCACAGTTTCCTCATTATTAAGGAACGGAGGAGGGCACACACAAACAACCTCTCATCCTAAACCCATTTAATAAAACCCTTGGAGATGCCAATGCTAATGGAAAAGGCACAAGAAAACTTTATCTACAAAAAAATTTAAGAAAATAAAGGATAGACTTCTAGCAACTTGCTCAGTCAAAGCTTGATGAACGGCTCCACCTTCCTCTCAAGTAGTCCTCTAATGAGACACCCTGCTCAATGCTACACATGGAAAGTGAGTCATCCTCCACATCAAGCAGTGCAAGATTAAGATGTGACCGTAGATCACTAAGTGGACACGCTTCATCATCGAGCATTTCTGGTGCTTCCAATGCATTAATTTCTAACCTTGCCCACTTGATTGCTTCCGCATCACCATGAAGGAGCTTTGATATCTGTGGTCCAATACAAATTACAATACATGAGTTTTTTCACAAATGGGCTAATGGGGCTATGGGAATATTTCTATGGGATCAAACAAGAAGGTAGTGTCAAGAAGTACACTTATAAGGTACCACACGATTTAGGATAAGCAAATTGCAACAAATCAAGTCATTTTCTAGGAAATTACACTCCATATGCAACAATGGGATCTATTATGCTACATGACATAGAGTGACAATTTGCTATAAAGTCAATAGTGGACCACTTACAAGGCTCATTTGAGGCCTAGCTTTGGGAGCACGTCGAATACAGAGAGTGGCAGCCAATACCATCTTTTCCATCTCCTCATGATCATAGTTATCACCTAAAACAGGGTCTAACAATTTTAACACCTTTCCACTGTTCAGAATCGGACTTGCCTGCAAAAGAGTGTTAGTATTATAATTTTCAGAATAATGTAAAATGTTAATTAGGAGATGACAGAGGGCAGTTTTACAGAAACATACCCACATAACAAGACTCTCTTGACCTTTTGGATAATCACCACTTATGGGCCTTCTCCCTGAAAGAAGCTCGAGAAGCACGACCCCAAATGCATAGACATCTATCTTATCATTTACTTTACCGTACATGAAGTATTCCGGAGCCAAGTAACTGCATAAATGAGCATAATTATTCATAATTTAGGACCATTTCAAATGCACTCTCTCTTGCAGCATGTATGAATAAGAAGGGATGCTATAGTTATGGGGGATTTTAAAGTACAAACCCAAAGGTTCCAACAACATCTGTGCAGGTTATATTTGATGACAAGGTTGATGCCCATTTTGCCAGTCCAAAATCAGATAGCTGAATAAAATCGAGCAGAAATCAAATGAGGATCTATAGATACTAATTATTCAAAAAAAATGGAATCAATCAAAAGATAAATACCTGGGGTTCAAAATCCTCTGATAGTAATACATTTGATGATTTTACATCCCGGTGGATCACAGGTTGATCATCTTTGGAGTGCAGATAATCTAAAGCCTTAGCGACACCCACTGCTACCTTGTATCTCTCGGACCAACCAAACACGAGTGGATTTTTCTTGTTCTCTATTTTGGAAGGAATACAAGAAAGTAATAAAAAGTTACCACACCACATACTAGGGCAAAAGGAGACATAGTAAATTAGGAATGTATATTTTGTGTACCATGAAGATTCTCTTCAAGGCTTCCTCTTGATAAAAAATCATAAACCAGAAGAAGATTGCCATTTTCAAAGCAGAACCCTAGGAGGGAAATAATGTTTTTGTGATGCAAGGTAGTGATAATTTCTATTTCCAAAAGAAACTCCTTCAATACATCTTCAGAAGGCTTAAGGATCTTGACGGCAAGTTCCTTGCCATCAGGAAGGAAGCCTCTATAAACCTGACTACTTCCTCCTTTGCCAATCAAGTTTTCTGAAATCACATTGGTAAGCACATTAAAAATAATCCAGTTTTGTTAAATTTTACTTGATCAAACTACACTTGGAAACAAACCGGGTAAGAAATTTGATGTGGCTGATACAAGTTCTTGGTACTCGAACAATCTGCAAGTTGATGAGTATTTCTCATGAAGGCCCTCCAGTTCTTTAGGAAAGTTTCTTGAATTGCTTTCAGGTGAAGAAATGGTCCCTATTTCAGCCTCTACCGGAACAAGAGCACCGCTTTCACTATCTAAAGCCTCAGGTTTATCTTGACCTAGATCACGGACTTTTGGTTTTTTATCATGATCTACAGCATAGGAAAGATTTCTACAGGGCAACCTCATTGCCCACTGGACCACAGAGATCTGGTGGTGCAGCAATGATCCATCACTAGATTGCTTCTCCGATAAAATACTCCGGTGTAGTAGTGGCCAACCTGGTTTCAATTCAGGTTGTTCTGCAACAGTGGTTTGCACAGGCACTATAGCCAAAGAATTCTCTCTAGCATCATCACCAGAAGACCTTTCTGCAGGTTGGTCACAAGAAGTGTCTGGCAACACCATAGTTGTGCCACAAATTGAACAGTTCTCTTTTCTAACAGTTTCTGCTGAATCCAGAAAAAATTTCGCTAAACTGTGATCTGAAATTTGGCCAGTTTTCTTTTCACTAGAATCCACTGAATTTTCATCACTTCGTACTTTTGTACTCTTACTGATTGTCCAATGAATTGAACCAAGCAAACCATTTCTCTGGTGACGATCAATCCCTACAAAAAAAAATGCTCAACGACTGAGAATTCAACTTTGTTCATGAGATTGACAGCAATCAAAACCAAAACAGATTGTAAACCTTGTAAGTCAGCAAAATTTGTCGGTGAGGCATCACGCTTGAACACAACTTTCCCATTGTTAACAGCAAGAACACAGCAATCCTTTGATAACTTTTTGGCACAAAACTTAGCTACAACAGTAGATGACAGGATTCTATGATGGCCTTGGGTAGTTCCAACCACAACATGCGTGGCACAATACGCATTCGCTTCCCGAACCAAAATTTTTTTCACTGATGAACCACGGCAAATTTTGAGCTTGAGATCCACCTAAACCATTTCCACCACCCAAATTATTAAAGAAAAGAAACTTTAAATTTGATATTATACTCTTCGTAACTTAAAAGAATAACCAATTCAATAAACCAGGAATATGTAAAATGATCTTTTTCCTTGTTGATTGTCAATAGAAATCAAATGGACTAAAAGGGCATGGGTGGGGGCAAGTTTCAATTTTTACGTCCTGCATTTCGTACCCAATTTGAAAACAACAAATGAATTTCCACAATCCTGAAAACAAAAAATTCCCACATGGAGAAAAGATTAAGAAAGATGGAGGGTGAGAAATTGGACCTGTTTCAAATTGCAGAATCCTTCATAAATAGCAAGAACAGAGTCAAATGCCTTCACAAGGGAAAGCAACGACGATTTCTCATCTGCATTCACAACATCTAACCAATCTCATTCATCAGTTAACATTCAAACTAAAAGTAACAAAAACCCAAAAGAAGAAAAATAAAATATTCCATTCTCCTACCATGATTCCCAAGCACATGCAGAGCAACGACGGTATCAGCAGGTTGAGCAACTTTGACCAAAGCCCACGTGAGCAATTCTTTGCTTGGTGAGTCCAGTTTGACCCCAACCACCACCGTCCGGCCACCGGAGCCAGCGTCTCCGGCGGGACCAGTTTGCAGCATTTTTGAAGTTAGTGAGACAGAGGATCGCAATAAATGAGAGCGACGTGGTTTTTTTTGTTGGGGACAGAGTGAGCGTGAGTGAATTTGAAGGGAGTGTGATTTAACAGAAACACGGAACAACGTTTGGTTTGGTTTGGCCCGAACAACTAGGTTGGTTCGGTTTAACCGTCGTTCGGTCTGTTGCTTGTGAAGGTCCTATCAGCCTCGCTTCAACCATAACAACTTTTCAGTTAAAATTATGATTAACATGTGACTTTTTGAACAAGATGCTTTACAACGTTTGGTGCCTTTCTAATTTGACCACTCCAAAACATTGGACCTAAAATTCATGTATTCTAATGTGAGAATGCAAGTGCAATACTTCTTCCTCCCTGAAAAGACAAACTACAAAAATATATTTAATTATATTCATTTTATTAAAAGTGTTACCAAACTTCATATCTTAATATTTAAAGATTATCTTTTCGAAAAAGTATTTAATTTTACTGTTTATTTATGTTTGAATTTTTTTTTTTTGTTAGGAAACTAGAATACTAGATTATAGTCCATCAGATTCATTTTTATAAAGGAAACATTACTAAAAGTATAACCCAATTTTCGGTGGAATTTGATTATAATAAATCCAATTCTAGTATTTGATTTGATTAAGAAATTTATACAATTTAGATTGGATTAGGTCGGATCAGTTAAAATGTATAATGGAATTCAATCCAAAAAATATTGTTTGGATTAGATTGGATAATTTTAAAAAAAAAGTCTTAAAAATAAATGAAATACTAATGAATTATGTTTTTTCAAGAAGAATAAACCACGTACTCAAAATGAATCATGTTTTAGAAAGAATGAATTAAGTTTTTTTCTTAACACTCAATAAAATGAATTATGGGTTTTTGTGACGTCCCCTTCTCAATTCCTAGAATTTATCTCAAGTCTAATAAAATAAGAGTAAATTTTTCCTATTGAAAATTTATCTAACAATAGGAATGTAAGGGATACACCACTCAAAACCCTTTAATTTGGCTCTGGTAATCAATTACATGAAGTCTGTAATCGATTACATAGACTCTGATAATTGATTACCTACGAGCAACCTGTGTAGAATTTAAGTTTTGCTCTTTGGTAATCAATTACTGGACAGACAGACCTGCATAATTATGTAGATTTGGTCTCCAGGCCAGCTTCCGCGCTACCTAACTTGCCCGTTTTAACTATGATTGTTACGAAACTTTATGAACACTATTTATGACTCATTGAGAACCTGCAGGCATAATCTGTGCTCAAAAATCCCTTTAGACCACAGAGATATGCACTAAAATACAGTTTGACTCTATTTCAAATTACTTCATCGCCTAAATCACTTCAAAAATGCAAATAAATTGGCAATCTCTTTGCCCACACACATCCTAAATATACCTAGGGTTTCAAGGATGCTTTCTAGGGACTCTAGATTCCACTAGAACTCAAATTCACTTATGCAGTTAGCTTAATGAGCCATTTTCCTTATAAACCAAAGTCTCCATTATCAATTACTTGTAGCCTCACATGACAATAATTATCAAAACAATTCCTAACTCTTATAGTTTCGTCAATTCTCAACTAAACTCATCCTCCTTATAAGGAATGCACATAGGTGAGCAAACCACCTTATGTCATCAAGTATTCAAGTTACCATTCACAAATCTAGCATTATCATGGACCTTCGCATGTAATCGGTTCCCTGCCATTTTTTCATTCATTCACCACATACACGTACATACAGGGTTACTACATTATTAAAAGCACCTACCCATCATCACACATCATCAATCAAATGGTTCAACACCATATTATAGTACCTGGTCATCAGTCAACATATTCTTTATCATTCACACTACACCACCACATACATATATACTACCATGACCATCAACCAAGTTCTCAATACTGCAAATTGGGTTATTAAGCAATGCCTCAGGCATCCACTACGCTTGCACAAATATCAAAGTAATCATATTTATCAACCATAAGGCAACATACATCACAAAACCAATTACATATATATTCACATCAACCACCATCATAGCGCTAAATACTTAAAACATAACATATATACATATTTACACATACGCATCAATGTTCAATTCTCCTTGGCATTGCTCCACCAACTCATCTGGCACTAGCCTTCATGGCATCGGAAATATCCCTATCTTCAGACACTAAAACAACAGTAAAGATGAATGACTGACAATACAAATCAATGTAAATTATCAAAATTCATGAGAAAAGCACAGCACAGCTAAACAACCTACTCAATTACTCACTCAACCACTTCTTCATCACACAGTTGTAATATAACTCAATGCAGTTATTCATCAATTTCACAATTCATAAATTAGATCCTCAGCATTACATTTAACTCATCAATATCATGATAATCCATATAATTTCACCATTGTTGAAGACATTGTTGAGTCCTCCTTCTTTGACCCTAAGCACCATAAGGTTGAAGGTCACAATGTTACAAAATAACTTAAGGGTATTGGATGGACCCATTTCTGCTTGGCAAGGAACCATATTCTCTTTCTTTGGTTTTAGAATTCTAGAAGACCGTCCATGTTGACAAGAAGAGGTTTGTCATCTTTGGCTCTATCAGAGGTAGTAAGATTGAGATTTTTGAAGATATGATTTCTGCTGCATGTGGTTGTGCTCCTGGAGGAACAGTCTTCATGGAAGACTTTGAAAAAGTTCAGGTTTCTTCTCTAAACATCAACCAATTGTTGTATGGAAGGATGCACCCTTCCAAGCTTGTATCTGGAAACCTTCTTCCTAAGGTTAAAATGTTTCACCTTCTGATAAAGCAGGTTTTCAGCCCTAGGAAAAGTGCTAAGGATACTGTCTCAAAGATGGATCACTTTTATATGTATCACATGCTTGTGAAGAAGAAAGTTAATCTTGCCAACATCATTCTCACCTACCTGATTTCGTCAGTGGAGAAGAAGCGGAAGAAAATACCTTACCCTGTTGTGCTGACCAAAATCTTTGCTTTGGAGAATGTTTCTCTGAAGTCTGTAGCAGACCTGACTCACAACTCTCCCTTGGTGAGTAAGCTTCCAGTCTTCTCACCCTTGTTAGACCAGACTATGGAAGGGTTTGATTATCAAAAGAAGTCTGCTCCAACAAGGAAAGGTCGTGAAGAACCGAGATTCAAGGTCTCTGTACTCAAGAAGGCCAAGACTGTTAGGGCTGCTTATGCTGTTCATGAAGAGTCTGCTTCACCTATCAAAGCTCAGCCACAAAATGTTGCTTCTCCTCTCTCACCTCTCAAGAAGGCAGCTCCAGACTCCAAAGTCCCAGCTACAAAGAGGATTGTCCCTAAAGAGTTTTGATGACTCTGATGATCAGAAGCCAATCGGGCTCTTAAAGAGAATGCAAGCTTCATTACCTCATTCTCTTCTCCCCTCTCCTAAGAAGAAGTTTGTTCCCATTTCATGTTAGCAACAGAAGAAGTCTACCAAGACTCCTGCTCATGAAAAGATTCATGAGTTTATGAAGAACCACAAAGCACTCTATCCTGATATAGATACCTACTCGTAGTCTGGTGAACAATGGTTTGAGAGATTCTCTGAGTTACACACTAAGAAGTGTGCACAGGAAAGGAAGAGACAGCAAGAGTTGAAGGATAAAAGCTCTAAAGGAACAAGAAACTCTTTAAGAGCAGAAGAAAGAACATCTGAAGAAGGTGACTAAATCTGATCCTTTATCAAGACTTGTACCACCTTCCCCTCCTTTTATTGTTCAACCATCCCAACCAACTCACACTTCCCAACCTTTTCAAACATCTCAATCCCCTCAATCATCCCAAACATCTCAAAAATCTCAACCTTCTGAATCTACTTTTGTTTCTTTACGTGTTTGGTTTACACCCAGCCCCATCCACAAAAACTAACTGTGCCCGTCCTCTTACCCTCACTAACCCTGCTCTTAACCACCTTATCATCACCAGACCTGTCCACCTTGTCAGCCCTCCTCTCAAAATTCCTAACAAAGTAAAGGACAAGATGGAGATGCGGCTTAGGACTCAATACTATAAGCCTGCATGGTATGAGCCTTATCCCGAGAAGTTTTCCATCCTTTTTTTTGTAGCATCTTCACAGCATCTGAGCTTAATGAAGACCATGCATGTGTTTTCTAGAACCATCAGCTTTGGATCATCAATTTTGAAGGCCAGTTTTCCAACACCTATGATGACAGCCTTTACTTCTTCTATGGCTTCTAGGAACGTCGTGGCAGAGTTTTCAGAGATCATGTTCATTCTAAAGAAATATATCTTCCTCTCATCCCTTTTCATATCTATTTTCCCTCCATCACTGTGGTGTCTGTTCCAGGCTTACTATATGAACAGTTTGGTCGATTACTCATTGTTTCCTTTCATGCTTCAACCATCATCTCCTCATCCAATAGATTCCTTTATGATGCCCTCTTCTCTTATTGATATCAAAAGGGGAAGAATTGTTTGAAGTTTTTATTTTGGGTTGAAGTTTGTGATCGGCTTTGATCAGTGTCTTAGTGTATTAATTGTCTTTTGATAAAATAGTCTTTTGTTAGCTCTAATCAATGTCTTTTAAAATTTTCTTTTGTGTTATCTATAAATTTCTCATATCAATGAAAATAATGTATTTCTTATATCTATCTTAAATGAATATTCTAAAGTTTATACATCTTTGCTCTGATATAGATATAATTGTGAGAAATTGATATTTGCTTTGATTTGAGTTATCTATGATTTGATTCTTTAAAAGATATAAAAAGATATGTTCTGATTAAGCTTGTTATGCTCTGATAACTATTTCACAAAAGATACTTAATATTGCTTTGATTAGATTTGCTAAATAATCTTTATGCTCTAAATTTCTCTAAGAGTAAAAATGCTCTCATCTTGTACCTTGACTTTTTATATCATGTTAAGTCTGATGAATTTTGGCTCCTCTCTACTTATAGCAGACTCTATTTAATAAAAGACTGAATGTTAGCTATCAACAAATAAGGAGAGATTGTTAGAACCAAATATATTTTATAAGACTCTGATGTTGATGGTTCTTATCCCAAGATTTGTTAATAACATATATTAAGGAAATTAATTAAATAAAATCTGCCTATGTGTTATTTGACCTCTTAAATTAAGTGTTTCAGGTCAAAAGTCTGTATGACATAAGCTATAAATGAAAAGGGGAGCTTATCATAAAAAGTTTGATATTGGTACACAAGTTTGTATGATACTAAAGAAAATTCAAGAGATGTTTGATCCTGGTTGCAACACCATGGTCTGATCTACCAAGCCTTGTTTCATAAAAATATGATCAGACTTCTGAATCAAGACTTCTAAATATATAACGACGTTACTCTTATCTCTATATCAAAGCTTAACAAAGTCACTCCAGAACGGATCTTTTTTCTTGGAAAGCTGTTTCAATCATTAAAGAAGATAAGAAGCCAAGTATTTACTCAAGAACTCAAGCATACAGCAAAAAGTTCAAGTCTAAGTTTGTGATGCTCCACAGTATGTGTCTCAAGAAAAACTTACACTTATCATCTAAAGAAAAAAAAAAGACAAAACAATGCAAAAGCCAAAGTTCATATGGGAAGAAACCAATGAAGTTGTTCTGCACATTTTCAGTGAGTTAGTACTCCCATCAGAAAAAGTTCAGAAGGTCAACTTCTTTTTCTCTGCATGTTCTATGTTGAAAGAAGTAAGACTACAGAAGAAGTTTTGTGTTGAGAAGCTCAATGAACATGTTGAAACTAAGTATGGTTTAAAAATGAAATTTGGTAACAACCATTAACTAGACCATTAGTTGCGTTAATAAAATCAGACCCAAGATTTGTTAATAACATACATCAATGCATTTAAACTAATGAAGTCTACCCTTGTGTGTTTTGATCTATTTAAATTAAGTGTTTCAGGAAACAAATTCCAAGTGCACAAGTTACAAAAGAAATGGGGAGCCCATCAGGACAAAAGTCTAATTTAACAAAAGTCTGATTCTAGACTTTTCCCAAAAGAGTCTGATTTAAGGACTTTCAGACCTTTGGTCCACCAATCAGATTTAAGACTTTTGAAGCAATAAGATCATGCTACAATAACATTACTTCAAGTACTCTTCATGCAGCGTTCTAAAACCCTCTTTGATGATGCTTCAAGTTAAGCTTCTATCAAGGATAACTGTGTTTATCATAGAAGAAGATAAAAGATAAAACAGTGGAGTAACTAAAGCTCACTTATGAAGAAACCAAAAAGCTAATTACAGTCAGCTCTTGTGTCAAGAACTTGCAGAAGATCAATAGCAATATGCTTTACATGTTTATTAGAAGAAGAAAGTAAAGAAATGATCTTTATGCTCTGAGGATCTCAAGGAACTCTTTTTTATGCAAGCTTCAAAGTTCCTTCATACGAGAACTTTTGGCATCTCATCATCTTCTCAAGGTCTGGTGCTTCTAGATAAGCAAAACTCCTCCAAAGGATTTCTAACGGCTACATCTCCTTACCAGCTTATCAAACGATCATCTTGAGTGACCTATATATATATATATATATATATATATGAACTGGTCTGGACCGGGGTCTAGGATCTGGTATGGGACCAGCCACAAAAGTATATATATTTTAGTGTTTGTACACCGGTACAATGGGTATCCGGTATTGTAATACGGCCTCTCAGTGGGAGAATCCGGTCTCGTTGTCCTGGAGATCCTTCACACCAACGTTTCGCGTTGGAATGGGTGAAAGGTGGTGTCACCTACGAAGATTCTTCGACGCTCAAGTTAGAAGAGTGTGAGTGAACTCAATGAAGGATTAAGCGATATGATAGTAAGATCTGAGATAGAACAACGTCACCTTGCATGTATATTGGAATCTGCTATTTATAGTTGGTCGTGGAAAATAAATCGTCGGATGCAGGTGGGCCCATAGGTTCTGATAACGTGTATAGAGTGTCAATCAGGGTAACTCAATATTCAGAGTGTGGCAGGGGGTAGGTCAATCTTCAGTGTATGATTCTGACACAGGGATGGAGGATAATCTCATTTTCCATACACCACGCCCGCAATCGTACCTACTCCTTTCGGCGAGTGACAGTGACACATTCCGCTGTGCAGAGTATCCAAGCTGATCAGTTATAACCCCCCTTATCTCGTTGTGACACTGTAGCAAACAGTTATATGGGACTAGGGAATGAGGACGGACAAAGTATCCGGATAGGTGAGAGCGGAATGCAATAACCGGTATGAGAACACTGCCCTGTGATACCGGTCATCCCTCTAAACTGTCATGCTGACGTCATCAATTATGGGCCGGTATCCAGACCGGATCAATATATATATATGAAGAGATTCAAGTTCAAAAATAAACATAAGAGAAAACCTTTGTGATCTTGAATCAAAGCTCCTATAATCTCTTCTTAGTTTTGTTAGACAAAGGCTTTCCTTATTGTTCTACCTCTAGCAAACCTTAGTCATCTTTGTCTATCTTACTTAGTGTATCAGTTCACTCTTTGTATCTTTTTATACATTAAGTTTTTAGAAACACCTTACACAATATATCTTTGTAAACATGTTGTTGTGTAAAAGTATGATGTGTTGTCAGTCTCTATTTTATGTGGGAAATGGTTTGTGGCCTGAATAGGCTTTTGAAAGAATACTTGGGTTTAAGCCAGGAGTGATTTGTTGAAAGAATAATTGGGATTAAGTTAGGAGTGGCTGGAATCAAGAATACTTGTGGCACAAGTCTGGTGCTGTTATTGTAAAGGAGATTTTACAATAGTGGAAATCCTTCAAGTTGGAAGGGACTAAACGTAGTTTTTGTGTTGGACGTGAACCGGTCTAAATTCCTTATGTTCGTTCTTCTATTTCCTTGTTCTTTAAAAGTCTGTTTTACGAGTCTGATTGTCTGCACTCTAAAAGTTCAAATTCCGTAAAAAGAGTAAGACTTATTCAACCCTTTTTCTAAGTCTGATTCTGAACAATCAGAACATTATTTCAATGTAAAGCTCTGTTGTTCCTTCACACTAGACTCTTGATCTCTTTTTACTTATTGAGGTAGCCAAAACTCTACCAAAGATTTGCAATGTCTATATCTCTTCACCAAATCATCAAAAGGTCATTTTAAGTGTTCTATAAATATAAAGAGATTCAAATTGAAGAGTAGAGAACCACTAAGTCATTTGAAGAAAATCTTACAATCAGTTTAAAAATCCCTTTTCTCTTTTAGTTCTTAAGCAAAGGCCTTCTTTGTTATTCTGCATCTAACAGGTCTTGGTCTCTTTGCTTTCTTGCTTAGTGTATCTGATTATCATTTGTATCATTTTCATACACTAAGTTCTAAGAAAGACCAAACACAATATATCTTTCAAACTTGTATCTGTGTAAAAGTCTGGTGAGTTACTAGTCTTTAGTTTCTGCAGGAAACAGTTTGGCCTAAAGAGACTTTTGAAAGAATATTTGAGATTGAGCCAGGAGAGGCTTGTTGAAAGAATACTTAAGTATTTAAGCCAGAAGTAAATGAAGTCAAGAATACTTGTGGCACGGTCTGATGCTGAAATTGTAAAAGGAGCTTTTATAATAGTAGAAATCATTTTACTTTAAGAGACTGAACGTAGCTTTTACATTGGAAATCCTTTTAGTTTAACACTTTGCAAAATGTTTCAAGTAGAAAAGAAAAGACTTTCCAAAATCAATAATGTTTCTAAAAATGAGTTTCCAAATATTCACCAAAATTAGTTGAGATGCTCACCTTGAAAGTTGTGACGTAGAAATCGACCAGGATATTAAATTCCATGGGAGGGTGGGCAAATTTGTTAAATGTGACGTAGGAAAATTATATTACAAGGTTTCGTATAATAGATGTAGGAATCAGCACTGTTATGTAAGCAAAAACAAAAAACTTTCGCATGTCAATAATAAATTACAAATTGCAGCTATTTTATTTATGTAGTAATCAGTACTGTTATGTCTTTCTCATAATGTCATGCTTTAATTTGGGTTGAATCCTAGTGGAAGGAGAAAATATTAATAAAAATTATTTGCATCAAGAGTTAAATTTGAAGTTCATCAAGTTTATATAGATTTTTTATCATTAAAATGTATAATATATATAAATTATATATTTAGTAAAATTAATATTATATATTAAAATGTATAATACATATAATTTATATATTAAATATATAGTTAATATATTGAATATATTAATGTATAATATATATATATATATATTAAAATATATAATTTAATATATATATATATGTATTAGACGTTAATATTATAATATTAAAATGTATAATATATATAATTTATATTAAAATATTAAATTAAAATATAATATATTTATCAATTATATATTAAATTAACATATACTAATGTATAAAATATATATAATTTATATATAGTTTAATATATTAAAATTAATAATTTTATTTCATCATTATATTTTTAGTTATTAAAAAATCTATATAACTTATTTATTTTATATAAAAATATGAAATATTTGTAAAAGAATATTTGCATAAGGAAACAGATGTCTTAGTAGTTGTTGTATTATGTTTATGATTAATGAGTTTTAAATTTGACTTTTGGTGCAAACAACTTTTATTAACAATTTCCTCCTGTTATATTATGTTTCTCATATTGATATGTTAAACACATTCACTAATTGGCAACAGCAAGAGTAATAATTCAATTTCACTAAGCTAAAAATGGCATTGCAATAGTAAGAAACGTTAAAATTATGTGTACGTATATTATAATCTTAATGGTGTAACTCGTTCGATTAGGAGACTTTTTGAAGTTCAACCTCTTTCGTAATCTCATTTTATGGAATAATCCGTTTTGGTCAAGAGGCCTCTATGCTTGATATCAGGATCATAATCATAATTGCTTTCTGATACTCGAATATCCCAATTTGGTCATAAAACACTTACCCATAATAGTACCAGCTAAGATAAACACTATAAATATAGCCTACACAGAAATAATCAACATATATTAATTACAACATGTTAAACTCAGTTATTGCGATTTTGATTAATATTTCCTTGACATATTAAGCTCAGAATTTATAATTTCTATTAACTTTACATCAATATGTGTCAACTCAACCTTTATAATTTTGATTATTACATTGATATGTTAAGCTTGATCTTTACGGTCTAAATTAACAAAATTATTTCACCATCCAACGTTAAGTTTGTGTGACATAGTTTATGCATCTCATCTCATCTTACGCAATATGCATCTCATAGAGGATTTAACGTACATACACATTGATTAAGGGTATAGCTTAGGCCATATATATATATATATATATATATATATATATATATATATATATATATATATATATATATATATATATATATATATATATATATATAATTCAAATAAATTATGTAGACTTAGATAATCAACCATTGTCTAATTTAGTATATTTCAAATTAGTACCTTCAAACTATTAACTTTGACTTTTTATTGATATTCTACATATCAGACCACATTATATTAGTACTTCAAACTTACTACTGATTTTAACTCTGGATTGGTACCTTAGACCAATTTATAACACATCTTGAATTGATCTTAACCCAATATTAGAACCACAACCAAATACCTATCATACACATATACTAGATGTATCTATCATATTACCTATAACAAGATTTCAAAAGTTATTGACAACATAATCATTATCTTCATACACATATTTAACTATAAATAAAACTCTTATGAATATTCAACATATACATCCTTATTCCTACCTCTAAGTGACTTAAACATCAAATGTGCGTGTTTACACCTCTCCTTATATTCTAAAATGTCTCATATGTGAAGCTTCTCCAAACACCCGCGTATCCTACTTCTTGAATCAAGAACCATATTCTCTAATTTTCACATTTAAAGAAATAATAATCATTCCAAATATATTTATGTATTCTAAAAATTAAGTCCTAAATGAATGTAGGGAAATTTTTATAAAAATGATTGTAAGTGAGATAAGTCGGCCCCGATGGTGTGGCAACTTTGGCGGTTGCTTTAACGTGCATGAAGCATGCGTGGCGTACGATGCCAATATTTTTGTTCTCATACGTCTCTTTTTAATTCAATTTTCTTTAATGTATACACAAGCAGATATTAAACAATATAAAAATATAAAGGTAAATTGGAGAAGATTATATCATTATAATTTTCAATAAAACTTTTGTTTTTTATTGTTTAAAATGTATTTTAGATACACAGCTCATTTTATTTCATTAATTTATTTTGAACTTATTTGACTTGCCCTTGTTTTCACGAACAAAAGACGCCGTGTTTGATGAAGAAAGATAATGGTTGCTCAAGATTATGTACGTGGAAATATTCCTTTCCCCCATGAGTAGTAAGACATGTGTGCTTTCCATGTTTTCTTCCGGAAACAAGCAAAAATAATATACGTTTGGGGATTTAGGTTGGTTGCCAATTGTCCCCACTGTAAAAGGAAAAGGTTTTAAAATCTTTTCGAGAACCACCATCAATATTTATTTAAAGGTAAAATATTAGAAAATTTTTTGTTGAGTCATTGATCATAAAAATAAAACTATAAATTCGGGAGTTGAATTATAGATGAGGAAAGTATTACCACCCCACGTTATTCATTATAAAATAATTACATCAAATTAATCGCGCGTATTTTAAATAGTCTAAGAATTGATTTTAACCTCTAAACAAGGAAATAAACAACATGAACAAGAAAAAAAAGCAAATTTCAAAATAAGGTTAACAAAACGTCTTATATCAAACATGTTTTTTAATAGAACGTCTCGTCTAAATTAATTTTCTCACAAAAAAACTTGTTATTTTTTAATAAATGAAAAGAGAGTCAAAAATACAACATGATTAATAAGATGTCTCCTCTAAATTAATCTCATATTAGTAAAATAGTGTTTCCAAATTTAATAGAAACAATTTAAAATTGATCAAAATAAACGACGACACACGAAAATTACTAGAAAGAAAATCGGCCTGACAAAAAGTATTCTCACTCCTACGTATTTCCAGATACGTAGGGAAATCAAGGTTACGTAATTCTTAGTTGCAAATAAAATTTGAAAATTGGATTTTTGTTTTTTCCTTAAGATGATTTTAAAGAGCTTTAGAAATGATTTTTTTAAAAGATATCTTTTGAATTTCATATATATATATATATATATATATATATTAAAAATGAATCTCAACATATTTAATATTATTTGTATAAAAGAGGTTTTTATGCCGAAGAAAGAAATACAAAATGGAGAACTTCGTATATGTTTCAACCTCCACGACCTTATAACATTGATGTATGCAAAATATTTTGCACGACACCGTTATCAAATTGTCGCATAATTTATTTAATGAAAAAATATTTTTAGCTATTCAAACAGAAGTGGTTCTCAAATAAATATTCATGAACTATATTCATTTATTTATTTTTATTTTTATTTTTCATTAATAAAAAGGAACTTATTTCTTCTTTTTTTTTTGAGAATATTTGTATTTGTTCTTGGAGATTAGTAAAATATTTTTCCTTTTTTTCTTTTCTAATAAAGCTAGTTAAAAAAATGAAATAAAGTGAAACCGATTGAAATAAAGTAGAATAAAATAAAGTAAATTGAAACGACATACAACAGAGAGGGGATACTTATTATTAATTTTTCTTTTTCCTTTTTACGTATTCATATTCTAAGCTAAAAAATCAAAACAAACAAAACACAAGAAAAGAAAAAAGAAGATAAATGAAAAAAAGAATCTAGAAGAGCCTCATTCTGAAGCCCATGACCAAATTAAAAATGGGAAACCCTAAAGGCAAATGTCATAATATGAAACTTTGGAGAGGAGAAAAAAGGGAAGAGAAAGAAAGAAACCAAGAGAGAAGAGGAACCGTTGCTAGAGCTCGCGGCCAAGGGGACGATGCGTGGCGATGACCAGACGTTGGCAGAGGTCACAGTCAGCAGGACCACAACAGCATGCAGCGGCAGCGACAAGTGGAGCATGAAGAACTCACGCAGAGATGATGGTGGCGCGGGTGTGGCGGCAGTGACAGGGTCAGCGACGATGGTCTCTTCTTCCTTCCATTTTATCCTAGCTTTTTTCTTTGCTTAGGTTTTTTGTGGGTTTTGATGGGAGTGATGAGGTTTGGGTTGTTGTAGGTAGTAAAAGGGTGTTGGTTTGGTAAGGAAGATAATGGTTTTGGTGTTGATGGTGGGTTTGGGTTGTTATGGATAGTGAACTGGTCTGAACCGGGGTCTAGGATCCGGTGTGGGACCAGCCACAAAAGTATAGGTGTTTTAGGGTTTGTACACCGGTACAGTGGGTATCTGGTGTTATAATCCGGCCTCTCAGTGGGAGAAACCGGTCTTGTTGTCCTGGAGATCCTTCACACCAATGTTTCGTATTGAAAGGGGGCGAAAGGTGGTGCCACCTGGGAAGATTCTCCGACGCTCAAGTTAGAAGAGTATAAGAAACTCAGTGAATACTCAAGCAATACAATAGTAAAGGTGTGAGATAGAACAACCTCACCTTGCATGTGTATTGGAACATGCTATTTATAGTTGAACGTAGGAAATGAATCGTTGGATGCAAGTGGGTCCCTTGGTTCTGATAGCGTGTAGAGTGTATCAATCAATAAGACTCAGTACTCAGAGTGTGTCAGGGAAGTAGGTCAATTATCAGAGTACGATCCTGTGATAGGGATGGAGGATAATCACCTTTCCGTATATTTCGCTGACAAGTGTACTTACTCTCTGAGATAATTGACATAGACACATTTCGCTATGCAGGGTATCTTCGCTGATAAGTTATAATAAACTCTTATCTCATAATGGTCCCGAGGCAAACAGTTATTCATATCGTAGAGATGAGAACGGATGGGGCATCCGTCGTGTCGAGGACGAATGAAGCATTCGATGGAGTGAGAACAGATAAAGTGACATCGGATAACCGTTATGGCACTGTATTCCAGTCACACCGGATGCTCCTTTAAGAGGTCACTCTGACGTCATAACTTTGGGGACCGGTATCCAAACCGGATCAGATAGTAAATGGGGTTATTAGTTTGATGAAGGGGATATTGGTTTTGGGATTGTTATGGGTTTGAAAATGGTGATGATGGAGGAGGGGTTGTTGGTGGTGGTGATGAGGTGGAAGATGTTGGTAATGGTGGGTTGTTGTTAGTAGTGATGAATGAAGGTGATGTTGGTAGTAAGTCGTAGTTATTGGTGAGGGAGATGATGTTGGAGGTGGTGGGTTGTTGTTGGTAATAGAGTGGGTGATGTTAGTGATGGTGGGGGAGATGATGTTGGAGATGGTGGGTTGTTGTTAATGATGAAGTAGGTTATTATTTGTGATGGAAAAAATGATGTTGATGGTAGTGGTGGAAAAGATGATATTGGTGGTGGTGGTGGGTGAAGTAATAATGGTTATATAGAGGAAGATGATGAAGATGGTGAGGAAGATGAAGATAAAAAAAATTATGTTTGCTTTTTTTGTTAAAATTGCAACTGGCTTGGTTTTGTATCTTAGAATTGCTGGTTATTAACTCTTGGAAAGTTGTAATTTATGTCATTACCATCTTATTGTTTCATTTTCAAATTCAAAGCTTTCTCTAGTTTCCGTTAACTACATTTGTCATTTCTGTTCTCTTGGTTTAGCAAACTTTTGTCATTTGACTCTAGGACATGTTACTCTCAATTTCCCTATAACATGCAATATGGGTTCTTTGTGAGAAACAAGGCTCCCTTCATTTCATTATTTTAGGAAAAGGAATAAAACAAAATGTAGGGAAATGGAATTAGAAAAAATTGTGTATATATTTTTTATTTTTTAAAAAGGAAAATAAAACAAATAGAAATAGAAATAGAACCTTTTTTATCATTATTTTTATTTTTATTATTTATTATTTTGTATCAAAATAATCGATGCTCAGACAGAAAGAGGTGTTTACATCAATCCTATTGAGTGCTTCTTTGATTGACTAAATGACCAATTAAATTAGGGTTGGACTAATAAAAAAATTACATTGACTAAATGAAAATTTGACTTTACCAAGCAATATGTAAAATCATATTAACTATTAGATTTTTTTCATTTTCATAACTAATTATTAAGCGAGCACTTAGTGAATTGTCAAGACAAGAAATTAGTCATAGGATGTGTTCAAATCAATGACAGATTTCAAATTCTAAAATTTTTAAACTAATAATGATAAGTAAATAATCATAAAAATTTTAATATATAAGTAATGATAAATGAAAATATAAGATAAGTTGGACGAAAAGAATGAATTTTGAAATTCTCTTTTAATGTTTCTCATTTAAAATTCATCTTATTTACACCAAAAATTGTTAAGTTAAAATTCATAATAATGTTAAAATCCTTCATTGTCATGAATAAAATGGAAATTTGGTTTTATGTAAACTCAAGTTTTTAAGCTAAAGTGAAGATCCATGCCAACATCTTTAGTGCAACAGTTGCATCAGAGTAAATGTCACATGTAACCTAGTGTTAGTGACACGACTCCGAGCAACCTAAGGTCTATAATGGCGTGATGGCGATGTCAACGTAGTCTTTCTGGCAATGTCGCCTATGTTGGGGGTTGATAAAGATGTTGTTGATGGAAACATTGATTTTGGTGGTGAGCACAATGTTGTTGATGTTGCTCCTCATATGAAATGGATTGGTTATTAGGCACGAAAATTGTTTTTAAACTCATGGGGGGCCAACCCGCCCCTAACCTTTGATGGGTAAAACCTACTTTGACTAGGGATAACCAAAAACTCATCCGACCCTACCCCGACTTTGATGGGGATGAGGGCGGGTGTGAGAATGTAACTACCCACCCCGACCCCGAACCTGAACCATTTATAAGAGGTTGGATTTAATAACCTATTTATTTACCCTATCCATTTATAAGAGGTTGGATTTAGTAACCTAAACATTTTTTAAAATTTGGACCATTATTTTCTTAAACAATTTTTTATGCAATAATAACGCATCATGTATGCCAAGATATTAGTCGCTAGTCGAGTATTAACTCCAAATTATAATTCAAGATAGAAAAACACACATATTTCTACCATAAAGTTGTGGGAAATCCTTTAATCTCTTATAATGATTTATGATATCTCAATCATTTGTCATATTATATTTTTTAGTATGCTTGTAATTTTTGGAGTTTTATATTATTTTACTGATTCTTATCCTTAAAAAAATCTTATGGCTATGGTGAAAACAAAGGAAGAAAAGAAAATAGTGAGGGGTTAGTTAAATTTGAGTTGTGTAACACAATGTCAAAACCTATTGATATATATTAGGAAAAATTAGTTAAATAAATATAAATTGATAATAGGACAATGATGCAAGTTTTAAAGAGACTAAACCAAACCTAAACTAATTAGTTTGTATTGCTAAAATGACTTTGATCAGTTGATGAGGAGCAAGGGTACCAAATCATTGGGTTTTAATAATTTAAGACTAAGAATTATTAGCTCCTCAAACTTAATATTTCAAGTCAGGAGACTATCCTAGACATAAGCTACCCCAAAACAGAAATTAAGAGACATAAATAAGTAAGAAAATAAACTAAAAAAACCAAACTTAAACAAACTTAGGCTTTTAGAAATCATTTTATTTTTATTTCAAAAATCTTTTTCCCTTTCCAGAAATTTTTTTAAGAAACCAACTTTTCGTTATAGAAACCAGTTTTTGGTTTAAAATTAGTTTGGATTCGGTTTTTAAAAGCCAATTTTAAATCTAAAAAATTAATTTAGAACTGATCTATAAAAATTCTAAATTGGTAGAATGAAAATGTGATTTGGGTTTTGAAACTTAACCATTTATATAGATTAAAACTAGTTATGGTATTTTTTTATATATAAAAAACCTTAACCATGACCAGACTTATTTGTAAAGTGTGATTGTCCTACCTGTCTCTCAGAACAAATGATCTAAAGTCAAAACAATTATAATTCATATATTAATGTTCAGAATTCAAAAGACATTCGATGATGAGGTCCTAACCTATACATATTTTGTAAATATTTTTAGGATTCTATACTTTTATTTAAAAATAATTAGGAAAGCCTGAAAGGCTTTAGGAGTCTGGGCCTTGCATGACCAAGTTGGTTTAGGTCATTTTTGGGCCTTGTACATTACACATTTTCTAGTTTGGGTGATATAATTGGGTCATTTATATAGGTTTTAGTTATTGGGCCAAGGAGAGCACCAAAGCCTGTATTAGAAGGAAGTATATAAGTCTTACCTCCTTTGTAAAATGTAGCTAAGAAGTCATTTGTGAAATTTCTAGTGAGATTGAGTGATTTTTCCTTTCTCTAAATTCCTAGAGTGCTTAGCTCTCTCCCTTCTAGATCTTATCCTTTGGACCTCTCCAAGGGTGGTGATCCTCATTTTTGGCTTATCTTTCTATTGAGAGTGACACCAACCATAAACCTCTCCTTTCTTCTCTATTGATTCAATTTCCTTCTAGTTTCTCTTTTCAATTCCTCTTGAGTTTTCACCTAATTATTCATGTTTCCTCCCTATGTGAAGTTTTGGCCTAGGCATGAGAAGTTTAGAATTCCGTTTTTGAATTCATTTCAAGTGGCAAAAAGGTTAGATCCAAGGAAGATTCAAGATGAAGATTCATTCTTCCTACCAAATCCTACATCATTTGAAGTAAAAATATTAACTTTACATACTATCATTGATAGGGTTAAAATCCATTTCTTGGTTTTGTCATGGGGTGAAGTTCTCTCGTGTTTGCGCCTCTTACGAAAATCCCTATGTGACTTTAGAGCTAGCTCTAAGTCGCCTCACAGATTTCCCCTTCTAAAAGGCATCCTTAAAATCCTCCTTAGTCATCCTAGAGGATGTAGTGTAAACTTTATTTCCCTCCGCCAGTGGTAGAACCCAACCCAAGTTCAAAATATGTGTATTTTTGGCTCAAGTCTCTCGAAAATAATGACCGGGTGGTTGAGTCACTTACGCAGTCACAACATCCTCTTCAAGCCACCCCTTGTTGACTTGAAGCTTTCCTTTCCTTTGTCGTTCCCATACCTAATGGTCACGTATCCTAAAATTCTTACAAGTATGTTAATGAACCTTAAAGCATCATGAAGCAATTTGTGAGAGATTAAGGGGAAATTTTAAGAAAGTTTAAAGTGGAAATGGAAATAAAGTGTAGGCGTGGCGTTGCATGCCTGGCAATATATTCAAACATCTCATTGGAGTTGTGTCTAATGCAATGATTACCACAATTTAAATTTTCATTCTAGTCTTCTAGCATGTAACTATTAGAAGATTTGAAGGTTGTCAAAGTGTTACATAGCCACAACATTTTGAGAATGAAATGAATCCTTCTAATAATTTTGTTCACTATTTACTCTCTCCATTTCATTTTATTTGTTTTTTTTTCAGGAGGTTTGATTTGTTTCAAAATATGTCATTTTAAGATTTTAAAACATAATTAAATGCTTATTTACTAAATTTATTTTTATCTTTTTTAAAATCAAGTAATCATTAATTAAAAATGTGGTATTAAGCATAGAAAAAAAAAGATATATTAAAAGATAAATGAATAAAAAATACATTAATTATATTTTTGTAAAAGATGCACTGTAACCTTAATAAATAAATAAAATAAAATGGAGGGAGTGCTATTTTAAACCAGGGGCGTGTAAAATTTGGATTAACTCAAATCCACTCCAAATTTATCTAAAAACCATTTATAAAGATTTGGATTAAATCCAATTTTAATAAAACTGGATCTAAATCCAGTTTTTAAAAAATGGATTTGAACTAAATCCAATTTTTAAAAAATGGATTTTATCCAAATCCATTTTTTAAAAAATTGGATTTGACAAATCTAGTTTATTAAAAATGGATTCAATCCAAATCCAGTTTTAATCCAATTTTTTTAAGTCAAATATAATTTTTTAAAGCTAAATATATTTTTAATTTAAGTATAGTTATTACTACATCAAAGATAAAGTAAGTAAGTTAAAGAATTAAATTATATCATTTAAAGAATTAGATTTTAAAATCAATCTATTTTTATTATGTTAAACTGGATGAGTCCAAATCTAACTTTTTAAAAATGGATTTATCCAAATCCAATTTTTAAAATCTGGATTTAATCAAATCCAGTTTTTTTAATTTGGATTTTATCCAAATCCAAATATAAAGTATGTCTTGATATCCAAATTCATGAAATCCAGTTTTTTCTTATTTGGATTAAGCTTAAATAGGATTTGGATTTAAAAACTAGATTTTTTGCACACCCCTATTTTAAACTGAGATATCACAGTAGCATGACGTTGATTATTGTTCATCTTCATAACCTCTTCAAAGCCAACAGCAACATGTTACAATACACAGACACGAACGTTGCAATTCATTGAGATCACTTTTGAATCCATCTTCACTAAATGCGCAATTCATTGTATTGTGTGTAATGGAACCGACCATAACAGGATTCAGGAGGAAGGTGTTAATATTGTGGTGCCTTACTACACGTGAATAAACTTTTGTTTAATTAAATAATAAAATTAAAATTATTTTAATGAAAAATTACTTAAAAATTAATAATATTTTCCTTAAGAATAGTGAATAATATTTTCCTTTTGTGGTAATGCAAATTTCAAATGGTTATCCACTGTCGGTGCCTGTGGAGGAGTGCTTCATATGCATATTCACAATTTAGTTTCATTTTGAAAAAAAAAAAAAAACTCCTTGGTAGAAATACTTAAAGTTTAGTTTTGTTCTGTTAAAATAAAATATTAAAATGATAAACCAAACCAATTCATTCCAATAACGTGGTTTTTGAATTTTTGTGTTACGCATCATATACTTAACTATATACTAACAAACATAACAAATACTAGAATTTTATAAAATTGATTTATAAGTTATAGCTAAAATTTTCAAATTATAGTCTACCAAAATATAAACCAAATTAATTACTTATACGTCGTTATCTAAATGAGTTAAGTCTAGTATGAAATTTGATGGGTATGGACGATATACAAGTGAATAGGGTTCGGTATGAGATTGAGGCTCTAAAAGTATATGCATAATTGTCAACTGGGATAGGATGAGGGTGTGTTCTGTGAGACGTCTCTAGTGCTTAAGTCAGAAAGATGTTGGAGTGAGTAAAGATGATACTATTGTAGTAAGCAATAAATATGGGGGAATATGTACCTCTATCACTTATGAGGTTGGTGTATAGATGTAATGATAAGGGTGTTAAGTACTATTTTAGAGTCTGATGGTGACACAACAACTTCACCCGATATGTGTCTTAGACAATGTGTTATCTTGGGTTGTAAGGTAAACCATTCAATGACCACTATAGGCTCAGTTCTTCGTAGGTTGATGGTATACTATCCCCAACCGAGGTAGGCCCAAAAGATATGTCTGGATATCAATAATCATAACATAACACAAAACATTATCAAATTATTTATACATCAAATTTTAAATATTATAACTCAAATTTACTTAATCAGGTCCTTAATGTTCAAAGCCAATATAAAAATCCCAACAGGAGGTTGGTTTAAGTGGTACATATTTGATTTTCCTTTAGCAGGTGTTTCGAGTTAACCCTTATGAACAGAAAAATATCTATTAGGACAGTTAGCCCCACCATGATGTGCATGTTCCTGACTCAAACAAGATTGCTTCCAAAGGAGGATGTTTGTGGTTAAACAAAAAAAGACTAAAAATAAATAGGAAATAAAATTATATGTATATATGGTTTGTTTTCATTTGGTATTGTTTTTAGGAACTTCAAATCAAACCAAATCAAATCACACCAAAATAAATGATTTTGGAAGATGGTGATTTAGACTTTTGGCAGTTCTACCTCTTTCAATTCGAATTGATTTTTTTATGTAGGTGTAACCCAAGATATATATCATCAATAGTAAGTGATTAATCCCCTCATTGATTTGTAGGCACCTTGATATAAGTGAAACAATTAACTCAAGATTTTAAAGTTGTTTCATACCTGTCGCGATCGAGGCTACAGTGGGAGGTTGATCATTGAAAAAGAAAAGCAAAGCTTTGAAAAAATCAATTCAAAAATGGAGTCACCACCAATATTTATTTAAAGGTAAAACATGAGCAAAACTTTTTATTAGGACACTGGTCATGAAAATGAGATTTTGAATTCGGGAGTCGGATTATAGGTGATGAAGGTATTAACACCCCACACTGTGATGTAGGAACACCTTGGGATTTGAGATCTTTTCTTGTTTCTCCTTCTAGATCTAAGTCTTCTTCACTTTGCACAACTTGAAATGAATGGAATGTTAGACTTGAAGGTGCTGACCGAGACTCATATGGGAGGATTTAGAGTGGAAAACCTAGGGGAACTAGTTAGGAGAATCTAGGAGGCAGAAGTGGAAGTGTGTAAAGGCAAGAAAGTGAAGGTTTGGGATGTCACTCTTAAAGCTAGAGAGATAAGTCTTGTGAGGATCACCACCTTTAGGAGAGGTTCTAGAGGAGAAGATCTAAGAAAGAGAGCTAAGCACTCAAGAAAGTTTAGAGAGAGGAAGATACTCAATCTCACTAGAAACTTGTCAAATGAATCTTAGCTAAGTAAAATACAAAGGAAAGGGAGCTTATATACTCCTCTAGGTGGCGTCAACATCATGGGCCTTGGAGACTCTCCTTGGCCCAAAACTAAAAGCCTACAAAAGATGGCCCAAATACAAGGATCAAACTAAGAAAGATGATATGTACAAGGCCCAAAAGTGGCCCAAAACAACTTGGCCATACAAGGCCCAAACTAAAACATGAAATCCTAATCCTAATTATTTCTGAACAAATGTATGGAAAACTAAAATATTTACAAGATGAAAAATTAATTTAACCTCTTAAAGAAGGAAATAACAATGGAAAGACATGAGTGAGGTTGAAAAAATAGAGGAAGGGAGATTAACAAGATGTCTTATCTAAATTAATCATGCATTCCATGACTATAAAAGTGAATGCATATCGATTTGAAAAAAGGTGAGTGTAAGTAATAAACGTCCCATCCAAATTAAACCCAACCTTTCATACAATGGTTTATGAACAAAAGAGTGTGTTTAGAAAGAAATATTTTTTTAAGAAAAGGAGTAAGGCTAACAAGACATCTCATCTAAATTAGTCATTCATGTCAACAAAAATTTAACGATGTATGAAAAAGGTATACCGACAAACTAAAGTATGCACAAGAAGATTTATAGCCAAGGAAATAAGATATGAAACATTATAAGTAAATAAAATGAGTAGAAAAAGAATAAAGGCAAGAAAAATATGCACACATATAGGAGGTCGCTTGCTTAGGAAAGCAATGGACAAGGACCATCAAAAGAGTAGTCACTTAGGTAAGAATGGCTTGCCTTTTTGTATTTTTCTCACATGACATTTAGGTTCCAAACATGATTTTCCTCAACTCATACATGACAAATCTCGAATCTTATAGTTGCAGAAACAGCTTATAAACCTCATTCACATCTGAATCCGTATTCCTAAAGCATTATAAGATATTTACAAGTATAACATGTTGAGAAAAAAGGGGAAATTAACAGGGCTTACATGATTCAAGTTGCAAACATAACAAAGGCCATAGGAAGGACATTAAGCAATAACATCTAGGTTCCAATATAGATTCACATAAAAAAACCCTAAGTCTAAACAAAGCATTTGAAGAATGACGTATGTGAAACTTGATAGAAGCATGTTCATAAATCATATCACCATGAATATGCAAGATACATGAAAATAAATGTACAAAGATCCCCTAAAAAAGGTTTCTACCTTGTCTGCTCACTAAATGAGTGACAAGTAACACTCAATTCTTTATTCTCTCCTTTTGGGAACAACAACACTATGCTCTTAAACGACGATTCTCTCTTTCCCTCACTCAGAACTCAAAAGAAAAACCCCATCGAGGAAAACTCAAACTCTCATTAATTTTCACTCAAAAAAATAGAGGTAAAGCTTTTCCATCTCCTTCTTAGACCAACCTATTTTTCTTCCTCTTCCCCTTTTTTTATAGAGTAAATAGAAGCCTTCAAGCTCTATGCAACCCTAGTCGTATCCTTAGGGGAAAAATAGCTCCTTGAGCCTTTCCCTCTTTCCCTTCCCATGTTCCATTGTCTTCCCCAAGCCCTTCTCTTCTTTCCACCCTAAAATACTACTCCAAATTCCCATGTTTAACCTATGAAACCCTTATCCTTTCAATTCTCATGGTTTATCTTCCATGTAAAGAGGTGGGGTTGGTATTGGTCCATTGGGAAAGGGAGTGGATCAAGGCCTTAGAGATAGGGAGGAAAGCCAATGCCCTTTAGGTAAAAAAGGCATAACCCTTTTCCCTCTTTTTATTTTTGAAACTTACAGGGACATTTTTTCTAGGCTTTTCGTTGAGGTAAGTGGTGTGATATCCCTTAACTAACTAGGACAATTTATTCCACTGAATCATCGCACTTAACTGAGGTGTCATGAGTTTGTAAGAAAATATGGAAGATTTTTTTGTACGATAAAATATGATGGATCGAGAACATCAAAATCATATCATTCATACATGATATGGTCTCAACAGTACCTTACATACTTTGAATAAAACAGGGGCATGTAGGCTCCAATAATACAAACTCAATCCAATGTAACAACTTATATATTTTTCTAGAATTTGAAATTCTAACACTACTCCTCCTCAAAAGAATGACGCCTCGGAACTAGAAGACTAATCGCTTCCAAGTTTTCACGACAGTTCTTCTGATGGCTCGACCGATGACACGTCCACTCCTTGCAGGTTAGGGGAATCCAACAGGGCTTTCGCTTGCAACTCTGACAATGACCTTTTCTTCTAATCCATCTTGCCTAAGGGTTTTGCATAGAACAACAATAAACCATAAAACTAGAGGGGTGAGTTTATCTCACTCTATTCTTGTTGGAAACACATGCAAAAGTGAACCATCATGCTTGACAGATTTCCCACACGATCAGATCATCAAACAAGTCATACATTGAGCATCGCTGCACATGATTTCTATACTTAACAAGTATCCTTATTTCATTACTCCTAGTTTAACATCTCCACCAAATCATGTACAGATACATATACAAACTACAATTTACCATGACACACAGTCTACTAATTCTTTACTAAGACAACATACAATTACGTTCACCAATTAATTATGACCTTAGCATGCTTATTTTGGTATTCAATCATTATCATACATCCTAGGGTTCTCTAATCAATCAACACTAACACTCAACCATTTCTATACTAGTCATAATACATCATTCATAGATCAATTATTACAATAATCTAATAATCAATCATTATCACAACAGTAGCATCTAAAAAGATCATGCTAACCAAATAGAGATATTTTCACTATCACACAGTCCATAATCACAGTCATAATGTGGTTAGTCATTCAAGATGTTATGTATGAGTCAGGTCTCTTATGATTATCTTATCATTAATTATTTCATGAATGTGAATGAGGGCCCATACAACATCTTTGTCATCAGAATCATCATGCCATGGTACGAATATTAGGCACAACGCTTTTGTACTAGAGAGACCAAAGTACACCAGTTCCCCATAAAAATGTATGTACGGGTAAGGGACGCATAGTCTGAAAATTCATAATTCATGATCACATAAAATGGAACTGGCTCTCCACGTCCTTAGGAACACCTGCCTTTAGTCAAAGTACATCAGGCTTGCATCAGGATTACCTAATTCTGTGCACAACTCCAAACCATCTGGGGCCCCGACCCAGTTATACTCCTAAGATCCCAACTTTACAGATCAAATGAACATGTCCTCCAATGCATCCCTCATTATAGCTCTAGTATTGAGAGACAAATCACAATCCTAATGCATATGATGAATGTACAATGCACAATTATTATATCTCAATCTTTACTAATCCTTATTATCGTCACTGAGTAAGGTCCTTCCTTGATAAGCCATTGGTCCTTAATGCCATCATGGAGATTCTACGAAGGATTCCTCGTCACATAACTTGTTTATATATATATATATATATATATATATATATATATATATATATATATATATATATATATTGAAGGTTCAGAGACAAACTTAGAAGAGAGGTTAAATAAGTCTGTAACTTTTTTGGAAAAATAAAACCTTATTAAACAAGATTCAGTAGCAGACTTAATGGGTACAGACTCAGACTTAAAAAGAGAAGGGATAAAGATACACAACAAATTTATACTAGTTCACTTTCAAACGTTGAAGTTACGTCCAATCCCTTCAATCTGAAGGCTTTTCACTATGTAAAAATCCTTTTACATAACATTCTGTTATGCGTAAAATACTTTAGTATGTTCCTATTGGAAATTTTATGCATAACATTCTGCGTTTTGTTGAATTGGGACTTATTTGTATCAAACTAGCATTTCTTTTCTTCATAAAAGTTATAGATATGTAAGTTACAAAAATTTACCAGTTGCTTTCACATTAAAATGAGTTTTATGGCTCAAGTTATACACAAAACACTCCAATGTGTCCTTAAGCTTATCGGATGGTTCCTTGGGGCAATCAACGCAAAAACCTGTCCCTCAAATTTAAATACTTGGTTTATTATTTAAATTAAGGTGTCATACAGTGCAAGATAAATAGTATAGTACTCATTCACACACCCTACATATTTCTGTGGGTAATTCTCTATCCTCTTAAAATACTCTCTTCCATTATAAGTAATTTGTAATTTTCATAAGTATGGATACAATTGTCATTCCCATATGTAATAGGATGAATGATCTGTTTTGATTGCCATGCTTATAGACTATAGGGTACCCTTAACCACCGTTTTATGTTAAATAAAAAAAAGGACAAACTTGTTTTGGTGTGTAGTACTGGAGCTTGAGCCTACATAGTAAATTAGATATATATAGTTTCTGACCAAATATTTGAGCGAAAAAATTACATAAATGAACAACTTTTTTCTTTATTTATCTTTCCTCCAATAAAGTTGAATTAAGATATAAAAAAGTCATTTTACGACAAAAACTTTATAATTAACAAATATATGTTAAACTTGTTAGTGTTAAATTAGGAGGTGAATAATATCGACTACTATATTATATTTTTAATATACAAATGTTAAACTTGTTATTAGAGAAGTACCGGGGTATGTTTACACTCTAATTAGATGAAACAAAGCTCTATGTGCCCTAACATGTTTGGGATATATGCCACTAGATTATGAGGTCATCGATCATTAGATTTCAATGATTGAGATACCATTTAACTATCAAAGAATTTTGCTTGAAAGCAATTCTATATGTGCCCATGTGTGTGTATATTATACTTTACAAGTTTATTTTTTAATCAATGAAGTGTTATAAATAGTAAATAACTAAGTATCTGTTTGGCACAATAAATTGATAGTTTTTTAGAAGTTTATGACATTTTTAAAATTATAAGTTTTTTTATTAATTGTTTTGTTATGATTTTTATCATTTTTTAATAATAATTTTTATCTTTAACATAGTTAAAATATTATGTCTCTTAAAGTTATTTAACACAATTTAAGTTGTTTTTATCAAATAGTTCTATTTTAATAAAATTTGTTAAAAACTATAAATTATTAAAAAAATAATAAATCATAAGTTATAAACTCATTTTACGAAATGAATTATAAACAAGATTATTCTATTCGGTGGAACCCAAAATGTAGAATGGCTTATTTATTTTTGTTTACATTAATGTCTAAAGCAAGACATATACTTTGGTATTGACAATCCATGAGGACCTAATTAATTATTAAGATGTAAGTGGTACTCATCCGTAATTGCAAGCAACAGGGTGAGGATTAGAGATAGAACATACATATATAGCATTGCGTAACAACAAATGATTCCATTCATTTAGACATGAAAACATAGAAAAAAATGAAAGGGTCTATCCATCTTTCACTAACTACTTTAACGTTAATCTTGGCATAATACCATGGAGCTTCATTAAGGCTTTAAAACATGCCTCTTTCTTTTTTAACACTAACATGGTTCTTGGATATAAAATATATGGACCGTTTATGCATTACACAAACAAGCTTTGATTTAATTAATAAATAGTTGGGTTCCTTAAAACACATTGTTATAGGGTTTAAATCTTATTGTATATATATACAAAAGATTTTATTAAGTTTGATTTTTATGTCTGAAAAAATTATATTAGGCCCCAAATACTAGGTAAGTTACAAAACAAATAAAGACGATTGAATGATGGTTAAGTGTGGAATAATATTATAAATTATATTATGTACCCAAAAAATAAATTAGAAGGTAGAAGTTATATGCAATGATTTTGACTTGAGTGGGATTGTGGTAATAAATGGGGTTTGGAAAATCAAAACGACATATTAACTAATAGCAAAATTTCTTATTGAAGTAACTAACTTTATGACACTGAAACTTAGCTTGTCAGCTGGTGGCCTTACTTTCTATTATAGGTCACCCATTTTTATTCTAATTATCCTGTTTCTTACACATTCTATCTTATGCAATACTATTCATGCTCAATCCACATCTTTTGAGAGTATATGTTATTCTTATATGATGAAAATAACACAAGCTAAAGTTGAATTATCATTTAAAATTTCATGATTTTTTGAAATTTATGTGAGTACGTTTTACATTTTTTGTTTTTATTTATGTAGTACATCCTTAGAACATTTCTAAAACGGTGAAAAACTTTAAGACATTTTGAAACTCATTTAACTTAAAACCATGAAAGAAATGACCTATCTCATCCCGTTTGCATGTCACCTTACAAGCTAGGTCAAAACCATTTGGGAGGGGCATTAGAGGTTGCTTGCATCCACTTATTTTGAATAAAATCAAATTGAAATTTTGGAACCGTACCTGCACCACCAAACAGATCCTTGATATTTCCTATAGCACATCAAACAATTTGTTTATTTATTTTTTGGTCAGGAACAATTTGTTCATTTATGTTGGGACTAGACAACAATACTGTTTTTTTTTGGAGATGACAACAATTGTTTTTTTTTTTGTCAGATGAAGGGGGAACAGAGTTTGAATCCTAGTTCTTAAACTGACAACAAGCTCTTTTACCACTTGAGCTATATGGTGGGGTCACAACAATTGTTTAAAATGAATGGTTGAAGCCTCAATTGGGCCTAGCAAATGACATGCATCCAACGTGATTTATTGGGCTACGGGCGTAAGTTTTCTTCTCAACAAGATCTGTGAAAGAGAGGTCTTATTGAATTAATGTGTTTAATTATGAGCAATTTTGGTGGTTAGTTAGTTATAGCTTATATTTTTAAGTAGAGTATGTCTCATAACTTCCTACGTAAAGATGACAAAACGGGTTAGGTCCATCAAGCAAGTCCACAAAAAATGATAAGGTAGACAAAAAAAACTTGTGGTTTATTAGGATCAGCTCGCCTAGCCTGCCAGTTTAGTGACCCAACACTTTGGTGGGATGGGCCAACCCAACAGGACCCACTCAAGAATCAAAATAATATAAATAATAATAATTAATTAATTTATAGTTTAATTTATATTTTTATTTTCTAAAATTAAAAATGGTCAAGTCTCTCACTCTTTCCTCATTGTTCTCTTTTTATTTTAGACGAGTGAGGGGACTAACCCACCAATTCGCCATCTTTTCTTAAAAAAGTAGTTTCTTTAGTTAGGCGGGTTGACCCGGTATTAGATAGAATGGATCCTATTTTTAAACCTGTTTAACTTGAAATGATGAGTCAGTCGTAACCACCAAATGAAAAAACCATGTGCAATTGGGCTGTGCTACTTTCATTTGGGTTTACCAATGGCCCACGAAAGGATGATTCGGGTTAGTTACTTACTCATTCTCCTGTTACAAAAGATTAAGAATGGTTTAAAATTTTATTTGTTTTTTTTGTGGATTGTACAAGCAGGCCTGAGTTCTCTTTCCTTTCATGTGGCCTTGTGTACTGTACCTGTGGGCTTTAGAGCCCTCTTTAAGTTCAGTAATGAATTACATGGTTTACCAAAAAAAAAAAATGAATTAGTCATATAATTATAGTTATTTATAGTTAGTTTCAACTTAAACTTAGTTTCATCAAATTTATTTTACATAATTTTTATCTTTTTATATTAAAATGATTTAAATTAAACAAAAATAACTTCCCTCGCGAGGCCTCAGAGTCAGGTTTTAGCCCAAATTCCACAACCCGAAACAGTGGACTCCAAATTTCCAAACCCAAACGTTAACATCGAAATTAACCCCCAAAAAAGCAGATCTGATCTCTTTTATTTTAAAATCAAAAAATTTGATGTATTTTTAAAAATTAACAATTAAGTTTTACAAGATTATTAGATATTTATTTTTTATATTGTATTTAATGTAGGACTCCATCATAACCCTTCAAATCTTACTAGATTTCTAATTAAAACTTGATTTTTATTTGTTTTTTTTTGTCCAGGCTTATACTTAAAAAACTTTAAAGGCCTTTTTTTAGTTTGGGCTCGCTTTTTTTTATAGTGCAACTAAACATTTGAGCTCTAATTTGACCAAAAAAAGCATTTCAAGTTAGAATTAGAGTAGGTGGGTCTAATATGTTTGGAAGAATTAAGGTGAGTTATATTAGGTGAGAGTCATTAAATTATAAAATCTTAAGACTCTCAACACTTATATATTCTTTATGTAATTTTATTTTACTCAATGAAAAACTTTCTTATATTCAATCTGGAACTTTCTTAATACTCTCCCGTCAAATCCAACTATGTTTCTCGTTTAAACTTGATTTATTTTGATTTTTTAAAGACATTTTAGAACTTGTACTCAAGAAATTTCATAGTTTTTTCTTAGTTTGGACTCCATTTTTTGTTTACGAGTCTTGGAGGCCTGTTTTTTTTTTCAAATGCTTTGATAAAAACTCTTAACAATTCTAACACTATTTATGATAAAAATTGTTTATTTCTTTTATTTCCATAACAGTCACGTATTTATAATTTCAATTTTAAAAAACCATTGGGACATAAAAAAATGTTAAAAGTACATTCCTCCCTCATATTCTTTTTATAAGATTTTATTTTGAAGTTTTTCTTAAGACCCATTTTAATTTATAATATGAATATATTAATTCTTTACAACACATAATTTTTGATTGGGAATAAACAAAAACCCGTCTCAACTCATTGATCGGGATGCGGACAGGGTGAGGAAGCAACTACCTATTTTAAACTCGTAACTGAACTCGTTTCAATATATAAATTCAATTATTTTACTTATAGTTATAGATAAATGATAACAACAAGTTTATATATTTTTCTTAAAATAATATTGAACTAGTATGGGCCGGAATGTGGGATCCGACCTTGTGACAGTTTTTAACTTTCTCGTTTACTCTTTGATATTACATCAGTCCAGTTGAGGATCCGGTATTATACCCCTGATTCCAATGGGGAGTGAAGGTCTTGAAGTGATTCCTCGTACCAAATCACCAGCCTTTACGCGTTGTAGGGGCGAAAAGGGGTGTCACCTACAAGGACACTTTGACGCTCAAGTCAGTGAAAGTTCTAAGGAATTTCAGAGCTTAAGCATAAGGTTAGAGAGAATTTACCTACTTTATATTACGCTGATGCATGAGTATTTATACCTGGGAGAAGTGGAAGAGCGTTCTTGCTCACCAAGTCTTCCGTACATGGTGTTAGTACTTACCCTACTATTTTGCAATAAAGCTGACTGGTGATGATGATGTTTCACAACAACTTTACCTACCCCTCAATCACTTTGCATGTGATGGTGTTAGTACGCTAGGTCATAGGTCAACTCTGAACCTCTAGTATTGAGTGAGTAACTCGCAACGGGGTCAGTCTTAAAGACCTTTTGTGAGACCACAGATACTAGTGTTAAAATAACCCGTTAAGTGAGATGTCGACGTTGAGAGAATAGCTCACACGAGTCATCACGTCATATCGGTTCCGGGTGCGAGATTTTGGTCAATTCACCTTTACGTCCAGGGGCCGGTCTCCAAATCGGATTATTTGCCCCCTAGCTTGTTAAAGTGATCATGCTAGTTGCTTCAATGAGTTGCCGATTCTTGATTAAGGTACCTCTTGTGGGCGTGGGTACTTTTGAGGCCATTCGTAACTTGAAATTTTTTCACTTAATTGCTCTATATTCGCAACGGTATAGCGTTTCTTGCGTAATGGATCGCGACAATCGTGCAGCTTTTACTTTTAACAATACGCGCAATGGTTACCTATTTGGCTCAAATTTGGTGGTTACTCTTAATCAATCGGAGAGATTCGCCCCGTAGATTTAGGCACGTGAAATGACGCGAAACGGGCGTACTGGGTGCCCCCAGCCATGTTCATAAGAGGTACTTCTGCGAATACCAACTACACTTTGTGGGTGGACTTAAAGCCCCCCAAGGCGACGATCAACACATAGAGGGGAAAAAGAGAAATTGTTGTGATAATGTTGGGTTGTTCAAGCGTAAATGCACATGAAATCGATTGTTAAAAGCTCTTGAATCAGAACCCCTATGTTCGGGTTCAACCAGAAGTGATGGAGATTATCTCCAAACACGCAAGAGCCGAAGATGGTATTATGGAGAGATGGTACCCCATCCAATTTGAAGGAGAACAAGAAGAGCAATACGTCGCTTTTCATCCAAGGGTTGGGGAGCGCGTCTGCCATATGTCCCCTGACGCTTGGACCGTCTTCATGTATGGTATACTATTCACTCACCTCAGGGTAAGATTTTCATTCACGGAGTTTGAAATGGGCGTCCTCCAGTTTCTGGAGTGTGCCCCCAGTCAACTGCATCCTAATGGGTGGGGTCTAATGCGAAGCTTGGAGGTGCTCGGGGAGCATTTGGTTTCATCCCCACAGTGATGCTATTCTTCTCAATCTGACGGGTCGTTTATTGATTCAACCCTAAATCCTTAACCCTAACTTTTTTTTTATAATTATTATACGAAATTATAAGATTTTTTAACCCTAAACCCCAAATGAAATAGAGGTTTTAAAATCTTAAAAATATATTTTACAATTAAATAAAATTTTAATTATCTTAAATAGGGTAAAAAAATCAATTAATATTTAAATTTTTTTATTTTTATGATTCTATTTTCTCAAATGTATATCAAATGAATAATAATGTGAAAATTCATAAGATGACACGTGTCCATGTCAGTTGAGAGCGAGTAGGAACAAGGTATTGCATTCACAACAGTAACCTTAAAGTGTGCCTTTATTTGTTGTAAAATTGTGATGGGCGTGTTCCGTTTGTGGTTTCCTCTTTTCTAGCTGTCATTGTTTTCTGCAAACCAAAAAGATTCATTTTTGTTCGTGCTCAATTCACTCTTCACAACTCAGCATCGCGATCCAACCCCTTTTGCTTCTGGGTATCTCTCTTCTCATTCATTTTATGCTTTTCACAATCCAACTTTATATGGTTTTCTACAATCATCCCTCATAATAATTTGAATTCATTGTTTTTATTTTCTTTGTCAATCTTTTGAACCCCTTCTTCTCCCTTAACAAACCCTCGTCTAATATTTGTTTATTACCTGTGTCTGATTATTGAAAGTATTTGTATTGTGGTGATATCCTTCCTTTTATTGATTCTGGGAATTATCCTTCTTTTTTTTTGGGTTTGGATTAATTGTTTCTCATTGGATGTTTCTGTATTTTTCAGTTTGCATATACTTCGGGATTTAGACTTCTTTTTAGTCTTCACACTTTACATGTGGTCATATTTATGCTGAAGTTTTACTTATGTGATAATAAACCATATTGCAAGGGATGTTTTTGGTATTTGGAATGAAAACAATACATATTTTAATCTGTGGCTCTGACTTTTCTGTACTATGCATCAATTATGAATTATGACTTGGGAGTTGTGAAATTGGTTTTTACCTCGAGAGAGGTGTCAAAATGATAAACCCGCTAGCCGCATCAGGCAAGCCAAAAAGTCCCGCTTAAACTTGAGTCAAAAAAGGAATGATTAAACCGGGTCAAAGCCTGTAAAAGTCTGGTTTAGTGCGGTTTTGCAGGCTTAGCCCTATCTCATATTGTCTCCTAGTTGATTCAAAGATTGGCCTTTCATATGATAAATGGTTTTTGGTAATTTGTAAGCCTTTATTTAAGAACTGTAATGATGAAGATGTTGCTTAGTGACTAACTTGGATATACTTGTTTTGCAGACCTGTGTTCTGAATGATTTCTGGTGTTGGTGCAAACAATATTTAACTTTTTGCACAACCGGGTACTTCCTAAGAGTTGTCAAGAAAATGCAGTTATATCATCATCCACTTGATTTGGACAGCCAGAAGGTGAGACTTGCGTTGGAAGAAAAAGGCATTGATTATACATCTTACCATGTCAATCCCATAACTGGCAAGAACTTGGATTCTTCATTTTTCAAGATGAATCCCAGCGGAAGACTCCCTGTTTTCCAAAATGGCTCTCACATCATTTACAAGACTATTGATATAATCCAGTATGCTCTCTTCACAGCTTATTCATCATCCTGCTACTGCTTTTTATGGATATTTATAAAAGAAATTTGGCTTTGAAGTTTGAACACTTAAGCAGCATTAGAAGTTAACCGAAGAAATTAAATACTACCTCTGTCTCTTTATATAAGATGCTTTTTGGAAATTTTTTTGTCCCTTTTTACAAGATTTTTTTCCCAAATTCCTGTTATTAATTATTTTTGACCCTCATTAGTAAATGAGATATATTAATTGAAAGATCATTTATCTACCTTATGATAATTAGGTAACAAAGACTACCTTTCATCTACTACTTTTGTGTAAATCGTAGACACATTTAATGACTTTAACTAAATTAACCAACTTTTTTAATATCTCTAAATTAGGTAAAATGATTTTATATAAAGGGACAGAGGTAGTAAAAAGTAGAAAAATTGATTTCTGACGAAGCTGGTCCCTGCTTATTTATCATTACTCCCCGAACCAATTCCCTTGAAGCAGAATATTGTAGTATTGTATTTGCTACTTTGGATAAAAGACTAGTTTTTGCGGTTTCTTGATAACGCTTAATCACTGAGCTTGCTTCTTGCTGCTTGCTGCTAGGAATGAAATGTTGAACTTGAACGTACTTTTAGATGTTTTTGTTATGAGGAGATATAATTTAGTGCCATTGGATTTTCAGGTACATAGAAAGAATTGCTGTGTTCTCCTCAGGGTCTGAGAATATCAGTACCAGTAGCATGGAAGTGATTGAATGGATGCAGAGGATACAAGAGTGGGATCCAAAGTACTTTTCCCTTTTCCATATACCAGAGAAATACCGGGTCTATGTTTCGAAGTTCATAAGGCGAGTTGTGATTGCTCGAATGTCTGAGTCACCTGAATTAGCAGGTGCTTACCACAAGAAGTTAAAAGAAGCCTATCAGACAGAAGAAAAAATGAAAGAGCCAGATGTTTTGAGTAGGAGCAAGGAGCATTTGATTAGGCTGCTTGATGAAGTAGAGAGGCAACTGAGTGAAACACCTTATTTAGCAGGTCAAGAATTTAGCATGGCTGATGTGATGCTCATGCCAGTGTTGGCTCGTTTAGTACTCTTGGATTTAGAGGATGAGTACATAACTGGCAGACCAAACATTGCTGAGTATTGGGTTTTGGTTCAGCAGAGGCCTAGTTATAGGAAGGTGATTGGTAGGTACTTTGATGGGTGGAGAAAGCACAAAACATTGCTAAAAACTTGGTGTTTTGTTAAAGTTAGAAGCTTGCTGAAGAGGTACTAATAGTAAGGTACATGGTTGATAGAAGGAGGTTGAATAAGTGAATATATGAAAGGGCTTTTTGTGTGTGTGGTAGATGATAATCCTTGTTCTTTGTTCTTATTTTCCCGTTTTGGTTTCAACAATCTTGTTTTTCTCAGGGAAAAGGGGGATTCTTTTTTCTTTCTCCCTTGCCAAAATGTTGATGTTAGCTTGCTAGGTACCAAGCTTGGACTTGCTGTCAGATGAGGTGAAAGGGAAATCAAAGGATAGTGGTCCTTCATTGTGAAAAGATATGTAGAGGCAAATTTGTGTTTTCAAAGTAGCAGTATCTGTGCAAAGTTGTATACTGATATTGGAACTATTCCTTCATGCGAGAATTGCTGCTTGTTATGTGTATAGTAATTTTGGCATTTGTAAATGCATTTACAAGTTACAACAATAAAGAGCTTCTTTCACTGGCTACTTTTCTGTTTCCTCAACAGATCCTTATGGTGTTATACGTTTTCTTCTTGCTTTGTTGTATGAATAACAAAAAACAAAGTTTCATTTTGTAATTTGTTGGTGATCTATTAAAACCTAGGAGTTTACACCCTCTTCATTTCTTCCTTTCCATTTCCTCTCTATTTTTTTTCCTTTCTATTATCTCTTTACATTTTTCCCTTGCTTACCTACACAATGAACCTCGCATTCGTTCTTGTTTTCTCCCTACTAAAATTCTCCAAGAGAGGATCCAAATTCATAAATTAGTGAGTTGGATTACATTCTGATTTTGCCAACTTAGTGTTGGCAGTGAAGTGTCACTTTCTATAAGTTCACTTTAAGACGTCATCTTTTGTTTTGAAATTTTGGAACCCTCATTCCATTCTTTCATCACAATAGTGTATGTTCTTAATTACCATATTTACACTTACATAAGCAAAATGGTAATAAACTCTTAGCTGTTATAAACATCCAATTGACATGATCAAAAGATTCGTGTTGGTTGCAAAAATTATTCACAATTTGTGGTAAAACATGGATTGTCTTAAGATAACTAGATGATTTATTCTTTCATGAAACTTGTTGTTTGTATGAAAAAGTAATATTTAAAAAAAAAATTAAACGATACTATAAATGTACTTTATCATAATTTCTTTTCTCAATTTAAAGCTAAGTGTCATTTTTAATGATAAAAAAAAGAAGAATAAAATGCAACTAAAACATACTTTGACTAGTAAAATATGTTCTAATTTTAACTAAATCTTATTAATGTCTTCGCCATTTTACATATCAATTTTAAATGAAATTACTCTTTTAATGTGAGAAATTATATTACAGGAAAGGCAAATTATAATCAATCAAAGTTTCATTGATAACTTCATACTTTAGGATATCCGCATTCTAGAGGATTATCGTGTTAAATTATTACATTGAAAACTGTAACTACAAGAAGTTGCAATCACAACTCACTGAACAGAACATGGTTATCTCTCAGAGAAAAACATGATTACTCATTTAGTTGTAAGCGATGTGTGAACTTAGGCATTCAAGTAAGGCCATTGCATAAGCACATTCAAGTGTGCCCTTAAAACATTTTTTAAGAAAGTAGAAATGATTTTTTTATTTATTTCAAGACATAATTAAAATTTACTCATCCTAATTTCCTCATATGATTTTTAATAAAAAACTTCTACTTCTATTTTTTTAAACAATATTCTTAGAACACTTATTAGCATGTTAATTAGTATAAGTTTTCTTTGGTGTATTCATGGACCGCATTGATGAGTTCTCCCGGTTTCAAGCAGCGGGGATCATGGTGACCTCAGATTGAAGGGGCAGAGAATGGCAGCAAAATTTTTCTAAAATATTCTTCCTCGGCTCAAGGCATAGTTAAAGGTATCATAAAGAAAATAATTAAAAGAATAGTTAAATATATTGAATTTTAAAAAGGTAATATTTCATTATCATTTTACTTCTATGAATTTAATTAAATGTTATTGATGATCATAAATATATTTAATCACATATAGAATATTTAAATTAACTAACAAAGGTAAATGCAAAAAAATAAATAAACTGTTATATAAGAAATATAACTATGTCTTATAAAAAAATCATATTTTTTTCTAAAATTATGTCTTATATATTATATATGATACTAGAGAGATATATGAAATTGGATTTTACAAATCCATCCAATACATGTGTTGAGGAGATAAAAAACCTTAAAGATGATTACAATAAATTCTTCAATTTTACAAAATTTCTTTTCTATGGTTTAATAACCAACACCATTTTTTTAATATGTCCCCAAGACACATTTTAAATAATACAAAGTGAAATATTTTTATAGAAAATTATGCCTAGTTGTTTACCAATTTTAATGAAATAGATATATATAACCGCTTATGTAGAAGGGTCTTTGCATAAAGATGTATCAATATATAAACATTTGTGTAGAACGGTTTTTGCATGAAGATGCATCGATATATAACCGTTTCCGAGCATTCAATTAATAGTTAACTGGCCATTGAAACAATTATTTCTATTCTACTTCTGGCAAATCAATAAACTCTTAGCAAGTTTGCCAAGGAAGAATAAGAAAGACTACTGTGCTATCTATCAACTATATGATCTCCAACCATTAACCATCTCTAATCTAGAAGAGAAAAATAAAAGCAAATTCAGATATATATTATTGCCTCGTCAAAATGAAGAAACATTTCATTCCAATTTCTTGAGACATTCACTGGTATAATTTTGAAGCTTTTGAACCATATCAAAAACACTTGGTATCGAAAAAGAAAACCAACTTCATTAAAGAATAGACAAAGGCAATAATTGAAATTTTTTGTTAAAATAATAAATCAGACAGGTAATATGACAGCAAAGGAATTGCTTCATTATTTTTACTTATTTAAATATGTTTTTAACTCCTATAAATATAATTAATTTTAGTTTTAACCTTAAATTTGTTGATATTAGTCCTTACTAATTTTAGAACTATTAAAAATATCCATATAATGGATTACGTATTTAAAAAAATGTCAATCATCTATACATGTCATATCACTCTTCAATGATTACTGACATGAAATATTAGAATGGATGTCACACCATTATTAATAAAGACTATTTTCAAAAAATTAAAAAAATATAAAATAAAGTTAACTATATTTATAACAGCCGTAAGTTGAGCTCAGTAGGCATAGTATTAATATTTTTATTTACTTCAATTAAGAGAGCGGAGTATAACCTCCGAGCTTCCCAATACTCCATCGCACCAGAATAACACTCCTTCAGCTTCATTCCAAATGTACAAGAAAATGTCGGAACAAATATTGTAATAGTTGTCTCGTCAATGCTCATTAGACATTACCATTAGAGAATTTCCATTTTCTGAGAGGATTATAAAAATGTCAAGATAAACACCTACCTCCTGAAGGGTTGGGTAGATCAGTATTCTGAATAGCAGAATCCCCCAAGGTAAGAAACTGAATGCTGAAATTGAATGAGCTTTTCATTGAATAATAGATTCAGGAATAAATGAATGGACAGTAAATTAATGTATAAGGAAGAAAAAAGAAAACAAAAATTAATTTCTTTTTCCTGTGAACAATATTGATATTGCTGCTGTGCATGCTAATAAATATTATTGCCACCTTTCTCCTCTCTACAGATTGCATCCTCCGCTTCACAAGTAACCTTTGATTCTTTTGGTACATCTACATCTATACTGCATATATCACCATTAGAGTTGCTCTCATTACACTTCCCTGCATTCCTCTTGAACCATGTTCGATGTATTTTTGAATTATTCCATTTCTGCTGCCTAAAGTACCTTTTCCCCAGATCATTGGAGTCAGCCTTCAATCTTTTAGTAATGTGTTTATCATTGTCCTCACACAGAATATTCAAGTCTTCAGGGTTAGCACCAGTTGTGCTGGGAATCATATCATCCGAGCAACAATTAACCATACCACTGGTATCCCACTGCTTCACTTCAGCAGGCTGATCAATTGCCATACCATTAGTATTGGTATTAGAAGGTTGACAATCTTTGTTGTCCCGTGGATATGGGGGTAGTGGAGGAAATGGACTGAAAGGCATGCCGGGTGCAGTGACCCAACTCTCTGCAAATTCAGCATGAGGTGTTCCATATTGTTGAGCGACAGACCACGGCATTCCATATGAGACAGGTAATCGATAGTTGAATTTTTCTTTTGGATGACCAATAACTAAATCATGGGAACATCCAGAATGGGTTGCATTGTGAGAGGCAAGATTACCAGGGCTTAAGGAAGCATTTAATGAACCTATTGGACACGAAAACCCTGGTGGAACATCCTCTTGAATGTTCTGGCTCTCACCAATAGAGCTAATAACTGTTTCAGAAGGTGAATTTGTCTCAGCTGGTTGATCCCATCGACTTTTGCGCTTACGTTTCTTACCTCCTTTGATTTCAACCGCATCATGAGAAAGCGCAGGACAGCCTTCCTGGGTACCAGCATCCACTGAAGCTGTCACAAGCATCGCCTGCTGACTACAATCAATTGCTGCTTCTGCTGGCCTTAAATCCGGGTCATGCCTATGGTTGTGTGATATTGAAAATCTGTTACAGTTGAAGCTTCTGTGAGATTCCATCCTATTATCATCCCTGTCCATATAGCCATGTTTTCTGACATGTCTCGGGAACCACCTGTCTCGGAAGTTTCGAGCAATTTGATGGACCTACGTGTGCAAACAGAACAACGAAAATATTCAAAGATTTAACTCCTTGCCTCAAATCATATACAAATGGTTAGAAAAATTCCTCTAACAGCATATTTCTCGGCTCTCATGTACACTAGAAATTAACAAGTTAGCATAGCATATACCTGTTTGTCATCATGCTCTGTCAAAGAAAGCATCGACTCCCTAAAGCTGAACATAAAACCACTTATTAGTAATAGAAGAGAAACAAAAGACTTCATCGAAATTATGAGTCAAGGACAAAACTAGAATACTTAATTTAAAGGGTGAAATAATTATAACATCTCCTCAAGTAAAAAAAATATATATATATATAGCAAGCAATTTGAAGATTCGCAGTATTGGAATACTATTCCACATTCAAAATTCAAGACATAAGCCACAAGCCACGGATGTACAGAATACTCCAAGTTGTTAATGACATACAATTGACAAAGTTATCAATAGAATTGAAAATAAAAAGTTTTACGCATGCAAGTACCAAGAATTGAGAAAAGGTTCCTAATAGAAAGAACATATCTACAAGACTGAGTTTTTAATATTTCAAGCATAACATGCATATCACTATGAAGTGATAATCACTAAAACCGCTGCGTCAATATATTGCTTATGAGCGAAACACCAAAATTATAGTAAGACTGTAAGAGATTCTAGGTCTTGTTAATATCTACATGTTCAGGTCCATTTTAATCAAATTAAGATTCAGATACTAAGATTAAGGGGTAAGCAACAACCCAAGCATCTTAATCATTCCAGAATCAGGAACATAAACCATCACTTGATTCAATTCCATCTCCCGTGCTCCCCAAAATACAGAATAGGGAAATGTATATGACTTGATATGGCATATTTCATGCTTTCAAGCACTTGGCAGAAGCATTTTTTGTAGGAGATGAGGAAGTCATAAATTATAACTGTCACCAAATTCAGTGCCACAAGAGAACAAACTTACAACACTTCACAAATATTCTTACAATTGTATCAGTAAATTTGGGCAGAAGGAAAAAAAATTCTGACCTCTCCATTCCATGACAAGGAGGACCACCATTGATGTGTTCGGATGTCAATATCTTGCTTGCTGCTAGGTACTCTAAGACCTATACAAGAGATTTGGTCAAGCAATGGCCATATGTTTTCTTAATACTAGTTTAGAGGAAGCGAGAAAAAAGGAAGACAGCAAAAGAGGAGATTATGATCTACCAGCTATCAACACATTCAAGAATATAGAATGGTCAAATCTTTGCACCTAATCAATAATTATCAGATTGACTCTTCCATATTTTTCTACATACGAACAGGATGATTAAAGAAATTGGCCAACATCTAAATGAAGGGAAATAAATTGCATTAACATAATGTAAATGACACTCAAAATATGACCATTGGACAAAAGTTGCAAAATATATTTTCAAGATTTAGGTAAGCAAAACAAACAACATAAGGAAAGCACACACCACTAGATGTAAAAATATATATCTTATGATTCAATGGCATGCAGTAATTTAAAATAATATATATATATATATATATATATATATATATAACTTCATAGGAAAAAGGAAGATAACGAACAACAAAAATATGAGAAATTCCTATCTAAGCACCTTAAGAAGCTTTCGTAGAATTGGAATTTTTTTGAAGTCCTGCCTGTACTGCTTCATTATGTTATGTAACATCTGTAAGCCTGAAAGACAATGCTATAGTTACTTTCAGGCAAATGTGCGATGAGTTTAACATTCTTCATATAAGGGGGAAACTGTATTAGACAACGCAAATATAGATTACCATTTTTGTTGATGATATCATTCAGAACTGCTCTAGATTTTGTTTTCAGAAGGCCATCAAGGATCATGGAAAGATCTCGATTGCTGCAACCAAAGTTTAAAATTTCCTTTACAAGGTGTAATGTGAGCAAAAGGAGAGCATAATGGCATGGAAAATTCTAGTAAAATCATGTATAATGTGAGCATAATGAAGGGGAAAAAAGGCAAAGAGAGGACCTTTGAATTGCTTCACCATTGCTTCTATCACCTGATGCCACAGTGAGAAACAAAAGCTTCAAGTAACCTTTGGTGGCATCCTGTTACCAAAAAAAATAGGTGAGGACCATCAAATGGTGAAAAAATAAACCATAAAAGTGACCGGGTAAGGAATTCGGGAACAAGTAACAATATTGAAGAAAAAAATACAACAGAAGACATAACTTTTTCATAATTGTTTATAAAACACAAAATTATAATATTACAGCAGTAGAAGCTGATGTCTCATGTTTTGTCACCAATATTAATTGAGGGAAAGCATGCATGCATGCACAAGCTATCTAATAAATGTACCAACTATGCTCCCTTGGCTCCTACATAAAGTACTCACCTTTCTTTTGCTTATTCCCCCGTCTCCATCCAGCAACTCATTAAGTTTCTCCTGAACTGCAGGTAATGAAAATGTTTATGCATTATAACTGGTTTCAGTAATCATGTTACCAAACAAAAGAGGATGACCAACCTGCTTCGAACCGTCCATTGGAAGAACCGTCTACTTTTTTGTGTTTGACAGATGACACCTGCGGTCGATTGGCTGTCACCTCGGCTTTAAGGCCATTTGGAGGATTAGCACGAACCTTTCCCTTTTTAACAGAAGCATTAAGCTTAGGGGTCTTCGCAAGCAGATGGGATTGTGAAGAATCATTCCTGCCTTCAATTATTTCAGACTTGGACTCCCTACTACTACCAGTAGAATTCAGTAACATTTTGCTGACAGTTGTAAGGGAAGAAGTAGACTCCATTCTTGGAATGGAAGAAGTTTTGTCTGCAAGATCTGATTCCATTGCACATCCTTGCTGTACAGCACGTACGGGTTTGCTTGTTACATCCTCCACTTGTTGAGAGAATTCTTCATCTAGACCAGATGGTAACTTTTCCTTTGATTCCTCCATTTCTACTGAACTGTGCAACAGACAAACCGCAGATGCAGGGTTCATTGAATTCTCTTTCTCTCGGGAACCATCTGAATCTATATGCCTAGCAGATTGAGTATCAACATTATCAAAGTACTTGGGTATAGGTACAGTATCCTCAATTTCACCATCTTTAGTAAGCATAACAGGTTCAGGAAATTCTTCATCTGAATCACTCTGAACTATAAGTTCAGCATTAAGTGGATCACCACCACCTATATACCCTCGACAATTAGGTGAACCGCAATAACATTTTTTGGCAGCAGCACCAAATACCCTCACATAGTTGTAATCGAATGTCAATTCTTCATCCTGGGGAAGGTAGTGGAAGAAAAGTTCAGCTTGGCACAGAATAATACTTTCAGATGCTTACAGTCCAAACAAAACATTTAGCAAAAGCAACTAAGTTTCATATTCCAAAACATGCAAGGTAAGGAAATATATCCCAAGTCCTCCAAACTAACAATAAGATAAATTAGATATTAACTTAGGGGTGGAATGGAGTGTGTAAACAACTTAAAGGTTGTTTGGTTTGACAAAACGTTTTTTGTTTATACTTCATGTCTTTTACTTTTAATTACAAAATAGTCATATTGTTATCTATTTTCTAAAGTTGGTTAGGAAAATAATGTGGCAGTTTTTAAAAGTAAAAACAAAAAATACAACAACAAAAACATTCCAAGATCAAATAACCCCTTAACTCTAGAAGAAAAATGACAAAAACCACAGCCGTTGCTAACCCGGCCTTCTGTTCAATTAAGCATTTCTATGAATGTGCCTGGCTTAAATGGCCAAACACTTCTATATTTCATCTGTAATGAAGCAGCGGAAAAACCAACCATTTTCATCCTTGTAATCTGAAATTAAGTAAAGAGATTCACATTTTCTCACATGGTTAATAATCATAAATACACAATGATGCACCCAAGAAAATAAATTTCAGTTATCGTTTCAACCTTTTCAAAATCACACTTTGAAACAGCAGCAAAAAATTCTAGAACACAAAGCTTTATGATCTAGAGCAATTAACAATATACACACACATTGTCACACAAACAAAAGTAATAAGTGGAGGTTAAGGACAAACCTGCTTAATATCCCTTAGTGCAAACAATCCAATACAAATCTCCCCGTTCACCATCCACTGTTAAAAGAAGCATTCAGCACAACGTCAAGTGATGGTATGAAAACAACAGAATAACTAGAAATTTCATGCTCCAAGCACTAATAGGTGAAAAATGGACTAAAGATATGTTCAGCAAAAGCATACATCCACATTTCCTATTTTAAATTCTCTGTAAGCAAATATGTTAGCAAGAATATAGCTCCCAATAGAAACACCAACACAATAAGGACCTGTTTACTTTCAGAAAATATTTTGTTTTTACTTTTAATTACAAAAATACCATCTTATTAATTACAAAATTGTCATATTGTTTTCTATGTCCAAAAGTTTGTACATGAAACAACAAAAACAAGAAAACATTGTATTAAGGGTGGGTTTCCTGTACAAACTTTTGAAAATAGCAAACAATGAGGCAATTTTTGTAATTAAAACTTAGATGATATTTTTGTAATTAAAAGTAAAAACAGAAAAAAGAAAACAAAATATTTTCTGAAAGTAAACAGGCCTAAGGTTCCCTGGTATCATCGCTTTACTTTAAACCACACAAAGTGCAGGCAATGATATATTCACCTTTTCTGTCCGACAATTTGGTTCACAACTATGATTAATGAAACGCCCCAAGTTTCCTTTTGCACTAGCATCTATCACCTGAAATGAAGAAATATGAATGGCAAGTAGAGTTAAATAACTAAACTAAAAAAATAAGCAAAAACAATGAGACAACAAACCATGTTGAAATTCCCAAGTCTCAACTGAATGGTTGCAATAATTATAATGTAAAAAGAATGGAAACTTTAAAATGTGATAACCTTCATAATGAGTTAAAATATTGTCCAGCATTTCATACAGGCATAGCATAAAATGAGGTCATGCATTCTGATATATCAGTAACCTAGAAGTGTTTGGTTTGTTTTCTGTTTTCAAATGATATGTTTCACTAATAATTACCAAAGATCACCTTTTTCATCTTATTTTGTGCCTTCTGGAAGATAACTGTTTCAGTTATCCATGCCTGTACTGTACAGGTGTACATTAATCTGCGACATCTGTTAAATTAAGAGGTTGTTCGGTTTTGTAAATTTTTGTTACAGTTGATATGTTTCATTAGTAAATCCAGAGAAAATACCACCTTATTTTGTTTTGTTCCATGTTATCATGGAAAACACTCCTTTCATATATAGAAACAAAATGAAAACAAGATGGCTGTTATAGTTATTAGAGAAAACATATCAACAGTAAAAAGAACGGAGAACACACCAAACACCCTCTTAATCTCCATATCACTATTAGGTCATAACGTCAGAAGACTCGGAACAAATAGACATCCAAGATTAATCATCACTGAATAACTCAAATGGGTATCTTCTTGACAAAATATATCTTCTATGTTCTTGGTGTCTTCAACAATTCTAACATACCCATTCACACAAGTTATGCTAGTATAGAAGGGTGAAAGGATATTTCATATTTGTAGTTTGCACACAGAATAAAGGGAGGTCAGTGTAGTCAAGAACAATTAGAACAGTTATTTAGTTAGCAGGAATTAGTCATATGTATAAATAGAAGGATGTAAGGTAAAAAGATCATTCTGATTTGTTAGCATTTGAGACTTGACAAAGTGCACAGCTGTGACCTTCAAAAGGGGAAACCCTTGGTGAAGGTGAAAGCCTTTGATGAGAGATCCTTCTTGTTTTTTCAGTCAAGCAAAAACAATCATTCTTTCATTTTCTCTATTTCTATTGTGGATTACTGGACTCTCAACAAGTAATCAGCAGAAGTAAACCAGAACATGACTTTGAAATTTGGGTATTAGGTCTAACTCAATCCTAAAAAGCTAGCTCATAGGATGAGGATTACTTCTCACCTTATATACTTTTGATTAGCCATATCTCTAGTTAATGTTGAACTTTCAACACACACCCTCATTACCAGGAATGAACATTTAGAGCGTGGACAAATACGGGTGGCCCAATAACGTGGGACTTACTACACACTTCCTCATAGGTGACCCAACAATGGATATAACAGACTTTGATACCAAATTAAATTTAGGTATTGGGTCTAACTCAATCCTCAAAGTTAACTCTTAGGATGAGAATTGTCTTCCACCTTATATACTTTTGATTGGCCATATCTTTAATTAATGTGAGACTTTTAACAATTACTTTTGACTTGCAATTAACCACAAAATGGTGAAATGCAAAGATAATTATATTACTAACAACTAACAATATACCCTGTCAAAGGTATTGTTTTCACATTGTAAGTGGTTCCCTATTTTTGTAATTTCACTAATGTACAGGGACATCTTCCAGGGGGTAGGTAAATGGGTTACATGTTAGGTTCCTGTAAAATCCCATACAACCCAGAAGGCCGGAGATGTAATACAAAAGAACTCTATTCCCTGAATAGAACTTACTTCCCATTTTTGCTTTTCTGTGAACAAAGGGAGGAGGAGAGGAGTTCCTCTTGATATGGATATGGGATGCATTATAGAAGTCACAGCTACTATCTATTGATGTAATAATTATGTTATGCAACATCCCATACATGAACAAATTAAAGTAACAAACTAAACTCTGCACCACTAAAAGTAACAAATTAAAGTTATTTTCTTTGATAAAAATAAAGTTGTTTAAGTATGCAGATATAGTTTAATTTAAATGCATACCTCACTGCCATTCAAGGTCATAAAATAGAAGTGCCTATGACCCTTCAAAGCATACTCCCTTTGCCGTGCCTCATAAGTTTGCATATCAAGCACCTATATGAATCATAAATTAGATATTAATTTCTTATGTACACACAAGCTGTGCACATCTTTGCCATTTTAACACAGTAACACACATTGCAGCAATGCCTCTAAATAGAATAGCATTACAAAAATCTAACTCTATAAAACAAAACATAATCCAATATTTACAGAAACCAATTTACTTAGAATAATACACCATGTACTCCATTAACAAGTAGGTTGATTGTTAAGCATAAACTATAAACTATTCTTTAATCCTAGCCAACATGCATAGGCTAGGCTATCAGGTTAAAGTGTTTCAACTTCAAACCCATCCTAATAAAGAGAAACCGCATTCTTTGTCCATGAAGCCCAACAATATCTTTCACACATGCTGCCGCATTAGAGATCAATACAATATTCTCTGGTTACTACTCAGCTAAAATCTGAACATTTTTCCTATGGATCTTCACTACTATTCAAAGACAGTTCAAACAGCACAAAAAGAAGCAAGTCAAACTATCTCCATATTGATGACACGTATGGTAGTGGCTAACTCAAACTAAATCAGCCCACTAACCACTTATTGCTAATACATCATACAATCTTTTTTTCTGCAGCAAAAAGAAAATATGGGAAGATGAGGATGAGGATCCAGAATGAAATATCTGGCAGGCGAAGAAACAAATGGGAAAAAGAAAATCAGAGTTAAAACATAACATGACATGACTGTACCCATAACATTGTCAAATTGATAATGTTAATTCTAGCTTCCCCAAAAGCTTCAGGTAAATTATATAACTAAACCACAAATATGACAACAAAATTTTGACATTCAGCCTAATAAATTTATATTCCATATTTCATAATAAAATAATACGTAAAATTATTAAATAAATATAAGGATAATAAAAGGATAGAAAGTATTGTCTGCATTACCTCTCCAACATATTCAATAAGAAACTGGCCTTTAGCTACATCCTCAAGTGCCTTCAGTCCATAACCCTTTTTCCCACATTTAAACCACTTCAAGCTTGCATACTTGCGCTTTTGGAACTGAAACCAAACATTTGGACCACAATCATACCACTCTACCAAGAGACCAAATCTAATATATTTTAAGAGAAAAATAGGTAGGTAGTTATAAACCTGCTGATTGGAACAACGGTCCCCACATGGGCAGGTTCCTTGCACACATTCAATATTAAGCATTCGATTTAGACATTCATCCCCACAGCCCAACTTGCCTTGCTGAGTTGACTTGCAATGACAGACCATTATCTGACAAATATGTAACAAACAGAAATTCAGAAGTGCAATGACTAAGGAACTTAAAACTGGTGTGCAAATTTGCAAATAACACAACTTTAATCATAACCTAAGCACTATCCATCATGATTAAATATAAACCCTAGTCAAAATGTAAAATAAAAACAATTAGGGACTGATGTAAAAGCAAAAGAAAGACATATATGTGCCAAATGGAAGCAAGATAAGAAAGCAAAAAATTACAGATTTACAATTCATCACCATACATAAGAAAATAATATAAGATCAACAATTCATTCCATCCTCTGCAGGGTACATCCACTAAAAAAACTAAAAGAAGTACAAAAGATCAACTCACATTTAGGTATATGCTCTTTGTTCTTTCTTTCACAAAAATTTTAGTAAGAAAATATTAATATAGGTAGGAAACTTAAAAAGGGCAAGGAATCCTCCCCAAATAGAACAGAATGCACATACATAAGTAAGAAAGAACATGTTTTCATCAAAGCTCAGTCATTCTGCAAGTCAGAGAAGTAAACCAACATGACCCATTTCACATTTAATTTAAGTACATACATGCTAATCCAACACGATCACTTGCATACTAAAACCAAATGCACAACTCAATCAAAAAATGTAATATGACAATCTTAATTAACAAGTAAAAATCTAGAACAATTGAGGACCTCATCAATAGTCTGAGTTTTATGGCTACGATGCAGAAACTCATTGGTTGAAATGCAGGTAAAAGTTGACTTCTGAGAAACTGCAATGCATAAAGCAAAGTAAACATCAAACAATTAGGAAGATTAAATCTCCTTCATAGAACAGTCTAGTCTCAAGCTTACATTTCACTGAAAAAATTGTAAACAAGTGTCACACACCTAATGGTGGCTGATATCGTAATTCCTTATAATTTTTAGACTCTTCATAAGCATCTTCTTCACCTGACGCATCTGATAATCCCAACTCTGCATTAATCTCTGCATTTGACTTTTCTTGAGGGATAGCACAATCAGCAAAGGCTTCATCCCTGCTGTCCTTACATGTCCTTCAAAAGAATATCACCAATAAAAAGACACAAGTTATTGAATTTGAAAGAAATTGGGAATAATGTGGACAAGGTATTGGCATTATGTCCTCTGTAAGTGATGATAGAATCGAGATAATTAACTTCGAGTATAAATCATGACTAATGAAATAAAAATTTTGCAGTTAAAAAAACCTAGGCATTGACTGATGCATATGGTCAATTAATAACAAGTGATATTTTTAAACTAACCCTAAAATAAAAGCAGATATACTGCTTTCATATAGTCTGCCTCTTCAACTTCAAATCAATAGTTTTATAAAAATGATAATGACTAATGTGAATGAAGTGTGGTAGTATACCAGGTGCAGTTAGTTTCATCAATTAGGTCTGCAAGCACAGCTGGAATTCGTCGCCACTTGTGGCAGTCATCACAGCGCACCCATGCATTACGTGGTGATAGAAGCTGCTCCCCCGAACCAACGCCAGTTAGCAAGTCCAAATTAGATACATTGATCGACACTCTGTTGTCACCAGCATTAATTTTTCCAAAAGCATCCAACTTATCATTTCCAACAACAGTTGCTGCTGTGAGACCAAAAATAAAAGATAACAAATCCTATTTATATTTAATGCTCAAGTCATACAAACAACACTTGAGATTAAGAAATAACACTGCAAAGTAATATTTAGGCAGTCATGAAGGACTCAAGGTTGCCACAGATGAATGCAATACACAAAGAATATCACCACACTATAATGCAGTCTATGTATTAACATATAAAAAGCTACCTGGATGTGGGTGATCTTCCACTTCACGTGTCACTTTGAGAGAGAGACCTTTTCCCTTTACTTCACTCTTATTTACTGGTTTTTTCTGTTTCTCCTTGCATGTACTAGTAGTCTTTTTCCTGCTTGTCGAGTCAGAAGCTTTAGATTTGGTCTTGCTAACTTTAGTAGGTCTGAGACTTTTAGGTAGTTTACGCCCCATAGATCTCACAGAATGTAGCAAATTCTGAGAAGCCAGGGATCCTGAAAATCCATGGTCAACAGATGGTTTGCAACTTATCTTATCTTCAATGTGATTTTCAAGTTTCAAAGCTTCAGTGGAGCCTCCAAATTCAGTCTCTCCAGATAGGTGCAGTGATTCTGGGGACAATTCTTTACTGCTCACAGATTTGCATATCTCAGGTGAAGTAGGCAATTCCAAAGAGCTAACTGCATCACTGCAATTCTTCTTCCGTCTGCAATTCTTTGAGTGCTTAGCTCTATTATTCCCAGGTGGACCTTGTGATCCATCTTCAGCAATACAATTACTCGAACAAGTAGGTTTGCCCTTCTTTTTCCCTCTCTTCCTGATGGTAACATCCAAATTAGAATTTAACTCCTTAGGACAACCTAAAACAGCATGATCCACATCTTCTTGAGGTCTTTCTCCAACCTGCACTTCCGGAATTGAATTGATAACTTCTGAATCAGGTGAAGTTCCAGGATCCATACCATTATTGATAGGTTCAATTAATGCTTCAATCACTTTCTCCAGAGGAACTGCAAGACATGGTTCCTCCACACCCCCATCTGACTTCTCTGTTGTTTCAGTATTTTCTGAGTGGCTATTTGCAACTTGTCCATTTAGAACAAGACCATCCTTGTCCAGGTTGTTGTTGAAAGGGCCCAAAGCTGCAACTTCAGAAAATTTATTTTCAGTATTGCTGGCTACTTTCTGAGAACCTGAACCAGACCCCAAGTGCAAAGCAGAAGCCAAGTCATCAACGGCCTCTGGAATCAAGACAGTTGAGCAACTTGAATCGACTTCTTTCCCAAACTTGATCTTCAGACGAACAAGAGTAGTTGAAGCAGAAGACTTATGTACTGAACTCAATGAGCTAGTACTAGCACCATTCTTAACCGCTTTCCCTCTTTGACGCTTGCTTCTAGCCTTCCCCAATTCATTGCCCAATGATTCACCAACTCCAAGCATGTTATCTTGCTCAAAAAACTGCTTAATATTCCCAATCAATCCCCAAATAGAAGAACGAGCAGGTTTGGAGGAACAGCTTCTTTTCTTTCTAGCAGCCTCTAAGTTAAACTTCATAACCCCACCCGGATGTGTCACCTTGGCTTTGTTCTTGCATTTTCTTGAAGTCTTTTTAGTTTTTTCCTTACAAACAAATTTAGTTCTTCGACTATTCCTCTGAGAAGGCAATGGAATGCCTTCATTGATACAATCAATTTCTGCTGCTTCTTTTCCATCGTTGTGTGTCTGTCCTGCATTGTCCACAGCACTATTATTATTGATGGGGACATCATCATCCTTATGATGGAAATCAGGCTCATCATTTGAACAGCAGTTGGTAATCAAAGCAACAGAGGGCTGATCTGATTCTAGACCAGATGATTTTCTAACAGTAGAGTTGGCAGTTTCCCCCAACAAACAGTCCTTCAATTTACAGAAATCATCTTCTGTTTGCAGCATATCATCCTTCATTTCACACCCTGGATCCAATAGGACTGGTTCACAAGGAGAATCTACTACAGGAAAACTCCCCAAGGTCCTGTTGCAAGCTGGAGAGGATGATATTCTTACACATGAATTAACATTGATTTCTTCATCAACAACAGCTTCAACCTTTTCTTCACAAGTACTATCCTGATTCTCACCATCTTGCTGACCATGTGGCTGATCACCCATGCTCTCTACTTCTGTTTCTGTACATAATCCACCCGATGGCACTTCCATAGCCTTAGAAGGAGATGTCTGCCTGCAGGTATCAACTCCCTTCCTAATTAAAGCATCAAATTTTTCCACAGCCTCCAGCAAGGGATCTTCATTTCTCATAACTTCCTCCTGCTCATTTTTCTGGTTGCAATCAACTAGCAGGTCGGCTGTGGATTCTGATTCCAAAGGCACTACAAATTCGGAATCCCGGAAATCAAGTACACAGTTGAAACCATCAGAAAGAACACCAGTGTCATCATGTTCGCCTTCTACAACAGCCAAGTCATCTCCTGCTGGGGGTAACACGTCAGTTGTACCACCCTCCGGCTCATCCTGCTGTTGAGCACAATCGTTAGTAGTTAAAGACTCCAATGGCAGGTCAAACTTGCCTTCATCTTGAAAATTCCCTTCTGGGCCACTTTCTGGACAGGAAACCCCAACATTCCCACCAGAAATCCCCAAACAATTCTGGCAATCTTCTTCCACAGTCTTCTCCACTGGCAACAAATCACCATTTTCACATTCACTAGCCAAACTCAACACATCTCCAGGCCCCTCAGTAACACCAACGCAGCCCTCTCCCACACAACCATCAGTCATAGCGGAGAGGTCAACTTTAGAGTCCAACACATTGGAATCCCCTTCAAGACACAATTCCTTCACGGAAACCAACTGTTCCGGAATCTCTGAACACAAATGCTGCTCAATCACAGACCCTCCGGAGGGATCACCAACCATAGAAGATTCCCCACACGATCCCATCTCCAATCACAAACAAATCATTCAAAAACCTACAACTAACCCCTTCACCCTTCACTCTCTGATTAACAAAACTTCAGTTCGTTCCAAAACAAACACGAGAATCACCAAAGCGACCACAATGTATCTAACAACACAACCTTAAACGAATTAAAGCAAACTTAACAACACTACCCACACGTGAAAACCACAGCCTAGAGAAAAAAAACCCTAGAAAGCAGCATTATCCTGAGACCCTCTGCACGGAAAGAGAGAAAAAAATTAAAGAAAAAGAAACCCTACTTTCAGAATTTACGCATAAAAATGCAGAAGGGAACACGCGTTCCTAGGCACGAATACGTTAAGCAAATAATAATTATTATAAATTATAACAATACAGCGAAAATTGAAAACAAAAAATTGAAATTGAAAAAAAAGTAGAAGCAGATTACAGGTATTGTTACCTGCTCAGGATGTGTGAGGTTGAGGATAAGGAGGTTTCAACAATGATATTTTCTGAAAATAAAAATAAAAATAATCGAAAATATTCTTTTCCCTCTGGGTCGAGGAGAGAGAGAGAGTTGGGTCTGCGTCGCGCGCAGAGGGGAGGAGAGAGAGAAAGAGATGGTTGGTGAAGTTGTCAACGAAAACAAAATAAAAACAAAAATAAAAACGAAACGGCTTCGCACAAAAGAAAATAAATAAAAGGGGAGAGCGGTTCTCCTCTTATACTTTCATGCCGAAGGAAGATTTTTTTTTTTTTGGATTAATTAATAAATTTATCATTATTTTATTTTGTGAGGACCTAAATTCCATGTTGATTAGACCTTTTTACCCTATGCGTCTCTCCATCACCGTTAATATCAAAGTAGTATTAATGGTTTTTACCTTTTTTTTTTTCTTCGTAGACACGTATCCTGAAATTGTCTCAGGTTTATTCTTGCCATCAAAATTTTCTACTTTTGTTTTGGATTTCCATTTTTTATTTTTAATAATTAATTAATAGAAGGAAATAAGTACCAATAATAATAAATGTAATTACATATTTAAATAATTAAAGATAAATAGAGAATCTTTTTACACCTAGAATTAAAAAAGGCTCACATACATGTTTTTAGCCGTTTAAATTATGAGTTTTTTTTTTAAGTTTCCTATAAAAGTTTTTAATCACATTTTTGTTTAACTCAATTGACGAGGTTAATAGAGTTGAACATAAGACCAATCTTTATAAGTTAATGAAGTTGAACATACAAGTGTATTTACTTGTGATATTAATATTTATAATACAGCTTTTCACTCTTAAAACTTGCTAGAGAATAAAATTATCAAAGCTTTAAATGATCAAAATTGTATTTTAACTGTGAGAGATACATGTTAGTTATTGGTCTAACGTGTTAGAATCATCTATATAAGCTTATGTGTAATTTTAGCTAATCATATAAGTATTCAAGTTTACAACAAGAGTTATAACAAAAAAAATCCAATATAAATTATAATTAAAAAAATATTCTCTTATTTTTTTAACTCTCCGCTTAAACAAGAAAACAATTGTATCTATATATCTATCTGCTGAAAATTATAAGCGAGTATTAATTTCTCTTCTTCTAGTATTACTTTTACATTAACATTAAAAGGAAGAAGGATAATAAGAATAAAAAGTGAAAAAAGTAAAGATGAAATAAGAAATAAATAATTATTTTATAAAAAATAACAATAGAAAATATATTTCTTAATATGTGTCACTGCCTACAAAATTGAAAAAGAAAAAGAAATAGTATTTTTTTTCCTTCATCCTTGGATCTTAACAAAAAAATCCAATTTTATAGATACTTAAAAAATTATATATAAAAAGTTAGTTACTCTTTTAGTCTATCACGTTTAAGGTAAGTTCTACTTTGATCCAACAAATCTAAAAAAATATTACTTAAATTCAATATGTTTTGAAAATCATTCCACTTTGGTTCAATAAGTAAAAAAATCTATTTAAGCGCAATACATTTTATAAATATTCTAGTTTGTTTTTGTATATCTAAGATGTTCCACTTAAGTCTAAGATGTTTTAAAATCGTTTCAGTTTGGAGTTATGCTTTAATAAAAGGGTATTCTTAACATTGTGCCGAGTTGAAAAGTGGAGGAAGAAGGAGACATGATTTTAATACCACCAAAATGTGTGCCTAAAGTAGTGGCGGATAACAATGTCCCCACTACGCTCATGAATTTAAATGGCATAACAACAAAGTCAAGTCGGTAAGACTTTACAATGGGTTATTGTTGAATTCCGATAGTGTAGAAAGTATTTGTGCTTAGTGGTAATGTCATTGCTTAGTTCCTAGTCTAGTTGGTTGATTTCTTTAATGCATTACAAAAGGTGTAATAAAACTGTACAAATATCTGCATCACAAAAAATCCTTAGTTTTTGTAGTTGGCATTAATTTAGTTAATGGTGTTAGCCTATGTGGATTAGTGATTGTTAGTTTTAAAAAGAGTTGTATGCATGAATGATGAATTAAACACATCATACTTAAGTGAAACATCATAAATTTACTAGACTAATTTGAAACATTTTAAAAATGTACTTGACTTAAGTGATTTTTTTTAAAATTATCAAACCAAAGTGGAATATTTTAAAAACATGCTAAACTTAAGTGAATTTTTTAAACTTACTTGATCAAAGTGAAACTTACCTCAAACATGTTGGACTAATAATTTAGTCTTTTTAGAGAAATGTTACCAAATATCCTTAGGGTTAATTTAGCCAATTTAAGAAGCTCAAAATATAATACTTTTATTTAAAATGATAATTAGAATCCATTTTTTGTGTAGGTTAAACTTAAGGTAATTTTTAAATAATTTCAACATAATTTTTAGTAAAATATTTATATTTATATTTATATTCCCATAAATATATTTTTTGGTGAAACATTGCATTAAATAATAACTTTAAGCGTGTTAAAAAGTGTATTTAGGCAGTTAACCATAAGAAAAATCTTCTCAGGATACTTCAAAGTCCAAAGAAATTGTCCTTGTTATCATTTAAATCGTTCATCTTTAAACTTTCAGTGATCGGTTTGTAATTTATACTTATCTTCTTGTCGACATAATGAGTAAAGGGTGCATAACTTGAAATTTTATTTGTTTTCAACCCACATGCATCATTTTTATTATGGTAATTATATTTGAATCCGTAGTATTTATATTATAATGGATTAATTTTATTGGTGGAAATTTTTTATTTTCATAAAATTCAAATTTAAAAATTTACTTAACGAGATGGAACTTTCTTAAGGACATTAAAATTTGATTGAAAATTTTGTATAGCTTATAATATTTTCGTATATAATATTTATTGAGTTTTAGATTTTATATTGAATTTTAATGTTACAATATATTTTTTATTCTTTTTGAATCTGAGGTATTAGTGATCGAGTAAAAAATATATATTTATAAAATTAAGACAAAAGGTTTTTAAATCTCAACAATTTAAAATGCCTGAAATATATAAATTTAATAATTATTTTAGGAACTTATAGATAAGTGATTTCTTTCTATTACTAAATATAAATCAATTCCCCTCCAAAACTAACCTCTTGATGTTTATTGCTATGTTTTGAAGAGGAAGAGTTTTAAGAAATATTATTAAGCTAGTCAATGGATATACTAAAGACCGGATATGATAACAACGAGTAAATGTTGGTTTAGTCGGTTGGTTAAGGATTGAATTTGTAGTAATGAAGTCATGAATTCAAATCTCAATATGAGGATTTTGTTGGTAGACGATTGATACATACTAAAAGGGCAGCTCATTGATTTGGTGACCCAATTCTGATCTATGACTCAAGATTAGTCACTAAATGATAGATTTAAAACCTAGTGATAAAAATTACAAATGAACAATAAGATGTGGTTGAATACTTAATTTAATTAAGGACTCATGCAATAAGTTATTTTTATATAGGAGTTTATATTATAGATTTGATCATAAAATTGATGGAATAAATTAAAAATAGCTTATTATACCAAAAAACTAATTAAAGTAAGTTAAAAATAATTTACGAAATTTTTATTAGTTACTAATAAGTTGTTACAGACACACTCAATAAGCTAATTCTTAATTATTTTATCTTGCCCTCAAGCGTACCATTAATTTAGCTATTTTGTTAATTTAAGCTCCTTACAAAAGTTTGGTAAATTAGATGGTACAAGGTTGTTTTATCTTAACTTACGGTCTCAAAGTTGAATCTCAAGTACTATAATATTATAAAATTTTGGTAGAGAGAATTTTGTGCTTGCGACTCATGATGGTCAACTTAGGTAAAATATATCAAACAAAAAATACTTTATATGTCATATATATAGCTCAAAATAAAATAAGGTATAAGGAACACCAAAGAAAAACAATACTTTTTATTAGAAAAGAAAATACTTATTAGAATTTTTTATTTTTAATTTGATAAAATCTTTGTAAAATAATCTAATAAAAAATAATATTTTTTATTTACTTAAACTTAGTCCTTAATAAAACCCTTGATTTAAGAGTTTTGTTGAACTTAACCCTTAGGTGGTGTTTGGTATGACATATCTTTTTAAGTGAGATTTCCGGGAATGTGTTTCCTGGGTAACTTATTTTTCATGTTTGGTATTAAAAATATTTATCCGGGGATCTTTTTAGTTTTTCCATTTTCATGTTTGGTATTAAAAAAACTTATACGGGGATCTTTTTATTTTATGAAGATTTGGGAAGAAAATGGGGATATTTTTGTCCTAAAATTTTTTATTCCCGAGAATGTATAGGATACCACCTGTTGAAATGGGAAAGTGAAACTTTCAATTCCTTCATAATTAAGTTTACTAAGAATCTCACATTCCTGGGAATATTTTTTTATCTCATACCAAACATGGGTAAGGAAATGTTTTAAATAATATTTCCAGAAAAGTTTAAAGATCCCCATACCAAATACCACCTCATGGGTAAGTAAAAGTGGTGATATTTTTATTAGAATAAATGCAATGATTCCATCAAGAAATAAAACTACAACTTTATATATAAAAAATAGAATGAATGTATTAATTCACAATAAAATATTACTTCCCCTTGGAAGCCTTAAAATCAAAAAGGGTGTTTGTTTTTATAATCCCTTATAAAAAAAATTGTAAGCATTTATTATATTTTTTCTTATTTTATTTTTAGGATTTAATATTTTTAAACTTATACAATTAATATAGAATTAACGTTTGACTTTAAATGAAGGTAAAAAACAATAACTACTCTCTAAAATTATATGTCATAATAAAGAGAGACTTATAAAAGATAATGAAGGGGGTATCATTTATAATGATTTAAACTCAACCCTAAAGGCTAATTTAACAAAATTTTACCTTGTGTTTGGATGAAGCAATATAACTAATAGATTCATTTTAATAGAGGATTTTAAATACTAGTAATTACAATAAATTTTTTAGATATCAAAATACTAGTAATTTATTTATTTATTTATGAATGTTTAAAGGAATTTTAACATAACTAAAAATAAGGAATTTAACATTTTGTGAAAAAAAGAAACCTGAATTCTTTCAAGTGAACATTTTCTATTTTTATCTCGTATAAAGTTGCTTATATAGGCAACCTTGCCTTGCACCCTTATTGTCGTTGCCACCATGTGCATTATCATCATCAACACCGCCACCATCAATGTTGTCAATGTCGTTACCACCATTGTTATCATCGTCGTTACCGTAGTTGTTAAATCACCATTATTGTCACCACCATCTTATCACCATTGCCATCGGTAGTAGTAACACAACCACTATTGTTGTCACTACCCCACACTTGCACCACTAACGGCGTTGCCACTATCCTCACCACCATTGTCGCCATCGTGACCATCACCTATCTTCCCATGCTGTTGATACCACTATTACTACCATTGTCGCCACTACCACTGTCATAATTGTCACTATTACCCTTGTTGTCGCCATATCTGTTTCTTGACACCATCACTGCTGCCACAACCACCACTATCCCTATCGACACCACTATGACCACTCTCGCCACCCTTACCACCGTTCTCTGGTGATAGCCGTTCTGCAAGTGTACGGGGTATCGCGTAATAAAAAGTTACCATTCCCACAGAGATTGTGCCCAATTACTGGTTTACAGTGATTAGATTATCCAGACCAATGATTTAATTTAGCGAAGATTCAAAATAACTTAAGACTAAGAATGCCAACAGAAAACTCAAAACAATTTGTGGTGAAAATCAAAATACTTGTTTGAAAACAATCGAGGTAAAGCTTTTAGGAATTAAGAGGTTCATACGTCGTTACCAATCTACATGCAATTCAATTTCCCAATTATGAAATCTCGTTTCCTAAGGTGAGTTTTCCAAATTTGATTAGTGACTTTCTCTCGAAACTCCACTAACGTACCTAATTACCAAAAACCGCATTCGATTCATTAATTAGATGCCTTACGCTTTATAAAAACCCAATTATCCTCAAAGAGTTTTGCCTACTTTCGTAATCCAAATCCCTAGGTTCAATTTCATGCGATTCAAACCATATGCTAATATTTTGATCACCCACGCCATTTATAATCATCTACGCTTATTTCTAAGTCTTATAGAAGCGTTAAGCATACATGAAATTAAAAAAGAAACATGATTCATAAATAGAAAACAAAGAACATTTAAGTTTGGTGCGTAAACATGTTACCCCTTAATCTCAAGAATGGACTTTAGTTTGCCATAGGAATGATAATTACAACACCACAATTTAGAAATTCAATCTCAAATATAAAGAAAATCAAAATTACAAAACAAGGGTTTAGAAAAGAACGAGAGTTCTCATTATTGGTTCTAATTCCTTGCCCAAAGTCTAAAAATCCGATGCACTATTGATCCTTGAATTCCTCTAAAAAATCTCTTCCAAAAAGCCCTCGATTCTCTCCCCCAAAACTATCTCTGTATCTCTCTGTGTTTTTATCTTGCATTTTTTCTTTTTATTCCTTTCAAAATGGGCCAAAACTGTAGGTAACCGCTGTTTCGTGCAAGATCCACTGCCAGTGGATTTTCCCACTGCCAATGGATCGCACTGTGTGGCTTAAAAAATGTGAAACCATTAAAAATCTAGGCAGAATCCACGATCAGTGGAAAAACCCACGAGTAGTGACAGTGAGTTCCACGGCCAGTGGAAAATTCCACTGGTAGTGATTGTTTTGCTTCCCTTTTTCATCTTTTTAGTAAGTTCCACGACCAGTGGATTTTTTCGAACCTTGCCAAAATGTATTTTGAGAGTGTGTTGAGGTCCCGGAGTGTTTCATTTGATGTATCCTCCCTAAAAAGTTGAAATAGCTTTAATTTTGAGCCTTCCAAGCTTGAACTCCTTTCCATTTTTCATAATTCCCTTCAAATACTTCCAATTCCTTTTTGCATATGAACCTATATCATTATAATTCCTCAAAATAAAATTACCCAAGTAGCTTATGCGGAATGGAGGAATGACAATGGAAATTAGGGGAAAAACAAAACGAAATAGACTAAAAATGAAACATAATGGACCTTAAAACTAATACAAACTAAACACTTATCAACTAGTCACCACCATCACCATCATTGTCGTCCCAACCATTATTGGTGTCTCCTTTAATATCATGATCACCACCATGACCACTATTCTTACCATGACATTAAATGGCACTACCATCGTCACCACCACCCTTGTTGCTATACCTATCATTACCACCCTACCATGACCCTTACCACCACCCTTACCACCCTCGCACCTCTAGCTTTACCATCATCACCACCACCTTTGTTGTTGCTGCTACCACCATCCTCAGGCACCAACACTATCATCCATGCCCTTCACTATTGTCGTCACTGACACCACTTCTACCACCACCCTTTGTCACCACTACCACCACCCTCTGTCACCACTGCTACCATCACTATCACCACCACTTTCATCACCGAAATTGGGAATTTTTGGAGCACCGAATCATCCTCCCTCTCCAGCACAACCATGGTTTTGTGAGGTAAAGGGGAGATTCTCTCACTCAAACTTAGTTCTACCAGTTTCTGTTTATGTCTATATGTCTGTCTAACCCTCCTGTAAAGTTTCATAATTTTTAGAGTTGTCTGTCAGTAGTTTCAAGAACTTCAACCACACGGTGAGACCCGTCAGAGTTACGAGAGTTCTGCCACCATTTTCAGAGGTTGTGTCGAGGATCTACCAGAAAAACCACATGTTATGAGCATTTTTGTTAATTTTACGTTTAATTGTATTTTATTATAATTTTATTTTATATTTATTACATCATCGCCGAAATAATTACCCATGCAACACTTAGAGATTTTCTTAAAATAGAAAATAACAATAATTAATGGATAAAAATATTAGAATAATAAAAAAGTGATGATAAAAATAATGGGTATTTCAACACGTTAATCATATTTAAAGTGGAATTATATTTTCGGGATTTCACAAATATGTGTGTATGTAAGTATTAGCAAAATAATGAATATTGGATTAAGTAATAAATAAAAGATTTATGGCTTTTATGGATAACTATTTATAATGTTATAACGTATAATACAACTAAATCCTGATATAGTTAGTTATACTAAACACAATTTTGTACCTAGTTAGATTCATATATATAAAGGAATAAAAAAATATTCAGTTATCGGCATATAATAATAATAATAATAATAATAATAATAATAATAATAATAATAATAATAATAATAATAATGGTGGTGGTAAGGTAAAATAAAGTTAACCTCGACCAGATAATACCTTGTAAGCGGAATTATATTTTCAGAGTTTTATATATATATATATATATATATATATATATATATATATATATATATATATATATAGACATAGGTACGCTAACAAGATAGGGAATAGTAAACAAATACAGGGTCACTGGTTTTCATAATTAAATAATAGTAATACTAAAGATTTACTTAAGTTAAATAAGTAATAAGTAATTGTATCTCATTAAGGTTTAGGAATATATATATATATTGACAGGGAAATAACAAGCTTAATAACAAAAAGGGATTCTAGTAATGATGATATTATAAATAAGGAATCTATAGTTTTAGTAATAAAATAGACAGTCAAGGGTTTATTTGGTTTATGGATAAATGGGTTAAAATAAAGGTCATGATTTTACAAAATGTATGCATGCTAGTAAATTTATTTCAACTAAGATAACAAACGACCAGGGAATAAAATATAGGGCTTACTAATAGTAAATGTCACTATAGGTTAGCGTTATCATTAAAAATTAAGGTCACTTAGTTCATGTAAAATAACCATGGTTTTTGCAATAAGGACATAATAATAATGAAAAATAATAATTATATTTTCTTATACTACGAATAAAAATAACGAGGAATTTAATGAAGAAGTGAAATATTTTATAAACTAGGGAAATATTTTAATCAATAAATTGAGACAACAAAGGAGCTTACACTAAGTAAAATTATTGAAGATATGTTACACCCACTTTACAAGAATTATATCGACTAGGTAAATAAACCTAGTATGGGATTGATTGATGAAGAACTTGGATGTCTGTATGAATTGAATGCGATGTATGGTGTTTTGTGTGTATGCCAGATGTATGCGAGTAATGAATGTATTGAATGAAATTAGATGACCCTCTGGGTGTGTGATGTTGTTGTATGAAATAATGTTGTGATGGAACTGTATATGTGCGTATAATGAATCATGTTGTGGAATGCAAAACGAGAATAAGTCTCGGTAAGGTCCTAATGCGCATGATGGTTAGTGTGATGATAAAATGATGTGAAATGATATAGGGAGATGTATCCCAAAATGATGTGAAGAAATGATGACGCACCGAGGTGCGGGATAGTGATGCAAAATGTGATGGACAATGACATGCGACCCCTTTCTCCTTAATCACCAACTAAGTAACTTAAGATAACTCAGATAAAATACTCAAAAGTCATCATAAGAGTGTCAGTCAGGAAAAAGAAATATAAATATCACTTAGTTAATTAGGAGGAAGTCTACCTAATTAAATTAAACTACACCTATTCCCACACAAAATTAACTCTCTACTAAGCAAGTAGGATTATACAAGATAAACTAAGTAGTCGATTTGTAACTAGTCAATAGATAAGTACACTTATAACTAGAAGACAACTCATACTCTAAGTAAATAATATACCTCAACCAAATTAATTAGTTTCCACTCAGTAATATAAAAGTAATGTCATAATAAACCTAGGACAATTCCTGGCAAGTCTCAACCCCATAAAATAAAAGAGAGAGATAGTGAGAATATAAGTAACAAAATTAAGTGAATAACTAAAGTACTCACTGAGGAGTAAGAGAAAATAAAATAATCCCTGACATTAAAGACAATGGTGGGTTGTTGAGAAGGACCCTACCGATGACGAATATATTGAAAGATAGAAGATTTTGCATTGATCATGCATCATATACATAGGATCTTGGCATGAGGCCATGTTAGAAACTAGAGCATACACCTAGGGTACATTGAAGAACGTTCTCGTTTGATCCCCAGGGAGGATCTTAGGAGTACACTGAGTAAGGACCCCCAATGGCTCGAGGGTAGCGCCCCGAGGCCGGGCAGGAAATGATGCAAACTTAGTGTACTTTGACTAAATGGTCGTGAGTACTATGACCATGGAGAGCCGAATTCCATTTATTATATGATTATGATGTGATTATGGAAGGATCCTTTAGAATTGAGGACCTTGGTGTCCTGTAGTACCCAGATGTTGTGGGAATTCAGTGGGCTCCGATCGCTTTATTGCAAAACATTGTGCCTAGTATCAGACTAAGCAGGACAGATTATGATGATTGTGATGATTATGATGATGAGATATGGGCTCACATGCATTGCATATATAACGACAAAGGAAAGATTAAATAATGAATACCTACATCCATGCATTGCCATATGTTTGATTGATTCCTGACATGATGTGTGGTATATGTGTGATGTTAACTATGAATGACTTCTCTTTAGTGTGAATTACCTATAGACGAGTGATAAGATAGTGCTACATGAGGTAAACTGGGTCAGGGACGGCGTGATGTGAGGATAGTGAATAATGAATGATATGAGGCTAAGGCTCGATCCCCACAGATGTTTTGAGTATAACCTGTGTTAGAGAAACGTCAACGATGACAACTCTCTATTGTTTATGAGTGAGGGGTTATTCCTTACCTTTTACATCTATTTTTTAGATCCAAAAAAATACCCCATGCAGAGGACAAGGTTTACCAGAGAAGATTACTCACAATAGGTGATGCTGGCTCTCGTCTGCTAGGAGTCTTCAGGAGAGCGCGACACATTGGACAACAGCAATAGAATTTTATGGGAGCCTGCGTGCTCCTGATGTTCAGGGTATGTATAGTTTATTGAGCATGACAATGTATTATGTATCAGTGTTGTATATAATGTATCTGTTCCACCAGAATTATCATCTACAAAAAAAATTCTATAATTTTTTAAGACTCGTAACCTCTCAGTTAAGTAGGATGATTTAGTGGAAGAAATTATCCTAGTTAACCGAAGGTGTTACAAATATCAAAACCTCATGACTTTGTTAATCATTGAAACAATCTCACTTCAATCCTTTCTAAATTTTCAAAAGGTCAAAATTTTTGAGTTTTATGGATTTCCACACATCCTAAGTATTAACAAGATTATTAAAAAGATTACTAGAATATGTAAAAGTAACTACAACTCACCAATTATTAACAAGATTCAAGAGCAATAGAGTCTATTAAAATAATAAAAGAGATAAGATAGAGAGAAGCCAAAATACATCCAGTACCTTCAAACTTAAAGGATTTCCACTATGTAAAAGACCATTTACATAATACATCAAGTATTATTAACTCCAGCCACTCCTGGCTTAAGCATAGATTGTGTTTTGAATATTCTTGAATCCAACCACTCCTGACTTAAACACGGATTGTGCTTCGAGTATTCTTGATACCAGCCATTCCTGGCTCACTGAGTATTCTTTTACAGCACTCACTCCTAGGACAGACTCGGGTATTCTTTCATGAGCCACTTCTGGCTCAAACCCAGGTATTCTTTCCAAAGCCTCTTTAGGCCAAAGTGTTTCCTGACAGGTCTACTAGGCCTGTGTTTAAAAAAAAGCATTAAAACAATCAAATAAGCCCTCTAACTCAGCAGAGCTAAGCATTAACCTAATAAATAGGTTTGTGAAGAAAGAGGTGAGCTTATTTTGGAAAAAGGCTTAGTAAATGTACAAGATAAGAGGTACAACTTAAATGTACTAATCCCAAAAACTTGGTCAGAAATAATATGCCCACAAAAGGTGCTGAGATGTGTAAAGCATACTTCTAATTTTGATTGCTAGTGTTTATGAAATGAGAAAGGATTGCACATAGCGAGCTTTCATTCTCTTCATGGCAATATTCCTTAGTCTTGAATCTTCTTCTTGAGCAGATTATCATTTCTTCTTCTTCTTAGGCTTTTGTATACAAATGTCTGAGGTTCATTTATATTATTCTTTTCTTTGATCACATTGCCTTTTGTGTGATTTGCCCATATCAATTTTTCTTTTTCTCTTTCACTAGCTCTCTCTCTTTTTCTTTTAACTCATCTTCTGAGTATATCTCGCTCTCTTTCTTTTCTTCTTTTCTATATTTCTCTCTTATATCTTGAATGGAGAGGATGATTCTATTTATAATATTTCTTGTTGAGCCTAGAGAGAGAAGATAGTTATTGAGTAACCGTTGAAAAAGCATACAATTGTTGAGAAGATTGTTTATATAAAGCATAAAACTTTTTGGTCAAAGAGAGACGTTCTGAACAGGTAATATAGGATAAGATGCTTCAAGACTTGCAAAATCATAGACAAAGTAGGAGTAGCATAAGCTTTCATGTAATAGGAAGGTTTTTGTACAAAGGTCCTTTGAATACTCGATGCACAAATAAAAACTTAATGATTTTAGGATGAGGTGAGGTCTGCCTTGCTTGCTCAGTCTTTTAAGATCTTTTTTAAAACTTGATCTAGAACAATAATGTTCTTTGAAGCAGATTCATATAAGGACGTCCTTTGAAAATGGTTCAAGGTATGGTGATCCATAAAATGTTGATGATGAGACTCATAAGGAGCAATCTAATTCTTGTTGGAGGATTTGCATGAGATCTGAAGCAGCTTCTATTTTGTCAGAGCACGAGGATAGGGTCTAGTTAGAGCAGGTTCCCTTGAGGAGAGGACTTTTCCATATTTTTGATGCTTGCAATATAGCTTGACAAGTATGAGTCCAAATGAGCTCTTATGATGAAGATTATTTCCAAATTTTGACTTCTTCTTTGCCTCGTCTTACATACTTGTGTTGTGCAGAAGCTCCCCCTTTGTTTTATAGTATATGCTTCTTATTCTGAAACACTCAGACAAGCTATCAAATAACAACAAATCATGACTTTGATTAAATTAGAGTACTTAATGTTGGTTATCAACAAATCTATAAAAAGAGAAAAAAATTGAATTTTTTTTAGATGGCTCGCCTAGGCGAAAATTGGGCAGAACCTTCCTATTTTTGAATTAGAAATCTCGCCTAGTGAATTTTTTTTGCCTAGGAAAATTTAATAAAAGAAAATTGCCCTATTTTATTTAGTTTTTTCCATTAGGGCGATAAGAGTTTTGCCTAGGTGAACTGTGGCAAGTGAAAATCCCTTTTCGACTTTAAAAACAAACTCTAACACAAAAACATATATACACATACAAATAATAATGCTTTAATTCAACTTACTTAGACCACAATTACAAGTTAAAAACTTAAATCACAGCAAATTCTAACACCAATGCTCACTCTAAAATTCAACTTAGCATTACAAAACTCATTCAGACATTGTTACAACACACTACACAACTTCAAACTTCAAAAACACATACTGTAATAACACTAACAAGTATTTACACATATACACATAACTTGAAACTCATTGAGATTTATTCTCATAACCTCTAGACACTACATATACACAAACACAAAAGCAAGTTACATTTACAAACCACATTACACAATCTCATCACACAACTCCAAATATACACATACACAAACATAACATTACATAACTCTATATATACCTACATTACTTAATCACAAATCATACTTCCATACACAATCTACACAATTTTCATAACTATATGACATCATTCTAACACAACCTAACAAATCACATAATACGTATGGTTTTTCAACATAACTATTTACAAAATAAATCTATCTATACCAAAATATCTTACTTTTCAACATTAACATAACACAACAATTAGAGTCTGCATAACACAATCCTATCTACCTTATCTCACAAGCTACAACTAATGTAATTAAAGAGAAAGGTTAGAAGCTAGGATGCCACCAAGTAAGCGCTCGGTTTAACATCACTCAATTGGACAGTCCATGTGCCTTCAAGGCACTCTCAGTTCCACTAGCCTGTGGTGGTGGGCTGCATCCTCATTTGTGTAGGGCCCTAGACTTGCCCATCCATCAATCATCCTTTTTTTCTAAAAGGGTATTGAACGTTCTCGGGTCCTTACTCCTTAATCAATGTCATGAGAATTGGATCTAGCCATTTGTGTTTGAATTTTCCAAGCAAGGTCTTGAACCTAGATCTTGGTACCCTTACAAATAAGTTTGACAGAGGCTTAAAAGGTATAAAGTCCTTATAGTAAGCCTCATCAATTCTCAGCTTCTTAGAAGGATGAGTTATGCAAGATTGTGCCTCCTAAGACTAGACAATATATTTCTCATCCTTCTCAAAAAAAAATTTCATTTTCTTATTTTTTTCTTATCTCCCTCTACACATTCCTCATCACTTATTTATTTTTGTTTTTTATTTATCTTCCTCGCTTTTACTTTCCCATTTTTCACACACTTTGTTCTTGTCTTCTTTTTCTTTCACCTTCTCTTCCACCTCTTTTTCACATTCATCATAAACAACTTCTTCAATTACCAAATCATTCTCTATAATGATGAGATTGTAACTTTCCTTAGAGATGGGTTGGATATTGTCTGAACCTTCCTCCCTAGATTGCTCAATTATTTCAATTCTTTCAATTATGGCCAATTAATCAAAAGCTTGCATATATTGAGCGAAAACATCTTTTGACTTAGAAGATGAATCTAATTACTATTGTGGATCATAGTAGTCTTGTGGAGGTAGACTGAAATATGCCAAAAATTCCTCTTGAATTATGCTCTAGCAAGTTAATGCATGATTTGATTGAAGCCATAGTTTGGCTACCCCATGTAGAGAAAATGAGAAGTAACTTATGTTGGTGTATGCACTACGAGCTATTAATGTATCAATTTTAACTTATCAATAAAATTAGTATTTTTAGTTTTAAGATTGTTTTAAAACTATTTATCCTGAAATAATAGGTCATATGAGAATTATTCCTAAAACGTCCCTAATCAAGTATTTACTTAGGGACATGTAAATACATTAAGACTAGTGTGTGAATGTACTCATGATTTGATCTTACAAATCATGGATATATATGATATCAAGTCTTCACATAGCTACACATTAAGAGTAATGATGTATTGGAAAGACCCACCATGAGACCGTTGCATGGATCGTTACTTGAGTGTCATAAAACGGTTCTCTATGTGATAATGGTATATAGTCCTTCGACCTGAAGTCACTATGATTCCTACATAACAAGTTTGTTGTTTTAATACAATCAAATGACATCTGTAATAAGATGACCATAAAGATTGTGATTAGGCAATGGACAAATTATGTAAAGGGATGTGAGTGATGTAGATGAGATTTGTCTCTCCTATGTGACAGGAGTGACATCTATGGGCCACTTGATGGAGTGAGACTAACGAAATGCATGGTCATGCTAGGACGAATAAATATTAGATATTTATTCTGTAAAGTCTACTCTGGTATCAAGTAAAATGAATTGGGCCATACAAGGATGACAACGACCATGCCTTGGGCCTAATTAGATATCGTGACAAAAGGAATAAATATATAAAATAATTATCACTTATAGGTCATGTCGATGATAAATAATATTCAGACATAATGATGTATTGCTAGATGTCGCTCTTATTTTATATTAATAATAAAATAGTTTATTATTAATATAACCGAATATTTTACCTATAGGGTCACACACATAGAGTAAGCCTACCAGAGAATAGTTTTATTTTAGTTGGACTAAAAATAAAACTATTGAGCTTAACTTATTTAGAATGAGTCATGAGCCCAATGTTTAATGAGAGCTCATCAGGTTAAGACCTAAGCCTATATATAGAGCATGAGATGCTCATAGGATGCTGCTCAAAAAATTAGATTACTCTCTGAATTTTGTACTAGCAATTGGAATTTCAGTTTCTGGTGAGAGTGCTTGTGTGGACTCCTAAGGGCGAAGCTACAATTACTTCGATTGAAGAACTCGCTTTGCGTCTACAAGAGGTAAACCCTAAAACAAAATTTAATATTGCACAATGCTTTGAGACATCTGTTTTTTGCAATCCATTTTTCTTGGAATCTTTTGTGTTTCCGCTGCCTAACCCTGAGGGATTCCCTAACACCTCATGTATACCTTTTTCTTCTTTACCAGGAAAGAATCCTACCATACCACACAACTCATAGAAGGTAGAAAGGTGGGCATACTAATAAATCATTAGTTTATATTGTTTTAGGACCTTTTTATGCTTGGTTTTTGGTTAGTTTAGACTTAGTTTCCCCCTAATTCCTTAGGTTTTCAATTCCTTTCCGCATATGCTACTTGGGTAGTTCTATTTTGCAGGATTTATAATGGTTTAGGTTGATTTGCACATAAAATAGAGGCATTAAAGAGGCATTTAGAATAAACAAAAGGAATTCAAGCCAAGAATGCATCTTCATGACTCATTTTCATATAAGGAGATCTTGTAATCGAAGGAGGAAGCATTCCTAGATCGTAACACATTGAAAAAGGAAAAATAGTGGCACTTTTAAGGTTCCACAAACCATGGGAAATTCCCACAGGCTGTGGACCTCTCTGTTTTAGAAGAAATAGGAGGTTAGCCCAATTCACAGGTCGTGGAATTAATGAATCCACAGGCCGTGGATCCCTCTGACTTGCATTCCACGTATAGATGGGAATAGCGGACTGACAAGGGCCTATGGCCTAACCTATTTAATAAAAAGACCTAGTTCAAAATTTTTAAAAAGCCTTTTTAATTTAAAAGGTCAAGCTTAGGCTTTTAAAAAAGCCTTTTAGATTTGTCAGGCTGGCCTATTTAAACATCCTTATATAAGATTTATATACTTAGTTTATATATATTAGTTTTATAAAATAAAATCAAACTTATAAATCATATTAATAAATTAAAATATATTTATATTTTATAATTTTAATATTGTATTTTATTAATTTTAAATTATTGTAATAGTAAAAGATGACTATTTAAAAAAGGGCCTATTGGCTTGCCGACCTATTTAAAATAAGTTTGTCAAGGATAAGTCTATATTGGTCTATTTCAATCAAACTTGTCAGCTTATTTATTGGCCTTTATAAAATCAGGTCTTTATATAGGCTATTAGGCCTAGGTAGACTTTTAAACAGTCCTGGCTAGACCTATAATTTTGGCCTATGTCAGGTAACAAGTTAGGCTCAGGCCATACAATTATGAACCAGGCCAGGCTCAGGCCTATTCCCATCCTTAATTCCACGGTCGTAGTTTCATTCCCACTGGCCATGGATTCCCTCCTGTATCAAGACGGGAAGTGCAATAAAGTAAGCAAATCGGTGTAGCTAAGGAAGCAGGGGAACCTAAGGTTGAGCTACGGAGTCTTTGGTGTGAAGCCTTTTAACGAAAGTTATAGGGTAGGGCTGCTTGCTGTCAGGGGAGCTCCAATACATAGCTCCTTGGTCAGACCATCAGTCACAACTAGTTGGACCTTCATAAAGATTCCAACTAGCAGTGCAAGATCTTCCATAATCTTGTACCACTTGAAGGTCCTCAAGGACAGAAGTTTATCAAACAAATAACGAGTTGTAGCAATAATTTATTCTTATTATGGGTCATACTCCAGGTGCGACCTGGGACAGTTATAGCATACGCCACGCCAACATTTACTAGAATCTGTTGGGCTAGCTTCTCTTTTCAAGTACCATAAAACAAGAGTACTTTTCTACGTTCCTACCATAACTTGAGCTTTGCCTTAGAGAAAGAATTCCCTCTTACTTAGCTCGAGTTCTCAAACCTCTCCCTATGGCCTGAGAAAGCTTCTAACAAGCAAGTTCCCATCCTCTCCATGATATGCGGAGGCTATGGAGTTATCTAAATATGCTTTAGCATTAGCGGACTACTTGAGTTCCTATATCCCTCTCCCTATTTCTATGGTCTAGCTCTCACTATCGTTCGATCTTACCAGCTCTTGCCCTATCTATAAAGCCCTTCCATCCTGTGATCAAGCTACAAAATTATTGGCCCCTTGCATCAGGCCTTGATCCAAACGCCATGGATTCAACCCACAGGTTGTGGATCAAGTGTGGAAGCCCAAAAAATCTTGATTTTGTGAATATGTTATTTTATGAAGGGAATAAGCTAGAAAAGGGAATTAGGTAGGTCATATTTTGATCCATGAGGTTTCGAAACTTTTGGACAGGCTGGATAACATCCATGATGAATTTGAAATGTGTTAGGACTATTTTGGACCTTTTTGGATAGATTTGGGATGGTTTAGTCAGTCCAAATGGGCTACAATAAGTCAGGGTAAGTAGAAGTTGGCCCGGAGGTCAAAATTCTACATAATTTTGCATATATATTAATTCTCCAAAACTTTGGAGTGAAATAAGGCATGCTTACATGGATTAAAATGAAACTAACCCTAGTGGTTTGGTTTAATGCTAACTTGTGACAAGGAACTATAATGTGTCCTTAGGTTATGCTAGTTGGGTGTAATGTGGGCATGGTGAATGCATTGCCTAAGTAAGTTGTTATGGTTCCAATTTTCTATATAATGGCATAGTACTAAACTTCAAAATGTATGTAAGGAGATAAATGATTGATAGATTATGAGTATGATATATTAGGATTGGTTTCTAAGTCAAAATATAGGAAATTAAATGAGTTATGTGTGCTAAAAATGTTCTAGATAATGCATGAGTTGTGTGTTCCATAACTAGGGTTTTTTTAGGCTTAAAAAGAGCTTGGCAGTGAAAACCATGACCAATGGGGACAACCATGGCCAGGCAGGGGAGTTCATTACCTAAGGGTTCCAAAACGTTGCCATTTCCCTTATTTTGGCAGAAGGAACCACTGCCAGTGGTGGCCAACAATGTTGTAAAAATTGAGATCTTACGTAGAATCAAAGGAAGGTTGAAAAACCCTAAATGGAGGATTGTAAACTTGGATCATAAGATCCTACTAAACATATAAAATTATATTTAAACTTACACCTATGCATAGAAAATAATATTGAATGAGAAATATACCATTATCATACCATAAAAGTTCTAGTATTCATAGTTTCATATATTTAAATACAATTCTAATAAGACACAGGGCTGTTTGACAAAAAAAGAATAGCATGTGTGACAGGCTGTGTGCAATAAAAAATAGTGCACTAATGCTATTGTTAGTTGTACTAAACCTAAAAAATATCTACAAACCCCCCCCAAATAGCCATATGTCTATACAGATATGCATTATGAAATACTACTACTACAGTATATCCTGCAAGGTGCCCCAATCAGGATATGTCAAGTCATCCACTAAATCATTGTTTATGTTAATTGCATTTCCTGCAACATCTTCACTATCACCATTAAGAGGAACCTCTAAATCATCATTTAATGTACTTTCAGCAGCACCATTACCCTCTTTGTCAATTACAATGACATTGCCCTCATCTAATTCCAACTCAAGCCCATCGTCCTTCTCCTCTTCAACAATCCAATCATTATCAGAACAAATATCCTCAATGTCATGGGTTGGTTGCTTCCTAGGTTGTTTCTTCTTTTCTAGCTTTAAGTTGGTCGTTACAAAGACTACATCATTCATAGTATTTTGCTTTAAATGATTCCTCTTCTTAGTGTGAACTTAAAATAAAAGAAGCAAAACTAAGTCACTAACTAATTTTAAGTTGAACAATTAAAAGAAAAACTAAGTTACTAATTAAAATTTTACCATCTCAAAAGCACTTTAATTCCTTTCACAACCACTTGAGATACATGTTAAGCTCAATACATGAATAACAAATTTCTATAGCTCCAGGTGCTCATCACCATAAGATTACCACTATTTGGCCTGGTGTTTGATTTTTTAGGCCACATGTAGCTATCTCTGAACCAAAAAAACTTTTCCTGGTCTTGAAAAATTAAAGTTGCCCATCAATCTTGTTGACTTCATCCATATGTCCAATCATTCTTTGCAAGTAATAATATAGACCATGTTTCACCTTAACATCTACCTTAAACTCTCTGTCTTTTATCAATTATTTCCCATAAGGGCATTTAACTAGAAAAAACAATATCAACATTGAATTAGTTCCTAATTAAATAGTAAGACATAAAAAACTAAATATTTTTGAAGTTACTTTGTATCTTCTCTTTTGCTCTATCCATTTCCTCATATATAAATCTCATAGCTGGTTTCTGCTTTGAATCTACTAAACACAGCACTCTAAATAGGGGATATGTAAGCAATCCAAAACAGCTTTCCAAAACTCCTTATTAGTGATTAAATTCTCAATAAGTTTCCCATCAGATATCTTTTCCATTTGGTTGCCTTTCCGCTCATTTGATATAAACATCTTGTTAGGTCTCCCTTGTTGTCATTAGACACCCCAAAGTAAGATAGGAGATAGCAAAACGAGTCATGGTAGGTCTAATCAAATCATCTTCCTTTGTGAACTGATGCAATAAAGACATGAGACTAGTCCTTGAATATATGTAGGTTGTAATCTTCTTACCACTTGTAATTGTATCTTTGTGGAGAGGTATTTTTTTCTCAAAATCTTCAACCATTAGATCAATGCAGTGAGCTACACAAGATGTCCAGTAAATTTTTTCCATTTCTCCATCAATAAATCCCAAAATTTTTTGTGTTTCAGCACAATGCTCTTTGTCATTTCAACCTTCTTTAAATATTTCACTCAGATTTCATGATAAGATGGTGGCTGAAATTCAATCCCATGCCTTGCAATTATATTTTAATGAATTCATCACTCTTTACAGCATGAAAAAGAATGACATTATTATAGAAGAAAGAAGTAATGTCTAGGCGTGCATCCTCCCTCAAATCCTTCTTGAAGATATAATTAATTGGGCATTGTTTACTTCCCTTCATCTTGAATAGAGTTGCAGATACGTCTTCCTCTTGCCTTTTTCTCTTCCCTAAATCTTCACCAAATTTAACACCCTTTTTAACTTGAATTCTTTTGTTTTCTTCACAAACTTTTCTTGCAACTCAAACATAATGTACTATATTTCCTTACGAACTTCATCCGGCACTGATTTGCAAACACTAGCATCTTTCCTTGTCCCTACTAGGTGACGTTTGAAACGATAAGCACATCCACTGAATTCTTTATTACAAAACTTACACATTATTCTTCTTGAATCCCCTCATATCGAATATTTCCATGCAATATCAGTCTTTATCCCAGTAGTATTCCTTTGAGTTTTTCCACTCTCAGCTGCAACAACCCGAGGTTGAGACGTACTACCAACATTATCAACCCTATCACCACCAGTATTTGCAGTCATTTTCAAAACAAATAGAGACAAAACATAGCACCACCAGTAGTGTGTCTTTAAAACAAAGCAAGAAAAAGCTTGAAAACAGAACACAACTTGAGAGACGAAGAAAAAAAAGCTTGAAAATAAAGCACCAAGAAGAAGCTTAAAGCGAATGAAGCACGAAGACGAAGAAGGAGCATGAAGATGAATAACAAGCCTTAAAAACAAAGGCTAAAGTATGAAGAAGATGCCTTGAAAGCAGAGGCTGGGAGAGATGAAGAAGAACCTCGACGGTCATGATACGAAGAGAATAGAGCTTGCAGCGGCGGTGGCGTGTACTGCCATGAATGACGGTCACGTGGTCGTGTGCAGGAAAGCAGGGAGAAAGATAAAAGGTCTCCCATGTGAAGGAACAAAGGAATATGAAAAGTCTCTCGCGTGCCTTTTTCCTATAAAACATAGATTTTTTTAAAACTGGGTCATGAAACTGACCCGACCCATTTTCTTCCCCCCAGAATCGGAACATGCATTATCCTACGAGTAAGGTTCAAAAATCACCAATCTACGGTCGTAAAATCGTATGATCCTATTATTAAAATCGTGATTTTCATAACATTGGTGGCCACTACGGCCAAGCCAAGAACCTATTGCCAGAGGACCAGTCTTGATCTATTTTCCCATTACTAGCAGTGCACACTACGGCCAGTGGCAAGGACCACGACTAGGCCATGGAACACACTGCCAATGGGCTAAAATTGTTATGTTTTATCATTTATTACTTGCTCATGCATGCTTCTTTATTTAGGGATTATATCTCTACACTTTTTGGCCCCTTTTTGCACACTTTTTCCATATGTTATCCTCTTCCATGTGTTAGGGATTCCACCTTGAATCCATGTGTTCAAGAGGATGTGACATCTAGCATGGGATTCATATTCTTGGTTCCTTCCTTCTATCTTCATATATGGGAAGGGAAGGATTCCCTATATACATCTTTTTCTGCTGCTATTATATTTTGTTGTGCATATGTTTGAGGTTCTATTTTATTGTTGTTGTAATATATTATATTGTGGCACTTGGTTTCCTGCGATTCAATCTATGATGTAAGTGGTTTCGGTTATGAATTGAAATACAAAAAATTAATTCGTATTTTCATTAATTAGTTATACTTATATCGGGATTTAGGTCTGCAAATTAGGGCACTGACAAATGCAAGATGATATAATTGATGGATCAAATAAGTCATGAGATATCATCTCATTTCCCCATTTGGTTTGCGTAACGCATAAGACATTTTTTAATTAAATTTATATGTTTATTGTGGCTCATTTAATTCTCCTAGCTCCCTCACTTACGTATTAATTCACATGTTTATTATGGTTGATTTAATTAGATTCAAGACCTAAAAAACCAAATTAAAGATCCTTTACTCATTGCCCTGTCCTAGGGACCATTGAGAAGTATTACAAAATATTCAATTTACTTTGTAAAGGGCTACAAGTTTAACATCATCGTTTGGAGTCAATGAATGCAAACGACTAACTATAGGGTTTATATGAAAGGGACAAATGAGTAGTTGGATATGATGACTTTTATGGTGTATTAACAGATATTATTCAAGTTTAATATACTAGATAACTCGCCAAAAAACTTGTTCTATACAAGTGTGATTGATATGAAAAAACAATTCACCAAGGAACAAAGGTTAAACCAATATGGTTTAGTTGAAGTCAAGAAATCTCATTTATACAAAGTATATGATCCTTTAAATTTTTACCTAACAAGCAGAACATGTGTATTCAAATTTCTCTAAAGGTCATCAAAATTGGTATGCAGCTATCAAAACAAAGGCACGATGTCAAATTACTAACAACGTGATCAATGAGATTGAGGATGCTTATTGGTTTTGATGTAGGATGTCACAGTCTAATTTTTATAATTAAATTTGTATCGGTAATTAAACATTAAAAATTGAAGTTTCTCAGAAAAACAAAAACTCAATTTTAAAAAATAGGAAATTTAATTTCGGTTATAGGGATATTTTTAGTTTGTAAATCAAATTTAAAATGAGACTAAACGGAAGCAAAACACAACAATAAATCGTAGAATTATTAAGGAACCCGTTAATTAAAAAAAGAAAGAGAAAGAAAAATCTGAGATTTTTCCCCCGATCCTTATTCCTCCTTCGCGCACCGCCATAACTTAACCGCCTTATGCAGCCTATAAATAAGGCCTCCACTTCCCAAATTTCTTCAAAATCAAATACCTCAAATCCTATAGCCCTCCATCATCTTCTTCAAGCTTCTAAATCTTCATTTTCATATCTTAAAACCTTTCAATTTTGCATATTAAGGAACTACACCCACTTAAAGAATTGAGGAGAAACAAGAAGGCAAAGCAATCTAGCGCTTTAGAAATCTTCAATTGAGGTAAGAAATAGGAGATAGGATATTAAATATATAGGAATTAAGTTAGAATTTCTTGTTTAATTGATTAATGATTTAAAAACTCATATAGTTAGATTTTAATTTAATTTTAATTAAGTTGTGAAATTGATTTAATTGATATAGAATATGATATATGATATGTTTCTAATGTTATAGTGTGGTGATTTGGAATTAATTGGCATGTTTAATTTGCAATTAAAAGGGATTAAAATAACAAAAAACAAAAAAATAGAGTGTTGTTTTCATTTTCTGCAAATCAAACCTCTTTAATAGCGGATATTTTCAATCGGTGTTAAAATCAGAAGCGGTGACATTTTTGTAATTAAATCAGAAGCGGTGGTATTTTTGTAAATAAATTAGAACGGTGAAAATTTCATAAATAAGAACAATGACATTATTGTAAATATGATTAAAAACATAAGATAATGATTTTTTAATATAAATCAAAATTATTATTAAATAATAGATTTTTAATTATCTTTAAGATTTTATCTTGAAATAAATAAATATGATTAATTAAATTGAGTTTAGAAGTTTATTTAAACTTATTTTAAAAGACAAGAATTCTTGTTTTTAAATTATTTTAGTAGTTCAATTTGTAATATTAATATGAAAAATGTGTTTTTATGTTCTTTGAATTATGATATTAAATAAATTTTAAAATATGAAAAATGTGTTTCCTTATTCTTTGGAGTATGATATTAAATAAATTATAATATGGAAAATATGTTTCCATATTCATTGAATTATGATAAAAGGAGTTTGCTTATGAATATGATAAAATATCATAATATTTTGATTATTATGATAATTTTATTGTTAAGATTATGTATAAAAATGAATTTGATAATTTAATTCAAATCTAATGCATTCATGCATCATATGCATTGGCCGTTCAAAGGATCCGCAGGGGGGGTTCCTGGTGGGGGAACGCGCTCTGTTGAGCAACAGACCCCTGCGGTGGTTTTATACCATGACCGTCTTAAGGGCTGAGCAGTGTGTCCTTAAGGGGGTCCCACATCACCTATTATTGATATTATTATATTGTTATCTGATGCATTATGGGGCGCGGTATCAGTTGGATATTCGTAAAAATGTTATTATTGGAAATCACTGCCCATGTTCCCACCAGAATGGATCCATCATGCATTTTCATTCATATAAAGAATGGAAAATAATAATATAAAAATAATACAAGACACTTGTTTGGCATATGCATCGCATAACATCCTAATTGTTTTTGTGTATGTTCTAATTTAATTTTTATTTATTTGATATTTTATCTCACCCTTTCTATTACTTGTGGCAATCCTTTAGTGTTTAATCAGGAAGATATGTGACAAACTGGATGATGCTTGATGTGGATGAACGATGAAGACTTTTGATGCTGATGTTTGCTTGCGTAGCTACTTTGGCTGTATTATGTGTATGCTATGTTTTGGTATTTTATATCTTTATATTTTATAAGATCTAGGTACCTGATGTAAAATATAATATGTATGAAACTCTAATATTATGTATAATAATAAGAAATTAATTATGAAAAAGATTACGCACTCTGATATTTTATCAATAACCTCTGGAATCAGGTTGTGAATCACTTCATAATTACCAGATGAAAAATAAGTTATCCAATAAATTTTATATGGTAACGGTAATTATCTTGGGATTTACAAGTTGGCTACAGGGCGTACATAGGATGACCTTAAAATATTAGATCAAGCCTTGATCTTTTCATTGGATCTTTAATCTTTGTCTTTTTTCTTAGATTTTCAAAGTCTTAAGATGTTGGAGTAGGTGTTGAACATACGAATTGATGTGATGGAAGCATGGAAAATAGGACACAAAAGAGAGAAAATTAAGAGACAAAAGGAAGGGATTTGAGTGAATGAAGTAGGAATGGAAGAAAGGGATGTGTGACGTCACTCCTAGGGAGGAGATAAGCCTTGAACTCGCCACCTATGGAGGGTTCCAAAGGATAAGAATTTAGAGAAAATATTAAGCATTTTCTAGAGTTAGAGAGAATAAACTCAATCTTCTCACTAAAATTTCAATTATGACTTTCAAGTTAACTCTTACATATAGTTTTCCATATTTATACCTCCTACAGTCGTGCATTATTATGGGCCTAAATGAGTTCCCTTGGCTCAAATCCTAATCTAATGAAAATGGCCCAAAACATGGCCCAAATACAAAAGATGGCATATACAAGGCCCAAAAGTGGCCCAAGTGCAACATGGCTTTACAAGGCCAAACCCTAAAGCCCATGAGGCTTCTCTAATTATTTTTATTACAAATGTATATGAAGTCCTACTGATTTAGAAAATATGGTGCAAACCCCCTCCCCCTCCTCCTATCCCTTTTCTAGACATTGTATTTTATTTTTGCACATTGTATTTAGTTTTTACACATGTTATTGTATATATTTTATTTGAAATTTTATGTTTCTTACATAAACTTTTCATTAACTTAACTGCTGATATTTTATCATTTAGGGTTATAAAGTAGTTAATTTAATTAGTGAATTTGAATTTTGGGTTAATTGTTGTCTAAGGTTATTTATGGGTGTAGACTTTTATTAATAAGTATAAGCCTAAAAATTAAAAAATTGAAAAACAAAAAATAAACAATTAAATGAAAAAATATTAACCCATTGCTAATGTACTGACATACAAACATTAGCGATGAGAGTGGCGATAGAGGAAGCAAACACCTTTTTAGCCAGGACATATCTCTTGTCACTAAAACTTGTAACTACTTACAATATGAAACCTCTAGCGACAAATAGCTTCCGTCACTAAAAGTTTTATCACTTACATCTGACAAAAGGTTTTCCACTAAGATTATGACAAATGTAAACCAAAACGATAATGATAGATGTAGTTACAAGTCTTCCCGCTACACACATCACCTTTGAAAAAAATAAGACATGTGGGGGAGGATGTCAACAACGGACATTGTTATACTGTTACATATATTTTTCGTGGCTATAGGTCACAAAAATAGGTTTTATGCCGCAAAACAATTTAGTGATGCAAATTTTAGAGACGAGAGTCATTACATCACTAATTTTGTCACTAACTCTTTCAGCAACAGATTTTCCAAATTTAATAATAGATTGTATTTGTCGCTAACTTAGTTTTTGTTTGTTGTTGTGTCGTCATCGTAGTAGTAGAAGTAGTAGTAGTAGTAGTAGTAGTAGTAGTAGTAGTAGTAGTAGTAATAATAATAATAATTATTATTATTATTATTATTTTTAAAAAAGTATGGTTTTAGTGTGTGACTTCATGTCTTACGCATGAGCAATTTTAATATGAGAGGTTGTGTCCCATGACAAATGGTCTTTGTGTGATATTTTTTGGTCTCATGCAAAATGTCTAATTTCTTATAGTTAAAGTACACCAACCCCAACCCCATCACTTTTGTATGCTTGACTGTATGTTGTTTCTAATTTTCATTATTTAAGAATTTAAGAATTTAAGAATTTCCGCGCTAACCTACAAATTAGGAGCTAATTAGAGGGAAAGTAAACAATGAACTCGTTTGTTTAAACTTATTTTAAGAGATAAGTGTTTTTTTAATTAAAAAATACTTATTTTAAATTTTGACGTATTTATTTAAAGTTTTAAAAATAAGTAGAAGCTAAAAATAAGCTGATTTTAACTTATTTTAAGAAGCAACTCTGATCTGCTTATTAAAAAGTGATTATAAAAGAAGCACTTTTTTATAATCACTTTTTTAATAAGCTTAAACAAACAGCCATAATAACTAAAGATAGCATGATGAACCACCTAAATAGGACTTTTATATATTTCAACTTTCTCAACTATACGAATTTTAACTTGGACCCAAAAAGGAAATAATGTTATTATACTATTAAATTTTAATATAATAGTTCTGTTATTAAAAATAATTTTACTTTTTTATCCTGTGAACAGTGGCAAAGGGGAGGTTGAAAAGTGTGAAAAGAAGAAGTTCAAAACAAAGACTCATAATAATCTAACTTGATTGAACCTTAAATAGCAGTGTGGCAATCCCAATTAGAGTCACTTTATAACAAGTATTTGGAATCTTTAGAGTCTACAGTACTAAACTTGACGACAAATACTAGCGAAATCAGAAATGACAAAAGTTGATAACTCATACATATGCTTTAGTAGTGAATTAACATATATATAGCTGCCATATTCTCTCTTGAAGATTTGCCTGTTGAGATTGCACGCAGAAATCAAATAGCATATGCCAACGAATCAAATCCCCTCATGATCTCTTCATATCCATTGTCCATGCATGTTTCCCACACCTTCCAGTGCCAAATGCTGTTGCTGTATTAAACAAGACGAAACAATAAAATTTCCAGGTACTTGCATTTGATTTTCAGTTTGCAGCTTGGTCAAAATATATTTATTAAACAAAACACAACCCTAAACAATCACATAAAGGTCAGTTTGGTTTTGAATTGGGAAATCTAATTGGGGTTTGATTAAAAGATATTTATGATCCGTTTTCATAATTTTATTAAGTGATTATGTTTTCGCAATACATATATACATTGTCATACACTATTGCTGATTAGTAGTAATATACCCGAGGAAGCATCACATGCTTATGTTAAAAACGATTACAGCCAGCTAGCTCAATTCTCCACCCATATGCTTTTATTATACACTCAAGTTTAGCCATATTTGTTTTGTTCAATCTTTCAATTGACGAAACGAAGTTTTCAGTTGTTGAACAGCTGAAACTACACCCTAGCCCTAGGCAAGTTAAATAACAATTAGATGTGTTGTGTGTGCAAATAACACTTTTTTTAGGAATTAAACACATGTTAAGAATTCACAACAACTCTCATACTCTTAATTCTCAACCAATTGACTTACATCTCATTGACTTACAGAGTTCAGTTTGATAAAATATAACATAGTTATGACATTAAAATCTAAAGCTTTACTTTGAACTTCCACTCAACAAATTAAGGTTAGTACTGTTGATTATCAATATGAAACTCAAAAACAAATTTTGAATCACACTATATATATATATATATATATATATATATATATATATATATATATGTTCACGAATTGTCAATAAGAATTCAGTAATATTGACAGCAGAGATAACAAATCCATCATTATTAGTATACAGGGATATTTATGAATGTGCTTTGTGTCAACCATTTATCAAGAATCAACAATATATATAAAAACTGAAAAAAAATTATATAAAAAGATAAGAAAATTAGAATGATATATAGAATTGTAGCACATAGATTAAGCCACTTACCAGAAGGAAATTGAGTTCCTTATTTTGCTCCTCCAAAATCTTGCCCTGACAGTAAAATGTATTAATGGATTTACAAGAGTCAGTATCCGTTTCTATCATAAATTATTTCATGGGACTTCATTCCAACTAGATTAATATTATTATTGATATTGTCACTCTTAGTGTAATATTCTTATTTTTTTATAAAGACTCTTGGTAATATTATTATTACAACATATATAATCAATATATCTTATTAATTATACGTCCAATAAAAGATCCACATACGTTTCTCTTGAACATCCTGTGCACTTCCATCTGTGGCACAAACAAAAAAGGTCTCTCTGTGAGTTGAAACTAATTGTTTAGCTTAGGCAAACCCAACAGAACAAACTTATGATAAAAGAAAAACATAACAAAATTATAACAAGTGTTAAAAAAATTGCCTTTTTGTCACGGACACCATTGAGGCCATTTTCAAGGGCTTCCTCTAGGGCCATCAGCTCCTTGTAATTCAGTGAGGTAATGTCCTCCCCTTTCAGGTGCCTGAAACATCACTTAATTAGAACAGTTTTGGTTTTGGTAAAAAATAAAGATATATCAGAAGATTCACAACTCACGCATTCTCAATACATACATTGAAATAACATGAGGTGCAATAATATTACTTTATTTAATACCTGAGCTCAATTTGCATATTGTCATTCTCTTTCTTGAGTCTATCAATTTCATTGCTTAGGTTCTGTAAAGTTAAACAACATTGTTGCAAATCAGAACATAATTATATTCATATTTTGTCACAGAAAAAAATAAAGACAAAAAATGAAAGAGGAAGCAAAAGGTTAATTTTTCTCCCCAAAAAAATAGAAAAACACAAAAACTGAACATTAATATAATTTGCAGTAGATCTGGCTCTAAAAGCTGGTTGCAATGTCAGTGATGAAGAAATGTGTAGTTAACATTGACCACATCTTTCTTCTTCAGCTTTTGAAAACTTTTGCAAAGAAAAGGAAGCAAGTGAATAATATTGTTATTTTATAGTCAGATCCATTCATATACACATATCTTATTCTTATTGCTCTTGCCTTTCTATGTCAATAAGATACATAGGACAACACAACACATATAGATATATAGAGGGAGTGAAGTACATGTTCCAAATGTAGATCTACTCAGAATAATTGGTTTCTTGGTACTCAACATATTTTTAGCAAAACAAGCATTTTTTACTACTAGATATATGATTTGAGTTTTCATTTTTCATTGTTTTGTTTTATTTTATTTAAGTGTGTGTATATATATAACCTACCTCATGCTTAGCATCCCAGAGAGTCTTCCCAGAGGCTCTTTGGTATCTGTCCAGGATGTCAATCAACCTTAACCAAAGAAAAAGATCCAAAAAATGAACCAAAAAAAAGAAGATCTAAGTGAGTTTAATTTGCAGAGATTTATATATGTAAAAGACAAGAAAAAAATCTAGAAAACCAAAATTGAACATAAGAAGATTATGAAAGGAAAAGTGGTAATGAAATGAATGAATTACGTGGTGGAGGGACTTATGTATTCATGCATCTTTCCAGAAGCACCAAAGATGATAAGGGAAAGTTGAGCATCACATAGAACACTAATTTCCTTAGCTTTCTTTAGGATCCCATTCTTCCTCTTTGAATAGGTAACTTGCCTGTTGCTAGAGTTCTCAATCCTTTTGATCTCAATCTTTCCCCTACCCATATCTCTCACTTTTTCTAGTGTTTCTTAATGACAATTGCCAAAGGAATATTGGTGATGGTGTGGAGAAGTGTGGAAGGTAAAGAGAGGATATATAATAGCAAGCAAGAAAAGTAATAGCGGAGCATTCCATTATGGGTTTGTGGATGAACAACTTTCTCAGTGCCACAGAAAGGAAGGGTTTGCATAGGGGTTTGTGACAAAGCCAATTCAAGTGCCTTTATTTCATGTTTATTTAATTTGACTTATTGAGTAGGCTTTATAATTATTTTTCATTTATTATTTTATGATCCGTTTTCTTAACCCTTGGTTTCTTTATGCACCTCTCAGCTGGCTCATTTAATTGGAACGGTTTTTGGGGTCCTTTTGCAAGGTAATCAAGTGCTTGTGGATTTTTAGGTTGTGCTTTGTGTTTTTAGGTTAAAGAAACAAGGTTGATTTGAGAGGATGTGATGCTTAACTTGTATTGGTGACTGCGACTGAGATTAACTTTTTCTAGCATTTGAGTGACCAGTGAAAGTTTGACTTAAACCTATTTTTAATCTATTAATAAAATAAAATTTAATTTTGTATAATGTATAAAGTTAATATATGATTTTATATTTATATCTTGTTAATAAATGACTATTATAAGTGATAACTAGTTATTTTGCTATCAATAACTGACTAGATATGTTAGTTTAATTAATGCATGTTTAATTTTTTTTTCAGTAAATAAGGTTTTAATTAAGGTCAAATATTTGGTGGATATATAATAATTCTCTACTGCCGAAAGATCAACTAGTTTTAGTTCAATTTATATGTTTCTAAGTTAAATATAATTAAGAAAGAATGACATATATTCACACAAAGAGCTTAATATATAAAAACCCCTTAGAAAATCACCCTAGGAAATTAGGTTTATTATTCTCTCTGTAATGTGTCACTAGGTTACAAATTTGTCAATAAATTATATTTATACAATAGTTAAACAAGATGAAGAAGGTTGGCCCAGACCCATTATTGCGTCTCTATTTGTTACAAATTTGGGGGGCCCTTTTGGTTCGGAGGGAACAATAGTCATTGTGGCAACAGTGCCATTTTAAAAGAAAGACCGCCTGACCGAAGAAATTCTAACCTAGTTTCTTTCTGGATAAAAGAAGAGAGAAACACCGTTTCACGATGAGCGTGTTCTTTGTGGGCAAATTGCCAAACAATAATACTTGAATTATAGTATTTATTTATTTATTTACAGTAAAACCATGTACACCACCACACTTGGGAAATGATTTGGTGCGAAAGATATAGTATCTTGTACAACTTTCAAGACGAAAGATTCCTTAACCTATAAATAAGAATTACAGACGCTCCCATCATTCCCAATCCTGCAAATACTGTCGTAATTAGCCCCACCATAGTTGAAAGATAATCCGACGCATCAGGTTGGTCTCCTAAGTCTGACATGAATGTGGATGTTCATTTTTGAGTTTCTTGTTCTTTAGGGAATGACGTCCAAATACAAATGAAATTAGCCACAAGCAATAGTCTTAGGAGACCAGCCTGATGCACCGGATTATCTTTCAACTATGGTGGGGCTAATTACGGCAGCATTTGCAGGATTAGGAATGATGGGAGCGTCTGTAATTCTTATTTATAGGTTAAGGAATCCCTCGTCTTGAAAGTTGTACAAGATACTGTATCTTTCACAACAAATCATTTCCCAAGTGCGGTGCCACATCATGAAAGGGTGTACAATTCGCTCACAAAGAACACGCTCATCGTGAAAGGGTGTTTCTCTTTTCTTTTATTCAGAAAGAAACTAGGTTAGAATTTCTTCAGTCAGACGGTCTTTCTTTTAAAATGGCATGGTTGCCACAATGACTATTGTTCCCTCCGAACCAAGAGGACCCCCCAATTCTCCTAGTGTAACAAATAGAGACGCATTAATGGGTATGAACCGACCTTCTTCATCTTGTTTAACTATTGTATAAATATAATTTATTGGCAAATTTGTAACTAAGTGATACATTATAATAAACCTAATTTCCTAGGGTAATTCTCTAAAGGGTTTTCGTATATTACGTGTGAACATATATCATTCTTTCTTAATTATATTTAACTTAAAAACATATAAATTAAACTAAAACTAGTTGATCTTTCAGCGGCACTATTCTAATGAGAATTATTATATATCCACAAAATATTTGACCTTAATTAAAACCTTATTTACTAAAAAAATTAAACATGCATTAATTAAACTAACATATCTAGTCAGTTATTGATAGCAAAATAACTAGTTATCACTTATAATAGTCATTTATTAACAAAGATATAAATATATTTATGATTTTTTATTTTAAAAAAACTAGTATTGTGGGCCGCACAACCATCAAATCGAAAGGAATAAGAGCTGTTTAAAGTAATGTTTAAAGGGGCATGGGAAAAAACAATTGAAATGTTCCAACCACAATGGAAAGGAGAAGTTGCTCAAGCTTAACCACCAAATAAATTGCTGATAGTGAATTAATTGGAGTTTGAGGAAGCAAATGTGAGTGTGGAACCTCTGATTTGAAAGGTGTGGTTGGTAGAAACTGCCTCCCTCAATCAGTAGAAGCTAGCTATGGCTGACATGACAAACTCAAGAGGAAGAAGCTTTACTATTTTACTACACCCATATCTTGCATGATGTTACAGGATTGCTCTTTTTTTTCACTTCTCTTTATCATTTCTTAAATTGCATTCCTCGGGTCAAAACAACTGATGTATAAGTCAGCAACTGCAACAAGTTTTGTAATTTTTAGGGGCACTGATATCTATTGGTTCTAAAATTCAATTGGTTGATTTGAATTTATATCTTTATCAATTTAATAATTAATTCAATTTTTAAAATATCGCTAACAACGAATTTTAAATACTTTATAACTTCATTGTTGATTAAAGGTGTAAAATATGAAATAAAATTGAAATATTTATATTGTCAAAGTTGAAATTTTGTTAGGCCTTTGCAGCATGTTTTTCTTCCTCTTGGAACTAAAAAAAATCATCTATCTCAATTTTTTACTTTGTCTTTTAAAATTTCAAAAAGTAACTTGATTTTCAAAATAACTATGGTCTATGAATAACACTAAGAACCACAAAACAGAGAAAATGTTAGGTTTTCCTTAATTAATTTCTAGAGATAAACATTATTTAATTATTTAATTGTTAAAAATTATTCATTTACTTCATTCTTCTGTCTACACACGCATATATAAGACATTTCAGAAACTCTACTATATAATACTTTATAAATTTTAGAAACCATCAAATATTTGTTTAAAAATCTATCCTTAATTATAAGTAGTTAGGTAATATTTGTTTATATGATAAACATATTCATCTTATTATTTAGTCTTTTCTAATAAAGATCAAGTGAGAAATAGATAGATAGAAAGAAGAATGTATATGTGAGACCCAATTTATAGGTTAGTGAGACAAAAATTTAGAAAAAGATAAAGAAAAATAAATAGAGATGAGATATTAAGAACTCTTCTAGAAAAATTCTATATTTTTCTACATTACCCATTTACAAATACTCATTTACTTATTAATTTAAGAGAGAATTAAATACTTTTTATGTTTTTAAGGTAATGTATTTCTTATTTGTTTTTTTATTTATTAGTTTCGAAACTAAGTAAGAAGGTAGAAAAATATAACATTTCTGTAGTGCTTCACACATTTTTATTTAACAATTTAGTTCACTTAAGTAGATAAATTTTATTTTTATTTGTCTATCCCTTAAGAGGGCATTAGTCGTTCTTCTTCTAATAATACATTTATTAATATTGGAGAGAATTTTACAAGTAATAAATATGAAAGAAGTAAGGATAAAATCAAAAAATAATCAATTGTTTTACAATAACAATATTAATTTCTTTTTTAATATATGTATTTTTTTTTCTTCAAACAGTTAAATAGAAACATATAATTAATAAATATTACACATATTGATTACCAATGTTTAATTCGGAGATTGACCCAAAACAAGATAAAAAAATTTTCACGTGAAAAACCTTCTCGACAATAACCATCGAAACCAACCGGGCAAGTTGTGTAAACAATATAAAAATTACCAATTATAAAGCCTAATAATCAATTACCATAGACAAGTATTCAATTATCAACTCATCAAAGTACCATAATCAGTTGCAGTATAAGGGTAATCGATTAGCCTAATCGCTTACAGGGCAAACAGAAGACTTATAATCAATTACCCTAATCGATTACAGGACGAACAGAGAGCTTATAGTCAATTACCCTAATCGATTACATGACAAATAGAGAGCTTGTAGTCAATTACCCTAATCGATTACAGGACAAACAAAGAGCTTCTAGTCGACTACCTTAATCGATTATAGGACAAATAGAAAGGGCAAACAGAAAGCTTGTAATTAGTTACCCTAATTGATTACGGAACAATCAGAGAACTCATAATCGATTAGCTAATCAATTATAAGGCTATCAGAACTCTGCATTATGTAGACTTATGTACTGGGGTCCACTTCTGGACCTCCCAACTTGGTCATTTCAACTCCAAATGATCTCAAATTTTGACACAAGCATACAAACAACATTTAAAAGCTGTTGAAATTGTCCACCCTTAAAAATTCTAAAAAATGAATGAGATATGCGGAAAAATATATGAGCCATTTTCATGCAATATGCCTCTCTAAACCATCCTAAACCAAACCAAATGGAACCAAGACACTGTGAACACATTTCATATGACACATACAAGGTAGGGAACTAGTCCATAGGTCTAGAAACTTCCCATAACCAAAAGTCACCTGCTCAGTTCCTGAAGTCTACCTAAAACTCATTTGATTCTATATCTATAGACATCACCTATGCATCAAAGGGTCCAATACATTGCTTGCAATCTATCAAATCATCAATCAAGCATCTTAGCAACTCAAATACATATCTTATTTCCATAATTTGAACATGACTAACATTCCATCAACAAGGCTTATCAACTACATAATTACCAACTTCAAGCATAACCTGGATATCAACACATCATCTTATTCATATGATTACAACAACAACCATCTATTCATATACAACACAACATCACTACTTTATCTATTATGATCCCACAATGTAAAAATCATCACACCATGCATTAATATACCGTAATCAATTCCAACACCTATTGCAAAGTTGGTCCATAAAATTTCACAATAGATCAACTTGCCATATACCAAATGTTGTCCAAAAATTAATATTTCATTGTGTATAATTTACTTGGCTCACTGCCTCATTGCATCACATAATATATATATATATATATATATATATATATATATATATATATATATCATTTCATACCAACCATCTAGAATGCAAAATAACATGTCCATCTATTCAGTATAACTCATATATGAGCGTGTGTGTAATTCAACATATTTGATACCATATAATTCTACCAAAAACATCAAAATATTAATACTATGATCACACTTTTATATGTATGCACGCATCACTATCACAGTTAACAAAACAGCCATATCAACTATAGGCAGTTGTACACTACTCATCTATATTATGCGTCCACTATGGCCCTTCAATGCATTTCCTGCAAACCGGATCATTGGATGCAATCATCCATTGACATATGCACTGCAAAATTCCACGAATTTGTAAGGGTGAGTACAATTCGATTAATAGATAACAATTATGTTCCAATGGGTTGTGCATACATCTTATAAATCCAGAGATAATAATAATACAAACCAAACATTGAAGGGTTATAAAATTTCCAACTATTCATTTGTTAGCCAAACGCATAACCATAAATGCAATAATGTATGTCTTTTAAAACCTTTTCTTTTTAACCATGCACAAGACCATGAAATGCATATCCGACTTAACAAAATAGAGTAAGTGCCAAGATAATCTACTCAGTGAACCATAGTACTATATTTGAGGGGCATCTGGGTAACCACACAATGAACGATAGCACTATAATTGGTGGTACTCGGGGACTACTAGTGAACAATAGCACTATAATTGGTAACCTCAAAAGTAACATGCTACAAACTGCATAGTGTACCATGACACTATAATGTGACAGCCTCTTCAGTAAACCTTAGTGCTGGAAATGCACATGATGACATGAAATAAAATTTGTGTTTAAAATATGAACCATAGCGCAAAAAAATACGAATCCATATAGCTTTACTTCTACATATATCATTTTAGTTCAATTGGCCACAAAAGCTATGTATGGTCATCAACATGGTCATTTCTAAATACATAAGCATTTTCAATACAACATGTACTCAATAACACGCCAAAAATAATAAGCTCACTTACATAATTTAAACTAGGATCACTACAACGTCTCATACTTGTCAAATAATTACATTCCTAAGTATTTCTCTATCAAAATCGGAGCCTCGAACTTCATGAGGCATATCTCGAAACCAAATTCCTACCTATTAAACGAATAATAAACCCCCGCGTGTATAAAATGTACCTGAACTCAATCCGCTTTGGTTTTTCCATTATGATCTACAATCCACTAATTTATCGGGTGACAATACAAATTTTTTACCCTAATAATACTGTATCACAATTAAACTCTTCATTAAACATAAAAACTTGTATATAAATGTCACTCCAGAATGTCAAAACATTCCTGGTATATATGACCAAAATTAACATTCAATTTGCTATAATAATTTTGTGTCTTTGATGAGATTTGATCTATTTTTATTTTAAAAAATCTACCCCGAAAAATCTATCTATAAAAAAAACTATAGAAAGAAATTAAATTAGAGTATATACACTTTTGGGGATATTTTTATCCTTCATAAATTCAAATTTTAACTTATTGAGTGAGGGGTAAAAAAAATAAATGTTGAAATATGTAAGTACCATTAAACGTAAAAGCAGCATATCAAAAAAAGTGTTGGATGAAATGTGTAAAAAAATAATATTCAAATATAAAGTTGTGTTTATGAATATACTTTCAATAAAAAAAGACCCTTCAATTTAAAATTTTATTCGAAAAATAAAAGATGCTTTCAAAAATAAAAATAATATGATTTAAGCATTTTATAAAAAAAAGTTGGAAAAACATAATGTTAACCTTGAAGATTTTACTTTATAACAAAATAAATAACTAAAAAGAATTCATAATAAAACTCTAAAACCGAATAACAATTACAACCCCAATTAATACACTTATTTGTAAGTTGCACAATATTAAAATACATGACTTGAGTTCATATATACATAACTTCTCTTGCAATTTTGTTAGGCGATGTAATACTTGTACGTTTCACAAGATATTTTCTGTAAAGTATTTAAAGAAGATGGTGATCCAATGCACAAAATGTTTAAACTCAATAGAATGTATCATGCATCCGATAAATTGATTGGATCGTTCTTTAATTAAGTATCAAATTATCGATGATTTGATTTTCGTTTTAAATCAGTTATGTCATCAACCAAAGTGTTTATATGTTAACGAAAAGATTAATCAACATAGGTCCTGTTTGGATATTTAACCAAAAATAGATTTTATGGTCAAACAAAGTTTTAATTGTCTCGAACGACGTAAAAAATCAATATCAACCCTTCATTTTCCCAACTCTATTTCTTCAACTGGAAACCAAACGGATACATAATCAATGATTGGTACAAATAACTACATCAACAATCAAAAAAACAAGGTGGTTGTAGAGAAGTGGTGCTTGCTTTGTAGAGAGGCCAGTCAAAACATATAAAAAGGAAAAGGGTATATATTTTGATGAAACGTTCTGCCGGAACTTCCATATAGGCTTCACACAACATAGATGGGCCCTTTTTCTTGTTGCATATTTTTCTCAACTTGTTCACATTCAACCATTCCAATGGAGTCAAGTTCAGAAAGCTGTTCATGTTATAGGACCTTGCAATCTAATCTATGAAGCCTAGGAGAGGTCAAGCATTGTACTCAAAGATTGTTGACTAGTACAGTGTAACATCCATAGTTAACCTTAGGATAAAGGAAATGTTCCTTGCTCCCTTTTTGCATGCTACAATTTCAACATCTTTTAGATTCTTAGATGATGGGGTCATCAATCCTATATTGATTATATGGGTGGTGGTAGTAGGCCTGAAATGGCAATGGCTGGAAACATAGGCACACACTAAATTGGAATTCAAAGTAATAGCTAGAGACATTCTAGTTATACCCAAATGAACAAACATCTTTCTTCATTGACACTACTGTTGAGTGTCATTAGAGTTAGGTGATTTTGTACTCTTTTTTTTTTCAAATGAATATATAAAAATAGACATATATAGCCGCAGAGTATGGATTCAAAGAATTTTTCACCAAACCAAAAATAATAATAATAATAATAATATTCTTTTTTTCATTTTATATATTAATAGAGGTGTGTGTGAATTGTTAAAAATATAGTTGAAGTAGCTTGAGATAGTCATTGTGGTCGTGGATAAGGAAGGAGCATGAAAGACATGTCTAGCGTATGTTTGATAATCATTTTCGGAAATGAGACTGGGAAACAAAATCTTTCAAGGTTAACATTAGTCACTTATAATAATTTTAATCCACTTAGTTTAGTGGTAAATATGATATATACCTCAAACCAAAAAATTTCTCCCCTTGTATCTAACTATTAGAATATTTTACAAGTTGGTTAGTTTAAATAAAAGTATTATTTTTTTAAAAATTAGGAGTAATTTTCTAAAATTACTTTTAAAATCATTGAGAATATCATTCTCTTTCCACTAGTTCTCTCTTCATCGTAATTAATAATTTGTATTCTATATATAAAAAAAAAGTAAAGTTGATAAGGAGAAAATTAATTTTTGTGTCAATCAATTATAATAGGAGAACTAAATATTTTAAGCAATGTAATTCATTTATTGTGTTTTTAAACTCCAATAAGAGTTATTCATTTGATAGAAATATTTTAGTCTAAAAATAATTAATGACATAGAAATTTTAACAAAAAATTTAAAAAATCTTATAATTAGAGACAAAAATAGTATTAAAATTTTTAGAAAACTATATTATACACCATTTTTAATAAAATATTTTAACTTTTTTATGTTATTTTAAAAATGCCATGCGGCACAAATTGAAAAAATCGCTAAGTTAAATTACGATTTAATCATACATTTTAGTACTAATCAAATATATATCATGTAAAGATAAAGAAGTTGGCTCCTCTAATTAAAGTGAAAAGAATGTGTGAAGTAAAAAAAAAACAAATCATCGTTGATTTCAAATTAATTATTTTTTTTAATTCAAATTAACGGTAAATAATTCCTCATTTACATATCTCCTAACTAGAAGTTTTTTTCCAAAATATATAAATAGTAATTGATTTATAATTACCATAAAAAAATGGGAATGGTGATAAAGATGATGATGAAAGCCGAAAGGATCAACCTAACGTTAATTTTTATTATTTAACTATTTTTAATTTTTGTTCTATTTTTAATGACTTGTTTATTTCCCCAAGTTTATTTTTATTATGTTTTGAGAGTTACAATTTATTGCTATGATTTTTTTACATATTGGTGAGAATATAAATCATTGTTAGAAATATTAGTGACCGTCTGGTTAAAAGTTGAGTAAATATAAAGTTGAGAAAACTGAGGTTTTATAAATGAAATTTAAAAAATTAGGGTTTTGTAAATGGAGTTGTGTTTGATTCAAAGTTTTAGAAAAGTCAGTTAGAAAGTAGTGATTGTGTTTGTTTTGTAAAAAGTTTAGTAAAATTAGGTTGGGAAAATGATAATTTGTGATAAAACTACCAAAAAGAATATTAGTTTTAATATATGTAATTTGTGTATATATTTGTATATATTAATATTATACATATAAATTGAAAGTTATATATATTAAATTTAATTATAAATATAAAAAATAAATTAATATATTAGAACTAATAATTTTATTTTATTCTTTTTTATATATTTAATGTGTTTGTATATATATGTTAACATTACATATACATAAAATGAATGTTATACATATTATAACTAATAAATGTATTATAAGCATTAAAACAAAAATAATTTAATATCTAAAAATTAAAAGTTATACATATTAAAAAATTGTTGTTCTATTAATTTTAGGCTTAACCATAAATATAGCCCCTAACAAACTCTGGATTTTGGTACGACCCCTTGGAATAATTTTTTCCAGTTTAAGGCCCCTGTAATAATTTTTTATTAGTATTAAACGTCTACTGTTAACAGATTCTGTTAAGCGTTGAGGTGTAATCTCTGTTTCCGCCACTGGGTACACACGCGACATATTGATTTTTAAATGCTGAGTAGGATTGAATGGGTAATTAATTAAGATCATTTAAGGTTAAGTAAGGTTAAACAAAATATTAAAGAATTGAGGGTTGTTTTTTAAAAAAACAATAAAAGCTTTCTTTTTTCCTCTTCCTCGCGTCTGCACTCTAAGCCTTAACAGTAACTTTTCTTCTCACCTTCTACCCCTAAACCATAAAATGTGCCCAAGCAAAGAAGGTATTCTTCCCTATGAGGTCTGTCATGTCTACAAGTTCTAGTGGGTCGTTTTCAAGGGTTCCAATTAGGAGGCTATATAAATGTAATGAACCTATGTTACTACTAGTGTCCAAGTGCTCAAAAAATCCTGGTAGAGCATTCTTCAGATGTGTTAATTAAATAGTAAGCATAGTATTTTCGTTTGGGTTTATGGTTTGTTGTATTTCATTTAGATTTTTTATGGTGACTGATGTTTGAAGTTGTTCCATTCCTTGTGCAGAACGAAAACACGTATGGGTATTTCGAATGGGTTGACAATGGGCAACAAAACCAGCCAAGGTCTGTTAGCTTGTCTACCCATGGCAATGGAGTTTTTTGTGAGGAGATACACAGGGTTGTAAGGCTCGAAGAGAGATTAAAACAATACAGAACCATGAATTTCATGCTAATATGGTTGTGTGCAAATCGTGGGTCATTGTCTTCCTCACCCTGGTGTTGGTTGCAGTGAAGGATTAAAGAAAGGGTTTAGTTCAGTTTCAGTCCTTGATAATATAGCAATAGCCCCTTGAAAAAGTTTTTTCATTGAATTAGGCCCCTGTAAATGTCATTGTTGATGTATCATTAGCATTCTATGTCCTTGAGTTTAGGGTTTTTTCATATAGACCATGTTTAATATTGGTGAATGTAACTTTCAACTATCAATGGATATACTTACTTTTGAAGTTTTTGCATATGACTATTATGTTAATCTATTTTGATAGTGTTTTGAGACAAGTAATATGAAAAAAAAAGAAACATTGCCTTATTGCAGTATGTACAATTTGTTAAAATGAAACATGAGATTGTACTTAAAGATGGGAATTGAACTGCTCAACTTTACACCAAGTGTCTCAAAAATGAAACATGGGATTGTACTTAAAGATGTTAAACATTGAACTAAATGCAACCCACCTAGTATTGACATTCTTGTTCTCAAATACCCTGTTATATGTGTGCTTGTTCATAAATGTCTTCAACCTAATAATGTTTGTCCTCCCAACCAGACTTAAGAAGGCCAACCATAAGCATCCAACCCGACTGCATACTACTCTACACATGTATGACTCATTCTTGACATATTTCACTTGCTTCCCCATATGCACATTATACTCCAATATAGCTTGTCTAAATTGAATCATTGAACTGAACTCCATGCCCAACCTGAGTTCAAACCTCCTCCCAAACCTATCCTCATCAACTGCCTGAAACTAGAAATCACTATCATCCTCATCCTTATCTGAATCCATATAATTAATGACTCCATCTGTCTCATATTCTATGTCGATGTCACCACATTGCTCCTCATCTACAAAATTGCACTAATCTGCACCCAAACTAACACCTTCACGACGCTGTGGAGATCCATCCTCCCCATCAACTCCTGCTTCTACATCATTATCCTCATTACCCTGGTTTTCATTACCTAAACCCATGTCCTCAACATCTATACTCTAACTCCCCCTGGTTCTCTTTGTCCCCTGATTCTCTTCTATCAGTAAGAGCTTTAACACCCTAAACACCATCACCTTTTTTAGACTCCACCTCCTTTCTCCCCCATTCCCAGTATCAGCACCCTGAACCTCAACACCTTCATTCTTACTTCTCCATTGGTTTTCATTCTCCTCTGGTTCAACCCCCTCTCTCCTCCCAATACTAGTCTTAGCACCTTGAACATCAACAACTCTTTCAAATTCTAGCCCCTCTCTCCCCTCATTTTCTTGTCTACACCTATGACCAAACAAATTTTCCTTAGCACTTCTATAAATTTTCTTTCTAGTGACAACTTTCTTGGGTGACCCAAATGGCCTCACCTTGGGCCTAGATTTGGTCCTTCCAATTCTAAATTGGGCCATCTTTGGTCCCCACAACATCTTTCTCAACCAAACTTATTTCTTCTATATCTGCTAACTTTAACTTCAAGTCACCATCTAGAACTAAATGTTCAATATAAATATCGACCTCACAACCATTCTTTATAGCAAACTACCTCATCTCTAATACATGGTTGTCCCACATAATGCCAACAAACTGCCCACTAGACTTTTTCCATCACATTTTAAAGTTTTTCCTACTATAACTCAATTCCCTAACCAGAGACTCATATTCAAAATAAGATCACCTATCAATATCAATGTTATGGAAAATAATAATTCCATTCTCTTTGTACTCCATTGATGGGCCATTAATAAATTTGTCTTTGTGATGAAAAACAACAACAAAACTCATTCCTTGTTTGTTGGAAAAAATTCACTGTTACACATGCACATTAATACAATATTACACTATGTTTCAATTAGGGTTCATAAACTACAATAATATAAACCTTTCATGGTCCCCACAAACAAAAAAGAATTCTAACTTTACACTAAAAACGTAAGGAATTTTACCTGCATGTAGACCTCTTAATGCACACGTAATAGAGAAGCCATTAAACATGCGCATACAGCTAGGTATACAGGTCGCCCGCCCCGCAACGAGCCAACCTATGTGAGCCCGTATTTTAAATGGGTTAGTTTTTTTAGGATCGTGAGCCCGCGGGCTAGCCTATATATTTTTTTATGTATTTTTTACTTTTTTGGTTTAAAATTATTAGGATTTGGTTCAAAACACATATTTTTTTATAAAACTCAAGCCACATATAATTTAAAACATTTAATCATCTAAAATTAGAAACCTTCACAACTAATTTTCAATAAATTAGAAATCAATGAAATTTAAATATTAACTTTCTCATATTTCAATATAAGGAACAATGATATGACATCATCTTAGGTTAGAAGTTTTTCTTTTTTTTAAAAAAGTGTAGTGTGAAAGTGAAATAGTATGAAGAAAAGGTAGAGTTTATTTAAAATAAAAAAAATTCAATATATATTGGCCTACGGGTTGGCCCACGAGCCTGTGGGTTAGACTTGTTTAACCCATGAGTTAGACCCATTTAACATGTGGGTTAAACAGGCTTAGCCCGCGAGCCCATATTTTAAATAGTCCTCTTTTTTCAACCTATAACCCGCATATAAGTGGGTTAAATGGGCCACCCGCGGGCTCAGACTCGTATACCCAGCTCTACACGTACATCTCCGCTAACCACTGGTGCGCTTTGGTATGACGATTCCTTGTCTTCTTCTTCGTGGGTACCCTCACACACGGGAGTCGAATGGGTAAGACGCAAGGAAGAGGAAGCAAGAAAGCTTTTTATTTTTAAAAGAAAAAACAACCTCAATTCTTTAATATTTTACTTCACCTCATTTAACCTTAAATAATCTTAATTAATTACCTATTCAATCCTACTCAGAATTAAAAAAATCTTAGTCATATGTCACATGTGCACCCAGTGGCAGAAATAGGGGTTACACCTCAGCACTTAACAGAATCTGTTAACGGCAAACGTTTAATACTAACAAAAAAATTATTATAAGGGCCTTAAACTGAAAAAAATTATTCCAGGGGTCATACCAAAATCTAGAATTTGTTAGGTGCTAAATTTATGGTTAAGTCTTAATTTTATATCTATAAATTAAAAGTTATACATATTTAAAAAATTATTGTTATATTGCTTTTATATCTATAAATTAAAAGTTATATATATTAAAAAAAGTGTTATATTAATGCTATATTATAAGTTATATTGCTATAACTTATCGTCAATCATTATTTCTCGTTAATCATGCATTATAACTTAAATTACCACACCGTATGTAAATTGTATAATTATAACATTTTGCCCCTTGTTATTCGTCGTTACTTACAGACTATAACTAAAATTACCCTACCCTATGTAATTTAAATTATTATTAACAAGTCACTAATAACGGTTACTTTAAACACATTTCCTACATCTAGTTAACTCATGTTGGTTTCGTCAAAATGCATACTTAATTTAAACGGCTAAACTATATTAAATTTAATAATTCTAAAAAAATATAAACAAATTAAACATTACATAATTAACTGACACATAATTAAATTAAACAACATAATTACATAACAAAATACATAATTAAATTATTAAACATAATTAACTGACACATAATTAAATTAAACAACATAATTACATAACAAAATACATAATTAAATTAAATTAAAACAAATTTCATTAATCATGTTAATGTTACCATACACCCAACAGGAAGTCCTCACCCATGCACCACACTCATCATCATCATCCATCACGCCCCCATGACCACCACCCCCTACACCGCAATCCCTCTCGGCCTCCACCAACATCACCACACCACTCCTAAACTCACACCTCCCATGACCACCACCCCCCGCGAACCCCCCCCCCCCCCCCGGCCTCCAACACCATAACCACAACCCTAAATCCCCATGACATCTACCCTCAATGCTGTTAGGGAATCCATCAGGGTCAGGCAACGGAAACATAAAGGATTCCCAAAAGAAAAAGATTGCAAAACCAATTGTCTCAAGGCATTATGCAAAATTAAATTTCAATTTAGGGTTTACCTCTTGTAAACGCAAAGCGAGTTTCTCGATTGAAGCAATTGTAGCTTCGCCCTTAGGAGTCCACACGAGCACTCCCACCAGAAAACCGAAGTTCCGAATGCTAGTACGTAAATTCGAGAGTAATCTAATTTCTGAGCAGCAGCCTATGAGCATCTCATGCTCTATATATAGGCTTAGGTCTTAACCTGAGCTCTCATTAAACATTGGGCTCCTGACTCATTCTAAATGAGTTAGGCCAAAATAGTTTTATTTTTAGTCCAACTAAAATAAAACTATCCTCTAGTAGACTTACTTTATGTGTGTGACCCTATAGGTAAAATATTCGGTTATATTAATAATAAACTATTTTATTATTTAATATAAAATAAGAGTGACATCTAGCAATACATCATTATGTCCGAATATTATTTATCATTGACATGACCTATAAGTGATAATTATTTTATATATTTATTCCTTTTGTCACAATATCTAATTGGGTCCAAGGCATGGTCATCGTCACCCTTATATGGCCCAATTTATTTTACTTGATACCAGAGTACAAAATAAATATCTAATATTTATTCGTCCTAGCATGGTCATACATTTCGTTAGTCTCACTCCATCAAGTGGCCCATAGATATCACTCTTGTCATATAGGAGAGACAAATCTCACCTACATCACTCACATCCCTCTGCATAATTTGTCCATTACCTAATCACAATCTTTATGGTCATCTTATTACAGATAATGTTTGATTATATTAAAACAACAAACTCCTTATGTAGGAATCGTAATGACTTCAGGTCGAAGGACTATATACCATTATCATATTGAGAATCGTTTATGACACTCATGTAACGATCCATGCAACGTTTTCATGGTGGGTCTGTCCAGTACAACATTACTCTTAATGTGTACCCGTGTAAAGACTTGATATCATATATCTATGATTTGTGAGACCAAATCATCAGTATATTCACTCACTAATCTTAATGTATTTACATGTCCCCATGTAAATATTTGATTAGGGACGTTTTAGGAATAATTCTTACATGACCTATTATTCCAGGATAAATAGTTTTAAAAACAGTCTTAAAACTGAAAATACTAATTTTATTGATAAGTTAAAATTGATACATTAATAGCTCGTACTGCATACACCAACAAACGCCTCCACACCCACTCACCAGCAGCCTCACACCCTCGGTCCTCCACCCCCACCCACCAGCAGCCTCACACCCACCCTCATAACCCACACCCGAAACCCCCAACCCATCAACCAACAAATCAGAAATTTCAGAAAAATGAAAGCAAAGTCAGAAACCTTATCTCCTTGTGCCTTTCACTTGGATCTGGACCGAAACCGTGTAAAGCTTGGAGCTTTCTGGTTGATGGTGATCTTAAGGTGGCAGCCAGGGGTATCCTCGTCTTTTGCATAAACTTCGTTGAGTGACAGGAGGAGGAAGGGAGCTACACGCGGACAAAGGTGGCCAAACGTGAACGGAGCCACAAACCTGAACCCAAACAAGACTCTGTTGGCCACGATGGAGGTGAACGCTGTTAGCTCGATGAAACGAGATTGGATGTTTGGTTAAGTCATTTAAGACTTTAGGTTAATGTGAATAAAAAAGCGTAAGTCATCCACCTATCTATAAATAGGAGAAGTTGTGTAATGCAAATAACTAACTTAAATTTCATTAAAATCTTAGTTTTCTCTAAGCGATTTTTTTTTTAGTGGGTAAAAATAAAGTTTGATATTATAAAGAAAATTTATATATCTTGTGGCGATTAAACACAATCTAATCAAGAAAATTTATGGTAATCAAATTGATCTTATCAAATTTATTTATGACAATCAATTTTCTTACTTCTCATTCACACTCTTTCATTTATTTATCAATTGTAATGTTAATATCCTTCTCCAAAAATGATTTTCAAGGATTACTAAATTCACCTAAGATGGATTGAGATAGAATTATCTACCAGAAATGTTGGTTATTTATTTTATTCAAGCTCCTTCTAACAAGCCCTGATTACAAATCACAATCAACTTAATACATAATTAAATTATAGAATTAAATAAAATTTAACAAAATTTAAAGTATATTTTATAGTATATACTTTTCAACGAGTAATATCAATATAAATATAATATCATTCACATTATTGTTCATTATAAATAACATTAATAAATAATATTTAATAAGTATAAATTTTTAAAACATGTAAGATATCAAACTATTTTTAGAGGAGACTTAAATTTGAATATTGGTTTCTTCACTTTCTAACATTTATCCGCTACTCTTTTTTCATTTTTCTAATAAAGGATTAAAAAAATTATATTTAGGTGATTTAAAAACACCAAAAAAAAACTATAAGTAAACTCGTCATAAAAATCTATTGGATTTGTTTTTCTTAAAATGGAATAACACATAACAGCGGAGTCTTCAACACAATAATTTTGTAAAATTTTCTCCATCTTTAGTCATGGGTTTAAGGAATTATCAAGCCTGTTAAAATAGTTGGAATATGATCATTCGATTTTAGAAAGCTTCACTGCTGGTCACTAAACCCTGAACCCGTTAAGATCGGTTTATTTATGGAAGTCTGAGTAATCACTTTCAAGTCATAGGTTTGAACCTCAATTTTGCAACTTTTAAAAAGAACAAGTTTTATTATTAAAGTTTTCTTCCATAAATTTTTGATATAATTACAATTCTCTAATTACACAATATACCAACTTATATATTCTCATGATGGTCAAAGGGTCTAGTTGAATTAGTTAAATAAAATGGGTAAATTATTGTAAATCTCTAACACATAAAAAAAAATCTCATGGTAAGGAGTTTGGGTAATTAATTAAGACTTAGTTGCAAATCTCAAGTAACCACTACCCTTCCCATTATAATTGGTTTAAAACCTAGTTGTAAATCATAGTTAAGTAGTGTCACATGATACTATTTAAGGAATTATAAATAAAAAGTTTTTAAAAAGGCTTAATATCAAACACAAGCTTCTTAGAATCTTTCATTTTATCTTCTTAACTAATACTTTTGACATTGGTTAACATTTTTCAATTTCTATAACTAAGTTTACATATATATGCTCGACAGTACAAAATCCTATTGTTGAGATGCATGATCATTCAAAATAGTAGTAATATTTGTGGAAGATTGGTTAAGAACAACCATGTGACTAACCTGATAAGAGGGAACTCAATTAAATTTTTAACTGTATTTCTGCCTAAGATTACTCTATTTAATAACTAACTATAAATCTTGGGTTTTTTTTAATCTAACCTTTAAATAATGTAATGCAGTAAAAACATAATGATCATACATCCCAAAACATGCTTAGATTTATTATTATTATTATTATTATTATTATTATTATTATTATTATTATTATTATTATTATTATTATTATTATTATTATTATTATTATTAACTAAAAAATCAACTGAGAAAACTAATTTTGGATCAAAATCTTATATCCAAAAAACTAAGTAAATGATATTTTCACTTTTTGTTTTAATGTCAATCTTACAGCTTTTTCCCCCTATGAATAATACATTTTTGAAAACTATTTATATTTTTAAGGTGGTTTGAGGACTATTTACATGTTAGATCATAATGTTCTTATGCAACTTCTTTTGTTTGGCACATGACGTGCCTGTTTGTTTACGCGTTGAAATGTCGTTCCGTTTTTTAAACTCGGTTTCGAAAACCCTCTTCCAGCGACTGTGTTTGGCTGTTTCGGAGGAGTTCCGTTTCCGTTGAGAAATCTCCGTTGGTGGATTTGGAACGCGGTTTGCGAGTGGCCAAGGTATAGGTACCCTCTAGTCACCTCCGTTTTGTTGTGTCTGACCATTTATTGTTTATGACAATTTTGCCCCGTTTATGTCTCTGTCTCTCTTGATTTTTTTTTGGTGTTTGCTGGTTTCTATGTTGCTTTTGTGGTTGTGATTTGTAGGGGGATCGTGGAGCACGATGGATGGAAGATGAAGAAGGGGTTTGGGGGGTGAAGGTTTCAGTGGTGTGGGGGGTGATGGTGGCCGTGGAAGGTGGTTCAAGGGTGGATAATGGTGAGAAAAAGGGATGTTATTTAAATGGGCAGTGAGTGATTTGGGGAAGATAGAGCATGGGTAAGGATGATGCCTTGAGGTGTACCATAAATTGATGGTCCTCATTGGTTATGATTTGGGTGCATCGGTGTGGACATCAACTCTGGAGCATGTTAACTTTACTTATAATATATTGTTTATTATTTTTTTATGCTGTTGCAGTGGGTTTATTTTAGTAATTTTATTTAAATAATTTTATATTCCATTATTAACAAATACTATAAAATATATAATACTGAAAATTGCATAATTTTTAAAAATAAGATAAACATATACCAAAAAAATTAACTTAAAATATATTTAGAACAGAAAAGAATGGAGACAAAAAAATTATAGATTACCAAGTTAATGGATAGTAAATTTAGGCAACAAATTATAAATTTTAAAAAAAATACTACATTACCACTCTTTTTAACTAATACCCTTTTTGGTAATTTTATCCTCAAATTTCATTTTTCTAAACCAAGGTTACCAAAACTTTTTCCACCCAAACACAATTACTACTTTTCAACTCACTTTTACCCTAAACTATTCAAACACAAATCATTGTTTTCAAAACCCCAGTTTTCCCAACCACTTTTTCTAAACCCCAATTTTCCAAACTCCATTTCACAAACCTTACTTTAACTTTTAAACAAACGGACCCGACATCGATGAACCAATGTGCATTTCTCTTGTAAAAAAACTAAAATTCAAAGAGACGACGACTGCTGTCACTTTTTTGTATTTGTTCTTTCTTCAATTTTATGTCACAAAATTGTAGTTTTATAACACACCATCTCTTAATGTTGCAATGGTGGTGTTGGACAAGCTTTAGGCTCCTTTAAAGTAGGAAAAGTCTCTAAAATACACAATAAAGTCGTACAATTCTCATTTGACACTTGCACACCGACTTGACCATTCAATCATGTGAAGTCACTAATGGCTCTTACGACATTAATAAAGTATGTCACATTATTTTTCTAGACACATAAAAAGAATCTTTGATATGTAAATAGTCTCACAACATTCTTAAAAACATAAAAAGCTTTCCAAAATGCATTATTCACATATAAAAGGAAAAAGGCCCAACCTTCCAGCTACGGTTGTTCACTAGCATATAAATGCGTCACTCAAGAAAAACAATTATTCTATTTTTCATTCAAATCAGAGTTATGTGAAAAAAAACTCAAAGTATATTCCAGCAGAGAACACTCGAACTGTTGGCCATAATTGCTTCTAAGCAGATCACTCTCGGATTATTGGACTCCAAAAGCCGGTCTTTAACAAAGTTACAACAAACATATACATAAGGATGAAGCAGGCTTGCGCACAATTAAAGAATGAAAGATAAGTCTAATTCCTCGCCTACATGTGCCCAAGCTCAACCCCCCCATCATGCTGTGTATACATGAAGCAGTCTTTAAGTACCTTCCTTATGACTCAAAACCAATTTGAGATGCTAAAGTCTCTTAGTTTTCTAAGATGCTTCTCCATATCTTCTCTGCTAGTGGCCCACTCTTCCTTTTCTATGACAGTCGTTGGGTCTTCTTTTTCACTCTGCAGACAACATAAGGTATGTCAGAAGGGAAATGCAAAGATAAATAACATGTGATTCAGGAAAGAAATAGTCACCGAATGTATTATTTTGAAGGAGTTTCCACGATCAGATATAACAAGCAAGTCGCTCTTTCTGTTTCTAGTTCTCCCCCCAGGAGCCCTTACCTATAGAAATTAAAAATCACATTGATGGTTAATGTAAAAATTAACATTACAAACAACTGCAGATTGATTGACAATTATCCATTTAATTAATAATTCCTGCGCAATAAAGATAAGCCAAGGTTGGGTTGGGAATGTGGGGATATAGAAGAAAAAAAGGATTCCCCTGATTATGAGAAAGTCCTACTTAAGCACTTCTGTTTTAAGCTACAAGGGAAAGAGCCACTAGAATGAGTTCTAACACGTACTAGAATTCTCCAGTTTGGGTCATATTCTTTTTTTTCAAAAGACAGTAATATGCAAATGAAAAGTAAGGTCATTGCCAGAAACAAAAAAATTTAAAAAAACAAACATCAGATTTCAAAGACAGACTTCAAAAATAGTTTACCAGAAATAGAAACTTTATGACAACAAATATCATAAATTACATACATAAAGATAACCCTAGCCAACAAAATTGGAAAAATTCATCAGGAGTTCTCATGCTAGTGTGAAAAATATATAGTAATGTTATACCCAACATACAGAGATACATGTAAACCATGCAATTTATGATTTATTCTGAACAGTATGTGATGGAATTTTGCAGGATTTCAACTAAAATTGTATAGAAATACACAACTAATAAAAGAATGTTAAGCTTACGAAAAGGGGTACCTTTCACTATCAAATTAATAGTCAATCAGCAAAAAATTTATGTAATATAAATTCAAGGATGAAAATGTATGAGTATAGAAGGTAACAAGTAATTGCAACAAACAATAGGCAATATTCCAAAAGCAACTGGACTGAGAATCAATTTATGTAATACAAACCCAAGGCTGAAAATGTATGAGTATAGAAGGCAACAAGTAATTGCAACAAACAAAAGGCAATGTTCCAGAAGCAACTAGACTAAGAATCAATTAACAGACAATTCTTTACCAAAACTTTGGCTCTGGTGATTGACTTGGTTTTGGAATCAATAACATAAATCTCCTCAAAATCTAGCACAAACTCAGGATCACCGCGCCTCCGGTTTTTGTAGTGTTTTGTCAAGTACACCTGTAACAGGGAGGAAGTCTGATGAGGGAGACACTTTTTGGCAAAAAGAGGGGCATAATTATCACAGCTAGTAGCATAAACTTATTCATAGAAATAGGAATAAATTATCCACAAAGGCATACAGAGGAATAGAATAAGATCTATCGCTACCAGCCTCATTACTTCATATCTTGTTTCAACAAATGTCATCTAACATCTAAAATTTTAAACACTTTACCTTCTGACACACCCTCAAACTAAAATGAAGAGAGAAAACTATATTTGTCAATGTTTCACCTCAGCTAGCAAAAACATTTCATCCTCCAAATCAAAGATGACATGTCTGTCAAGCATACCTGTCAACAGTTATTTGATACATAAATGTACACATTAAGTTTCACTCCTTGGTATATAAACTTACTAAAATCGCCTGGCTCCCTCATTACAATCTTATCATTGCAACTATCCACTTACCAAATTCCTAACGCACAAAAAGAAGGCAACATATACTTTTAAACACTAGTTGCCAATTTCCATTTTCTTCAGTGAGTGATAATCATGAACAGGGACTGGATTCATAAAATCAATTAATCAGTCAAAATGATCCTAGGCCCAGGGGAAGATACTTCGTTAGTATACCCTTATCTTCCCCTCTATTACCTAGAAGTGGGAGCTATACAACTCAAGTAAAGCTTAAGATTGTTCAGTACTTCAGTAATATTTCAAAAACTCTAAAGCATGCTAATTTTGAAGCAGTTACCCTCACTCCTCCATTATAAGCATCCATTTTGTATCAGCACTTTCATTAGATTTAACTATTGATACCATATGTATCTGATACCGCAAGAGTTGAGACAACAATTTCAAAATTGTATAGAATAGGATACAATACGTATCTAGTATTTACCAAAATTCATAAAAGAAATAGTAAATATATAATTGCAACCTAGCAAATAATTAATTACATCTTTAGTATTATTAAATCAAAATTATAAACCACTGTCGCCATAAATCTCTATTTATGGCCTATAAATAGAAATAGTATCAATCTTATTTGCTTCTTGAATATCATTCATACAGAGGATAATCTCCACTTCTTATTCATCACAAGACCACGTGTTTCTATCTTATACAAGCTTTTATATCTCGTATCTAGTTGTGCTATATTTTCATAATTTTGTTAAGAACTTGGATACTTCTTAAATATGTGTAAGTATTTGATTTTAGCCTGATAACAGTATCGGTACCATGAGACCCATACCAGCACTTATACCTGTTCATCTAGTATCCTCATGACCCCAAGGTAGTAGAGCCATCACAACCCATGATAACCGATATAACATAAACAGGTGTCAATTAAAGGTTAAGGGCCTACACAAGGGGCATACTGGAAAGTGTCTACAGAGGTGTCAACTTTTTCCACACTTTATAAAAAAGTATTGGCATAGGCATCATTGCTAACCTATAAATACCACACATTCATTACACTTGAGGGACGTTCAATCTAACATATACGCTTAACCTTCGGTATTGCATACCGTTGAGATGTCCTTACGCATGACATCATATTTCGTCTCACAATGTAAAATATCAGATTGGATTGAATAACATATAATAAGACCTCTTCATAAGCGAAGAATACATTACCAGATCTCCATGGACCATGTACCAGAATACACACATAAGCCCAGTACCCCATAAGTAATCCATCCACATATTACTTAAAGCCTCAAATGCAAGACCCGTACCTTCTGGATCTCCCTCTCGGTTTTATACAGAGGATCACGAGGGGCATCAATAGGTGGCTCTGTCACGTTGTAGCTTCCATAATCACTTTCCGCGCATCTAATGTACTACACATTCATGCAAAAAAAGAAAGTATCCATCAAATATAGAATAACAGAAGCACTATTCGAATACATAAACACAACGAATGAAACGAAACTTACCTTCTGAGGCATTGGAGCGAGAACCTTAGGAATCGAATAAACATCGGTATCTGGAGGAGTAACATACATCTACAAACAAAGATTCAACTGTAAAAAAAAATTACACACAACGATAAGTCATAACCTTGGAAATTTGGTACTGTTACGAACCTCTCTGAAGTCATAGACATCGTTATCAGGATCAGGAGGTTTACGGATGAAGAAATCGCAATCGAGCAAGGAAATCTTGTGGAACTCGTCCTCATCGATTTTGTAATCGACGAGGGTGTCGGAGTCCCAACCCTGCGTGGAAACAAAGCTGTCGCTGGGTACGATGGCGATGTCGTCGGCGGCGAGGGCGTCGTACTCGATGTCGAAGTCCTTCTTGTTGTCGAGCTCTTCCATTTCGTCCTCGTCCATCTCGTAGTGGTCGGGGCCGGCAGAGTCGGGGTCGTCGTCGTCGGCGCGAGTTAGGAAAGGGTTGGTTCGGGGCCTAGAGAGGGGGTGGAGGATGAGAGCAGGGTTGAGGAGTGGTTTGGGCGTGAAAGGGAAGAAGGGGCGAGGAGAGTGGGGATTTGAAGAGAGAGGTTGTAATGGTGGCGATGAGAGGAAGAAGGCGGAAGCAGTGGTGGCGGTGGTAGCCATTGGAGGGGTTTTGGGAGGGAAAGAGAAGATGCTATGTAACTGAAACTGCAAGTGGATAAGATTGCGGGAACGTGCCCTGTCGCGGAGGGAAAATACGAGTAAAAATCCAAATTCGTTTGTGACTAATCAAATTGATTTTATAATTCCCTATTCGTTAATTAAATTGGTACATGTTATGGTACTCGAATATCATGCAACACATTAAATGTTATGTTATTATGTGGCTATATTTTATATGCTTACGAATATTTTCATACCTTAATGATAACTATATTAATTTAGTCTTTTAATCTATATGATATTATATCAAATTAATTTTTTATTATTATTAAAAAACATATATTATGTTAGTTCTTAATTTATTATTGTTTGTATTGAGTAAATTCTTATTAGTAACCACATCATAACAATCTTTAATATTAATTTGAATACATCAAACTAAACCTTAATGTATATCTGAGTTAGTTATTTTATGTTAATGTTATTTGTAAATCATTTCAATTCAAAAAAACATGTTTGTTAGAACTAAATCTATTTCATAAAAAACTTTGGATAATTTAACTACTATTTTAAAACCTGAAAAATTGTTAATAACACACATCAAAACTTCTGATTAAATAAAGTTTAGTTATGTGTTATTTGACCTTTTATTTAAGTGTTTCAAGATACAAAACTTGTGATGTATTAGTTATAATTCAAGGGGGGTCCATCATTCAAAGTCTGTTTGGAGTAGTACAAAATATTTTAAGTCTGTTTTAGACTGGTCTGCGCGTGGGACCAATTCATATATTACAAGTCTGTCCCAGCCTCAACTTTAAATTGAAGACTACCACTCAAATAAATTTTTCACTGAAGTACGTTTATCCCAGACTTGAAGTCTGCTAAGTCACGATCTTCAAACTTTTCATCCTTCAAACTTGCACCTCATCTTTATCATCCTTCAAGCTTCAAGCATCAGACTCAGATTTTCTTTTAGATTAAAGAACGGCTCTATATTCCATGTCAATTTTATGCAAAGTTATCTCTTTACAAAACTCCTTTAGTCAAAGTCTATTCATTTATTGAAATAAACAACAAGACAAAATTTGAAGACACAAAGTTTTGATAATGACAAAAGGAAACAAACTTTAAAAGGAATCAATCATGAAGAACAAAATGGAAGAAAAATGGACCAACAATAAGGCAAGACCTACAAGTCAAGAAATAAAGTGTCAAAGCTCAAAAGGTCTTAGAAATTGTGTAAGGTTTTAATCAAGTATAAGCAGGCCTTAGAAGGAAATTAAAAGTTTAAAAACATGCATTTGAAAAGCTTTTTTATAAGATGAAAATGCATGTAATCAATTACAACAAAAGTGTAATCGATTACACAAATTTTAAAGCATGTAATCGATTATAAAAAATTGCTAATTGATTACCACAACATCAGATTTAACAAAAAGGTGTACCTCTTTATGGTTGTTGCATGGAAAGTCATGTTCTTCACCCAAATATTTGAATGAACACATCCATTTAAAAAGACATATTTTTAACATTAAAAGGTATCTCTTCATCAATCAAATGCATCTATTCATCCCCTATAAATAGAGTGAACATCAATCACACTAAACATGGATTATTGATTTTGATAAGCATTTTATCATTCTTTATAATCCAATTTAAGAAACACTCTATGATGATATAAAGTCATTCAATTACTTAAGTATAACAATTAGTAAACTTTAAGTTGTATTATCTACTCTTCAAGAGAGAATTCAAGTTATACACTTTCTTTATTAAAGTTTATCTTTATGAGTGGGACATCCCACATCGGTCTTGTAACTTGGGTGAAGTATTCCAAGGTGTTAAGTCTAGGGTGAGACATCCCTAGCAGTGTAAGTCAAGGGTGAGGCATCCATAGTAGTGTAAGTTAAGGGTAAGGTATCCTTTGCAAGGTTGGAGGCTCCACATAAAGGTAAGGTATTCCAGAGGTGTTGGAGTGCTCCACTATTGTAACTTGTGATAGTCATAGTGGAACTCTCAAGGGTTGCTTGAGAAACTGGACGTAGGCAGCTGGTTGGCTTAAACAGTATAGAAATCTAAGTTTGCATTCTCTTAACCCTTTATCTTAGTATATCTAGTTACGTCTGCTTTGAATATTTGATTATTGTTTAATTAATTTTTATAAGAGATAATCATTAACAATAAGTTTCAACAACTCAATTCACCCCCCCCTTTTGAGTTTCTTAGAGGCCACTTAAATAACAAAATTTTCAGAGGAACAATCGTTCGCATGGGAAGAAATTAAGGAAGCTACTCTGAGCACCCCATAAAGTTGTTTACATGTTGTGCTCAAGTAAAAAGGCTTCAAGAGGTCCAAAAAGAGATTTTCTCTTCGCACGATTCAAAGCACTCCATTTTCATGCAATCCTTGTCTGTCGTTAAAAGTAGACCTTGTCCTCTTCTCTCCTCTCTACCTCAACAGATTCAAAAGGCTATCTCTTCACCAATACAATAGTAATGACTATTCTTAAAATATGCCAAAGTAAAAAGTCTGAGTCTTTGGATTATAAATATCGAAGATTCAAAAACAGATATAGGCAACCAAGTCTACAATCTTATACATTGTAAATATTGTTTCTTGCATTTACATCCTTTGTTTTTCAAGCATAATCTGTTGTACACTTTCTTATATTCTTTGTACTTTCTTTAGGTCTGGTGTGTTAACCAGACTTAGTTTCTTGTGGGAAACACTTGTGGCCTAAAGAGACTTTTAAAAGAATACTTGGATTTTAGAGCCAGGAGTGGCTTGTTAGAAGAATAACCCTAACCAAACTTAGTTTCTTATGAGAAACACTTGTGGCTTGAAGAGACTTTTAAAAGAATACTTGAGTTTTAGAGCCAAAAATGGCTTGTTGAAAGAATACTTGAGTGTTAAGCCAAAAGTGGTTGGAGTCAAGAATACTTGAGGTACAACTGGTGCTGTTTATGTAAAAGGATTTTTACATAGTCAAAAAGCATTCAGACTGAAGGGACTAGACGTAGTTTTTGTGTTTGGAAGTGAACCAGTATTGTTATGCTTATCTTTCTATCCCTTTTCTTTTTAAAGTTTGAGTTTATACCTTAAAGTCTGTTGTCATCTAGTGTTTAAAAAAGTTCTAAAATTTATAAAAGAGTCACAAACTTATTCAACCCCCCCCCTTTTAAGTCTATCTCTGAACTATCAATGTTACTCAATAAAATCAATGTAATGATAAGGGTAATACATGAGCTATGGGCAGTCACAACTACTAGTGGTCAAATGGCTGGTTGACCTTCTAAATGTTTGGCGTTGCTACCATTTATCTTGTCCTTAGTATACTTGGGGTGGCCTAAGTGCTGGAATGACATGAGTAGTGGCTTGTGTGATGGCGATGAGTTATTTAGTATAATGAATAGTGAATTGAAAAAGAAAGTATAAAATTAGAAAACTCGCCATGACGATAGTAGCTGGTGTTGCAAGAATTGTTGTAGAATACGTGTTTAAGAAAAAATGCATCATATTAGTCATTAATTGATTGTAATTTGTATAAAAGAAGTCTCTACTATTAATTGTTTTTCCTACACTGACATACTACAAATTGTTAAGGAGTTTTATTTCAACTAAACTTTTTGAAAGTGGCATAACAATTGCTGCAACACCTATTACTTTTGCTACCATTCAGTTAAGCCTTCTTTTTTATTTTTATAATATGTAAGATGAATATAATTGTTTGGATACATGAGTGTGTAGACAACCTTTAACTTATTATTTCATGTGCAGTGATGTATTATAAGAACACACTTCAACTTCTCTCTGTTTAGCACATATGTAGTTTGGCTTTTATGTTATTAGGAATGGATAAAGGCTTTATGTCTATAATACCTTTTGTATCACTGTGATGTGTCATTTTAATACTAACCCATTATATTAATCTTGTTTAAAACTAGTTTAGATTGATTTCTATTGACTAAAATTTTTCTTTGTACTAAAATAATTTACAAATAACATCTTTATCATTACATTAATATAAAGTAATTAGTGCACATGTACATTGTCATGTCCAGGGCCGCAGTGGGATGACCGACCGAAAAAAGGAAAATGTTTTAAAAAATAGGAGTTTCCACCAATATTTATTTAAATGAAAATATTGGAAAACCTTTAGTTAAGACACCGATCAATTAAAAAGAAAAGCTTTTGACTTTGAGAGTTGAATTATTGGTGGAAAATGTATTAACACCCCACACTATCCATCGCAAGACGAGTTACCTTAAATTGTTCTCGCGTATTTTGAACAGCAAAAAAATTGATTTAACCTCTTAAAAAGAAAACAAATGAGTGACATGGATGGGAGTAAAATAATGAAAGAATAGTGGGGTTCAAAACAAGGTTAATAGGACATCTCGTCCAAATTAAACTCATTTCCAAGTCAAAAGCCTTTTGATAGTGGTGTGTTTTAAAAAGAAACATGGGATTAACAAGATGTTTTATCTAAATTAATCTCATTTATGACAAAAACACAAAGGTATTTTTTGGAAAGGTCAAATTTTAAGAAGGGAAACAAGGTTAGAAGACATATCGTTTGAATTAACCTTGTTGCAAAAAAATGATTTTTACGCATTTTGGAAACGGTTATTTTCCTTGAAAAAATGGAATAAGACTAATAAAACATCATGTCCAAATTAACCTCGTCACCATGAGTCCTCAATATTTTAAAAGATAGGAACAAAAAAAAAGTGGGTAAATAAATCATGAGAAAAGGGGATAAAAGGGTTCACCTAGGTGAGTAGGAAAAGACTACTTACCCAAGCGAGGGAGGCTCGCCTAGGCAAGTTGATGGCAAAGGCAAATAAGGGTTTATTCACCTAGGTGATAATGACTTGCCCAAGTGAAGCTATCAGTAAAATACACATTTTTGCATTTTTAGGACACGAAAATCTAACCTAAACATGGTTTTTGCAACTCAAGCACGATAAAACTCAAAATGATATGAATATGGATAGATTTAACTCAAAAATTGTTTCCAGAATCACATTCTAACAATCATTTTAAAGCATTTTTGAAAACCTAAGCATGGCAAAGAAAGGGGGAAAGGCAAAAACATATTTCACATGGTTCAAGCTAGCATCAAGCAAAAATTTCAAGGAACTTAAACTACAACAACAATGTTTAAACACAAGCCCAAATGATATATCATAACCCTAAACAAGATATTTAACACAACATGAATGGACCATAACAAACAATGCTCATTTAGCCCAGAAACATGAATGTATAGCAAGTCATGATAATGTACAAGTGTTCTCTATAAAGGGAGTCTATACTTTGCCCAACCTTTGAAGAAGAAAACAAATAAACCTTCTTCTTCTCTTCTTCCTTAATCTCTTTTAATGTGTGAATGCAAAACTCTTCCATAACAATGGTGTCCACTCATTTAAACCCTAAATAAAGAAACAATTTCACTCATGAACAACAATAGAAAAAAATGAATCGAGACAAAAGAAAGCCTTGAAACAAAAACTAAGAACCTCAAAAATCTAAAACCCTAAAAACCTAAAGCCAAGAACCAAGAGCCTTAAGTCAAAAGCCTTGTCTACTTCTTCAACTTCCTTTTTTATAGTGGATGAAGGGAGTCCCTTTAGCTCCTAAAACCCTAGTTGTGCCTCCAAATGGGTGGTTAGGCTCTACCCCTTTGTCTTTTTCCTGTTCGCCTTTCAAGTCCTTACTTCATTTATCATCTTTCTTGCTTTTTGAAATATTATCTCAAGTGCCATATTTGACTTATGGAGGAGTGTCTTTGGTATTTTTCCTTGCCTTTCTATACAGAGGAGGGAAGACCAAGTCCTTTAAGAAAAAGACAATCATGGTTCCCCTGGTCCTTACTTTTATCTTTCTAAAACTAGCAGGATTCACCTAGGTGAAAGTGGCTTACCTAGGCTAGTGGACCAAAAGTTAATGGTCTCACCTAGATGAGTTGTTCCACCTTTTTTTTGAATGGGTGTTTTTCCTCTCTTTTTTCTTTTCTTTTCTTTCTTTTTTTCTTTTTGGTTTAAATTTCTTTAAGTAGGACAAAAATAAATGTTCACGTATATCAAGATCTAGTTTGATGTATTTAAATTAACATTAGAATTAATATGAAATAATTACTAATACATTATATATTTATTTGATACAAATTACAATCGACTAAGATCAATGTGATAGATGTTTTTTAGATAGCGCGAAAACTAAAATGATGTAATATTCTATATGTTAATGACTAAATTGATGTGTTTCATCAATAAAGGTTTTAAAACATTTGCTTTAGCATGAAATGTGGTCATGTGGTAGCTTACATGACACTTAACATGCCACATGACACTCCAGACCTCAAGCTTATGCCCTCAAATGACTGTTAACGACAAGGACCAATTTGATCAATGAAGATGTACATTACGTGTTATAAAGTCATTTTGATAGGTTGATGACTAACTGGATCAATCACATAAACAATGGGAAGCGAATTTGAAGTTCTACTAAATAAAATAGGCAAAAACAAATGTTGGTGTCTAATTCTCAACGAGTCTTTAAGTTACTCCTCAATTTTTGGTTTGATTTATTCCTTTAAGTTTTGGAAGTGTTCTAGTTAAGTCATTTCGTGTGGTAAATCCCACAACTTTATTTTACAAAATTTAGTGAAATAATCATTTTGTTTGAAACAAAGTAAAAGAAACACAATGTTTAAAGAAAAAACATAGATTTTAATTGATAAAATCAAGAAATTTAACACATAAAATGATTAAAATTAGGTATTTATAAAACTTGGAGGACTAAAATAAATCAAATGAAACTTCTGTAAAAGTTAAAGGACCAAACATGTACTTTTTGTCAAATAACATATTTTTATTCTATCTACAATGCATTGCCTTATTTAATGTTTTTATAACCAAATCAATTATCAAATCGATAAATGTACCAGTTCAAGTAAATTAAAGGTTTAATCTTTGATTGAATAGCGATACTAATAAAGAATGAAAGTAGGTTGGTCATTAAACTGGTTCAAGATTCAACTATCAAACTAACTTGATTGGTTTGGATAACAATGATGAAGATGAGTATTAATTTGTAAGCCAATTTAGTTTAAATGAATTCATTAATTAGTGAATTATGTTGTTAAAAAAATAGCTTATAGGATAGTTGTCCAACTTGTGGATTATAAATGGCTACTTATAATGAGTTGAGTTTTTTAAAACATGATTTGAGTTAACTCAACTAAATTAAAAAACAAAAATAAAAAAAGCAAAAAAAATTATTAAAAACCAACAACAATTTTCATATTTGTCATATCTATAAATTTTAAAAAATCATAATTATTTAATTACTAAAAAATAAATTATTATTAAAGTAACAACTTTTTTTTTTGCTTTGTTCATTATTTAACTTTTAAAAAATATAATGAGCTACTATTTTTCTTTTGTGCATTTGATTGATGTGAGTTGATATTTTTTAAACTCATCAAAAAGTAAATTGAGTGAGGTTAACTTACTTGGTGGATAAGACTGTGGGAATGTGCCCTATGACCATAAGGGATCTCATGTTAAATCTTTGTGATTGGCTTCAAGAAAGAATGAAAAGATTTTGATGGCCATAAATTTTCTATTCACAGGAATCAAAGACAATGTTAGAGTTTATAATAACTCATATCATACAACCAATTGAGTTAATTTTAACCCTTGACAAACAAGACCTCCTATCAATTATTTGGATTTGGCCTAAATAAGGAATAACATTTTTTTGTGATTGTAAACTTCTCATTTAGGAATCAAAGTAGTGTGAGAATTTACAATAACTCGCACATCGTGCAATCAATTAAGTTGACTTATAACTCTTAATATAAATTAATAATGAATCAATCCAAGTTATTTATTAGCACATCTATAGTTCTTCCATTAAAATTGCGCTTGATATTTTTTCCTTAATTTAAAATTTAAAGTATTTAATTTATCATCCATATTTATTATTTACCGACTTCACAATTACCTAATTTAAATCTTTTTATCTTTATGTGTGTGTATAAAAGTGATCGTCACAAAACAAAAACTACAACTTATTAAAAATATTTAACAATCAAGCTTTGATCCTTTGTCTTACCGAAACTCGCATAACATTAATTTAATAAATATTTAGGATATTAAATTTCTCAATTAAATAATGATATATGAGAAATCCCCTTTTTCTATGAGTAAAAACAATAACATTCAAAAATGTATAAGGGGTACCATAACCCATATATAAATTAAGATATTACAAACATGACATGCATGATAAAGACTCTCTGTACTATTTAACAAAACTTTTAGAAAAGTCATTCATTATATACTTTAATCAAATTCAACACATATATTTAACTAGATAAAACATTTTTGTTATACAAACATTTATTTATTATTTTGAGTCTTCCTTGGAAAACCTGGGGGATTTCACCATTAAGAGAAATAAATCCTTTTAGGGCAGTATAATTACACACCTCATACTTTTAATTTTCATTATTTTCTAACACAAATAACTCTTAACACCATTGTTAAAGTCAAGAAGACTTTGAAGAAATATTAGATTTGTTGATAACCAACATTCAGTATTCAAATTTAAGTAAAGATATATTATGTTAACATCTGAAAGTTTATTTAAGTATTCCAGGATACAAAGTTTGGGTTATAAAACAAATAGGGAGTCCCTGCACAACAAAAGTCTGGTAGGACAAACCAAAGGTTGGTCAAAGGTAACTTCACGACAAGACTCTTCAAAGAAAGAAACGAGAACTGGGAACATTTTCCAAAGAAAAAGCTCATCAAGGTGCGTACCAGACCCAAACCTGTTAAGCCATACTGCATGCATCAAGTATATGGAAAGGTTCTTCTCCTCAAAGCAAAGCTCTTCAATAACCACACTCTATCTTCATACTTCATCAGGCTGGAAGATACTTCATACCTCATGAACCTTCTCAAACAAGAGTCTGATCAGGTTTGCTCTTAATCTATGAGTCTCATCATCAACACCTTATGGATTACTAGACCCAGAATCACTTTAGAAGTCCTATTTGAACAAGTCTGGTCCTTAGTATGATGACTCTCCAAAAGAAGTCTCCATCAAAGCATGAAGATGTTATTTACGATAAAGAGAGCATTAAAGCAAGGCAGATCAAGAATTTATCATTCGAATGAGAACTTTCCATCTTGGTGAAAACTTATACTATCTTACTTTGCCTATGTATGCACGAGTCTCGAAAGCTCTTTGCCCTATGCTCAGTGTGTAGAACGACTCTCTCTGACCAAAAGCACTTGTCCTTTAAGCAAAATATCCTTCAACGGTTGAATCATCTTTCAACGGTCATCCAATAGATTTCTTATCCTTCAGTTGCATATCTAAAAGAAAACATATAAATTGCAACTTCTTCCCCCTTCAAGTGCGCTGATGTGACATGGGATAAAAATGGAGTAAAAAATGAGTAATGAAATTCGAGTGATAAAAAGAGAGAATATATGAAGAACAAGAAAGAGAGAAAAGAGAAAAATAATAAAATGGTCACTCAGTGAAAATAAAAAAAATATCCAGCCCAAAAAAATCATAAATGGCAGAAGTTCTTAAGATAAGAAAAAGTAATCAAAAAAATGTCATTAAAGAAAAAGAAAGCTCACTATATGCATCTCATTCCTATCTTCAAACGTTATGGTATCCAAAGTCAGAGACAATAATGCATCAATTCATCTCTTCTGTAAGCACATTGTCTTTGACTAAGCTTTCAGACTTAGTATGTATCTTATCTCTTATATATTTTTACATGTACTAAGTCATCTTTAAAATAAGCCTTTCACTATGTGTACAAAGTCTGTTACTTAGACTTTTCACTTAGCTCAACTAAGTCAAAAGGCTTATTGATCTTATTGTATTAATTCTTTCAAATCTTTGTAAGTACAGGTCTGGTAGACTTGTTAGGAAACACTGTTGACCTGAAGAGACTTTAAAAAGAATACTTAAGTTTGAGTCAGGAATGACTTGTGAAAGAATATTAGGGTCTGCCCCAAGAGTGGGTGCTGCAAAAGAATACTCAGTTTGAGCCAGGAGTGGCTGATGTCAAGAATACTCAAAAGCATGTGATATGCTTAAGGAATGAGTGGTTGGACTCAATAATACTCAAAGGGCACAGTCTGTGCAGCTTATGTAAAAAGGTCGATTTTACATAGTGGAAAACTCTTCAAGTCTAAAGGTACTGGATGTAACTTTTATGTTGGAAGTGAATCAGTATAAATCTTCTGTGTGCTCCTTCTTTCTCTATATTTACAAGAGTATGATGCTCTTACGTCCATCTTCTCTGAAATGCAAAGTTTATTATGCTGTGGAAAAAAAGGCTCATTTAATCGAATATCATTTTTGGATTAAAAAAGTGAATAGACTTATTCAACCCCTCCTTTCTAAGTCTGTTCTCTGAACCATCAGCCATTTTAAATTCAAAACACACACCCATCTCAACCAAAGTTGTATTTTGTTGTATTGATATTAAGAATAATATTTGAAAACTAGATTTTAATACATCCTTTTTTATTAACATCCTCTACACTCATTTCTCCAACAAGGCAGAATTAAACTTTCCCAGGTCCCTCACACCCAAACCACCTATCTCCTTATCACGACACATTTTCTCATGTTTTACCTAAGAAATTCATTTTCCTTTCTTCACCACCACCCCATAAAAAGACTTTTGCAAAGATGTTAACAATACAATAATAATAACCAATGCTTTGAAAAAGAAAATACATAAAAATGAAGTGGGGATAATACTGATTTTATGACATAGAGATAGCCATCAAAGGATGGATGACATTGGTTCCAAGGGGACAACTTCTTCCAAAATTTAGAGACAATAGATTATGAGGTACTAATTTTTCCTGGATTTTCCCTCAAGGGGGTTCACAGGTACAAAACAAGCAAGCTCATGATTTTACAATTCAACAATAAGGCATAGCGCACCACTCCCTCCTCATTAACCAACACACAACCAACTTACTTTTAGAGAAATTAACCTTCAACCTATACACCAACTAAAACATCTCAAAATACTTTTTTAATGTCAGAATATTTTATAATAGCACTTCCCTAAAGAAAAAAGTATCATCTACAAAACTATAAATGTGATATGCAAATTCAGTCATCCCCATAAGCACTCCTGTAAATAGACTTTGTTTCTCAGCCTCTCGCATCAACCCATAAATCCCTTCAACAATAATTAGAAATAAAAAAAGGTGTCATAGGATCACTTTAACAGATACCCCTTATTATAAGAAACTCTATTGTCGAGCCCCTATTATCAAGAAGAGACTCACAGGATGACACTAAACACCCCCTGTTCTACCTCACCCATCTAGTTGTAAACCTTATGGGTCTCAACATATAGAATAAAAAATCCTAACAAACTGAGTCATTGGCCTTCTCAAAATCAGCCTTAAAAATTAAGCATGATTTACGCCTCCTCTTCACATTGTTAATTAGCTCATTTGCAACAACCACCTCATCTAACATATTTCTTCCACCCACAAAAATGGATTGATTCTAACTAATTAGTCCACCAATAACAACCTTCAAGCGTCTAGCTAGAATTTTAGCAATAATTTCATACATGCAACCAACCAAAGAAATAGGTCTATAATCACCTAGTCCCGCCTACGATACACCTTTTGGAATTGTAGTTAGAAATGAGAAATTTGTGCACTTTGGCAACACCTCAGACACATAAAATCCAACATTTTATAAACATACCCTTCATAAGGCTCCAAAAGGATTTAGTAAGATTAAAATTATAACCATTAGGCCCATAAATGTAACATCCTGACACTGTTGAGGGCGGGGAGTGATCACCGGTGCCTGGGCACGGAGAAGGAATGACTCCTGACAGACTTCTAATAGGGAATGTGACATCTCTAGAACTGTTGAGGGGGGGGGGGGGATCGTTGGTGCATAGGCACGAACAAGGAGCGACTTCTGACAGGCTTCTAGTGGGAGGGACATATTAATGAACCGAATACATACCAGAATGAGAAAGATCCAAAGACTGTATAGGTATGGGATTATACAGTCGAGGATAGCTTAAAGGAATTAATTCATACTACCTATACCAACAAATGTATTTTGCCTTTTCGGTAGCCCATCACTTAAGGACTCCAAGGTTAAGCGTGCTTAACTTTGAAAAATTCTAGGATGAGTGACCTCTTGAGAAGTTATCGGGAAGTGTGTAATTGAGGACAAAACATACTAGAAAGGTCTCGTGTTGGTTTGTGGGAAGAGTCGTTTGTAACACCCACTTATATACACGAGATATATCTATTCTTCTTGCTTTTAAAATTTTTAGAAAGATATACATATTTATCACTTCCTATCTCGCGTATACAAGGACATATATACATCTGATTTTCTTTGAATTTTGAAAGTAAAAGGTTTCAATTTATTCAGAATGATAAAATCAACTTTCAGAAAATCATAAGTGATCAAAGATTACAGTATCATATCCAAATAGTAAGGTTTATTAAAGTTTAACCTTTACCTTGAATTACAGTCGTCCAACTTAATATTGTATTAAGGTAAACTAAAACTAAAGATTTAATACCTCTACTTCGACTGTAACCAATCATTTCCTTATCTTCAAACCATATGATGTTGGAATCCTACTCTTGTCACATCTCTTCTCCTATCCGATTGAGGATGAGACCAATTTACCCTCTTGTAATTTCATCTTTTCATCTTGAACTGCTAGCTATATATCATATAACATATATTTTGGACACAGAAATTCAAACAGGAAGGAGTGAGAAACAGAATATAATACTTTACAGATAAGACATAAGCATAAGAGTTTTCACAATCTAATATAATAATTTCAAACACAATCATATACATAATCAATTATGAATGTAGAGTTTTCATAATATAACAATTCTACTTTCATTCACAATCACCCACATAGAATGTCACAATCACATGAATGTCATGCAATGTTTTTAATACTACCATCTCATTCATTTTATGCATGTGGGCCCTTAAAATTTTAGTTTGCACTGGGCCAACTAGGAGTTTACACTGTTCAATAATTCCGGATAATAATAACATAATTGCCTTCATGGCATATGAACAGCTCAACTGGCGTGGAAACACTTAGAGACTAGTCAGACTGAGAATGTTTTTATTGTGAAAGTACCCGACACTAGGGAGCGACCCCAGGTCACCTGAAGCACCCTTTCACACCTTCTCATCCCAAGGCTCGCAATTAAGTCTTCTCTAATGTATCCTCGATTTCTATACTCCGTCCCCAGGCAATATCACATCTCATTTCTCTTTAATGACTCATGATGCATGGACTACTCGCATATTTAGTTAGTTAAGACTTATAGAAACTCAATTATTAAATACTATAAAGGTTCACAAATCATCTCAATAAACTGTACATTCCCATAAGTTCTTCTTTGAACTTCTGTATACAAATAAATTTAGTACAGTTTCCAAATTCAGATCTCACCAAAATTGAGTTTTCAAGCCTTAAATATCTCAAAACTTTCTCTTAAAAAACTTCACATATTTACATAATCTTTCCCAATTTGAATCTTAACTAGATTGAGTTTAGAAATCTCGACTATAACAAAGTATCCTTTAGTTATTTCATTAGGGAAAACCAATTTAAATTTCTAAAAGAATATATATATATATATATTTAAAATCATTAACTAAGAATACTTAAAACTATAAAAATTTTCTTTAATTCAAGAATTAATTATCTCAACCTTTGATTTTCATAAAATAACTTCTTTCTAATACTAGATTTTATTCTAGAGATTAAAAATAAAGTCAATGAAAATTATTTCTAAGAAGAAATAAAAGACTAAAATAATGATAAAATACTTTCTCTTAGAATAACAATTTAAAGAGTAAGGTAAGAAAATTCTTACTGAGTTTTAACTTTCCGTCATGCTTGCTATATGCTCAAACTCCATATCAAAAGGTCATCAATCATTCATCATTCACAATCAAGTATTGTAATATCATCAATCATAATCAAATATCGTCAAATCACAAATATTATTAATCACAGTCTAGTATTATAAATCACAATATCATTAATCAAAATCAAATATTATTAATTATAATCAAATCAAATCAACTAAATATCAGTCATAAATATAATTCAAATTTTAATAGTTATTTGGATTAATAAGATTAATTTTAAGTCTTTATAGTCCATTCCTCGCATAGGTCTATGTAGGTCCATATAGTCCAATCCTCGCATAGGTATAGTTCAGTCTATACAGGTCATAATAGTCCAAGTCCTTGCATAGGTTTAGTCCAGTTCGAATAGATTATCCAGGTATTTGCATAGGTATTCAGATCAAGTTACACAAGATACTCAATTTAAAATTTATTATAATTTTTTTAAGTTAAACAGTTATTATTTAAAATAATAATATTATTAAATTTTAAAGGAGTAGGGGACTCCTCCCATTATTCTTATGTCTTTTCATATTATATTCCTATCTCACTCCCCCTTACCTCTTGTATCTTGGTTCGTTATAGAAAGTCTATGCGCGTCTCATCTCCGAGTTTTAAAATATACCAATTTTACTTTAATATAGTTATAAGATGAAAATTAAGATTTCTACTTAAAACATAAATGGTAAATTTTGAATAGTGAATAGTGAATAGTAAATCATGAATAGTAACAGTAAATAGTAAAACGTAAATAGTAACAGTAAATAGTAAATCAAAAATAGTAACGGCAAATAGTAAATCATGAATAGTAACGATAAATAGTAAAACATAAATAGTAAAGGTAAATAGTAACAGTAAATAGTAATTTACTATTTGAATAGTAATTTACTATTGAAATAGTATTTTACTATTCAGAATAGTAACTTCAAATAATATTATTTCTAGTATAATAATAGATTTCTAAAAACGATATGAAAATAACCCTAAAAAATATAAAAGAGAGGTATTCTTACCTTAAGATTTTAGCAGAACCTTCTTCCAAAAAAATTTATTTATCTCTCTGACTTCCACCACTATCTCACTAGCATTACTATATTAAGAAAACTTAATTTGAAACTCTGAATTCTAAAGAAGAATTCCTTCGGTATTTATAGGAAGGAAAATTACTATGCATTCTATTATTTTAATATAAAAGTACTGTGCATTTTTTGAAAATTCAATCCTGGTGATCCGGTCTCAATACCGGTATCCGATCTGCAAGACATATTTCAACGTCTTTGTCAAGACATCAACATGTAATCGGTGTCATCGGTATACATCCGGACTGTAATTCCGTATCAGGCACTCTCCCTATACCGATTGTTCAGGATAACACCATGACACCGGATAACACACACGTCACTATACAAAAGACAAGGATCATTGCTACAGGGACCGATCAATAATCCCCAGCACTACAAGCCAAATTCTGCTCCCGGGGATGGTCAACTTGTTCCCTAATCCTAGCCTATACTCTCCATGCTCAATATAAAATAGCCACTTGACCCAATCATGCTGGTAAGTGCGCAATAAAATAATGCTAGTGGAGGTTAGTGGTTCCCCACTAACGAGTCCTCGTAAAACGAGCCAGTCAGGTATATGAACTCATTTCATCAATGAAGCAGGGGATGTTGAACTTAATCTATAAACGATTACTCTCTGAAATACATTCCTGACTTGAAATATATCACTGACTTGAGCGTCGGAGAATCTTTGCAGGTGACACCACCATTCGCCCACATCAACGCGTTAGGTCGGTGTGAAGGATCTCCAGAACGCCCAATCCGCTCTCCTCACGCAAGGACAACGGATATTTACACCGGATACTCATACATCCAGTCTTCTGTACAGTATTTGCATACTATTTATGATTGACTTGAGTCCGGATCTCTAGACCCCGGTTCAGGACAGATCATTGGCACGCCTGGTGGGACTCGATAAAGTTATTCTCATATCCATTGAAAGAACAAGTGATCCTCGATGGAAGGCGAAGGACAAGATTTCATGGGGAATCAACCTGAAGGCAGAACCAACCCCAGCGTCTTCAGGAAACTCAACTTTAATTCTCATGGGGGCAGCTCAAAGAAGATAGTAACAGTGTCTAATCCTGATCCTCGTGATGAGCTGATCAGTCAACTTCAGAGGGAACTCGCTGAACTGCGAAGAGAAAGAAGGCAAAGCGAGGACAAGGAATCATCTCGCACACGAAACACTCCCCATACAACTGACGGAGAAAAGTCCACCACTCTCCAATACTCGAACATCCCTACGTTTGAGGGGAGAGAACAGACTCATGACTCTGAAGTTGAAACTGCCCGAAGGAAGAGGGAGTCAACGACAGCACCCCCAGTAACTTACAAGTTAAAGTTCCTTTTTCAAGGAGACTCATGAGCATCCACATCCCCAAGCACCTTCAAACTACTCAGCCACTTTCCATTGGAAAATACAATGGCGAAACCGATCCTACCAAGCACCTTGATGCTTATGTATTTGAAGCTATGTACTTGGGGGCTGATGAGGATGTAATGTGTCGGATGTTCCCACGAACATTATCAGAAGAGGCCCTGGGTTGGTTTAAAGGTCTACCTTCTGGATCTATAGATTCTTGGGCTGAAATGGCAGCTACTTTTGAAACTCACTTTGTCATCTCTAGAGACGTGCCCAGGACATCTCACACCTTGGCTCAGATTAAGCAAGGTGGAAACGAAGGCTTAAAAGATTTCCTGAAGAGGTTCTACAAGGAAGCTTCCCTGGTTCCTAACCTCACAGAGTCCATTAAGCTGCATATTGTCATTGAGGCATTGCAGCCAGGATCAGCTTTTGCCCTCTCATTAGCAAAGAGCCCTCCAGTAACGTTTGAGGAGTTCAGGAAAAAAACCTCAAAGTACGTGAGTATAGAGATGCACTTAGAAGCTATAGCTGCAAAGAAAAAGCCACCAACGCCACCTTCCCAAACTCAGAAGGGTAAGGAGAAAACCAGATCGGATCCCATGGAAAAACCGTGCCGTGGCGATGCCTTCGATAGCTCCGCTCCACAGCGTTAAGCAGAACGGATGCATGCATTCGACAATTATGCTCCGCTAAATTCTGAACGATCTCAAATTCTTAGGGAGATCGGATGACCAACCCTTATTGCGTACAGGGTCAGGACTCCGCCCCAGCTTCGCAAACAGAGTGACCCTCGGAAATACTGCGAATTCCATGAGCAAGAGGGCCATTCAACAGACGAATGTTAGGCTCTGATGAATACTATTGAGACCCTGATCCGAGAGGGTAAACTCAAACAATACCTTCTCAAAGAAAGGTCTACTGATCAACTGGACCAGATTGAGAAAAAGGGAGGAGATTACGAGGAAGACGATGACGATCATCCCACTCCGATCAGAAGGTTTACTGTTTCTGAAAAACAAAAGGGAGTTGTGATTAGTGAGCCTGCACAGCAAAACACTATGCCCCGACAACAACATCAAGGCCGTCGAGAGGTCATTGATTAGGGATCAGGCCAGCAAAATTAATAGGGCCTTCTGTTGATACAACTAGTCGGTAAGACGGTATGCACTCCACTCCTTTTCCTTACTTAGGTTTTTCTCGATCGGGTTTTACCAAGAAGGTCTAATGAGTCATAACCCCGACTCATCTCTCTTTCTTTCTTTTGTAATTCATAATTAATGAAATACTCTAAATGATGATTTTATTCGATGCACAACACTGTTGTGACAAGATACTTTCAGGACGGATGATCCTAACAATGTATCTGTTGTTAGCGATGAACCTCTTCGAAGGTACAACTGGGTGAACCACCCCATTCGAAGGCCCAGATTGTAGGATTAAACCGAACTCTGGGTACGGTTAGTAAGGTTGGCTGAACACCGGTGAAGGCTCGGATTGTAGGATTGAACCGAACTCTGAGTACGATTAGTAGGTTTGGCCGAACGTCGGTGAAGACCTGAGTTGTAGGATTAAACCAAACCTCAAGAAACGGGTTGTAGGATTGCACCGAACCCCATTCGAAGGCCCAGATTATAGGATTAAACCGAACTCTGGGTATGGTTAGTAAGTTTGGCTGAACACCGGTGAAGGCTCGGATTGTAGGATTGAACCGAACTCCGAGTACGACTAGTAGGTTTGGCCGAACGTCGATGAAGACCTGAGTTGTAGGATTAAACCGAACCTCAGGAAATGGGTTGTAGGATTGCACCGAACCCTATTTGAAGGCTGGTGAATGAGTAAAATCCAACACCGGTTAAAGAAGAAAGATTGAGACTAATTCCCCCAGGACGGATGCTCTCAATCACATATTCTGTGAGTTGACGAGGTAACTCCTGGCGCGGACAATTCCCATCATCATCCTTATGATGGAAGTCTTTGAAGACTCAATCCGTACTCTTACGATTGAGATACAATTCCCCCAGGACGGATGCTCTCAATCACATATTCTGTGAGTTAACGAGGTAACTCCTGGCGCAGACAATTCCCATCATCATCCTTATGATGGAAGTCTTTGAAGACTCAATCCGTACTCTTACGATTGAGATACACTTCCCCAGGACGGATGCTCTCAATCACATATTCTGTGAGTTGACGAGGTAACTCCTGGCGCGGATAATTCCCATCATCATCCTTATGATAGAAGTCTTTGAAGACTCAATCCATACTCTTACGATTGAGATACACTTCCCCAGGACGGATGCTCTCAATCACATATTCTGTGAGTTGATGAGGTAACTCCTGGCGCGGACAATTCCCATCATCATCCTTATGATGGAAGTCTTTGAAGACTCAATCCGTACTCTTACGATTGAGATACACTTCCCCAGGACAGATGATCTCAATCACCTATTCTGTGATTTGACGATGTAACTCCTGGCGTACTTCCCCAGGACGGATGATCTCAATCACCTATTCTGTGATTTGACGATGTAACTCCTGGCGTTGTGTACTTCCCCAGGACGGATGATCTCAATCACCTAGTCTGTGATTTGATGATGTAACTCCTGGCATGAACAATTCCCATCATCATCCTTGTGATGGAAGTTTTTGAAATCCGTACTCTTACGTTCGAGATGTATTTCCCCAGGACGGATGTTCTCTATCACCTATTCTGTGATGTGATGATGTAATTCCTGGCATAGACAAATTCCCATCATCATCCTTATGAGGGAAGACTCAATCATCATCTTCATGTATCTTTGTGGTTCCCCAAACTCGGAACAATACTCTCACAATGGACGACATCGTTCTCTCCAGTGAGAGTAACACGAATTAATAATAGTCATCCGTCCTGTTACACCACTTTTGTTAACAACGGATCGGCTCTTTCTCTCCCCAAAGGAATTAAGGGTAATGCCCCATGACAGGTACCAATCCCTTAACAAACTTATACTTGGGGACAATATTCATGTATATATTTCTCCATTCTAAAACTTATTTATCTTAAATGATTTGATTAATTTTTTGAGGCAATTATTTCAATCCGACCTCAATATTAATCACGCTGAACGGATTATTGAATGCTTTACTCTTCATAAAACATTGAAGGCTTGGGCGTAGTAAGCTGGTTCTTTTTCAAGGCCACGCTGCATCCTGAGTAAATTGACACGATTGGTGAATGGGTAAAATCCAACACCGACTGAAGAAGGCTAGTAGGATTAAACCGAACGCCATTAGAGACATGGATTGTAGGACTAAACCGAGCCCCAGCCGAAGGTTTGGATTGTAGGATTAAGACCGAACTCCAAGCATAACTTCGAATTCGCTCAGAAGTATTTCCCCCGGAAATTCTTCACTCGACAACACTTCAAATTCAAAGTCGAACTCGAATTGTTCACTCGGGAATATATCTACCCGAAGCATACTTATTCAAAGTCAGAGCCTTCCTCTGACCAAAAGGTACTTCTCCTGGAATTGGCCTATTCGAAAATCCTTCACTCAGCGTCATGCGACGTGGAGGTCAGAAATTCTTCACTCGGTGCCATACCACGAGGAAGCCAAACATAATTCTCTGTTTCATGTTTCACTCGAAAACATCTTAACTTCCCTTCACTCGGAAGTATCATACTTGGGAACGTCTTTGCCCGAATGGTGTTCATTCGAAGTCAAAGCTCCCTCCTTTTCACTCGGAATTACTCACTCGAAGTTAAATGATCATTCGGAACTGATCATTCAATAATGCTCGGGGACAATATTAAAGGGTAATAGGTGTTGCAAAGATATTTTGAACATAGGTATACCGGCATCTAGACCTCTCGTAGGATGAGTAGCTTATGTGAACAACTACATAGTCCCTCACACAAGCTAGGGGACATATGATCCGGTCTCAATACCGGTATCCGATCTGCAAGACATATTTCAACGTCTTTGTCAAGACATCAACGTGTAACCGGTGTCATCGGTATACATCCGGACTGTAATTCCGTATCAGGCGCTCTCCCTATACCGATTGTTCAGGATAACACCATGACACCGGATAACACACACGTCACTATGCAAAAGACAAGGATCATTGCTACAGGGACCGATCAATAATCCCCAGCACTACAAGCCAAATTCTGCTCACGGGGATGGTCAACTTGTTCCCTAATCCTAGTCTATACTCTCCATGCTCAATATAAAATAGCCACTTGACCCAATCATGCTGGTAAGTGCGCAATAAAATAATGCTAGTGGAGGTTAGTGGTCCCCCACTAATGAGTCCTCGTAAAACGAGCCAATCAGGTATATGAACTCATTTCATCAATGAAGCAGGGGATGCTGAACTTAATCTATAAACGATTACTCTCTGAAATACATTCCTGACTTGGAATATATCACTGACTTGAGCGTCAGAGAATCTTTGCAGGTGACACCACCATTCGCCCACATCAACGCGTTAGGTCGGTGTGAAGGATCTCCAGAACGCCCAATCCGCTATCCTCACGCAAGGACAACGGATATTTACACCGGATACTCATACATCCGGTCTTCTGCACAGTATTTGCATACTATTTGTGATTGACTTGAGTCCGAATCTCTAGACCCCGGTTCAGGACAGATCACCTGGTTACTGTGCATCTTTTGAAAATTTCGTACATGCATAATGTTTTGCATAGTAAATGTCGGCTGAATTATTAAGCCAAATAGTAACCTTTCACTCGGTATATTTTAAATATTCAAAATCAGTCCTTTTTGAAATTTAGCGATATTATATCAGTCTTCACTAATTTTATAATAAGTAATATAAAGTTTAAATTTTAAAAATCTAAAATTTTCTGTTAATAAACATTTATTGGTACGTTTTCATTTTTTTTACGATTGGTAAAAATCAAGATTTTACTCAAACCGATAATTTTTAAATGAGTCTACTTGAAATGGATTTTAGAAAATTTTCTTATAATTTAAATTCACTTTCTTGTAAATATTTTTAATTTTAAGTAACTTTATATGAATTTAAAATTATTTAAAATATTATTTTATTAAAATATTTCAAAAAATTCATAAAAATTCCAAAAAATCATAAATATTATGTAGATCAAAAAGTTCTAAAGAACCATAGTCTAATTCCTTCAAAATTTTATTTTAAAATTCTAATAAGAGTTAAATCACAAATATGTAAAAGCATAAATATAAAAACATAAAATAAAAGTTGTGAGTAATAAATATATTTAAAATTCTTAATATAATTTCATTCATCAATGAATACTAATTAAGTCATTTTAAAATTCTCATTCAAAATACATAAATATTTATATTATTATTATTTTATTTTATTTTAAAAAACAAATAACTAAATATAAATACCAAAATTTCATAAAAAAATGATAATAATAAACTAACTAATTGTAGGTATTTCTCATTAAAAATATATTAATATCTATTTTCTATTTATGTTAAAAATGGGATGTTACATCGTTCATTCCTAAAAAGCGGCCGAGGTGTTACAACTCTTAAACCCTTCACACTCCCAAACAACTGAATGAATCTCATTCTCCGTAAATTTCTCATTCATTTAAAAATTATCTTCGTCACCTAACACATAAAAGACAACATCGTCCAACACCGACCTGTTTCAACATTCACCTGTAAATTTTTGTTAAAAACCCACTTTACACCTTGCTTCACCCTGGCTAGTTCCTCCCCCCAGGACCCATCAACCACAATCCATGAATAACACTTCCTTAATGTCTCTTATCAATAATGGCTTAGAAAATTTTAGTATTATAGTCACCTTCCTGTAGCCAATGCAATTTAGATTTTTGTAACACTATTAAGTCCCCTATACTAGATAGCTTCCACAATTCAACCACCAAATTTTTTCAAAGCATTGCACTATTCTCCCCCATATCTATCCTCTTTTAAATCCAACCTTTTAATTTTATCCTTAACCTCCTTCATGCTCGCCCTTAACATACCAAAATTTTCTTTTTTCATTCCACATGTTCCCCAACTTTTTCAACCTTTTTAGTTTTTCTTTTAACACGAAAGTACCCCACCCTTCAACATTCTTATTTCCCTACACCTTATTCATAAATATTTTAAAATCAGACTCTCTTAACCAATAATCTAACACCCTAAGAGGCTTCAAGCCCCAATTTACATCCACCACCTTTAATAACAAAGGACAATGATTAAACAAAGTTCTATTCAACATAATTTGGAAAGGTTATTAACTACTCTTGAGAACATGGAAACCTATATAACTGACTTCTTACGGTCCCATTAGGCCTATACCATATATAACACTTACCATTTAGAGGGAGATCTACCACCCTCATTTCTAGTGTAAATGCATTAAACAAACCCATCTCAATGCTACATATAGCATCATCCACAACAATTCCACTTCTCTTACCACCACACCTAACAACATTGAAATCACCAATCATACGCCATTTAAAGCTTTCTATTTGAGAAGATTTTATGGTCAGCAACTCATCCCATAACCTTTTCTTCTCCACCAATATCTGAGGAGGGTAAACATTTATTTAGAATAAAGCAAAGTTGTTGTTTTTCTCTTCAGCTACCCAACATCCCCCCAAAAGCTAGACCCTTAAACACCTGAATTTTTTTAAAAGAAGCCTTATCCCATTCAACTTGACATTATTATTATTATTATTATTATTATTATTATTATTATTATTATTATTATTATTATTATTATTATTATTATTATTATTATTTGTTTTTTAAAATAATAAATAATTATTTAAATGAAGTATGTTAAATTTTTTGAAACCATCAACTTTTAAATAACTAGTTTGATACGATATAATTATTTCAAATATAAATAAATGTTTTTTATATTAAAATATATACTTAAGATAAATATAAAAAATACCACTAACATAAATATAAATGATAAATATTATAGAATCAAAACGTACAAGGATAGAAAATCTAATTTACAGTTATAAAATAAGTGTTAGCTTATGAGCCTTTTTTCCCCTTATAGAAGCTATGAGCTAATTTGACTTAACTTAGTTCAGTGAAAGAAAAATAATAGCTCATTAGATAATTACGTTATTATTGTAAACTTTGCTCATCCAACTTGTGGGTTAAAATTAACAACTGGGTTGTGTGATTTGAAAAAATATTAATCGTTAAAAATCAACAAAAATCGTTGATTCATCAAATCTGAAAAATTTAAAAATTTTCCAATTATTTTATTGCAATATAAAAAATAAATTATTAAAAATAATAAATTTCCATTTTTAAACTTTTAAGGAATATTGTTGATACAACTCTCCATAAACGGAAGGGTACAAAGGTATTTTATTTTTTCTCCGATCCGTAAAAGTATTTGAGTCCATTTAAAATTTGGGTTGACGATCCGACCCGATCCAATAGTTTCCCTTTCCCTCCCTGATTTTTTCTGGGAAAGGAAAGAACAGGAAAATTTTCACGACCAAACTCGAATTGCAGTTAAAACCCCAGAAACACACAAACACTATATTTATTCAATTTTTTTGTTCTCTCAGTTAATTTTCTTTTATTTTCGTTGATGAATTAGTTAATTCTGGAATCCCGCGCTACCTTTCTGAAGCAAGCAATTCCCTTCGTTCTAGGGCTCACACAGTTTCTCCCCATTCAATGTTTCTCCTTCTTGAATCTTCTAACCGATAAATTGAGCTCCGATGGCGGAGGAGAAGAGAGCCTCATCGTCGTTCGTTAAGAAGGGTGACCGGCAAATCTTCACGGTGGAGCTCCGCCCAGGCGAGACCACTATAGTCTCATGGAAGAAACTCACGAAAGACGCTAACAAAACTAACGGATCCAATTCGGTTCCACAACAACCCGCAATTGTTCCGGTGAGACTCTTTTTCCCCTTCCTTCCTCGTCACAGTGTAATTTACGAGTGAATTATTAATTCGCAGTTATAGGTGGATTCGGAATAATTCGTCTCAGCATTCATTGCTGATACTTTGCATTGTTGTGGAGTTTTTACTTGTGGATCGAATTTTGGGTTTGAAAGGGTTTTGTACTTTGTTTGTGCCTTTTTACCTTAATATATCTGTTTCGCATTTCGGTGGTTGCTGGACGTGTGATGTGATGTATATGAGTTGCTGCATAGAAGTAGGAGTATAGGATAATTAATTCATTATTCTGGAACCTGTTTTTTTATTTCTTTAGTGAGGCAAGCTAGTTCTGGAGATGCAGTTCTGGGCGTTTTTTCCATTAGGTTTAGGTAATTATGTTGATTCACGCTTCATACTTCAATCAGTGTTATTTGCAGTATGTTTTTATGATTTTATCCCTATTTATTAAGTATCTGATTTTTTTTTATCATACTTTAGGTACTGTTCTTCATATTTGCATTTGTCGTTTGTGTCTTTGAACGTTTAGAATTTTCTGAGCTCAGTTTTACATGTTAATTAGTAGATTGGAACCCATGGATCAGTAGAGTCCACAATACTTGAGAATCAGGTAAAGTGTGGTAGTTTTACCTGTAAATATGACAGTCCACTAGTATATGTTACATGAGTTTTATTTTGTAATTTGTATGAAGTTCTCTTGTTTGAATTTATTTCCGTAATTCTTAATTATGTGATATATGTAATTGATCTGTTTATCTGTAACATAATCATGTCAAATTTAAGGCATCAAGGTAACCAAGGCTTGAATTTTCTAGGCTTTTGATGTTAAGTTCTATGTTTTATGCTACAATTAGTTCTTTCCTTAGTCATTATCTAGGCTCTTGTCTTGTATTCAGTATACCTTTGTAAACTTCAGCTTATTGTCATTTTGAAATTGTGTGGGGTCTTATGCCTCACTATTCTGACAAGGCTTTGCTCATCTGTTTTAGGGACAACCTGTTGAGGACGAAGAAAAAGATGCTTCTCAGCCAAACCGGTTCAGTGCTGTGATAGAGAAGATTGAACGCCTTTACATGGTATTCATGTGTTGCTTGCTGATATTGTTACTGTATGCTCTGTATTAGGAGCATGAATTAGTTTTTTAAACCATTGGTTTATATTGTTGATGTGTGTGTAAGCATTAAATTGTAGCGTCTGCATTGTGAATAAATGGGGCTGCTGAATCATTTTCAGGGTAAGGATAGTAGTGATGATGAGCTTGATGTTCCTGATGATGATCAGTATGATACTGAAGACTCTTTTATAGATGATGCTGAACTGGTTGGTATATTTGAAAATATCTGTTTGGCTTAATATTTATGACTTTCTTGATCTTTAATTGCTGAAAAAGGAATTGTCGTGTTCTGTTCGGCAGAGTTATTCATTTATACATTTCTTTTTTATGCTCTCAAACTGTTGATTCTGCAGGATGAGTATTTTGAGGTTGATAATTCTGCAATCAAACATGATGGGTTCTTTGTAAACAGGGGGAAATTGGAACGCATGTAAGTTTTGGTTTGTTTTAAAAATTGTACTTTGAATATTATCTTTTGTTCTTTCCCAACACAAGGTGAAAGCAAATCATAGAAAGGTTTCTTTGGAAATTGCTTAATTGTTAATCTTTTTTCATTTCTGAGGTTGGTCTATTGTTATCATTTTATTGTATTCTTTGTGTGATTATTTCTGTTTTTGTCACGGTCAAATTATTTGTTGTTTGTAACTCTAAAATTTTTGGATTCATCAACACATTTGTCTTTATTTGATAATTTGGTGTTGAGTTCTGTGTTTGTTTTCCTAACCACTATTATTTTTCCTTATTGGTATACACTCTTTTGTTTGACACTTTATTACAAATTTTGTTCTGATTTAATGAATATACTTAGTGGAATACTGGAGAAAATAACTTGAGTCTAACAAATTATTAATTAGTATGACTGATTTTATTTTGTTTCTTTCTATATTGCTAGAAATCAACCTCCTGTGTTACCTAACCAGCAACCAAAGAAAAGGCGCAGAAAAGATATATTGAAGAATCCTGGTGAGAATAACGAAGATCATGGATCAAATAAAAATGTAAAAGCAAGCAAGCCAGCTTCTGCCAAAACAGCTTCACTTCAGGCAAAAAAAATGTTTAATTCCCCGGAGAATTTGGTTGCACCTAGTGAATATTATGAAGACTTGAAAATTCAGAATCAATCAGATATCTCTGGAGTTATTTCAAAAAAGAAAACTGCTGATACAAAATCAATATTGGACCCAACCGTCTCTTTGAAAGCATCAAGTGATGATGCTCCTGCTTCTGTGACAGAAGCAAAAGATGCTGACAAGCAGAAGATAGGAGCTTTTCAATCTAAGAACAATAGCGATAAATATAAAGATGCAAGTGGATCGATTGATGCGTGTCATCAGAAGTACAACGAAAAAATTGCATATTCCAAATCCCAACCTGGAAGACCCCCTAGTAATATTGATGATTTGGAAAATACCAGTCGGTCAAAAGAAAAAAATGGCATACGTGAACTGCCAGATCTTAACTTATGTGAGGGAAAGTCTGCTATCCAAGCAACAGTAAGTTTTTATTTCTTTTGCTTTTGTATGTCTCCCTTTTTTGATTTTGATTTGTTTAATGATTTAAAGAAACAAGTGATACAAAAAAAGTATGTCCTCTGCAGTGCGGTGCTTTCATAAATTCTTTTTAGCTATTAAACATAAATGATTCTTCCACTCTTAGTCTCAAGTGCCTCATGATACTTCCAATTAGTGCCTCTCAATAAACATTTTCTTTGTAGTTAGAACTACTTTTCATTCAACTAAGTGATCAAGTCCAACTCTGAAATTGAGGGATTACATGGTGTGTACCTGTTTTAGCTATGGAAAATGGATGATTTAAATAATTGATTATAATTATCAATTTACAATTATATGAAAATTTAGGTGAAAAATGATGCTAATACATTTTGTCTGCACTGTCTAAAACAATCAATTTTCTTAGTAAAATTACAAAAAAATGGCATTTAATAATTTGTGGTAAAGTAGTAATTTGTTTTGTATTTAAATAATCGATCATGGTGGATAAAATGGGAAAATGTAAGTTTAGAAAATAATCTGATAGCTTTTAATCATAAGTTTCAATTTTTTTCTTATGATATAAAAAAAGATTTTTAACAAAGGATTTTTTATCTGATTGATTATTTTGCCAAGTGCCAGCTTTTGTAAAACAATTTTTATGCTTGGAAAAAGCCTTTTTCTCCCAAACATGCGCAGGCTGTGTGCTAGATGAAATGGAAGTGTAATTCCCCAACATTGAGCCAATTAATGAGGAAAACAAATGTGCATTGAAGATACCATGCTTAAGCAATTAGCTTGAATTCTTAGTTGCGTAACATTATTGCTTCAACCCATTCCCTTGGCATCTTTGTTGTCATAAGGCATGGTTTTTCATTTGTAGTGAAAGTCACTTAATGTAAGGAATGCTGACACACATGGGAATGGGTATGTTTTGTTTAAAAGGAATTGAGAGAACAAAAGGAAACTATCCTTTTAACAAGTGCTTGGTGAACTATACAAAAATTTGTTCCAAATTCCAATTACTGCCTCTGAGAGTGACGGTGTAAGTTGTGCATGATACATACTTATTTCTAAATGCTATGCAAGAAACTGTTTGTTCTATTAATTCCTGTCTTGGTCATTGGTTCTTTTGAATGTTTTGCAGAAATCTGAGAACTTGCACAAGAAAGATGGTTCTAGTGCTAGGCCAAAAATTTCAATCCTTGAAAAGGCTCTTCGTGAATTGGAAAGAATGGTTGCAGAATGTAAGATGTAAAATTTATGTTCGCATTTGTCATGTATAGGAATTGTGAAACTTTGTTTCTAATGCTAAATTTTACTTTTCTTTTCCTTTTGTTCCTTTTAAATAATATTGCAGCAAGACCACCAGCAATGGATAATCATGAGGCTGATACTATACCCCAGGCAGTCAAAAGGAGGTTGCCTAGGGAAATAAAGTTAAAGCTTGCTAAAGTTGCTAGAGTAGCGGTACTAGAATATGCTGTTTTCCTAATTCTATGCTTCTGGAGTGTACAACATTTTACACCATTTACTCGAGGTTTTGAACATTATAACATTAACTGTATGTTTTTGTTTCACCAGGCAAATCAAGGGAAAGTTTCAAAAGAGTTAATTAACCGTCTAATGAGCATTCTTGGGCATCTGATTCAGCTCAGAACATTAAAGGTATTGTAGCATGTTAACATATATAATCGAAAGACTTGAGCATGGTTTTTTTTCCTCTCAGGCCCCCTGTCCACTGTTGCTGTGTTTTTGTATTATCTTTGTTTTTTTTGTTAATTTAATTATTACGATTTGATTTTAGAACAATAGGTATATGCTTTGACTTTTGAGTGCATCTTTGACCTAATCACATGAAGTAACTTACTAACTTCTGTTACTTTCTGAAAGAAAGTGCCCCAATGTTTCCTTTCCCATTTCCTTTTTGGTTGAGCACTTTAATGTGATGTGACTAGTCATGGTTATGACAATATTATCTCTTAATAAATATAGTAACTTTGCCACTTTTTATTTATAATGGAACTGTTCTCATAAGGAGTGAACATTTTACCTCTAATTAATCTTGGATGTTTTTTTATCTCATAGAATCTTTACAGTTTCTGTAACCGTCATTCCTTGTTGTTTAAGCATATTTAGGTACTCTTAATTCCTGATATTACTTACCTTCTCATTTGATGTTTTTTTACTGCAGAGAAACTTAAAAATAATGATCAGTATGGGTGTGTCAGCAAAGCAGGAGGAGGATGATAGGTTTCAACAGATAAAGAAGGAAGTTGTTGATATGATTAAGATGCAGGCCCCAACTCTGGAATCTAAGGTTTTTTATTGTTTAATTTCTATTCTTTATCAAATATTGGTAAACTGGCTTACATCTACATGTGTTGTATTTTAATTCATGTTCAATTCTGTGGAGCTTATAATGCGTCCAATAGGAAGCATGAGATAGCATCTCTAAATTGTTTGTTGTATCTGTCTGCACAAGATATGCTCTTGGTGTCCTTAACTTTTGCATGGTCATTGTGTAGCTTTGCTGGTTCATCATTACATTTTTTGTTTCCACCATATAATTCATACTATATTTCCTACCACCCTTTCTGTTGGACTCCTCTATTAATTTGAGACACAATGTTTTTTTGAAACTTCAGCAACAGCAGAAAGCTGGAGCATCTGGTGATTTTCAAGAATTTGGTCCTGATGGCAAAGCAATATCTAAGAGAAAGTTTAGTATGGATGCTGCATTGGAGGACAAGATTTGTGATCTATATGATCTTTTTGTTGATGTAAGGATTTGATCTATAGATATTGATTTTGAAAATTCTGTAGCTTGTGATGAAGGTTTCTTAATGAACCTTGTTTGCATTGCTGTAGGGATTGGATGACAATGCAGGTCCACAGATCAGAAAGTTGTATGCTGAGGTGTTCAGATTTTCTAAGTCCTTCTCTTAGTATTGCAGAACTATTAGGTTGCTTGCATTGTGTTTTCCTGGATGAGGACCAAAAACTCAAGCAACTTGTTTTTTGGAGTCCTTAGCGCCCGTTTACATTCATAAAACTCTTTTTGTTTTTACTTTTAATTACAAAACTGTTTTTTAGTTTTAATTATAAAATTGTCACATTGTTTTCTATTTCCAAAAGTTTGTATAGGAAACAATGAAAACAAGGAAATATTATTTACAATGTTTCTTGTACAAATTTTTGGAAATAGAAAACAATGTAGTAATTTTGTAATTAAAAGTAAAAACAGAAAATGAAAACATAAAATATTTTCTGAAAGTGGGCCCTTGCTTTCTCTTAAAATTGAAGAATGGGACGCCATCTCAGATCGCAATCTGAGCTTTGAGACCATATTAGGTTTAGAGAGAGAGAGATAGAGAAAGATTGTTATGTTTGTGTTATTGCTATTCTGACTAATGATACAAGAGAGTCACTAAATACAGTGACGAAGAATACAGTAGACGCTTGGTTGTAACCAAGTGAAAAATACACTAGATGTATAGGATCCCTCTCACTAACAACTAACAGAGTTATACTCTATTTGATTTGATTTCTTAATGCCTCCTTACATAAGCTAAAATAGTAAAAATTCATATTATTTGCATATAAATAACATAATTGACTGTTAATTATGAAATCCCTCCTATCTTGGTATCTCTAGAGAACACAGCATAGTGCATACAATGGTTTGGAATCTTTTTTGAGAATTTATTGGTGTTGAAGTACTCACTCATGGAACATATCTTCACTGCCATTTTATATTATTATTTTTTCCAATGACGCTGCTTAATAGCTTATGAGACATACTAACAACACATTCTCTAATAAATATTTTCAAACAAAGTGAAATTTATTGGGTCACAAAATTATGTGGGTCGTACCCCTATTAAAAGAGTCCCACTCATGAATCATGATTTTGTGATATCTAATAATTTTAGCCAATAACAGTGTTGCTAACACTCGTCTAGGTAATACATTTGTATGTAGTGTGTGTGAACTGAATGTGTAGTTTGTTACGTTAGTTGTGTGACTGTGATGCTCATCTATTTGCTTTCTACAAACAAATATATTTACATTTCAAAATTTTCAATTTCGTTGCCTTGATCAGCTTGCAGAGTTGTGGCCCAGTGGTTACATGGACAACCATGGGATCAAACGTGGAATTTGCAGGGCGAAAGAGAGGCGCAGGGCAATGTACAACAAACATAAGGTATGCCTTTTCTGACTTGTAATATTGATACAAGGATAATAAGATCCTGCTTTTAACGAAGGGAATAGTTTTTCTTGGTGGTGGTTTTTATTTTTTTATTTTTTTGGGGGGGAGGGGGGGCGGGTTCGACAATAGAACTCACAAACAGAGTAATGCTAGAAATAAGACAGGGTTCTTTGAACCAGGAAGAGAAAGAAATTCTGGTGCCTAGTCAAAACCAAGCATCTGAACCCTATTTGAATCCCCAAGCTAAACTGAGTCCCAACATGCAACTGTAAGACGAAAGCCCTGGTTGTAAGCTTGACATAGAGCTTCAGAACCTAATCCCATGCGATTTATTTATTTGTTCATAGTTCTATTAGTGACACCCTACTTTGTGTCTAGAAGGATCTCTATAGTTTGTAGCAAGCTTTTTATGGATTTCTGACAAATGTATTCTGGGTGGACATCTACTATTGCTGTATGTTTCCCCCCTCGTATTGTAAGAGTTAGAAATGATGAAATACCCAAATAAAAGTCAGTAATGATGTAGATAGTGGAAACTTCTTTCTCCATCTCCATTTCATTGGTATTCTATTTGAATTACATCCTGTGTTGTATCTGTCTATTTTGTCTATTAAGTCATTCCCCTTTGCAAACATTAATGCTGGTATTAATTCAGACAATTGAGGCTGTCTGGGCTTCCAAGATTATGTTGCTCTGAAGATCATGTTTCTTCTTGTTCTGATGAAGCCACTGATGTGTTATTTCTTTATTAGTCTCTCTTCATTTCATACACTGTACTTATCTGCAAAACCACACAGCTTGACAAAAGAGTTAAATCATCTGGGTATATTTTGTAGTGTTTATTCTTAGATAATTTCATTTTGACCATAGGACGGGGAAAACATTGAATGAACTTGAACAATATTTAATAATAGAAGAAGTGAAGTATATTCCAGATGATTACCAAGATTTGAGATTTGTCTGGAGTCTGGACAGTATTTGTTTCTAGTTGATTTATATCTCCTTGGTTTACTTGTTTGTTATCAGGATCAGGAAAAAATTAGGAGGAGAAAAATGTTGGCACCTAAGCAAGAGGAGAATGTCCGATTTGATACCGGTTCAATTACTACACAGCAGAACTTAAGAGAGAGATTAGCTCCAGAGTCTAGCAATCATGCATTTACTTCAGGAAACAAGCCAGTAACTAATACAAGCACAGCTGCCCGGATCCCCAGTCCTATGAATGGTCTAAAACAAGAAAAAGCAAAGGGAAGTTCAAGCAGTTCCGTGGATGATGTCAGGGTTGCGGATGGCGTCTTAACGAAGAAGGTAAAGAGAAAACCTGAACTTGAGTTGGAAGGAGCACATTTTGGTCCTGCTGAGAAGCTAGCTTCTTCGCATGGAGAAGAAAGGCCCAGGTCCCTAAAGCACTCCTCAGGGCTTCTCCCCACCAAATCAAATCTTCAGCCAACATCTCTCCCTGATCTCGAACAGTCAAGCTAACATGATATCAGTAGGAGGTTTAGAGGTTTACAAGCAGAATGTTTGTCACATTTTTTTTTTCTTTTCAATTTTTCCTAATTCCCCTTCTCTATTAAATTGTTCCTACTTTTATTGTTATCATTTTTGTAATTAAGTGTCCTTGCAATTCCTTGAAATTTAGATAGCTTTCTTCTTATTAGTGATTAATGATGCACTAGCAAAGCGTCTTATAGCCTGTAATTGTGCTTCTTTAGGTGCAGTTCTGTTGACAAGTTAGACGAGCATGACTTATTTTGAGTGCTGGTTGAGTACAGGGAATTCGTATGAATAAAGTTTATATCTAATTCCATTTCATAAAACAAGCTTAAATTTTTTTTGAGGAGTTTATAGCTTTTTGAGCTTATTGAAATAAAATTGTCTGGTAAAATTAGTTGAAATTGTGTTAAATGATTTTAAAAGATATATAATATTTTAATTACGTAAGAGATAAATGTTTAAGAGTTTATTAAAATAAAACTGTTTGGTAAAATTAATTTAAATTGTATTAAATGCTTTTTGATAAAAGTTGTCATTAAAAAAAGAGGGTAAAAATAATAAATAAATAATTAATTAGAGAGTTTGTAGTTTTTGAAAAACCATAAGTTTCTCAAAATGCTATAAGCTTGTTGCGCCAAATGGATACCAGAGTGTTGGCAGCCATGTATTAGGCTAATGAAGGTAGATTGCATGTTTCCACAACAAAAGTCATTAACGGTAAACATTATTTCATTGCTCATTTTGTTACGATCAGGTTAATATGTTATAGTTTTTAAAAATTCATATTTGATCTCTTGCATATGATTTTTGTATGATTAATAGGTCTTTGATGTTAATTTTTTCATAGATATGCCATCCTTTGCTTATGCGTCATATAAATTTGATGTTTATATCATTAGGATTGCCGGTTAGACATATATGTGAGAGGCCTATAAACAAACTTTATTTAATTTATCTTCATCCCTCTCATCACCACCACCATCACCCTCACCCATTTTTCTTATCCATCCGCAACCATCACCATCATCATCACCCTCACACCACCATCACTCCTACCTTTTTCCTTATCCATCCACGATCACCACCCTCATCACTACCCTTTCGTAAAAATAGAAAAACTTTAAAATGAATTAGAAGAAAATTTGTGATTATTTTTATGGCACATACACTAGTCTCATAGATGACGCCTTTAAATAGGAATTGAGTTTTAGTAAGTGATTTTGAAAAAAAATGATTCTAATTCCTTGTTAAGTTATTGTAAAGTATTTTTAATGCAAAAAAATGGGTAAAAGAAAAGGTGAAGGGATGATAATGGTTGTGATTGTGGGTGGGTAAGGAAAAAAGTGAGAGTGATGGTGGTGGTGGGTAAGGAAAATGTGTAGAGGATGGTGGTGGAAAGGTGGTTATTATGACTCGGGATGGAAAAAAGGCTAAGGGTGGTGGTGGGAGGGCGATTGTGGTAGTGGTGGTGGTTGTGAGTGCGTAAGGAAAATAGGTGGGGGTGATGGCAGTGGAAGGGTGGTGGTGGTGGTGGTTGTGGGTGGGTAAGGAAAAGAGGTGGAGATAATGAGAGAGATGAAGTTAAATTAGAGATTTTGTTTATAGGTTCCTCACATATTAAGTAATGTCAAGTGACAATCCTAATGACGTACACGTGTCAAATTTATGTGACATGTAAGTAAAAGTTAACGGTTCTGTGATGAAATAAATGTCAAGGATCTATTAAGTAGATGGAAGTCGTATGTGAACAAGCGAATTTTTAAAAAGTAAGAGACTTATTGATCATGAAAAAAATATGTATGTTGTTTAATTAAAAAGATTGAAAAAAAATGCATAGTTACCAATAATAGTGTAATAATTTAGTGTTTAACTTTTATAATTATAAGCTTAAGATATAATCATATATGAATTTATACATCTATTTCTTTTTCATCATAAGCTTAAGGTGATACTCACATATGAGTTGTTTAGTGTATAGATAGCACCCCATGTTAGCACATATTCCAAATTATATTGAATCCTTATATTTATAAGAAGAGACTCAAAATTAAGAGTTTGTTTGACAAAACTAATGGATAAACTAGAACTTGATAAATTAGTTGATTAAATTAAATTGTGTTTCGAAATAGACATAAAGGACATATTCAATGTAAAATGATATTTTCTTTTAAAATAGATAAGAGTAAACTTTTTAAAATTATCAATGAGGTTAAATGTATAAAAATAAAATAAGCTTACATTTTATAAGTTCAATTCATACGTCATTTTCAGCAACATTTCAAGAAATACTAAGTTACTAAAATAAATTCTTTTACTAAATATGACATTTTAAGTTAGTAAAATTAGTTACAAACTAATTTTAGTTGTGACTTATAAGTAATTTTTTTAAAAGTAACTAAATAAAAAAGTTGATTCTTGCATTTTACATAATTTTTCATTTAAGCACACAACAACAAAAATCTACACTTCATCATGCTCCTCACATTGTAACCTTTAGATTTTAATCTCTTAAAAAACAAATATTAATGAGATTATTATAATTTCCACAAATAATATGTAAAAAAAGGGAAAACAACTTCATAGGAACAAATTATTTATTAATTTAACAGAGAAGTTACTGATGGTTCAGAGTCTAACTTAGAAGGGGTTGAATAAGTCACAGACTTTTTTTGTAAAAATTCAAACCAAAAAAAATACTTGTAATCAAATAATGCAAAAGAGTAATGAAGGAAGATTAACACAAAGTTTATACTGGTTCACTTCTAACTCAGAAGCTATGTCCAGTCTCTTCTAACTTGAAGGATTTCCACTCTTGTAAAATTTACTTTACAATAACCACAACAGACCAATGCCATAAGTATTCTTGACTCCAGCCACTTCTGGCTTAAACCCAAGTATTCTTTCAAAAAACCATTCCTAGCTTTAAACTCAAGTATTCTTTCAACAAGCCATTCCTGACTTTAAACCCAAGTATTCTTTCTAAAGCCTCTTTAGGCCAACAGTGTTTCTCACATTAAAAGATTCTGGCAACTCACCAGACTTTATAGTTGTTTGTGAAAGAAAGCACAGAACTTAATGTATGAAAAATATAAACATAAAATTGTACACTAAGTTATGACATGAGACCAAGGTCTGTTAGAGGTAGAACAAATAAGGAAGGTCTCTGTCTACAAGAGAAGAATGAATACACAGAGAGAATTTGACTCAAGAGAGATTTTTTATGAAGGCTCGTGAGTTATATCTATGTCTTGAAATTCAATCTTCCTTGGTATAAATAGGTGCTGGAAAAATGACTGTTGCTGCCTCTTGAAAGAAGATATAGTCGTTGGAAATCTTGTGAAGGTTTTTGCCTTAAGCTTTCAAGTATCAGACTTTTGGTGTTCAAGCAGATTCAGGGGTCTGGTAATAGGCTTCTTCAGTTCTTTCATAGAATTGGTTTTTCATACACTTCCAATGCATAAAGCCATTCTTGTTTCAAATCTTGATTGAGCAAAAGATCAGAAGTCAGCGTTGAGAGGTTTTCTGAGGTAGGCTGACATATACTCAACTTTTTCTGAATATGCACAAAGGTAGGTGTGCTGACATTGCCTGCTGAGCTTGATTTTGTTTCTTGAGTTCTTTTATGATAAACACGAATGTATGATAAGTGCATAAGTCCCAATGCATCACCAAAATAGAATTAAAAACGTTAAAAAGAGATTGCGCTCTTGTTTGTGCATGACATTCTAAATCTTATTGAGTGCTTCTAACAGACTTTTGGTCAGCCTATCAGACTTTTGAATGTTGGGACTCCTCCTTTGTTTATCCCGAAACACTTAGATACACAGATTAGTCATAAGATGTACATACTTTATTCACCAATGAAAGTTCTTGATATATGATATTGACAAATTTAAAGGTGTAAGCATTGGGGTCTAGTCCAATATAACTTAATAAAATCTTCTTCAACCAGACCTTTCTTCAACAATATCCCCCTATTTGTTGATAGTAAACATAAAGTCTTTTCTATAAATGAAGTCCATGATTTAAGGAAGATAAATTATCAGATTAAGCACATAATTTTTTTTGTAGAGATCGATACTTTTCTTAGAGAATATTACATAATTTACTTAAATCAAGTCATTTTTACGCAAAATTAGACGATTTTAAGTAGAACAAGATATTCTTCATTAATAGATTCAAAATGTCATATAAGAAGCAAACATCAAAGGCAAATATCAGACTTGCTAACTTGACATCACCCAACACAAAAGACTTCTAAGATATCTCCCCCTTTTGATATCAACAAAAAAAGAGGCATCACTGAGACCTTAACAACAAGTCACGAGTCAGAGAAGGGCTAAAAATAGATGATGCAGCTGAAGAGACAAGAATAAAGTAACGAGTTTGAACAACAAGTAGGAAAGGCGAAGATAATGACACCACAGAGCACCAGCATGAGCCTTTGTTGGATTGAGAGTAGACAAAATGCTAGAAAGATTGGCTTCTAGTAGCTGCTTAGGTCGAAGAGGACCTTTGTAATGAGGCTTGTACTTTAGAGGCATGGGTTTCTTCAATCTGTCCAAAGAAATCCAAGAAGCCGACAGTGGTATTTGAGTGGGAGCAAACAAGATTTTCTTCTAAGAGGTGGCAATAGGATAGTTCTTGATTTCAACATCGTCCAGAGAGACCACACCATTTCTCAAATCACAAGCCACAAAGACCTGCTCAGTAATGTATAGCAATATCATCATTCAAGAGCAGGACAGGATAGGCTAGCAGGCGCTCTATGGGTAGGGGAGGAAAGTATATAGGTTCAGAGGGCTGAATGTAGAATTTATAGGGATTGAAGTTGGGATTGCTAACAATTACTAAGTTGTAAGGGTTCCTATAGCCGGGGTCAGAGGGATCAAGAACAGGTTTATAAAATGTATAGGTAGGTAGAGCAGGGTGAGGAACAAATAGAAGGGGTAGCTGGGACTTATGTTTAATAGTAGAAATGTCAGGGTAGGGAACAATGGCTAGGGAGGATGAAGTTTAAGTCTGAGGTAGAGGCTCAACAGAGACAGGGATAGGTTAAAGGGATTGAGGAGAGGCAGAAGGGACAAACAAGTTTGAGGATAAGGGGCCAGACCTTTCTCTCTCTTTGCACTTACATCAGAGGAGGAATCTGATCTCTTCCTTTTGAAGGAGGCTCTTAAGACTTGCTTATCATTCTGATAAGTGCCAATAGTCTGATACAACTGATTCAACCAATCAATGTATCCCTACTTGCGCACATCAGGATCAGAGGTATGCTTCAAATATCCATAAATAAACCTCAAATAAGATATGAATCTAGGATACCCACCATATTTCATTAGATTATCATGATTTGCCTTCATGACCATTTGATAATCGTCACACATTTCTACATACTTGTCATGTTATTTCAATGCATTCCATCTTGTGACAGAGACCTCTGGATGTAAAGTAGTATACACAGAGATAAACAACTTGAAGACTTTATCACTAGATAGCTTCTTCTGTTGAGATTGCTGGGGCTGAGATGATTGTTAAGGCTGTAATGGTTTTTGGATGGTCTGCTGGGCCTTAGAGGGCACAACTTGCTTTGGCTTCTCAGATCCAGACTGCTGGGCAACAAATTTACGTTGAAGCTGATGAATGGGAATATTATCATCTGAGTTAGAAGACTCTTTGGCAATAGCAGTTCCAGGTTCACTGGGCTCAATAAGGTCTATAGCCTAAGTAGAGGAGGAAAGAGGAATCATCTGGCAAGGTTCCACATCCAATGGAGAGTCTGATTCACTGGAATCACGAGAAAGTGATTCATCAGAAAAATCAAGAACCATCTTTTTGACTTTTCTAGAAGAGCACTTTCTTCGACAACGTGTTCGCTTGGGGGCTGGTTCAATATTTTTCTCTGTTGGTGCAGACCGTTTCATCTTCGGAGGTGGAAGGGGGCTATCCATGGTCTGGTCCAAGAGGTGTGAGAAGGGAGGTAGCTTGCTTACCAAGGAGAAGGGTGTCACCAAGTCACTTAAAGTGGTTGTTTGCACATTCTCTAGTGCAAAGACTTTCATGAGCACAACAGGATATGGAATCTTATTCTGATTCTTTCCAATCAAAGAGATTAAGTAAGTCATGATAACATTGGGTAGACTTACTTTATCTTTTGGTGAGCCTGTGGTACATACAAAACTGATCCAACTTGCTAACAGTATCTTTTGCTCCTTTCTTAGGGCAAAAAACTTGCTCCATTACCAAGTGAAGCATCTTGACCTTCGAAAGAAATTACCAGAAACAAAATTGGCAGGGCATTCAGAGCCATAGAGTAACTCATTGATCTCCAGAGAAGATACAACTTCATATTCGAAGTCATCAGCATAGACTTATACCATAACAGGGCATCCAGTAACAGTAGCAAGGACGTCTTCAGAAATCTCAATAGTTTTCCCTTTGAGCTTGCCTAACACAATAAACTTAGACTTGTCAACAGTTGTAGTTTTCCATAACTCCAGAACCAGAGATGGTGAGTAGGGCTCCTGATCATGGCAAAACCTGGTCCAACCAATGTTGTTTATCTCCTTAGAGATATCTCTCTCATCAAGTTTGTGCTGCTTCATGTTGAATACAAAGGATTCAACAATGTCTGAAATCTAGAATGCCATTGCTCAATAGAAGAAAAAGGAAGATTTAGGGTTTAAGACAATGAGAAGATTTTTCGAAAAAGAGAGAGATGAAAGGTTTTTAGCAAAAAGGTGGGAAATGAGTGCAAATGAAGAGTCTAAAAAATATAAAGAGTGTAAAACTAACCACTAAAGAGGAGAGAGAAAACACATTCAGATAACAGTTGCACAAAAAGGTAGTAACTGTTGCCACGTTGTATGAAAAAAATGAAACGAATGACAATTAACATGAAACTTAAAAGACGCAAAAAGCGCTTCTTAGAAATATTTAGAAGAGAGTGTGGGCTCAGACAAGTCAAACGTCAAATATACCATACAACAAACTTTTCATGCATAAGACTTTTCCTGCAATAATTCTCAAATTTAAATTGTGCTTAATAAAAGCAATCATGGCCTCAGCCAGAGGCTTTGTGAAGATATTTGCCCATTGATGGTCTGTATCTAAAAACTTCATGTCTAGAATCCTTTTTTGCACATAGTCTCTGATAAAGTTATATTTCACTTTAATGTGTTTTGTCTTTGAGTGTTGAATAAGGTTCTTTGATAGGTTTATTGCATTTGTATTATCACAAAATATAAGGATCTCTTATTGTTTGATTGAATAGTCTTCAAGTTTATACTTAATCCAAAGAAGTTGAGAACAACATCCTGCTGCAGACATGTATTTTGCTTCAACTGTGAAAAGTGAAATTGAATTTTGCTTTTTGCTTCCCTATGATATTATACTTCTTCTTAAGAAGTGAATTCCACCACTTGTACTTTTTTTGTCTACTCTATCTCTTGTAAAATCTACATTATAGAATCCAGCTAGGGAAAAAGAGTCTGTTCTCTTGTAGAACAACCCAAGGTCAATTGTGCCAATGAGATGTCTCAGAATCTGCTTCACTATAGACAGATGTGATTCCTTGGGATCTGATTGATATCTTGCACACATACAAACATTGAACACTATGCCAGGTCTGTTGGATGTGAGGTACATAAGTGAACCTATCATTCCTCTGTACAAGGTCTGATCCATAGATCTACCAGATTCATCTTTATTTATTATGCAGTTAGGATGCATAGGAGTGCTCATGACCTTAGCATCAGCCATTTTAAACTTTTTAAGCAGCTCCTTGGTGTACTTCTACTGATGGATAAAAATACCATCATTAGTCTGTTTAATCTGCAAGCCTAAGAAGAACTTAAGTTCTCCCATCATACTCATTTCAAATTCTGCTTGCATCATTTTAGAAAAATCTTTATGAAGACTATCATCAGTAGCACCAATCATAATATCATCCATATAAATCTGCACAATAATAAAATGTTTGAGAGCTTTTTCTAAATAAGGTTGTGTCTACTTTTCCTCTTGTAAAGCCTTTTGAAATTAGAAAAGAGCTGAGTTTGTCATACCAAGCTCTTAGAACTTGTTTTAGACCATACATTGCTTTACTTAATTTGAAAACATGGTTAGGAAGAGACACATCTTCAAAACCACGAGGTTATTTTACATAAACTTCTTCTTCAATGAACATATTCAGAAAAACACTCTTTACATCCATCTGATATAATGTAATGCCTTTAAATGTAGAAAATGTCAGAAGTATTTTGATAGCCTCAAGTCTGGCTATAGGTGTAAAAGTTTCAGTAAAGTCTATACCTTCTTGCTAGTTGTAGCCGTGAGCTATAAGTCTAGCTTTGTTCCTAATGACTTTTCCATCTTTATCAAGCTTATTTCTAAATTCCCATTTTGTTCCAATAACGCTTTTATCTTTGGGTTTGGGAACAAGTCTCCATACTTTGTTCCTTTCAAACTGATTTAGTTTCTCTTGCATGACAATAATCCAATCAGTATCTTCCAAAGCTTCTGTAATGTTCTTTGGTTCTAATTTTGAAACTAAAGTAATTGAGGATTGGCTATGAAGACTAGATCTAGTCTTAACTCCAGCTGCTTGATCTCTAATAATGAGTTCTGAAGGATGATATGCCTTAAACTTCCAGTCTCTTGACTTTTCAGGCTCTTTGTTTTCATTTTTAGCTGGTTTTGATTGATCGGGGTTTATTTCTTTCATTTCATGCTTAGGTTCTTGTTGTAGTATTCCTGTATCATCAAAATCTAGATCTGTCAGTCTCCTATTAGTCTTTTGAAGATCATCAAATCTTACATGCATAGATTCCTCAATGATTTGAGTTCGAGTATTGAATATTCTGTAAGATTTTGACGTGGTTGAATACCCCCACAAATATTCCCTTGTCACACTTAGAATCAAATTTTCCAAGATAATCCTCACTGTTTAGAATATAGCAAGTGCATCCAAAAGTGTGAAAATATGAGATGTTGGGTTTCCTTCCTTTCCACAATTCATAAGGAGTCTTATTCAGTATTGGTCTGATAAGGATCCTATTTTGAACATGACAAGAAAGCACTCACAACTTCTGCCCAGAAATATTTTGGAAGATTGTTTTCGCAAAGCATAGTTCTGGCCATTTCCTGCAGAGATCTGTTTTTTCTTTCCACAACACCATTTTGTTGGGGTGTTCTTGGAGAAGAAAAACTGAGTTATGTCACACTCATTGTAGAATTTTTCAAAATTTTCATTTTTAAATTCTCTGCCATGATCACTTTTTATTGTACCAATACAGATTCCTTTCTTATTCTAGATTTTCTTATAGAAAATCTTGAATACTCTTACAGACTCATCCTTATGAGTTAGAAAGTATGCCTATGTCATTCTTGTGTAATCATCAACAATGACAAATCTATACTTCTTTACTGCTAGACTTTGTACTTGGAATGAACCAAACAAATATAAATGTAACAGTTCCAGAGGTCCAGTGGTGGAAACAACATCCTTGTTTTTAAAAGATGATTTGTGTTGTTTCCCTTTCTGGCATGCTTCACAAGGTAAGGAGTTGTTAAAAGAAATCTTTGGCAATCCTTTAATAAGATCCTTTCTATGAAGTTTTGAAATATGTTTTAGACTTACATGTCCAAGTTTTTTATGCCAGATCCATTTCTCTTCAGAGTTTGAAAATAGACATGTTACATTCTGATTATTTAGTTCATTCAAGTCAACCTTGTATAGATTATGATGTCTGTTATTAAAGAGTGTAGTTCTATCATGGTTGGTGATAATACACTTTTTTTTGTCAAAGGAGACCTTGTACCCACTGTCACAAAATTGGCTAATGTTCAGTAGGTTATGTCTCAAACCTTCAACAAGAAATACATTTTCAATAATAGGTGAAGGAATTTTACCCACTCTACCAGACCCAGTGATCTTCCAATTTGGTTTCCTTTAAAGGTGATAATTCCATCTTTAAACTATTCCAGATCTAGGAACATAGACCTTCTTCCTGTCATATGATGCGAGCATCCACTGTCCAGATACCAATGCAGAGGCTTTGTCTTTGTCCTAAGCACATCTGCAAATGAGATAATTAATGATTTTTGTACCCATATTCTTTTGGGTCCTGCATTGTTAGTAATTTTCTTATTTCTTCTTTTCCTTTTTCTGTAATCATTGATTAAGTGACCATGCTTCTTACAATAATTACACTTGACATGTTTTTGATCCTTTGAAGTAAATGAAGAAGATAAAGTTTGTTTGAAATCATTTTCCTCTATATATCCCAAACCTGACCTTTTTTGATTACCACGGGACTTTCCCAATAACATGTTCAAATTTTCAATATTGTTCACAAACTTGCTCAGGTCTGAGGTAAGAAAGCTAACTTGCTTTTGCAACTTAATGATTTCTTCACTCTCAGAGTTGCAACAGACCTTAGATTTTTCAAAATCAGTTTTCAAAAAGTATTTTCTTTCTCAGTCTACTTAACTCTTCCAAATGCATCTTTTCATTTTCTTCCACTTCTTTCAAAGCATTTTTGTCAAGATTTTCATCTTTTAGTTTTGAGATTTGATTTTCAAAATCAGTAATCACATCAACATGTTTTAATGTCAATTTTTTGAAATTCTTTAAAAGTTTAGAGAAATCATTAAACAACAAATCATAATTTTGTTTTAGTTTAGAATAACTTACTTCCTCAGTATGAGTCACTATAGCTTGCTTCAGAGTTTGATCCCTCATTTACCATGAGACGAATTTGTGCAGATTGTCTCTTCTTTAGACTCTTTAGAGTTTGATGATTTTTCATCATCCTAGGTTATTAATCCTTTTTTTCTTGAAAAATCTCTTCTTCTCTTTTTTCTTGTCTTTATTTAGGAGAGGACATTCTACTTTTATATGACCTGGTTTCCTACAGTTGAAACATTCAAGAACATACTTGTCAATTCTAAATTTTAATTGACTTTTACCTTTGTAGTCTTTCTTTTGGAATTTGTTAGGTCTGAACTTTTTCTTTTTCAGTAGTCTGTGGAATCTCTTGGTTACAAGAGCTAATTACTCATCAGTGTCAACACTTGATACATCAGAGTCTACACCAGAACTTGAAGACTCCCCATCTTTCAATGCTTTGGCTTTTCTGCTCGATTCATCAGACTTCAAGGTAATGTTCTTGGAGGACGTAGATGTATTAACCTCCTTTTGTTTTAGCCTTAAGTCATGCACTCTGAGAACTCCAAATAACTCATCCAGAGAAAAATGCTCAGATCTTTAGCTTCTTCCAATGCAGAACATTTTCCGAGAAGCTTAACATTGATGTCTTCTATGGAGGGAGTAGTTACAAAGTTTGGAATCTTCCAAACATTTGATCTACTGACTCATGTTCCTCTATCTTGAAGGTATCATACTGTTTGGTTAACAGTATCTTCTTAGATCTTTTAACATTGAATGTGCCTTCATAATTACGTTGAAGAGTATCCCAAAGTTCTTTAGCTGTTTTATAGCTAAATACTTTATTGTACTCAGACTTGCTAAGAGCACAAGTAAGCAGAAATCTGGCCTTGGCATTTTTCTTCATCTGTTTGATTTCACCGGTTTTCTATTCATTTTCTGATTTGAGCTTCCCTTCTCCATCAACAAGAGCATCATAATCTCCATTACAGCCCATAGACTGTACTGGGTGGATTTTATGAACATTTCCATTCTATCCTTCCAGTATGGATACTCTTCTCCAAAGAAGGTTAAAGACCCGTTGACATCTTTCTGTGATCAGCTGATTACTTTAAGATGCTACCATAGATCTTTATCCTTTTCACTCGAAGGAGTGATCAACCCAAAAGGACAAGCTTTGATACTAATTGATGGTTCAGAGTATGACTTAAAAGGGGGGTTGAATAAGTCACAAACTCTTTTTGTGAAAATTCGAACCAAATAAAAAACTTGTAATCACATGATGCGAAAGAGTAATGAAGAAAGATTAACACAGAGTTTATACTGGTTCACTTCCAACTCAGAAGCTACGTCCAGTCCCTTTTAACTTGAAGGATTTTCACTATTGTAAAATCTCCTTTACAATAACAGCACCAAACCAGTACCACAAGTATTCTTGATTCCAGCCACTTTTGGCTTAAATCGAAGTATTCTTTCAATAAGCCACTCCTAGCCTTAAACCCAAGTATTCTTTCTAAAGCCTCTTCAGGCCAACAGTGTTTCCCACACTAACAGATTTTGGCAACTCACCAAACTTTATAGTTGTTTGTGAAAGAAAGAGTAACTCACAGAACTTAGTGTATCACAGATTTACAAATGAAATTGTACACTAAGTTATGACACAAGACCAAGGTCTGCTAGAGCCAGAACAAACAAGGAAGGTCTCTGTCTACAAGAGAAGAATGAATACACAAAGAGAATTTGACTTAAGAGAGATATTTTATGAAAACTTGTGAGTTATATCTATGTCTTGAAATTCAATCTTTCTTGGTATAAATAGGTGTTGAAAAACTGACGGTTGCTGCCTCTTGAAAAAAGATATAGTCATTGGAAATCTTGTGAAGGTTTTTACCTTAAGCTTTCAGGTACCAGACTTTTGGTGTTCAAGTAGATTCAGGGCCTGGTAATAGGCTTCTTCGGTTCTTTCATAGAATTGGTTTTTCATACACTTCCAATGCGCCATTCTTGTTTTATATCTTGATCGAGTAAAAGATCAGAAGTCAGCAACTCAGCTTTTTCTGAATATGCAAGAGGTAGGTGTGTTGACATTGGCTGCCAAACTTGATTTTGTTCCTTGAGTTCTTTGATGATAAGCATGAATGTACGATAAGTGCATAAGTCCTAATGCATCACCAAAATAGAATTATGAACGTTAAAAAGAGATTGCGCTTTTGTTTGTGCATGTTCTAAATCCGATTAAGTGCTTCTACCAGACTTTTAGTAAGCCTATTAGACTTTTGAATGCTGGGACTTCTCCTTTGTTTCATAGTCTAAGACTTGTATCCTGGAACACTTAGATACACAGATTAGTTATGAGGTGCCCAATTTTTGACTTTATTTTTAAATCATTTAATTAAAATTTACAATAATTTTTCATTAATTAATTAATTAATAATTCGATATTTATGAAGATACTCTTGTTTTGTAAAAAGTTTCAAAATACCATTTATATAGCAATGAAAAACCCCAAAATGCCAACCAGAATGCAAAAACACCATTTTTGAAAACAGGGGCCTGACGCACGCAGCCCTGACGCTACGTGTCAGGCGAGCGCCAGTGTTAGCATATCAGAAACAACATCTGATGCTGTTATGCATTTAAGGCCATTCGGCCAACTTCTAACCTACCCAATTAGCCCGTTCCAGATCCGATTACTACGAAACTTCACAGCCATTTGTTATTTCAGAACTGTTGGCGCTGTCCATTCGCCAAAATTCCATCATATGCGCAAGTTATGCACAAAAATGCATTTAAACCATTTATATGCAAAACCTATGCAGTAAACCACCTAAATGGACTCCAAATTGCCCAAGGCCTATATGCATAGTTTCTAAATGTCTTAGGGAACCTATTGGTCCCTTCCGGGGGTTCCAAAACCCGTTGGATCTCAAAATCACTTATTTAGTTCCTATTTTCTACATAAATAAGCTATTTCTGCTATATGCAACAAACCTTCTAATTCATCAATTAGTCCTTACCCATAACACACACACAATTCAAAAACATCAACAAGACCTGGCCATATCAATTCTTAACCATATAACATTGGCTCCGTGCCAGTATACATCAAATTCTCAATCAATAATGAATTATAAATATATGTTATGTATGTATGAATACTAAAGGATCGGCCTCAAGCTGAGGGTCCTACTTGACACCCTGTGAACCCTGCTTGGTCCACCGAGTCCCGCTTGACTCTCCACCTCAACCATTGGGTCCTACTTGACCACTAGGTAGCTTAACTGGGCCTCAAGGGAGCCGAAAATGAGGGGCAACACACGTCAGCCGTCCCACACCACATAATCACATATATAATCTATCATACATGGCTCACATCATCAAACTCATTTATAATTGCCAGAAACTGACATTTAACAACTCCATAGGGTGGCCACACAGACCCAACCCTCACACACCATGCCATAATATTTCCATAACTATTATTTCATCAATTCTCACAAGTTCACCACTGAACTGGTCTGGACCGGGGTCTAGGATCCGGTGTGGGACCAGCCACAAGAATATAGGTGTTTTTAGGGTTTGTACACCGGAACAGTGAGTATCCGATGTATTAATCCGGTCTCTCAGTGGGAGAGGCCGGTCTTGTTGTCTTGGAGATCCTTCACACCAACGATTCGCGTTGCAGGGGAGCGAAAGGTGGTGCCACCTGCGAAGATTCTCCGACGCTCAAGTTAGAAGAGTGTAAGAACTCAATGAATGCTCAAGCGAAGTAATAGTAAAGTGTAAGTTAGAACAACATCACCTTGCATGTGTATTGAAATGAGCTATTTATAGTTGTACGTGAGAAAATGAGTCGTTGGATACATGTGGGTCCCCTAGCTCTGATAGCGTGTACATTATGTCAATCAGGGTGGCTCAATACTCAGAATGTGTCAGGAGGGTAGGTCAATTATCAGAGTACGATCCTATAGGAAGGAGAGAGGATAATCACCTTTTCCGCATAATTTGCTGACACATCCACTTGCTTTCTGAGGCCATTGACGTGACATATTTTGCTACATACAGTATCTTCGCTGATAAGTTATTAGGGGCTCTTATCTTGCTGTGACTGAGGAGCCAACAGTTACATAAATGTTCTGTGAAAATGAAAAATAATCCGTTATAGAGAAAATAAGTGGGGCGGTCGTGAGATGAGAACGGAAGGCCAGACATCGGATATCCGGTGTGGTAATGTTGAACCAGGACACCGGTTTTCCTTATATGAGGTCGCTCTGACGTCACAAGATTGGGGGCCGGTATCCAGACCGGATCATCTGTCCCCTAGCTTGTATGAGGGACTGTTAAGTTGCTCATATGAGCTACACAACTCTAGAGAAGTCTGGATGCCAGTGGTACATTCTGGAAGGTCTCTGAAAGCTCGGTGGCATCCGCTTTAATGAACGAGTGACCGCTCTTCTTGCACTGCGTACAATGGATTCAGACAGCGTAAAATAAATGATGGAAATCCCAAGAGTCTTTGAGAATCAAAACCCTTGGTATTCGAAAAGTGGTTGAAAGGCATTAAATGCGCATGGCATGATTGGACATTAAATGCATTTTCTACGCACGAGCCATCATTACCCAAGAGTGTAACCGTCGATTGGGCTTATTGGGCCTGGATTCAAACTGAAAGGGGGGCCCATTTTGCCAAAATGTTTACTGAAACGTTACCATTTTCGCGCTTATTCGTGACGAAACGACGGAGTCGTTTCACTTTGAAAGGCTGCGTTTTGAGGCAAGCATTGTAACCTTCGACGGAACACTATGCCTCTTCATTACCTATAAAAGGGACTCTTAGCAGATTTTGGAATCCACTCTTGTTTTCAAGCTTAGTGAACCTCTGCTCAAATTTCTTGGAAATTTCTCTGTCGTCTTCAAACTTCTCAAAGATCTTCTTCCTTTAGGTAACCTCCCTTTCCTTCAACTCCTTGCAATTTTTGTTCATTCTGTTTCCACTATGCGCCCTGGAGCAGGCAACGCTGGTCCTTCAAACAGGGGGAGTTTTGGCTCTCGCGTCCCCCTTAGCCACCGTGGTGGGAGGATTCCAGCGAATCCTCCTGTGGCTGGGCCTCGTCGCTCAGAGAGAGCTGAAGCTTCTTCCTCACGAGCGTCCTCTTCCCAACGTCGCTCTGAGGTTCCCCTTGACTCGAGGGCTTCCAGCCGCTCTGATGAAGGGTCAAGTGCCGAAGGTTATCTCTCTGATGATGTTGCTTTTTACCACAGTACGTACGCGTTCCACCGTGCCTGCACAACTATGGATCTTCCTGGACGTGGAAAAACACCAATTCTCCGCTCTGCTGAAGGATGTGTCAACGTTGTGGCACACCGGCTTGACTGGGAAAAGCTCAACAGGGAGAAACCCTACTGCTGGGTGGAAGAGGAATTCCTAGAGATCCCTTCGCATCATGCGAGTGAGGAGGAATGCACGGTCTCTTTCCGCTGCAAAATATACTCAGATAAGAAGTACAAAGCGCGATACGCTGTGCTGGCACCACGTCCCTCTGAGAGAGTATGCCACAGCGTCCCTGATGAGAGGTCGGTCTACATGTACGACTTCGTCTTCTTGAAATTGGGGGTACGCTTCCCCATGACGGAATTCCAGATGGCCATCCTACGCTTCTTAGACTGCGCCCCTACACAACTGCATCCTAACGGTTGGGGTCTAGTTCGGGCTCTGGAGATTCTGGGGGAGCATTTCAACTTCTCCGCCACTGTGGCCAAACTGTTCTACTATTGCCAAGTGGTCCGCCGTGCTAATAAGAAGGGCGGTCTTGGGTTCATTACTCTCCGTAGTGACTCAAGAATGGTAAATTTCAAATCTTATACGGAATCCGTGAAGGTGGATGGACGCTCCTTCAAGCATTACTACACGCGGGTCCGTATTCAACCGAATAAGCCGGTCTTCTGGCGAAACAAGGAGGGATTCACCAAGTTTCCTCTTAGCTGGACGCACGAGCATTTTCTCCTTATGAGCCGTGCTTATTACACAGATGAGAGTGAACTCTCCTCTTACTCTGTTGAGGTCTTGAGCGCCATGCAGACGGCCTCGAAGACCCTCAAAGGATTTTCCAGCAGGCTCCTCTTGGCAGAGGATGACATCAGAAACGCCTACCTCCGTAATATCCGCTCTTACTTTATTTGTGTTGCATAGTTATTCCGTTCTGATTATCTTTTCTTCTTATGTGCTAACTCGACCTTTCTTGTTTTGCAGAACAAATCGAAAGAGCCTGCCCAGAGATGTTGTCGTTAAAGACCATGATGGCCGACGGTGATTCCTCCTCTGAGGAGAATGAGATCCAGGCTAAGAGGAACGCCACCAAAACTCCCCTCATTCCCCTGACCTCCGCAGTAGGTGAAGAGGTTCCTCTCTTTGATGAGGAGGAGACAGAAAAACAGGCTGAAGCCACTGGAGCGGGCGACGAGGAGGCCGTCCCAAAAAAGAAGAAGAAAAAGAGGCACCTTGTAAAAAAGGCAGATCAAGAAAAGCCCTCCTCTGATGACCCTGTGAAGAAGCGTCAGAAAACGCTCGAAGAAACTGGATTGAAGAAGGATAAGGGAAAGAAGCCCGTTCCTGAATCCTCTGCCCCTTCTTCACAGAATGCTTCAAAGCCGGACTCTGGGAATGGTCCTCCTCCGGCGTTTGATCCTCCGCGTGACTCCTTCCTTTCTCCTTACTTATGGTTTCAGGGGTCCATGCCTCCCACTCTTCCAAAGGCAAGGTATTGCCTCCGCCCTTCCCTCGACGCTGCTGGAGTCCGAGGTGCTTGTAAGGCCGGGCGTTGGCAGCTGGATGAACTGTCCGGCCTCCTTGATTCCATGAGCGAGAAGGCAGATTACATGGAGCAGGTTGAAAAACTTGAAGCCGAACTCGCGGTGAAGGAGACATGGGCGGCCAAACAAGCTGAAGTTCATAGAGGCGTAGAGTCGGAGTTGAAGAAAACCAAGGAGACGCTCCAGAGGAAAACTGAGGAGGCAAGCCAAGTTCATTTTGCGAACAAGGCTCTAGAGCGGGAAGTTGCCGACCTCCAGAAACAGAACAAATCCATACCCCTCCTCGAAGAAGAATTACAACTGGAGAAGAAGAGATCGGCTAAGCTTTCTGACGATCTCAAAATTATGGAGGACGGTCGCAATAAAGACCTTGGGGAGTGGGAGAGCCTTCGGAAGGAGATGCAAGCCCAAATTGAGGAACTCAAGAAAGGTGGTGTGAGTGCTGGGCCTTCAGAAGAGGATTTTTCCAAGGTTCAAAGAAAATTAACTGCTGCGAAGGCCAAGGCTGCCAAAGCCTTGGAGATATGCAAAAATGTGGCGTATGAATCCTTCGGCCTGGCCCTCCGTCAAGTTTATTATCGTAACCCTGGAGTGAAGCTGAATCTGTACGGATTGGATCCGTTCTTCGAATTCCATGGGGGAAAATTTGTTGAAGTACATAAGGACGGCTCGCACCATGAACCCCGTGCATCTCTGTATGAACTGCCTCCCCTTCCAGAAGGTCAAAGTATGGAGCCGACAACGTCCACCGCTGCCTCTGGTGCTGAAACGCAAGAAGGTGCCCAAACTGTAGCAAAGGGCAAAATGGAGAAGACAGGAGTGCCCACTGTGGAGGATCAAGCACCGGCCTCTTAATTTATGCTTTATTCATAGCTGTGTACTGGGATCAGCTCCAGCTTTAGCCACTTTGTAACCTGAATAATTTCTCATTTTTGGAAATAAAATTCACTGTTGTTTCTCTTCAACTGCTTGCGTCGAATGTATGATTGTTGGATAACTTAGTGCTATACAAAACACTTTATTATTTTCAATGTTTTGTGAATACGTTTTGTATGGTTACCTAGCTGCTTAAAGCGTACTTATCACACCAGATTAAGATAACAAATTGTAACGAAGAAGCAATAATTAAGTTAAAGCATGCCCTGTCCCCAAGTATAAGTACGTTGGGAAGGGAAATTTTATCTCAAGAATTACCTTTTAACTTCTTAAAAAGATAGAAATGCTCATCTGTCCTCGGAGATGTAGAGCGGGTACGTTAGCGTTCAGCCGCTCTGGGGTGGATATTACCTAATTGAGGACGGACATTGCCTTTGAATTTTGGTACAGCTACGCCTTTCTCTTGAGGTTCGGTTTGGTCCTACATCTCAAGTCTTCACACGGTGTTCGGTTCGATCCTACTAACCGTACTTGGAGTTCGGTGCAATCCTACAATCCAAGCCTTCAACACGGGGTTCGGATTAGGGCTAATCCCGAACCTACTGCGCCCGTTACTCGGGGTTCAGCGTGGTTTTCTGTATCAACCGGCCTACTGTGCCCAAGCCTTCGCATGGGGTTCGGTTTGTGGCCTTGAAAAAGGACCAGCCCTACAACCCATGTTGTCTTCGAATGGGGTTCGGTTTGTGGCCTTGAAAAAGGACCAGCCCTATAACCCATATTGTCTTCGAATGGGGTTCGGTTTGTGGCCTTGAAAAAGGACCAGCCCTACAACCCATGTTGTCTTCAAATGGGGTTCGGTTTGTGGCCTTGAAAAAGGACCAGCCTTACAACCCATGTTGTCTTCGAATGGGGTTCGGTTTGTGGCCTTGAAAAAGGACCAGCCCTACAACCCATTCCACCTCAAGGAGTTACACCGTCAAAACACACGATGTGTGATTGAGGTCATCCGTCCTGAGGGGTCTTCATTAATCCCTCGAGGAGTTACATCATCAACTACAGAATTAGTAGTTGAGTTCATCCGTCCTGAGGTGTATGCGTGTTAAGCTACGGCTATAAATCACAACACATAAGAAAAGTGAGAATGATAGGGCGGTTAAAATGTATTCTCATTAAGATTGAAAGTGCATTACAAAGAGAGCGTAGTTGGGGTCGTGCCTCGTTAAAACCCTCTTGAGAAAACCCAATGGGAAAAAACTCAAGTAAGGAAAAAGAGTACACGCCGTCTTACCAACTAGCTGTAATAAACACGTAAGTTCTGAGTGTTCCATTTGTTGCGGATTGGAGTTCCATCAAGTTCTTCCAACCGGTATGACCCTCTTCCAGTCACTTCAGAAACTCTATAAGGACCTTCCCACGTCGGTGCTAGCTTTCCTTGGTGAGCGAATTTATTCCCCACACTCGCCTTTCTCAAAACAAGATCTCCGGTGTTAAAAGCCCTGTATTGGACACGTTTATTATACCGGAGTGCTGCCTTTGCTTTTACCACCTGATCCCTGATAAAAGCCTTTTCTCTTAACTCCTGGAGGACGTCCAGCTCTGATGCCAGGTTGGCGTTGTTGTCTTCAGCTGAAAAATACTCCACACGGGCCGATCTTGTTCGTAGCTCCACTGGAATCATCGCCTCAACCCCGTACGTCAGCCGGTATGGGGATTCGTTAGTTGAAGAATGAGGCGTAGTGCGGTATGCCCATAAAACATGACATAGCTGGTCATTCCATCCTCCCTTCGCTTCTCCCAGACGCTTCTTCAACCCCTTTAGCACTTCTCGACTGGCTACCTCCACTTGTCCATTGGTTTGGGGGTGTTCAACAGATGAAAATATCTGGATTATCCCCAGTCCTTCAAGCAAATCTGTGAACTTTTTGTCTGTAAACTGGGTGCCGTTGTCAGTCACAATCCGCCCTGGCACCCCGAACCGAGCTATGATATTTTCATACACGAAACGTCTTGTTCGCGCAGAAGTAATGTGCACTACGGGCTCAGCTTCGATCCACTTGGTGAAGTAGTCTACCCCCACGATCAAATATTTGATACCTCCTGGCGCAGTGGGGAATGGACCCAAAATATCAAGGCCCCACTGGTAGAACGGCCAAGGTACAACAGATGAGGACAGTTCTTGGGCCGGTGTGTGGTGGAGATTGGAGAATTTTTGACAAGCGTCACACTTCCTAACAAAATCTGCAGAATCCTGCTTCACAGTGGGCCACCAATATCCAGCCCTGAGGACCTTTCTCATTAAGCTCCGACCCCCAGCATGGTGCCCGCACTGCCCCTCGTGCACTTCCTCCAAAACCGCTTGGACCTCATCTTCTCTCAAACACAAAAGATATGGGACAGAGAATCCCCTTTTGTAGAGAACACCATCAACCATAGTAAAATATGGTAGCTCCCTCTTCACTCGTCTCCTCTCCTTCTCATCAGTGGGAAGTTGACCATCGGCCAGATAGCGAATATAAGGGATAACCCAAGAATCCTCATACGGATAGCTCACCATGACTGCATTCAGAGAAGGGTACAGAGGTATGCTAGGTGATGTCAAAGTGCTTTGAACCACCGTCGTTGTGCTGCCGGGCTGCTTTGTACTTGCCAGTCTTGACAAGATGTCCGCTCTGGTGTTTTCCTCTCTGGGCACATGCTTGAACTCTAAAACTTCAAATCTTCCCTTCAACTCATTAACACAATTCAAGTACAATTGAAGTTGCGGCTCCTTCGCTTGGTACTCCCCCTGGATCTGCGAAATCACCAATTGGGAATCACTACACAGCGTGACTGCTGATGCTCCGATGTCAATCGCCGCACGGAGACCGGCCAAGCATGCTTCGTATTCAGCCTGGTTGTTGGAGGTTTTGAAATTGAATCGGAGGGAAATTTCTAGGTGCACACCATCATCACTTTCTACCACAACACCTGCTCCACAACCTTTGCTATTCGACGATCCATCAACGTAAATGGTCTAATGCGCTCGAGGGGTGGCAGGGTCCGCCCCAGTCATCTCCACAACAAAATCAGCCAACACTTGCGCCTTGATGGCTCCTCGAGGCTCATATGAAATTTTAAATTCAGATAACTCGATAGACCATTTTATCATCCTTCCGGCGAGGTCTGGCTTGCTAAGCACTGAACGGAGAGGCAAATCCGTTCTCACCAGTACTGGATGCGCGTGGAAATAGGGCCTCAACCGTCGTGATGCCCACACGACTGCTAGAGCAGCCTTCTCAATCTTCTGATACCTTCCTTCCGCCCCCTGAAGCGTCTTACTAGTAAAGTACACCGGCCTCTGCCCTTCAGGGGTTTCTTTAACCAAGGCCACGCCTAGGGATTCATCAGAGATTGCTAAATACAAGATCAAAGTCTCACCAGGGTTAGGCTTAACCAGTATCGGTGGACTTGAGAGAACGGCCTTGAGTTGCTGGAAGGCTTGTTCTTGCTCCTCTCCCCATTCAAAATTCTTGTGTTTCTTCAACGCCTTATACAGGGGAAGGGATCTGTGTGCCATTTTGGGCATGAAACGAGCCAGAGCGGCTACCTTCCCATTTAATGATTGGACTTCCCTCAGGCTCTTAGGGCTCTGTATGTCCAGAATTGCTTGACATTTCCCAGGGTTAGCCTCGATGCCTCGTTGGGTCAACATGAATCCCAAGAATTTCCCAGCTGGAACGGCAAAGGTGCATTTTAAGGGGTTTAACCTCATGTTGTACTGTCGAAGCCTAGTGAAAACTTGGCGCAGATCCTCAATGTGGTCTTCTCCAGCGAGGGTTTTGGCTATAATATCATCGATATAAACCTCGACCAGCCTGGTGTGCATCCCTTCAAAGACTTTGTTAATCATGCGCTGGTAGGTAGCGCCGGCGTTCTTCAATCCAAAAGGCATGACGGTGTAGCAGAAAACACCGCGGTCATTGATAAAGGCAGTTTTCTCTTGGTCTCCCTCCCACATCGGAATCTAGTTATACCCCGAATAAGCATCCATGAAACTGAGGTACTGGTAACCAGATGAATCATCCACCATGCGATCAATGTTGGGCAGGGGATATGGATCCTTGGGGCAGCAACGGTTAAGATCCACATAATCTGTGCACATTCTCCATTTGCCGTTAGCTTTCTGCACCATAACCACATTAGAAAGCCAAGAAGAGTAGCGTATCTCCCTTATAAAGCCTGCTTTCAACAACTCCTCTGTCTGCTCACAAGCTGCCCTCTGCTTCTCCGGTCCCAACCTCCTCTTCTTCTGGGCCACCGGTCTTGTTTCAGGGTACACAGCAAGCTTGTGGCAGCAGAAATCGGGGTCCATCCCAGGCATGTCTGCTGTTGTCCATGCGAAAAGATCCTTGAACTCCTGCAGAAGGGCTAATAAGCGTTGCTCCATAGCAAACTCCAGCTTATCATTGATGTGCGTGACCTTTTCTGGGAAATCCCCTAAGACAACATCCCTGGAACCACCATCAGGTGTGGGCTTAGAGGGATTGAGTGGATCAATCTTCAGTTCCGCTCTTGGGTCCAGGTCAATAAGACTAACAGACCCAGCCGCTGTTCCTCCATCGTTCAGCTTCCTCTTCTTGTTGAATGCTTCCAACTTGACCATATTGAGGCTCAGGTTGTAACAGTACCGAGCCATCTCCTGATCTCCGCGGAGAGAGGACACACCGTTGTCCTTGTCAATGAATTTGATCAAGAGGTGAGGAGTAGATACGATTGCTTCCATTGCATTCAGTGTAGGACGGCCTATGATACCGTTGTAGGGAGACTCCACGTCGATCACCAGAACTCTTGACTTGACCGTTCTTGCACCAGGCTCTCCTTCAAAGGAAATTAGGGTGTCAAGGTATCCCTTAGTGGGTTGCTTAGCACCATTAAACGCTGTGAGTTCTTGCGTGTAAGGCTGTAAATCTGCATCATTGAAACCCATTCTTTTGAAACAATTATAAAAAATAACATCACAGGAACTTCCCTGATCGACGAGGATCCTCTTGACATCCTTGTTGGCTATAACTGCCACGATAACTACTGCATCATCACCTCCTGGAATTGTTGGGCCAAAATCATCATCAGTAAATGACACCGTCGGAGCTGCCATACCGTCCCTGAAAGGGCGGTTATCCCTTGGTTTGCCCTGGACAGACAGAATCATCCTGTGGTGATTCTTCCGTGCTGTGATTGATGCCCCTCCTCCCGCAAATCCTCCAGCTATCATCTCAATCACTTCTCGTCTGCCCTGCCTCTGCTGCTGGGGCATGTTACTTTGTTGGGTATCTCCAGCAATCACTACTCCCTTCTGCTTTTCGGCTGCAGTGAACTTCCTTGCTGGGTTACGTGTATTATCATCTTCGTCATCAGGATCTCGACTCCTTTTTTCCATCCTCTGAGGCTCGTCTACAGATTTCTCCTTGAACAAATACTGCTTCAGCTTTCCTTCTCGGATGAGAGTTTCCACCGTATTCTTCAATGCCTTACACTCATCAGTATTGTGTCCTGTCTGTTCATGGAAAGTGAAATACTTGCGTGGGTTACCACCCCTCTTGACTGGGGCTGGTTTCCTTATACCAAAGACGTTCAACGTTGGCCAACCAACCTCCCTCATGATTTGTGAGTGCCTGGTGTTCAACGGAGCATAGTTGTCGAACGATGATACACGCCTATCTCATGGATGTGGGCGAGCGTTTGCAAAGTCTTCTCTAAAGGCATGCTTCTTAGGCCTCACTCTCTCCTTTTCTCTCCGTGGCTGCTGAATGGGTGCCGAAGGCTTCATTCTTGTTGCGGTTGCCTCCAGATGCATCTCTATGCCTACGTACTTGGAAGCTTTCCTTCGAAACTCCTCGAAGGTTGTTGGGGGGCTCTCTGCCAAAGATAGAGCAAAGGCTGAACCAGGCTGAAGAGCTTCCACTACAATATGAAGTTGTATGGCCTCCGTGAGGTTAGGGACCAAAGCTGCCTCCTTATAAAACCTTTTCAAGAACTCCTTAAGAGTTTCAGTTTCTCCCTGCCTTATCTGGGCCAGGGTGTGAGAAGTTCTTGGGATATCCCTAGAGATGACAAAATGGCTTTCAAATGCAGCGGCCATTTCCTCCCAAGAGTCTATAGATCCTGAGGGTAAGCTTTTAAACCAACTGAGAGCCTCCTCCGTTAGTGTTCTTGGGAACATCCTACACATAACATCTTCATCTGCTCCCAAATACATAGCTTCATACACATAAGCATCCAAATGCTTAGTGGGATCAGTTTCTCCATTATACTTCCCTATTGACAGTTTGGCTGAGTTGTTTGCAAATGTTTCGGGATGGTAATGCTCATAAGCCTTCTTGAGAAAGGGACACTGAGCTTGTACGTCCCTGAAGTCACCACCGCCTGCTCCCTTCTCTTGGTACTGACTCTATCACCAGAGTCTTGAGTCTGCTCTCTCTCTTCATACGTGGGGATCTTCGAATACTGGAGGGCTGTAGACCTGCCCCTCTCTGATGCGTGGTGAGTCTCTTCTGCATGGGACGTTACCCTGTCCCCAGCCCCTCCTCTCTCCCGCTTCAACTCCATCAGCTCCTCCCTGAGCTGCCTGATAACCTCATCGCGAGGGTCAGGCGTTTGCACTTGCACCAACCTCCGGGTCTGAGTTACAGGGGACTCAAAGACAAGTCTCCTTCCAGTCTGTTGATGGGTCACATCCTCCACGTGACCATCAACGAAATCTCTCCCATCACCTTCCATCGTGACAACTAAACTTCTGCGAAAATGGGAATAACTCTAACGAGTCCCACTGGGCGTGCCAATGAACTGGTCTGGACCGGGGTCTAGGATCCGGTGTGGGACCAGCCACAAGAATATAGGTGTTTTTAGGGTTTGTACACCGGAACAGTGAGTATCCGATGTATTAATCCGGTCTCTCAGTGGGAGAGGCCGGTCTTGTTGTCCTGGAGATCCTTCACACCAACGATTCGCGTTGCAGGGGAGCGAAAGGTGGTGCCACCTGCGAAGATTCTCCGACGCTCAAGTTAGAAGAGTGTAAGAACTCAATGAATGCTCAAGCGAAGTAATAGTAAAGTGTAAGTTAGAACAACATCACCTTACATGTGTATTGAAATGAGCTATTTATAGTTGTACGTGAGAAAATGAGTCGTTGGATACAGGTGGGTCCCCTAGCTCTGATAGCGTGTACATTATGTCAATCAGGGTGGCTCAATACTCAGAATGTGTCAGGAGGGTAGGTCAATTATCAGAGTACGATCCTATAGGAAGGAGAGAGGATAATCACCTTTTCCGCATAATTTGCTGACACATCCACTTGCTTTCTGAGGCCATTGACGTGACATATTTTGCTACATACAGTATCTTCGCTGATAAGTTATTAGGGGCTCTTATCTTGCTGTGACTGAGGAGCCAACAGTTACATAAATGTTCTGTGAAAATGAACAATGATCCGTTATAGAGAAAATAAGTGGGGCGGTCGTGAGATGAGAACGGAAGGCCAGACATCGGATATCCGGTGTGGTAATGTTGAACCAAGACACCGGTTTTCCTTATATGAGGTCGCTCTGACGTCACAAGATTGGGGGCCGGTATCCAGACCGGATCAACCACAATCAGAATAACACATACAACACAAAAGATCATCATTAGTCATTTCAATTTTGCAATTCATACATACATAACATATATTTATAATTCCCACATCTCATTTTTATCCATTTCCTATCAATTACTCACTTCAACATACTTTCTCAAACATTTAACCATTTAATCATACATACGCATACACATATAATGATATAATTAATATCTAGTTAAACCATATACTTTTCTAGCAATTCCTAATTAATTTCTAACCTTCCCGAACCTACCATACATACCAATCCTAATTAATTACGACGTGAACACCCCCTTACCTCGATTCTAAGCTTCCTCAAGTTGCTTTTGGTGTCGGTTACGTCCTCCGATCACTTGATTCACGGTTCCTCTTCCAAACTTGATACTCGCTTCGCCAATCGCTTCTTTGACGTCCGTTCTAGTACCTATGGTCACCGAAACGCAAACCCCGTTAGTACATTACCTTCCTTACCCTTCTAAATTCAAAACCCAAGCTTCCAAGTCCGCAAAAACACAAAATTCAAGTCCCTATTACACATGCAAGATTCAATTTTTGGAGAGGGAAGGGAGAGGAGAAGAAGAAACTTGAGATTGGGGTTCCAACATGCATTACCTTAGCTTCCAAGGTCCAAAACGCAAGAAATCACAAGTTTCCACAAGCTCTGTCACAAATCGCAGGGGAGGAGGAAAAGAGAGGAAGAAAAGTGTTTCCTCGTTCTATTTTGCATGCCTCTCATTTAATCAGATCGCGACGCTGACACTACGTGTCAGAATGGCGCTACGTGTCAGGTTACTAATTGCACCCTGACACTATGTGCGCATCCCACGCTACGCGTCAGGTCCTGATCCTCCATTCCCTTTAAAATCCATTTTAAAACCCAATAATTCACTTCGTATCACTTGATTCTTATTATTTTAAATCAAAATACATTTATTTATTTACTCCAATTATTATAACACCGGTGATGTTACATTAGTCATAAGATGTACATACTTTATTTACCAACGAAAGTTCTTGATGTATGATATTGACAAATCTGAGGGTGCAAGCACTGGGGTATGGTTCAATATAACTTAATAAAATCTTTGTCAACTAGATCTTTCTTCAACAGTCACTTTTTTACTTAAGTGTATAGTGAAAATATATATTAAAAAAGATTAGAGTTTAAGGGTATTATTTAAGGAAATGAAAATAAAAATTTTATATTAAAAATTATGTTAAAATTAGTTAAAAATCAAGATTAATAAATTTTAATAATATTTTTAAATAAAAATATTTCCATTTTACTTGTTAGTATTTTCCTTATAAAAAGGACAAGAAACAGAAGACATAAGTATAAGAAAGAATTGATGTAGAATCATAGATAGATGAGAACAAGGGCAATGAGCATCAAAATCAAAGCAAATTAGAGATGTAACATGTTGGTTGCCTCCATTCCATTCCTCTGCATCCAACCACCAGCTTTCTTCATCTTCTTCTTTTCGTGAACTCCCATGTTGGCATGTAGTCTCTGCGCGTGTCACATGGCGGCATTCACCCTCTACCCTATCATTCCCAACTTCACCCCTCTGTTCTCCGCCAACAACAGAGTCTTCGGCTTCCGCTTCGAATTCCGGCGGAACAACACACACCTCTTCACCGCTCAACTTTCCAACTCTTTCTCCTTCAATTTCGGTTTGGATTCTCAGGTCTCCATCACTCTATTCTTTTTCCTCACTCCAGTAACTGCACCTTTCATTTTTCCACTGACACAGTATAAGTAATTTAGGACCGAATTCATGGTTGTGTAAATAAATCTTCCTTTGACAAAATTAAGGGTTTGTATAGAAATACATATATGCATTAATAATTGAAAAGTGCAAAATTTCGATGTCATTTGTTTATGTTCTTGGATGCAATTTTCAGAGCTTGAATTCCATCCAATCTCATGATCCATCATCACGGTTGCCTTGGGTTGGTCCAGTTCCCGGTGACATTGCTGAAGTCGAAGCGTATTGTAGGATCTTTAGGAATTATGAAAGCTTTCATTCTGCGTTAATGGATGCATTGTGTAACCCTTTCACTGGTGAATGTAGTGTTTCTTATTATGAAGTTCCGGTCGATGAGAAACCGCTTCTTGAAGATAAGATTGTTTCTGTCCTTGGATGCATGGTGGCACTTGTGAACAGTGGCAGACAGGATGTTCTTTCTGGAAGGTCTTCTTCAACTGTGACTCCCTTCCGTGCTGCGGAGGTTGGTGTGGCTGAGGATATACTTCCTCCGCTCGCGCTTTTTAGGAACGAGATGAAAAGGTGTTGTGAGAGCTTACATGTTGCTCTTGAGAATTATTTGATTCCTGGTGATGATCGAAGCTTGGATGTGTGGAGGAAACTTCAGAGGCTGAAGAATGTCTGTTATGATTCTGGCTTCCCTCGTAAGGAGGATTATCCATGTCCTTCGCTGTTTGCGAATTGGAGTCTGGTGTATTTATTCACTTCCAAAGAGGACATGGAGGCCAAAGAATCTGAAGCTGCATTTTGGACAGGTGGACAAGTAACGGAAGAAGGCCTGAAGTGGTTACTGGATAATGGATTTAAAACTATTATAGATCTTAGGGAAGAGGATGTAAAAGATAACTTCTATCATGCAGCTGTGTGTGATGCTATTTCATCCGGAAGTATTGAATTGGTCAGAATACCTGTTAAAGTGAGGACTGCACCTACAATGGAACAGGTTGAGGTGTTTGCATCTTATGTTTCGGATTGCAGCAAAAGGCCAATCTATCTTCACAGCAAGGAAGGGGTTTGGAGAACATCTTCCATGGTCTCTAGATGGAGGCAGTACATGACTCGCATTTCATCACAGTATGGTTCTCATCAAATAGTTATTTCCAATGACATGTCATCAGATTATACAAATGGATCTGGGAGACTGCAAGACTCGATGATTGCTGAGGGATCCTCCCTGGAAAAAGATACTGATTTGCTGCAAGAGAATTTGGGTGCAATACATGGTTCTGTTGGCACATTTGGCAGAAGTACCTCCCCGAAGAAGAATAATAAAGAAATGCAGAGTAATGGGGCCTTCAGTGAACTTACTCCTGATGATAGGGCATCATCACCTGCCACTGCTGCTTATGGGGAAGGATTTTTACCAAGTTTCTCCAACAACACTAGCCCTTTGGAAGCTCAAATTCCTCCTTTTGACATCTTTTCGAAAAAACAGATGTCCAAATTTTTTGGAAGTAGGAAGATCTCAAAATACTCTTACTTTGGTTCCCAGGTTGAAAGAGTAGAATGCTTGCCAGATTCAAGGAATCGTGAGCGTAAAAGTATGGGTCCAGTGGAAAGCTCCGATGGGTCAGCTCATGTAGATCATCCATCCACAGAGCCCCCGATCACAGTTGGTAGCAATTGGAAGTTAGTGAATGTGAATACTTCCAGTTCTGTTAGGATAAGAGTTAATGGGTTTAGTGAAGGAAAAATGTATTGCAGGACTGATGCCAATGTCCCTAACACCGTGAACAATGATATCAATAATGTTAATACTAACTCTCGAAGGATTGGAGATGATAAGGATAAGGCTGGATTACCCTTATGTGATGAAGACTTGAGGCTCATTGAAGCAGATATGTGCTCATCATCAACAGGAGTAGTAAGGGTGCAGTCAAGAAAGAAAGCAGAGATGTTCCTAGTACGGACAGATGGATTTTCCTGTGTCAGAGAGAAGGTGAGTGAATCCTCTTTGGCCTTTACTCATCCCAGCACCCAGCAACAGATGCTTATGTGGAAATCTGTGCCCAAGACTGTGTTACTGTTGAAAAAGCCAGGGGAGATACTCATGGAAGAAGCTAAAGAGGTAATGATTTTTTTATGGCTCTAAGAAGCATCCGAACCATTTAAAAAAACAGTCCGATATTGTTTCTGATGGCCTAGACATTTTGGTTTCTTAAAATGATGTTTAAGTACAAATTTATGTTTTATACATAGGGGAAAGTTCGGCTGTAGGATGAGCCTCATTTAGGCCCAATGTTTGAGCTTTTTATATTTGAGAGATTCTTATTTTTATTTGATTTGTTTGTACTTTGATGTTCTTCATGAAAGATTGTTGCAAAAAAATGAAAAATGTTCAATTAGAACCTATGGCATTTGTTTGCCTATTTCATGTTTTCTATGTTTTAGTATTTTTCCTAATAAGCAAGTTGAAAAGCTGAATATCAATTAATAAAATATTTGAATTCATGATAATATGGGACTGTAGATGGGAATTTTGGAAGATGGACTGCAGGAATTTTATGCATGACATTCTATTGGGGATGGTTGTGTAGAATGTGCCTAGGGAAAATATGTTTAGTCTTTTCCTTGGGAAAATTAGTGATCAAGTATTTTAGAGAATGTCAGAACTGAGGGATGTGATTTTAGCTTTGTCTGGTATTTCAACAGCTTTGGTACTTCTGTGATTCTTTTGGGAACTGTATGATTTTTTATTCTGAATTTTCGTAATTAATTTGACTAAAATCAATATCAGTAGAGTTCCTGTATCTAATATGCAGGTTGCTTCTTTTCTATACTACCAAGAGAAAATGAACGTTTTTGTGGAACCCGATGTGCATGATATATTTGCTAGAATTCCTGGGTTTGGATTTGTTCAGACTTTCTATAGTCATGATACTAGGTAATGGAGTTTGTGAATTATATATGCAACAACTTCATTTATTTTCCCTTTGTATATGATCTGTGCTTCATTAAATTGTTGCTTAATATATCTAATGTAATGCCCCTGATTCAGTGATCTACATGAGAAAATAGATCTTGTGGCGTGTTTGGGGGGAGACGGTGTTATACTGCATGCTTCAAATCTATTCAGTGGTGCTGTTCCCCCTGTTGTGTCTTTTAACCTTGGTTCCCTTGGTTTTCTGACTTCTCATAGCGTATGCCTTCATACCTCCTCATTTATTTCACCATAAAGTAGTTTTGGTTTCCTTTTGCTCCTATGTTTTGACTTGGATTCTGTTTTCTATTTATAGTTTGAAGACTACAAGCGGGACTTACAGCAAGTTATCCATGGTAATAGTGCACGAGATGGAGTCTACATCACTCTTCGAATGCGTCTTCGATGTGAAATTTTTCGTAAGGGTAAAGCCGTGCCAGGGAAAGTATTTGATATTCTCAATGAGGTTGTTGTTGATCGGGGTTCTAATCCATACCTTTCAAAGATTGAATGTTATGAACATGGTAGACTTATAACCAAGGTGAGTTTGAATATGTTTCTGTTAGTTGTGCTCCAAATTTGACTTTTATATTCTCTGATGAGAGCCACCACTATTCTAAATTTAACACCTTTTTGAAGTATGCCTTATGTATGATGGTTGTCATGCTTTTCAGGTACAAGGTGATGGAGTCATTGTGGCCACTCCTACTGGAAGCACTGCCTATTCTACAGCTGCTGGGGGTTCCATGGTAAGCTTGGCTAGTTGAGACTTATTTTCTTTGGAGCATGGCTTGAGCTGTATTTGATGCTAAATTAATTAGACAGATTGACGTGAAATCTTTGCCTTGGAATACTTTGAGTGTTAAGATGTCCCACGTTAATTAGTATGGTTAGCATATTATTCTTATTCCTTTTAAGACTTGAGGAATCCCACCTTATGAGTTAGTTTTTGGGATTGAGTTAAGCCCAGTCTATTTCTATTTTCTGTTATGATTTCAAAACCTATATTGTCTTGATATTGGGCCAGTTGCTAATGTACTCTTGCAAAGTTCACACTCTACATATCTAGTCTTGGGCACAAGAGACATGTTAAGATGTTTCATATTGATTAAGAATATGACCAATGCATTCTTTATCAAATTTGGTCCATCTTTCCTAGCTTTCAGGATTGAATTCGGCCTAATTCATTCCTAATAATGATAAGCAATGATTATAAACTCTAGCAATTATTTATTGGTTCATCCAAGCTATCCTTCTCACCTGCACTTTTCAACACTCAGATGTTAATGTGTCCTCTGACAAGTGGCAGCTGACAAACTGGATGAGAATCTTTATTATGCTCTAGGGAGGCTGAAACTAGTGATATATAGTTGTATTCATCAATCTTTTCTCAACTATTTGGGAAAGGTTGGTGGCTGACAAAGCTGAATGAGTTGCAGATAACTGCACCTAAACATTGTCCCCCTTTCCCCTTCCAATCCCCTTTTTGTTTGTCCTTGTTTTGTGAAATAAAGAACTTGTTTAAATAGTAACAGTATGACATCAACCTGAATTAATTACTGCTTTCATTGATGTTTTTTTTCTAATGAGAAAAAAAAATGCAGGTCCATCCAAACGTTCCCTGCATGCTGTTTACTCCTATCTGTCCACATTCACTCTCATTTAGACCAGTTATACTTCCAGATTCTGCTCAACTTGAATTAAAGGTGAAGTTAATCACTCTTGATTTGGCAAAAGTGTCATATTGGATGTTTCAGTTACCAAAATTGTATGTTTCATTATTTATGATGCATCTTCTATGCCACAATAGCTTTTCTGTCTTTACATATGCTAAATTGTCTCTCATGCATGTGCTGGGAAAAGCTACATGGTTAAGATCATAGTAATAAATATCAGTAAATTTAGTGATGCATTTATTTCATATGATTAGGAGCTTGGGGGTTAACTAATGATTTAAGGTAGAGTTTTGTGATTAGAATATGAGTGACCGATCCAGGATTTTTGTTTACAGATTCCAGAGGATGCAAGAAGCAATGCATGGGTTTCATTTGATGGAAAGAGAAGGCAGCAACTTTCAAGAGGAGATTCAGTACGAATATGTATGAGCCAGCATCCACTTCCAACGGTTAATAAGTTTGACCAAACAGGTGATTGGTTTCATAGCTTGATTCGCTGCCTAAATTGGAATGAAAGGCTTGACCAAAAGGCCCTATAAAGCATATGGAAGTGAAAGAACAAATATGCGTTATTCTCCTGTACAGATTATACATTAGGATTGCAGAACTTTAGTTACTACCAATTTCTTACATTGGCTTCCCATGAGAAGATAGGGTTTGCTAATGTTTTTTACACTTCATTGTGGCAAGGTGCTGTTTTAAACCTGTAAAATATTTATCTCAGATTCAGCTCATTGTTGCATCTCAAAGTTTACCACTCTTTGCTACTGCCAGACCGTAGGCTTCTTTTTCTCATTATTATCATTGTCACAAAAACTGACTGGGTGAGGATATCCGGGGCGTAGGCCACTGATGGAATCGCTTAAACCGGTGTATATCAAAAGTTAAAAACCTGTATAATTATATTTCCAAAAATTTAACAAAAAATAAACTTGTAGACTAACATAAATTATGAAGTTATAACTCTATATTGTCCAACTTCAAAAATCAAAATAATTACCACCACACAATACCTAAATAAATGAGTAGCAATTTATGGCATAATTCAAACTAACTAATAATTTCTAAATACAAGTTTTAGTTTCAATTAAACTAGATGGAGTAATTATGAAAATGATGTGCCATTGCACTCTAAGCTTGTTCCTTGGTAAGCTGTCGCCTTATTTGTTCATTCGCCAGTTGCAAAGAGTTCCCTTTGTTTAGTTTCCATTATTGGCTACAGCAAATGAAACAAAAATCAACTCAGCTGATTGGGGCAATCAAAAGGTTATGAAGCAATTGAGAAAATAAAATCACTAAACGCACTGTAAGAACACATACACATCTACCCACCAAAAGAAACGATGGACACATGATTGATTTACCTGCACCATAGGCAGTCTTTGTCTTGGTCTTCAAACACTGAATAAAACAACTGCACACCATTTCTTCACTCCCTTCCACAAGCAGTGTTCGGCAATTTTGGGAGAGGGAAGTGACTTGGGATGGAACCAAAGGGAACTAAATGAAAGTATGCGATTGAGAAGAGAAAGTTAGAAACCCTTGTCCGGAACTGGAAGAGAAGAGTGCAGCTGCTGCACCTGCATCTTCATTTCTTCAGTTTTAAATTTAGTTTTTTTTTTCTTTTAAAAAATGACATTTTCTTTCCCTTTTTCTTTTTGAAAAAAAAATAATTGTAGAACCCGGCTGGTTCATTATTAGTTGATTGGGTCATTAGTTTTCACTCAAACCTTACTGAACTAGACTGAGTTGCTCTAGGTTCATAACGTCTGATGGTCAACTTTAATCAGTTAGATGTTTTAACTCTAAGCGATTAGGGTTGTGATTTTTTGTTAACTGGTTCAACCTTGATTTGAGCCGAGTTTATAACACTAATTAGTTTGGACCCCAAAAAAAATTTATAGCACTAATTATTATACTCTCTTGGAATAGTAGCTGTCATAGTTTTCAAAGTAGCCGAGATAGTTGTACCACTAGCACTATTTGGCTGCACATAGCCTCATTTTAATACAAGTAATAGACACTTAAGGTGCTAGACGCTTCCCACTTCAAATCGCATTCTCTTTACTTATTTTTTCTCTCTTCAACATACTCTTTCCAGCAATTATAAATTCTGCTATCTGATAAAATATTTTTCATGCAACAATGTCCTAACTCTGAGGAAGAAGAAAATATACTATGCAGTTTCTGTTGGCTGAGTGGATTCACACAAACTCTACCTAAATTTTTACTTAAGATTTAAAAGTGTTTGGCTACTAGATCAACAATGAAATTTGTCAAACGTGGCTTTGAATAAGTAGTAGTTTCTTGTATAACAATGTCCAAACTTTTAGTAATTGATTGTGTTGAAAAAGAATATTTGCTCCTTGGTTATGGCCTTTAAGAGGGTGCTTTTCAGAATCTCAGTACATAGTCCAGGGTATGGATTTATGGTTGAGTATTTTACTTCATGAGGATGATAACTGAAACCAGAGCAGGGCAAAAGTATACAAAAGGGAAGAATGGAAGAGAAATTTATGGCGCACAACTTCATAGTGGAATTTACGTAATAGTACTATTTTACACTGCAGCACAGATGGACACATACTAGCTCCCCCCATGACATTGAAAGACAAAGCCATATTCTTAAAATAAAAGAAAGAAGAGAAGACTAGTTAATACCCACATTGGTTTTCAATTCTGGAGAAATGTATGAAGTGAATGAAAACCAAGTGGTATTCTATGCTACTATCAAGCATGTCTTATAGTACCAAGACCCATAAACACAGACAAGGTGAAAAAAAGACAAAAAAATAGTGGTGAGGTGAGGGAGCAAATCCTTGTATTTGCTACACTAAAGCATGTGATTTACTCACATGGCCCTAACAGCTTGAAACCTTGGTTCCTTGGGAAGGAACTTCTGCTCAGCATAGACAGACATGTAGTCACCAAAAACAAACTTAGGATAAGTGTCATCAACTTGTTGGTTTTCTTTTACCACCAGTTGTGGTGCAGGACATATTGTTGCCTTGAGTGATGGGTTATAGAACGAGGCAATTGATCTTCTGTTCCCATCTGGAGTGGCCATAACCCTGTGCCAGCAACTCTTGTATCTACCATTGCTCAGTACCTCAATCTGATCACCAGTGTTGATGACAATGGCATTTGGCAAAGGTTGCACATCAATCCATTGCCCATCTTTGAGCATCTGAAGGCCACCAACCTTGTCATCTTGGAATAGAAGGATGACACCTCCTGCATCGGTGTGAGCTCGCAGACCATTCACAAGCTCTGGATAGGGACAGGGAGGGTAGTGGCTGACCTTGGTTCCAAAGAAGGCATTGTCTCCATCTCCACCATTGAGTGCCTTCTTTATGTACCCTTTGGGTAAGCCCAGATTCTCATCCATCACCTCCATCAGCTTCTCTGCCAATTTCTTTAACTCAGCCCGATATTCTGCCATGGTGTCCCTGCCATCCATGCGAGAATTCAGTTAAATGCATCCTTGTTAAAACTGTACCTATTGACTACCATGTTGATATGTCATGTCACCACTTGATGTGTTCTATGGTGCTTTAAGTTATACAAGAAAGTAAGGGGCCGTTTGGTTTGAGAAAACATTCTATTTCATTTCATATTTTCACTTTTATTTACAAAATTGTTATCTTGTTTTCTGTTTATAAAAGTTTATACATGAAACAACAATAAGAACAGAAAAAAAATTGTTTTCAGTGTTTCTTTTTGAAAACAAAAAATAAGGTGGTTAAATAATTAAAAATAAAAATAGGAAATAAAAATAGAAAATGTTTACTCAAACCAAACGCCTCCTAAATTTCGTGTGAATAAGAGAAAGTATGGTAGAAGATAATATGCATGGAAATTGATAGGTGGTGTTGTTCTTCCTGATATGAAATATAAAATTTTCTTATGCTGTTTCCGACTACCCTATTGCATGAAGAACCCTTTATATGCTTTATATACCTAAAGCCTGGTGTTTTCTCTGGCCATTCATTATCATCTAGGAGAGTGATAACATCCTCCCAGTCCACATTCTCCAGCTTTTCATTGCTCTTCTTTTCAGCTATATCTTTTAGTGTCTTCTCAGTTGTTGAGTTCTTGAAATTCTCCTCTCTTTCCAGCTTATAGAACTCAGAGCTAACCTTCTTCACTCTCTCAAGGAGTTCCTCTGGAATGCCATGGTTGACCAACTGTAACAAAAAGCATTAGTTTTGATAAGCACATACTATACATAGTATAATACCAACTATAAACTCAAACAAAATGAAATGGAATGCATTCATATTGTAAAACTGATTTACAAATATAGTACTAGTAAATGATACATGTAAATAAGTACCTGGAAGAATCCCCATTCTTCACACCCATTAGCAATGAGTGCCATAGTTTTGGCTCTTTCTTCCCCATCCAGATTTGAGAAATCAATCACTGGAACTGCCATTAGATCAAAAGGGTAGTACTAAAAAGTTTTGAAAAAGAGATATGAGTATTCTCAAGTGTGTATGTGAAAGAGAGAGAGATAACAAACTTATTTGAGCTTGTCTAGCTTTGTTGTGCTGTGGTTTGTAAGGGAGGTACCACTCCTATTTATAGCCAAACTTCCCACCATATTGGATAAATAGTTGTATGTCAACCAATAGTTTATGTTCCCTTTTAAAGTAAGCAGCCGTTAGAGTTAGGTAACGGACGGTGACTCATTAGATTAAAATTTCACAATGTCAATGCTTGCTTTGTGAGTTACTGCTTGTTTCTAGCCTACCAGTCTACATACAACACTGGCCCTCACTTTTCAGGTGATGCATCTCATTAATTAACTCAACTTAATTAATCACACAAACCCACTTTGGTTCTCTCTTCCATGCTTTGATTATTGTTAACTAATAATTACTTAACAGATCCGGTAAGTAACCCTTTAAACCATTAATGCATTACATAGTCATACTTTTTGCTACAACAGGAATCGAGCATGACTTAGAATTTCACAGCAACTCATACTTCTTATTCAATCAACTGAATTAATCTCCCTTAACCATTATATAGCTACACGTTGGTATATAAATCCATGACTTCCTCTGACACTAGTGATCTTGGGTTAATTTAATTTACCTTTTTTCTAGTGTTTTCACAAGTATAAAAGAAACCTGTGAGATTATTATACAAACAATGATAATATTATTATTTACTACTACCTCCGGTTCCAAATATAAGCAAATATACCTAACTTCACACATATTAAGAATAGTAGTTGGAGGTAGTTATTTACATTAATGTTACCACATATTTGATTTAATTTTCTAAAATACCCTTAGTATCATTTATTACATAAAGAATTAGTTGCCTTGGAAATATATATGATGAGGACATATTTGGTAAACAAGCATTTAATAACATTGGGAAAGTCTAATTTTGCTTATATTAAGGGACCAAAAAATTCCACTAAAATTTGCTTATATTTGGAACCGGAGGTAGTATGATATATTAATTTATTTTATCCTTTTGTAGACTTTGAAATTGATCATTTTACGTGCAGTGTAGATCTCTGCCGACTAATCTAACCATATGTTGACTACCCTATATTGCTTTGTAGAACTACTACCAATAAACTTACACATGACATGCCCCTTATGACAATCACCATTTTCGAATACTATATACTGTTAATACACAGATTTGAAGCCATAGTTTCAGGGTTAAGGAAGGGATGGTCAAGGCTTCAATATATAAATATTATCACAATCATTTACCTCTAATTTAATAACATTGTCAACTTCTCCAATTGACATCCCAATATTGTTAACATTTTCCTTTTTGTAATTAATAAGCATAACACATGGCAACATCATACCAATTTAGTTTTTCCCCTTTGATTACTGATCTGTTATATTCAGAAGTGGCATTATTGTGTAATGAATAATTTAGTGCATTATTAGGCTTTGATTTGATTCCAATTGTCCAAATGTTAGGATACATTTCTGAGGAAACAGATGATATTGGCGTCAGATTAAGGACTCGAATTTTACAATCTTAACTCATCAATTGCTGTACTTGTAGTACTTCAAAACAATGTAACAAATCAAAATTTGGTTGGGATTGCATTACTGGAATTGCTTTTGTAAACTAATAATATAAATGGGCTCCTCAAACTCTTCTGGCCCTGTTGCATGAAGTATTCAACATCATTATTTATATGAAGACAAATAACTGTTTAGTGACACCACTCATGTTTTGATCTCAAACTTCAATCATTCATATTATTTTATGGGTGAACTTGAGTAGGATTCTTTCCTTTTCTACAATAAAGATATGTGGTGCATGATGTAAGTTGCATAATGTAGATTATGGGATTACAAAAAATGGGATGAAAATAACAAAACTTTTTAAAAATTGCATGTTGAGCATTTTTTTTCATAGAAAATCAAAACCCACTTCTTCTATTCAAGTATTCATCCGAGCAATTAAATGAGGAAATTTGAGGATCGGAACCAACATTTCCAATTCCAGCTCTCTTTTTTTCTTTTTTTTTTTTTGCTTTTTTCCTTTTTTAACATATGAACCACAAGTATCTTTTTTAGAAACGGTTTTATTCGAGGCTTCGTTACAATCTTTGCTCAAAATGTGTTTAAGAAAAATTGAAAAAAACTTTCTTTTAACAAAATTTCAAAAAAGAAGAGAGAAAAAAAAGGGTAAGTGATTTTATAAAGGGACAATGATAAGTAATTTTGTCTGCAATGTTGATACTAAGAATAATTTTTTTTCAACTCTCATGTCAAATTTCAATTCTCAAAATTAATTCTTCATCCAAATCGGCCAACTTTCAACTAATTATTATTGAAATTGCTAATATCAGAATTTGATTATCTCCTTCCATCTCTATCAACACAACAATACTGCTACCATATAATACACAATTTTATTTTATTTTTTGATTTTTTTTCAATTGAGTTTGATATAGAGAATTCTAATATGGAATCACAATCATGCTTACTTGATTTTTCTTTTTCCTTTTTAATTCTAGATTGACAATTTTGTAAATTGTAATATACAGAAATTTTAATTAATGTAATTATGATACAAATATGGGAAATCAAATTTTGAATTTTTAACACTGGACATCTCATTGTGTTAATGTTACTACTGTTAGACTACTTAATGATTTCTTCCTACTGCTGTAAGTCAAGAATTGAGATAAAGTAAATTTGGTGGTATACTATTATTCAATTTCAAATATGGGAAATGATTTTAATTTTTATGCTAATTATTTCAAATTTCAAATTCCCTGTAAAATTCTTTTATTTGACAATTAAAAAAGTACTCATTTATTTCATTGGACCCATTTTACTCGTTATGCAGATAAAATTGAATACCCTTATAAAAAAAAGGCTTAAAAAAGATAGGGAAGAGAGTAATCCTTTTTAAATTTAGCAAAATGAAAGAGTAGTATATATCTGTTAAGAGCCATTTGCAATAATTTAAGTTGAGCTGAATTTGGAAATCTAGGTAAAGTTAATGTTTGAGAAAATCCAGGAACTTTGATGGAGTTAGTTATGCGAGTTGAAACTGGAGACAAAGATTAGAAAGATTCAGCTATGAGTCACCACTAAATTACTATATTAATGCCAACAACGACCCCCCCACTTGCCCAAGTAGAGTTCATGAAATAGGTTTAATTATTATGCTATTTTATTTTTCAATTTTTTATCCGATTCACTCAAACTTTTTTTTTTAAAAAAAAAAGAGGTTTAAGTTAAATTAATCAATTTACTTATAAAAATAATTCTAAGTTGAACTTGAATAATTATGTTATGACTCAATAGATTTGTGTTTTTTTTCCTTGGTGAAACTTAATTGAAATGTATTAATAAATGTTTGGTTTAATTAATGCATATTTAATTTTGTTTAAAGATTTTGAGCTAAAACTTTATAGACCAAAAGAGTTAAGTGGTCAAAATATAAGTGGTTCTTATTTGAATATAATTAGATATTTGTGATTTTTTTAAAAAAAGAAAACTTTCAACAAGAAACATGAACTTTCTTTTTGGTTGATAAGAAAAGTTGGTAATTCACTAATAGCTTCCTAAATCCCTAAGAGTGGACCTATATTTAGTTAGAAACAACAAACTTGAAACTTTCTTTAAATATCTATATTCTATAATGTGTTTCTCAGTTGGCAACTTAAGCTTCACGCAAATTAATTGGAATTTCATTCGCATATGTATTGACTAAGGAATATTTAATGGGGATTAATTAAAGACTAAAGTGCATGAAAGAAATTCTTTAATATAGAACTTTTTCTTTTAAAAAAAAAGAATAGAGAAACTGTTAATCCAATGTGCGGGCAAGGTAGCAGTTTTCCTTTCCTTAGTGCCATGCGGCTTCCATGGACACATTTCACAATTTTTTTTTGGCTAGTTACCACTATTATTCTCTTTCGTCTTGAATATTGTAAGTAAAAAAATTAAATTTTTTTAAGAATATTACTTAGAAATAATTATTTTTATTTATGTTATTGAATATTTGATATATTTGTTTAAACTTCAATCTTGTTTATTGTATAAATAATTAGTTATCTTAAAATATATTAAATAATAATACAATAAAAATGTTATATACAAAAGTTAAAATTGATTAAACTTTTATTATGTTAATAAATAAAAAAATTTACATTTATTTTGATATTGAAATCACCAGTATGAAGGGGTGCACTGGTACACTCACAACCGGTGTGAAATCTCACTCTTATTCTCCTTTTACACCGGTTCAATGGGAATCTGATATCATATAACACAGACTCATTGGGAGTATGATGTTCTTCTACTTTAGTAAGTTGGTACCTCAAACCGTAGAACATCGGAAAAGGTGGTGGTTGTACCTGTAAAGACTTTTCAATGCTTAAGTCAATAAAGATTCAACGCATACCAGAGTAATAAAGAGTGATATATTGACTTACTCGTCTGGTGATAAATGATGGTATTTATAGTCTTTTTGAGGTCCAACTCATGATTTGACACTTGACAGATTCAGGTCACATTTTCAGGCAAGTTACTCACTTGATTCTGAAACTCTAACTCAGTGGTAGACTTTTTAATCTGGGTCTATTCAGTAAGCATATCGATTACTTTATAGTTCGAGTCTTAGCTATCTTTTTGGACCTGTCTCTTACCCTTACCTGCGCCGTTGTAGTTTTGGGACCGGTATTGATACCAGATCATTTGCTCCCTAGCTTGTTGTCATAATGGTGTTACAGTAATAAGTTACAACCGGTGTTGCCTTATCTAATTTAAATTCCTCTTGCTATTTTTGACCGGGGTGCCTATGGTTAGTCGGTGTCTCAATTACATGAAGAGTTTATTATAATAATTATTTTTATCTTTAACACATCATTTAGGTCTTAATTAATTAAGTAAATTGATCATTCGATTAATAATAAAGAGATTTTTTTCATGTGACATTTTTTAAGTGGTGCGTCACCTAACATTTCGTTTGTCAAAATTGTTACGCATTTTTGTAGTTGAAACGCCACGTCTCCTATGGGCCGCGTCGTTTCACATCCTGTCGTGTCCATGGGCCGCGTCTGTTCACCTTCGGCCCATTGTGTCCATTTGCCATATTAAAAGGAGGCTGGTGACAGCAACTTCCCCACTTCTGCTTCTAACCCTCAAGAGATTTTCCTGCTTCGATGTCCTTGCTTCTCTTCATATCGATCACAGACCTGCTCCGATGTGCCTCATGCTTTTTTTGTTCCCTGGGCATGGTCCCATTTTTTTTGAAGTAATATATATGTATATATATTACTTATTAGTTGCCTTAGTTTTATTTATTTATTTCCGTTTTGGGATTTAATTCGTATAAGTTTAATCATTCCATGATACAAGTTCCGTTGTAATAACTTTAACCACGGTTTGAGTATCTCGATCATAAGTGAATTAAAATCTTGATGTACGATAACCACCTTGGAATTTCAAATGGGGTTAATTATTACCTTAAGTCGCTATGTGATTTCAAATTTATTTTGGGATTTTGAATTACTATTGTTAATTGCCTTGACCACGAGGTTTTATTATTTGTTCAATCACTATGGGGTCTAACAACCACTTCAGAGTTTGATTGATTTATAAGACTTTAACTACTCTGGGGTTTTTCAATCACTTCAGGATTAAATTAATTTATAATATTCTAAGCGCTCTGGAGTTTTGTAACCACTCCGGGGTTAAATTAATTTGTAACATTCTAACCGCTATGGGGTTTTTCAACAACTCTCGGGTTAAATTAATTCATAACACTTTAACCGCTCTGGGTTTTTCAACCACTACGGGGTTAATTTAGTTCATAACACTTTAACTGCTCTAGGGTTTTTCAACCACTCAGGGGTTAAAACTTTAACAAAGAAGAGAAATTATTCAAAACTGCTTTTATTTATTCACATTGAGCTTCCAGCTGTATGCCTCATTAAAAACCTCCAAGGTAAAACCCTGTTAGAAAAAACCTTGGTAGGAAAAAAATGTATGTCTTATGTTGTTGGTTAGCTGTAATAAATTCGTAAATTCTTTACATTCCACTTATTCTTCAAGACCTCGCCTTGTAAAGTCATTAGCAGATATGCTCCTCCGGTTATCACATTGTGGACCCGGTATGGTCCTTCCCAGGCTGGTCTAATTTGCCCTGATAAGTGAACTGGTTTCCAACTGATGCTCTTCTTAAGAACAAGTCTCCAATATTAAATCTTTTGTTCTGCACCTTATTATTATATTAGAGAACGACCTTAGCTTTAATTTCTTGATCCTGGATGAAAGCTATATCTTGGACCTCTTGAAGGGTATCTAGTTCATTCCAGATTTTCGTGTCATTATCTGCTTCTTTGAACTGTTGAAGTCTTAGAGAGATTTGATTAATTTCAACTGGTATTAGAGCTTCTTCCCATAAGTGAGCCGAAATGGGGATTCCCTTGGGATGAGTGCGGAGTTGTTTGGTATGCCTAGAGTACGTGGAAAAGTTGATTTGTCCATTCACCTTTTCCAATCGTTTCTTTAACCCTTTCAAGATTTCTTTGTTAACTACCTCAACTTGCCCGTTAGTTAAGGGTGTTCCACGAATAAGAACACTTGCTGAATTTAAAGTCTTTTGAGTAGGTCTACAAATTTGGCGTTGGTAAATTGTGTTACGTTATCTGTTATGATCCATCCTGGAACCCCAAACCCTGATATAATATTTTCATAAACAAAATATTGGGTTCTGACTGAAGTTATGTGCACTACTGCCTCTGCCTCAATCCATTTAGTGAAATAATCGACACCGACTATCAGATACTTGACCCTGCTTGGTGCCTTTAGGAATGGTCACAAAATATCCAATCCCCATTGAAAAAATGTTCAAGGGACAGCCGATGTGAATAATTCTTTAGCTAGAACGTTGTGCAGATTACTGGTCTTTTGACACGGGTTGCATCTTTTAACGTATTCCATGGTGTCCTTTGTCATGGTGAGCCACCAATATCCTGCTCACAGGATCTTTCTCGCCAAACTTTTTCCTCCAGAATGGTGCCCGCAGGCCCATTCGTGCACCTCTGTCATTATCTCGGGAATCTCTGCTTCATTGAGGCTTTTTGGTACAAGATCGGGAAACCTCTTCAAAATAATTGCCCGTGATTAAAAAAAAGTTTGTAAGTTCTTTAACTTCTTCTTCTCTATGGGATCCGTTAGGAGTTGCCCATTCACGATCTACCATATAATTGGTATTACCCATGAATCCTCCGGAAAGGCTTTGGCATGTATGACGTATAGTTTGACCAGTGTGGTAATGCTTAGGGTTGCCAAAGAACTTTGAATAACCGTGGTGGTTGACCTAACTCTCTTCATGCTAGCCAACCTGGATAGTATGTCGGCCTGAACATATTCTTTCCTAGGGACATGCTTGTATTTGATTTGGTCAAAAATTTCCTCTAACTCTTTAACCTTGACTAAATATTGTTGCAACAACGGTTCCTTAGCCTGGTAGCTTCCATTAATCTAGGATATGACCAATTGAGAATCGCTACATAGGACTGCGATTTTTATGCCGACATCTAAAGCTGCTTGTAGTCCGACTAAACAAGCTCCATACTCTGCTTGATTATTAGGCGTTTTGAAACCAATCCGTAGTGAAATATCCATATGCACTCCGTCTTCGTGTTCAATAACGACCCTGGCTCCACAGCCTTTCATATTTGACGATCTTCCAACATATATGACTCAATGTTCCCTTGATGGGGATGGTGGCTCCCCAGTTAGTTCAGTCACAAAATCTGCTAAGACTTGGGCCTTTATAGTCGTTCTTGGCTTGTAAGAAATATCAAATTTTAAAAGTTTGATCGCCCACTTAATCATTCGCTTGGTCATGTCTGGTTTGTGGAGGATAATTCGTAGTGGTAAGTTGGCGCGTACCACGATAGGATGGGTGTGAAAATATTGTCAGAGTCTTCATGATGTCCGGACTAGAGCCATAACAGCTTTTTCTAACTTTTGATACTGGTGTCCAGCCCCTTGAAGTACTTTTCCAATAAATTATACAAGTCGTTGTCCCTCAGTGGTTTCTTTAACCAAAACTACTCCCAATGCATCATCTGAAACATACAAATACATATAAAGTCGTTCCCCCATATTTGGTTTGACTAATATCAGGGGGGTTAGCCATAACGTCCTTCAAACTTTGGAAGGCTTTTTCCTGCTCTTCCCCTCATTCAAACTTTTTGTTTTTCTTCAAAATTTTATATAAAGGGGGTGACCAGTGTGCCATTTTTGGCATGAACCAGGATAAAGGTGCCACTTTTCCATTTAAGGACTACACTTCCCTTGGATTGGTTGGACTTCAGAGCTCCCTGATTACCCAACATTTATCCGGATTCGCTTCAATTCCTCTTTGGGTTAACATGAAACCCAAGAGTCTTCTTGCTAGTACTACAAAGGTACACTTTAACGGATTCAAACGTATATTGTATGCCTATAATCATTGAAAATCTTCCTCAGATCCTCTACATGATCTTCTCCCGTTGTGGTTTTGGCTATGATATCGTTTATATAAACTTCCACGATCTTTGAGTGCATTCCTCCAAAAACCTTATTCATTATTCATTGATAGGTTGCTCTGGCATTTTTGAGTCTGAAAGGCATTGCGATATACCAGAAAAATCTTTTATCATTAATAAAGACCATTTTTTCTTCATCTTTCCAATTCGGAATCTGATTATATTTGGAATTAGCCAAGCCCGCCAAATTTGGCGGGGCGGACAAGAATTTTTAGCCTGCCACCCGCCAAGGCCCGCCCCACCTGGCCCGCCCCACCTGGCCCGCCAATTTGGCGGGCCAAAACCTTGGCGGGGTGGGCCGGCCCGACGGGCCCCCGCCAAAAGAAAAAATATATAAATATTACTAATTTATACTTTATTTTATTAAAATATATACTTTGATTTTCTAAAATAAAAAAAAAAGTAACATCTCTTACTATTTATATATTTCTTTTAATAATATTTTCTTTAATTTTTTTAAAAATTTATTTTTCTAATTTTTTAATTTTAATTTGACACTTGTTTTAAAAAAAATTGCAATTTTAACTTTGGCGAGCCGGCCCGCCAGCCCACTGGGCCCGCCTTAGGCGGGGTAGGCCCTGAATTTTGGCCCGTTTAACTTGCTGGCCCGCTTTTTGGCGGGCTTTGGCGGGGCGGGCCAGGGCCCGGCGGACTAACCCGTTTTGTCATCCCTATTTGGAATAAGCGTCCATGAATGAAAGAAACTGGTATCCTGAAAAATCATCCACCATCTGGTCAATACTTAACAATGAGTATGGATTTTTTGGGTAACACTTGTTTATATTCGTGAAGTCCGTACACATGCACCATTTTCCATTAACCTTTTTCACCATAGGTCTCTACAATCCTGAAGTTGACTTCCAAGATTTGTGGCTCCACTCAGATCTCTTGGATGTGACCTTCAGGAGTAGGACATTGCCTTGACGGCTCCATTGTTGATTACTTTCTTCGAATTACGGGACTTAATTAATTTAGGGGTCCCACTAGGCGTGCTAATGAAATGACTGGTATGCAGGGGGTACACTGGTATCCTCATAACCAGTGTGAAATCCGACTCTCACTCTCCCTTTACACCGGTTAAATGGGAATCCGATATTATGCAACAAGGCTCAGTGGGAGCACCGTGTTCTTCAACTTCATTACCTTGGTACCTCAGACCGTAGAACTCAGGAACAGGTGGTGGTTGTACCTGCAAAGACTCTTCGATACTTAAGTCAGTAAAGATTCAACACATACCAGAGCAATAAAGAGTGGTAGAATGACTTACTTGTCTGCTGATAACTGATAGCATTTATAGTCTTTTTAAGGTCTAACTCGTGATTTGACACTTGACAGGTTCAAGTCACATTTTCAGTCAAGTTACTCACTTGATTTTGAAACTTTGACTTAGTAGCAAACTTTTTAATTGGGGTCCATTCAGTAAGCATACAAGTTACTTTGTAGTTCAGGTCTTAACTATCTTTCTAGACCCATCTCTTATCCTTGTCTTAGTCACTGTAGTTTTGGGGTCGATATTAATACTAAATCAGATATGAAATATTCATTTAATATTTTTTTTGAAAATGAATTTATTTTCGCATAACAACGTTTATCATATTAGGACAACAATAAAAAATAGGACTTATAATCATATTATAGTTTCTAATATTATATTACAATTATTACGAAATGATAACAATTTTTATGTTGCTCGAATATTAATATTATTATAACTCATTTTATAGATGTTAAAATTTCTAAATATTTTAATTTTTATAAAAAATGTAAAATATATAATTTTTTTAAATATATAATTTTAAACTTTAAATTTTTTAAAAAGGAGTTTAAATTTTATTTTTGTATAAAATGTCCGTATACTAGTTTAAAGTCTTATATTAGGAAAGAAATTAAGAATACTATGACTATTCATTGGAATACTACAATATATATTATCGTTATATGATTCAAGCTATAGTATTATTCTATTGTAACGAATAAAAATATTATTTTTCTATCATAATATTATTTATCTTTTATTAAAAATATTTATTATTAATATTAATATTCATTTACGTTATATTAAAAATTGGTACAGTACGAAGTTACTATAATATTCACAAAAAAGTAATTTCATATTCAAAATTACATTTTTACAATATTTTTTTATTATAATATCATAATAATATTAAATATTATTATATTTATATTTGATATGAAATTTCAGTATATATAATTATTTATTGTAATATTATTTTAGATACTATTATGATGATAAAATATTCACTTTTTACATATTACATATTGCAAATATGTAAAGTATAAATTTTTAACGTTTAAATGATATAAACATTTTATTTTAATAATATTTAATATGTTAAGTTATATTAATATATATAATATTATGATAAATAAATTTATAGTCATTATTATTTAAAACATTAAAACAGAATCCGTGTCTTTTGTCTAAATAATGATAATGGGCTCGTTTGTTTAAACTTATTTTAAAATATAAGTGTTTTTTAATTAAAAAAGCACTTATTTTAAATTTTGATGTGTTTGTTTAAAGTTTCAAAAATATGTAGAAGCTGAAAATAAGCTGACTTTAGCTTATTTTAAGAACTGACTTTAACTTATTTTAAGAAACAATTCTAATCTGCTTATTAAAAAAATGACTATAAAAAAAATGTTTTTTAAAAATACTTAAAAATAAGCTTAAACAAACGGATTAATAATAAATCTCACAGAATTTGTTTTTACTAAAAAGTCGAGCAAGTATTTTTTTCCCAGAAACAATGTTCAAACAGTGCTCAATTATTATGGCCCCGCCTCAAAACGCACTCTTGTAGTACCAATCATACAAGCTTGAATTTCCTATGAAATGATTAGGAAAAGCACGTGTTTGGCAATCGATTAAGAAAATGAATCTTAAGTTACATATAATGTAATACAGGGTGCATATAAATGCATGCATATACTTTAATATCTTGGAACTTGTCGAGACACATGACAAAACCAGTTACATGTAATAGAAAATTATACATGGGTCCTATCTATAAAACGATTTAGATTAGAATATATACTAAGAAAAAAAATTAATGTATTAATTTCTTTTATAAAAAATATTTTATAATATTTTAATTGTACCCTTATTTAAATTCAAATTCAATTTTAATGTTGGTGTTGTTTTTGAAAACAAGGGTAAAATATGAGAATACACGCGCACATAAAATTAGAAGTCGCACACACAGGCAAAAGTAGAAGTTGATGTTAAAACACACATATGCACGCGTGTAAAACTAGAAGTTGATGCTAAGACACATGTGGTGAAACTATAAGTTGATCTTAAGGGGAGCCAAATTCAAAGATTGATTTGTGCGGTATAGGGACACACACAAAGGCAAAACTAAAAGTTGATGTTAAGACACGAGGGAGAAACTAGAAGTTGATGTTAAGAGGAGCCGAATCCAAAGATTGATTTGTGTAGAATGGGGGTGGTCCGGATTCAAGTCTATTTGTCTTATACTGATCCAGTGGAAATCTGATATTATCTCCTTAAGTCTAGTAGGGATCTCAAGGTCTCGTATTGCAGTCCCATCCACATCGGTGTCTTGCGTTGTAGGGTGAAATAGGACGTCACTTGTAAAGACACTCTGACGCTCAAGCGTAAGGGTAGATTGAATGTACCTTGGTGTTATAGAAGTCAAGAGGTGATCCCTTGTAATGATGCCTATGTTAGTGCTTTTGTGTAAAGTGCGAGAAAAGCTGACACATGCGTAAACATTATTGACACATCTATAATTGCTCTCTGGTATACCCCTAATATGGTCCTCAATTTCTAGCTGATATCAATTCATGACTAACATCGGCTACAATTAGTTTTATGAGGCCTAGTTGTTTTAGGCATTATAATCGATAATAGATACTTCTTTTTCACTACCAGTATGGGCCTATGAATATTGGTACTAGTATCAGGCCCGGATCATTTGCGCATCAGCATGTTGGAGTAACTTAGGAATTGCTTTAATGGAAAAATATACCGTGTTTCTATCATTTCAATTAATTTGGTGTAATGGATTTTTCTTTGAAAACATGCTTAAATGTGCCATTATTTGGTCTGGGGTAACCTTTCTTTTGTGGAGTTTTGAAGGTTACACCCATGTCCCTTTTCGTGATTGTTGCAATGCTTCATTTTTTGTGCAGTCGTTGTTCGGTATGCGAAGGGTCACATTTGCACATTATCATTATAGCATTTGTAGTTTGATGTCATTTCCCTCAGGATCAATTATGAAAAAGGGGAGGGGAAGCTTCTGCCATTTTCACTCTTCTCTTCTTCTTAAAGTTATTCAATATCATTGAATCCGATAATGCTCATGCTTTGATATCACTAAATTCGGTAATGCTTGCTTGCATAACTGGCTTGTATGAGAAGGATTGTATGCATCGTCTTTGCAAGTATCCTTATATTCTATCCACTCTTTTGTAATTAGCATTTTTTGAATTTGGGATATGAGGGATGACCACACGAGCCATGAATCCGTGAAAATGTTGTCTGAGCCACCGTCGTGACCGTTCTTGGGATCTCGATGCAAATGTCAGACCTCACAAATGTATATATGTCGTTCTTGAAAATGGAACCAGAAAAATTTATCATTGCTTTGCCAAAAAACTCCCTCTACCTCAAGAGGCTTACTAGTGAAGCGCTACAACGGTTCATTGCTTAGATAAACATTTCGCTTGACTTGTCAGACAAGTCAAAACCTTTCTTGCTGATATCATTTTCTCTATTTCAGGACTTTGACTCCAATGCCCAACATTATCTATCTGATGATCTAGCCTTTTAAAGTTGTATTTCTTTCATCCAACACGCAATAGTCCTATTAGCGTCTAAGGGGAACTTTAGTACTGGAACTCACAATGTCGTTACTATAAACACAATCAATACCGATGTTTTGGCTCATAAAATTGACTAAACTAATAAGAAGATGAATGATCAATATTTTTGGGGTCCATGTCGAATCACTCTCCATTTTGTGAAAGTATGTAGAAGATGTAGACAATATTGAAATAACAAATTTACCTCTTCATGCTGTCAAAGAAAATAAGGATGACTTTGTCGTTGTCTCGTTGTTAATTACCGGCAGGATCTGCCATGTGCTGGGGTGACAGTACCTATTCATGTACAAGATGTGCTTCTTGAAGATTGGGATGAAATTCCCCTTAAATAAATTCAAAATAAAGGTGTTAAGTTTTCTTGCATGTTGCCCTCAATCAGCTTCATCCCAATGGTTGAGATTTGATGTTATCATTGAGGTACTTAGGAAGTTATCAAAACACTTAATATCATTTAACAATCATGTTTAATCATGTTTAACTATTTTCCTTTGGTTACAAAAGATACTCATTTCTTATGCACTTATTGTATCATAATTTAAATATTCTTGTGTAAATATAAGTACCAAAAGCTATTCTAAATAACACCCTAAACCCTATACGGAAATCTCGGTTATCCATTCATCTTATATGCTACATAGCAAACATAACACCTGCTCATAACACAAATTCAATGATATCATCACTATATAATCAGTTTCTGGGCACATCAAACATTAATTTATAAACATTGCATGTTATCACTATAGCTTTATCAATCTCCATAATTAAGTATCAAAACACATACTAAACCTTCAGCGAGGTTATCAGATACCTTATCCACTATACAAATATATACAATAATCAAATAAGTTGGCCAAGGCAACTAAGATTAAAATTGTACAAGTATATATACATATATACATCAACGCATATGTATTAATCCTCCTTAAGGATCCCTAGACTAATGGCCATTCACCATTTTTTTATCTCTATTCAAGTTCATTGAAATAAAAATGGTTAAAGGGTGAGTATATATATGTTAAATGACAAATACTGAACTTGATCTAACCTCAACATGTGCAATTTCCTATCCAGTTCTAACAATAACCATATTATTCATTAATCATCATAGTTCATCATCACATCATTAATTTTCCATTCAACATAAACCAATACACACACACACACATATATATATACATACATCATTACAGATGCAATTAACCACAATCAAAATCATCATGAATAGTTGTCCTACAGCTTCTAAGTCTTAGTCTATATGCTAATACATATGCATGCGGATCCGACTTCATTGATGGGATTAATACTACAGTATATAAAATTTTCTCAACATATATAGTTAAATCTATTACCGGTACCGAACCGTTCGCCTATAATGCAGCACCAGTCACTCTCAGTGACAACGATACCTCAACTCAGGTGTTAAGGGTCGGCCTTGAGTCCAACTTAAAGACGGTTGTGGAATCCAAAGAAACCACCACAAGGTCTGTGTCTATCCAAAGGCCACTCTTCCATTTAGGCTGACATCAAAGGCCTCTTGCATGTGCGTCTTGAATTCAAATGCTATGCAACACATCATCTATAAATTATTTTGGTCCACTTGATTACCATCACTAGGGCCACCACTTGGTTATCATCACTAAAGGTCTTACAACTAATTATTTAATCAAAGCATAACATGCAAGATTAATTACAATTAATCATAATATCAATTAAGCCATCCCAAGCTTTTCAATCATCATCAATCATTGTAATTCAATGCAATACATCATGCTCGTCAATTAAGTAATTATCTACACCATATGAGCGAAATCCATCCAATCAATAATCACATCAATATCAACACAAAAAAGGGGATATGCTATCAACTCAATCATACATTATCACAATCATTAGTTTTTATCAAGACGTCAAGTCAATCATCATATATAAACATATCTACATCCCTCACCCTTTCATAATTCATACATTTAAAATATAATTCTCCCCCTACTTGGAATCCCATATTACTAAACTCACACTTCAGTTCCGATCACATTCTAGCAACGAACCTATAATGAACATAACCTGATATTTTTTTGATTAATTAACTGATCACTTAAACTGTCTAATTTAATTATTTTCTAATCTATCAGAAACCTGAAACATTGCAATATCTAACAATTTAACAAAACGGCGAAGGCTCAAAGGATTATCACTTACCGAATGTCACCGACGCGATCTAACACCGAATTCTTAAGGTTCCAACGTTGCCTACAATTCCGAAATGGTTCTAAAACAACCTATAACCATAAAAACCAAGCCATTAAAGCTTGAATTTGTGAAACAGAACCAAATCGAACAATGGGTACTTAATTTCTACCTTTTCAACAATGGAAGCAATGAAATCCAATGCACTTAAGGTTGCCCCCACTTGGAAACGGTTCTAGAACAACCTAAAATTCATGAATTTGAAGAATTTGGGGAGTGAGGTTCAAGGAGCAAGCCAAACCGAAGTGGGGTTCATGGAATCATATATTTGAAAATGGAAGAATTTGAAGAACCCACAACTTCCTAGTGCTACTCGTGAAGAGAAAGAGGAAGATAAAGCTTATTTTTGCCTTAATTTGAGGGAAATTAAAGAAATGGTGGAGGTGGTGGAGTATGGTGTGGTCACGGGGGAGGAAAATGAAGGAGTGATCTTTCTTTTCTTTTCCTTGGCACGCGAGAATGAGAAAGGAAAGTAAGGCAATTGGATCAATTTGATACTAAGGGTAAAATTATATTTTTGCTTGTTCGATTAATTCCAAAATTGATGTACCCACTTTTAATTAATTTAACATTCCTAATTAATTATCTGATTAATAAAAGTTAATCAATAATTAAAATTAGGTTGTTACAGTTCAAACAAAAATATTTAAACAATATAATTTTACTATTTTAATTTCTTTCATTTCTAATAGGTAAATTATTATTTGAAAAATACCATTAACTAATAAAACATGACAAATGATAAAAAAAATCCAGGAATCATAATTCAATAAAAAAATTCAAAATATCTCCTGATTTAGAATAAATTTATTACTTTTACCAATACTAAAATTAATAAATTTAAAAATTATAAATGTATTTGTCGCGACTGGGGTCCCGGCGCGCGACGCGGACTGGTTAAAGACAAATAAAAGAAAATTGAAACGGTATTGAAATGAGGCTCTTTGGGAGGCCTAAAAAAATAAAGGGTTCAAGGAGTCACCACTAATATTTATTAAGGAAAATATTAGGAAAACCTTTAAACAGCACTGGTTTTTTTTTCCTTTTTTTTTAAATGAGATTCTGTTTAGTCCGGGAGTCGAATTACAGGAGGGGAAGGTATTAGCACCCCACACTGTCCGTAAAAAAACGGTTACCCAAATTGATCATGCATAATTTCAAAAATGATTATCAAGTATTTCATCCTTCATAAAACAATCATAAATAATATACACAATAAAAAAATATATAAATATGAATAAAACAAAGATAATAATAAAATACATCTCCTAAGTTTGTTGTTTTTAGTTCTAAGAAAATAAATAAACAAATGATTAAAAGACCATAAAAATAAAAAGATAAAAAAAACAATAAGACGTCATGTCTTATTTTTTTTAGTAAAAAATTGATTTTTATTGAGAAATATAAAGTTCAAAACAAACAAATAAATAAATAAATAAAGATAAGAGGAAAAAAAATAGAATTAAACACATCAACATAAAGATAAAGAAATATAATACACTTAATTAATTAAAATTGACAAGGAATATTATTTAATTATCTTTTATAAAAAATGAAATTAATAAGATGTCTCATCTAAATTAATCTCATCTTAAATTTAAGAAAAAAATGAATGAATAAATAACACACTATTTATTAGTCTTGATTTTTTTTATTTTTTTTATGAAAGTGATTTTTTTTCTTAATTATTAAAAGGTTACTAAGAGAAAATAATAGAAAATCATGACCATAATAAAAATGGATAATTATTTATAGATATATATACATATACATATTTATAAACTATTAAAAATGGTCAAACATAAATAAATAAATAGAAAGTGTAGAAAAATAAATAAATAAAAAAAGGGGCAAAAAGATAAATAACTAAAAATAAAAGTACAGAGAATAAATAATAATAATAAAATAAAAAAATAAAGGTAGAAAAAAATAAATAAAAGTTCAAAAAATAAAAATAAAAATAAAAATAAAAATAAATAGACATAACCATAAATACATAAAAATAAAAGAGCAGAAAAATAAATACATAAAATAAAGGGGCAAAAAAATAAATAATAAAAAAAATAAAGGAGCAGAAAAGTAAATAACAAAAATAAAGGGACAGAAAAGTAAATAATAAAAATAAAGGAACAGGAAAGTAAATACACAAAAATAAAAGGATAGGAATGTAAATAACAAAAATAAAGGGGCAGAAAAGTAAATACATGAAAAAAGGGCAGAAAAGTAAATAACAAAAATAAAGGGGCAGGAAAGTAAATACATGAAAATAAAGGGGCAGAAATGTAAATAACAAAAATAAAGGGGTAGAAAAGTAAATATATGAAAATAAAGGGGGCAGAAATGTAAATAACAAAAATAAATGGGCAGAAAAGTAAATACATGAAAATAAAAGGGCAGAAAAATAAATAACAAAAATAAAAGGACGGGAAAGTAAATAAATAAAATAAAAGGGCATAAAAATAATTAAATAAAGATAAAAATATAAAAAATAAAAAAATACAAAAATAAACTAATAATTGCAGAAATATAAAGTGTAGATAAATAAAGTACAGAAAAATAAATTAACAATAATAAAAGTGCAGAAAAGTAAATAAAGAGAAACAAAAGTGTAAAAAAAATAAATAAAGAAAGAAAAATAAAGGTACAAATAAATAAATAAAGATGGAGATGCATAAAAATAAATAAATAGATAAATAACTGTAGAAAAATAAAGTGCAGGAAAATAAAGTGCTTGAATATAAATAAAGAAAAATAAAAGTGCAGAAAAATAAATAATAATTAAATAAAGACGAATAAATAAATGTAAATAAACAACCTTGTATTAATAAAAAATACCTTGGTACAAGATCAATTACAGAGAAACTAGAACGGAAGTCGGGAAATCAATTTTGTGTAGATTTCCTTTGCTTTTGGCTTTGTTTGGACTCGATTTGAAGGTATTTGGATACCGGTTATAACACTTGGACAGTATTTTGGCTCACAAAAACTCACATACTAAGACAAACTAGAGTGGTGCACTCATTTTCCTAACTAAGATTACACAACATAATTTTTGAAAACCAAAACTTCTAAAAATTCTCACAAAAATTTAACACTCTTTCCCCTTTTTTCTTCTTCTTCCCCCTAAAATGCCTCAATATCACCTTCTATTTATAGAAGAAATTTGGCATTGGATCCTCCATAAATGACATCACTTTTCTACTTTTTCAATTTGTCCAAATTTGATGTCAATTTCCCCAATTTTCTCCAATTATCCAACCAAACCGGGGCCCACCACTAATAAGCCACCGATCTTTCCTTTTTCTTTTCCTTTTTTTCTTTTTTTCTTTTTTTTGAATTTCGTTTTTTTTTCAATTTTTTTTTGGAACTTTTTTTTTTGGGCCCATATTTATTTTGGGCCTCTTTTTTTAGATTTTTTTTTGTTTGGGCCCATTTTTGGCCTCTTTTTTATTTGATTTTTTTTATTTTCGTTTTTTATTTATTTTTTTTGGTTTTTTCCCATTTATTATTATTATTTTTTCTTTTTTTATATTATTTTTTTATTTTTTTTATTTGTTTTTTTGGCCTTTTATTTAAAAATACAAATGGAAGCATAAATTATTTATTACATATATGGAAATAAATAAAATATCCAATAAATATAAATTACTACCCACACTATAAGGAGTAAAAAGGTAGTCACAAAACATCGTCTTCCCTCCCTTATTCTTTCCTCTTGGCTTCGACATCCATCAGCCATTGCTTGAGAGAAATGAAGAGAATTGATGAAATGAGAGGTGTGGTAGGAAATGAAGAGGGATTGGGTATTTATAGAAATGGGGAAGGGTTACTATTCCAACGGTCACTATGCAATTTTTAATATTATTTTTTTAAAAAAAAATGATCCGGGGTGGTAATCTGGACTGGATGAGGTTCTAAGCACTGTACCGCTTCACCAATAAGAACTGGTAAGTCATAACCGGGGTCTGAAATCATTGGTCAAATATGAACATTTCTCTTTACCTCGGTTAAATATTAAGCATTGAGGAATCTTCTGCAGGTTTACCTCCGGTGTGTCTTGAAGTTTAAGTACGGATTAAGACATCAGTTTTAACTTGAAGAACCTCGGATTTCCACCGAACTGAGGTGTAAAATACCGTACTCCACTGAGGCTGTACGAGCTTAGAATTAGTGAAGTAACACCGGTCATGAGACCGTGCTAGGACCCCGGTTAATGCAGTCAACATTGATTCTGGACTCTAGGACAAATAAACTTTTTTTTTTTGGTTCTACTTTTTTTTCTACATGTCTTAATATATTTTGCCGGACAAAAATAGGTGTTCACAGATGCCCCTCTTTACTTCTTTTCATGAAAGAATATGAGACATATTCATATTATTGATGTGAAAAGAAAGTAAAGACGTGAACACCACTAAGAATACTCGACAACTTTTGACAAGAAGTAAATAGCCGAATGGTGTTGTCCCAATGCTAGACAGTTTAAGGAGAGGCACCTGGAACATGACAGGAAGATAAACGACATAACCTAGGGGTTAATACCTGAAGCTTTGGAAAAAAATGAAGTTGTCTTGACATTTCAAGGAGCCTAAGAGTGGGTATTTGAGGCTTCGACACAAAATAGATGACAGGGGGATGCCCCTGAATGATTTTGATTGAGATAGCCTAGGGAAGGATACCTGAGGCTTTGACATAAAAATAAATGACTGGGGGGATGCCCCTGATTTGATTTTGATTGAGATAGCCTAGGGAAGAATACCTGAGGCTTTGGCATGAAACTAAATGACTGGGGGATGCCCCTGATTTGATTTTGATTGAGATAGCCTAGGGAAGAATACCTAAGGCTTTGACATGAAACTAAATGACTGGGGGATGCCCCTGATTTGATTTTGATTGAGATAGCCTAGGGAAGAATACCCGAGGCTTTGACATGAAACTAAATGACTGGGGAGATGCCCCTGATTTGATTTAGTAGCCTAGGAATGGATACCTGAGGCTTGGACATGAAGTAAGACTTAAGGGAAATACCTCTACCATAATGACTTATGGTGGAGAATTATATGAGATTTATGCTCAAAAAGAATGTGTCTGAGATTGACTTTTCTGACTTAGTGAGGGTTCCGAGTGAATACAAGGATTGCATTTTCACATCTTAGTAAACCATCCCTACTGGAGTTAGGTGATATACTGAAACTGTTGATTTCGACTCTTCATGAGGAATATTTGTCCTTGTTGTAACCTCAACCCTGCATAGAAGAAATAATCAAGTAGAAAATCAAAGGTTAAAGATCTTGTTTCCTCCAGGTGACTACCATAATCCTTATGGGACTTGTTATTACTCATGGCAGAGCGGAATATCCTGATTACCAAAGTCTGTGTAATTGGGAAGTATCAAGCTCGTTTGAGATTAAAAATATGCTTTTCATGATTTTTTTAATATTTTTCACAAAATGCATGCAAATGAAACCTAACAAGACAAGGATTGGAACCGAAATTGAGAATTCCATATATTTACTTGGGAAAGTTACAAGTTTACATCATAATTTTTAATCCAAACTTTTAGAGGACATAAAGACTACCCTATCCCTTTAGAGTATGCTTAAGCATAATACTTCTTAACTGCATCTGAGTTGACCGGGAAAGATAACTCCTCACCATCCATGTTCATCAAAATCAAAGCTCCTCCAGAAAAGGCTCTCTTTACGATGAATGGTCCTTCATAATTTGGCTTCTATTTGCCTTGGTGATCATTTTGATTTGGCAAGATTTTCTTCAGTACCAAATCATCTTCATGAAATTGACGAGGTCGCACTTTCTTTTCGTATGCCTTCTTCATACGCTTTTAGTATAACTGCCCATGACAGAGAGTAGTTAATCTTTTTTCGTCAATTAAATTTAATTGATCATACCGGGACCGAACCCACTCAGCTTCTTCTAATTTGGCATCCATGATTACTTTTAAAGACGGAATTTCCACTTCTATTGGTAAAACAGCTTCCATACCATACACCAATGAGAAGGGTGTTGCCCCTGTCGAAGTTCGTACAGAGGTACGATACCCATGTAAAGCAAACGGAAGCAACTCACTCCAGTCTTTGTAGGTTTCAACCATCTTTTGTATGATTTTCTTTATATTTTTGTTAGCAGCTTCCACTGCTCCATTCATCTTAGGTCTGTATGGAGATGAATTGAGGTGTTTAATTTTGAATTCCTCGCAAAGTTCATCCATCATTTTATTATTCAGGTTTGTACCATTATCAGTGATGATCTGATTTGGTAAACCATATCTACAAATCAATTCTCTCTTGATGAATTTGACCACAACATTTTTAGTCACGTTGGTGTAGGAAGCTGCTTCAACCCACTTAGTAAAGTAATCAATGGCCACCAAAATAAAGCGATGCCCATTCGATGCTTTTGGTTCAATGGGACCAATAACATCTATGCCCCACATAGCAAAAGGCCAAGGCACTGTTAGAACGTGTAAAGAAGATGGTGGTGCATGAATGTTGTCTGTATAGGTTTGACACTTGTGACATTTCTTGGCATAGTTATGACAATCATTTTCCATCGTCATCCAATAATATCCAGATCTGAGAATTTTTCTTGCCATCGAGTGCCCATTTGCATGTGTTCCGAAAGGCCCTTCATGAACATCCTTCATGATTTTGTTAGCTTCCGTCACGTCTACGTAACGAAGGAGAACAGAATCATAATTTCTCTTATAAAGTGTATTCCCAGTCATAAAGAAATTCATGGCTAGGCGCCTGAGGGTTCTTTTATCATTTTTTGAGATACCAGGGGGATATTCTTGATTTTGAATATAATTTTTGATGTCATGAAACCATGGTTTCCCATCGGGCTCTTCTTCTATCTCATGACGGTATGCAGGTTCGAGACGCCTTTCAATCTTGATGAAGGGCATGTCATACTCCCTACTTACGTTGAACATGGAGGCCAACATGGCCAAAGCATCGGCCAATTGGTTATCATCCCGAGAAATATGATGGAAAGAGACTTCATCAAACCCTTTGATTAGTTCCATGATGTGAGCTTGATAAGGAATCAATTTGCCATCTCTAGTACCCCATTCTTCTTTCAGTTGATGAATCACCAAGGCAGAATCTCCGTATATTTGTAGAGATTTCACCTTTGCTTCAAGTGTTGCCTGAATCCCCAAAGCACAAGCTTCATATTCTGCAATATTATTGGTACAATCAAAACAAAGTCTAGCAGTGAATGGGAAAAGCTTGTTATCTGGTGAGATTAGGATGGCTCCAATCCCATGCCCCAGTGTATTTGACGCCCCATGGAACATCAAAATCCAAGTTCTATTAGGACAATCTTTCTCTTCTGACAACATCATAATATTTTCGTCAGGAAATTCGAATGACATTGGTTGGTATTCTTTTAGGGGATGGTGGGCCAAATGATCAGCCAAAGCACTCCCTCTTACAGCTTTTTGGGTGACATGAATGATATCATACTCAGTCAAAAGAACCTGCCAACGAGCTATTCTTCCCGTCAGAGCCGGTTTTTCAAAGATGTACTTAATTGGGTCCATCTTAGATATCAACCAAGTAGTATAAGATAACATGTATTGCCTTAGGCGACGAGCAGCCCATGCTAATGCACAACAAGTTCGTTCCACAGTGGAATATCGTGCTTCGCACTCAGTGAACTTCTTGCTCAAATAGTAAATAGCATGCTCTTTTCTCCCAGACTCATCATGCTGCCCCAGTACAGAGCCCATAGACTCATCTATCACTGTCAAATACAACAGGAGTGGTCTTCCCGGGGTTGGGGGAACCAAGATCGGTGAGGATTGCAAGTATTGCTTTATTTGGTCAAAGGCCTCCTGACAATCATCATTCCATTGTGATGGTTGATTTTTACGAAGCAACTTAAAGATTGGATTACATACAGCTGTTAGTTGAGAAATGAAACGAGCTATGTAATTCAACCTTCCAAGGAATCCTCGTACTTCTTTTTCAGTGCTAGGAGCAGGCATTTCCATGATTGCCTTTACTTTATCAGGATCCACTTCGATACCTTTCTCACTAACAATGAAACCAAGCAACCTTCCAGAACTAGCCCCAAAAGTGCATTTAGCCGGATTTAATCTGAGTTTGAATTTTCTCAGGCGTCCAAAGAGCTTTCGTAAGTCAATCAAGTGACCTTCAACAGATTTGGATTTGGCAATAATATCATCCACATAAACCTCTATCTCTTTATGCATCATGTCATGAAATAGAGTTACCATCGCTCTTTGGTAAGTGGCACTGGCATTTTTCAATCCAAAAGACATCACCTTGTAGTAGAAGGTTCCCCACAAAGTAATGAAAGTGGTTTTTTTCATGTCTTCGGGTGCCATCTTGATTTGGTTGTACCCAGAAAATCCATCCATGAATGAAAAATGGAATTTTGGGCCGTGTTATCAACAAGAACATCAATATGTGGCAATGGAAAGTCATCTTTTGGGCTAGCTCTATTCAAATCCCGGTAATCAACACACGTTCGTACCTTTCCATCCTTCTTCGGGACCGGAACAATGTTGGCCACCCATTCAGGGTATTTGGAGACAGCCAAGAACCCAGCATCCAACTGTTTGGTTATCTCTTCTTTAATCTTTAAGAGCATTTCTGGCTTCATCCTTCTCAACTTTTGCTTTATGGGGACGCAACCAGGTTTCAATGGCAACTTGTGTTCAACGATGCAGTTATCTAATCCCAGCATATCCTGATACGACCAAGCAAACACATCGCTGAATTCGACCAACAATTCTATTAATTCCCTCCTATGTTCTCTACTCAAAGAGGTGCCTATCTTGACTTCTTGTTTGTTTTCTTCACTCCCCAAATTTATGACTTCAACAATTTCTAGATAGGGAGAAATTTCTTTATCTTCCTGATCTAGCAACCTTAGTAATTCAGGGGAAGGTTCATCGGACTCTTCGTCCTCTTCGCTTGTTGGATTAAAATCATGATGGGAGAAAGCAATCTTATTATTTTGGAATTCAATTTCAGATCTGCAATTTATTTAATATAAAAAAGGCAAAATAAGGAAAATGATAATTGAACTTAACTTTTATTTATTTGAAATGATAAAGGAAACATGTTTTTCCCTTATTAAAACTCATCCTAAGGCTTTAGGCATAGCCATAGGATTTAAACAAAAACCTACAAAGTGAACAATTACTTTGAAATGATCTTTGGAAGCTCAACGGCTTCCCAATTACACAACTCAGTATCTGATGGACAAGGGTAAATCAAGTCTTCTTCTCTCTTGGACTCATCATCGATGACTGCCACTTGGTCTGGAGATGTCAAGCCTGCACTCCTGAAGCGTTGGTAAAGGTCACAGATAGGGATCTTCGCAGTTAGGGGTTCTCGGTTTTCTAACCGTGCAAGTCGTTTTTCTCTTTTATCTGTGAAAACCTTCGCGCTTTCCATTGGAGATGGATGATATCCCAGCCCAAAGCCGTTCTTATTCTCCTTAACCAATAATGGGTCTACTTCTCCATTAAGCATCTTCCCAAGCCCTTTCCCTGGCTGGAATCCAGATTTCATCATCACTTTAGCCACCATTATAGAAGTTTTGGAAGGACGAGCTAGTTGTAACCCTTCGCTCACATAAGTGGTGTGAGCAATTTCCAATGATTGGAAAGAAATCTCAAGACTTTCTTCAGCCGCTTCTATATATGGAGTTGACATGGGCTTGCTGATAAGGAAATCTCCCTTACCAAAAACAATGACTAGCTTGTTGTTTACCACAAATTTGAGCTTTTGATGAAGGGTAGATGGCACCACACCGGCAGAATGTATCCAAGGCCTCCCCAATAGGCAGCTATAAGCAGGATTGATATCCATCACTTGAAATAATACGTTGAAGGTGCATGGGCCCACTTGGATGGGGATCTCAATATCTCCAATGACCTCTCTCCGAGTACCGTCAAAAGCTCTTACTACCATTGTGCTTGGCTTCATATATGACCCATCAAAAGGTAGTTGATTTAAAGTGGACTTTGGCATGATATTCAGAGAGGATCCATTGTCAACTAGGACCTTGGCTAAGATATGATCCTGACACTTGACAGAGATGTGTAATGCCTTATTATGACCTCTCCCTTCAGCAGGTATATCTTCATCGGTGAAAGTTAAGTAGTCATTTGAGGCAATATGCCCCACTATCCCTTCGAACTTTTCTGGTGAAATTTCTTTCGCAACATGTGCTTTATTCAAGACTTTTAATAACCTTCCACGATGTGGCTCTGAATCCAATAATAGAGATAACAAGGATATTTTTGCAGGGGTGCGATTTAACTGGTCGAGGACCTGGTATTCGCTTTGCTTGATGAATTTCAAAAATTCACAAGCATCTTCCTCTGCTATTCCTTGGGGAGGGTCTTGTTCTTTACCATGACTTTCTTTTTCACTTACAGGTGCATCCTCCTTTCTCAAGTTTTCAGGAGCATAAACTCGTTCGCTCCTAGTCATTCCACTTGTCTCAGAAATATTGGTCACCGAGGATGATGATCCCTTTAGGAGTTGAGGGATTACATCCACTTCATACTTCCAAGGTACTGCATGGGTATCTTTGTATGAAAATGGAGATGGGGTCCTAATTGTCAAGGATGGATGGTTTATGACTGGTTCGGTCAAAGGTTTCTTGGTGTAATAGACCACCAAAGGAACGAGGGTGACTGGGCTTACTGAGCTTGTACCATGCTGCCCATGGATCATGTTGACATCATTGCAAGGGTGACGATAAACTTGTACCAGATGTGTGTCGAGTAATTTTTGAAGTATTTCAGGCATCTGATTATGAATGTCCTCATTAGAACTTTGAGTTTCAGATATTAATCCTTTCCTCAAAAGTTCATTATAGATCCATGGGAGAGGAGTTTTGATATCTGAAACATTCCTAACATGATCACTTCCCAAGTCATGTGTTATTGCATTTACCCCAGCATTTTCATGATTAGGCAAAGGATTTCTAATCACATTTGGGGAGCCTTCTTCAAAATCCAACCACTTGACATTTATCAAATCACGTACCTTAAACTTTAAGGCAATGCAATTTTCTGTAGAATGCCCCGGTGCCCCAACATGATAATCACACTTCACATTAGGATCGTACCCCTTAGGATAGGGTGGCCCTACGGGTTTTAAAGGACATCGTACAACAAGAGAACTTTTGAGAAGTTGAGGCAAAAGTTTAGTATATGTCATGGGAATTGGATCGAATTGGACAGAAGGACGGTCATTGTTTGGCTTTTTTTGTGGAAGATTTGGGTTGGGATTTTGCATCCATTGTTGGGGAGAAGGTGGTGGTGTGCTCTTGAAATTATGGACGGGTGGGGGTCTATATGATTGAGGATGGGGAAATGGATTTCCAGAAGCAGCAGCTACATAAGGGTAAGGTCCGTACGGTGGATAATGAGGTGGGAAAGGGAAAGGGGAAGGTTGAAACATTTTTTGATTATGTTGACCTTGATTTCCCATTACAGCATTTGCTTCCTCACCCTTTCTTCTTCCTGCCCCTGTCATAGGTCTTCCTATTGACGGGGAACTTTGGACAACTTTTCCTGTTCTCAAACCGCTTTTAATTCTTTCCCCTATTACCACCATATCAGAAAAGCTTGATGATACACTCCCAAGCATCCTTTCATAGAACGGTGGCTGAAGAGTGTCAATGAACATTGCCACTATCTCTTTCTCTATCAGGGGTGGTTCAACTTGTGCAGTCATTTCCCTCCATCGTTGAGCATATTCTTTGAAGGACTCAGTATTCCTTTTGGTCATGTTTTGAAGTTGCAGCCGGTCTGGTGCCATGTCTATGTTGTATTTATACTGCTTTAGAAAGGCATCGGCTAGATCCTTCCAGCAACGAATACGAGTTCGTTCAAGGTGAGTGTACCAGCTCAATGCTGCCCCAGCAAGGCTGTCTTGAAAAAAGTGGATCAGCAGCTTTTCATCATAAGCATATCCTGCCATCTTTCGGCAATACATGGTTAAATGGTTACGAGGACAAGTTGTTCCTTTGTATTTATCAAATTCCGACAATTTGAATTTAGGAGAAATTACCACATCTGGGACTAGGCATAATTCAGAAACATTTGTTATGCCTAAGCCACTTCCTCCCTCTACTGCACGCAACCTTTCTTCTAATATCTCCATTTGCCCTTTTGACAAAGGCGCTGCTGGCTGATCAGGATTTGGTGGAGGGACCTGAGCTTTGTGTGACAAGTTTTGGGAAGCACCTGCCTGTGGTATTGGGCAACCATAACGGAAATAATACGGCACTGCTTGTGGGTTTGGTTGTGTGGCATCATTTGGAGTCTGGTGATTTTGTGGTGGAATTGTATTAGGTGGAGTGACATTGGGTGGAGCCTGAGTGTTTTGGGGAACAGCTATTGATTGGTTGAAATTTGGAGGGTTAGACACCGGGGGATTGGGAATTTGTTGAGCAGCAGGAGGATTTTCTTGATTAGGATTAGGGTGCATGGTGTAATACCCTTGAGGTAAGCCATATGGAGGCCAAGCATATGCTTGCTGAACATTCCCGTCTTGGGAAACAAAAGGTGGCAATGGCATACCATAAGGTTGGTGTGAGATGAATGGAGTTTCAGTGACTGGAGCAGGATCATTTAAAGGTATAGGGTTCCCCTCTTGAGCTTGAACTTGAGGAGTGGATGTTTGTTCTCCATTTCCTGCAGAAGATCCCCTTTCTGTACCTCTTTTTTCAAGGAGCTTAAGTATTTCTGCCATCTGTTCCTTGATCTGGCCAACTTCATTCCTCAATTCTTCAACTGAGTTTTCCGGCTCTGCCATGAGTCTTGCTTGCAGTCGGGTTTGATAAGGATGCTTTGAGCCCTTCCTCCCCGTGATGAGAGTAAATACAAAGAAACCTCCTTTGGTACAAGAACAAGTATTGTTAAATGACATAAAGAGATGTAAAGTAAATTCACGATGAATTTTAAATATCGGTAAGCAAAGATAAACCTTTCTTTTAGAATGTCTTTTTCTAAAGTACTAAGTTAGAAGAAAAATGGAAATTCAACATGAGATTTATTCATTGATCAACAAGTTCTGATACATTATTTGTTACAACAAATCAAAATCAATTCTCGCTCGCTCTAGCAATCCAGACCTTTATTTCATCCAATCGCCCCTTGCAGTATTGGATGAATGTTGCAATTTCCTCCGGTGTAGAAAGCGGATTCATCATTGCTTCAGCCTTCTTCAACAGGTGAGGAATATCTCTAAGTGTTCCATTAGCAAGACCGGCTAGATTAGAAAAACGGTCTCTCCAAGAATAGACAAGACCTTCCAACTCAACCCTTTCTAGGGTCATTAAACGTATAATCTCTTTATATCTATCCTTGTCTTCCATGGCTTGCCATTTTTCTTCATTTATTTCACGCTCGTAAGCACTGACGACATCTCTGACTTGTTGTTCCAGTTCATCAATTCGTGCTTGCATAAGGTTCTTTTCAACTTGAGCTTCTTCTTTTGTCTTGTCTAGAATTCCTCGTAACCGCCCTTTGTCAGCCAATATATCATCCTTTTGTTTCTCTTTGGTCTTCAATTGGCTGTTCGCTGTTTGGAGGCATTGATCCAATTGCATCATATGTTCTCTTTCAATTCGCCGCTTCTTACCCATGTCTTCAAAGGCATTTTCTAATTCACACCTTTTTCTCTTAAGGGAAGCATTGTCTTGTTGAATTTTGATTAAATCATCCTCCAAAGCTTGATTTTTCTTTGTCATTTCAGCCAACTTACTCCTCAAGTTTTCAATCTCATTGCTTTCATCGGGAGCTGGATTTCTCACATGAGCACCGTGATCTTTGAAGGGTAATTTGACAATGGCTACCCTATTTGAAATCCACTGGTGGTAACTTTCTTTTGCAGCATAACTTCGGACACCCAATTCTTTTCCTTTCCTATGGACCTTGCCCCAAGCATCAATGACAGTTTGAATAACAGGAGCACTATTTCCCTCAATATAATAATGAAGAAAAGGTGTTACTGTTTCTTCTTCGGGAGGCTGTATCATAGGATAAGCAAGTTGTCTTTTCGCAATGCTAGGATTGTAATTGATGCATCCTTGAGTTCCTATGAAAGGCACATTCAGAAATTTCCCACAGCAGTAAATAATGGAATCCACGTTCATCCACTGAGGGTACCACCGAATCATGCTAGCAGATAATCCTACCAGATGTCCTGCCCACTCCCTATTAGTCTTCTTGGTTAACTTAAGGAGCTTCAAATCAGAGATAGGACATTCAACCTTGCCAACTTGATTGAAGACATGAGAAGTAAACCATAGATACAAGGCGGGTAGACAACAGACAATCTTCTTTCCATTTCGGTTGTGACAGGAATCCATTGTACAATAGATATCAGCTAAGACAGCAGTCATGGAACTTTCACCTCTAAGCTTTCTAGCTAGGAAAACATCAATTGCCTTGAAATCAATATAATTATCAAGGCTTGGGAAAAGGATCACACCATAAATGGCCAACGCCAAAATGTCAACAAACACGTCCCATTCTCCTTTCCCTGTCTGACTGAGGAGTTGCTGCTCAAAGAAGCTTAGTGCGAATCCTGAAATTTGGTTCCTGTTTAATTGAGCCTTCTTAAGCATTTCAGGATCCATCTTGAGAATGCGAGCTACACTGAAGATTGAAGCATGATGTTCAGTTCAACGATAAGGTTTCAAATCTTCTAATGGCAAGCCAAATATCTGTTCAAACTCCTCCAAAGTAGGAGCTAACTAGAAGTCTTTGAATGTAAAACAGCGGAGAGGAGGATCATAAAATTGAGCTAGAGCAGTAAGGGCCCCTTCTTGCACTTCGACCTCTAAGAATTTTAGGATCTTTCCATACTTCCTTGTAAAGGTCATTTTCTGAGTAATATCCATCCTTTTGCTTAAGGACAACAGATTGCTAGTATTTGATCTGATGACTTTGAGGTGTAACAAATTTTTTAAACTAGTTGCCTTCACTTCTTGATCACTTGATCTCATGTTAAATTCCATTTTTTAGTGATACTTACCGATGTTTAAATTTCACCTTTAACAAAAGAAATAAATGAATCAGATTAACAAAGAAAACAGTTTGATAATATATCCTCATATAAGAGTGTGATAATATTTATCATGACTTAAGTATAGAAAATATACATTTTTGATTTTTTTTAAAAAACTTTGTGCAAATGAATAAAAGATAAAAGGAATGTTTGCCCAATTGTGTCTTAGACAAGGTAACCACCTAATTGGCTCTAAGGCTATTTAATCGTGTTTCTTCAAAAGGTGATTGTTCTAATTGGTTCTAAGAAGGTCACCGGAGCTTTGATCTTTAGCTATGAGTCTTATGCAAAAAGTAGGGAATCCTACTTAGTGCGGACATCATAACTAAGATAACACCCTGGCTGAGATTTTCACGCGAATCATGGTAGGACGTCTCGTCCTAAATGACACCGCTAATAATCTCCCCTAGCCTATGTCTTTTGCGGGGCCCGGGAATAGGGTCCCTTCTAATAGTGTGTGCATTATGATGAATGTGAAGTGTGTGGGGCATTCATACCTGGACTTTTACCCATTCTTCACAATGAACAATCATAAGGCAAAATAAATATCACATGTCTTCTACCCTATGGTTCTAAATTAAGGCAATAAAGAAGTAAAAAAAATAATATAAAATCTAAAATTGATGGAAGATTAGATGAACAACGAGAATAACATAACAAATAAATACAAAGGATGAAATAATTAATAATCAACAAAACACACAAGATCAATTTAACGGGCTTGACTCTCAAATGTCCCCAGCGGAGTCGCCATCTGTCGCGACCGGGGTCCCGGCGCGCGACGCGGACTGGTTAAAGACAAATAAAAGAAAATTGAAACGGTATTGAAATGAGGCTCTTTGGGAGGCCTAAAAAATAAAGGGTTCAAGGAGTCGCCACTAATATTTATTAAGAAAAATATTAGGAAAACCTTTAAACAACACTGGTTTTTTTTCCTTTTTTTTTAAAAATGAGATTCTGTTTAGTCCGGGAGTCGAATTACAGGAGGGGAAGGTATTAGCACCCCACACTGTCCGTAAAAAAACGGTTACCCAAATTGATCATGCATAATTTCAAAAATGATTATCAAGTATTTCATCCTTCATAAAACAATCATAAATAATATACACAATAAAAAATATATATAAATATGAATAAAACAAAGATAATAATAAAATACATCTCCTAAGTTTGTTGTTTTTAGTTCTAAGAAAATAAATAAACAAATGATTAAAAGACCATAAAAATAAAAAGATAAAAAAAACAATAAGACATCTTGTCTTACTTATTTTTTTTAGTAAAAAAAATTGATTTTTATTGAGAAATATAAAGTTCAAAACAAATAAATAAATAAATAAATAAAGATAAGAGGAAAAAAAAGAATTAAACACATCAACATAAAGATAAAGAAATATAATACACTTAATTAATTAAAATTGACAAGGAATATTATTTAATTATCTTTTATAAAAAATGAAATTAATAAGATGTCTCATCTAAATTAATCTCATCTTAAATTTAAGAAAAAAATGAATGAATAAATAACACACTATTTATTAGTCTTGATTTTTTTTATTTTTTTTATTTTTTTTATGAAAGTGATTTTTTTTCTTAATTATTAAAAGGTTACTAAGAGAAAATAATAGGAAATCATGACCATAATAAAAATGGATAATTATTTATAGATATATATACATATACATATTTATAAACTATTAAAAATGGTCAAACGTAAATAAATAAATAGAAAGTGTAGAAAAATAAATAAATAAATAAGGGGCAAAAGATAAATAACTAAAAATAAAAGTACAGAGAATAAATAATAATAAAAAAATAAAAAAATAAAGGTACAGAAAAATAAATAAAAGTTCAAAAAATAAAAATAAAAATAAAAAGACATAACCATAAATACATAAAAATAAAAGAGTAGAAAAATAAATACATAAAGTAAAGGGGCAGAAAAATAAATAATAAAAAAATAAAGGAGCAGAAAAGTAAATAACAAAAATAAAGGGACAGAAAAGTAAATAATAAAAATAAAGGAACAGGAAAGTAAATACACAAAAATAAAGGGATAGGAATGTAAATAACAAAAATAAAGGGGCAGAAAAGTAAATACATGAAAAAAGGGCAGAAAAGTAAATAATAAAAATAAAGGGGCGGGAAAGTAAATACATGAAAATAAAGGGGCAGAAATGTAAATAACAAAAATAAAGGGGTAGAAAAGTAAATATATGAAAATAAAGGGGGCAGAAATGTAAATAATAAAAATAAATGGGCAGAAAAATAAATACATGAAAATAAAAGGGCAGAAAAATAAATAACAAAAATAAAAGGACGGGAAAGTAAATAAATAAAATAAAAGGGCATAAAAATAATTAAATAAAGATAAAAATATAAAAAATAAAAAAATACAAAAATAAACTAATAATTGCAGAAATATAAAGTGCAGATAAATAAAGTGCAGAAAAATAAATTAACAATAATAAAAGTGCAGAAAAGTAAATAAAGAGAAACAAAAGTGTAAAAAAAATAAATAAAGAAAGAAAAATAAAGGTACAAATAAATAAATAAAGATGGAGATGCATAAAAATAAATAAATAGATAAATAACTGTAGAAAAATAAAGTGCAGGAAAATAAAGTGCTTGAATATAAATAAAGAAAAATAAAAGTGCAGAAAAATAAATAACAATTAAATAAAGACGAATAAATAAATGTAAATAAACAACCTTGTATTAATAAAAAATACCTTGGTACAAGATCAATTACAGAGAAACTAGAACGGAAGTCGGGAAATCAATTTTGTGTAGATTTCCTTTGCTTTTGGCTTTGTTTGGACTCGATTTGAAGGTATTTGGATACCGGTTATAACACTTGGACAGTATTTTGGCTCACAAAAACTCACATACTAAGACAAACTAGAGTGGTGCACTCATTTTCCTAACTAAGATTACACAACATAATTTTTGAAAACCAAAACTTCTAAAAATTCTCATAAAAATTTAACACTCTTTCCCCTTTTTTCTTCTTCTTCCCCCTAAAATACCTCAATATCACCTTCTATTTATAGAAAAAATTTGGCATTGGATCCTCCATAAATGACATCACTTTTCTACTTTTTCAATTTGTCCAAATTTGATGTCAATTTCCCCAATTTTCTCCAATTATCCAACCAAACCGGGGCCCACCACTAATAAACCACCGATCTTTCCTTTTTCTTTTCCTTTTTTTCTTTTTTTCTTTTTTTTGAATTTCGTTTTTTTTTCAATTTTTTTTTGGAACTTTTTTTTTGGGCCCATATTTATTTTGGGCCTCTTTTTTTAGATTTTTTTTTGTTTGGGCCCATTTTTGGCCTCTTTTTTATTTGATTTTTTTATTTTTGTTTTTTATTTATTTTTTTTGGTTTTTTTTCCCATTTATTATTATTATTATTTCTTTTTTTATATTATTTTTTTATTTTTTTATTTGTTTTTTTGGCCTTTTATTTAAAAATACAAATGGAAGCATAAATTATTTATTACATATATGGAAATAAATAAAATATCTAATAAATATAAATTACTACCCACACTATAAGGAGTAAAAAGGTAGTCACAAAACATCGTCTTCCCTCCCTTATTCTTTCCTCTTGGCTTCGACATCCATCAGCCATTGCTTGAGAGAAATGAAGAGAATTGATGAAATGAGAGGTGTGGTAGGAAATGAAGAGGGATTGGGTATTTATAGAAATGGGGAAGGGTTACTATTCCAACGGTCACTATGCAATTTTTAATATTATTTTTAAAAAAAAAATGATCCGGGGTGGTAATCTGGACTGGATGAGGTTCTAAGCACTGTACCGCTTCACCAATAAGAACTGGTAAGTCATAACCGGGGTCTGAAATCATTGGTCAAATATGAACATTTCTCTTTACCTCGGTTAAATATTAAGCATTGAGGAATCTTCTGCAGGTTTACCTCCGATGTGTCTTGAAGTTTAAGTACGGATTAAGACATCAGTTTTAACTTGAAGAACCTCGGATTTCTACCAAACTGAGGTGTAAAATACCGTACTCCACTGAGGCTGTACGAGCTTAGAATTAGTGAAGTAACACCGGTCATGAGACCGTGCTAGGACCCCGGTTAATGCAGTCAACATTGATTCCGGACTCTAGGACAAATAAACTTTTTTTTCTTTTTTTTTTGGTTCTACTTTTTTTTCTACATATCTTAATATATATTTTGCCGGACAAAAATAGGTGTTCACAGTATTAATCCAAATTACGATTCCTAATTGTGAGTAATAAAACTAATTTTGTATAAATTCTGATTGAGGACCAATAATGTCATAGGATTATTAAAATTTGAGGAAAAAATTTAAATTTATATTACAAAATCAACTAATTAAGAACTAATGATCAACACATAATTTGGTTTACTTTAGGTTAGAGATTTGTGATATTATCATGTAATTTTAAATTATACAAAATTGGTTAATGTTGAATGAAAAAAGTCAATTCAATTAAATTTTCAATTTTTAATTTCAAATAAGTTTGATATAAATGGATGTTCAAGTACGTGGATACTGATCACCCATCATCCATATCCGTAAATAAAAATAATTATGCGGAGTGATATCCATGATGTGGATATCCACGGATAATATAAAAACTATATAAAAAATAAAAATATATAAATAAATAAATAAAGAATTTTCTAATAATTCATTTATTCTATTTTTTAAGAAATAATTCTTCAATTCAAAGTTTTCCAATAATCCATATAATTTATTCAAAATTTCCTAATAAAATATTAAACTTAAGTTTGATTATATTATAATCAACTTAATTTCAAAAATAACAATGAAAATATATAAAACATTAAAGGTTTTTTTAATTCTTGAAATATGTCTCTATTAAATTTTTTTGAAAGAGGTTTCATTTGCCATATATATATAGGGTATTTTAGTTTTTATTTATCAAATTATTTAATTTTATGTTTTATTTATTGTGTTTTTCTATTATATTGAACGTGTCAAATCGTAAAAAAGATTAAACTTTAATTAGGTAGAACTTAATTTAATAACTAGAAACCATTAAAAAATTAATACAAAAACTTTAGCGGCGGATTTAACGACGGATACAAGGGACATAATATTAGCGATGGATGGCCTAGCCGTTGCCACATCATCATCGTTAGCGATGAATTCAAAACAGATATTAGAACAACTTTAATGGTAGTTGCTTAACCCGGGTAAAAAGTTGCTTATGTAATCTTCATGGATATAGACATTCTACTTATATATGACATTTTCTAGAGTTGTTTGGCCAAACCGTGTCCTATAATACCCTAAATCAAACATCATATACTTATTTCCCACTGGGTGTATCCATCTGCCCCTGTGAGGGCTGTCAGCATCCCTTACAACAAGTTCTGCCGGGGCAAGGTGTCGCATACGCTCCCAACCCCACACCTGAACCAACAGTGTCAACCCACACATATCCTTCTGAGCATAATTTGTGGCGGTACATAACTGTCGGTAAAGGTATCCTAGCACAGACGCACCCCATGCATAACCACCACAAAGATCAAAATTCTCTAGCATTTGAAGGTACCTAAGAGGGACTCTGCTAGATGACTGGTCAGAGAAAATACACCCACCAAGCAATCGTAAAATATAGGCACGAGCGAATCTTTCTATGGTCACCTCATCCTAAATATGCTCTGCAATGTCATCGAAATTATCTTGCAGCCAGGACATCTTAAGACTTTGACCATGTAGTGCACTACAAGGGGGTCGTCTCCCTAGTTGTGCCTCCACATACTGTTGCCAGTCACGTGAACCGGCTATCGCCACAACTGCGATTCCATCAATGTTGAGTCCCAACAAAATAGCAATATCCTGCAATATGATGGTGCACTCTCCAATAAGAAGATGGAACGTGTGTGTCGTTGGTCTCCATCTTTCAACCAGTGCAGTGAAACTCTACAGACACCGGAAAATGTGCAACCTTCACAAAGTGATAAAAACTAGCTCTTCGTAAATGTGGTATGATTTCTTCTGCTATTTGATCACTTCTAAGGTGGAGTGCTTTTCTAATTCTTAGTACCCGATCTGGTTTTCCATTTCAAACATGCATGGATTATGCTTCTCTTGTAATGTTAATAGTTGTGAGTTTAACGGCCCAGGATTGATCTTCCTCTGTTCAGCCATACTGCATTTAGAAATGTACAAGAAAACTATTATTCTGTAAACATAATCATTTTGAAAAAAATAATTTAATATTTCATACTTATTAATTTAGTTACGTATTGAACCAATTCTAATTTTGATAAATATAAAATGAAGTTATATATTTTTAATCATTATTGATTTTCTTAAATGTAACTTAAACATAACATTATTAATATATATTAAAAATACCTTAAATAAACTTAACAAATATACTTCCACATAACTATTACTTTTGTTTAAATTAAACTCCATATATTTTTAAATTTAATCAGTTAATTATTATTTCAATAGTAATGTTCTAAAAGGTTAAACCATGTGTATCACCTAACATCTAAAAAACTAACTCATCAATGCCATTTTAAAATTTACTAATTCTAAATATATTAATCACCTAAATTTAACTTAATAAATATAGAATTTATAACAGTAATTATTTTTGACTTTTATTTTCCAAATTTTATTTTTAAATATATAATTGTCAATTTTCTAATTCTAAAACTTGTTATATACATTATATAATCAATGATTTTTTTTAAAAATAACTTAACAAATATAGAATTTATAACATTAATTATTTTTGAATTTTATTTTCCCAATTTTATTTTTAAATATATAATTTCCAATTTTCTAAATCTGAAAATTCTTATATATATTATATAATCAATGATTTTTTTAAAAAATAACTTAACAAATATAGAATTTATAACATAAAATATTTTTGAATTTTATTTTCCCAATTTTCTTTTTAAATATATAATTATCAATTTTCTAATTCTGAAAATAGTTATATATTATATCATCATTGATTTTTTTAAAAATAACTAAAGAAATATTTAATTTATATCATAAATTATTTTTTAATGTTATTTTCCTAATTTTATTTTTAAATATATAATTATCAATTTTCAAATTCTGAAAATTATTATATATATTATATCATCATTTATTTTTTAAAAATAACTTAACAAATATTTAATTTATAACATAAATTATTTTTTAATTTTATTTTCGAAATTTATTTTTAAATATATAATTTTTTATTTTCTTATTTTGAAAATAGTACTATATATTATATCAACATTGATTTTTTTTAAAAATAAATTAACAAATATACATTAAATAATTATTACTTTTGTTTAAATTAAACTCCATAAATTTATATTTTTTATAACTTAATTATAACTTCAATCTCCTTTAGTTTAAAATATTAAAACAGTGTATATCATTGGTTGATATTTTTGAATATATAATTCATAACATAAATTATTTTTTATTTTTATTTTAAAAATTAAGAAATTATAACAAAATAAATTTCAGGTTAATTTTTAAAAATAATGGGTCTTCCTAACTACAAAACAATCATATATTCCTAGCAAGAATAATTCTAACATGATATCTTTAATTGTACCCTACATTAATAATAACCATTAATAAATATTTTAAAGAAAATTAGAATGTAAGCATTGGAAACAAATATTTTGATGACATACTTTTTACACAATGCAAGCTTCCAAGGGGACCACTCTTCTTATTATGAAAACTGCAACTGCATTAAAAAATTCCAGTTGCCTCTTCACCACACCAAGAAAAATTTATAGTGGAAAAAATGAGGGTGAGTGGGGCTGAACGGGTAGGGAAATGGGATAAAGGAAACTGGTCAACGTTGTGTCAGAGAGAAAAGAGGCGACACAGGCTCACCGTCCCCATGAGCCAATCAACATGTGTCGGTTTCAAGAATTCCAACATTGCTTTTTCTGTGTCGGTATTACTTAATGCGACACAGGCCTCTTTTTCTGCGCAATGACATGTGGCAGCTCCCTGATGTGTCGGTTGCACTATATCCGACATCTGTGTCGGTGGGTTTGGTCACGACACACTTAATGACCCCAGGCCATGTAATTTCCTCTAAAACGGCCCCAGAAACGTAAATATTTTCACCCACTGCCCCATTTGCATTTATCACCCACCAAAATGGCTTCACAAAACTAAAAACTCCTCAATTTTCTTTCGAGCAAACCCATTGGGTGCTACCCTACACAGACCCATGGATAATTTAACATCCTTTCATAATGGACCCAACATCCACCATAGCCGAGTAAAAAAGGAAAAGAAAATAAGATGGAGCACATGTAAATAGAAATTGAATAAGGAATGAGGTGAAAGAAACTTGCTTGTTACCTTAACAATCACAATGACTCCACCAAGAGTAAGAAATAATTGAGAGGAAGAAATTGCCGAGAAAAAAAAGGTGTGGGAGAGAGAGATGGTCGAGAGAAAGAGAGAGCTTGAGAGGAAGAAAGTAACTAGAGGCAGATGAAAGTAAGAGAGTAAGCTGTTTTAAAGGAAAAGAATAAAATTAGTTGGGAAAAAGAGGAAAAAGAAAAAGGGAAGAAAAAGTTTAAAGGAGAATTGTTTTATAAGAAACTAATTTAATAATTTTAGTTCTGGAGAAATAATCAGTTTAATGCAAGGACGATAATTCATCCCATAGTTTAAATTAGAATGTTACAGGTGTTGTATCTCTTTCAATTCAGTTGGGAACAAAAAGTCTTGAAATTTTTTCTTTCCGTAACATTTTATCATCTTGCATAATTTGCATTTTCCTATAAAGTTAAATGAAAAAATGCATTAAAAATATAAAAATTAATTAAAAATAAGAATAAGATCATAGTCAAATACTCAAAACATCATGAAGAAAAAACAGTTCATAGAAAAAAATTATTTTTTATTCATCCACAAAAGTGAACTAAGGAAACTTGTGAAAAAAATTGAACAAAAATAAAAAAAAAGGGTTAATTTTTAAACAAAAATTGTTTCATGTTAAAAGTAAAACAAAATTAAATCACATATCCATCAACATAATCCCATAGTCAATTTTTTCTTTAAATTGTAATACATATAGGGCCCGTTTGTTTAAGTTTACTTTTAAGTGCTTTTTCAAAAAACACTTTATTTATAAGTATTTTTAATAAACAGATCAGAGTTACTTATTAAAATAAACAGAAATCTGTTTATTTATTACTTTTGTTTATTTTTAAAATTTTAAACAAACATATCAAAATTTAAAAGAGGGAAAACAATCATAAAAAAAGTAAAAATACTATTGTTTAATTTGTAAAAAAATAGAAATAAGAAAAAAATTTGAAAAGGAGAAATTGGTAACGTAATAAAAGAGGATTGAGAAACTTACCTTATGAAATAGAAAAAGACCAGGAGAGATTTGAAATTTGTTGGAAACATGGGAGAGAAAAGGTAAAGAAATAAAAAAATGATAAATAAGGTTTGTAAGTTTTCCCCTTAAAATAATATAGTATTTATAAACTATCATAATTCATAAGCATAGCCTATCAATCACCTACAATTAAGCAAATCTCAAATATTATTAAAATATATTAATTATTTACTATAAAATTACTTTATTAAAATAGAAAATAAATTGGGTATAACATGAGAAAGTAACATGTAATAAAAATTACTAAAACTAGTTTCTAACATGCTTCCCAAATATATGATCGATTAAGTTTCTTCCGATTTTTATGTCAATATTATGAATAGAAAGTACACGTGCAAAATAACCACGAAGCAATGAAATTTTTTTGCGCATCTAGAAGGTTTTGTTTAAATTTGTGAACAATTTAAATGACATTAATTTAGTATTAACAAAACTAACCTTTTTTTTAACAGAAACATACCTCAAAATTTAATGAACAGCTAATAAATCATTCACCAATCAAATTTTAATTACAGTCTATTACATTATATAATTATAAATTTATCTTCACACCACGAAGTAGCTTAATATGAAAAGTAAAAGAGACTAAAATTTTCTATTCTATTGTGTATGTGTCTTTATCGGTGTTTAAAAAATTAGACTATCCAATTCAACTTGAAAATAAGTTAACTATTCAACTATCTATTCCAGTAACTTAGAAAATCATGAGTGCAAAATCCCGATTAAGAACCGGTCAAACTAGCTTTGAACAAGTCAAAATAGATAAAAACTAGTGGTGGAAAAGTGATTTGAACTATTCTAAATGTTTTTTTTTCATTTCATTTTTAAATTATCAATTGTTTTTATAATAAATAAAATTTGTATATAAAATATATGTATGGATTATTGTTATTTAATTAATTTTTATAAATTATTATTTTATAAACCATGTAATAGAATTCATTTATATAATTTATTTTATTAATACATCATATAAAATTAAGTGAATATTTAATTATTACTGAACACGATCATGAATAAATCATTAAATCTTATTTACCATCTTCGTCGATTAAATCAACAGTTAATCATAGAACAACTAGAAGTAAGAAGTTTTTACTGAGAAAGTTATATATATATATATATATATATATATATATATATATATATATATATATATATAATGTGATTTGTAATTAAATCAACTATGGTCAGCCTACCGAAGATTTTTGTTCGTTTACATAAAATCTTTAAGTTGAAAACTTAATGCTTTTGTTAAAAAAGATGGTATTTATAGGACTCATCTCATCTTGATTTAAATTTTATTGGTTAATTGCTATAATCAAATAATATTATTTCCATCTATAAATATAAGATTTTTTTACTTAATTCACACATATCAAGAAAGATGATTAATTTAGTTTAAATCATTAAATTTGTTTGAAAATTTTTGTAGTTTTTAAAATTGCCCTTGAGATGATTATGATATGACTCATCATTCAATTTTCTCTATTTAATCTTTCACCACTTGCTACTCAATTATTATAAGAGCGATAAATAATATAATTGATGTATCTCATTTATTATGTATTGACTCCAAGAAAAAATTATATATTAATAGGGATATTTTGGACAAAAAATAATTAATGACATGAAAATTTAAAAGAGGTTTTTATAAGAGACAGTTTTTTTCTCAAAAGGTAGTAATTGAGATGTTAATTAATTGGGTGAAATGGGGTGAGTTAAATATGAATTTAAGTGTGTTAAGTTAGAATTAAATTAAAATTGTTAGTTAGTTTTTAAGTTAACCAGACAGGTAAAAAGACTAAACTACCCCTAACCGCTTAATTAATTATTCTCTCTTTTCGCTTATTAGAACAAAAGAAAAAAAAGTCTCTTCTCCCCTCTCTACTCCTTCTTGGTCGTGCCCTTCCACAACCACTCTCATTCATCTTCTTTTTCTCCACAAACAAGGCAAAACAAGCTTCCATTCCACTTCTCATCTCCTCCCCACATGCATGTATGCAAGGGGAGCAAGCTTCTTCTTCACTCTTAATCTAAGGTATGGTTTTAAGAACCCCAGGTGTAATCCTTCCAGATTCCTTGAATCCCATCTCAATTTCTTTGAATTCGGGCTTGTAGAAGGTGTTCTGGGCTCATGGCTATCGTTGAAAGGTTTCAATTCGTTTTGGAACCTCGTCGATTTTGATTTGATAAGTCGAAACCCTCCAAACCTAACCCTTTTCACCAATTTGGTTTAATTCTTAAATAATTGTGCTCGGGTAACTGAAGTTAAGTTAAACTGGTAGCTCTAAGATCAAATTGTAATTGTTAAGTGATTTGTAATGTATTTCGATGTGTAGGTCCGTAGGTAGAACCAAACGTAAGTGTCATTTTCCTTGTGTTGTTAGTTCAAGTATGGAAAAATGGTATACTTTGAGTACATGGGTATTGAATATAGTGCCTACATGCTACTATATATTAATATAGATTTGTTGTATATTGTGATTAAATGATGTTATGATAAATGATGATGATAATGATGTTACTAGGCCTAATGATGATTGTGATTGCATTAGTAAAATATGCTAACTTGTATTACAAATTAATATCAATGATGATAGAGGTTGTATTTTGTTATAATGTAATGATAATTAGTGATAATTAATGATAATTATGATCTACGGTTGATCATAATTGTAATGGCATGGTGATGAATGGTATTATAAACCCATGATAGTAATGGTGAGATTGATGATATGAATTATATTGATGATGATGATATCAATAATGATATTATGTTTATTAGAGTGAATGCCAATGAGGGAAAATGATGCACAGTGAGTTGCATAAGTGTTGGCATCATGCATCATATGCATTTGAGCGCTCAAGGGGATGCATGGGACCCTTGTTATGGACCCTAGTGGGGGTGACTCTGCCTTGTAAGCCAAGAAAGGTCCGGATGCTCTAGGTTAGTGTATCCTAAAGTCGACCCACAACGCCATTATTATTATTGAGCCTTGTCATTGGGGGTGACAGGTGTTGCAAGATAGGTGGTGGTATAAATATCCGATAAATAAAATTGAGATATGAAAAGTATTTTATACTACAATACCCACTTAAGTTGGATCCGCATGACATATTTATGCATTGGTGAAATAGGATGATAAGCATAGCATGACATATGCATTGTATGTGTAATTATGAATGACTATTGATGATGATATTAATCATGTTGAGTTGATTGATGATAATGTATGGTTATTGATGTGTCTACCAGTTATGTGATTGTGTAATATGTTGATTGGTATAGTTAGTACATTATTGCACTATCTACTACTTTGAATTATACTCGATCTTCCACCCATTTTTAGTGAGTTTGTAGGATAATGGTGTATGGTAAACTTTTGAGGAACGAATTAAAAATACCAGGTCTTGGAACCTCCTTGAATGGTTCAATGTAAATAGCCTACTTTGATAGTTTTTGTATATGTATAGAGATGCTTTGTATATGGATGCTATGTTCATATTGAAGTTGAATAGGTAATGGCAAATGAGCCATGTTGGTGTTGATATGTGAATGATAATGCCATGGTGTGAAACCCTGTGTAATTGTATATATGACTGAATAATGTGTTGATTTAGAATCCATATGAATATCATGACCAAGAATTTTTCACTTTGATGAATCTAATACCGGGATATGTGATTGTATGTAAAATCAACAAATGAGTTGATATGTTGGGTGAAATCATGCATAGAATAGGTGCTTATGCAAATTGTTGTATATATTGATGAGATTGATTGATAGGATGGTGGGCAAGTCCTAAGTAGGTGCGGTGAAGTATGTATGGTGAGGTCTTGGTGCCAAAAGCCCTAATTTAATGATTTCACATATCTTGTAAAATGTCCATTTTCAAGTAAAAGTTTTTGATGCGCGTGAATCCGATTAGGGAGCATTTTGGCATGGGACCTAGGCCATTAACTTGGAAATGGTATGTAATCATGGTGTGTCATGTTTAGTGAGGTTTAGGAAAGGGCAGGATGAGGAATGAATGGTGAGAAGATGAGCCTACACCCCAACGTGCCCACTTTGGGTTCTAGAACCCCAGCTGGGCTCTATGCTAACCGGTGTTTTACCATGCTGTAGTGGTAGGCGTAACCACGCATGAAGGGAACCTGGGCAAGGAGGCGTGCACGTAGGCACGCTGGCCTTAGGCATAACCACACTCGTTCCTAGAAATGTTTGATATTGGGTATAGTACCCTCTTACGCCCGGGCGTAAGCATGCACAATGGCAAGTGTGCTTACATTGACTTGTAGGCGTAACACGCCCAATGCCAGGGTAAGGTGTATGATGGGCGTGGTCTCTTAGTAGCATAGGCATAACCACACCCAACCTTGACCCATTTGCTTCTTTATTTTACATTTTTTATAGATACGTGCTTCGGTTTAGCACTGTTCTTAGATAACCCCCCTTCATTTAATTGTTAATTATCATTGTTGAGGTGGTGAGATGTAAAGGGTTGTTGTCAAAATTTTATTACCCTATTATTTAAATTAAGCGTTACAATTTTAATTGTATCAGACCGAAACCTTTTTTTGCTCATGTTTATGTATGATAAATATAGTTTCACATTAAGTTTTAAAAAAGTATTTACTTTTAATTTTTTATGGTATGATTCTATAGTTATATACTCCATCAAGCTCATTATCAAATATACACATACTCCATCAAGCTCTATTACAACTCTACATATGGTCTAGACCGAGGTTGGCCAAACAATTTCTTCATTTAACTTTTTAGGCTTAAACACAAATTGGGCCCGTTTGTTTAAGCTTATTAAAAAAGTGATTATAGTGCTTCTTTTATAATCACTTTTTTAATAAGCAAATCAGAGTTGCTTCTTAAAATAAGCTGAAATCAGCTTATTTTCAGCTTCTGATTATTTTTGAAACTTTAAACAAACACGTCAACATTTAAAATAAGTGCTTTTTTAATTAAAAAAGTACTTATCTCTTAAAATAAGTTTAAACAAACGAGCCCATTATCTTCCCTCAAATTTTTAGATTAGTATAATCTCTATAAACATTTTGTTCGCCTATCAATTTTTTTAAGGTGATAAAATTAGATCTACCCATTAAGTATCTATTGTCAAGTTCTCATATGATTCTTGATTTTTTTGGTGAAACTCATGAATAAAGATGTGTCACCTTAATATAACATGTATTATTTTTTCTTAAAGAAAACAATAATATCAAGAGAGCCAGTAACCGTAGTCGGAACGACAGATAAAAAAGACTTAATTTCAAAAATTGTTATATTATATCTGTAAAAAAATTCTTTGGAATTATTATCAAATTAAGGTTTTTTTTAACAACGTTAGCAAAAAAGGAAATTTTGATATTATTTGTAAACGCGTATGACTAAATCGAGAAAGAAATATGTTTGAGATAAATCAAGACTTAAAATAAATATAAGTGTTTAATTTCAGAAAAAAGGGCTAATTTCAAAAATAGTTAGATTCATTAAAAATTATCTTTAGAATTTTTATCAAATTAAGGACTCATACGCGTGTGAATAATGTTTGTCATGATGTTTAGTATCCTGTAACAAAACTTTCAAGAAAGAAGAAAGATAAAAAGAGCTAACGATAAACAAGGGGGAGAATAAGTAATTTTGTCACCAACATTAATGACAATATTTTTTTTCTTTTCATATTAAACTTTAATTCTTAAACCTAATTAATCATCTAAGTCGACCAAATCTCAAGAGTTATTGTTGAAATTGTTTGTTAGATATCATAATTAAACCATCTTCTTCCACTTCCATCAATATTGTAACATCATTATTAGATAACAGACCACTTTCATTTTCTTGTTTTAAAATTTTAATTTTTGAATTTTTCAATTGGATTTGATATGGAAAATGATAATTTAGAATCACAATTATACATGCTCGAATTTTTTTCTTTTATTAATTCTAGATTGATGATTATGTAAATTATAATATATAGAAATTTTGATTTTAGTGTAATTCTGATATAAATATGTGAAATTTTTATTTTTTTAACATCGTCTTAATATGATGTTATATTACTATTGGTCTTTTAAATTTTAATATTACTACTGAAAGATTCTGTTCGATATGATGTTATATTATTATTGGTGAATTACATACTTTTAATTTTTACAATCCTATTATTAATGTTCAAATTTTAAATTCATTATTTAAATTATAAATTTTTTATTTCACAAAAAACTACTTATTTACTTTATCAACCTTATAATATATTTGAGGCCTCCACCCCCAATTACTACCTATAACAATCCACCCCAAACAGCAACCGATCAAACCCCTAATCAAAATATTATTTGTTAAATTAATGCAATATTTAATATTATACATATGTGCAATATTGTTCTTAAACTTGCGAACGTTACCTATAAATATGTGTGTATTTTCAATAAATCTTATACTGACGTTTTAGGAAATGAATTTTTATGGGTTAAATATGATATTAGTCTGATTTTTATATTATTTAATATGTTAAAATTGACTATAAATATCAACAAAGTAAAAGATAATGTCTATTTTGAGAAGTTAAAAAGTGAAATAAGTTAGAAATACTAAATAGGAGATAAATTAAATAACATTTTTGTTGATAATTATGTTATCAATGTTATATTTTAGGACCAATTTTAACATATTAAATAACATAAAAATTAACATCAATAATAAAAAAACTAAGGGGTTAAAAAAATTGATGGAAGCTATCAAAAATATATTTAACCTTTATATATATATATATTAATGAGTAATTAATTTATTTTATTTTAAGTATATCCTTCTATCCATTGCACCAGTGTACCAAGCACACTTTAATTAGAAGTTTGAGAAACCTTGCAACCACTTTCATGGGCAATTATATATGCAGGTTAAGTTAATTGAAGGATAATTTTGTTTTTTTTTAATCCATTAAGAATATAGCATTAAAAAGAATAAAGGAAAAGTGTGAAATTATCTAGAAATTGAAGACTGCTCTGCTTCTGACATTACCAAACATCATTGTAGTAGTAGCTTTTATTACAACACATTACTTTACTAATTTAATTACTTATATTTTTCTAAGATACTTCAACAAATATCAATTTGTAAAGCAGAAAATATAAAGTCTATGTTTTTTCATAAAACTTTCACATTTAGTCAAATGTTTAATAAATAAAGTGAGTCAAATCTCGAAAAAATTGTATCAAATTAAAAAAAGTATACGTAGGCTAATTAAATTAGTGTTTTTAATTCAGTTTTTGTTGTATTTTTATTTAGAAAATTAGTTAAACTTAAAAACCTTGGCATACTTTAGAGCCTGTTTGTTTTATTGTTAACAGAACAAAACATTATTAGGTGGTAGATTCTTTTTAAATCCATCGGCTCAACCAGAAAAGAAAAAAAACATTTCTGGAAGATGTAGTATTTAATATCAGCTATTTAGTAATTCACATCAGAATTCGATATTTGTAAAATAGAAAGACATAGACAGGGATAATATATATTAGGTGGTGAGTGAGTGATATATACATAGAATGAAGTCCAATACATTCCCCCAAGACATGAAGGGACACATACTCATGCATTGCATATGCTACTTTATTAAACTAAACTCTTTCGATTCCCTTCAACGCCCCACTGTTTCTCATATATACCACCATTAAGAGAAACCTACACATGCTGCTGAGTAATACTGTCTCACCCACCACAATCACAACTGCTCCTGGTGCATGAATATACACATACATTCACTTTATATTTTTTTTAACTATACATAATCTTGTTTATTTCTTTCACTAAAAATTCAACTAATCTTCTTTAATAGGAATTGTTACCCGTAGGAATCAGGAGGAGGACCCATGATGTTCCACTAGGTCCTTTGTTGATTAGGAGAATGATCATTTGTATTTTAGTCATATAGAGTTTAATTGGTCTGGGTTGATTTTCTCAGGATCAACCCTCATATAAATACGGTCTGTACACTCACATTGTAAATTAAGTAACACAGTTAAACTAATAAACCTACTTTTTCTGAGGAATTCTCTAGAGTTTGAGTAATCCTTATTTCTTGTTATGAACAAGAATGATTCTCATATCCTCAAATAATTGCTATAAAACTCTTCTCCTAACTGTCCACGTACAAAACAGTAAAAATCAAACTAACCATAAAGCGTTTTTCACGTACACTCAACATGGTTTAAAGCTTACCATCAAAGTGAAGACGATAACATGTATTACCAACTAAAACCCAATTCTTTATAATTTAATTATTCTTCCACGAAAGAAAACAATAATCTCATCAGCATAGTTTATGTCTCACTTTTATTGGTGGATGTGAAGCTTTTCAATTTGTTTTTCATGTGACATCAAAGAAGCAAAGTCGTTGCCTGGTCGGTGTTACCCACCTTTTTAGTAGGGAGATCATGCTGCATTAATATATGAGATGAGCACTACTTGTCATTTCATTAGTTTGATAACGACTTTTTAACTGAACAGATGTTAAAGTTTATTCTCATTGGAAATCAAATTAAACATTTTCATTACATAAACTTCACATATACTATTGGTCCAGACAATAAGGTCAACCGTGTATTATTTATGTACATCGAGGAATATTTTTATTATCAATAGTATATTGCGTTCAGATGACTTTCAACCAGCGATATGTTTCTCTATAACCTACACTAGCTGGGTATATATATTCTTAATTATCTAAAGTAATTTTTAAAAAAAATTTAAAACATTATTAAATAGTATTAGATCACATATTATCATCTAATTTTTTAATATATATTTATATTTTTCTATCTCATTTATTCTTCATCTTAATTGTAACAATTTATTTTAAAAATAAAAATATAATAGAAAAATAAATAATAAATATTTTCTCAAACTCCTAAAGTGATAGATATCGGGAAACAATATTTTTTGAAAAAAAAACTAAACAGAGGATACACTTTTAAAGGTTTATTTGAATTCTGTAATTTTACACATTATAAAAATCATTTAAAAATATCATTAATGTTCATTTATTCTAATTTTTAAAATAATCTCTATATAATTTTCAGTTAAAAATATTAACTTATAATGTTTTAATCATATGCAAGAGTTCCAGGTTACTATAACCCATTTAATAATTACTTAATCATATATAATCAAATTCAAATTAATTTGTTTATTGATTTGATCACTTATAATATATTTTTGAGCTGTTTCTGAAAAAAAAATTGATCACTTATGGTAGTAGCTAGTATCTTAATTAGTTGATATAACTGCTATCATTCTATGTCTAGCTTTGGGTTTTTTCTACACACATTTGGAGGGTTTAATATATTTAGTGAAATCTTAATTAGTTCTCCTAGGATACTAACTAATGATTTTTCTAATGTGTATCTATGATACATCTCCAAAGAATCGGGAATATATAAAAACTGTATATAAAATTTAAATTTTAATAATTTTTAAGACAATAGTTTCTATATAATAAACATATTTTATTTTTAAATTTCTTAATGTGTTTTCTAAGAAACAAACTAGAAAACTGTAATATACAAGGACATTAATTAACCCGACACAATAATATTTAGACAATTTTTAATGTATGTCGTAAGATACATATTAAGAAATTTGCAATAATCTTTTCCTTATAAAAAATTATGTTACATTATTATGGCTGCAGGAATGCATTAATATGAAATTTTATACAAAAAGTTAAATACAAATTTTCTTAACGTGTATGTCCACATTAGAAAACATGAATCCTTGTTTAGTTGTTTAACTACCTGTACGTGATAACTGTATTTGGGTTCCGTGATGCCTCGTTTGGGAGGCACTATGTCTGCTCCTTAATGGAAGGGAAAAGTACACAAATAGCCCTTTTTTATATACATTATAAGAAAAATTCTTTTTCCATGTGAAGGATGGATGGCCCATTCATATTGTTTATCTTTCGAGTCTTGTGTCCTTAAGGAGTCACTTTCTTCCATGCTATATATTAATACTCGAGGGTCAAATGTATATAATATATTACATTCGTCTCTTATTATAAAAACTTTTTGAGACATTTCTTTGACTCTTAATATAAAAATTTCATTAAAAAAATTAATAGCATTAATTAATTTTTTACAAAAATACCCTTATTAAACATTAATTAAGTAGAAAGAGAGTAAGATTTGTGAGTATTAATAAAGTTAAGAAGGTAGCTTTGGAAAACTAATATAATTTGTAGACAAATTAAATCACTTTAACTACATTAACTAACAGTGTGATATATGTGTTTGCATTTCTGTTATACGTTTGATATGAGTTTTGTTCTGTACAAGAACCAGGGTCAGGAGTTGATTGTCCTGACTGGCGTCCTTAGTTACCTTTCACTCTCAGTTTTACACCGTCTCAGTAGAGTACGGTATTTTATACCCAGCTTCAGTGGGAATCCTAGGTTCTTCCAGCTTAGGATAAAATTGACGTTCTTATCCGCACCGAGGTCAAGGGAACACACCGGAGGTGAACCTGCAAAAGATTCTCCAATGCTTAAGTCAGTACGGTATTACGGAAAGTATGGTATTACAGAGGTAACACGTAGATTAGTTCAAATCCTTCTTCAGTAATAAATGAGTTGTATTTATAGTGATTACCTTAGTTAGAGAATTGATTTGACATTCTTCCTAACTTACTGTAGCTACAACGTTTGCAGGACATGCAGCCCATACCGATTCTGACTTATTGTCTAGTTGTCAAGATGGAATCGGAGTTCTGGTCATGGAACAGTAGTTGCCATAGGTTTAGACCCCGGACATGACATTCGAACCATTCTTTGGCAAGCAAATCCGATTACATGGCACTACAGTGATGTCACCCCGGTTCACCTTAGGAATTTAGGTTAGCACCCCAGATCATTTGCCCTTTAGTTTATTGTTGCGGTGTTGTCACAATAGTGAACTACCCCTGACTCCAGCGGACAAGTCGACGTGGCTTTTGAACCTCCATGCTGATACATCCGATGTGATGTGCATTATGAGTTAAGTGGAGCATTTAATGCGCGCCACCTGAAAAGCTGTCATTTTATATGGACCGATGACGTGGCCAGTTGCGTCTGGTCGTTTAATTCATGCGCCACCAGGTGATGTCACTTAAAGGCAAAATGACGCTTATTTTGGGCCGTGACGCTTCGTCTTCTACTTCGTCCATGGGCCGCGACGAGTGAACTTCGGCCCATGACGTTACGATGCCTATATAAGGTAAGAAAACTTCATTAGTTCCTCACTTTGCATCCTTCTTCTAGAAACACTGCCCGTCTGTTGTTTTAATTTCTTCCTTAACTTCGCCCTGGCCCGTACTAGAAGAACAGTCTGTACCGTAAACACTGGTAGCCCTCTGACCCCTTTTATTTACAATGTTTGCTTTTTCCACTAACAATGGTCAGAGCCAAGATAGCTCTTGCGAAATCATTTCAAATCCTTCTATTTCTTGGCCTTCCGAGGTCCCTCGTCGTGGACCTTGGTTCACACAAACGGACATTCGTAGGTGGGTGACTCCAGTCAACCGAGATAATCCAAATTCCCAAGAACTATAGTCTTTATCCTCCAGGGTTCATGAACCCAAATCATCTATGCCCCTTATGTCTCTGGACCGGGGTAAAGATTCCAGCGTAGTGCACTACTGCGCTGATGATACTGACTTTTATTCCGCTGTCCCCTTTTTAGCGTATATAGTTACGATGGACACCGTCGGATCATCAGTGTTGAGGAATGACCTCGGCGAAACTTTTATGATTGCTAATAAGATCAACTGGCTATCCCAGAAGGCCAAAGATCCATACTTCTGGATAGCTAAAGACATGGTGGCTACTTACAGCTCCCACGCTATCGAGGAGGACGGTGTTTAGCTTGAGGCGGAGTCCTTTTGGTGAGCCAAAAAGTATGAAAAAAGACTTCCGTCTCATCCACTCTACCCCTCGTGGACCGGATCTGCCATATCCCGTGGGATCGCTTCCTCTACTTCCATGACTTCACGCTGCTGAAAGTGGGAGTCTGGTTCCCACTAAATCAATATGAGATGAGGGTGTTACGATTCTTGGACATCGCTCCCAGTCAGCTTCACCCAAATGGTTGGGCCCAGGTAATGGCCTTTCAAGTTCTTGGGAAGCACTCCACTTCACCCTGACTGTTGCCATGTTTTTTAGGTTCGCTCAGGTGATGCGCTGAGCTGGAACCAGGATGGGTTTTATCAACCTTCGATGTTAGAATGACATCATGAATTTTGAGGCTTACGCCGACTCTTACAAGATGTACGGCTCCTCTTTCAAGAATGTATTTTAAACTTTTAGTTGAAAAGACAACATCTCCTTTCTAAAAAGACGAAAGCGGTAATTATTTGATCCACACAGGATGGACCCATAAACATTTTTTATTGGAGAGCACGGTGTACTCCGTCAATGAAAGCTCTCTTTCCGAGACTTCCCGCACCATCGTTGATACCCTCCATACCCTCTCTCGGGGTGCTCCCCTCAGATGTCGTCCCCTTCTAGGAATCTTGGAGACACGAAATGAGTATCTCACTCTTCTGGGTATCTACCTTCTCTTTTTCTTTAAGCATTCTTGTGTACCCCAGTTTATGTTAACAATTGTCTTTTCAAGAAATATGAGTGCTGATGCTTTGGAAGCACTCCAGAAGCACTTGGAGGAGTCTGAGATCGATGTTTCTAGGGAAAACCAAGTCACCCCCAAGATGAAGAAGGCTTCAAAGCTCCACACTCCTAGTGGAGCAGTGGCACTAGAGACCAACCCGGCTAAGAAGAGGGAGAAAAAGTAAGATGTCAGTATCTCCAAAAAGCAAAAGGTCGACCCCGCCCAGAAGCTGTTGGATGTAACATCCCTAATTTCATTATTTCTTATTTAAAATAAAGTTTCAAAGGAATTTGATTATAGTTCTTTAGAACTTTTTGATTGTTATACAATTTATAATTTTTTAGAATTTTTTATATTTTTTCTTTTTTTGAGAATAACAAAATACCCTTAACCTTTCATCTAATAACTAAAATGCCACTGCCGACATCATTACTTATTTATTGCTTACATCATCGGTTGGTAAATACTTACATCATGAATAGTCACCGGTGGGTAAATACTTACATCATGAATAGTAAAATAAATAATTAAGTAATCTTAAATAGTAAAATTCTCTTCCTATAAATATAGCTCATTTACAACATTTCCACACTAAAATTAGAGAGAGAATCTAGAGAGATAGTGCTTAAGAAATTAGTGGGAAGTAAACTCTTTTGGTAAAAAGAGATTCTACCGGAGGTGTAAAGTAATAGTATCTTCTATATTCTTTTTATGATTATTTAGTTTATTCTTTTTAGCACTCTTAAACCATTAATATACTAGTACTATTATGAATAAGTTACTACGGTAAAAATAAATTACCACTGTGTTATTTTTACAATTTACTATTACTATTCATAATTTACCCTTTAATGTTATTATTCAAAATTTATTATTTACCGTTATTGTTCAAAATTTATTAGTTGCTGTTACTATTCAAAATTTACTATTTACCATTACTATTCAAAATTTACTATTTACTATTACTATTCATAATTTACCATTTACTATTATTATTCAAAATTTATTATTTACCATTATTATTTAAAATTTATTAGTTCCTGTTACTATTCAAAATTTACTATTTACCGTTACTATTTAAAATTTACTATTTACTGTTACTGTTCACAATTTATCATTTACGACTACTATTCAAAATTTACTATTCACGATTTACTATTTACTATTACTATTCAAAGAAAATACTATTTACCGTTACTATTGATGATTTATTATTTACTATTACTATTTACTATTACTATGTATAATTACTATTTATCATTTTTTATAGCAATCTTAATTTTTATCTTATGCCTATACTGAAATAAATTAGTACTAATATTTTGTTAGAACTTAGAGGCGTAGAGCGAATTCACTTTTGGTAGCAAATCAAGGTAAGGGGTGAGATAAGAATATAATATGAAAATACATAAGAATATTGGGAGGAGTCCCCTACTCCTTTTAAAGATAACAATATTATTATTTTAAAATAATAACTTTTAACTTAAAATTTATAATAATTGTTATTAATAAATTAAGCATCTAGTGTAACTTGATCTGAAATATCTATTCAAGAACTTGAACTATTATGACCTATGTGAACTGGACTGAACCTATGCAAGAACTTGAATGAACCTATGCAAGGACTTGGACTATTATGACCTATATGGACTGAACTAGACCTATGCAAGGACTGGGCTATCTTGGACTTACATAGACCTGTGCGAGGAATTGACTATAGGACTTAAAACAAACTTTATTAATTTAAATAACCATTGAATTTTGAATTATGATATTTATAACTGATGTTTAATTATTTGATTTGATTATGATTGCTAATATTTATTTATGATTGATGATGTTTGATTGTGATTGATGATGTTTGATTGTGATTGATGATCTTGTAATGTGGAGTTTGAGCATATAGCAAGCATGATGGATAGCTAAAATTCAGTAAGAATTTACTTATCTTCTACTTCCTTATTTACTTATTCATCTTTATTTAAATTACTTTTAAGAAATTTCTTAGTTTTCAATGAAACTACATAAGTTCTTAGAAATCTCATTTTATCTTTTAATATATATATATATATATATGTATATATTTACAAAAATTAAGATTTCTTGTTAGTGAAAGAAAAAGAAAGACAAATTATTTTACAAAAATAAATTTTTACTGATATTTTACTTTAAACTCTTAATATATATATATATATATATTATTTTCAAATTATATAAAAATATTATACAAAATTTTCAAGTACTACGGTTTTAAAGATTGATAATTCCGAATTCGAGTTTTTAGTAATTGATTTTGAATTGACCTATAAACTTTCTAAAGAAGGTTGTGAAATATATTTAAGGCTTTGAAGCTTAAATTATAAGGAGATTTGATTTGTGATTTAAAAAGGAACTGTACTAAAATTCTATATGTGTATTTGAGAATTTGAAAAAGTACAGTTTACTGGGGTGACTATGTCGCGATTCGTAGGCCCCGATAATATAATTGAGTTTCTAAAAGCCTTAACCAACTAAATACGCGAGTAATTCATGCATCATGAATCATCAAAGAGAAATAAAATGATATTGTCTGGGGACGGATTATAGAAACTGAGGATACATTAGATGAGGCTTAATTGTGAGCCTTGGGATGAGAGGGTGTGAAAGGGTGCTTCAGGGGACCTGAGGTAGCTCCCTAGTGTCGGGTACTTTCACAATAAAAACCTTCTCAATCTGACTAGTCTCTAAGTGTTTCCATGCCAGTTAAGCTGTTCATGTTATTATTATCCAGAATTATGGAACAGTGTAAACTCCTGGTTGGCCCAGTGCAAATTAAAATTTAAGGGCCCGTATATATAAGTAAGTTATGATAAAGATATTGCATAACATTCATGCATTCATAATTAATTGTGTATGTGATTATGATTGATATTATTATACTATAGTTTGTGAAAACCCTTTATTGCTTATGTCCCATTTAGGAATATTATATTCTGTTTCTCACTCCTTTCCCTATGTTTTTGTCTCATATGTTTTAAATTGATAGTTCGTACAGAGGGAAGGATCGAAGAATCTCGACAGTATATATAGTACGTTCTAGAAAGGGAGCTCGATATGAATATCGTGGTCCAATGAATAAATAATATCATTAAGTAATTTGTCTTAGGCCATGGAGTTTCCTCTCTTTCTAATAATGTTTAATATCTATTTTATTTGGATAAATGTAAAACTACTTTATAAATTTTAATGATATTCATGAGGTATTTTAGAAATATTGTATGTAATTTTACTATGATAGTTTCTTTTAACGATTATATTTTTAGTAAAAAAAAATTCATGAATTTTTTAGAAATTATTGAGATGTAACAAAGGGTTTTACACTGGACAAAGGAAAAAGGGTCACCGTTGAAGAGCCAACCGAGCAGGAAACTTCCCCTCTTGTGTCTAACATAGAGGCCCTGGAAGAGCTACTTGTCAAAACCACTCCTCCCAACACTGGCTTCATTCTTCCATGGCGTAGGGTTGAATCATCACCATATCTCTTTTTACATAATACTCTTTATCTGCCATAATTTTCCCTTAATCTAATCTTAGTCTCAAAGTTGTCATAATCTACATTGTCAGCTGATTTTCCATGGTGATTTGTGTACCATATAGGAAGAGAAGAAGAGCGGGATTGGTTTGGCTAAGCTTGAAGGAGGTTTGTTTCATTTAATCAAAATTGAAGTTAATGGTATAGTTCCTTATTCTATGAAGTCATGCACCAATGATGATGATATTTGTAATAACACCCATCTTACTATTCCCATCAGTAGTTTATGGCATTTCAGGTTGGGCCATTGCTCTAATAATAGGATGAAATTGTTAAAAGAAATATATAACTATATTACTTGCTCTTATTGCAATATATATGATGTCTGCCAAATTGCTAAACAGAGAAGACTCATGTTTCCTCTTAGCAATTCTATTACTGCACAAATATTTGAGTTATTACATGTTGACATATGGGGACCATTCTCTACTACATTAGTACATGGGCACATATACTTTTTGACTATAGTTGATGATTTTTTAAGATTTGTATGAATCATTTTGATGAGGGATAGGTCTGAAACTAGGAAGCATCTACAAGATTTTGTCAAACTTGTTGAGGTTCAATATGACACAAATATTAAGAGGATCAGGAGTGATAATGGACCAGAATTTCTAATGCATTCTTTTTATACTGAGAAGGGTATTCATCATGAAACTACTTGTCCAGAGATACCTCAACAAAATACCCATGTTGAAAGGAAACATCAACACATATTGAACATGGCCCCACACATTGCCTTTCATTCTAGGAGATATATAACCTCACACACATTGCCTCACTCACAATCTTCTATTCTCACAGCTTCTCATATCCCTCACCCTCCAGAACTTACTGATGCTCCCAAGCCTCTATTAGAGTCCCTTAACTCTAGTCTTGTCAATCCATTGCTAAATAGTTCTGCCAATCGACCCACTTCCCTTAACTCAAGCCATACCTTGCCAATTAGCCCTGTCAATCCACCCATTAATTCCAATCCTAATATACCTATTTTAAGTCCATCACTACCTAGCCCAACTCTTAACAACAGACCAACCAAAACCAGAAAGTCACCTGCTCATTTAGCAGATTATTCTTGTAGTCAAATCATAACTCATTCTAAATACATCCTATCTCTAGTTATGTTCATTATACATACCTTTCTTATTCCCATTAGGCCTATATCCACTCATTATACCAGTAAAGTGAACCTCATTCTTATTATGTGGATTGTCAGTTGCCCGAGTGGTAGGATGCTATGATAAAAGAATTCATTACCGTTAACAAGAACCAGACTTAGGAGATTGTAACCTGTCCTCCCCAATGTGATTTCAATTGGCAACAAATGGGTATATGAAATCAAGAGAAAGGCTTATGGTAGTGTGGATAGATACAAGGCTTGACTTGTAGCTAAAGGATACACCCAAATTGAAGGTTGAACTACCTTAAGACATTTTCACCTATAGTTAAATTAACCACTCTAAGGTTAATTTTGGCTTTGACTTCTATTAATGGGTGGCATGTCCATCAATTGGATGTTGACAATGCTTTTTCTTTATGGAGATTTGAAAGAAGAAGTCTACATGAGTCTTCCTCTAGGCATTCCAAACACTAAACCCAATCAGGTCTGCAAGCTTTTGAAATCCTTTTATGGTCTGAAGCATGCCACTAGGAGCTGGCATGAGAAGCTCACTAATTTCATTCTCTGTTTGGGTTTTTGACAGGCCTAATTTAACCAATCTCTCTTTCAAAAAGTCCTCTCATTCATTCTTAGCATTGCTGATTTATGTAGATGATGTAATTTTGGTGGTAGACCTATTCTCTGATTTTGATTCCATAAAAAATCAACTCTATACTAATTTTGGAATCAAAGATTTAAGGCTGCTTAAATATTTCCTTGGCTTAGAAATCATTCACACCACTGCAAGGATGGTGCTTTCTCAGAGAAAATACTGTCTTGAGCTAATAAAGGACTCATGTTTACTTGGTTGCAAACCTGTGAGGGTGCCCATGGATTATCATTCATCCTCCACCGGCTCCTTTTAATCCTCTAAACCATATGATAATCCACATGAATACAGAAAGTTAGTAGGTAGACTTACTTATTTGATCAATACACGACCTAATATCATGTAAAGGACATACTAGGCACTAAAAAATCAACTGTGATTGGACCCAATATGTATAACCACTTAATTCCTAACACAATATCTGCTCCCTCAATAAGCAATAGGTAAAAAGAAATGGAAAAATCGTGGCCTTATATAGAAATTAGAACCTAGGGTATAGGCCTGAGCAAACAATGTAGGCACCATTACCAACCATTGCAGGAAAAGCAGGGATAGGTTGGGTTAGTAGTTTTAGGTGGGAGGCAATATGGGGTTGTAAAATGTTGTGTGAGCTACCTGAATCAATAAGAACACAAACAGGTAACCCAAAGATGTAACCTTAGAATTTTAAAGTTTGTGGGGATGGTTGTCTAGTGAGAGCTTGGGGTGATAGCTAAAAATTGATAGCCTCAGAATGGGAATGGGTATCGGATACTAAAGGGGAAGTATGGTCAGGGTTAGGGTTGATAGGTTCAGCTATTGGAGGGTCCTCATCAGACAATAACAAGAAAATGACTAGAGGTACACTTGTGGCCAGGGATAAACTTTTCATCACAATTATAACAAAGACCCAAAGCTCGTCGTTCTTGCATTTGAGTAGCTATTAAGTGTTTGATAGGAAGTGGGTTAGGGGTGGAAGGGGCTAGGGTTTTAAAGGGTAAGTTGGGAAGTGGGGGTGGGGGAGGTGTCTGAATCACGAAATGAGGTCTAGCGTCCTTGAGTTTAGATTTGACCAATTTATCCAACTCGATAGCCTATGTGATATTAGTAGGTTGAAGAATAGCTAATTCACATCTAATGTCAGCTTGCAACTCAAAGATAAAGCAATTTAGCAACATTTCTGGAGAGAGACCCACAACTCGATTAGAAAGCTTTTCAAAATGGGCCTGGCAATCCGTGACAGTGCCCTACTGGCGAAGTTTAAAAGGCTCTGCCTGATGGTTCTCACATGTAGAAGGGCGACAACGTAGTTCTAGGGCTCTAACAAAGGTAGGCCAATCTATAAGCTACCTATTGTGGTACATCCATTTGAACCAGCTGAGAGCGTCACCTCTCATGTAAAAAGCAACCATAGGCGAATAGAGGTCCGGAGGCACTTGGTAAAACATGAAGAACTGGTCAGCTTGGAATAACCAATCTAAGGGTTTAGAACCATCAAAAGGGGCTCAAGTTTAGGTGGGCGTAAGGGCGTGACATTGAGGTTAGTGGCGAAGGTGGAAAATGAGGGACAAGAGAAACTCGTGGGGGAAAAGTTGAGGTGGTAGGGGGTGGAATAAGTGGGGCCTAGAATACTAGTACTAACGGTAGTGTGACGTCTAAAAATAGGGTTAGGGTTAGGGTCTATATAAGTAAAGGCACTAGTGGATAAAGGAATGGTATATGGAATGACAACAGGGCTATTAGTTGAGGCAATAAAACCTGTAGTAGTGGTCGGGCAGATGGTAATGGTGAGGGAGGGAGGTTGGTGACCTTGAAATTAGGACCCAAGTTGGAGTGATGCCACCTGCTCCAATAACCCACCCAGAAAGGTGGTCATAGATTCGTGTTTGGAGTCCATAGTGGCCTGAAGAGTGTAATGTGTCTTGGAGTAGCCGATGGTCCTCAAGTTGGGTTTGTAATGAACCCGATTTTTCAGAGATGGATTGGAGAACCTCTTTAAGGTCCTTGGAGGTGGAGGGCACGAGACCAATGAAAGTACCAAAATTATAGGATCTATACCAACAATTTCTTAGCTACTAGCAAATTTGGGAACCTACTAATATAAATGTGAAATATAAGAGAACTAAAAATTTAAGAGAATTCATTCATTGCCTTTCATGATGAAAATATGCCATATATAAGACTATAGAGTCACAGGATCTGCCCTAAAACAAGTGGACTTAAAATATAATTGTCTAAATAAAGTCCTTGAACCAAATGGATTTCCTTGTCTTTCTCTTGGGCCTGTTAGTAGCATCTGTGGATGACCCAATTATATCACTGTGCGCCCTCCTTACATCCCTCCATAGCTGTTTGAACACGTCATATTGTTTAATAGATTTGCTTACATTGAAAAAATTGATCCATAATGTTCTTATGAGTGGGATGATTTATTTTTTCTTACTTTAGTTATTTCTTGAATTTCCTGATTAATTACTTGTGGAATGACTGAATGCAATAACAGGAGAAGCTGGATGGACCCCTAATCAGTGGGGTCATTCACGGTTCAGAACTTTAAGTGGTTCTACTGACAGTGCTACAAATCAAAAACATTTGACTGTGTTTATGCGTTCACTTTTAAAGGCAAGTTACTTAGATGTTCTAAATTTCCATTGAAAATACTTCAAATTCCACAAGGGTGTTGATGAGTAGATCCTTGTTCATCGCAAATAAAAACATGCATGAGATCAAAATAATTACATTGTTGAGAAATTTTATTCTTATAATCAGATTTGTCTTTTAAGTAGTCGATGCACGAACATGCGGATGCTTGGCCATTCAAGGACCCAGTTGAAGCACGTGATGTTCCTGATTATTATGACATCCAATGGGTAAGAATGATCTGAGTAGTTCATGTTATGAGTACATTACATTCGTTCTTATGATTCTCATTACTCACTTGTTATTTGTTTGTCTCTTAATATAAAAAAATTGTTTAATATAACTAAAGTTATTTAATATATTTATAAGTTGTAATAGTTTTTTACAACATTTGAGATGTTTGTTGCCGATGTCAGAAGAATGTTTGCAAATGCACCAACCTATAATTCTCCAGAAACCATTTATTACAAATGTATTGATTCATGGTAGTTGTTGTTACTTTATACAATTTTTGTTGTGATATAATTAGGTGGCTACATGCAATGTGTTAAGTGTCATCCCTGTTCCCTCAGGTGATTCATATCATACACCAGTGGGATAAAGCTAGTTGATGGCTTCTTATTAATATGGTGACTCTACTTTTTTCCCTTCATTTTTCTTTACTCGAATTTGTTTTTCAATAAAAGGGTATAACGCTCTTGTAATCATAGATATTATATAGTATGTGGGATGTTTACTAAAAGTGGTAAAAGAGAGGAGGATAAATATATCATGAAGAGGGATAACCCAAGTTCAAATCTATACCTTGATATTTTTATAGGGATATTTGACAAATTAGTTTATTAACAAATTTTACACGTGTCAGTTTGGTAGAGTATTATAATACATATTCAAAACTTCACTGTACCAAACTTCTTCGTGCAAGTAGCAATTTTAATATGGATAATTCTTATGTTCATTACTTGGACACAATATTGCCTGTGTTTTAGATAAATAAATTTACTATTTCGTATCATTATTATAATGCATAAGTACAATATTTAACAAAATAAATTAAACATATCAACGTAGAGTTAATAATAAATTACTTAATTTATATAAAGTAAAACAAAAGGGTTGGTGTTCATAACCGCACCAAGTCCCGTGAATTTCCGTAACAATTCAGTATCTTGATAATTTTTGTAGGTGGAGATTGTAGTATTCATACTGCTAATCAGTTCCTACAATTTAGTATCCATCATGGTCATGCATAATTTTTTAAATATTTGTATGCATAATTAGTCTGATAATATACTTGGCCGCTCAAATCATCAATTCTTAATCAGATGGACAAGTTGATCCATGTTTTATAACTATTTTAAGATTTAACAAAAAAAAATCATACAGATGGAAAATAAAATGTATTTAGAATTAGCTACTATACTCCTTTTAAGAAGAAACCAAACCAACTAACTTTATCAAAGTATTTATTAAAAAAAGTTTATTTTTTAGTAAGGAGTTTTTTAATCTAAGATAATGGTATTTTACCTTCTACCTTCTTTTTTTATATCATTTCTTTTAACACATATTTTCTTTTATTTTCCCACATGCTTTGTTTTTTTTATTTGTTAGCATTGAAATATCATTTTCCACACTCCCTTTCTCAAACATCTCAAATGAATAAACAACTATAAAAATAAGATTAAGTCTAAAAAATATAAAACTAATGAGGAATAAAATGGTGATTTATTTTGAATATGGATATTAAATTTGTATTTATCTCTTAATCTATGAATTTTTTAAATTATAATTAAGAACAAATTATTACTCTTAAATGCCTTTGATAATAAGTATTAGATAAATAATCAATCACAAACTTCAAAAGATCAAACTCTCAATATCTTCCTCACGGTGATGAATATAAGATCACAAAGAGTAAAAAAGTACAACACAATAAATACAAATCATCAATGATGAAAATTAATGATAATCACGAGAATTATTATGTTCGGCTAATTATATCATACTTACTTTTCATTGTAATTATCATGTTTATTAGTATAAAGATGATTTTATTGAAAATTTCATCTTTTAAAAAAATTAAAAGTTTGTCTTTAGTTATTTTTTCGTACTCTTTGATCAAATTCACAAAGAGTAATATTTTTTTCATTACAACTATGAAATTCTTCTTAGATTATAAAATGATTAGTAAAATTAATTTTTAAGTTAAATTTTTAATAAATTGAAACTTCTCATTTGTTTTAAAATTTCTTATTTATAGCTGTAACTTAAAAAGTGAAATTTAAGCAAAAAATTGTATGGAACAAACAAAGCCGTACAATTACATCAAACAAAGTTGGTTGGTGTATTCTTATTTTAACTATTGGATGCAAATTACCTTGCCAGTGTGGATTTGGGTCCTTGTTGTACCAAAGACATTTCTTTTACTGGAATTTTTCACTCCATCAGATCACTGATTTTCCACTCAAATTTCTAGGAGTCCAGTTTCTGATCGTACCATTTCAACAACTCGATTCGGTATGAGTTTGATAACACTTATAAATTGGTATATTGTTGTTACTATTATGATCACAATAAATATAAATATAAAATTGACAATAAATCATTTGGTTTTCACGTAACACATATTGATATGGTGAAAAAAAAAACTTTAGGTTTGATCCCGTGTTAAACACATTTATTAAGAAGGATGATGAACATTGACTCAAACTAAACCTTGAACATAATTGCTTCCAAAAAATAATAGATATGATTAACACAAAAATATAAAAACAATGAAAATAATCTAATATTTTAATTTCAATTTAAATCTTGACAAATAATAAATGATCGTTGTGAGTTCCAAGACAAAATTTGTTAATTTACACGTGTTCATTCTCGCTTAAATAGATAAGAATAATTTAAATAAATTTTTTTTAAAATAAGCAAATTAATACTTACTTATTAAAAGTAATAATTAAAGAAGCAAGAAACAAGTTTCCAAAATGTAAATATATAATAAAAAAAGTTGCTTTGTAGGTAAATGTTACACAAAAAGTAAATACTACCTTTGAGTCAAACTATAACTAAATTTTAGTGAATTTATTTATCTCAAAATATAAATAAAAATATATTTTTTAAGGTAACCAAATATTTGTATATCAAATATATCTTTCTTCCATATATTTTTAAATTAAATACATTTTTTGGTAATAAATAATATTAAACATATTTCAAAAAACTAAATGTAACATTTGATAATATTAATACAAATAATTATTTCTGACCAACATTGTTAATATATATGATTGATTACTTTGGAATGGAGCCAGAGGTATATACCCTTCTTTTCTATTTAACTACTAAGAGAAGAAGAAAACACATAATAAGAAATGTAATTAATATTGTTAATTTTTAAAAAATAATTGATTATTTTCTATTTATCTTTCTCTCTCTTTTATTGTTCTCTTCAAATAATATCAATAAATATATTGTTGGAAGAACACTAATTAATACTCAAAATTTTAAATGAAAATTAATACACTTTTAAAATTTTAAGTAGACAATTAATAAAAGCAAGACTTTAAGCGGACACTTAAATAGAAATAGATGAAATAACATGTTTAAAACATCCTAACTTAATAATAATAAACTTGAAAATACAAGAAAATTTCACGATTAAACCCGAATTTGGAATAAGGATTTAAAAGCACTTAATTTAATTATCAAATTGTGGTAAACGCATTTAGATATTAAGAAATGATATATAGTGCCTGAACATTAATACCAATATACAGCAATACTAATAAATTTTTGGAAGAAACAGGGCATAACAGGTAGATGAATCGATTCACCATTCATGGGAATTGATTCCTACCTAATAAATTCCAAAAACAGAGAGCAACAGGGGGAGGAATTGATTCACACGTTCAAAAGGGGCTGGGAATCGATTCATCACAGTGGGGAATCGATTCCTGCGTGGATTTTTTGTAAAAACAGAGGTGAAACAGGGGAGGAATTGATTCACCTCCCCTGGGAATCGATTCAAGCTCTAAATTTTGGCCCAGGATGAGTAAATCAGGGGTGGGAATTGATTCATGCATTTGGGGAATCAATTCCCACCTGCTGTTTATCAGTTATGCAGCAGAAACAGCAGAAAATGTAAATTTACCAACTTCTAGCCACCTTATTCCTCTCATTTTAAATCCAATGATCACCAAATTTTGATACAAGCTAGATTACATCATTTGTAACGTGTAGCCACTGGCCACACTCAAAAATTTCCAAAAACGAGAAAGTTATACACAAAAATGTAATTAACTTATTTTGAGGTATTTTGAGCAGCCTAGGGGTCAATTTTCCATAAAATTGGCCCATTCCAATTTTCACTAGCCACAAATCATGTATAGATGCTATTCAAACTGTTTTATGCCATCCAAAACTCATAATTCTCTATTTGACTCTATGAGTTGCCTAATTATGCATAATGATCATGGAAAGCTTCATTTCTTTCATTCAACATCACTCATTCAAGGTCCTAATGCATACTTCACAACAATCATCACACAATAATAACACCTGGACATTTCATACTCATACATTGCACCAAGTGTCTTTTTCAATTCCTAGACATTCCATTCACCAATAATGCATTACATGTATATTCAAAATTCCTAAAAATTTCATGCATCATCATTGCATTTCATATAGGTTCACAATTCCTGGATATCAAACTCATATGCATATGGTAGGACCATCCATGGTCTCCACATTCCAACATCATCAAGTAATATCATCATCCATCATAACACCAAGTATATACTTAAAAAGATTCTAAACTTCCAATTAAAGTTAACAGTCACCTAATCCACTAAACATTCATCCATACACATACATATATATTTGCATGCATCACAAAAGGTATGCACAAGAGCCGACCAAGGCATCTACAAAACAACTATATGCATTATGTACAAGACATATACGCATAATGCTCCAAACTTGAGTTGAGTGATCTCTCATCAATCTCCACAGCGTCCTAAGTCCACTGAAAATATATCCACAAATAGGGGTAAGCATTATACATAATAAATGACAGCTATAGTACTGATTCAAATATCCTATTTTCTATCATACAATGAAATATAGCATAGCATTCTACAAAGCATAAACTACCATTTAACATCATACCTTTTACATCTCAATGCTTTATTATCATATTATTCTTAATGACATACATATGTGCACATACAATTCTCAATTCAATTGGATCTAATTATTCATCATTAAACTTTGTGTTGCAACACTGGCTCTCAGCCATATACTCAGCTCTTAGCTGATCCGGCCGTTTTACTAGTACCAAACCGTTTGCCCTCTTACGTAACACAGTCACTCTCAGCGACAACGGCAGTGTTACGTGTAACGCCCCGGCCGCTTTTCAGGAATGAACGAATCGCCCCACAGACCAACACGAGACCTTTGTAATGTGCTCTTGTCCTCACTCACACATTTCCTGAGAACTTCCCAGGAGGTCACCCATCCTAGAATTACTCCAAGTTAAGCACGCTTAACTTTGGAGTTCTTAAGTGATAGGCTACCGAAAAGGCTAATGCATTTGTTGGTATAGGTAGTACGAATTCATTTCTTTAAGCTATCCTCGACTGTATAGTCATACCTATATAGTCTTTGGATCCCTCTCATTCCGGTATGTATTCGATTCGTTCATGTGTCCCTCCCACTGGAAGCCTGCCAGGAGCCGCTCCTTGTCCGTGCCCATGCACCGGCGATCACTCCCCGCCCTCAACAGCGCCGGGATGTCACATGCCCACCAGCTTCCGCCTGGTTCGTCCTCGAACCATACCGTACTAGGAGAGGCTAGGCTCTGATACCACTGTAACGCCCCGGCCGCTTTTCAGGAATGAACGACTCGCCCCACAGACCAACACGAGACCTTTCCAATGTACTTTTATCCTCACTCACACATTTCCTGAGAACTTCACAGGAGGTCACCCATCCCAGAATTACTCCAAGTTAAGTTTGGAGTTCTTAAGTGATAGGCTACCGAAAAGGCTAATGCATTTGTTGGTATAGGTAGTACGAATTCATTTCTTTAAGCTATCCTCGACTGTATAGTCCCATACCTATACAGTCTTTGGATCCCTCTCATTTCGGTATGTATTCGATTCGTTCATGTGTCCCTCCCACTGGAAGCCTGCCAGGAACCGCTCCTTGTCCGTGCCCTTTCACCGGCGATCACTCCCCGCCCTCAACAGTGCCCGGGATGTCACATTCCCCGCTGGAAGCCTGCCAGGAGCCGCTCCTTGTCCGTGCCCATGCACCGGCGATCACTCCCCGCCCTCAACAGCGCCGGGATGTCACATTACGGGCTAACCCCGAGTCTCACTCAAGAGGTTTATCTTGAGTCCCACCTAAGGTCTTTTATACATATAGCATCTCATGCATTTAAACACTATCAGTTCATCAATCTCAATTAGATGAATAGGCGTCCCACGCTTTTATGCTCACAGCATTTCTTTTCAATTTATCAAATAATCTCATAAGCATCTCATGCTATACAAATATCATCTACTTCACAATTCAAGCATCTCATGCTAAATTTCAAACATAATTATATCCATTCAAGTATCTTAAGCATAAATACTATTCCATGAAATAATTTATACTTCTCATACATACATATAACTCAATGATTCAAAGCTCACTTTACATCTCATGCATTCTTTCATGATCCCATAGATGGCAAATCAAATAATTATCATAGTTCACAACACACATCATTCATAATTCAATATGTTAACATACCTCGAATCCGTCTATAAACCATGCATTTAATATGTAAAAGTTCCCCCTACCTCAAAATAAAGAATCCTAGAAACTCCCCGCTTGATCAAACACTAGCAAACCACAAATCACAACTCCGATCTCTATTCCTCAAATTCAAACAACTTCCTAAAATTAACAATACATATACTTAAATACCGTAATTGACATTAACTTTTCATTTCAAACAATAAACATCAATCCATAATCATTTTCGATAAGTTTTAATTTACCGACAAACTCCGATACTTGATTTCGAACAACCTCGAACTCCGAAAACCTCTGGAACTCTCCGAAACTACCTTATTTCATTGAAACGACAATTATTAAGCTGCAACCTTATAGAATTAGCAATCTAGAAGCCATTTCTACATACTTTTACATGAAAGGTTCAAGATTCTCGAAAGCCCAAAGCTGTCCATTTATATTAATGGCTTCCAATTGCTTTAAAATCCATAAAATTGAAAGAATCAAAGGATGAAAGCAAGATTAAACCAAAACCCATGGTGGGTGTTCTTCAATTTACCTTAAAGTGGAGAATCCAAAGCTCTCTCGCTTAATCCATGGCTGTCCACGTGAAAAAGAAAGGAAAGGAAGCTTAGATTTCACTTTAATTTGATGAATTCAAGGAGAAATTGAAGAAGTAGGAAGATGGTTATGCTAATTGGGAGAGAAGAAGAAAGAAGGAGAAATAAACTTCTCTGTTGCCAACATGAAATAAAATGGAAGAAAGGAGAAGATTTTCAATTTAGATGATTTAAGGACGCGTTTGTCATTTTCGCATTTGTTCAATTAATCCCTCATTTTCATTTTATTTCTCTTTAATTCTTGCTTTGCCAAATAAATCCTATTTTAGGATGTTACAATGTTTGAATAAAAAAATTTATTCAATACTCCTTTGGATTTTTTAATAAGACTATTATATCATTTCAGGTATAAAAAATTTAATTAGTTTAAATAAATACATTAAATTTATCAATTATTTTCATTAAACTTTTAAATGTACCATTCATATTACTCATTATAGATAAATAATTTTTTCAGATTCTCTTCATATCAAGATTAAAAAATAAAATAGACCTTTTATATAAAATTGAGAGGGTGTTATACGAAAGGCTAGAGTGAGTATGAATGCACGTTTTATTCAATGAAATTTGGTGTCTAAATTACAAGAATCAACTAGCCGAATGCGATTAAGTCAATTGCACTGATTTTGGTGTTGACACTCAAACAACAATCATTTGGTAAGTTTCACTCTTTATTCGTTTCCAGCCATTTGATGTTTGAAATTTCAACCACAGATTCTGTGTTTCTGATGAACTAATCAGTAGCATAAGCCAATCAGGTTAAATGGATCACGCCAATCAGTTCATCTCTTCGATTCCCAATATTTCAGCTCTTTCTTCATTGTTACCATCTCATGGGGTTTTGCTTCAGATTGAGTATGTATGATATAATACAATAGAAATACACCCAGATTGCAAAGGGTTTTATTTTTCATATTTTTTATATCAGTTTAAAAACTATAAATATTTTGTTTGGTTTATTAGAGAGATCACATTAGCCTTTACAATTTGATTCAAATAATTGCTTATTTAATGGACATCAGTGTCTATAGCACCATTCTTAACACTTGATTAGATTCTGGTTGATTGATCAGCCTTTTGAGTTAACAAACTTTACCATGAGCCCTTTTCAACTAGTTAGTCGGTAGAGTGTTCTAAAATGCGAAGATTTTTTAACTCTTCGCAACTTCTTTGCGCCCAGTGTTGCCGTTGTATCAACCTCATTCCTCCAGTCCTCCTCAATTAGCTGCAATTTGAACAGTGGTTCATGCTGAGAAACATGGCATTGCAAGTTCCATCACTCCCAGGGGGAAATATTGAGAGAGCATGAATAAATGAGAATATCAGTTTAACTAAATTTGATGGCAGGTAAAGGAGGTCATGGAGATACCGGAAGAATATCAAAAAGTCCTAAAGGTTGAAGACCTCTAAGACCAAAGCACCTTGGTGGTTGCCAATTCTCACTCACTTTCAGGATATTCGTTAGCCTCTCTAATTACACTTTACCACTTGTTACTCACTGGATAGTGTACAAGTTTGTATTTTTCATGTAAGCTGGAGAAGTTAGTCCAGCTTGTTGTGGGGGGTTATTACCATAGTTGAATTATGGTTAGAAATAGTTAGCTTAGTTAGGAATTGTTAAGAAAGTAAAGCATAGAGAGAAAAGTGAAGAAGAGAGAGATGCTGAAAACAGAATTTGTATATTCTGAAAGGTTGGTTACAAGTGTGGAAGGCTCTCTCTATTTATAGAGGAGCATGAAGCTTGCTTAGGAAGCTAAGACTAAAACAGTTATTCCTGTAATAACTGTAAACATAACATTCTCTAACATCTTCCCCTTAAACAGAAGGGAATACAGAAAAATACATTCATGTCATTACAGTAATCAATACAATATCAATATTCTCTGACAGGAATGAATAAGATTAATGTACCCAAGATTTTTTAAAAAATTAGTTTAGTTCTCTTTGGAATAAGTTCAGAAGTGAGCTAACAATTTCTTTAAATGAATCTGAACTTTTCTTCAAATTTCCATGTTTTTGGAATATTTACATTTTATACTGTAGTAGATAGATATTTTCTATATTCTGATACTGATGACTATTTAACATATTATCTTACCTTTTGTTTTTTTCCATCTTGATCTTGTTTAGCTCGATCATTCTTACTTAATGGCCAGTAGAATTCAAATTTCCACAAACAACTCTGCACTCATTGCTATGATCGCAGATGAGGTAAGAAATACATATCTGTGGCTTAATAATGTTTTTAAATGGTTTTTGTGGCAATTCTCTCTCACTGCTGTTTACTTTTAAGTTAGCCATATTGCTTATCATATTTGGTTGGTTTGGCTTTGGTTAACAATCCTGGATTTAGGTTGTCTTTTGACTCTTTTCTATTATACCAAAGGACAAGGTACATATTTTAAGGAAAGAGGAAAAAAATAAACTTTCAATGTCATATGCTGTGTGAAAAGAATACCATTGGAACAGATGAAACCAACATGAACTTTAACTAGACAGACTCAATTTCTAGAAGTGTGTGCATTGATTAGACAGTTTCAATTTATCCTTCCCGAATCCCACTTGATGGTAGTATTTCTTGGTTTGATATACTTTATTTAGGGTTTAGTTGGGGAAGACACATGATACAGGGACTCGAACATTACACCACTGGTTAAGCTTAGAATATAGTCTCTTGCTAAGTGATTTACACGATCGGTGGTCACTGGATGGGGTCTTGTGGGCTAGGTTGTCCTTTCTTTTATATTTGCATTAACCATAGTAATTTGTTTCATGATTGGTATATTGCTATGATGTAAACAGGTGATATGATTATTTATGCTTTTAGTTGTTATTGGAATTTTAATATTCGTCTGGCATCCTAGTCCTAGACAAGTCAATAAATTATGTCATGCATACTGCATTCCTCATCACATCCTATTTTTCCTGATATAGTGTTCTGATTTTCAACATACGGACGCCTAAAAAGTTAGTAACTGTGGTGTGGAATTTGACAGAGGACACTGTAGTTGGATTTTTGCTGGCTGGGGTGGGTAATGTTGACTTGCGAAGGAAGACAAATTATCTTATTGTAGACTCGAGTATGTCATTGTTCTTCCATTCACTTAAACTTGATTATGCTTAACTAATTTTAAATTGTAATTGCATGGCAAATGTTCAGAGAAACAGTGATTGCCTGCTTCAAAGTGTTGAATAGATTTCCATTTATTTTATATCATATTGTAATTTCCACATTGCCAGTATTAGCCCAATTGGGATTGCTTATTCTGAGAGATGTCTGTCTTCAGTATTTTTGAAAAATTTTCTGTTTATGTAAAATTTCAAAATCAATAATGTTATTATAGTTTGATGTTTTCTCCCCTCTTGGGTTGTCATTTTCAGAAACAACTGTCAAACAAATTGAAGATGCACTCAAAGAGTTCACAACAAGGGAAGATATTGCAATAGTGTTGATAAGCCAATATGTAAGTTTATTTTCGTATCAATAGATTGATTCATAATTTGTACAAAACTAGCAACGCTAGTTTGATTTGATTTTTTTCTAAAATGCGTGTCGTCCTTGTTTATTGTATTATAGATTAAGACATTGTTATCAAAACCGAACCGGTTCGGCCGGTCCGATCGGTTGAACCATGAACCGCTTAGGTGACCGGTCCGGGTCAATTCTTTAATACTACCGATTCAACCACGGTTGAACCCCGGTTTTAACAAGGTTTTCATGAACCGGTGCCTTCCGGTTCTAAAAACATTGGATTAAGACTTCAGTATGTAATCTTATGAGTTTGAAGGTAACTTAAATGTTGGTTTTATGGTGATCATTTGAATAAATTGTGATATGTAACTAGAGGGTGACCTATTTTAATTTTTACATTAGGATCATTCCTAATCGAAGCATTACTAGTTTGCATTATGTGCTTTTGTCTTGGCATTGTTAATTCCCAAACCAATGAGTTTGTTGATAATGATATGATTTTCAAACAGAATGAATGGGTGATGGAATTTGTTGTCTCAATGCATACCTGTGGAGGCCAAGCAATACACTTTGAACACTGACAGAGTTTGGTCATTTGTAGTAAAGAGCAATGAAATAGAGATCAGATGGAGGTGTAAGGCATCCAAAACATGAGAATAAAACTTCACAACGGTGCAATCCAAACCTCCCACTACATGAGGTTTGTATCTCATGCTAGTGTCAGTATCATTGCAAGAGGAAGAGATTACCTCATAGGGGGTACCAGTCTGCAAGAGTGAAGAAAAAGAATATTTGATACCTAGAAGGGCAACCAATGGTGATAAAAGAGAGAAAAACCGTAAAGTACAATATATGGGGGCGATTTGAAAGATCTAATTGGGGGGAAAGATTGTTGGGAATATCAATTACAATTTCTAGATATAAAAATTAAGGGAGAATTAGTGATATTCAAATTGTGTGTTCCAAACTTCCAATCGATATAAAGTGATTTTTCAAGGGTATTCTATGATAAGTATTTAACTTTCCTAGTAACTATTGAAGGGAGGCTTTTGTGTTTACAAGGTAATACACATCTAAGGAAGGTTTTTGTGCTTCCACAAAACTTGTAATCTTTATTTGAGATAACGAATATTTTTAGAGATGATTCCTTAGATGCACGCAAGAACTGTTAAACCAAATCCGAAACTTTTGTTTTCACCTCTTAGTGATGTGTATGTGCTCTCATCTCCTGTCCTTGTGTACAGTTTCCCCCTAGCAAACTCATAGGGGACACTTTCTTCAGTAACAAAGAGCTCTAACAACAATTGAAAAGGAACAAAATTTTGGTAACAATACATCATTCACATAAAATTATATCTTTATTCAATCCAATATCTATGAAGACGATAGTTTCTATAGAAGTTCTACTTCTTAAAGTTAATTTTCAAAGTAGTGCTGCCTTTAAGGAGAGGGTGAAATTTTCAAGTTCTTTCAATCCCTCTTGAGGAGATTTGGCCTCCCCAAGCAACTTCACCATAGCACTGCCAACAATCACACCATCAGCTCCCCATCCCGCTACCTGTAACAATGTGTATGATTGATCATTACATTTAACCATATTGAGTAGTAGAAGCACACAATACAAATATGTGGACAGAGAACTAACCTGTTTCACATGCTCCGGTGTTGATATTCCAAAACCAACTGCCACAGGCTTAGTTGTTGACTGAATGACAAAAAAAAGGGGTACTCAACATATTAAGATTAAAAGTTGTATGGTAGACCAAAGAGAAGTGGGAAGGGTGAGAAAAGAATGGAAAGAGAATTTACTTTTCACAAGTGATCAGGAGAGAATCTTATCATACAACTAGAGTTGAGACCAACCTCTTTAATTTCCTTCAGAAGAGACTGAACAGTACCACTAACCGATGCTCGGGCTCCAGTGACTCCCACCGAGCTCACCAATAATTTAAATCAACAAATTCTTAGTGGCATTTGCCAGCAGATGCTAACTTGAGATAGTTATGCAAGATATTTTCTGTTTTGCCTATCATTGTATATTTGTATGTCCTATTTCAAAAAATATTGGGACAAATGTAACTTGTCATCACTGACAACTTTCAAACCCAGTTCATGGACTTATTGAAAAATCATCCCTATTCCAAGCTCTAGTCTCAAAATATATCAAAATTATAACATGCATTGATATGACCAAACTTAAACAAATTAAAAGAATTATAAAAGAGACTAAATAATTAGATAAATACCAAACCAACACCATTTGGCAGAATACGGTAAAAGCTTTTGTCAATTTCTATGACTGGCTACTCCAAAAATTGTCCTAATCCAGCTTAAGTGAATACTCCACAAAGCAACCTTCACTTTTCAAGGAAAGAGACAACATCCTACAAGATTTTTCTGGGTTTCACTTTTAGATCTTTAGCTTTAGCAACTCATCTTGATTTTGAGAAAAATGTAAAATTATGGATGCACACAAATAGAACAGAAACAAACGTCACAGGAAGCTATTAATTCAGAACAACAATACCTTTGTCTCCTTGGAGTGGAAAGTGAATGTTTAAGGGAAAGTTAATACAATAAAGATGCAAAACTAAAAGGCATTGGCATTTTGGCTCCAATGCCGGTATATTTAGAGATGAGGCAACAATAAATGTCCAGAGTTCTCAGAGCATGTCTAATGCTAGAGAATGACAAAAGGAAAAAGATAAAATCTATTATGCTTTCATCAGCTGAAAAGCAAGACTACAACATGTTTTCTATTATCAGGAAAGCGGACAGTTGGTAAAGATACCATCTTCTACTAGTCACAGTATAAAGATATGGTTGGAAAAAATGGAAATCAAACAGATACTGAATTAGATTAATATTGTTGGAAATAGTAAGAAAGAAAATATATAGAAAAAATGATCTAAAATCAAGACCTTAGCAGATTAAATAACAGAAAGTAAATCATATGAAAACAAAGAGGAGCCCCGAAAAACAAAGTAATCAAGGTTGAAAGAAGCTCTTACAAGATACACAAATCCTTCTGCAGCATCAACAATGGCTTTCATTCTGTTTGTTGGAGTGGTTGGTGTTGTGAGGAGTACCTTAATGATATCAAAGAAGATAATATACCAAATCAACTAGATATATACATGTACACAGATTACTTTATCCAAACTAAATTAAAAAGAAAACATACAAGAAAATTTCAAACAGTATATACCAAGAAATTTATATAATGTAGCCAAAAAGTATAAATGTATAATGCAATAGAACAATAAAGTGATGCTTGCTCCACAATCATCACCATGGTCCATGCTTCCTTTGCTGTGCTTAACTTGTGGTTTACTTATTTTAAATCCACATTTAAAAAAAAAAAAAAAAAGATTACACTACTTCTCTATCATTGAGCAATGGTATAAGGATATTCATTTGAAATCCAGAAATAAAGCAAGATAACATTTCAAAGGTATGCAAACCAGTTCAATTCCATTATTCTTAGCTTCTGTCCTTAAAGATACTGTCTCCTCCAGAGGGACATCTGGGACCACAAGCCCTGCATACATATGGGAAAAGAAACGGATATTATTTTCATTAACGATATTTTATATCATAAGCAATTCCCATGCGGACAAAGTTGATACATAAACCGTAAATAGGACCTGGCAGGACAGTGAAGCGATGCTTCTTTTTATAATGACAGATGTTTAAATTAGCAAAACCCAAACATCTAACTTTAAATATAGCACACGGCAATTTAAGTATTTGGAAGTTGGAACTGCCTCCTTGTCTTGTCCATGCATTTTACAACATCTTTCCATTATAGAACTAGTATAGAAAATTGACCCAATAGCAGTATGGCACAATGTAATACTAAGCTATTTGGAAAATCATTACTTGTGTTGAGTCTTACCATGTACACCAGTCTCTTTTATGGTAGACATAAATTTGTCAGTACCACGCTTCAATATTGGATTATAATATGTAAACAGTGCAATTGGACATGACAATTGCGGAACAACCTGCCAAATCAACCATTGCAAGGGATCATCAATACATGGATCTGAGAGAAGAGACATTTGACAAAGCAGTGAGAGAAGAGATGGTTTCTGAACTTCCCTTCTTTATAAATCAGAATAATTGTTTTAAGTTTTAACTAGGTAAGAATGGACAGACAAGCTGTCCCTCCCAAGGTTAAGAAGATGGAACACATCATGCTTTCACATGTTTAAATTTAAATACAATGAAGGGATGCAATAAGGAAAATAAGAGTTTAAACTGAGGAAAATTTGCAGCAAGAAATTACATTTCTATATCATATCTGAGATTTAGGGATATTTTGTTAAAATCTAATTGCAAGGCAAGGGCTGTTTGGTTTCCAACAACGTTTTCTGTTTTTCTTCCTTATTCTCACTTTTTTTTTGGTTTTCATTGTTTCCGGTACAAACTTTAGAAAACAGAAAAAATGTGTCAATTCTGTAATTAAAAATGAAAACAACGAATAAAAACACAAAACGTTTTCTAAAACCAAACAATCTTTGAGTCTCACACTAGATGCATGAGATTCATGGGTTTCATAAAGCCTTGGGTTCTTCGATTGCAATTGCTAGCTCTTGTGGTGTGATTCTCCCAACATTCTTATCAATTACTATATAGTCTTTCACCATGTCTCTTAGCTGCAAACAAGCAGCATGGGTGATAATGCAGGGATTCCAGTGTTTCCCCGGGACCAGCCAAAGGGCTTGTGCACAGCCAGGTCTTGTATGCATGAAGGCTAGCTTTTGTGTTGTGGTATCCCAAAGTTCTTAATTCGTCATAAATCCTGTTATCACCTGTATCCATGTATTGATGTAAAAGGGCATTGCTTTGAGTCAACTGAATCTATACAGATATTGTATTCTTTGGTTCTGGTTACAAATACGAACTAAACAAGGGGATGGGGTGGATAGGCATCACTGGTTCAAATTTCACAATGAACTAACAACCAGTTTTATCAATAGGTTGTTAAAATATAAATTTAACTCTTAGGTAGGCTCTATCACTTATTTTCGAGTTAACTCTCAGATGACTTTTTTCAGGTAGAATAGGTAGAATCCATTCTATACTCAATAAAATCAGTTAGAATCTCAATTTCAAAGAGTCTACTGAGTCTATAACCTTTTTTGGATCACATTTTTAATAAAACCACACCACTTTGTTTTTTGGGGGACTTCAAAATTAGTTAATATTTGACCTAGGTCTTGTGTGTTCCTTAAAAACCTCTCCACGTGACTGAATGAGTTTTGTTGTTCTCTTCTCATCTACCGATATATGTTCTAAATCTCCATTGAGCTATGGCTGACACATCTGGGCACACTTGCACTTTGAATCTGCATTTTGCTGTTCTTAGCATCTGTGACTCGCATACAATCGGGTCTTTGTCAAGCTACATATCATCTGATGACTCAAGCTTTGTCTGACAACATCTAATAACATCTTGGCTAATTTTCTGTGCTTAATTGCTAAACCTTGTTTTGAAAGTTTTTAGTTAACTTGTGGATTTGTTGTATTGAACTTAGAATTGTTTTATTTACTTTATTTTGGAGTTAGAATGTTAAACCAATGATATTTGTTTTGTCTATCTAGTATTTACAATGTTTTTTAATAGTATTTTAATAATAGGTAGACTCTTACGATTTTACCTAGAATCTTTAGTTTACACATCTACGGAAGCTCAACGATTCTGTCTAGAATCTTGAGTCTAACAACCTGTTATAGCAGAAAGCCAAACATCTGTCACATCCTTGCTATGGCAGACAATGTTGCAAGCAAATAACAAAAGTCGCATAACAGTTGAAATAAACTTGTTATATATCTAGAGGAGTGCGTCACATGTACAAAGGGTGATGAAAACAATCATGTGCAGTTGTGCACCCATTTCTTTGTGAATGTTCATTTCTTTCCTAAAAAAACCTCAACTATTCTGTCATCTGCAGTGCTTACAACATCTGCCATGCCTGCAACCACTGTTGCAGATTATTTTACGGAATTGCAGATTCTTCCAAACCTGCAATACTATAGCGCGCTATAGTGCTGCTATAACCGCTATTTAACAACACTGCTAGCAACTTTGAATATTTGCATAGCTAACTTCTTAACACAAATTAATTACAGCAGCAGGGCTCATTACTCATTATCTTTTGACAGTACTTACTAATTAATAAATGGCAAGGAGTCTCATAGAATTACCTCCTTCAACATAGAAGTAATTGCATTAAGATTGGTCCCCTTTGCTAAAGATCTTGTAGCAGCAGCCTGAATAGAAAGACACATCAGTATGAGAACCAGGTGATACTAAAGATGACAAGATAAAAGCAGGAAGCATCAAACCTGGATAACAGGACCATCTGCCAAAGGATCAGAGTAGGGAACACCTAGCTCAATTATGTCAGACCCACATGAATCAAGCACTTTCAACGCTTCAGCTGTGGTTGAAAGGTCAGGATCACCGGCTGTGATATATGGGATGAAAGCCACCTTGAAAGTTGACACAGACATACTTCTTAGAAAGTGATCATTTGGCAGTCAAGAATAGTACTCTGAGTCGTATCTCTATGCAATAAAATTGATATGGCAGGAAAAATAACCAACCAACATATCGAGTTAATTACGAAACAATCATAACCAGCCATAGAAAACTCATTGATTCAAAAAACCATAGAAAAATGGAATCAAAAAGTTATATTACAAATAGGCAACACAGTATACTGTTCAAGATGAAATGTCACACAGAATGGAAAACATGGCATGCACGGAAACCATAAAGCTGAAAAAAAAGTACGCACTTTTCCTTGTTTTTTCAATCTGGTGAATGTTTCATTGAGTCCCACTGTTTCCATGGTCCTGATAGCAGCCACTGGAGTGTATCTTTTTACTGAGACTACAGATTTCTCGAAGAAAAAACAAACCTGGAAACTGGCCTCAGGTTTCTTCAATTGCAAGAAGCAAGTTGACTTCAGGGAAATAGCCATAAAAATGAGTTGTCTTCCACTGACCAATTAATTTCACATGAGATTAAGTATAAGGTATCAAACGAAGAAAAAACTCATCACCACAATGTTATTCAGACTGAACAAATAATACACCCAAATTGAAAGTTTTAAAAACTTATGGCACTAGACTAGCCCATTCCCTTGGTTTGACAAATTCATAGCACATTCTAGAAACCTATTGAAAAGCACTAAGCTTTATACCAAAAACCATAACCCATTGAAGAGAGGGGTTCACCGTGAGGGAGGTGAGACGCGGTCGAGGGGGAGATGCCAAATGTAGAGCCTGGAGGGGCTCGCGGGGAAGGAAGACGCACGGATGCAGAGCAGATGGGAGAGGAAGGAATGAACGTTAATATATATTTAATATATAAATAATATAGATATTATATATTAATTTAATATTTTAATACATAAATTATGTATATTACACATTTTAATATATAATCTGAATATATAAGTTATATATTAAAAATTACATATATGTATATGTATATAATTTTAACACATAATGTATATTAAATATTATATTTTTAATTATTGAAAAAATGTATATGACTTTCTATTTTATGTAAAAATATGAATATTGATAAAAAAAAATAGAAAGAATGATATATAATAATATTCTTTATTTACATTAATGAAGGAGTTGTCTCTATGGTTATTTTGTCAATATGAAGACAAATTCATCCCACACCACTAAATATTATTTTTCTCACCCTAAAAATGCATATATTTCTGAAAAGAACCTTATTTGGCCAAAAATCTAGACGAAGGAATGAAAAATCAAAAGGGTTTTTTGCCCTAACTTGAGCCCAATATGTCGTTTTGGGCGTAAATTTTTTAAAAAATAAATATATGGACCCGGTTTGAACTGGGAAAATCTGGTTTTGATTGTTTATTAGTTTTTGACCACTTTAACGGATGATCGATTTTTTCCCTTTCCAGAACAGACAAGGCACCAGTTCTCGGTTTGATCGGTTCGACCTACCAGTGTGGTCCGGTTCTAACAACCATGATGAAAATTGAAAAACTAAAGGTTATTATTGATATTTCAAGACAATCAAAACTCCATTTGACCGTAAGATTTTTTTTTGGGGGTTGGTTAAACCAAACACTCTTTTAATCAATATATCAAGTTATTGGATTATCGATGGAATTATGGATTATTGATCAACTCTCTTTACTCAATTTAAATTAAAATATTAATAAATTATATATATATATAATCTTATAATTTTTCAAATTAAATTTTCATACAAAAATTATTTTGTTAATAAAATGGAAGTATAGATAATATTTGAAAAACTAATTAAAACACAAAATAAAAATAAAATTGAGAACAAAGCATGAATGATGAATGATGAATTCCATGAAAAAATACTACTTTATTTCATAAATTAAAAATAAAACAAAATACAAATTTTATTGTAAAATGAGATAGACGAACGAACACCATATATATGTATGAATAAGATTCACTCAGAGCCATAGGTGACACATTTCGACAGAATTCACGTATAGATTTTGAGTAAACCCTTAGTGATGATCCAAAATGACAATGTTAAATTATAAGCGATATTAAAAGCATGATAATCCAAGATCATTAACAAATTGATCTCAATCATTGATTTACGGAATGAGAAAGTGCTTCCATCAAAACGACATTATTTTAAGATTTAAAAAACATAAAAAATACATGCATGACCTAGCCGGTTCAGTCCAACTCGGTCGGGTCATCAGCTTTTACCCTTAGCCTGTCGGTTCACACTTGTTCATACCAATTCACTTACATATCTGATTTGAACAACCACCTGGATTGATTACCAAGCCATTCATCAGTTTTTTGTTTCTATCGGCTAGTCTGGTTTGATTTTTTCAACGCTACTTCAATCCCCTTCTCATGTATTCAACTTTCTCTGTGTTTACCTTACCTCGCAAGTTTATTTTAATTATTAACTTTCTACTTGAATATAAAAAAATAACTACATTATATCTTTTAAGAAAAGTAATTGCCTTTATTTAATGTCATTGAATTCATCTAATATATATTACTTTAATATCTATCATTCGAACTTGTTAAGGAGGTTTATTCTTTCTCCATTGTGTGTGTTACTATAATATCCATCATTGGAAGTTGTTAACGAGGTTCATTCTATATCCATTGAAAATTAAAATGGACATTAATTAAGGAAATGTGAGGGATACTTCCATATTTAATAAACTAGAGTTAGTTAAATTTGTTGGACAATTTTTTAATGTTGCTTATATTTTAGGATAGAGGTAGTAAAAGATAAGATTAATTCATTACAAGTGATGTTTCATCCTAAAATAAATAATCTTCCTTCTTCTTATCTTGTATAAGGTTGTATATTCAGGTCTTTTAAATATGTTCTTAAAAGTTCAAATCTATTACTCCCTCCTTTTATATTTATAAGACAAAAAGTGTTTTAGTAATCTATCTATCAAACAAAGCTTACATATCTATAAATATTTAATGTTTTTAATATTTAATTTTACTTTGGAAAATGCTACCATTATAATATTTATTATAACTTGAATTCAAATAAGGATAAAGTTAGAATATTACAATGTATTTTTATAAAAATTAGTGCATTAATAAATTGTCTTATAATTAGGAATAGGGGAATAATCTATGATGCATAATTTCATATAGAAAAACTTTTGTTAAGAAATGAAGGACCTACTTCAATGATTTTTAAGTACTTACACCTTTAAAGTGTATTTGGATGTTGATTAATAGGTTTTTGATAATGTCAAACACAGTACAAAGCAAACATATGAAAATTGGCAAAGCATGAACAAGAAGTAACTTAAAGATCTTAACACTAAGAAACTATAAGGCTTTTCAAACTTCAAGAGTGGCATTTTATTAAGCCTAATATATATGTTAAAGAAATTCTTAGAAAAGATTTTATAAGCTATTAAATTTGAATCTTAATGTTTTACAAAAGTAAAAACATGTTTAAAAGTCTCAAAGAAAAACTTTTATGCATTATATTTGATCATATCATGTAAAAGGGTTTTCTAAGGGATAAAAATGAATTTTCTATGTTGTTAAAGATAGAATAATTGATTACCATGTTTGGCCTTACTGAAGAAGCAAAACTTATCTCAACAAATAGAGATCTGATAATTGATTACCGGGATATGAGTAATCGATTACCATATTTTTAGTAATCGATTATTGCGTGTAAAAATAGCTTGACTACTTTGTTGAACTTTGCAAGCATTTAATATTCATCTCTTCAAACTTCAATGACTATAAACGGGTAAATTAAATCCAGAACTCTATAAATACATGCTTTATACACAAGATTAAATGACTTCAGTAATTTCATCATTTGATTTTCAGAATCACCCTTGAGCTCATTTCCTCTATTATGAGATTTCTATAAGCTTCAATTTGTATATCCACCCATTTGAGAGTTTGTTCGAATTGTAAATCTCAATTTCGAGATTAGGAATTATTGCAAAGGTTAGGGTTTAACCTTTGGACAATGTATTTGAGAGACTGTTAGAAGGGTGGGGAGCATCCTTAAAAGTGTGAGGGTTATGCTTTTGATGTGGGACATCAAGAAGTTGTAATTATTCAACTTGTACTTAAATCTTTCACACTGAAAAATCTCAAGTGCTACTTATTGAATTATGTGGTTTGAACTAGTTTAATCTCGTTGTCACATATATTTTGGCCGAGTATTAATTAGTTTGAACTAGTTCAAGTGTTCCAAATCTGTTTTTATATCTTTATTCCATCTTGAAAATAGAAAACAAGTTTATTTCAGCGATATTTTTGCGAAAGTTTTAAAACTCAATTAAACTTTTTCTTAAGTATTAAGGCCACTTAGTAACAAGTGGTATTAAAGTTTTATTCTTGTGTAAAGAGCTTAATCGCTTCCAGTGAAAGATGACCTCAACATCTTATATTTTAGTTTTCGATGGTGGTGCCACAAATAGGTTATAATTTTTTAGAAAGAACATATGAAAAGTTTTATCTAATCCATTGATTTAAAAGTGTGGAATGCCATTAAAAATGGTCCCTTTATTCCTAAATATATTGTTAATGGAAAAGAAGTAGATAAACCCATGGATGATTGAACTAGTGATGAAGAAAAGAAAGTTCAATATAATTACAAAGCAAAAAAACATACTACTCTTACTTTAGGACCCAATGAATTCTTTAGAATTGTCACTTGTAAATCTACCAAAGAATGTGGGAAACTCTTGAAATTAATCATGATAGAACTAATGATGTTAAAAACTCAAAAATAGGTACTCTTACTAGTTAATATTAAGATTTTAATATGATTTTGGGTGAAAGTATTTTGGATTTGAAAAAATGTTTTATTAAAATTATAAATCATCTTACTACTCTTGGAAAAACCTATACTAACAAATAACTCTTACAAAAAGTTTTGAAGAGTCTTACTAGGGAATGACAATCGATTACTACAGCCATCAAGTAAATGGGAAATTTGAACATAGTGTCTCTTGAAACATTATTTGGAAAGCTTTAAGAACATGAGCAAGAACTCAAAGACTTGCGAGTTGTCGAAGAAGAAGAAGAGGAATTGAAAAAGAAGAGCATTGAACTTAAAGCCATATCTCATGATGAAAAAGACATTGATGAAGATATACTTAACGAAGAGAGTCTGAGTCTCTTTGTAAAGAAGTTTAGGAAGTTCATGAAGAACAAATCCTTTCAAAAGAAGTTCACCATCTATGTAAGAAAACTTCTCCAAAAGAAAAATCTTCTTCATTAACTTGTTTTGAATATGGAAAGGAAGAATGCATCAAAGCCAATTGTCCATACCTAAAGAAGAAATTCAAGGAGAAGAAAGTAAGAAGAGAATACATAGCTTGGGATGATAATCATTTAAGTTCTTCCGATGACTTGGATAACGAAGTGGAAAACCTATGTCTCATGGTAAACCACAATGAAAAAGAAAAGAACAATGAGATAAGTGATAATGATCTCAATAATGACTTTACAGAAGAGTTATTAGATGTTTTTGATGAATTATATTCAAAGTTTATTAACTTTTAAACAAATTTTCTTCATCTAGAAAAACCATTTCAACTCTTGAAAACAATATAAAGGAAATTAATCAAGAAGATGAAAGTTTGAAAAAGGAGAATGGAAATTTGAAAACTTCCCAAGTAATTTTATCAAAATCATGTAGTGACTCTCAAAATTATCCATTGTTCAAGAAATGTGAAAGTTTAGAAAAAGATGTTGAAAACTTGAATAAAATTATTTAAAGGTTTATAAATGGTAGAGACAATTTGAATGTCTCATTAGGCAAATAAAGATGTACGTATGATAAAACTGGAATATGTTTTTATTGAAAACAACAACCTTCTCCTAAGAAACCCTCTACTCCTTTTGTAAAATGTTTTCACAATAGTGTAAAGGGGCATACTACATCTTAATATTAGAAAGTTAAGACCAAAAGTTGTTAGAAAGGTGTGGATTTCAAAGAGAACTTTGCCTCCACAAACTAACACTCAAGGAACTAAGATAAAATAGCCAAAGACCCTAACTTGAACTCTTTTATAGGTGTGCTTCAGGCAAGTAATACTCATTGAAATTTGGGTAGTGGGTGTTCCAAACATATGATGGGAGATATATCAAAGTGTACATCATTCACACCTAAAAGAAAATGAAGTGTTACTCCTTGAGACAACACTAAAGGAAAGATCTCTAGTTTTGGAAAAGTTGGTAACAATTCTTCTACCTCTATTCACCACTAAAAAAACACCTGTTAGCGACGGAAGGAATTGGTCGCTAATCCATGCCAAGACCGTCGCTAAAACCATTAGCGACGGCATCTCAGACGGGACAGAGGATGTCGCTAAAACCCTCGTCGAAAACACATCAGCGACCACATACATGCCGTCGCTACCATATTGACGGCGTAAGGCCGTCGCTAAAATCGTCTCTGCCCCAATAACTCCAGCCGTCGCTAAGTGTTGCCCTACAGCGACCTCAAAACCCCGTCGCTACTAGCAGCCACCAGCGACCACCATACGCCGTCGCTATGGGTACCCATGTAGCGACCACTTAGGTCCGTCGCTGTTTTTAACAATACAGCGACCACGATATACCGTCGCTGTTTCTGACAATACAGCGACCACTTAGGTCCATCGCTGTTTTTAACAATACAGCAACCACGATGTTCCGTCGTTGTTTCTTACAATACAGCGACCACTGTATTCTGTCGCTGTTGTAAACAATACAGCGACCAATATATTCCGTCACTGTTTCATACAATACAGCGACCACTCTAATCCGTCGCTGTTTTTAACAATACAGCGACCATCTTTTTCCGTCGCTAATTGGAAACTTTTTTTAAAAAAAATTGGTTTTAATATTTATATAGGTTTTGTTAAATATTTTGTATTTTGTATTGGCTGATAAAATTTTATAATTAAATTTAAATAATTTTTTTAAAATATTAAATTATTATTAAAAACAAAATAATAGATTAAATTAATTTATCAAATAGGTTGAATTATTAATGATAGGTACAATAAGGCTTTTTGATTTGAATGTAATTACCAATAAATATTGACATAATAAATAAAGAATGACAAAATAAATACTGAATGAAATATAACATAACTAAAAATCAAATATACAATGTGAATAAATAATAAAAATACAATCATGGTGGTGGGGGATCCTGGGGTGGTGGGGGGGCGCCTGGGAAGTGGGGGGAGGTAGCCTCGCCATCAACTGCATCAGTAGCTCCTGCTGCTGAGCAAGTTGCCGACGAGTCTCGGCGTGCTACTCCTCGGCCCGCTGTCGGTCCGCCTCGGCTTTCTGTCGGTCCCCCTCGGCCCGCTCCAACAACAACTGCCTCTGACGTCGCTCCTCCTGTAGCTCATCGTTCAGGTTTTGAATTACCTGAACGACCTCAGTCGGAAGACCAGAGGAAGACGAAGAGGAAGGGGTCTTCCCCTTTTTCGCCAGCTGCGTACCGACGCCACCCAATCCAAATACCCTCCCTTTCTTGTTCACACCGCCAACAGCCTCCATATAGATGGCGTTGTCGTCAGAACAAGATAGGGTGGGAGGAACCTCCCCTTCAGGAGTGGAAGCCACCAGGTCCGCCTCCTTCTCGGCCCTCCTGGCCTGATACGCCTCCTGTAAATTCAAAAACAATGATAGGATTAGTAAGCTGATTTGTAAATTATAAGCATGTGTCAGTTAAAAGTAAATACCGCTAGATCCGTAGTCTTCTGGTTTACCCATGCACCGGCTTTGTTCTTCTTGGTCATTTACATGACCTCAAACAAAGAAGGCTCCCGGTGCTCCCTCTGCTCCTGTGGTGGACAAAAAACATTGAGATTATTATTTGTAAACATGTAAGACGAATCATAATAGAAATGTTTAACATAAATATACTTACAAATCTTTTCTTGTGCTCGAGGGTTGAAATGCTACCCCCAGTGTAAACCGAGGCTGCAGCATCGGCGGCTCTGTTGGCCCTGTTCCGAGCACTCGCCTGCTGGAACGGGACCCCGCCCCACTTCTGGACCATCCCGTCCCAATGGTCCTCCGGGATCCAACGAGGGCGCTCACCCTTGTCCCTCACCTTCCAAAGGGTACTCTTGATGATTTTGGAGGTCTTTGTGGCAAAGACCTTCCTAATCTCATCAATCATACCCTCCGCCCACTGGTAATCACGCTGTAAAATGAAATGAGAAATCAAACTTAATAACAGGTCTATTTTACAAATCAAGTCACAACAAATGAGCTAGGAACTTACCGAGAAGGTGTCAAACCACCTATCTTGCACAACCTTCCCAGCATCTGTCCAAGATATATATGGACCATCCCACTGGGCCTTCAAAACCTTAGTAATCGCTCTGGTAGTGCGACTACTATCAACAAAGCTGTAATGACAACAATTATGTTAGGAGTAAAACAACACACAATCTAGGGAGACCCCCAAAATTTTGGCAGAGTCTCCCCTGTAAATGTAACATTTCCATGTTTAAATAGTTACCCTGTTACAAACAGAAGAGTGCCCAGTACAATTCAATCTATACAAGTACTAATTAAAGTAGCATCCAATAAACCAACAAGTCTTTCCACTAAAGTTTAATATAAAGTATCATACAAATAACATAAAAGTATTTGAGGTTTAGTCACTTACTCGTCTCCGGCCGGCACGGGTACCAACATGGGCAGAGGGGATGCCGGAGGTGGGGTCGCCTGATGGCCATGGTCCTCCAAGCCACCAGCTCCAGGACTCTGCTCTGGGGTGGTCAGTCGGGGTGATGGGGTGGTCTGCAGTGGTGGTGGTGGTGGTGGTGGAGTGGTCTGCTCTGGTGGTGGTGGTGGTGGTGATGGAGTGCTCTGCTGTAGTGGTGATGGAGTAGTTTGCTGTCCTGGGGTGGGAGTCCCCTGCCGGGATGTCGGGGTCCTGGACCCACCACCCCTACTGAAGGGCAGTCGACGTCCCGTCATCTGTGGATAAAATCATGAAAAGAAAGGTTAGTCTCAGGATATATATAAACCTATGTAACATTTTGTTTAACGACTACATACTCTGTGTCTGTTTCAGTTTCAAATTCCCCCACAGTTTCAGTGTCACTGTAGTTATCTGTTTGAACAAGTTCATCAGTATCCAAATCAGCCCTAGACCGTTTTGATCGAGAGACAAGGTCTTTGTCAATGTGTTCACCCCCCGTAGTGGTGAGTGTCTCATCCATTATGACTGGATCAATGTTGAACAACAAATTGGCATCGTTGAGCTCGTGTGGTGCAAGCTGATAAGCGTCGTCGACCTCCTCGGAGACATTGTCAGTGATCTGACTTCGGGCCTTGGCCTTGATTACTGCATACCAGTCCCGATGTCCTCCCGGGAAGTCGGTGTAATAAACCTGCTCAGCTTGTTGGCAAAAATAAAGGGATCAAACCCTTTATATCTACCATTCTTCTTGACCTCAACTAAGCCGTAGTTGTTGTCAACCTTTGTTCCAACACCGATTGTGTTATCGAACCAATCACATTTGAATAGAACAATATCTCTTCTTAGTCGTCCAGAGAACGAAACTTCAACAATCTCCGTCAGCACTCCATAAAAGTCTTCTTCCAACTGTCCGGCGGTGCCTTTAACACAAACCCCGTAGTTATGGGTGCGCATCCCTTCACTCCATTGAAGAATATTAAACTTGTAGCCATTTACGTAGTAAATAGGCCATTTTTTAACAGTTTTCACCGGCCCCCAAGAAAGGGCTTGGAGTAAAGAATCTTCAATATGGTTGTTAGGGTCTTGTATCTATGTACAACATAAAAAGTGTTAGATAACGGGAGTTAGAAGCAAATAGGCTTAAAAACACTTGGTATACGGGTCTTACGTGTTGCGCGAACCAACCAACGAACTTGGATGACACCTCACTATGAACTTGGTCATCAGTTAAATCATTTTGCTCAAGTTTTAGCATATCTGTGTATAAGCTATTCAAAGGAAACAAATTTAGATACTATAAAAGCTACGTTAAGAATGTATAATATAACTTCTATGACTTACTCAATAAAGGGTTCCACTTCTGGGCAATTTAGAAGAATGTACAAGTGAGCCGCCTTTCGATCCTTCTCATCAATGTAACATTTTGTGAGCCTGCCCCCCAGGTGACCAGGATAGTTAAAAATCGATGTTTGTTCATCAAACCCTGTGCGGTTGGCTACCCCAAGATTGCGGGGAATTCTACTCATTCTAGTTTCTATCTCCGTCGGAAAATAGAAAGAAGCAAAGGTTGTCATTTCTTCGACTAAGTATGCCTCACAAATTGATGCTTCAACGCAGGCTTTGTTCGACACTTTATCTTTTAAAGAGCGTAAGAATCTTCAACATCATTAACAAGATAGTGTTAAGTTAGAAAATACTATTATAAGAAGTGTTTGCAAGGAAATAAAAGAGTTCACCAAGCATTCACCTTTCGAATGGATACATCCAACGATACTGCACTGGGCCACCAACCAAGGCCTCGTACGGTAGATGTATAGGCAAATGCTCCATGGAGTCAAAAAAACTTGGTGGGAAAATCTGCTCCAACTTACAAATCAATACCGGGATAGTTTCTTCCATCTTCTTAAGTTTCTCCACAGTCAACGAAGTAGCCGTCAACTCCTTAAAGAAGTGACTCAACTCCACCAACGGCTTCCAAATAGGCTTCGGTAAGGCATGAAACGCGTACGGGAGTAGTTGTTGCATAAACACATGGCAATCATGACTTTTCATGCCAAACACCCTGCCCTCCTTCACGTAGACACATCTACTCAAGTTAGAAGCGAATCCGTCAGGCAGGGTCAACCCATTCATCCAAATACACACAGCAATCTGTTGTGGTCTAGTTAAAGCATATTTTGCATAGGATTTAAACATTCTTCCACGTCCCGCATCCCTCAACTCCAACTCCTTCCTGGAACACCAAATCGGAAGGTCTAGACGACTCTTCTCGTTGTCCTTTGTTCTCCCTTTGATGTCCATAACAGTGTCAAAAATATTCATGAAAACATTGCGTTCAGTGTGCATGACATCAATGTTGTGTCTTAACAACAAGTCTTTCCAATATGGCAAATCCCACAAGACACTCTGCTTCACCCAGTGGTGTTCCTTACCGTAACCCGCAAACTCCTTAACACTCTTGTCCCAGATGTAAGGATACTCTTCGACCCTCTGCCAAACGCGTGCACCAGATAACCTACGGGGTGGAGGTTCATTAACAACCTTGTTCTTCTTAAAAGCGGTTTTGTTCCTCCTAAACGGGTGATCCAACGGTAGAAACTTTCTATGATAGTCAAAGAAACTTGTCTTGCCACTAACAGGGAGTGATTCCCCCCCGGTATGTTCCATGCATACAGGGCAAGCAAGCTTCCCAGACGTGGACCATCCAGAAAGCATACCATAGGCCGGGAAGTCGTTAATAGTCCACATCAAAACAGCACGCATCATAAAGTTGTTCTTCAAAGACGCATCGTATGTCATTACCCCGACATCCCATAATTGTGATAACTCTTCAACCAACGGTTGCAAAAACACGTCTATGTTCGCCTTTGGATTTTTGGGTCCTGGAACCAGTATAGATAGAAACATGACCTCCCTCTTCATACACATATCAGGCGACAGATTGTATGGGGTCAGGATGACTGGCCAACAAGAGTAAGCTCTTCCGTATTGACCGAACGGGTTAAACCTATCAGTACATAAGCCAAGTCTTACATTGCGTGGCTCGCCGGAAAAGTCCGGATATAGCTCATCCAAACACTTCCATGCTTTCCCGTCGGAAGGATGGCAAAGAAACCCCTCTTGTGTTCAGTTCAGAGCATGCCAACGCATGTGTTTTGCCGTGGACAATGAGGCATACAGGCGTTGAAGACGCGGTGTTATAGGGAAGTACCACATTTTCTTCCTGGCCGTCCGGGTTACCTTCCCTCTCCTTTTAACGGTCTTGTAGCGTTCCTCATTACAATGCAGACATTTTGTGACACTCTTGTCTGCAAACTCATTTCTGAAAAGCATACATCCACCAACACAACACTCTATCTTCACACAACCCAACCCCAAGTTTGCCACTTGTTTCTTAGCACGGTACAGGTTTGCTGGCATTCTGTGATTACTAGGCATGGTGGAACCCATCAGATTGACCATCCTATCAAAACAACCTCCAGAAAGATTATAATCTGCCTTTAGGCTTAAAGCAGCTAGGGAGGCGGATAACTCAGTGTGACTGTTGCACCCGTCCCAATATGGAGTCTGAGCCGCCGCCAACAAATCATAAAATCTCTTCACCTCCAGATTAGGATCCTCCTCTACATTGTCAGAGTCCCCATGACCTGCTTGGTCATTATGTTCCAGCATACGCCCGGTGGAGGGTCCAACATGATCCATTACCATTTGTTCTATGTTGTTGTACGTATCCCTGTTTCCTCCAACCTCGTAGTAAGACTGTTGCACGGTTACGTCTGATGGTCTACGCGGTAACTGCTCACCATGGTTGTACCAGCAGTGGTATGTTTCCATGAACCCTTTCTCAGTTAGGTGGCACATGACATCATCCGCGTATTCAAAACTCATGCATTTACACCTTGAGCACGGACAACGGATCTTCTGAGTCACTTCAAATCCAGGCGTGTTTGCCGTAGCGAACGGAATGAACTCCAATAGCCCCATCATAAACTCCTCAGTCACTCGCCGATTGCGATCTAGTCGGTTGTACATCCATCGCCGATTTGCCGGTACCTCCATTTATAATATCTAACAAGCACGATTTCTGTTACGTTACACGTTTAAATTTTTATTTAACTATCGGTTGTGAATCACTCTATCTCTTTGATATTGCAAATTGGTGGGGCCTTATCCCATTTGGGATGAATATGAAACCATCCGTAACCCATCCCATAATTGTATGTGATCTATCTTGAGTTGAATGAATGTTCATTTGAAATTTCGGCAACATTTCGCATTGGTCCCCGAGTACACAGAGATACGTACGGTATGAAACACCACACGCAGACATGCACCCTGGGGGCAATACGAAACACCATAACCGAAATTTCAAATGAACATTCATTCAACTTCTCAAGATAGACCACATACAACATTGATGGGTTACGCCCTACAGGTTACAAATTCATACCAAACTGTCCAACCGGGACAATTCAAGCTCCAACACAACACGGTACATCAACCGGTTGTTTTGAAACTTGAACGGGAATCTAATGGGTACACACACGACTAAACCCTACATTATTAAAGTTGAGTTTCATTTTTTAAGTTCCCTAAGAAAGGGAGTCTGCCGAAATTTTGGCGGAGTCTCCCCTGTAAACTAGACATTTCCTAAATTTACAAACGGCCTGTTACATATAGAAAACTTCCCAGTATAGATAAATAAACATATCATACGCATTGTATATGATATTCAGAGTTATGAACACCAAATCATGTTATCAATATATAAAATCAATGCCTAATGAGCTCTGCTCTCCACTAACAAACAACATTACACATGCATCGTAAATCATGTTATCAGCACACAAAACCAATGCCTAATGAGCTCTGCTCTCCACTAACAAACAACATTACACATGCATAAAAAATCATGTTATCAGCACACAAAATCACTGCCTAATGAGCTCTGCTCTCCACTAACAAACAACAATCAACATACATACACTTCAAAAGATACAACACACATAGCCAGAAAGTTAGCGTTAGGGGATTACCTGGGAAAGAGAGATAGCGATGAAGACAAAGCTGATGAGGGCCGAACACGAATCACGCGTAAGGTGTCTTGGTCTGCATGACAAACTCTAGTTAGAATGAAAATTGAGTAATCAAAAGAAAAAGTTTTATTGGCCTTTGCTAATCATACATTTTCAATGTTACCAAGCAAGGTTGTCAGACTCGAGAGTCTACCAAGACTCGTTTTGGCTAGGTAGACTCGACTCGCTAACTCGACTCGTAAACTCGACTCGCTAACTCGACTCGTTTTGGATATTAAAGAAACACAAATAACTTTTCTAATACATCGATCATTAAATTTTTTTACAAGATTTATGTTAACAATTATTCTTTTTCAATTATTTAAAGTATTTAATATTATCGGTATTTCAGGAATAAAAAAATTGAATTGTTGATTAATAAATTAACATGAATACTTTCAATCCTTTTCTTTAATGTAGATGAGTTTAGTTATATGTTTCTTATTTAAAGGAAATACAGGAGTAATATCTTTATCAACCATACAAGTTTATCAACAACAACTAGCCCAAGTCTTTCTCTGAGAACAATATTGCACCACCAATTATGACTGGTGTGATTGAGTTTGTGGGTTCTTCAGAGAGAGGGTTAGTGAAAGAGGAAGGTGGACAAGAGTGGACTAAAGGTTATGATCAAAACTCAACACACGATTTGGAGAATTCAATGCCTTTTACGTCTACTCTTCATGCAATGACCATTGATGCCACATGGGGTTCTACTGATCATGATCAATCTCTTAGGGCAAGCACAAGCACTAGTAGTGCACATGCACATGTTATTGAACAAGGATTCACCAACCTCTTGCTCAATGCTAGCTCCGATCACCGGAGTTTGTCGCCTGACAACGGTGGAGAATCTAATAATCACCATGGCAGTGGGGATGATGGCAGCAATGGTAATGATTTCTACGAAGATAACAAGAATTATTGGAACAGCATCTTTAATTTGGTGAATTATTCTTCTCCTTCTAATTCGTCTATGTTCTAATTGAGTCCGATTCAGAATAGGAATAAATCCTCTCATGTTATTTAAAATGTTCTATTTTCAAAAAAAAATTATCTATCTCTCTACCATTCGAAAATTGATTAAATTCGTGAACTTATTTAAAACTTTAAGAGAGAGACCAATATAAAATTTTAATTAATATCAGAGGATTTCATTCTTGTGTGTGGATGTGTTTGATGAACTGCTAGATCAAAAGAAGTCAAAGGCCATTGATTTTCTTCACAATATGGCCATATATATATTGAAGCGAGCATACACAAGGTAAAATGTTGAATTCTACAGTGGTTTATGTTATGAATGCTTTCACATAGAAAACTAGTATGTGTGTGCATTGTCAGAAAGCAGTGTGTGAAAAGCTCGTTGTCTCTTCCTTGCATCACCAAATGTTCATATCATTAATTTGTTTAGGATTTGACTTGATTGTCTATGTTGGTGGTTGTGTTTTCTGTAGACAAACTGATGATAATAGATACATTATGCGTGAGTTGAATTTTACTGGTTTGTATATTAACATCATATACTACTGCTACTCATCTATAACTGCACTGCAAAGATTGCCAAACAACAAAAACTGCTATTGTCATGAGCAACATTTTATTCCACATTAATCATAACAGATTGTCCTGTTCAACATTCATATGTTTTAAAAAACTCAAGCACGAAAAGAGCATTTTAAGTCCGTTAACAAAAATCCAACATAAAAATTGACGTGCTGATAATTTTATAAATAAATCATACTACCATCAAAATTTTAAGTCCAATTTAAAATGTTAATAGTTTAAATCAGATTAAAGAATATATAACTTTAAATCTTGTTAGTAAGTTTTTCATTTTTTTTAACCTTAATCTTTAAATCCATTCATTTTTACCCTTTCCCTTTCGGACCCCAACTTCGATTCCCTTCCATTGCGTCCTCATCGAACAAGGTTGTCAACCATCATCCATCGCCATCTATCTTGAGCATGTTTTCGTGAAATATGGGCGAACATCTTTTCGTACCGAATACTTGTAGTGCAAATTATAATTTTTGAGATGCAAGATGCTATGAAATCTGTTAATATAAAAGCATGTGGTCTGTTTAATAAGTTTAGTAGGGTATATTTGTTTGTTTAGAACCATGGCAGAATAGCATAAGCAGCTAACAATTTGGCCAACGAGAGGTAACTTAATTGCATTGGTGTGTTGAGTCTGACGGTTGAATAGCATAAGCGGGTTGTAGCCTACTTAAGTCCTATACAATATTTAGAACCATGGCAGAATCACCCGAAATCCAATTTAATAGAACACTAAACAATGAATTGAACCACGAATTTGATAGATAAATCAAAATCATCAAATAGGTATGAAAATGGTTATTTTAGGGGGATTTCTCAGGTTAAATTAAGAAACTCTTTTCTGTTTGTCACTTGAAGAATTCATTCATCGTTTTGTTCCCTCAAAGCAGAAAGTCTGAGCTTGGTACAAAAAGCAAATGTGCTTCCACATACCTGTCACATATTTCTTTTGACTTAACAATAGATTCAGAAGGTCCCTATCATTTTTGTTTTATGTTATACCATGTACAAGTGGAAAATTAATTACTCTTGGTCGCTCTGCTCATTTTGTTTTCATCTATAACATTACATATAATTATGAAGTTTCGTATAAATCATTTTAAGTTTAAGTGCAAAACTGGTTTTGAAGCAGCTTTTAGTTCATGGAATAATTGAAACTAGCTAGTTCCAAAACCAGTTTTGACACTGGTTTTAAGATTAAAAGTTGATTTTCAGCCACTGGCTTAGGACTTAAAATGTTGGTTTAAATAGGGAACAGCCGATTAAAAATTCCTATACTATATAGGCATGGATTATAAGATTCTAACTTCAACATTAGCTTCACATTGGTAAGGGGGCTTTATGCGGTATGGTGAACTGAATGCTCCGTGAATAATCTGAATCATATAGACATATTTCTGACTTTGTCATTGATGATCAATTAATTTATATAGTTATTAAATCTTATTTTCATTAAAATATATAGAAACGTGACATGATATCTACATTGAGAGTTCAGTTTTCACATGCCTACTTTTATGATTTTTCTAATATTATGTGTGTTTCATTAGTCATATATGTTTGATAAATATTATAGAATACTTGGATCTGTAAAGCACAAGCAGAAGGGTTTGTTGATGGAAATAGGTGTTTTTTTAAAACATAAGAAATAAAACAACTAATGCATTTGTAATGGAGTTGCTTAACCTAGAGCCTTCCACACCCGAATGCATCTGTAATGGAGTTTTTAACCTAGAAATATGGTTGAAGCTACACTCCTAATTCCATATTCTCATATCCTTAATGTGCACAATATCTTCATGCAACTAGTGAGTAGTGATATCAATGTTAGTACTAATTAGCTCATAAGCCTCCAAGCAATCCATTTCACAGATTATGTGTCTATGTCCTAAATATTTCATAAATGATATTATTTTGATAAGTTTTGTTAAGGAATTTATCGGTACGAGTCAAAATGGGCTCAAAGAAACAATGAATCATTTTCATAAACTTAGTAAACGACTATAAATACTAACATGTAAGGGGCCAAATAAATTCTATGAAACTCACAAATGCCTCAGTAATTCATTAACAGTAATGCTAGAACACTCGGAACCTCATTCCCCCCTCAAATGATGAAGGTTCAGGATCTTATTCTTCGTTCAAGCTCACTACATACTAATCACCTTGGAAGTTATTAAAGCCTTTTCCTTTGTAAGTGGTAAGCTCAGAAATTGACATACTGAGCTGCTGGTTTGGTGACCTTAAGAGGTCAGTTTCAGTTAGAAGCAGGGTTATATTGACATAATTCAAAGTTTGTGAATTCCCCCTTCAGTTTCGATTACACATTTCTTACAGATATCAACACCACCCTAAAATTTTACCTTATCTTCATTTTCAGTTTAGGTTATCTAAATTTTACTAAATACATAAACGAAATTGGTTGAAGTTTCAAATGTAATGTGAAATCAATACTCCAATAACACACTAGTAAACCAAGACCCACAGACAGTTCGTATCAGTTAGATAGCACTTACTTACCTGCTGAGGGAGTGACAAACGACGGAGATGAGGGACGATCGTTGGTGAGCCGCCGGAGAGAGTGGGAAACCCTGCTTCGTCAGAGAGAGGGGAAAGCCTACTTCGTGGAGGTCACCCCAAAGGCTATCTCACGAAGAGAAGAAAAGCTTTGTAAACGGTGAGGAGGATGGCAACCTTTGGCAGAGGAGGGAACGGTGAGGAAGACAGATGGTAGGGGAGGGAACTATGGAAGGGCAATGTGGGTTAAGGCAAGGCAGCGTGAGGAAGAAGGAGGGAAGGGGAAGGCACAAGGGCAGAGAGAAAGGGTTAGGGCAGAGAGAATCGGAGAGGTTAGGGCAGAGAGAAAGGGTTCACTGAAAACTGAAAGAGGGGAAGGTCGAAGACGAGTAAGATATAAGTTTTAGCGACGGCATAAAAACCGTCGCTACATACGTGACTAAATTGAACACGTGGATTACAAACACTAAGCGACGGAGACAACGTTCGTCGCTACCATCATCAACATTAGCGACGGTGCACTCCACCGTCGCTACCATTCCTTCTTAAAAGTGAAAGAATGGAGGGAAGACGAACAAGCTAGCGACGGTAAACTGCTTCCGTCACTAACCCCTGAATATTAGCGACCGGGTGCGTCCACCGTCGCTATGTTCCCCTACTCAAACTATGGAGGGAAGGCCAAAAATATAGCGACGTCCAAGTAATCCGTCACTAATCCCTGAACTTAGCGACCTCTTTAGCGACGATGTTTGGTTACCATCGCTATATTCCCACGTTTAAACTAAAATAAACGGAGGGAAGGTCAAATACAATAGTGACTACAAAACCATCCGTCACTAATTTCCTGACACCTAGCGACGGGTGTATCATCCGTCACTAGCATAAGAATCTAGCGACGGTGCATACCGTCACTCATATTTGGCGCCAACAAAACAACTTGGAGGGAAACCCAACAAGGGATAGCGACGGCGTGAGCGACGGTTAAATTTTCAATTTAGCGACGTCACAACACCACCGTCGCTACATTGATGCATTAGAGGACATAGCGACCCTACATATCCCGTCGCTATCAGTTGGCGCCATAAATATATTGGAGGGAAACCAAAAAAGTGGAGGGAAATAACTATAGCGACCGGGTCAGCGACGACGTTTAATGTTGTGACAGAGGTAGCGACGGTTCTTTACCAATTTTAGCGACGGTACAATGTCGGTCGCGGATGTGGTCACTATATTTCGTGGTCCAAGTCGCTTTCATTTTGTGGTCGCTAACGCGGTCACTAATTAGCGACGGCATGTGGCGGTCGCTAACTTGTTGTAGCTATTAGTCATTTTTCTAGTTGTGATTAGTGAAGTTCTTTATGTGGATAGGTTAAAACATAACTTGCTTAACATAAGTCAATCATGTGATAAAGGGAATTGAGTAATATTTAATTCAAGTTGTTGCATAATTGAAAACAAACAAGACAAACAAGATAGAGTCCTAAGTTTCACTCGACTTTAGCTTTCTATGTCTTCGTTTCTTAATTATTCCTTTTTCTACTTGTTATAAGAGAGCTACTCAAGGAGAATGCTTCGCTTTCCAACACTGCCAAAAAGCTCAATTGAGATGTCTACAAGGTTTGTTCTACTCAAATTTTATTTTTTATTCTTATTAATGAGTTTATTATTATTCTTTTTAGTTGGATTAACTTGATTTTATTCTTTAAACATGATATGTGATACAATTGTATAGCTTATGTGTGATTTTCAATCTAATTTAGTTTAGTTTAATTTAGTTTCGGTTTCTAGGAGAATATTTGTAGGAGAATAGGCCCTCTATGTAATTTTTGTGTTGTTGTAAGAGCTATGGTTTACTAAGTTAGATTCTGCTTGTCTCTGCTTGTATTGTAATGGCTATGTACATTTAGTTGTAGAGTTTTCCTTCATCTTGGTAGCCTAAAAGTAAATATTTTTTTTAATTTTCAGAATGGTTATTTTCCATCACCTTTATTGTAGATGCAATGATGGCACTAGTGCAAAAAAGGAATTTAATCACGGTTAAAATGAGCTTTTAATCATAGTTCATGAACTGTGGTTGTTCCAGCCGTGGTAATAGATTAAGGCTTTTAATCACGGTTCACAACCGTGGTTATAGATCACATTTAATCACAGTTGTTTGAAACTATGATTAAATAAGACCCTATTTAATCACGGATGCCAACCACAACCGTGATTAAAAGCCAATCTTCTGTAATCTTCCACGCCACAATCCAAACCCAACTTACCATCACCACCACCATTCCTTTCGATCAGAAAACGTGATTAAAAGTTCTGCGTACATCTTCGCCGTTGCCACCAACATCCTCCTTGAAATAACCCCAATGTTGACCTTCAAAATAGAAAACCTCTATTATAGAAACAAACAGAAGCAAAACGTAGAGAACAAAAACAAACAGAATAACTAACAGAAACCTGTAAAACCTTCATTATAATTGAAAGAAATAGAAAAGAAGGGATGTACAAAAGAGAAGCCTTACATGGTTGAACGAGAAAATAAGATAAGGGTCGCGTGGTGGTCGTCAATGGTGCGCAGCGAAAATAGCAAAAGAAAACCTGCAAAATATACACATAGAACCACGTTAGATCTAGAACATAAACAAATACAAACGTCAATGGCAATGGGAAAACAGAGAGGAGAAATCTTAGAGAGAAAGATGGGAGAAAGCTAACAGAGAAAGAGAAGGAGCGCGCGATGTTCAAAATTTATATTTTGAAAACACCTATGACCACGGTTCCCAAACAACCGTGATTATAGGGTGTCTATAATCACGACTTTCCTCTCAACCGTGAATATAGGTATATTTTTTTAAAATAAAAAAAAATCTAGTTGTAGATATAATCACGGCTTTCCATAAAACCGTGATTATAGATGCCCTACAATCACGGTTTCCTCTCAACCGTGATTGTAGGTACATTTTTTAAAAATATAAAAATTAAAATAAAAAACCTGGTTGTAGATATAATCACGACTTCCCATAAAGTCATGGTTATATATACCCTACAATCACGGTTTCCTCTCAACTGTGATTGTAAGTACATTTTTTTAAAATAAAAAATTAAAATAAAAAAACTTGTTCCTACAACCACAACACTAGTGCAAAAATTGGTTATAACAACTGGATATAATCACGGGTTAAAGTGAATCAGTGATAAAAACATGCGCGGTGGCATTTTTGAAATTATAAGGTAAACGATATAATCAGGGGAAGCTATATATCCACGGTTAACATCATAACCGTGATCGTACCCATCAATATATAATCATAGTTGAGGAGTAAACCGTGGATATATAGTACCTGAAATATATATCCATCGTTGACTACACAACCATGACTATATATTGATGGGTACGATCACGGCTCTGATGTTATCAGTGAATATATATTGATGGCTATAACCACGGTTGTATTCCCAACCGTGGATATATATTTCAGGTACTATATAACCACAGTTGTGAATTAAACCGTGGATATATATTGATGGGTACGATCACGGTTATGATGTTAACCGTGGATATAGAGTTAGCATTTAACCAGGGGTATTGGTGTAACCGTGATAATAGGGATACTACGATCACGGTTGTAATGGGAACCGTGAATATATGTTTAATTTAAGTCAGGGTTTTGAAGGGTTTAGGTCATTTCCCCGTGTCCCTGACTTCTTCTTCCTCTCGCGCTCTACTTCGCCGTCTACGCAGCAATGGTTGAGTGCTTCATCTTCATCCCTTTTCCGTTCAGGTAAGTGTTTCCTCTTCTTCCTCTCTTATTTTCCCTATGCTGCATTGTGTGTGAGTTCTCTTCCTCTGTTTTGTTATGCAGAGCACAGCGTCGTGCCCAACTCTGTTCAGCGTCATTCCCCGTCTTCGTGGTTTCTTCATTCAGGTAGGTTGCTTCTTCCCTGAACCCCCATTATAGTATACGTGCCTTTTGCTGCGAACCTAATTGTCTGCGTGTTGTTCCGTGAACCCCCATTGTCATTGTGCTTTTTTATGGCCATGTTCCCTGTTCCTTGACCCCCTATTGTCATTATGCTTTTTTTGTGGCCATGTTCCCTGTTCCCTAAACTTATTGAATCAGATTAGTTTCTCACAACCAATATGCATTGTTCTGAACTGAAAATTAGTGGCCTGTCTGTGTATATTGTTTGTGTTTAAAAGATTTGGTTTTCACTTTGATTTTTGGTAAACCTTGAACTGTTGTGAATTGTAACCTTTAATTTAGAATTTTATTTTAGTTTTTAAAATTTGAATTGGTTTTCACTTTGAATTGGTTTGAATTGGTTTTAACTTTCATTAGTCAGAATTATAAAATTTAGAATTTTATTTTAGTTTTGACTGCTGTGAATTATTACTGGTTTTTGATTAGGAAGTTTTTACTTTTCGAATGTGTTTAATGATAAGGTTTGGTCACTATAAAATTAGGTAGTTTTAGTTTTATAATTATGATTTATTTTTTTGCTTACTAGTTTTTTTATTAATGCAAGATGTTTAAAAATAGTTCACGCCATTGTTTAGAGTGTTATTGTTGATTTTTTTTAACAAATAAAAGATTATCAAACTTATAATTAAGATAAATATACATAGGATTGAAAAATTAAAAGACATAATTAGATTTAAAAAATAAAAAATCAATCTAAAATATTTACCAAATTGAGGTAAAATACAAATAAAAAAGTAAATGTATAAATAGGTTATGACTACTTATATTCACGGTTATAGTTGACAACCGTGGTTAAAAACAATCGTGATTAGATGTGATTTATAACCAGGTTCACAACCGTGGTTAAAGGACCTCATCTACTACTACGGCTATAACAACCACGGTTCATTAAATATGATTAAAGACCAATTGTAACCGTGATTATATCCACTTTTTCCATTAGTGCGGTTACATTAGAACCGTGATTAAAAAACTTACTCATATTTACAAAAATGTCACCGCATATTTTTCAAACATGGTTTTTCCCTGGATCATGATCATATCCCGTCGTCGTAGCCATTTTTTACACTAGTGTGGGTTGGGAAATAATAGATGTTGAAAACAATTTAGTTATGTTGTTTCTTGTCATTCTATTAGTTGCCATCCACCAAATTCAAAACATACTTTAAGTTCTTCACTTGAACCATGTAAAGAGGGGGTAAGGAAAAGAAAACTATGTTAATGCTGAAACTTTTGTTAATTGTAAATGTATGTTGAAAATCTCGATTGTTTAGTGATTACATGGTATGCCCATCTACTTAGCTTATTTCTTGTTTATTGGCTTAGGAAAAGTATGGCCTTTTGATAAATTTAATTGTTCTGTTGTTTATTGAAACTGTTACCTTAAAAGGTTTTTTTACCTAATTCTTGTCTCACATCCTGAATTAACAGTAGTTTTCTTGGTTGATTTGAAAAGTCCTTCAAGCATAACCTTTGTTCTTTTTGTCAAATGTTTACTCAATTTTATCTTGTGAGTTTCATAGCAAACTTTGACTTATTTTAATCCATTTGTATGGTTTAATGGTCTTAAGGCAATTTTATTAGTAACATTATTAGTAACTAACTTAGTTATGCAAGTTGACTTACTAGTTCTATCTTGTTTTATTTGCTTGGACAAATTTCTATTATGGGGACCCTTTTTCCACAACGAAAAGGTATGTAAAAAGAGAATTAATTTTGTGTTTACTCTTTTCTCTTGAAATTAGTACAACATGACAATAGTGTGTATTCTTTCTCTTGTGACTTCATTATAGATAAATCCACTAAGGAAGATTTCAAATAACATTGTATCCCATATAGAGGTGAGAAAACAAGAAATACATGGTGATAATCCTTTCTTGACCACGTTGGCAGATGCTTCACTTGAAGTGAATTTAAGTTTAACATACACTCTCTAACACTATGTTGCATGTTATGTATTCTGCAGGCTGGGAAGATTGCCCAATGAAGAATTAGAGAAATGCTCAAAATAGAAGTTTTAAAGAGAACACAAACAAAAAGCTATCAAGCCAAAGTTAAAGGTTCTTTCATCATCATGGAAACCCCTCCATCAAGCCAAAGCCTATTTTTACGCTCAGCATGTCTTTCTAATCTAATTACTGTTGATAATGATTAATTGGGGTGTCTTATTATGTTAGAAGGACAATAATGTGTATAAAGGACTAGTGAGGAACGTAATCATGATTTTGCAACGACTTGACAATCATATACTAGTTGCTTTATACATTCATGTACTAGTTGGGACAACTTAACATTCATATACTAATTTTTTACCTATTAATTTAACTTTGTTTCTCTTGCTCTTCAATACTATAAGCTTCAAGATTTTCAATGGGTCTATTTTCCCTTTTACCTTGATTTCTGCTTTCTCAAGATCTATATCCACGCTTTGTACGCTGCAAAAGAATCACCATGACAAAAACTATATAATAATTCTATTCATAAATACATAAAATTTAGTGATGGATAAATAAAATCATAAAACTGAAGATTTTGTGTGAAATGGAGGATTGGAGTGAACTAGAGAAAACATTGAGTTTATCCTATTTTGTTTACATGTTTTTTGTTCACACATGTTGAGCCACTATGCAGGTGTGTTATTTTGGTCATGTTACCTCTTCAAAATTATTATAAATAATCTAAATTACTACGTGTTTCACTAATAGAGTATGTATCTTAGGAAACTAGCAACTATTTCATAAACCATTGAACCTTTCTGGCTACTATTCAGTGTTAAAATACATAATATTTAGTATGATATAGATATGATGTTATCAAAATATAAAGCTCAATTCTTATAACTGACAAACATATTGCTGGGTATATAGTAATATACTAACTAAAACCTTTTCATGTCATTTGTCATTTGTCATTTGAGGTGTCACTTTTTATCTTCTTATATGTGGAACTGCATCAGTAAACCCATCTTATAAGTGGAATTTCTTGTCATGTGTAAATCTAGGCATCTCCGTGTTATGGAAAATGGTGAAGTAATTGCCAAGTGTCTTTATGATGCCATAACTAGGATGGAGAAAGCTGCCAAGTAGGGGAGTGTCATTGCTGCTGCAATTGAAGGGGTTGAACATCAGCATGTAAGCAACGTATCTTTTTAATGTTTATTCTATAGCTGCCATTATTGAATTTAGAAGTGTTATATTTTTCTAATACAATGAGGTTATATGATGTCTTCAATTTGCTATAGTGCAATTAGAAGGTAAGGGTTTCAACTTTAGTCTATACTTTTGAACTTTTATTGAAATTATTGGCCAATGCATGCAGCTTAATGTTTACAGTTTTTTTTTAAATTCTCCCTAAAAAAGATAGGCATAAATGCCTTAATTCTTTTTAATTTCTCTTCATTTATTGCTTTTAAGCTCCTTCTTAATTCATTGTCTCTATTTTTGTTGAAATTTTAGAGCATATTTGTGCATGCAGTGAGCCTACGAGAGTTGACTATATCATGAAAAGTCAGAATCTGGAACTAAAACAGACTAGCAAAACATCATTGTAAGATTTACTATTGCATTTTACAAATAAAATTTGGACATAATATTGGAATTACTCTTTAAATGTTATAACTGTGAATCTAAAAATATTTATGTTGATGATGTTTCTTTGCATCTTGTTGCTTGATACTCTTTTCTATAGGATCTTATTACCTAATGTCACACGAATTAAGAAATTTGCCAATTATTTTTTTTATATTTTCAAAAAGTATTCTAAATATTGAACTTTTTTAAAAACAAAAAACATATGGTTACTGCCAATAAACATTAAACCTTTTAAAAACAAAAAACATGAGCGGCGGCTTATTAGTCATTATGAACCACCAGTAATTGTGCTCGATCAGTCCCATTCAACAATCATGGTTACGGCAGTTGGTAAAAAAAACCTCCTTAAACAAATCACCATGAATTCTCATCGGAACTATCAACAGTAATTAAAATCACCACTAAATGGATTCCCAGCAGTAGATTTAGCAATGGTTTTGAAACCACCAGTAATGGTTTTTGTGGTGGTTAAAACCTTTAGTAACGTACGTAATAAACCGCCAATAATCCACGTCTTTCTTGTAATGGACCATCTAGAATTAAAAGCTCTTGTGGTAATTACAATGCTCTTGTGATTGTAGATGATTATTCTAGATATACATGAATATTGTTCATTACTCAAAAGAGTAAAACATACCCTACATTTAAAAAGGTTGCCAATTTATCCAAAATGAAAAGCATTTGAAAATAACATCCTTTCAAACTGATCATGAAAGAGAATTTAAAAATCAAGATATTGAAAATTTTGTGAAAAATATGCAATTGAACATAATTTTGCAACTCCTAAAACTCCATAATAAAATGAAGTGGTTGAAAGAAAAAATAACTCTTTAGAGGAACATGCAAGAACAATGTTGAATGAAAATCCAATCCCAAAATATTTCTGGGCAGATGTAATTGCTATGTTATGAATTGTTGTTTAATAAAATCGATTCTAGAGAAAACCCCCTATAAACTCTACAAAGGAAGAAAACCAAGTATTTCCTATTTTCATTATTTGTATGTAAATGTTTTGTCTTAAATAATGGAAATGATAATGTTGGTTTAGAGAACAGACTTAGAAGGATGGTTGAATAAGTCTGTTCATTTTTTAAACCAAAAAGTGATATTTAAACTTTTAGAGCGTATGTAACGGACTAGACTTTTGAGAAGACAGAGAACGTGTTACTTTGATTGAGTGAACGTATTTTAGCTAGACTTTTACTATCGATTAAACAATCATAATGCACCAGACTTTTGATAGTAAAGAGTAGGAGAGAAAGAGACAATACACAAGAAATTTATATTGGTTCACCTCTAACTCGGAGCCTATGTAAAAATATTTTACATGACATAGCTCAAACTGAGCCTATGAGTATTATTGACTCTAGTCACTCCTGGCTCAAGCACTCCCTGTACTTCTAGTATTCTTGACACTGGCCATTTTTGGCCTTGAGTATTCTTGACTCTGGCCACTCCTGGCCTAAGCACAACTCATGCTTCAATACCAGACTCCTCTAATATCCCTAACAGTATTATTGACACCGGCCACTCCTGGCCTTGAGTATTCTTTTTCAAGCATCCACTTCTAGGGTAGACCCAAGTATTCTTTCACAAGTCACTCCTGACTCAAACCCCGAGTATTTTTTCCAAAGCCTCTCTAGGACAATAGTGTTTCCCACACTAACAGAGTCTGGCAACCCACTAAACCTGTACTATTAGAGGATTGAAAATATTAGCTTAAAGGAATAAGCCCCTTGACTTAGCAGAGCTAAGTAACAAACCACGAAAATGGGTTTGTAAAGAAAGAGGGGGCTTATTTCTCATAGGGCTCAGTACATTCAAATGGTGAAAGATGATTGGAAAATGTACTGAACCATAAAACTTGGCTTGGGATGTTAAGCTATTAAACGCACAAAGGCATATCCCAAGTTACTATAGCATCTAAGTGGAGAGACGATTGCACATAGCGAGCTTTTTTTGTCTTCATGACAGATCTTCTAGGTAAGGTTGCTCGTTGTTGAGTCTGTTGCCATTTCTTCATTTCGTATGAGCTTTTATACATGAACGTCTGATGCTCGTTCATGATTTTTCTTCTTCTTTCATCACAATGTGATTAGTGTGTTCTAGCTCATCTTCTTTTCACAAGCTCTTCTCTCTTTTTCATTTTCTTTTTAACCTCAACTCTCGGTGATTGATTTTTCTCTCCTCATATTTTTTCTCTATTTTTTTACTTGGCTCTAATGGAGAAGAGATTGATTATGTTTATATAGAATCAACCTATTGAGCTCAAGAAAAGTCTGTTAATTATATAAGCATTGAGAGAGTTGTAGTATAAGAGACAAAAGTCTTTCTTGATGGAGTTACATAAAGGGTAAGAACTTTTGTTGTCAGGGAGAGAGAGAGAGAGAGAGATGTTCTGTACAAGTAATGTAGATGTAGGAGTTTTCAAGATTTGTACAGTTATAGGTGGAGTAGATGTAGCACTAGTTTCACCAAGAAGGAAAGCTTTGATTCAGAGAATCTTTGAATGCATGAGATAGAGGTGAAATATAGTTGCTTTTCAGACTAAGTTAAAATCCACCTTGTTTAGTCAATCTTCCTTTTTACGAATCTTTCCAATAAGCTTTTGATGGAGATGACTTGTGATCATTGATGTTTCATGTATCAGACCAATTCTAAAAGGTTTGAAAGGAGATGACAGGGTCTGATACTTTTGTGTTTTCTAAAGCTTGAAGTGATATTGTTTGAGTCTAGGTCTGGTAAGTTATTTTTGATATAAGAGAGTTTCTTCTTAAGCTAGTTACCATACTTTTGATTCTTCCTTTTGTCTTGGATTGAGAAGTTTATATTACAATTAAGTCTTCTAGACTTTTGATGCATGAGCTTTCTATACATAGGCTCTCCATTTCTTTTGTAGCTTAGGCCTGAACCATTTAAATACCCACATCAAGTGATAACAAATATCTTCATAGTTTTGTTTTACCAGACTTATTAAATGCGAGCTCCCCCTTTGATTTATAACATGTGCTTTTTATCCTAAAATACTCGAGTGATCTTTATCAAACATTTAATAACTTATAACTTGATTAATTAAGATGTTTGATGTTGGTTATTAACAAATCTAAGAGTGCTTCAAATATTTTCTTGGTTCTAACAGATAACTTAAGAAAGTTTGTTGAAAAAATTTCCCTTGGTTATTTATTAACTAGTAGAGCTTATCAAGCCCTTAACAAATAAACTCTCACGATAAGGAACTCGTCCATGTTAAGTTTGATGAGACTAACCGAAATAACTAAGAAATGATGGTGTTGATGATCTTGCATATTTTTTTCATAATACTATCTTAGAAGACAAAACTGAAGGAAAAGAAGTCAAACAAGAAGAGGAAAGCAAACCACAAGAAGACGCACCTTTAACAAGCATAGCAAAGGAATAGGCAATTTCAAAGGACCATCTAATTAAAATATTCTAGACGATATCTTAAAAGAGGTAACAACTTAAAACACTCTTAAGAATGCATGTAATCATTTAGCTTTTGTTTCAAAAGTTGAACCTAAAACCATTGATGAAGTTACTATTAATGAACATTAAATGTTGGAAATACAAGAAGAACTAAATCAATTTGAAAGAAACCAAGTTTGAAATTTAGTGCCAAGATCAAATATCCATCAAGTAATAGGAACTAAATGGGTATTTAGGAACAAACTTGATGAATCTGGATTAATAACTAGGAATAATGCTACATTAGTTTCTAAAGGTTATAATCAGGGGGAAGATATTGGTTATGAAGAAACATTTACATCTGTTGCTAGGTTAAAAGTCACCCATTTATTTCTTACTTTTGCATTTTACATGAATTTCAAAATGTATCAGATGAATGTCAAAAGTGTATTCCTTAATGGTTTTATATAAGAGGAAATGTATGCTGAACAACCTCTTGGTTTTGAAGATTTCAAATTTCCAAATCATGTGTTCAAACTCAAGAAAGTTTTATATGGCTTGAAGCAAGCTCCAAGAGTTTAGTATGAAAGGTTAAGTAAATTCCTTTCTAGAAAATGATTTTGAAAAAGGAAAGGTTGACCCTACTCTCTTTATAACAAATAAGGGCAAAGATGAAAAAGGTAAAGCAATAGAAATAATAAAGTATAAAGGTATGATTAGATCATTATTTTATCTTATAGCTAGTCTCCTTGATATTATGTTTGTTATATGTTTGTGCAAGATTTCAAGCATGTCCTAAAGAATCATATTTAATTATTGTTAAATGTATCATGAAATATCTTGTTGGCACACAAAATATAGGGTTATGGTATTCCAAGGTTGAAAACTACATGCTTGTTGGATATTTCGATTCAAACTTTGTCAACGCAAAATCGATGGAAAAGCGCTAGCGAAACTTCCCATTTACTTGGTAGTTCACTTGTATCTTGGCATAGCAAGAAACAAGTTAGTCTAGCCTTATCCACGACTAAGGTGGAATATGTCGTAGCCAGAAGTTGTTGTGCATAAATCTTGTGAATGAAATAATAACTTTCAGATTTTGATGTGCAACTGGATCATATTCCTTTAATATGCTACAATACTAGTGTAATCAATATAGCAAAAAACCTTGTAATGCATTCTAGAACTAAACACATTGAAATAAGACATCATTTTATTCATAATCATGTGCTTAAAGGTGATTGTGTGATTAAGCATGTTATGTCATCAAAACAATTAGTGGATCAATCATGCATTAAATGAACATGTTTTAATGTGTTTAATATGTTAAAATTAGCTAACTTGTAGGTGTTTTTAAGTGTTTTCAGTTGATATATTATAGGCCGCAAGATGTCTTCTGATTCAAAAGTTATGGTCGTCTGAAGCGTACAACATTATCGGGGAGGTATCGTTAAACAATTCATTGCGCAGATTGTTACAAGTGTGATCATACCTGCCATAATACACTGGATGCCATCAGAACTCCGTAGATAAGTGTGCTTGGGCAAGAGAAGTACTGGGATGGGTGAACTCCTGGAAGTCCTCGCGTTACACCTCTCTTTGTCTTGTTTCCCCTTTTACACTAAGGTTTTTTTTATTGTTGTTTGACTTCTTGGTTCCCTGCCCAACTTTATGGCTTTGACATGTGGTTGACACCTTCGTTTGGGCAGAGACTAACACCATAGGACCCATATGGGCTTGTGGGTTCATGGTGGCTGAATGACTGATTTAACCTTTTTATGACATCGATCCATCCCCAACTGGGACTTGCCCAAGTTTCCATGTCGATAGGCTTAAAGAGAGCTTTCCGTTGATATATTACAGTTTGCTAGATGCCTCTTGATTGAAAAGTTATGGTCGTCTAAAGTGTACGACATCGTCGAATAGGTATTGTTAAACAATTCATCACGTAGGTCGTGTAGGTGCACCCATACATGCCCTAATGGACCGAATCCCATCAACACTCTGCAGATAAGCGTGCTTGGGTGAAAGTAGTATGGGATGGGTGACCTCCTCGGAAGTCCTTGTGTCGCACTTCTCTTTGTCTCTTTTCCTCTTCTACAACGTGTTTTATTGTTATTTGATTTCTTGGTCCCCTGCTCAACTTTATGGCCTTGACACGTGGTTGATGTGACACCCTCGTTAACTAGGACAATCCCTCTCACTAGATCCATCCTATTTAACTAAGGTTTATAAGTTTGTAAGATTTTGGAAGAGATTTTTTTTATACAAAATGAAACCAGTGGTGGTTCAAAGCAGTCATCCAGTCACATGACTTATACAGTAGGCTTTGTACATACTAAAAAGTCAGGAGCATGCAAGCTCTCAAAATAACTAAATGTCATTTCAGAAGTATACCACTAGGTATGATTCCACACTTGTTCTTGACTAAACAGACACACCTTCACCGTACGTTTCTACAGACTCCTCCACACTACTTTCTTCCTTTACTGCACACAATCTTGTCTTTCTTCTTTTGACGGATCTTATAAAATAATATAAAAGAAACATACATAACAATAGAGGGGTGGGTACAGTACTTCTAACCCTATGGGTATTCCTTCAGTGGGTAGCTAAGGATAACATATATAAACATCCATCATTTTATAATCAAACAAATTAACTCAAATCATCATCATTCACACATTAGATTAATTAATGGTATGCAATGCATGAGTTAGAAGTCTTATGTTTCCTCTTTCATTACTGTTTCATGATGCTAATGGGGTCCATAACTCGTCATCTCATCATCATCATCATCACGCCACAGTACATCTACCGCGAACCACAATCACCATTGTGCTAGAGTAGCCGGAGTACACCACCAATTCTTCACAGAAAAGAGGTAAGGGACGTATAGTCCAACACAACATGGATCTATCACCATACATCACGATCACTTCACAACCAGAACTGGTTATCCACGGTCTTTAGTGACACTCGTTGAAGTAAACGAGGCTTGCCACGGGCTTCTTGGCTCCGGTGCGACACTTGAACCATTGGGTATTGTAACATCTTGGATTTTTTTAGGAAAACCTCTAGTTTGATGAACCCTTAAAGGTTTAATGTATGGTGATAATTGCTTATGTGTAAGGTTGCGGCCAATGATGTAATTTATTGATGTTGGTTGATGATAATGGCATTTGGGCTTCAATCGACGTTGTGTTGATTTTGTGTGGGGGCAATGACACTCAGATATGGGAACTAGTGTGTCATGATGATGATAATAACAGTAATAATAATAATGGTAATAATAATAGTAATAATTACAACAATAAAAGATTTAATTTGGAACTAGTTTTCGACAACGTGTATGTTACACTGGCAGCGATGCTTGGAGCTGAGGATGAGCAACGGGAAGTTTTGAAGGCCCTGAGATAAGAAAAGTGGTTTGAGATTTTATCATTTGATTAAAAGTTGTTCCCTTAACTATTCCCCAAAAGTTTGTTAGGAACCAGTTAGAGCCTTGTCCCCTGTGTTATGTTAAAACGTAGTGTAAAATATGGGTACGCATCTACGTGTCCATTTTCGACGTACCTTTTCCTTCTGATGTCGGAATTAAACGATTCTTGTCCTTAAATTCTTGTATCGAGACCCTTTACAATTTTCATGAAGACACCCAAGCCCAGTTTTAGACCAATCAATCTCAGTTTGCAAAAATAGCCCACTGACCCATAATTGTGTTGATTCACCCAGACACCTTTCAGTGTTTTAAGTATAACTTTTTCCATAGTGCTCGGAATTGAACAATTTTTTTTTGAATTTTTTGTATCAAAATTCTCTATAATTTATATGAAGACCACGAAGGCCAATTCCAAACACACAAATCTCAGTTTTTGTTTTAAGTTGTTGGACTTGAAATTCACGCGGCAACTGCACCCTCTTTTGTATTTTGCTTATAAGTTTTTCATCCGTTATCGAAATTGAGCAATTCTTATCCTAGAAATTTCATAACAAAATTATTTATAACTCTTATGAAGACACCAAAAGCTAATTCCCAACCAATTATTCCCAATTTTTATTTTAAGTTGTTGTTCTAGTTTCACATCCAAATTTTACAGTTTTTCGTATTTTGGCCATAACTCTTACTACAGGTATCGGAATTGGCTGATATTTGGCTCGATGGAAAGGGAAAAGAAAGATATACAATTTTTATGTATTATTTTTTCAAAATTCTACTCAAAACAGACCCAAAAATAACGTCATTTAGCACCTAAAATTGTGTTAGCTTTGCCATCAGCTTTTGTATTAAAATATGCATCAGACCACCTTATTTCAGGCCATCATTTCTTCCATTTCCTTTTCCACATTTCAAGTTTTGTCATGTCAAATCAGCAACACACTCCCCTTCCCCATGTCCACATGCAACTCCCCATTACATGCATGTTTTGTATCAAATCACTACACCTTCTAAAAACCAACGCAAAGCAACATTATCTTTGCTCTTTCATTTGCATACATATGGAAAGGCTAATACCTAGAATATTTGTGAAAGTCTAACCAATTGCTTTCTTATGCTTCCTAATTATTTGTAATTGTCTTGTTTCTTGATCAACATTCAACTTGTTAGAAATAACATCGGAAGTTTCTCATCCTCCTCTAAATATGCATACTTTAAATGCTCAAGAAAAAGAAGCTTCAACTTTAACATGGGAGGCTTCACTATAGAAGGAATCAATTTGGTTGAAATTGTCTTAGCAACTCGCACTCCAATAAAATCAAATTTATTTATAACTACTTTAATCAAATTCATGCACTTCGATTTTGTTTAAACTGTAACTGGAATAATGTTTTATATTTTAAGAGAGTTTTTTATATTTGCACTATCATTATCACTAAACAAATATGTTTCAATTTCAACACATACATTACATTGATGAGAATCAATACATTCATCACAAATAAATGAATCACAAAAATAAGATAATATAGAAAAATCAACATTATCAAACATTATCAAGAAAATTTTAAAGATTTTTATCATAATATATAAATGGTTATCTTAAAAATGTAAAATTTTGTATGTAAAGCTTTAGGGAGAACCCAAAATTACAAAGCCCTATGAACATCACTGAACCACTGGGATAAATTAACTTTCAATTATAGATATGTTTATTTCATTATCTATAAGTTAATTGTGTGGAGCGTAGTAGCAAACACGGTACTTTCATGACCTGTTTTATATATAATTTAGATTATAGTTACATTTCATTTTGTAAAGGTAATTGGTGGCTTATCACATGTAAAGGTTTTTTTTAATCATACTGAAATTATCCACTTTATAATAAGGTTAATTTTAACGAGAATTTTTTTCAGAGTTCAAACTCAAGACTTTTTTTAAGAAAAATAAAATATGTATAATTTAAACTAATCACTTATCGGTATCACAATTTAAGTTTTGGAAATTCAAATCATAATGGTTTTTTTTTAATTGTATTTTTCATAAAATTCACCACTATGTTCATTTTGCAGCCATGTTTTGCTAGTTGTGGCTTGTGAGGAAAAATTAGGTCTAAAAGGAGTGTTTAGCCATGCGTTGAAAAATGTATGTATACTTTACTTTTTTTTGTTCTTCTACTACCGTTTAAAGAACAATACTAACGAATGCACATTAAGATCATTGTGAGAAAGTATGAATAATAATAAAATATTATTATAGCAACTCGTGTGAGTTGCTAGATTTGATCTGCTTAGTTTTGATTTTATTTTTAATTTGGATTAGTTTTCCATTTGGCTCATTAGTTGTAAACATACGAGAAGTCTCCTTTTCATCCTTAACTCTTAACAATCCCCTGCTCCTGACAAAGTAGGCATAAGCCACCATGATTAGCACAAGTTGTCTAATAACTTGAGACCGTACCAATAGCCACTATTGGTACCAAGTTGTCACCACTGAACATAATGAGGACAATGCTATTCATGAGCCAAATGATTGAAGACGCTACCATCTGGCTGATGTCACTATTATAAGTTGCATGTTTCACACCGTATCCAGAAGCGGATCTAAAGAAACAAATCAGAGGATGTTTGGTTTGCAGTTAAAGAAACAAAGTTGGAGAAATAGAAAAATCTAAAAGTTAATATTAATTTTTCACATTATTCGACATAGTTAAAACTCCGTTTACTCGTAGGATTATTTTTCTCCTTTCATGTAACTCCATTCGGTTGGGGAAACGTCTCCAACCAAACCACGCCTTAGTGAGGGGCCAAAATTCAATAAAATTCAAAAATATACCAAGCATTAAATAAAATATATACGCCTATATTCAAAATAAACGCAGCGCTGTTGCTTTTTAATCCACAACAGTTGTTGCTTATTCATTTGAAAGCTTCGAAATGCATACCAATAGAAAAAGAAGCCTAGCCTAAGAGGCTAGACACCATCAACTAAAAGTCACAAACTAAATCTTAAGATCTTGATGCATGAATTAGATGCAGTTTTATTTTATTTTTTGGTCATAACTAGATGCAAAGACTTTCATTATTGCACTATGAGCCACAAACTTTTCGAATTGTCATTGTAATGAAAGATTATTTGATGATCTTCAACTTCAACATTATTTATGGTCCTTACTAATCTTTATAACTAATTTTTTGGCAGATAAACTAATCAAGATAAGAAAAATTATATATGATTTTAACACGTCATTTAGATATTAATTGATATCAATAATCTAAGATATGGTAAGTTGTAAGACTAGTTTTTCTTAGTTTACAATAGAAAAGTTGTAAAATTTAAAGTTTGAGTTTAAACCTAAACGTTAAGATAATTACCTAAACCTTCTACCACTAGACCAACCATAGTGGGGTAGTTTTAGATTTAATTTATGGATAAAAAACAAATCGACCATAATATAGAATTAAAATCTTTAATCAAAGCTGTTTCTATTACTCCCTACCTAGTTAAGCTGCTTAACATCCACACTAGGTTTACCATCATATCTTTGCTTTTAGTTAACCTCCATTAACTAAGGGAACTATCAAAGAGAAAAATGCTAGCAAGTAGCAATACACTATTTTAAACGCACTTTTTAGCACAAGATTAGTTAGCTTTTAAAAAAATCAAACCATGTACTTTGTATATTACTCTATAATTTTGAGTTTTTAAAATACTAACCAATCATATTAGTTGCATCAAAGAGTGTGTTGCTCATACCAAATAATATTCAATTTAAGAAACCAAATTAACAAGCAAACTGAATGGAAGACCAAATTGGAAGCCGGAGTTAAGTTTACTAATGCTTTTAGAGTCCTGTAATATTGCTACATACATTACTATTATTTTACAATTGTGCATAACTTTGATGATTCAATTTTCAATTTGCTAGGCCTACAGACTTTCCTACTGAAATAGAATGAAAATCTGTGCAACATAATTTTGATATGCTACACATAAATGGCCCAATGCTTGTTACTTTGTCTTTGAGCAAAGAATCCAAACGCAACTATTGGACTCCACTAGTTACCCCGTCTTTGATCAAAAGATGGCCTAGCGTAGAAGAGAAATCATTTTGAAGAACATAAAAATTAAAGGAACTGCTAATGTAAATCATGATATATTACAATATTATACATGCATCATATTTTACGTTATGTAAGTTTTTTTTACAATACTGGCAAAGGATAAAATTACACACAAGCATGAGAAAACTCGATCAAGTAGACTTGCGTTACAGTCCTTAACCCCCTCGAGTGACCAATACCAAAGGAAAATGATTATGCTGGCTCATGCACATCTTAATTGGTTTTGCATTCTTTTCAGAAGAATAAAGAAGACAGGGATGGCATTCACTTCTTGTGTTTGGCATCTCGCTAAACCTCTTCCACCGTGTAACCTTAATCAACAATCATGTAATCTAACCAGAAGCATTATAAATACATAGGAACTCCTTTGATTGGCCAGCCTGTTGAAAAGAGTAACGGGGAAAAAAATTATAACCATTTTCCAGGACTCAATCAAAGCAAACAATGCAAAATTGTCACGTGATACCTTTGTAATTGGGTGCACTCATGAAATAAATAATTTTTGAGACATCTCCATGTATATTCCATTTCCATGTAACTGAACCAGAAAAAAAGGATAACACTATAGGGAGAAACCATTTTGCATAAGAGTGATTTCCGGTGTTTGGTATGATATCTACGCCATGCAAGCCAGCTGACTAATGGAAACACCGCTAACATGGTACCAAGAAATGGCTGGGAAGAATTTTCTTGAATTAACTACTATGATAAAAATAGTTCTTGGGATTCCATGGGAGATGTCCAATACTGCAGCAGTGCTTCTACAGTTAACCTTCGAGTTGCACTGAGCATTGAGATAAAAAACCGACAACCATCAATTTTATATTCTTCGAGAGGATTTCTATGGCCAAAGCTCCTAACGTTCACCTGCCACAACTCCTACATAAGCCTTTAGCGGTTTAGAAAGCCAAAAGGATTCAAAAGGCAAAAGGACAAATTACCGCAGAGCTGAGCCTATTCATGTTTACAAGATGATCTCTCCAGAAACAATCGAGGGTTTTCAAAAGAACAGCTCTCTGCATTTCAAAAAACTTAAATACGATAAATATTATATTTTATTAGAAGATAGAGAAACTGAAAATTGAAAACTCCCTGAAAATGGGTGAGCACTGAACAGAAAGCAATCAGAATACAGTAAGCCAAAACAGATAAGAGAAATAAACAATTTCCTAATGCATTCACTTGATATTGACATAATGTTTGGATTTTGGACATACACATCAAAATTCTCAAATTTGCAAATGGAGTGCCAGGTCATATTTCTATCCTCATAAATCAATAGAAAGGGAAAGGCATTTGTCAAATCAAAAGGTACAATCTATCAGTAATTACTGAGATAATTATATTCACTAGCTGAGGTAATGACTGTAGGATGGGAGTAGATTAGGAGTACTCTCATGGTATCATTTCCAGATTTCCCCACGATAAAGATACCGGATCATAACTTTGTAAATCTAATATCAACAAGTGATTGTCAACCATCTAATATCAACAGTGGGTAAAACTGACGCAGCAAATGGTGCAAACCCTCAGGCACATTCACTTCATGTCCATTTACCTTCAGCTAAAACATCCTTCTCCAGGCTCTATTTTCTTTTCCTTCCCAGGTCACTATATCAAATGTGGTTCTCTAGTCTCTATTTTCATTGTCTTATTGCAACTTTTTTAGTACCTAATCCAGCTATCAAATCCAATATGGTCTGTTTTGATGTTTGTACTTCATTTTAAATCTTTGGAAGCAATCAAGCTGTGAAATGAAATGATCAGTGTACAGTACTAGGACTAGTTGGTGTAGGTTTGCAGCTATTCTTTACCCTATGAATTTACAGTTTAAACTAAATTTTCATTTACAAGAAAAAGTAATTGACTAGAACATCTTACCTCAATTTCCTTTACATGTCTCCCGTCGTAACCAGATTCTTCAACAACGTTTAAATATGAAGCAATTAGAAAATCTCCAAGATACTTGCGCAGGAGATTAGAAGTTGTCCGATACTTCCCATTCCTATAGTAGACTCACAGTAAGTGAGAATCAAAACTCCATATTAAGTTTCTCACAGCTACAGTAATGCAATTAACTTACCCAATTAAATCATCACTGCAAATAGCAAGCCATCGTCTTAAAGAAGAGCTCTTCCTACGAATTCCCCTTAAGGCATTTGGAGGTGCTGGCAAATTTGGGAGGGAAAGGTTGACAATATCAACTGAACTCACATCATTCAGTAGCCCAAGTGAATTTAGCAAAGTGCCATCATTAATTCTTTCAAAAGATTCTGCTAGGACCCATTTGAACAAATCAATAAAAATAATATAAGTTGGCTGAGCCAAAAAACAGAAAATGGAGAAGGCAAAATATTTGTGTTGATGGATCTGAAGGACCATAAGTTGTAGCAAATAAGCCTACCATGCAGCAGCTTTCCACCAATGTTCATATACTCTTTCAAGAGCTTACTCAAACCCCAGCTACGTGGATGCTACAAAATCCATTTAAAGCAGTAAATTAAAGGGATTGAAGGATGGAAATATACAACATGCTAGAGGAAAAGCTGAACCACCTTAAGTGGATCAATATTACTGAAGACAATCTCGTCCACCACTGCTTGCATGTACCTATAAGCAGTGCATGCAAAACTAAGAAAGAGTATCGGAAGAGGAAATATAATATAAGATCTTCAATTATAAAAGGCATACAAAGCCAATGACTAACCTAAATAAGCTTTCATATATTACATAAACGTTGTTAGAATGTTTTACTATGTATGTGTCTAGGTTCCATGTTACATGTAAAAGGGCAACCAAAGCAAGAAGTTCCCAACTAGCAGAGAAAGAAAATTACCAGGATTTGAACCCATGACCTCCAGGATTGGAAGCATTCATGTAAGTATAGAAATTAGGAATATTATTTTTGTATTTATTACATTCATCATACAAATATCGAGTTTGTGGTGCAGTTGAGAACATGGCTTTCAGCATATGCTTAACTTTTCTTGACATATTAGTTTTGGGATTGGGTAAACTACATGGGCACCCTTGTGGTTTAACTTCAAGCTTTATGAATATAGATTAGTTTTAATCAGTCTGTGTTTATTAGTGTGTTATTTGGGCTTAACCAACTTCGGTTTTCTTAGCTGTATAAAGACAGCTTCTGCCTGTATCTCTCTTGATAAGAAAGATAAATACAGCCAATCGCATGGATCCTGAATTTCTTGTTTGGGAGCAGTAAAATCAGCTCCTATTTTCATGGCTGCAATCTTCAATTTCAGCGCTGATCCTTACTCGTCTCATTGGTTGTGTTCATTCTTAAGAACTGTGGGATCGAGTTCATGCGCATTCTCATTCTCTCACCTGAGCCAAGGCTCATCAACTTTAAATGGAATTACGCACAACTTCTCTTGAAGGCCAATCCATTTTGAAGTATGTGTTACGAATCAATCTGATCTATTGTCAATTCGTTATTTGCAGCCAGTGATATGATTTCTCTGCAAGAACAACTTGATGTCATACTCCAAGGTTTACCTCACGACTTCAAATCGGTTGTCACACTTGTGAGCAACAAGTATTATCCGATGTCTGTCGAAGATGTTGAGGCTTTACTGCTCTCTCATAAGGCTTGATTAGAGCACTATAAGTAGGATCTCAGTGAAATTTCTGCTAATGCTGCTCGCAAATCTCCAGATCCTTCAACTTCTCTTCCCAGCTTCGTGCACCTCGTCCATCATAGTATGGTTCCAATTTTCATGATCGAGGACCTTGTGGCCGCTCTCGACGTAGAGGTCGCTCTTCAGTGCAATGCCAGCTATGCTACAAATTTAGTCATATGAAGCTTCTACTTGTTATCATCACTATAACCAACATTACACTCCTCAAGTTCTTCTCAGTCTACTTATCGACCTCCACCTGGTTTCTTAGGTCGTTCTCATGGTGATACCTCTCAGATGTATACTGGCGCACCTCAGACTTATGTTGCTTCATTATACAATTCAGCACCTATTCAGCCATGGTATCCTGACTCGATGCATCAATGCACATGACCAATAGCTCTCAAAATTTCAAGTAGCTAGTTCCTTTTGAGGGACCTAACCAAGTAATCATAGGGAATGACCAAGGTCTGCACATTGATTCCTCTTGTTCTTCTTTTTCCTCTCCATTCAATCCTTCTTTTCACTTTCAACTCATTAATATGCTTCTTGTTCCATTCATCACAAAAAAATTGTTTAAGTGTCAGTAAGTTTGCAAAGGACAACAAAGTTTTCTTTGAGTTCCATGCTAATTTATGTTATCAAATCTCAGGTCACCTATGAGCCTCTCCTTCATGGAACTATAGGTCCAGATGGTCTCTATTAATTCCCAGCTCTTTGTCTCCTTAGTCCCTCCACCACCAGTAATCCATCCTCATGCTCTCCATTCAGCAATTGTTCTGCTCTGGTTTCTTTTGTTAGTACTACTTTTAGCACATGGCACTCTAGGCTAGGCCATCCTACTAATGATATTGTACTTTCAGCTCTTAAACATTGTAATATACCTTTTAAATTTAAGTATTGGTCTTAACTCAATCCTATTGGTCATATCTCTAGTTAATATGGGACTTCCAAGTTCCAACACCCCCTCTCACACCCAAGAATGAACATTTGGAGCATGGGTAAATATAGGTTAGGTGACTGAATAACATGGGACTTACAACACACTCCTTCACGGGTGGCTCAACAATAGGTCTAAAATAGGTTTTAATACCATCTTAAATTTGGGTATTGGACCTACCTCAATCCTAAAAGCAAACTCATAGAATGAAAATTGCCCCCCATTTTATATATTTTTGATTGGTCATATCTTCAATGTGGGACTTTCAACAATACCTATAATCAATAAAACTTCTTTGAAATTTTGTTCATCTTGCTATCTTGGTAAGGCCTATCGGCTTCCGTCCCACACACTCTTACTCACTCCTAGAGTTGATTAACAGCGATTTATGGGGACAAGCACCCATGCTTTCTTCTTCTAGCTACTCTTATCATATTACCTTTGTAGATTCCTTTTCTAGGTACACTTGGATATACCTCTTAAAAATCAAAATCTGGCTCAAAAAATTAGGTTTTTCAATAGCCCATTTCCCCATCAATTTTCATTTCGTGTACCTGCGTCCTCCATTGTTGAGTGCACCCAACATCCCCGACGGCCATTTCCGACGACGGCGACCAGCAAAATGCTCCCCCCTTTCTCTCTTTCTTGATTATGCATACCCTCTCCACCCTTCCCCTGTGTTCTACGACCCTCATACCTGCTCCTGCGACCATTTTTGGGGATGCACACTGGTGACAACACCATTGAACACTCGACTCTGGTGACAGCCAACAACGTTTCAAGTTTCATCCCATCTTCTTGTTTCGTTTCTTCAACCATGTTTGATCTCTTTTTTCTTCCCATCCTTGTTTCCTTCGTTTTTTCTCCTTAAGTTCTTTTTTATTTATCTTATTCCTCCTTCTCTGTTTTATTTTTTAAAGAAATAAGTTTTGTTTTATATGTTTTTAATTTTATGTTTTTTCTGCTTTAATAACTTCTTTACTTTATATTTTTTACTTGATCCATCTCTGTTTTTTCAGTTCATTTTCTTTACTGTTTAATATGTTTTTAGTTCTTACTCTATGTTCTATGTTCTATTTTCTATGTTCTCTATTTTTAGTTTTATGAAGACTAGTTTAGTACTTGGATGATGCAGTTTAATTGTCTATTTATATTGTCCATTTATATTAACTTGTGTAATTATATATATATATATAACTTTATTTTATTATGTCCGCTATGTGTCCGCCATAGCCTGTTATAACGTCCGCTTTAACCTCTATAAAGTTTTTTGAGCTTGCTGCGATAGCCCGCAACTGCTATTTAATAACACTGAATTGGTTTCCTTATGAGGACCTGTCTATCCTGCTCCCTTCCCTTCCTTTCTTCCCCTTCTATTCCAGCTTCCATTCCTCTCTCCAATTGCCCTGCAGACACTGTAATCACTCCTCTTCCTCTCCTTTACCTTCTAACCCATCCTGTCCCTTACCCCAACCTGTCAACTCTTCTTCCAACTTCTCTGTTGATCCTGCAGTATCAGTATCTCTTTCTCCACCTGCAGCATCTATTCCTAGTCCTGCTCCACCACCTAGTCATGTCTCTAATACACATCCTATGGTTACTCGTTCCAAGAGTGGTGTCCTAAAGTGTTTTCATCTTACCTATGCTTTTCATGCTCAGGTAGAACCAAAAAAAGTATTACAAACAATGCCTTTCACCCCTCTAAGTTTAAAGAACTTTGGTCAAATTCAAGTGGTTCAGTTTATTCCTCACTTGAGCTTGCAGGTGAGTGTATGAATATATATTAGTTTTAATCAATCCGTGTTTTTCAGTGTTAGTTGGGCTTAATCAACTTTTCTTAGCTGTATAAATACAGCTTCTACTTGTATCTCTTACTAAAAAAAATAGAATTCATTTTCAAATCAGAAAAATTAGTAGTTATAAAAGGTGCTTGTGTAAAATGATTGTCTTGTAGTGAAAATGAGGAATCCATTTGACTGCACTAGCGTGTAATTATTGCATATAACCTGTTTGATGAAGTATCTTATAGAGTGACTGATAACACAAACCAACACTGGTTCTTTTTTTTAGAAAGTCCAAAGATAAATAAAATTGAAACTGAGCTTTGTGTTTACAACTTACCACCAGTACATGTACATATGTATAATAAAATTGAAACTGAGCTTTGTCTTTGCAACTTAGCAACGCATACTAGATGTTGATTTACCTTACCCAAATCCTTTATCATAAAAAACAAAAAACTTTGGCCCCTGTCATTACCAACGAACTTAAGGAAACTCTTCAAATGTAATGTGGTGTGAGTAGACCATTATAATTATTATACGCTCAGAAATGGAAATAAAGGAAAATGTTACTGATATAAGTAATAATCAATAACCGATATAACCATTATAATCATTTCAAGATATCTCATTAATATTTTATTATTACAAGCCATTATATCAGTTTTGAACAAAAATATCAGTTTTTAACACATCAGTTTTCCATTCCCACCAGACTATATCAATTTTCAATTCCCATTCCCACTCAGTTATATCAGTTTTCAAATATAGAAAGGCCTGACTGAACTTGAGACAAAGTATCCCATAGACCCCACTCCCTGTCATTATAGTGTTCAACCCCAAAAAACCAATGGCCATAACCAGTAGATGAGCATTTCCAAATGTCAAGTTTTGTGCAGAAAATCTAAACCTGATTACTTATCAGCTATCAAATTACACATGAGGGGTTGTTAGGAACCACACTTTGCTGTGTGTCCACTAGTGATGCAGCAATTGTGGAAACTTACCACTTTGTCGCATCTAATGATGACAACCAACCACACACACAAATCTGGTTTCAGAGGTGGAAGGGGAAGACAAGGCCCGGTGCTCTTACGTGAACGTGCTTCATAAAGATTAGTGTGGCAACTTTTGTTTCCTCGTGGGACACTAATTTCCCTAAGTTGACTCCCTACTGACTGGCTGGGAGAAGAGAGCAAACCATGGTCAGTTTTAGTGGGTCCCACATGTAACTCTGGTTAACCACTCCCGTGTATTTAAATGGGTTGCGCTGTAGTATTTGTTATATTATGGGGCTGATTATAGTATCCTTTGTAGTTTGGGGTTCTTTGAAATAAACCCAAACTACAAGGGTGCCCTTGTAATTTACCCTTTGGGATTTGCTTATATGCCTGTCAGGCTGTCACTTGTATTCTATAAAGAATGTTGGTTACAAGTTACAACTTTGGTTTTCATAAAAGCAAAACACGCCCAAGGTAAAACGCTCATTCTGGAAAAGGAAAAAATGGGTGTACATTAGCAGAACAATGAAGACTTGGATAGATAACTAACTTGGAAGACAGACATCAGAAGGCCCAAAGGGTTCAACAAATAGAATGAAACATAACGACCATATAAGCTAAAATAAATGGACCTGAATAATAGCTAAAGCTCCAAACAAAGATAAGATGCCACCATACTGCTGTGAAGTGTGAACGGTATTTATAATGCATAAACTTAATTAGAAATCCCTAACAAAACATTGATTAATCATCCCTGAATAACATTATCATGTGGGATAGGCACTATAGATTTAGAAAAAAGGGTTAGAAGTAAAACTGTGTCTAATCAGTTTACACAGGTAAGCTTTTATACAATGCATTATGAATCACAAATAGATTCATCAATAGTAATAAAACTAGGGTCGACTTGGCTGGTCTGACTAGCAACTGGTGATCTGACCGGGGTGAGTTTGTTATCATCCTGATTTTGCATATGCACCGATGAGAACCAGTGGTCTAGTAGGTCTAATCAGTTGAACCGATGGTTCTTATATTAACTAAACTATAGTTTTTTAACTTTTTAATATATACCGAGTTAACCGGTTCAACTGATGATTCACTGATCTAACTATTCACCTGTTGTGTCTACCCTGATTGAGTAGATAACTGGTCCGGTTTTAAACATTGGAATCATCACTAATTGGCACTAATCACAAGTCAATAACAGCTAAACTACTCAGAATATATGAGCTTATATATAAGGTTAAATCTAGCATTTAATTCTAATAGGCATGATTGAGAATTCAAAAGCACTCACTGGAGTATGTGTTGCGAACAGCTTTCATCATCTCCTATTAAGATTAACTGCCTTAGATCATAAACATGCTTTCTTTGCACCTAATATTAATAGAATAAATACAAAGGTAAGAATTGATACAGATTTTGCAGATTAAAGATAAATTCCAAAAGTTCAGGTGGTCTAGTCTAGATAGGAGGGTGAAGTTTTTACTCAAGGAAAAAATAGTATGGTTTTAGTATTTTTTAAGTTAAGAGATTTGAGATAGATATTTGTATTATTATACATCTCAACTAATCATGAATGTGACTCACACAAGTCCTTGGAAATTTATTTTTCAAAGAATATGGCAACAAACTAAAGTCATTATTACAGGCAACATGTAACTAATAATCACATAACCTTGCAGGAGTGTGATGTTGAAATATCTCCTCATGGCTCATGGTAGATACATACCTCCAATACTTCATCAAACTCAACAAGGTTCTTTCTTATACCGAAGAAGAATTTTTCTGCATTGATTTGCAGCGCCAGAAGCTATAAATATATGATGGTCCCAGTTAGTAGTGGGAAGATGGCGTTCATCAAGCAACTCATAGGACAAACATATGAATAAACAAAATTAGGAAAGAAAAAGATCACATGGTAAAAGCAAATATGTAAATAGAAAAGAGCAAAGCATTATCCTCAAATCATATATTCAATAATCAATCATAATGTAAATAAATAGATTATAACCTGTTTTACAATGGCATCACCCTCGATTGGCAAATCCTCATCATTTGTAATCTTGGAGATAAGTCTTACGGCCCATTCAGTATCAAAATTAAACTTTTGAAACATCTCATCCTGTAAGCTATAACATTGTGGGATAGTGTGAGAACAGGCTGACAGCAAGCCCTAATTAGTAAACACACAACCAATCATCCCACTCCTCCCAGAAAAGACAAACAAATAAAATAACAAAGAAAAACTAATAATCAACAGCCCAGTGATGAAACTCAACGTTCTTAACTTTTAAGGAAATAGACCAAGACAAGACACAATTCAAGTTTATACTTCCATTGAAAAGATAAAAAGTACATAAAGCACAACACCAGATTTTTAGTTCAGTGTAACATTTTGTATTTCAAAAGAAACTTCAAATGCACTAAGGAAACTTAAATTCTAATTTGACTGTCCAATTCTTTCCAACCTATATCAACCAAAAATCCTTGTTCTTGTACAGTGTTGATATCTCCTCTGAAATAATTCAGCAAACATAACAATCTTTGACTGATAATAACTAGCAAAGCAATTTATATATACAGTTCTTTCACGGCATATTTAAATATAACCTTTTTTCTTTTCACTTTAGTCATCTATGTATTTTTTTCATATTTACTTTGTCCTCTAACTTTTTTTGTTTCAATTTAGTCCAGAAATTATTTGGTGCCAACATGGTCCTATTTGTTAGGTCTGTTTCTCGGCTTAACTGAACAGTCTTACACAACATTCTAATGTTGTTAATGTAGTTTCAAACTTCTTCAGTTCCCAAATTGTTTCCTAAGTTAAGTTTGGAAACGGAATGAATAGAAAGGATTAAATTGAGTAAGACTGAGCATCACCCTTTTAGGCTTATATAAGTATAGAAAACCTTTTCAGACTCATAAGTATCTAAAAATAATTTGGTACCAACAGCAGTAGGCAGTAGTCTACTATTACTACCTGACCATAAATCGTGTTGATCCTGGATCCCCCTGTCTTCCTGCTCTGCCGCGGAGCTAGAGAAAAGATCATTACAAATTAATTAACAAAATGTGAGAAATACAGGTGGCAGGGATTGTAATAATAATTTATTACGTTTCACGTTAATAAATGGAGAAGAGGATAAGCTTTCCACCATGGAGCTAACAAATTAAATGTATTGTGTCCCAACTCCCAAACTCTGAAGAATCCCCAATAGCATCTTACTGAAGGTATTGTAATATTTTTTCAATTTAGAGTTATGAGTGTATCATGTGGTTTTCTATATACAACACAATTTTGAAACAAAACTAAAATTATTGGTTATTTAAGCAGAAACTATATATATAAAATCTTGCATAAAGATAGGAAAACCAGACAAGGAATATTACATCATAGAAGCTGCAACCGAATTAACATATAACTCATTACAAAAGCTACACTCAGTTACAGACACATGTTTAAATCGGAAAGAAGCCACAATCAAATTAATGTAGACAATGTTAAATATATCTAATGTACTCCACATGGGACAAGGAACTGCTCCAGTCCCCCTTTCTCCCACCTCAAATCTCCGCACTTCAGTTCTTTTTTTATGTTTCAGAGGGTTGGGGGTTGAAGGGAGATTGATTTCCCTTATGTTGAAACTAATTAAATATTTTTCTAACATAAGACTATTTAGACTTTACCATATAAGTACCCACCTGGTTATCTATTCTCCGGGACTCATGTAAGGATGTACCAATCACATGAAGACCCCCAAGCATTTTTACTTCAGAACCTTCATGCAAACAATGTTCTTCACAATCCTTCAAAACTGACAGATAGGCAAGTGCTACTGTTGGACCAAGAGGATAGATCTCAGATTCTTGATTAGCAAGATTCTCCAGCTCCTTCAAACTATATGAAAGACTCATTTCAACAGCCTCCAAGATAAAAGATTTAGCCTTCTGATATGTCCAACTTTTACCCTCACTTTTGGATACATATTTTGCTGAATAATTGACATTGCAAAGAATATAACACTTCAAGTTAAAAGCGTGCTGATATGACTAAAACAAACAAAATTTCATCTGAAATGAATAAGTTTCTCAACTAGAACCAGACCCATTAAGGCTGTCTTAGCCAGTAAGGCCAGCGATGATGATCCAACCTTTATTTTTGGAAGCACCTAAATCAAAAGACTCATTAAAAACTGAATTTTTAAATGAAGAAAATTAAAATACAATAGGTAACAGGCATAAATACCTTTTGTGAAATAGCCTCATCAGCAAGTTCAGCTTTTGGATCCTCTCGTGTCAAAAATGCAAGCAAGCTATCCTCTATAATTTCTCTAGCAAGCATCTGTATATATATATGAGGGAGAATATATGAAATATGAATTCACTTCCAAGATCCAACTCATGCCGAAGTGACATGCCAAATAAAAAAAAAATCACCAAAATACAAAAGTGATACAAATTGACTTCATTTTTGTAGACATCTAAGAAGTCATAGACAAAACATGCTAGGACTCGTTGTTTTCACAGAAAGCTAGTCACAAATAACAAATCCTAGTGGCACGCCCCACACCTACTTTTGGATTTCCTCCAAGAATTATATCTGTGCCCCTGCCTGCCATATTTGTAGAGATGGTAATGGCATGTTTCCGTCCTGCCTGTGCAACAATTTCAGCTTCTCTTGCAGCATACTGAACTAAAAGAAGGGGATCAGTAAGAAAGGCAGACCTTAACAAAAGAAACACAACCTAACTCATAAAAGATAAAGATAGGGCAACAAGTTTTTCTTTCACAAACCTTGGGTCTAGCATTCAGAACATTATGAGGAATATTCCATTCCCTAAGCAGACCAGACAAAAGTTCTGAATTTTCTACACTACATATGAAAAAGAAAGGAAAAACAATCATTCTACCAAACCAAACCTCAACTATAGAAAACTGAAATGCTTATGCACAAACATGTAATGCATTCTATAATGACAACATAAAACAAATAAGTATGATGATGATGATGATGATGAGGGAACAGGTGGCTTAATGTAAACAAGGTATTTAAAAAAGAGTAAAATTTATAACATGGAAAAGACATACACTAATGCCAAGACACAATGATCAAAACCTAATCGAAATGATTTCCATTCTTTCAATAATTACTCTAAAAAAATATATAGAGAGCTAAGATGATTGCCAAGAATCAACTCTCCCAAAAGTGAGTATAGAGACAATAGAATAATGGTTGTATCCCTTTTGGGCCTGCCTCCTCATTCGGGATTGAGGCGTGGACAAAGGATAGATTAAAGCTCTGAAGTTGTACCATTTGGTTCATTTCAATGATTGCACCCACTAAAAGCTTAAGTTGTTAGCAATGGACCTAGTAATGGTTTATCTCTAACAACAACATGAATAATTCCTAGCAAAAAAACTGTGCCATCACAAAAAAAAAAAAACTTAAATTCAACTTTGAGTGATTTTGAACTCGATTAAGAAATTATAAGCTATGCGCACAGTCAGACACAATGCAAGAATAACCAAGATTTATCCCATTAGATGAGGTTGGCAACATGGATTAAATAAGGACATTGGGCTATGATAAAAACCAAAAATGACAGTAAAGCATTTAAAGCATGGTTTTTTCAATGGTTTCTCCTAGAAATATGGACACCTAAAACATGAAGGTATTGTATAATTTGGAATAGTCAACAATCAACATTAAACAGATTGTATGCTTACTTATTTGTTTACAGGAAAATTATATAACAGAAAGGAAAGATTAAATAAAAAGTGTAACAAAGTATCCCTTTTAATTGGTACCAAATAATAATGAATAATAGTAATAGTAAATAAGAAAGTTCAAGAAACAATATGATTCTCCAATCCCTGCACATATCTGCAACTACATTTCCTTGAAGAAATGGCAAGCATATATGTATGTTCTTCCTTATTAATCATGTGTTTCAGAGCTTTAGGCATAGAGAGAAGTATTTGTGATGATCACTTGTTCTGAAAAGAATGAAAAACGTGATTAAGTAATAGACAACATTCATTAGCACAGCCATAATGCTTACCTAGTTGTCCCTACTAAGACAGGACGACCTTGCCTAAACATATATTCAACTTCTCGGCGAACTTGCTCCCATTTTCCACGAGCAGTCTTGAATAGTATATTGATAGAAAAATTATAAAAAATAAAAAAAAACTTATAATAAAATAAGGAATTGCTATCATGGAAAAATCATAGAATAGAAACCAAAGATACTCAAGAAGCAACTGTAGTGGATCTAAGATGTCCTACAGCAAAAGCTTGAATAGGCAAATCTTTTCGAATATTAGCAAGATTTGTGGGAACTTCAATGACTGGCATTTGGAACATTTTTAAGAACTCTTTCTCCTGCAATGATATATGATAATCAAAAACTCAATTGCACAAATTACAATAATAATGACAACTCAAATGTGATGCCAGAACAATATAAATCTTTACTTCTGTTTTGGCGGTCCCAGTCATTCCTGACAACTTTGGGTAAAGCTTGAATAATGACTGGTATGTTATCTGTGCCACAACAACAGAATCTGCCTGTGCAGGTTTAAAACATCGAAATTTAGAATTAAAAAACTACAATCAAATGAGTGTCATAATACAAAATAACAAGATCAAAGAACCCTCATAAATACCTGAATCTTCAAACCTTCCTTTGCCTCCACAGCCTGGTGAATTCCCTCAGACCATCTCCTTTTCTCTTCAACTCTTCCTGTCAACTGACAAATTTTCAAAGTTGGTTCATATCATGAATCATCTGATTCTTGAGAAAGGTATCAGCAAAGACAAACAAAAGACATTTGTTTAATTTTTAAATGACATTGAAAGCCATACACTGCTACTGGAAATACAGGAAAATAATGTAGATATAGACAGTGTTATAAAAAATCGGCCATGGCGCCACCATGGTGTGGCGGATTTTACACTTCCCGCAATAGAAACTTCATGGCATGACAGGTTTTCATAGCGCCGCCATGGACATGGCATAATTGCAGGTGATGGAGGGCCATGGCGGAAATGGCTGGGAAAAACAAAAAAAAAGGTTTTGGGCCTGCGCCCCGGTTACTGACCTCCGGGGCCCCAAAACACTAAAAAACCCTTAAAATCTTTGAAAAACACTTACTCCCGTCAGCAACCTTCCGTTTCTGTTTTCTCTCCCGCGTTTTCTTCTACTACTGCGTTCGTCACCTTCTCTGGCGTGCTGCTCACCTTCTTCGGCATGCTGCTCACCTTCTCCGCCGTTCTAGTCACCTCCGACGGTCTGGTCATCTTCTCCAACGCAATTTCACCTTCTTCGGCGTTGTTCCTCTTCCCTTTCTCCCTTGTTCTGTTTCTGGTTTATCTTCTTCTCCACTCTCTCCCCTGTGCTGTAACTGTTGTTCGTCTGCTTCTTTATTAGAGATAGCAAGTAAATTCTGTTTCAACCCAAACAGAAGTCTGGTTTTTGTTTTTTACATATATAATGCTTTGTACCTTCTGAAATATAATAACAATAATAAAACGACTTTCTCTCTCTTTACAGCATGCCACCTCTGTTTCTCTCTCTGTTTTCTTTTCTGTTACTGCTGAGTGTTTGCATTTAACTCTGTATCATTTTTACAAATGTATCATTTGATACATTTGTAATTTGTAAATTGAAGCATATTACAGAGTTAAATGCAAACACTCATCAGCACATATGTGTGGGATACAAATACAAATTTTAAAAAATAATTAAACTAAAATAATCAAAACTGGAAATGCTGTTCACAAAAATAATTATAGTGTAATGCTGTCCAGTAGCACCACACAGAAAAACGACATGCATCTTTAGTAAGTCTTTCATCTAAAACGACATGCAAAAGATGAAGAATAACAGAAAAGAAAACACAGAGAGAAACAGAGGTGGCGTGCTGTAAAGAGAGAGAAAGTCGTTTTATTATTGTTATTATATTTCAGAAGGTACAAAGCATTATATATGTAAAAAACCAAAACCAGAATTCTGTTTGGGTTGAAACAGAATTTACTTGCTATCTCTAATAAAGAAGCAGACGAACAACAGTTACAGCACAGGGGAGAGAGTGGAGAAGAAGACAAACCAGAAACAGAACGAGGGAGAAAGGGAAGAGGAACCACACCGGAGAAGACGAACCACGCCGGAGAAGGTGAAATCGCGTCGGAGAAGATGACCAGACCGTCGGAGGTGACCAGAACGCTGGAGAAGGTGACGAATGCAGTAGTCGAAGAAAACGCAGGAGAGAAAACAGAAACGGAAGGTTGCTGACGGGGGTAAGAGTTTTTCAAAAAAAATTGGGTTTTTTAGTGTTTTGGGCCCCCAGGTTACGGGTTTAGGGTTTAGGGTTTAGGGTAACCGGATCGCAGGCCTAAAACCTGTTTTTTGTTTTTTCCAGCCATGGCCCGCCAGCACCTGCAATTGCGCCATGAAAATCCGTCACGCCATGAAGTTTCTATTGCGGGAAGTGTAAAATCCGCCACGCCATGGCCGATTTTTGATAACACTGCTGTCTGTGCTTTCATAAGTAAATAAAAAGTGCATAATACTGAGTGAAAACATAAAGAAACCTCCAAAATATCACCTCATTAATAATCAAAGCCTTCCCATCTCTGACCATGTATTGCACATCCCGGCGATAGAATTCTTTAGCTTTTAAAGCATTCATCACAAATCTGCAGTAACTCAACTCTTACTACTCATATATGAATGATTGAACAGGAATAATCCAATTCCAACATGGTAGCCAGAAACTTCCCACAATGCAACTAGCATTCAATAAGTATAAAACTATAAGAATGATGATTATGATAAAATTACTGCAAATCTCCAGAAAAGTATGCAACCAAAAAAACAAATCATGATTACCAAATATAAGAAGTACAATAGAGAAAACTGTTACAGGGGTGCATCTACATATATGTTGAGGGAGTGGACAGTTGAAATATACTCCCTCCATTACCTTTTATAAGCCCCTAAACCAAAAAAAGTTGTGTTACTTTTTCTAAGCCCCTACAAAAAAAAAATTAGAAGCATTTATTGTATTTTTTCCTAATTTGCCCTTAAAAATTTAATGTTTTCAAACTTGTATAATTAATATAAGATGGTGGAGTATGACTTTAAATGAGGGTAAAATTGAAAAGATAAAACTGTTTTTTATAAAATCAAAACAATAATTACTATCCTAAAACTATGAGCCTTTGAAAATAGGGGCTATAAAAGGTAATGAAGGGAGTGTTAATGTCCAATTTTTCTTGTTGCTTTCTTTTTATTTTCTTCTCTCTTATATCCACCTTTCCCTTCATAATAATACTATCTTTCTCTTAACAAGTTTCTTCTTTTATCATTTAAAAAAGTGCAATCTTGTACTTTACTGTTTAGCAGGCCACTGATATTAATGTTATACCATTCAGAGAGAGAGAGAGAGGAAATTGAAAAAATCAATAAAGACATCCTGATGTTAATGCCCACCTAATTTTCATCAAGCTACCATTGGGATTACAAAGCAAGTAAACATCAACCAAAGTGAAATGAGTATTTTCAATTCAATATATCATCAAAAGATAAAATTATTCACCTAGCCCAGGGATCATTTTCATCCCAAAGGTCATTCGTTTCCAGAGCCATTTCAGCAAGGGCAATTCCTTCTTCAGTTAACTCCACTGAATTATCTTTAAGCTCCACTTTGTAATGCTGTTAATTAAATAAAATCAGTATATAGAACTATGATCTTGAATTATCAGCATAAACTGAAGTTCTCGGAATAGATAAAGAGAGAGAAAATTGTGGAAATGACATAATGAAATGTGCTCACAATGCCCTGTATAAGCAGCTCAGCTACTTTCGCAGCAACAGGATACCGTGCAGCATCTTTGCTAGCCTGAAGGAGGAACAAGAATCAGAATATTGTTGAGCTCAATCAGTTGACATTATTTTTTTGAAGACTAACAACCTGAATATGAAAAAAGATGATGACTATGATGAAGAGGACCACAAGAAACAACAATCAACGAATGTTAAGCTTACCTCGCCACTGATTAACAAAGGATTTCTTCCTTCATCTATCAGGACAGAATCTACTTCATCAACAATTGCAAAATGAAAGGGCTTTGGCCTGCTCTCATGTAGAATAGTAACAATAACCAAACGTATTACAAAAATGAAAAAGAATAACATAACTCAGTTTTGTGTCCAAGTATTCCACACTACCATCTCATTACAAGCTGTTCACTATTTCCAGCAAGATTATCCCGCAAGTAATCAAAGCCAAGCTCCTAAGGTGAGAAAGAGATGTAAAGAAACAAAGGAAAATAATTAAGGAAAACAAATAAATACAACTAAAAAGATAACAATATAAGTAACTGACAGGTGTAATTACCGAATTATTGGTATATGTTATATCACATCTGTAGTTGAATCTCCGTTCTTCAGCATCCATTCCTCTCTACATGCATACATCAGAAAATAAATTTAACAGTAGGTCATGATGTAAGTTTTCATAAATTAAGAAAATTCTTAAACACTAAAACCATTTGGTTTGTACATCGCATCATTATTCATTAAAACATGTTCTCTAATCTATCTATCCCACCACAAAAAACAGCAATTAAAAACTAATTTTACCACTGCCAGAGAAAAATTACCTGAATAAGACCAACAGAAAGACCTAAGAAACGGTGAACACGCCCCATCCATTCAGCATCACGTTGAGCTAAATAATCATTGACAGTCACCACTGCCAAAAAAAACAACAGAGAAATAATTCAATTTCCGAAGTGCTGCCACTGAGGAATTGCTAACTGCTTAACCTATCAAATCTATTAGTGTGTTGGCAAATGGCAATAACACATACCATGGACACCCTCAGAGGTCAAGGCATTAAGATACGCTGCCAAAGTGGAAACCAACGTTTTTCCCTCCCCAGTTTTCATCTCAGCAATGGAACCATCATGCATCACTGCCCCACCAATAATCTAACCACACAAAATTCTCATCAGCAACAATACAGTAACCTACTTCTAAGCGAGTAACTAACTCTAAAAAAAATCACGAAACACTTATATACTAAAGAGACCTGAACATCAAAATGGCGCATTCCAAGTTTTCTTCGTGCAGCCTCACGAACAACAGCAAACGCTTCTGAAACATTCATTACATCACAATTAAATCAAAAACACAGTTCAGAGACCAATGGAGTAATAAAAGTATATAAAACCGTAGCAAACCGGCTTGAATATCGGCAAGGGTGTCTCCGCGGGCGAGGCGGCGGCGAAACTCGGGGGTTTTGGCGGCCAACTGTTCATCGGATAGAGACTGAATCTGCGGCTCGAAGGCGTTAACGGAATTGACAAGACGGTAGTAGTCCCGAACGACCCAGTAGTTCAAGCTCGTGAAGTCACTGATACGCTTGTTAACACCACCAGCATTTTGCTGCAAGCAAGAAAGGGTGACGCGGTTAGGGAATTTCATCGAACAGGTAGAGGGCGCAAAGCGCGAACTCACCTTGACGGACGTGACGGCGACGAGAACGGGTGCGCGACGACGTCGTCGCCAGGAAGGAATGGAAGGACGCGGCAGAGTGAAGAGGGCGTTGGCGTCGGTTGAAGTGATTCTCTGAGCGGCGAAGAAGGGATGAAAATATGAAAGCGCGGTTGCCATGAAGGAGGAGTGTTTGTGCTTTGTACTACAGGATATATGCTGTTGAGTCAGTTTAGCATTGGTGGCTTCTACTTCAGAGTTGACACCCCTCGACTCAAACCTAAGGAGTAGGAAACAGTTGTTTACGTCCTTTCTCGTTACTCCTCATATCAATGCTAAAGGTGCCTTGGGAGAGTAAAGGGAATAATGACATACGTTGATTTTAATTTTTTAAAATTAATGATGTCCATGAATAAAATAGTTATTTTTATTTTTATTTTCTCAGGTTATTCAATTTATTTATGTTTAAAATTAAGTAATTTTTAAAAATATAATTTATTTATAAATGGTTATTAAAAAAATAATCAATTTGATTATGACTACAAAAGGTGATTTTTTAAAATAAGTTGGTATTTTATTTCAACTTTTACAACAACTTATTTAAAAATTCTATTCAAAGTAGTTTCTTTAAATAAGTTGTTTTTAACTTTTTTTTTCTTCTATTTTTTTAAAAAGTTTACACAAATATTTAACAAACGACTTTTTAAATTTAAAAAAACATTTTTTATTCAAGTAAGTTTAAACCAATTCATCCATTACTTTTTGATCTGTCCTGGACCGGGGTCAAGAGAACCGATCTCAAGCCAGTCACGAAGAGTATGTCAATACCGTATAAAATACCGGATGTATGTGTATCCGATGTGTATATCCGTTGTCCTTGAATGAGGAGAGCGGATTGGGCGTTCTGGAGATCCTTCACACCGACCTAACGCGTTGAAGTGGGCGAATGGTGGTGTCACCTGCAAAGATTCTCCGACGCTCAAGTCAGTGATTATATTCCAAGTCAGGAATGTATTCAGAGAAGATTCAGTCGTAAAAAAGCTGAAGAAGAGATGAAGATCCCTAACTTCAATCATGAAGTTAGTTCATATACCTGATTGGCTCGATTAACGAGGACTCGTTGGTGGGGAACCACCAACTCCCATTAGCATTATTATATTGCGCACTTACCTGCATGATTGGGTCAAGTGGCTATTTTATATTGAGCGTAGAGAATGTAGACTAGGATTAGGGAACAAGTTGACCATTCCCGTGAGCAAAGTTTGGCTCGTAGTGTAGGGAATTATTGATCGATCCCTGTAGCAACAATCCTTGTCATTAGCACAGTGACGTGTGTATTGTCCGATGTCATGGTGTTATCCTGGATAACCGGTATAGGGAGAACGCCTGATACGGAATTACAGTCCGGATGTATACCGATGACACCGGTTACACGTGGATGTCTTATCAAAGACGTTGAAATATGTATAGCAGATCGGATACCGGTATTGAGACCGGATCACTTTTTTTCTTGTTAATCATTTTCTTCCCTTCTTAGATTTTGTATTTTTTGATAAAAAATTATTTAAATTATTTAAAATTTTATTAAATATAAAAATAAAATATAGTAAAATTAAGTGTAAGATAAGATATATCTTGATTATAAAATATTTGTGTATATAACTTTGAACTTATATATAATATGCATGAAATTTTATCAACTATCTTCTTTCTTTCTCAGCTGTAATTTTATATAGTAATATGAACTTTATGGTTGGCTAAACTTTTTACTCTTTTTTAGTATTAATTGTTTTTGGCCATTTTAAAAAATTAAAAAAAATAGCCGCTACAACCTTTATAATTAGTGAAAACCATTTTATCATAAGAAACATCGGCTCCAATTATTGTCAAAAATTTTCTCACATCTAATTATTGCTCTTAAGCTTGATTTTTCATATGATTAGCTATCTCTATCTCTAAATATAAGATCATTTCATCTAATTTACATATATTAAAAAAATTAAAATTATTAAATTTGTTTGAAATTTAGTGTAGTTTTTTAAAATTGTCTTTAGGATGATTAAGAGTTATCATTCAATTTTCTTAATGTATTCTCTCAAAATCTCTCTCTACTTGCCACTCAATTATCATAGTAGAGATAAATAATGTAATTGATGTATCTCGTTTATTGTTATATTGATTCTAAGAAAAAATTATACATTGATAGAGGTATTTTGGTTAAAAAGTAATTAATGACATGGAAATTTAAAAGATGATGTTATACTAAGGGATAATTTTTTTAAAAGAATGGAAATCCATTTTCAAAAAAAAACAAATTAAAATTAATTTTTTAAACTCAACCTGTTTATGGTTAAAAAGCCAGTTATTGGTTTAAGAAATTGTTTTATCTTAAGGAACCATTTTTTTCTTTAGGAAAATGGTTAGAAAATCAGTTTTTGGTTTAAGGAACCGATTATCAAATTTGATATGGTTTTAAAACCTATTTTAGGTTCAAACTCGGTTTCTAAAAATAGATTTTAAGTTTTAAAATTGATTTGGTTAAACCGATTTTTAAATTATAGCAGGCAACCCCAAATCACGTTGCATTGCAGATGACCGCGAAACTGGGATCACGATATCGAGAACAAATGATGGGCGTTATTTTACATTATCGTGAGGTAAAACAAATAAACATATATATGTAGAAGAAATAAAAAAATAGAGATGGATAACTAAAATCATTACAAATGCATAAATCCTTAACTAAAAATAATAATATCCAACACAAAACATTATCTAAATCCATGAATTCATAATCTAAAGATTAAAAAGTCACAAATAAAGGAAACAAAGATATGTAGAAATAGGTTAAGAATTGAACCCTTTTTTCTTCCGTGAAATACTAAAAGTTCCTTTTTCATAGATGTGTTCTTCATATTTCTCTTCAGGTTCTTGTAGTGGAAAGTGATGACAGTGGACTGGAGCAATGGAAATAAGATGTGAGTTAGAGAGAAACGGAAAAAAAAAAAAAGAAAACGGGATAGTTGAAAAAAATAAAGAACAAAAAAGGTTGACAAAAATAGAGACCAACAAAGGTTGAAAAAACTGAGGATGACTTACCAGAGTTGCATTCATCGGAAGCTAACCGAGAAAGACGACTCTTCCGGCGAAAATGGTGGTTGAGGTGTTAACAGGGGAGAAAGGGATCTACGGTGGAGAGAAGTTACACATAAGCACAACAACCTAACTTTCGATTTTTTTATTGTTTCTTTACTTTGTTTTTTTTTAATTTAAGGATAAAATGTCCATTTTCCAATTCCACCCTTAATGAAAGGGTCAAAACGTTGCGTTTTGGGGTTGTAAGTTTTAGGTCATAACTCATAACTTTCATCTTCTCCATTGTGCAACCTGAAACTAGTCGTTAAGAGCCACACTTTAGAGGTTGTTTCGTGATAAGGGATTTTTGACCCACGACTATTGTTTCACATAAAGGGGCCGCAACGCGATTGCGGTCGCAAATTTATGTTTTGACTACAATGTTTTAAACTAATTCCAAACTGGTTTATACAACAATTTGGGTTAGTTTTTGTAACACCATTGGATAACTAGGACAAATCTCTTCCATTGGATCATCCTACTTAACTAAGAGGTTATGAGTTTTAGGAAAATATGGAGGTTTTTTTTGTACGAGAAACAATGGTGGAACAAGAACTTCAATGAAACATTTTTATACATCACATGGTCTCTGTAACACCCCTATTTTTATTTTTATATTAAAATTTTGAAGAAATTAGATTATGGTTCTTTAGAACTTTTTAATCTACGTATTATTTATGATTTTTTAGAATTTTTTAGAAATTTTAAATTTTTTTAATAAAATAATATTTTTTAAATAATTTTAAATTCATATAAGTGACTTAAAATTAAAAATATTTATAATTATAAGAAAATTTTCTAAAATTCATTTCAAGTAGACTTATCTAAAAATTATCGGTTTGAGAAAAATTTTGATTTTTTCCCATCGTTAAAAAATTGGGAACGTATCAATAAATTTTTATCAACAAATAATTTTAGATTTTTAAAATTTAAACTTTATATTACTTATTATAAAATTAGTGAGGACTGATATAATATTGCTAAAATTCAAAAAGGACTAATTTTGAATATTTAAAATATACCGAGTGAAAGGTTACTATTTGGTTTAATAATTATGCCGACAGTTACTATGCAAAATACTGTGTATGTACGAAATTTTCAAAAGATGTACAGTAACCAGGAATAAAAATTCAAAAAATGCACAGTACTTTTATATTAAAATAATGGAATGCATAGTAATTTTTTTCCTATAAATACCGAAGGAATTCTTCTTTAGAATTCACAATTTCAAATTAAGTTTTCTTAATATAGTAGTGCTAGTGAGATAGTGGTGGAAGTAAGAGAGAAGTAAATTTTTTTGGAAGAAGGTTCTGCTAAAATCATAAAGTAAGAATACTTTTCTTTTATATTTTTTAGGGTTATTTTTATATCGTTTTTAGAAATCTATTATTATACTGGAAATAATATTATTTTAAGTTACTATTCTGCATAGTAAAATACTATTTCAATAATAAATTACTATTTCAATAGTAAATTACTATTTCACTGTTACTATTTACTTTTACTATTTACGTTTTACTATTTACCGTTACTATTCACGATTTATTATTTACCATTACTATTCATGATTTACTATTTACCTTTACTATTTACTGTTACTATTCATGATTTACTATTCACTATTCACTATTTAAAATTTACCATTTCTGTTTTAAGTAGTAATCTTAATTTTCATCTTGTAACTATATTAAAATGAAATTGGTATGTTTTAGAACTCGGAGACGAGACGCGTACGGATCTTCAATAAGGAATCACGATACAAGAGGTAAGGGGGAGTAAGATAAGAATATGATATGAAAAGACATAAGAATAATGGGAGGAGTCCCCTACTCCTTTTAAATTTCATAATATTATTATTTTTAAATATTAACTCTTTAAGTTAAAATTTATAATAAATTTTAAATTAAATATCTGATGTAACTAACTCTAACATACCTATGCAAGGACATGTACTTTTATAACCTATATGAACTAGACTATACCTATGCAAGGACTTGGACCCCTATGACCCATATGGACTGGACTATACCTATGCAAGGACTGGATTATATGGACTTACATAAACCTATACGAGGAACGGACAAAAAGAACTCAAAAATCAACTATATAAATAATCATTAAATTTTGTATTATGATATGTATTAATGATATTTAATTGATTTGATTATGATTGATTTGTGATTGATGATGTTTAACTGTGATTGATAATATTTGATTGATGATATTGTAATGTGGAGTTTGAGCATATAGCGAGCATGACGGAAAGCTAAAACTCAGTAAGAATTTCTTACCTTACTCTTTAAATTTTTATTATTTTAAAATCTTTTATTCCTTCTTAGAAATTATTTTTATATTTAGTATTTATTTTAGAAAGTAGGCATTTTATGAAAATTAATTTATAACAAGTTGAGATAATTAAATCTTGAATTAAAGAAAAAAATTTATAATTTTGGTTAATGATTTAAAGATTATTCGCTTTTAATTAAAATTTTCAAAAGAAAATTATTTTATTTTTTCCAACTTAATAACTAAAGATATTTAGAAATAATTAAGAATTTGATCTTGTTAAGATTCAATTTGAGAAAGATTATGTAAAAGTTTTATATGAAAAAGTTTTGAGATATTTAAGGCTTAGAAACTTAATTTCAGTGAGAATTAAAAACTGTACCAAATTTATTTTTGTGGGACAGAAATTCAGAGAATTGAGAAAATGTACAGTTTATTGAAAAGATGTTGTAAACCCTTAAGGTATTTAATAATTGAGTTTCTAAAAGCCTTAACTAATTAAATACGTGAGTAGTTCATGTATCATAAATCATTAAAGTGAAACAAAATGATATTGTCTGGGGATAGATTATAAAAACCGAGGATACATTAGAGGAGGCTTAATTACGAGCCTTGGGATGAGAGGGTGTGAAAGGGTGCTTCAGGGGACCTGGGGTAGCTCCCTAGTGTCGGGTACTTTCACAATAAAAAACTTTCTCAATTTGACTAGTCTCTAAGTGTTTCCATGTCAGTTGAGTTGTTCATATTATTATTATCCGGACTTATGGAACAGTGTAAACTCCTGGTTGGCCCAATGCAAATTAAAATTTAAGGGCCCATATATATGGGTAAATTATGATGAAGATATTGTATAACATTCATGCATTCATAATTGATTGTGTATGTGATTGTGACTGATATTATTATGTATTGGTTTGTGAAAACCCTTTGTTGCTTATGTCTTATTCGAGAATATTATATTCTGTTTCTCACTCCTTTCCCCGTGTTTTTGTTTCATATATTTTAAATTGATGGTTCAGAGGCAAGGATCGAGGAATCTCGGCAGTGAATATAGCACGTTCTAGAAAGGGAGCTTGGTATGAATACCGTGGTCCAATGAATAAATAAAGTTATTAAGTAACTGCTTCTGGACCATGGAGTTTCCTCTCTTTCTTATAATGTTTAATATTTATTTTCTTCGGATGAATGTAAAAAATTACTTTATAAAGTTTTAATAATATTTACGAGGTATTTCAGAAATGTTGTATGTAATTTATTCCGATAGTTTCTTTTTAATAATCATATCTTTAGTATAAAAAAAATTATGAATTTTCATAGAATTTATTAAAGTGTAACAGAGGGCATTACAAAGTGGTATCAGAGCAGTTAATCCAATAGGCCTGAGGAAAAGGTCTATCTTGCTTTGTCTATAAACTCTGTATAGAGTATCTGACTTGGTTGTAACTGTGATTGATGTGACAAATCTCAGTTACTGTGAAACTGGAAACTAATGGCTGAAAACGATCTTGCTGGAGTTGTAGAATGCTTAATCAATGCAATGAGAGCACGTGAAGGTCAAGGTAATGATGCCTTGAGAACGTTGGACCTTTTCGAAAAGCGTAATCCGCCTCGTTTTAAGGGAGGATATAACCCTGATGGAGCACAAACCTGGATTCGATAGATAGAGAAGATCTTTCGAGCATTGCAATGTAATGAAGCTGATAAGGTAGTCTTCGCTACTTATGCCTTATCTGAGGATGCCGAACATTGGTGGGATAGCATGCATAGACAATTCAAAGTCAACGACATGGAGATCACTTGAGATTATTTCAAGGATATGTTTCTGGAGAAATACTTTCCAGCTGATGTTAAAGAGAAAAGAAAATTTGAATTTCTGTCGCTGACCCAGGGAAACATGACCGTAGGAGAGTATGCATCCAGGTTTGAAGAGCTATCTCGTTTTCATTCTCATTATAATGATTCTACTAACGAAGGTGATCGGTGTGCAAAGTTTGTAAATGGATTGCGGCCAGAAATTAAAGAAGCTATACGAATGCAGGAAATCCGTGAATTTTCTGTATTGGTAAATCGCTGCAGGATCTTTGAAGAGGATCATAAGGATAGAATGATCAAAAGTCGTGAGCCCATTCACAAGGCAGGAGAAATGAGAAGTGGAGGACCTCACCATCACCAAAGAAGAGACTTCAGGAGAAATAAGCCTTACCAAGCGCCATTTCGCCGGTTTGGAGCAGCATCTGTTCCTAACAGACCCCAAGCTTCAACTGGAAGCTATTACCCGACATCTGCACCAAATTTTAAATGTTTTATCTGTGGAGGACCCATTTAAAAAGGGATTGTCCTAAAAACACTTATGTTTGCTTTAAGTGTAACAAACCAGGTCATCACAAAAAGGATTGCCCAGAGATGAAGAGAGAAAACCCTGAAGGTACGAGTACAAACATAAATACTCAAGGAGGCGTGCACAGTGCAGTCGGAAGGCCGAAGGCGAAAGGAAAGGTTTTTACAATCACTGGAGAAGAAGCATCTCATTCTGATTCCATGGTGGAAGGTAAGTGTATCATTAATAAGATTCCTTAAACTGTTATGTATGATTTAGGTGCATCACATTCCTTTAATGTCAATGACTGTGTAGAAAAACTAAAATTACCTGTGATAGAACTGCCATTTGACTTATCTGTATATACTCCTGGAAACAATCCCATTGTCACTTCTAAAGCATGTTGGAAATGCCCTATTGTCATAGATGGTAGGGACTTTAAGGCTAATCTTTTCTGTTTACCCCTTTCTGGCTTAGAAGTTATTATTGGGCTAGATTGGTTGTCTGACAATCATGTTCTAATAGATTGTCATAATAAAACCATAATGTTTAAAGAACTAGTGAATTTGAATCTTGAGGATTCGAGATTTCTAACCTCCAACCAAGTGAGTGCCTTTTTAAAAGGAGGGGCTCAAGGATTCATGCTATTGCTTTCAACGAAAGGAGAGCAAGAATCAAAAATCAAAAACCTGCCAGTTGTGTGTGAATTTCCTGACGTTTTTCTTGAAGATATCCCTGGTTTACCCCCAGAAAGAGATGTGGAATTCGCCATTGATCTAGTACCTGGAGTTGGACCCATTTCAATTGCACCATACCAAATGTCACCTCTAGAATTAGCAGAGTTGAAGAAACAACTTGAAGAGATGATAGAAAAACAGTTTATACGACCCAGTGTATCCCCCTGGGGTGCACCAGTGTTGTTGGTTAAGAAAAAGGATGGTAGCATGAGGTTATGTGTAGATTATCGGTAACTGAACAAGGTGACGATCAAGAATAGATATCCTCTGCCAAGAATTGACGACTTGATGGATCAACTGCGTGGTGCCACGGTATTCTCCAAAATTGATTTGAGGTCTGGATACCATCAAATAAGGGTGAAGACAGAAGATGTACCAAAAACTGCTTCTAGAACACGTTATGGCCATTACGAATATCCAGTAATGCCTTTTGGTGTAACTAATGCACCAGCCGTATTCATGGATTACATGAATAGGATTTTTCATCTATATCTAGATAAATTTGTAGTGGTGTTCATTGATGATATATTAGTGTACTCTAAAAGCAGGGAAGAACATGTTGAACACTTGAAGGTTGTGTTGGAAATCCTGAAAAAGAAACAACTGTATGCAAAGCTGTCGAAGTGTGAATTCTAGTTGGAAGAAGTGAACTTTTTAGGACATGTAATTAGTCAAGGAGGAATAGTTGTAGACCCTTCCAAGGTGGAGGCAGTTTTAAAATGGGAGAGACCAACCACGATCACTGAGATTAAAAGTTTCTTGGGTTTGGCTGGATACTATAGGAGATTCATTGAAGGATTTTCAAAGTTAGGATACCCACTGACCAAGCTAACACGGAAAGGACAACCTTTTGTGTGGACGACACAATACGAGAATAGTTTCCAAGAGCTGAAAGATCGACTTACTTCTGCGCCGGTGTTAGTACTCCCCGATCCACATCGAAGTTTTGAAGTTTACTGTGATGCGTCTAAACAAAGACTAGGAAGTGTACTTATGCAAGACAAGAAGGTTGTAGCCTATGCGTCGCGCCAATTAAGGCAACATGAGATTAACTACCCTACCCATGACTTAGAGTTAGCCGCTGTAGTTTTTGCCTTAAAGATTTGGAGGCATTATCTATACGGTGCAACATTCGATGTGTTTAGTGATCATAAGAGTCTCAAGTATTTATTTGACCAAAAGGAGTTAAACATGAGGCAACAGAGATGGATGGAGTTCTTAAAGGATTACGACTTTGAATTGCAATACCATCCTGGAAAAGCAAACGTAGTAGCTGATGCTTTAAGTCGAAAGTCTCTACATGCGTCCATAATGATGATTAAAGAGCTGAAATTGATAGAGAACTTCAGAGATCTTAACCTAGCAGTAAAGGTTAATGTTAATAGCTACAGATTAGGAGCATTGCAAGTGACAAGTGAATTCCTGAGGCAAGTTTTAGAGGCTCAACGAGAGGATGAATTCCTGCAAGAGAAGAAAGAACTCTTGAAACAAGGAAAAGAAGTCGAGTTCAATGTGGGAAACGACCAATTGTTGAAGTATAAGGATCAAGTGTGTATCCCTGACAAAGAAGAGTTGAGGAAAGCAATTCTGGAAGAAGGCCACAAAAGTTATATGAGCATTCATCCCGGAGCTACTAAAATGTATCAAGATTTAAAGAAGTTATTTTGGTGGCCTAGAATGAAGAAAGCAGTGGCAGAGTACGTGGTTGTATGTCTAATTTGCCAGAAGGTTAAAGTAGAACACCAAAAACCCCCTGGAATGCTACAACCAATGGAAATACCAGAATGAAAATGGGATAGCATTACCATGGATTTTGTGACTTCTCTACCTAAAACTCCATTAGGACATGATTCAATATGGGTAATAGTTGATAGATTAACCAAATCTGCCCACTTTATTCCCATCAACATTCGTTACTCTATGGAGAACCTGGCAAAATTATACATCGAGGAGATTGTGAGATTGCATGGAATTCCTTCAAGTATCATTTCTGATCGAGACCCTCGTTTTACATCACAATTCTGGAAGAGCTTACACAAGGCTTTGGGAACAAGACTGCTTCTGAGTTCAGCATATCATCCTCAGATAGATGGATAATCAGAAAGGACAATTCAATCTCTAGAGGACTTGTTACGAGCTTGTGTGTTGGAGCATAAAGGAAGTTGGAATCAATTCTTACCATATGTGGAATTCACCTACAAGAACAGTTTCCATGCTAGTATTGGCGTGGCACCTTTTGAAGCATTATATAAAAGAAAATGTAGAACCCCGCTATGTTGGTTTGAGACTGGTGAAAACTTAATGCTAGGACCAGAGTTGGTACAACAAACCACGGATAAAATCAAAATAGTTCAGGAAAAGATGAAGGCAACACATAGCAGGTAGAAAAGTTACTATAACAAAAGAAGAAAGCCGCTCGAATTTCAAGAAGGCGATCATGTATTCTTGAAAGTCACACCTACGAATGGGGTCGGTCGGACAATGAAATCTCGAAAACTAACTCCTAGATTTATTGGTCCATACCAAATAATTCATAAAGTTAGTCCCCTTGCCTACCAAATAGCATTACCACCTTTTCTTTCTAATATCCATAACGTTTTTCATGTGTCAAACTTAGGAAAGTATATATCTGATCCTACACATGTTATTGAACTTGATGTCATACAAGTTAAAGATAATCTTACATATGATGCACCACCTGTCAGAATAAAAAAGTTAAGAGACAAGACAATTCCGCTTGTAAAGGTCATTTAGAGTGAAACGAGAGGAGAAGATGCTACATGGGAACTAGAAACTGAGATGAAATAGTCTCATCCTCATTTGTTTTACTGAATAATGTAAATTTTGAGGACGAAATTTTTCTAAGGGGAATACAGTTGTAACACCCCTATTTTTATTTTTATATTAAAATTTTGAAGGAATTAGATTATGGTTCTTTAGAACTTTTTAATCTACATATTATTTATGATGTTTTAGAATTTTTTGGAATTTTTTAATTTTTTTAATAAAATAATATTTTTAAATAATTTTAAATTCATATAAGTGACTTAAAATTAAAAATATTTATAATTATAAGAAAATTTTCTAAAATCCATTTCAAGTAGACTTATCTAAAAATTATCGGTTTGAGAAAAATTTTAATTTTTTCCCATCGTTAAAAAATTGGGAACGTATCAATAAATTTTTTCTAACAAAAAATTTTAGATTTTTAAAATTTAAACTTTATATTACTTATTATAAAATTAGTGAGGACTGATATAATATCGCTAAATTTCAAAAAAGACTGATTTTGAATATTTAAAATATACCGAGTGAAAGGGTACTATTTGGCTTAATAATTCTGTCGACAGTTACTATGCAAAATACTGTGCATGTACAAAATTTTCAAAAGATGCACAGTAACCAGGAATAAAAATTTAAAAAATACACAGTACTTTTATATTAAAATAATGGAATGCATAGTAATTTTTTTCCTATAAATACCGAAGGAATTCTTCTTTAGAATTCACAATTTCAGATTAAGTTTTCTTAATATAGTAGTGCTAGTGAGATAGTGGTGGAAGTAAGAGAGAGAAGTAAATTTTTTTGGAAGAAGGTTCTGCTAAAATCCTAAGGTAATAATACTTCTCTTTTATATTTTTTAGGGTTATTTTTATATCGTTTTTAGAAATCTATTATTATACTGAAAATAATATTATTTTAAGTTACTATTCTGTATAGTAAAATACTATTTCAATAGTAAATTACTATTTCAATATTAAATTACTATTTACTGTTACTATTTACCTTTACTATTTACGTTTTACTATTTACTATTACTATTCATGATTTACTATTTACCATTGCTATTCACGATTTACTATTTATCGTTACTATTCATATTTTACTATTTACTGTTACTATTCATGATTTACTATTCACTATTCACTATTTAAAATTTACCATTTCAATTTTAAGTAGTAATCTTAATTTTTATCTTGTAACTATATTAAAATGAAATTGGTATGTTTTAGAACTCGGAGACGAGACGCGTACGGATCTTCAATAAGGAATCAAGATACAAGAGGTAGGGGGAGTGAGATAAGAATATGATATGAAAAGACATAAGAATAATGGGAGGAGTCCCCTACTCCTTTTAAATTTAATAATATTATTATTTTAAAATATTAACTCTTTAACTCAAAATTTATAATAAAGTTTAAATTAAATATCTGATGTAACTAACTCTAACATACCTATGCAAGGACATGTACTTTTATAACCTATATGAACTAGACTATACTTATGCAAGGACTTGGACCACTATGACCCATATGGACTGGACTATACCTATGCAAGGACTGGATTATATGGACTTACATAAACCTATACGAGGAACGGACAAAAAGAACTCAAAAATCAACTATATTAATAATCATTAAATTTTATATTATGATATGTATTAATGATATTTAATTGATTTGATTATGATTTATTTATGATTGATGATGTTTAACTGTGGTTGATAATATTTGATTGATGATATTGTAATGTGGAGTTTGAGCATATAGCGAGCATGACGGAAAGCTAAAACTCAGTAAGAATTTCTTACCTTACTCTTTAAATTTTTATTATTTTAAAATCTTTTATTCCTTCTTAGAAATTATTTTTATATTTAGTATTTATTTTAGAAAGTAGACATTTTATGAAAATTAATTTATAATAAGTTGAGATAATTAAATCTTGAATTAAAGAAAAAAATGTATAATTTTGGTTAATGATTTAAAGATTATTCGCTTTTAATTAAAATTTTCAAAAGAAAATTATTTTATTTTTTCCAACTTAATAACTAAAGATATTTGGAAATAATTAAGAATTTGATCTTGTTAAGATTCAATTTGAGAAAGATTATGTAAAAGTTTTATGTGAAAAAGTTTTGAGATATTTAAGGCTTAGAAACTCAATTTCAGTGAGAATTAAAAACTGTACCAAATTTATTTCTGTGGGACAGAAATTCAGAGAATTGAGAAAATATACAGTTTATTGAAAGGATGTTGTAAACCCTTAAGGTATTTAATAATTGAGTTTCTAAAAACCTTATCCAATTAAATATGCGAGTAGTTCATGCATCATAAATCATTAAAGTGAAACAAAATGATATTGTCTGGGGACGGATTATAAAAACCGAGGATACATTAGAGGAGGCTTAATTACGAGCCTTGGGATGAGAAGGTGTGAAAGGGTGCTTCAGGGGACCTGGGGTAGCTCCCTAGTGTCGGGTACTTTCACAATAAAAAACTTTCTCAATCTGACTAGTCTCTAAGTGTTTCCATGCCAGTTGAGCTGTTCATATTATTATTATCCGGACTTATAGAACAGTGTAAACTCCTGGTTGACCCAGTGCAAATTAAAATTCAAGGGCCCACATATATAGGTAAGTTATGATGAAGATATTGTATAACATTCATGCATTCATAATTGATTGTGTATGTGATTTTGACTGATATTATTATGTATTGGTTTGTGAAAACCCTTTGTTGCTTATGTCTTATTCGAGAATATTATATTCTGTTTCTCACTCCTTTCTTCGTGTTTTTGTTTCATATATTTTAAATTGATGGTTCAGAGGGAAGGATCGAGGAATCTCGGTAGTGAATATAGCACGTTCTAGAAAGGGAGCCCGGTATGAATACCGTGGTCCAATGAATAAATAAAGTTATTAAGTAACTGCTTCTAGGCCATGGAGTTTCCTCCCTTTCTTATAATGTTTAATATTTATTTTCTTTGGATGAATGTAAAAAAATTACTTTATAAAGTTTTAATAATATTTACGAGGTATTTCAGAAATGTTGTATATAATTTATTCCGATAGTTTCTTTTTAATAATCATATCTTTAGTAAAAAAAAATTTACTAATTTTCATAGAATTTATTAAAGTGTAACAGAGGGCGTTACAATCTCAACCAATAGTTACTTACATACTCTAAATGCATAGTGGCACACAAGCTCCCATAAAATACATACACAAGAACTTAAATCGCTATCTCCTATAGGTAGATGTCCAATTGCTTCCACTGCGTCTTCCAATGTCAATCTTTCTTTATCTCCAGATAGGCTTCTCGTAAACCTAAAGTGCATATTTAAATATACACATATGGCAACCATAAAACAAGAAGGGTGAGTTTATACTTCAGCCTTGTTTGAAAAACATGCAAGTGCATTATCATACTTGGCAAATTTCACACACTCAGCCAATTCTTAAGGAAGTCTTATCTACCTCAAGTTCATACTATTCCTTTAATTTAAGTATCCCAATTACTTATTTCATCGCTAACTTATAGTTCTACCCTAGCATTCCAGTTTATGATTAGTCAAGCTAGTATGTGACTGTATTCAATACTATGCCATACTTTTTCCTTATTTATCTCATTACATAGTTATGACTTTATCAGGATAATTCAACCATCATTTATACCCTTATTGTTATTTTAACCTGGTACACCTTTTTCCATGTATACAGGATTAATTGACTATTATTTATTATGATACACGACCCTGCAATCATCTAGTGAACCAGGACATAGTTCGCTATCACATATCCCAAGGGTCTCTAACCAGTTTGTTCAATATCCATCTTATTCAATACCAGTTATTGTAACACCTTCTGTTACACCTTAATAAATTCTAAAAAAATTCGTAAATTTTTTTTCTAAAGATATGATTTTTAAAGAGAAACTATCAGAATAAATTACATACATCATTTTTGAAATACCACATAAATATTATTAAAATTTTATAAAGTAATTTTACATTCGTCTAAAGAAAATAAATATTAAACATTATAAGAAAGAGAGGAAACTCCATGGCGCAGAGGCAGTTACTTAATAACATTATTTATTCATTGGACCACGATATTCATACCGAGCTCCCTTTCTAAAACGTGCTATATTTACTGACGAGATTCTTCTATCCTTCCCTCTGAACCATCAATTTAAAACATATGAAACAAAAACACGGAGAAAAGAGTGAGAAACAGAATATAATATTCCCAAATGGGGCATAAGCAATAAAGGGTTTTCACAAACTAATATATAATAATATCAATCACAATCACATACACAATCAATTATGAATGCATGAATGTTATGCAATATCCTCATCATAACTTACCTATATATGTGGGCCCTTAAATTTTAATTTGCACTGGGCTAACCAGGAGTTTACACTATTCCACAAGTCTAGATAATAATAATATGAACAGCTCAACAGACATGGAAACACTTAGAGACTAGTCAGATTGAGAAAGTTTTTATTGTGAAAGTACCCGACACTAGGGGGCTACCCCAGGTCCCCTGAAGCACCCTTTCATACCCTCTCATCCCAAGGCTCGTAATTAAGCTTCCTCTAATGTATCCTCGGTTTCTATAATCCGTCCTCAGACAATATCATTTTGTTTCACTTTAATGATTTATGATGCATGAACTACTCGCGTATTTAGTTGGTTAAGGCTTTTAGAAACTCAATTATTAAATACCTTAAAGGTTTACAACATCATTTCAATAAACTGTATATTTTCTCAATTCTCTGAATTTCTGTCCCTTAGAAATAAATTTGGTACAGTTTTTGAATCTCACTGAAATTGAGTTTGTAAGCCTTAAATATCTCAAAACTTTCTCATATAAAACTTTACATAATCTTTCTCAAATTGAATCTTAACAAGATCGAATTTAGAAATCTCAATTATTTCCAAATATCTTTAGTTATTAAGTTGAAAAAAGAAAATAATTTTCTTTTGAAAATTTTATTTTATTAAAAGAGAATAATCTTTAAATCATTAACCAAAAATACTTAAAATTTTAAAATTTTTCTTTAATTCAAGATTTAATTATCTCAACCTTTTTATAAATTAATTTTCATAAAATGACTTCTTTTTAAATAAATACTAAATTCTTTTTATTCTAAATATTGAAAGTAAAGTTAAAAAAATAATCTCTAAGAAGAAATAAAAGATTTAAAATAATAAAAATTTAAAGAGTAAGGTAAGAAAATTCTTACTGAGTTTTAGCTTTTCGTCATGCTTGCTATATGCTCAACTTCATATCACAAGATCATCAATCATAATCAAATATTATCAATCATAATATCATCAATCATAATAAAAAAATATCAATCACAATCAAATAATATCGATCAAAATTAAATATCATCAATAATAATCAAATACTAATAATTATAATCAAATCAATTAAATATAATTCAAATTTTAATGGTTATTTAAATTATCAAAAATTGATTTTGAGTCCTTATAGTCCATTCCTTGCATAGGTCTATGTAAGTCCATATAATCCAGTCCTTGCATATGTATAGTTCAGTCCATATAGGTCACACTAGTCCGCATAGGTTCAGTCCAGGTCATATAGGTTATAGAAGTCCAGGTCCTTGCATAGGTATGTCAGAGTTAGTTACATCATATATTTAATTTAAAATTTATTATAAATTTTAGGTTAAGAAGTTAATATTTTAAAATAATATTATTATTAAATTTAAAAGGAGTAGGGGACTCCTCCCATTATTCTTATGTCTTTTTATATTATATTCTTATCTCACTCCCCCTTACCTCTTGTATCCTGATTCGTTATTGAAAATCTGTACGCGCCTCGTCTTCGAGTTCTAAAACATACCAATTTCATTTTAATATAGTTACAAAATGAAAATTTAGATTTCAACTTAAAACAGAAATGGTAAATTTTGAATAGTGAATAGTACATCATGAATAGTAACACTAAATAGTAAAACGTGAATAGTAAAGGTAAATAGTAACAGTAAATAGTAATTTACTATTTAAATAGTAATTTATTATTGAAATAGTATTTTACTATTTAGAATAGCAACTTAAAATAATATTATTTTCAGTATAATAATAGATTTCTAAAACGATATGAAAATAACCTTAAAAAATATAAAAAAGAGGTATTCTTACCTTGTTATTTTAGGAGAACCTCCTTCTAAAAAAATATCTCTCTCTCTTACTTCCACCACTATCTCTCTAGCAAAGAAAATTTAATCTGAAATTGTGATTTTCCTTCATTCCTTCGCTCGGTATTTATAGGAAAGAAATTTACTATGCATTCTATTATTTTATTATAAAAGTATTGTGCAAGAATTAAAAATTTCATATAGATTACTGTGCAAAGTTTGAAAATTTCTGAAATGCACAATGTTTTCACGTGGAGGAGTTTGATGAATTATGAAGGGAGGTGCAAATAGTAATTTAGAGGGTGCAAATAGTAATTTAGGGGGTGGTGCAAATAGTAATTTTTCATTTTTTAAAATAATAATTTTTTAATTTTTTTTAAATAAATTCTGAAAAATATACTGATCAAAAACTTCAAAAGGTCTATGGTCAAATTCCATCAGGATTTTAATATAAATTTTCTAAAATAAATTAGGGGTGTTATAGTTATTGTGCATCAGACAGAGGTCAATTAATTTCATATAACGCAACAGTCCATCATCATAGCAAGAACACATTATACAATCACATTGATCAAATGTAGCCATTTGACGTCACACATTTCATAACCCTATTACAATGTGGTTAGTCATATAGGATGCTGTGCATGGGTTAGACGTATTATGATTGTCTTAATTTAGTCTCAACATGCAATGGGGCCCAAAATCTCATCTTCATCATCATAAATACCTCTCCATGGTACGTTTACCGAGAGGAACACATAACCATGCTAGAGTGACCGAAGTACACCAAGTCCCTACAATATAAGGGTATCAAAGACGCGCATGTCCTGCTCACTATGGATCCATCCCATTCCCATAGTTCGTGATCACTTTACAACGAGACTTGGCTCTACACAATCATAGTTACACTCCATCTTTAGTCAAAGTACATCAGGTTTACATCGGTATGCCCAGCTTCAGGCGCGACTCTGAGCCATTAGAGTTCCGACCCAGTTGTACTCCTAAGATCTTCCCTGGGGATCGAACGCAAGTGTCCTCCAATGTACTCTTCACTTTTGCTCTAGTTTTCATTACAGCCCTCTGGCCAAAAAATAGTTTCATGATAACATGCATTCTTTTTCTTTATCTTTTAACACCTGGGTGTCTATGTGTCCTTGTCTCGGGTGTGCTTTGTCCTTAATTCGTTTAGTTCTACTTATTTAACATACTTTATAAAACTTCAATCTTACAAATAGGACATTCATATTTCACTTCAATCTTTCCAAAATAACTTAGGAACATAGAGTAAATACGAATATATATAGTACTTGAATTCTCAATAAGTAGTTTCTAACCTTACTTTATTTCTTGAACCACCTTGAAATAATCTTAACTGTATTTTCAGAAAATAAAACAACACTTAGCCGTTATCCTTATTGGTATGCCCAAATAAGTCTAAAAGATGTATTGAGAATTTCAGAATAAAATGATATTCGATCATCGCCATTGTGTACTAGACTTATTGCGTAACACAGCATAATCAGGTCATTTTACCAATTTGTAAAATGTTGCTTAGTCGTGGTTATAAACTCTAAGCCCCGTTTTGCTCGGTTATAGAAAATCATTTGGGAAAATATTTTCAATTCTGAGAAAATAAAACCTTTGGAATTAATAACTTTGTCTATAGAATTTATTTAGGAAAAAGGAAGGGTACAAATATTTGTTTTAAACTCAAAAAGATAAATAATATTTGTTATTGGATCCGTTTCTTTCTTTTTTCCACGTTAAAACATCTGGTAACTTTTAAAATTATTTTTCTATTACGTAACCCAATACTGAACGCAATTAAGGACAAACACTACCCTTCTGTCTCATGGATCACACTTCAATACCATTATTACATTTTTCAACAATAATAAATTTACACATAAAGGCAACGTGCTCGTCCACCTTTATTTCTCCATACCATAACTTCACACTTTTTTGTCCAAGGCTCCATGTCAGCACCCAGTGTTCTTTATCTTTTCTTAATTATGAATCTAAACAGCTTATTAATCAAATAAATGTCAGTATGGTAATAACATCAATTATTTTTCCACACTCATAATTATAAAATACTAATAATTTCAGGATAACCTAATTATAGCAAAATTTTCAAAATAATAGATTATATCAAAAAATTTTAAAATAAAGTCATAAAAGAGTAAAGGCCCAAAGGAGACCCTTACCAGCCCAGAGCATACAAATACCCTAGAGATACCATAGAGAACTCCCTTCTTACAAGAGCTTATTATGCTAATCCTCATCCTTTCGCTAAAGGGTTAATCTAATTTCTTCAACAAGTTTTTTCAAGGGAATTATATTTCTATTTTGTTTAACGTGACTAAGATATTTCTATCCAGTTAAGGGCATTTTAATTTCACATCAAAACTCATTAAGACACAAAGGAAAATACACATGTTTCTAATTAAGACTAAGCGGATAAACTCCTTCTTACCTAGTGTTCTCCACGTAAGTTTCACGGGCAGTGTTGCGGCTTCTAGTTTCTTTCGTTTCTCGGTTCCGACGACCGCTTCAAAACATATGCCAAGCGTCTCCCTATCCCCACATGCATGGCGTATCTAGGCAATAATCATGGCAGGCATGTACTTCTAAGTGATGGCTGTGAGTGTTGGTGGTGCAAATGGAGGTGGGGTCCTTTCATGCATGATGGAATGTGGTGGTCGTTGTGGTTTGATGGTCACGGTGGTGATGGAAATTTATTTATTTATTCTCTTTTTTTTTCTCTAAAGAAGGAAATGAAGCACAATCTGAGAGGATAAGTATAACGTTCTTGTTTTTAAAATAAAATTTCAATAATCAAATAAATTTTTCGCAAATAATTTAAATTTTCAAAACAGAATTTGGATTAAATAATAACACTATTATTTTTACATCAACCGACCGACTCATTTAAGTATACAAATAATTATAAATACTTGGTATGCACAGGAGCCGGCCAAGGCTACTACAAACAACTATGTGTATTATGTACAATACATATAATACATAATGCTCCGAGCGGCTGAGTGACTTCACATATCATTGCTTTGTCCTATATCCACTGTAAAAATAACAACAGTAGGGGGTGAACATAAACATGTCAAATGATAGTTATTGAATCGGATTAAATATCCAATTCATAACTACATATAAATCAAACTCATATCATACAAACTCATCATAAAATAGCATGTTATTCTCAATAACATATAAATCAGTGCATACACATGCTCAATCAAATGGATCCATTATTAAGTCTTTTAATTTATGTTGCAACACTGGCTCCCAGCCATAACTCAGCTCTCAGCTGATCCGGCCGTTTCACTGGTACCAAACCGTTTGCACCTTCATGTGACACAATCACTCCCAACGACAACGGTAGTGCCACGGGCTAAACCCCGAGCCCCGCTCAAGAGGTTTGCCTTGAGTCCCACCCAAGGTCTTTTTGTGGAATCCTCGAAACCACAATAATATTTCATGTTTGTTCAATACACAAGCATCATATGCTTATCAAATGCATCCCATGCATTCATACATATCATGAAAAATTCAAGAATATTATTCATATCATCATCATCAATCACATATCAATATCATGTTTCCTACTACATCTCATGCATAGGAATAATCACATATCACATATACAAATCATTTCTCATATAAATTTAATATCATATGAACGGAAATATCACAGATATATCACACATAACATATATATATATATATATATATTCAGGATTTAATATTATCCTGAATCCGTTCATAAACCATACATTTAAAATATAAACGCTCCCCCTACCTGGAAATAAAGAGTTCCAGCAGGTCTTCAAGCGATATCCTCTCACAGCTTATATATTTCGACTGGAATTTCAGCTCTGTACCAGTCCAAAGCTTCCTTACTTATGAAATTCAAGCTTTCACGTGAAAGAGAAGAAATGAAGATTGATTTCTTCTTCGTTTGATGGTTTCCAGTAAAGATTGGAAAGAAAAGGAATATAGATGATGTTTTTCACTTTCAAAAGTTTTTAAACTGATTCACAGTAGAAGTATTTATATATCGTTCATGCAGAAGAGACGTGAACGATAGGAAGATGTCTGCTACACGCATCTTTAAATGATAAGGAAGGAATAAGATATTTAATGAAAAGGGGACAGAACATCAGAGAGGGTCCCATACTTAGAAAATATCAGAAAAAGGGAATTTGCTAGAATGTAGAAGAATAGAGTGACGTGGAAAGCCTTAATAATTGAAATAATTATTAATTCCGACTCGGTTTCGGTATTCTGGGCACATCTTTCCGAGAAGATTCATCATAGCCTCTGTCCGTTCAGAATTCCTTCATTCGAAGAAAATTCACTCGGAAAGGTTTCATCCCATGAAATACTCAGCTTTCCTTCCTCGAAAATGACCCACACGGAAATATCTCTTTCAGACATCTCACTCAGATATAATTCTGCCCGAGTCAAGCCTTCACTTGCGTCACTCGGAAGTCTTCCTTATGAAAAGATCACTCGGAGTTTGAAGACAATCCTCTCTCGTAAATCTTTCCACTCGAAAGGATCACTCGGGATCGAAGACAATCTCGAAGACGAACCCGAGCACAAACTAAGCAACTCTGGATATGGACCCGAGCACGAATTAAATGAATTCACCACTCGGATATTTACTTCCCTCAGAACCATTCACTCGGAATATACTCATTCAAAGTTGAAGTCTTTCTCTGTCCAGAAGTACTCTCCCTGGAAAAGACTTACTCGGTATATCCCAATCGGTGCCACACCATACGAAAATTAGAAATTTCTCTCTTGACGCTTTCCCACTTAGAACGTCTCACCCGATGCCATCCCTCTCGGAAGTATCGCACCCAGAGACACTTCACTCGGAAAGTCACACAACTCGGAGATACTCCACTCGGTCACTATTCAAAATATCTCAGTCTGAGAAGTACTTATTCAAATTCAAAGCTTCTCTTTATTCGGAAGTACATCTCTCGTAACAACCCATTCGGAAACGTTTCACTCAGAGACGTTTCACTCGGATTTGCCTCACTCAAAAGTGTCTCATTCGGACACAGTTTTTCTTAACTCAAATGATTCTCTTAATGATGTTTCACTCGGAAACATCTTAACTTCACTTGGAAGTAGTTTTCTCAGTCTTACTTCACTCGGAATCATATCCATTTTCACTCGGAATGTCTTATCTCAGACAGTATTCACTCGAAATTTCATTCGGAAATTCTCCATTAATCCTTAATAAATTATTTTTTTTAAGAATCATAAATTTTGGGATGTTACAATAAGGGTGAAAAGCTTATGGTGGTGGTATTGATAAGAGTTGATGAAGTGCAATTTGAGAGAAACCGAAAGGAAGGTGGTGAATGGTGATGTGTTGCTAAGAGAAAAAGGTGAAGTGCAACGAAAGTGAGAGAAGGGACCGAGAGTGAAGACTTCACGAAAGACAAGAGAATGGAATAGAATTATGAGGTTGAGGAGTTAAAGTTATGTTGAAATGGGGATCGGGTGATGTTGTTCAAAATTGGAGAATAAAATGAAATCAAAATATAAAGTGGTGAGGCAACGTATTAGTGTGATGATGAAACATGATGGCACATGGCGAAGTGATGGCATGATGCATGGCATGGGATGAAATGATAAAAATAGGAGAGTAGCAAGGCTCACGACAATGTATAAATATATAGCAAGGTTTATTGTTTTTAAATCAACAAACTTTGTGAACAAGGAGTTAAGCATATGCATATACGTAGCTGAGGAAGTGGCGGGCACTTATAATGAATTGTCAATTTATTGCCTAAGTGAATCAATTTTAATGGTTCAGAGTCAGACATGGAAGGGGGGTTGAATAAGTCTCAAACTCTTTTTCCAGAAAAATAAATATTTGAAGTGCAGGTAATCAGACTTATAAAAGCAGACTCGAGTAAGGAAAAGTAAGGAGAAGAAAGAACACCTGGAATTTATACTGGTTCACTTCCAAAACAAGCTACGTCCAGTCCCTTCTAACTTGAAGGATTTCTATTATTGTAAAATTTTCTTTACAATAACAGCACCAGACCAGTACCACAATTATTCTTGACTTCAGCCACTCCTAGCATAAACCCAAGTATATTTTCAACAAGTCACTCCTGGTTCAACAACCCAAGTATTCTGTCGAAAGCCTCTTTAGGCTAACACTGTTTCCCACTGAAACTAAGACTGGTAACTCACCAGACTTTACACAATACAGATTTGAAAAGAGTGTGTAAAGTATCTCATAGAACCTAGTGTATAAGGATATATAATGAAGAATGAATACACTAAGTTATGAAAGACAAAAGACCAAGGTCTGTTTAGAAGCAGAACAACAAAGAAGGTCTTTGTCTCTAGAAAGAGATTAAGAGAAATTTCTGATCACAGAGAATGAGAATTCTTGATGGGCTTCTTTTGTATATTCTTAATATATTTTAAACAATCTTCTTCATGAATATATCCCATGTATGCGAATCTACAACAAACATTCAGGACCTCAAAATCTGAAGACTCTGAGCTCTCACTAAACTTGAAAATATATAATAATGAATCCCACTAAACCGGTGTAATACTGAGTGATTAAGAGAAATCGACACCAGACATTCACCCCATAGTTTCGTCCCCTTACACTGGACGGTTCAAAATCAAATCACTTGTTTAGATTAAAATTGGTTATGATGTGGTTTTATTCAAAACCTTAACCATGACTAGACTTAGATTTTGATCTCATTATGTGATTGCCATTTTAAATTTGCATAGAGGGATAGACAACATGATCCTTCTATGGTTAGGAAAAGATAATTGATCTGTCAATTTTAGGTTGTTTTCCATGTGAATCTCACATTTGATTTGGGACTAAAATGCCAAACTAATGTGATTTAAAGTCTTCGTTTTGATATTCTTAAAGCAATATCCTATTTGGCAACTTATTAGTTGATTTGGGTGGTTTTTGATGTGTTTTGATAGGTTGAAAAGACTAAAAGAAGAAAAACAAAAAAGAGCTTCATTTTCACTTAACTTCAAACTAACAATTTTAATTTCACTAGTGTTAATCATTCACTATTGGATTAGGCTGAAATTTTGATATCATGTTCCTAACATCTAGAAAGTCATTTTAAACGATCGAATTTTGTTTTGGAGTTGATTCCAAATACCTGTTTGTGCCTTACAAGCCACTGCTAGTGGTGAGCGAGCAGATTGGAAAATGGCCATTTTGCCCCTATGAGCAGTGGCTCATAGGAGCGAGGTGCTCATAGAAAGGCTTACTTAAAAGCCCAAAGCATATTTATGGGGATATCTTTAAACATAGAGGACCAGAATTTGGAGCTTTTAGAGAACTTATTCATACTTCAAGATCTTGGAGCTTCATTTCCCTTTTGTTACATTAATGTATCTTATGTTTGCCCTTTATAGTGAATATTTGTGTATGTTTATACATCAATATTATGTTAGCATTTTATTTATCATGCCTAATACTTGTTTCTATTTGAAAGAATGTTATTTTTCTGTTTGGTTACTAAACATGTTCTAATGGTTGTTAAACAATTTTTTTGATGTAAATCTTAATATTAGGTTGTCAAATGATTGATACTTTACGTTAGGGCTTGAAATCTATTCAATAAGAGATTGGGTTTTGTGACTTTTATGTCACATTAACTTAATTTAATGTCTAGTCATACATAATGGGATCTCAAAGGAGTAAATAGAGTGGGGAAGTCTGATCCCAACATCTTTTATTAGTTGTTTCCTCCATTTTTATCACTCTACACTCTTGAAATCAAACACTTTGAAACCAATCAATCAATGAACAAAACCTTGAACATAATGTATATATATTTGTTGTGATTTATAAACAATTATTGTTATTACCAAATCAGACAAGTCTCTATAGATACTATACTTAATACTTATTGTAATCACTACAAATTTGATACATTTACCAAAGTCCCAACAATTACCAAATCAAGTCTTCTCAATTTTGGTTGTTTTAAATCTTACTTTTTGTGTTTAGTTTTAGTTTTAAGTATGTTAATGGAAGTTTATTTTAATGTAATTTATGAACATGTAAAAAGCTCTTTTTTTTCATTTCTCCAAGGATATATTAGTATTTTACCGGTAAAAATAGTATTTTAGATCTATATCTTTTACTTAAGTTCATCTTGGTTCTATAAATTTTATTGAAGTCAATTTGTTCCTATAACTCTTAGCTAACATTCCAATTACATATTTTTCATCATCTGTCACTAACCTAATAAAAAATGCTGACATAGCCATGATAGTGTTAGTTTAAAACAAAAAAGCAAGAAATAAAAAGGCTTTATGATCTTTAATCATAGCTCACCAAATTATGAGTGACAAAGGGAAATCCAAGTACCGTAATATTACAATTTACAACCCTATAATATTTTTTTATAACTAAATGTAGGAGGTGGTTTTGGTTTTTTAAAAATTTAAAAAATAATTTTAAAACTGAAAATTGAAGACCAAAAACCGAAAATCAAATTTTATGGTTTTAAAACATAGTTTTCAAATAATTTTAAAAAAATAAAAATGAAATAAACTATTTTTAATTAAGTTATATTTTTAAATTTACTTTTAAAATCCATAAATTAACAACTCAGATAAGATGATCTAGATTTGTAAAAATTTATCAACAACCTATTTGAAAAACTTGATTTAGCCTCTAAACATGTAGGTCTCCTTTAATATTAATGTGTTTCAACATACTTCATCCGTTTCTTTTTATCTGTCTTTTAAGGTCTTGCATTACAACACTTTTACATCTATGTTTCTACTTTATCCTCATCTTAAATTAAATCTTTATTAATGCTATTAGTGTTTGGTCATTCTCAAGGTCAAAGTATAACAGGAAAAATAATAATAAATGAATTCTTGAAATTTTTAGAAGTTAGATAAAAAGAAACAATTTTTTTAAGAATAAAGACAAATAAAAAGGAACATAGGAAGTAACAAAAAAAATTATAGGGAGCCGCTTGAACCTCCATGAACCTACTCACACTTAGCTCGAATTCTTGTAGATTTCCTAAAGATCGGGCCAAAACGGCCTTGATCTATTCAGACCTTAAAGTTATGAGTCCAAAATGGTCCAATCTAATCTAGTTGGGCCAACCCATTTTTTCAGGAGAGTGAAAACACTTTACCATCCCAACAATAAACCATAAAGACTTAAATCTAAAATTAGTCACTATAAAATTTAAGATGGAGGAAAACTCCTTGGAAAATAACTTGATTATTTTTAACTCCTAAAATTTTTAGCCCAACTAAAACAACCTTTGTCATTAACTACCAACGATTCCGCCTGAACTGTTCTTTACAGGGGGTGTAGAAGTATGCTTGTAGAACAACTCAAAATATACATATATATGTGTTTTGATACAAAGCAATGTATGTATAAATGTAAATACAAAGAGTCTTCGTATGCTGAGGCGGAGTATAATGTACTGCGGGGCGGTGTCATAGTCCGCCTGACAGGATCTGACTTGCCTTGACCCAATTGGGGGTGGTACCTGCAATCGTTCTCCGACGCTCAAGTCAGTATCTCAGAATACTTAGAGACTTAGAAAGACAATCAGAGAGGATTATGCAAGTAATAGAGTGTAAGGTTCAGAGAATGGGAAGAGGATCCCTTATACCTTTTCAAGAGAGGTTTATATACCTGTCACTGGTGCTGCATTATTGGTAGGACCCGCTCCTTGTCTCCAGGCATAATGCTGAAAAGGTAGTGGGTCCCTGCGCCGTTTACTAGCACCATTATTGTAGTAGGTATCACAACTTGTCTGGAAAGCGTTAGTGCTTTAATATTTTATTGTTATTTCCCTTTATGCGTGACAGCGTGATTCCCATTATTAACCTCTCAAGACAGAGTCAATCTCGTGCCGGGGTTGTGAGTATGGGCTCGCTACGCAGTGTGGGAAATTCAGTATTCCGCCTGAGTTGAGCCTATGGCTTGGCGGAGTAACAACTTTGGCGAGGTTACATTCCTTGACGGAATAACATGCCTGGACGGAGTTACGTTCCTTGGCGGGGTAACGTGCCTGGGCGGAGTTATGAACCTTGGCGGCGTTACTTGCCCTGGCGGTATGCACTCCGTATAGTATTTGTAGTGTATTTGAAGAGTACTTCTCTTTATTCCAAATGCTGATCTGGCAAGGCATTGAAGCCATGCTCTTGGGGGCCGGTGTTAGGACCGGATCATATGCCCCCTAGCTTGTTATAGTGACTGGCGGAGTCACTTTAATAAGCTACAACACTTAAGTTTAGCTTTTGTAGGCATGGGTTTAGGCGATATTTGCTAGTCCGGGTTTTGTGGACAAGTGCTTTCGTGCATTTATTAGCTGTCATCACTTGTCACGCCTGTCATTAATGCGCCTCGAAACCACGTTTTTTGTTCTTCAGTCTCCTATTGCCACGTATGCCCTCGTAACGGTTGCCATTCTAATGATGGGACATAAATGCGCGTGATGGCAATTGAGAACCGTTTTCGAGGTTATTACCGTGGGCCTTGGATTTTGAAAACGTGGCCCATGAAATATCTGCCCTTAGATATATCTATTGGTTTCAGTAAAAAAGGAACCGTCAGTGGGGTCAATCCAACGGTTGTAAACGCATATTTCAGTTTTTTAGAACCGTTGATAAGATTTATCTGACGGCTGCAAACACATCTTCGAGATTCCTGATGATTCGCTTATTTTCCCCCCAAGCCATGCCTATAAATAGGTAAACTTTCAGAAGGGGAATGTTTTGTTTCATCTTTCTCTTCGTATTTGTTTGCTGAAAGAGTTTTTGCTACTCTCTTGCGAGTTTATTGGTGTTTGGAGTTCTTCTATTTTTCCAGAAGCTTAAGGTACTTGCTTCTTCTTCTTCTTTGCTTCTTCATTTCCTTTGGGTTAGCTTTGTTTTCCCTTATTGTGTGTTTGTGAAAAGGAAGATGAGAGGAAAGAGGTCAGAATCACGTTCTAGGGTTTCTGTTCGTCCCATGTTTTCTGACATTGAGAGTGGAGATGATGCTTTTTATACTGGGAGGGACTCGACGTTTTATAGCAGCGTGGAGTACTTTAGTAATGCTGTACATTCATTTGTGTCAGGAGGTATTTCCCATACACAAGTGCTGACTATGGCAGAGTGCAGAAATGTTGTATTGCATGGGTTGGATTGGGAGAAAACACTCGAAAATGACCCTTACTGTTGGGTTGAGGAAGATGTCAAGGATGCTTCCTCTCGACATGCGACGACAAGCGGAGGGGTAGCGGAGTTGCCTGTTCCGGTTTGGAAGGACGAGAAGTATGAGGATAGGTTCATCGTCCGTTCTCCCAAGACGTATGAACGGGTCTGCCATCGTCCTCAGGATAATCGTACCATATATATGTACGACATTTTATTTACCCAGTTAGGGGTGCGTTTCCCATTGAATAAATTCCAGATGGGTGTGCTTAGGTTCTTGGATTGTGCCCCTTCCCAGTTGCATCCTAATGGTTGGGGAATAGTGCGCAGCTTTGAGGTGATGGCTGAACATTTGGAGTTTACGCCCACAGTGGCGTTGTTTTTCTCCTTCTGCCGCATTATGAGGAGAGTAAATATGAAAACCGGCGGCATGGGTTTTGTGACTCTCCGGGCGGAGCCAAAGATTTTAAACTTTAAGGCGTTTGCTGACTCCGCCAAGGAAGGCGGACTTCACTTCAGGATGAGTTTTGTGAAGGTATCCGTCAGGAAGGGCAAACCTGTTTTTTGGCGGAATAAGGAGGGTGTTGATAAATTTCCAGTGGCATGGACGCATGAGCACTTTCTCTTAACCAAACGAGCGTATGAGGTTGAAGAGGGTGCTCTATCGGCGGCGTCTGTGGAAGTACTCCGGATGTTGAAGGAGTACAACTCCGTCCACAAGCTGATTCTTTGTCGAAGGCTGCTTGGGCGGGATGCTCAAGGATATTTGAGTAATATTATGAACAATTTGCAATGTGATTGAGTGTTTCCTCTACCTTGCATTTTCTAACTGAATCTTCATCTTGTTATTTCGCAGGAGAAATCGCGGAGTTCCCTGGGATGGATCGTATTAAGCAGATGCAAATGAGCCGCAGGGAAAGGAACGCGGAGAATAATGTGCAGCCCAGGAGGAATCTGGGTGCCGCCCTGACAAAAACTCTCCCCTTCCCTGCATCCACCAACATAGTAAATTTTGAAGGTGGTGCAGGATCTTCAGCAGCTACTGTTGAAAGGCGTTCTAAGAAACGTCAAGAACCAGAAGCTGCTGAAGAAGAAGAAGTAGATCCTCATCCTTTGCAGAGAAGGAGGACTAAGGGCAAGAAGAGGGCTGAGGCGGGGACGTCAATTGATGCCGCCATTGATTTGGAGGAGACTCTGGAAGTACCTGTTGTGGGTACTTCTGCTGATATGGGCGGAGCTGAAGGCATTCTTGAAGAAGATGTCGAGGGGGAGCAAGCGGAGGGATTGCAAGCTGCTTCGGGCCAGGATATGGGGGACGAGACAGAGGGAATTCAAATCTCCCCAGTCCGCCCGTCTGAGGATCCCGCCTTGAGCTTGACCACCCGAGGGACAGCCGTTTTTCCCATTGATGTACCAGGGGAAACATCCAGACGGCTTGTTTCTTTGCCTGAGGCGGGGTCTCGCTTGAATCCCTTCTTATACTTTACAAATACGGGATTCCGCCAGTCAGAGAGGCGTGACCCAGAATTCATTCTCCGCCCCGACATCGACTTCGAGGAGGTACCGGAGGCTGCCGCAGCTGCGAGGTGGCACCTTTCTGAATTAGACGGTTTCTTGGCTTCTGTTCCCCGGATAGCTGACGTTGCTGCTGAGGCGAACATGTTTCAAGCGTCTTACCACGAGTCTGTGGAAAAAATTCGTAGCTTGGAGCATGACAACGAGCAGTTGTCCGAGGTGATCAAGGCCAAGGACAAACATCTGGACACCGCCGACTCCAATATCAAGAAATTAACGGAGGAGTTGGCTAAGGTGAAGGCTGAGAAAGCCCAGCTAGAGCAACAGAATAAAAAGCTGGGCGAGGTGGTGAGTGGACTTTCCCAGGTCACGGCTGATAATATTCTGCTGAAACAACAAGTTTCAACTTTAAATCAGCAGAACCAAGTTTTGGGCGGAGACGTGAGCATTCTTCAGCAGAAGCTGGTTTCCATAGAAATAAATAGAACCATTGCTGAAGATGCCTGGGCAGCGGAGTTGAGCGAGGCAACAACCGCATATGGAAATCTTGAAGTGCGGGTTCAAGAGTTGGAAGCTGAGAAGACTGCCTCAGATGCTACCAGTGAGAGGCTCGACAAAGAATTACAATCTGCCTTGGATGCAGCTGAGGTGGCGATTGATGATGCTTTCAGCATGGCTGTTCGCCAACTCCGCTATCGCAACCCAGGTGTTGCTCTCTCCACCACAGGCATTCATCCTTATTACGAGTTCATCAATGGAGAATTGATGGTGCCTGTGCAAGGAGGTCATATGCCCGCGCCCAATGATGAATATGTGTTGGCGGACTTGCCTCCTTCCCAAAGTTTGACCAGGCTAGGAGAAGGTCAGCTCACCTCCACTCAGCAAGAAGGGAAGCCGTCTGACCCTTGAAGATCAGCTTCTCAGTCTCCTCCTCAGTCTCTTTGCAAGTTTTGTTTTTAATAGTATTTTAATGATATCGCCTTGTTCCAGGATAGGCTCTGGATTTTGATTAATATTGGCAATATTCAATAAAATATATTTCCTGCAAATGTATACTTGTTCATAGATGTAGTGTTTAAGTCCGTCGTATTTATGCCTTGTATAATGATATTTGAAAAGGCGGAATATTCATCTGAGGACTTAATGAAATATGACTAAGTAAAACGAGACGGAATAGCCTTTTTGTAATTCTGGTGAAGTAAAATTCAGTGAGGAGGCGAAGTAGCCTCTTAGGAATTTCAACGAAACAAATTCAGTAATGGGGCGGAGTAGCCTTTTTGAGAATTTAACTGAAGTAATTTGAATACTGAGGCGTAGTAACCTCTTGGGAATTTCATTGAAATGATTTTAATAGCGAGGTGTAGTAGCCTCTTAGGAATTTAAAAGGAATTGGATTCCGTAAGAAGGCGGTGTGGCCTCTTAGGAATTTAAAAGGAATTGGATTCCGTACGAAGGCGATGTGGCCTCTTAGGAATTTCAATGAAGTTGTATTCCGTAAGGAGGCGGAGTAGCCTCTTAGGAATTTCAATGAAGTTGTATTCCGTAAGGAGGCGGAGTAGCCTCTTAGGAATTTCAATGAAGTTGTATTCCGTAAGGAGGCGGAGTAGCCTCTTAGGAATTTCAATGAAGTTGTATTCCGTAGGGAGGCGGAGTAGCCTCTTAGGAATCTCAATGAAGTTGTATTCCGTAAGGAGGCGGAGTAGCCTCTTAGGAATTTCAATGAAGTTGTATTTCGTAGGGAGGCGGAGTAGCCTCTTAGGAATCTCAATGAAGTTGTATTCCGTAAGGAGGCGGAGTAGCCTCTTAGGAATTTCAATGAAGTTGTATTCCGTAAGGAGGCGGAGTAGCCTCTTAGGAATTTCAATGAAGCACAATTTTACAAGTATTGAACTTACTTGAACTTGTTGGGTAGTGCTTGAGTTTGTTTCTCATGTACTCCGTAAAACGTTGGGAGTTAAGCAGAGTCAAGTTTTGGATGGAATGTTCATCCTTTTGCATTTTGATTGGAGTGCGACTCCTTCGAGGCGGTATGGTGCAGCATATAGCTGTGACACCAATTCATCCTGCAAGAATTTGGTTAAACCTTCGAGGCGGTATGGTGCAGCATATAGCTGTGACACCAATTCAACCTGCAAGAAATTGGTTGGGGTTAGCGTGGTGCAGCATATAGCTGAGACACCAGCTCTTCCCACAAGAAGCCTGCAGGACCTTGGGGGTGAATTAGTGCAGCATATAGCTGTGACACTAGTTCTTTCCATAGGTGGCCTGCAGGACCTTGGGGTCGGTATGGTGCAGCATATAGCTGAGACACCAATCCTTTCCCCCCAAGGAGTTTTCTGTACCTTAGGGTCGGTATGGTGCAGCATATAGCTGAGACACCAATCCTTTCCCCCCAAGGAGTTTTCTGTACCTTAGGGTCGGTATGGTGCAGCATATAGCTGAGACACCAATCCTTTCCCCCCAAGGAGTTTTCTGTACCTTAGGGTCAGTATGGTGCAGCATATAGCTGAGACACCAATTCCCCAAGGAGTTTTTGTTGACTCCGTTTGTGAAGCGGCGTTGCATGTTGGTTGATCTTTATGGATTAAAGAGTTATGCGTTTGTGCTTCAATTTTGGAGTCGCTGTTTTATCGTATCACCCAACTAACTGTAATATATGCGTAAATTCAAAATGTTCCATTTATTTCTGACCGGAGTACCATCTAAGTTTTCTAGGCGGTATGTACCCTTGCCCAAAACTTCGATGACTCGGTATGGACCTTCCCAATTCGGTGCCAATTTGCCTTGGTGTGCAAATTTGTTGCCAATGTTGGCCCTTCTCAGGACCAAATCTCCCTCTTTGAAACGGCGTTCGCACATGCGTGCATTATACCGTTTGGCGGCCTTTGCTTTGACAGCTTGATCTCTCACAAAGGCTTCCTCTCTCAACTCCGCCAAAACCTCCAATTCGTGTGCGAGGTTCTGTTGATTGGCTTCCTCATTGAAATAGAGGACTCGAGCTGAAGGGGCTGTTAATTCAATGGGAATGACCGCCTCGACTCCATATGTCAGCCGATATGGAGATTCATTCGTAGTGGAATGTGGGGTGGTTCTATATGCCCATAAAACGTGGCATAACTGATTTGCCCAGTCTCCCTTTGCCTCACCAAGGCGTTTTTTGAGGCCCTTCAAGATTTCTCTGTTGGCGACCTCTGCTTGTCCAATGGTTTGAGGGTGTTCCACAGAAGAGAAAATCTGCGTGATGCTGAGATTTTCTAAGAGTTCAGTGAACTTGCGATCTGTGAACTGGGTGCCATTATCAGTGACTATGCGTTCAGGGACTCCGAAACGTGCAATGATATTCTCATAGACGAATCTTCGAGTCCTGGCTGACGTTATGTGCACCACTGCCTCTGCCTCAATCCATTTGGTGAAATAATCAACACCAACTATCAAGTATTTGATACCGCCGGGAGCAGTTGGGAATGGACCTAGAATATCCATACCCCATTGATAGAAAGGCCAGGGCGTTACTGATGATGACATTTCCTCAGCTGGAGTATGGTGAAAATTCGCGAATCGTTGACATTGATCGCATTTTTGAACATATGAGGCGGTGTCTTGCTTCATAGTGGGCCACCAATACCCCGCCCTGAGGATCTTTCTCACTAGACTTCGTGCCCCTGGATGATGTCCACACTGCCCTTCATGGACTTCTTCCAAAACAGCTTGCACCTCGTTTTCATTTATGCAAATTAAGTATGGGACAGAAATTCCTCGGCGGTATAGCTGCCCATCTAGGAGCGTATAATAGGGTGCCTCCCTCCTTAGCTTCTTTCGCTCAAGATCATCCGTGGGTAATTGTCCATTAACAAGATAACGAACTATTGGTGTTACCCAGGAGTTATCATCAACGGGGCGGCTTCTAATCATATGAATTGAAGAGGGAAGGGATATACTTGGCTCGGCTAGAGTACTCTGTACAACCGTGGTTGTACACCCCGCCTTCTTTGTGCTGGCTAACCTGGACAGGATATCAGCACGCGTATTTTCTTCGCGAGGTACATGCTTGAAAGTTACTTCATCGAAGCGCTGTTTCAACTCATTGACGCAGTCCAGATATTGTTGCAGTAGAGGTTCTTTAGCCTGATACTCACCAAGAATTTGTGAGATGACTAGTTGAGAATCACTGCATAGGGTGACAGTTTTGGCCCCAATATCTTGTGCTGCTCTGAGTCCGGCTAAGCAGGCTTCATACTCCGCCTGATTGTTAGACGTAGTGAAGGTAAAGTGCAATGAAATTTCAAGATGTACCCCGTCATCACTTTCTATAACGATTCCTGCCCCACATCCTTTGCTGTTTGAAGACCCATCGACGTATACTGTCCAGTGTGAATGATCTGCATCTGGGCTAGAGCCTGTTAATTCAACTACGAAATCTGCTAGGACTTGTGCCTTAATAGCAGTTCTTGGTTCGTAGGATATGTCGAATTCAGAGAGCTCTATGGCCCATTTGATCATCCTTCCAGCCAAGTCTGGCTTGAACAATATAGTACGGAGTGGCAAGTCTGTGCGAATCAGGATGGGATGTGCATGGAAATATGGTCTTAGGCGTCGTGAGGCCCAAACAACTGCAAGTGCTGCCTTTTCAATCTTCTGATAGCGGCACTCTGCACCATGCAATGTTTTACCAGTGAAGTATACCGGTCGTTGGCCTTCGACTGTTTCTTTGACCAAGGCCACTGCCAGCGCTTCATCTGAAACAGACAAATAAACGATGAGTTGCTCACCTGGGCTTGGTTTTACCAGGATTGGAGGGCTGGCTAAGACATTTTTCAAGCTCTGGAAGGCCGCCTCTTGCTCTGGGCCCCAATTGAATTTTTTATCCTTCTTCAGCATCTTGTACAAGGGAAGAGAGCGATGAGCCATTTTTGGCATGAATCGTGCTAGAGCAGCGATTTTGCCATTGAGGGATTGTACCTCTTTCAATGTTTTGGGGCTCTGCAACTCTTGTATCACACGACACTTGTCAGGATTAGCTTCTATGCCTCTTTGCGTTAACATGAAACCCAAAAATCTTCCTCCAGGTACAGCAAATGTACATTTTAGCGGGTTGAGTCTCATGTTGTATTGCTGCAAGCGTTGAAAAATGAGGCGTAGGTCTTCAACATGGTCTCCTCCCTCAGGAGTCTTGGCGATGATATCGTCAATATAAACCTCCACCAGCTTTGTGTGCATGCCCTCAAAGACCTTGTTGATCACGCGCTAGTAGGTGGCCCCAGCATTTTTCAGCCCAAACGGCATGACATTGTAGCAAAAGACTCCTCTGTCGTTGATAAATGCTGTTTTCTCTTGATCATCCTCACACATTGGAATTTGGTTGTATCCGGAGTAAGCATCCATGAAAGATAGATACTTATATCCTGATGAATCATCAACCAGTCTGTCAATGTTGGGGAGAGGATAAGGATCTTTGGGACAACATTTATTCAAATCAACGTAGTCTATGCACATGCGCCATTTGCCATTGGCTTTCTGCACCATAACCACGTTGGATAGCCAAGAAGAGTAACGGAGTTCCCTGATGAACCCCGCCTTAAGGAGTTCTTCGGTTTGTTCGCAAGCAGCATTTTGCTTAGCAGGACCCATACGCCGTTTCTTTTGTGCCACTGGCTTAGTTTCAGGATACACCGCCAGGCGGTGGCAACAGAAGTTAGGATCCATACCAGGCATGTCTGCGGCTGTCCAGGCAAAAATCTCCTTGTACTCATGGAGGAGTGCAATCAGTCTTGCTTCCATGTTAGGCTCCAGCTTGTCATTGATGTTAGTTATTTGCTCCGGGGTGCTGCCCAAAACAATAGACTTGGAACCACCTTCAGGAGTTGGTTTCAAAGGGTTCAGTGGGTCTATAGAAGACTCCGCCCTGGGATCAAGATCTACCAAGTTGACGGATGCCGCCGCACTGTTTCCTTCGTTCAATTTTCTTTTCTTAGACATGGTTTCAAGCTTCACCATGTTAAGACTTAAATTATAACAGTAACGAGCCATCTCCTGGTCACCCCTGACGGATGAAACTTGATTATCTTTGTCAATGAACTTGATTAACAAGTGGGGGGTTGAAACGATGGCTTCCATGGCATTCAGAGTAGGCCGCCCAATGATGCCATTGTATGGGGATTTAACATCAATGACAAGAACCCTGGATTTCACAGTCCTTGCTCCAGGTTCACCATCGAAGGTGATCCTTGTGTCCAAGTAGCCTTTAGTAGGCTGTTTGGCGCCATTGAAAGCTGTAAGGTCCTGTGTGTAAGGCTGCAAATCTGTGTCAGACAGTCCCATGCGTTTAAAACAGTCATAAAAAATAACGTCGCAGGAACTTCCCTGATCAACTAGGATGCGTTTTACATCCATATTAGCGATCACCGCAATGATCACTACCGCATCATCTCCCTCAGGGATGGTTGGGCCAAAATCATCATCTGTGAAAGTTATAGGCGGAGTCTGAACTCCGTCCCTGAATGGGCGATATTCTTTGTTCTTGCCCTGCACAGATAAGATCATACGATGATGATTTTTCCGGGCGTTGTTTGAGGGTCCGCCTCCTGCGAAGCCTCCAGCAATCATGTCCACCACCTGTCTTTTACCTCGTGATCTAGGTTCAGGGCTTGGTTCTCGTTGGGCGGACTCCAGAACAATGCCTTTTTGTTTCTCTGACACCGTCGTACGTTTTGGTTCCCGAGCACTATCGGGATCCGGAGAACGATCACGATGTCGCTTTTCAAACTTCTCAGGCTCATCATGAGATTTGCCTTTGAACAGGTAATGTTTCAGTTTACCTTCTCGAATGAGCACCTCAATGGTATTTTTGAGTTGCTTACATTCTTCTGTGGTGTGGCCAACTGACTCATGGAATTCGCAATATTTCCTTGGGTTTCCACCGCGCCTGATTGGGGGTGGACGTTGAATTCCATAAACATTGAGGGTAGTCCATCCTATCTCACGCAAGATTTGCTCGCAAGTTGTGTTCAGTGGTGCATAGTGAGCAAAATTGAACACGCGTCTGTCTTGCTGTTTAAAAGGTTGGTTCCCTACTTTGTCTCTTTGGTGGGATTTGTCATTCTTCAACAATTTATCTTTCCCTTTGTCTTGAGGTGGAGTTGCAGGGAGTGGTTTGCTGCGAGATGCAGTGGCTTCCAGATGCATCTCAATACCCACGTACTTAGATGCCTTCCTGCGAAATTCCTCCATCGTAGTTGGAGGTCCCTTTGCCAAAGACAAAGCGAAAGGTGACTTTGGTTGCATAGCTTCTATGAGAATATGCAACTGGATTGCCTCAGTCAGATCAGGGACCATGGCTGCCTCTTTATAAAATCTCTTAAGGAAATCCTTCAGAGATTCTTTGTCGCCTTGTTTGATCTGAGCCAAGGTATGAGAGGTTCTGGGTGCATCCCTGGAAATCACGAAGTGACTTCCAAAAGCTGAGGCCAGCTCCTCCCACGAATCAATGGAACCTGAAGGTAAGCTCTTGAACCAGCTAAGAGCTTCATCTGTAAGAGTTCTGGGAAACATTCTGCACATGACGTCCTCCTCAGCTCCTAGAAACATGGCCTCATAGATATAAGCATCTAAATGCTTAGAGGGATCTGTTTCCCCAGTATATTTCCCTATAGAAATGGGCTGCATGGTTTGCAGATGTCTGGGTACATGTACGTTCATAAGCCTTTTGGAAAATGGGATACTCATCTTATATCCTGAGGGGGAAGCGTTTGAGCCTGCTCTCCTTCCTTCTTGATGCTGAGCATTTACCAGTGGGAGGCTTCGTTGCTCCTCCATGTACGTAGGAATACGAGAGTAGTGAGGAGTACTTGATTCCTCCTGCATGTGTGATTCATGATGTGGTTGTCTTGCGGGACCAGCTTTCTCATGCGCTGGGTTTGCTTTTTCACGACGAAGTTCTGCAAGTTCTTCTCTCAAGATTCGAATCATGTCATCTCTCGGATCTAGAGAATCAGCTTGCGTTGCTTTTTTCTGAGCATCATCATCGAAGTTAAGACGTCTGGGATTGCGTGGAGGAGAATCCTCGTTCTGCATCTCTGGTCCTTGTCTCTCCATTGATGATGAAGATTGATCAAGATTGTGGGATTACCTAGTTTACAGGTCCCACTGGGCGTGCCAATGAACTGTTCTTTACAGGGGGTGTAGAAGTATGCTTGTAGAACAACTCAAAATATACATATATATGTGTTTTGATACAAAGCAATGTATGTATAAATGTAAATACAAAGAGTCTTCGTATGCTGAGGCGGAGTATAATGTACTGCGGGGCGGTGTCATAGTCCGCCTGACAGGATCTGACTTGCCTTGACCCAATTGGGGGTGGTACCTGCAATCGTTCTCCGACGCTCAAGTCAGTATCTCAGAATACTTAGAGACTTAGAAAGACAATCAGAGAGGATTATGCAAGTAATAGAGTGTAAGGTTCAGAGAATGGGAAGAGGATCCCTTATACCTTTTCAAGAGAGGTTTATATACCTGTCACTGGTGCTGCATTATTGGTAGGACCCGCTCCTTGTCTCCAGGCATAATGCTGAAAAGGTAGTGGGTCCCTGCGCCGTTTACTAGCACCATTATTGTAGTAGGTATCACAACTTGTCTGGAAAGCGTTAGTGCTTTAATATTTTATTGTTATTTCCCTTTATGCGTGACAGCGTGATTCCCATTATTAACCTCTCAAGACAGAGTCAATCTCGTGCCGGGGTTGTGAGTATGGGCTCGCTACGCAGTGTGGGAAATTCAGTATTCCGCCTGAGTTGAGCCTATGGCTTGGCGGAGTAACAACTTTGGCGAGGTTACATTCCTTGACGGAATAACATGCCTGGACGGAGTTACGTTCCTTGGCGGGGTAACGTGCCTGGGCGGAGTTATGAACCTTGGCGGCGTTACTTGCCCTGGCGGTATGCACTCCGTATAGTATTTGTAGTGTATTTGAAGAGTACTTCTCTTTATTCCAAATGCTGATCTGGCAAGGCATTGAAGCCATGCTCTTGGGGGCCGGTGTTAGGACCGGATCACCGCCTATATTATTATTCACGGTCTGAATTGCCAACAATTAACAGCAGGTGATTTTTTTATCACCCTAAAATTTTCAAGAACTAAAAATTGTCAAATTATTTTACATGAAGATTTTTTTAACCCTAAATTTTGTAAGAGCTAATTTTACATTTAAGTCAATCACATATAACTGACTAAAAATATGATAAACATGGCACCAAAGATATGATAACCAACTAAAAATAGCGCATATAATCTACTTACATAAAGTGCATTGCAATTATTTCTACTAGTCAAGTAATATAGAAACCCCAAGAATGATGGCCCAGAAAGAAGGACTTCAAAATATTTACATATTACATTTTGTATATCACTTGGATCATATTATCTACATCTGGGGAGAAAGTGTGAATTAAGAGGCACTTCAAGGCCCAGCATCATGTGGATTATGCATATTTTGAGAGAAGTCAAAACATTTGGCTAAACACGAGCAATCAAACCATGAGTGCAACTGATTCACGCACCTGGTGATACTCTTACTATTTACCATGATAAACCTGGTGAAATCAAATCAATAATAGTTGCAGAGTGTTTGTTATAAGGAAGCAGCAATTTACCATGATAAATGATAGGCTTAGATTATCAATAAATTACATTAGTATCTTAGTTTAGTTGTTATTAGTTAGATTAACATTATAGTTTATATTTAGAATTTATGTTTCAATATTATCTCTTGGCTCATTGTGTTTGGACTCTTTATTCCGATATTTTATTAGTTGTTATTGTATTGTGTTGAACAATGAAAAAATATAAACGAAATGTTTCCTCCTGCTTTGTGTTCTTCTCTTCCCCTTCCCTCTCTTTCTCTAATTCTATCCCTCTCCCTAAAAATTTATATTATGTTCCTACAATTTCTGGTTAATACCTTGGTTGGCTAAGTTTGAGCCTATCAAATAAACCTGGAGCATAAATTTATTGTTTTTTGATATATTTTCATCAAATTTTCTTTCAACATTTTTTACAAATATAACCAATTAAAATTATATATGGTGAAAATAATCTTCATCCTATGGGCTAATTTTTAAAATTGAGTCAGACTCAATACCCAAATTTAAGATGATATTAGAATCTATTATAGATCTGTTGTTGGGCCACCTACGAGAGGGTGTATGGTAAGTCTCATATTATTTGGGTCACTTGTATTTATACACGCTTCAGATGTTCATTTTTGGACGTGAGAGGGTGTGTTGAAAGTCACACATTGACTAGAAATATGACTAATTAAAAGTATATATGGTGGGGATAATCCTCAACCTATGAATTAGCTTTTAGGATTGAATTACACCCAATACCCAAATTTAAGACAAATAAATGAAGGATTTCTTAAACCAAATAAAATTTAACCATTATATATCAGTAGCCACTAGCTAGCATCATGCAGCATGTGACTTCAGTTATATCAATATTCAACTATGCTGTGCACTCTATCGATGAGAAACACAAATCCACGTCAGGGAATTATTTAAAAAGTTAATAATTGGAGTAAATGTGATACCTTGATAGATTTGTCAGCATATCCAACAAATAGTTTTCCTTGGCTGCATAGTATAACTGTGACAACAGAACTGCAAGGAATGGATCCAAATGCTTTGACATCCAGTCCAAGCTCATCTCCGGATAATTCCTACAATTCAATATCTTTTTTAATGAATTCCCATGCTAATTCAATTAACGATAACAATAACAACTAAGGCTTTTTCAACTAGGTGGGATCAACTACATGGATTAATCAAATTCAACACCATAATGTCCTGTCATGATTCATGCTTATAAATAAATCATTGGCCTAATGGCTTCTAAATCCTTCTTAATAGTTTAACCGAATATTTTTCTCAGTCTCCTTCTCCATATAATCTTGCTCTAATTGAAGCTTCTATGGGTCTTCCACACACTCCTCCAAACTAACCAAAGCGGATTCTACTATCCTTTCCACATTATGTGCTATCCTTCAACGTTTTCTCTAATGCATTTATTTCTAATCCTATCTTATCTAGCATGTCCATTCATCCAACACAACATTCTAATTAAATGGACAATAAAAAATAAAAGGCTTTGTTGAGAGAGGTACATTTCAGTAATCTAAGATTAGTCTTCTGCCTTTGGCTCAAAGATACCCCTGGGTTCACCCACCCAAAAAAAAATATCATAAGTTTAAAAAACAAACACAGAAAATTGACTTCACTAACTTCATTGCCATGTAATTCCCTCAACAGAACACAAGATTTTGCATTTCTACCTGTATATTAACATTTTTGTCCCAACCGCCTGTGTAAAGGGTTTTCCCCTGCATACTCATAGCAAAAATGGCCCCATTATGCAATGTTTTGGAATTCATGAACACATCGTCTCTCCAGACCTAAACAAGCAAATGATAGAGAGATGTTACCCAACAATGGCAAGAGTTGATTACATGGATCAAGTATATATTTAGTTTTAACTGGGCTACAATTCATGGATTTTCACACAAGGCGTATTCTAGAAAAGTGGGAACCTTTATGCATCCATTCTCATACGCTGCAACAAGCAAATGTCTATCAACAGTAATAGCCAGGATAGACTTCATCTCTCCAGGCATATCTTCCCCCAGTACTGCCAATGGACTGTGATCATTGAGACTCCACAACCTTACTGTTCCATCCCAACTACCACTGTAAAGAACCTCATCACATACAGCAAGTGTGGAAACTACAGATCTATGACCAGTCATTGAGCATATCAAATTTCCATCCTGGGAAAAGGGACAGCAATCCATAGAAGGCATTTCCCAATTAAGCTTTTGTTTTAGACTGCAGGTAAACAAAGAAAATGACAAACTCACCTGTATTGACCAAGCTTTTATTGTTCTATCTCCACTTCCAGTGTAGAGACAAAGACTTCTGGAAACAGTCAAGGAATGAATTCCACTAAAGCGCCAATCCTTCTTTTCATACCATTTCCTCAAGGGATCTTGCCTGAGAGGGGCAGCAATCCCCCAGACAAATATGCCTCCTCCACTGTCACTACTTATGCACAATGGTTCTTCTTGGTCTACATAAACTAGAGCCGTGACTTTATGCTCATGACCTCTAAATGTGTGTAAACAAGAAAAGTCCTACAAAGAATTTACATGGATTAGACGCATCAACAGAATACCAGAGAAAGAGCTTGTACAATACTACAAAATCCAGACTATTCTAGAGCAAAAGACCACAACTGTTCCAACTTTTTCATTATCATAAATCATGCTACGGGGCATAATCATCTAGCATTCAAGATGATTTTCCATTCATCCATGTAAAACAAAGGATGCAAAAGGATCCTACCAGGCAAAAGGTAGGAATAGTAACAGTACATCTGAAGAAAATATGCCTAATTCAAAGTATTCTAATTCTATTTTGGAAAATTAACTGAAATTCAGCAACTGCATATCTAATTAGACTTTTACAAAGCAAGTCTTAATAGGGAAGTCAGCAAATCACATAAGCAAAAAGTGAAAACATCTCAACCATCTCTCTCTCTTTCTTTATTTGTCTATTGGCATTAAATATTTATCAGAAGTATCTGCTAATTGGTGCCACATTAGAAAAAGAAAGATGAGAAGAACTATTTGATTGAAAATATCAATGAAAATTTTTATTTATGCTGCATTTACTGAAACAATAATGATGGCATTCTCATGCCAAGATTATGATTGAGATAATGCTATTTGGAATGCACCACTGTTTTTTAAGTGTTACCTGTAAGGACCATACATGGACAGTTTTATCGAATGAGGAGCTAAATAGATATGCCCCTGCAAAACTAAACAAGCACTCATTAGAATGTAATATTCTGCATCACATACACACTACATCTCTGAAGAAGCCAGATCATTACAAGTGATGCTCTGGCCATTTTTGGGTAAAACAGCCTTAATGCTAGATACCAATTAACAGCCTAGCATATATAAATTGCACTAAACCATGCCAGACCAAATTTTATATTGATTCAAAACTATTTCAATGCAATGCATGGAAGGCAGACTGTGACCAAATTAATCCAATAGCCTCGGGTTCATCTTGCATTCAAATCCATAACAAGTGTCAAACTGTCAAGTATTGGATAACTTAATTATCACTCGTTTAAAGACCTTAAGCACACTTCCATCCATTTCAATAGCAAAATGGACTCAGGATTGATTGTATACCCGGCATTCAACAAAAGGAATCAAGAAAGATGTTTGATAGAGATAACAACTTCTGAATTTAAACTTAGAATTCATACCCCCAACAGCCAATCCACTGATACAATCAAGATGGCCTCGCAGATCTTTAAGTTCAGTTATTCCCTTCGATAGGCCAGTAACAAAGTCTTCATCGGATTCATCTTTGCCGCCTTGAACAAAATCTGGCTGACCACCATCTTCTTTCTCCTGCAACTCGTGTTCACTCGGTTCCTTAGACAACTGACACAACTTCCCAAGAATCAAGCAGCGGCCTGTGTTGTTCTTGTATATGGTGACCTCCAAGTCGCCCACAAAATCAAATTGAGGATTAACCAACATATCCTGAATACATTTCCTTACATCCACCACACCTGGACGGCTTCCTGGATTGATGTCCAAACACTTGCAAAGAGTATGCCTCAGCAACAGATATTCAGACCCTAGTCTGTCTTCCAAAACAGAACTAACTTTCTCAACCCAACAAACATAACTGGCTGAGATATCAAGGCCATTCTCTTTACTCATTTCCAGGATACTCCAAGGCAGGGCATTTCCAATAAGAAGCCGAAGCAGTACACAGCCCAACGACCACACATCAGAGCCGTACCCAATTGGATATCTTGAATGCTCACTATCACTAGCCCCTTTGTGCAATAACTTGCACAAAACCTCAGGGCTAATGAAAAGCTCATTTCCCACCTTACACAATGCTTCTTCTTTCTCTTCATCACCCATGCCACCAGAAACAGCATCCGCAAACTTCCTCCCCATCACCAATACCTCATTCAAATCAACGCAAATGCCTCCAAGCTCGTCAAAAGAGAAACAAGAAAGCCCCAAACAACCAGCAACCAAACCCTCCAAATGCAAAGCAAGCACAGATTCACACAAACCCTTACCAATCATCCCAAAACTAAAAGCCCCACCTTTATCAAATTCTGCACCATCCACATTCACCCTAACAAACCCATTTCCCAATTCACCAAACTTATCTAAAAAACCACCATAGTGCCTCTCAGACACCAAATACAGAGTCCCATCCACCCCTTCACTCCACAACCCATAAGCCCTACAAACCCTACCCTGCCTCATAGAAGCTTCCAGAACCAAAGCTAACTCCTCCCTCGCAACCTCCTCCATCCCCTCCAAACACTTCATCACCCACGCAACATAACTAAACTTAAACTTTGAAGTACTATTCCCAGCACGTAAAATAGGAGCAAGGCTCAAACCGTTGTTAAACCCGAAACAAGCCCTACCCTTGAACGAACAACTCGAACCGAACCGGGCAACACCGTGGTCGTTTATCAAAACGGCGTCGTGCGGGAGAATCCAGTGCTTCCAAGTAGAGTACAAGTCATTGGACCAAAACGGAGAGCGGTTATAATCAGCGTTGATTGTGGACCGTTGATTGGGTTTTTGCGATTGATTAGAAGAGGAGGAGGAAGAGGAGGAGGAGGAGGAGGAGTGTTGGAGGCAGAGTCTGATGAGATCGATGTTCTTGGGAAGAGAAGAAGGTCCTTGTTGTGAAGGGTACTTGACGAGTTGGGTACACGCGGGGCACCGAATCGTGTTCGGGTGACGCTGGGGAAGCTCCACAAGACATGCTTCGCACACCGAGTGTCCACACGATAGTACGCGTGGGATCGCGTCACGGTCGTCGTACGATTGAAGACACACCGGGCACTCTGGTAGCTCCATCACCGGCGGCGGCGACTAACTAACTTAACGTCTAAACAGGCAGCATCCGAAGCAAACGCCTTTAAAACGGCGACGTGTCTTATTGAGTTATTTTATTGGCTACAATTTTCAATTTGGTTGTCCTTGGGCATGCTTAAAAAAGGGTAACTTAAACGGAATACCTTCAAACTGTCATAAAATTACAACTTGTCCCACAAAGTTTGAAGCCTTGCATTCCCCACCTGATCCGGTCTGGATATCGGCCCCAAGGTTATCCATCTAGATACCGGTCCTAAGGGGTAATGATCCGGTTGGTTAACACATTAGGCGAGTATCTCCTACACCGGGTGGCTTATCCGCTCTCCTACACCGGGTGGCTGATCCGCTCTCTAACCGACTGCCCCAGTGTCATAACGAGGAAGGTACTCTGCACAGCGGAATATGTCCCTTTCATTCACCGACAAGAGTGGGTACAATCACCAGCGGAATTTACGGAAAATGTGATTATCTTCCATCCCTGTGTCAGAATCGTACACTGATAATTCACCTACCCTCCTGACATACTCTGAATACTGGGCCACTCGGATTGTCTCTTTATACACGTTATCAGAATCTACGGGCCCACTGGCACCCAACGATTCACCTTCCACGCTCAATTATAAATACCATATTCCAATACACACAAAAGGTTACGTTGTTCTATCTCACATCTTACTATTGCATCGCTTAAGCCTTCATTGAGTTCACTTACACTCTTCTATCTTGAGCGTCGGAGAGTCTTCGCAGGTGGCACCACCTGTGGCCCACACCAACGCGTGAGGTCGGTGTGAAGGATCTCCAGGACAACGAGACCGGTTTCTCTCACCGAGAGGTCGGATTACAGAGACCGGATACACACAGAACCGGTCTCCAACCTCATTCAACCCATAACTCTTGTGGCTGGACCGACAGCGGATCCTAGACCCCGGTCGGGACCAGATCATTGGCACGCCCAATGGGACTCGGTAGAGTTATTCCCACTTTCTGCAGAAGTTAGTAGTCAACCATGGAAGGTGATGGACGCGATTGTGTGGATGGTCATGTGGAAGACGTGACCCATCAACAAACTGATAGGAGATTCGTTTTCGAATCACCAGCAACCCACTCAAGGAGAATAGTACCAGTGGCAACCCCTGACCCTCGAGATGAAGTTATAAGACAGCTCAGGGAAGAGTTGATGGAGTTGCGAAGGGAGAAAGGAGGAACTGGGGACAGAATGATGTCTCAGGCGGAGGATACTCGCCATACATCTGCGAGAGAGAAGTCCACAACTCTCCAGTATTCTAAGATCCCTACTTACGAGGATAGGGAGCACACTCAAGATTCTGGGGACAGAATCAGGGCAAGGAGGAAGGAGCAGGTAGTGATGACTTCCGGGGCATACCGACTCAACGTCCCTTTCTCAAGGAGGCTCATGAGTATACTCATCCCCAAACACCTGCAAACAACCCAACCACTTTCAATCGGAAAGTATAATGGGGAGACTGATCCCACTAAACATCTCGATGCTTACACGTATGAGGCCGTGTACCTGGGAGCCGATAAAGATGTGATGTGCAGGATGTTTCCACGAACCCTGTCGGAGGAGGCTCTTAGCTGGTTCAAAAGTTTACCCTCGGGGTCAATAGACTCTTGGGAAGAAATGACGACTTCATTTGAGAGCCATTTCATTATCTCTAGAGACGTTACAAGGACTTCCCATACCTTGGCTCAGATAAGGCAGGGAGAAAGTGAAACTCTCAAGGAGTTTTTGAAGAGATTTTACAAGGAGGCTGCTTTGGTGCCTAACCTCACGGAGGCTATTCAGCTTCACATCATTGTTGAAGCCCTACAACCTGGATCCGCCTTTGCTTTGTCTTTGGCAAAGAGTCCTCCGATGACGTTGGAGGAGTTTCGAAGTACGTAGGTATTGAACTGCACTTGGAAGCAACAGCGGCGAGAGGGAAATCCCCAACGCCACATCAACCACAACGGAGAGATAAGGACAGACCCCGATCGGAACACATGGAGAGGCCGCTCGGTGGTAACACTTTCGATAGCCCTGCTCAGCAGTACCAGGAAAACCGCGTAAGTGCGTTTAGCAGTTATACTCCGCTAAACTCTAAGTGTTCACAAATTCTGAGGGAGATCGGATGGCCAACACTTAGTACATACGGGGTCAGAAAACCGCCCCAGCTTTGTAAACATGGTGACCCTCGGAAATACTGCGAATTCCATGAGCAAAAGGGCCACTCGGTAAACGAATGTCAAGCCTTGAAAAATACTATTGAGACCCTAATCCGAGAGGGTAAACTCAAACAGTACCTTTTCAAAGAAGGGCCTTTTGATGAACCAGACCGGATTGAGAAAAGAGGAAGGTATCATGAGTATGGTGATGACGATAGTTCCGCTCCGATCAGAAGGTTTACTGCTTATGAAAAGTAAAAGGGAGTTCTGGTTGGTGAGCCTGCACAGCAAAATGTTATGTCCCAATAACAACATCAGGGCCGTCGAGAGGTCATTGATTAGGGATCAGACCATCAAAGCTAAGAACACCCTCTGCTGTTGTAGCTAGTCGGTAAAACGGTGTGCATTCTTTCCTTACTTGGGTTTTTCCGATCGGGTTTTACCAAAAAAGGTTTAACGAGGCATAACCCCGACTCGGCTCTCTTTTTCTCTCTTTTGTATTGTAATTCATAATTAATGAAATATTCTCTCTGTTCACTTATTGCCTTTATGATTTTATTCGATGCACAACTGTGTTGTGACAAGATACTTTCAGGACGGATGATCCTAACAACGTCGTTAGTGATGAACCTCTTCGAAGGTACAACTGGGTGAACCATAACTCGAAGGCTCGGATTGTAGGATTAAACCGAATTCCGAGTACGGTTAGTAGGATTAAACCGAACACCGGTGAAGACCTGGGTTGTAGGATTAAATCGAACCTCAGGAAATGGGTTGTAGGATTGAACCGAACCCCATTCGAAGGCTCGAATTATAGGATTAAACCGAATTCCGAGTACGGTTAGTAGGATTAAACCGAACCCCGGTGAAGACCTGGGTTGTAGGATTAAACCGAACCTCAGGAAATGGGTTGTAGGATTAAACCGAACCCCATTCGAAGGCTCGAATTGTAGGATTAAACCGAATTCTGAGTACGGTTAGTAGGATTAAACCGAACACCGGTGAAGACCTGGGTTGTAGGATTAAACAGAACCTCAGGAAATGGGTTGTAGGATTGCACCGAACCCCATTCGAAGATCGGTGAATGGGTAAAATCCAACACCAAGTATGAAGACCGGTGAATGGGTAAAATCCAACACCGAGTATGAAGATCGGTGAAGGGGTAAAATCCAACACCGAGTATGAAAAGCGGTGAATGGGTAAAATCCAACACCGATTAAGAAGGCCGGTGAATGGGTAAAATCCAACACCGAGTATGAAGGCCGGTGAATGGGTAAAATCCAACGCCGATTGAAGAAGAACGGTGAATGGGTAATGTAACACCCCTAATTTCATTATTTCTTATTTAAAATAAAATTTCAAAGGAATTTGATTATAGTTCTTTAGAACTTTTTGATTGTTATATAATTTATAATTTTTTAGAATTTTCTTATTATTTTTATTTTTTTATTATTATTTTTTATTATTTATTTTTTTGAGAATGACAAAAATACCCTTAACCTTTCATCTAATAACCAAAATGTCATTACTGACATCATCGCTTACATCATCATCGCTTACATCATGAATAGTAAAATAAATAATTAAATAATCTTAAATAGTAAAATTTTCTTCCTATAAATAGATGGCTCATTTACAACATCTCCACACCAAAAACTAGAGAGAGAATCTAGAGAGATAGTGCGTAAGAAATTAGTGGGGAGTAAATTCTTTTGGTAAAAAGAAGTTCTGCTGGAGGTGTAAGGTAATAACTTTCTTCTATATTCTTTTTATAATTTTAGTTTATTTTTTTAGCACTCTTAAACCATTGATATACTAGTACTATTATGAATAAGTTACTGTAGTAAAAATAATTTACCATTGTGTTATTTTTACTATTTACTGTTACTATTCAAAATTTACTATTTACCATTACTATTCAAAATTTACTATTTACTGTTATTGTTCATGATTTACCATTTACCACAACTATTCAAAAAGTTACTATTCACAATTTACTATTTACTATTACTATTCAAAAAATTACTATTTACTGTTACTATTAATGACTTACCATTTACCGTTACTATTTATTATTACTATACATATTTACTATTTATCATTCTGATAGCAATCTTAATTTTCATCTTAAGCTTATACTGAAATAAGTTAGTATTAATATTTTGTTAGAACTTGGAGGCACAGAGCGAATTCACTTTTGGTAGCAAATCAAGGTAAGGGGGGGTGAGATTAAGGATATAATATGAAAATACATAAGAATATTGGGAGGAGTCCCCTACTCCTTTTAAACATAACAATATTATTATTTTAAAATAATAACTTTTAACTTAAAATTTATAATAATTGTTATTAATAAATTAAGCATCTTGTGTAACTTAATATCTAAAATATTTAAGAACTTGAACTATTATGACCTATGCGGACTGGATTGAACCTATGCAAGGACTTGAACTATTATGAACTTGACTGAACCTATGCAAGGATTTGGACTATTATGACATATATGGACTGAACTAGACCTATGCAAGGATTGGACAATCTTGGACTTACATAGACCTGTGCGAGGAATTGACCATAGAATTTAAAACAAACTTTATTAATTTAAATAATCATTGAAATTTTAAATTATCATATTTATAACTAATGTTTAATTATTTGATTTGATTATGATTGTTAATATTTATTTATGCTTTATGATGTTTGATTGTGATTGACAATGTTTGATTATGATTGATAATCTTGTATTGTGGAGTTTGAGCATATAGCAAGCATGGCGGAAAGCTAAAATTCAGTAAGAATTTACTTATCTCCTACTTCTTTATTTACTTTTTCATATTTATTCAAATTACTTTTAAGAAATTTCTTAGATTTCAATAAAACTACATAAGTTTTTAGAAATCTCTTTTTATCTTTTAATATATATGTATATATCTTTACTAAAATTTAGATTTTTAGTTAGTTTATCAGAAAGAAAAAGAAAGAGAATTTATTTTATAAAAATAATTTTTTTAATATATATATACGTATTATTTAAATGTATAAAAATATTATACAAAATTTTCAAGTACTAAGGTTTTAAAGATTGATAATTCCAAATTTAAGTTTTTAGAAATTAATTTTGAATTGACAGGTTGTGAAATATATTTAAGGCTTTGAAACTCAAATTTATAAGGAGATTTGATTTATGATTTGAAAAGGAACTGTACACAAATTCTATGTGCGTATTTGAGAAGTTGAAAAAGTACAGTTTACTGGGGTGGCTATGTCGTGATTCATAGGCCCTGATAATATAATTGAGTTTCTAAAAGCCTTAACCAACTAAATACACGAGTAGTTCATGCATCATGAATCATTGAAGAGAAACAAAATGATATTGTCTGGGGACGGATTATAAAAACCGAGGATACATTAGAGGAGGCTTAATTGTGAGCCTTGGGATGAAAGGGTACTTCAGGGGACCTGGGGTAGCTCCCTAGTGTCGGGTACTTTCACAATAAAAACCTTTTCAATCTGACTAGTCTCTAAGTGTTTCCATGCCAGTTGAGTTGTTCATGTTATTATTATCCGGAATTATAGAACAGTGTAAACTCCTGGTTGGCCCAGTGTAAATTAAAATTTAAGGGGCCCACATATATAGATAAGTTATGATAAAGATATGGCATATCATTCATACATTCATAAATTGATTGTGCTTGTGATTGTGATTGATATTATTATACTAGTTTGTGAAAACCCTTTATTGCTTATGTCCCATTTGGGAATATTATATTCTGTTTCTCACTCCTTTCTCTATGTTTTTGTTTCATATGTTTTAAATTAATGGTTCGTACAGAGGGAAGGATCGAAGAACATTGACAGTATATATAGCACGTTCTAGAAAGGGAGCTCGGTATGAATACCGTGGTCCAATGAATAAATAATGTCACTAGGCAACTGCTCTTGGGCCATGGAGTTTCCTCTTTTTCTTATAATGTTTAATGTTTATTTTCTTCGGATGAATGTACAAATACTTTATAAAGTTTTAATAATATTGAGGTATTTCAGAAATAATGTATATAATTTATTCCGATAGTTTCTTTTTAACAAACATATCTTTAGTAAAAAAAATTATTACGAATTTTTTTAGAATTTATTAAGGTGTAACAGAGGGTGTTACAGGTAAAATCCAACGCTGATTGAAGAAAAACGGTGAATGGGTAAAATCCAACACCGATTGAAGAAGTACGGTTAGTAGGATTAAACCGGACGCCATTGAAGGCTTGGATTGTAGAATTAAACCGAACTCCAAGTATGACTAGTAGGTTTGGCCGAACATTGAAGAAGAATTAATCGTCATTCTCATTATTGAAATCGCTCAGAAGTACTTTCCCCGAGAGTTTTTCACTTGGGAATATCTCACTTCGGAGTCAATCATAATCTTCATTACTGAATCCGCTCGGAAGTATTCTCCCCGAGAATTCCTCACTCAGAAACACTTCAACTTCAAAGTCAGGCTTACGAATTCTTTAGTCGGTAAAGTCTCATTGAAGTCCGACTCGTGAATTCTTCAAGTTGAGAATATCACTTCGAGGTTGCAATCAGGAATTATTTACTCGGGAAAGTCTCTACCCGAAACATACTCATTCGAAGTCAGTCTATCTGTCAAGAAGTGTTTCACCCGGAAAATGCTCCACTCGGTGCCATACCACACGGGAATCAGAGATATCTCACTCGGTGCTATCCCGCTCAGAAATGTCTCACTCAGTGCCATCCCACGCTGAAGTGTCACACTCGGGGACACCCCACTCAGGAAAGTTGCACTCGGAAACTTCCAACCCGAATGAAGACTCGGATTGTAGGACTAAACCGAACTCCGAGTGTGGTTGGTACGATTAAACCGAGCGCCGTCGAAGGACCATTCAGAATCTTCCACCCAGGAATTATCAATCGGAAATCTTCCACACGGGAACGGTCACTTGGAAATCCTCCTCCCGGAAGGATCAATCTGAGAGCTTCCACTTGGAAGTATCACTCGGAATTTTTTAATAAGACTCGGATAACGCGTACGTACTTTTACCAAACAGCACGAGGAGGTTACAGGTAATGGAACGTCCCAGGTGACACAGCCAGAACCAACCTCACACGGAGTCGCTCATTCAAAAGTCAATTGCCAATTCAGAGTCTCTCACTTGGAACCGATCACCCGATAACGCTCGGGGACAATATTCAACGGTTAACGAGTATTGCGAAGGTAAAAATTTAACATGTATTCTTGCAGGTTATGCCGGCATACAGACCTCTCGTGAACTGCATAGCTTATATGAGCAACTTACAGTCCCTCACACAAGCTAGGGGACAAATGATCTGGTCTGGGTACCGGCCCCAAGGTTATCCGTCTGGATACCGGTCCTAAGGGGTAATGATCCGGTTGGTTAACACATTAGGCGAGTCTCTCCTACACCGGGTGGCTTATCCGCTCTCCTACACCGGGTGGCTGATCCGCTCTCTAACCGACTGCCCCAGTGTCATAACGAGGAAGGTACTCTGCACAGCGGAATATGTCCCTTTCATTCACCGACAAGAGTGGGTACAATCACCAGCGGAATTTACGGAAAAGGTGATTATCTTCCATCCCTGTGTTAGAATCGTACACTGATAATTCACCTACCCTCCTGACATACTCTGAATACTGGGCCACTCGGATTGTCTCTTTATACACGTTATCAGAATCTACGGGCCCACTGGCACCCAACGATTCACCTTCCACGCTAAATTATAAATACCATATTCCAATACACACAAAAGGTTACGTTGTTCTATCTCACATCTTACTATTGCATCGCTTAAGCCTTCATTGAGTTCACTTACACTCTTTTAACTTGAGCGTCGGAGAGTCTTCGCAGGTGGCACCACCTGTCGCCCACACCAACGTGTGAGGTCGGTGTGAAGGATCTCCAGGATAACGAGATCGGTTTCTCTCGCCGAGAGGTCAAATTACAGAGACCGGATACACACAGAACCGGTCTCCAACCTTATTCAACCCATAACTCTTGTGGCTGGACCGACGGCGGATCCTAGACCCCGGTCGAGACTAGATCACCACCTTTTAGAAAAAGGTGTTCATTTCTCTTATCAAGGCTTGACCAAGGTTAAGCACTCATGTGTTTATCTGGTTAAAGGTAAATGTGAGGATCAATATTGTTGAGCTGATTGGCATGTAAGGAAGGTGGTTCCTCTTCTTCCATGTTTTGAAATACACATTTTTCCATCCCTTTTCTCTATTCCATGCTTTCCTATTTTGATGATTCCATCTTCGTACCTCTATTCTCATGTTTGTTTGTGTGAGTATGCTCATTTCCCTTTCCATCTTTTGTTAATATAACCATCGTAGTTTCATCTGTCTCTTTTCCTTTTATTGAGTTATTAATTGGTTTGAAAATGGTATTTGAGTGTGTTTTAAAGATGTTGGCTTTACAATTTTTGGTGGGCCGAAAAAGGACTTAAATCAGGGTGCAATGTCAACATTTTACTCAATTTCGGTTATACGTTGAAATGTTAATGAGTTATGTGAATGTTTTACAATATATTAATGTGTCTTAACGATAAGAAAACTTGAAAGAAGTTGTTTTCCCTAGGGTTTTGTAGTGTTGATGTTAACTTGGTGAGTTTTCGAACACATGTTTTGACATTGGTACATTGGAAGGAAGACTTTATTGTCATTGAGAAGTATGACACAGATTACCTGTGTCATATGGACCTAATGATAGAGGTATATGCTTGTCTAAGACTGGATTGTGAAATAAAACTTATACTCGAGGGGTTGTTACCCAATGATTGGAAGACGCAGATAGTCGATGATGACAGTTTGGTTAAGTGGCTCGGAGAGAACCGTGTTGAGGGTGATGATAAGATACATTTGTATGTAGAGAAGGTTGGAAAAAGCCTCATCCCTATAGAAAAGAAATAGGGTAAAAGCTCAGTTTATTAGATTTTAGGACAAGGCAACACTTGTTGAAGAAGATGAAGTTGACACATCCCTTGATTTGCTAGAGTTTGTATTTTTAGAGAATAAGTCTCACTTAGAGAATGAAAAGGTTCAGAATGTTGTAGTTTAGGATGAACTTTCTGATTTGATTCTAATAAGCATATTGTTGAATTATGTGACAACTTTAGTGATGAAAAAGATGTGTACATTGATACAACTTAGAGGGATTTTTACAAGAAACAATATGATGGCAGGGTTAAGCTTAGTAAAGGGACATTGTTTACTAGTGTTGATGCATTCTAAGAAGTTCTACTTGATTATGTTATCTAACAAAGGTTTCAGATAGTCGGTGCAAATAACGAACGTGCAAGGATTACGATAATGTGTGCAGCCATTGATGTGGTTTCTATCTTCATACCTATGCAATCCTAATGAGGCGACCTTTGAAATCAAGAGTCTAAGGGAAGAGTGTGCATGTTAAGACTGCCACAGACCAAGAGGCATCTACCAAGTGGATTGCCACTGACCAAGAGGCATCTACCAAGATGGCCCCTCAATTTCAGGGTAACTCGAACCTCAATGCAAAGAATATTAGACAACACCTAAAGTCAACATACAAAATTGAGGTTTCTTATTCTTAGATTTATAGAGCCAATTTGCTAGCTAAATATGGTAAAAGTTATTAGGAAGATAAGAAAGTACACTCATATGATACTAGATGCAAATCTAGGATCAAAGGCAATATTAGATGTTGAGAGACCAACCCCAACTGACAATCTGGTGTTTAAGAGGTTCTTCTTATGTCTTGAAGTTATGAAAATGCTTTTATCAGGGGTTGCAGGCTATTTATTGGCCTTGATGGATGACATCTTAAAGGACCATATGGATATGTGTTTCTCTCGGTTATGTCATTGGATGCTAATAATGACATTTTCCTATTTGCAAATGTTATTGTAGAGGTAGAGAACAAAGACAATTGGACTTGGTTTTTGCATCTTTTTAATGAAGTCATTGAGAATGATATTTATCCGAAACCAATTATCCTAATGACTAATAGACAAAAGGTATATCATTTGAATAGATTTCTATTAAATTTTACTTGTTTTTCTTCAATGATTGAGAACTGTATTTGTTGCTTTTATAGGGTTTAGATTAGGCTGTATTAAGTGCGGTGCCAAATTGTTACAATTTTTTTTACTATCATCATACGTATGCAAGCTTCAAGTCTAAATTCCTTAGAGTCATGTTGGAGGAACCCTTTTGAAAGTCTACTAGTAGCTATATTGTGAAAGAGTTTAATGAGGGAATGACTAATATCAATAAGGTAAACCTTATTGCTCATGAGTGGTTAATGAATGTGCCTAAAGAGACTTGGGTAAAACACACTATTGACCTAAGGTGTAACTTGTGAAATCCACGTCTAATTTAATATAAATTTTCAAATAATTTTTTTTATTCAATCATGTAGTACGGTTGTAAGACCATCAAAATAAAAGTAGACCTCTCATATGCTTTTTAACCAATGCCAAGGTTGATTATAAAATGGTTTTACCACCGTATAGTCTAACAATTTCTCCACGCCTAAGCCAACTACATGTGTCGTTATGTACATTAAAAGAATCAAACCACGATAGGTAACATCTCAAGTGCACATAATCCTTAAGATTCCAAGAAGCCAAATCTTACCTAGATTTGAATATAATTTATTGAGGCATAACCTTTGCAAAAAGGAAGTCAAAAAGAATCATGGAGGTTTTAATAATGAATTCCTAGGCATAGCGGATCATGAAAGACAAGGCTATAACACAAAACATGAAAATTTTCACTTTTAGGAATCCAAAACATTAATTCTACATTATCCATGGAGACTCTTATACTTACTTTCATCATTCAAGTTACTCAAATAGCTTTCACCCACCATATGCATACAATCAACAAGTTGTCCAATTCAAAAGATGCCTAATTTTATACTTGCACCCAAAAGCTATGAGTTAATGACATCACACAAAACACAACCAAATATTTACAAATATACAATATACAAAACAAGGATCTCCATGGCATCTCCACAACCTTCCGGCCTCTGGAGTCACTCCTTAACCTCATCATCATCTTGTTGGCTCACTGAAACAACAATTTAAGAGGTGAGTACCATCTAATGCAATAGATAACAATTCCAAACAACATTATAGGCAAAATTATACATAGTCACATATTGGTTTGCATCAAACACACAATTTCATCAGTCTCCATAACCCGTATCATATTTCTCATCAAATACACACACAAAACATTAACACCAATGATACAATATTTTCATGTTATACCATGGCCTTTAATCAAATTCCTCAATGCATGTAAGCATGTTATGTGGATCCACTTCAACAACAAATATAGCAAGTGTCAAAATAATTCACTCAGTGAATCGTAGCACTATAATCGAGGGTACCCGAGAACTGCACAGTGAATCATAGCACTATAAGCGGCAGCCTCAAAGACAACATGCTTAAGAACTACCAGTGAATCGTAGCACTATATCGGTAGCCTCTTGGTGAATCAAAGCACCAAAATGCATATGATGTTATGAAATGCAACAATGTATGAAATGTGTGAATCTTTGCGCAACATAATCATCATGACATCAGAATAACTCAATATTTAGTTACATCGTCAACCACTTCATAATACATATATCTCTCAAAGGCACAAACTAACAAGCCATCACATTTCAATGTCCAACAAAATCATCAACTGGGAGCAATATTACCATTTAATCACAATCTCAAACTAATGGTAATGATCAATAAGCCACAATTACATTCACTTTTATGAATCAATACAAATATCATCCACCAATCAATTACAAATTGAACTCAACAATATAGACAATTCGTAAAATATGACCATTGCATATAAATAACGTTCCCAAAGCCCAATAGGCCGCTCAGTAGGAAATCCCTATCTATCACTCAGACAATAAACCTTATCGAACATTAAAACGTACCTAAACTGGTTCCGACTTTGGTTTTCCACTTCCGATCATAATCGAGCTCCCACAACAAATCCTAAAAATATTGAATAACTATATTTAGGCATCTTGACGCTATCTTAAGCATACCACAACACCTAATTAGAACAATTGATACCATTTTGGCAAGGTACGACTTACCAACTTGTCGCTAAATTTTTCGATCATACACGATAACTTCTATTGCTTCGAAATTGTGTCAAAATGACTTCAAACGCTACCCCTCGCTGTTGCCACACAAAACCACTATAAGAAAAGAAGGATTTGAGCCATGGGCATTCCATCCACCTTGACCTTGAGGCCCCAACGGAAAAAGGGAGAGGGGTTTTACCTTTTTATCACTTGAGGATGAAGACCCAAGCTTAGCAATCTCCAATAATGGTTATGGTGTGCACAGTTCAAACCTAAGAGAAGGGAGAAGAAACCTCACACCCATGCAACAAGGAAACCATGAAGGAGAATTAAAATTTAGGCCACCATTTGCTCACCCCAATCACGAATGTTGGAATGGCAAGTAGGAATAGTGGTGAATCAAGCAAGTAGAAGGGAAGAAGAAGAAAATGTGGTGATGGAGGAAGAATGGCACAAACGTGAGGGAGAGAAAGCAACTACACGAAGAAACGAAGAATAGGCCTTAGTGTTTTAGGAAAAATGATCTTTTGATCATTATTATTAGTATTATTATTATTATGTTAAAATATAATTAGGATTTAAAATTCATTACTTTAGTTTAATTAATTAAAATAGGTCACTATATTTTTATTACACAAAACTTAATTAAATGAACCTATTTATAATTTATCATTTAATATATTTTTATATTATTTTCTAATATTCACACCCCAATTAAAATTATCAGTTGCATCAATAAGATTACCTATTTTAAAAAAATAGGATGTTACATAACTTAGATTACATAACCAATAATTTGTCTAAGTCCTTTAATCAATGGCTACCAAATGTCAAGCATAAACCAATGTTACTTTGATTGTGAGTTTTCCTGCGAAGCTGGTGGGTAGGTTAACAAAAGGTTTAATTATGGAACCGTATGAAGGGGGGTTAATATCAATCCAAAGATAACAACTCTAAAATACAAAACACAAAGGTGTCCCCTTGTCATAGCAGGGCTATTGGAATTTCCAGTTACTAATTTTAGGGTAACATACCCAATGGATCTAAGATCAAAGAAATGTGTATGTAGGTTTTGAGAAATTTATGGTATGATGCAATACTTAATTTGTAAACTTTAAATTTCATTAGGCTTATTTATATATGGTTTGTGTTTAATAGGTATTTCTTATAAGCATGCCCTAGCATGTATAACACATATGAGGCTTAAGTTGGAGGATTTTGGGCCCGCTTGTTTAAGATTATCTTTAAATATTTTTAAAAAAACACTTTCTTTATAAGTACTTTTTTAATAAGCAAATTAGAGTTGCTTCTTAAAATAAGCAAAAATCTGTTTATTTTCAACTTCCACTTATTTTTAAAACTTTAAATAAACACATCAATATTTAAAATAAGTACTTTTTAATTAAAAAACATTTATATCTTAAAATAAGTTTAAACAAACGCGCCCCTTATGGCAAACTGTTTCACTCAAATAGCATACCAGTTGGCATACTATAGTATAATCCACCCTACGACAGACATCACAATAATGGGCATGAATGATGCAAATACAAAGATGATGTGGTGTAACCACCCCCAAAGACTACCTAGGAAGCCAAAAATTAATAAAAATAGACATCTAGATAAAGGTTTTATTAGGCTAGGAAGTTCCACGAGATCAATCACTACAGGGTGCACCAACTGCCTTACATTTAGTCATAGTAAAAAGACCTACCCGAGCGCACTTGTGGGCAATGGTCGGGGAAGAAACACACCAATAAGTAATGGCTAAGGTAGGGGTACGAGACCAATGAGTGAGTCAGCAACACAAGAGGTTGCATCTAGGAACCCATCAAATCAACCACAAGTCACTATTGCCAGGCAACTAAAAAAGACATCAAACTCACCTAACATAGCAAATGTTGCACCAAAGCCGAGGCAGTATGCTATGGCAATCCAATACATAAGCACTTAAGGCTCTCGATCAGGCCAGATGGCATAACAGCAACAAGAATCTCAATTAGTCCAGATGACACAATAACGACAAGATTGAGAGTTAAGGAATCCATAGCCAAGCAATGTTTTTGTGATAGCTAATAATTATGTTGTTATGTTTTGATAATTTCTATTACAAACTATAGTTATGGATATGTAGTTACATGGGCCTAATAGGTGTAGTAATTATTTACACACACTTGATGTTGTAAGTAACTACATTAGCAAATGATTGCAACAAGCATGTCTTAGGCATCACTGTGATATACACACTTTCAATGCCAATGCACTTTTTTGAATGACATAAGTATCTTTTATGGAATCAATATGTTATATGACATTTGATAAAAAAATTGTTTGTTAAATGAAATTTGATTATGCAAACATGAACCAATACTAGTTCCCAAATACAATGCCTAAATGTAAAATAATGAATGAATCAAGCATGACCAAATACTAAATTAAAACATTACATTTCCATTCTTCACTAAGATAATCCTACAAACACTCAGGGGAAACTATTCTCCTTTACAAAAACACTAGATAGAAATCATAAACCAAACACACATGACCATACATTGACCGAGTAGCAAATCCTAACCCATTTTGGGTTTCATAACTAATCCCATTCCCACCCAAATCCCTAGCCCAGTACTAACAACAACAAATGTCATAAAATCAATCTTATGATCAACATATGCTATCGCACTCCTCAGTTCCCTTAACTTTCTCTTAAGCTCTTTGGCGGAAACAATGGCATCATCATGATTCACCCCCCTCACCATGCCGTATCCCTTAAACCCAATGGGTCTAGTCTATTTGAAAAATCCATAACCTCTTTGCTGGCAGACATAACCAGTGTTTGTGGCTAGCTAACTCAAGTCCTAATAGCAGCCCTGACATTGCAACCACCTTGTTTATTTTCATACATAGGGATGATTATGTCTCGAACATGGCCTCCCTCATCGAGTTAAGACCCTATAGAACTTGTTGTCTTCTTCCCTCTTGATAGGTGTAATCGAGGCATGTAAGGATGTTGAGAGGAAGAGAATGAGGTTGAGAGACAAGGTTGTCATTGTGGAGGCACTTGTGTCATTTCCTTTTTCCAATGGTCGAAAAAATCAAATGCCAATGGCCAAAATAAAGGATGGTTACTTATTTAACCATGGTCATAAGCATTAGAAGATGGCAATGAAGTATTTTCCAAGAATATTCCTTCTGTTACTTCTAAAAGGTGTGAAATGCAAGGTTTTCAAACCTTGATGATAGTTTGAGGATATTCGATATAATTTACCCTTTTAAAAAAATTCATGACTAAACTTATAATATACTTACCAAATATACGTTTAAGAAAATATATAACTTATCCATAAAAACTTGTTTACTAGTAAACATGGTAAACAATTTACAATCACTTATTTAGTAAAGTAAGTATATAATAATCATACCTCTACCAAATACTACTTGATTTATCTGGTACGAGGACAAAACTTTTGGTATGGGTACCGAGTCTCCCTCTTTGTTTATCTGTTACACCGGTCCAATGGAGATCTAATATTATCTCTTCCAGTCCAATGAGGATTCAAGAGCCTTCTCGTGATTCCATCAACTAATACACCAACATCTCGCGTTGTGGGGTGAAATATGGTGTCACATACAAAGACACTTCAACACTTAAGTGTGATTGGTGAACGTACCTTAATGAGACATTAATGTGTGGTATTTATAGACTCAGGTGGTGAGAATGTCTTACATGTCATGTGACACTATGGATTCCGTAAAAGATGGATAAATCTAACACGATCATAGACATTCCCTACATGCCTTTGCAGGTGTGTAACCAATATGCCCTCAATACATCTCGCAACCACTTCCTTACTCTGCTCACTATCGACTCTAGTTAAGGGTCTATCATAGAAGGTCCACGTGTGGGCAATCCAGTGTCGTGAGTTGCTTATTGGGAGATGTCCCACATGAGAGAACTGGAGAACGCGTTATCTAAACCGATATTGTCTTGGATGATATCAAGCCTAGATCATTACTTAAAGGTAAGTTTGTCTTAAATTTAATGATTTAATAATTCTCACCTACCTATTTATTCAAGTAGGTAACCTAGAAATATAATCATTTTCATATTTTAAGATTCCTAAAAATATATTTTTATACTACATCCGGTTACAAATATAAGTAAAAGTAAATAATTTCACGCATATTAAAAATAATGGTTGGAAATAATTATTTGTATCAATGTTATCAAATATTTTATGTAGTTTTTTAAAACACCTTTAATATTAATTATTACATAAATAATAAGTTGTCTTGAAAATATATATAAAATGATATATTTAGTAGATAAATATTTAATAATATCAAAAAATTTATCTAAAATTTGTAATTTTTATTTGTGAGATGAAACATAGGATATCCTATTTTACCAATTACACTCTGAAATTATTTATTTAATCCATATATCTATTTATTTAACATATTTGTCCTTGGTTTAATGTACAACTCCTAAATTGCCCTCAGGTATTCGTCGTGTGTTTACTGAGACAAAAAAGAGGATCGTGCGTGTGTTGATTGCTGGAATCTGAACTGAAGCCGCTACTTCCGATCTGAGGTATCCTCCTTCTGCTTTTGCTCTCTTCACTTCACTGCAAAGAGTGTCGTTCTCCGATTTTTCGCGAGAGGGAATCGAATTGATTGGTTCTTGAATTGTGTTCTTCTTGTTTCAATTTATAACTGTTTTTGGGATTTCATGAAATGAAACTAGGGTCTCGTAGCTTGGAGTTAGGGTTTTGTAGTTGAGATCGGCGTCTTAGTAACATTGTTGGATTGGATCTGTTGAGTTTTAGTCTACTTGTAAGCCAAATCTGGTGCTTATGATTTTGTGTTTCAGGGGTTAATTGATAGCAATTATTTTATTATCAATGTCTCTTATGACCGGTGTGGTTTCTTTTGCTAAAGAGAGTGTGCTTATGCCTGTTTGTTTGAAATTTTATTGAGCATGATTTTATATATCTATGCGATTTTTCTGTTCACAACTCAGTGATGAGTGATACTTAGTTTTTTCCCCCTCTGTTATGCTCACAATTGTTTCTCTGTTCACCATTGCTGAATCACAATGAGAAGGCCATGGGGTCTGGGAGCTCCATGCTGTATTCCTTTCTTCTATTCACAGTTATTCTCTCGCTTCAAGAAGTATACCGTGGGAAACTAGCATCTTCTGAATTATACACTATTCTTGGAGGGTTCACCAGCTCTCTGCTTTTTCTTGTGCTACTGACTGTGAGTTCTGGATTCTTCTCTTGACTTCTTTTCTTGAATCACAGCCACAAACATGAGCATTTTCTCAGCTTTGAAGTTTTATGTTCTGATAACATTATGTCTTTTCTGATTAGCAAGATCACTTATTCCTTTTCTATTACGGCTTGTTTGGTACCAGTGCTTGGTTATTTGGACATATGTTATAATTTGTAAGTGTATGTTTACATATGTGTTGGTCCTCTGTTCACACATTGATATAGTCCTTCTGCTTTGAGAAAAGCAAAGGATCTTTTGTTCATACAAATTCTAGATGAATATTGGTGTTGTGGTCCTATTTAAACAAGATATATGTGAATTTTTATTTTAATCTTTTCGGTCATTTATAGATGTTCTATTCATATGATTCTTCCAAGAATTCCGTTAAAGCAAAAGCTTTCAATGTAATTTAAGGAATTTACATTTGTTCTTGCAGTTCATTGGAAATTTTCAGGAAACAATTGGTGCAAGAACTGGTTGGGGTGCTGGTAAGTACATCTTGATTATGAATGTTGATGACAAATACTATCATTTTATATTAAGGGAATTTAAAGGCAAGTATAACAAAATGAGTATTTTTTTAACTTCACAGTTTAGTGACATTGAACTTTGAAACATATTACTTAAGGTTAAGACTCTTAGACTATATTTAGTAAACATATAAAAAGTACTCCCTCCGTTACTTTTTATCTGTCTCCATTCTGAAAAAAATTTGTTCCTTTTTATCTGTCTCTTTAAAATTTCAAGAACTCATTTATTAGTTTTTTTCTTGTTATACCCTTACCTAGGGAATGACCAAACACTAATAACATTAATAAAGATTTAATTTAAGATGAGGATAAAGTAGGAAAGTAGATGTAAAAATGTTGTAATCCAAGAATATTAATTATTTTTCTTAATCTGTGTGATTTAACCTTAAAAGACTTATAAAAAGGAACGGAGGGAGTACTTTATTTTGATAAGTATTTATTTTAATAATTAAATCGATTATGTTAGAATCTATTTTGATGTTTGGATGTGGTGTGGTTATTAAAAAAAGAGATTATTTAGATAATATATTTTATTTTGGATTGTATAAAAAATACTTTTTAAGTTTAAAATTACTAAAATAGATATGAGAATTGTGAAATTGAGAAGATGCAAAGGGTAAAATAGGAAAAGAAATAAGTGTATAGTAGAAATAAAATAAGTATCTTTTTATAATCAAAATCTAAAAAAATTCTGATTTTGATTATAATCATTTTCCCTTACAAAAAAATATTCTAATAGATTATAATCTACTTTTTGCAAAATTATTACTCAGACATGCAAATAAATACTTTTCCCGGAAATCAAGAAAATAAATACTTGAAAAAATCCTTCCCAAACACACTTGTCTATTATTGACTCAAGTAGTATTTGGTAGAAGGTATGATTTTTAGCCTTTTTCCTGGGTAAGTCTTTACCCACCCGAAAACACATCTTCATATTTTAAGTTTTCCGTTAATCCAACTGATTCCGGAATAATTTTTTATAACTTCTATCAAACATTGGTAAGTTTTCTTTTTAATTTTTATTCCCGGTGAAGAAAAAAGATACTTGCTACCTAACCCTCTCATAGTGTATTGTCCTTTGCAAGGTTGTTAAACGTAGATTTTACCTTGAGACGGAGGGGATTGTTAAAACATAGATTCGTAATTCATAAGACTACATGTATGAGTCTACCAAAAATACTAAATTATATATAAGTACAAATAATATCAAACTAAATTCGTAAAATTCATAATATTAAACCAAACTCAAAGTCATAAACATAAAACACAAAGTCTAAAACATAAATTGATAATTTAGAAACATTAAAACAGCCATGCTAACATTAAAACCCATCATTGGAACCAGCCCCACCATTACCGCCTAAAGAACCTCCCCATTGGTTGACATCTCCAATAATCAAAGAATGGGGTCCTTGAACAGAGCAAGACTAAACAGAGAGAGAGAGTTGTTCACTACAAGAGAGAAAGACAACTCCATCGAGAGAGAGAGAGAGAGAGTGCACGAGAGATGGAGAGAGTGAGACCAAAGACTGAAAGGAGAGGGAGAGAGAAGAAATCAGGGGGTGGAAATTTGGGATAATTGGTTTTTAGGGTTTTAAAGGAAGCAGGTAAAAATTGGAACTGGTTTGCGCACTCAACCCATTTTTTTCCTTTTATGTTTCAAGCGCAGCGGAGACAGCGCTGTCTCCACGTGGCCACATCCCTATGCCGCGGCTTGTGTCACTATTCCGTGTATACTAGCAGACATTTTTGCTGAGAACGTGACTCGCCAGGTGCTCCGCGGTGTGTAGACTCGTCCGTCTCTACGTCTCGAGACACGTTTCTACCAACAATGGTCCTTTGTGCATGGGTAGTTGGGTATCATAAGTTTTCAGTTCCACCCGATTTTTGTGCTTGTTTACCAGCATTGGGCTTGACGGTTTGTGTTTTTTGGCTGTTATGAGGCTTTCCTATATCTGTCATGATAAGTTCACTCTCTAGTTAAAAGAAGTCCAAGCTTGTTATTTTGTGCGAAGCTTTTTGCATGGCACAGTTTTACATATGCAGACTATATTATTATGCAATATGTACATGTTGGAAGTCCCACATTATCTGTCTCATAATATTTTGCATGGTTTAAATACTTGTTAGATCATTTCAACCATTACCAATTGGTTTTGGGATGGAACCTTTAAGATGGTATCAGAGCGTATTTTAGATCCGTTATTAGGCTACCCATATTGTCCACGCTCCACTCCTAAGCGTGAGAATGTTAAGTCTGACAGGCCACCCATATTCATCTATGCTCCATTCTTGAGCGTGAAGGTGTGTTAATGGGCCGTTTGTTTAAACATATTTTTAAATGCTTTTTAAAAAAACGTTTTTTTGATAATCACTTTTTTAATAAGTAGATCAGAGTTGCTTCTTAAAATAAGCAGAAATCAGCTTATTTTCAGTTTTTGTTTATTTTTAAAACTTTAAAGAAACACATCAACATTTAAAATAAGTGTTTTTTTAATTAAAGAAGTACTTATCTCTTAAAATAAGTTTAAACAAACGAGCCCAATAAGTCTCATGGGTCACCCTTATTCATACACGCTCCATTCCTAAGCGTGAAGAGGTGTGTGGAAAGTCCCACATTGATTAGAGATATGGCCAACCAAAAGTAGATAAGGTAGAGGGTAATCCTCATCCTGTGAGCTAACTTTTAGGATTGAGTTAGGCCCAATACCCAAATTTAGATGGTATCATAGCTAGAGCATTCTTTTCAGTTGTCATGGGCCAAGAGTTACCCTTTTATTATAGGTCAAAAGTTATCTTTTGCTTGGTCCGGCTGGCTTCATTGAAGGGGGTGTGTTGGAAGTCTCACATCGCCTGCCTCATAATATTTCACATGGTTTAAATACCTGTTCAACATTCCAACCATTACCAATTGGTTTTGGGAGGGAACCTTTAACAGTATATAAGGAAAACAAGATTATGTGGTATTGTACTCACAGTCTATATTTCTTCATGTCTATTTTGAGAGGCAAAAATATAGATATTAGCTTTTTCATAAAGAGGTAAAAAGAAGACAGGGTTTCATCAAAGAGGGTGGTTAGCTTACCATATGTGTAAGTAAAATTGGTGATATCCTTTCTGCAAACCTCTACAGTTGACATGGTATTAGTTGCATAATTTAGCATTGTAAGTTTCACTCTTTAGAAAAGATATTTTACTTGAGTACATACCTATGATTTATGAAACAGAAGTTATTGTATTATTCATAATTTTCCTTGACAAATAACAATTCCATTACACATGCAGATGAAGTGCTACATATTTTATTTAAATGTATACTATATGTCACTGTTTATTAAGTGTTGTGACACTTAAAAAGATCTAGGGTTTTGTACTTGAGAATTTCATGAAGTGAACTGTAGGATGAGGCATTCAACTCTTTCATTCCTTCTTTTTACCATGAATAATTCATGTATTCCTTAGCATCCAGTATTCTGCTTTATGCTTGAAAAAATTAAAAGTAAATTTTTATTTTGCAGTCATAATTGCAGAGGCAGTTGCTGTGATTGCTGCAAGCACTGTCCACAGAGTTTGCATCACTACATGGTATGCACCCATCAATCTTGCTCCCCTTTTGAATGAATAAAGAGAAACTCACCAATATGTGTAGTAGCTGCTTTAAAAGTTAAAAAGAAAAGGAGAAAATGAGGGAGGGAGGGAGGGAGGGAGAGGGAAAAAATACTCCTCAAAAGCCAATCACCCCTCTTGTACAGTTAAAACTGATACTAATTAAGTAGGATATTCCAGTCAAACCTCCTTAAAACCTGGCTAGTTTTAATTATACCACTGCATGATGAATTCTTTTCTATTAAAATTCTTGATAACAAAAATCTGCATGTGTGGTACAGTTTATTTTGGAGAGTTAATTGTTATTTTGTCTACCGGCTTCCTCGTATACCTTATTTTTTTGGCGAGAAGGGGTGTTGTTGGAGTTACTATTCTCTGAAAGTTATGTATTTCCCAACCATTTGATTACATGACTGTCAGCTTGTAATGAAATAGTGGAATGCGATTTTGATATTTGACTGCTTCCGGAATACTCATAATGACATTTGAATACCATGTTGGACTTGTTCTTGTTTATACTAGCATTCATCTGTAACCTTCCCTCATTTAGGAAATTAAAGCATTGTAGATTGTTATTCCTTTACCTTGATAAGCTGTTTAGTATGGTATATATTGAATTTTAGATTCGCTGCTGTGCTGTTACGAACACTAGACTTCGTTCCTTACACTAGGGGGTATTGTTATTTTAATGAAACAGAAAGGATCCTTGTTATTATTAATAATAAATTTAAAATGGTCTAGCGTAGCAAAGCATTGCTATTATCTCGGTCTGGCTTATAAATATGAAATCATATCAAAGCATAGCAACACTACAGATATCTGTGGATCCCTCATTATTTAAAAACCATAAAAAAAGAATCAGTTTGCTCTTTTACCCATTGTTGATTTTGTAATATTTGTTGCATAAATGCAGTTTCCTTTTCTCGGCTGGATTGCTGTATGAGGCTAACAAGATCGCTGGGTCAACACTTTCAACAAGTCACTCCAGAACTAAGAAGCATAGTGGGAGAGCCTAATCCCATGTATGCTTTACTATAGAGGCATCTTTAGAGATTTTTCATAACTTAGTTTTACAACCTTAGTATCATAACTTAAAAGAATAGAGTGCTCTATTTTTGTCTGAATTTTCATTGTACGATTACAATGATTTGAAAAAAATGCATTGAACTGAAAAACTAGTCGGTCATTTTTCCATTGGGTGCTTACATATTCAAATATTGAAATGCCAAAATGAGTTGAGGGATCTGAAATTCTGATCGATTCAACATCCATAATTCCATATATAGTGAATGGTTCTGGTTGCCAATCATTAAATAAAAACCAATATTCTGGGTCTTGCAACTCTGAATTGGTATCTGCTGCCCTTGTGCGATTACTTTTAATCGGACGACTTTAGTGTTTTTCTTTTGGAAGAGAACTTACCAACTTGTTTGATGGGCATAGACCATGTTAACATGCAAATGGCGATGAGAAAGTAATTACCTAGGGAACAAGAAAACAATTTTTTTATTTGTAACAAATAAATATTCTCTAATTTAATAACCTTTTAAATAAAAAATGGAATGATAGATTGACATAGTTTTTGTTTTTAGCTTTTGATAATTGTTTTACAAATCAATTTTTAAAAACTAAAAAATGAAAAGCTTGTTTGGCAGCTCAGTTTGAAAGTTGTTTTTTAAAACTAAGAACATAAAATTTGTTTGGGAACTGAATTTTAAATATTGTTTTAAAAACTAAAACAAAATCATTGTTTGATAACTCAATTTTATGAACTATTTTTAAAAATTATTTTTAAGAATTATTTTAAATGTTTTTAATTAACTTTTTAAAAATATTTAAATTAGATAGAATATATTTTGAATTTGAACATTTTTTATCATTTAAAAGTATGATTATTTTTAAGTTCTTTTTTATTGTTACTAAAAATGTTATCTTTTATTGATGGTCTATAATATAAAAAAAGATTCTAGACAATGTACTGAATGTTACTAAACATAAAAAATTAACAAGTCTTATGTACAAATACAAAATACAGAAGATATCGACCAAGACTAATCGTTAAAGTGCATTAAATTTGCAATTCCTTTACAAAGTCATTTCAACTGCACTTTGATCAGATAGTCTTGATAATCTGTCATTATTAGAGCAGTTTGGTTTATCCAGTTTATTCTATATCTGACCTCTTAGCTTCGTCCTATTCAGAGCTCTAACCATGCTATTTCAATTTGGAAAATAATGACGAGAAATTCTTTTAAGCTGCAATTGATGCATATTTAATGATTAGTATTATAAAAGAATTGGATGTGCACAGGATCTGCACAAGCCAGTCTGAGAACAAAAGCCATGAAGATTACAAAACATTTCCACAAATCCGAACACCAACATTTCCTTCATGACAAAAACAAGTCCCTGTACCCTCCAATGCAAGACACCTTATGATTGCAAAATGACCAAGAATTAACGGCCAATAACAAATTGCAATACTAAAGACCGAATTCCAACCCAAGACGGTAATCTCAGGCCTACTTGAAACTGAAATGGCAAAACTGATATGACAATTCTGATAATGGCACCTTAATGATATTATAGCTATAAAAAACATAGATCTGTATTGCACCAATTCCATGAGCTTCCCTGGGTTTGGTGATGCATCTTTGAACACCACGTCACTCCTCTTGAGCCACTTCACACCTTTACCCCTTGCTGTCTTATTACTGCCACATAATCCCAGAAATTGCTGAAACTGCACCTTCACATCAGTGTGACACTGTTTTTAATTCACACCAGTCTACACACTGCATCCACAACCTCTCAGCTACTGAACATGAAAAAAGGAGCATGCTTCACTATCTCAGGTTCTGTTAAGCATCCCCTGCACAGTACTTGTTCATCTATTGGCACCCATCTCTTCTGCAGCTCAACCACCACCGGTATGCGTCCGTGTAAAACTTGCCATCCCAATGCCGCTACTTTCAAAGGGACCTGTCCAATTTGTTTTACTTTGTAGCTACATATAAAATTATACATTTGGTACTTAATTGATTACCTACCAATTTCTATTGCCTTGAAGGTATAATACTGTTATATATTAACACAAAAAAGGGAAAAGTTAATGCACCTTACAACAGAGGCACAAAAAGTCATTTTTTGGCAAGTAATTGTTTAGAGTTGTCTATATTGCAAGATAGAAATAGTAAATTGCCACAATCAAACACCAGACACACAATTGGATTAGAGGTTACCTTCCCACCAAATAATTCTCTGTTGGCAAAATAATTCGGGCATTCCATGGTGGTTGAACATATTCTCTTGAGAGGAACATATGTCCTTGTGATTCCCTGTCAACTATCTAAAAACATGTGAAAGCAATAGCTAAGTGAACCTAAAATTAAGGTATAACATGTTATGACACCTAGAAAGCAGTATGTTTAATCACAAACCTGATGAGAAATGCTCTGATCAGATTCCCCAAAAGGTGCCCCCTCTGCCTCCCAGAAAACGGTACCACCAAAAGTTGCTAAAGAAGAATTTCATATCTTTAAAGAGCCTTTTTCAGCTGTAGTCTCTGCTTCTTTCTGGTTGGTCACCACTTGCTCAGATTCAGCCACATGCTCAGATTTTAACAGTGCATATAAATCTGCACAATTTGGAAAGAGAATTGCGTGATATATAAAACATCTGCAGCAATTCAAGTTTTTGAAGTTCCATTTAAGTAGAGAAAAATGACACCTGCTGCTATAGCTTCCAAACGACGATCGGTTTTGAAAAGCCTTTATTAAATCATGCAGATTTTGAATGTCATATCTTTAAAGAGCATTTTCAGCTACAGTCTCTGCTTCTTTCTGGTTGATCTCCAGTTGCTCAGATTCAGCCACATGTTCAGATTTTAACAGTGCATATAAATCTGCATGATTTGGGAAGAAAATTGTGTGATATATAAAACAACTGCAGCAATTCAAGTTTTTGAAGTTCCATTTAAGTAGAAAAAAAGGACACCCGCCACTATAGCTTCCAAACGAGGATCAGTTTTAGGAGGATACTTCAAATTTATAGAATGATAAAGGTGGAAATTGACAAAACCAAGTAGAGGCTGCAGGAGAGGTTTAAGAAATTAAAAAAATGTCAGCGGTTAAATAAATAAGTTCAGGAGATGCACATCCATAGCAAAGACAAAAACAGGGGCTTGGGTAGCTAAATATGGTTTACACCAATGTTGTAAAAATCGAGATTTTATGTAGGATCGGAGGAGGGTTGAAAAATCGTAAATGGAGGATCGTAAACTCGGATGTAAGATCCTACTAAACATATAAAATTATATTTAAACTTACACCTATACATAGAAAATAATATTGAATAAGAAATATACCATTATCATACCATAAAAGGTTTAGTATTCATAATTTCATAAACTAAAATACAATTTCAATAAGACACAAGGCTGTTTGACAAAAAAAGAACAGCATGTGTCACAATTCCTTTGAGTTTTTCCACTCTCAGCTGCAACAACCTGAGGCTAAGATGCACCAACAGCATTATCAACCCCATTACCACCAGTATTTCCAGCCATTTTCGAAACAGAGACAAACAAAGCACCACCAGCAATGTGTCTTCAAAACAGAGCAAGAAAAACTTGAAAACAGAGCATGAAGAGAGGCAGCTTCAAGACAGAGCACGGAGAAGCAGAAGCTTGAAACTAAGTTGAAGACGAAGAAGAAGCTTGAAGCAGAGGAAGCACGAAGACGAAGAAGAAACAGCAAGCCTCGAAAACAAAGGCTGAAGCACGAAGAAGATGCCTCAACGGTCATGATGGGAAGAGAACAGAGCTTGCGGCAGCGGCGGCGTGTGCGGCCATGAACGACGCGTGGTCGTGGTCGTGTGCGGGAAGAAGGGAGGAAGACGAAGGGGAGCTCACGCAAAGGAACAGAGGCAAATGAAGAGTTTTGGATCCCTTTTCCTGTAATACGCGGGATTTTTCAAAAACTGGGTCATGGAAACGACCCGACCCATTTTCTTCCCCTAGGATCGGAACGTGCACGATCCCACAAGTCACCCCCAAAACTCACCGATCCAGCTCCGATCCTGCTCCGGTCCAATTTTTCTTGCCCTTTGGATCAGCAATGCCTCCCAGGATCGTAGGATCATACAATCCTACGATCATACTCGCGATTTTCACAACATTGGTTTACACCTGATCCTGAGTCCTGACACAACACCAGACCTTGTTTAAATTAAATATTGACATGATCAAGATACACAGACCTAATCCTGTTAATTGGGTTGATCAGAACACCAATGGCTTGGCACAATGAAGATTCTAACTATAAACATGAGTATGAAACTTACCTCATACAATTGAAGAAAGTATAGCATGGTAGTGATGTCAACATCATCAGTTACAACTTGCTGTAGTGGATGAGGAGTTTACCATGTTATTGTCTGACCCTCAACCTCAGGCTGCAAAAACAACATAATCAATCCATGTCATGTGCAATAAAGATTTATGAACATTACAAATGCCAAAATTGGTACCTGGTAGCCTTTCTACTTTCACAGATACAAATGTTTTTCTTGAATCATGTCAAGATCACAACAGCATGTAAACTTTACATTTTTCAAAGGAAAATACATGAAAATACCAACAAGATTTTACTTAAATCTGTTCCTCGTGTTCTTATTTTTGAAGGAAAGATAGAGCCACAAACAATGGCCTGATTTCTTTCCAACATACTAATCCAAAGTTATTCAAATTCAAAATACCTTCGACATGTATGGACACACTCCACATCAATTTTTTGCTGTGATGCAGGTAACGTTGTCAAGAGAGACCCATTTGTTTAAGCTTATTTTTAAGTACTTTTTTAAAAAATACTTTCTTTATAAGTATTTTTTTTAATAAGCAGATTAGAGTTGCTTCTTAAAATAAGCATAAATCTGTTTATTTTTTTGCTTCTGCTTATTTTTAAAATTTTAAACAAACATATAAAAATTTAAAATAAGTACTTTTTTAATTAAAAAAACACTTATCTCTTAAAATAAATTTAAACAAACGAGCCTTATGAGGGAAGAAAGAGTAAACAATTTGCTGTAGCCAAACACAAGAAGGCATAGTAATGGAACCACACATCATTGATTGAAAATTCATAATTCATAACTTTGAAAGAGAGGATTTCGGTCTACAAAACATTCAACATGAGAGAAAAAAATGGAGAAACACTTAATAGAGATGGAAACACACCTAAAATCCAAGTGAAGATCTAAAACTCGGGAAGGGAAAATGACAGCGGTGGGATGGTGGGACATCGAGGGACACAATCGCAAACAGCACGACAACGACAGTGAGGGGCGCAATGGTGACGACGACGACCGACAACGGAGGGGAGAGAAGAAACAGCAATCGAGAAGCATCCAATGAAATGAGAACATTGAACCCCCGAAAGTTTTCACCGAAATTACCAATTTGCCCTATAAAAAATTGAAAATAATCACTTCTCCCCCTCTTTTCATTTTCAAATTTTTCAAAAACTAAAAAGTAAAATAGAAAAGCAAACCTTGTTTTGCTTTTTCAATTTTAAAAACAGCAAAATAAAAACTAGTTTTAGAAACAGTTTTACAAAATTAATTAAACAAACAGACTTTTTAATTTTAAAAACTGAAAACTATTTTTAAAAACTAAAAACAGTTTTCAAAAAGTGTAATCCATCAGACCCTAATATTTCCTTCCCTCTCCCCCCAAAACTCTAACCTCAAGTTCACTCTAATGAAAAAGGAATATATTAACCTATTAGACCTCTTGTTTACAAAACACTCCTATGTCCATATCTACGGTGTAGCAACATAATCTGTATTATTTATGTCCAGCATGTGCACAAAGATATCCCACACTAGTATCACTCTGCCACAAGACATTAATAAACCCTGAGATATGTCAAAGTGTTTAAAGATAGGACAAGTCTGATTGTACAAAAAGTGGATGGATTAAGGTTTAAAACCTCTGATGCACTAGCAAAAGCAAGGTTAAATGCACCAAGTCATAAGCAATTGCCCCTAGAAGTTCACTTGTGGCGAAGATGTTCAGGAAAAAAAGAGTGAGAATAACAAAAGTTTTACAAGAGTAACTCAAGCACAAATAAGCAAGTTGTTTTGGTTCAATCCACATTTTAATGGTTTTAATTGATCTCTACTTTAACCAGGGGGTGTCGTTAGGCAGAAGGGGCTCATCCTTCCTTAATTAAGTGCCGAGGGTTCAATCCTCACACTAGGTATGAGCGGTTTTAAAACTCTAAGCCAATTGTTCCACCCATCAAAGTGTCTACAACGCTAGTAAAGAAATTAGTCGTCATGATCAACGGTGGATACCTAGAGTTATTCTATAATCATTAACCAGAAGTTAAACGGAACTTTACCAAGGGGGAGCATAACCAGTGACATCACTGATATTTGTCGGAGTCGGCGGTGTCCTAGTTGCTAGACACAATCAGTGCCGGTGGATTTTTCTTCACTCCAAGATAAGCAGGTATTTTTCCCACTGCCCCACCAAGGACAAAATCCAAAAACAATTTCCTTTTTCCTTCCAGCTACGCCAATAGAACTTGATTACTAATGAAGCATCTATGCTTAACTCGCTAAAATTCTAGGGAGTACACACCCTTACTTGCTCATGTTAGAGATATTCTCACTTTCGAGAACTTTTTCCTGTAGCATGTGTCATGGCTATGACATTCTACACATCATTAGTGCATATCCTATAATCTAAAAGGGCAATAGTCTCGTGAAGGGATCTCATCAGCAACAACCTTAATGTTTGATCATCAATGCATTTAATAGTTATGAAGGAGAAGGATGCTGACAGTAGCAACACATCTGCATATGGCAAGACTACCCCCCTCCCCACACACACACACAAAAATAAAAAAATAATACTAGTAAGTTTTAAAGCAAAAGCAAAATCTTAAAAGAAACAGCATAAAAATGCAATAAGTAACAAACTAACAGAAGTTAGTGTTGAACAAAGAAAAAGTTTACCAGTTTAAGCTGGTTTTTATTGCACATAAAAGGCATGTCCCAAATATATGAAACTGAGGCTATACAACTGCAATTGTTTTGACAGCAAAATCATCATACAAAGCTACATCAGGTTAAATGTTTCTGGTTTCCAGTTGCATTCCATGCTTTTTAATCATATAAAGGCTCCTTCACAAGAAGGTTCATTTTCTCATGAAGAAATTTGAGAACATCCTCTCTCCCTTCCTTTATAAGCAACTGTCTTAACTTCCCAAATGTAACACGTGATGGTCGCATTCCCTTCTCTATCATCTCTTCCAGTAAAACACAAGCTTTTGCAGCATTGCCCTTTTCGCACAACCCATTGATAAGGGCTAAAAAGGTATGCATGCTTGGGACAAACCGTTTTGACTTCATATACTGCCATATTTTCAGCGCCATCTCCAATTCATTTCTCTCACAAAACATTTTTATCATCATTGTATAAGTGTCGGCATCCGGTTCACATAACTTGATCATCTGACGAAAGACTTTGAAAGCCCTATCAGTCTTTCCATGGGTAATCATACTGCTTATGATAACATTGCAAGTCCTTGAAGTAGGAATGACCCCATTGCATTCCATCTCTTTTAAGACCCTATGCACATTTTTAAATCTGTTCACTTTACAAAAGGCACCAATCAAGGCATTATACACCACGACATCTGCCTTGATTCCCTTCCTTTCCATCTCCAGGAACGCATCAATAGCATCTTCAATCCTGTTTTCCACTCCATAAGTATGAACCAAGACACTATAAATAAAAGATGTTGGCCTGCAACTATTCTCATCCATTTCCTTCACAACCTCAACAGCTTCATCAACCCTTCCTGCTTTGCAAAGAACATCAACCATTATACCATAAGTAACAACATCAGGGTCACACCCTGCATCAACCATCTCCCTAAAAACCTCTCTTGCTCGTGGAAGATTCGGAGCTTTCCCCCACCCCTCAAGCAAGATGCTATAAGTTTTCGAGTCCGGAACAAATTGTCCCTTCATACGATCAAAAATCTCTTGAGCCTTCCTAACATTCTTAGACTTACACAAAGCACTTAACAACCCATTAAACGCAGCAAGATTAGGTGAAACATCAAATTTGTCCATAACATTAAATGTGTAAATGGCCTCATCAACCTTATTGGCCCTAGCATATTTTCTCATGATGATGCAAAAAGTTTCAACATTTAGCATTCCCTTTTTCCTCATGGCATTGACAAGGTCCCACATGATCTGGTACTGCCTAATCTTGGCCAGAGACTCAATCATCAAGTGGTATGCTTTGATGGGGTGAGAGTAACCCCGTTGCTTCTCAGCCCATTCAAAGAACCGAAATGCTGACATGCCAGCATTCTCAAATCTCTTGAGAACATTCTCTACTAAATCAGAGGAAACTCTAACCCCAGTTTGATTAAGAGCAGTGTCAAGTGCTAGTGTAGGACAAGACATCATAACCTTGCACACTGTTTCAGTTGCATCATCAACAACATGCTGAATTGGTTCACTTGTTGTGCTGTACGTTTTCAAAAACGACACCCATGTGCACAACAGCTTTTTTCTGTGGACACCAATCTTAATCATTTGCGATGGTATTGCAGTGAGGTTGGAAAAGGTGTCTAAGATTATTGCAAATCTTGAAACCCTAACGTGGTGGTGAAAGCTAAAGTCTGAAGCCGCCACAAGAAGTGATTGCTGTATGCCAATACTTGAGTTTTATGACAGACGGTTTTGGGGTGGTTGGTGGTTGTGACAGAGAGTGGCAAGTGGATAAGAACTCGCCGCACGCGGAGGGTGGTTGTTTGTGGCAGGGTGGAGGAGTGCCAATAGCACCATCTTAAACATTTCTTTTAAAAAACTAAGTGGGTATTAATATGATATAATCTCAGGATTACAATGTAAGCTTCAAAGTCCTATATCAGATTAACAATGTCCCCAATTACTGCTACTCCTCTTCAGGCAGAATCTATGGCCCAAAGAGTTAATTGAAAATTGCAGAGTGATAATACCTTTTGTGAAGGACATTCAACGCTTATCCACTCAATTTGTCTCAAAAGGTTTTCTTTGGTGTAACTCCTTGGCCCACCATGTATCTTCACTGTGCATTTCCATGACAAGTTTGTTTGTATTCAATCAATGTTGTTTGTTTCTGGTTTTAGGGTTCCATGAGAAAGTTCCAGGTGGCTGAGATGTGGGGAGGAGGTGAGGGAGGTGTACAAGGTTCTTGTAGTTGTATGGAGTACACCTTCGCATTTACCAAATATACGGAATAAAAGGGTGTTGTTGAAGGTTTGTGCATTCACATGGTAGTGCATGAACAATAGGGTACCGCTGGTGTGACATCCTTAATTTTTCTTTCTAAAATATTTATATTCTTTTGCACAAAAACTCGTGTTTTAAAAATTATACTACCAACCTTTTTTGAGAGATTTTTTTTGGTTTTAATATAACAATCTCATCAAAAACTCAATAACATTAATTTTTTATTTATCAAAATACACCTTAATGGTAAAATTTCTCAAAATACATTACATCATTAATTTGAAATTAAATTTCCTAACATTGTGTTTGAATTTTATATGTGTAAGCACCTAATACTTTCTATCATATTTATAAATCCTACATACACATTGGTATATAAACTCTTAACATATCTTGAGTCTAAACAATGTGGGACTTGATATCTTTTGGAATACAAAATTTCAACATTTCCAAAACAAAGCTTAGTATTTCAACATATGATTGTCATAAACACATCTCTCCAAGAAAAAGTTTAACATTTTAGAATGTTGTCATATAAACTTCTCTCCCTTTTTATTTATTCATTTTATAAATTATCTTGTAACATATACTACTTTTGTTCCTTAATGTAAGAAGCTTTGGACTAATTCAACTTTTAAGAAAAATTGATTAACGTAGTTAAAGTCATTTAATTTGTTTACTAATTGTAACATCTCAGATATTTATAGAAAAATTTTGTGTAGTGGAAAATATTAAAAATTGTTTTAAGGATTTAATTGATATTTTTATGAAGTATTAGGCAATTATAAGTGTAAATAAATTTATTGATTGGTTAATTATTATGAAAGGTGTGATTGGAAGAGGAGAAAAGTTTAATTAAAAGTGACCGGTTGGGGAGGTGACTGGTTGCCCATGAGTTTTAAATAAAGGTTTCTTTCTCTTTCCTCAATCATTCACTCTTTTACGAGAACCTTCTTCTTCCTCATCTGTTTCTTTTCTTCTTCTCCTTCCTCCATCGCTACGAGCTGCATGCTCTAAAGGGAGGTTCATTTTGCATCAAAACCTTGAAATAATTACATTTCCATGATAGTGGTTTCAAGGTGAGTCCATTGAACCGTTTAAATTTGTTATCTCATCTCTTTCGTTTCCTTCTCTGGACCGAATGGTCATGTATGGTGGGGTACTGTTCCGATCTCCACTCCTCTTGGGTGTGTGAGCCTAAATGGTCTTTTGATTGTGTGGGTGGTGCGACGTTAACAGGTTGTGCATTCCAAACCCGTTGGTAGTAGAACGAACGCCGGTGGAACGATTAAGGAAGCTGGTGTTGGATTCGGAGGTGGAACTGTGAACCCAACGATTGTTGAAGTTTGGAACCGAGGTAAGGGGATGTTCGGGTTATAATTAATTAGAATAGGACATACTGTCTGAGTCGTTGGAATAATTGTGAACCGGGTAAGAGATGATGCTGAATAAAAATTGTGATGTGTATGAATGCACGTATGAATGTGGACACCGATCGGTTTAGGATCGGGGGTGTGTGTATGACTTAAGAAATATTTGATGCTGTGATAATAGAGATGATGCTGGATGAGTTGTATGTGAATATGTATGAATGCATGTATGTGTATGGACACCGATCGGTTTAGGATCGTGTGTGTGTGGCTTAAGCCGATTGAATTTGAAATATTTGATGCTGTGATAATCGATGAATGATGGCAATATGATGACGGACTTGACAAGCAGGTCGCCCAGTGATAATGTGATGGATGGGCTTGACAAGTCGGTCGCCCTGTATTGTGAGCACATGCCAGTTTCTGGTAGTTGCATCTGTTGTTTGTTGATAATATATAATGATTATGAGATATGATATGTTATTGTGGTATGGGATGGCCAACGGTATGTATTACCCTCATTTTTGGCTTCAGTGGTCAAGTCAGACCCAGTTGAGCTACCCAGAGGTCTATGACCCAGTGGTTGAGGGGGAGCCAAGTCGGGCTCGGTGAACCAAGTCGGGTTCGCGGGATGTCAAATCGGACACCCAACTGAAGGCCAGTCCTTTAGTATCCGGATACTAGGCGTCAATTTTATGTGAGAGTCAGTTGTGACAATTGATGAATTATTAACTGTGGTGTATATTTGCCGAGTACAGTTTGCTATATATATGACGAGTGCAGTTTGCTATACTTGCCGAGTGCAGTTTGTTATATTTGCCGAATGTAAATTGTTATAATTTTCGAGTGTGAACTGTTATAATTGCCGAGTGTGATGGCTATATTTGCTGAGTGATTTGCTAAAATTGCCAAATGAGAATTGATATATTTGCTGAGTATGATTTGATGTATTTGCCGAGTGTAATTTCATATATTTGCCGAGTGATTTGTTATATTTACCGAGTGGTAAATTGTTATATTTGCCGAATGAGTTACTTGCTGAGTGATTTGCTAAAATTGCTGGATGAATTGTTATATTGCCGTGTGAATTACTATAATGCCGAGTGTTAATGGATATATTGCCGAGTGTGAGTTAATTGCCGAGTGTGACTTCCAATTTGAGGATAAAGCAATCGGATGGAGTTTATACTCGTAATTTGTTATTTAAATTCCATTCTAGATTAATTATGATGCTAAACACTCACCCTTGTTGTGGTTTTCAATTTTAGTAACCAGTGACAGGGAAGAGGTCGGAGCCATGGAGGTGCGCCAAGCGGAGGATTGATGCCAAGGCACCGAGTGACTTTGAATGAATTGTGTAATATGTATATAATGGGTTTTCCGAGTGTGTGATGCTACATGTTGCCTGTATGTTGAATTAAATTTGAATCGCTATGCTGATTGACGTGAGTATAAATTCTTGATGTTGTGATCGATGTTTATTTTATGAGTGAATTTGCATTGCTGTAGCATAGTCGATTACCGGGCGAATCTAGCCGAGTGGATTCATTCTTGTCCGAGAGAGGGCCGATTGATTTAACGTCTGTTTCGCTCAAGTGAGTATTCCTCGTTTCTTTCCGAGTGAAAAGTAACCGAGAGACCCACTTCCGAGTGGAAGGTTAGGGTCTCCGAGTGAGCTATGGCTGAGAGAATCACTTCTGAGTGAAGATCAGAGTGTTTCCGAGTGAAGTATATCCGAGTGAACCTTTTCTGAGTAAAGGTTAAGCTATTCCTGAGTGAGAGATGACCGAGTGGACTTAATTCCGAATGAAACCCGACTTGTTGACTTTCCTTGTAAGTTTTGTCCGCTCAGGTTTAAAGAATAGCATTTACTCAAGCGAGTCGGATCTCGCCTAAGCAAATCAGGGTCTCGCTCAGGCGAATGACCCCTGACTGTTTTCCTTCTTCCGCTGTTTCTAAATAACTCTATTTTATTAATGGATTATTTCCGATCGGTTATTGCTATTCTAAGTATGCTTTTATTATTTTGAAAAGTAAATATTATTTTATATTAAGACGGAGTCGATTTTTATTAAACGTGAAAAATTATTATGAAAAATGATTAAACAAATTTTATTAAAAGGAAAATTGACGCGGGTCGTCACACTAATTGTATTAGTTTTTCAAAAATACTTTCCTATATTTATTGAGACTTACAAATCTTACTCACTTTCTACTTAATTACTATTTATTTCATTAATGGTTAATAAGGGTATAATTTTATATTATACTAAAATTGTACTTTTTCTATGTTATTTTAAATCTATTATGATTTTCTTCTTCCTATTTAAATAAATATCTTATATAAAAATGACATCCTTAAATAATTATTATTACTCTTGATATTTTTTTACTAACCTAACTTATAAAACTCCTAATTATATTAAAATGTTAAATTCGTTATTTATGATAATCTTAAACATCCTAATTTAAATCTTAATTATATCCTATCTTTCTAATTTTATGAGATATTATATATCTCGGTGTCTTTATATATTTTATATTTTTAACTTACCAGCCACTTATTATTTAATGTCATTATCTATTATATATTTTCATTCTCTAAAATTAATTACTCTATTTATTCCTATTTATAAGACAATTCAGACAAAAACACATATATTAAGAAAATATATTAATGTACTAGTATTTATAAAATGACATTGTAACATTTTAATTTTATCCTTATTTAAATTCAAATTCTACATGAACATTAATAGTAACATTTTTCAAAGCAAGAGTAAACATGAGAAAAAAAACATTGAATGCTTCCAGTAGGTGAGTTTTTGTCTTATAAATAGCACTTCTAAAATACTTTTTTCTTGATTTGTCTTATAAATATGAAGCAGGGAGTATTGTTTTGTATTTCTAGTTATTTAAAATATGGGATATTACATATGGCTATTGAGTTACACAAAAGATAAATGGTTGCTAAAGAACAATTGTCATGTAGGTTGTACCATAAATATGCATAATCTACATCTCATTTTTTCAATGTACCAAATCTTACAAGGTGTGACAAAAATGTATGTCTTGGTGTGGGTTATATACAACACTCTATATGAAGGGTGAAGACATTGCAGTTTTTTGGTCTTGTAGGGAAAACGGCAATGGTGTGATTTCCCGTAATTTGGTCCATTTGGTTGAAGAGGAACAAAGTGGTGTTTAACGATGCATGTTTTGATGTGGATCAGGTAATACAAATGGTCCATATTAGATCATTGAATTGGATTCGTGTGAGGTTCAAAAAGTTTAATTATCATTGCTCTATGTATATTAAGTGTGATGCACTTTTGTAATCACTTATTTGTTAGGATTTCCATTACATGTATAGGTTATAGTTTCATAGTATTCAATGAGAACTTTATTTTTTTAATACACTTTTTGTATCACACTTGTAATGAGATAATATCAATATACAATACCATTAACTGTTGCTAACTTTGGCAATAGCATTTTCTATTGATGTTTCTTAAATAAAATTTCATTAAAAATAACATCACTACATTAAAACTCATTTGTCCTCATGTTATCCAATAACAAACCATGCCTCACATAAATCCCATTCATATAAAAAGGTCAAACTAAATATTAACAAATACATTCTCATACCTAATATATTTCTTTCAAACTAGATGAATTCATTTTGTGAATATTTGGTTCACCGTTTAAATAGTACAATGAAGGTTGGCCATAAGGAGGAAAATAATCCTTTAACTCAACCGAGTTTAAATATCTTAAATTACGTGTAAGATTAATATTAACCATTAAATCCATAACTCTATTTTATCAATTAGTTATCAAACGGGTACTTCATCTAAAAGTGTGAATTGATCTTCATCGTGCCATCTAAAAAAATTACATTGCCCACCACTTCTTGGTTTATAAAAACTTAACTTTCTTCCAAGATTTTGTGTTGCCATCGGGATGAGACTCATTAATTGCACTAACAATAAGGAAATCTTTAGTTTCCTAATTAAAGACTATTAAACTAAACACCCCAGTTAGTCCCTGTCTCCAGTAGCATCAGACATTTAGGTCCTCGGTTTGGTAAGTTGGTCCCGTTAGTTCGTCACGTCCATCATCGTCAAACACATAGGTCCCTACCGTCGACAGATGTCAAATGTCTGTTAGATTTAGGTGACGTGTGTCGTTAAGTGTTAATAGGTAGTGCCACATATGCATGAAAACGGCGTCGTTTTGGCCATGAAAACCCAACGAAAAAACAACATCGTTTTGACCATAAAAATCTAATTAATTTCATCTTCACCTCCCTCAGCCATTTCTACGTCAAAATCGCCATTGTTAAGTGCGCTATGAAATTTACTACAATTTAAGAGGGAGAGATGAGTGGAATGGCATAGAATTTGCCATTTTATGAGACTCATCTCAAACATTAACTCATGTTTTTGAAAATGGTCGCCTTCTAGACAACCTGCTTTGAATTTTCAGCAGTTTGTGTGTTGTGTCAACATATTATTTTGATAAGTGTATGATGAGATTGGACTCAGATTTTTATTTTGACATTTAAGGTATCACCAACATTTTGTGATTTTCTATTATCACTTTACATCAAAGTCGACACATATACTTTAGTCACAATGAAAAATAAGTAGGCTGTTCACATGATTCACTGTGTACTTGATTTTTCATGGAAATTTTTTCAATTAATCAAGGTTAATAACATCCGATTAAATGTAATTTATGGAAAATTTTCTTTATAGGTTCTGTAAACTTGAATCTAATGGTTCATTTAAGTCTTTATTTGATTATCCAGGCATGACAGGGATGGTTCATACTTACATGCTTCCATTCTACCTTTTCTGTATGATCTCATAAATATACTGGAAGAATTTAAGATTGTTTCCTTTTATTTCATATATATATATATTATCCTATGTTATTTTTCATATCCATGTTGCCTTCATTTATTGCTGCTTTTTGTTATTAGCCACTTATTTTCAAAGCTAATACCATAGTGTTGATTTCTAATAACTTTTGTTGTTATGAGGGTTTATATTAGGTTTCTTTCTTGCTGGTATTCCATGGTTTTTCGGGGCAATTCTTATGCTTTGTTCCAGAGTAGACCATCGAAAGAAACCTGGATATATTGCTTATATAATTATTGTAAATGATTCTATCTTTTCTTTTTTCACCTGAAGCCTTCTTCAGTTCTAAAGTTTTTATACCCTTTCAGATTTACCATTACTCATTCAAATTTTATTAGATGTTCCTGAGGGTACTTGTGCTACCTCTAAGTTGTTTTTATATCTGCATCACCTAAGCTTTTGTCTTGTTAGTTTCTTATGGCATTGCGGAACTTGGAAACGAGCTTGATATCCGTAATTAGATTAGGGATTAAAGTGTTTGAAGTTGTTTTGTTTGCTTATATGGGATTGTTCTGTTCTGACTTTGAAATGGCTGATGGAGGAGAAGATGACATTAATTAGGGTTTTATGGCCAAAATGATGTCGTTTTGTTGTTGGATTTTCATGGCTAAAACAATGTCGTTTTCATGCATACGTGGCACTCCCTATTGGCACTTAACGAAACATGTCACCTTAATCTAACAGACATTTGACATTTGTTGATGGTAAGGACCTATGTGTCTGACAATGATGGACGTGGGGGACTAACAGGACCAACTTACTAAACTAAGGACCTAAGTGTCTAATGCTACTGGAGACAAGAACTAACTGGGGTGTTTAGTCAAGACTATTATAAATTTGGATGTTACTAAGTTCTTAGAGTAACCTTCCCTACATCTCCATGAAAACTCCCTTTGACTAAACAAGCTTGGTTCTCATAAATAGGGGGAGGGGGCATATATAAGGGCATCTATTAAGGATTTAAGGACTAATTTAATGAATCTTGTTAGTTTAGGGATTCATTCATTAATTTGATATGTTTTAGCCTTACAACTTTGTTATTTTCTACTTTACCTTTATTAAAATACACGTGGTATGTATGGTACTTAATGTACCAACTGACGCTCCATATAACAGTAATCAATAAAACATGACTTTAAAGATTAAATTGACAAACATAAGTGCACATTATAGATCGTAACAAATTTTCATTAGTATAAGAACCAATTTGATGGGTAGGCATTGAGAGTACATTGTATTTGAATATATGTACTGGAGAAATGTTGCTTTTAATAATATTAAATTTTGTTCTTTAAAACCAACACCATTAATGTTTGATGTGAATATAAAGTAGAGTCTTGTTAATGTAGTGTAGTAGGGTATTGTTTAAGGAAGTAAAAAATAATTTTTTTATTGCAAATTGTTGGGGTTTGCTTACAAATGAGAGTCGATGAGTTTTGAAAATGTTTTTAAATGAAAACTTTCTACTTTTGTTTTCTTAACTAGTGCATATTAAGAGTAAAGTCAAACTACAATTGATACTGTTATCTTATATAATTAAGACCAAAATGCACATACTAATAAAATATGTTAATACACCAATACACTAACTTTTATTAGAAAAGATATCCCAATTTTATCCTTATTTAAATTCAAATGTTACTTTAATGTTAAATTATAATAAGAAAAAACATTAAATATTTATAGATAGGTGGATTTATCTTATAAATAATATCCCCCCGGATTAGTCAAGGTCCCCATATCCCCTTATTTTTGGAGATTATCTTCATCTTCTCAATTTTATGAAGTTATCTCTATCCCTTTATTTTAGGAGATTATCTCTATGTCCCTTTATCTTAGGAAATTATCCCTATCTATTAGATATTAAATTGAAATCAAGGTCCTTCTTTGGTGTATAAATAAGGCCTTAGAGCCCCTTTTATGATTCAATTGACATTTTGAGAAATAAACTCTACTTTTCTATAGCAATGTTATAGGGTTGTGGTATTTTATACGTTCAGAGTGAACATTTTGACACCCACCGTGGTGCCCAGTAAAACAGTCCTAACATCACATAGAGGAATACTAGCTCTAAGAAGGAAGAAAATGGTGACCATATGCAGCAATGCCAGCCGAAGAGAAGAATAAGACACTTGAGGAGATCAGGGAAGATGTCAGGGTTGTGAAAACTAATTGGATGAGGTTTTGGCCCTGGTCAAGACATTACAGCATACTATGGAAGAGTTAAGAAATGAGAACAAAGACATGTGGAATCACTGATCGGAGGAGCGAAAGGCCTCCAACTATCAGAATACGTAGGCCACAAAACCAAGAGAAGACAAACCAGAATCTTTAGTCTCTTACTTGGCACATATTTTCACGGTGGCTGTAATGGCAGCCCCCACACCATTACATTACAAGTTGCATGTGATGGAGAAATATGATGGGAGAGACGACCTAGAAGAACACCTAGCTATGTTCATAACTAACTTTTCATCTCTAGGGCATCTGACGCTCTCCTATGTAAAACCTTCTGAACCTTCCCTACCACCCTCATCAAATCTGCCTTGCTCTAGTTCTCGCACATTCCCCTAAAGAATGTATCATGTTTTATAGAGCTCACGAAGAAGTTTCTTACCTAGTTCACCGAAAAGAGAAACTTAAGCAGTTCATGGCATGCTTCAACAAGCCAACCATACAAAATTCGAGACCTAAGCTCAGAAATGGCCCTCCACACATTACAGACAAAATTATGCTTGGGTAAGTTTTTTGACTCTTTGACCAAAAGCCCTTGACTAATATGGATGATTTTAGGCAAAGGACGAGACGTTACGTGAATATGAAGGAGCATGAAGCCGAACGGATTGGGAGCTCCAAAAACAACGAGGCAATAGCAGAGCCACCAGGTAACACATGTGATCATTCACAGGGCACTTTTTTCCTACTCAAAGGGTTTTTGTCCTACTGGGTTTTTCACCAAGAGGTCTTAACAAGGCTTGACGAAATAATAATAATACAAGCATTGTCCAGCTCATCTTAAATATTCTTTGACGTTAAGTCCTAAAATCCCGACCTGGGGAGCAACGACAAAATTCTCTTATGTTAAGTCCTAAAATCCCGACCAAGGGAGTAACAAAAAAAATTCTCTTACGTTAAGTCCTAAAATTCCAGTTGAGGGATTAATGACAAAATTCAATTATGTTAAGTCCCAAAATCCGGACACAAAGAGTAACGACAAAATTCTCTTATGTTAAGTCCTGAAATCCCGGTCGATGGAGTAATGACAAAATTATCTTATGTTAAGTCCTAAAATCCCAACAGATGGAGTAATAACAGAATTTCTCTTACATTAAGTCCTAAAATTCTAACCAAGGGAGTAACGGCAAAATCTCTTGCGTTAAGTCCTAAAATCTCGACTGAGAAAGTAATGGAAAAATTCTCTTAGGTTATGTCCTAAAATCCTGACAGAGGGAGTAATGGCAAAATTCTCTTACATTAAGTCTTAAAATCCTGACAGAGGGAGTAACGGTAAAATTCAATTACATTAATCCAAAAATCCGAATAGAGGGAGTAATAGTAAAATTCTCTTACGTTGACTCCTAGAATCCTAAAATCCTGACCGATGGAGTAATGACAAAATTCTCTCATGTTAAGTCCTAAAATTCTGACAAAGGGAATAAAGACAAAATTCTCTTGCGTTAAGTCCCGAAATTCTGACTAAGGGAGTAACGACAAAATTCTTTTACGTTAAGTCCTAATATCCCGACAGAGGGAGTAAGGGTAATTTTTTTTTTACGTTAAGTGTAACATCCCAAAAATTTCAATCTCATGTGTAATTATTTTTAATTTAGGTCATTATTATTATTATCCAATTTCTGAGTGAGAATGCTTAGAACGAGTGGTATATGATGTGTTGGAAGAGAGTGAATTGGCCTTAATGTGATTTCATATGTTGAGCGGTGAGTATTTTGTTTCTGTTTATGTTCTGGTAATCTTGCTCAAGCGAGAAGGGATCTCGCTCAGGCGAGAATCCCCTGTATCGGTATAATGGTCTCTGGACCAATTTTTGCCCAGGAGAATGAGATTTCCGCTCAAGCGAAGAAGCATGTTATGCAATCAGGGGGAACTACTGGGCGAATCTCGCTCAAGTGGACATGGCCGCGCTTGAGCGAGCTAGAAAGGAAATTGTCATTGAACATTTTTCGCTCAAGCGGGTGTGAGTTGCTTGAGCGAGAGTGTGAAGTCTAATGCTTGGACGGTACCCACTCAAGCGAGTGACAGGTATTGTTGTGCCTCGACCGAGCAGGACGAGTGAATGGTGAGCAAGTGACATTCTGGACGAATTCCACTCGAGCGGAAACCTTAGAAAATAATTTCATGATGTGGTGAATTTTCGAGTGAAATTCCGAGTGAAACAGGTCAGAAATAAGACCTTCCGGGTGAATAAAAGATCTGTTTCTGAGTGAAGGTTGAAAAATCCGAGTGAAGGTTGATAATTCCGAGTGAATAATGAAATTTCGAGTAGTGGACTTCCGAGTGGAAGTTTCCGAGTTCAGTGTAACTCGTTCAGAGTCGAGCCCCTCCGTGTGGGGATGGCACCGATTGGGGGTACATGGTGTGTTTGTCCAGAAGTATTCTGGAATAACTTCACTCGTGTGAAAATGAAAGGAAGTCAGTTTTTGGAATAAATTACCGAGTGGAAAACCGAGTGAGAAAGACTCAGTCTGGATTATTTTCCGAGTGGTAACCCGGGTGAGTGTGAAGTCGGTTTTGAAATAATTCGCCGAGAGAAAGACCTATCAAGTGATAAGTCGGTTCTGGAATGATTTAACCAAGTGAGGACCGATCAGAGATAACTCGGACTTGGAATGAAGTTGTCGAGTGAAAGACTAATTGAGATGACTCGGATTTAGAATATATTACCGAGTGAAAGGCCAAGTGAGAGATGAGTCGGCTTGGATTGATTTTGCCGAGTAGAAAACCAAGCAAGTTGAGTCGGTGTGAGGGTGAATTACCAAGTAAATAACCGATCGAGTGGTGAGTCGGTTTTAGAGAAATGGCCGAGTAAAAGGCTGATTAAGAGATGACTCAGATTCGAAATGAAATTACCGAGTGAAAGACTGATTGAGAAATAACTCGGATTTGGAATAAATTGCTGAGTGTAAAGACTGAGTGAGAAACGACCGGCCTTAGAATTAATTAGCCGAGTGAAGGACCGAATGAGAGGAATCGGCCCTGGAATAAGTTCACCAAGTGAAACCGAGTGTTGGGAAAGTCTCGCCGAGTGAGCGAGTATGGAAGGAAGGACGACCTCTGGTCGGAATTCGCCTAAGCGAGCGGATTCCTCACTCAAGCGAGCGAGTTTGGAAATGGCTACTGGAGCCATTTCGCCCGAGCGAATAAAGGCGCCCAAGCGAGATGGGCTGTCTCGCTCAAGCGAATGTAGGCCTCGCTTGAGCGAGTGACCCCCTGTTGGAGTTTTTCCCTTCTTTTCTCTCGGTTCTGATTATATTGGCCCTCCTTACCTTATATTGAATAATACTTGAGGAAATGCATAGATATATATATACATCTCCAGAATACCGAACCAGTGCCAGAATCTATCTTTTACACCAATCTTGTTGTTTATATATATATATATATATATATGTATATATATATATATATATTAATATATTTTCCTTCAATTATACAAGGCTCCAGTAGGTAAGCGGTGGTAAAAGTCAAAATACAGCTCATTTCTCATCTAAATCTCTATTATTTCCATAATTGATGCACATAACCTCCAGTCACGAGAAAGCTTGTCCCCCCACTTGTTTTATACATTATTAAACCAATACCACACCTTTTCCAAGTCTGAATTCTGAGAACAACAAAAATTAGTAAAAGTCTCTCTTTTTCATTCGTTCTCTATGTACAAGCCACTCTGATTCAAAGCTAGGACAATTTTTCAACCTATCTAAGACCCTTCATCAAGGTAAGAGGGGATAGGGTGGTGAATAATTATGGAATGGGTAGAATTGTATGCTGTCCAGTATTTTCCAGAATTAATTTCGTATCTCGTTGCCCAACTTTGAAGCTGAAAACGTGTGAATTTGACTCTGACTTCTTCATCAAAGTTGTAGATCTTTTTGTTATATGAATTTTGAGACCTGAATCAACTGATTTGGATATGTATAGCAAAAGTTATAGCCAAAATACTACATCATGTCCGTTTGAAATACGTATCTTATATTTTGTGTATAAATTAATATTCTGGGAATTATACATACATAATTAGACTTTGATGTCTTCACAGAAGTTGTATATATTTATGTTAGGGATCTATAGAAAGTGGTTTCAAGTTAAAAGGATATTTTTAGCTCTAGATATGCCTAAAATACAGAAGTATGTTCATGCTGAAAATCTGTTAACATGAATTACGAATTCTATTTTTAAAACTGAGAATTTTGTAGTGAGAATTAGTATTCAGTGTCTTCATGAAAGTTTTAGATATTTGTGTTAGGCGTAATTTAAAACTGGTCCCATTCCAAAATTATTTTTGTAGCTCCAGAAACGTTGAAAATACCAACATATGTATGTTTTTGATACCTTCTTTGAGATGGTTTAGTGTACTGCGAATTTGTGATGTTTCTGTTTGGAATTTGAAATTATGATCTTCATGAAAGTTGTAGATAATTTTTTTATGGAACCACAGAAAGTGGAATCACTTAAAAAAGATTTTATTTGCTCACGTTATGGTCATTTTACTAACATATGTTGCTGTTGTAAAAATTCTGAAATTTACCTATAATGGTTTTTATGGATAAAAATGATATTTCCCTATGAGTAACAATTTATTATTGAGTTATTGAGTGTCCTATACATGACATACAGTGTGTATATCTTTTTCATGAATGATTATGAATGACTAAATTATTGTATACATGAATGCCTTGTGGTTTAATGAGATATGTTGTTGAAACAGTAAATCCATGATTCTGAAAATTGTTATATGTGATGTGTCCTTTGAGGACTTATGATTTTCCAAGTGATTATGAAAATATTGATATCATGGTATGTTAAATCGATAAAGAGAATTAAAGGCATTCATGCATCATAAGCATTTGGACGCACCATGGAATTTAGGGGTTCCATGATTGCCTACCCTGGTGGGGGGTTACTCTATGATGAGTTTAAGCCCTATTTTTGCAGGAGCCATGGAGTGTAGGGATTCATGGTTATGCTAAGTCCTACTTGTGTACTTCGGTACTTGAGCGCCATGGAGTGTAGGGATTCATGGCATTATGCTAAGTCCTACTCGTGTCTCTATGATACTTTTTACTGCAGTATTCCCACCAAACCAAAATGGATCCAGCATGACATCATTTGACTAAGTTTAAGATTTATTATATATAAATGAACTTGTTGGCATATTCATCATATCATTATGGTTGTTGATTGTGTTTAAGCAATTTTACTTATTTTATATTTATTCTATATTCTGTCTCACTCTTACATTAATTTTTACAGTGCATGCTACATAGAATGACGAGTGATGCCATGAATGAAGCTTTTATGAGTTATTGCTTGGACTTTGGTTTCATTTTAATTCTAATGGGTTGTAATAGTATAATGTACCACGTACTGTTATTTTTCTATATCATTTCCGCTATATAAAGGTCTTATGCTTAATTGTTCCCGACTAGTATGCATGATAATGTTCCGCATTTATCAACTTTTACGTGACTTCAGAATTTAAATTATGAGTTTCAAATTGATTCTTTAAACGCGAAAAATTTATTTGGAAAAATTATTATGGACGTTACATTAAGTCCTAAAATCTCGACCGGGGGAGTAATGACAAAATTCTCTCACGTTATGTCCTAAAATCTCGACTGAGAGAGTAATGACAAAATTCTCTTACGTTAAGTCCTAAAATCCGACTAAGGAAGTAACAACAAAATTCTTTTATGTTAAGTTCTAAAATCTCGATCGGGGGTGTAACATAAAATTCTCTTACGTTAAGTCTTAAAATCCCGGCCGAGGAAGTAACAACAAAATTCAATTAATTAATGTCCTAAAATCTGGACCGAGGGAGTAACGTTAAAAATCAATTACATTAAGATCCCGATTGAGGGAATAACGATGAAATTCCATTTATGAAATTTCGAATGATAAAAACCCAATTACGTTAAGTCCTAAAACGACAAATTTCTAAGTTTTCAAGTTCAAATTCTAAATGACAAAATTCTAGTTACGTCCTAAAATGACAAATTTACAATTTCCAACCACAAAATTCTAACCGGAAACGACTAGAAATCACACGACATATAACTACTCGGTATATAGTCACTCCGCTCACCTAATGACTGAGAGCTCATGACTGAGGTTCCTGTTCCCCAGATTAGTTAAGATCCCCTTATCCTTTTATTTTAGGAAATTATTTCTATCTTCTTAATTGCAGAAAGTTATCTCTTCCCTTTATTTTAGGAGATTATTGCAAGAAGTTATCTCCTCCCTTTATTTTAGGAGATTATCTTTATCTCCTGATATCTTAAGAAATGATCCCTATCTATCAAATATTAAACCAAAATCAATGCCATTCTTTGGTGTACAAATAGGGTATCAGAGTACCCTTTATGATTCAAGTGACATTTTGAGAGATAAATTATATTTTCCTAAAGTAATTTTCTAAGGTTTTAGTATTTTGTACGCTTAAAGTGAACAAATATAATCATTATTCTTTAAACTTAATTATATTTTTAATTGTAATGAGTGTATAAAATAATAAATATATATACATAAAATAACTATATATGATATCTTGTTTTTTTTATATTAAAAAAATGAAATTGATTAAAAAATTACTCCATGATTTGAAGATGCGAGCTGAAGACAAGCATGAGGGACAATAACCGCGTGGCATGGTGCTGGGTCACTATTGGAGTGCGTCGTATGACTGTTTATCCTTTTTGGCCAGAAACACGCGATCCACGTTAGTGAAATAGTGGTGTTACTGGTATTCCCCTACACCAAAGACCGACACAGAAATAAAACAAAAAACCTTAACCTTTAACCATAACCTTACAATTCCCCTATATTTCTTCCCCGTCCTTCTTTTCCACGCGATTCCCGCCATTCAATTCCATTCGCTTCACCTTTTCATTTTTTCTCACTACCTTTTTTCTTCTTCCTTCAAAAAATTACAATTTCAGCTCCTCTTAGCTTACCTCGAATTTCGAATTCGATCTTCGTTCAAATTCATTCAATTGCGACATGGACGAGTTCGGCGTGTTGACCCAAAGGTTCGGATTGAAACCGCAGGGAAAATCCGCTCCAATGGCCTCATCCAAACGACCCCCTAACCCCCAAACGCCACCGTCGTTCGGGCCCAAATCTCCCCCAAACGGATCCAGATCTCACCAGAATTTCAACTTCGATTTTGATTTCACCAACAAAACGCAGCGTTTCGACTCTGGCATTGGCGATGTCTTTGGCGGTAGCGCTAAATCCAATTCCTTTGACTACGATTCCATATTCGCAGGGTCGAGGAAACCCGTTTCCACGTCTTCTTCTCCTCCGTCTTCAAACGTTTACGTTGATGACATCTTCGGCGGAACGCGTGATCACACTGTTGGTATCGATGATCTTCTCAATAAGATTGGTGGCCTGAATTCAAACGCCAAAAGTCCTATCAAGAAATCACCTAATTTTGATGGTGGTGATTTGATTCCTGGTTTTGGTGGAACCACTGTCTCAAATAATGGGTAACCAAGCTTTTGTTGTATTTATATTTAATACCTCACTTAGATTTGGTTCCGAGCTGGGTTACTCTAGGTTACCCAGAAGTGGTTGGTTGGAATCAAGTCTTTATCTCTTAGCCAAAAGAGATAGATGGTGTCTTGAACATCGTACCGCCATTGGATGGTACCTTGAATGGAAATTTGGATGTTACCTTGAATGGAGCTTTGTTTCTACATCTGGGTTATCAAACAGGCTATATAGTGCCTATTTGGTAACTTCTAAAAATGGAGTCATTCAATAATTAATATTGATTCAAGATTGACTTATTATTAAAAAATAACTTTTGGCCAACTCAGTTTGAAAATCTCAGTCCCCAACTAGGTGTCAAACAAGCCTATAGTTTCATATTTTCAATTGCTTGGTGTCATCTTTCTATATTTGATGTGTTAATTGTTGTTTATGATTTTTCAGTAAAGCTGGCGTTGAGATGAATAAGCCTACCACTACTAATACCTCTCAAAGTGATCCATTTTTAATTTTCGAAACTGCTTCAAGCACTGCATCTTCGGAATCGTTTCTGGATTCATTGGAACAGATAAGTAAGTTAAGTAATTCAAAAGGCACAAGAGGAGGCAGCTCCAGTGCCTCCCCATCATTGAGGTCTCCACCTAAGCCAATGAGTAAAGGTTATTTCTAAATGCTTCAGCTGCAACACTTGAATAATGAGTACTCGCCTTTTTATTGTACTGTTGGGTTAACTTGGTGCTTTTTGATGCAGTAAGCAGCTCAACTGTATCATCATCAATAGATGAACTTGAGGACTTTGCCATGGGCTGGGTACAGACTAATGCTAGCACTAGAAAGGCCCATGTTAACACTAGTGAGGTTAAACAGAACTACGCGGCCAAAATGAACAATGGTAAAAGAGCTCCAGCTGCAAAAGTGAATCAGTCGAATGAGGCAGATGATCTCGAATCGTTCTTCAGCATGGGCGCACGATCAAGCAGTGTACCAAAGTCAAGGACTGCAGATATGGTAGAAGTTAATGAATATAGTAAGCTCAAATGATTTCGTAACAATAAAGACTATACTCAGTTTTTTTGCTGATGCATTACTTAGGATCATATGTTTGATGATCAAATGAAGAACAAAGAGAAACCTAAGGTGTCACAAAGAGTGCCATCTGGATCCTCAGCCAGTGTGAAGAAACCTCCAGTGATGACATCTCTTGATGACTTGTCACTGATTTTTGGTGATGGTAAGTTTTTTAAGTTCATCAGCTTCTATTGCAGCGAAGCAATTTTGTGGTCAACATGTCATTTATTTATTTTTGGTTGCAAAAGATTCCCCATCATCTGTATTCAAGGAAGTTGAAGGGGAAACTGAAGAAAGACGAAGAGCGAGATTAGGACGTCATCAGAGAACACAAGAGCGAGCGGTGTGTATTATTATCTTTCCCCTTTTCCTAATTTCTGTTAATAAGGAAAGTAGGGTCATCAATGCAAATTATGTGTCATCCTTTTCTAGCTCCTTTCTTTAATATTTTTTATAATATTGTATTTTCTGAAATGGTTTGATTATCTAATGTTTGACTTAATGATCCCTACAGCGACCCAACATAGAATATTTCTGCATATACTTTAAAAGCACATATGATGTCTTCATAGTTCATTTGAGTTATGACATTGACATTACAAGTTTCATCGTAATAATCAATGTTGTTAGAATTGAAATTCTACCTATAATTGTTAAGCCCCTGTGAAGTCATCAAATCAAGATTTTAGGTAGAAGCGTAAGATTCCACCTATTTTAAAATATTATTTTAAAAAATATTATTCAAGAAATGCAGGATTTAGAATTAGATTCTTTAAGGAAAGCAGAACTCAGAATTCAGAATTCAGTAGCAAACTGACCAGGGAAAAATTCAGTTTGTTCCAGAACTTCAATGGGTTGTTCCAAAAACATTAAAAAAAGGATAAATCCAGCCACTCTACTTCATAAAAGGCAGAATTCAGAATTCAAAAACAAAAATTTCTCACAGGATAGTTTTTTAAACTTTTCCGACTTTCATAATTTCAGTTAAAAGCAGTGGCTGATATGAACCAGCGTGACCTAGAATCTAAGATGGAGCAAGAAGAGAAGCAGGTAAGCTTTTATAGTGTTTTGTTTAGATTGTGGTTTATTGCTGAGGATAAGCATGGTATAATTATTCATAGTTTCTTTGTTATTTTATATATTTACCATATTCTGTTAGGGTGACATTTTGATTTTACTTTCAGAGAATTGCTGATACTGTGGATACTCAGATAAAGCAGTGGTCTACAGGGAAAGAAGGCAATATGCGAGCGTTGCTATCAACATTACAATATGTATGCTCTTTTTACCATAATTACTATTAATTGATAATACGTTATTTCACTTTAGCGCTCTTGAATATGCCTTTCACCTTCACGCCCTGTAATCTGATTTGTGTTCTTAGTTACTCTCCAAGTTATAAGTATAATTGAATAGGAAATGGGAGTACAGGGTTCCTTGGCTCTGTTCATATATGCTAGATAGGCATTTTAACCTTGGATCACAATAGCTGCCTCTTGGAATTCTTTGCCAGAATGATTAAATCCAGTATAGGTGAAATTATATGGAAGAAATTTATTAAAATCAACGTTTATAGTAACTCTTGTCTCATACCAATGTTCTGTTTATTTTAGTGTATGTTTTAAATTGTTTGCAATTTTGCATGAATGAACCAACATAGTGGACCAACCAAATGGAATATGTTGAACCAACATCTGTTTTATTATTCCATGGTTCTGTCTTACCTTTGAGTTTATATATGCAGGTTCTTTGGTCAGAATGTGGTTGGCAGCCAGTTTCTCTAACAGATATGATTACTTCCACGTCAGTTAAAAAGGTTTACAGAAAAGCAACCTTATGTATTCACCCAGATAAAGTCCAACAAAAAGGTGCTACTCCTGAGCAGAAATACACAGCAGAGAAGGTTTTTGACATCCTTAAGGTACCTTGTTAAATAGTTGTGAAGAAATAACGTACTTCACCTAGACATCTGTACCTTTTTTCTTATCCCTTCTGTTAAATGTCACAATTTTGCTACAGCTAAATGAACACATAAATCTTACTTTCTACTGCTCTAGGGAGAATTCAAGTGTTGGATATTTGCTTCGGTCTAATGTTATAAAGTTCTGATGTTATAAAACCCGGCTCAGCCCAACCAGGAACTGATGGTTTGATCGAATTGAGTCTATTATTAGACCGGTTTTCCATATGAATGGGTAAAAATTGGTGGTCTAACTCGTTGAATCAATGGTCTAATCGGTTAAGTCAATGGTCTGACTTGTTCAATCGGTTGAGTTGGTTAATTATATTAATTAAACTTTATTTTTGTTAACTTTTTAATATATATCTGTTCAACTAATGATTTATTGGTCCGATTATTGACCTAATACCCTGGCCAGGTCAATGATTAATTTGATTTTAATAATACTGTTTTGGTCCTCCAAAAGGCTGAAAACCTTGACACATATATATAAAATACTGTGTTACTTTTTCATATATTTATTCTTCTGACCTTAATAACAGGAAGCTTGGAACAAGTTCAATGCAGAAGAGCTTTCTTAGATCCCTCTGCTAAGGTGTATGCGAAATCAATTGATCTAATCTAGGACTTGGACGGACGGCTTCGGTTTCACTTACCTGGCTGGTTCCTGATTCATTTGTTTTTGTGCCATTGAAGATAACTGCATAAATATTACATGGCATCATATGACAGCAGATTCTTTTTCCTATTGATGCTGAACGCTCTACTGTAAGTTTTCATATCCTGTAAGTAATGTTGATTCAGATCAATCCACAAATTTTAAATGCCCGTGCTTCCCAAAGATTCGGTGAGCACACAGAATATATTTTGTGGGAATGGGTATATTCAGTTATATACTTGTTACTAGGCTGTTGTACGAAGATAAATGTTTCCATTGATTTTTCATTTGAATCAGAGAGTGTGCTTGTGATTTGGAATTCTTGCATGCTTACATTTCATTTTTCCCGCGAGTGGTTTTTTCATTCCCTATGTTGGTTGAAATGCATATTGCATAATTACATCATTGAGCTTAACTTTTCATAACAAATTAAGTTGGTCTGCATTCTTACAAAAAGTAAGTTATAACATTGGAGAATTGTAATAAAATTTTCCTTTTATGTTTATATTGCTAATCAAATATATGTTATTTGATTAGAATATTTGGATGAATGGTCTAGTTAGTAAGAATTGAAATTGTCTCCCACATAGATATCAGTTTAACTTCCACTGATGTAGAAATCTCGGAGCATATTCCTCAAGCATTGCTTTTAAAATCAACCTAATTTAAACCGGTGAAAATATTGGTCAATATTTTATTGGTTCTATTAAATGATATTGATGTTATATATTAAGTGATAAATTAGTATGAAGTTACAAGAAAGTTAGATTAAATTTTAAAGAATTTAATTAGAATACTTTCATGGGACTATTTAATTATGGATTGTTTGGTAAGTAAAAATTCTTTATTCATGTAATAACTCCTTTAACTATCAAATGGTTAACCGAAATAGATGGGTTTTACTCTCTATTCCTTTAAAACGCGGCATTTCAACGGTCCTTATTTAATTTAATACAAAGTTAGAGGAGCGTCTTTAATCATATATTGAAACACACATGGCACGCATCGTATAAGGTACGAAACTTGGTATGGTAACCGTTATGCTGTAATAACCGCTATGGTAACCGTTATGTAAATTTATACTCATAAATTCTAACAAAATAATTTTATTTTTGATTTTTTATCTGTGTATACACAAGTTAAACAAACCTCATAATTAATAGGGGACATAAAAGAAGTTAATTATTTATTACTGATGTTAATATTAATTATTTATAATGTTATTTTTATTTCTATTAATTTTTATTATTACATTATCTCTTATTAATATATTTGGAATTATTATTGATATTATTGTTTTATTTATTATTCCTATTTTTTATTTAATTTTATTTTTTTAAATTTTTTGTTACTGTTCATTTTTATTCTATCATTTATTACCTTATTTGTTATCATCACTGTTACTTTTATTAAGTTTTTTATGTTCTCATTGTATTATTATTACTATTATATTATTGTTACTTTTATTTTAGTTTTTATTTTTTGTTATTTTTATTATTATGACTATTATTACTACTTTATTATTACATTACTTTGTAATTAATTTTTACTGTACGTCTTTGAATATGACACCTTTTGGTTAATATAGGTAAAATTATTAAATTTATTTAAAATTTATAGTAGTTTTTCAAAATTGTCTCTAAAGTGATTATCATTCATTATTAATTTTTTTACTTGTTGTCCCTCCATTTAGTCTTTGTTCACCTACTACCTAATTATCATTGGAGAGATAAATAATCTAATTGATATATGTCATTTTTTATTATATTGATTTCAATAAAAGTTATACATTAATAGATGTATTTTAGTAAAAAATAATTAATGACATTAAATTTTGATATTAAAGGACAAAAGATCTCTTGAAAAAAATGATGAATGTAGTATACATCTTTAATTATGATTATTTATTATCATTATACATCCTTAACTTTTAATATTGATATTATTATCTCAATTACCATTCTTCTTCTTCTTCTTATCATTATACATCCTTAACTTTTAATATTGATGTTATTATCTCAATACCATCCTTATTTGTAGTGTTGATACTCAATTATTAAGTATTATAAGCCATGTCAGCTATCATATTCATCGTCAAGAATTATGCCAAAAATGTATAATTTCAAGATTATTTATGAAGTTGGATTGACTTGTACCATTCATATCTGTACACTGACTTAACTCGGTGTGCAAATACATTATGTATCACAAAATCCTTCTTATGATTATGTTTTGCTAGGTTACGATTTAATCTAATTTATTTAATTAGCTTGTTAGATAAAATGAAAAGAGTTTGTTGTAGTAGTTTATAATTTTTTTTATCATTCTAAAATTTAGGTAATTAAAAGATAGGATAATAATTAATTTTATGGAATTAAAATAATTCATAATAAATTATTTAATTAAGAGATAAAATTATATAGAGATATAAGAAATTTTACTATGATATAACTAAATATAGTTAATAATATATAGATGTCATGAAATAATAAGTGTTTAATAAATTAAAAATATATGATATTTAAAGATGTTAAGGTTTTAAATAACACCTCATAAAACTAGGAAGTCAAGATTAGGATAACTACAAAGTTTATTATTTTAATATAATTAAGAGTTTTACAGGATAGGAAATTCTTCAGATAATTAAAGGAGATTACAATTATTACAAAATATTAGACATGATAATAATAATTTAAGGATATTTTTTTAAATTTAAAATATCTATTTAAGTAAGGGTAAACATATCATAACAAATTTGAGATAACATAGCAAAAGTATAATTTTAGGATAATATAAACTTATAATATTTGAATTAGGAATAAGAGATTGATATTAGTCATTTTTTTGGATAAGAATAGTTATAATTAAATTAAATAATAATCATCCGGGTCTAATACCGGCCCATATACCTAATGACCGCACTAGCATATTAGAAATGTGCCCAGTATGGCATAATGGGTAAACAATAAAGCAATTTGGTATCAACAACACTTACACACATTAGACCTATCATAAAGCTCCCCAATACTAGGATCAGATTCATTCGGTATCAAGTAGAGGCTACGGTGCCTGCTAGGGGCATACCAGTTAAATACTAGCAATGGTGTTAGGCATGTCTGTGTTCGTGTCGACTTTCTTCGTTCTTTATAGAAAGGTATTAATTAACACAAGGTGCGACGAATAAGATCCTCACACAACTCCTATAAATATCATTCATTTACTACAATGTGAAGTATGTTCCCCATCCTAGAGCTCAAGCTTTGGGATTAGTTATCATCAGGTACTGACTTTGAGTGTTGAAGTTTCTTTGCAGGTGACACTTTATTTCACTTCACAACACAAGATATTGGTGGTTGTTGGACTAAAACACATCAAGACCTTAAGATCTTACTAGACTTAAAGAGTACAATACCAGATTTCCACTAGGACATTAAGAGATAAGAATCAAAATACCTGGTACCCATACTCGGAGTGTGTCCCGCCATACTAGAAAAAACAAATAACAATAACCATTAGAATTAATAAAAAATATAAATAAGAGATTTTGGGTTTGGTTTGACATGTTTAATAGGTTAAATTTTACAAAGAGATTTAAGGTTTCTTTACATATTAATATTTGAGGCTAGCCGATAGTAAGCTTAAGAGTACTCATGAGGTCGAAAAAGAATAGAAAAGAAAAACTGAAGAAAGTGTTCTTCTATATAAATAGGAATTTGAATCAATAATAAAAGTGATGTTTTGTCTCTTGAAAGAGACCTTCAGGTGACAATAGATATCTCAATCAAAACTTCCTTGCATATATATATATATATATATAATATAATATAAAGTTTATAATTCTATGTTTTGCATGTAGTATTTTTTTTTTGACTATTTGATTAAATTTGATTAAAACACGTTTTGTAATATAGATTGATATTAATTTAGATTTTAATATAAATGATCTCATTAATTATTGAGAATTAACTATTTTAATACTACTTCCGTTTTCAAATACAAGCAATTTTTAATAAAATTTTTTAGTCCCTTAAATCAAATATGTGAGAATATTAATATAAATAATTACTTTCAATTACTATTCTTAATATGTGTGAAATTATGTACTTTTACTTATATTTGGAACCAGGGTGGTATTAAATAATTGTAATAACAATTGTCTTTTTAGTTATGACAAAATTGAAATATTCTTTCCATTATTAAACAAGTGACTTAATGACATAAGGGTTTTACTTGGGTACCTTTCTAAATTGAGGGTTTCAATACCTCTAGCCACATGTCATGCCATATGTGAAAATTGTGTGTAATTTAAGTAGAATTGATGCCTTTAGCCACGTGCCATGCCATGTCGAAATAAATGGTACGCATTAAAATATTTAAAATGCCAAAATTTGATAATGTCAAGACTTGATCCCATAACACATGGGAAAAAAATAAAGAGTCTTACCACTAAGCTACTTAACACATTTAAAAATTATGACGTAACTATATAGTTATATTATATTTGTAGAATGTATATCTGTTAATAAAATTTATTAACAAAATAAACATTTTTGTCTTTTTTCATTTAGTATAACAATTAAAATTAAAATTAATGAACAAAAAAAATATAGGAATATTTATTTTGAAAATAAATTTTATTAACGGATATATATTTTACGAATATAATATAACAATATATGGTTATATTACATATCTTAAATGTAACCTAGTGGTGAGACTACTCTTCCATCTCCTGCTCAAATCGAACGCTTCAAATACTATCTTAGAATCCAAAAAAAAATGATGACTTTGAAAAATATGTGACATAGATTGAGTTGGCACATGGCTAGAGACTAATACATGTGACATAAATTCAATTAACACATGACTAGGGGGCTAGGAGCATTAGAGCCCTCAATTAATGCGCTTAGCAACCGGTCAAACTAGTCACTCGTAGATAGTCAACATTTTAAAATATTTATATTTCAAAATTTAAGTATAATAAGGTTTGATCCCCTAAAGTATATATAAGAGATGGAAGATGAGCCTTAGTAAATTAAAGGATATATCATTATTTTTTAAGAATAGATGCCTACAATCACGTGTGTGAAGCAACTGGAATAGATGCCTCTAGCCATATGTCAACTAAATTTATACCACATGTATTAGTCTCTAGCCACATGTCAACTTTGTCTATGCCACATATTTTTCAAAATCATCATTTTTGTTTAGATTCTAAGATAACATCTAAAGTGTTTGATTTAAGTAGGAGATGGAAGAAAAGCCTCACCACTAGGTTACATTTAAGAGATGTAATATGACCATATATTGTTATATTATATTTGTAGAATGTATATATATTAATAATATTTATTTACAAAATAAATATTCCAGCCCTTTTTTAATTCATTAATTTTACTTTTTATACAAAATGAAAAAAAGACAAAAAAGTTTATTTCATAGATAGATTTTATTAACGGATATACATTCTACAGATATAATATAACTATATATAGTTGCATCATGTTTTTTGAATTGTTCTTTACTAGGGGTGTAAAGGTGTGATTACCAAACAATACAGAATATATGAGTTATATGAAATCTGATATGAAGAGGTCTTTATACAGATACAAATACGGAGTACTCTTGCATACAGGGGCGTAGTACAGTGCACTCTGTGGCGGTATAGTAGTCCGCCTGGAATAGCCTCCTTTGCCTTGACACAGTTGTTGGTTGTACCTGCAATTATTCTCCGACGCTCAAGTCAGTATTCAGAAATACCGTTCAGACTTAGAAAGCAAATCCAAGAGAACTATGCAAGTATGAGTGTAAGGTTCAGAATTCAGGGTTCCCCCCGTATACCTTTTTGCTGAAGTTTATATACCTGTTACTGGTGCTCTATTATTGGTAGGATCCATTCCTTGTTTTCAAGCATAATGCAAGAAAGGTAGTGGGCCCATGCGCCATTTACAAGCACCATCACTGTAGTGGGTATTTCCACTTACTTGGAAAGCGTTAATGCTTCATTATTTTATTTGTTGTTCCCTCTTATGCGTGACAGCGTGTTTCCCATTTTCAACCTCTCAAGACAGAGTCAATCTCGTGCCGGGGTTATAAGTATGGGCTCGCTCGCAATATGAGGATTTCAGTATTCCACCTGTGTTAAGCCTATGGCTTGGCGGAGTAGTGTGCACTGGAAGTGCTTTATGTACATATGTATAAGTTTTTAATACTTTCCGCCTTGGCGGAGTAATAGGCCTCGGTGGAGTAATAAGCCTTGGTGGATTCACATGCCTTGGCGGAGTCACATGCCTTGGCGGAGTAACATGAATGTCCTTTTGGGCATGAACTTCATTTAAAAGATACTTACACAATAAGATGTGACGTATTCCGCCTAACTAAATCGCTTTCTTGGCGGAGTGGTGAGTACGTCTTTAAGGTATGTACTCCGTATAAGAGTAGTTATAGCGAATTTGAAACGTACTTCTTCTATTCGAAATGCTGATCTGGCAAAGCATTAAAACTATGCTCTTGGGGGCCGGTGTTGGGACCGAATCATCTGCCCCCTAGCTTGTTATAGTGACTAGCGGAGTCACTTTAATAAGCTATAACACTTTGTTATGTTTAGCTTTTATAGGCATGGGTTTAGGCGGTGTTTGCTAGTTCTGGATTTACGGGCAAGTGTTTTCACGTATTTATTATTTTTTGTCGTTATTTGCCATGCCTGTCATCAAAGCGCCTCGAAACCGCGTTTTGCCGTTTCAATCTCTCATCGCCACGTATGCCCTTGTAACGATTGCCGTTCCAATGATGGGACATAAATGCGTGGGATGGCAGTTGGAATATGTTTTCGAGGTTATTACCATGGGCCTAGGATTTTGAAAATACGGCCCAAAAAATGCCTGCCTTGAGATTCAACTAACGGTCTCAGAATTAATGGAACGTCATTATGATTCATCCAATGGCCATAGGTGCATTTCTGAAATTTTCGAGGCTTCGCTTGTTTCCCCCAAGCCATGCCTATAAATAGGTAAACTCTTAGGAGAGGAAATGTTTTGCTTCATTTTTCACTCTGCGTTTTGGTGTTTAAACTGCCTTTTGAACGCTGCTCAGAAATCGTGGTGCTTCCTCACGAGTCGTTCTTTGTTGCCAGTTCTTCATCATTTCTTTAGAGATTTAAGGTAACTTTCCTCTTCCTCTGTTCTCTGTTCTCGTTGTTATTGGGTTGGTTTTGTTTTCTTTATATGTGTGTTTTTTGAAACGAGGATGAGAGGAAAAGAATCGGAGTCGTGCCTTAGGGTATCTGTTCAACCTATGTTTTCTGATATTGAGAGTGAAGACGGGGGCTTCTATACTGGGAGGGATTCAACATTTTACAGCAGCGTGGAGTGTTTTAGTAATGCTGTACATTCATTTGTAGCAGGAGGTACACCTCAGGTACAAGTGAGAACGATGGCAGAATGCCAAAACGTTGTGCTCCACGGGTTAGACTGAGAAAAGATGCTTCAGACTGATCCTTATTGTTGGGTTGAGGCAGACGTCAGGGAAGCTTCTTCGCGTCATGCAACGATGAGCGGCGGGGTGATGGAGTTATCGGTACCTGTCTGGGCGGATGATAAATTTGAAAAGAGGTTTATTGTTCGTTCGCCGAAGACGTTTGAACGCATCTGCCATCGCCCTCAGGATGGTCGTACCTTGTATATCTACGATATCCTTTTTACTCAATTGGGGGTGTGATTTCCTTTGAATAAATTCCAGATGGGTGTTCTTAGGTTTCTGGATTATGCCCCCTCTCAGCTGCACCCTAATGGATGGGGAATAGTTCGAAGCTTTGAAGTGCTTGCGGAGCATTTGGAGTTTACGCCTACACTGGCGTTGTTTTTTGCTTTTTGCCGCATAATGAGGCGGGTGAACTTGAGGACCGGCGGAATGGGTTTTGTCACTCTTCGGGCGGAGCCGAAGATTGTAAACTTTAGGGCATTTACTGACTCCGCCAAAGAGGCTGGACTCCATTTCAGAATAAGTTTTGTGAAAGTTTCTGTTAAGAAGAATAAGTCCGTTTTTTGGCGGAGTGTGGAGGGGATTGATAAATTCCCGGTGGCGTGGACTCATGAGCATTTCCTCCTGACTAAACAAGCATATGAGGTTGAGGAGAGTATTCTGTTGCCTACCTCTGTTGAAGTACTCCGAACACTGAAGGAGTACAATTCTGCCCATAAGCAGTTTCTGTGCCGAAGGCTGCTTGGGCGTGATGCTCAAGAATATTTAAGTAATGCTTTAAGACTTGTTGCTTGAATATTACACAAGTAAAAAAACCCCAAACAGCTACCTCAAATTAGCGACCACCGCATGCCGTCGCTAAATAGCGACCGTGTTAGCGACCGCTTGATGCTAAAAGGGACCTAAAAGTTGTTAGCGACTCAATTAGCGACCGCGTGTTAAACCGGTCGCTAATCCTTGTTAACACCGTCGCTAGCAGGGTCGCTATATTTTAACTCCACCATTTTTTCTTTCCCGCCCTGGTTTTCACTTGGCGGGGAACCGTTGCGACGGTAAACCACCGTCGCTAATGTTCCCTCCAACTAAAGCAACGGTTAATCCGCGTCGCTATGGTTTATACTAGTGACGGAGCTACAATACCGTCGCTAATATTTTGGTCCAGATATTTTTCCTGTTGAAGTTAGTGACGGGTAGAGTAACCGTCGCTAATTTTAGGAGATTAGTGACGGTTGGTGGAGACCGTCGCTATGTGTGAAGAGATTAGCGACGGTATGATGTACCGTCGCTATGTTTTCGTCTTCCCTCCACACTATTGAATTTAAATACTTGGAAGTTAGTGACGGGGGTGTGAAACCGTCGCTAAGATTCAGGATATTAGTGACGGATTCGTCCTCCCGTCGCTATGTATTTCACTTCCCTCCATTTTTAGTGACGGTGGGTTGAGACCGTCGTTATTTTTCAGGGGATTAGGGACGGGGTTGGGGTACCGTCGCTAAGTGTTTAAAGGTAGCGACGGAGTTGGTGTACCGTCGCTAAGTCTCGTGTGTCACTAACACCTTTTCCCCGTAAAAACCTTAAACCGTCTCTTCTCTCTTAATCTCTCTTTCTCCTATCTTCCCTCTCTGTCTCAGTCTTACCCATTTTTGGTTCCCAGTTCCACCTTCACGGCTTACCTCTTTTCCCATCTTATTTCAAATCCCTGTTCCCTCCTCCTCCCTCACAGCTCACCCCTGTTCCTTCCTCCTCCCTCATAGCTCACCCGTCGCGCACTGCACCATCGGTGCACCAGTCCCCCCTCACGGCTTAGTGGCTCACGCAGCACCACTCCCCCTATCTCCCTCAGAACTGAGCGTTGACTCACACAGGACCAATACACTATCTCCTTCACAGGTCAGACACACTCACACAGCACCAACGGTGGTTTCCCTCACGGCTTAGTGTTGGTCAGCTTCCAATCCTTCTCTTTTAATTGATTTACTGTTTTGTAATTTCTTTTGTATGTTCCATATGCATTGCCCTTACAATAGATGAATTATTCCATTCCCATGTGCTTGTATTAGACTGAATTGTTCCATCCCCATGTGCTTGCATTGAGATTGTTTGGGTTTTGTTATTCAAAATAGCTGTGGATATGTTCATGTTAGTTCTGAATTTGTGTAGAAAAATTGAATTAAAGCTATTGTTCTACTATTTAATTTTGTTGAAAGATCAACACTAGCGAAAAAAATAGATAAGGGACTAATTCCAAAACTGGGTTATAGATGAGGGATCAAAAACTTAATTAAGCCTCCTAGTTATACCAAATAAACACACTTGTCTAGTTGATAGTTAATAATCATATAAAAATAAACAACAAACAAATATGGCTACATGATATAGAAACATGTTCATGACATTAAATAAGGAAAGAGTGATCACAAGTTAATTCACAAGAAACAAACCTTAAAGGTTGCTGCAGCATCTGCAGCAACGTCAAAATTTGGAAGTTGAATATAGTCAGAATAGGTAATCATTTATTCTTGTTTTAAATTAAAGTATCTTATCAATGTAACAAAATTCAAATTAATATTAATTAGTCTCACATTCACATTGGATAAGAGAAATCCAAAAATTATTTGAGATGGATCCCCTCTATTTTCTATGTCATTTGCATAATCCCTCATTTGTCTCTTCCTCTTTACATTAATATCAAGAGAGCCATTTAAACTGTATCCAGCAGACTTCATCCTACCAATAAGATCAATAGCATACTCCTTTTTATCTTGGGAAAGAAGAAGTCTTCTGAGGAGCAGGTCACAAATTTGGGACCGTAAACCAAAACCTTTGTCAAGAGCATAAAGGAAGATGTCTACTACATCATCCAGCCTCCCTTCCTTATAGAGACATTTGATCAGATGTACACAACTTGTAGGATTGATAATGATGTTGCGCTCATCAAGAACAGAAAATATAATTAATGCTTCATCTACTTTTAGTGCCTGACAAAATCCAATAAGTAAAATTGTATATGGAGCTAAGTTAAATTCTCCAAACCTGAAGTCCAGTTCTAGTAAACCTTGAATTGCTTGTTCCACTTCTCCTTTGACAAAATATTCCTCCAAAGGATTGATTGAATCATCTCCCCAGCCACGAAGGTTCTTCAAATATTCCAAATAAAGCCTACAGGCCAGTGCGACCTTCCTGTTTCTACACAACCAAGTCATAAGTGCTTTATAAACAGCAAAGCTAGGTTCACACTCATGCTTCAACATATGCTCATGAATCTTTAAGGCATCCTCTTCTCTGCCTACCCTATATAGCCCATCAATAAGTGTCCCATAAGTAACAGAATCGGGTGAGAGCCCCTTGAGTTGCAAATCCTTGAAAAGCTTCAAAGCACCATTGATGTTCTGTTTCGACGGTAATCCATTGATTAGAATATTGTACGTCATAATGTCAGGTACAACTCCACTATCAGCAAGTTGTACAAGAAGCTTGTAGGCATTGAAAACCTGTCCAGCCTCACACATTTGCTCCACCTTTTTCTGGAGACTAACACTATAAAAAATCCGATCAGAACCTTGAGAAAGCCGAAAGAATAATGAGGGACTTCTCCCAATGTCCATCTTGTAAAACAAAAGGCGTGCCTCCTCAAGTTTGCCATCCTTGCACAGTCCATTTATAACAGAATTAAAGGTCACAACCGAAGGAAAACATCCAAGCTTCTCCATCTCTTTAAATATTTCCTGCGCCTCCCCAACCATTCCTCTCTTACACATATTACATATGAGAATTGTATACGTGCAAGTATTATGAAACTAATTATGCTCAGAAGATTCAAGTTGAAGAGATCGTGCTCGGTTCAAAAGACCAACATCACATAGACCTTGAATAACTACATTGTAACAGTAAGCATCAGGAACTAAGCCTCTCTGGGTCATCTCATCTAAGCATCAGGAACTAAGCCTTTCTGGGTCATCTTATCTCTGCATTATAACAGACAGCTTCATGAACCCTGCCCTCATTTGACAAACCACGTATCATAATGCTGTACAAAATAACATCCGGCATAATACCCTCCTTAAACATCCTTGCATACCACGAATGTCCTTCTCTGTATCTCCTCGCTCTAAAAAATCCATTAATCAGCGAACTATAGGAGTTAAGATTAGGGGCATAACCATCTCTCTCAATTCAAACCTAAATGTGCAAGTCTAGTTAACAAAAAAATAACAATTACAAGAAACCACGTATTTCAATGCAGTTTGGTCTGATTTACGGTTTTATTTTCCCAAAACCAAACTATACGAACACTCATGCTAATACCTATACTCCTATTATTATTTATGTATTGGAACAGTAAGAGTGCAAGTGCTTATTTACTTGTATGGTTTATTATGCATTTATCCGAGTATTTCTAAAAAGCGATTACTAAGTTATTATGGATTTGAATTTTCTTTTAGAAATTGATGGTGCATGTTAATTAGTTGAGCAACTTTGGAATGCTTAGTTTATTTAGTTTATTTTTGTTACTAACATTGTATCTCGTACAAATCATATTAACGGAACCAACCTCCGTTGCAAAGGACTGATTTGATTCAATTTCGTATAAATTTTGATAGAAACAATTTTGATTGATGACTGATGAATTGTTTTCTTGTGAATTGATATATATTTTACTTTAAAGCTATAGTTTTATATGCTATACAAAATAACATCCGGCATAATACCCTCTTTTTTTAGTAAGTTGTTACATTATTAGCTATTACATCTTTAGAAACCTCATTATAGAAACCAGTTGAATGTTGAGAACTTTGATTAACACTTTTAACCATCAACTTTGTCATGCAGACCTACACACTTTACGCGTGGTCTGTGTTCGGCTCTCATCAGCTTCGTCTCCATTGTTATCTCTCTTTCGACGGTAATCCCCTAACGCTAACTTTCTGGCTATGTGTGTTGTATGTTTTGAAGTGTATGTATGTTGATTGTTGTTTGTTAGTGGAGAGCAGAGCTCATTAGGCAGTGATTTTGTGTGCTGATAACATGATTTTTTATGCATGTGTAATGTTGTTTGTTAGTGGAGAGCAGAGCTCATTAGGCATTGGTTTTGTGTGCTGATAACATGATTTACGATGCATGTGTAATGTTGTTTGTTAGTGGAGAGCAGAGCTCATTAGCCGTTGATTTTATATATTGATAACATGATTTTGTGTTCATAACTGTGAATATCATATACAATGCGTATGATATGTTTATTTATCTATACTGGGCAGTTTTCTATATGTAACAGGCCATTTGTAAATTTGGGAAATGTCTAGTTTACAGGGGAGACTCTGCCAAAATTTCGGCAGGCTCCCTTTCTTAGGGAACTTAAAAAATGAAACACAACGTTAATAATGTAGGGTTTAGTCGTGTGTGTACCCATTAGATTCCCGTTCAAGTTTCAAAACAACCGGTCGATGTACCGTGTTGTGTTGGAGCTTGAATTGTCCCGGTTGGACAGTTTGGTATGAATTTGTAACCTGTAGGGCGTAACCCATCAATGTTGTATGTGGTCTATCTTGAGAAGTTGAATGAATGTTCATTTGAAATTTCGGTTATGGTGTTTCGTATTGTCCCCAGGGTGCATGTCTGCGTGTGGTGTTTCATACCGTACGTATCTCTGTGTACTCAGGGACCAATGCGAAATGCTGCCGAAATTGAAGAATGAACATTCATTCAACTCAAGATAGACGACATACAATTATGGGATGGGTTACGGATGGTTGCATATTCATCCTGAATGGGATAGGGCCCCACCAATTTGCAACATCAAAGAGATAGAGTGATTCACAACCGATAGTTAAATAACAATTTAAACGTGTAACGTAACAGAAATCGTGCTTGTTAGATATTATAAATAGAGGTACCGGCAAATCGGCGATGGATGTACAACCGACTAGATCGCAATCGGCGAGTGACTGAAGAGTTTATGACGGGGCTATTGGAGTTCATTCCGTTCGCTACGGCAAACACGCCTGGATTTGAAGTGACTCAGAAGATCCGTTGTCCGTGCTCAAGGTGTAAATGCATGAGTTTTGAATACGCGGATGATGTCATGTACCACCTAACTGAGAAAGGGTTCATGGAAACATACCACTGCTGGTACAACCATGGTGAGCAGTTACCGCGTAGACCATCAGACGTAACCGTGCAACAGTCTTACTACGAGGTTGGAGGAAACAGGGATACGTACAACAACATAGAACAAATGGTGATGGATCATGTTGGACCCTCCACCGGGCGTATGCTGGAACATAATGACCAAGCAGGTCATGGGGACTCTGACAATGTAGAGGAGGATCCTAATCCGGAGGTGAAGAGATTTTATGATTTGTTGGCGGCGGCTCAGACTCCATTGTGGGACGGGTGCAACAGTCACACTGAGTTATCCGCCTCCCTAGCTGCTTTAAGCCTAAAGGCAGATTATAATCTTTCTGGAGGTTGTTTTGATAGGATGGTCAATATGATGGGTTCCACCATGCCTAGTAATCACAGAATGCCAGCAAACCTGTACCGTGCTAAGAAACAAGTGGCAAACTTGGGGTTGGGTTATGTGAAGATAGAGTGTTGTGTTGGTGGATGTATGCTGTTCAGAAATGAGTTTGCAGACAAAAGTGTCACAAAATGTTTGCATTGTAATGAGGAACGCTACAAGACCGTTAAAAGGAGAGGGAAGGTAACCCGGACGGCCAGGAAGAAAATGTGGTACTTCCCTATAACACCGCGTCTTCAACGCCTGTATGCCTCATTGTCCACGGCAAAACACATGCGTTGGCATGCTCTGAACCGAACACAAGAGGGGTTTCTTTGCCATCCTTCCGACGGGAAAGCATGGAAGTGTTTGGATGAGCTATATCCGGACTTTTCTGGCGAGCCACGCAATGTAAGACTTGGCTTATGTACTGATGGGTTTAACCCGTTCGGTCAATACGGAAGAGCTTACTCTTGTTGGCCAGTCATCCTGACCCCATACAATCTGCCTCCTGATATGTGTATGAAGAGGGAGGTCATGTTTCTATCTGTACTAGTTCCAGGACCCAAAAATCCAAAGGCGAACATAGACGTGTTTTTGTAACCGTTGGTTGAAGAGTTATCACAGTTATGGGATGTCGGGGTAATGACATACGATGCGTCTTTGAAGAACAACTTTATGATGCGTGCTGTTTTGATGTGGACTATTAACGACTTCCCGGCCTATGGTATGCTTTCTGGATGGTCCACGTCTGGGAAGCTTGCTTGCCCTGTATGCATGGAACATACCGGGGGGGAATCACTCCCTGTTAGTGGCAAGACAAGTTTCTTTGACTGTCATAGAAAGTTTCTATCGTTGGATCACCCGTTTAGGAGGAACAAAACCGCTTTTAAGAAAAACAAGGTTGTCAATGAACCTCCACCCCGTAGGTTATCTGGTGCACGGGTTTGGCAGAGGGTCGAAGAGTATCCTTACATCTGGGACAAGAGTGTTAAGGAGTTTGCGGGTTACGGTAAGGAACACCACTGGGTGAAGCAGAGTGTGTTGTGGGATTTACCATATTGGAAAGACTTGTTGTTAAGACACAACATTGATGTCATGCACACTGAACGTAATGTTTTCATGAATATTTTTGACACTGTTATGGACATCAAAGGGAGAACAAAGGACAACGAGAAGAGTCGTCTAGACCTTCCGATTTGGTGTTCTAGGAAGGAGTTGGAGTTGAGGGATGCGGGACGTGGAAGAATGTTTAAACCCCATGCAAAGTATGCTTTAACTAGACCACAACAGATTGCTGTGTGTATTTGGATGAATGGGTTGACCCTGCCTGACGGATTCGCTTCTAACTTGAGTAGATGTGTCGACGTGAAGGAGGGCAGGGTGTTTGGCATAAAAAGTCATGATTGCCATGTGTTTATGCAACAACTACTCCCGTACGCGTTTCATGCCTTACCGAAGCCTATTTGGAAACCGTTAGTGGAGTTAAGTCACTTCTTTAAGGAGTTGACGGCTACTTCGTTGAGTGTGGAGAAACTTGTGAAGATGGAAGAAACTATCCCGGTATTGATTTGTAAGTTGGAGCAGATTTTTCCACCAAGTTTCTTTGACTCCATGGAGCATTTGCCTATCCATCTACCGTACGAGGCCTTGGTTGGTGGCCCAGTGCAGTATCGTTGGATGTATCCATTCGAAAGGTGAATGCTTGGTGAACTCTTTAATTTCATTGCAAACACTTCTTATAATAGTATTTTCTAACTTAACACCATCTTGTTAATGATGTTGAAGATTCTTACGCTCTTTAAAAGATAAAGTGTCGAACAAAGCCTGCGTTGAAGCTTCAATTTGTGAGGCATACTTAGTCGAAGAAATGACAACCTTTGCTTCTTTCTATTTTCCAACGGAGATAGAAACTAGAATGAGTAGAATTCCCCGCAATCTTGGGGTAGCCAGCCGCACAGGGTTTGATGAACAAACGTCGATTTTCAACTATCCTGGTCACCCGGGGGGCAGGCTCACAAAATGTTACATTGATGAGAAAGATCGAAAGGCGGCTCACTTGTACATTCTTCTCAATTGCCCAGAAGTGGAACCCTTTATTGAGTAAGTCATAGAAGTTATATTATACATTCTTAACGTAGCTTTTATATTAAACTTTTTTGTTTCTTTCAATAGCTTATACACAGATATGCTTAAACTTGAGCAAAATGATTTAACTGATGACCAAATTCATAGTGAGGTGTCATCCAAGTTCGTTGGTTGGTTCGCGCAACATGTAAGACCCGTATACCAAGTGTTTTTAAGCCTATTTACTTCTAACTCCCGTCAATATGGTAACAATGACCTACTTCTTATGTTGTACATAGATACAAGACCCTAACAATCATATTGAAGATTCTTTACTCCAAGCCCTTTCTTGGGGGCCGGTGAAGACTGTTAAAAAATGGCCTATTCACTACGTAAATGGCTACAAGTTTAATATTCTTCAATGGAGTGAAGGGATGCGCACCCATAACTACGGGGTTTGTGTTAAAGGCACCGCCGGTCAGTTGGAAGAAGACTTTTATGGAGTGCTGACGAAGATTGTTGAAGTTTCATTCTCTGGACGACTAAGAAGAGATATTGTTCTATTCAAATGTGATTGGTTCGACAACACAATCGGTGTTGGAACAAAGGTTGACAACAACTACGGCTTAGTTGAGGTCAAGAAGAATGGTAGATATAAAGGGTTTGATCCCTTTATTTTTGCCCAACAAGCTGAGCAGGTTTATTACACCGACTTCCCGGGAGGACATCGGGACTGGTATGCAGTAATCAAGGCCAAGGCCCGAAGTCAGATCACTGACAATGTCTCCGAGGAGGTCGACGACGCTTATCAGCTTGCACCACACGAGCTCAACGATGCCAATTTGTTGTTCAACATTGATCCAGTCATAATGGATGAGACACTCACCACTACGGGGGGTGAACACATTGACAAAGACCTTGTCTCTCGATCAAAACGGTCTAGGGCTGATTTGGATACTGATGAACTTGTTCAAACAGATAACTACAGTGACACTGAAACTGTGGGGGAATTTGAAACTGAAACAGACACAGAGTATGTAGTCGTTAAACAAAATGTTACATAGGTTTATATATATCCTGAGACTAACCTTTCTTTTCATGATTTTATCCACAGATGACGGGACGTCGACTGCCCTTCAGTAGGGGTGGTGGGTCCAGGACCCCGACATCCCGGCAGGGGACTCCCACCCCAGGACAGCAGACTACTCCATCACCACTACAGCAGAGCACTCCATCACCACCACCACCACCACCAGAGCAGACCACTCCACCACCACCACCACCACCACTGCAGACCACCCCATCACCCCGACTGACCACCCCAGAGCAGAGTCCTGGAGCTGGTGGCTTGGAGGACCATGGCCATCAGGCGACCCCACCTCCGGCATCCCCTCTGCCCATGTTGGTACCCGTGCCGGCCGGAGACGAGTAAGTGACTAAACCTCAAATACTTTTATGTTATTTGTATGATACTTTATATTAAACTTTAGTGGAAAGACTTGTTGGTTTATTGGATGCTACTTTAATTAGTACTTGTATAGATTGAATTGTACTGGGCACTCTTCTGTTTGTAACAGGGTAACTATTTAAACATGGAAATGTTACATTTACAGGGGAGACTCTGCCAAAATTTTGGGGGTCTCCCTAGATTGTGTGTTGTTTTACTCCTAACATAATTGTTGTCATTACAGCTTTGTTGATAGTAGTCGCACTACCAGAGCGATTACTAAGGTTTTGAAGGCCCAGTGGGATGGTCCATATATATCTTGGACAGATGCTGGGAAGGTTGTGCAAGATAGGTGGTTTGACACCTTCTCGGTAAGTTCCTAGCTCATTTGTTGTGACTTGATTTGTAAAATAGACCTGTTATTAAGTTTGATTTCTCATTTCATTTTACAGCGTGATTACCAGTGGGCGGAGGGTATGATTGATGAGATTAGGAAGGTCTTTGCCACAAAGACCTCCAAAATCATCAAGAGTACCCTTTGGAAGGTGAGGGACAAGGGTGAGCGCCCTCGTTGGATCCCGGAGGACCATTGGGACGGGATGGTCCAGAAGTGGGGCGGGGTCCCGTTCCAGCAGGCGAGTGCTCGGAACAGGGCCAACAGAGCCGCCGATGCTGCAGCCTCGGTTTACACTGGGGGTAGCATTTCAACCCTCGAGCACAAGAAAAGATTTGTAAGTATATTTATGTTAAACATTTCTATTATGATTCGTCTTACATGTTTACAAATAATAATCTCAATGTTTTTTGTCCACCACAGGAGTAGAGGGAGCACCGGGAGCCTTCTTTGTTTGAGGTCATGCAAATGACCAAGAAGAACAAAGCTGGTGCATGGGTAAACCAGAAGACTACGGAACTAGCGGTATTTACTTTTAACTGACACATGCTTATAATTTACAAATCAACTTACTAATCCTATCGTTGTTTTTGAATTTACAGGAGGCGTATCAGGCCAGGAGGGCCGAGAAGGAGGCGGACCTGGTGGCTTCCACTCCTGAAGGGGAGGTTCCTCCCACCCTATCTTGTTCTGACGACAACGCCATCTATATGGAGGCTGTTGGTGGTGTGAACAAGAAAGGGAGGGTGTTTGGATTGGGTGGCGTCGGCACGCAGCTGGCGAAAAAGGGGAAGACCCCTTCCTCTTCGTCTTCCTCTGGTCTTCCGACTGAGGTCGTTCAGGTAATTCAAAACCTGAACGATGAGCTACAGGAGGAGCGATGTCAGAGGCAGTTGCTGTTGGAGTGGCACGAGGCGGACCGACAGAAGGCCGAGGCGGACCGACAGCGGGCCGAGGAGCAGCACGCCGAGACTCGTCGGCAACTTGCTCAGCAGCAGGAGCTACTGATGCAGTTGATGGCGAGGCTACCTCCCCCCACTTCCCAGGCGCCCCCACCACAACCCCAGGATCCCCCACCACCTTGATTGTAGTTCTTTTATTTATACACATTGTATATTTGATTTTTAGTTATGTTATATTTTCATTCAGTATTTATTTTGTCATTTTTTATTTATTATGTCAATATTTAATGGTACTTACATTCAAATCACAAAGCCTTATTCTACCTATCATTAATAATTCAACCTATTTCATAAATTAATTTAATCTATTATTTTGTTTTTAATAATAATTCATTACTTCAAAAAAATTATTTTAATTTAATTATAAAATTTTATCAGCCAATACAAAATACAAAATATTAAGATATTTTTAAAGCTAAATTAACAAAACCAGTCAATGTTGAATCAATTTTAAAAAAATTTAAAAATTCTCGTTAGCGACGGTCCACGTCCGTCGCTAACTTATTAACACTAGCGACGGACGTTGTGGTCGCTACCTGACAACCACTAGCGACGGCCGTCGGCGTCGCTACATCGCAACCACTAGCGACGGATATTGTGGTCGCTACATCGCAACCACTAGCGACGGAGTGCCTTGGTCGCTGTATCACTACCTATAGCGACGGCATAGGGTGGTCGCTGGTGACTGTTAGTAGCGACGGGGTCTCGAGGTCACTGTATGGCAACACTTAGCGACGGCTGCAGTTATTGGGGCAGAGACGATTTTAGCGACGGCCTTACGCCGTCAATAAGGTAGCGACGGCATGTATGTGGTAGCTGATGTGTTTTCGACGAGGGTTTTAGCGACGTCCACTTTCCCGTCTGCGACGCCGTCGCTAATGGATTTAGCGACGGGAATTCCATTGATTAGCGACCAATTCCGTCCGTCGCTAACAGTTGTTTTTTTAGTGGTGTTACTTCCGTTTTTCCTGCAACTGCTAATTTTATTCGTGTATATTATGTTTGCAGGAGAGATTGCAGAATTCCCTGGGATGGAACGCATCAAACAACTTCGTATGAATCGCCAGGAAATTAATGCTGAGAACAATGTGCAGCCTCGGAGGAACCTTGCTGCAGCTCTAACAAGGACTCTCCGTCTGCCTGTATCTACCAAGGTAGTGATGCAGGAGGGTGGTGCTGGACCTTCAATAGTTGATGGAGAAAGGCGATCTAAAAAGCGCCAAGAGCCGGAAACTATCGAAGTGGAGGAAGAGGACCCCCAGCCTTTGCAGAAGAGGAAGAGCAAAGGAAAAGAGAAGGTGGGTGAAGGGACGTCATCTGATGCTGCGATAGGAGTTGAGAAAACTCCAGAGCCATCAACTACGCCTATCACTGCTGAATTGGGTGGCCAGGAAGACGTCCCTGTGGAAGATATTGAGGAAGAGGAAACGGAGGGGGTTCAGGGTTTTCCACCTCGTCAGTTTGAGACTCCTGCCCTGGACTTGACTGCTCAAAGAGCGGTAGTTTTTCTTGTCAATGTTCCAGGGGAACCATCTAGGCGGTCTGTTTCTCTTCCTTTGGCGGGGTCCCGTCTGAACCCTTACTTGTATTTTGCAAATGTGGGATCCCGCCAGTCAGAGAGGCGCGATCCTGAATTCATACTCCGTCCGGAGATCGACTTTGAAGAGATTACGGATGCTACTGTTGCTGCAAGGTGGCATCTCGCTGAAATTGATGGGTATCTGGCTTCTGTACCCCATATTGCTGAGGTGGCTGCGGAAGCTGCTATGTTTCAAGAGTCATTCCATGATTCTGTTGAAAAAATCTGAGGCCTGGAGCATGATAATGAACAACTGTCGGAGGTTATCAAGGCTAAAGATAAACATCTCGATACCGCCGACTCTGACAAGAAGAAGCTTGAAGAGGAGCTAGCCCGGGTCAAAGCTGATAAAGCTCTCCTGGAAAAACAAGTTTTAGATTTGAAACAGCAGAATTCAAAGCTGGGCGAGGATGTGGGCGAGCTGACCTGGGTCAAGGCTGAAAATGTTCTGCTAGAAAAACAAGTTTCAGATTTGAAACAGCAGAATTCAAAGCTGGGTGAGGACGTGAGCGAGGTTCAGCAGAGACTGGTTTCTTTTGAAACCAGCAAGGCTTTTGCTCAAGACGCCTGGGCTGCAGAATTGGATCAAGCTGCCAGTGCATATAGTGACCTTGAAAAACAGGTCAAAGAACTGCAAGCTAAGAAAGGCATTTCAGATGACAACAATAAGCGCCTTGATCAGGAGTTGCAAACAGCTTTGGATGTGGCTGAGGCAGTGATCGACGATGCTTTCAGCATGGCTATTCGCCAGATCCATCATCACAACCCAGGCATTGCTCTTAATATAGCAGGTATTCACCCTTACTATGAGTTTATCAATGGTGAACTAATGGTACCTGTTCAGGGGCGTCATGTCCCTGCTCCTAATGAAGAGTACGTCTTGGCGAACTTGCCCCCTTCACAGAGTTTGTCCAAGCCCAATGAGCCTCAGCCTAGCTCTGCCCATCAAGAAGGCGTTCCACCCGAACTTTTGTGATTAGCTTGGGGAGTTGCTAATTTTTTTGCGTCTCTTTGCAAATTTTGGTCTTTGTAGGGTTTTATTTATCCCTTCTTATGCACTTTATAGATATTGCCTTGTTCCAGGATAGGCTCTGGACCCCTGAAGAATTCTTGGCAATTTTTAATGAAGTATAATTTCTGTAAATTTATACTTGTTCCTATAAATGATGTTTGAGTCCATTGGATATATGCCTTGTAAAACGCTATTAATAAGGCGGAGTAATCCTTTGAGGACTAATGAAATACGACTTAGTATAAGGAGGCGGAATAGCCTTTTAAGAATTTTATGAAGTAAAACTCTGAAATGAGGCGGAGTAGCCTTTTAAGAATTTTAATGAAGTAAAATTCTGAAATGAGGCGGAGTAGCCTTTAAGAATTTTAATGACGTAAAATTTTGTAATGAGGCGGAGTAGCCTTTTAAGAATTTTAATGAAGCACAAATTTTACAAGTATTATACTTACTTGGACTTGTTGATAGTGCTTGAGTTTGTTGATTATGTACTCCGCAAAACATTAGCAGTTAGGCGGAGTAAGGTTTTGGATGGAGCGTTCATCCCTTTGAATTGGAATTGGAGTGTGTCTCCTGGTCAAGTGAGAATTATTGAATCCAGGGTCGGTATGGTGCAGCATAAGCTGTGACACCAATCCTTTCCGTAAGAAGTTTGTTGGACCTTGGGGTCAGTATGGTGCAGCATAGGCTGTGACACCGATCTTTTCCGCAAGAAGTTTGTTGGACCCTGGGGTCGGTATGGTGCAGCATAAGCTGTGACACCAATCCTTTCCCCCCAAGGAGTTTGTTGGACCTTGGGGTCGGTATGGTGCAGCATAAGCTATGACACCAATCCTTTCCCCCCAAGGAGTTTTTTGGACCTTGGGGTCGGTATGGTGCAGCATAGGCTGTGACACCAATCCTTTCCCCCCAAGGAGTTTTTTGGACCTTGGGGTCGGTATGGTGCAGCATAGGCTGTGACACCAATCATTTCCCCCCAAGGAGTTTTTTGGCTCCGTTTGTGAAGCTTTGTTGCATATTGGATGGTCTTTATGGAATAAAGAGCTATGCTTTTATGCTTCAATTGTTGGAGCCGGTGTCTTATCTGCATGTGAACAAGTTATGCCACAGATAATTGACTGAAAGTTAGAATGAAGATTGAATGTAGGAAGGAATTTTATTAATGATGGAACTACATACAGAGCTGAGTTGGGGTATGTCTCGTCGAAACCTTTTCAAGGAAAGCCCATTTGGGAAGAACCTTAAGTAAGGAGAAAGAGCACATACCGTATTATCCAACTAGCTGTAATATATGCGTAAATTTAAAATGTTCCATTTATTTCTGACCGGAGTGCCATCTAGGTTTTCTAGGCGGTATGTGCCTTTGCCCAGAGCTTCGGTGACTCGGTATGGACCTTCCCAAGTTGGCGCCAATTTGCCTTGGTGTGCAAATTTGTTGCCGATATTGGCCCTTCTCAGAACCAAATCTCCTTCTTTGAAACGATGTTCAGAAACACGTATGTTATACCGTTTGGTGGCCTTTGCTTTAACAGCTTGATCCCTCACAAAGGCTTCCTCTCTCAATTCCGCCAAGACCTCGAGCTCATGGGCGAGGTTCTGTTGATTGGCTTCTTCATTGAAGTGGAGGGCTCGAGCTGAAGGGGCTGCCAATTCAATGGGAATAACAGCCTTGACTCCATATGTCAGCCGATATGGGGATTCATTTGTGGTGGAGTGAGGGGTTGTCCGATATGCCCATAAAACATGGCATAATTGATTTGTCCAATCTCCCTTTGCTTCACCAAGGCGTTTCTTCAGGCCTTTCAAGATTTCTCTGTTGGCAACTTCAGCTTGGCCATTGGTTTGAGGATGTTCCACAGAAGAAAAAATTTGCGTAATGCTGAGATTTTCTAGGAGTTCAGTGAACTTACGATCTGTGAATTGGGTGCCATTATCAGTGACTATGCGTCCAGGGACTCCGAAACGTGTAATGATATTTTTGTATACGAATCTACGAGCCCTGGATGATGTAATGTGCACCACTGCCTCTGCTTCAATCCATTTGGTGAAGTAATCAACACCAACTATCAAGTATTTGATACCGCCAAGCGCAGTTGGGAATGGACCTATGATATCCATGCCCCATTGATAGAAAGGCCAAGGCGTTATTGATGATGACATTTCTTCCGCCGGAGTGTGATGAAGGTTTGCGAATCGTTGACATTGATCGCACTTCTGAACATACGAGGCGGAGTCATGCTTCAGGGTGGGCCACCAATACCCAGCCCTGAGTATTTTTCACATTAGACTACGCGCCCCCGGATGGTGTCCACACTGCCCTTCATGGACTTCTTCTAAAACAGCTTGCACCTCATTTTCGTTTATGCATATTAAGTAAGGAACAGAAATTCCTCGGCGGTATAACTGTCCGTCAACGAGTGTATAATAAGGTGCTTCCTTTTTTAATTTCCGCCGTTCAAGATCATCCGTGGGTAATTGTCCATTAACAAGGTAACGAACTATCGGTGCTACCCAGGAATCGTCATCAAAGGAGCGGCTTCTAATCATACACATTGAAGAAGAAAAGGAAACACTTGGCTCTGCCAAGGTACTTTGTACGACCGTAGTTGTGCTTCCAGCCTTCTTTGTGCTAGCCAACCTGGAGAGGATATCAGCACGTGTATTTTTTTCCCGGGGTACATGTTTGAAAGAGACTTTATCAAAGTGTTGCTTTAACTCATTGACGCAGTTTAGATATTGTTGCAACAAAGGTTCTTTAGCCTGCTACTCGTCCAGAATTTGCGAGATGACTAATTGAGAATCACTGCATAAGGTGACAGTTTTGGCTCCAATATCCTGTGCTGTTATGAGTCCGGCTAAGCAGGCTTCATACTCCGCCTGATTGTTAGATGTAGTGAAGGTGAAGTGCAATGAAATTTCAAGGTGTACCCCATCATCACTTTCCACAACAATTCCTGCCCCGCATCCTTTGCTATTTGAAGACCCATCAACGTATACCGTCCAGTGTGAATGATCTACATCTGGGCTAGAACCTGTTAACTCAACTACGAAATCTGCTAGAACTTGTGCCTTGATAGCAGTTCTTGGCTCGTAAGATATGTCAAATTCAGAGAGTTCTACGGCCCATTTGATCATTCTTCCAGCTAGGTCTGGTTTGAACAGTATAGTACGGAGTGGTAAATCTGTGCGAATCAAGATGGGATGGGCATGAAAGTATGGTCTTAGGCGTCGTGAAGCCTAAACAACTGCAAGCGCTGCCTTTTCAATCTTCTGATAACGGCATTCTGCATCGTGCAACGTTTTACCGGTGAAGTATACCGGTCATTGGCCTTCAACTGTCTCTTTGACCAGAGCCACTCCTAAAGCCTCATCTGAAACAGACAAATAAACGATGAGTTGCTCACCTGGGCTTGGTTTTACCAGGATCGGAGGGCTGGCCAAGACATTTTTCAAGCTTTGGAACGCCGCCTCTTGCTCTGGGCCCCAATTGAATTTCTTGTCTTTTTTTAGCATTTTGTACAAGGGAAGAGAGCGATGAGCCATTTTTGGCATGAAACGTGCTAGAGCAGCGATTTTTCCGTTGAGGGATTGTACCTCTTTCAGTGTTTTGGGGCTTTACAACTCTTGGATAACGCGACATTTATCAGGATTAGCCTCTATACCTCTTTGTGTTAACATGAAGCCCAAAAATCTGCCCCCAGGGACAGCGAATGTGCACTTCAACGGGTTGAGCCTCATGTCGTATTGTTGCAGGCGTCGAAAAATGAGACGTAGATCTTCAACATGGTCTCCGCCTTCCGGGGTCTTGGCAATAATATCATCAATATAGACTTCTACCAGGTTTGTGTGCATACCCTCAAAAACTTTGTTGATCATGCGTTGGTAGGTTGCCCTGGTATTTTTTAACCCAAATGGCATGATGTTGTAGCAAAAGACTCCTTTATCATTAATAAACGCTGTCTTCTCTTGATCCTCTTCACACATTGGAATTTGGTTGTAACCGGAGTAAGAATCCATGAAAGATAGATACTTATATCCTGAAGAATCGTCAACCAGTCTATCAATGTTGGGGAGAGGGTATGGATCCTTGGGAGAACATTTATTCAAATCAACATAGTCTATACACATACGCCATTTGCCATTGGCTTTCTGTACCATGACCACGTTAGACAACCAGGAGGAATAACGGAGTTCCCTGATAAACCCTGCCTTGAGAAGTTCCTCTGTTTGCTCACAAGCAGCCTTTTGTTTTGCCAGACCCATACGCCGTTTCTTTTGTGCTACAGGCTTGGTTTCAGGATACACCGCCAGACGGTGACAACAAAAGTTGGGATCTATGCCAGGCATATCTGCGGCGGTCCAAGCGAAAATTTCTTTATACTCATGGAGAAGTGCAATTAGTTTTGCCTCCATGCTAGCTTCAAGCTTGTCATTGATGTTTGTAATCTGTTCCGGGGTGTTACCCAAAACAATAGACCTGGAGCCACCATCTGGAGTTGGTTTCAAAGGGTTCAGTGGATCTACAGAAGACTCCGCTCTGGGGTCAAGATCCACCAAATTGACGGACGCCGCCGCGCTACTTCCTTCATTCAACTTTCTTTTCTTAGACATGGTTTCAAGCTTCACCATGTTAAGACTCAAATTATAGCAATAGCGAGCCATTTCCTGGTCGCCCCTTACAGATGAGACTTCATTATCTTTATCAATGAACTTGATTAACAAGTGAGGGGTTGAAACGATGGCTTCCATGGCATTCAGGGTAGGCTGGCCAATGATGCCGTTGTATGGAGATTTCACATCAATGACGAGAATCCTGGATTTCACAGTCCTTGCTCCAGGTTCGCCATCAAAAGTAATTCTTGTGTCCAAGTAGCCTTTGGTGGGTTGTTTGGCGCCATTGAAGGCTGTAAGGTCCTACGTATATGGCTGCAAATATGCATCAGTTAATCCCATGCGTTTAAAATAGTCATAGAAGATAACGTCGTAGGAACTTCCCTGATCAACTAGGATACGTTTTACGTCCATATTAGCGATTACTGCAATAATCACTACTGCGTCATCTCCTTCAGGAATAGTAGGGCCAAAATCGTTGTCTGTGAAGGTTATAGGTGGAGTCTGTACCCCGTTCCTGAATGGGCGATATTCTTCGCTCTTGCCTCGTACCGTCAAGATCATGCGGTGGTGGTTTTTCCTCGTGGTGATTGAGGGTCCGCCCCCGGTAAAGCCTCCAGCAATCATATCTACCACCTGCCTTTTGCCCTGCGATTTGGGTTCAGGGCTTGGTTCTCTTTGGGTGGTCTCCAGAATAATACTCTTTTGTTTTTCTGTTGCTGCTGTACGTTTTGGCTCCCGAGTGTTATCGGGATCCAGAGAACGATCACGAGGTCGTTTCTCGAGCCTCTCTAGCTCATCATGAGACTTACTCCTAAACAAATAGTGTTTTAGTTTGCCTTCACGGATAAGCACCTCAATAGTGTTCTTGAGTTGCTTGCACTCCTCCGTGGTATGGCCAACTGACTCGTGGAACTCACAATATTTCTTTGGATTCCCACCGTGCCTGAGTGGAGGTGGGCGTTGGATCCCGTAAACATTGAGTGTAGTCCATCCTACTTCGCGCAAGATTTGTTCATATGTCGTGTTAAGGGGCGCATAATGAGCGAAATTGAAAACACGTCTATCTTGCTGTTTAAAGGGTTGGCTCCCTGCCTTATCTTTCTGAGGAAACTTATCATTCCTGGATGATTTATCCTTATCTTTGTCATGGTGTGGAGCTGAAATAGGTGGTTTATTGCGAGCTGCAGTTGCTTCCAAGTGCATCTCAATACCTACGTACTTAGATGCTTTTCTACGAAACTCTTCCATGGTGGATGGAGGTCCTTTTGCCAAAGACAAAGCAAAGGGAGATTTCGGTTGCATGGCCTCGATGAGAATATGCAGCTGGATTGCTTCTGTTAAGTCAGGGACCATGGCTGCCTCTTTATAAAATCTCTTCAGGAAATACTTTAAAAGTTCTTTATCACCTTGCTTAATTTAAGCCAAGGTATGGGAGGTTCTAGGCGTATCCCTAGAGATTACAAAGTGGCTGCCAAAAGCTGTGGCCAAGTCTTCCCATGAATCAATGGAACCCAAAGGTAAACTCTTGAACCAGCTAAGAGCTTCACCTGTGAGGGTCCTGGGGAACATTCTGCACATGACGTCTTCCTCAGCACCTAAGAACATAACCTCATAGATGTAAGCATCTAAATGCTTAGAAGGATCTGTCTCCCCGGTGTATTTCCCTATAGAAATGGGTTGCATAGTTTGCAAATGTCTGGGGACATGCGCATTCATGAGTCTTTTGGAAAATGGGACACTCATCTTATACCCCGAGGGGGATGTATTTGAAACGATTCTCTTTCCCTCAAGATGATGGGCATTTGCAAGTGGAAGGCTTCGTTGCTCTTCCATGTAAGTAGGGATGCGAGAATAACTTGGGGTACTCGGTTCCTCCTGTACATGCGATTAGTGTTGCGGCTGTTTTGCAGGGCCGGCTTTCTCATGCATGGGATTCGCCTTTTCATTTCGAAGCTCTGCAATTTCTTCCCTCAGCATTCTGATCATGTCATCTCTCGGATCTGGAGAGCCAACATGCGTTGCCTTTTCGTGAATATCGCTGTTGAAGCTTAGACGTCTAGGATTGCGTGGAGGGGAATCCTCAGTCTGCACTTCTGATCCTGGTCTTTCCATTGATAACGAACGTAATGGGAATTGATCAAGGATTGTGGGATTACCAAATTTACAGGTCCCACCGGGCGTGCCAATGAATTGTTCTTTACTGGGGATGTAAAGGTGTGATTACCAAAGAATACAGAATATATGAGTTATATGAAATCTGATATGAAGAGGTCTTTATACAGATACAAATACGGAGTACTCTTGCATACAGGGGCGTAGTACAGTGCACTCTGTGGCGGTATAGTAGTCCGCCTGGAATAGCCTCCTTTGCCTTGACACAGTTGTTGGTTGTACCTGCAATTATTCTCCGACGCTCAAGTCAGTATTCAGAAATACCATTCAGACTTAGAAAGCAAATCCAAGAGAACTATGCAAGTATAAGTGTAAGGTTCAGAATTCAGGGTTCCCCCCGTATACCTTTTTGCTGAAGTTTATATACCTGTTACTGGTGCTCTATTATTGGTAGGATCCATTCCTTGTTTTGAGGCATAATGCAAGAAAGGTAGTGGGCCCATGCGCCGTTTACAAGCACCATCACTGTAGTGGGTATTTCCACTTACTTGGAAAGCGTTAATGCTTCATTATTTTATTTGTTGTTCCCTCTTATGCGTGACAGCGTGTTTCCCATTTTCAACCTCTCAAGACAGAGTCAATCTCGTGCCGGGGTTATAAGTATGGGCTCGCTCGCAATATGAGGATTTCAGTATTCCACTTGTGTTAAGCCTATGGCTTGGCGGATTAGTGTGCACTGGAAGTGCTTTATGTACATATGTACAAGTTTTTAATACTTTCCGCCTTGGCGGAGTAATAAGCCTTGGTGGATTCACATGCCTTGGCGGAGTCACATGCCTTGGCGGAGTAACATGAGTGTCCTTTTAGGCATGAACTTCGTTTAAAAGATACTTACAAAATAAGATGTGACGTATTCCGCCTCACTAAATTGCTTTCTTGACGGAGTGATGAGTACGTCTTTAAGGTATATACTCCGTATAAGAGTAGTTATAGCGAATTTGAAACGTACTTCTTCTGTTCGAAATGCTGATCTGGCAAAGCATTAAAACTATGCTCTTGGGGGCCGGTGTTGGGACCGGATCATTTTTTAAATATGTTAGATAGTTTAGTGGTAAGGTTCTTATTTTCTCTCCAATGTGTTGCGGGATCAAGCCTTGTTATATTCAAATTTTAGCATATAAAATGTTTTAATGCGTTGACTATTTATGAGTGATCGACTACTAGACACAATCATGTCTATCCATCCTAGTTGCTTAAATCACACATGATTTCGACATGTGGATAAGAGCATTAATTCTAATTATTTAAATCACACATAATTTTCACATGTGGCATGACACACGGCTAGGAGTATTGAAACCCTTAATTTAGAGAGGGTATCCAAGAATTTCTCATGACATAATTGACAAAAATTGTTTTAATTTAGGTGATTTGACTTAATATATTTTATTATTATTTATAAATTCATCCTACGCTATAGGCCTAAGGTTGTTAGATATATTCGTTTTATATTATTTTAGAATATATTAAACATAAAAAAGTAAATTATTAGAAAAAGTTTAGGTATAAAATCCATTATTGTGAATTAACAAATAATGTGCGTATTGCTTTAGAATTTATCAAGTGGCATATTATTTTAGTCATGTAACGGGTTAATATATAAAAATAATATGACATCATGTAAATATATTGTACTCAATTCCTTAGGACTTCGTGATCGGCCTTCTAAGAACAACAACAGGCTTTGACACCAAATGGGTGATAGTCGACTGACTTTCAAAGACCGCGCACATTATTCCAGTCAATATGAAGTATTCCTTTGGGAGACTCACTTAAATCTATATTCAGGAAGTGGTAAGATTGCACAGAGTACCATATAAGATTGTATCAGATCGTGACCTTCGTTTCATGTCTCATTTTTGGTAGAGTTTACAACAAGCATTAGGACCTTGCTAAAGTTAAGTTTAGCTTACCATCCCCAGACGGATAGCTAGTCTGAACGAACGATTTAGACACTAGAAGATCTTTTACATGCTTGTATATTAAAACGTGGTGGATGTTAGCATGAGTACTTACTGCTATTGAGTTCACCTACAACAACAGTTATCATGCTTGCATTGGGTTGACATTATTTAAAGCCTTGTACGAGAGGAAGTGTCGCACACCCATGTGCTGGTATGAAACGGACGAGAAGGCACTGGTTGGACTAGAGATGATTCAACAGACTATCAAGCAAGTGCGAAAGATTTCAGAAACTATGAAGGCATCACATGATCATTAGAAGAATTATTACAACAAACGTAGGAAACAGCTGGAATTCGATGAAGGAGACCATGGTTTTCTAAAGGTTACTCTAATCATCGAGATTGGAAGAGCCTTGAAAACTAAGAAGCTAAACCCTAAGTATATTGGACCTTACCAGATCCTTGCGAAAGTTGGACTTAGCGTCTATTGTATTACCTTGCCTCCTGATTAGTCAAACTTTCACAATGTTTTCCATGTTTTACAACTCCGTAAGTATTTGTCTAAATCTTGATCATATTTTGAGCCCCGGTTAGTTTTCCCTTAAGGAAAAGCTTACCTATGAAGCAACAGTGAAGATTGCATACAGACAATTGAAACAACTTTGAGGAAAAGAAATACCTTTAGTGAAGGTGATTTGGAGCGCAACAGAGTGTCGCGACGTGGACGACCAGATAACAATTCCCACAAGCTTGGTTTTTCAATATAAAAAGGTGTGGAGTCACCACCAAGATTTTGTTTTTATTTTAAAAGGGTAAAATATTGAAAAAACCCTTTAGAGCTCTATGTTTAGGAGTTGGTTATGAATAGGGAAGGTATTGGCACCCCTATTTGTTTGTTCTAAAGAAATAGTACCTTAATTAAACTGCGTAATTATTTTTGAATAATTTAAAAGTGACCCAACAACAAATAAAATTATTTAAGAAAAAGAGGGCCCAACAAGAATTGATCTTGCTCCTACATATTCTCAGGTGCAATGAGAAATCAAGGTTACATAGTTCTTGTTAGAAAGTACTCTTATGATTTTATTTAATCAGTATCATGTATCCCACGACGTTGATATGATTTTTTATAGTAATTTTATTGGTGTAATGTATCCTATGACACCGATAACATTGTTCATAATTTTTTAAGCAACTTTATTGGTGTAATATATCCCACGACACCAATAAAATTGTTTATATAATTTTTAGAGCAACTTTATTGGTGTAATATATCTCACGACACTAATAAAATTATTTATATAATTTTAGAGTAACTTTATTGATGAGATGTATCCCATTACACCAATAAAATTGTTCGTGTAATTTTTTAGAACAACTTTTTACTATTGGTAGTGTATCCCACTACACCAACTTAAAACTGTTGCATAATATATATTAAGAGAACAACTTTTCTAACATGTTTTATAAAGGCTAATACATTCTTAAATGATATATATATATATATATATATATATATATATATATATATATATATATTAAAACCACATGCATCAGCTGTGTGTGTATATATATATATATATATATATATATATATATATATATATATATATTCTAAAACCAACATATTTATTAACTTAGCAAATAACGTTGGCCCATTAGAATCTATACATTAATCCAAATTTTGCATTTAAACTTAATTTAAAATAACAATAAAAAATAGAGAAAAGGAAAAATGGCGCCCCTCTGTGTCAATCATGTACTTCCATTCCACATTGTAAAAACATATTTTTGCCTTTTAACATGTCAAGAATTATCACATCATGCCATTCACAAAGAGGCAAAAGAAGAAAATGTAACAATAGCAATGCAACAGTAGGAAAAAAATCACGCACAAACTTAAATCAAGAAAATATAACCATACCTTTCCTGGCGTAGAAGCAAACTTCTCTTCCTCTCTTCTGGGAATTCAATTTAGTGGCTGCTAGAGTCCTCTCTTTAGAAAACTGTGTGTGTTATTTATAAGCAAAAGGAACCCATAAGGCCCAATATTTTATTATATATAAAAAATATGATAACTGAATTTAGTATCTTTTCTTGATATTTTTAATATCTGATAACCAACTTTGAATTTTAAATCTTATTTTTGTTTTAAAATATTTAGTAACCAACTTTGAAATCTTATCTAGATTTTAAAATATCTGATAACTAACTTTGAATTTTAAATCTTATCTTTATTTTAAAATATCTGATAACCAACTTTAAAATCTAATCTTGATTTTTTAAAATTTAAAATTTAAGGTTTTGAATTTAAATTCTTTAACTTCTAAAAACAAAAAAGAACATATTTTTAATTATTTTTGAAATTTTTTTTAACTAACATGACAAAATTAGGTAGCAACACTAAGACGGAGATGCTACGTGGGAACTCGAAGAAAAGATGTGAAAATTCTACCCTTAGTTGTTCAACCTCAACAAGTGAAATTTTGAGACGAAATTTCCAAAAGGGGGGAAGAGTTTAACACCTTTTATTTTTGGTAACAGTGAGCCTATTACTTCTGCTTGATATTTTGGATGAGTTTATACTTCTGTCAATGCATATGCATATTTATGGATTGCTTTTAGTAATTACTAGAAGAGTAATATCTTTGGGTAAGATAGTAATTTTCAAAGTAGGATTTTATTTGTTACAATAGTAGGAAAACGATAGTGTTGAATTATGTCAGCTCGCCGAATCATTTACTTGATCGCGTGGAACATTGTTCCTTGCTCCTTAGACTATGTGGTAACTAGGAATTTTTTTATCTCCTTGTGGAAATTGGGAAATGATGGGAGGATGGACTTAAAGAATTATAAATACATTGCACATGTTAAAATAAATTTTGTCAAGAAATTGATTAAAAACCCTCGATAAGTCTTGCTCGATTAGCTATGGAATTCATTCGCGTATTAACCGAACGCTTGTAGCATTTTGATCACAACTAGGGACCTTTTTATTGTTGAACTACCTCATGGCCTTAAGCTCCACTTAACCACTTAATTATACTAAGATATAACAAAATTTCCATGGTCAGGTGTTGATATTTGCATTTGACACCAAAAAAGTGCACCATTACCTAGATTAAACCACCTTAAGACACTTAGCATAATATTCAGCCGCTAGGTCTGAAATTAATGGTTTAATTCCACTAATTCTCTTGCCTAAAGTATGAGCTTACAAGTGTGCAATGTGAAGAAATTGAAGCCATTTTCCTTGTCCATTTTTTTTCCTTGGCCAAGAACACCATTTACCAAATTCTTTCTTTTCTTTTCTTGTTCAATTTCTCTTAATCTCTCCACCACTTTACACTATCCAACACATCCTCCACAAGTCCACCACCACTATACACCATTCAGTAACCTTTCCATGTCCATCACCACCATTCCCCTCTAAAATCTCATTTTTCTCCATTACCTCTTCACCTCTTGACCGTCTAGCCACCACTTCATCTTTTCTTGCCTCTATCAAGCATTTTTCTAGGAGTAAAGGAGCAAAGGAGCAAAGGAAAGAAAGCTCAAGGACCCCTTTTCCTTCTTTATTTTGGATGTTCAAAGCTTAAGAGGTATGGGGAATTTCTTCCTTTTTGCTCTTGGGGTTTTGCAAGCATAGGTGGTAGAGATTACCCTAAGGTCTCTACCTTCCTTTAGTGCCAAAATTTGAAACATTTCCTTTCTAAATAGAAGCTAAAAAATGGTTTGAAATGCTTGAGTTTTTTATAAGCAAATTTTAGAAAAGAATTTCAATTTTGGCACTAGAATAAAATGAGGTCTTGCATGCACTCTTAGCTTAGCTTGCATCCCTTAAAATTGGTGTCTTGGAATGGTAGAAATACTATACTAAATTGCTTATTTAGTCTATGTCCTTGCATGTGAAAATCTTGAAGAAAAATTTCATTTTTCTTAGTTGCATGTCACGTGTGGTATTGCATGTTGGTGAATTGACTTTGCATGCTAAAAGTCTAAGACCTTGAATGAATGGAGTTCTTTTTATCATGTCTACATTCTTCCCTTGAATGATATCTAAAGAAAAAATTTGATGCATGAAGAAATTGTGTGAAAAGGCCTTGAAATTTTCATAAATTTTTCTAAATATTTAGGTTGTTTATGGTGATTTGTGGCTTGATAAATTGTGTGTAATTGTTGCTCGAATACCGACTTTATGCAAGTATTTAATTTTTAATTTTGTGGGTAATGGGTTGAATGAAGAAAATTGTAAGTACTAGTGTGGGTTCTTGATCGAAAATGTGAAAAAAAATGTTGTTTTTAGAAGAAACAAGGATGAAAGATGTTTGGGTTGTAAATCTATAATTTTATTATTTATTATGAGTGATATTAAAAAATAAAAAAATGGCCGCTTCCCAATTTGATAAGAAATATAGTAAGAGATGTGGACATCAGTAACTTTGTCCTTAAATACATTCAAAAACATTCTAGCGATAAAAATGTAGAGAAAAAGGGTAAGAAGGGAATTTTGGATTTATTTGGCAAAATATGGGATTTTGAAAGTTATTCGATTTAGGCTTTTGAATCATATAAATCGGAATTCCGAGCGAAAATACTGACAAAAACTAGTTTTCGACAAAAATTAGCACAATTGAAGTCTTAGCCTTTTGAAAGAGTTTTCTTAAAAATATGTTATTGGTACTTTTATGACTTAAAGAGATTCAATAACTAAATTTCAAACAAATTTTAATCTGACGTCGTAGGAAATGGAGTTTGTGGTCAAAAATACGACGAAATGACGTCTCCGACTATCGGTAAATAGGACCAATTTACAATAAGCTTTTGCAACTTATACTCAACGAGTCTTTTATAATACGAAAAAAGATTTTGAAATAGATTTAAAAATAAGAGTTGGTATTTTAGATAAACCTTGACTTTAGCTAATTTGATAATTGTTAGTTATTTTAAGATTTTCCTATGTTTTACCAAAGTGATACGACACAATTTATTTCTAAATAAACCAAGTTTTTATACATGAGTACCTACACATATATTTATATGCTATTTATTCTTATAGATATTTAATAGTTAACTTAAGTCTTATAATGTAATACTTTCCTTAATAATAATAATAAATAGAGATATATAAATAGCAGTTAGGAAAATTCTTGATGAAACCTCATGGACTAGAAAATTTAATAGTACGTTTTGCCCTACGTGCTAAGGACAAAGGATACTAAGTCTAGAACCCCACTTGACACTTAACTAAGAAAAAGGAAAATAAAATATTGCATTTTGTATGCATCATTGGAATGAGATTAGATGTTGAGTACTAAAGCCACAATGACAGGTACATTGGAGGAGATGTTCGTTTGATCCATGAGTCAGGGTCTTGGGAGTGTAACTGGGTCGACCTCTAATGGTTTGAAGTTGCACCCGGAACCGGGCAACCCGTGGCAAGCCTGGTGTGCTTCGACTAAAAACGAGTGTTACTAAGACCGTGGAGATCCAATTTTGGTTTTTTTAGGTGATCACGAATTGAGAAGTGGTGGATCCATATGATGATTGGACATGTGTGTCCCTTACCCTGTGTTGTGAGGAACTTGGTGTACTTTGGTCGCTCTAGCATAAAAGTTGTGATGCCCAGTAGACATACTGTGGCAGGATGGTTGTGTTGAGGAAGTTGATTTATGGGGCCCATAAGCATCATGAAATACTAAGTAAAGATGAGACATAAGATTTCTAACTCATGCATAACATATTACTGACTAACATGTATGAATGATGATGACCTGAGATGAATATCTTTAGTTTACTATACAATAATAAATATTTGTTGATCGTATAGTACGTAGCCACCCTTGCATGAATACCCATGGGTTGGAAGTACTATACTCACCCCTCTAGTTGTTATGTGTTTTATCTGTATTCTTTCTAGAAGACAATCGTGAGGAACACAGACAAGGCTTCAAACCGTGAAGAGGCAAGATTGATACGAGAAGTCATGTTGAGACGTAGTGTGAATATCTAACCTATCTAGTAGAAAGACAATATAGAAGCATATCCCTTTAGTATACTTCTAATGTGAATGTATAATTGTTTTGGGAGTCAGTGTGCCCCATTTCCTTTTGGAGTATGTATAGACCATGCAACTTGATGACTACATTATAAGTAACTTGTTATATTTTATGTATAAAAAAAATCTAAACAATTTTCTACATACTATGATCCGGTCTCAATACCGGTATCCGATCTGCTATACATATTTCAACGTCTTTGATAAGACATCTACGTGTAACCGGTGTCATCGGTATACATCCGGACTGTAATTCCGTATCAGGTGTTCTCCCTATACCGGTTGTTCAGGATAACACCATGACATCGGATAATACACACGTCACTGTGCAAAAGACAAGGATTGTTGCTACAGGGATCGATCAATAATTCCCAGCACTACGAGCCAAATTCTGCTCACGGGAATGGTCAACTTGTTCCCTAATCCTAGCCTACATTCTCTATGCTCAATATAAAATAGCCACTTGACCCAATCATGCAGGTAAGTGCGCAATATAATAATGCTAATGGGAGTTGGTGGTTCCCCACCAACGAGTCCTCGTTAATCGAGCCAATCAGGTATATGAACTCACTTCATGATTAAAGGGGGGGTTTCTTCTTCAGCTCTTTTACGACTGATTCCTCTCTGAATACATTCCTTACTTGGAATATAATCACTGACTTGAGCGTCGGAGAATCTTTGCAGGTGACACCACCATTCGCCCACTTCAACGCGTTAGGTCGGTGTAAAGGATCTCCAGGACGCCCAATCCGCTTTCTTCACCCAAGGACAACGGATACATACATCGGATACACATACATCCGGTCTACTAGACGGTATTGACATACTATTCGTGACTGGCTTGAGATCGGATCTATTGACCCCGGTCCAGGACAGATCATTGGCACGCCCGGTGGGACTCGATAAAGTTATTCCCATATCCTTTGACAGAGCAGGTAATCCACAATGGAAGGCGAAGCACAAGACTTCATGGAAAATCAGGCTGAAGGCAGAACCAATCCTAACGCCTTCAGAAAACTCAACTTTGATTCTCATGGGGGCAGCTCAAAGAAGATAGTAACAGTGTCTGATCCTGATCCTCGTGATGAGTTTATCAAACAACTTCAGAGGGAACTCGCTGAATTGCGAAGAGAAAAAAGGCAAAGCGAGGATAAAGAGTCATCTCGCACGCGAAACACTCCCCACACAACTGATGGTGAAAAGTCCACCACTCTTCAGTACTCAAAGATCCCAACGTTTGAGGAAGGAGAACAAACTCGCGATTCTGAGGATGCAGCTTCCCAAAGGAAGAGAGATTCAACAACAGCACCCCCATTGTCTTACAATCTGAAGGTTCCTTTTTCAAGGAGACTTATGGGCATCAGCATCCCCAAGCACCTTCAAACCACTCAACCACTTTCCATCAGAAAGTATAATGGTGAAACTGATCCAACTAAGCACCTTGATGCTTATGTGTTTGAAGCCATGTACTTGGGGGCTGATGAAGACGTGATGTGCCGAATGTTCCCTCGAACATTGTCTGAGGAAGCCCTCGGGTGGTTTAAAGGCCTGCCTTCTGGATCCATAGATTCTTGGACGGAAATGGCAGCTGCCTTTGAAACCCACTTTGTCATCTCCAGAGACGTACCCAAGACGTCTCATACCTTGGCTCAGATTAAGCAAAGTGAAACTGAGGGCTTAAAAGATTTTTTGAAGAGGTTTTATAAGGAAGCAGCCCTGGTTCCTAACCTCACAGAATCTATCAAGCTGCATATCGTAATTGAGGCATTGCAGCCAGGATCAGCTTTCGCTCTTTCATTAGCAAAGAGCCCCCCAGCAACTTTTGAGGAGTTCAGGAAAAAAGCCTCAAAGTATGTGAGCATAGAGATGCACTTGGAGGCAATGGCTGCAAAGAAAAAGCCACCAACACCATCTCCCCAAACCCAGAAGGGTAAGGAAAAGACGAGGTCAGAACGCATGGAGAGGCCATTCACCAATCCTAAGGTGGATAACCACCCTCCTCGACCTCGAGAAAGGCATGTCAATTCCTTCAGCCATTATGCACAGTTATCTGCCAGACCATCTCAGATTTTGAGAGAGGTCGGATGGCCAGTTTTCAGCACATATGGCATCAGGAGACCAGCCCCTATGAAAAGACCAGGAAATTCACGAAAGTACTGTGATTTTCATGGACAAAATGGTCATTCCACTGATGAATGCCAAGCTCTAAAGAACGCGGTTGAGACGCTAATTAGAGAAGGCAAATTGAAGCAATACCTGTTCAAAGAAAAATCCTTTGACAGGGCAGAACGGAATGAGAAAAGAGAAAGAGATCCCGACGATGGGGATGACAACAACCCCAGTCCGGTTCGAAAGTTCTCTGCTGCAGAGAAGCAAAAAGGTGTAATGACCGATAATGCAGCACAGAAAGACAGCATGCCCCAGCAACAACGTCAGGGCCGACGTGAAGTCATTGACATGATTGCTGGAGGGTTCGCTGGAGGAGGAGCTTCAATTACAGCCCGTAAGAATCATCACAGAATGATTCTATCTGTGCAAGGGAAAGTCAAAGACAATCGCCCTTACAGAGGAGGAATTGAGGCTCCCATAATCTCTTTCTCTGACGAGGATTTTGGCCCAACCGTTCCTGGTGGTGACGATGCTGTAGTCATCACTGCTGTGATCGCCAACAAGGACGTCCGAAGAATCCTTGTTGACCAGGGAAGTTCCTGCGATGTTATTTTCTATAATTGCTTTGAAAGAATGGGTTTTAAAGACTCAGATTTACAGCCTTACACGCAGGAACTAACAGCTTTCAATGGCGCAAAGCAACTAACTAAAGGGTATCTTGACACCCTTATCTCGTTTGAAGGCGAACCAGGAGCCAGGACGGTTAGGTCTCGGGTGCTAGTGATTGATGTCAAATCACCATTTAATGGCATCATAGGCCGTCCTACTCTGAATGCAATGGAGGCAGTTGTATCAACCCCACATCTCCTTATCAAGTTCATTGACAAGGATAATGCTGTGTCATCTATCCGTGGTGATCAAGAGATGGCTAGGTACTGCTACAACCTTAGTCTCAACATGACAACGCTGGACGCCTCCAATAAAAAGAGGAAACTTAATGATGCTGGAACATCGGCTGAATCCGTAAGTCTTGTCGACCTGGACCCTAGAGCGGATTTGAACATTGATCCGTTCAACCCATCAAAGCCCACACCGGATGGAAATTCCAGGGATATTGTCTTGGGAGATTCTCCAGAAAAGATCACCCATATCAATGACAAGCTAGATACTGAAATAGAGCAGCGACTGCTGGCTCTCTTATAAGAGTTTAAAGACCTCTTTGCATGGACTGCAGCCGATATGCCAGGCATAGACCCTGAATTCTGCTGTCATAAACTTTCTGTCTATCCAGAGACGAAACCTGTGGCCCAAAAGAAAAGATGATTGGGCCCAGAGAAACAGAAAGCAGCTTGTCAGCAAACTGAGGAATTGCTGAAGGCCGGATTTATTAAGGAAATCCGATATTCCTCTTGGCTTTCGAATGTGGTGATGGTCCCTAAATCCAATGGTAAATGGAGAATGTGCATTGACTACGTGGACCTCAACCGCTGCTGTCCAAAAGATCCTTATCCTCTTCCTAATATAGATCGGATGGTAGATGATTCCTCTGGTTACCAATACCTGAGCTTCATGGACGCTTATTCTGGTTACAACCAAATTCCGATGTGCGAAGAGGATCAAGAGAAGACAGCTTTCATAAATGATCGTGGTGTCTTTTGCTATACAGTTATGCCCTTTGGCCTGAAAAACGCTGGGGCGACATATCAGCGCATGATCAACAAGGTTTTCGAAGGTATGCACACCAAACTTGTTGAAGTATACATTGACGACATAATAGCAAAGACACCGGTTGGTGGCGATCATATTGAAGACCTGCGCCAAGTATTCACCCGTTTGAGACAATTTAACATGAGGCTGAACCCAATGAAGTGCACATTTGCTGTCCCTGCTGGGAAATTTTTGGGTTTCATGTTAACTCAACGTGGTATAGAAGCCAATCCAGGGAAGTGCCAAACGATTCTAGACATGCAAAGTCCTAAGAATCTCAAAGAAGTCCAATCCCTGAATGGCAAGGTAGCAGCTTTGGCACGATTCATGCCGAAGATGGCTCACAGGTCGCTCCCCCTGTACAAAATACTGAAAAAGTCCAAGAAATTCGAGTGGGGACAGGAACAAGAAAAAGCTTTCCAAGAGCTTAAGGAGGTGTTGTCCAAACCTCCCATTCTCACAAAGCCTGACCCCGAAGACACACTCATTCTGTACTTGGCTATTTCAGATGAAGCTTTGGGCGTTGCCTTGATAAAAGAAACTCCTGATGGACAAAGACCGGTCTATTTCACTAGCAAGACCTTGCAAGGTGCTGAGATCCGGTATCAAAAAATTGAAAAGGCCGCCCTCGCTGTTGTTTGGGCCTCACGACGGTTGCGTCCGTACTTTCACGCCCATCCAATCATAGTGAGAACGGATTTGCCACTCCGTTCTGTCTTAATCAAGCCCGATCTTGCTGGGAGGATGATCAAATGGTCTATTGAACTCTCTGAGTTTGATATATCCTACGAACCCCGCAGCGCTATTAAAGCTCAAGTCCTGGCTGACTTTATTGTGGAAATGACAGGGACTGATCCGGATTACCCTCGAGTCCATTGGACCATTTACGTTGATGGTTCATCAAACCAAAGAGGCTCTGGAGCAGGTATAGTTCTCGAAAGTGATGACGGAGTACACCTGGAGATCTCCCTTCGTTTCAATTTCAAAACATCCAACAACCAGGCTGAGTACGAAGCTTGCTTGGCCGGGCTAAGAGCTGCAATTGACATCGGAGCTTCTGAGGCGACACTCTATAGCGATTCACAGCTGGTGATTTCGCAGATCTTAGGAGAATATCAAGCTCGCGAACCTCAACTCCAATTATACTTGAACTGTGTCAAGGAGTTGACTGAGAAATTCTCAAAGGTGGAGTTCAAGCATGTTCCACGTGAAGAGAATACGAGAGCAGATATACTCTCCAGGTTAGCAAGCACTAAACGACCGGGTAGCACCACTACTCTGGTTCAAAGCACGCTAACGTCGCCCAGCATCCCTCTTTTCCCTTCTCTAAACGCCATAATGACTGACTCCCTTTACGGAGATACATGGATGGCTCCTTACATCCGTTATTTGGCTGATGGACAGCTACCCACAGATGAGAAGGAAAAGACGAGGTTAAGGAGAGAATTACCGTATTTCACTATAATTGATGGTAATCTCTACAGAAGGGCACTCTCTGTGCCCTATTTAATTTGTCTCAAAGAGGATGAGGTGCAAGGTGTAATGGAGGAAGTGCATGGAGGACAAAGTGGACACCATGCTGGAGGAAGAAGCTTAATGCGAAAAATCCTCAGAGCTGGATACTGGTGGCCCACAATGAAGCAAGACTCCATTGACTTCGTCAAAAAATGCGACGCTTGCCAAAAATTCTCTAACCTACACCACACACCGGCGGAAGAACTCTTCACATCCGCTGTTCCATGGCCTTTCTACCAATGGGGATTGGATATTTTGGGCCCCTTTCCAACTGCTCCTGGGGGCATCAAATATCTCATTGTAGGGGTCGATTATTTCACTAAGTGGATAGAAGCAGAGCCGGTGGTGCATATTACTTCAGCCCGAACTCGCCGTTTCATGTATGAAAACATCATAACACGGTTCGGGGTCCCAGCACGGATTGTCACAGACAATGGCACCCAGTTCACGGATAGAAAATTCACAGATTTGCTTGAAGGGTTAGGAATAACCCAAATATTCTCATCCGTCGAACATCCCCAAACTAATGGTCAAGCTGAAGTGGCCAACAGGGAAGTGCTTAAGGGACTAAAGAAGCGCCTTGGTGAAGCCAAGGGCGGATGGACAGACCAGCTGTGTCATGTCCTATGGGCATATCGGACAACGCCTCATTCATCCACCAATGAATCCCCATATCGCCTAACATACGGGGTCGAGGCAATGATACCTGTGGAACTGCAAATTGCTTCCACAAGAGTTAAGTACTTCTCTGAAGAAACCAACAATGCTAACTTGGCATCTGAAATGGATGTCATACAAGAACTCAGAGAAGACGCTTTCATCAGAGATCAAGCCATCAAAGCCAAAGTTGCTCTCCGGTACAACAAACGAGTCCAATCAAGGACTTTCAACGTTGGAGATTTGGTTTTGAGGAAAGCAAGTATAGGGAACAAATTCGCCTATCAAGGCAAATTAGCCCCAAACTGGGAAGGCCCATACAGGGTATCTGAAGTCACTGGCAAAGGCTCTTATCGCCTTGAAAACCTTGATGGCACTCCAATCCGAAACAAATGGAACACCCAAAACTTGCGCATCTACTATAGCTAGCTGTTTCTACACTCTCCTATCCTTATCTTGGATTGAATACTGGAGAATTTATTTTCACAGCTACGCTCTCCTTGTAATTCTTATTTTTGATTTAATAAGAATTTCTCATAACAATTTAACTCTTTCGAGTTTTTCTTATGCTGTGATTTTCAGTTTATCCGGTGTACAAAAGCATATTCAGGACGGATGATCTCAGCTACTTATTCTGTAGTTGACGATGTAACTCTTTGAATATGCGCAACGCACAAGAACATACTCAGGACGGATGATCTCAATTACCCATTTTGTAATTGACGATGTAACTCCTCGAGTGTGTAAATATTGAAGGCCCAGATTGTAGGATTAAACCGAACTCTGGGTACGGTTAGTAAGTTTGGCTGAACACCGGTGAAGGCTCAGATTGTAGGATTAAACCGAACTCTGAGTACGACTAGTAGGATAAACCGAACGTCGGTGAAGACCTGAGTTGTAGGATTAAACCGAACCTCAGGGCATAGGTTGTAGGGCTGGTCTTTCTTCAAGGCCACAAACCGAACCCCATTCGAAGACTACATGGGTTGTAGGGCTGGTCCTTATTCAAGGCCACAAACCGAACCCCATGCGAAGGCTTGGGCGCAGTAAGCTGGTTTTTCTTCAAGACCACGCTGAACCCCAAGTGACGGGCGCAGTAGGTTCAGGATTAGCCCTGATCTGAACCCCGTATCGAAGGCTCGGATTGTAGGATTAAACCGAACTCTGAGTACGACTAGTAGGATTAACCGAACGTCGGTGAAGAATCGTCATTGGGTAAAACCAAAGACCAATTGAAGAACGGCTAGTAGGATTCAACCGAACACCAAATATGACATGGACAGTAGGATCAAACCGAACTCCAAACACAACAAGTAAGTTATACTGAACTCCAAATTAATACTCTCGTGAAGTTCTTTATTTGGGAGTTTTATAGCTTATAATTCTGAGTCATCAATTCTTCAATTGAGATCTGACTCATAAACTCCGACACAAACAATTCACTCGGGTACGCCACAATCTAAGGCATTTTCACCCGAAATTCCTCAGTCGGAAATATTTGAAGAGGAATTTCTATTTTAAAACCTCACTCTTAAAAGCTCTCACGAGAAAATCTCACTCAGAGTTTATTCAAAGTGATAATCACCCAATGATACTGAGGGACAACATCAACGGTTTAACGAATATCTTGAGGAATGAACTCTCGTCTAAACGATCTCACAATCATTCCCCTTAAACCGTTCTTGTAACAATGATGTGTTCCCTCATCAGTGGTGACCTTATTATGAAATTCATCTTGCATGTATAAGTCCGGTATGTAGATTTTGTTTTACAATCCGATCTTCATTACTTAAAACCGGAATGATACAATACACATGCAATCCCTCTATTAAAGTTGTTTTTCACTAAACAAGAATGGAGGTAAAAAACTCTTTTATTGATTAAATGAGAATTACAATTCGTGTAATAATCCGGAGCTGATCCCGGAGCGCAGCGAATTTGAATCAGTAAAATGAAAAAGGAAACAGGGAAGGACGCTACTTTCTCTGGCTTGAATCTTCTTCTTTCCCTTTACCTTTGCCTCCGACCTTGCCATCTTCAGTGCAAGAGCTCGTTCCTGTGCTTATGGACTTCAGGAATGAAGGTCCCATTGATTGGCCTGCAGGTAAAGGAGCGAACTTATAAGGAGTGTTGGGCGGACTTTCATGACGCTTATCAACTATGGCCACCAGTTTCCCTTGATGAAACTCATAGAACGGGTCAATACCATTCAGATTAAGTTTCACCTTGGGATTCCGGTATTGAATTTGACGAACAGCCAACCCAAAGGATTCCTCTCTGAATACATTCCTTACTTGGAATATAATCACTGACTTGAGCGTCGGAGAATCTTTGCAGGTGACACCACCATTCGCCCACTTCAACGCGTTAGGTCGGTGTAAAGGATCTCCAGGACGCCCAATCCGCTTTCTTCACCCAAGGACAACGGATACATACATCGGATACACATACATCCGGTCTACTAGACGGTATTGACATACTATTCGTGACTGGCTTGAGATCGGATCTATTGACCCCGGTCCAGGACAGATCATAAGTTATTCTTAATTTGATCTACATGTTGAGAGACATATTATACTTTTTAGAGCTTCTTAATTAATTTCAAATGATTTCCATTTTTTATTGTTTTTGAATTAGTTTATAATAATATCTTTGTATTCCCTTCTTCGTTGTTACAAAACCTTTGATGGTACAGTAATTCGAGTTTGAGTTTTTTGAGTTTAAAGAATTGGTTTGTTATGATGTTAATAAAGTACCCTTTCTAATAAAGAAATTAATTTTATTAATTTGTTTTTGCATATTTGACCTGAAAATAATTGCAAATGCAAACTTTGTAAGCTAAATAGTTTCCCTCAAATATGATTTATGAATTTTTATTTATACTACAATTGAATCCCGAGTTTCTATTTTTGTAATATTCAACTCAAAAGGAATTAGTTTCTAAAACTATTGAATTTTTTTAATATCTTTGTCGTCTATGCTATCTTTTATTTGATGTTTGGGTTGCTATTCCATAAATAAGAAGTGTACGCTTGATGTTAATGCTTTAGTTTTTTGACATCTTTAAAACCCTTTGGGAAAAATTATAGGTAACTCTTCTTTTACTTTCAAGGTTTTGTAGTGTTCAATTTTTTGATCTCAATTTTTTTAAATTTTTTTCTAATGCATTTTGGGTAGTATTTTTTTTATTCACTAGGAGACAAAAAAAAATCATAAAATTAAATATTGAATTTTGAGTTTTTGTTTTTACAAATTGATGTCAAAATGAATGATTTCTAATATTAACCAAGCAAATTGTTATGAAGACATTTTGTGAATCTTTCTCTTTTGATGAAGACAAAGTAACTTTTTATTCCCTTTGATTTAATTTAAAAGATTTTGTAAGATGTTGCATACTTATTTGTGACTACTTTTATTTTTGTTCACATTATAATACTTATTTTAGTTAAGTTTATATATATATATAGAGAGAGGTTACAATATTAGCTAATAGGTTTAATAAAATTACTTTGAAAAGTCATTTTTTAAAGGTGAATCAAATTAAAGGTTAGAAAGAGTGTAATATGGATATTTGCTTATTCAACTCAACTTTAGCACGGTTGTTACCTATTATTGCTTCTATGATAAATTGAAATGTCATTTTTATTCAGAATTTAACTTTATTATATATTATTTTCATTTTTATGCTATGTTTCAAAAGCAATGGTGTACGCTATGAATTCGGTCGTCTCTCAATTAGTGTTTTAGGCTTTGACATCTCTACAATCATTTGGGAAAGATTTGAAGTAATTCTGCATTTTCTTTCCTTATATTAAACAAATAACCTATGTTCAAAAATGGTAATAAACTTTTCACCAAATAGAAGAGTCTTGGAATCCTTAACCTTCAAATTGTGATGCTTCCACTAACTCTGAACATTGTTGTACTTGAGCATATAAGTGTGTGCAACAATAACCAAATTAACGAGTCAAGAATTAGATCTAAGAAGATTTTTTCTTGTTAAATTAATAACTAACAAAAAAAATAGTGTAAAGATATAATGATAGAAAATGAAAGTACCATATAATGGGTGGACATGAAAGAATCGTTAACAACAAGTTCGACAATGCTCACTAAGCTTAGTAGAACAAACACCTTGTAGACAAAACCAACACTGTTAAGCTTAGTGGAGAAGTCGTAACTGGAGAACCTAAACCCTAAGCGCCTCCCACATTGACCACCACATTAAGTGATTCAAGAGGGTTCACTTCCTCATTCTAACGACACAAGCATCGATGAAGCTTTCAAAGAAACAAAGGAAGAAGCGTGAGGGGTTCATTGTAGTGGCAAGTTCTGTTATGAGTCTAGGGGTGAGAATTGTAAAAAATTGGAATAGAAAAAGAGAAATTAGTAAGGTTGAAGGGAAGTAGTTACTTGAGATTGAATGCCTAATCAGTGTTGAGGTATCGTGAACACAAGGTGAGGTGTCATAGAGGATAACCTCGTCGTCATTGATCTATACAATTTGAGTGTGTGTGTTATTCATTCATAAACATATATGTTACGGAAATTTCATGATATATATTTCATAAATGATAAAGAAGATAAAGATTCAAGAAAAAGACTAAGTTTTCTCTTGGAGATAAAGTCAGTGCGACTAAAATATAAAAGATAGGTTTTCTCTTGGAGATGATGTTAACGTGACCAGCATGTTAAAAGACTAAGTTTTCTCTTAGAGAGAGGATTGATGTGATCAACATGATAAAAGACCAAGCTTTCTCTTGGAGAGGGGTCTATGTGACTAAAACATATTCAGACGATAGGTTAATTGACCTAAGAGAGACGCTATTTGCTTTGATTGTGGGCTCAAGTAAGGGACAAATGAAAAGATAATGTAAAATAAAGGACATTTTATGTTTGGACAGTTTGTGGGAAAGATGAACATGTTAATATAAAAATAATGTAAGGTGAGTTTTCCATAACTTTCACCTGGGTTATGATTGGATATCCCATAATTCAAAATATTTTATAATTTGCTATTATCATTGAGTTTTACTCATTATAGTTTTTATTTTGGGATTGGTCACAATTAAGAAAGATCTTGTAGGTTCTATTGAGACGTATTGGTGAAGAGTATAAGTCAAGTCAGTGTTACCGGATCGGGTCTTTTATGTATATATAGTTTTTTTTTAGATTTTTAGAAAGTTTCTTTTAGTTTTTTTTATGTATATGTTTATGAAAAAATTTAAGAAATAATTATGTGTTAATTTCTTTCTATTAGCTGTACATTTATGTAATTTTTTAATCTTATAATTAATTGTTTTAGAATATAAGTTTTTCTACAATTATGTATTTTAATTTTAATATAAAATTAAGGATGTTTCATTTTTTGATATGCTACGTGAAGTAAAATTTGAGTTTATTAACTCTGAGTTTATTTTACTTTTTACAATATCATCATCGATATATTTATTTTAAAAAATCACTCATATCTATTTTTAAAAAGTATCTTTTATGTCATTTTATATTTAACAAGTAGTTTTACCAAATAAAATTTAATTTAATAACTACCGGCATTAGACATTTAAGCTAGCTTGTGACTTATTTTGCTAGTTTAAGAGTTTGTTAGACAACATAACCTTGTTCGGTAAAAGTGTATTTTATTAGTTCGTAACATTTCTTAGAAAGCTATTTGAAGCAGCATTTGAGCTTATAAACTATAAACTTATTTTATTTTTTACATTTTTATGCCTATATATAACTTTTTAAAAATAAACATATATTTTAATATATATATATATATATATATATATATATATTATGTCATTTTACATTTAACAACTAATTTTACCAAAACATATTTTAATTTAATTAGGTGGCTTATCATCTTTCAATTTCCACTTACTAACTTTAAGTTAGTGTATGTTTGGTAAAACTAGCTAAAAGCTGAAAAGTTATTGAAAATTTAAATATGAAAACTGATAAGTAGCTAATTGTATTAAAAGTGTTTGATAAAAATTAGCCAATAAATATAGCATAACATAAAATGACATGTTTAAATATATATCCATAATGTGTATGATTTCACACAACTTGTAACTTTTTTTTAGCTAATTAAGCAATCTTAAGTTCAATAAACATACTTAAATTTTTTATTTCTTTATAATTTTAAATTTTATTCACAATAAAATTTATTTATTTAAAATATAGCATGGTGTACCTGCTAGTAAAAACAAAAAAATGTTATAGATTTTATTTTATCTAAAAATAAGTAAATATTTTACTTTTTTAAAAATAAAATAAAAAGGTTTATTTTTTCAAAAATAAAATAAAGCATATATTAAGAATTGTTAGAATTATTAAGGCACTATAAAGTAAAAATGAATTTCAACCATTAGCTGAAATCTAAGAACACTACTAGAAGTAGTGTTTCACAAAATGTTACCAATTAGCTGAAAACGTTATACCCAAACACCTATATTTAAAGTGACATTTTAGCTTTTAACTAGCTAGAATGTCTCACCACACATACACTTAAGTTAGTTTATCAACTTTTAATTTTTAGTTAGCTTTTTTACTAGTTTTGCCGAATGGATCTTTAAACTTTTAACTAGCTTATCCGTTAGTTTTACTAAAAGACCCTATATCACTTAACAAAATTATGAGTAAAAGAGAAAATGGGTAAAGACTTAAACGTATAATTGTGTAAATTCATTGTTTAAAAAAATAAAAGATACATTACAAGAGTATTTATAAACAGTATTTATAAACCCATTGATCCTTAATTAATCACTTACAAACTAACTAACAAGCTAACAACTTCACCATATTGATACCATTTTCTTGCATTCATATGACTTGCAAAAATAGCTGGATTATAACCACTAACTATATTCAAAATACCTGGTGGAAGTTAAACAATTGGAATTCTTGTATCCATTCAATTAAAACAGAACCAGAACTAAACTCGATTACCTTCAGGCCTGAATTAACAACCCTTCCAATAATGCAACCTTCATGGGAGTGCCAAAGTTATGATGGTTGATTTACTATTATACATGTGATAGAAATGAATTAGATTAACAATCAAAATAAATAACTGGAAACTTGTCATGATTTAAAATTCAAATTAAAATTTTGAAAATTAAAATAGAATAAAAATAAATTAAAAATAGAAATAAAACAAATTGGAAAATAAAAGTAAACTATGTATTGATTATATTAAATTTGAATTTGAATACTAAATCAATTATATCATCCTTAATCAAGGGGGTTGAAGAGTTATGTTAAAATATTTTTAATTTAATTTTAATATTGATTAAAATAAATAAAATTCCAGGAAATAGAAATTTCATATAAATTTATCAAATTAAATAATAAAATAAAAATTTCTTATGATATAAAATATCCATATTCATTACAATAGAAAAAATCATAGAAAATATAAATAATTAATTCTCACTTTACTAAGTTGAAAATTGGTAGTACTTTAAAAAAAATTAAATTCAATTTTAATTAAAATAAATGAAATACTAGAGATGTAGATTCCATTTAATTTTGTTAAATTAAATTATATTTTATTATTTGAGGGAGTTAATCATATTTTTATTATTTGAGGGAATTAATCCTAATTTCAAACTTTTACAATGACCAATTTTACATTTTAGCCTTTATTATAAGTTGTGCATATATAATGTAAGCATCCACTTAGAATAAGTTCAGCATAACTTCCACAAAACATTTCTATTTTTGTATTTTAAAATGTATTTAGGTCAAATATTAGTAATCCGAATTATAATAATCTTTTTTTATTCTTTGTTAACCTAAATTAATTTTTAGAAAAGGAAAAACAACAATGATTCTATTAATCAAGATTCAAGTTTGTAATTTGTTTCGTAGGTGAAAATAGACGTTGAACAATGTGGGACAACTTTTTGTTAAAGCGTATTGTAAAAGTAGCTGTGTAATCCAATCCTGACCGTTAATACATCCATCTCCCTATATCCATGGCTAGCTTGGAATTCATACTTTTTGGGACCAATTTAATGTGGCCTTATAAGGGAAAAAATAAAAGAATATTATGAATATTTTATTGGATGTCCCCTCTATAAATAGGACTCTCCTCCCACTCATTAATACACACTTCAACCCCCATTTTCCATTCACTCTCTAACTCTCTTTACTCATTCTTCTCTTTTAATTCAACTTCAATTTCCTACTTTCATTTCCTTTACACTTTTGTTGCTAAGTTATAAGTATTTATAACACGTTATCAGCACCAGGTTCTGACCAACTGAGATATAAGGTAACATAGAATTTTAATTTCTTTTCATAATTTCATTTCTATTTATATTATATATATATATATATATTATAATAAGTTCCCGAAGAACTTATATTCCACACATCCCAGCAGGATGTATAAAATATTAATAAGTTCCTGAAGAACTTATATTTCAAACATCCCTATGGGATTTAAAAGAATTCTCGAAGAATTCTTGAAAATATTTATTGGTAGTTCTTGAAGAACTATAACAATTAAAATAATAATAATAATAATAATAATAAATAAATATATAAATCATACATTTAAAATATTTATTAATTTCTCATGCTAATTATTTTTTGCTCCACTCCACTGTAACTTCACAGATTGCTACATGATTAGCATTTTAACTACTACATTTGAAACAAGGTTATTGCTTCACTTGTAATGTTGGATTATTTTAACATTACATAATTGAAACATGCTTTTACATTTTATATGCTAGCCTACATGATGTGCTAATACTATAGCTTCACGTTTGATTTCCTGGTGCCTCACGCATACATGTTGTAGCCTCACATTTGCTTTTATATAATTATTTATTTATAACTTTGTTGTAATGAGTTGATAATTAAATATAATATATTTTATTATATATAAGTGTTAATAAATAAAATATAACATTTATAAGGATTTGAACCCGGGACTTATAACATGATAATTTATCACTCTACCACTAGGCCATTAATATTTAGATGATATTTGATGAAAATTTTTAAATTTTCATTACCGGATCATTTATGTGAAATTTTATAAATTACTCTATCTATTTTTTTAAAAAAAAAAACTAATATTACTCTTATAATAAAATAAATAATTCATCATTGACTTGTTACCATCATTAGATATTTATAATTAATAAATTTATTCATTTGAAATATATCTAATATATTGTTTCGACTTCTTATATAGAAATAACTATGTCAAATATTACCAACCTTGAGTTCGTGGCTCTTGACATATCTGGAAAAAACTATCTATCATGGACATTGGATGCTGAAATCCATTTAGATGCAAAAGGTCTCGGAGACACCATTAAAAATGGAAATCAGGCATCTAGTCAAGATAAAGCTAAAACCATGATATTTTTACGCCACCATATCCATGAAGGGTTAAAAAATGAATACTTAACAGTTAAAGACCCTCTTGTTCTGTGGAATAATCTAAAAGAAAGATACGACCATCAAAAGGATATAATTCTTCCAAAAGCCCGTTATGAATGGATGCATTTACGATTTCAAGATTTTAAATCCGTAAATGAGTATAATTATGCAATGTTTAGAATTACTTCGAGATTGAAATTATGTGGAGAACAAGTCACTGAAAGTGACATGTTAGAAAAGACATTCTCTACTTTTCATGCATCCAATTTGCTCCTGCAGCAGCAATATCGCCAAAAGGGCTTTACAAAATATTCTGAATTAATTACTTGTCTCCTTGTGGCTGAACAAAATAATGAATTGCTTATGCAAAATCATGAATCCCGTCCAACTGGAACTGCTCCATTCCCAGAAGTGAATGTAGCAACGCACGATCATAATACTCATGGTCGTGGTCGTGGCCGTAGCCGCAGTCGTGGACGAGGTAATGCTCGGGGACATGGTATTGGTCGTGGATATGGTTTTGGCCGTGGTCATGGTCGAAATGATAAGAGATCATCATTCACATGGAAAAATAAAGAACTTATGAAAAAAGGGACAGATGCTCAAAATAGCGAACAAACTAAAAACATCTGCTATCGTTGTGGTAGCAAAGGACACTGGTCTCAAGTTTGTCGCATACCAAAGCATCTCGTAGATCTATACCAAAAATCCCTTAAAAATAAAGGGAAAATAATAGAGACAAATTTTACTGGTATAGATGATGATTTCTCTAACTTTAGTGTTGATGATTTTCTTGCTCTTCCTGAAGAAGAAATTGACCACTCGGTTGGAGAAGGGAGTGCCCCCAAATAAATTATTTTAATGTTTCATGTAATTTGTTTTGTTGTAAATTTTGTCTTTATCAATAAAATTTTGTTAAATATTATTGTTAATTATATTTTACTCATGATTTATTTTTATTTATTTAATGAAGAATGAATGCTCATGTGAATGATGAAGATATATGTCTCGCAGACAGTGCAACAACTCATACCATTCTCAAGAATGAGAAATATTTTTACCAAATAGTAAAACAAGAAGCAAATGTTAATACAATATCTGGTAGTATAAATATAATTGAAGGCTCCGGCAGAGCCAGTATTTTGTTGCCTAGAAGTCTCAAAGAAATTTATTGAGTTTTAAGGATATCCGCAGAAATGGATATCATATTGAGACCACAAATGAAGGAAATGATGAATATCTATACATTACAAAGTTAATTTCTGGTAAGAAATGTATATTGGAAAAATTGCCTTCATTTTCCTCCAGTTTGTACTACACATATATTAGTACAATTGAAACAAATGCCATAGTAAACCAGAAGTTTACAAATAAGAATGACTTTGTTATCTGGCATGAACGATTAGGTCATCCTGGATCAATTATGATGCGAAAAATAGTTGAGAATTCAAATGGTCATTATTTGTCCAGTAGACAAATTATGCAAACTAAGAATTTCTCATGTGCTGCTTGTTCTCAAGGAAAATTAATCATTCGGCCATCACCAATGAAAATTGGGAATGAACCACTTATATTTTTAGAGCGTATACAAGGTGATATTTGTGGACCAATACATCCTTCATGTGGACCATTTAGATATTTTATGGTTTTAATTGATGCATCAACTAGATGGTCACATGTTTGCTTATTATCAACTCGCAACCAGGCGTTTACGAGATTACTAGCTCAATTAATTCGTTTAAGAGCTCATTTTCCTGATTATCCAATTAAGAAAATACGCCTTGATAACGCTGGTGAATTTACATCTCAATCATTTAATGATTATTGTATGTCCATTGAAATTGATGTTGAACATCCTGTAGCACATGTTCATACACAAAATGGACTTGCTGAATCATTGATTAAACGTTTGAAATTGATAGCAAGACCATTGTTAATGAAATCAAAACTCCCAATTTCAACTTGGGGACATGCAATCTTGCATGCGGCAGCACTTATTCGCATCAGGCCTACAAGTAATCATGAATATTCCCCTTTACAATTGGTTCATGGTAAAGAACCAAATATTTCTCATCTAAGAATCTTTGGAAGTGCGGTATATGTTCCTATCTCTCCTCCGCAACGTACTAAGATGGGACCTCAAAGAAGGTTGGGAATATATGTTGGATATGAAAGTCCATCCATAATAAAATATATTGAACCTTTAACAGGTGATTTATTTACAGCTCGTTTTACTGATTGTCATTTTGATGAATCTATTTTCCCACCATTAGGAGGAGAAAATAAACAGTTGGATAAAAGGATTAGCTGGAATGAGATGTCTCTATCACATCTTGATCCTCAAACAAAGCAATCTGAACTAGAAGTTCAGAAAATAATTAGTTTGCAAAATTTAGCAAGCCAATTGCCTAATGCATTTACTGATCCAAAAAGAGTGACTAAGTCATATATACCAGCTGTTAATACTCCAATAAAGATTGATATCCCTGAAGGACAATCTAAAATTGCAAATGAGTCTGAAGCCAAAGTAAAACGTGGCAGACCTGTTGGTTCTAAAGATAAAAATCCTCGGAAAAGAAAAATAAATAAAGAGGATGGTCGAATCGAGGATATAATCAAAGTTTCAAATCCAGAAGAAACTAAGGTACCTGAAATTAATACAAACAAAGAGATCTCGATAAATTATGTCATGGATGGTATACAATGGAATCGACCTGAAGTCGATGTTGATGAAATTTTTGCATTCAAAGTAGCTCTTGATATTATAAATGATGACAAAAATCATGAGCCAAAATCTGTTAAAGAATGTGCACAAAGAAATGATTGGCCAAAGTGGAAAGATGCAATGCAAGAAGAGTTAAACTCACTTGCAAAACGTAAAGTTTTTGGGCCTGTAGTCCAAACACCCAAAGGTGTAAAACCAGTTGGGTACAAATGGGTCTTTACAAGAAAAAGAAATGAAAATGGTGAAATTGTGCGATACAAAGCAAGACTTGTTGCACAAGGATTCTCACAAAGACCTGCAATTGATTTCGAAGAAACATATTCACCAGTGATGGATGCCACTACTTTTCGATACTTGATAAGTTTGACAATCCGTGAAAGGCTTGACTTACGCCTTATGGATGTTGTTGCAGCATATTTATATGGCTCACTTGAAAATGACATATATATGAAACTCCCTGAAGGATTTCATTTGCCTGAAGCATATAAAACAAATCCTCGAGAAAATTATTCAATCAAATTGAATAAATCTCTTTATGGATTAAAGCAATCTGGACGAATGTGGTACAATTGTCTCAGTGAATATTTGTTGAAAGAAGGGTACAAAAATGACCCAATTTGTCCATGTGTTTTTATGAAAAGACTCGGAAAAGAGTTCGTTATAATTGCTATTTATGTAGATGATTTAAACATCATCGGAACTCCCGAAGAGCTCTCAAAGGCTATAAATTGCTTAAAAAAGGAATTCGAGATGAAAGACTTGGGAAAAACAAAGTTTTGTCTCGGATTACAATTAGAATATTTAAAGGAAGGAATTCTGATGCACCAAAAGACTTATACAGAAAAGGTGTTAAAGCGGTTTTATATGGACAAATCACACCCATTGAGCAGTCCAATGGTTGTAAGGTCACTAGAAGTGAGCAAAGATCCGTTTCGACCTCAAGACAAAAATGAAGAACTACTTGGTCCTGAAGTACCATATCTTAGTGCAATTGGTACACTAATGTATCTTGCTAGTCATACACGACCTGATATATCATTTGCTATCAATTTGTTAGCAAGACATAGTTCTTTACCCACAAAAAGGCATTGGAATGGGATTAAACACATATTCCGCTACCTTAGAGGTACAATGGACATGGGTTTATTTTTTCCATATATATCTAAGGCAAACCTAATTGGTTATGCAGATGCAGGGTATTTGTCTGATCCTCATAATGGTCGATCACAAACAGGTTATTTGTTTACATGTGGTGGTACAGCAATTTCATGGAGATCCATAAAACAAACAATCACAGCAACATCATCTAATCATGCTGAAATCTTAGCATTACATGAAGCAAGTCGAGAATGTGTTTGGTTGAGATCTATGATTCAACATATTCAAGAAACTTGTGGCTTGCATACTGGAAAACTACCACCAACAATTTTATGTGAAGATAATGCAGCTTGTATTTCTCAGTTAAAAGAGGGCTATATTAAAGGAGATAGGACAAAACATATTTCACCAAAATTTTTCTTTACTCATGATCTTATAAAGAATGGTGAAATAAATGTCCAGCAAGTCCGATCATGCGAGAATCTAGCAAATATCTTTACAAAGTCATTACCAACCAAAGTCTTCGAGCAACTAGTACAGAAGATTGGTCTTCGACGCTTACATAAGTGCTCTGATGAGGGGGAGAATTAAATATTTGTAATTTAATTTTTTTTACGGATATACTTTGTAAAGAATGTTGTACTCTTTTTCCTTCACTAGGTTTTTGTCCCACTGGGTTTTTCCTAGTAAGGTTTTAATGAGGCACATTCTAAAATAGGGACATCCAAGGGGGAGTATTATGAATATTTTATTGGATGTCCCCTCTATAAATAGGACTCTCCTCCCACTCATTAATACACACTTCAACCCCCATTTTCCATTCACTCTCTAACTCTCTTTACTCATTCTTCTCTTTTAATTCAACTTCAATTTCCTACTTTCATTTCCTTTACACTTTTGTTGCTAAGTTATAAGTATTTATAACAAAGAAGAAGTTTTGGTGCATTTCATGAGGTCATTAAGGATATTCACTTTTAAAGTAAGGAAATGTATTTTAAAGGATTGAGAATGTCTATTGTTTAAAAAATTAATTATTAAAATTGTAATAATAATTAAGTACGTGTATAGCTTAGTTATGATCTTAATAATTCATTATTTAATCATTAGTGCATTGTGTTTTTTTATTGCTTTGATATACCAATAAAAAGAGAGAATAAAAACAAAAAAAGAAATAAGTGTATAAAATTAGTCTATTTTTAAAAAAATTCTACAAATTTGGTCCTTATGTTAATTTTATTATATTTAAAACTCTCAAATTATTATTTTTTTATGTAAATATTTAGTTATTTATTATGGAATTGAAACATAAAATAATTTCTTAAGTTTAAAAGTAAGAAATTTAATAAAATTTAAAATATTTTATAAGATGTGAGATTATGCTATTAAGAAAGGGAATTTCGACTTTAGTTTTGTTTGGTATAAAATTTGATGATCCGCTCGATAAGTTCCAAGTAAAAATAATTTTATCAATTCACATTTAAGGAATTTTCATTATTTTATACAAGCTTTGGTTAGTTTTATAACTAATGTAATTTTTTTATCTAATAACATTTATATTTTGAATTAGTTATTCTTTATAATTGAAGTATAAAAATCTCCTTTTTACTTCGACTATAAAAATAATCAATGTAATAAATTTATATAAAAAGGAGTAGTTAACACATAGCACCATCTTGAGCATGGTTAATTTTTGAGAGGAGTCATCAATGGTATCAAAGGACTGGCTACTTGTAAATTGCAGGGCTTTAGTTTGGTCTCACACCCTTGGACAAGGTAACATGCTTTGAGTATATTTGATTATGTTTTTTTAACTTATTTTTTGAAACAATTTTTAAATATTTTTTTAATTTTATTTTCCACTTGTTTGGTTACTACCTCACTCCCCCACGTCTCTCTCTCTCTCTCTCTCTCTCTCTCTCTCTCTCTCTCTCATACACTCTTATAGCAGCTCCCTCTTCATCTTCGCATGCTCTCCCTCGCATTGCATGTCTCTCTCATCGTGTATGTCTCCGTTTCTCTCAGCCACGGTGTGCATGTCACCCACAGTCGTGTGAGCGCCATGCATGCGTGATCCGCGTAGGGCGGCACCTAAAAACAAGGTTCAAAGGTAAACAACGAAGGTTCAGAGGGAATCGACGAGGTTTTAGCATTTCAGAAGTTGTTTGGTGTGTGGACGGGTAGCGTACCACTTTTCTGTAAGTTGACAATTACCTGAAATATGTCAGAATTATGTTTTATGTCTCAAAATATTTTGTTACATGATTTGAAATAATTAAAATAATTATTTTAAGTTTTTAAGAATTTTATTATGAAGTGAAAAATAATATTTTATGAGCAACTGGAGATTTTATATAAAAAGTATAATTTAGTTAAAAGTAATAATGATTTATAATATATTTTATTTAAGTAATTAAATTATTATACAATATTTAAATTATTTAAATAAATTTTTACATTATAAATATATTATAAAATTTTAGAAGTAACTAGATAAAAAGTATTTTAGAAAAATTTGTATCTTGGCATCATTTTGGTAACAAATGAATTATATTGAGAAAGATTTATTAAATAAAAATGTCATTATAAGATATAGAAATTGTGAAGTATAAAAAGTAATATTTAATTGTGGTTTCAACGATTAATAGTTGAAAAGTGTTAAAATAATTATTATTAAATTTTAAAATTTATTTGAATTATCATAATCAATGTATATTGGTTGTTTAAGCGTTGGAATATAATTTTAAAGTACCGAGTGGATTATTAAATCATTATTTTTAATTCAGAATCGAGGATTCCAGGTAAAAGGAGTATTAGGTTGATGATATTGAATTGATGATTTTGATGATATTGAAAATTAATGATTTTGATGATATTGAATTGATGATAAATTTAATGGCAAATGATGATACTAATTGATGATTAAATAAGCTTGAGGTAGCTTAGCTGACATGAGAATTAATTATAAATTGTTGATTGTTGCATGTTATGCTTATGAATATGTGGAATTGAGAACCCTTGGTGATGGTAACCAAGTGGTGGCCCCTAATGATGGTAATCAGGTGGTTTTGATGCATCGTGATGGTTGTTTGGTATAACATTTGCATTCAAACGCTCACAAGACTGTAGGGAGTCTGTGATGCCGGCCCGGATGGGAGGGCGGCCTTTGGATAGGCACAAACCCCATGTGGTTTCATTCAGGATGCCTTGGATTGGGTTCAAGGCCGGCCGGTAACACCTGGTTGAGTTTTCACTGTTACTGAGAGTGACTGGTGTACATTATAGGTGACCGGTTCGGTACCGGTAAAATGAAATTGATTATATGTTGTAAAAATTTATACATTATAGTGTGATTCTCATCATTAGAGTTGGATTCACATGCATATGTATTTGCATATAAATATTGTGATTTAAATGTTGTGGGACAGCTTATGGTGTATGTTGATGTAGTTGATTACATTTGAGGTAATGTAATTGTATTAAATGACAATGTGTGATAATGATTATAATGAATTGTTGGTTAGGTGAGGAATTAGATGTTTGGTTGATAAATTGTGTTGAATCCAGTTTAGTACATATCATTATATATATATATATATATATATATATATATATATATATATACTCACCCCTAGTTATGGTTATTTTTTAGTGGATGTGGATCAAGACTGTAACATCCCAAATTTTGTAATTTTAGAAAATTCATTTATTAAGGATTAATGAAGAAATTCTGAATGAAATTCCGAGTGAATGCTGTTTGAAATATGATATTCTGAGTGAAAATGGTACGATACCGGGTGAAGTAAGACCGAGGAAGCCATTTTCAAAAGAAGTTAAGGTGTTTCTGAGTGAAACATCATTAAGCGAATTATTTCTAAGTTAAGAAAATAGTGTCCGAATGAGACATTTTCGAATAAGGAAAATCCGAGTGAAACGGTTCCGAGTGAGTATGTTTCCAAATGGATAGTTCCGAGTGAACAATTCCCGAGGAAAGTAAATATCCAAGTGGTGAGTTACCGAGTGGTGAACTTCGTTAAATTTATGCTCGGGTCGATATTTTATAATGACCAAAAGCTTGTGCTTGGGTTTGTCTTCGGAATTGTCCTTGACCCCGAGTGATTCGTTCGAATGGAAAGACTTCCGAGAGAGAGTTGACTTCAAATTCTAAGTGATTTTTTTAGATGGAAGATTCCCGAGTGATGTAAGCAAAAGATTGACTCGGACATAAATATACCCGAGTATGTTTGAATGCGATATTATCGTGTGGGATACTTCCGAGGAAAGAAAGCCGAGTGTTCCATGGGATGAAACCTTTCCTCCGAATGAAGAAATTCTGAGCTAACAGAGGCTGTGATAAACCTTCTCGAAAAGATATGCCCAGAAGGTTAAAACCGAGTCGGAATTAACGATTATTTTAGTTACTGAAGCTTTACACGTCAATCTGTTCTTCTACTTTCTAGCAGCTTCACTTTTCAAGATATTTTCTAAGTATAGGACCCTTTCTTATGTGCTGTCACTTTTCATTAAATGCTTATTCCTTATTCATCATCTGAAGAAAACGTACAACAGAGATCTTTTTATTGTTCACGTCTCTTTTGCATGAACAATATAAATATCAACTACTGTTAGATCAATTAAAGACTTTTGAAAAGTGAAAAACATCATCCACAATCTTTCTCTTCAAACTCTTGCTAAAAGCCATTAACGAAGAAGAAATCAAACTCCATTTCTTCTCTTTATGAAGAAATCTTTGAACTGACACGAAGCTGAAATTCCAGTCGGAATTTACAAGCTGTGAATTGGAATATAACTTTAAGAGCTGCAAAAACTCTTTATTCCAGGTAGGGGGAGCGTTACATTTCAAATAGATAGTTTATGAATGGATGCAGGGTGATATTATTATGTTGCATATGTGTTATGTGCATAATTGTTATTGATACCCCGTTTGTATGACGCTTTATGTTTTCATATATATACCATTCGTATTTCTGATGTTGATATCGACAGTGATATAAGATTGATGATGAGTATATGAATTTTTCATGATATCTATGTATATGCTTGAGATGCATGAGTATGAGATATGTTGTGATTTTCATAAAAGACCTTGGGTGGGACTCAAGGCAACCTCTTGAGCGGGGCTCGGGGTTTGGCCCGTAGCACTGAGTAGAGGACCGCTATCACTCTGGGAGTGGTACTCAGTGTTGCATTAGGGGCGTAGAGCGGTTTGGTACCTGTAAAACGGCCGAATCAGCCGAGTGCTGAATTATGGCTCGGGGAGCCAGTGTTGCAACACAAAATTAAAAGACTTAATGGATCCATCTGTTTGAGCATGTGTATGCACTAATTTTTGTGTGTACGTCCTGACCTATGTATAATTGATAGAAAATGCTGTTCATATTGTGTTATATGACTCGGTTTGTGTTAATTGTATAGTTATGGATTGGATCTTTAATCCAATTCAATAACTATTATTTGATATGTTTATGCTCACCCCCTACTTATTATTTTACAGTGGATAGAGGACAGTGATGGCACTTGAAGTCACTCGACCGACTGGAGCATTATGTATTAGTATGCACAATACATAGTGTACATAGTTATTTGAGTAGAAGCCTTGGCCGGCTCTTATGATTACCGAGTGTTGTATTTTATTTGTATTATAAAGTGGCCGGTCGGCTTTTGTAAAGTGATAATGATCTTATTTAATTCAGATTTCATTTTAATCTTGGAATTATTTAAGAAAAATTTATTTATAATTGTTTGTATTTCAAATGGGTCGGTCGGATTGATGTATAACCGGTATTTTAATGCTGAATTCAATTCCTGTTCGGAAAATTTAAATTATTTGCGAAAAATTTACTTGATTTATTGGAAATTATTTTTAAAAATTAAGGATGTTATATTTTGGTATCAGAGCAGACTTGAAAAGTCCAAGGCCAAGGTTAAGCTACTAAATACTATGATTGAGTGAAGTTATATTGTAACACCCTCAGTTAGATAAGACAACCCTTCTATAGGATCATCCCATTTAACTGAGAGGTCACAAGTTTTCATAAAAAGTGAATATTTTTTTTTTAAATAAAGAGATGGCAGATCAGTGGAAGCAAATAGTAGATATATCACATAGTCATTCACAAACTTAAAAATAATTGTACTCATAACAGAATGGGGCACGCAGGCACCCTTAAACATTATACAGTCATCCGGTGTCTTTGTCATTAATAAATATTCAAACTATATAAACTCTATCTTTAATGATCGTTCTCACTGGGTTCAGCAAAGTGCTGTTCTTCACACTCGGGTTCTTGATTTTCTAATTCCTCTGAAAATTGTCAACAGTAAGGGTGAGTATAACCCAAGACCCTGATTGGTTAATCCGGTACGGACATAATCCAGTTAACATACAATATCACGTACATCATACAATTAGCATATTCATAATTATAACAATCAAGCATGTTGTCATGGAATGCATGGGTTGAATTTATTATGATTTATCTTTGATTAAGTCTCATGATGCATGTGGGCCCAATAAATCATTTCTTCATCTCATTTTTGGAATATCTCCATTCCAATTTTCTAGAGCGATCAGGGTCCGCCCAAGTTCCCATATGGTACGAATAAACTCATTGGTTCTCATCATTGATTTATATATTCTTGGAACTTGGATCCCTACGATCATAGTTACACTCCGTCATTTAGTCAAAGTACACTAGAATTGCATCGTCTCACCCGGCTATCAGGCGCGACTCTGATGCCATTGGGTTTCCGTTCCAGTTGTACTCCCAAGATCCTCTTGGGGATCGAACGTGAATGTCCTCCACTGTACCAAGTGTATGCTCTAGATTTTCTTCTTTAGAAAAATATTTTCATGATGCGGAATGCATTCTTTTTGTCTTTTGATTCTTTGGGTATTTATGTATTTCCAGTCTCATCATACATATCCCTAAGTTCTTAAATCTCATCAATTATTTAGACGTTGTAAGTCATTTTATTATTGTATTTGAGAAAGTATATCAACTATTTACTGGTTGAAATTATACTTTGTAAAGAGTAAAATAATATATTCCTTATTTAATTACTTATAACTAAAGTAATAATAATAATACTAATTAATAATAGTAAGAATAACAATAATAATAATAATAAGATTCATAATATTAATAACAATAATAATAATAATATAAATAAGAACGATAATAATAAGTGTAACGTCCCAATAATTTAAAAGGATTAAGGAAGAGTTTCTAAATGAAAATCCAAGTGAAAAATATGAAAAACAAGATTTTTCCGAGTAGAACAAGGGTAATTCCGAGTGAAATGAGAAGAGTTTTCTAAATGAACTGGCTAAAAATCCGAGTGAAATTGAACTGGAAAGCTGTTTTCTGATTGAAACAGATCTGATTCCGAGTGAAAATATTGGGAACCAGATTTTTCCGAGTAAAAATGAGTTTGAATCAGAGTAAAAATGATTTTTTGAATAAAATGGTTTAATTCCGAGTGAAATAGACACTGGAAAGGATTTTCTAAGTGAAATACCTTAAATTCTGAATGAAAATGAATTTCTGAGTGAAATAAAATATGATTCCGAGTGACATCAGTCTTGAAAGAAGTTTTCTGAGTAAAAATGTTTGTGAGTCCGAGTGAAAATAAGTCTCTGAGTGAAATAACTATGTTTTCCGAGTGAAATTAGATTGTGAAGTGTTTTCCGAGTGAAACAGATACTGAAAAGGATTTTCTGAGTGAAATAACTTAAATTCTGAGTGAAAATGTCTATGAATCCGAGTGAAAATAAGTTTCTGAGTGAAATTAAGATAAGTTCCGAGTGAAACATGAGTTTACCGAGTGAAATTAGTTGAAAAGAGTTCTGTCTGAAATATATAATGGTTTACCAAATGAAATCGTGTAAAACTGATTGGATTTATATAAAACTGATTGAATTTACATAAAACCGATTGAATTTACACAAAACCGATTGAATTTACACAAAACCGAGCTTATTATCATTTATTTTGTCTCCTGTTTATAATTCTCTACTGGAATACACATAAACACACATGATACTTAATATTTTCATAATTCAGCATCGAACATATTCACTCAATCATCAAAATTTATCATAATCAATACAGATAATCAAACGTATTCATTGAATCATGAATTATACAACCAAATGAACATGTTCATAGTAATAAAAATGTATATAAACATACATAAAATCAAAGCATGTAAATCAACAATTCCTGAACCTGTCCTGGAAAGGTGAGGAATAAGATTCCTTAACCCTTTCCTTCACACGGTTTTCCCACAGAGCACCCAAGAATATACCCCCTTACCTTAATAGAGTTCCTGGATGGAAAGAAAGAGGTTCCCTTCACTGTCCTGCTTCAAATCCGAGTGAGAGAGGAAGAAGCTTGTAGGAAGAGGAAATGATAACAGAGGTGTGTCTGTTGCTAAGTTTCGTATGTGTGTGTTCTAAAAGTCATAGTACTGGTTAATAATAAGAGAGTAAGTGGGGAACATTGGTTGGAGAATTAGGTGAGATAATGGAGCCTTTTGACTCCTTTCCACCATCAGCTTTGCATTGATTGTAATAAAATATGCAAAGGTGTTATAATGGGTGCAACTTTCCCCTGTTATTGGTTCGTTGTGACACTCATTTTTGGATTCATGTGATTAAGTGGACGGATCACTAACAGGAGTGGAATTAAAAGGTGTTCAGTGTTGGAGGATTTGAAGAGGTCGGTATGGCGTGAGGGCGGTATTAAGTGTGAGGGCGGTGTGGAGTGAAGAAGTAAAAGGCTGGTGTTTGGCTATAAAGAGGTCGGTTTTGCTGAACACCGGCTCATATTTGTCCGGTGTGCACACCGGTTCTAAGGACGAACAGCCTTAAGTAATTAACCGGTGTGGAGTGTTAATCCGGTCTTCAATTCCTTTTCATTCGTTTGCTCACTCCGTCAAGTCGTCCTCAACCGATTCAAGTTCCTCAGATTACCACTCGGTTCAATCCTCCTAAAACCGTGTCTACTCTTAGTCAATCTCACTCGGTAATTTTAAACTAAATCCGAGTCATCTCAGTCAGTCTCACTCAGAATTGGCTTATATACTTAAGACAGTAAGGTTCTCAACCACAATTAACTAATCTCGCTCAGAAGTAGTCCAGTAGAGTATATCTCACTCGGGAAAGGAGTCATACCCATAGACTCACTCGGAAATGGTTCAGCCTCCTATATTTCTCTCGGAATGGGCTCCCTCTACCATTTTCCACTCGGTTTCCTAATCATACACATACGAAACCATTCGGAATCCTTCCCAAATAATTCCACAACACATTCCAGTCGGTAGGAAGCATCAAATCAACATAAACATAAGTATATATGTACTCTTTCACTCGGAATACTTCAATCAGAGGAGTTTCCTTCGGAAAAGAAAGCATTTGGCAAGGTTTGACTCGGAAACGAGTCTTTCTAGGGTGTTTTGACTCGGAATTTCACCCAGAAGTGGTTCTCTTGAACAAATTTCACTCAGAATTGCTTCTCAGGTCAGGACTCCACTCGGTGGTAGCCCTCTCAGTCATGTTTTACTCAGAAAATATGACACTGACTCGGAATTCCATCCTTCACTCGGAATTTCTAATTATTCACTCGGAATTTCTCTCTGTTACTCGGAACAAAGCCCTTTTCACTCGGAATTTGCATAATTTCACTAATGGTCCATATAATTTCCATTATTATGCACAAAAACGACATTTCTGAGATACCACAGACCATCAACAGGGTATATATTGACTTATTCTTACTTACAAACCTTCCATAATTCAAAAATTACAAGGGTAAAACTGTTTCTAAAAACAGGGATGTTACACATATCACTGTTGTTGTTGTGTAATGTAGTTGAGGAAATCAACTATAAATAAATTGCTTTCATATCCATGAGTGGTACTAAGGTATGATGATTATTTCAAGATAAGAATGGACCCTCATGGTATGGACACAATGGCTGCTACCTTTCAGCGTGTGGCTGATATTCTAGAAAGGCAGAATCAGCCCCAGCCGAGTGACAATCAAAGCATTGATTGTTTCTTGAAAAGAAAACCGACTGAATTCCATGGAGGATTTCAGTCTGATCAAGCTTATGCCTGGATCCAGAACCTTGAACGGATCTTTGGCAGTTTGCAGTGCTCTGAAGTACAGAAGGTGGAGTATGCTGTTTTCATACTTCGAAAAGAAGCTGAAAACTGGTGGAGAATGGAAAAAGGCTGATTGGTTGCCATGGGGACTGAGCTGAACTGGGAAAATTTCAAGGAATGTTTCCTTGAGAAATATTTCCCAAACACAGTTAGGAGTCAAAAGGAACTGGAATTTATGGAACTTCAACAAGGCAATATGAGTGTCGAAGAATATGTAGCTAAATTTGAGGAGCTGTGCCTGTTCTATCCTCCTTTCCAGATGCCGGGTACAGAAGGTTCAAAATGTATCAAATTTGAGAGTGGTTTGAACCCAAAGATTAAGAAATCTTTCTGACACCAGGAGATTAGAAGCTTTTCGATCCTTGTTAATAAATGTAGAATATATGAGGAGGACGATAAAGCTTCAACAGGCTCGAGCAGTAAGTCGGACAGTTCTTCAAGGTTACCACCAATCAGCTTTAAGAAGCAAGGAAAGTCTGTTAGAGGAGAATCTTCCTCTAAATCCAGGGGTCGAGGTAATATTGGTGGCTGACTGGTGAATAGACCGAGAGACATCAAATGCTTTAGATGTGGGGGCAATCATTATGCTCGGAACTGTGACAAAGATGAGGAAGTTATTTTCTACCATTGCAACGAGAAAGGACATGTCCGTCCTAACTGTCCTTTTCTCCAACCGACTGAATCACATGCCAGTGTAAATCGTGGAGGCTTCAGAGGACGAGGCCGTGGAAACGGTAACAGAGGAGGAAGAGGCAATGGGGAACGTGGCAACAATTCTGTGATGCCGAGGAACGATCGGGCTGGGAGTTCTAGTTCACCGGCGGCAGGCCGAGTGTATGCTACCACTGTTGAGGAAGCTGCTCAAGCCAACGACTTGGTTCAAAGTAAGTGTTTACTTGGGAAAACTACTCTTGATGTGGTGTTTGACTCGGGTGCAACTCACTCGTTTATTTCTAATGATTGTGTCATGCGAATGAGATTGCCTGTTGTTACTATGAATCAGCCATTAAATATGTCTAATCCGACTGGTGCTAAATTGTGGACTTCCATGATGTGTGAGAACGTATCCTTCACTCTCGGTGATAGGGATTTTACTGCTGATTTAATATGTCTACCTTTGAGAGGTCTTGACATTGTTCTCGGTATGGATTGACTATCAGCCAATAAAGTCCTGGTTGACTGTCGGAATCGGCAAGTGATTTTTCCTAAACAAAAAGTCGATGAATATGAAATCAAAGGTATATCTCAACTGCTTATGCTATTTTGTATGGTTGATGGGAAGAGTGAGTCTCGAATCCGAGATATCCCTATTGTTTGTGATTTTCCCGAGTTATTCCCGGAGGATGTACTTGGTGTTCCTCCCGATAGAGAGATTGAGTTCTCTATTGATTTAATCCCTGAAGCCGAGCCAGTCTCTAGAGCTCCTTATAGAATGTCCCCGATTGAGCTAGCTGAGCTAAAGAAGCAAGTTGATGAGCTGCTCGAAAAACAATTTATCCGACCGAGTGTATCACCGTGGGGTGCTCCGGTGTTACTCGTCAAGAAAAAGGATGGTGGCATGCGATTATGTATTGATTATCGCCAATTGAATAAGCCGACCATCAAAAATAAATACCCATTACCTAGGATCGACGATTTAATTGATCAGCTACGTGGTGCGTTGGTCTTTTCAAAAATTGACTTACGGTCGGGATACCACCAGATCCGAGTGAAAGCTACCGATATTTCTAAAACGGCATTCAGGACCCGGTATGGTCACTATGAATATGTGGTAATGCCGTTCGGAGTGACAAATGCTCCGGCTGTGTTCATGAATTATATGAACAATATTTTTCATTCTTACTTGGATCGGTTTGTGGTGGTATTTATTGATGATATATTAGTTTATTCAAAGTCTTATGAAGAGCATAAAGAGCATCTCCGATTGGTACTCCAAGTGTTGAAGGAGAAGAAATTGTTTGCCAAATTGTCTAAATGTGAATTCTGGGTGGATAGGATTCAATTCCTGGGTCACATCATTTCCAGAGAAGGTGTTTCGGTAGATCCTTCAAAAGTAGAAGCTGTGATGACTTGGGAGAGGCCTAAGTCAGTTACTGAGGTCAGAAGTTTTCTGGGTTTAGCCGGTTATTATCGGAGATTCATTGAGGGGTTCTCCAAAATTGCTTTGCCATTGACCAAGCTAACCTGGAAAGATGTCCCTTTTGTGTGGTCCTCAGAGTGCGAGCAGAGTTTTCAAGAATTGAAAATCCGATTGACTTCTACTCCTGTATTAGCATTACCAAATTTGCAGGAAAGCTTTGTAGTTTTCTGTGATGCATCTGGACTCGGCCTAGGATGTGTGCTAATGCAGAATGGCCGAGTGATTGCTTACGCTTCACGACAATTACGACCGCATGAGCAAAACTACCCGACCCATGATCTGGAATTGGCAGCAGTGGTTTTTGCACTAAAAATTTGGAGGCACTATCTTTATGGATCTAAGTTTGAAGTGTATAGTGACCATAAAAGTCTAAAATATTTGTTTGATCAAAAGGAATTGAATATGAGGTAGAAGAGGTGGATTGAATTCTTGAAAGATTATGATTTCGACTTGAAATACCACCCAGGAAAGGCCAATGTTGTAGCCGACGCCTTGAGTCGGAAGTCCATTCACATGGCGACAATGATGGTTAAAGAGATGGAGTTGTTGGAATAATTCCGAGACATGAACCTTCAAGTAGATATGTCTTCGTCTCGGAAAGTGACTCTCGGTACATTAAAGATAGCTAATGAATTTTTGAAGATTGTTTATATACAACAAATGACCGATTCTTATTTAGCCGAGATGAAAGAAACTCAGGCTAAAGGTAAAGATTTATTTCTAACCGAGGGCTCAGACGGTATTTACCGAGTGAAAGGTCGGATTTATGTACCTGACTTGGAAGATTTACGACGACCGGTGCTTAATGAGGCACATAAAAGCATGCTAAGTATTCATCCGGGTACTACTAAGATGTATCATGATTTGAAGTTGCATTTCTGGTGGCCCAGAATGAAGAAAGATGTAGTCGACTTTGTGGCCCATTGCATAATTTGTCAAAAAGCAAAGGTTGAGCATCAAAAACTGACCAGTGGTTTACAATCTTTGGAAATTCCCGTGTGGAAGTGGGATGCTATAGCTATGGATTTCGTAATGGGATTACCAAGGACTCGGAGTGGTCATGATGCTATTTGGGTTATCGTGGACCGATTGACAAAGTCCGCACACTTTTTGCCGATCAACATGAGTTATTCTTTGCCAAGACTAGCACAATTGTATATTAGTGAGATAGTCCGACTGCATGGTGTTCCATCTTCAATTGTGTCGGATAGAGATTCGAGGTTTACTTCCCGATTTTGGGGAAGTCTGCATCAGGAGTTAGGTTCGAAGCTCCGATTGAGTTTGGCCTATTACCCTCAAACAGATGGGCAATCCGAGCGGACTATCCAGAGTTTGGAGGACTTGTTGAGGTCCTGTGTGCTAGAGCATGGTGGAAGTTGGGAACAATACCTTCCACTGGTCGAATTCACTTATAATAATAGCTATCATAGTAGCATCGGTATGGCTCCCTATGAAGCTTTATATGGAAGGAAATGCCGAACTCCTCTTTGTTGGTCGGAATCGGGTGAGAATCTAATGTTAGGACCAGAGATTATGCAGCAGACCTCCGAGCAAATCCAAATGATCAAAGACAAAATGAAAGTATCCCAAGACCGTCAAAAGAGCTATTATGACAACCGGACGAAGCCGATTAAATTTCAGATCGGTGATAAAGTCTTTTTGAAAGTCTCTCCAAGCAAAGGCATTGAGAGGGCATTGAAAAGCAAGAAGTTGAGTCCAAGATATATTGGTCCATATGAAATATTGAAGAGAGTCGGATCTGTAGCCTATCAAATTGCATTGCCTTCTCATTTGGCAAATTTACATAGTGTATTTCACGTTTCTCAATTGAAGAAGTACTTGCCGGATCCTACTCAAGAAATGCCGGATGATGATGTTGAAATCCAAGAAAACCTGACCACTATAACCGAGCCCACTGGTATAGTGGACCGATCGGTGAAACGATTGAGAAACAAGAATGTCCAATTGGTCAAGGTTGCATGGCAACAAGATCAGAGTATCATGTATACTTGGGAAGAGAAGACACTATGAGGGAACAATATCCCGAGTTATTTCATTGATGTATGATTCTTGTATTTAAATTTTGAGGATGAAATTTTTGTAGGAGGGGAGAAATGTAACATCCCAAATTTTGTAATTTTAGAAAATTCGTTTATTGAGGATTAATGAAGAAATTCTGAATGAAATTCTGAGTGAATGCTGTTTGAAATATGATATTCCGAGTGAAAATGGTACGATACCGGGTGAAGTAAGACCGAGGAAGCCATTTCCAAAAGAAGTTAAGATGTTTTCGAGTGAAACATCATTAAGTGAATTATTTCTAAGTTAAGAAAATAGTGTCCGAATGAGACATTTTCGAATAAGGAAAATCTGAGTGAGTATGTTTCCAATGGACAGTTCCGAGTGAACAATTCTCGAGGAAAGTAAATATCCGAGTGGTGAGTTACCGAGTGGTGAACTTCGTTAAATTTATGCTCGGGTCGATATTTTATAATGACCAAAAGCTTGTGCTTGGGTTTGTCTTCGGAATTGTCCTTGACCCCGAGTGATTCGTTCGAATGGAACGACTTTCGAGAGAGAGTTGACTTCAAATTCCGAGTGATTTTTTAGATGGAAGATTCCCGAGTGATGTAAGCAAAAGATTGACTCGGACATAAATATACCCGAGTATGTTTGAATGCGATATTATCGTGTGGGATACTTCCGAGGAAAGAAAGCCGAGTGTTCCATGGGATGAAACCTTTCCTCCGAATAAAGAAATTCCGAGCTGACAGAGGCTGTGATAAACCTTCTCGAAAAGATATGCCCAGAAGGTTAAAACCGAGTCGGAATTAACGATTATTTTAGTTACTGAAGCTTTACACGTCAATCTGTTCTTCTACTTTCTAGCAGCTTCACTTTTCAAGATATTTTCTAAGTATGGGACCCTTTCTTATGTGCTGTCACTTTTCATTAAATGCTTATTCCTTATTCATCATTTGAAGAAAACGTACAACAGAGATCTTTTTATTGTTCACGTCTCTTTTGCATGAACAATATAAATATCAACTACTGTTAGATCAATTAAAGACTTTTGAAAAGTGAAAAACATCATCCACAATCTTTCTCTTCAAACTCTTGCTAAAAGCCATTAACGAAGAAGAAATCAAACTCCATTTCTTCTCTTTACGAAGAAATCTTTGAACTGACACGAAGCTGAAATTCCAGTCGGAATTTACAAGCTGTGAATTGGAATATAACTTTAAGAGCTGCAAAAACTCTTTATTCCAGGTAGGGGGAGCGTTACATTTCAAATAGATAGTTTATGAATGGATGCAGGGTGATATTATTATGTTGCATATGTGTTATGTGCATAATTGTTATTGATACCCCGTTTGTATGACGCTTTATGTTTTCATATATATACCATTCGTATTTCTGATGTTGATATCGACAGTGATATGAGATTGATGATGAGTATATGAATTTTTCATGATATCTATGTATATGCTTGAGATGCATGAGTATGAGATATGTTGTGATTTTCATAAAAGACCTTAGGTGGGACTCAAGGCAACCTCTTGAGCGGGGCTCGGGGTTTGGCCCGTAGCACTGAGTAGAGGACCGCTATCACTCTGGGAGTGGTACTCAGTGTTGCATTAGGGGCGTAGAGCGGTTTGGTACCTGTAAAACGGCCGAATCAGCCGAGTGCTGAATTATGCCTCGGGGAGCCAGTGTTGCAACACAAAATTAAAAGACTTAATGGATCCATCTGTTTGAGCATGTGTATGCACTAATTTTTATGTGTACGTCCTGACCTATGTATAATTGATAGAAAATGCTGTTCATATTGTGTTATATGACTCGGTTTGTGTTAATTGTATAGTTATGGATTGGATCTTTAATCCAATTCAATAACTATTATTTGATATGTTTATGCTCACCTCCTACTTATTATTTTACAGTGGATAGAGGACAGTGATGGCACTTGAAGTCACTCGACCGACTGGAGCATTATGTATTAGTATGCACAATACATAGTGTACATAGTTATTTGAGTAGAAGCCTTGGCCGGCTCTTATGATTACCGAGTGTTGTATTTTATTTGTATTATAAAGTGGCCGGTCGGCTTTTGTAAAGTGATAATGATCTTATTTAATTCAGATTTCATTTTAATCTTAGAATTATTTAAGAAAAATTTATTTATAATTGTTTGTATTTCAAATGGGTCGGTCGGATTGATGTATAACCGGTATTTTAATGCTGAATTCGATTCCTGTTCGAAAAATTTAAATTATTTGCGAAAAATTTACTTGATTTATTAGAAATTATTTTTAAAAATTAAGGATGTTATAAAGACGATGCTTGGTGATTGCTTAGTTGGAGGTGCCATGGTTATGAAGGCCATTTGTATATGGTTGTATATATATATATATATATATATATATATATATATATATATACATGTATAACTTTTGTTAGTATCGTCTTGGCCGACACTTATGATACATATGTCATATGCTTGTGTATATCGAACATAGGTAGCTAATAACCTGACAGGAGGTTTAGTAGTTGTTTTGGTTCGTAAAAATCAAAAAAAGTTCCCTTGTATTTTTATTAAAAAGGTGTTACACTAATGATATTACATTGTTGATTGAGTTGTAAATTGGATAGACAAATTAGAGTTTATAATACAAACTTATTATTTAACATCATTTTATTAATGTTCATCTAAAAAAATTGAAGTACGTTAAATTGAACTAAGAACTCCCTTCATTTTAAGTCACATAATTTTATCATCTAATTTTTCAGTTTACCCTTATAATCAGTCCTCAATAATTCTATTTTTGTATTTCTTCCTCTCTCCTTATTTATTTAAAAAGCATATGTATAATATAAACATCAATAATAACTATTTCTTGAATTCTTAGAGTAATAAAATAATTTTTTTTTCTCAAAGTTACATTACATAAAAAGAAGCGAATGAAGTACTGTCTGAATTCATAATAACTTAAATTTGTTTTTCTAATATGTGTCCCATGACACATTTTAAACAAAGGTCATTTTAATCAGTTTCCTAAAGACATTGTTTAAGGAAAAAAAATATAATTTTTTATTAAAAATTATATGCGGATTACTTAGAAATTAGGATATATAGGTTTTAATAATGGTTTTAAATAAAAACTTTCTATTTTTGTTTTTAAACAATATAAAAGTGGAAATATTTTATTAAAAGTTGTGCATAATGGAATCATTCACATAGTATAAGTTCAACACAACTTCCATAAAACATTTTTATTTTGTATTGTTTAAAATGTGTTTGGGTTAAATATTAGTAATTTGAATTATAATAATCTTTTTTCTTATTCTACTTTGTTACTTTCTTGTTTTTTAAATTTGGTTTTATTATATACCTAAATTAATTTTTAGAAAAGGAAAAACAACAATGATACTATTAATCAAGATTCAAGCTTGTAATTGTTTTGTTTGTCAAAATAAACGTTGAAAAAAATACAATAATGCACCATATATATACATCGATACCATTCCGTACCTAAGTATTCCTCTAAAACTCTTTGTTCACCTTTTTTTTTTTTGTTAGAGCCTACTGTAAAAGTAGTTGTGCAATCCAATCCTGACCGTTAATACATTCATCTCCCTATATCCATGGCTAGCTTGGAATTCATACGTTTTGGGTTTGGCGCATTTCATGAGGTCATTAATGATATTCACTTTTAAACTAAGGAATTTTAAAGGATTAAGAATTCTATTGTTTGAAAAATTAATTATTGAAACTGTAATAATAATTAAGTATGTGTATAGGTTAGTTATGATCTTAATAATTCATTATTTAATCATTAGTGCACTTATGTTTTTTTATTGCTTTGATATACCAATAAAAAGAGAGAATAAAAACAAAGAAAGAAATAAGTGCATAAAATTAGTCTCTATTTTTTTAAAAAAAATTACAAATTTGGTCTTTAAGTTAATTTTATTATATTTAAAACTCTCAAATTATTATTTTCTATGTAAATATTTGGTTATTTATTATGGAATTGAAACATAAAATAATTTTTTAAGTTTAAAAGTAAGAAATTTAATAAAATTTAAAATATTTTATAAGATGTGAGATTAGGCTATTAAGAAAGGGAGTTTTATCTTTAGTTTCATTTTGCATAAAATTTGATAATCTGATCGATAAGTTATGAGTAAAAATAATTTTATCAATTCACATTTAAGAAATTTTCATTATGTTATACTAGCTTTGGTTTGTTTTATAACTAATGTAATTTTTCTTTATCTAATGACATTTATATTTTGAATTGGTTATTTTTTGTAATCGAAGTATAAAAATCTCGTTTTTACTTCGACTATAAAAATAATCGATGTAATAAATTGATATAAAAAAAAAGTAGTAAACGCATAGCACCATCTTGAGCATGGTTAATTTGTGAGAGGAGTCATCCATGGTATCAAAGGACGGGCTACTTGTAAATTGTAAGGCTTTAGTTTAGTCTCACACTCTTGGACAAGGTAACATGCTTTGAGTGTATTTGATTCTGTTTTTTTTTTTAACTTATTTTCCGAAACAATTTTCAAATATTTTTTTTAGAGTGCAAAGAAGAGTAAGAGTTTCATCTTCCCATTTTGTATTGGGTTGAGGAATGAGGAATAAATCACAGAATAAGAGAAACAATGAAAACAAAGAGAACACACTTGATTGTTAAACAATAAACAAGACCACCATCCTAGGCTTTCATAAGAACCAGAACTAGAAATGGAAGTTTTGTTATTGAAATCTCTATCATTGACAATGATAGTGTAGTTACATTTAGTGTCTCTTTGACAACACAGTTACGAAAATAAAATTATGTTTAAAGTACCATCCGATGACAATATTGATCTCACATACCGTTTGAGATACTATCAAACTCTTTTTGACTAATAGATCAAAACTTCACTTCTAATTAATCCCAACTTGGAACTAAAGAGCACTTAATCAAAGTTGGTCTTGAATGACTTATAAGTTTTAAGATCAAAGATAATGCCAGCAGTAGAACCAACCGCAGCTCCTATTGAAATCAAAAGGCAAGAAATGCTAAGTATTTGGAGACACATCCATTTTGGGCTCCACTTTGGTATTTTCTTTTGAACAATGTACATTTCCACTGGGAAATACACAGTAAGTGGCCAAAACCCAAGAGCTCCAAGGAGTCCCACAACATCATTGAAGAATGGGAGGAGCATTGATATCAAAGTGGCTGTGATCACAAAAATTGTCCTCCAAACCAATTTGAAAATGTTGAGTTTGTAAAGTTGCAAACCAAGTAGTGGTACTTCAATTTCTTTGTTCACAAAATCACTATGTGGGAATCTTTGTGCCACGTTTTTCTCAACAAAAGCAAAAAGGGGTTGGGAGTAAACTTGGTATGAACCAATGAGGTGGATCACTATGGCAGCATTAGCTATGTCAATGAGCCAATGTGGGTTATAGAAGCCAAAACCAGTGAGAATGTTTCCAGGGCTTGAGTCTCCAAAAGCACCATATCCAGAAGAGCCACAAAGCATGTAGAAAATGGTGGTGATTGCAACACTTATAAAAGTAGCCTTTTTCATTGTTTTTGACTCTGATGGAAGAGATTTAATCGTGTTCTGTTATTATAAACATTAGTTTCTTCTTTTGAATACAATAAAATAATTATGGTATGACTCTCATAAATTTTAGCAAAATGGAATATACCTGAATTTCCATAAGGACGCATGAGTATGAATAGGCAAAGGCTATGTCCCCAATAGCTTGCATGGTTCTCCAAACCTTATCAATTTGTGTCACAGTACCAATGCTTATCCCAGTTAGGCTTCCTGCAATTCTTCTGTTTTCTATCACATTGTCAATTTAAATCAGATTTCTACCTAGCATTTTAATTATGAAATTATTTTTCTAAAATATGAATAAGAAAATCAGCATCATAGACATGTGAAAAGAAGAATTATACCTATAACTTTTCCAATTCCAAGGCCTAGCCCAATTGTGGAGTATACGAAAGACATGACGGAAGCTATTATGGAGAGCCACCATAACTGATCAAAATCTGGAATTTGAGAGAAAATAATTTGCACTATACCAAATGAAATCATGTACTTATTGCTGTTCATATGGCATGGATCTTTTCCTCCGCTCTTGTGGAAACAATTAGACCTTTCAATTGCCCTGCTTGACACAAAAGCCAAAAACAGCCCAAACTCAATTAAACTATTTCCCTTGAATTTCTTAAATAAAACTAAATTGGATTTTTCAATATCACTAGCGGTGTTTTAAATTATGGTTACCGTAGCAGCAAAAACTATAAAATTGCAGACAATCGTGGGCGAATGCATTGGATACGACTGTAATTACAGTCGTGACAAGGTAATAAGAGTTTAAAAACCTTGAATTTAAAACACTGATCACTAGGATCATCTCAATTCTCATTCTTACATCATGCTTATGGAAGAAGCTATAGTATAGCCAACAGCGCCTCCGAAAAGGTTAATATACTGAACTATCCCACACATCTTGACCTTAAAGCCTCTGCCACCTGAAAGATTGAAAATTTGAAAATTTGAGAAACACCCCACATCATAAATTGTTCAAGTGAGTTAGGTGGGTGAATTTTACCGAAGTTTGAATGAATAGCATCCATGTAAGTGTAGTTTCTCTTGCCAGTGAGAGGGTCACCAGTACGGTAACAATCAGAGAGAAGAATGGAAGTGTAGTAAGTCACAAAAGAGAAGATAACCATGACAGCAGGACCTGCAATCCATCCAAGTTGAGCAACAGCCCAAGCCAGAGACAACACTCCTGACCCAATCACTGCGGTTATTATGTGTGCACTTGCAGTCCAGCAAGTCCCTTTTATGTTTTTGTCAAACACACAAGAGGAACCAAAACAACACAACACATTAACAGATTGAATGGTTTCAGAAAATTATTATCAGTTTTTATTTCTTATTTGTACTTTTAATTATAGAATTGCTACGATTGTTTCGGTGCTTTAAAAACTTTGTGTAAGAAACGTTACTTTCAGTTCTTACACAAACATTTTATGAAGCTTTTAAAAGTGATGATACAAAAGTTTATGTAATTTTGTATGAAATAAGAAATGATAAAGATAAAAGTTTATTTAAAATTAATATTAATACATTATTTAATAATTTTCTAGATAAGTTCAACATAATTTTTGATTTCTTATTTTATGTATGGTATAATAATGATGGAAGAAGACGAGAAGAATTACCAGTTCTTTTAGGGTGACCATCATCGTCGAAACACTTAGAGTCTTCTTGTTGATGCATGTCTTGGGCGATGTTAAATGGTAAGAGTTGGCGGTGGTGGTGACTCATGTCGGCATTGGCATCCATCTCAGCCATCTTAGTTACGACAGGGAACAAGAACAACCCAAGTTGATGTAAAGATTCCAACAACGATGTGCAAATACAATGAAAAGTTTTGAATCTGTGGGAAGGAAAGATGGGCGGTTTATTGGACTTATATAAGAGATGGTGACTTGTGTGAGAAATGTCCCCACAATCTGAGTGAGTTTGACACAGCTCCCAAGAATCACAAAGACCCAACTAGAGTTAGGATGTTCAGGCAAAAAATGGTGATCTTGGGAGTCAAAGAAAGAGCAAGAAGAGACACACAGAGTGTGCTAAACACACTTTGAATTCAGAAAATCTGATTAAGTAGAAATCAAACACAGAATCAAAAGATTTCCAGCAATTACTGAGCAGGTCACTTAACATATAAGTGATAGGAGAGGTTGATGTTAAATTAAAAGATTTAATTTTAGCTTTTGGACGGGTAAAAATTCCACAAGATGCAATGAACTCATAATTCCCACAAGAAGTGATTGACCCCACTAGACTATTGGTTTTGGCATTTGAGTAATGGGTGCAGAGAGGAGACAATGGATCCACATACACCATGTTAGAAACTTCAAAGATCTCAACCACAGCACGCAATTTGCCTGCAGTTGTCCTCCTTTGTTTAGAAGAAATTATATTTTTACAAACTTTAGGTGAAAATTTTGTTGATAGATGATAAGTAAATATTTTTATAAATAAGTTTATGGAGTCATGATACATGTTTTGATATAATCTTAATGTATCTAAGAATCCAACTCATTTAGACATTTTTATATTAAAAATCTTATAATAAAATAAAGGTTAAAATATAAATTTGGTCTTTTAAAATTTTAGGGTTTGTAAAATGAAGAAAACGTTAGGTTTTACTGTTAACTGATGAGGTGACTAACGTTTATGTCACCTCATCAATGTCACGTAATTGACATCTGACAATTTTTTAAAAAATAAAAAATAAAAATTTCACGTTATCGTTTGTAATAATTTTCTAAAAAATAAATTTTCCTTTCTCCATCTTCCTCATCATTTACCTTATTTTCTCTCTCTAAATCCCTAACCAAATCTTACTTTCTCTCTCTAAATGCTTGACTTGCTTAAACCCAACCCTCGCGTGTATGCACCCTGTAGTGGCGTCTCCCACGCTCACGGGTTCCACAATGCATGCTGCCCTATTGAATCACGTGTGTTCCCTCCTACCATGCCTCGTGCATGTTTACAAGCTACAAAGGCGTTTATACGCCTATGCATTTTCCCCAAATCCTCCAAGCTTGGTGTCCTCCGCACGTTCTCACGCCAGCTTGGCGTTGAGACGCCGGTTTGCCATGATCAAATTCTCGCGTGCATGATGCGATGCCTTGACCCTGCTCTGTGTGTCACGCGTTATCACGCTGCATGGGGCATGAGGCATACACACTCCCATGCATTTTGCCTCACGCGTTCCAAGTCTGCTGCTCCAATTGCCATTTGCGCATACACACGCCAACATGGGCGTTTATACGCCTATGCTCTCCTCTAAACTTCATGCGTCCTTTTTCCCTTGGGCCCAGGTTCTGACTCCAATGTTCAATTTGGCCAGCTTTGCATGTTTAAAAAGGACAATGCACTGCCTTGGCCATGGGTCATCCATAAGTTGAGGTTAGACAACTTGGTACCCTTTAGGTGCATTTAAGCATGGTTTAGAAAACACTTGGTTCTATATATTTTACTTGGTTCAATATAATTATATATAACATTATTTTGTTGGATGGAGATAAATAAACCAGTTAAATAAACCTGAGTGGATCAATGGCGAATTTTTTTTATTCATGACATGGCTAAGCAAGCATGTAGCAATTAGGATATTATTCAATTAGTTAAATAAATTCTGAAATCACAGTTATTAAAAAATGAAAATCTCAAACGTGAAAAATTTCCTTATTAAATTTCTTGATTAAGGTAATATTGAATTGAAATTATTAAGTTAATGTAGAAAATGTTGAATTTAGATTAGAGAATCTCACACGGTACAAGGGTGCCTTTTCAAATCTCCTAATAACACTACCCCTATCTCAACCCCACCCAAATCTGATTCCCTAGCTTCCCCCAGCATAAAAATATAGTGTCGTTATGGCCATGGGGCTTGTGTGATCCAAACCTCGAAAACTGAGAAAAATAAAAACATGAAGTACTTTGCTTGCCTCATCACAAAGGTACCCTTCTAACACTTTCAAGTTTCATCCTTTTTATGATTCCTAGTTTTTAATTTTTTTATCCCTTTTTTTCTTCCACAGTGGGCAAGGTGTAATAATGGAGGGTTTCTTAAGTGGTGTGATGAAGAGCATATTGATAAGAGTTATTTCAGCCCCCACCGTGTCGTTCCCCACCTCCGTTACGACCGTGCCTCCTGTTTTGAAGCCACTCTACCGAGCCCTAATCTACATCGCCACACGATCCTATATATGTGAGATTTGTCACCTACGTTGTGGCCTTACAAACACTGTAAGAGAACAAGAAGATAACAAAGGGAAAGGGAGGAGCAAGATCAAATAGAGAGATAGAGAAAGCAGTATATCATTCAATAGAAGGAGTAGAGTTGAAAGGGAATACTTTGGGGAGGGTGTTGGATGGTAACCGGTTTTTCCAGTATACCTTCTTTAATACATGCTATAGCAGGTCAAAAGACACGAGTCTACCATACACACAAAAAAATAAGTGTACCACAGCCTCTACCTTGAAAAATATCTAGAGATTACAAGATATTACCAACAATTCTCAAACTTTTTTCATTTTTATTTGATGTTTTTCCAAGGAGGTAGGTCAATATGATTAGTTTGTGGATTGAACTAGATTAAAAATTTTTAACTCATGTTGAAGATGCGATAGGCTAGATTGACCTACGCAAAACCTAAATTCATACGGACCATATTAACCCTTTTGACAACTCTAAACCAATTAAACTAGTTCTTCTTAATATTTTTATAGTTTATTGTAATTTTACGTAATTGAATTTCAATATTTATATAGTAGTTTTTTTTGGGAAAATTGGCATAGATTAATTCTCCCTTGACACAGTGGAATAACATATTGATAAAATATATGGATACAAAATAAAATTTAATACAAGCAAAATAAAATACATAATTTTAAAATGGCACAGACTTTTAATTTGGGCTACGTCCACAGGATAAACTCCAAAATTTCTTCTACTAATAAAATTAGTAGGCATACAAGAGGGACTTCTCTAGTAAAATATTAGAAAACAAACTTAAGATTAACCCAAAATAGTGACACTCAAGTGTTTCTCAAACACCCTAGTTAACCTCACTATTTTGCCACTCCCTAAATATTTTCCCACTCTCTAAATCATCAAAGTAAATAACTATTTACTTTGTCTCACAAAACACTCTCACTTGTATTTTTTCTACAATTGTCTTCAATTGTATTTGATGATTTCAATTGTAAATGTTGGTGCTCATTTATAGGCTTTGGCAATCAATATGCATTTTTCTGGACTTTTTCTTTATCTTTAATGGTTTCATCTTCAACAAACACCATATCACGACTTCTAACAAGCTTTTTATGGATTGGATCGTAAAATCTATAGCCAAGCTAATCTTGACCATAGCCAACAAACACACATTGTTATGTCTTAGCATCAAAGTTTAGATCTTTCATCCTTCGGTACATGTCCAAAGGCCTTGCAGCCAAACACCTACAAATGATCATAGGAAACATCTTTTCCTAACCATACTTTCTCTAGAGTATTGTACTGTAGAGGAACACAAGATAAACAGTTCAATATGTGGGCAACTAGTAATATAGCCTCACCCCATAACATCTTTAATAACTTTGCATGTGAGAGTATACATCTAACTCTCTCCATTAAAGTCCTGTTCATTCTCTCATCTAAATCATTCAACTACGGTGTCTTTGGGGATGTCGTTTGATGTCAAATACCATGTTCTTCATAGTAAGCATAAAATGGTCCTGTGTACTCTCCACCATTTCCTATATGAATACACTTAAGCCTCTTATCGGCCTGCCTCCCTACCAAAGATAAGAACTGTTTAAAGACATCCAATACTTAGTCTTTAGTCTTTAAAAGATACACTTAAATCTTCTAGGAATGATCATTAATGAAAGTCACAAAGTATTAAGCATCACTAAATAAATTTTGCATTAGCCCACATAGGTTTGAATGTATTAGGTCTAATACATTCTTTATTCTGGAATGAGAGGAACTCTTGAAAGCAAATCTATTTTGCTTTCCCGACAGATAATCAACACATTTCTTTATATGTACCTTATCCAATCCAATCAATATATTGGCATACTTTTCTTACTCATATAGCCAAGCCGTTTGTGCCATAATTCAGTTGCACCATCATTCTCCATTATATTCACAGCATCCTACAAACCCTTTATCTACACCATGTGTAACTTGAGCACTTGTCTCCTTTAGCCACCTTCAACGATCCTTTAATGAGTTTCCATTGGCTATTGTAGAAGGTGTTGTAGTAACCTTTGTCATCCAGCCTCCTGACTAAGATTAAGTTCAAGCGCATGTCTGGAATATGTCTGACGTCCTTCAGGACTAATCATGTCTCATTCTTCATCTCCAAACAAACATCTCATTTTCCTACAATTTTTGAGTAATTTTCATTTCCTATTCTTACAACACCAAAATCATCTGGTGTGTAAGAATAGAAGAACTCCCTCTAAGATGTCACATGAATAATAGCTCCACTGTCAACTACCCAACTAGTCTTATGGGTTGCAAGGTTGACAATGTCTTCTTAATAGATGGTGTGGAACTCATCGACAACATTGGTTTGTTCATTATCATTGTTGCCATCTTGGGCCTTCTTCTTGCCTTTGTTCTTCTTTTGAGATTGCTTGAATATCTGGCATAACTTCTTTATCTAGCCCTTTTGTTTGTAGCGATGACACTCCACGTTTTCATATTTATTTGACTTTCCTCTACTTTTTCCTTTGGACTTTGAACCTTTGGTTTTACTCCTCTTTCTTGTCTCTATAACAAGAACATCCTGTTGTAGTGATGTGAATCCTTGTGCTTTTCTTTTTATTTCTTCATTTAGGACACCACTTTCGACATATTCCATATCTATTACAATTTGGTGTAGAATTTATGATTGAAAATTTTAAAGTCTCCCAAGATTCTAGTAGAGAAGCCAATAACAAAAGAGCAAGTACTTCATTGTCAAATTTAATGTCCATTCTTGACAATTGCCCCATTATTCCCTGTATATTTAAATGATTTGCCATTAATGTACCCTCCTGGTATTTCATCTAGAGTAGCCTTGTCAAATAAAATAATTTATTATTACTGGTTTTAGAAGTTTACAACTCCTCTAGCTTGTTCCATAATGTACGAGCATGAGTGTCACTATAAGTGTGATTGTACACATTGTCTTCAATGAATTGTCAGATGAAGCTATATACTCGTTCATGCTCAAATTCTCATTCCCCGTCTATCTTGTCCTCAAGTTTAGTTGTACTAAACATTGGTATATGTATCTTCGTCACAAATAAGATCTTGTTTCTCCATATGTTGTAATTCATGTCATTTAAACTAATCATTTTTCTTGTCTTTACCTCTATGACCCAAACTAGACTTTTAAAGGGTAAATAATAATCTAACTTATTTTTTGATATGGAGGATATAACATCCTTAATTTTTTAAAATAAATTCCAATAAATCAAATAAAATTTCATAAATAATTCAAATTTCCAAAACAGAATTTGAATTAAACATTTATAAAATCAATTTTACAAAAGCCGACCGGCTCTTTTAAGTTTACAATAAAAAAATAAAAGCACTCGGTGTTCAGGAGCCGACCAAGGCTTCTAGCCAAATACACTCCGAGCAGCTTGAGTGTCTTCACATATCATGGTTGGGCCCTTCATCCACTGAAAAATGACAACTGTAGGGGGTGAGCATAAACATATCAAATAACAGTTATTGAATTGGATAAAAGTCCAATTAATAACTATAAACAATATCGATCACACTCGGCTAAAAATTCAAATTCGGCAATTCTAACTCACACTCGACAATTCTAGTCAACCACACTCGGTATTTATATCAATTCACACTCGTCAAATACAATAAATTGCCCTCGGCAAATACAACATCATACTCATCAATTCTCACTCGGAAAATATAACATCTTACTCAGCAAATATAATAATTCATACTCGGCAAACATCACAAATCATTCATTCTCAAAACCGAGACATATACTCATCATAAAACAACATGTTCTCTCAATAACACATAAATTAGTGTATGTATATACTCAATCAAATGGATCCGTTAATATGTATCAACATCAGTATACATGATCAACCAAAATGGGATTATTATACTGTTTGTGTTGCAACACTGGCTCCCCGAGCCATAACTCAGCTCCTCGCTGATCCGGCCGTTTTACAGGTACCAAACCGCCCTGCGCCCATAATGTAACACCAGTACCACTCCCAGAGTGATAGCGGTCCTCTACTCAGTGCTACGGGCCGACCTTGAGTCACACTCAAAGGCGTCCGTGGTATATAGGAACCACCACAGGGTTTATGCCTTTATCAAGTCGTCCACTACTGGACCGGCATCACAGGCCCCCTGCAGTCCTGTGTGCATCTCAACATAGTTGATATATCAAATAAATATCTGATCCGGTCTCAATACCGGTATCCGATCTGCAATACATATTTCAACGTCTTTGATAAGACATCTATGTGTAACCGGTGTCATCGGTATACATCCGAACTGTAATTCCGTATCAGGCGTTCTCCCTATACCGGTTGTTCAGGATAACACCATGACATCGGACAATACACACGTCACTGTGCTAATGACAAGGATTGTTGCTACAGGGGGCGATCAATAATTCCCTGCACTACGAGCCAAATTCTGCTCACGGGAATGGTCAACTTGTTCCCTAATCCTAGTCTACATTCTCTATGCTCAATATAAAATAGCCACTTGACCCAATCATGCAGGTAAGTGCGCAATATAATAATGCTAATGGGAGTTGGTGGTTCCCCACCAACAAGTCCTCGTTATTCGAGCCAATCAGGTATATAAACTCGCTTCATGATTGAAGCGGGGATCTTCTTCAGCTCTTTTACGACTGATTACTCTCTGAATACATTCCTTACTTGGAATATAATCACTGACTTGAGCGTCGGAGAATCTTTGCAGGTGACACCACCATTCGCCCATTTCAACGTGTTAGGTCGGTGTGAAAGATCTCCAGGACGCTCAATCCGCTCTCCTCATTCAAGGACAACGGATACATACATCGGATACACATACATCCGGTCTATTAGACGGTATTGACATACTATTCGTGACTGGCTTGAGATCGGATCTCTTGACCCCGGTCCAGGACAGATCAATATCAATCATCAATCACATATCAAAATTATCTCATGCCATCAACCGATCCAACCATCAACATAATCATTATATAAATATCCCATGAAGAGTTCATGGAAACCATTCATCACCATCACATACATATATAATTAGCATATCAATATGAATGGAAAATAAGGAAACATAAAGCATGTAATTCAATTGGGGTCTCACATAACATTTCATACATATATCACATATATCATATCAATAATACCCCAAATCCATTCATAAACCATCTATTTGAGATGTACGCTCCCCCTACCTGGAAATAAGGTGTTCCAGCAGCTTTAAAAGCTATAACCAAGTCACTGCTCCAGAATTCTGACTGGAATTGCAGTGTTGTTCCACTCCCAAGCTTTTCTTCGTGAAGAGAAGGGACAAAGATTTAATTATCTTCGTTGTTTAACAGTTTCCAGAGAATTGGAAAGTAAGGCTAATGATTCCACCTTTCAAGAGTTCTTCCATTAATCCAACAATGGAAGTATTTATATGTGTCTTTCACGTAGAATAGACGTGAATGACTTGAAGTACTCTGACATACGTATCTTAGATAATAAAGAATTAAGATATTTAATGAAAATGGGACAACACATCAAAAAGGGTCCCATTCTTAGAAAATATCTGAGAAAATATTTTACTAGAACGTAGAAGAATAGGATGACGTGGAAAGCATCCATAGTAAAATATTTATTAATTTCCGACTTGGTTTCTGCGTATTCCGACTCGGTTTCAGCTTATTCCGACTCAGTTTCCTCATCCTGGCATCTCTTTCCGAGAGGACTTATCACAGTCCCTGTCCGCTCAGAATTCCTTCATTCGGAGGAAATTCACTCGGAATGTCTCATTCAGACGGTTCACTCAGATATACTTCTGCCCGAGTCAAGCCCTTTACTTGCGTCACTCGGAAGTCTTCCATTCCAAAAGATCACTCGGAACCTTGAAGTCCACTTCCTTTCTCGGAAATCATTCCTCTTGAAAGGATTACTCGGATATCTCCTCGGAATTATTTACTCAGAAAACTTAATCAATCGGAGTTTAAGTCTTTGTCCAGAAGCACTCTTCCTGGAAAGACTCACTCGGAATATCTCACTCGGAAGTGTCATAAAGACACTTCACTCGGCAAACCATCCTCCCAGATATACTTCACTCGGGAGTTTACTTAATCAGAAATATCGGTCCAAGAAGTACTTCCACTTCTCTCGGAAACAACCATTCAGAATCATTCCACTCGGAGATGTTTCCGTTTCACTCGGATTTACTTCACTCAAAATCAGGCAGAGGTTTTCCTCACTCGGAAATTACTCTCTCGATCATGTTTCACTCAGAAACATCTTAAATTCACTTAGAATTAATCTTCTGTCTTATTTCACTCGGAGTCAGATTCATTTCACTCGGAATCTGATTCATTTCACTCGGAAAATCTTGTCTCTGACATTTTTCACTCGGAATTTCATTCAGAAATTCTTCTTTAATTCTTTTTTAAATTATTTTTCTAAAAATCATAAAAATTGGGATGTTACAGAGGGTCCACTTTAGTGGCAACCATAGAGCATATGATAAGTAGATATTAATTCCCTCTGGTACTGTTCTAATACTAGTTGTTGGGAAAATAGGCATAAATTAATTCTCCCTTGATGCAGCGGAATAACGAATTAATAAAATAAGTGGATACAAAATAAAATTTAATATGAGCAAAATAAAATAAATAATTTTAAAATGGCAATTAATAAAATAGGTGGATACAAAATAAAATTTAATATGAGCAAAATAAAATAAATAATTTTAAAATGGCACCAAAAATTTGACTTGATTCACCTTTTTGATTTAGACTACATCCACATGACAAACTCTGAATTTTCTTCAACTAATAAAATTAGTAGGCATACAAGAAGAACTTCTCTACTAAATCTTAGAGACACAAATACAAGATTAACCCAAAGTAGTGACATTCAAGTGTTTCCCACTTCAATTAACCCCACTAGTCACTCCCTAATTATTTTCACTCTCTCTAAATCATCAAAGCAAATAGCTATTTGCTTTGGCTCACAAAACACTCTCACTTATGTTTTTCTACAATGCCTTCAATTGTATTTGATGATTTCAATTGTAGATTTTGATGCCTATTTATAGGACTTAAAAATCAATATGAACCACATGAATTTGTATTATTCTGCTTCATCTATGTCATTTATAAATTATGACCATAAAATAATTGATATTAAATTTTCACTAAGTAACCATCATGAAAGATGAAAGAGAGACCCATAACAGATTTGTCTCTACATATATTTAAGGGATTTTGTTAACCACATCTGAATTTAAATCATTCAAATGTAATCTTTAGTTCCGAATAGATATATTTATTGCAGTTTTTTACTTTGTGATTGAATCATCAAATAAAAAAATTACCACTTTGAATGAGTTAAACTCAGTAGTCGTTAGTACTAAATTTAACAAACCCCTTATATATATTCTGCTTTTTTTTAGGGGGGGGGTATATATTCTGCATGCTTTTTTTTTGGAAACTGCTTTTTATTATATGATATCTATCATCAGATCTTTTTTTTTTCAACAAAAAATGTAACATCCTAGGTTAATTTACCTTTTTCTTTTCACACGGCAGATTATTTCCACAATAAATTTTTCACGTTTAATAAAAATTTAGGTCTTAATATAAAATAATATTTACTTTCTTAATAAACAGCCCACTCGGCCATGATGCAAAGATAATATTCACTTCTTTCAGTTACCTTCTAAATAATAGAGTCGTACTCATTATAAGCAAAACCGATCGAAAATAAATCTTTTGGTAAAGGTATGTTAAAAGTAATAACCGATCGGAATTGATTCAGCTCGGTCTTGATATAAAATTGTGTTTCTTAAATATATTCAAATAATGATAAGAACATACACAAAATAATGTTCGATCAGGAACACCTTTCTTAATAAAGTGGAGTTAAAATAGCAGGAGAAGAAGAAGAAGAAGAAGAAGAAGACAGGGGTCACTCGCCTGAGCGAGACCCCAAGGTGTTGAGGCGAAGTTCGAGAGTTGCTTAAGCGAGTGTCGACTCACTTGAGCGAATGCCATACATTGATCCGAAACAAAACGTACATAGGAACTCACATCGAGGTTTCACTCGGTAAACGGGTTTACTCGGCAAAAGGGTTTCACTCAGAAAACACTCAACCTCCATTCACTCGGGCATACTACACTTGACCCCTTACTACCCTTCACTCAGAAAGGTTCGCTCGGTCGCAGCTCCCTCAGGAATAATCCAACCCCCTACACTCGGTAAGAGTTTCTCCGGGTATCCTCACTCGGGAAAACACCCCAACCTTACTTCACTCAGCAGAAACTCTCTCGGCCACATTTTATTCAGAACATTCTCACTTGCCCTCGGAAGCACTCAAATTTTTACTCGGTACTTCTGCTTTTCTTCACTCGGAGTCATTATGCACCTTCTTCACTCGGAATCCTTATCCCAGCCAATTTCACTTGGGACAATCTAACCTTCCACCCAGAAGGGGGTCTCTCGGTTATTCTTTTCTCGGGAATGAATCCGCTAGTTAATAAGCTATCGCAGCAAACATTAGAAAATATATATATATCAAGTGTACTGTAATATAAATTCGCATCCGATTCAACTTAAGTTGACACACAGGTAATATTAGACACTCAGAAACTCTTTATATACACATACACTCTACATAATCACTCAAAATCACTCGGGCCTTGGCATCGGTCTCCCCCTTGGCGCGACTCCATGGCTCCGACTTCCTCCCTGTCACTGGTTACTAAATTGAAAACAACAGCAAGGGTGAGTGTTTGACATCATAATTAATATAGAACGGAATTTAGCAAGTTATATATATATATATATATATATATATATATATATATATATGTTCCGTCCGGTTGCATTTTCATCACTTTGCAAATCACACTCGGCAATTATAATACATCATACTCGGTAACTAATTCACACTCGGCCAATAAAACAAACTTCACTCGGCAAATATAACAAATGTCACTCGGCAAATGTAACAATTTCACTCGGTAAATATAACAATTTCACTCGGCAAATATACATATTGCAACTAATAATTCATCAATTATCACAACTGACTCTCAGATAAAATTTAACGCCTAGTATCCGGATACTAAAAGGATCGACCTTCAGCTGGGAGTCCGACTTGACATCCCGTGAACCTGACTTTGTTCACTGAGCCCGACTTGGCTCCCCCTCAACCACTAGGTCAAAGACCTCTGGGTAGCTTAACTGGGTCCGACTTGACCACTGAAGCCAAAAACAGGGTAGTTTATACCGTTGGTCGTCCTCCACCACATAATCACATTCCATCATATAAACATAAACATATCATTCCGATTACCACTTGCAACTGTCAGAAACTGACCTGTGCTCACAGCGTAGGGCGACCGACTCGTCAAGCCCCTCAACATAACATACTGATTACCTCAATCATCACGTATTTCATGCCATTGTAAGCCATACACACATACGATCCTCAATCGATCGGTGTCCACACACACATGCATTCACATACAACTCATCCAACATCATCTCAGCATTAAATATTTCAAGCTCATGACATGATTAACTCAACCACACACCCGATCTTCAACTAATCAGTGTACACAGTCACACATGTACAAACATAGGCACACAACAACATTTAATAACATTTTTGTACCCTGTTCATACCGTTCAATGGCTCGGATAGGAAATAAGTCCTATTCTAATTAATCATAACCCGAACACCCCATTACCTCGGTTCCACGCTTCGATGATCTGCTCCTAGTGTCGGTCTCGTCCTCTGAGCACTGGATTCACAGTCTCAACTCCGTCACTCAGCCTTTCGTTGTTTAATCTACTACCTACGGGTCAGAATGCAAAACCCGTTAATTCAACACCCTCGGCTCTTAGGGCCACACTCGAGCTCACACTCACCAGAGGAGTGGAGAACAGACTTGCATACAGCTATGCATGGTCACTTGGCTACCAGAGGAACGAAGGGGTAAGGACCCACAAATAAAATGGATCAGTGGACTCACCTTGAGGCCACAGTCACAGAAATGAGCCCAACACTTGGTTTCGATACAAATGAGATCCTCTCCTGGAACATGCAACCCAGCAACGAGAGAGGAGAAACGAATAAGAAGGAGAAACAGACCAAGGAAGAAAAAGAAGAAGAAGTTCTCGTAAATAATGAAGAGGGAGAGAGAGAATTTCCTTTTATACAAGGCTCAGGGGTAAGACAGCCTTTTCCCCTTACTTCATTTGCATTCTCATTAAAAGTTTTTGATTAATTTCACCACGTGGGACCCTTTTATAATTAACCAACCAACCAACTACGCTTATTTACTTTCACAACGTTTAATTATCCATAATTATCTAATACTTCATAAGAGTATTAACCCGATCTGGATACCTGCCAACCGGTATCCTGGCATAATGTCCTCACCTCGGTAATCCGAGCTAACGCTTGAGAGATCGGACACTTCATCCGTTCTCACATCCTGGTTACGTATATCCGTTTGCCTCAGTCATTATAAGAGGTTGATCCGGACTATAATTCCGAGTTAGGCATTCTCCTCACACCGGTTAGTCCAAGACCACACCAGGCACACCGGATAAGCATCAGTTACAAGACAGTACGTCTTTGACCGTTCTCCCATGTACAACCGATCTTCAACACCGTTTGGTCCTCACATCTGAGACCGGTCTGACACCGGATTTCTTGACCCTGGTTTAGGCAGATCAAATATTAAATAAATCTTTAAAACATTTGCTAATATTTTCCACTCTTCATAATTTTTATTAAAATACCATGAATGTTACAAAAAATACTATTAATAAGGTACAAGAGGGGTTTGGGCCCCAAAACCCGTATACAACTTACATATGAATTGAACTATTTTCTTCAAAAAAAGAATTGAACTATTTTCCAAGAAAAAAAGAATTGTCTGACCAGAAAAGGAAAAGAAAAAAAGAATTGAACTATTTAAAATAGATACAAATGGCCCCTAATACAATGGACCCTCATGCATCTGTGAAATTAGCTGTAATTTCATGTGATTAAATAATACCGTAGTTCCCCCTGTACTTGTGTTTAATTCAGCTGGAGACAAAATGTATACATAGCCTGATTTTGTATTATTCATGATCAGTGATCAGGTTGGTAGGCGAGAGATCAAGCTTAGTGTGCTTAAACATGGTAACAGCCTAATCTAATGCCATCAGCAACTACCAACTAGGACGTTGTCTTCTGCTTTTGCCACATGAGAAAAAGGACTTTAAATGACCAAAGCACAACTTAAAGATATATGTTATAAATAGTACTAAAGAAATTTTTATTCCTAATCGAATATTACTTAGAAAAAATCACGTGACATCGTTTATTCCTGTTGGTTCGTTTCATGCTCTGAATCTGAAAGCCTCACTACGTACACATAAGAATCCAATTCCATAAAGAATTATTAAATGGTGTGCTTCATTTATGGAACATCTTGAGGGAACCCTTCAGGAAATCACATGCCATCTCGTTGGTCAGACCATAACAAAAGAACACCAGATCCTTTAAGTGCAATCTCAATGATATTTATGTCAAATGTTTGTTGGTCTGTGATAGCACGTGACATATCTTCCAATTATGTTCTTAACAGGAAGTGGTCCCCTGTTCAGCATTAAACAAAGTAAAGTTCAAGATGTAAAAGATAATAACTCACATCTACAAAATCATATCTTGCCATTTCTCCTAGAAAGGAAAAACTCATATTTCTTCAAAACTAAGAAGAGACTGATGTAAAAATTCATCCACAGAACAGATCAATCGTATATATGCATCAACACATTTCACACCTCTCCCGGATGGTTAAGCTTAATAGTAAATGAAAAATGAAAGCGCAGCAATAGCACTAGTTACTTACCACACATGGGAATCATAACTATTGTTGCGATTATCCCCCAACACATAAACGTGGCCCTTGGGCACATGCTGCAAGGATGCAAGTAATACAAGGAAAAGCAAAAAAATGAATCAAAAAACAAATAAGAATAGAATTTGGGAAGTCATTTGAATTCACAGAACAGAAAGGATGGACAGAAGTCAGAATAGGCATGAAAAGGAGCGTAAAGTGAAAGAAACAGTTCACAGTTCACAGTTGGCTACTAGGCACAGACTTGGCACTTGAAATTCAAAAATTTACTTGTTGAAAAAAAATGTTGTTCTAGATGACTCATTATTTATACAAGAAAAATTCAAAGCTTGGATTTGACTTGTTTAAAAAATAGTATAAAGCTACGGCTTGATTATCCATGGCATAATTATTTTTTTCTTTGTAAAAAATCTTTTGAATAGTTTTTCATTCATTCATTCATTAGGTATTTAGCAAATACCTTCATACAAGAAAGTGAAGAAAAATAGTAATAAAAATATGATTTTGTATTCGTAAATAATTAAAAAAATGATATCTTTGATAATGAAAAGGGTAGATTTTTTTTGTTAAAAAAGTTTATGATTGCCTCATTAAAATAAGTTTTTTGGAAGTTACAATCAGGTGAATTGCATACATATGATAAATTATAAGTTTCGAAATAAATCTATATTTATATATAACAGGAATTGTCCAACACTTCTAAAGATTTGTTGATAATCTTTGTCTAAGAAAGAAGTAGAAGTGACTTGAATTTTATTTATAACAAGAGATTAAACATCATAGTATAAAGTTAAGTTGTTCCTCCCATGGTCAGCGGGACCCACCAGTTCCCATGATCCCTTATATTCCAGCTACAGAGGGGATCTCGTTGGTCTTAGTATAATGGGCTTGAGCCCCCTTTTTACTAATTCTAACCTAGGTATAAATGAAATCCCTCTACGCACGTTGTAACTAAGTGACACATATTGATAATTAATAAACCTAATCCCTAAGAAAATTCTCTAGGGTTTTCGTACTAATACTCTGTGTGTGAACATAAGTCATGGTATAAAATATTCATTCTAAAAAAATCAATCATTTTAACTTTTTATTATTTGGATAATAATGATTAATACTCTACCTCATTAAATTGTATTATTTGTAGATACATAATTTTATCATTATAAATATATGTTTTTCTAATGTTTCGTTATTTTGTTACAATAACTTCTAAAATAAATTTTAAAATATATACCTTACAGTACTTTAGATTTTTTTTAAAAAAATGCTAATTAGTGCCTTAAGATACTTGTTTTAAAAAGCAAAAATTAAAAACTTATTTAAAAATATCATTAAAATTTACGAATTTCCTATCCACTTTCTAATAAAAAACAGGATGGCGGATATTTTAAATATCCTTAATTTAATTTTATCGTCCAACGCAGGGGAGATATTCGAGTGTAATAAATAAATAAATTACATAGTAATGTATACTTTTTTTTTGACGTCATCTTGGTAATGTGTTAAACGACCTATTAACAAACTGATAATATGTCAAGCCCCCAAAGCTTGACCTTGACGCATTTAAATAACTAAGCGTAACATTTAAGCCTAATTTTGCATAATTCACAAATAACTTACATCCCTACTGGCAATTTCTACCTCACCATGTTCATCATAATTATTGAATAGAAAGTAAAATGAAACATAACTAACTAGAACAATTAACAAGGATCTCACAGTTAATGGGATTGTGTATGTTGGTGGCTCTGCTATGAAATCTTCCTTCTGAGCAACCCCATTGATGTAGAGTGCCCCATGATGAACCTGCAAGGTGTTGGAAGCCCCTTGTGCTCATCAAACAAACTAGTACTAATTATCAGGACATGACAAAATATCATTTTAAATAATTTATTCCCAGTGCTTGTCATAGTAGTACATGAAATTGTGACTGGTGTTTAATGAATACAGTTGACTAAATCGAGGAACAAGGTTTCAAAGTTAATAAACTTTGGAATTAAATTTCCATTCCCTTGAAAGGGAGTTTCTGAATACAGCCTAGGTGGACATGTACCTGCTTAACAATGTATGGTTTATCAATTCCCAAGTAGATACATATCATGAGTAAAATGCGAAAAATCATACCTCAACAGTGTCCCCTTCTTTTGCAACAATTCTCTTAATAAAAACAGCATCCGGGTTTTCTCCGGAAGGCTACATAGAAAACCAATCATGTAAATGAACAGGGTTCATCAGAGCGATAGATTCTATAGACACCAACGCAACATACCTGCGTTGGATCCCGAAATGTTACAACATCATGAATAGAAGGATTCCTGAAGTAATATGAAGCCTGAGGAAGTTTGAAAGAAAATATAAATAAAATTAATTGAATACTTGAAGATTGAGTGCGGTGAGAGGAGAGGACCTTTTGGACGAGAATTCGATCGCCGACGCGAAGAGTGGGGTACATAGAAGAGGATGGAATGTAGCGGAGCTCGGAGAAGGTGGACCAGAGAAGCACAATCACCCAAAGCCTGAAGAAGCCATCAAGGCCCGGCCATCGGAGGAGCGAAGTGTGAGTCATCACAAACTGATACATTGCTGAAGGCTTCAACCAACAATTCTACTTAGCGGGAGTTCAATTCAAGCCCCAGATTGGTATAACTTACTGCATAAGTTTCCACCAAGCAAGATCCCTACGCGCTTTCTTAATCTTTTTATTTTTTCTTTTTCTGTCCATTGCTACGTCACTCACACACCCCTAAAACTGACCTGTAACTACCAAAACAAACACAATAAAATTGAGCAAGGAGGGTTGGTAGATTAAAGCGGGTAAAATTCAGATTTCACTGCATGCAAACAAATTTTTTATAGATAAATAAAGTTTCTTAAATAATATAAATTATTAATATTAATATTTAAACTTTTTTTATTCATAACTTTATTTCCGTTGTTGAATAACAAGCATACTCTAAACATAACTATTAAATTAGTCGCAAAGTAATTTCAATGAATTTATAATCTTTAACATTTATCTTTCTCTGTTACATTGAATCCTACTATTAAGTACTTTTTTATGTAACATTCATTAACGTAATTTTATCACATTGATACCCAAAATATACAAATCATTATAAAATTCCTCAAATTAGCAAGTCCTTAACCTACATCTAGCCGCATATGCAATCATAAATCTTTAAGCATTGCATAAATGTTACCCCTTCGTGGATGTGATGAGAGCTAAGACTTACAAAATAGATGAATCATGGATTTTATTCATCAACATAACAACCCGATTTCACTCTACTTTTTCCATTTTCTTTCCCCACTTTTTCATAATGAAATATATAGCACTATGTTTACTGGATTATTACCTTATTTTTATATTTACTCATTAACCTTTTTAAACGAGCAGGTAAAAGACAATTTGACAAACTAAAACATCTTAGTAACTAAAGAAAAACAAAGCGAAAGTGATTTTCGTAGTGGCGAGCAAACATTATTCATCATTTCCCACTATTTGTATCTCTACTATTGCAAAAAAAAAAAATGAAAATAAAAATTCTAACGTGGGTTTCTACGAAGTTAAAAAAATTACGAGTGAAACTTTATAAATTTAAAACATTAATAAAAAAGAGTCAAAGGACATGGTAAAGTAAATTGTGGCATGTTGGGAACGACATTTAGGTACCATTTGGTTATTAAGTTCAGTCGGTCAAACGGAGTTTTGACTGTGTCGAACGGTGTGAACGATCAATATTAACCCTTAAATTTTTCCATTTCCCTAACTCTGTTTCCTTAACTGGAAACCAAACGGACACTTAAACTGCCAAAGAGAATTGTAAATGTAGGCTAGTAGAAATTACTAAGTGAGTGTTGTGATAATGTTTTTTTCTTTTTTAGTTTTAGGGGGTTCCTTTAATGTTACTTAATATTATGATTCAAAATTTGACACCTTTAGTGTTATAAATTAAGTAATATGCGATGTGATTGGAAGTATTGGTTAAAATTTAGTTGTGTTTTTTATGAATATAATTTAACCTTGTGCAGAATTAGCTTTAAATTGAAATGGAAATTAGTTTCGGATAAAATCTAGACAGGTTGTGTAATGGTGTGTTGCTGCATAGTGAAATTGGGCTGTTGATGAATTTTGCTTTGAGTGAAGGGAAATAAATTTTACCTCTTAATTATATCCATTACCTGGCTTTACACAAGTACTCCAAATGGGTTCATCCAATTATATGCATTTCTGAGAACCTTTGGAATATAACTATTGCTACATTTGTTGACAATGGTGATGTCAATGAAGTCGTGTCTCTTTACTGTCAGATGATGCATTCAATGTTTTTAAAGATCTAAAGGAAAACGCCAATTTAGTTTCTTGGAATGCAATATGTTCTTTCTTTTCTTTTTTTTTCTCAAGGGAGAGGGTTGTAAGGGTTTAAACCTTAAGGTGACCACAAATGATTCTTAAGACATTTGACAGATTCGACAGATTCTGTCTTAAATTTCTCTATGCATGTTTTTTTTTGGTCAGGCTATGCATGTGGTTTCATTTGTCTTCATTTCATATGTACATTTTTTGTCAAGAGTGACACGGTCGAATTCTTTTGGTCTTCGGTTCATGGATAAAAACCCCAAGAGAGATGGGCCACAGGCCCAAAAACACAGCTAAAAACTCTTGCACTTGTCATTATTACTGAGTTTGAAAGAAATATAAGCAGCAGACGTCATTGCACACGAACTTCTCTTCAACAAAAATGTTTAAAATAAATATAAAAACAAATACTTCTCTTTAACCACAATAAATAATAAATATTATTTGAAATGGAAAAGAAAAACAAAACACTTCCTTAAATACGCATATAATAGGAGAGTTCCCTAAAGTTTTGTGGTGAGAAAGATTATGGCAACAGATAAGGGAAAAAATATATTAAGTTGGTCCCACTTCAATCCAAAGTGGACCCCATTGCATTTATATCCACACTCCCCACTTCCCACTCAGTAGATCCTATCTTCCCCTGTTTCGTCACCATGAAAACAGAGCACTTCCCCTGTTTCTGGGTAATCTTCCTCTTACCACTATGCTATAGCTATGTATCAGCAGAGGAGGATTATACTTATTCTGATCCCACAACCATCATCTTCACCACACTTGGCAGAGCTTTCTACGCCTTCGACATCTATTCCCTTCCAATTCAACAACAACAACCCACGCCTTATCAAGAACTCCGACTAACCGACGGCACCTCCGTCAATTTCAACGGCCACTTCCTTTCCAATTCCTCCGCCATCGACCCTCCCCCTCTTCAACTCGTTTATGTAACCGAGAGAAACCGCTCCCCCACCATATACTACGACGCCGTTTTCACCAACCCTAATCCAACCAGAAGATCCACTCTCGAATCCCCAATCCAACACAGAATCCAACTCCCTCTGTTACCAAACCAATCTCCACCTTCCCTCAAAGACAAACCCAGTATCACCCCCGACGGAGAATATTTAATCTACGTCTCAACTCACGAGAACCCCAATGTTCCACGGGCCAGTTGGGCCGCTGTTTACTCCACCCACCTTAAAACGGGCCTCACCCTAAGACTCACCCCTTACGGCCTCGCGGATTTCAGCCCAGCCCTTTCTCCCTCCGGTATTTGGACGGCGGTCGCCTCCTACGGCTCAAACGGTTGGGCCAGCGAGGTAGAAGACCTCACAACCGACATCTACCTTTTCCTCACTCGTGACGGCACTCACCGAGTCAAAATCGTCGAACACGGTGGCTGGCCAACTTTCGTTGACGACCGAACTATTTACTTCCACCGGAGAGGCCTCGACCAGTGGTGGAGCATTTACAAAGCAACGCTCCCAACCAATGAACCACTCTCCGTTGACTCTGTCATCATCGAACGAGTCACACCACCGGGTCTCCATGTCTTCACACCGGCAACATCGCCGAACAACCATAAGTTCATAGCCGTCGCAACGAGAAGACCTGGCTCGAGTTTTCGCCACATCGAGCTATTCGATTTGGTGAACAAAAACTTCAAGGAGCTTACTCGTTTCATCTCGCCGCGAACTCACCATCTTAACCCGTTCATCTCGCCCGATTCGACTCGGATCGGGTACCACAAGTGCAGAGGAGACTCCAGCGGAAAAGACGGTAGCACGCCGCAGTTGTTGCTCGAGAATGTTCGGAGTCCCGTTCCCGGTTTATCTCTATTCCGGTTCGTCGGTTCGTTTCCGGTTTTCTCGCCATCCGGGGACAGAATCGCTTACGTTGAGATGCCAGGGGTTTATGTGGTGAACCCGGACGGGTCGAATTTGCGTAAGGTTTCTGACGCGATGGCGTTCTCGACCGCTTGGGACCCGGTTCGACCGGGAGTCATATACACCGCGATTGGTGAAACGTTTGCTTCGGAGGGTTCGCAGGTTGATATTGTATCCATGAACGTTGACAAGAAGAACAGTGTGAAGAGGTTGACTCTTGACGGGAAAAACAACGCGTTTCCGTCACCCTCGCCGGATGGAAAATGGATCGTGTTCCGGTCCGGTCGTTCGGGTCATAAGAATTTGTATATAATGGATGCGGTTCATGGAGAGAGGAACGGGCTTAGAAGGTTGACAGAGGGTCCATGGACAGACACAATGTGTAACTGGTCACCGGATGGAGAATGGATTGCTTTCGCATCGGATCGGCATGACCCGGGTACTGGGAGTTTCGAGTTGTACCTGATTCACCCGAATGGGACCGGGTTGAGGAAATTGATTGAAAGCGGGTCGGGTGGGAGGACGAACCATCCGAGTTTTAGCCCGGATGGGAAGAGTTTAACCTTTACTTCAGACTATGCGGGTATATCGGCGGAGCCAATATCGAACCCGCACCACTATCAACCGTATGGTGAAATATTCAGCATAAGATTGGATGGTTCTGGGATAAAGAGATTGACTCATAATTCGTATGAAGATGGAACACCTGCATGGTCACCTAAGTATATAAAGCCAGTGCATGTTGAGAGCCCAAAGGGTGGACCCTATTCATATTGCTCTTTTGAAGATTGCCATTGGCTCAATAACATGCCCAATGTCACCGATGATGTGGCTTCTTATGCTATGGCTGCACCTGCACAGTGTGGTCTGTAAATGTTGGCATCATGTGTTTATGGGCTAAACAGATTGTAGATATAGTGAAACATGTATGCCAATAAACAGATTCTGCTGTTGTTTTCAAATGACTTAGCGAGCTTCAAAGCCACTCATGAGATTCAGATTGGATGTATTAAGATGACTATATATTATTTTTATATAAAAGTTTATGCTTCGGTAGATTTAAAGGAAATAATATTAATATGAATGGGTTAAGCGTACTCATAAAACTAGAAGAAAAAATCGGCATTATTTATTTAGATGTTAGTTTAATTTTGATAGGAAAACTATATGAATGTTATGGTGCTAGACATAAATTGGACAAAAATGTTGACACTGGCTCGTCTTAGCCATTGATGATGCTGAAGCAGCAGCAGCTAATAATACAAGTTGCTTCTTGAAGCTTTGATGTTTTTTCCTCTGAACTTGTGTGCATAGCAGTATGCACAATAATAAAGGCTGATACAAGAATTTTGATTAGGATGAAGGGTTGGCAACTACATTTTACAATGTAAGACAAGCGTCTTCTCTCGAGCCAAAATGTTATGTCAATCTAATTCTATCCCAACTACATATTGGAATGTCGTCATTGCTCAATTCTGAAAATATTCTGGAGGTATTGAAGGAGGGCAGTACTTCTTTGCCACGTATTTATACTGGAACACAGAAAGTAACGCAGACAGATTATATATAGAGAGAGAGAAGAGAAGAAATCTTAGAAACTGTGCATGAGAGGCAAACAATTTTTACCTTGTGCTGACTGTATTTCTCCCTAACTGCAGGCAGGTTAGAGTTATGGCTGTTGCAACAAAGACTGTGCAGATCCTTAACACAAGCACACAGATCAGAAGACTGATAGAGTGTGTAATGCTGCAATGTGGAATTCTGTTGCCAAAAAAGAAACAGTGAGTACCAGGAAAAATATATAAAATCCTCAAATGATACATGAGCAGCATGTAATCTTTGTTATCAACATACCCATGGTTTCTTTGAAGGGGAAAGCATAAATTTCGCTAGAAAAATTGCAGACGCGGCTACAAGTGATGGGGCATAACAAAGCATACTGTACTCCAGGAGAGACAATTCGGCAATATAGTTTGTCAAGCACTCTAATTGCAGGGAAGGAACCTGAAAATGCACAAATTAAACCATGAAAACATGGGTCAATTCTTCATTCTAAGATATAAATAATGGTTCAGCACCACGACTTTATATTACGTTTCCTTAGACTATAAGAAGGTAATCACCAAGTGATTTCCAGTTTGATCCTTATGTACTTCATTTTTGTAAGTAAAATTAGTTGAATTTGAAAAAAAAGGTATCTAAAATGTTATTTGGCAAGCCATTTAGTATCAGCAATGAGTAATGACCCTATTATCAGAATGGCCCAACATAGTTTGAACATTTCCTGTTCCAGGGGTGCATAAGTAAACAACTAAAGAGAGGGAAATACCTCGTCAACTCCTTGAGAGGCACGTACAAATCTTCTGTAAATCATATCAATAAAGAGAAACGTGTGGCATTAGATCGGTGTCAAAGAACTTGAATCGGTCAATATGATAGTCATACTCATACACTACCTTAGGAAACATTTAACTGTTGGGGCTGTCATTTCGAACTTCAAAAAATTCAACACAGCAGATTCCATTTGCAGCACCTGCATCGAATGATTTTGCTTAAAATATGCACACTCAAATCAAATACTATGAACTTATAACTTTAAGAAGCCGCAAAAGAATTCAGCCCCAACCTCTTCTTTGAAATAAGTGTTATCTGTTATGTAACAAAATTCCTCCACCTGAGGTGCACAAATCTCCTCATATTTACTGCCAACAAGAAACAAAACTCAATCATTATTATTGCGTGCCTTCTGTCAATACTAGAAAAACCCAAAAAAAGATTCCTACAGATGATTCTAAGAATTAACTAGTAATAAATATTCACAGATTAAAAACAAAAATGTATGCTTCCTTACGAGGCAATCATCATGGAGGCAACACCAAGTAATTGCAACCTTTGCCTGCTCATAACATTCCCTGAAAGATACCGATCGATGTAGTTTACTGTTAAATACAGTGTATCAGGCACTAGTCTATACTCTTCGGCCACCTGCAATATACAAAATTGAAATTCAACTTTAGCATATATTACCACATATACATAATATGACATGTGACATTTTACCGTTTAGTTTTCAATTTTTAAAAAAATCAGAAGAATAATTTCAAAACTTAAAACAAAGCCAAATATTGTTTTTTATGATTTCAAAATACATTTTTTAAACTGTTTTGAAAATATTTTTAAAAGGAGTTGAAACTATTTTTTATGTTTTATTTTTAAAATTTGTTTATTCTTTCTGAAAAATCAGAAATTCACAAAACAATGCCCTATATAAATATTTTCATCTGCAATATAATTAGAGCAGTAATCTTTTAACCGGTAATGTGTTAGAAAACATTACTTACTTCGACAAGCCAGTCAATCAATATAGCACGCATGCTAGGATTTATGTCCTTCTGAATTTTCTCCATAAAGTCCATGGATGGCCTTTTCTTTGTCTAAGATTTTAGAGATTGAAGTGAGAACACAGTAAATAAATATAATTAATTTGAAACTGGAATTTGATGTTTATTTGCAATACCTCAGATGCACGTAGGTGCTTGTAGATGTCACAGGCAAATGACGCACAGAGCTGAGGATCTGAGTAATTATTATCGACATTGACAAATTTGCCCCCCTTTTCCAACTCAACAAATATGTCTCTACTACAAATATTACCTGCAAAATGTAAACATATCATCAAATAACTAAATGTTTCATAAAGATGACACAATAAAACCGGCATGACATGAACAAACAAAACAAAACCTGCTGGTTCTATAACATCAGATATATTCAAATTGTTGAACGTCTTCCTGCCAATTGAATCAATGGCAGCAACATCGACGTATTCAATGTTGTCAGGACTCTTGAAAGAATCACAAGAAGACACAGTCTCATCCATGGAAACTGACATATCATCGGATTTACAAGGCGAAACAGGAACAGTATTAACAGATGCTGGAGCTTCATTCCTTTCTGGTAGACAAGCCTTAGGAAAAACTACAGCACCAGAAGTAGTAGTAGGAGCAGCAGATTTAACCTCTTTCTTGGTCTTGGCAACTTTACTTGGGCAAGCCACCTACATACACCAATTCAAAATTCAAAACAACAATCATAACCATGAACCTTCACACAAACAACATTTTGATCGATGGATACCAAAGAGGAGGAGGAGGAGTTGCGTGGAGCAACGGTGTTGGTGAGATTAGTGAGAGGTGGACGCTTCTTGGAAGAGACCATGGCAGTGGCATTGCGTTTGGCCAAAGATGATGTAGTGGAGGATGAAAAAGATGAACGACGATTCTGGGTTGACATGTTTTGTTGCTTGCTTGGGTCAAGAAACAAGCAAGAAAAAAAGAAAAAGAAAAAGAAAGAGAATAAAGAGGGTGTTACTGTTACTGTGTGTTTTAGCTCTGATTTTCAAAGAGAGTCTTTAGTGCTTTTGTGGTGTTTTGTTTTGTTTGTTATGTGATGAGTGTGTGTGGGAGTGCAATAAATATTATATAACAAGGCGGGGAAAAGAGAGAGTTTCAAATGGGTGAGAGATCTGGGCCGTTGATCTGGAAGGGTGAGGAGCGGGGCGTGATTGGTTTGGAGTGCCACGTAAGCAAGGTGGTTTGAGGTTTGAATTTGAATTCAAAGTTTAAAACGGTCACTGGATATTTTGTCGTTTGTTAATAGGTGCTGCTAAGTCGTCCCAGTTCCCAACCATGATGGTGCGAGACAATTTCTTGATATCCTTCAAAATACATTTCAAATTTGTACTTCCTCGGAGGACACCCTGCCCAATTTTTCAATTTTGCTTCTTCTCACTTTTCATTTCTAAAATTCAAAATGTGCCTTTATTTTTTACCATATCATGTGTTTGAATTAAGAAACAAAAACATCCATGAGAATGTATCCATGGACTTCATCATTTATCAAATATAAATTTGGTCTGATATTTAATAGCTGTCTTTGAATATTTTTAAGTTTCACTTTATTTATTTAATATATATAAATGTTCAATTTACGTTTAATAAAAAAAAAGTCAACTATTGAACTAAATAAATCAAAAATTTTATCCTATACAAACCAATGAATCTCTAAAAAAACTAGCAACATAGGTAAAAATATATATTTAATCATCAATTTAACTTATAACAAGTTTCATTTTAATTTTATCAAGTGCACTTTGTAAAAAATATCATTTGTATTTATAAGTTATAAATATTAAGTTCAAATGAAGTAAACATACGAGATTCTTAGGATATTTTAAAAGAGTATATATATATATATATATATATATATATATATATATATATATATATATATATATAATTTAAACAATTCCAAATAAATCAAATTTTGACATAATTTAATTAATGGTGTGAACTTTAAATCTTGGTATATACTTGGTATATAATTATGTTAAATATAAGGAAAAAAATTTGATACCTAAAATGATCATCTTTTACCCAATTTAATATAAACTAAAAAAAATTTAATTAAGAATTTAAACGGTCATCTTTTACCCAATTTAAGTTTTAATTCCTGGTTAATTTTTTTTAATGCTTTAGTCTTTGAACTATATGAAATAGTCACATTTCATTCATTAACTATACTAAATGGTTTAGGGCGCATTAAGATATTTTTAGAATTTAATATATATATATATATATATATATATATATATATAAAATACACCTAGCCGCAATAGGATCAACTTCAATAGTCACACTAACGCCCAAATAGAGACCTTAGTATGAAAAGACCTCATAGAAGGACTAGATAGAGATCAACCACTTCATTTAAAGAAGAAAAGATTGTTTGTCTTCGATCATTACGCTTCATTTCAACTATCCTAAGGTTTTTCCCAAGTGGGTTTTCCCTAAAGAGGTTTTAATGAGGTAGACTCCAATAAAGTCTAATGCAAGATCCAATTAATAAAAAAGATTTACAAACTTCTATCTTTTATTTAAATTCTTGTAGGATGATGTCAACTCAAGGACTACCATTTGCCTGAAGCCTCAATCGAATGGTATAAGCCAAATTAGATAGTTGAAGACTTATTGAGTGGCACAACTATATAAAACTAATCACCCAACATGAGCGTGATTAGTAACTTAACCCCCAACAAGTAGTGTGACTAGCTACCTAATATGAGTGTAACTAGCCAAAGCCCAACGAGTGGCAAAGTTAATACCTAGTATAATTAGTTCAACCTCGATAAGCGGCAAAACTAATCACCCAGTATGAGTATGATTAGTACCTTAGAATCAACAAGTGGTGAAACTAGTTACTCGATATGAGTGTAACTAGATAAACCTTGACGAGTGGTAAAGCTAAATCACTTGTACGAGTATCGCTAAGATCATTCCATATGAGTACAGTTAGTAAAAACTTACCATTTAAGTTTGGCCTAAGAACCACAACAATCAAATGAGATAGTTAAGTTTGGCCCAAAAGAGACGACAATTAACTACACTATGTAAATCGGCCGATATGAGTGCAATTAACAAATTTTTTGAGGATTTCTTAGTTCGGTACGAGATTAATAAATCCATTACGGATGTACGAATTAACAACTATACGATATCGATTCTCCGTAAGAAATACTAAGTGATTGAACCCCATTTTATAGTTAAGCCTAGAAGGGTAAATGATATCGTAAGGGGACATATGCACGAATCTTCGTATACCGAACGACAGCTACACAGAAATTGAAGTGTCATAACCAATCATGCAATGCCACATGTAACTCTCAAACTTAGTCACAAAAGGGGATCTCATTCTGGAACAATAACAAGTCACATATATTGGAAATTTTAGAAAAAAAATTACTATGCTGGTGTCATATAAAAAAATACAGAGCCTATGTATATTAACCAATTGAAGCAAATCCAAATCACTTCAACAAGCTAGGGGCAATGATATGGGTCGAATATCGACCCCCGGTATTCTAAGGCCTATACCAGTTAAGAGAATGATACATTCGGTACAACACAGATCCTTGCCAATACTTGTATAGCTACATCTGATATCAAGATTCCCCATACAATATCACTCCCATGTAGAGCCCCCAATAACTAATATCAATATGATCTAGTATTGAATAGAGGTCGAGAAACATGCTAGGGGCATACCAGACAACACCTGCAGATGTGTCAGGAATGTTTACACATATGTTAGTTTTCTTCATGCTTTATGAAAAAGTACTGACACAGGCCATTTAAGACAGAAGCGTCACTCAACTCCTACGAACATCACTCATTTACTATGCATGATGAACATTCAACCAACCCAAACGCTCAAGCTCTGATACTAATATTATACTGACTTTGAGATTCAGAGCATCTTTACCGGCGACACCATGTTTCATTCTATAACATGAGATACTAGTGTGTTGAATGGAATCCCAATTAAACCAGAAAGATATCATATACATAGACTCGATACCCTATACCAACCCTCATAGCGGACAAATTAAGAATAATATTTATTTATTAGAATAAGTATTATTAGAATAATTAGTACACTGTATTTTATTCAATACGATGAACATCTTCAATATGTGAAAACAAAAAAACTTCTTAACAATGACTATTCCCCAAACTTTTCCTCACTTCACAGTTCCAAAGCTTTGGTGCAAAGAGATAGCAGTAACAAAAAAGAAAGAACCCACAAACGACACATTTTCTAGAGAGAGAAAGTGTATGAGAGAGAAGATGGGTTGTGGATCTACAAATGACGATAGAAGAAGAAGACAAAGGTTTTTGTTTGAACTTGGAACTATGAAGTGAGAGAAGCAGAAAGGTAAAAAAAAGCTAAAAACAGCTATCACCGAATCCACATTAAAAGAGCTTATAGTAGTAAAAAGGGAGTTTTGGTTTTGATGGTCAAGCTTCAATTTTGGTTCATTGGGATGGTTTCCCTTGTACAAAGGAGGGGTTCTGTGAGTGAAACGAAGGTTGTTGGTGTCGTTTCGACAGGGACAAAGCTTGCTCTGATTATTAGGAATCGCATAGGTGCAGAAAGTTATGGAGGAAGAGGAAGGAAATGAGGAAGATGGAAAACGAAAAAATTAATTTTTTTAGAAAATTATTACAAATGATAATGTGATTTTTTTTTAAAAAAATTATCACATGTCAACTATATGTCACTGATAAGGTGGGACAGACGTCAGTCATTTCATTAGTTAATAGTCAAGCCTAACATTACCTTAATTTCACAAACCCTAAAATTTTTTAAGAGCTAAAAGTGTAGGGTTTTTTAAAAGGACTTTTTTCTTAAACCCTAAACTTTAAGGATGGAAAAATATTTTAACCATCTTATTAATTACATCTTTCTCGTGATACAAGTGAAATTTAAAAAATTCATTTCTATATGTTTATTGATATGAAGGGTAAATTTTTAAAATATAACAAAAATAATCAACAAATTTAATACACTTACCTAAAATAATTAAAATTTTGATGAGTTTGAAATACTGTAATGAAATCTTATAAAAAGGAAAAAAAAGTACTTTATAATAGTAAAAAATTACTATTTTAAAATTTTTCCCAACGAGCTTAAATTAACAAAGTGGGAGACGGCTTCCAATAAGTCCTCTCCTCTCATTTTCCATCTGAAAACCAACTTGTAAAACACACTAAAAGAATTACTATTTTTTTAATGTAAACTCAACCCTTGGACCGACGGAGGTTAACACATTCCTGTATTACTTATCTTTTCCAGAAATCTATCTCTAGGCAAGCCTTTGAGTTGTGAATCGAATTACCAGAAGCCATTTTTAAAAAAAATAGGGAGAACTATATTTATTTCCATGGCTAAATTTTCAACTGATATCAAATTTATGTAACATAGCATAAAGGAAGGAAGAACTGTACATGGTATGAAGAAAGTAACCGACGATTATGGAGGCTGTCTGTGTCTAAATGGACATGGCACCGTAACACAAAGTTCCATGTCGCAAGATATAAGGGAGCACCGCGTCCCTTGACTGCAAGGCAAGTCTGCAATGATCAACAAGTTCCAAATTGGACCCACCATCGTAATCGGTCATTAATATTACAAGTATCCGGATTTAGCTGCGGAATACCTCTACAGGTATTGGTGGAAGAGGAGGATTATATTTCTTTGCCACACACTTGAACTGAACGCATATATTAAAAACAAGATAAGACATGAAATTAATTAGTAACTCAAAAAAAAATAAGTGATTACTGGCGATAAAGGTCATCTTACCATTGCATAAGTAAGCTTGTTCTGGTTTATTTTAGAAGGAAAAAGTTAATTCATCAAAAAGTGTATTCAATGTATATCTTCTATGATTTCTAATGTATTTACGTGAGTTCTAATAAAAATATGATTATTTAAGTGATGCTCTTTATTAAAGAATTAATTAACAAGGATCTTAAATGTCATACTTGCCAAACATGTGCTTAATAAAAAAACAAAAACAACTAAATAACCCAAATACAGGCTCACAAGTTTAAGAATAACACACTCCCGGATTCAACCATAAATAGACTTTTTCTTGTAATTAACTAACTAAAGTTTACGTGAGTTGAGTTGAGTTTCTGGAACAAATATAATATGATTCAATTTGTACATGCTACGCTTCTAAGCAAATGACTGGAATTATAATAGAATCTCAAGTAACAAAATCCCTTGGTTTCAGTGGATGGGACTAGTAACAGCAGCGCAGAGGCCATAATTCGATAACAGGTCGAATCAATCTAGATTTTAATGTTTCATTGAATGAAACTGACTTACTAGAAGTCTAGACCATCGTAATGCTATAAAATTGTAGCTACTGCTATACACACTTGGAAACATACGTTTTGTTTGGGTCGTGAAAATATTTTGTTTTAATTGCAAAACTATCATTATTTTTTCTGTTTTAAAAATTTATACTGAAAAAAAAAACAGAAAAAAAATTTGTTTTGTAATATTTTCTGTAAAAAATTTTAGAAATAGAAAACATGATTACAGTTTTGTAATACAAGAAATAAAAACAGAAAATGTTTTCGCAATCCCAACAGAATCTAAGCTTCTAGCTCAACAATTCTTGTTATTTATAAATTATTACAAAGCCAGTTTGAGGACACTAGAAAATGATGGACGATTTGCAGAAAATGTCAAGAACTACAGAATGCGAATGCAGACTGTATTTTACTACGCACATGCATACATAAGGAAGCAAGACCTGGTATTCTCACCTTATGCTGACTGTATTTGTCCTTGATGGCAGGTAAATTATTATAGCCAACACAGCACAACCAATGCAATCCCTTGACACATTCAAGCAATTCTGAGGCTTGGTAACCTGTGTAATGCCTCAACGTAGAATTCTATACCAAAATATATACATAATTGCACGGCATCATTACACACGCCTATTAAAAGAAAAATCTTGCTCAGTAAAATAGGTTTCCTGTAATACATACCCAAGGTTTCTCCCTAGGAAGTAGTGTGTATTTAGCCAAGAAAGTGGCTGATGCAGCTATTAATGACGGGCTGTACGCAAGCATGCCATACTCTAGAAGCGATAACTCTGCAAGGTAATCTGCCAAATACTCCAACCGCAATAGTGAAACCTAAAAATAGTATGAATAACCACTGTAAAGTGTCATTATTGTCTAAACTCTGGAAGATTAAAAAATACAAAGAATCTCAATTCAAATACTTACCTCACAGGTTCGTTGGGCAACAATAATGAAACGCCTGCGCAAGCATGGTCACGGTTCACAGATCAATTCATAAGTGAAAGGTCAACTTACTTCCACATGCACTTGCCATAATAAGGGTAGAAAAAAGACTAGTCATTACCTCAAAAAACATCTAGCAGTTGGAGCAGTCATTTTAAACTCCAAGAAATACAGCACGGAACATTCCATCTGCAACACCTGCAGCAATTTCATTCGTACAATTTATAGGAGAATAAGGCAACTGAAAGACACCTGCAGTAAGTTCACTCTTAATATCCTTCTAGGAGGTAAAAGTAACTAAAAGGACATGACATCCAGAGCTGCAGACATGAATCAACACATTATAAGATCCAAACCTGCTCCTTAGAATATGTATTATCAGTTACATAAGAAAACTCTTCCGCCTTGGGGGGACAGATCTCCTCGTATTTGCTGGAAAAATGAAATTAATTTTGTAAGTTAGTTTGTAAGCTCATAGTTATGTATATACATACAAATGCATGACAGAGGACATAAGAAAAAACACACATATACACTCACAAATCAAGTAGACATGATTAACAAACAAGCATACAGAGATAAGAACCCTACGCAGCAATCATCATGCAGGCAACACCAAGTAGCTGTAATTGCTGCCTACTCATTGCATTGACAGACAGATAGCGATCAATGTAGTTAACTGTCAAAAATAGTGTATCAGGTAGAAGCTTGTACTCTTCGGCAACCTACAATGTAAAGACAACGTTGAATATAGGAGTTCAATAAAGGATTTGGTTATTCTCATGTTAACGGACACAAAAGCAAGGGCAAGCTTAATGGCACCTATCCAAATAAGTGAAATAACAGTGGATTCTACAATAATTGCTTCTAACTCCAAAGATAACTCAAATTCCTTCACAACAAACTAAGAATTACAATAATATTGACAATTTAAACTTTCTAATGGAACAGAAAAACCCAAACAAGACTACAAGACTGATCATATAAATAATTCTTCAAAAGTTGGGTCGTGAAGATTAAGATTTAAGATATTTCCCGAAATACGTATATCCCGACAATACCATCACCCACCATAGTTTACCTCCACAAGCCAATCAATCAGTATTCCCCGCATGCTAGCATTGAGGTCTTTCTGTATCTTCTCCATGAAGTCCATAGACGGCCTTTTAATTCCCTAAAACCAGAAATTAGAACAAGATAAAAGCTGAAAAGAAACAGAGAAAGGACACAAGTTCTAAACCACATGCATAACTACAGAAGTAATGCGATAGACAACTCTTTGAAACTTCCAAAAGTTACATCCCCGTATTAACTGAACACTTTTATCTTGTCAAAATAAAAAGCAGTAGCCTTTTGAGTCCAAATCACCTCATAACACACACATAGAATTCAACTGCAAATTTTATCAACTATTTTACACTAACTATACTATGTTAAATGGTTATTATTCTATGTCAAACCAAATTCACAAAATTAAAATTCATTATTAGAGAAAAGCAAAGAGACAAAAAGTACTGAGGAGGTGTTCATGGCCCGGCCTGTCCCATTGGTGTCTACCTGATCTAATTTGAAGCTAATTTTGACATGTTTAGGTTTTGAAAAATAGATCCAGTATATTTTAAGAACAGGTTTAGATTATATTTTGAAACGTCTCAATACGGTTTGATATCTTGCATTTTTTGAAATTGTATACTTCTTCAAAGAAATCATGTGTCCATAATAGACTTCTTCGCTTAATTAATATCACTTAATATAACATCACAAGAGATTACATTTATATTGATATTTTTGTTTGGATTGGAGCAAACATTTATATCGATATTATTTGTTTTAAAATGTATATCATATCATAAAATAAAATTTATCATACTTCCATTTTCATGCTACTTTAATTTTATAATTTTTGTTATATATAACATTAAAATTAAAATATTCTATGAATAGATTTGGTTATCCCAGTCTCATCCCATTCCCACGTATTATGAAAATCTTGATTGGGTTGAAATTGGATTCAAACAAACGATCCTATCAAAATTTGGAAAGGTAAACCTATTGATGCATTTAAACTTTATATCTAAATGCAACATAATATTCCTCCTCATAAGACTACAACTTCTACAATTGTATAAGTTTTTATTTGAAACTTTTAGCAATGTTTTAAAATAGAATCCACCTTTGAATCTACAAAAGTATTTATTCACAAATTAATATTTACTATTTCTGCAATTAAACTGTTATCAAATTAATGATAATTAAATACATAATTTTTATTACTATGTTGATATATTGAGTAGTAAATTAAAATAAAAATCTTGTCTAAATTTTAAGTTAGCTTTTAAAAAAAAAATTGTTGTTATTGCTGGAGGAATTTAAGTAAGAGCCTCTACTTTACCTCGAATATTTTTTAATAAAAATTAGAACTGATGAAAACAAATCACTAGTAAAAACCAGTTTCCTAGAACCAATATTTAACTGTTTTGAATGGTCTTCTTTGTCGCTTCCCAGCATGTTCTGGTTTGAATCCGTGCACAAGGGAAGGAGCTAGTGCACCAAGTTCTCGATTGAGCTAGTCAAATGAGTTCGAGTCTGATTTTCAGTAAAGGACACATCCTAAAAATGAAAATGGTTGTATATATGAAATAAGCAACACATATAATTAGAGAAGCAATTCAATTTGATTTTCAAATTTGGATTGAATTGCATGTCATACTTTTGTTAGATAAAATAGTCTCTACAATGCTAGGCTGCATGCATTCACTTGTATTACTTCAAGAAGCTGACATGTTATTCTTATGTAATTAATCTTGATTAGGGTAATTGTATATTCTATAATTATATACAAACTCCTATAAATTTAATAGCTCCCATGTGCTCTAGACACACGACATTCATAACAAGTTTTCTCTCTTTCATCTCTTTCAACAAAGACCACTTAATCACTTGCATTCTATCCTATGCATTCATTTGCTATAAAAGGAATTGAAGTCTAATCAAGCATTCCAAAACGTCATAGCTCTCAACAACAAATACTGCATTTATTAAAATTAGCACAGCAGATGAAAACAAACTACCCTTCTGTTAGCAATCTTCTTGAGAATTACAACATGTGATTAAAAGTTAAAACAGTAAAGTAGCTGGATATGACAAACCTCAGATTCACGCAAATATTCATAGATTTCTTGGGCAAAAGAAGCACAAAATTGTGGGTCCTTGATGTTGTAGTCAATATCCACAACTTCATTTCCTTCCATCTTCGTGAATGTATCATTACCACGTATTCTCCCTAAAATCAAGGGGGGAGGCAAGCAAAAAGCGGTAAGACAAGTATTCCGCCATGTAACTTGTAATTATTGAAAAGGGCACAGTTCAAATTACCCAAAGCATAGGGAGGGGATGCAAATAAGACTCAAGCTTTTAATAAATGAACCTGCTATTTTTGAAGAGTCTGGAACATTGAGCCTGTTATCAAACGCCCAACTCTCAATTGATTTGGTGGATAGAACATTATCATCGACAACATAATCAAAATCTGAACTTTTCAAAGGATCACTGGTTGATATGCTCTCACTTAGTGAAACTGAGCCGCTAAAGGATTTCCTCGAAGAAATGCCCACCAATCTCGGAGCGCAGACCACTCTATTAGAATCAGCACCATCATCGGTGTTATGGCAAAAGGGTTCAACTCCATCCTTGGATTGACCACTTCTGGTAGAACACGCGTCTTTAGAAAGTACCAACGCACTTGATTTTTCACTCCATGAGGCTTGCAAAGTGTCCCCAGACTCAACTTTTTTCTGTGAACTAGCAATAAGATCCTTCTTTGCCTTGGCAGTTTTGGACACACATTGAACCTTCAAATAATAATTACAGTACATGAAATCAACCCCCGTTCGATGCGTGAATCATACTTGCACTTAAAACAAAATGATAATAAGCAAATAAAATTGGATTGTATATTTTATTTTGTAAAACCCATTTAATTTAATTTTTCTACAGCAAAACAACAATAAAAATTATAGTGTAGAAGGACTAAATAAATAAATGAGTTTGAAGTGCTTAAAATCTAAAGAACTGAAAAATTCATACCATCTCAGTGATTAACTTGAGAAATTACGGGTTTCCAATCAAGGTTCATATCTAACTTGTAATCTTGCACATAATATAAAAATAAAAAATGGCATGTTTTTAATTAAAATACCATTATAATAGTACCATATAGTAATTTCTGAGGTGAACCCAACAAAATTTTCAATACATATTTTCTCTTTTTGATTTTGCAAATCGTACACAAACCCTTCAATCAATAATTAGACTCAGTCATACATCGTTTTCATAAGATGCACATATATCCAATGTTCTTACTCAACAAGACCAGTGCAATAGATAGAACGAAAGATCGAACGTAATCATCAGTGTTTCATGAAACGAATCACAACGCAACCAAACAGAAAACGAAATCTAAATCATTGAACAATACCATTGGTTTGGAGAGAGGGGCATTTCTTTTATTGGTTACGTCGGTGAGAGCGGGACGCTTCTTTGTTGAGTGATTCTTCACTGCAGTGACTTTCTTGCTTGAACTTTCTGAGCCGGAGGGTTTCTTCTCCGAAGAGGACGGGAACCGCCGGTTTCGGGTAAACATTTCGTGCTTAGGGATTGGATAAACGAACCCTAATTGCTGCAAGAAACGCTAAACATGATCAGTTTCGATCGTTGACAGAAGAAAATAACGGAGTGAACGAGAAAGGAGATTGTTGAATTTAGAGAGATAAGAATGAAACATTGAAACAGAGAGAGAAAAGAAAGAGGAACCAAGAGAGTGGTGGATGATTGAAAGAGACGAAGCTAGGTTTTTTCAGATTGCGGGAAAAGCCCTTTGCAGAGAGGAAACGAAACACGCAGAGGAGGAAGTTTGAGAGTTCGTTCGAATATTAGTTTAGGAAAGCGCGAAATGCGCCAGGTTAGGTGAGAGATTGTGACCGTCAGATTGGAGGCCACCTGAGATCTCGATCGTCCACTGCTCCCTTCAGTTGTTAGCGTTGTTTATTAGTACTCGTGTATCGGTATCCCGCTCCCGGATTTGGTACAATCTAAAGATGATAAATTACATTAAACAATCGTTAATAAAAAAAATTAACGGATATGAATATAATTAAATTTTTGATTGATCATATTTTGTCTCTCTGATTTATGTTTGTGCAATTTTGGTCCTTTACTTTTTAATTAAATAAATTAAGTCTTTTAACTTTTTAAATTATGTAACTTTGTCTACCAACAAAATTACGTAAATTTGATCCTCATATGTTTGTTTTATTATATTTTAAAATATCAAATAATTTTTTTATCTAAATATTTGGTAAATATGGTGGAATTTGGATATAAATAGTACTTAAGAATTTTATAAGATGTCATATTAGGATTTTCAAAACGTTATATATTGATTTTTTAAAATTTTAAGTGGATTTTTTTTTTGGCGAGTTTTAATTATAAGATAATTTAACTTGTAAATATTTTGCGTATAGACTAAGAAAATTATGATTTTAAGCTCAAGAGAAGATTAAAGTTGTACAATTTAAAAGTTAAAAGAGATTTAATTTTCTTAATTAAAACTTGAAAAATCATAATTGCACATATGATATGTCAAACTAGACCAAATGTGTATTTAAGTATTATCTTTTAGTAAATAATTTTTTAACTCAAAATTTTATAGTTGTATTATTATTCATCTTATTTTTTTAAAAAAATGTTAATTTAAAATTTCATCTACGTATATCAAAATTACCCTTATATTTTAAAAATTTATGAAAATATGAGTGTTATATGAAAAAATTATTTTTTTTAAAAAATGATATTACTAACATTATAAAAAGTTAATATTAATAATCAATATACAATCTATATCTACATATATTCTAAAAGACAGTTTTATGAAATCTTGCTAATTTCAATATTGCCACGTACTAGTCTCACATTTTCATCTTTTCTAAAGTTTATTTTTTATACAAATTAATTTATTTTAAATATAAATAAAATCTCATATATTATTCCATATTAATGATATTGATATTTTTGGAATCTCTTTGCACATTTTTAAAACCACACAATTAACATAATTAATTACAATTTAAAATATTATTGAAAATTTTGTACGTTAAAAATTATATACATCGAAAATTCATGCTTCATTTTGTATAAAAGTTTGATCCTAAATTTATGCTTTGATTTTGCATTGTTCATATATGTAGGCAATATATTTAAATTAAACCCCACTTCAGTTTAGGTTTTATGTTCATTAGAAGTTTAATCAGCTTCATGGAAATGACAATTCTTGAAAAACCCAATTCTCTCCTCTTTTTTTCAGTGTTGATTGATTCAAAAAAGGTTATTCTAAATTTTTACAATCAATGCCCTTAATCCTATTTAATTTGTTCTCAATTTTTATTTAATTAAAAATAATTTATAATTTTATACTCTTTATTTTTTCCTTCATAGTGCTTTGCATATGTTGAAAATAATTAATTTTTAGATTGATTAAAATTTAATTAGTATCAAATTTTTATATCAAAATTTTAATTTTTAAGTGTAATTTTATAAAATTCTATTACATTCAAAATTTCCATCAATCAGCTTCTCATTTATTTTGTCTTTTTTAAAAAAATTAATTCATTTTATTATCTAATTGATAAACATTGATTTATTCAAAACATAAATGAAAGGTAAGACATTATTTCATATTAATTAAGTTGATTTTTAAGTTTTAATTAATAATTATGATTTTGATAATTTTAAGATTAATTAATAATGAATATTTTTATTTAAAACTAATTACTATTCAATTATTTTTTTTGTAAAATTTCAGATTAGTCAAAAAAATGATGTATGAATATTTTAAACATATGTAATTCTATATTATTAAGCCTATCTACACTACAAGAAACACGCTTTTTACCGGCGGTTCATTAGTGGCGGTTAGTTGAAACCGCCGGAAAATTATTTATTTTGGATTTTGACGTCGTTTTAGAAAACCACCGTTAATTTATTCCTTTATTTTTTATTTTGGTGCCTTTCAGTTTCTTTTTCCCACGTGCGATTCCCCCTATTTTTTTACCACTTACTAAATTTCTATTTTTAATTTCAAAAAGGATTGTGCGAACTTTTCCCTTTCTTCAACCGTTCTTCTCCCTTGTTTCAACCCTTACTCCCTTTCTTCAAAAAAACATTGTGCCAACTGATTTGTTCTATGGTGGGTTCTATGACTGCGTGGTGACACAGGTAACATTCTTCTTCAATCGATTTTAATTTCCTTCTCTGCGTGCATTGTGAAACTTAGCCTTGATTTTGTTTTCTTTAAAGGATAGAAAAAATCTAGCAATTGTTATTTAGATAGTGTGGTATTTTTTCGCCCTGCACCAAACTCAAGGAGTCTCTGGCTGCACATATTCTTCCGCCCTGCACCAAACTCAAATTGTTTCATCTGGTGCATTACTGCACCTCGTCGTTGCGCCGCCTTCTTCATCATCTCCTCTCATAGAGCCACTTTTTGTTAATAAGTAAGTTTCTAAGATTCCAAGAATTATAAGTATGGTTACGATCAGTTTAATTTCTTCATTGTTTGAAAATTTGTATTGTACATTATATTAGAAAGATTAGGTTAATTGTAATTTGATTAATTGTTGAATTGGAAATATTATTATTGAATTGGAAAGATTAGATTAATTGTAATTTGATTCCCATATTTGGTTTAGGATTTATCTTTCCTATGTCGATAACAACTTTGTAATTCTTTCTGACTCTAAAGGCATGGAGTGAAAGGAAGTGATTTGTTGGTAATGGGTTTTGGGGCACATAGAAAACAAAAAAATCCAGAGAGAGTGTGTCGTAAAATGGTGAAACAGGCTTTTTCTTTGCTGATTATTATCATGGGAGTTTTCTCTTTCATTAAGTATTGTTTATTTGCAAAGAAAGGGACAAAAACGATGAGAATCTCAATAGAAAAAGAAATGGGTTAAAAGATACATTATTATAGGTTTCTTTGACCACTTCTATCCCTATGTCATACATAGGAAAACTTTAAAGGCACTATCAAAGAATGCCCACCGCTCCAATCATAAAAAATTCAAATTAATTAATTTAATTAACTAATCCATAATCTTGTGAAAAGGACAACTCTCATTGCAATCCATGAAGAATGTGGATTGGCTACAAGTAGCAGCAATACCAAAAGTTGGGTTCCCCAAGCACTATCTAACTTTCTTTTTTCCTTTTTTCAATTGTTACTTTTTTATATTTTCTCTACCGTGGCATGTGTTTTAATTTTAAAGTGGAATTAAGTTTTCCAATGAAGTAGTGGTAGTGTACTATTGGATCATGTGTATAGTGAGGAATGCAAATTTTAATTTGTAAGAGGAGTGGCTGATTATTATTCTATGGGGTAGCTATATTGGGTGACAATTTACACCATCTCATTTATGATTTATTGGTGTGTAAGTTTTTTTTTAGTAACCTCATCTTGTGACAAAGGTTGGGTGCAGGGGCAAAGAATCATGATTCATCATAATCAACTTGACTTTAAATTTATAATTGTAATTTGACATTGTTTATATCATAACTAACGTTTGATACATTCTTTGTGGCCTTCATTATGCAATTGATATGGAACCATTGGATTCAGATGAATTGGGCTGACCAGGGAAGAAAACAACCAAACAAGCTCTATCCACTACTAATCCTATCGTGTTAGATTTTGCCATTTAGGGGAGGCCATATATCAAGTACTACTCTAACCTTTTCGTATCATTACCTTCTTAATTTATAGTATTTTATTCACTATTTAGTCATGAGAATTTTTAAGTCCGCGAGAGAAAATGAAGTGGGAAATTAAGGAGATGCATTTTATGTAACTAGCTACTTTTTTTTCTTTCATTGAAAATCTGGACAGTGAAAAAGCATTTCATGTAACTAGCCACTTTTTTCCTTTCATTAAAAATTAAACTTGTAACACAATATACTTTCTCAACAATTACTACACTATGTATAATCCACTGAATTGTTCTCTTTTATGATTTAGCCATTGAACACGTGTCTCACATCCCAAACAACATATGATTGACATAATATTTTATTCCAACCACTCTCTTTTTCTTTTATAATTTGGTTTATATATAAATTAATAGCGTGTGCGTGTAGGGAAAATTTAGCAACAATTAAACACTTGTTGACACACTCTTGTTTTTTGCTTTATAATTAATATAATTTTTAAAACATATAAAACAATAATGTGCTTAATAGTTTATTATCATGGTAGCTGCAACTATTATATGTCTGGACAGTATATAAGAATATTTCATAAAAATGGCTTTTCAAAATAATAAAAAAGATTCCCACTATTTGGTATTATAAATTTGCCAAATTCAAAATGCCAACTTAATAATTCCTAAACTTGGTATTTTTTGGTGTTGTTCTTTGTAAGGAGTTACGCTGCCAACTCAATTATTATGCTTTATTGCTGCTGCATTATATTCTTTTTTAGAGATGATATTGTTCAGAAATTTAGTTAAATTAAAGGTTTTCATCTATCTCAGAAAACTTTATTTAGTGAAAATTGAATATAAATTTCTTCCTATAATCTTAATCCATATAATTAATCTTTTACTCCAATATTAGAAAATGAAAAATGAACTAGTTCTTCTATTAACTATGTTTCTTTGATAGGAATCATAAGAAAAAAGAAGCCTTTTGCACCCAAAGAAAAAAAAGGTGAGTTTCTTCTAACTTACATTTTATGTTTTTATGTTTTTAACAATATTTTATAAGAATAAAAACTAGAAAACTACTTGTTAAATGCAATAGACAGTTGAGACAGGGCAGCAAGTCAGTCGGGGAAAATTATACATTGCAACTCGTAAGAAAAAAGATGGAAAATATGTCAATGAGGCTGCTGAAATTATTTGTGTAAGTATTAGACCTTTTACAATTATTTAAGGTATTAATATATGCATGTGTTTTATCTAATATTTACATGTCTTAATTGATTGCGATGCAGGAAAATATTATTGAGATTGAGAGTCAGGGGAATGTTTCTACAGATATCTCACCAAATGATTCGCTTGGCCAAGTTATGGGGAAGGGCATCCAGGTCGAGTTCGAGGTTTAGGAGGAGGCATTTGTCCCACTCAAGCATTTGGCACAAATTACCAACAGTACAATACAACTTTTTCTACCACAAGTGCAAGTGCTTCTAATATAGAATTGCAACAAAAAGTGGCAACATTGGAACTCAAGTTACAATCAAAGGGTGAGAAGATAAAGAGGATGGAGATGTTGATTGCCGAGTTATACAAGAATGCAAATATGCCTTTGCCTGAAGAAGTAGCTAATAACAGCAATGATTTGGTTAGTTATTATCTTTATTGCATTTTATATACTATTTATAACTAACTTGTTTCTTATTATTTTGCAGTCTGTGGAACCATCTCCAGGAAACCAACCATCTCTAGGAAACCAACCATCTACATCTCAGTCTGGCACACATCTCCCAAACTAGACAAGTCACCATTTAGTGCATTTTTATAGGAATTAGTTTTTGTTCCAAATGTAACATGGATTATCATGTTGGACCTTAACGTGATTTATAGTTTTTTTAGGAATTATAGTGGAACCTTTATGCTGTTTACCATTTGTGCTTAATATAATTTGGATTCTCCATATTGAGTGACATAATTGAATGTGTTTCATAGTTTGGAAGTTATTTTACATAATATATTCAATCCCTTGTAAGATGGAATTATGTAATCCTATTGTGCAACTTATTGGTGTTGTTTATATTGGTACTTGCTATGCTCATTGTTTCTAGTTCAAGAGGACACCACCAAGCTTTGATAGTCAGAAGCTTCAATATTCCAGAATGAAAAAGATAAGTTGATACCAAATAGCTATTTATATACATAATTTTATTTGATATGTGCATACATTTTAAATTTCTTCTTTAACTTCCCTTTCTCAAATAACTTTGCAGCTCTTGGAGGCACAGGAAGAATTAGAAGTTTTGGTTATTACTCCTCAAAAAGGCAAAGGGATGCTATTTCCTAAGGTAAAGTCTGCACCAAAATATTAGTTAATAACATTCAATACTTCAAAATCCAAATGAAATTTTCTTTTGATTTTTTTTTCACCCATTTGTGTTACATGGGTTTGACAAAATACCAGGGAGGGTGGGAATTAGATAAGTCTAAAAAGGAGGCAGCTTTGCGAGAAACAATAAAGGAAGCAGGGGTACGAGGCACTATTGGGGTGAGGCCACTTGATAAAATAATAATAATTAAAACCATTGGCCACTATATTATTTCTTAGTACATATTTAATTTAATGTTAATTAACTGCTTTGAAAATCACGTGTACATGATTCTTGATGCTTAAATTGATTGGTGCAGGGTAAATTGGATAAGTGGAGTTTTAAGAGCAAAACTCATGATACATTCTATGAAGGGTACATGTTCCCTCTACTAGTTCAAGAGCAATTAGAGTTATGGCCTGAACAGAATGTTTGTCAGAGAATATAGGTAAAACATGGAACGTTTGGTGTTTGAAATTTCATTCTTGTAAATGATGGTAACTTGGTGTTTAAAAATACCAGAAGTAAGGGAAGTTTGTTAGCACTGGTGAATTTATTTTTTCATTGACTCAGGATATGCATCAACTTTTTTTCTTAACTGCTACATTGACTTCTTTTTCTGTTGCAAATTCAGTATCTGTGTTGTTATTTCTCTGACTTGCCTGTATTTCTTTAGATTTTATTAAATGAAGTAGCACCTGATATATGTCAAATCATTTCAGGAACTTCAATGGCCTGTCCTCATGCATCTGCAGCAGCAGTATATGTCTGATCATTTGGTCTCCTGCTATGATCAAGTCTACACTAATAAGCACTGGTAATAACTCCCCTGCATTTGTTTCAGTAATTTTGAAAAGAGAACACCTTTATGGTTCCACTAATAGTTGTAGAACACTTAAGTCATGATATAGTTGTTAATTAAATATGCGTGATCTTACTGATTCAACAATCATTTAGTGATTAATTAATATTATATATTGGAAATTAGTAGAGTGGCATTGTACAGAGATTGGTCATTAATATAAGCTCTATGATCAGGTTTGAACCATCAGGATTACATGATAATTTGTAGGCTTTAGTCTCTATTTATGAGTGAATCTTTAGATTTTCCACTTTAGATGGGGACTTCATCTAAATTTTAGTTATAACATTCTTTTTATGAAGATTTAGTGACATATATAGATTCCACAGGGTCCAATTAGAGATATATATTGTGTACAGTATGATATCTAATTTATCTGTTTATTCGGTGGAAAACCTTTGGAGGTTATAAAGGCCATTTTATTTTTCTTTGGAGGCCAGAATTGCCCAATAAGAGAGATGCAAGGGAGAAGAAGGGGCACTGTGTAATTTTGTCACCATTCGCTAATTTACTTTGTGTGATGTGAACAAATAAAGTTCTTATGCTGTTAGCTAGCCTCTTGTGTTTTCTTCCAAAATGGTTTGTCATTTTCCTAGTGGAATTTAAATATGTCTTGTCACATAATCTCTTTCAAGAAACTAGCCTTTTTACCTTCATTTATATTTGTTTGGCTGTTATCTTTTAAAATAAAAATGTGATATAACATAATCACACTATTTTATGTTAGTTATATAATCACAAAAAAAAAGAAAAGACTACTCGTTGAAAATGCCAGACTTCCTGAGTAGGTGAATCTACACTATTTTACAACTGTCTATGTCTATAAATAATGTGTCTTAAATTATGGTTTTTAATATTTTTTTTTAATATTGATAACTTTAGTGGCGGTTATAGCCGCTAGTAAAAAGGTTTATATTTTAAAAACATAACTTAATGGCGGTTTGAAACGCCAGTAACAATTAAATTTTTAACGGCGCTTTATCCGACGTTCCTCTAACTTTTAAACTTTAAAGAGCAAACATCTTAGAGGCGGTTGGAACAATTGTAAAACGACGCTAAGAATCCGCCATTAGTTACCGTCGCTGTTTCCGGCATTTGCATAAAACCGCCGTTAAATATTTACCGTCGCCAGTTTTAGCGGCGGTTTAACAACCGCCGGAAGTAGTTTTTGTGGCGGTTAAAACCGCCAGAAACGCCTTAGAACAACGCCACGAAAAAGTGAAATTCTTGTAGTGCTAATTGGTTTTATGTCAATTTTTATGAACTATTTTTTAAAAATTAAATTAGGATTGAAAGAATAAAAAGTAAACATATAATATAAATTTTGGCCAAAATTAATTTTTGTATAAAAAATCATGAAAACTAACGTAAATACTAACCATATATAATATACAATATATATAGATAATATAATACAATATGAATCAACTGGTAATTTGGTGTAGAAAGGTTTTCGTCCAGATCAATGAAATATAATATAAAATATATGATATATAATATAATAAATAAGAATTGATTTATTTAAAAGATAAATAATATTTAAAATGTTTTTCATATTAATTATAGTATAAGATTACTTGGTCACTGAACTGTCCTGAACCGGGGTTAATAGATCCGGTGTCAGACTAGCCATAAAATTAAAGAGATTTAGATTTTGTACACCGGTACAGTGGATATCCGGTATTATAGTCCGATCTCTCAGTGGGAGAAAATCGGTCTTGCTGTCCTGGAGAAAATCGGTCTTACCTGCAAAGATTCTCCGACGATCAAGTTAGTGGCAGTGTGTAAGGAGTATATGCATGTAATATTGGAATGTAAGCAAGAGAGAGTAATAGTGTGTACAGTTCAAGTATTTATAAGTGTGCGTGAGTATGGGCCTGATTGGGCCAAGAGGCAAAGTACTATTCCTCGATTATAGAGAATCGAGAAAAGAGAAGTGCCCATTTTGTCCTGTCGGAGCATGGAAAATATATATATTTTTAATTTATCAAAGGAGACAAGTATGAGCTAGTTGGCAAAGTGCGTGCCCCCCCTGATGGATGAATTCGTCATGGGAGACTGAAATCGTTACGTTGTTCCCAAAGAAACTTACGATTGTTTGTTGGTGATCCGATGTAGGGGGCATGCTTTATCCGATGTGGGAGGTGTCAACATGAACTCGCCGGTCTTGGGAGAACGCCCAGACGGTTCCGTTGGTCCGATGTCTTACCTGTGGAATCGGTAGCATTGCCAGACTGGATGACACGTCACCCTTGTCTTGCGGCCGGTATCAAGACCGGATCATTTGTCCCCTAGCTTGTGTGAGGGACTAGTAGAGTTGCTCATATAAGCTACATCGTCCACAATTGGTCTGGATACCGGTTCGTTTTTACATAAAATATTTGCTAATGTGTGTATTGGTTCGTTATTATGTTACCTCATGAGGAGCCGCTCTGCGGATGAAGGGTCCGTTGTCGTGATATTCCTACGAGGGATTCGGACAGAGATTCAATATGTGAGAATCTGGAGAGTTTTCAAAACTTGAAACTCTTGGTATTCGCGTAACGGCTGTGAGGTATAAAATGCTTCTCATGATTGGTCATTTAATACCTTTGAGCATGTGGGTGAGCCATTATTGTTTCAAATGCACGTTTCTTTGAAACCGTCACTCGGGGGTCTTATGGGCCAAAAATTCGAATCTTAGGGCCCATTTAAGAGCCCCCTTTAATGAATCGACGCTGCTTTCGCGCCTTGGGTTTTGAAACGGTACTGTCGTTTAGATTATGAATCGACACGTTTAGTCGTGAACGACACAACCTTTGGAACAGTAACTGAAACCCTTCCTCTCCTATAAAAGAGACACTTAGTAAATTCTGGAAATCACTTACTTTTGGTTCCCTGTCGAAACTCTGCGAAAATCCCGTGGAAACGTTTGCTTGCTTCGTGAAGTTCGTTCCGCAATCCATTTCTTTCTTAGGTAACCATCTTCTTCACTCACTCATACTTTCCTTTTAAGCTTTTCTGAATGTCTGGGAGAAGATATGCTAGTTCGAGCCATGTTAACCCTAGGGTTAGAGGAGGGAGAGCTTCGTCTCGAACTCCTATGCATCGTGGTGGTAGGATTCCTGTAATTTCCTCTAACATCAGGCCACTTAACTCAGAGAGGGAGGCATCGTCTTACTCGCGGCGGAGGGTAAGTATACCCTCTTCAGAGTCCTCTTCCGAGTCAGGGGATAGCCATTCATGTGAGAGTGAGGTGAGCGCTGATTTGTACCTCTCTGACGATGTGGCTTTTTACCGCAACGTGAAGATTTTTAAATTAGCTCTCTGAAAAATGACAGGCGAAGGCACTTCTGGTGATGGAGGGGCGTCTCAACAATATATTCTGAAGACAACTTCGGGACTATGCAATGTGGTTGCGCACCGGATAGATTAGGTAAAGCTCCTGGAAAAATGCCCCTATTGCTGGGTAGCGGATGAATTTCAGGATATGTCGTCTTGTCATTCTAGGGACGACGGAGCAAGGCTAGAACCCTGGTTCAGAGTCCATGCAAAAGAGAAGCACAAGGAGTGATTTATGGTGCTGGCGCCCCTTCCCACAGAACGGATCTACTATGTCGTTCCGGATGAGAGATCGATTTATATGTACGACTTCTTGTTCCTCAACTTGGGCGTGCGTTTTCCTCTGACGGAGTTTCAGATGGGGGTACTAAGATTTTTGGATTGTGCTCCCTCCCGGCTTCACCCTAACAGATGGGGGTTAATTCGCTCTCTGGAAGTGCTTGGGGAGCACTTTAACTTCACTCCGACGGTCGCCATGCTGTTCTACTTCACGCAGGTGGTCCGTCGTGCAAATAAACAGAGCGGAGGTGTAAGTTTGATCACCTTCCGGACTCTACCCAAGTTTGTGAATTTTGAGTCCTACACTAACTCGGCGAAGGTAGATAGGCGATCATTCAAGTCGTATTTTACAAGAATAAGGATTCAACCTGAGAAGCCGGTCTTCTGGGTGAACTGAGAAGGTATCAATAAGTTCCCTGTTAGTTGGTCACACAAACATTTTTTGTTGACCTCATAAGCTTACTTCACGGATGAGGACGAATTATCTCCCACTACTGCGTCCGTTCTCTTCGCCCTTGAAGCATACACCGCCTCGCATAAATTTTTCTCTTGCAGGCGCTTGTTAGGCTCGAAAACTACCCGTGAAGAATATTTACGTAATCTTCAATCATTCTCTTTATTGTTGTCTTTCTTTACATGCCTTAAAATCTTCTAATGCTTACCATTTTCCTGTTTGATTATGCAGTTGAAATTGAAATAGAATCTCAAGCTATGGATAAATTGAAATCTCTGAAGACTGGAGGAAAATCTGTTGCGGCTGAAAATGACACTCAGCCAAAGAGAAATTCCAAGAAGGCCACCACTGAGACAATCATTCTTACCTCATCCGCGGGTGATGAAATCCCTTTGCTGGAGGGCGGATCTGCTAACCCAATCCCTATCAATAAGGGGCAGAAAATTGGGGAGAAAAGGAGAAAGCTAAAAAATGACCCCTCGAAGCAAACGGAGTCGCAACCCCCCTTCCAAAAGGATTAACATTTCGGAAGGGCGGACTAACTCTGGGGATGGGAAAGACACAGCGAGGCCGACTCCGGATGCCCCCAACAAGGCTGCTACTTCTGGTGCTCAACCTTTGACTACTTACTTTGCGCCGAAGGTCTCTTGCCCTCCTCCAAACAATTCCTACCTCGCTCCCTTCCTGGTGTATGAGGGTCCGGTGCCTGAATCCATCCCTGAACCGAGGTACAAGCTGAAGACCACCCTCGAGCCAAAAGAGATCAAGCAAGCTTGCGAGGCCGAAAGATGGCAGCTGGAAGAGTTGTCCGGTCTCCTGAGGTCGCTCTGTAGGTTGGCGGACGACGGCCCGGAAGTTGACAGATTGACGGGTAAAGTCAATGACCTTACTGTTGCGTCTGCTAAGGACAGGGCCGCTATCAAGCTTCTTGAGGATCGGTTAAGGACGTCCATGGATTACGGGGAGCGGATGTACGCGGAGACCCTCAGCCAGAAATCGACCATAAAGGACCTGGAGGGCCAATTGGCTGAGCAAAAAAAGGTTAACTCCGACCTCAGTGCGAGCCTCTGTTCGAAGAAGGAAAATACCTCTAAGCTAGATGAGGAACTGAAAGCGAAAACATATAGTTATTCGGAGCAAGTTGAGGAATGGGCTCGCAGGGAGAAGGAGTTGCTTTTGGAAATTGAAAGCCTGAAATTGGCGAGTCCGGATGATGATGGCGCTGCCTTGAGAACAGAGCTAGCTGCTGCTAACACCAGAGCGGATGAGGCTGTTGACATCTGCGTCTAAGTTGCTGAGGAATCCTTTGGGTTGGCAGTGCATCAGATTCTTCACCACAATCCTAAAGTGGAACTCGACTTGAGCGGTATTAATCCGTTCTACGAGTTTCATGGGGGGAAACTCGTTGTAGTTGTCGACGATCATCATAAGGAACCGCCCAACACTCCATACGAGTTGCCTCCCCTTCCCAAGGACCAATTAATGGGGCCCTCTCTCCTGGTCCCTATCGCCAAGCAACCTGGAGGCGAAGGAATAAGCACAACTGGGAATGAGGCTGCTGGCGGGGAGAAAGGTGAGGTCGAAGGCGGAGAGAAAGAGGGTGGCAAGGGAGCGGCTCAGAAGTGAATTTTTGTTGAATTAATATCGCTGTGTTTCGAAATCAGATCCGGTTTTTAATGACTCTTTTTATGTAATTTTATTTCTCATGAATGAAATGAGCATTCTTACTAAATATCTGCCTATCGCTTTTATCTTAAAATCCTTCAATAAATTTGTTGAATGTCTTAATTTGTGAAATTAACTTAAACAAGGTTGTTGTATGGTAACAGACCAATTCGGATTTACATACGTAAAACGTAGAACGGATAATCACAAATATAAATATTGTCCCCATGTATGGGCACTTTTAGTAACAAAGGCTCGTTTTGTGGGACGTTACCTTTGATTTGGTAGAAAAGAAAAAGCTTATCCATCCCATAATACATTGAGATTGTAGCATGACGACCTCATTGTTTAAATGTGAACATAACATTTTGCATATACAAAACTTGCAAGAAGAGTACCGTAACCTTTGACGATTAAGCTTTCAATTATAAGTATTATGATGGGGATTGCCCTCGTGAGAAAACACGTCGTCGGCGTGAGAGTGGCTGGGAGTATTCGTCCTGAGGGGGAACAATCGTGGTGGTGTTTACTGAATCTTCATCCTACAAGAGAATTTCCCAACCAGAAGAGTAGTGTTATGTCTTCACCAGCGTTTGGTCGAACCTACTAGCTGTACTTGGAGTTCGGTTTTCATCCTACCCTCCAAGCCTTCGAACGGCAGTTCGGTGTTGATCCTACTAGCCGTACTCAGAGTTTAGTTTTAATCTTACCCTTCGAGCCTTCAAACGGTAGTTCGGTGTTGGTCCTACTAGCCGTACTCGGAGTTCAGTTTTAATCTTACCCTCCGAGCCTTCAAACAGCAGTTTGGTGTTAGTCCTACTAGCCGTACTCGGAGTTCAGTTTTAATCTTACCCTCCGAGCCTTCAAACGGCAGTTCGGTGTTGGTCCTACTAGCTGTACTCAGAGTTCAGTTTTAATCTTACCCTCCGAGCCTTTAAACAGCAGTTCGGTATTGGTCCTACTAGCCGTACTCGAAGTTCAGTTTTAATCTTACCCTCCGAGCCTTCAAACGGCAGTTCGGTGTTGGTCCTACTAGCCGTACTCGGAGTTTAGTTTTAATCTTACCCTCCGAGCCTTCAAACGGCAGTTCGGTGTTGGTCCTACTAATCGTACTCGGGGTTCAGCGTGGCTTTGGAAAAGAACCAGCCTACTGCACCCAAGCCTTTTATTACTTGGGGTCCACCATGGTCTTAGAAAAGAACCAGCTTACTGCGTCCGAGCCTTCACCTGATATTTCACCTTTTATGCCTTCGAAGAGGTTCATCGCTAACAATGGATAAGTAGTTAGTATCATCCGTCCTGGAAGTATTTTGTCACAACAGAGTTGTGCTACGAATAAAGTCATAAAGAATTGGGCAAACACAAAGAATATTTCATTAATTATTAATTACAAGAGCAGCTTAGTTGGGGTCATGCCTCATTAAAACCTTCTTGGTAAAACCCGATGGGAAAAAACCCAAGTAAGGAAAAAGAGTACATGCCGCCTTACCAACTAGCTATAATAAACACGTAGGTTCTGAATGTTCTATTTGTTGCGGATCGGGGAGCCATCAAGGTTCTCCATGCGGTATGAACCCTTACCGCAGACTTCGGATACTCTGTAGGGACCTTCCCATGTCGGAGCAAGCTTGCCTTGGTGTGCGAACTTGTTTCCCACACTCATCTTCCTTAGGACCAAATCCCCAACGTTGAAAGTCCTAGATTGGACCTTTTTGTTGTATCGGAGGGCGGCTTTGGCTTTGATGGCCTGATCCTTAATGAATGCTTCCTCTCTGAGCTCCTGAATCACATCCATCTCTGACGCCAAGTTAGCATTGTTATCCCCTTCGGAGAAGTACTTGACCCTCACCAAAGCAGTTTGTAGCTCTACTGGTATCATTGCCTCTACCCTATAAGTTAGGCGATATGGGGATTCATTTGTGGAGGAGTGAGGCGTAGTTCGGTATGCCCAAAGGACGTGGCACAATTGGTCTGTCCATCCACCCTTGGCCTCTCCCAGACACTTCTTCAGTCCCTTCAGCACTTCCCTATTGGTCACTTCAGCTTGACCATTGGTCTGCGGGTGTTTGACAGATAAGAATATCTGGGTTATTTCTAACCCTTCAAGCAAATCTGTGAACTTCCTATCTGTGAATTGAGTGCCATTGTCTGTAACGACTCGCGCTGGGACCCTGAATCGTGTTATAATATTTTTGTACATAAAACGATAGGTTCGGGCTGAAGTGATGTGTACCACTGGCTCTGCTTCAATCCACTTAGTAAAATAATCAACTCCCACAATGGGGTATTTAATCCCCCCAGGCGCAGTTGGAAAAGGACCCAAGATATCTAATCCTCATTGGTAGAATGGCCATGGAACAGCGGATTGTGTTTATATGTTGTTATAGGTTTTGATAATGACAAACAAGCAAAGCAAACGCTCAAGACTCAAAATTCAATCATGAAAATATCAAGGCATTTACTTCAGTGGTTAAATCAAGTGACAAATAGTCTTGTTAAATGCCAAAGGAACAAAGGTTGAAAATCTTGATGATACTGGCACGCTTAAGCGAAGGACCAAGCGTGAATCATGAGAATCAGGTGCCTGGCACGCCCAAGCGTGAAGGAAGCACGCTTGAGCGTAAGGAGCGCTAGCTTAAGCGCGAATAAAGACACGCTTAAGCGTGGACGAGGAACTTGGCGCTTAAGCGCTGGATAAGTCACGCTTGAGCGTGAAGCAATGGAACTTAAGCGCGAGTGTGAGCGTGATGCATCAGGAGTCCAAAAACTATAAGTCACGCTTAAGCGTGAGTTAGGCTCGCTTGAGCGTGGAACAGAGGGTGACAACACGCTTGAGCGTGATAACATGGTTGAGCGCGGATTCAAGCGTGAGCATCAGGGGTCTACAAGCTTAAGCGTAAACAAGGCTCACTTGAGCGTGAACATGAGGTTCAATTAAGCGCAGGACCAACTCGCTTAAGCGCTGGACAAGCTCGCTTGAGCGTAGATTCAAGCGTGAGTAAGCGTGGAAGAGAAATCAAAGATAATTTTTAATACTCAATTCACCCCCCCTCTTGAGTAATTGAGGCCACTTGGTTAACAAGTGGTATCAGAGCTTGACTCTTGGTAAATCAAGCTTAACGGCTTCAAGAGAACAAATGGCCTCAACTTCATATAACATGTTTCCCGAGGGTGGTGCTACAAATCGACCTCCCGCTTTTAATGGTGAGGGTTATGCTTTTTGGAAAGAAAGAATGAAAATTTTTGTGCAATCAATGGATTTAAGAGTGTGGAATGCTATTGAAAATGGTCCCTTTATACCTATGCATATTGTGGATGATAAACAAGTTGAAAAGCCTATGGACAATTGGTCTAGTGAAGAAGAAAAGAAAGTGCAATATAATTATAAGGCAAAAAATCTTATTACTTTAGCTTTAGGTCCCGATGAGTTCTTTAGAGTAATAACATGTAAAACGGCTAAAGAAATGTGGGATACCCTTCAAATAACTCATGAAGGAACTAGTGATGTTAAGGATTCAAAAATTAGCACTTTAACTAGCCAATATGAAAGTTTTAGGATGAATCCTAATGAAGCTATTTTAAATCTTCAAAAAAGGTTTACTTTGATCATTAATCATCTCATTACTCTTGGCAAATCTTATTCTAACAAAGAGCTCATTCACAAAGTGTTAAAAAGTCTTACTAGGGAGTGGCAACCTCTTGTTACGGCCATCAAGCAATCTCCCACTATAAATGAGATGTCTCTTGCAACCTTGTTTGGTAAATTACAAGAACAAGAACAAGAGTTGAAAGATTTAAGACAAGCGGAGGAAGAAGAAAAGACATCAAAGAAGAAAGGATTAGCTCTCAAAGCTACTTCAATGGTTGAAGATGAAACCGAGAGTGAAATTGATGAGGATGAAGAACTAAGCCTATTTGTGAAACGGTTTGGAAAGCTAATGAAGAGCAAGCGCTTCCAAAGGAACTTCAAACCACAAGGTAAGAAATCTAAACTTAAAGAAAATTCTACTTCACCTACTTGTTTTGAGTGTGGTAAGGAAGGACACTTCAAAATGGATTGTCCAAATCTAAAGAAGAAAAACAAAGAAAGAAAAGAAAGAAGAAGAGCATATGTTGCATGGGATGAAAACGAGATAACTAGCTCGGATGAATCGGATAATGAAGAAGCAAACCTTTGTCTCATGGCCAATCACCAAGATGAAGAAAATGAGGTAAACTTTCATGACTTAGATAAGGATGAATTACTTGATGCTCTTGAAGATTTGTATGATAAATTCACAAAAGTCTCTAATAAGCTTAAATTATCTAGAAAAACTAGTAATACTCTAGAAATGCATCTCATGGAAGTTTGTAAAGAAAATGAATCTTTAAAAGAAGAGTTAGTAAATGTTCAAACATGCTCTAGGACCAAACCTTGTGAGTTTGAAAAGAAATGTGATATGCTAGAAACTAAGGTTTTGGACTTGAATAAAACCCTAGAAAAGTTTACAAGTGGTAGAGATAACTTAAATGCACTTCTTGGAAAACAACGTTGTATGTTTAACAAAACGGGACTAGGATATAATCAAGGATCACATGCTCACAAGAAGGAAAAACATTACAAAAATTTCTTTGTGCCTTATTGTAAATCATCTACACCTTTTGTGAAATGCAATCATTGTGGTCTTAAAGGTCATAACTCTTATAATTGCAATGTTAGAAGATTAGGACCAAAAGTAGTGAGAAAAGTATGGGTTCCTAAGGGAACATTTTCACAAACTAACCTACAAGGACCCAACATAAAATGGGTACCAAGCTCTCTAACTTGAATTGTTTTGTAGGTATGTTTTAAGGCAAGTAACACCCATTGGTACTTGGATAGTGGGTGTTCTAAACATATGACAGGAGATAAAAGTAAGTTTATATCACTTACTCCACGAAGCAAAGGATTTGTTACTTATGGAGATAACACAAAGGGAAGAATACTTGGAATCGGAAATGTTGGTAAAAATTCTTCCACCTCCATAAATGATGTATTATATGTTGAAGGACTAAAACACAACTTGCTTAGTATTAGTCAATTATGTGACAAGGGCTATAAAATTGTTTTTGAATCAAATGGTTGCATAATTGAAAATAAACTAAACAAGGAGATAAAGTTTGTTGGTCAAAGAGTAGATAACATTTACATGATTAATCTAGATTGCCTTGCTTCAAATGATGTACAATGCTTTATAACCAAAGAGGATGAATCATGGCTTTGGCATAGAAGAATCGCTCACATTCATGTAGACCATTTAAATAAACTTGTTTCAAAAGATTTAGTTATTGGTTTACCAAAATTGAAATTTGAAAATAAATTTTGTGACGCTTGTCAAAAAGGAAAACAAGTAAAGGTTTCTTTTCAAGCAAAAAATATTGTTTCAACAACAAGACCTTTACAACTTTTACATATGGATTTATTTGGGCCTTCAAAAATCAAAAGTTTTGGTGGAAACTATTATGGTCTTGTGATTGTGGATGATTACTCTAGATATACATGGACATTGTTTCTTACTCATAAACATGAAGCATATCAAGCATTTAAGAAACTTGCCAAGGTCATCCAAAATGAACAAAATTTAAAAATAGCATCCATTCGAACGGACCATGGGGGAGAATTTGAAAACCAATCTTTTGAAAAATTTTGTGAAAAGTTTGGCATTAAACATAATTTTTTGGCTCCAAGAACTCCACAACAAAATGGAGTAGTTGAAAGGAAAAATCGATCTTTAGCGGAGCTTGCAAGAACTATGTTGAATGAAGCTAATATTTCAAAACATTTTTGGGCCGATGCGGTGAACACCGCTTGCCATGTTATGAATCGTTGCTTAATAAGGCCTATATTAAAGAAAACCCCCTATGAACTTTATAAAGGACGAAAACCAAATATTTCTTACTTTCACATTTTTGGATGCAAATGCTTTGTCTTAAACAATGGAAAGGAAAATCTTGGCAAATTTGATGCAAAGTCTGATGAAGCAATTTTTCTAGGTTATTCATCTACTAGTAAAGCATATAGACTCCTTAACAAACAAACCTATACAATTGAAGAGTCCATACATGTTAAATTTGATGAACTTAACCAAAATCCTCCGAGAAAGGAAGTTGATGATCTTGTAGGTACCTTCCAAGAAATGAACTTGGAAGACAAAGAAGAAGCCAACAATGAAGGAGGTGCAACACAACTTGATAAACAACAAGAATGGGTAACCTTAAAGGACCATCCCTTGGACAAAATCATTGGAGAAATAACCAAAGGGGTAAGTACTCGAAATGCCATTAGAAATGCATGCAATCACTTAGCTTTTGTATCTCAAATTGAACCCAAAAATATTGATGAAGCCATTATTGATGAACATTGGATGTTGGCCATGCAAGAAGAATTAAACTAATTTGAAAGAAATGAAGTTTGGGAACTTGTGCCAAGACCCAATGACCATCTAATAATAGGCACCAAATGGGTTTTTAGAAATAAGTTAGATGAAAATGGTTTAATAACAAGAAACAAAGCTAGACTAGTTGCAAAGGGATACAATCAAGAAGAGGGAATAGATTATGAAGAAACATATGCTCCCGTAGCTAGGTTAGAAGCCATTAGGTTATTGTTAGCTTTTGCATGCTGTATGGATTTTAAACTTTATCAAATGGATGTCAAAAGTGCATTTTTAAACGGCTTTATTCAAGAAGAAGTTTATGTAGATCAACCCCCCGGCTTTGAAAATCATAAATTTCCAAACCATGTCTTTAAATTGAGAAAAGCTTTATATGGTTTGAAACAAGCTCCAAGAGCTTGGTATAAAAGACTAAGTAAATTCCTTTTAGAACACAATTTTGAAAGAGGAAAGGTTGATACTACACTGTTTATAAAACGTAAAAATAATGACATTCTTTTGGTACAAATTTATGTTGATGATATAATATTCGGTGCTACTAATGAAAATCTTTGTCAAGAGTTTGCCAAGATTATGCAGAATGAGTTTGAAATGTCCTTGATGGGAGAACTCACCTTCTTCCTTGGATTACAAATAAAACAAGCAAACGATGGAACGTTCATTAGTCAAACTAAGTATTGTAAAGAACTACTCAAAAGGTTTGAAATGGACAAGGCAAATGAAATAGCCACACCCATGAGTACATCTTGCTATTTAGACAAAGATGAAAAGGGTAAGGACATTGAAATCACTAAATATCGAGGTATGATTGGATCCTTACTTTATTTAACTGCTAGTAGACCCGATATTATGTTTGTGGTATGCATGTGTGCTAGATATCAAGCATGTCCTAAAGAATCACACTTAACTGCCGTAAAAAGAATTTTGAAATATCTTGTGGGTACTCAAAATGTTGGTTTGTGGTATCCCAAAGGCGTTGAATGTAATCTTTTAGGATATTCTGATTCTGACTTTGCAGGTTATAAGCTTGATAGAAAAAGTACTAGTGGCACATGTCATTTACTTGGTAGTTCCCTTGTTTCTTGGCATAGCAAGAAACAAGCAAGTGTTGCATTGTCAACGGCTGAGGCAGAATATGTAGCAGCTGGTAGTTGTTGTGCTCAAATTCTTTAGATGAGACAACAACTTCTTGATTTTGGTATTTCCTTGGATAAAGTCCCCATTAAATATGATAACACCAGTGCAATAAATATATCTAAGAATCCGGTCATGCATTCTAGGACCAAACACATTGAAATAAGACATCACTTCATTAGAGACCATGTTTTGAAAGGAGATTGTGTACTTGAATATGTTGAAACTTCAAAACAATTGGCGGACATTTTTACAAAACCCCTTCCAAAAGAACAATTTATAAATATTAGAAGGGAGTTAGGAATTTTGGAAATTTCCTAATTGATTTATTTTATCACACTTTCCTACTCTTTGAATAAAATTTTGCAAATCTTTAACTTAAAGATTTCAAACTAATCTTTTCCATAAAAAATTTTCATTTCCTTGAACATAATACCTTACTTTGTGATACAATTTTTGAAGAAAATTTATACTCACACTTCCAATAATCTACTTAATGCTTCACAAATCACTTGTCGTATGTATTTAAGACCCTATGAAAGTCCCCATTTACTTAAAACATATTTTGACACAAAGATAATCTCCTATATACATCATGGATCTCAAAAATAAATGGCAAATGACCTTTGATTTTCTTGACTCTCTTGTGCTACAAAATCATTGGCAACTTGCAAAATCTAAATCCTTGTATAAATCCCTTAGTAACATGATTCTTTAAACTTGCGTAAAAAGACCTAGATGAATCAATTCCCATGAGACATTATGTGCTAATATGCTTTCATGATGTATGTTGCATTGTCATCTTATTTCAAAATGTATGCATCTACCTTTAAGTCTTTTTAATGATGCCAAAGGGGGAGATATATATAAGAAAGGGGGAGTATGTAAATCATTGTATGTATCCATTGCATAAGAAAGGGGGAGATGATTAAGAGGAAAAGAATATATTAAGGGGGAGAGACCTTTTATCCTCTCTTGATAACTTATGCCTATAATGTCATAAATATATGGTATCAAACTGCATGTCAAAGGAGGAGTCTTTCTTGAAATATATTTGAACTATTGTGATACTAACACCCCAAGAGACAAACATTTGTTGTCATCATCAAAAAGGGGAAGAATGTGTTTATATGTTGTTATAGGTTTTGATAATGACAAACAAGCAAAGCAAACGCTCAAGACTCAAAATTCAATCATGAAAATATCAAGGCATTTACTTCAGTGGTTAAATCAAGTGACAAATAGTCTTGTTAAATGCCAAAGGAATAAAGGTTGAAAATCTTGATGATACTGGCACGCTTGAGCGAAGGACCAAGCGTGAATCATGAGAATCAGGTGCCTGGCACGCCCAAGCGTGAAGGAAGCACGCTTGAGCGTAAGGAGCGCTAGCTTAAGCGCGAATAAAGACACGCTTAAGCGTGGACGAGGAACTTGGCGCTTAAGCGCTGGATAAGTCACGCTTGAGCGTGAAGCAATGGAACTTAAGCGCGAGTGTGAGCGTGATGCATCAAGAGTCCAAAAACTATAAGTCACGCTTAAGCGTGAGTTAGGCTCGCTTGAGCGTGGAACAGAGGGTGACAACACGCTTGAGCGTGATAACATGGTTGAGCGCGGATTCAAGCGTGAGCATCAGGGGTCTACAAGCTTAAGCGTAAACAAGGCTCGCTTGAGCGTGAACATGAGGTTCGATTAAGCGCAGGACCAACTCGCTTAAGCGCTGGACAAGCTCGCTTGAGCGTAGATTCAAGCGTGAGTAAGCGTGGAAGAGAAATCAAAGATAATTTTTAATACTCAATTCACCCCCCCTCTTGAGTAATTGAGGCCACTTGGTTAACACGGATGTGAAGAGTTCTTCCGCCGGTGTATGGTGAAGGTTGAAAAACCTTTGACAGGCGTCGTACTTCTTGACGAAGTTGATGGAATCTTGCTTAATCGTGGGCCACCAATATCCAGCCCTGAGAATTTTCCTCATCAAACTTCTTCCTCCGACGTGGTGCCTACATTGTCCCTCGTGCACCTCTTCCATTACTTATTGTACCTTGTTTTCCCTCAAACAAGTCTAGTAAGGTACGGAGAATGCCCTCTTATAAAGGGCACCGTCGATCATGGTGAAGTATGGCAATTCCCTTCTTACCTTTCTCTTCTCCTTTTCGTCAATGGGCAGCTGCCCATCCGCCAGACAATGAATATAGGGGGCCATCCATGAGTTTCCGTAATCAATTGCTACAGTATTGAGAGAGGGGAATAGAGGGATGCTAGGCGACGTCAGCGTACTTTGGATTACAGTTGTGGTGCTTCATGGCTGTTTCGTGCTGGCTAACCTGGATAGAATATCCGCCCTTGTATTCTCTTCTCGAGGGACATGTTTGAACTCAAGTATTGAAAACTTTTCAATTAACTCTCTCACACAGTTCAAGTATAGCTGGAGCTGAGGTTCACGGACCTGATACTCACCTTGTATTTGTGATATAACTAACTGAGAGTCACTGTAAAGGGTGACTTCGGATGCTCCGATGTCGATTACATCTCGCAGTCTGGCGAGACAGGCTTCGTACTCAGCTTGGTTATTGGAAGTCTTGAAATTAAAGTGAAGGAAAATCTCTAGATGGACACCATCATCACTTTCTACCACTACGCCTGCTCCACAGCCTTTATTATTGGATGATCCATCTACATATATGGTCCAATATCGTCGAAGTGTTGTTGGATCTGTCCCCAGCATCTCCGTTATGAAATCAGCCAAAATCTGGGCTTTTATTGCACCCCGTGACTCATAAGAAACTTTAAATTCTGAAAGTTCTATGGACCATTTAATCATCCTCTCAGCGAGGTCTGGCTTGCTCAAAACAGAACGGAGTGGCAGATCCGTCCTCACAACAATCGGGTAAGCGTGGAAGTACGGACGCAAACGTCGAGAAGCAAAAACGATGGCGAGAGCGGCCTTTTCAATCTTCTGGTATCGAGTCTCAGTGCCTTGCAACGTTTTGCTTATGAAATATACTGGCCTCTGTCCATCTGGGGTTTCCTTTACTAGAGCAACCCCGAGAGCCTCGTCAGAAATTGCTAAGTACAAAATGAGTACTTCGTCGGGGTCAGGCCTCACCAATATCGGAGGTTTGGATAACACTTTTTTAAGGTCTTGAAAGGCTCTCTCCTGCTCCTGCCCCCACTCAAATTTCTTGGTCTTCTTCAAGACCTTGTACAGAGGGAGTGATCTGTGAGCCATCTTGGGCATAAATTATGCCAGAGCTGCTACTTTTCCATTCAAGGACTGAACCTCCCTTAGATTCTTCGGACTCTGCATATTAAGGATAGCCTGGCACTTCCCTGGATTGGCCTCAATTCCGTGCTGCGTTAGCACAAAACCCAAGAATTTCCCAGCTGGGACTACGAAGGTGCACTTCAAAGGGTTCAGCCTCATGTTGTACTGTCTCAGGCATAGAAACACTTGGTGCAGATCCTCCACGTGGTCACCTCCGGCAGAGGTCTTAGCAATGATATTGTCAATGTACACTTCTACTATCTGAGTGTGTAAGCCTTCAAAAACTTTGTTAATCATGCGCTGGTACGTGGCCCCAATGTTCTTTAAGCCAAAGGGCATAATGATGTAGCAGAAGACACCACGATCATTGATGAAGGCCGTTTTTTCCTGGTCCTCTTCCTACATCAGAATTTGGTTATATCCTGAATATGCGTCTATGAAACTCAGGTATTGGTAGCCGGATGAATCATCTACCATCTGATCTATGTTTGGGAGAGGATATGGATCTTTTGGACAACAGCGGTTCAAGTCCACGTAATTAGTGCACATTCTCCATTTACCGTTGGCCTTCAGAACCATCACGACGTTGGATAGCCACGAGGAATAGCGGATCTCTTTGATAAATCCAGCCTTCAACAATTCCTCTGTCTGTTCACAAGCAGCTTTTTGCTTCTCTGGGCCCAGTCTACGCTTCTTCTGGGCAACCGGCCTCGTCTCTGGATAAACAGCTAGCTTGTGACAACAGAAGTCCAAATCCATACCAGGCATATCCGCTGCTGTCCATGCAAAAAGGTTTTTGAACTCTTGAAGGAGCATCAACAGTCGCTGCTCCATAACTGGTTTTAGCTTGTCATTAATATGTGTAACTTTCTCTGGGGAATCACCTAAAACAATATCCCTAGAGCTCCTATCCGGCGTGGGCTTCGACGGGTTGAGCGGATCAATCTTCAACTCCACCCTAGGATCCAAGTCGATGAGGCTTACAGACCCCGCTGCAGATTCTCCATCATTCAACTTTCTCTTCTTGTTGAAGGCTTCAAGCTTCACCATATTGAGGCTCAGGTTGTAACAATACCTGGCCATCTCCTGATCTCCTCTAACAGAAGACACATTGTTGTCTTTGTCGATGAATTTGATGAGCAAGTGCGGGGTTGAAATAATAGCCTCCATTGCGTTCAGCGTCGGTCGGCCTATAATTCCATTGTACGGTGATCCCACATTGATCACCAAAATTCTGGACTTCACTGTTTTAGCTCCTGGCTCTCCTTCAAAGGATATTAGGGTGTCTAAGTACCTCTTTGTTGGCTGCTTAGCCCCGTTGAAAGATGTCAGATCCTGCGTATAAGGTTGCAGCTCGGAGTCATTAAAGCCCATACGCTTAAAGCAGCTATAAAAGATAATGTCACAAGAGCTCCCCTGGTTAACAAGTATCCTCTTCACATCTTTGTTGGCGATAACTGCCACTATTACCACTGCATCATCACCTCCAGGAATAGTCGGTCCGAAGTCATCATCAGAAAAGGAGATTATTGGGGCAGCAACTCCGTCTCTGAAAGGACGGTTGTTTCTAGGGCTACCCTGCAACGAAAGGACCATGCAATGATGATTCTTCCTGACAGTGATGGAGGCTCCTCCTCCAGCAAAACCACTGGCTATCATATCAATGACCTCTCGACGGCCCTGACGTTGCTGCTGGGGCATAACATTTTGCTGAGTGGGCTCGCCAGCCATAACTCCCTTTTATTTTTCCGAAGCGGTAAATCTTCTGGCCGGAGTGGGACATCGTCATCGCTGTCCTCGCGATCTCTTTCCCACTTCTGTGTCCGATCTGGCTCATCAAATGACTTTTCTTTAGACAGGTACTGCTTGAGCTTGCCCTCTCGGATCAGAGTCTCGATAGTATTTTTTAGTGCTTGGCATTCATCTATCGAGTGACCCTTTTGTTCATGGAATTCATAGTATTTCCGAGGGTCTCCGTGTCTACGGATCTGGGGTGGCTTTCTGACCCCGTATACACTAAGTGTTGGCCATTCGACCTCGCTCAAAATTTGCGAACTCTTAGTATTTAATGGAGCATAATTGCTAAATGCATTTACCCGTTTCTCCTAACGCCGAGGTTAGGGTTATCGAGGACGCTACCATGGAATGGTCTCTCCATGCGTTCTGATCTGGGCCTGTCTTTTTCTCTCCGCTATTGTTGATGTGACGTCGGGGGTTTCCCTTTCGCCGCTGTGGCTTCCAAGTGCATCTCGATGCCCACATACTTGGATGCTTTCCTCCTGAATTCCTTAAAGCTTGTAGGAGGACTTTTTGCCAATGATAGGGCGAAGGCAGAGTTCGGTTGCAAGGCCTCTATCACGATATGTAACTGTAATGCTTCCGTCAGATTCGGGACAGCGGCTGCTTCCTTGTAAAACCTCTTTAAGAAATCCTTGAGAGTTTCACGCTCCCCCTGTCTGATCTGTGCCAAAGTATGGGATGTCCTGGGGACGTCCCTTGAAATGACGAAGTGATCCACGAATGCTGCTGCCATTTTTTCCCACGAATCAATGAAGCCTGATGGTAACCCCTTGAACCAATCGAGGGCATCCTCGACAAGTGTGCGAGGTAACATTCTGATCCTAAATACATGGTCTCGTACACATATGCATCCAGGTGTTTAGTGGGATCTGCCTCTCCACCATACTTTCATATGGAAAGCGGTTGAGTGGTCTGTAGATGTTTTGAGATGGCCACACTCATCAGCCTTTGAGAGAAAGGAACGTTGAGTTTGCAAGCCCCGTGGGTTATCGCTGGTTCATGTCTTCTGTCGCTGACTCTCTCACCAGAGTCATGCGTCTGCTCCTTTTCTTCATATGTGGGGATTTGTGAATACTGGATACTAGCAGATTTTCTCCTCTCTGCTGCGTGGTGTGTCCCCTAAGTCTGGTACGTTGCTTTCTCCTCCACACTCTTTCTTTCACGTCTCAACTCCACCAGCTCTTCCATCAATTTTCGTATCATTTTATCTCTTGGATCAGGTGCAAACTGTGATGACCCGCGTCATTTTTCTCATTTTTCAAAATAGATTTTTCACATTTAATAAAAATTCCACTCGGTCTTATTATAAAATAACATTTACTTTTCTTAAATACATTCAAAATAGTATAAGCATACTTAAAATAGCAATGACTGACTGAAACCGATCGAAAATACATCCTTTAATAAAAGAGTTTAGAAAACAGCGGAAGAAAGAAACAGTCAGGGTTCACTCGGAAATAATTCTCTCACTCGGTCATCATTCACTCAGACAGCTTAACTTCCACTCAGAAAAAGGTTCACTCATATCTTCATTCGGGAACATTTTGACCTTCAATCAAAAACACTCATCTTTCTTTACTCGAAGTCTCAGCCATTGCTCACTTGGAGACACCCTGATCTTCCACTCGGAAGTAGGTCTCTCAGTTATTCTTCTCTCGGAAAGAATGAGGGATACTCAAATGGGCATAAAATCAATAAGCCCTCGCTCGGATATGGAATAATTCCACTCGGCTAATTTTGCCAGATAAGCAACCATGCTACAGCAATGCAAATGCACTCATAAATAAACACCGATTCAATTTTAATTCAAACCAGAACACATTGTAGCATCAAACAATCGGAAAACTCAATATATACATATATTACACAATTCATTCAAATCCACTCGGTGCCTTGGCATCAGTCCTCCGCTTGGCGCACCTCCATGGCTCCGACCTCTTCCCTGTCACTGGTTACTAAAAATGTAAACCACGGCAAGGGTGAGTGTTTAGCATCATAATTAATCTAGAACGGAATTTAAATAAAATATGAGTATAAACTCCGTCCGATTCCTTTATTCTCAATTTACACCTTACACTCAGCATTTAACTCACTCAGCAATTATAGCAATTAACACAGCCATTTTAATAATTCACTTATTCGGCAAGTATGATAACAATCACTCGGCAATATATAAAATTACACTCAGTGAATATAATAAATCACGTCCGGCAATTATAACCATTCACATTTGATAAACATAGCCATCACACTCGGCAAATACAACCAATCACACTCGACAATATAACAAACTTCACTCGGCAAATATAGCAAACTGCACTCGGTAAATATTGCAAACTGCATTCGGCAAATATACACCAATTGCACTCAGCAAAATTATCAAATCATCGATTTTCACCACTGACTTAACAAAATTGACACAGTATCTAGATACTCAAAGGATCGACCTTCAGCTGGGGGTCCTACTTGACACCCCGTGAACCCTGCTTGGTTCACCGAGTCCTGCTTGACTCCCCCTCAACCACTGGGTCATAGACCTCTGGGTAGCTCAACTGGGTCCTGCTTGACCACTGAAGTCAAAAACGAGGGTAACATATACCGTCGGTCATCCCATACCACATCATCATATAATCATTTCACAAGTGGCCATTAACAACATCACTCGGGTGACCTGCTTGTCAAACCCGACTCATTAACAACATCACTCGGGTGACCTACTTGTCAAACCCGACTCCACATTGCCACAAACACCGATTGTCACAGCATCATTTCAATTTCAATCGGATTTACACATACACACACGATCCTTAACTGATCGGTGTCCAAATACATACATGCATATACATTAAATTTCACTCAATATCATCTCATCACAGCATCAAATAATTCACTTTCAATTGGAATATGCCACACACGATCAGAAACCGATCGGTGTCCATACACATGCATACATACACTAACTTTTATTCAGCAACATCTCTTATTTCTTAAGTCACACACACACACGATCCTAAACCGATCGGTGTGTACATTCATACGTACATTCATATACATATTCACACAGATTTCATTCAGCATCAACTCTTACTCGGTTTACAGTCATTACAATGACTCAGACGGTATGTCCTATTCTAATTAATTATAACCCGAACACCCCCCTTACCTCTATTCCACGCTTCAACAGTTTCTGGGTTCACAGCTCCTCCGTGTTCCAGCACCAGCTTCCTTACTCGTTCCACCACCTACGATTTGGAACGTGAAATTCGTTACCAACACACCACCATCCACACGATCAAGGGCCATTTTCAGGCTTACAGCCAAGAGGAGTAGGGATCGGAACAGTAGCCCCCTCCATACATATGACCATTCGGTCCAGAAAAGAAGTGAAAGGGGTGAGGTAACCATTTTTAAACGGTTCAAAGGCCTTACCTTGAAACCACTGTCACAGCTTTGTAATTATTTCAAAGTTTGATGCAAAGATGGACCTCCTTTCAAAGCTTAAAGCTCTCAACAATGGAGGAAGAAGAAGAAAAGTAACAGATGTTCTTCACGTGAAAGAGTGAATGATTGCGCAAATGATTGAGGAAAGAGAAGGAAACCATTATTTAAACTCATGGCAACCGGTTACCTTCTCAACCAGTCACTTCCAACTAGTAACCTCTTCAACCGGTCATTTATCCAATTCCTTTACAATTTCTTTAAAGATTTAATTAAACTTCTCTTCTTCTAATCACACCCTTTATAATTAACCAATAATTCATAAAAATATCAATTAAATTCCTAAGAACAATTTTTAATATTTCCTCACTACACAAAATTTTCTATAAATATTCGGGATGTCACATTCACCCCCCTAAAAAGGGATTTCATCCCTGAAATCAACACACCTACTGAAAAAGATTAGGGTACACCCGTCTCATGTCCGATTCCAATTCCCAAGTGTAGGTTACCCCATTCAGATTCTGCCACTTCATTTTCACTAATGGCACCTCTTTGTTCCTTAGTCGTTTGATTTGATACTCCTCAATACCGATCGGTGAAACTTCCACCGTCAGGTCTTCTTTCAATTCGATAGAGTCACTGGGCATAATCATCAAATCACTCAGAATATACGCTCGGAGTTGTGACACATGAAACACATTATGAATGTTAGTTAACGACTGGGGAAGATCCAGTCGGTAAGCAACATTACCGATCCTCTCTAATATTTGATATGGTCCAATGTATTTCGGATTAAGCTTGTGACTCTTCAATATCCGACCAACTCCTTTAGTCGGTGAAACCTTCAGGAACACCCAGTCACCCGTGTGAAAGTCAAGTGGTCTATATCAATTATCATAATAACTCTTCTGTCAGTCTTGGGCAATCTTTATCTTCTCTCGGATTAGAGCAACCTGCTCATTCATTTCTTGAATCAACTCGGGTCCAGGATGAATGGCTTTACCATTCTCATTCCAACACAATGGTGTACGACATTTCCGACCATATAAAGCTTCATACGGAGCCATTCCAATGCTACTATGATAGCTGTTGTTGTATGCAAACTCCACCAAGGGTAAATACTTTTCCCATGAGCCACCCTGCTCCAATACACAGGCTCTCAGCATATCCTCAAGAGTCTGTATAGTCCGTTCCGACTGACCATCGGTTTGAGGATGATAAGCCGAACTCAGTCTCAGCTCAGTACCCAATTCCCGCTGCAAACTTCCCCAAAATTTAGAAGTGAATCGGGGATCCCAATCAGAAATGATACTCAAGGGTACGCCATGCAATCGAACAATCTGAGTGACGTATAACTTAGCCATTCGGTCCAATGACCATTTCATGTTCATGTCCAAGAAGTGAGCACTCTTGGTCAATCGGTCAACAATCACCCAGATCGCGTTGCACTAGGATTGGGTACTGTAACATCCTGAATTTTTGAAAATAATTTATTAAGGATCAGTGAGGAATTTCTGAGTGAATTTCCAAGTGAATATTGTTGGAAATAAGCTATTCTGAGCGAAATGGTACGATACCGAGTGAAAATAGAAGTAATTCCGAGTGAAAAGGGTCTCAAACTTCGAATGAGCACCTTTCTTGCAAAGACGCTCTTAAATTTTATGTTTCTGAGTGAAAAATGATCGAAAGAACTACTTCCGAGTGTAGGAAGTTAAGATACTTTCGAGAGTAAGAAGTTAAGATACTTTCGAGTGTAGAAAAGTTAAGATACTTCCGAGTGTAGGGAAGTTAAGCTGTTTCCGAGTGGAGCATCTCCGACTTGTGTGACTTTCTGAGTGAGGTGTCTCCGAGTACGACACTTCCAAGTGGATGACACCGAGTGAGACGTTTCCAAGTGGGACAACATCAAGAGACATTTCTGGTTTCCGTGTGGTATGGCATCGATTGAGACATATCGAGTGAGTCTTTTCCAGAAAAGGTGCTTCTGGACAAAGACTTCAACTTCGTATGAGTATATTCCAAGTGAATAGTTACCGAGTGGATAATATCCGAGTGGTGAGTTCCTGAGTGGTGAACCCTTCATTTAATTTGTGCTCGGATGTTTTAAAGAGTTGCTGAGAGCTTGTACTCGGGTTCGTCATAGAGATTGACTTTGACCCCGAGTGACCCTTTCAAGTGGAAAGATTCCGAGAGAGGACTGAACCTCGATTCTGAGTAATAATTTCGAATGAAAGACTTTCGAGCGACGTAAGTGAAGGCTTTGACTCAGACAGAAATACATATAACCAAATATGTTATTTCTAAAGGTATTTCCGAGTAAGATATTTTCGTGTGGGACATTTCCGAGGAAGGAAAGCTGAGTGTTTCATGGGATGAAACCATTCCGAGTGAATTTCTTCTGAATGAAGGAATTCTAAACGGACAGAGGCTATGTTGAATCCTCTCAGAAAGATGTGCCCAGAATACTGAAACCGAGTCGGAACATACTGAAACCAGGTCGGAATTAATAATCACTTCAATTATTGGGACGCAGATTCTTTTTCCTGATTTTGCTAAGTGGTGGACCCTTTCCATAATCCTATCCTCTTTTATTTTATTATTTTGTTTTGTCCTTATATTATAAGTGCGTGTATCAGTGTTTAATCAATTCACTTATTCAATTCGTTTATGTCTTTTTCATGAACGAATTATGTCAAATCCTATTATTAGACTAGCTTGGAATTATGTGAGTGTCAACATCACCTTTAATCTTTTCTTTTCCAATCATCATTGGAAATTATCAATAAAAAGAGGAGACCAATCTTCATTCTTCTCTTTAATGTAAAACTTGGTAAGAGCTTTGAGAAAAAAAGCTATGGACTGTGCAGAACTGAAGTTCCAATCGGAATTTGTGTACTGTGGTTGAATATAGCTTGAGGAACTCCTTACTTCCAGGTAGGGGAAGCGTTACATCTTAAATGCATGGTTTATGAACGGATTTGGGATAATATTAAATCCTGAATATGAGTATAATATGTGTGATATATCTGTGATATTTCCGTTTATATGATATTGATGTTAATATGTGATTAATGATGATAATATGAATGTTATTCATGAATTTTTCATGATATATGAATGCATGGGATGCATATTGATAAAACATATAATGCTTATATGATGAACAAATATAAAATATTTTATGTGGTTTCGAGGATTCCACAAAAGACCTTGGGTGGGACTCAAGGCAAACCTCTTGAGCGGGGCTCGAGGTTTAGCCTATGGCACTACCGTTGTCGCTGGGAGTGATTGTGTTGTAACATCCCGGATATTTATAGAAAATTTTGAGAAGTGGAGAATATTAATAATTGTTTTTAGGAATTTATTTGATATTTTTAAGAATTATTGGTTTAGTATGAAAGGTGTGATTAGAAGAAGAGAGGTTTAATTAAAGTTATTAAAGAAATTGTAAAGGAAATGGAGAAATGACCGGCTGAGTAGGTAACCGGTTGGAAGTGACCAGTTGGGCATGTGACCCTTTTCCATGGGTTTAAATAAAGGTTTCTCTCTCTCAATCATTCATTGTTACGAGAACCTTCTTCTTCTTCTTCATTTATTTCTCTTCTTCCTTTCCTTCCTCCATCGTCGAAGAGTTGTAAGCTTTGAAGCAAGGTCTCTTTTGCATCAAACCTTGAAATAATTACATAGCTGTGACAGTGGTTTCAAGAACCGTAGGTGGAGGAACGAACACTGATGGAGCGATTAAGGAAGCTGGTGCTGGAACGGTGCACCCAGCAACTGTTGAAGCTCGGAACAGAGGTAAGGGGGTGTTCGGGTTATAATTAATTAGAATAGGACATACTGTCTGAGTCATTGTAATGACTGTAAACCGAGTGAGAGTTGATGCTGAATGAAAACTGTGTGAATATGTATATGAATGTACGTATGAATGTACACACTGATCGGTTTAGGATCGTGTGTGTGTGTGACTTTGCTGAATGAAATTTGAGAATGTATGAGTATGCATGTGTGTGAGCACCGATCTCGGGGTCCTTGAAATTTGAGAATGTACAACAGGTCCTTGAAACATACCCGAAACTCGGGGTGGACCATTAATAGCAACAAACTGTCCCAATGTTCTCCTTTCAGCAGCCATATTTGAATTTTCAAAATTAGAAGTAGAAGAAGATTTAGTTTGTGTTTTAGATTTCAAAGACTTGATTTTCTTTACAAACTTTTCTATCTTAGGATCAAAATAATTTTTACCTGCGGTAGATCGAGTTTGCATACACAAACTAGACAAAGAAAGTTAGTATAACAATAAGTAAAAATAAAAAAATTTAACTAAGGTAAAAAAAATATTTACCATGGTAATTAAAAATTTATTGTTTTACTGAAACAATTCAATCCCCGGCGACGGCGCCAGAAAACTTGTTAACCCGGCGATAGCGTCTCAACAGTTCATTTCCACCACCGGGTTGTTAATTGGCAAGCGCACCAATCGTTTGTAGTTTTCAAAATTTAGATATCGTTCCACTGGGATTGAAAGTCCAATAACAACAGTAATTTTCTATTTACTATGGTAAATGTGAAGGAAGTTATAAACAAAAGAATGATTTATATACAATTTATACAATATTCATAGGATAGCATGATTGAGTGGTTCATAAGATAAAAAGAAAATAAAATCTATCTAAAAAGTTGAGTTGCAATCTAGAATAGGTAAGATACTTGAGATAAACACAGATAAACAAATTATGTTGGAAATTGGATCCCTAATCTAGAATAACAATGAGGAACTCAAGACATACATATTTAATCATCAAGTTTCATGTCATTGCAGCTTAAAATCATTATAACCGATCCCTTGTGATATAAATTCTAAGATTTCACCGTAAAGTCTGATCCCTCGTGAGCTTTCTCAGTAAAAACTTGCATTAAGACCTGGCCTTATGGCAACAATGGTTAACAACCCCTATAGAATTGAGATACCAAGGGTATTCCAACTTTTACTTTCGTCAAAACAAGTTTGAATACGGCATGAATAATCATTCCCCCGTTTGACATTCATACTAATAAAACAAGTTTCAATACACATGAAAATCATTCTCCCGTTTGACGTTCATATTAATAAAAGGTTGAAATACTAACATGGACTTGAATCATAAACATACAGAGGTCGAATTCACAACATTATACTCAATAGATTAGTTCACCAATTTCAACATAAACAAATTAGTTACACATGGTGAAAGTAAAAACAACACTTACAGAGTTTGACATTACGAAGACGTTGGGAACTTCACGATACAATGATCACAATACACCGAAACACACTCAAGTATCTAGAAAACTATTCTAGAACTACAACTCACAAAAGAAGTACTCAAAGTCAAGCACAAGAGAGAAAAGAAAAGAATGGGATGCTATGGGATTATTTAGAATGGTGTTGGATGGCCCTATTTATAGGGCTGAGAAAGGGTGCTGACGCTACGCGTCAGTGTGCCGCTACGCGTCAGACCCCTGACTCAGCCTCCATTAAACACTTGATAATGGCCACTTCAAATTATTAAATTTGATCATGCCTGGCCACATGAACATATTTCCACCGAGTTTTGGCCTTTCATGCCGAGTGGGATGCCCATTGGTGCTGAGTGGAGTGCCCATTATTGGGTCCAAGTGGAGTGGTTGGCCAAAGTGGAGGTGGAGACCATGCAGCACTGACGCTACGCGTGGCTGTGACGCGTAGCGTCAGTATCAAAAATAGCTGTTGATGCTACGCGTGGGATGAGGCTACGCGTCAGCTCCTCCAATGTAATTTTCTCTTGATTTCTTAACTTTTTCACTGCAAAACTTAGAGAAAATTGATCAAGGGCAGATTATTTCCAACAACATTCATTTATTGAATTTAAATCCTAATTTTCTAACAAATTAAACTAATTTTTGTAATTTTTATGAAATTTTTATTAAAGCTTTTATTGAAAATTTAAGGACTAACAAATACCCCCAACTTGAGACATTGCTCGTGTAACGCCCCGAAACGTGAATTAAAATTTTCGAGTAAATTTTTCGCTTTTTCGAAAGATCATTTTAAAAATTATAAATTTAATTCAGAGTTTATATAACAATTAATAACAGCGGAAAAATTATCATACATACTAGTCGTGAATAATTAAATTCAAGAAAATATTTAAGTAGCGGAAACGATTGTGAAGATAATGGTACATGACATATTATATTTATTACAACCCATAAATTCAAAGTTCAGGTAATAAAACAAATAGACATCCATCATGGCATCACTCTGCATTCTGCGTGTCATTCACTGTAAAAATTAATGTAAGAGTGAGACAGAATATAGAATAAATATAAAATAGGTAAAATTGCACAAACACAATCAACAATTCATAATGATATGATGAATATGCCAAACAAGTCCATTAATAGATCTTTAATTAGTCAAATGATGTCATGCTGGATCCATTTGGTCTTGGTGGGAATACTGCAGTAAAAGTCTCATAGAGACACAAATAGGGCTTTAGCATATACCATGAATCCCTATACTTCATGGCGCTTAAGTATCGAAGTACACAATATCATAAGTAGGACTTCTGCATAAACCATGAATCCCTACACTCCATGGCACACAACATAATAGGGCTTAACTCATCATAGAGTAACCCCCCACCAGGGTAGGCAATCATGGAACCCCTAAATTCCATGGTGCGTCCGAATGCTTATGATGCATGAATGCCTTTAATTCTTTTAACATACCATGATATCCACATTTCCAAAACCTCTTGGATAATACAAGTCCTCAAGGAACACAATACACATAATAATTCACAAAATCATGGATTTACTGTTTTAACCACATATGTCAATAACCACAAGGCATTCATGCACATATATATTAATTATGTCATTCATAATTATTCACCATCACAATATACAAACTGTGTGATACTCAAAAACATTTATAATAATTCATAATCACTCAATAATTTAATAAATAATTTTTTATACATAGAGAAAATATCATTTTCTTTCAAAATAGCCATTCTAAGTGACTTTCAGCATCCCCAACAGCAACATACATTAGTAAAACAGTCATAACATGGGCAAATCAACTCCTTTTTAGGTGATTCCACTTTCTATAGCTCAATAATACAATTATCTACAACTTTCATGAAGAACACAGTTTCAAATTCCGAACAGAAATATTACTTATTCACGAAATACCACACTGCCTCAAGGTGAGTTTTTCAAAACGTACATATATTAGTAATTTCAGTGTTTCTGGAGTTACAAAAATGATTTTTGCATGAAACTAGTTCTAAAATACTCTTAACATAATTATCTACAACTTTCATGAAGACTCAAACAACTAATTCATACCACAAAATTCCCAGTATTGAAAACAAGATTCGGATTTCCAAAATTCCAAAATTTCAGAATTTCAGAATTTCAGCTTGCACATACTTCAGTAATTTGAGCATAACTTGAACTACAAAAATTATTTTGATGTGAAACCACTTCCTAAAAATCTACAACTTAATTATCTACAACTTTCATGAAGACATCCAAGGCTGATTATGCATGTATAATTCCCAGCATATCAAAAAATACACTAAACATGAAGCAAATCTTTCACTCGGACATACAGTAGTATTTTGGCTATAACTTTTGCTACACATACTCAAATCAATCGGTTCAGGTCTCAAAATTCACATAACAAAAAGATTTACAACTTTCATGAAGACACTGATCACTAATTCTTACTACAAAATGCCCAATTTTAACAATAAGTTACGGATTTCAAGTTCACAAATTTACAGCTTGTACATACTTCAGTATTATGAGCATAACTTGAGCTACAAAAATTATTTTAATGTGAAACCACTTTCTAAAGATCCACAACTTAATTATCTACAACTTTCATGAAGACATCCAAGGCTGATTATGCACGTACAGTTCCCAGTAAATCAATATATACACAAAACAAAGGATAAATCTTTCACACAAACATACTGTAGTATTTTGGCTATAACTTTTGCTATACTTATTCAAATTACTTGATTTAGGTCTCAAAATTCAGATATCAAAAAGATATACAACTTTCATGAAGAAGTCAGAGTCAAATTCACAAGTTTTCAATATCAAAAATGAGCAACAAGTTACGAATAAATTCTGGAATCCTAGAATCAGCATACAATTCTACCCATTTCACAAATATTCACAACCCTGTCCCCTCTTACCTTAATGGAGGTTCCTAAAGTGGTTGAAAGTGTTGTATTATTGTCCTAGCTTCAGATCAAGAGTGAAATTGATGGAGAAAGTGAAAGAAAATAAGAGAGAGACTTCACTAACTTTAGCTTGTTCTAAGAATTCAGACTTGGGAACAAGATGTAGTGTTGATTTAATGATGTAAATGACAAGTGGGGGACAAGATTTTCATAATGGGATTGTAGTGGGATGTTAGGTGCATGAATTATGGTGATAATGGAGGTTTTAGGTGAGAAAAATGAGCTGGATTGTTGACCATTTCCGCAGCCTACATAATGTAGTTTGTTTGATTGAAGTAAATATCAATTCTGACACTGTTTTGGTATTTTAGGCATATCTCTCTCATATCTTAATGGATTTTAACAAATGTGGTCTTGTTGGAAAGCTAAGACAACGAGGAACAACTTTGTAGTTTACGACTTTTTCAAATTCGGACTCTAACAAGGTATTAAAATATGTACAAGATGATATGATTGAAATAAAATATCAATTCTGACACTGTTTCGGTATTTTGGACATATCTCTCTCATATCTTAATGGAATTTAACAAATTTGGTCTTGTTGGAAAGATAAGAAAAAGATGAACAACTTTTTAGTTGGACACATTTCCAAATTCGGACTCTAACTAACAATTAAAATGTGTACAAGATGACGCATTTTGAGTGGAGTATGTGGCAATTTGATGAGAGTAATTGGAAAAGCCAAGGAAATTAATAACTAAGGAAATAGGTAATAAATTATTTGATTAACTTTTACCAAAGGTATAAAGTTAAAATTATTTACCATGGTAAAAGGTTAAATTGAAGATGTTGTCCTAACCAAAAATTTATGTAGAAAGTTGAGATAAAATGGATAATATCATTGATGGTCTAAATCAAAATGATTATACATGAGAATAAAATTTTTAGGATGTTACAATTCTCCCACCCTAATAAAAATTTCGTCCTTGAAATTTAATCATTACGCACTCCTCAGTGAAACAATTCTGGATACTGTGTCCTCATAGCATCTTCACGCTCCCAAGTCAGAGTTACATCAGTTCCTTGTTTCCATGCAACTTTTACCAGTGGTACATTCTTGTTCCTCAAGCGTTTATTCGATCTTTCTAGAATCTGTGTAGGTTCTGTGGAGATGGTCAGATTTTCTCTAACTTCAATATCATCGGCAGCAATCACATGGTTGGGATCTTGTACGTACTTCCTTAGCTGTGATACATGAAATACATTGTGTAGATTTGCCAGGTGAGGGGGAAGTGCAATCTGATATGCCACTGTACCAACCCTCTTTAGGATCTCATATGGTCCAATGAATCTCGGACTCAATTTCTTACTCTTCAATACTCGACCAATCCCCTTGTGAGGTGAAACCTTCAAAAATACATGCTCACCAACTTGGAATTCAAGTGGTTTCCTCCTCTTATCGTAATACTGCTTCTGTCTGTCCTGAGATGCCTTCATCTTTTCTCTAATCATTTCTATCTGTTCAGTAGTCTGCTGCACAATTTCAGGTCCTAACGCCAAACTTTCACCAGTTTCTAACCAACAAAGTGGCGTTCGACACTTCTTACCATACAATGCTTCGAATGGAGCCATACCAATACTGCTGTGGTAGCTATTATTATACGTGAATTCAATCAATGGAAGAAACTGCTCCCAACTACCACCATGTTCAATCACACAAGATCGCAGTAAGTCTTCCAAACTTTGTATGGTACGTTCTGACTGTCCATCTGTTTGGGGATGATAAGCTGAACTCAATCGAAGCTTTGAACCCAATTCCTGATGCAAGCTTCCCCAGAATCGGGAAGTGAATCTTAGATCTCTATCTGACACAATACTTGATGGTACACCATGTAGTCTTACGATCTCCTTCACATATAACTGTGCCAACTTTTGTAAAGAGTTCTTCATATTCATTGGGAGAAAGTGAGCAGACTTTGTCAATCTGTCTACAATAACCCAGATTGCATCATTCCCTGAACGTGTTCTTGGTAACCCCGACACAAAGTCCATTGAGATGTCATCCCATTTCCAGACAGGAATCTCTAATGGTTGCAGTTCACCAGATGGCTTCTGGTGTTCTACCTTGGCTTTTTGACACACCAGACATGAAGCCACATATTCAACTATCTCTTTCTTCATCCTTGGCCACCAAAAGCTTTTCCTCAGATCTTGATACATCTTAGTTGATCCAGGATGAATGCTCAACATACTTTTATGCGCTTCTTCTAGAATCCTCCTTCTCAGATCAACATCATCTGGTACACAAATTCTATTCCTGATCCTCCAAATTCCATCTGATCCTTCTTGTAGTCCCATATCTTTTCCATTCGCCTGTAATTCTCTCAACTCCTGTAATGGCAAATCTTCTTTCTGTCTTTCACCTAACAGTTTCAGGAAATCATTGGTTATTTTCAAAGTCCCCAAAGTCATACTCCTTGAAGATTTTATCTCTACACCCAAGTTCATGTCTCTGAACTGTTCTATCATCTCTATTTCTTTTATCATCAAAGATGCCATATGAATGGACTTTCGGCTTAGTGCATCTGCCACCACATTTGCTTTTCCTGGATGGTATTTCAAATCAAATTCATAATCTTTAAGAAATTCCATCCACCTTCGCTGCCTCATGTTTAATTCTTTTTGATCGAACAAATACTTCAAGCTCTTGTGGTCACTGAACACTTCAAACCTGACTCCATACAAATGGTGTCTCCAGATTTTCAGAGCAAATACCACTGCTGCCAATTCTAGATCATGCGTTGGATAGTTCATCTCATGTGGTCTCAACTGTCTAGAAGCATAGGCAACCACCTTTCGTTGCTGCATCAAAACACATCCTAAGCCCATTTTGGAAGCATCACAATAAACCACGAAATCTTCTTGTGGGTTAGGTAAGGTTAAGACTGGAGCAGATGTAAGCTTCAACTTCAGTTGTTGGAAACTTTTCTCACATTCTGGCGTCCAAGAAAAAGGTTGATTCTTCCGGGTTAGCCGAGTTATTGGTAGGGCAATTTGAGAAAACCCTTCAATGAATCTCCGATAATAACCAGCCAATCCCAGGAAACTTCGTATCTCAGTGACTGAAGTAGGTCTCTCCCAGTTTACCACAGCTTCTATTTTAGAAGGATCCACAGATACTCCTTCGTTTGAGATTACATGGCCTAGGAATTTTACCTCTTTCAACCAGAATTCACATTTTGATAACTTTGCATACAACTGCTTCTCCTTCAAAATCTGCAATACCACTCGAAGATGTTTTTCATGTTCCTCTGCAGTTTTTGAATAGATCAGAATATCATCTATGAAAATGATGACAAATTGATCCAAGTAGGGATGAAATACTCGATTCATGTAATCCATGAATACGGCTGGGGCATTGGTCACTCCGAAGGGCATCACAAGGTACTCGTAATGACCATATCGTGTTCTAAAGGCTGTCTTTGGAATATCCTCAGACTTGACACGAATCTGATGATACCCCGATCGTAGATCAATCTTGGAAAACACTGCAGCACCTCTCAATTGATCTATCAGATCATCAATTCTGGGCAAAGGATATCTATTCTTCACTGTCAATTTATTCAGTTGACGATAATCTACGCATAACCTCATGCTTCCATCTTTCTTCTTGACGAGCAATACTGGCGCTCCCCATGGTGACACACTCGGTCTGATGAAATGCTTCTCCAGCAACTCTTCAATTTGTTTCTTCAGTTCCGCCAGTTCAATTGGTGCCATACGGTATGGAGCTTTAGACACTGGTTCTGCTCCTGGAATTAAATCAATGGAGAATTCTACCTCACGTTCTGGAGGTAAACTTGAGACATCTTCAGGAAATACTTCAGGAAATTCAGAAACAACCGGCATCTCGATTGCTTTAGGTTCACCATCTTCTTTGTAAAGAGTGAATAAAGCAAACAATTGACTTTCACCTTGTAATACATAGGTCTTGAGGTTGTCAGAATTTAGATTTTCTGATGGAAATATCACGGTCTTGTTGTGACAGTCCACCAAGACTCGATTTGTCGATAACCAGTCCATCCCCAGAATCACGTCCAGATCCTTCAAAGGTAAACAAACAAGATCGACAAGAAAGCGTCTACCTTCTATGAGTATAGAACATTCGTTACACACCTTAGCAGTTCTAAGTTGTGTACCGGTGGGAGTAGAAACAATCAGATCATATGTCATAGGCTTTACAGGTAATTGAAGGCGTCTAATACACTCATCAGAAATGAAAGAATGTGTAGCACCAGAATCAAATAACACAGATAGGATTGTACCATTAATGTCACACTTACTTTGTACGAGGTCATCAGCTTGGTCTGCCTCTGAACCGCTGATGGCATAGACTCTCCCAGCTGTTTGTTGCAACCTCTGATCTGTGGACTCCCTATTCTGTCTTGGAGGTTGGGCAGTACGTGTGTCTTCTCCTCGGCCTCTCTGATAATTAGAGCCTCTTGGTTCACTCATAGTGTTCCTGTTGTTGTTTTGATTGTTCTGCGGACAATTTGGACTGATGTGTCCTTTTTGGTTACATCGGAAGCAAGTGACCTCTTCAAGACGTCTGTTACAATCACGTACATGATGATTACCTTCACACTTAAGACACCTCATGTTATTGCGTCTATCAAAAGATGACGATGATGATGATCCGCCTCTGGAGCGATTTGGATAGAACGATCCTCTTCTTTTGAAATCAACTGACTGAGGTTTCAGTTGTCTATTGATCTTTTCATGTGCCAGTCTGGCTTGATGATTCTCTTCAAAAATTCTGCATTTGTTGATCAAAATAGGAAAACTCCGAATTTCTTGGTACCCTATCGCTTCTTTGATTTCCAGATTCAGTCCGTTCTCAAATTTAACACATTTCGATTCTTCGGCACCAGCTTGTTGAAAAGGAGGGTAAAAGAGAGATAGTTCTTCAAACTTTGCAGCATATTCTCCAACGGACATCGAGCCTTGTTTCAACTCCATAAATTCCAGCTCCTTGCGACTTTTCACACTTGCTGGAAAATATTTCTCTAGGAACCAGTCTTTGAAGTTGGCCCAGATCAAGGGTCTGTCAGTCTCGATCATACGGATTCTAGCATGAATCCACCAGTTCTCTGCCTCTTCCACCAACATATAGGTGGCATACTCCACCTTTTCGTATTCTGTGCAGGGCAATGCTCGAAAGATGCGCTCCATTTCCTTGGCCCAAAGATATGCTCCTTCTGGATTATAACCTCCTTTGAATTGTGAAGGCTTTCTCTTCAGGAAGTGGTCTAACCCATGGAGTCCTCCAGTGCTCCTTGGTTGATTTTGTCGTTCTATGGCTTCAGCTAAACGGTTGAAAGCTGCTGCCATATCGTGGTTGTTGTTGTTGTTGTTTCTTGCCATCCTATATTCGTAGTTTGGTTTATACTAATTCTAAGGGAAATATATCGTGTATATATATATATATAATATTATAACGTAACTATAAGTATTATACAATTTATCAGATAAGCAATAAGTCATATAACACACATTTATCATATCATCAAGCTAGTAATCAAACAAATCACTTGCAGTTTATCAATCAGGCACAAGTCATATAGCACATACGTAACATATTATCCAACAAATAATCAAACAATTCACATAGTATATCAAGAATCAATACATGTCATAGTAATTGGTCCTGAATTTTTGAAAATGCTCTGATACCAACATGTAACGCCCCGAAACGTGAATTAAAATTTTCGAGTAAATTTTTCGCTTTTTCGAAAGATCATTTTAAAAATTATAAATTTAATTCAGAGTTTATATAACAATTAATAACAGCGGAAAAATTATCATACATACTAGTCGTGAATAATTAAATTCAAGAAAATATTTAAGTAGCGGAAACGATTGTGAAGATAATGGTACATGACATATTATATTTATTACAACCCATAAATTCAAAGTTCAGGTAATAAAACAAATAGACATCCATCATGGCATCACTCTGCATTCTGCGTGTCATTCACTGTAAAAATTAATGTAAGAGTGAGACAGAATATAGAATAAATATAAAATAGGTAAAATTGCACAAACACAATCAACAATTCATAATGATATGATGAATATGCCAAACAAGTCCATTAATAGATCTTTAATTAGTCAAATGATGTCATGCTGGATCCATTTGGTCTTGGTGGGAATACTGCAGTAAAAGTCTCATAGAGACACAAATAGGGCTTTAGCATATACCATGAATCCCTATACTTCATGGCGCTTAAGTATCGAAGTACACAATATCATAAGTAGGACTTCTGCATAAACCATGAATCCCTACACTCCATGGCACACAACATAATAGGGCTTAACTCATCATAGAGTAACCCCCCACCAGGGTAGGCAATCATGGAACCCCTAAATTCCATGGTGCGTCCGAATGCTTATGATGCATGAATGCCTTTAATTCTTTTAACATACCATGATATCCACATTTCCAAAACCTCTTGGATAATACAAGTCCTCAAGGAACACAATACACATAATAATTCACAAAATCATGGATTTACTGTTTTAACCACATATGTCAATAACCACAAGGCATTCATGCACATATATATTAATTATGTCATTCATAATTATTCACCATCACAATATACAAACTGTGTGATACTCAAAAACATTTATAATAATTCATAATCACTCAATAATTTAATAAATAATTTTTTATACATAGAGAAAATATCATTTTCTTTCAAAATAGCCATTCTAAGTGACTTTCAGCATCCCCAACAGCAACATACATTAGTAAAACAGTCATAACATGGGCAAATCAACTCCTTTTTAGGTGATTCCACTTTCTATAGCTCAATAATACAATTATCTACAACTTTCATGAAGAACACAGTTTCAAATTCCGAACAGAAATATTACTTATTCACGAAATACCACACTGCCTCAAGGTGAGTTTTTCAAAACGTACATATATTAGTAATTTCAGTGTTTCTGGAGTTACAAAAATGATTTTTGCATGAAACCAGTTCTAAAATACTCTTAACATAATTATCTACAACTTTTATGAAGACTCAAACAACTAATTCATACCACAAAATTCCCAGTATTGAAAACAAGATTCGGATTTCCAAAATTCCAAAATTTCAGAATTTCAGAATTTCAGCTTGCACATACTTCAGTAATTTGAGCATAACTTGAACTACAAAAATTATTTTGATGTGAAACCACTTCCTAAAAATCTACAACTTAATTATCTACAACTTTCATGAAGACATCCAAGGCTGATTATGCATGTATAATTCCCAGCATATCAAAAAATACACTAAACATGAAGCAAATCTTTCACTCGGACATACAGTAGTATTTTGGCTATAACTTTTGCTACACATACTCAAATCAATCGGTTCAGGTCTCAAAATTCACATAACAAAAAGATTTACAACTTTCATGAAGACACTGATCACTAATTCTTACTACAAAATGCCCAATTTTAACAATAAGTTACGGATTTCAAGTTCACAAATTTACAGCTTGTACATACTTCAGTATTATGAGCATAACTTGAGCTACAAAAATTATTTTAATGTGAAACCACTTTCTAAAGATCCACAACTTAATTATCTACAACTTTCATGAAGACATCCAAGGCTGATTATGCACGTACAGTTCCCAGTAAATCAATATATACACAAAACAAAGGATAAATCTTTCACACAAACATACTGTAGTATTTTGGCTATAACTTTTGCTATACTTATTCAAATTACTTGATTTAGGTCTCAAAATTCAGATATCAAAAAGATATACAACTTTCATGAAGAAGTCAGAGTCAAATTCACAAGTTTTCAATATCAAAAATGAGCAACAAGTTACGAATAAATTCTGGAATCCTAGAATCAGCATACAATTCTACCCATTTCACAAATATTCACAACCCTGTCCCCTCTTACCTTAATGGAGGTTCCTAAAGTGGTTGAAAGTGTTGTATTATTGTCCTAGCTTCAGATCAAGAGTGAAATTGATGGAGAAAGTGAAAGAAAATAAGAGAGAGACTTCACTAACTTTAGCTTGTTCTAAGAATTCAGACTTGGGAACAAGATGTAGTGTTGATTTAATGATGTAAATGACAAGTGGGGGACAAGATTTTCATAATGGGATTGTAGTGGGATGTTAGGTGCATGAATTATGGTGATAATGGAGGTTTTAGGTGAGAAAAATGAGCTGGATTGTTGACCATTTCCGCAGCCTACATAATGTAGTTTGTTTGATTGAAGTAAATATCAATTCTGACACTGTTTTGGTATTTTAGGCATATCTCTCTCATATCTTAATGGATTTTAACAAATGTGGTCTTGTTGGAAAGCTAAGACAACGAGGAACAACTTTGTAGTTTACGACTTTTTCAAATTCGGACTCTAACAAGGTATTAAAATATGTACAAGATGATATGATTGAAATAAAATATCAATTCTGACACTGTTTCGGTATTTTGGACATATCTCTCTCATATCTTAATGGAATTTAACAAATTTGGTCTTGTTGGAAAGATAAGAAAAAGATGAACAACTTTTTAGTTGGACACATTTCCAAATTCGGACTCTAACTAACAATTAAAATGTGTACAAGATGACGCATTTTGAGTGGAGTATGTGGCAATTTGATGAGAGTAATTGGAAAAGCCAAGGAAATTAATAACTAAGGAAATAGGTAATAAATTATTTGATTAACTTTTACCAAAGGTATAAAGTTAAAATTATTTACCATGGTAAAAGGTTAAATTGAAGATGTTGTCCTAACCAAAAATTTATGTAGAAAGTTGAGATAAAATGGATAATATCATTGATGGTCTAAATCAAAATGATTATACATGAGAATAAAATTTTTAGGATGTTACAGCTCGTCCTCGAGCAAGAGAGAAAAATAAGAAAAATAAAAATTTGGAATCAAATTTTTGAGTTAGTCCGAGAATTTACAACAAAAAGTAATTTTCACAATTTAACTAATTTTGTAATAATCAAAAATTGGTATCAAGTATAACAAAGGTTTAATGATAAAATTTTACAATATTTTATTAACAATCAAGCAGAATTTCAGGCTTACCTCACAGGTGTTTATCTCTATGTAATAGGTAACCTGTTTCACTCAATCAATCATAAGATCAAACGAATTTAACTTTGTTTCTCATCTAATCAATGGTTATTTATACAGAATTAGTTCAGAAATCACAAGGTCTTTTCACGGGTTGTAATGAGGCTTGGCTTACAAGAATCAATGGTTTTTCTTGGAATTCAAAAACCTGAAATCATAAAAGAGCATTTTATAATTTTTTAGGCTTTCTCTTGACCTAAACTCTCATTTCTTTTGTTGATGAAAAATAAATACCCCCAACTTGATTCTTTTCACTATTTTTGACTTTTCTTTTCCATACTTTATTTTTTTCTAAATAGAATCAAGTTGCTTATTTTCACTCCCCATTTTTTTGTGAGAACATTCAAAATATTTTTCATTTATTTCAATTGCTCTTTTAATCAATCAAGTATAGGGAATGGTAAAAAAAACAGATTTGGTTTTAAGGGTACCAAGGAATTTTATTTTAGGCTCAAATTGGCTTGCAAAGGATAAAATAATTTTTACCAAGGTAAGCTGTTTGGCCCAAGTTTTTTTTCACCAAAAATGTGCCTTGATCATTTTCCTGAATTTTCTGTACAACAACACAAATCAGAGATTAAAGCAAAATCAATTCGAATTGAAAATATGTCGATTAAACCCTCAAGTATAAAAATATATATCTCTCTGCTCACCGGGCTATCGAAATTTGCTTGATGGTTAATAAACCTATTGTAATTAAATTTATCAAAATTCCTAAGTTATAAAGAACTAATAATTGATTTTACAAAATTAAGTTTCATTGTGTAAAAACTCTAAGTGTATTAACTAACAAAAATTTGATTAATTTATTAAAAGATAAATTTTATTTTTATATTTTTTTTATATTTTTTTTCGAATAGAATATACAAAAACAAATAATTAAGTAAAAACACACCACACAATAATAAAATACCATAATATAAAGTGTAAATGTAAATGTAAATATAAACTAAAAATAACTGTACTCAAAGTAAATGCAAGAAATAAGAAGATGGCATCATCAATCCTCCATTTGATCATCATCCTCCTCCTCATCATCATCGCCGTCAGAGTCAGCCTGTGCGCCAGATGATCCACCAGTCTCAGGGTAGGTAGGTAAATCACCGGGCCAAGCTACATGTGCTGCAAACTCGGCCGGGGTAACATAAGGTGCTCCCTCTCCCTGTAACCTGTACTGATAAAATTCATCGTGAAGATGCATATAAGCTCTATGAGTGGCAGCCATCATCTGCATCATATGCTGATGCTCAAGTGATATCCGGGCAAAGCCCTGTGTGACAGCATTAGTAGATAGAGGCTGCACTGGTGGTCTCCTTCTCCTAGGTCTGGGCTGAGCCTCCTGCTCTAGTGGTGGAAGCTCGCACTGCTGGACGAAATAATCTCTGTTCACTAAAACTTTGGGGACTCTCCCCGAAGAACTAGTGGACTCAGGTGAAGGTACGACGACTCCCTGCCTCCTTAGTAAGGCAGATATGATGAGAGGAAATGGAATGGGGCAGTTCACTTTATACCCAAGGGCATACAAGTGAATCTGCTCAGATATAAGCTCAGCTATGTCAATGGTATGACCCTGGAGGATAGAAAATAGAAGGCAACAACGCTCAACTGGAAGAGATGAAAGATGGGTGACAGGAGTGATGTTATGAAGCATGAGGTGGGACCACGCCTGGGCTATAGGGGTAAGCTGGGTCTTTAGGAGGTTAGATGGACTCCTTCCAACCTTACTCAGGTTGAAAAAGATTCCATCCTTGCTCAAGAAGTGAGCAACCTCCTCGAGGGAGTATCCTAACTCTCCCTCGGCAATAATCTTGTTTCTGTTTTCCTTCCAGAAACAAGTGTCATCCTCGGGAGTAGGCTCCCAAGGATTACCCAATAGGGTACTGATAGTGTCCCGGTCATATGAAATATGCTGGCCCCTAACCCAACTCGTCCGCTGCTGTCCTATACTCGGTGTGTCCTGGCGAGTCCTGAAGGCATTTGCATAAAACTCCATCACTAAGATGGGATCCCCCTCAGTAGGTAGAGAGAATAGAGGTCCCCATCTCCTCTGCTGAACTCCATCCTGAAGCTCAGGGTAATCTCCTGCACTCAAATCAAGGACCCTCTCCTAGATAAGTCTCTGGCCTTTGATTTGATGAAACCGTGCCCACTTCGCATCAGTACGAAATCTGGTAGGATTCCTCGGTCCTAACACCTCCTGTCCCTAAAGATCAAGATCCTCAGAGGTGGTGTCAGTATCCGTGGCCTTCCTTTGTCTTTTAGAGGGACCAGTAGTGGGAATGGATTTCCCTGGTGCCATCTGCAAAAAGTAAAAATTTTAAAATTAAACACATGTTAAAAAGTAAATCACACATTAACAATCCTAAACAATCAACCAAATATTTACACAAAATTTGAAACACAAATATTTTTGGTTTTTCTAAAAATGAAATTCACACAACATATTTTTGTATTTTTGTGATTTATAAAGAAAGTTAACATACATATTTTTAAGTAATTGTGAATCAAATTTTCAAAACGAAATTCATACAATTTATTCAAAATTTATACAAATTTATTTTATATTTTTATGCAAGAAAGTATAACAAATATTAAATATGAAAATTTATTAATTTTAAAAAAGAAAACAACAAATAAACAAACACACAACATGTTAAACAAAAAAATAAAACAAGAAACAAAAATTAACAAAAATTAAAAACAGAGGCTGACGCTACACGTGGTGGGACGCTACGCGTAAGCCAGTTCTGTCCACGCTACGCGTCTGTGGGACGCTACGCGTGGGCTCACAGTTCATCCTCACGCTAAGCGTCAGTGGGACGCTACGCGTGAGCTGCACAGAACAGAAAAATAAACAGGGGTTGCACAGCAGCAACCCCTTTCCAAACCACATTATATCCATTCAATTTCCTAATTCTAACAGCAATCAATTCCAATGGTCTTCTAATCCTAATCCTAACCACATTTATTTCTAAGAATCGAAAATTAAAAACTAAACTAAAGAGAAAGGATTAGAACACTTACATGTGATTCCTTGAGCAAATAGGATTGAGAAGGTTTGGAAGAGAGAAAATGAGGTTTTGAAAATTAGGTTTTGAAAACTTAAGTGAGGCAGAGAGGAGATCTTAGGTTTTAAACCCTAAGATGGCCCTCTCTGGTTCAGTTTTAAAAACTGAATGTGGGCTCTGACGCTACGCGTGGATGGGACGCTACGTGTCAGGTCCAAAATTCAGAGTCCATGCTACGTGTCACAGTGGCGCTACGCGTGGGCTTCTATTTTTTTTTATTTGAAGATAACAAGAAAAGAATGGGTTGCCTCCCATTGAGCGCTAGATTTAATGTCTCCAGCCAGACATTACCTCTGATTAATCAGGTGGTCTCCCAATATTCGTTGAGGAATCACCTGTCTTTTTCTTCCTCCTTCTTCTTTTCCGATGCTTAATTACCTGTTTTTCATCTTTCAAGGCATCGGTTAATTTAAAACAATTTAATTGATTGGGAAGAGATATACCTGGTTCGGTTGAAGGGTAAACTTTTTCCTCATTACTTGTCCTGAGGTGTTCATGAGCACTGAAGCTTACCTCTTCTTCATAAACCTTGACTGCAACCATACTTAGATCAACATCTACTCTGATCCTTGCAGTCTTCATGAAAGGTCTTCCTAGGATCAGGGGGATCTCAGTATCCTCCTTCATATCCAGTACCACAAAGTCAACTCTGAAGTGGTACTTATTAACCTTTACCAGTACATCTTCCACAATCCCAAAAGGCTTTTTGACAGAGCGATCCGCAAACTGTAATTCTGTCTTTGCTTCTTTTAGCTCATATTCACTTATGCGCTTTATTAATTCTAAGGGCATCAAGTTGATGTTAGCCCCTAAATCTAATAACGCATTCCTGATGTTGATATTTCCAATTGTTACAGGAATGGTGAAACTCCCCGGATCTTTACATTTTTTCAGGGTTATACAGTTTGTTTCTTGCTCTGTATTTACTTGCACATTTTTTTCTTTTTCATTTTTTTTTCATTTTTTTCTATTTTTTCACTTTCTTTTTCTTCTTCTTTCTTTTTCTCACTCTTTTTTTTACAATCAATTTTTACAACATCAGAAGAAACAACATTACATTGTTCCCTTGGGTTTTGAGTGTTTGCAGTAAACCCAGAACTCTTTAATTCGGCTATTTCTTTTGCAAGCTGTCCCATTTGTATGTCTGATGCTTTTCGGGCAGCTTCATTTGTTTCCACAAATTGCAGTAACTGTTGAATAGATTCCTCTATCCTTGTCAATCTTACATTGTCAGTTTGTTGTTGCTTAAACTGATTGTTAGGAGGTCTGTTGGAAGGTCCAGTGTCCTGTCTCCAGCCAATATTCTGATTTTGCCATCCCTGCAGGTAATTGTTAGGAAAAGAATTTCCATGATTGAAAGGAAAATTACCTAAGGGTGCTCTTTGATGGTTCATGAAATTGGCTTGCTCTTGCTCATTTCCACAGTAACCACATGGTTGTTCTCCCATGCAGTGCATACATTGTTTAAGTTGAGCAGGGGGTGGTGATGCTACTTGAGCAATTTGGAGTTTTTCCAATTGCTTGCTCATAACTTCAATTTGTTGGGTCAGTAATTTTTGCTGAGCCAACACCGCATCATTTACTCCCAATTCGAGCATTCCTGGCTTCCTCTGTACATTACCTCTTTCATGCTTTGCTTGGCGATCACTGATAGCCATTGATTCCAATATTTCTATGGCTTCCTCCACAGTTTTGTTCATTAAAGAACCACCTGCACAAGCATCTAACATCATCTTGAACTGAGGCAATAAACCATGGTAAACGATTCTTACCTTTTTGGCATCATTCAGGTTGTGGTTTGGACACTTTCTCAAAAGTGCCTTGAATCGTTCCCATGTCTCTCCTAGTGATTCATCATTATTTTGAGAAAAAGAGTGTATGGCTGTCATTGCTTCAAAATATTTCGAAGGAGAAAAAAATCTTTCCAAAAATTTTCTTTCAACATCGGACCAGTTTGAAAAACTACCCAGTGGACAAGATTTAAACCATTCTTTTGCTTTACCAATCAATGAAAAAGGAAAAAGTCTCATGTAAACAGACTCTTCTTGATTGGGTTCAAAACCAATTGTGCTGCATAACTCATAAAAAATAGTTAAATGTTCATATGGTTCTTCATGATTTAAACCAGCAAATTGATTGTTTTGAATAATATTTAAAGTAGCAGGTTTAATCTCCACTGGTACAACAGGTCCTTGAAACATACCCGAAACTCGGGGTGGACCATTAATAGCAGCAAACTGTCCCAATGTTCTCTTTTCAGTAGCCATATTTGAATTTTCAAAATTAGAAGTAGAAGAAGATTTAGTTTGTGTTTTAGATTTCAAAGACTTGATTTTCTTTACAAACTTTTCTATCTCAGGATCAAAATAAATTTTACCTGCGGTAGATCGAGTTTGCATACACAAACTAGACAAAGAAAGTTAGTGTAACAATAAGTAAAAATAAAAAAAAATTTAACTAAGGTAAAAAAAATATTTATCACGGTAATTAAAAATTTACTGTTTTAATGAAACAATTCAATCCCCGGCGACGGCGCCAGAAAACTTGTTAACCCGGTGATAGCGTCTCAACAGTTCATTTCCACCACCGGGTTGTTAATTGGCAAGCGCACCAATCGTTTGTAGTTTTCAAAATTTAGATATCGTTCCACTGGGATTGAAAGTCCAATAACAACAGTAATTTTCTATTTACTATGGTAAATGTGAAGGAAGTTATAAACAAAAGAATGATTTATATACAATTTATACAATATTCATAGGATAGCATGATTGAGTGGTTCATAAGATAAAAAGAAAATAAAATCTATCTAAAAAGTTGAGTTGCAATCTAGAATAGGTAAGATACTTGAGATAAACACAGATAAACAAATTATGTTGGAAATTGGATCCCTAATCTAGAATAACAATGAGGAACTCAAGACATGCATATTTAATCATCAAGTTTCATGTCATTGCAGCTTAAAATCATTATAACCGATCCCTTGTGATATAAATTCTAAGAATTCACCGTAAAGTCTGATCCCTCGTGAGCTTTCTCAGTAAAAACTTGCATTAAGACCTGGCCTTATGGCAACAATGGTTAACAACCCCTATAGAATTGAGATACCAAGGGTATTCTAACTTTTACTTTCGTCAAAACAAGTTTGAATACGGCATGAATAATCATTCTCCCGTTTGACATTCATACTAATAAAACAAGTTTCAATACACATGAAAATCATTCTCCCGTTTGACGTTCATATTAATAAAAGGTTGAAATACTAACATGGACTTGAATCATAAACATGCAGAGGTCGAATTCACAACATTATACTCAATCGATTAGTTCACCAATTCCAACATAAACAAATTAGTTACACATGGTGAAAGTAAAAACAACACTTACAGAGTTTGACATTACGAAGACGATGGGAACTTCACGATACAATGATCACAATACACCGAAACACACTCAAGTATCTAGAAAACTATTCTAGAACTACAACTCACAAAAGAAGTACTCAAAGTCGAGCACAAGAGAGAAAAGAAGAGAATGGGATGCTATGGGATTATTTAGAATGGTGTTGGATGGCCCTATTTATAGGACTGAGCAAGGGTGCTGACGCTACGCGTCAGTGTGGTGCTACGCGTCAGACCCCTGACTCAGCCTCCATTAAACACTTGATAATGGCCACTTCAAATTATTAAATTTGATCATGCCTGGCCACATGAACATGTTTCCACCGAGTTTTGGCCTTTCATGCCGAGTGGGATGCCCATTGGTGCTGAGTGGAGTGCCCATTATTGGGTCCAAGTGGAGTGGTTGGCCAAAGTGGGCGTGGAGACCACGCAGCACTGACGCTACGCGTGGCTGTGACACGTAGCGTCAGCATCAAAAATAGTTATTGATGCTACGCGTGGGATGAGGCTACGCGTCAGCCCCTCCAGTGTAATTTTCTCTTGATTTCTTTACTTTTTCACTGTAAAACTTAGAGAAAATTGATCAAGGGCAGATTATTTCTAACAACATTCATTTATTGAATTTAAATCCTAATTTTCTAACAAATTAAACTAATTTTTGTAATTTTTATGAAATTTTTATTAAAGCTTTTATTGAAAATTTGAGGACTAACAGCAGGTCGCCCGAGTGACAATGTGATGGATGGGCTTGACAAGTCGGTCGCACTGTGATGAGAGCACATGCCAGTTTCTGGTAGTTGCATTTGTTGATTGATGATGATATGAAATGTGATTATGTGGTATGGGATGGCCGACGGTATATGTTACCCTCGTTTCTAGCTTCAGTGGTCAAGCAGGACCCAGTTGAGCTACCCAGAGGTCTATAACCCAGTGGTTGAGGGGGAGTCAAGTAGGACTCGGTGAACCAAGCAAGGTTCACGGGGTGTCAAGTAGGACCCCCAACTGAAGGCCGATCCTTTAGTATCCGGATACTAGGCGTCGATTTTATGTGAGTCAGTTGTGACACTTGATAATTGGATGATTTTGCCGAATGCAATTTGTTATAATTGCCGAATGAGAATTTGATATATTTGATGAGTATGATTTGACGTAATTGCCGAGTAATTGGCTGTATTTGCCGAGTGTGAATTATTATAATTGCCGAGTATGAATTGTCATATTTGCCGAGTGAGATTGCTGTACTTGCTGAGTAAGAATTGTCATATTGCCGAATAAGATTTTGTTATATTTGCTGAGTGCAACTTATTGTATTTGACAAGTGTGAATTGATATAAATGCCGAGTGTGGTTAGCTAGAATTACCGAGTGTGACTTAGATGCCGGGTGTGACTTATTGGCCGAGTTTGATGGTTTTATTTGCCGAGTGTAAAGTGTTATATTTGTCGAGAAGGAATTGTTAAATTTGCCGAGTAAGTTAATTGCCGAGTGTTAAATGATGAAGTCATCGGACGGAATTTTGTATATATGTAAATTGTTAATTTCCGTTCTAGATTAATTATGATGCTAAACACTCACCCTTGCTGTGGTTTACATTTTTAGTAACCAGTGATAAAGAAGAGGTCAGAGCCATGGAGGTGCGCCAAGCGGAGGACTGATGCCAAGGCACCGATTGAAATTGAATGAATAATGTAATATATATATATATATATATATATATATATATTGAGTTTTTCCGAGTGTTTGATGTTACAATGCGTTGTCTGTGTGTAGAATTAAAATTTGAATCGGTTATGACGTTATGATGCTAGGTGATCGGTGTTTATTTTATGAATGAATTTTGCATTGTTGTAGCAGAGTTAATCACCTGTTGAATTTAGCCAAGCGGATTCCTTATCCGAGCGAGGGCCTACTAATTTGATGCCCATTTGAGTATCCTTCATTTCTTTCCGAGAGGAGAATAACCGAGAGACTCAATTCCGAGTGAAGAAAGATAAGAGTGTTTCTGAGTGAAGGTTAGAGTGATTCTGAGTGGTTAGAATGTTTTTCGTGTGATGAAGTATTGAGAGCTCTTCCGAGTAAAGGAAGGGTGGGATGTTCCCGAGTGAACTATTGGCCGAGCGAGCCTTTTACGAGTGAAGTAAAGTTCGGGTGCTTTCCGAGTGATGTCAGGTAGAGGGAACCTTTGTTGACTGAAAGTTAAGTCATGTCCGAGTGATATGTAACCGAGTGGATTTATTTCCGAGTGAAATCTGACTGTTTTTCTTTCTTTCGCTGTTTCTAAATAACTTTTATTAACGGATGTATTTTGGACCGGTTCCAGTCGGAAATTGCTATTTTAAGTATGATTTTATTATTTTGAAAGTATTTAAGAAAAGTAAATATTATTTTATATTAAGACCGAGTGGATTTTTATTTAAACATGAAAAATTATTTTAGAAAAATAAGAAAAATAACGCGGGTCGTCACATGTGTCACATGAGAGGGCAAACAGTTTGGTACCAGTAAAACGGCCAGATCAGCTGAGAGCTGAGTTATGGCTCGGGGAGCCAGTGTTGCAGCACAAATTAAAAGACTTAATAATGGATCCATTTGATTGAGCATATATTTGCACTGATATGATATTGAGAGTAATATGATGATTTGATCGGTTGATGTTATGAGATTATATGATGTGTTTATGTTTTATATATAGTTATGAATTGGACTTTTAATCCGATTCAATAACTATTATTTGATATGTTTATGCTCACCCTCTACTGTTGTCATTTTTACAGTGGACATAGGACCCAGCAATGACGTGTGAGATCACTCAGTCGATTGGAGCATTATGTATTTGTGTATTGTACATAATGCACATAGTTGTTTGTAGTAGCCTTGGCCGGCTCCTGTGTATACCGATTGTGAAACATTTGTAAACATTAAATGAGCCGGATGATGTAATGCCGACTGCTTTATTATTTTAATTTGAAAATTCTGTTAAAATTTTCATTTATATGCGAAAAATTTATTTGGAAAATTTGGGTGTTACATTTTGGTATCAAAGCCTAGCCTCTCCTAGTACGGTATGGTTCGGGGACGAACCAGGCGGAAGCTGGTGGCATGTGACATCCTGGCGCTGTTGAGGGCGGGGAGTGATCGCCGGTGCATGGGCACGGACAAGGAGCGGCTCCTGGCAGGCTTCCAGCGGGGAATGTGGCATCCCGGGCACTGTTGAGGGCGGGGAGTGATCACCGGTGCATAGGCACGGACAAGGAGCGGCTCCTGGCAGGCTTCCAGTGGGAGGGACACATGAACAAACCGAATACATACCAGAATGAGAGGGATCCAAAGACTGTATAGGTATGGGACTATACAGTTGATGATAGCTTAAAGAAATGAATTCGTATTACCTATACCAACATATGCATTAGCCTTTTCGGTGGCCTATCACATAAGGACTCCAAAGTTAAGCGTGCTTAACTTGGAGTAATTCTGGGATGGGTGACCTCCTGGGAAGTTCTGGGAAGTGTGTGATTGAGGACAAAGCACACTAGAAAGGTCTCGTGTTGGTCTGTGGGGCGATTCGTGTAACATCCCAAAATTTGTAATTTTTCAAAAATTCATTCATTAAGGATTAATGAAGAAATTCTGAATGAAATTCCGAGTGAATACCGTTTGAAATATGATATTCCGAGTGAAAATGGTGCGATACCGGGTGAAGTAAGACCGAGAAAGCCATTTCCAAAAGAAGTTAAGATGTTTCCGAGTGAAACATCATTAAGCGAATTATTTCCAAGTTAAGAAAATGGTTTCCGAATGAGACACTTTTGAATAAGGAAAATCCGAGTGAAATATTTCCGAATGAAACGTTTCTGAGAGAAGCACTCCTGAGTGGGGGAAACGTTGAAATTGAATAAGTATTTCTCAGGACGGATTTTGAGAAATGACCGAGTGGAGTATCTCCGAATTGAGATTTTCCCAAGTGAAATGTCTCCGAGCATGACATTTCCGAGTGGAATGATACCGAGTGAGACTATTCCAAATGGAAAGGTGCTAAAGTGAAAAATTATTAATTTCTGAATGACGTGTCACCGAATAAGATATACCGAGTGAGTGTTTTTCTAAATGAATAGTTCCAAGTGAACAATTCCCGAGGAAAGTAAATATCCGAGTGGTGAGTTACCGAGTGGTGAACTTCGTTAAATTTATGCTCGGGTCGATATTTAATAATGACCAAAAAGCTTGTGCTCGGGTTTGCCTTCGGAATTGTCCTTGATCCCGAGTGATTCGTTCGAATGAAAAGATTTTCGAGAAAGAGTTGACTTCAAACTCCGAGTGATTTTTAAATGGAAGATTTCCGAGTGACGTAAGTAAAGGACTGACTCGGACATAAATATACCTGAGTATGTTTGAATGAGATATTATTGTGTGGGATACTTCCGAGGAAAGAAATTCGAGTGTTCCATGGGATGGAACCTTTCCTCCGAATGAAGGAATTCCGAACGGACAGAGGTTGTGATAAACCTTCTCGGAAAGATATGCCAGAAGGCTGAAACCGAGTTGGAATATACTAAAACCGAGTCGGAATTAACGATTATTTTAGTTATTGAAGCTTTACACGTCAATCTGTTCTTCTACTTTCTAGCAGTTTCACTTTTCAAGATATTTTCTAAGTCTGGGACCCTTTCTTATGTGTTGTCCCTTTTCATTAAATGCTTATTCCTTATTCATCATCTGAGGAAATATACAGCAGAGATCTTTTTATTGTTCACATCTCTTTTGCATGAACAATATAAATATCAACTACTGTTAGATCAATTAAAGACTTTGGAAAAGTGAAAAACAACATCTACAATCTTCTCTTCCAACTCTTGCTGAAAGCTATTTACGAAGAACAAGTAAATCTTCCTTTCTTCTCTTTCGCGTGAACGTTTGGGTTTCATAAATAAGAGGCTTCTGAAACTGTAATTCCAGTCGGAATTCTCGAAGCTGTAACTGATAACGATCGAAGAACAATTGAAAACTCCTTATTCCAGGTAGGGGGAGCGTTACATTTCAAATAGATAGTTTATGAATGGATATGGGGTATTATTTTGTGTACATGAGATATGTGTATGAATTATTGTATCAGACCCCGATTATATGACGTTTTATGTTTTCATATTTTCCATTCATATTGCTGATATTAGTATGAGATTGATGATGATGATATGGATGATGATTCATGAATTTTTCATGATATCTATGTATATGCTTGAGATGCATGTGTGATGGTTGAATATGAAATATAATATGGTTTCACAAAAGACCTTGGGTGGGACTCAAGGCAACCTCTTGAGCGGGGCTCGGGGTTTTGGCCCGTGGCACTCACCGTTGTCACTGAAGAGTGATGGTGTCACATAAGGGTGTAAACGGTTGGCCTGTGGCACTCACCGTTGTCATTGAGAGTGATGGTGTCACATTGGGTGTAAACGGTTTGGTACCAGTAAAACGGTCGGTTCAGCTGAGAGCTGAGTTATGGCTCGGGGAGCCAGTGTTGCAACACAATTAAAAGACTTAATAATGGATTTATCCGAGTGAGTACCTATGTGCATTGATATATATGTAGTTGAGAATAGCATACTATTTATGTTGTTTCATATGACTCGGTATATGTTATTTGTCTAGTTATGGATTGGGTTTTTAATCCAATTCAATAACTATTATTTGATATGTTTATGCTCACCCCCTACTTATCATTTTTACAGTGGATAAAGAATACAATGATGGCACTTGAAGTCACTCGACCGATTGGAGCATTATGTATTAGTATGCACAATACATAGTGTACATAGTTATTTGAGTAGAAGCCTTGGCCGGCTCTTGTGATTACTGAGTGATGTATTTTATTTGTATTTTAAAGTGGCCGGTCGGCTTTTGTAAAGTGATAATAATCTTATTTAATTCAGATTCCGTTTTAAATCTTGGAATTATTTATGAAAAGTTTATTTGTATTTGTTTGTATTTCAAATGGGTCGGTCGAATTGATGTATAACCGGTATTTTAATGCTGAATCCGATTCCTGTTTGGGAAATTTAAATTATTTGTGAAAAATTTACTTGATTTATTGGAAATTATTTTTAAAAATTAAGGATGTTATAAGTCGTTCATTCTGAAAAGCGGCCGGGGTGTTACAGTGGTATCAGAGCAGGCTTGAAAAGGTCCAAGGCCAAGGTTAATCTACTAATGCTATGAATTGAGTGAAATCATATCATGGTTGTTGAGTATTATAGTTGAGGAAATCAACTATAAATAAATTGCCTTTGTATCCATGAGAGGTACTAAAGTATAGTGATTATTTTCAGGATAAGAAAATGGACTCTCATTGTATGGATGCAATGGCTACTGCCTTCCAACGTGCTGCTGATATCTTAGAAAGGCAGAACCAGCATCAACCGACTGACAATCAAACTATTGATTGTTTTCTAAAGCGGAAACCGACTGAATTCCATGGAGGATTTTAGCCCGACCAAGCTTATGCCTGGATTCAGTGACTTGTCTGGGTGAAAGGTCTGAGTGACTTGTCTTCGAATGACTCATTTCCGAGTCAAACATCTCCAAATGACTCATTTCTGAGTCAAAAGTCTTCGAGTGACTCGTTTCCGAGTCAAACGTTTCCGAGTGACTCATTTCTGAGTCAAACATCTTCGAGTGACTCGTTTCCGAGTCAAACGTCTTTGAGTGACTCGTTTTCGAGTCAAACGTTTCCGAGTGACTCATTTCTGAGTCAAATATCTTCGAGTGACTCATTCCCGAATGAATATATTTGTGAGTAAAAAGCTTCCGGGTGTAGTTAATATCCGAGTAATGAATCCCTTCATTCTATTCGTACTCGGATGACTTGAAGTTACCGAGAGCTTATGCTCGGGTCCGTCTTCAAGCTTGCCTTCGACTCCGAGTGATACTTCAAAGTGGAACGATTTCCAGGAGAGGACTGAACAACTCCGAATGATCTTTCAGTTGTAAGATTTCCGAGACACAACTCTGAATGATCTCTGTTGTAAGATTTCCGAGTGACTTAGCTCCGAATGATCTTTCGGTTATATGATTTCCGAGTGATTCACTTTGGAGAGAAGTATTTTCGAGTGAAGACTGACTTCGAATAAGTACTTTTCAGTCAGATATATCCGAGTGGATGATTCCCGAGTGAATCAATTCTGAACAAAAAGTGACCGACTTTGAAAAGAACACTTTCGGACAGAGATATCCGAGTGAGATATTTCTGAAGGAGTCCGGGTGAAACAATTCCGAATGAGCCATTTTCCGAGGAAGAAAGGCTATATCCGAGTGTTTCAAGTAGAAACATGACCGAGCAAATTCTCTTTCGAGTGGAGCAGTTCTGAACGAAAAGACTGATGAATTTTTCTCGGAATGACCCGATAGAGTTCCAGTCGGAAAATATACCAACCAGTAGAGTTCCAGCCGGCAGATATACTGACCGGTAGAGTTCCAGTCGGCTAATATCCCCAGAATACCGAACCAGTGTCAGAATTGATTTTTTTTCTCCAATCATATCATCTATTGCATATTTTAATATATCTACTCCAATCATAAAAGCTGGCGGCGGAAATGGTCAAAATACAGCTCACTTCTTATCTAAAACGTCTATTATTTCCATAATTGATGCACCTAACCTCCAGTCACGAGAAAGCTTGTCCCCCACTTGTCTTGTACATTATTAAATCAATACCACACCTTTTCTAAGTCTGAATTCTCAGAACAACGAAAATTAGTAAAAGTCTCTCTTTCTCATTTCCTTCTCTACGTACAAGTCACTCTGATTCGAAGCTAGGACAGTAAGAAGAAAACGTTTTTTCAACCAATCTAAGGCCCTTCATCAAGGTAAGAGGGGATAGGGTTGTGAATAATTATGGAATGGGTAGAATTGTATGCTGATCCTAGGATTTTCCAGATTTATTTTAGTAACTTATTATTTAATTTTGAAGTTGAAAATGTGTGAATTTGACTCTGACTTCTTCATCAAAGATGTATATCTTTTCGTTATGTGAATTTTGATACTTGAACCGACTGGTTTGGATATGTATAACATGAGTTATAGTTGAAATACTACAGTATGTCCGTTCTGGAACATTATGTTGTTGTTGTAAATTTCTGAAATTACCTATGATTATTATTATGGATGAAAATGATATTTTCCATGTGGGTAATGATTTATTTTTGAATTATTGATGGATTATTGATTATTATGGATGTTATTGAGTATTTTATGAATGTCATACAGTATATATATATCTTTGTGATGAACAATTATGAATGACTAAATTAATGTATACATGAATGCCTTGTGGTTATTGAGATATGTTGTTGAAACAGTAAATCCATGATTCTAAAAATTATTATATGTGATATGTCCTTTGAGGACTTGTGGTTTTCTAAGTGATTATGGAAATATTGATATCATGGTATGTTAAATCGATAAAGAGAATTAAAGGCATTCATGCATCATAAGAATTGGATGCACCATGGAATTTAGGGGTTCCATGATTGCCTACCCTGGTGGGGGGTTACTCTATGATGAGTTAAAGCCCTATTTTTACAGGAGCCATAAGGGTGTAGGGATTCATGGTTATGCAAATTCCTACTTATAACATCCTTAATTTTTAGAAATAATTTCCAATAAATCAAGTAAATTTTTTGCAAATAATTTAAATTTTCCAAACAGGAATCGGATTCAGCATTAAAATACCGGTTATACATCAATCCGACCGACCCATTTAAAATACAAATAAATACAAATAAACTTTTCACAAATAATTCCAAGATTAAAATGAAATCTGAATTAAATAAGATTATTATATCTTTACAAAAGCCGACCGGCCACTTTATAATACAAATAAAATACAACACTCGGTAATCACAAGAGCCGGCCAAGGCTTCTACCCAAATGACTATGTACACTATGTATTGTGCATACTAATACATAATGCTCCAGTCGGTCGAGTGACTTCAAGTGCCATCACTGTGTCCTCTATCCACTGTAAAAATGATAAGTAGGGGGTGAGCATAAACATATCAAATAATAGTTATTGAATTGGATTAAAAGTCCAATCCATAACTATGCAAATAACACAAACCGAGTCATATAACACAATATGAACAACATTTTCTATCAATAACATATAGGTCAGTGCGTACACACAAAAATTAGTGCATACACATGCTCACACAAATGGATCCATTAAGTCTTTTAATTTTATGTTGCAACACTGGCTCCCCGAGCCATAATTCAGCTCTCAGCTGATCCGGCAATTTTACAGGTACCAAACCGCTCTACGCCCATAATGTAACACCGAGTACCACTCCCAGAGTGATAGCGGTAACTCTACTCAGTGCTACGGGCTAAAACCCCGAGCCCCGCTCAAGAGGTTGCCTTGAGTCCCACCCAAGGTCTTTTATGAAAATCACATCATATTTCATAATCATTCATCACACATGCATCTCATGTATATACATAAATATCATGAAAAATTCATGAATCATCATCCATATCATCATCATCAATCTCATGTTAATATCAGCAATATGAATGAAAAATATGAAAACATAAAACGTCATATAATCGGGGTCTGATACAATAATTCATACACATATCACATGTACACAAAATAATACCCCATATCCATTCATAAACTATCTATTTGAAATGTAACGCTCCCCCTACCTGGAATAAAGAGTTCTTGCAGCTCTTAAAGCTATATTCTAATTCACAGCTTGTAAATTCCGACTGGAATTTCAGCTTCGTGCTAGTTCAGAGATTTCTTCGTAAAGAGAAGAAATGGAGTTTGATTCCTTCTTCGTTAATGGATTTTAGCAAGAGTTTGAAGAGAAAGATTATGGATGATGTTTTTCACTTTTCAAAAGTCTTTAATTGATCTAACAGTAGTTGATATTTATATTGTTCATGCAAAAGAGACGTGAACAATAAAAAGATCTCTGCTGTACGTTTTCTTCAGATGATGAATAAGGAATAAGCATTTAATGAAAAGGGACAGCACATAAGAAAGGGTCCCATACTTAGAAAATATCTTGAAAAGTGAAGCTGCTAGAAAGTAGAAGAACAGATTGATGTGTAAAGCTTCAGTAACTAAAATAATCGTTAATTCCGACTCGGTTTTCAGTATATACCGACTCAGTTTTAGCCTTCTGGGCATATCTTTCCGAGAAGGTTTATCACAGCCTCTGTCCACTCGGAATTCCTTTATTCGGAGGAAAGGTTCCATCCCATGGAACACTCGGCTTTCTTTCCTCGGAAGTATCCCACACGATAATATCGCATTCAAACATACTCGGGTATATTTATATCCGAGTCAATCTTTTGCTTACATCACTCAGAAATCTTCCCTCTAAAATCACTCAGAATTTGAAGTCAACTCTCTCTCTCGGAAGTCTTTCCATTCGAACGAATCACTCGGGATCAAGGACAATTTCGAAGACAAACCTGAGCATAAGCTTTTGGTCATTATTAAATATCGACCCGAGCATAAATTTAACGAAGTTCACCACTCGGTAACTCACCACTCGGATATTTACTTTCCTCAGGAATTGTTCACTCGGAACTATCCATTGGAAACATACTCACTCAGAACCGTTTCACTCGGATTTTCCTTATTTGAAAGTGTCTCATTCGGACACTATTTTCTTAACTTAGAAATAATTCGCTTAATGATGTTTCACTTGGAAACATCTTAACTTCTTTTGGAAATGGCTTCCTCGGTCTTACTTCACCCGGTATCGTACCATATTCACTCGGAATATCATATTTCAAACAACATTCACTCGGAATTTCATTCAGAATTTCTCCATTAATCCTTAATGAATGAATTTTTCTAAAAATTACAAAATTTGGGATGTTACACTACTTGTGTACTTATTTTCACAGGAGCCATGAGGGTGTAGGGATTCATGGTTATGCAAATTCCTACTTGTGTACTTATTTTCACAGGAGCCATGAGGGTGTAGGGATTCATGGTTATGCAAATTCCTACTTGTGTACTTATTTTCGCAGGAGCCATGAGGGTATAGGGATTCATGGTTATGCAAATTCCTACTTGTGTAATTATTTTCGCAGGAGCCATGAGGTGTAGGGATTCATGGTTATGCAAATTCCTACTGGTGTCTCTATAAGACTTTTTACTGCAGTATTCCCACCAAACCAAAATGGATCCAGCATGACATCATTTGACTAAGTTAAAGATTTATTAAATATAAATGAACTTGTTTGGCATATTCATCATATCATTATGGTTTTTTGATTGTGTTTATGCAATTTTACTTATTTTATATTTATTCTATATTCTGTCTCACTCTTACATTAATTTTTACAGTGCATGCTACACAGAATGACGAGTGATGCCATTAATGAAGCTTTTATGATTTATTGCTTGGACTTTGGTTTCATTTAAATTCTAATGGGTTGTAATGATATTATGTACCATGTACTGTAATTTTATCTATCGTTTCCGCTATATAAATGTATTATGTTTTATTCGTTCACGACTAGCATGCTTTATAATATTCCGCATTTATTAATTTTTACATGACCTCAGAATTTAAATTACGAGTTTCAAAATGATTCTTTAAACGTGAAAAGTTTTAATTTGTTCTGAAAAAAATTTTGGGGCGTCAACCACTGCTGCAAGCTCAAGGTCATGAGTCGGATAGTTTTGTTCATGCGGCCTCAATTGCCTTGAAGCATAGGTAATCACTCGGTCGACCTGCATCAGCACACATCCCAAACCAAACTTGGACGCATCGTAGTACACTACAAATTCCTGTGTCACATCAGGCAGTGCAAGCACTGGGGCAGTCGTCAAACACCGCTTAAGAGTTTGGAAACTCATTTCACACTCTTCTGACCAAACAAAGGGGTTCTCCTTTCTCGTTAACCGAGTCAAACGAAGTGTTATCCGAGAGAAACCTTCAATGAAACGCCGATAGTACCCAGCTAATTCGAGGAAACTTCTAATCTCAGTTACCGACTTAGGCCTTTCCCAAGCCATAACCGCCTCAATTTTAGTCGAATCTACTGATACACCCTCTCTGGAAATCACATGTCCCAAGAATTGTACACTTCCTTCCCAGAAATTACATTTAGATAACTTAGCGTACAATTTCTTCTCTCGGAGTATCTGCAGAACAACTCAAAGATGTTAAGCATGCTCCTCAACCGACTTCGAATACACTAGTATGTCATCAATGAATACTACTACAAACCGATCCAAATATGATTGGAAAATCCGATTCATATAGTCCATGAAAATAGCAGGAGCATTCGTCACTCCAAAGGGCATCACAACATACTCAAAGTGCCCATACCGAGTCCGAAAAGCCGTCTTGGGAATATCTTCCGACTTCACTCGGATCTGATGATATCCCGACCTCAAGTCGATCTTAGAAAAGACGACAGCGCCTTGCAACTGATCCAACAAGTCATCAATTCATGGCAACGGATATTTATTCTTTACAGTCAGCTTATTCAACTGTCGGTAATCTATGCACATACGCATACTACCATCCTTCTTTTTCACCAACAGTACAGGAGCACCCCACGGTGAAGCACTCGGTCGGATAAAGCCCTTCTCAAGCATTTCGTTCACTTGCTTTTTCACTTCGGTTAATTCCACCGAAGACATTCTATAAGGCGCTCGGGACACAGGCTCGGCCCCGGGAATCAAGTCAATCGAAAAATCAATCTCCCGACTAGGAGGCAGCTCTGGAATTTCTTCCGGAAATACGTCAGGGAATTCACATAATACTGGAATTTCACTCGGCATAATATTATACCGACCCTCTGAAGTAAATAAAACAACATAGGTGGCAGAGACATCACTCACCATATTCTTGGTGTCCAGTTCCTGAGAGAAAATAATAGTTTTTCGATAGCAGTCCACCATCACTCGGTTATCAGCTAACCAATCGAGACCTAGGATGACATCTAGGTTCTTCAATGGCATACATATCAGATTCACTCGGAAAATACAATCTTCCACTTGCATCGGCAACTCCCCACACATAGTAGTTGCCCGGAAAGTGGAACCAGTAGGAGTGGAGACACTAAGAGCATTCTCCATTAACACAATCGGCAAACCAAGTCGCCGTACACAGCTCTCAGAAATAAAGGAATGGGTCGCACCCAAGTCATAAATTACATCAACAAGATAGCCATGGATGAGGCACTTACCCTGCACCAGGTTATCATTCTTTACAGCTTCCGAGGCGTCAAAAGCAAATACCCGCCCGGTCATGACATTTTGAGCGCCACTGGATTGAGCATCTGCTCTCCCCGAATGTTGGCCACCACGCCCAGCTCCATGTCTACCTCTTCTCGGAACATTAGAACCCCGAGTCCCAGAAGTGTTGGCTCGGCTGCCATGTCCATTCGGTTGTTGCCTCTATGGGCAATCGGGTCTAATGTGCCCCGGTTGTCCACATTGGAAACAAACAATCTGACTGGCTGGACAATGCTTTGCAATATGACCATCCTGGCCACAATTGTAGCACACTCGGCTGTGACGACCCTCGTCAATTTTCTCATTTTTCACAATAGATTTTTTTCGCTTTTAATAAAAATCCACCCGGTCTCAATATAAAATAATAATTACTTTTATTAAATATATTCAAAATAATAAAATCATACTTAAAATAGTAATAACCGACTAAAATCGTTTGGAACTGAAACCATTAATAAAATAGAGTTATTCAAAAACAGCAAAAGAAGGAAAACAGAGTCAGGGGTCAGTCGCCTGAGCGAGCCCCTGATTCGCTTAAGCGAGTGTCGACTCGCTTGAGCGAATTCCACACGGCGAACCAAATTCACGAGTCGGGGTTTCGCTCAGAAAAGGACCACTCAGTTATGTGTCACTCGGTAACAGCTTACAATTTCATCACAACATCAAATAATTGAATTTCACTCAGAATATGCCACACACACGATCAGAAACTGATCGGTGTTCTCATACATGCATATACATACATTCACAACTTTATCACAACGTCAACATCAGATATTTCCTTAAGTCACACATACACACGATCCTAAACCGATCGGTGTGCACACAAATGCATACACATTCATAACTTTCACCCAACACCATCTCTATTATCACAACATTAAACATTCATACACACATACAGTTTTCACTCAGCATCAAGTCTCACTCGGTTCACAGTCATTCCAATGACTCGGACAGTAAGTCCTATTCTAATTAATTATAACCCGAACACCCCCTTACCTCTGTTCTACGCCTCAACAGTTTTTGAGTTCACTGTTCCTCCTCCATTCCAGCAGCAACTTCTTTAAACATTCCACCAGCGTTTGTTCCACCACCTACAGGTTTGGAACGTGAAGTTCTTTAACATCACACCATCATCCACACGGTCAAGGGCCATTTACAGGCTTACTGCCAGGAGGAATGGGATCAGAACAGTACCCTCCTCCATACACATGACCATTCGGTCTAGAAAAGAAAAGAAAGAGGTTTAAACAGTTCAAAGGACTTACCTTAAAACCTCTGTCACAGCTTTGTAAAATGAACCTTCCTTCAAAGCTTATAGCTCTCAATCAATGGATGATGAAGAAGAAAAGTAGCAGAAGTTCTTCACATGAAAGAGAGTGAATGATTGCGCAAATGATTGAAGAAAGAGAAGGAATCCATTATTTAAACTCATGGCAACCGGTTACCTTCTTAACCGGTCACTTCCAGTCGGTAACCTCTTCAACCGGTCATCTTTCCGTTTAATTTCTTTAAAGATTTAATTTAACTTCTCTTCCTCTAATCACACCCTTTATAATTAACCAATAATTCATAAAAATATCAAATAAATTCCTAAAAACAATTTTTAATATTTCCACTTCATAAAAATTTTCTACAATTATCCGGGATGTTACATTCACCCCCCTAAAAAGGGATTTCGTCCCCGAAATCAACATTCCTTACTGAAAAAGATTGGGGTACACCTTTCTCATGTTCGCTTCCAATTCCCAAGTGTAGGTTACCCCATTCAGATTCTGCCACTTCACTTTCACTAATGGCACCTCTTTGTTCCTTAGCCGTTTGGTTCGATACTCCTCAATACCAATCAGTGTAACTTCCACCGTCAGGTCTTCCTTTAATTCGATAGAGTCACTCAGCATAATCATGGAATCACTCGGAATATACGCTCGGAGTTGTGACACATGAAACACATTATGAATGTTAGTTAACGACTGGGGAAGATCCAGTCGGTAAGCAACATTACCGATCCTCTCCAATATTTGATATGGTCCAATGTATTTCGGATTAAGCTTGTGACTCTTCAATACCCGACCTACCCCCTTGTCGGTGAAACCTTCAGGAACATCCAGTCACCCACCTGAAACTCCAGTGGTCTATGCCGATTGTCATAGTAACTCTTCTGTCGGTCTTGGGCAATCTTCATCTTCTCTCGGATTAGAGCAACCTGCTCATTCATTTCTTGTATTAACTCGGGCCTAAGATGAATGGCATCTCCATTCTCATTCCAACACAATGGTGTACGACATTTCCGATCGTATAAAGCTTCATACGGAGCTATTCCGATGCTACTATGATAGCTGTTGTATTATGTAAACTCCACCAAGGGTAAATACTTTTCCCATGAGCCACCCTGCTCCAATACACAGACTCTCAGCATATCTTCAAGAGTCTGTATAGTCCGTTCCGACTGACCATCAGTCTGAGGATGATAAACCGAGCTCAGTCTCAGCTCAGTACCCAATTCCTGTTGCAGACTTCCCCAAAATCTAGAAGTGAATCGTGGATCCCGATCGGAAATGATACTCGAGGGTACGCCATGTAATCGTACAATCTGAGTAATGTACAACTTAGCCAATCGGTCCAATGACCATTTCATGTTCATGTCCAAGAAGTGAGCACTCTTGGTCAATCGGTCTACAATTACCCAGATCGCATTGCACCCGGATTGGGTACGCCGTAACCCGGATACGAAATCCATGGTAATACTCTCCCACTTCCAAATCGGAATCTCCAAAGGTTGAAGTAAACCTAGGGGTCTCTGATGTTCAACCTTGCATTTCTGACATATCACACAGGACTTTACATACTCAGTAATTGCCTTCTTCATGCCCGGCCACCAGAATTCCTTTTTTAAATCGTGGTACATCTTCATGCACGGTTTGCCTAAAATCACCGTGTGAAGGCACCACCACTCGGTCTCAGAATCTCCAAATTCCATCCGTCCCTTGAATTAATTCCATGTCCTTGCCTCTTGCTTGAGTGTCAAGCAATTCCAGCAACTCCTCATCGTCCTTTTGGGCCATAGCTAAAGACTTCAGAAATTTGTTGGAAATCTTCAGCATACCGACTGTTATTCGGTTTGGAGCGTTCACAACGACTCCAAGGTTCATATCCCGAAAGCTCTCCAACAGTTCTTGCTCTTTACCCATCAAGAAAGCCGTGTGCAATACTTTCCTACTCAGTGCATCGGCAACCACGTTTGCTTTGCCTGGGTGGTACCTTAAATCGAAATCATAATCCTTTAGGTACTCCACCCATCTTCTTTGCCTCATGTTAAGTTCCTTCTGGTCGAATAAATACTTCAAGCTCTTGTGGTCACTAAACACCACAAACCGAGACCCATATAGGTAATGACGCCAAATCTTTAAGGCATATACCACTGCTGCGAGTTCAAGGTCATGAGTCAGATAGTTCTGTTCATGTGGCCTCAATTGCCTTGAAGCATAGGCAATCACTCGGTTGGCTTGCATAAGCACACATCCCAAACCAAACTTGGATGCATCGCAGTACACTATAAATTCCTGTGTCACATCAGGCAGTGCAAGCACTGGGGCAGTCGTCAAACATCATTTAAGAGTCTGGAAACTCATTTCACACTCCTCCGACCAAACAAATGGGTTCTCCTTTCTTGTTAACCGAGTCAAAGGAAGTGCAATCTGAGAAAAACCTTTAATGAAACGCCGATAGTACCCAGCTAATCTGAGAAAATTCCTAATCTCCATTACCGACTGAGGCCTTTCCCAAGCCATAACCGCCCCAATCTTAGTCGGATCTACTGATACACCCTCTCGGGAAATCACATGCCCCAAGAATTGTACACTTTCTTCCCAGAAATTACATTTGGATAACTTAGCATACAATTTCTTCTCTCGGAGTATCTGTAAAACAATTCGAAGGTGTTGAGCATGCTCCTCAACCGACTTCGAATACACTAGTATATCATCAATGAATACTACTACAAACCAATCCAAATATGATTGGAAAATCCGATTCATATAGTCCATGAAGATAGCAGGAGCATTCGTTACTCCAAAGGGCATTACAACATACTCGAAGTGCCCATACCGAGTCCGAAAAGCCGTCTTAGGAATATCTTCTGACTTAACTCAGATCTGATGATATCCCGACCTCAAGTCGATTTTAGAAAACACAACAGCACCTTGCAGCTGATCCAACAAGTCATTAATCCGTGGCAACAGATATTTATTCTTTACAGTCAGCTTATTCAATTGTCGGTAATCTATGCACATACGCATACTACCATCCTTCTTTTTCACCAACAGTACAGGAGCACCCCACGGTGAAGCACTCGGTCGGATAAAGCCCTTCTCCAGCATTTCGTTCACTTGCTTTTTCACTTCGGTTAATTCTACCGAAGACATTCTATAAGGTGCTCGGGACACAAGCTCGGCCCCGGGAATCAAGTCAATCGAAAAATCCATCTCCGACTGGGAGGCAGCTCCGGAATTTCTTCCGGAAATACGTCAGGGAATTCACATACTACTGGAATTTCACTCAGCATAATATTATACCGACCCTCTGAAGTAAATAAAACAACATAGGTGGCAGAGACATCACTCACCACATTCTTGGTGTCCAGTTCCTGAGAGAAAACAATAGTTTTCCGATAGCAGTCCACCATCACTCAGTTATCAGCTAACCAATTGAGACCTAGGATGACATCTAGGTTCTTCAACGGCATACATATCAGATTCACTCGGAAAATATGATCTTCCACTTGCATCGGCAACTCCCCACACATAGTAGTTGCCCGGAAAGTGGAACCAGTAGGAGTGGAGACACTAAGAGCGTTCTCTATTAATACAATCGGCAAACCAAGCCGTTGTACACAACTCTCAGAAATAAATGAATGGGTCGCACCCGAATCATAGATTACATCAACAAGATAGCCATGAATGAGGCATTTACCCTGCACCAGGTTGTCATTCTTTACAGCTTCCAAGGCATCAAAAGCAAATACCCGCCCAGTCATGACATTTTGGGCGCCACTGGATTGAGCATCTGCTCTTCCTGAGTATTGGCCACTACGCCCAGCTCCGTGTCTTCCTCTTCTCGGAACATTAGCACCCCGAGTCCTAGAAGTGTTGGCTTGGCAGCCATGTCCACTCTGTTGTTGCCTCTGTGGGCAATCGGGTCTAATGTGTCCCACTTGTCCACATTGGAAACAAAGAATTTGACCGGCTGGATAGTGTCTCGAAATATGGCCCTCCTGGCCACAATTGTAGCAAGCACGGCTAACCGACCGGCTACCCGATCGGCCAGTAGAACTCCAACCAGACAAAGAGGAAGATGTAGCAGAAAACTTACTGCCACGAAAAGACTGACCCGTCTTCTTGAAGTTAAACCCTCTTGCCTTCAGCTATTTCTTATCTCTCGGCTGAAAGGCTCTCTGTAGTTGCACTTCTTCAGTCAGCCTAGCCTTGTTTACCAGACTCGAATAATCCCGAATCTCCATCGGCACAATTACACTACGGAGTTCAATCCGTAATCTCGACTCATATTTGGCACACTTGCTGCCCTCGGTTCCTTCCAAAGAGAAAGGATGATAGAAATCACACAGCTCGTCAAATTTAGCAGTGTACTCGGCCACTGACATTCGGCCCTGTTCCAGCCTCAAGAATTCCAATTCCTTTCGGATTTTATAATTATCCGAGAAGTATTTGACAAGGAATCTCTTTCGGAAATTCGCCCATACTACGGGTTCATTCCCTGCCTTCATCTGAACCTTGGTCCGAGACCACCATACCCTCGCCTCGTCCTTCAATTGTAGGTTGCAAATTGAACCTTTTGCTCCTCCGAGCACTCAAAATACTCAAACGCTTGCTCAACTTCTCTGATCCAAATATATGCCCCATCATAATCGTGCCCTCCTTTGTAGGCAGGGGGATTCCTTTTCAGGAATTTATCAAGAGTGGGACCGGACTCGGTCCTACTCATCAACTGAGAAAACTTTGAGATGAAGTCATCCCCTCCACCAGAACTAGTCCCTTCAGCCATAAGGTATTTCTACAATGAATAAACACATCACCATTAATAACCAATGCTCTACCAGGGAGTCGGATAATTACCTCATAAAAAACACAACGCCACTGGAGTGCCAAAGGAATGAAGCCAAGCTGCACAAACAATCACAAACACTCCAATAGAATGCAAACACAGTCCATCATAGGACTCACACATTTACTCGGTTCACCCATCCACTCGGCTCTAGAAAGAACCGCTCTAATACCAACTGTGACGACCCTTGTCAATTTTCTCATTTTTCACAATAGATTTTTTTTTGCTTTTAATAAAAATCCACCCGGTCTCAATATAAAATAATAATTACTTTTATTAAATATATTCAAAATAATAAAATTATACTTAAAATAGTAATAACCGACTGAAATCGTTTGGAACTGAAACCATTAATAAAATAGAGTTATTCAAAAACAGCAAAAGAAGGAAAATAGAGTCAGGGGTCAGTCGCCTGAGCGAGCCCCTGATTCGCTTAAGCGAGTGTCGACTCGCTTGAGCGAATTCCACACGGCGAACCAAATTCACGAGTCAGGGTTTCGCTCGGAAAAGGACCACTCGGTTATGTGTCACTCGGTAACAGCTTACAATTTCATCACAGCATCAAATAATTGAATTTCACTCGGAATATGCCACACACACGATCAGAAACCGATCGGTGTTCTCATACATGCATATACATACATTCACAACTTTATCACAATGTCAACATCAGATATTTCCTTAAGTCACACACACACACGATCCTAAACCGATCGATGTGCACACAAATGCATACACATTCACAACTTTCACCCAGCACCATCTCTATTATCACAGCATTAAACATTCATACACACATACAGTTTTCACTCAGCATCAAGTCTCACTCGGTTCACAGTCATTCCAATGACTCGGACAGTAAGTCTTATTCTAATTAATTATAACCCGAACACCCCCCTTACCTCTGTTCTACGCCTCAACAGTTTCTGAGTTCACTGTTCCTCCTCCGTTCCAGCAGAAACTTCTTTAAACATTCCACCAGCGTTTGTTCCACCACCTACAGGTTTAGAACGTGAAGTTCTTTAACATCACACCATCATCCACACGGTCAAGGGCCATTTACAGGATTACTGCCAGGAGGAATGGGATCGGAACAGTACCCTCCTCCATACACATGACCATTTGGTCCAGAAAAGAAAGGAAAGAGGTTTAAACGGTTCAAAGGACTTACCTTAAAACCTCTATCACAGCTTTGTAAAATGAACCTTCCTTCAAAGCTTATAGCTCTCAATCAATGGATGAAGAAGAAGAAAAGTAGCAGAAGTTCTTCACGTGAAAGAGAGTGAATGATTGCGCAAATGATTGAAGAAAGAGAAGGAATCCATTATTTAAACTCATGGCAACGGTTACCTTCTCAACCGGTCACTTCCAACCGGTAACCTCTTCAACCGATCATCTCTCTATTTAATTTCTTTAAAGATTTAATTTAACTTCTCTTCTTCTAATCACACCCTTTATAATTAACCAATAATTCATAAAAATATCAAATAAATTCATAAAAACAATTTTTAATATTTCCACTTCACAAAAATTTTCTACAATTATCCGGGATGTTACACTCGGCTACCCGACTGGCTGCCCGATCAGCCAGTAGAACTCCGACCAGACAAAGAAGAGACGTAGCAGAAAACTTACTGCCACGAAAAAACTGACCCGTCTTCTTGAAGTTAAACCCTCTTACCTTCAGCTGTTTCTTATCTCTCAGCTGAAAGACTCTCTGTAGTTGCACTTCTTCAGTCAGCCTAGCCTTGTTTACCAGACTCGGATAATCCCGAATCTTCATCGGTACAATTACACTACGGAGTTCAATTTGTAATCCCGACTCATATTTGGCACACTTGCTGCCCTCGATTCCTTCCAATGAGAAAGGATGATAGAAATCACACAGCTTGTCAAATTTAGCAGTGTACTCGGCCACTGACATTCGGCCCTGTTCCAGCCTCAAGAATTCCAATTCCTTTCGGATTTTATAATTATTCGGGAAGTATTTGACAAGGAATCTTTTTCAGAAATTCGCCCATACTACCGGTTTATTCGCTGCCTTCATCTGAACCTTAGTCCGAGACCACCATACCCTTGCCTCGTCCTTCAATTGATAGGTTACAAATTGAACCTTTTGCTCCTTCGAGCACTCAAAATATTCAAACGCTTGCTCAACTTCCTTAATCCAAATATATGCCCCATCATAATCGTGCCCTCCTCTGTAGGCAGGGGGATTCCTTTTCAGGAATTTGTCAAGAGTGGGACCAGACTCGGTCCTTGTAACATCCCGATTTTTATAAAAATAACTTAAAAAGGATTCAAGAAGAATTTCTGGATGAAATTCCGAGTGGAAAATGAATGAGACAAGATTTTTTGAGTGAAATGAATCAGATTCCGAGTGAAATGAATCTGACTCCGAGTGAAATAAGACAGAACACCGTTTCCAAGTGAAGTTAAGATGTTTCTGAGTGAAACATCATTAAGAGAATTATTCCCGAATGAAGTAATGCTGTGTCCGATTGAGACACGTTCGAGTAAAGCAAATCCGAGTGAAACGTCTCCGAGAGGAATGTTTCTGATTGAGTTGCCGAGTGAAATGTCTCTGTGACATTTCCGAGTGATACATTCCGAGTGAGTCCTTCCACAAAGAGTGCTTCTGGACAGACTTAAACTCCGATTGAATATGTTTAAGAATAAATAAATTCGAAGAGAGAAAATATCCGAGTAACCTTTCAGTGGAGAAACTTCCGAGTGAACGCAAGAGGAAGACTTTGACTCGGTAAAAGGTATATCCGAGTGAGATATGCCTGATTAAGGTATTTCCGAATAAGACAATTGTGAAAGGGTCATTTCCGAGGAAGGGAAACCGAGTATTTCATAAGAAGGAACCTTTTCGAGTGAAGTTCCTCCGAATGAAGGAATTCTGAGTGGAAAGAGGCTCTGATGAGTCCTCTCGGGAAGAGATGCCCAGATGCTGAAACTGAGTCGAGATATGCTGAAACCGATTCAGAATTAATAAATATTTTACTGTGGATGCTTTCCACGTAAATTTGTTCTTCTACCTTCTAGCAGTTTCACTTTTAAGATATTTTCTAAGAATGGGACCCTTTTTGATGTGTTATCCCCTTTTCATTAAATATCTTAATTCTTTATTATCTAAGATACGTATGTCAGAGAACTTCAAGTTATTCACGTCTCTTCTACGTGAAGGACACATATAAATACTTCCATTGTTGGATTAATAGAAGAACTCTTGAAAGGTGGAATCATTAGCCTTACTTTCCAATTCTCTGGAAACTGTTAAACAACGAAGATAATTAAATCTCCATTTCTTCTCTTTACGAAGAAAGCTTGGGACTGGTGCAGAAGTGCAATTCTAGCCGGTATTTGGGAGCAGTGACTGGATAAAGTTTTAAAGGCTGTTGGACCTCTTTAATTCCAGATAGGGGGAGCGTACATCTCAAATATATGGTTTATGAATGGATCTGGGGTGTTGTTGTTATGATATATGTGATACATGTGTGAAATGTTATTGAGACCCCAGTTAAATAATATATTTTATGTTTTATATCTTCCATTCATATTAATGATGTTTATGTGCTGATTATATATATGTAGATGATGACGATGAGAATGGTTTCCATGAACTTTTCATGAGAGACATATATGATGAATATGTATGTGATTTGATCGGTTGATGGCATAAGATAATGTTGATATGTGATTGATAATTGATATTTATTTGATATATCAATTGTGTTGAGACGCACACAGGACTGCAGGGGGCCTGTGTTGCCAGTCCCGTTGTGGACGACCTGATAAAGGCATAGACCCTGTGGTGGTTCCTATATACCATGGACGCCTTTGAGTGTGACTCAAGGCCGACCCGTAGCACTGAGTAGAGGACCACTATCACTCTGGGAGTGGTACTCGGTGTTACATTATGGGCGCAGAGCGGTTTGGTACCTGTAAAACGGCCGGATCAGCGAGGAGCTGAGTTATGGCTCGGGGAGCCAGTGTTGCAACACAAACAGTATAATGATCCCATTTTGGTTGGTTATGTATACTGATGTTGATACATATTAATGGGTCCAGTTGATTGAGCATGTGCATACACTGATTTATGTGTTATTGAGAGTAACATGCCGATTTATGATGAATATATATGTCTCGGTTTTGAGAATGAATGATTTGTGATGTTTGCCGAGTATGAATTGTTATACTTGCTGAGTAAGATGTCATATTTTCTGAGTAAGAATTTATGAGTATGATGTTGTATTTGCCGAGGGCAATTTATTGTATTTGACGAGTATGGTTGACTAGAATTGCCGAGTGTGAGTTAAAATTGCCGAGTGTGAATTATTGGCCGAGTGTGATCAGTTTTGTTTTATAGTTATTAATTGGACTTTTAATCCAATTCAATAACTGTTATTTGATATGTTTATTCTCATCCCCTACAGTTGTTATTTTTTTCAGTGAATGAAGGGCCCCACTATGATATGTGAAGACACTCAGCAGCTCGAAGTGTAGTTTGGTAGAAGCCTTGGCCGGCTCCTGAGAATACCGAGTGAAATTATGTATTTGTATATTTTAAATGAGCCGGTCGGCTTATGTAAAACAGATATTGAAATTATTTAATTCAAAATCTGTTTGAAATTTAAATAAATTATTTGTATTTTTAAATAACCGGTCGGATTGATGTAAGACCGAGCGTGTTATTTATTGAATCCGACTTCTGTTTTTGGAAATTTTATTTGATTAATTGAAATTTATTTTTAAAAAAAAATTAAGGATGTTATAGTCCTATTCATCAACTGAGAAAACTTTGAGATGAAGTCATCTCCTCCACCAGAACTAGTCCCTTCGGCCATCAGGTATTTCTAAAATGAATAAACACATCACCATTAATAACCAATGCTCTACCAGGGAGTCGGATAATTACCTCATATAAAACACAACGCCACTGGAGTGCCAAGGGAATGATGCCAAGCTGCACAAACAATCACAAACACTGCAATAGAATGCAAACACAGTCCATCATAGGACTCACACAATCACTCGATTCACCCATTCACTCGGCTCTAGAAAGAACTGCTCTTATACCAACTGTGACGACCCGCGTCATTTTTCTCATTTTTCACAATAGATTTTTCACATTTAATAAAAATTCCACTCGGTCTTATTATAAAATAACATTTACTTTTCTTAAATACATTCAAAATAGTATAAGCATACTTAAAATAGCAATGACCGACTGAAACCGATCGAAAATACATCCTTTAATAAAAGAGTTTAGAAAACAGCGGAAGAAAGAAATAGTCAGGGTTCACTCGGAAATAATTCTCTCACTCGGTCATCATTCACTCGGACAGCTTAACTTCCACTCAGAAAAAGGTTCACTCATATCTTCATTCGGGAACATTTTGACCTTCAATCAAAAACACTCATCTTTCTTCACTCGAAGTCTCAGCCATTGCTCACTCGGAGACACCCTGATCTTCCACTCGGAAGTAGGTCTCTGATGCTAAATCTCTGAGTCATTAACTTGATGTGTAATTCTCAGAGGATTTATTCTTTGGAAAGCACACCAGTCGTTAAAATTGTATTATATTTGATCGTCCCACAGGGATTGTGGTAAGTACCTCAATCTTGGATAGATACAAGCTGAACCAACACAATGATCAAAGGATTCATTTAGTTTTTGTTGATTTTATACTTTCTAAGTTTTTATAATTTTCAGAGACAGTATTAAGGATGAAATACGATTGATAAAAGATAGGTTAGGATTGCTTCAGTTTACAACTTCATCAAGAAAATGCAATTGAGGTTCAATCGAGTTCAAACATCAAGAGGACAATCCGCAAGTGGTTATTCCCTAATTCCTTAGGTGAAAAACGCTAACTCTTATGCATCAAACCTTAATCCCTTAAGTGCTCGATTAACATACGAATCTAATGCGAAATTGGAGGTTGAACTCTAACTATTCACCTAATTACTAGGCCTGAATTAGTTAGAAAGCTGGAAGTTACCTAAGCTTCAACCATGATTCCTCACTGGTGAAGTTCTTCATCAGATCTGGATTTGTCAATCCAGCAAAGTAGATCCACTCCTCAGCTCGTTCTCCTCAGGATCTAGAAGTCAACTTCCTCAATACACCTTCAAGATTCCATCGCAAACCTTTGCAATCCCAACCTTAGGAATTTAGAAATCCATCGACATTGGTTCTATCGAAGGAATTTGGAAAGACATGGATGAGAGAGTTTAGAGAGCGAAAGGAATTAGAGAGAGGTTGGAAATGGAAAATGAATTGTATTCTATGTACTCTGTTCTCTGTTGTTTTTACAGAGTATGTACAAGTATATATATAGGCATCTACCTAACTAACTAACTTAACTAATCACTAAGAAAGCTAAGTTAATAATTAAACTAACTAACTAATTACATAATTACGGAATAACTAACTAATTACAGCTCAACTCTTAACAAATTACAGTTCAACACTTAAATTACAAAGGTACAAAAGTAAGAGAGAAGGCAGTAGGAACAGCACTGGTGCCGAGTGTCTCTTTGGAGGGAACAGTCGGTGTTTAAATAACTTGCCTTCTCGCTTGAGCGAGCTCGAAATATGCACTACAGTATCGCTTTCTTAGCTTAAGCGTGATGGAGAAGCTTGGGCGAGAGTGATATTTTGGAGTCACGCTTGAGCGTGAACTTGCTCGCTTGAGCGTTATGGATTATTCAATCAGTATTCTGAAGTCTCGCTCGGGTTCTTTATTCGGTATTCGGTTCCCTTTTTCAGTCGGTGTCTTGAAGCATTTCCCAGTCAGACTTTTGGAGTTTCACTCGGATTTGTGAAATCTCACTCGGCTTTTTGGAATTTCACTCGGATTTTCCTTTTTAGCTTGAACGCAACCTGTTCCTGCACCAATAAACACGTAATTGCCTAGCATTTTTACGCTGGCTGCTTAGTGAAATTATAAATAATCATAAAATCTTGACTATTCAATGTTTTTAATCATTTTCTTACATAAATAAAGCACTTTTGAAATAAACAATTAAAATATGAATTATTAACAAATTATTAAATAATAAAGCCAAACTAAACAATAATTAATGAATTATGTTAAATAAAAGAAGAAATAATTAAGTCTTTTCAAGACTTATCACATCCCCAAACTTAAGACTTGCTTGTCCTCAAGCAAATACTCAGATTAATTAACTAATAAGCTGTTATTCAAAACAATCAACCTTTCCTTAACTTAATTCATACTATAATTATTGAATACCGACCATGCTTTCTTTTCGCAATTTCTGAAAATATAATAACTTACACCTCCTTTGGGAAACAAGATGGTGATGCTTTCCTCTCTGGAGTCGTGTTTCACTCTTCTCTCAGTGTATAGGTTAAGCAATATGCACTCATCACCTGCATCTTTGTTAGATCAACATAGGCTTGCAACAGTTCTAAACATCATGACATATGCCAGCACAATCGGATCAGTAAGGGCTTTTTAAGCTTATAATGGGGCTGGGCTACAGGCTCTATTATTATTTTCTGAGTCAGTGACGGGTTACAAGATGTATCCTCTGATGCCTTGACTCAATTTTAACTTAACTGCCTCTACTTAGCAAGCTCCATTATTTTCCGAGTGAATGATAATCTTAACAACTTGCGGTGCTTTACACCTTCTTTTTCTTTCAGTCCTCTGGAATTTTTCTTTTCTTTCTTTCCTTCCATCTTTTTTTGATCATAAAATTTTTTCTTGTGGTGCTTTGCACCTTTTTTCCTTGCTGATTTTTTTTTCTTCTCGGCTTTTCTATTTCTCCCTTCATTTCTCTAGTTATTCATCTATAACCAAGGTCGGAGTGTGTCGTTAATTGATGTTAGGCATACTCTTCATCCCCAAACTTAGAACTTGCTAGTCCCTGGCAATAAGTAAGACTGAGCAATTCATTAGTGGAACATCCAGGGGTAAATTCAGTCGGTTTTTCTTATATATTTAGGCTTGTAACATTAGGTGAATGAACAGAATAAAAGGGTCTCAGGCTCAAACATAATTATTGGGTCAAAGGATAATTAAAAATATTAGGAAGGTTAATTTTTGGCCCTGGCTAATTTAACAAAGAAGGCCTTCATCATGTCCGATTGGCAGGCATAAAACCAATTAACAAGCACTGAAGCAAATTCTATCTCACTAACTAGCATGCAGGTTCACTCGGAAAAGAATAAATAAAGGCTCAAAAGCTACGAATGTAACAGTTAATCAGTCAGTCATGTCCCCAAACTTAATGTAAGGTCATACATTCAGATTGCTAACTAGCATGCTGAATAAACAAATAATTAATAATGAAAAATAGTTATGGACAGGGATCATGAGTCAAACAATGCCAATTAATTCATCTATCCGAATAAAGCCTGAGAATCAGTAAGAATTAAATATTTAAGATGGATTTTAAATTAAACACAGTTAACATAGGTTTTTAAAGAATGAGTCGGAAAATTAGAATACTTCCCTTTTACCTGATTGGCAGTGCATGGATTTAACAATACAATTGAGAAAAGAAATAATAACAAACAATTTATCAAATATATAAGGTTCCATTACAACTGAAAGAAAGGGAATTCATTGTTTAAGAAAATATTTAAATAAAGTCATTACAAATAAACATCCTAACATAAACAGAGACCGAGTGGAAAACAAAATGCTCAACCCACTACCTGAGAGATACGCATAAGTACGCTGAAATATTGGCGCACCAACGCCCAATTTAAATCATACATAAAGCATCAGGTATAAAATTCGCTCAAATGGATCATTATTCGCTCAAGCGCCAAACAAACAGTATTAGCGGTCTTCAATATTGGCACTCACGCTCAAGCCCCCAGTAGCACGCTTAAGCGGAAAAATAAACAGTAAATCATTTCTTCTCGATCGCGCTCAAGCGAGAGCTTGAGGCGCTTAAGCGTGGGACTCATCTACCAAAGCGTGGTCAGCAAAGGGTCAAGCGTGGATTCTTTTCTTTCAGGTACGAGAGGTCACGCTCAAAGCGTGAGAGTGTACGCTCAAGCGCATAACACAACAGAAGTTATGCACCATGATACGAGTGAAATAGATACCGAGTAGATGAGAGAATGAGAGTGAATGAAAGAATGAGTGAAAGAGAAAAATACAGAGAGATGGGTGAGAAAACCGAGAAAGAAATTAGGTGGAATGAAACAACAAGTGGATGCAACATCGAATAAAAAAGAGATAGGGTGTGGGAATGCGAGACTGAGTGACGAGTGAAGGAACCGAGAGAGAGAAAGACGAATGAAAGAAATCGAGTGGAAGAGTGAAGGAATGACCAATGAATAAAAGATGAGTGATAGAGATACCGAGTGGTGAAGTAGATGAGTAAATGCAAGAGCGAGTGGAAGAACAAATGGAAGGACGACAAGTGATCGAATGAAAAACTGAGTAAATAAAAAAAATTGCAGGAAAAATGAATGAACGAGACACCGAGTGGACAAAATCGAGAACGGGATCGGGCGAGTAAATAAAAAAAATGACAGAATCGTACGAGAGACTATGGGAACACCGAGTGGATGAAAAAAGAATGAATAAGAAAATTACGGAGAGATGGGTGAAGGAACGGAATAGAAATCATGTAGATTGAGAGAATGAGTGAATGAAACAACGAGTGAAAAGGATACTGAGTGAATGAATACCGAGTGGATCATAGAACGAGTGAAAGAATGAATAGAATAAAGTAAAGTGCATGAGAGACGAGTGTGACAATGAATGGATGAGTGAACAACTATAGTGAGATACGAGTGAACAGAAAAGCGAGTAGGAGAAAGAACGAATGAAAGTAAGGCCGAGTGAAAGAAAGAACGAGTGGAGGAACACACGAGTAAAATAAATGACGATTGGAAGAGTGTATGGAAGAACGAGTGGAAGAATGAATGAATGGAAGAGATCAGGTGAGGAACGAGAGGAGTGAGGGAACCGAGAGAATGATTGACCAAGTGAATGAAGAGTGACAGAAGTGAAAGAGACCAAGATGGAGAGACGAGTAGATAAGTGAAAGTGACCGAATAAATGAAAGACGAGTGGAAGATTGACAGAGTGAATGAAGGACGAGTGAAATAGAGTGACCGAATGAATGAAGGCCGAGTGGGAGAGATGAGTACAAGTTATACCGGGTGGATGAAGAACCGAATGAAAAATGAGGTGAAAAATGAAAGTCCGAATGAAATGGAGTGACTGAGTGAGAAAGACGAGTGAATGCAAGAATGACTGCAGAGAGGTCCGAGTGAACGGAATACCGAATGGATGAAAAAGACGATTGAGTGACAAAATGAGTGGACGAAAGAATGAGTGAATGAAAGGCCGGGTGAACAAACAACAAATGTAGAGAGATCGGCTGAGGAAACCAAAAGACTGACAGAATGAGAGATCAGAAAAATGAAGGACAGGGTGACACAAGTTACCCTTCATCATCTGACCCCCTTCATCAACGACCTGAAACCATTTATTAAAGTACCCCCCCTTGGTCCAACATCAAAGTTTGGGAGTTTATTGAAGAACGACGAGTGAAGAGTTTTTAGTCGGGAAAGGTGTCAAGAACGAGTATCAGTGGCCCAAGTATGCCACTCTCGCTCAAGCTAATTAAATTGTCGCTCAAGCGTGAAACAACAGCAGCAGCTTCTCGCCTAAGCTGAAAGTGGTTTTCGCTTGAGCGTGCAGATAAGTCTTTAATAATGTGCATTCTGTATTAAATTCGCTTAAGCGCAAAGTGTTTCGCTCAAGCGAAATGAGAGAAATGAATGCATTCGCTTAAGCTCACATTGAATTCGCTTGAGCGAACAGAAAGAATTGGCATTAGACATCATTTACGCTTAATTCCTCTCTCTTCTTCTTCTTCTTCTTCTTCTCCCTTTTTTTTAAAAAAAAAATCTCTCTCACTATTTTATTTATGTACAAGAAAAACAAACATAAGATCATCCTCCAGGATCCCATTTCTTATGACCATACACTCTTGGTCTTTTTACTCCTTGTTTTTCCTTGTTATGTTTAAGGCTAATGCTCAACATAACTTTCCTCCAATCTTTATTTTTCCAAACTTTCTGCTTTTTCTTCTTTTTCTTTTCTTCACTCTTTTTCTTTTTCTGTTTTGTGTTAGTCTTCTTCTTTTTATGCCACAAGCAATGTTCTTCTTGACTTGATGATTCACGTTTCCTTTTGATTTCTATAGCTACAGTAGTCACCACTAGCAAACGCTCCTCATAACATGGCTGAATTTCTTCTTCTTTTATATTCTCAACATCTACACATGTTAACTCTTCTAGTGCATGAACTTCTACTTCTTTCTCTGTGTTCACACTTGGCTCCAACAAAATTTCAGTATCATTATTATGTTGCCAAGATATGGTTTCTATCTCAGCTGAGACCTCAACCCCTTCTATCACTTCTTGCTCAACAATAGTGTCTAATTGATTTTCAGGTTCCTCAATGGCTTCTGTTGTCATTTGTTCAATTTGCACTCCTACAACACTTGCATCATCAAAGAAATTATTCAATGACAAGTCTTGCTCTTGTTCTTCTTCAGAACAATCTTCTTCATTCCAATCATTAAAGAATGCTTCACTAGATATACTATCATCTTCCACTTCTGAAGTATAATCCATATCACTTTCTTCTTCACATTCTTCAATTGACTCTTCTTCTATCAAATATCCTTGAACTTCCTTTTTTCTTTTTCTTCTTTTATTTCTACATCAACTTCAAGTTCAGGTTCATCCATTTCAATGTTTTCTAGCTGGTCCTCTTCTTCCCTAAACTTAATTTCTTCAGCTAGACCAATGTCATCATCCCATGGCTCTTCTCTTCGTACAACCTTTGTATTTCTTTGCTCTTCGGCTAACTGCTTTGCAATAAAATCCACTTGCTTTGGAATATTCATGATTGAATTATCAAAATTTTGGAGGCCGGTTTGAGTGACTTTTATAAATTGAATTAAACTCCTTTCTAACTCTGATGGCTCCTTCACAATTGATTGTACCTCCTCTACATGGTTCATGCATAATGTTTGTGAATATTGAAGAAACTCTCCTAAGGTGTCATCAAGATCCATCACCTGCAACTTTTCACTTTCCAAAAGAACTAAAAAAAATAAATGCAACAACTGACTACAAACAAGGCTACTGCAATGGTTAGTGCTACCACTAAAATAGCCAAAAATAACTAACAGCAAACACTCAACACAATACCAACACTTAACAAAATCTACTCCTACAACAAAATTCACCAACAACTAACAAAAGTTACAAAGACTAAAAAAAAATGGTTCAGTCCAGTACCGGTCTAAGGATTGTTGATATTACTCAACAATCCCCGGCAATGGTGCCATTAACTTGATGCTAAATCTCTGAGTCATTAACTTGATGTGTAATTCTCAGAGGATTTATTCTTTGGCAAGCGCACCAGTCGTTAAAATTGTATTATATTTGATCGTCCCACAGGGATTGTGGTAAGTACCTCAATCTTGGATAGATACAAGCTGAACCAACACAATGATCAAAGGATTCATTCAGTTTTTGTTGATTTTATACTTTCTAAGTTTTTATATTTTTCAGAGACAGTATTAAGGATGAAATACGATTGATAAAAGATAGGTTAGGATTGCTTCAGTTTACAACTTCATCAAGAAAATGCAATTGAGGTTCAATCGAGTTCAAACATCAAGAGGACAATCCGCAAGTGGTTATTCCCTAATTCCTTAGGTGAAAAACGCTAACTCTTATGCATCAAACCTTAATCCCTTAAGTGCTCGATTAACATACGAATCTAATGCGAAATTGGAGGTTGAACTCTAACTATTCACCTAATTACTAGGCCTGAATTAGTTAGAAAGCTGGAAGTTACCTAAGCTTCAACCATGATTCCTCACTGGTGAAGTTCTTCATCAGATCTGGATTTGTCAATCCAGCAAAGTAGATCCACTCCTCAGCTCGTTCTCCTCAGGATCTAGAAGTCAACTTCCTCAATACACCTTCAAGATTCCATCGCAAACCTTTGCAATCCCAACCTTAGGAATTTAGAAATCCATCGACATTGGTTCTATCGAAGGAATTTGGAAAGACATGGATGAGAGAGTTTAGAGAGCGAAAGGAATTAGAGAGAGGTTGGAAATGGAAAATGAATTGTATTCTATGTACTCTGTTCTCTGTTGTTTTTACAGAGTATGTACAAGTATATATATAGGCATCTACCTAACTAACTAACTTAACTAATCACTAAGAAAGCTAAGTTAATAATTGAACTAACTAACTAATTACATAATTACGGAATAACTAACTAATTACAGCTCAACTCTTAACAAATTACAGTTCAGCACTTAAATTACAAAGGTACAAAAGTAAGAGAGAAGGCAGTAGGAACAACACTGGTACCGAGTGTCTCTTTGGAGGGAACAGTCGGTGTTTAAATAACTTGCCTTCTCGCTTGAGCGAGCTTGAAATATGCACTGCAGTATCACTTTCTTAGCTTAAGCGTGATGGAGAAGCTTGGGCGAGAGTGACATTTTGGAGTCACGCTTGAGCGTGAACTTGCTCGCTTGAGCGTTATGGATTATTCAATCAGTATTCTGAAGTCTCGCTCGGGTTCTTTATTCGGTATTCGGTTCCCTTTTTCAGTTGGTGTCTTGAAGCATTTCCTAGTCGGACTTTTGGAGTTTCACTCGGATTTGTGAAATCTCACTCAGCTTTTTGGAATTTCACTCGGATTTTCCTTCTTAGCTTGAACGCAACCTGTTCCTACACCAATAAACACGTAATTGCCTAGCATTTTTACGCTGGCTGCTTAGTGAAATTATAAATAATCATAAACTTTTAACTATTCAATGTTTTTAATCATTTTCTTACATAAATAAAGCACTTTTGAAATAAACAATTAAAATATGAATTATTAACAAATTATTAAATAATAAAGCCAAACTAAACAGTAATTAATGAATTATGTTAAATAAAAGAAGAAATAATTAAGTTTTTTCAAGACTTATGAGTCTCTCGGTTATTCTTCTCTCGGAAAGAATGAGGGATACTCAAATGGGCATAAAATCAATAAGCCCTCGCTCGGATATGGAATAATTCCACTCGGCTAATTTTGCCAGATAATCAACCATGCTACAGCAATGCAAATGCACTCATAAATAAACACTGATTCAATTTTAATTTAAACCAGAACACATTGTAGCATCAAACAATCGGAAAACTCAATATATACATATATTGCACAATTCATTCAAATCCACTCGGTGCCTTGGCATCAGTCCTCCACTTGGCACACCTCCATGGCTCTGACCTCTTCCCTGTCACTGGTTACTAAAAATGTAAACCACAGCAAGGGTGAGTGTTTAGCATCATAATTAATCTAGAATGAAATTTAAATAAAATACGAGTATAAACTCTGTCCGATTCCTTTATTCTCAATTTACACCTTACACTCGGCATTTAACTCACTCAGCAATCATAGCAATTAACACAGCCATTTTAATGATTCATTCATTCGGCAAGTATGATAACAATCACTCGGCAATATATAAAATTACACTCGGTAAATATAATAAATCACGCCCGACAAAACATAGCCATCACACTCGGCAAATACAACCAATCACACTCGACAATATAACAAACTTCACTCGGCAAATATAGCAAACTGCACTCGGTAAATATTGCAAACTGTATTCGGCAAATATACACCAATTGCACTCAGCAAAATTATCAAATCATCGATTTTCACCACTGACTTAACAAAATTGACACAGTATCCAGATACTCAAAGGATCGACCTTCAGCTGGGGGTCCTACTTGACACCCCATGAACCCTGCTTGGTTCACCGAGTCCTGCTTGACTACCCCTCAACCACTGGGTCATAGACCTCTGGGTAGCTCAACTGGGTCCTGCTTGACCACTGAAGCCAAAAACGAGGGTAACATATACCGTCGGTCGTCCCATACCACATCATCATATAATCATTTCACAAGTGGCCATTAACAACATCACTCGGGTGACCTGCTTGTCAAACCCGACTCCACATTGCCACAAAACACCGATTGTCACAGCATCATTTCAATTTCAATCGTATTTACACATACACACACGATCCTCAACTGATTGGTGTCCAAATACATACATGTATATACATTAACTTTTACTCAGCATCATCTCATCACAGTGTAACATCCTGAATTTTTGAAAATAATTTATTAAGGATTAGTGAGGAATTTCCGAGTGAAATTTCGAGTGAATATTGTTGGAAATAAGCCATTCCGAGTGAAATGGTACGATACCAAGTGAAAATAGAAGTAATTCTGAGTGAAAAGGGGCTCAGACTTTGAATGAGCACCTTTCGGGCAAAGACGCTCTTAAATTTTACGTTTCCGAGTGAAACATGATCGAGAAAACTACTTCTGAGTGTAGGAAGTTAAGATACTTTCGAGAGTAAGAAGTTAAGATACTTTCGAGTGTAGAAAAGTTAAGATACTTCCGAGTGTAGGGAAGTTAAGCTATTTCCGAGTGGAGCATCTCCGAGTTGTGTGACTTTCCGAGTGAGGTGTCTCCGAGTACGACACTTCCGAGTAGGACGACACTGAGTGAGACGTTTCCAAGTGGGACAACGTCAAGAGACATTTCTGGTTTCCGTGTGGTATGGTACCGATTGAGACATACCGAGTGAGTCTTTTCTAGGAAAGGTGCTTCTGGACAGAAAGACTTCAACTTCGAATGAGTATATTCCAAGTGAATAGTTACCGAGTGGATAATATCCGAGTGGTGAGTTCCCGAGTGGTGAACCCTTCATTTAATTTGTGCACGGGTGTTTTAAAGAGTTGCTGAGAGCTAGTACTCGGGTTCGTCATAGAGATTGACTTTGACCCCGAGTGATCCTTTCAAGTGGAAAGATTCCGAGAGAGGACTGAACCTCGATTCCGAATAATAATTTCGAATGAAAGAATTCCGAGTGATGTAAGTGAAGGCTTTGACTCAGACAGAAATACATATAACCGAATAAGTTATTTCTAAAGGTATTTCCAAGTGAGATATTTTCGTGTGGGACATTTTCGAGGAAGGAAAGCTGAGTGTTTCTTGGGATGAAACCATTCCGAGTGAATTTCTTCTGAATGAAGGAATTCTGAACGGACAAAGGCTATGTTGAATCCTCTCAGAAAGATGTACCCAGAATACTGAAACCGAGTCAGAACATACTGAAACCGAGTCGGAATTGATAATTACTCCAATTATTGGAGCTTTCCACGTCACTATTCTAGCAAATTCTCTTTCCTGATTTTGCTAAGTGGTGGACCCTCTCCATAATCCTATCTTCTTTTATTTTATTATTTCGTTTTGTCCTTATATTATAGATGCGTGTATCAGTGCTTAATCAATTCACTTATTCAATTCTTTTATGTCTTTTTCATGAACGAATTATGTCAAATCCTATTGTTAGACTAGCTGGGAATTATGTGAGTGTCAACATCACCTTTAATCTTTTCTTTTCCAATCATCATTGGAAATTATCGATAAAAAGAGGAGATCAATCTTCATTCTTCTCTTTAATGTGAAACTTGGTAAGAGCTTTGAGAAAGAAAGCTGTGGACTGTGCAGAATTGAAGTTCCAGTCGGAATTTGTGTACTGTGGTTGAATATAGCTTGAGGAACTCCTTACTTCCAGGTAGGGGGAGCGTTACATATTAAATGCATGGTTTATGAACGGATTCAGGATAATATTATTGTATTAATAAGAAATCCTGAATATATATATATATATATGTTATGTGTGACATATTTGTGATGATTGTGATATTTACGTTCATATGATCTTGATGTTGATATGTGATTGATGATGATGATATGAATGTTATTCATGAATTTTTTTATGATGTATGAATGCATGGAATGCATATTGATAAAGCATGGGATGCTTTTATGATGAACAAATATGAAATATGATGTGGTTTCGAGGATTCCACAAAAGACCTTGGGTGGGACTCAAGGCAAACCTCTTGAGCGGGGCTCGGTGTAACATCCCAATTTTTATGATTTTTAGAAAAATAATTTAAAAAGGGATTAAAGAAGAATTTCTGAATGAAATTCCGAGTGAAAAATGAATGAAACAAGATTTTCCGAGTAAAATGAATTTGATTCCGAGTGAAATGGATGTGATTCCGAGTGAAACATGACTTAGGAGATCATTCCAAGTGAATTTAAGATGTTTCCGAGTGAAACATCATTAAGAAAATTATTTCTGAACGAAGTAACGCTGTGTCCGATTGAGACACATTCGAGTGAAGTAAATCCGAGTGAAACGGAAACATTTCCGAGTAGAACGTTTCCGAATGGGTTGTTTCTGATAGAAGTGGAGGTACTTCTCAGACCGATATTCTGATTGGTAAACTCTCGAATGGAGTATATCCGAGTAGAGTGATTTTCCGAGTGAAGTGTCACAGAGACACTTCCGAGTGAAACATTCCGAGTGAGTATTTCTAGGAAAAGTTTCTGGATAAAGAAAGACTAATTCCGAATGAATGTGTTTCTGAGTGAATAATTCCGAGTGGTTTGTTCCCGAGAAGTGGACCCTTCATTTAATTTGTGTTCGGGTCGATATTTAATGATTATCGAGAGCTTGTGCTCGGTTTTGTCTTCGAGATTGTCCTTGACCCCGAGTAATCCTTTCGAGTGGAAAGACTTCCGAGAAAGGATTAAACTCCGAGTTCCAAGTGATCTTTTGGAATGGAAGACTTCCGAGTGACGCAAATAAAGGGTTTGACTCGGGCAGAAGTATATCTGAGTGAATAGTCTGAATGAGACATTCCGAGTGGATCATTTCCGAGGAAGGAAAGCTGTGTTTCATGGATGAAACTTTCCGAGTGAATGGCTTCCGAATGAAGGAGTTCTGAACGAACAGAAGCTTTCTCCGAGTTGGAATACACTGAAACCGAGTCGGAATTAATAAATATTTTAATTCTAGAAGCTTTCCACGTCGTTTTGTTCTTCTACCTTCTAGCAGCTTCACTTTCAGATATTTTCTAAGAATGGGACCCTTTTTGATGTGTTGTCCCTTTTCATTAAATATCTTAATGCTTCATTATCATTAAAGAGACGTATGTCATAATACTTCTATTCATTCACGTCTCTTCTGCATGCAAGATATATAAATACTTCCATTGATGGATTAATTTAAGAACTTTTGAAGTGGAAATCATTATCAATAATCCTTTCTTTTCAAACTTTACTGGAAACCAACGAACAAGAAGGAAGTTAACTTTCTATTTCTTCTCTTTACGAAGAAAGATTTGGGACTGGTGTAGAACTGCAAGTCCAGTCGGAATAGTGAGCAGTAACTTGGTTAAAGCTACTAGAACTCCTTAATTCCAGGTAGGGGGCGTACATCTCAAATAGATGGTTTATGAATGGATTTCGGGTATCATTATTATATATGATATGTGTTTGGAAACATGGTGTGATACCCCGATTATATGACATATTATGTTTCATATTTCCATTCATATTGATGTGCTGATTGTATATATGTATATGATGATTATGTTGATGAATTGACCGGTTGATAGCATGAGATTGATGATTATGATATGAATTATATTCATGAATTTTCATGATATATAATTGCATGCTATGTTGGTTATTATGCCGAGTGGATATGTGATTTGATGATTGATATATCAATTGTATTGAGACGCATACAGGACTGCAGAGGGCCTATAACATCCTTAATTTTTAGAAATAATTTCCAATAAATCAAGTAAATTTTCGCAAATAATTTAAATTTTCCAAACAGGAATCGGATTCAGCATTAAAATACCGGTTATACACCAATCCGACCGACCCATTTAAAGTACAAATAAATACAAATAAACTTTTCACAAATAATTCTAAGATTAAAATGAAATCTGAATTAAATAAGATTATTATCTCTTTACAAAAGCCGACCAGCCACTTTATAATACAAATAAAATACAACACTCGGTAATCACAAGAGCCGGCCAAGGCTTCTACCCAAATAACTATGTACACTATGTATTGTGCATACTAATACATAATGCTCCAGTCGGTCGAGTGACTTCAAGTGTCATCACTGTGTCCTCTATCCACTGTAAAAATGATAAGTAGGGGGTGAGCATAAACATATCAAATAATAGTTATTGAATTGGATTAAAAGTTCAATCCATAACTATGCAAATAACACAAACCGAGTCATATAACATAATATGAACAGCATTTTCTATCAATAACATATAGGTCAGTGCGTACACACAAAAATTAGTGCATACACATGCTCACACAAATGGATCCATTAAGTCTTTTAATTTTGTGTTGCAACACTGGCTCCCCGAGCCATAATTCAGCACTCGGCTGATCCGGCCGTTTTACAGGTACCAAACCGCTCTACACCCATAATGTAACACCGAGTACCACTCCCAGAGTGATAGTGGTAACTCTACTCAGTGCTGCAGGCTAAAACCCTGAGCCCTGCTCAAGAGGTTGCCTTGAGTCCCACCCAAGGTCTTTTATGAAAATCACATCATATTTCATAATCATTCATCACACATGCATCTCATGTATATACATAAATATCATGAAAAATTCATGAATCATCATCCATATCATCATCATCAATCTCATGTTAATATCAGCAATATGAATGGAAAATATGAAAACATAAAACATCATATAATCGGGGTCTGATACAATAATTCATACACATATCACATGTACACAAAATAATACCCCATATCCATTCATAAACTATCTATTTGAAATGTAACGCTCCCCCTACCTGGAATAAAGAGTTCTTGCAGCTCTTAAAGCTATATTCTAATTCACAGCTTGTAAATTCCGACTGGAATTTCAGCTTCGTGCCAGTTCAGAGATTTCTTCGTAAAGAGAAGAAATGGAGTTTGATTCCTTCTTCGTTAATGGCTTTTAGCAAGAGTTTGAAGAGAAAGATTGTGGATGATGTTTTTCACTTTTCAAAAGTCTTTAATTGATCTAACAGTAGTTGATATTTATATTGTTCATGCAAAAGAGATGTGAACAATAAAAAGATCTCTGTTGTATGTTTTCTTCAGATGATAAATAAGGAATAAGCATTTAATGAAAAGGGACAACACATAAGAAAGGGTCCCATACTTAGAAAATATCTTGAAAAGTGAAGCTGCTAGAAAGTAGAAGAACAGATTGACGTGTAAAGCTTCAGTAACTAAAATAATCGTTAATTCCGACTCGGTTTTCAGTATATACCGACTCAGTTTTAGCCTTCTGGGCATATCTTTCCGAGAAGGTTTATCACAGCCTCTGTCCGCTCGGAATTCCTTCATTCGGAGGAAAGGTTCTATCCCATGGAACACTCGGCTTTCTTTCCTCGGAAGTATCCCACACGATAATATCGCATTCAAACATACTCGGGTATATTTATGTCCGAGTCAATCTTTTGCTTACATCACTCGGAAATCTTCCCTCTAAAATCACTCAGAATTTGAAGTCAACTCTCTCTCTCGGAAGTCTTTCCATTCGAACGAATCACTCAGGATCCAGGACAATTCCGAAGACAAACCCGAGCACAAGCTTTTGGTCATTATTAAATATTGACCCGAGCATAAATTTAACGAAGTTCACCACTAGGTAACTCACCACTCGGATATTTACTTTCCTTGGGAATTGTTCATTCAGAACTATCCATTGGAAACATACTCACTCGGAACCGTTTCACTCGGATTTTCCTTATTTGAAAGTGTCTCATTCGGACACTATTTTCTTAACTTAGAAATAATTCCCTTAATGATGTTTCACTCGGAAACATCTTAACTTCTTTTGGAAATGGCTTCCTCGGTCTTACTTCACCCGGTATCGTACCATATTCACTCGGAATATCATATTTCAAACAACATTCACTCGGAATTTCATTCAGAATTTCTCCATTAATCCTTAATGAATGAATTTTTCTAAAAATTACAAAATTTGGGATGTTACATTTCTCCCCTCCTACAAAAATTTCGTCCTCGAAATTTAAATACAAGAATCATACATCAATGAAATAACTCGGGATATTGTTCCCTCATAGCGTTTTCTCGTTCCCAAGTATGCATGATACTCTGATCCTGCTGCCATGCAACCTTGACCAATTGGACATTCTTGTTTCTCAATCGTTTCACCGATCGGTCCACTATACCAGTGGGCTCGGCTATGGTGGTCAGGTTTTCTTGGATTTCAACATCATCATCCGGCATTTCTTGAGTAGGATCCGGCAAGTACTTCTTCAATTGAGAAACATGAAATACACTATGTAAATTTGCCAAATGAGAAGGCAATGCAATTTGATAGGCTACAGGTCCGATTCTCTTCAATATTTCATACGGACCAATATATCTTGGACTCAATTTCTTGCTTTTCAATGCCCTTCCAATGCCTTTGCTTGGAGAGACTTTCAAAAAGACTTTATCACCGATCTGAAATTCAATCGGCTTCGTCCGGTTGTCATAATAGCTCTTTTGACGGTCTTGGGATGCTTTCATTTTGTCTTTGATCATTTGGATTTGCTCGGAGGTCTGCTGCACAATGTCTGGTCCTAACATTAGATTCTCACCCGATTCCGACCAACAAAGAGGAGTTCGGCATTTCCTTCCATATAAAGCTTCATAGGGAGCCATACCGATGCTACTGTGATAGCTATTATTATAAGTGAATTCAGCCAGTGGAAGGTATTGTTCCCAGCTTCCACCATGCTCTAGCACACAGGACCTCAACAAGTCCTCCAAACTCTGGATAGTCCACTCGGATTGCCCATCTGTTTGAGGGTGATAGGCCAAACTCAATCGGAGCTTCGAACCTAACTCCTGATGCAGACTTCCCCAAAATCAGGAAGTAAACCTCGGATCTCTATCCGACACAATTGAAGATGGAACACCATGCAGTCGGACTATCTCACTAATATACAATTGTGCTAGTCTTGGCAAAGAATAACTCATGTTGATCGGCAAAAAGTATGCAGACTTTGTCAATCGGTCCACGATAACCCAAATAGCATCATGACCACTCTGAGTCCTTGGTAATCCCATTACGAAATCCATAGCTATAGCATCCCACTTCCACACGGGAATTTCCAAAGGTTGTAAGCCACCGGTCGGTTTTTGATGCTCAACCTTTGCTTTTTGACAAATTATGCAATGGGCCACAAAGTCGACTACATCTTTCTTCATTCCGGGCCACCAGAAATGCAACTTCAAATCATGATACATCTTAGTAGTACTCGGATGAATACTTAACATGCTTTTATGTGCCTCATTAAGCACCGATCATCGTAAATCTTCCGAGTCAGGTACATAAATCCAACCTTTCACTCGGTAAATACCGTCTGAACCCTCGGTTAGAAATAAATCTTTACCTTTAGCCTGAGTTTCTTTCATCTCGGCTAAATAAGAATCGGTCATTTGCTGTACATAAACAGTCTTCAAAAATTCATTAGCTATCTTTAATGTACCGAGAGTCACTTTCCAAGACGAAGACACATCTACTTGCAGGTTCATGCCTCGGAATTATTCCAGCAATCCATCTCTTTAACCATCATTGTCGCCATGTGAATGGACTTCCGACTCAAGGCGTCGGCTACAACATTGGCCTTTCCTGGGTGGTATTTCAAGTCGAAGTCATAATCTTTCAAGAATTTAATCCACCTCCTCTGTCTCATATTCAATTCCTTTTGATCAAACAAATATTTCAGACTCTTATGGTCACTATACACTTCAAACTTAGAGCCATATAGATAGTGCCTCCAAATTTTCAGTGCAAAGACCACTGCTGCCAATTCTAAATCATGGGTCGGGTAGTTTTGCTCGTGTGGTCATAATTTTCGTGAAGCATATGCAATCACTCGGCCATTCTGTATCAGCACACATCCCAGGTCGAGTCCGGATGCATCACAGAAAACTACAAAGCTTTCCTGCAAATTTGGCAAAGCCAATACAAGAGTAGAAGTCAATCGGATTTTCAATTCTTGAAAACTCTGCTCACACTCAGAGGACAACACAAAAGGGACATCTTTCCAGGTTAGCTTGGTCAATGGCAAGGCAATTTTGGAGAACCCCTAAATGAATCTCCGATAGTAACCGGCTAAACCCAGAAAACTTCTAACCTCGATAACTGACTTAGGTCTCTCCCAAGTCATCACAGCTTCGACTTTTGAAGAATCTACCGAGACACCTTCTCTGGAAATGACGTGACCCAGGAATTGAATCCTATCCACCCAGAATTCACATTTAGACAATTTGGCAAACAATTTCTTCTCCTTCAACACTTGAAGTACCAATCGGAGATGCTCTTTATGCTCTTCATAAGACTTTGAATAAACTAATATATCATCAATAAATACCACCAGAAACCGATCCAAGTAAGAATGAAAAATATTGTTCATATAATTCATGAACACAGCTGGAGCATTTGTCACTCCGAACGGCATTACCATGTATTCATAGTGACTATACCGGGTCCTGAATGCCGTTTTAGGAATATCGGTAGCTTTCTCTCGGATCTGGTGGTATCCCGACCGTAAGTCGATTTTTGAAAAGACCGACGCACCACGTAGCTGATCAATTAAATCGTCGATCCTAGGCAATGGGTATTTATTTTTGATGGTCAGCTTATTCAATTGGCGGTAATCAATACATAACCGCATGCCACCATCCTTTTTCTTAACGAGTAACACCGGAGCACCCCACGGTGATACACTCAGTCGGATAAATTGTTTTTCGAGCAGCTCATCAACTTGATTCTTTAGCTCAGTCAGCTCAATCGGGGACATTCTATAAGGAGCTCTAGAGACTGGCTCAGCTCCAGAGATTAAATCAATAGAGAACTCAATCTCTCTATCGGGAGGAACACCAGGTACATCCTCCGGGAATAACTCAGGAGAATCACATACAATAGGAATATCTCGGATTCAAGACTCACTCTTCCCATCAACCATACAAAATAGCATAAGCAATTGAGATATACCTTGGATTTCATATTCATCGGCTTTTTGTTTAGGGAAAATCACTTGCCGATTCCGACAGTCAACCAGGACTTTATTGGCTGATAGCCAATCCATACCGAGAACGATGTCAAGACCTCTCAAAGGTAGACATATTAAATCAGCAGTAAAATCCCTATCACCGAGAGTGAAGGATACGTTCTCACACATCATGGAAGTCCACAATTTAGCACCAGTCGAATTAGACACATTTAATGGCCGATTCATAGTAACAACAGGCAATCTCATTTGCATGACACAATCATTAGAAATAAATGAGTGAGTTGCACCTGAGTCAAACACCACATCAAGAGTAGTATTCCCAAGTAAGCACTTACTTTGAACCAAGTCGTGGGCTTGAGCAGCTTCCTCAACAGTGGTAGCATACACTCGGCCTACCGCCGGTGAACTAGAACTCCCAGCCCGATCGTTCCTCGGCATCACAGAATTGTTGCCACGTTCCCCATTGCCTCTTCCTCTTCTGTTACCGTTTCTACAGCCTCGTCCTCTGAAGCCTCCACGGTTTACACTGGCATGTGATTCAGTCGGTTGGAGAAAAGGACAGTTAGGACGGACATGTCCTTTCTCGTTGCAATGGTAGCAAATAACTTCCTCATCTTTGTACAGTTCCGAGCATAGTGATTGCCCCCACATCTAAAGCAGTTGATGTCTCTCGGCCTATTCACCAGTCGGCCAGCAACATTCCCTCGACCTCTGGATTTAGAGGAAGATTCTCCTCTAACAGACTTTCCTTGCTTCTTAAAGCTGATCGGTGGTAACCTTGAAGAACTGTCCGACTTACTGCTCGAGCCGGTTGAAGCTTTATCGTCTTCCTCATATATTCTATATTTATTAACAAGGATCGGAAAGCTTCTAATCTCCTGGTGTCGGAAAGCTTTCTTAATCTTTGGGTTCAAACCACCCTCAAATTTGATACATTTTGAACCTTCTGTACCCGGCATCTGGAAAGGAGGATAGAACAGGCACAGCTCCTCAAATTTAGCTACATATTCTTCGACACTCATATTGCCTTGTCGAAGTTCCATAAATTCCAGTTCCTTTTGACTCCTAACTGTGTTTGGGAAATATTTCTCAAGGAAACATTCCTTGAAGTTTTCCCAGTTCAGCTCAGTCCCCATGGCAACCAATCGGCCTTTTGCCATTCTCCACCAGTTTTCAGCTTCTTTTCGAAGCATGAAAATAGCATACTCCACCTTCTGTGCTTTAGAGCACTGCAAACTGCCAAAGATCCATTCAAGGTTCTGGATCCAGGCATAAGCTTGACCAGGCTGAAATCCTCCATGGAATTCAGTCGGTTTTCTTTTCAAGAAACAATCAATGCTTTGATTGTCACTCGGCTGGGGCTGATTCTGCCTTTCTAAGATGTCAGCAACACGCTGGAAGGCAGCAGCCATGGCATCCATACCATGAGAGTCCATTTTCTTATCCTGAAATAATCATCATACTTTAGTACCTCTCATGGATATGAAAGCAATTTTATCCTCAACTATTTTACATAACGACAACAGTGATATGACTTCACTCAATCATAGCATTTAGTAGCTTAACCTTGGCCTTGGACTTTTCAAGTCTGCTTTGATACCAAAATATAACATCCTTAATTTTTAGAAATAATTTCCAATAAATCAAGTAAATTTTTCGCAAATAATTTAAATTTTCCAAACAGGAATCGGATTTAGCATTAAAATACCGGTTATACATCAATCCGACCGACCCATTTAAAGTACAAATAAATACAAATAAATTTTTCACAAATAATTCCAAGATTAAAACGAAATCTGAATTAAATAAGATTATTATCTCTTTACAAAAGCCGACCGGCCACTTTATAATACAAATAAAATACAACACTCGGTAATCACAAGAGCCGGCCAAGGCTTCTACCCAAGTAACTATGTACACTATGTATTGTGCATACTAATACATAATGCTCCAGTCGGTCGAGTGACTTCAAGTGCCATCACTGTGTCCTCTATCCACTGTAAAAATGATAAGTAGGGGGTGAGCATAAACATATCAAATAATAGTTATTGAATTGGATTAAAAGTCCAATCCATAACTATACAAATAACACAAACCGAGTCATATAACACAATATAAACAGCATTTTCTATCAATAACATATAGGTCAGTGCGTACACACAAAAATTAGTGCATACACATGCTCACACAAATGGATCCATTAAGTCTTTTAATTTTGTGTTGCAACACTGGCTCCCCGAGCCATAATTCAGCACTCGGCTAATTCGGCCGTTTTACAGGTACCAAACCACTCTACACCCATAATGTAACACCGAGTACCACTCCCAGAGTGATAGCGGTAACTCTACTCAGTGCTACGGGCTAAAACCCCGAGCCCCACTCAAGAGGTTGCCTTGAGTCCCACCCAAGGTCTTTTATGAAAATCACATCATATTTCATATTTCATAATTATAACCCGAACACCCCCTTACCTCTGTTCCACGCTTCAACAGTTTTTGGGTTCACAGGTCCTCCGTGTTCCAGCACCAGCTTCCTTACTCGTTCCACCACCTACGGTTTGGAACGTGAAATTCGTTACCATCACACCACCATCCACATGATCAAGGGCCATTTTCAGGCTTACAGCCAAGAGGAGTGGGGATCGGAATAGTACCCCCTCCATACACATGACCATTCGGTCCAGAAAAGAAGTGAAAGAGGTGAGGTAACCATTTTTAAATGGTTTAAAGGACTTACCTTGAAACCACTGTCACAGCTTTGTAATTATTTCAAAGTTTGATGCAAAGATGGACCTCCTTTCAAAGCTTAAAGCTCTTAACAATGGAGGAAGGAGAAGAAAAGTAACAGATGTTCTTCACGTGAAAGAATGAATGATTGCGCAAATGATTGAAGAAAGAGAAGGAAACCATTATTTAAACTCATGGCAACCAGTTACCTTGTCAACCGGTCACTTCCAACCAGTAACCTCTTCAACCGGTCATTTATCCAATTCCTTTACAATTTCTTTAAAGATTTAATTAAACTTCTCTTCTTCTAATCACACCCTTTATAATTAACCAATAATTCATAAAAATATCAATTAAATTCCTAAGAACAATTTTTAATATTTCTTCACTACACAAAATTTTCTATAAATATCCGGGATGTCACACAAACACTTGCACCATCCCCCTTGAAATTCCCCCTGGCGACTCGAAAGCCAGACGCCTGTTCACTGGTTGTTCTTGGGCAGTAATATCTTCCACGTGCCTATCTGGTAAGTTTATCCCATTGCCTTCCATGATTCGGGACAAGGTTTCAAAAACGAGAAGTGGGAATATCTTTAGCGGGTCCCACTGGGCATGCCAATGAACTGTCCTGAACCGAGGTCAATAGATCCGGTGTCGGGCCAGCCACAAAAGTTAAAGAGATTTAGATTTTGCACACCGGTACAGTGGGTATCCGGTATTATAGTCTGATCTCTCAGTGGGAGAAAATCGGTCTTGTTGTCTTGGAGATCCTACACACCGGACCTTCGCGTTAGATGGGGCCGAAGGAGGGTGCCACCTGCAAAGATTCTCCGACGATCAAGTTAGTGGCAGTGTATAAGAAGTATATGCATGTAATATTGGAATGTAAGCAAGAGAGAGTAATAGTGTGCACAGTTCAAGTATTTATAAACATGCGTGAGTATGGGCCTGATTGGGCCAAGAGGCAAAGCACTATTCCTCGATTATAGAGAATCGAGAAAAGAGAAGTGCCCATCTTGTCCTGTCGGAGCATGGAATATATATATATTTTTAATTTATCAAAGGAGACAAGTATGAGCTAGTTGGCAAAGCGCGTGCCCCCCCTGATGGATGAATTCGTCATGGGAGATTGAAATCGTTACGTTGTTCCCAAAGCTACTTACGATTGTTTGTTGGTGATCCGATGTAGGGGGCATGCTTTATCCGATGTGGGAGGTGTCAACATGGACTCGTCGGTCTTGGGAGAACGCCCAGACGGTTCCGTTGGTCCGATGTCTTACCTGTGGAATCGGTAGCATTGCCAGACCGGATGACACGTCACCCCTGTCTTGCGGCCGATATCAAGACCGGATCAGTCACTATTTAAGATATCATATTGATACTAAAATTTTAAGATTAATTGATAATGGATGATTTTACTTAAAAATAATGACTAATCCATGATTTGATGTGTAAAATTTAACATTAGTTACAAAATAATCAATCAAAATTTTGTATGAAAATTTTAAAACTATATAGTTACTATATTTTTTACTCCATCTAAGTGTCAAATTTGGTGATTGTACTATTTTTAAAAAGATGAAATTAATATTAGGTGATCTTTAAATTTATTTGATAATATTTTTAATTAATATTTAATATGATAATCAATATTAATATAGTTCATTTAAAGAAAAAAAAGTAAAAGTATAATAGTTATATTTTGACCAAAAATAATTTTTGTATAAAATATCATGGAAACGCGTTGCAATTTCGGGTGTCACCAATTTTCCCAAGCGCCACCACGTGAGACGACAACTGGCCCGAATGTGAATTACCAATTGCGGGTTTTTAGCAGGTTTTGGGTTCTTTTAAAAAAATTTAGAGGAATGGGATACAAAAAATAAAATTTATTGGTCTGGGGTGCATCCAGTCAAATCAAGTATTATAAACCGCCTCCTGATCAGGCGGTTTCCATGAATCGTTATACCAGAAGGCGAGTTTGTGCATGTATTCCACGTGGCAGCTAGGCGTTGAAACCGTCCTTCCAAGAGGCGGTTTCAGTCCCTTATCAGGTTCCCTTTTCAGACGATGTGACTGGACCCTGACAAAAAAAGAGAAAAAAAGCAAACGAAAATTCGCTCTGTCTCTTTTTCACTCGGCCTTTCATCACTCGTCTCGCCGCCACTCAGTCTCTTCCGTTCTTTCACTCTGGATCCCTCACTTGATATCTTTCACTCTCGTTCTTTCATTCACTCATCACTCCCTCACTCAGTTTCCTTCATCCATTCGGTTTTCCATCACTCGTCTCACCCTCAAAGTCACTTTTTCACTCGTCTCTCCCTCTCTCGGTTTCCTTCATCCACTCAGTCTTTCACTGGTTCTTTCACGCTCTTGATCCCTCACCCGGTCTTTCGATCAGTCACTCTTTCACTCGGTCCATCACTCAGTCTCCCTCCCTCACTCGGTCTTTCGCTCGATCTCTCTTTCACTCGGTCCATCACTCAATTTCCCTCCCTTACTCGGTCTTTTTCGCCCTCAGTCAGTCTCTAACTCCCTCAGTCGGTCTCTTTCTCCCTCATTCAGTCTCTGACTCCCTCTCCAGTCTCTCGTTCCCCCAGTCGGTCTCTCACCCCATCTCTCGTCATTCCCTCATTCGGTCTCTCATTCACTCGTCTTTCTTTCACTGGCCACTCCCTCAGTCGGTTTTCTTCATTCACTCGGTCTATCACTCAGTCTCCCTCCCTCACCCGGTCTTTCGCTCTGTCTCTCTTTCACTCTGTCCATCACTCAATCACTCCCTCACTGTCTTTCCCCCTCAGTCGGTCTCTCATCCTCACTCGGTATCTCACTCCAACATTCGGTCCTTCGTTCACTCGGTCACTCTTTCACTCGTCACTAGCTCACTCGGTCTTTCATCCATTCGGTCTTTCATCCATTCGGTCTTTCACTCGGTCACTCTTCCACTCACCTTTTAATAGAAATAAGGAAAAGGAGCAAATCTTAAGAGCAAACTTTGTATCTGGAAGAGGAAACTCAATGTGATTCGTCTATTTCAAATCACAGAAACCGTTTCCTCATGGTGCGATTTTGACCTGACGTGACTTGGCAGAAACCGCCTGGTTGAAAGGCATTTTTGGACCAGATTTTGAACCACAAAAACCGTCTATTCATGAGACGGTTTTCAGCACTAAAACCGCCTCTTGGAAGGACGGTTTCAACGCCTGGCTGCCACGTGGAATACATGCACAAACTCGCCTTCTGGTATAACAGTTCATGGAAACCGCCTGATCAGGAAGCGGTTTATAATACTTGATTTGACTGGATGCACCCCAGACCAATAAATTTTATTTTTTGTATCCCATTCCTCTAAATTTTTTTTAAAAGAACCCCAAACCTGCCAAAAACCCGGAAAATTCTAACATCCCCCCAAACTTTGATGTTGGACCGAAAGAAATGGTTTCAGGTCGTTGATATAACGAACGGGTCAGATGATGAAGAGTGACTTGTTTAACCGGTTATATGTAATGGAGGGCATGCATGTTATTTGGTAATTCCGCACAGTAACAATATGACACTTGAGCAAGGTGAGATGATAAGGCAATCGCGCTTAAGCGCCACTGTAAACACCATATTTTGTCCTTTCTCGGTCTCTCCCTTTCTCGGTCTCTGACCCATCACTCGGTATCTTTCTCCCTCACTCGGTTCCTTTTTTCACTCGTCTCTCCCTCTCGGTCTCTTACTCCATCTGTCTTTCTCCCTCAGTCGGTCTCTTTCGCCCTTAGTCAGTCTCTGACTCCCTCTCTGTAGTCTCTTTTTCTCTCAGTCGATCTCTTTCGCCCTCAGTCAGTCTCTGACTCCTTCTCTGCAGTCTCTTTTTCCCTCACTCGGTCTCTCACTCCATCACTCGGCCCTTCATTCACTCGGTCACTTTTTCACTCTTCCACTCGTCACTAGATCACTCGGTCCTTCATTCATTCGGTCTTCCACTCTCGTTCTTTCACTCTTTCGTTCCTCACCCGATCTCTTTCACTCGTCTCTCCCTCTCGGTCTCTCTTTCACTTGTCTCTCCCTCTCTCGGTTCCCTCACTCCTCACTCAGTCTCTCATTCCCTCACCCGATCTCTTTCACTCGTTCTTTCATCCACTCTCGTTATGTCACTCTCTCGGTTCTTTCACCCGATCTCTTTCACTCGTTCTTTCATCCACTCTCGTTCTGTCACTCTCTCGGTTCCCTCACCCGATCTCTTTCACTCGTTCTTTCATCCACTCATCTTTTACCCTCTCGGTTCCCTCACCCCTCACTCTTTCTCAGTCTTTCTCGGTCTCTCATCCACTCGGTATCTCTTTCACTCGTTGTTTCATTCACTCGATCTTTCAGCGTATACAAAGATTCATCACAATTTTTGAATTGACCCAGAATTTGCATGAATTAATTGAATTTTGAAAAAGAATTGACCCAATTAATTGAACACAGTGCACTAATTTGAAGCAGAGTCAAAGGAAAATTTGATTCACTAATTTAAAAGAATTTTAGTGTGCTAATACTTGGACACTTCACTATTTCTACAAATAAATCGTGTTCTACTTTATTTCAATGTTATTTATAAAATTTATTCTTCTTAAATAAATCACCACTCACCTTATTTTGTCTTCTACCACGAGCTGCATCCATAACTGTTACTACTCAAACTCACCAAACGAAACCTTTTGCAAGCAAAGAGAACTCCTCAATGCAAATATGAATTAATGATACAGTGGAGAACCTAATGCACATAACAACATAACCCTCATTTGAATATTTATTCCAGGACCAATTTCACGTTCAGCTTCCTTTGATTTCCCTGTCTCCAAATTCGATAATAGCTCCCTACACCAACTCGGAATATGGTTTTACAAAAACGCCCTCCATAATTTAATAACCAACAATCACCAACTTTTTTTCAAACCGGTTACAGAATGCTTGTTACCCATTATGTGCCTTGATTCCCGTGCACAAAAGCATAGCTAACCACCGTAGGATTAAATCAACGCTCAAAATGTCATACACTGTACAACATTACTTTTGTCAGAAAATACTTGACCAAAAACAAGGAGGACGTTAGCCTCACCCGTTTTATTTACTATCGTGTGAGTCTAGCAGTAGGGAGAGTAATTCACATGAAGAGGTAGCATGTTCCAATCATGAGCATGTAAGTCAAGGTAATTTATCGAGATTGAAACAAATAAGTCACGTAATTGATTGGTTGTGCTTCGCTGGATGAGCAATAACTTTTACCCAAGGTGGATATAAGTGGGGATGTTTATAAATAAGGCCCAATTTGATTCAATATTGACAGGTTCCTTTGGTTCCTCTAATTACTTTAATGTACCTGTTAAAAGGTAGGATCCTCTAATCACTTTAATGTACCTGTTAAAAGGTAGGAGTAGGTGGAAACTTAATTCTAAAAAATTAAGTAGGAAAAATTTAAGAAGTTGAATTTCTATTGTTAGTTATAATTATTTATAACAGATCCTTCTTTGTTACCATTTTTATAATCTTAATTGTTAATTGAATCACAACTAATTAGTATTTATAAATATATAATAAAATTGTTATATTTTTATTTTTAAAAGAAAATAAATAATTGTTTTTATAAAATATGTTAAAAATATATTTTAAATTGTAAAAATATACGCTAGCTGTACAAATTAGATCATTGATTGGTATCCAAGACAATCACCTACAGTTTGCTATTCTGAGAATGTTTGACAAACAGAGTGTGATCGTCTTGGCTGTGCTTATATCCCAAGGACACCATAGCTTGAGTAAATCTTCCAAAGCAAGCACGAGGTAACTGTTTTAGCCCATATAAGTGTAATGAGGGTGAGGTGGTGCATGTAATGACCAATTGCAGCTGGATTTAGACCAATTTGAGTGAAGTGGTCCCTGATTAAAGTGCTTGTTTTTACGCCCAAGGCAATACCAGCCGGTGGTAGCATCATGACCATCTTTATTGCAGACATTGTAATATAGATGACAGCAAAAGTTGTCTCTCCTTGACCACGTCCACAGCCTCCTTGACCTTGTCCTTGTTAATACAGAGGGCGAGCAATGTAGTAAACCTCTAGATTCTGTTACTGCTTAGCTCCAGTTGCTGGGATCATGTTACTCCCTGAGGTTTGCTTCTCATCACTCATGGCAGAAGCATTTGGTAGTTGTGGATCACCATGTGGTTGCTTATAGGCAATGTTTGCTGAAAGAGTCTAGTACACTCCTTATAACGTGATCTAGCCTAGCCTCAAAGGCTAACAGCATCGGTTCAACATCATCAATAGAGTAGGACTTGAGGGAGCTGACTATGTTTGTCACAAAAGGCTCAGAAAACCATTAATTATTGAATCTAAGAAATCAAAATCTAAAATTGGGGATTCAATTGATTCTAAAGTGTCTACTACTGTTTTCAATTTCAGTAGGTAATCAGAAATAGAACAGACATAATATGGTCAAGTTCAGAAGCACTCTTGAGAGGAGCATAAACACCTTTCTTAAGGTTCAAGGCCACTAAAGCTAGATTACCATACCCACCAACACCCGCATGCTTCTCAAGATATGGCTGCTTACCTGCAGCTACCCAGACATAGCTGTTCATTACAAACAAATTCAATAATAAAAAGTTAAGAACTTACCAACAAGGATTTATTTAAACGTATTTGTATATAATGCAGCTGAACATCAATTGTATGATGAAATTATCTAATATGGGAGATTGAAATTTAAATCTAACAATAAAATCTGTATGGTTGTTCAGGTGGACCAAAATAGTAGCAAGAGAGAACCAAAATTCAACTGTGCACTAATGATTGAACAATAGTCCACAAACTGTTTAAGACTAATAAATAACATATAAACACCCAAATACACAATAGTCCTTATAATGCCTTGGAAAATTTGAGATTCCTTCACGTATAAATGCCACAGATTGCATTGCTAACAAGGAACTGGGAACTGTAATGCGCTCACTTGGGAAGAACCCCACTCAGGTTGAGATGCAGGCCTTGATAAATGAGGTTGATGCTGATGGTAATGCAACCATTGACTTCTCAGAATTCCTCAACCTCATGGCCCGCAAGATGAAAGATACTGATTCAGCGGGTGAACACACATTGGATACTGGATGCCATACATACATTTATATACTTTGGCGCAGGATATTGACCTACAGCTGGCCACAGAACTGAATGGGACAAATCCGAAATGAAACAAATTTTGTGTTCTTGACTTTTCAAAATTCTTAGGAGGGTTATACATATTAATAATGAAAAACCAATGGAATTCTCTACTCTGGAAATTTAGATTTGAGACAAAAACTTCCAGATACACACAGGGTTGATCTTATTCTCTTCAGTCCTCATGCTGCTAAACAAAAATTCAGTCAACTTTGGTGGGATAAATGCAACATAGAATTATAACTTGGCAGAGGTGATCACCACACTTTTGGCTAAAAAAACTTAGGTTATTGTTTACTATTTCATGAAATTTCTAACTGAAAAATATAATTGAAATTTTCATCTTTTCCCTTTTGCTTTATTCGGTTACCATATCACTTCATCTCACAACACAATATAATAATGTTAGATCAAATTAGTATGAATTTGCAGTATATAAATATTAACATTAAGTCTTTCAAGACAATGGAAGGTCTCAATCTCTACAGATCGACAACCAATGCAGCTAGGATGCTTATATATTAATATTTATATACTGCAAATTCATACTAATTTGATCTATCGTTATTATTTCTATAAACCAGTTCATGCATGACAACTAAAACAATATAAAGAAAGGCCATATTTGATTTGTTAGAATGACATTTGAAGGAATGGGAATGAAATGAAACAGAAATTATCAATTATTTTGACCTAGTTGTTGTGATTAGGAAGGAAATGACTTGTAGGGTAATAAAATTAAGGCACAAATGAGAAGTGAATTAAAAAAATATATATACACCTCACAATTAAATTGTGTTAGGAATTCATTGAAAAGATGGGTGGAGGAGATGGTGACTTACCCGGTTGAGAAGGTGGTCTTTGTTAATTGCAGAGCTCAAGCAGAACAAAAGAATTGATAAATTACTTTCCCAGTAAGGGAGAATTTCATTTCCCCATTGTCAGCCTCCAAGCCCAATCATGCTAGATGTCAGCTAGAAGGGTCAGTTCTAAGTTCAAATAACAAAGTAACACTGTTCAACACACACAAGACCAAAGATATTAGCTGCTTGCTGGAGCATATGAATATATTCCACCATCAGGTAGCAGACCATCCTTGGCCATTTCTGTTAGCACATTCAAAACAGCATCCATATTACCTTCTTTAAAGTTAACCTCAACAAGCACTTTAGCTAGCTCAGCATCATTGAGCTTACAGCTCCTCAATACATTTTGCATTACCTGACTCAGCTCATCATTCAACCCTTCTCTATATAGTGCTTTCATGAGAGCAATTGCAGTCACTGTATGGGAAACAAAACCACAACGCACCATCTCCGTGTACAGTTTATATGCCTTACGAACATTTCCACATCTACAATGTCCATGTATTATTAAATTATAAATTGCTTCATTAGGCTTATGATTCTTCTGAAGCAAATTCTTAAAAACTTGATCTGCTTCACTCATTAAACCCTTCATGCAGAATCCTTTGACAAGACCCACCACACTCTTAAATTCATTAGTACAGCAGTTTTCTATCAGAGTATTGTATGTCACATCATTTGGTACAGACTCGTCATAGAACAGCTTCAAAAGAAGCCTCTTTGCTTCTCTTGTCCTAGCTTTCTTATTAAGACCATTGATAAGTACACTATAGGTAACATCATCAGGCAAAAACCCTTTCTGTATCATCTCATCATGCAATTGAAGTGCCTTATTCAACTGACCCTCAACACAATAAGCATTTATCAAACTAGTATAAGTAACCTCATCCGGCAGGAGACCCCTGCACAGCATCTCTTGGAAGAGATCAAACGCTTCCAACAATTTTCGCTGCACACAAAGACCTTGTATAAGTGATGAATATGTAACTGCATCAGGCAAAATACCCTTCTCAACCATTTCCAACTTCATTTGAAATGCTTTCTCCAGCTCACAGTTTCGACAAAAAACAGATATAACCGTGCAATAACTAACAACATCAGGAGACAATCCCCTCTCAGACATACCCCTCAATATCCCTACTGCCTCCTCCACCTCTCCCAAAAAGCAATATCCATGGATAAGTGCATTGTAAGTTACAACCGACGGTGAGAATCCACTAACAATCATTTCACTCAAAACCTTATAACCCTCCTTCAACAACCCTTGCCGGCAAAACCCATCAATTAAAGTACTGTAAGTCCTCTCATTGGGTCTCAGTCCCCTAACACGCATCTGATCAAAAATCTGCATTGCACGACTCAAATTCGCAGCCTTACACATACCATTAATCAAAGTAGTATAAGTAACAACATTGGGAGACAACCCCTTACCAGCCATTTCTGAATGAAGAATAAGTGCCTCATGGAAATCCCCTTCTCTGCAAAACCCATTAACAAGTGTGTTATAAGTAACCTCATCAGGTACCAACCCTTTCCTAATCATCTCCTCAACCATTTCCTTCGCCTCAGTCATTCTTCCTTGGCTACACAACCCATTGACAACCGCATTGTAAGAAATCAAATTCGCCTCAACACCCTTTGCTGCCATCGCTCTCAACAACTCAATCGCCTCCCCCACCCTCTTTTCCTTACAACACGCATCAATCAAAGTGTTGAAAGTGACCACATTGGGCAAAACCCCTTTCTTCTCCATCTCATGCATAAACCCAAAACCCCTTTCCAAGTCTCCTTTAACCACAAAACCACGAATCATGACATTGTACGTGTACACATTAGGCGAAATGCCACTTCTAAGCATGTCATGGAACACACCCTCAGCTTCAGGAACAGACCTAAACCTCAAGATTGAGTCAAGGATGGCGTTATACGCCAAGACAGCAGGGGTGAAGCCGTGTCGTTTTGTTAAATTGAGGATGGTGAGGGCCTTGTGGGTGAGGTTGAGGCGAGAGAAGGACTTGATGATGAGGTCGAAGACAGCGGAGGAGGAATTACAGGAATCGTAAGAGTCAATGAGGTGTTGGAAGAGGAGGGCGCCGGTGGGGTCGTGGAGGCTGGAGGCGAGGTCTTCGGCGAGAGACTGGGCGGTGCGGTAGAGTTTGAAGCGGGTGAGGATGTGGAGAGCGAGGCACTTGCACTGCGGGGTGAAGAAATGGTCGACCTGGGCTTGGGTCTGGGTTTGGGCATGGGTTTGAGCCCAGTTGATGAAGTTGAGGATGGTGCATCGGTGGAATTGGGAATGGAGGAGGACGTAGGAGGCTGCTTGGGGAGTGAAGTGAGGAGAGAGTGATGGGAGGTTTTGAGGGTGTCGTTTTAAGTAGGCGATTGCTTTCTCGCCCAATGCGACGTCGCTTGGAGTTGTAATCCAACGCTGATTGGGGGAAAGTAGCGTCGTGGTTCTGGACATGATTACTTGTTTGTGGTTCCACCAAGCTGATGAAGGAGAAGGAGTTGGAGATTCCACCGCCGTGAACAAACCACTGTTTGGTATTCGGAGAGGAGCTTAAATGTACGATATTATCAGATGGTTCATAGATGTAGTAATAGAAAAGGTGATAGACTTACATATTTGCTCTCGCCTCCATTTTTCAAACCTTACACATAAGAGGAGGCATTGCCAGAAGCTGCTCCGGCAACACAGTGTCCTTTTCACCTCCGATTCTTGCTGTTCAACTACCCAACTATCGGGTAATGCATTCTTATAATATACAAATTGTGAACACCTATTTCGGTCCGATCAATTTTCACCAAGAACGGGGAGTCCTGTTGCTTGAAACCCCTTCTTTCTATTCATGCTCGGGTATGCCTTAAGAATTACCGAGAGTCTTTTCTCGGGTATGCCTTAAAGATTGACAAAAGCCTGTGTTCGGGCCCATTTTCAAAGTCGCCGAGAGCTTGTGCTCGGGTTCAAGATTGTCTTCAACCCCGAGTGATATTCCCAGGTGAAAAGATTTCAGAGAAGACTGAACTTCAATTTTGAATGATCCTTTCGGTCGTAAGATTTCCGAGTAAAACATTTCCGAGTGGGTTGCTTCCGAGGGAAGTGTCTCCGAGTGAAAAATGGCTGACTTTGAATGAGCACCTCTCGGGGGGAGATACATCCGAGTGAATAATTCCCGATTGAAGCCATTCTAAATGAAAAATGGCTGACTTCGAATGAGCACCTCTCAGGCGGAGATACATCCGAGTGAAAAATTCCTGATTGAAGCTATTCCGAACGAAAAGGGCTCTGAACTTCGAAGGAGCACTTTTCAGGCAGAAACACTTCAAAGTTCCATACTTCCGAGTGAGGTGTCTCCGAGTGAGACATTTCCGAGTAGATCATTTCAACGGAATTATTTCCGAGCGAAGGAAGGCTCTGACTATGAATGAGTACTTTTGGGCAAATATATCCGAGTGAGGTGTCTCCGAGTTAGACATTTCCGAGTGGATCATTTCAAGGGAATTATTTCCGAGCGAAGAAAGGCTCTGACTGAGTACTTTTTGGGCAAATATATCCGAGTGAGGTGTCTCCGAGTGAGATATTTCCCAGTGGGTGATTTTCAAATGAATTACTTCCGGGCGAAGAAAGGCTTTGACTTCGAATGAGTATTTCTCGGGTACAGAGATTTCCGAGTGGCTAATTCCCAGGTGGATTGATTCTGAATAAATACTTTTTTCACTCGTCTCTCCCTCCCGGTCTCTCACTCCATCTGTCTTTCTCCCTCAGTCGGTCTCTTTCGCCCTCAGTCAGTCTCTGACTCCCTCTCTGCAATCTCTTTTTCCCTCACTCGGTCTCTCACTCCATCACTCGGCCCTTCATTCACTCGGTCACTCTTTCACTCTTCCACTCGTCACTAGCTCACTCAGTCCTTCATTCATTCGGTCTTCCACTCTCGTTCTTTCACTCTTTTGTTCCTCACCCGATCTCTTTCACTCGTCTCTCCCTCTCAGTCTCTCTTTCACTTGTCTCTCCCTCTCTCGGTTCCCTCACTCCTCACTCAGTCTCTCATTCCCTCACCCGATCTCTTTCACTCGTTCTTTCATCCACTCTAGTTATGTTACTCTCTCGGTTCTTTCACCCGATCTCTTTCACTCGTTCTTTCATCCACTCTCGTTCTGTCACTCTCTTGGTTCCCTCACCCGATCTCTTTCACTCGTTCTTTCATCCACTCGTCTCTCACCCTCTCGGTTCCCTCACCCCTCACTCTTTCTCAGTCTTTCTCGGTCTCTCATCCACTCGGCATCTCTTTTACTCGTTGTTTCATTCACTCGTTCTTTTTCTCGATCTTTCAGCGTATACAAAGATTCATCACAATTTTTGAATTGACCCAGAATTTGCATGAATTAATTGAATTTTGAAAAAGAATTGACCCAATTAATTGGACACAGTGCACTAATTTGAAGCAGGGTCAAAGGAAATTTTGATTCATCAATTTAAAAGAATTTTAGTGTGCTAATACTTGGACACTTCACTATTTCTACAAAGTTCTACTTTATTTCAATGTTATTTATAAAATTTATTCTTCTTAAATAAATCACCACTCACCTCATTTTGTCTTCTACCACGAGCTGCATCCATAACTGTTACTACTCAAACTCACCAAATAAAACCTTTTGCAAGAAAAGAGAACTCCTCAATGCAAATCTGAATTAATGATACAGTGGAGAACCTAATGCACATAACAACATAACCCTCATTTGAATATTTATTCCAGGACCAATTTCACGTTCAGCTTCCTTTGATTTCCCTGTCTCCAAATTCGACAATAGCTCCCTACACCAACCCGGAATATGGTTTTACAAAAACGCCCTCCATAATTTAATAACCAACAATCGCCAACTTTTTTTCAAACCGATTACAGAATGCTTGTTACCCATTATGTGCCTTGATTCCCGTGTACAAAAGCATAGCTAACCACCGTAGGATTAAATCAACGCTCAAAATGTCATACACTGTACAACATTACTTTTGTCAGAAAATACTTGACCAAAAACAAGGAGGACGTTAGCCTCGGGTTTTTGGCAGGTTTGGGGTTCTTTTAAAAAAAATTTAGGGGAATGGGATACAAAAAATAAAATTTATTGGTCTGGGGTGCATCCAGTCAAATCAAGTATTATAAACCGCCTCCTGATCAGGCGGTTTCCATGAACCGTTATACCAGAAGGCGAGTTTGTGCATGTATTCCACGTGGCAGCTAGGCGTTGAAACCGTCCTTCCAAGAGGCGGTTTCAGTCCCTTATCAGGTTCCCTTTTCAGACGATGTGACTGGACCCTGACAAAAAAAGAGAAAAAAAAAGAAAAAAAGCAAACGAAAATTCGCTTTGTCTCTCTTTCACTCGGCCTTTCATCACTCGTCTCGCCCTCACTCAATCTCTTTTGTTCTTTCACTCTGGGTCCCTCACTTGATATCTTTCACTCTCGTTCTTTCATTCACTCGTCACTCCCTCACTCGGTTTCCTTTATCCATTCGGTTTTCCATCACTCGTCTCACCCTCAAAGTCACTCTTTCACTCGTCTCTCCCTCTCTCGGTTCCCTTCATCCACTCAGTCTTTCCCTGGTTCTTTCACGCTCTTGATCCCTCACTCGGTCCATCACTCAGTCTCCCTCCCTCACCCGGTCTTTTGCTCGATCTCTCTTTCACTCGGTCCATCACTCAGTTTCCCTCCCTTACTCGGTCTTTTTCACCCTCAGTCAGTCTCTAACTCCCTCGGTCGGTCTCTTTCTCCCTCATTCAGTCTCTGACTCCCTCTCCAGTCTCTCGTTCCCTCAGTCGGTCTCTCACCCATCTCTCGTCATTCCCTCATTCGGTCTCTCATTCACTCGTCTTTCTTTCACTGGCCACTCCCTCAGTCTTTCTCTCTCAGTCGGTTTTCTTCATTCACTCGGTCCATCACTCAGTCTCCCTCCCTCACCCGGTCTTTCGCTCTGTCTCTCTTTCACTCGGTCCATCACTCAGTCACTCCCTCACTGTCTTTCCCCCTCAGTCGGTCTCTCGTCCTCACTCGGTATCTCACTCCAACATTCGGTCCTTCGTTCACTCGGTCACTCTTTCACTCGTCACTAGCTCACTCGGTCTTTCATCAATTCGGTCTTTCACTCGGTCACTCTTCCACTCACCTTTTAATAGAAATAAGGAGAAGGAGCAAATCTTAAGAGCAAACTTTGTATCTGGAAGAGGAAACTCAATGTGATTCGTCTATTTCAAATCACAGAAACCGTTTCCTCATGGTGCGATTTTGACCTGACGTGACTTGACAGAAACCGCCTGGTTGAAAGGCGTTTTTGGACCAGATTTTGAACCACAAAAACCGTCTCTTCATGAGACGGTTTTCAGCACTGAAACCGCCTCTTGGAAGGACGGTTTCAACGTCTGGCTGCCACGTGGAATACATGCACAAACTCGCCTTCTGGTATGGAAACCGTCTGATCAGGAGGCGGTTTTTTTTTTTTTGGTGAAAGGAGGTGGTTTATAATAGTTGATTTGACTGGATGCACCCCAGACCAATAAATTTTATTTTTTGTATCCCATTCCTCTAAATTTTTTTTAAAAGAACCCCAAACCTGCCAAAAACCCACCAATTGCGGCTTGAGGCCCAATACGCATTACTGGGCCAATCCGTCTCTGATGCTCCAAACCCGTCACATGCAAACGTGAGCCCAAATCCCATCAGCTCTTCATTAGGCCCAATACCATAAGTATCTAAATGGCATCTTACCCGAAATTGTAACAAATTGTTTTGTGTAATTGTTGCTTCTTGCTTTCCCCGTGAGGAGAGTTTGTTCTCTTTCCCCAGTTTCAGCTTGGTTAGGGAGTCTTCCTCCGATAGGGGTTCCTTTGCTAAGTTGTTTTCTTGTGATTTGTTTGCTCTGTAGTGGTTTGTACAAGCAGGCCCGTGCTCGTTTTTCCATTCCTGTTGCCTAGTGTATTGTACTTGTGGGCTTTTGAGCCCACTTTATGAATTGAATTGCATGGTTCACCAAAAAAAACGCCTGAAATCTGAAGTGTTTTGGATATTTTTTGTTTCGGGGGGTTTTGTGGATTGATCGGTAATTAAGTTTGCGTTTTGTTTTTTGGTCAGTCTTAAGTCCCCTTCTTTGTTCACAAAAAAAAAAGTCCCCTTCTTTGTTCACAAAAAAAAAAGTCCCCTTCTTTGTTTTGTAAACCCCCTGTTGTTTTCGTTTGAGGTTGGTACTCAGTGCTCACTGATGTGTTCTGTACAGTTGTTCTTTTATTTCTTGAGGTGTTTGTTTGTTCAGACACACACCAAAGTGTGCAATGGAATGTTGTGGAGTTTTGTGGTGGCTACCTCTGTTTTCTTCATGCTATATTTCATCCGGCTCTTTGCATGTTGTTTTTCATTAAATAGTTTAGTCTGCCCTTGTTTATGGTTGCTGCGTTTATGATCCACCCTTTGTACATCAGATGCACTATTTATATGATGTTTTCATTGATATTTAGGAAAGAACAGTAGAGCTCACATTGGATTGTGTGCTATCTTTTGTACCCATATTCTAGTTTCTACAACTTCCAATTAGCAATATAGGGTAGGGTTAGCAACATGTTCCTCAAAACTTGGTCTGGTAATGGTTATAAGTTCTCACCATATTAAGACAAAAACTATTAAGATGAGAAAGTAAGATTCCTTAGTTAAGATTCATGGGGAACCAAAAAGAATTCTTCTACCAAACATCCCCTTATGAAATTAGTTTTAGCATACCTCATCTTCCCATGTTATGATATGCTACCTCTTAGTTGCCTCTTATATTGTTTCTAACTTTTTATAAATCATTGCCGGATATGTTACTGCCTTGATATGGTGTTTAAAATTCTTTCGTACCTTTTTAGCAGTGTGTGAGGATAGATGGCACCAGTACTGCAGAGCTCTCAGCCTTGGGTGGAAAAATAGTAATATCTAACATGTTTTTGTTTTTAATTTCAATTTTTTCTATTTCTTATTTTCCCAAGTCTAACTTTGCCTCTCCTAACTCAGCCGGCCAAAGCAAGTGAAAGATGTTGCCCACCAAGATGAAGTGGTTCGAGTACTAACAAACACCCTTGAAACTGGAAGTGTAATTACCCTCTCTAAATCACTCTTCCTCTAAAGTGGTTCAAGTACTAAAAAACACCCTTGAAACTGGAGATGTAACTACCTTCTTCTCATTATATCTGATCAAATCAAATCACATCAATCTTGTATTGCAGTGCCCGCACATGCTCTTCTATGGTCCTCCTGGAACTGGAAAGACAACCACTGCCCTTGCTATTGCCCATCAGCTTTTTGGGTATGTTTTTTTTTTCCCACATTTAGCCGAGAGCTTGTGTTTTCTGGCTGTTATGTCAAATTCTTAAGTCTGTTTTTAACTTGTGAGATCTTAAGCAGCTCTAAGTTTCTAATAGCTACCAGATTTGGCTGCGCTGCAGAGAAAAGTGCACAAAGCTGCTGAATAAAAACTAACCAAGATTGCTGACTTAAATAATGGAAACCTAAATACTATGAACCATCTGTAAAAGTTTTCATTTTACTATATGGTTTGTTTATCTCTTCAAAATTTTTCTAAGTAGCATTTGTGCATACAATTAGATTATGAAACTGTATAAGGAAAAAAAGTAAAGCTAAGGTTATTTAAGTAATATTTTGGGCTCATACATTGTCACAAGGTAGATGGCCAAGTTTTGGAGTTTGATGTTGTGTATTTTGACATGTTGAGTTGAGTCATAGGGATCCATGGACTGTGTAAGTTCACGCACTACTTGCACAGCTACTTTTGGTAAAAAATTTACTAGAGAAACTATTGATCAACTGGGATGAATGAATGATCTATAGTTGTACACTTCTACTTTGGTGGATCATTTAAAAAACTTTAATCATCAAAATGTCAAATTTGTTTGTTCTATGACTTGGAATTCATAGGTATTAGGTAGTAAAAAAATGCTGTTACTCTCATTTAACTTAACCTTGTCTGCTAATAGTCATAATGACACAGACTTGCGTATGTTTATAGAATCACATTTAATTCATCTCCTATCTGTACTGCCACGCAATCGCTGATGGTTTGGGAAATCATACATTTCAGGCCTGAGCTGTATTCATCTAGGGTCCTGGAGCTGAATGCAAGTGATGACAGAGGGATTAATGTTGTTCGGACAAAGATAAAAGATTTTGCTGCTGTGGCTGTTGGTAGTAATCACCGTAAGAAGTAAGTAAAATCTAATCCTTTTTTGAGATTTTTTTCTCTTCTTTCTCTGCTTACAAGATTTGTATAACTTCCTTTCTTTTTTTTGGGCTTTCTTTTGGATATTTCAGTGGTTATCCTTGTCCACCATTTAAGATTATTGTTCTAGATGAGGCAGATTCAATGACGGAAGATGCTCAGGCATGTTTTCTATGCTTCTCATTCCTAACTTTGCTTGTCTCATTAAGTGCCATGGTTTCACACCATGTGCAATTGCTGTACAGAATGCCCTGAGGCGAACGATGGAAACTTACTCTAAAGTTACAAGGTTCTTTTTTATATGCAACTATGTTAGCAGGTACCTTGTCTCCCATGCTAACATCTATTCATTACATTTAGTATTTTTTTTTTCTTTTGAGTAAGTCAATATCAATTGTTAATTTGTTAGTAGGAAGAGTCAAACCACCTTATTGCTCCTACTTTTTTTTTAGTATTTTTAATCTCACATCTTTAAGATCCAAAAAGAATTATAGTTGCACTATAACTAGTAGTCAATCCCAAACAGTGACATGAAGTGACTGGTCTCAAAAACACTATAGCGTATAGTGTGATGAATTCTAGTTTGAGGTTTTAAGACATACACAACATAAATTATACTACACAATACACATGCTGAAAAATAAAGGAAAAAACACAAATTTAATGACATTTCCATAATTAATGTTCAAAAGTTAGAAATTGAGAACTAAATAGACATCAATAACAACAATCGTCAAGGAATCAAATAGGTTTTAGCCTCTAAGGCTTAGAGCAACTAAATTTACACATTAGGTACAATATTTTTAATAGGCATCTTCTGCAAGATCTTCCATCACTTTTTCCTCATTTTCACTTTCACCGCTACTCTTGTAGACCCCTTAATCCTCAATTTCTCTACCACTTTTAAGGATAGGTGACGCATGGATTTCATACTTTACAAAGTCATCATTTTTTTTTGTAGGATTATAGAACCACTTGCTTCAAGGTGCGCCAAATTCAGGTTCAAGCCATTATCAGAAGAAATCATGAGCAGTCGGCTATTATACATTTGCAAAGAAGAAGGATTGTGTCTTGATGCTGAGGTGGGAACTTTAGTTCTTATCAATCCTTTGTCTATGGAGATTTTGTTGACATCATAATGAGTTATTTTAAGTACCTTTGCTTCCATAGGCTCTTTCAACCCTGAGTTCTATTTCTCAAGGAGATCTTCGTCGGGCAATCACATACTTGCAGGTGAGAGGCATTTCCTAATTAACATAGTAGAATATTTTCAAACATAAGTTAAATGTCTTTTATGTTAATGATTTTACCTGTTTATTTTCCATAGGTAGTTTAATCAAGCCAGTTTACGTTGAATAACCTGTCTGTACATGTCTTAAAAGGCTATGCTTCTAACATATTCTGCTTGACTCCAACAAACTAATAACTGTCAATGTGTTATAGTGCTGTTTTTCAGGAAACAAATGATATAAACAAAACTGGTATTTTTGGTAATGTTCCTCAGAAAGATATTTTTTTTTCCTAATGGCTGTTTGATATATAGGAAAGAATGATTCCAGTTTTTATGCATATTGATTGCTAGCTAATTGATTAAAGTCAATGAAAAAATGGTACAGTAGAGTAATGAGGCCACAAGTTCCTGGTTGATAAGTGGGGAGGCCTCTACTATAAATGGAAGCTGTTTGAATGTATGCTTTTGTAATGCTGGGTTAGGAATAAACTTCAATGGAAAGGTGATGCAGTGGTGGGGGGAGTGCCTCTACTTTAAATAGGAGTTGTGGCTTGCCTTAAATTTTTTTTCTGTAAGAAGCATGCTTGTTATGGGTACTTGTTTGCAATTCACTCTATCATTTAGATTTTTTAAAAAGGAGTCTGCTATTGGTTTCCATGTATATTTTGGTTTCACTGTCACCTTTCATGCATGACTAATTTATTGGCATAGAATGGAATTATCTTGTGTGCTAGGCTGCTAGCTAGTTTGATAAAAAAAAAATAGCTATCGCCAATAAATATTAATTTATTTCTTAAATCAAGGCAGTCTTACTGAAAATGAAAATAAAGGGATTGTTTAGCATATCACATCTTTGTATATCCTATTTATTTTTTGAACTAACTTAGTGTTTACAATGCAGTCTGCTGCTCGCTTATTTGGATCTTCCATTTCTTCACAGAACCTGATTTCTGTGTCTGGGGTAGGTTCTGGCACTAATTTACTGTGGCATGTTCTGCTTCTATTTTCAAAGAAAACAATGGATATACATTTGAAGTTGTTTATAAGCATTTTACACATCTGATGATTCACATTGTACTTGAAGACTGACATAATTATTAGCTAAAGGGCATGGAATTTGAGTTACCGTTTTGGGATTTGGCTTAATTCCTAATTCCTATCATAAGTGATTTCCTCTAACCTTTTTACTTATATGGATAAAAAGTTTTTCACCTGCACTAATGGTGTCATGCCTTGATATGTAAGTCGATAAAATTGCCATTTATACGCCATTTTGTGAACTAGATTTCAACATTACATCTATTCCTTGAAGTGACGACTTATGCAGCCTAAACCGTAAACCTTAAATCCTAAACTAATTTCTAATATAATAGGTTGCTTTTTGTGACATCATTTTCATGGTAATGTTTTTTAATAGAGGACTGCTTTTTACCCTTCCTGTTTGTCCTTACTTTCTAAAATCTCAATCTATCAGGTTGTTCCATCTAAGGTTGTGGAGGCACTTTTTAGAGCATGCAAAAGTGGTAATTTTGATTTAGCAAACAAGGAAGTCAACAATTTCATTGCGGAGGGATATCCAGTTTCTCAGTTGCTTACTCAGGCAGATTTTGCATGCTTAATTGGGAAATTCTTATCAATAACTGCTATGCTAACTCAGTTAAGTCCTTTACTGTTTAGCTGATTTGGGTTTTACTTTCTTTTCCAGTTATTTGAGGCCATTGTTGAAGAAAATGACATATCAGATGAACAGAAAGCAAGAATATGCAAGAAGCTGGGTGAAGCAGACAAGGTTACTTATGAATCTTTAGGAATTAATATACACACTGCCCCCACCACTCTTTCCTTTTATTTTTCCTGGACAAGATTTTACTATTTTTTTTCTGTTGGTTTTTTAAGTACTTCTGAAGTTTGTTTAAATGCATTTGCCTATTTGGGCACAATTCTTATTTATTTCTTTTGGAATTGCAGTGCCTCGTAGATGGTGCTGATGAATACTTGCAACTTCTTGATGTGGTCAGCAATACAATGAAGGCTCTTTGTAACATGCCAGAAGAATTCACTTACGGGGTTTAAATATTAGTCAGCGTATCAGAAGGGTAAAGTAAATTATTCAGCTGTGAAAAAATTATGTACTTCTGTAGCATGAAATCAGATTTGATGTCCGATTTTAACGAGCGATTAGACACTAGCTAGGACATTCCTGATCACGAAATTTTCGTTGCTACCGATGCTGATAAAGTGAATATATATATAACGGAAATATGCACTCCTTTCCTTTCAAGGTCTGATCCCAGAATGAATTCGGTCCAAATTTTGAATTTAAGTTCAGCTTCAATTCTTCGTTTGGCTTACTGATTTGAATCCTTTGATTATTTTATCAGTATGGAATTTAGTATACAACAAATAGTGTGAAGACATCTTGATTCGACTAGTTATTGAAGGCCACTTTGAGCTGAGGTTTGTGCCTTCATTGTTGTATTTTTACAGTTGGAAATGTATGTTATAATAATCTATAAAGCATAGACATCTATCTATTTTGAGTTGTGTTGGATATGTTTCAATGCATGGTCAACATATGCTAATGTAACAAGTTGACTTGAATACTTGACTTGATATAATGACATGTAATATGTTAATATGATTGAGACACTTAATATTTTTAAATTGATGAAGACATTTATATTATTAATAATTAATAATATATTTATTTTAAATCTTTATAAAGGTAACTTAGAATACAATATAAAAGATTAAAATGTATGTGTGCTACTGGTGTTAAGTGTCTTGTCTTCTTGACAATAGCATTGTCAAAATGTTTGTGTCAAAGTGTTAGGTGTCTATTGCCTTTAGTTTTTTATTTGTCTTATTAATATTAATTAGAGGATTGTTAGAGACACTATTTTGAATAACTTTAATTGGGTCGAAATTTTAAATGATATTTTTAGAAATTTTATAGTTTTAAATAAAGATTTTAAAAAAAGTAAATTTTGGTTAGTTGGTGTTTACCTAAAGAATTTTTAGAATTCTAAAGAATTGGGATTGATAAGGTATTTGAATGAAAAAGAGGAATTTTATTTTAAAATTTTAACTTGATAATTTTTACTATAAATAGGAGGAATTTTAAATGATACAAAATTTTATTTTTTTTATTGTTTTTAACTCATTATTATATATCATTATTTTTATATTACACTCTTCATAATTAATTACTTTAAAAATTCTAGAAATTAAAATTATCTATTTAAACGCACTCTTATCATTTTGAAAGGTGTCACTGAACTCTTCTATTAATTAAATCAGCCTTAGTAATCTAATTAAAAAATAGAACACAAACATTATGAATAATATAACAAGTACTATTAGATTAAGTGCTGACACATCTCCAAATTATATGTAGCTCATAAAGCTAACGTATTAACGATGATGGAATGATAAAATATATTTCCATTACTCCAGTAGAATTCAAATAGTTGTTCTCTTTTGATTGTATTTAACCTATATTTTGTATTCCATACATAATCTTGTTGCATGTAAACAAACTCAAGTACTCGACTCATGCAGGCCACGTCCGGTCCGAAGGGTGAAATTATAATCAATTTGAAACTCAAGATGGAGCAATATTGGACAACAAGGAGGTGCATACACTAAAGTCCTCACATAAAAACCAATCAGAAACAGCACAGAATAAATAAAATATTATAGGGAAAATGTCAACATTGTTATAAAATAAGCTAGAAATTATGAAGGAAGAGGAATTTGAAGAGAGAAATGAGAGAATGGAAATGAAGTTGTTAAGTGTCCTCTTGAGTGAGGTTTTAAGTCCTATTTATAGGAAAGGAAAGGGGGGGGACATCCACCAATAATATATTCATAATACTCCCCCTTGGATGTCCCTATTTTAGAATGTGTCTCGTTAAAACCTTACTAGGAAAAACCTAGTGGGATAAAAACCTAGTGAAGGAAAAATAGTACAACTTTCTTTACAAAGTATATTCATGGCAAAAATAATTAAATTACAAGTATTTAATTCTCCTCTTCATCAGAACACTTATGTAAGCGTCGAAGAACAATCTTCTGTACTAGTTGTTTGAAGACTTTGGTTGGTAATGATTTTGTAAAGATATCTGCTAGATTCTCACATGATCGGACTTGCTGGACATTTATTTCACCATTTTTTATAAGACACGAGTAAAGAAAAATTTTGGTGAAATATGTTTTGTCTTATCTCCTTTAATATATGCCTCCTTTAACTGAGAAATACAAACTGCATTATCTTCACATAAGATTGTTGAGGTAATTTTCCAGCATGCAAGCCACAAGTTTCTTGAATATGTTGAATCATAGACCTCAACCAAACACATTCTCGACTTGTTTCATGTAATGCTAGAATTTCAGCATTGATTAGATGATATTGCTATGATCGTTTGTTTTATGGATCTCCATGAAATTGTTGTATCACTACATGTGAACAAATATCCTGTCTGTGGTCGTCCATTATGAGGATCAGACAAATACCCTGCATCTACATTACCAATTAGGTTTGCCTTGGATACATATGGGAAAAATAAACTCATGTCAATTGTACCTCTAAGGTAGTGAAATATATGCTTAATCTCATTCCAATGCCTTTTTGTGGGAAAAGAACTATGTCTTGCTAACAAATTGACAGCAACTGATATATCAGGTCGTGCATGACTAGCAAGATACATTAGTGCAATAATTGCACTAAGATATGGTACTTCAGGACCAAATAGTTCTTTATTTTTCTCTTGAGGTCGAAAAGGATCTTTGCTCACTTCAAGTGACCTTACAACCATTTGACTGCTCAATGGGTGTGATTTGTCCATATAGAACTGTTTTAGCACCTTTTTTGTATAAGTCTTTTGGTGCATTATGTAACAGCCCAATTTTTAATTAAATTTAAAGCGGTAATTAAACAGTTAAAAAAAAATTAAAATTTCTCAAAAAAATAAGAAATGAATCCTAGAAAATAGGAAATTGAATTTTGAATATAAGGATATTTTTAGTTTGACTTAAAAAATGGAACATAGAATAGAATAAAATAATAAATAAAATAAAAATCTTCCACAGTAATCTGCTACAGTAAAATGCTATAGTAATTTGCTACAGTATTTGCTACAGTAAATTGCTACAGTATCTGCCACATGAAAAATCTTGCGTAGTAACTTCACGAGTTGGAGATTATGTATTCTTAAAGGTATCACCCAACAAAGGAGTTGGAAGAGTGTTAAAAAGTAAGAAGCTTACTCCAAGATAAAACATCCTAACCCTTAATATAATTATCCCAATATAATTAATTAGAATAACAAAATTAAGGGTAAATTATTTTATTTTATTTTTTTAAAACAATACCCCTGGACCAATTAAGTAAACCTTTCCCATATATGGCGATATGAGAAGGTATGAAAATGATTAATACATAGCTTGGATAATCAAAATGAAGATTATCACAAGAAAGAATCAGCGAAAAACGTATATTAAATTGTTAAATATAAGAAAATATGGTTTTATAATAAAAGTAATAAAATCATATTAAGGTAAATAAAGAAAATGAAGAATTTAAAGAAAATGACTTCCAATTTCTGTATATGCAATATATCATACATATATTTATATACTTTCTCAAATTTTAAACTTCAAAAAGAAGTTATTCAACATCAATTCTCAAACCTTCAAACATATATAACAACGTATACTATCAAGAGCCGGCCAAGGCTTTTACATACTATCACAAGATATTATGTATCAATATATACATAATACTTTAGTTTCCACTGAATGCGTTCTCAAATTAAATTTGAAGCGGTAATTAAACAGTGAAAAAAAATTAAAATTTCTTAGAAAAATAAGAAATGAATCCTAGAAAATAGGAAATTGAATTTTGAATATAAGGATATTTTTAGTCTGACTTAAAAAATGGAAAGTAGAATAAAATAAAATAATAAATAAAATAAAAATCTTTCACAGTAATCTGCTACAGTAATTTGCTACAGTACTTGCTACAATAAATTGCTACAGTATCTGTCACATGAAAAATCTTGCGTAGTAACTTCACGAGAATTCTTCCTCCTTCGCACCGCCTCATGTCACTTCGATTTGATACAATGATTTGCTACAGTAACCGCCATTGGAAGCCTATAAATAAGGCTCCAACCTTTCAAATTTCTTTAAAACCAAAAACATTACCAATTCCACAACCTTTCATCTCCCTCTTCAAGCTTTCAAAACCTTCATTTGCCATACTCAAACTCTTTAATTTTGCATAAGAAGAAACTACACAAACTTGAAGATTTGAGGAAATACAAGGGAGTTTAGCATAAGGATAGCTTAGGGATCTTCAATTGAGGTAAGAAAGAGGAGATAGGATATTAAATACATAGAAATTAAGTTAGAATTGCTTGCTTAATTGTTTGGAAACTCATTTAGCTAGATTTTAATTTAATTAAATTAAATTGTGAAATTGATGCCAAATAATTTGGAATATGATATATGATATGTTTCTAATGTTGTATGATGATTTGAAACCAATTGGAATATTTAATTTGCAATTGAAATCATTAAAACAGCAAAAATAGAAGGAAACAGAGTGCTGTCTTCATATATGGATTATACTTGTAAATATGATGAAATGTCGTATCTTCTTGAATTTTACCATAAATTCTTATTGTTAAATTATGAATAAATTTAATGATATAAATTTACTGCATTCATGCATCATATGCATTGGCCGTTCAAAGAATCCGCAGGGGGGTTCTTTGAGGGGGTTCCCGGTGGGGGAACGCGCTCTGTTGAGCAATAGACCTCTGCGGTGGTTTTATACCACGGTCGTCTTAAGGGCTAAGCAGTGTGTCCTTAAGGGGGGTCCCGCAACACTTGTTATTGACATGATTGTATTGTTATCCGATGTTGGTGTTGCATTATGGGGCGCGGTATCGGTTGGATATCCGTAAAAATATTATTGCTGAAAAATCACTGCAGATGTTCCCACCAAAATGGATCCATCATGCATTTTCATTCATATAGAGAATGGAATATTAATATAAATATAATACAAAATACGTGTTTGGCATCCACATCGCATAGCATCATACTTGTGATTGTGTATGTTCTAATCTAATTTCTATTTATTTGATATTTTATCTCACTCTTTCTGTTACTTGTGGCAACCCTTTAATGGTTAACCAGGAAGACATGTGACAAAGTGGATGTTGCTGAATATGGATGAATTATGAAGGCTTTTGATGATGATGCTTGCTTGCGTGACTACTATTGCTGTATTATGTGTATGCTATGTTTGGTACTTTACATCTTTATATTTTATAAGATCTAGGTGCCTGTTGTAAAATATAATATGTATAAAACTCTGATGTTATGTATAATAATAAGAAGTCAATTATGAAAAGGTTGCGCACTCTGATATTGTATTAGTAACCTCTGAAATCAGGTTGTGAATCTCTTGATAATTACCAGGTGAAAAATAAGTTATCCATGAGAATTTATATGGTGACGGTAATTATCTTGGGATTTGCAAGTTGACTCCAGGGCGTTACAACAGAAGTGGTATCAGAGCAATGGTATATAAAATATAAAGAAAACCTTAGGAAGTAACTAGAAATTAAGGAAAGATATCTTGAAGTGTGTAAACCTTGTTTGCTATTTGTTTGAAATTTGTGTGCTTGTGTGTTATGTGTGCTCTTTGTATGTTTCTGTTTAGTATAATTACTAGTTAGATAACATAAAAATTATTAGAACTCTGAGTATATTCGATACTCAGTAACTAAATGCAGTGGTACTCGTACCTGTAGGATAAGAAATGGCTAGACGTCAGAACGATGATGCCATGGCTACTGCATTCAATCGATTTGCTGAGATCCTTGAAAGACAGGAACAGTAAAGGTTAGCTGAAGGAACCCATGGACTTGACCGTTTCCTGTAAAGGAAACCTACCCAATTTAAAGGAGACTATAATCCAGAGGTGGCTTACCTGTGGATTAAAGAAATGGAACGTATCTTCCGATCCTTACCTTGCACGGAAGCCCAGAAGGTAGAATATGCTACCTATATGATGGTAGGGGAAGCAGAAAATTGGTGGATCGTCGCTCGCGATAGGTTACTGGAAGCCGGTAGGCTACTCAACTAGGAGAATTTTAAAGAAAGCTTTCTCGAGAAATATTTCCCTGCTAGTGTTAGAAGCAAAAAGGAATTAGAATTTTTAGAATTAAAGCAAGGGAATATGTCTGTTGGAGAATACACTACCAAATTTGAGGAATTATCATTGTTCTATCCTCCTTTCCAACAGCCAGGAACCGAGGCTTCTAAATGCGTCAAATTTGAAAATGGCTTAAGGCCAGAAATTAAAGAAGCCATAGGACATCAGGAGATTAGGAATTTTCTTACTTTAATCAACAAATGCAGAATCTTTAAAGAGAACCATCGGGCTAGGATCGAGCAGGAGAACTATCAGTTCAACCATGGTTGAACCCCGGTTTTAGCATGGTTTTCATGAACCGATACCTTCACCGGTCCGATTCTGAAAACATTGATAAACATCATCTATACCAGCAAAATTTGTTTCTATTGTTTTCCCTTTATTCTTAAGGGATTTTTGGTATAGATCAATCAGATATTTTGGTGTGCGACAAATCCGAGACCAGTGGCCTTGGTTATCACAACGATAGCAAATATTTTCAGTTTGTTCGCTACTTTGAACATCTTTTTCTTTTTCCATACGTTCTTTATGTTTTCCATACAAATGATAATTTGTTATCATTTCGACCACGACCACGACCATGAGTATAATGATCATGTGTTGCTACATTCACTTCTGGGAATGGAGCAGTAACAGTTGGACGAGACTCATAATTTTGCATAAGTAATTTATATTTTTTAGCCACAAGGAGACAAGTATAAATAAAATTTCACATAAATAATTTGGTAATGAAAATTTTAAAAATTTAATAAAATATCATTCAAATACTAGTGGCCTAGTGGTAGAGTGATAACTTATCATGTTATAAGTCTCGGGTTTGAATCTTTTTTATTAGCACCTTTATTTATATAAAGTATATTATATTATTTATAAATACTAATTATGAGAAATTAAAGAAGCAAAGGAAAATTAGTTACTCAATTAGTGCATTAAGGTTATATAAAATAAAATGAATTGAATATAAAATAAAGAAAGCAATCAGTGCAAATAAAGGAAGCATTGAAAATACAAATCTATAATTGAATTAAGCAAGTGAATTATATTATCAGAAGCTATAGGCAGCAGAGATAGTGTGTGTGAAGCAAAGCAAGTGAATTAAAGCTAATTAGTGCAAAATAATATAAAATAAAATTTATATTATATTTTTTTTAGATATTATAGTTCTTCAGGAACTATCAACAAATATTTTCAAAATTTTTCCAGGAATTCTGAATCATTTGACTATTAATTTTATACATCCTATAAAGATGTTTTATAAATAAGTTCTTCAGGAACCTATTTTTTTTATATGATATATATAATCTTATACATCCTTCAGGGATGTTTAAAATGTAAGTTCTTTAGAAACTTTTATAATATATACATAAATAATATAAGATATACAAATTAAAATTACCAATAATAATAATAATAATAATAATAATAATAATAATGATAATAATAATAATATATTACCTCTCATAGTCTTGATTCAATCTCAGTTGGTCAGAACCTGGTGCTGATAACGTATTATAAAATAAGCTAAAAATTATGAAGGAAGAAGAATTATGGAGGAAAAGGAATTTGAAGAGAGAAATGAGAGAATGGAAATGAGAGAATGGAAATGAAGTTGTTAAGTGTCCTCTTAAGTAAGGTTTTAGGGGGGAGGACATCCACCAATAATATATTCATAATAAACATGAAGTGATAGTCATAATGGAACTTAAATTAAAGCACACCATTTATGTATTGGGCTAACAAGCTAATAACAACATATGGGACAAAAATCAAGAAGGAAGACAAACCCAAGAGGAAGAATAAAAAAACAATGTTCAAGGATACTACTATGGCTTTGTTTGGTTTCTGGTTGGGAAAACAAAGTTATAAAAATAGAAAAATCTAAAGGTTAATATTGATCCTACACGCCGTTCGAGACAACCAAAATACTGTTTAACCGTATTTGGGTTAGTCAAATTCGATTGAAAAATCAAACACACCCTAATTAACTGAGTGTTCACTTAAGTAACTAATAGGCACGCTGAATATTATTATCCTCTGGACGTAGTAATTGCTCCAAAGAAAATGATTTATTAATGTTGGTACTGTTATTATTATCATTATGAGCCATTAAGCTTCTTCTGCTACTCAAGGTCATTATTGACGGGCCTGATCTTATTTTACTCAACTTCAGTATTTTTAAAAATGGATCAAATATTTAACTCTGATTCAAACAAATTATAATTTAAATAGAGACCAAAACATAATTAAATTAATATTAATTCAGATATTCAACCATTTAAAACCATTAATAATATCTAATTTTGATAAATGGAAGTGTATGTGGAGCCTCATTGAGCTTCCTTTTCCTTTTCAAATTCGAGTAGCGCCTTCAACTAAATGATTACACGTGGTCCAACGTGTGCCCATGAAAATTCACCATCATCACGTGTCTAACTTTGCCAGCCAATTTGAATCTTGTTCCATCAAAATTAACTATTTATATGTTTGGTTTATAGTTAAGGAAACGGAATTGGAGAAATAAAAAATTTAAGAGATAATATTAATTTTTTATGTCGTTAGAGATAATTAAAACTTCTTTTGATCATAGGATTTATTTTTAGATAGGTAAGTATCCAAAATCTAAACGTTCATTAGTTTGACAATCAACTGAAGACAAAACATTCATCCAATAATAACTACAAATGGGAGAAATTTACGTCCGTTGAAACTGGAGATGTTATTATTTTCAAAACTTCAAAAAAGAAGCATGAATTTTGAAAAGACGTTTCAATTATAAAACTAACAGACAAAGCTTAGTCACATGGAATGTATCTCAGTTTTTCTAATAGAGCTGCACAAAGTCACTAAACTGTTGTCAAAAAAGGACCCGCAAGTCCCATTTAACATGGGCCAAACCAAGAGTCCCACTAATCCATGCCTTTGATTTCGCCACCACAGAAACTAATCACCATATAAATTCCCACCCCTAGTGCTATGCTAGTATTCACAAACCAGTGCTTAGTGTTAGAATTTATAAAGAGGTTTAAAATAATAATAGTAAGAAGAAAAATGGGTGCTAGTATAATGGTGGAAGATGATGATTCTTTTAAGAAGCCAGGTGCAGTTCCATTCCAATGGGAGATAAAACCCGGACTCCCTATAGTTCAGCAAAAGCTCCACCACAAGCCGGAATCGCCGTCGTTGAAGCTGACGCCGCCGCCTCCAGTGGGCTGCTATTTGTGTTCTCCGGTGGATTCTCGGACCCGGTCGTTCCGGTCGACGCCTCGGGCCCGGTCTGATCGGTGGCGGTTCGAGCGGCCACTGCTTGGGCAAACCGAGAGTGTGTCGATGGGTTGTTTGTTTTCGCCGTTTTTGAGGCGTTTAAGAAGTAGGAAGAGGGTTACGAAGCGAGTGGTTGAAGAGGAGGATTATGCGTCGGAGTTAGAGACTCTTGGTCGGTGGTCCTTGTCTTCCAGGAAGTCGCTCTCGCCGTTCCGGGCCTCCACCGCGTCGTCTTCGGTGGCCTCGTCGCCGCGACCCGTTAGCGACGCTGAATGGGCCGGGTTTGGGCTTTTCTGAAAAACTGGTCCCGTTTTTGTTTACTGGATCGCTTTATGGACCCAAAGAAACAAAAACACAGTGTTTTTCTTAATCTTTTGGGGGTATACGCGAGTGTGCGTATGAAAAATCGGAATCGCAGTCTCTTTTTCTTTGCGGAAATCAGAAAAAGGTTATCCGTGTAAATATGAAGTATAAATAAACATTCGAAAGACAAAATAGTGACAAACCTTCCTTGTTTCTTGGTCGTTTACCTTCTCTTTCATATCTGCTCTATGTTTTCTGTTAATTTCGTATCTCAATTGCTTAATATGTAACACTATAATTGCACTTTTTGCATTATAATTTTTTAACTTGATTTCTATGTATATATATATAATTTCATTTTTCTGAAAGGATTTTTTAATTTAAAAATAAATAAATTTTTTAACTATGTTCATTTAAGATTGGGTTTACTCCATTAAGATAATATTTTTTAATAAAGATAATATAATTATTCTACCAGAAATATAATTAATATACTTTTCTCAATAAAAAAATTATTTTAATAACTTCAACAACTAAAATATATATTTATTTTCTTATGTTTATTCTGGTCTCAATTTTTTTCCCTCAATATGGTTTTTCCACCAACAAAAACTAATGCAAATTTCTCTTTTTAAATCAATTATTAAAAAATTGATTTATAAAATATTAATAAATCAGCTTAAAAAATTTGATTTAAATAGATTTTCAATAGGAACTTATTCAAAACGTAGTTTTAAATTAATTTTCAAAGTAACCAATTTAAAAGGGTAAATTTTTGTTGATTTTTTTTTAATGAAAATGACCATTTTAAAATATAAGACAGTAAATTAAGATAAGTTATTTTGGATAAAATCAAAACCTAGAATAAATGTAGGGAGTAAATATATATTTTAGAAAGAAAAAAAAGGACACTTTACTTAAATTTTGTCCAAATAATTATCATTTTCTCTTGATTTCTGAAAGCAACTCATTTACGTCTTCAACACAAAGTTATGACACTTAAGATAATACTAGTAGAAGATACTTGTAAAACATGTATAATGTTGCATGAATAAAGTTATTGCATGTGTCAAGAAACTCGAGTATTTCTTCCAAGTTCTAACCATGTACTCATGAATGAAAATCTGAGATATTGTAATTGCTCTTAAGTATTCTCTTGCAGTCCACAAATCTCATCACTTTCTGGAGTATGAGATCACTTTATGTTTTAATGGTTTCTGATTGTTAGAAGCCTTCATGCTCCCTTAATGTGTGTCTGTGTTATCAATCAAACACTACCTTATCTAGCAAATTAAATATGGTGTCTTCATCACTAACTTTTGACTAACTGAATGAAACACAAACATATTGAAAAATCTGTGTGACAACTCACAAGAAAAAACTATGACCTGTGAATCTGTATCATAGTTCTCTAAACTAGTTTTAAATTAATTTTGTTGTAAGTAATAGACGCCATCATCGATAACTTCAAAGTTGGATTGGATTAGCACTAATTAAGCCATGGTTAATAAATACGGTTGATCATGGGGATAAGGTACCTGGCCATTTGCTGACTCAAAAAAGATAAGTATTAGTATATTTTAATGTGCATATACATAATGTGATGACTCAAGAAAGTAAACTACTACTATCATTTCAAGATATTTCAATTTTCATATATGATACCATGATAACTTAAGAACCAGAGGAATAAAATTTCTGGTCCTGTTATACAAGTCAACAATATTTAGTATATTAATCATGTTTTGATATATTCTTTCAAAAAAATTATATAACTACACTGATAAAATAATAATAATAAATTACTCCATCAGTTTTAAATACAAATAAAAATAACGAATTTCATACTTATTGAGAATGTTAGATAAAAACTAGTTATTTTTATTAATATTATCAAATGTTTAGATATACTAAAAATAATTTTAATCTTATTTATTATATAAAGAATTAGTTATCTTAAACATATTTTTAAGATAATATATTTAATACACTATCATTACATGTTTAATCATGAGATGGGATTGTTTTAACTTAATTAGTATCAAGTATAGCGAATTAAATCTAGATAAGAAATTTCTTTTCACCCTTAATAATTCTATTTGACTTTGAGTAATTGAAGTATGAAAAAAAAAAAAGAATTATGATAAACTTGTTTTGAACGACCAAGGGGAGTATTTCACACACAATGGTATTGGATGTGTTTTCTGTAACCGATAGCATTTTTAATAGATGTATAAGCAGTGGGACAATGACTGTTCCCTTATCCATTAATTTATCTCTTTAGTGATAAGTCAACAACTCAACATGGCATGATCAAATTTCTCAACCATTACTACAAGTTTCCACAGTAGCCAAGTCTAACTTCCAAAACTACATAACATAAGTAAAATCAAAATATAGGCCAGAAGATACATGTTATTGTTGTGTATATATGATGCCTTTTGCAACATTAACCATTGTTATGACTCCAGAAGAAGATACCATATGTTGTAAGCACAAGTCATGTCATGTAATTTCATGTCTGGATCCCACTTATCATTTAACATTAACAGTTTTTTCTAATGTGTTCTGTTAGACATAGGTATCAGTGATAGAAAATTTTTATTTAAAATTATTATCAATGTAATTTTATCGTGATTTTCAACACTAACGTAATGTTATCTAAAAGTTTTCCACTTTTAAATTCTTTAGTATATACCCTTGGACATTCATAAGAAAAATTGTAAAATGAAAATTGTAAACAACAATGGTTTTTATTATTTTTTAAAAATCTGAATGAATCATGCAACTGTTACATTATATATGGATTCACACAAGAGAATTAGAAATATCAAACATCTCACACTTTATATTATAATCCATGTTGTGATACTGTCTCCTGCACGTCGCAATTAGCAGCTAGAAACATGCATTTTGCAGGCCACTGTCTGATATAAATTAATTTATAAATTAAACAAAGATGTCTAGTTATTATTCTTCTTCTTAGTGTTTGTGTATGCTTTCATAAGAGGTAATTCCCGACAAATAGGAGAACTTATTAAAATGAAATGATGAAACTGATACGGCATGCTAATTAATGAATTAAATAAAACCGACTTTTCAGAATCAATTTATTATGTTTTTTGTTCATGAAAAGAACTTTCAAACACACTTGTGACAGATGGCCTTCAAGGCATATATAGAATTATATTGCTCAACATATTGACTATTGAGATTGTCTATATATAACTGATCTACCATTAACAGAGATACACAAAACCTTGAGTGAACTGGGCTTCATTAATTACAAATTAGATAGAGACGTTGAATTTTGTTACTTAATAAATTAATAAACAAATCTAATTTCAAATTCAAGTGCACTACTGCAAACACTAGCCTATCATTATTGTTCCATTGACCACATAACATGATCCATAGTCCTCTTGACCACTATTTGCTCCTTTTAGATCACAACAAGTTTTATATACTCATGTTCCTTTTTATTTCACATAATTTTAAGAAAATTACTAATTAATCTTGGAATACATAATGTTATCATTTAGTTTTCTAGTCTGTTATTATATTTATCTCTCTATTTATTCTATATTTTAATTGTAGTCATTTATTTAAAAAATAAATATATGATAGAAAAATAATAAATACTTTTTAAACTCCTTAAGTGGTAAATAAAGGGAAACAATTTTTTAAAAAATTTTGTTAGATAAAAAAGAATAAGGGAAGGGAGTAACCAAATAGAAACTATTTTAAAATCTTTTAAACTTTTAGAGGACTAAAATAAAAAAATGTTTTGAAAGATTAAAATTAAAGTTATCTAGAGACCAAGTTTACCTTATTTGGAGAGGAAAAATCTAATTCATAATTAATTTTACTGATTAGAGTTCTTTTACATCTATTCAACGGTGTACCAAAACAACACTGATTAAAAAAAAAAATTGATGTAACCAAAAAGAAATTCAATAATGTATCATCAAACTATTAAAAGAATTAACTAAGTCTATGATTCTAAATTACATGCCCTGTACACCATTTTTCTTTTTTGACCAAACTAAAAAATACATAAATTCCTTTTAAATTAACGGAATAAAAATCACCCCTGTTAAAATCATCTCAACCAAATTGTTAGAAATTACACTTGACCTTCATGAACTTGCTAGACTTCGCCAATTTGCTAGAAGAGTCCATGTGGTAAAAGCTTAGCAATTAAGCAAGCTAGTTGTAGTGATAAATATTTTAATAGTCAAATATTGTAGGATGGAAAGTTTGATCAGAATTCACACTTTAAGATGTAATGGAAGCAAATTTGATCAAACAATCTAGTCTTCAATTTATATACAAATTGGAGTTCAAGTTGGAATTCAAGCTGGCACAATTTGCTTAATAGTGAAGCAATTAAATGTGGAATATATTGCTTATAAATAGGAGTAGTATGGGTTGTTTTTATTAGAATGTAATAGGAGTAGAAAAACAAAGAGAGAAAAAGTGTGAGTAAGCTTCAACAAGCTTTCTTTGAATGTTGTGTGTTTAACAAAGCTACCAAATATTAAGTGTGTTATTATACAAATATTTTGTGAGATTAAATTTTACTCTTTGAGTATTTATATTTTCTTCTCATAACATCTTAATTTTAATTGTCGACATCTGGTATCAGAGCTTGTTATATCAAAATGGCAGTAAGTTCAAGCACATGAGCAAGTCAAGTTTAGCAAATACAAACAACTGTATTTAAGTTTGCTGGCAGATTAAATTTTTCCATGTGGAAATGCCTCATGGAACTTTATTTAAAAGCTAACGGGAAGAACCTATAGGAAGAACCGTCCTGCTCTTATTCCTTATCTTCCTATAATCCTATTTTTCTTTATCGCCCCTCATTAATCACATTTACTTCTCCTTTTCTGTTTGTTTTTCAAACTCTTTTTTTCATTGTTGTTTCATTTGTTGTTTTCCCTCTTTTTACTTCATCAATAACTCGTGATTTGCTTTTCGAGTCTCGCTGATATCCTCTCTTTTGTTGATTACAAAAGAGGGAGTTGTTTAGAAGTCTTTTATGGATCAATGTAATGGCTTAGAATGATACATGTTGTATGCATACTATTTTGATTAATGAAGAATCCTTTTTATTTTATTTTGTTCCTATCATCTCAATTAGGATTCTTGTTGTTCAAGTGGCCTCAATACTCAAGAGGGGGGGTGAATTGAGTTATAAAACTTTTGCTTGGAATCCCTTTGAAATTGATTTCTATATCCAAGTTTATGAGATTATGCAAGTGAAAGCAAGTAACAATGATATGCAATGCACTACAAGAGGTAAATGTTGTTGAAGCAATTTAGTAAACACTTGGTGTGCAATATCTAAAGTGTAGCAAATTAAGCAAGTTCAAGTATGTCCTTCTTAGCCAAACAATATCAATCAGCAAATATGCAATATATGGAAGTAAAAGAGTAAGGAAGAGAAGCTTGCAAACCGATGTAACGAGTTCCACCCAATCCGGTGTACGTCTCGCCTCTAAGCAACCCACTTAGAGGATTTTCCACTATTGTAGACTAGAGATACAACTTTGAGCAATTGCGGCTTCCTAGTGTCCCACACTCAAGAACCCAATCCTCACAAGTATAAGGGCAACCCACCCAATCTCTCAATCTCACAATATCCCAAAGGTTGAGTCCACAACCTTTGTAACCACTCAATCCTAGAGTGAACGACCACTCAACCTAGAGTGAATAACTTTGTGTGTTTGGAGTTTGTGTTTACAATCAATATACTCTCTTGATAGAGCAGATATACAAGTGAAAAGCTATCCAAATTCTAAACTCTCAAGATGAGAGGATATACAATTGAAAGTACAAAAATGCAAGAGATAGGCTTACAAAGCACAAAATAGAGCTATGAATTGTTGCTTATTGGTTGTGTGTTGGTTGCTCTTTGTGCTTGTGTTCTTCCTCCATTTATAGAGCCATGATAGCAGTTGAGGTGTGCCCTAGTTCCTCATAGCCGTTGCAGTTAGTGGAAATTTGAAGAATGGTGGAGACATGACCTGGTTTCCCACTTAAATCTGTTTTTCCACTAGCGTAATCGATTACATCCTCGCGTTGTAATCGATTAGCTTCAAGTCAGAGAGTCACTAATCGATTATCTCATTTCCTGTAATCGATTAGCATCTTGTACCTGATGCATTTAATTTGTCTTCGCAGCATCCTAATCGATTAGCATGTATTGCAATCGATTACCTTAAATTCCAGTGGCTACCTAATCGATTATATGGCTCTCTTAATCGATTAGCATGTGTACCTGATGCATTTAATTCCATTCTTGATTGCTGTAATCGATTAGTCTTAAGTGTGCAATCGATTATCTTAATTCCAGTGAGTGTCTAATCGATTGTGAGGCTTCCTTAATCGATTATCTTCGACTCTGATGCAATTTCTTCCAAGACAGAAAGCTTCTAATCGATTAGCATCTATGGCTTAATCGATTTGCTTCAACTCTGATGCAATTTCTTCCAAGACAGAAGGCTTCTAATCGATTAGCATCTATGGCCTAATCGATTATGTTTGCTGTTTCTTCAATTCTGATTTCATGTCTTTGTTTTTGCATTGTTTCTTCAAGAGTACTTGTCATTATCAAAATCCTTGCACATCTTTTGGACCTGTTTAACATGTTCAAACACATTCTCCCCCTTTTTGATGATGACAACTATGTTCATCTCTTGAGGGTTGTTAGTTTAAATAATATAGGCTTATCTTTTGCAAAAACAACTCTGCTACATTATCTCTTTTTCAAATAGCAGATGACAATTTTAAAAAAAAATTCAGCAGCCAATGTCTTATCTCATTTTATCCATTATCTCTTATCTATAATTCTCCCCCTATCAAAAGGAGTTTAACAAACAGATAAAATTTTGCAATTTGTTAACAAAGCATCTATTATCCAGATCATCTTATCACAGCACATTCAGAATTAATCATATATTGTATCAGAGCATTATCCAACGTATGAACATCTATTCTTCTCCCCCTTTGTAATCATCAAAAACAATTGGAGCAGTGAAGAGAAATTGTATAAACTCAAATAAAATACTTTTATTAAATATTAAAGGGAAATACAAGGAGTAATTTAATTAAAAAAAAAAAAGCAACAAACAGAAATCAACATAACAACAAAAGATCTAATTGTCCGGATTGAAGAAGCGGATTTCTGAAATTTGGTGAGCCAGCTCCTCATAGCGCTGCTGCATCATCTCAAAATGTTGCTGCTCGGTCATGGAAAACTCTTGGAGGGAGTTCTCAAGACGATCGAAGCGGCGATCAAGATAAGCGTAGAGAGATGCAAAAGGGTCAACCTGTGGGGCAGATGAAGAGGCTGCAGCTTGTGGTTGAGGTGGAGAAGGAGGAGGAGCAGGTGCTTCTTCAGCAGGAGCTTGGAAGGGAATGTTGGCATAAGCGCCCTCCATGCGTGAGTACCATGCTCCATTGGTGAAGACAAGACCCATTTTGGTGAGGTGATGGGTGCCAATGCAAGCTCTAGGGGGCACTTTCTCAGATAGTTCCCCTGCTAAGTCTACTCCACAGAATTTAAAAATTTTGGTGAGGAGGATACCATAGGGGAGCTTTTGTTGGTCCTTGGCATGGCGCATGTGGAACTTGATCAACTGAACCCAGTTGATCTCTTTGTGGTTCAGCATGGCCCACATTAAGAGGACATCATCCTCTTCAACCAGAGCATAGTTCCCATCACGGGGAACAATCATCTTGACCAAGAAGAAGTGAAGTAGGCGATTGTTCATGGTCAAGTGGCCAACTAGTTTATGGTTGCTCCTTGGACGGTCAGCCTTCCATAAGGATTGGCGAGCAGTAAGAGCATTGAAGCCCCATTCATCCTCGGGTTCGCCTCCATCAAAATCAGCATTGTTGAGGGGCAGTTTGGAAATCTCTGCAAACTGGGCATTGGAGAGTTTGATGGTAGTGTTTTTCACTTTAGATTCAACCATCCCATTGATAAGGCGGAGGTTGCAGTAGAATACTCTCATGAGCTCAGGATAGTATTCTTCTTCTTTGAGGGATAGGAAGGGGAGGAGGTTGTAGTGGTTGAGGCTTTGGGTGAAGGTAAGGCTTGGGTTGTCAAAGGTCTCAGCTATGGTGTAGTGAGGGGTCATAATCTCCTTTTCAGAAAAATTTTTCATGAAATTCTGAAGGTCTCTAGGAGAAGAGAAAAACCTTGAGAAGTCAAGGGGATTATGAGCTTGAGCTTGAGCAGCAGAGGACCTAGCCCTTTTGACATTCCTTGAGGAAGACATGGTGAAAAAGGCTAAAAGAGGAGATGAAGAGAGATGAGAGTTTTGAGAGATTTGGGAGAAAGGAGGTAGTGTGAGATGAGAAGGTGAATGAGGGGTTATTTATAGTTGAGGATTAGGTTTAGGAAGGAGGAAAGAGAGTTTAGGGAGGAGTGAAGTGAGTTAAGAGAGGGAGAGTTTCGAGTGAGCCTAGGAAATTGGAGTTTTGACCCATCAGAACGCACGCTAATCGATTACATGGCAGGTGGTAATCGATTAGATCACTGTTACTGGGGAATTTCAAACGTTTTGTGCAGAGGGTAATCGATTAGAGGCTTACGGTAATCGATTAGTTTAGAAACAGAATCGTCCTAATCGATTGGGGAAATGTGGTAATCGATTATGAAGAAGATGAAACGTTTTGAACTGGAAACAGAAGCGTCGTAATCGATTATGGATAATGTATAATCGATTATCTTAAAAACAGAATGATTGTAATCGATTATGGGTGAGTTCTAATCGATTACCTTCGAAACAGAAGCTTAGTAATCGATTGGGATTATCAAAGTAATCGATTATGGAGTCAAAAACTTCAAATATATCAAACAGCAAGGTTCCAAACATGAAATGTGATGTATATCATACATTATGCCATTCAACAAAATATTCAAACACAATTGGACATGTCCAGAATGCCTAATTCTCTTCTTATATGAATGAATTGCTCTCTAGCCAAGGGTTTTGTGAAAATATCAGCTAGTTGCTGAGAAGTTTCTACATGTTCAAGTACACAATCCCCTTTTAACACATGATCTCTAATAAAGTGATGCCTAATCTCAATGTGTTTGGTTCTAGAGTGCATTACTGGATTCTTGGAGATGTTAATGGCACTTGTATTATCACATTTAATGGGGACTTTATTCAAGGCAATACCAAAATCAAGAAGTTGTTGTCTCATCCAAAGAATTTGAGCACAACAACTACCAGCTGCTACATATTCTGCCTCAGCTGTTGACAATGCAACACTTGCTTGTTTCTTGCTATGCCAAGAAACAAGGGAACTACCAAGCAAATGGCATGTACCACTAGTGCTTTTTCTATCAAGCTTACACCCCGCAAAGTCGGAATCAGAATATCCTAAAAGATTACATTCAACGCCTTTGGGATACCATAAACCAACACTTTGAGTACCCACAAGATATTTCAAAATCCTTTTTACGGCAGTCAAATGTGATTCTTTAGGACATGCTTGATATCTAGCACACATACATACCGCAAACATAATATCAGGTCTACTCGCAGTTAAATATAGTAAGGATCCAATCATACCTCGATATTTGGTGATTTCAATGTCCTTACCCTTTTCGTCTTTGTCTAGATAGCAGGATGTGCTCATTGGTGTAGCTATCTCATTTGCCTTGTCCATTCCAAACCTTTTAAGTAGTTCCTTACAGTATTTGGTTTGGCTAATGAACGTTCCATCAATGGCTTGTTTTATTTGTAGTCCAAGGAAGAAGGTGAGTTCTCCCATCAAGGACATTTCAAACTCATTCTGCATTATCTTGGCAAATTCTTGACAAAGATTTTCATTAGTAGCACCAAATATTATGTCATCTACATAAATCTGTACCAAGAGGATGTCATTTTGTTTGCGTTTTATAAACAATGTAGTATCAACCTTTCCTCTTTCAAATTTGTGTTCTAAAAGAAATTTGCTTAATCTCTCATACCAAGCTCTTGGAGCTTGCTTCAAACCATATAAGGCTTTTCTCAATTTGAAAACATGATTTGGAAATTTGTGATTTTCAAAACCTGGAGGTTGATCTACATAAACTTCTTCTTGAATGTAGCCGTTTAAGAACGCACTTTTGACATCCATTTGATACAAATTGAAATTCATACAACATGCAAAAGCCAGCAATAATCTAATGGCTTCTAACCTAGCTACAGGAGCATATGTTTCTTCATAGTCTATTCCTTCTTCTTGGTTGTATCCCTTTGCTACTAGTCTAGCTTTGTTTCTAGTTATTATTCCGTTTTCATCTAGCTTATTTCTAAACACCCATTTGGTGCCTATTATTAGATGATCATTGGGTCTTGGCACAAGTTCCCAAACTTCATTTCTTTCAAATTGGTTTAACTCTTCTTGCATGGCCAACATCCAATGTTCATCAATAATGGCTTCGTCAATATTCTTGGGTTCTATTTGGGATACAAAAGCCAAGTGATTGCATGCATTTCTAATGGCGTTTCGAGTACTTACCCCTTTGGTTATTTCTCCAATGATCTTGTCCAAGGGATGATCCTTCAAAGTTATCCAATCTTGTTGTTTCTCAACTTGTGCTGCACCTCCATCATGGTTGACTTCTTCTTCTTTGTCTTGTAAGTTCATTTCTTGAAAGGTACCTACAAGATCATCAACATCTTCCTTTCTCGGAGGGTTATGGCTATTTTCATCAAATTTGACATGAATAGATTCCTCAATAGTATTTGTTTGTTTGTTGAAAATTCTATAACATTTACTTGATTGAGAATATCCTAGGAATATTGCCACATCAGATTTTGCATCAAACTTTCCTAGATTATCCTTTCCATTGTTGAGCACAAAACATTTACATCCAAAGATATGAAAGTATGCAATGTTAGGTTTTCTACCTTTGTAAAGCTCATAGGGGGTTTTCTTTAAAATCGGCCTTATCAAACATCTATTCATAACATAACACGCGGTGTTTACCGCATCGGCCCAAAAGTGTTTTGCAACATTGTTTTCATTTAGCATGGTTCTAGCAAGCTCCACTAAAGATCTATTCTTTCTTTCAACTACTCCATTTTGTTGTGGAGTTCTAGGAGCTGAAAAGTTGTGATTTATACCATGTTTTTCGCAAAACTTTTCAAAAGATTGATTTTCAAATTCTCCCCCATGATCGGTTCTAATGGATGCAATTTTTGAGTTTTGCTCATTTTGGATAATCTTTGCAAGTTTCTTGAATGCATGATAAGCTTCATTTTTATGAGCAAGAAACAATGTCCATGTATATCTTGAATAGTCATCTACTATTACTAGACCATAGTAATTACCTCCAAAGCTTTTGATTTTGGATGGTCCAAATAAATCCATGTGCAAGAGTTGTAAAGGCCTTTGAGTAGAAACAATATTTTTGGATTGAAAAGATGCCTTTACTTGTTTTCCCTTTTGACATGCATCACAAAATCTATTTTCAAATTTAAGCTTTGGTAGACCAATTACTAAATCTTTGGAGACAAGTTTGTTCAAGTGGTCTACATGTATATGAGCTATTCTTCTATGCCATAGCCATGTTTCATCCTCTTTTGAAATAAAGCATTGTTCATCATTTGTAGACAAACTATCCATATCAATCATGTAAATATTATCAATTCTTTGGCCTACAAACTTGATTTCCTTATTAGTCTTATGCTCAATTATGCAGCAATTTGATTCAAATAAGACTCTATATCCTTTGTCACATAATTGACTTATACTAAGTAAATTATGTTTGAGGCCTTCAACATACAATACATCACTTATGGAGGTGGAAGAGTTCTTACCAATATTTCCAATGCCTAGGATTCTTCCCTTAGTGTTGTCTCCATATGTGACGCTTCCTTTTCGTTTGGGAGTGAATGATGTAAATTTAGTTATGTCTCCCGTCATATGCTTCGAACACCCGCTGTCCAAATACCAATGGGTGTTGCTTGCCTTGAAGCATACCTGCAAAACAAAATCATTTTAGAGAACTAGGTACCCATTTTATGTTGGGTCCTTTAAGGTTAGCTTGTGGGAACGTTCCTTTGGGAACCCACACCTTTCTTAAGACCTTTGGTCCTAGTTTCCTAACACTACACTTATATGCACTATGTCCTTTGGTGCCACAATGATTGCATTTCATAAAAGGTGAGGAGGACTTGCTTGGTGGTGCAAAGAAGTTTTTGTAGTGCTTTTCCATTTTATGATTACTATGTTCTTGGTCATATCCTAGACCGGTTTTACTAAACATGCATTTTTGTTGCCCAAGTAGGATATTCAAATTATCTCTTCCATTAGTGAATTTCTCTAGTGTCCTATTTAGGTCTTCAACCTTGGTTTCTAACACTATGCACTTCTTTGCAAAATCACAAGGTTTATCCCTAGAGCATGTTTGAACTTTCTCTAGTTCTTCTTTTAAGCTCTCATTTTCTTTACATGCTTCCATGAGATGCAATTCAAGAGTATCACTAGTTTTTCTAGATGCTTTGAGTTTACTAGAGATTTTTGTAAACTTATCATATAATTCCTCAAATGCATCTAACAGCTCATTTTTATCTAGGTCAAGAAGATTTACCTCATTTTCCTCTTCTTGATGATTTGCCATTAAGCAAAGATTGGCTTGCTCATCTTCCGAGTTGTCGGAGCTGCTCACGTCATTCTCATCCCAAGCAATATAGGCTCTTCTTCTTCTTTGTTTGTCCTTGCCCTTCTTTTTGAGGTTTGGACAATCGGCTTTGAAGTGCCCTTCCTTGCCACATTCAAAACAGCTTGGTGAAGATGAAGTTTCATTAGAGGTAGATTTCTTACCTTGGGGCTTAAAGTTCTTTTGGAACTTTTTGTTCTTCATAAATCTTCCAAATCTTTTTACGAACAGCCCAAACTCTTCTTCTTCATCTAAGTCACTGCATGATTCTTCCTCATGCATGGAGGTGGCTTTGAGGGCTAGCCCTTTCTTCTTGGTGGATTTCTCCTCTTCCTCGGCTAGCTTCAATGCTTTAAGTTCTTGCTCTTGTTCTTGCAATTTTCCAAAGAGTGTTGCAAGAGACATTTCATTGATGCTAGGAGATTGTTTTATTGCTGTGACAAGAGGTTGCCATTCCCTGCTGAGACTTTTCAAAATTTTGTGCACAAGCTCTTTGTTAGTGTACACTTTGCCAAGAGTAATAAGATGGTTAATAATAAGTGTAAACCTTTTCTGCATATCAATAATAGATTCTCCTGAATTTATCCTGAAGCATTCATATTGGCTAGTAAGGGTACTAATCTTTGAGTCCTTTACATCATTAGTACCTTCATGGGTTACTTGAAGAGTATCCCACATTTCTTTAGCGGTTTGGCATGTCATTATTCTAAAAAATTCGTCTTGTCCTAAAGCCATGGTAATGAGATTTTTGGCCTTGTAGCCATATTGGACTTTCTTTTCTTCCTCGCTAGTCCATTCATCTATGGGTTTCTCAACATTCTTGCTATCTATGGTATGCATTGGTATATAGGGACCATTTTCAATGGCATTCCATATTCTCAAGTCAATTGATTGAATGAAGATTTTCATTCTCTCTTTCCAAAAGGCATACCCTTCCCCATTGAAAGCGGGAGGTCTATTTATCGCACCACCCTCGGGAAAAACATTTTGAGAACTTGAGGCCATTTAATCTCTTGAAGCTGTTAAGCTTGATCTACCAAGAGTCAAGCTCTGATACCACTTGTTGTTCAAGTGGCCTCAATACTCAAGAGGGGGGGTGAATTGAGTTATAAAACTTTTGCTTGGAATCCCTTTGAAATTGATTTCTATATCCAAGTTTATGAGATTATGCAAGTGAAAGCAAGTAACAATGATATGCAATGCACTACAAGAGGTAAATGTTGTTGAAGCAATTTAGTAAACACTTGGTGTGCAATATCTAAAGTGTAGCAAATTAAGCAAGTTCAAGTATGTCCTTCTTAGCCAAACAATATCAATCAGCAAATATGCAATATATGGAAGTAAAAGAGTAAGGAAGAGAAGCTTGCAAACCGATGTAACGAGTTCCACCCAATCCGGTGTACGTCTCGCCTCTAAGCAACCCACTTAGAGGATTTTCCACTATTGTAGACTAGAGATACAACTTTGAGCAATTGCGGCTTCCTAGTGTCCCACACTCAAGAACCCAATCCTCACAAGTATAAGGGCAACCCACCCAATCTCTCAATCTCACAATATCCCAAAGGTTGAGTCCACAACCTTTGTAACCACTCAATCCTAGAGTGAACGACCACTCAACCTAGAGTGAATAACTTTGTGTGTTTGGAGTTTGTGTTTACAATCAATATACTCTCTTGATAGAGCAGATATACAAGTGAAAAGCTATCCAAATTCTAAACTCTCAAGATGAGAGGATATACAATTGAAAGTACAAAAATGCAAGAGATAGGCTTACAAAGCACAAAATAGAGCTATGAATTGTTGCTTATTGGTTGTGTGTTGGTTGCTCTTTGTGCTTGTGTTCTTCCTCCATTTATAGAGCCATGATAGCAGTTGAGGTGTGCCCTAGTTCCTCATAGCCGTTGCAGTTAGTGGAAATTTGAAGAATGGTGGAGACATGACCTGGTTTCCCACTTAAATCTGTTTTTCCACTAGCGTAATCGATTACATCCTCGCGTTGTAATCGATTAGCTTCAAGTCAGAGAGTCACTAATCGATTATCTCATTTCCTGTAATCGATTAGCATCTTGTACCTGATGCATTTAATTTGTCTTCGCAGCATCCTAATCGATTAGCATGTATTGCAATCGATTACCTTAAATTCCAGTGGCTACCTAATCGATTATATGGCTCTCTTAATCGATTAGCATGTGTACCTGATGCATTTAATTCCATTCTTGATTGCTGTAATCGATTAGTCTTAAGTGTGCAATCGATTATCTTAATTCCAGTGAGTGTCTAATCGATTGTGAGGCTTCCTTAATCGATTATCTTCGACTCTGATGCAATTTCTTCCAAGACAGAAAGCTTCTAATCGATTAGCATCTATGGCTTAATCGATTTGCTTCAACTCTGATGCAATTTCTTCCAAGACAGAAGGCTTCTAATCGATTAGCATCTATGGCCTAATCGATTATGTTTGCTGTTTCTTCAATTCTGATTTCATGTCTTTGTTTTTGCATTGTTTCTTCAAGAGTACTTGTCATTATCAAAATCCTTGCACATCTTTTGGACCTGTTTAACATGTTCAAACACAATTCTATGATATTTTGATGACAGACTTCACCCACGAAAAGACTTGATGTTTGTTATCAACAAATATGGGGAGATTGTTGAGAAAAAGTCTTGTCAAAAATATAAGTTTTAAGTCCTGTAGGACCAGACCCCAGATTTTATAAATTCCTGAATTTGTTTATATCGTTCATCAAGTATTTTCGCTAAAAAAATAAAGTCTGAACTATTCATAACGTCTCTTTTAGTACATAAGTAATTTTATGATACGAATATTAGGTTTAAAAACAAAGGGGAAGCGTGTGTGTTCTAAAAGTCTGGTAGAACAACAAAAGTCTGATAGAAGCATCCTGATTAAAGAACTATCCCTCAACGTTCAAAAATTCTATTTTGGTGATGCTTTGAGAGAAATGATCATATCATATTTACGTGCTTATCATCAAAGAACAAAAAGAACAAAATCAACATAAGCAGCAATTGTCAGCGTACCTACCCCTGCTAATTCTGATCACAAGTCAGAGATCTCGTCGGGACGTCTCAGAAAGCAACCTTTCATTTAATCAAGAATTAATTCACGAATGGTTTTGTGCATGGAAATGCATAAGAAACCATTCTTGTAAAAATACTGAAATATGATTCAGACCTCTCTCAAGCTTGAATTCAACTTCAAGGTTTGATCTCAAGAAGCTTAAGGCAAAATACCTTCAAAGGATTTCCAACATCCATATATACTTTCAAGAAGCAATAACGGATATATGTTTCAAGTCACTATAAATATCAAGGAAGTTTGAACATCAAGCGACACAATAAAATCTCAGAAGAAAACCCCTCAAGTTATCATTCAATCTCATTCTTGTTCATTTTCTTATAAAGACAAAGACCCTCATTACTTTCTAGCTTTGCTTCTAGCAGACTCAGGTCTTGTGTCAAAAACACTTAGTGTTCGATCTCAAAATTGTCTATTATCTGTATACTAAGTTTTGAAAACATTTTTATTCTTGCTATTCGTGTAAGTCTGGTGTGTTACCAGAACGAGTTTGTGTGTTGACAAACACTTTGGCCTGAAGAGGCTTTTGAAAGAATACTTTGGTTAGGCCAAAAGTGGCTTGTTGAAAGAATACTTAGGATAAGCCAGAAGTGGCTAGTGTCAAAAATACTTGTAGCATGGGTCTGGTGCTGATATTGTAAAGGAGATTTTTACGATAGTGAAAATCCTTCAAGTTTGAAGGGACTGGACGTAGCTTGTGTTGGAAGCGAACCAGTATAAACTCTATGTATTTATTCTCTTTCATTCACCATCGTTTGATTATTTGTAAATTTTATTTGGTTCAAAGCTTTGTGAAAAAGAGTCAAAGACTTATTCAACCACCCTTCTAAGTCCGTCTGTAAACCATCAAAGACAAATTCTTAACATGAAAATAACCAGAGACAAGAACGTCAAGAAATTATGGTTGTCACAAGAGAAGTATATCAAGAAGATACTACAATGGTTCAATATGGACTAGGCTAAAGCAGTTTGTTATCCTCTTACTAATCACTTTAGACTAAGTATCAAGCAATGCCCTTCCATAAAGGATAAGAAAGATGATATGGATAAAGTTTCATATGCTTCAGTAGTTGGGAGTTTGATGTATGTAATGGTGTGTACATGGTAAGATATTGCTGGTAAGATATTGCTTATTCCGTGGGAGTAACGTCTCTTTTACCACTTTTTAATAACTTGCATCATGCTAATACCATCCATTTGCATGAGGGTTTACATAGAGTCCTAATTTCATCTTTTCATGCCATGTCTATAATAACCCCTAGTTTAAACTCCATCACCCAATATGATCCTCTTAGTGTATTACATCTAATGCTTATTCATGATATACCTGTGTTTCATGTTACACCCATTGTCTTTCCATCCATTTCATCTAGCATATCCTTTATGCATATAACTCATAGGATCATCCATAGGGTTAGTGCGATGCCCCATAGTTTTGTCTGTATCTTTATGAGACCATCTCATTTCATTTTTTGTTGATATATGTGTTTTAATTTTTGTAAGGGTCATAAGGTTAGTCTTTGATCCTAGTTGATTCTTGCTATTAAATAAATAACTTAATTTCCTGTTTGTTCATTTTCCTTTATCATAATGTGTACTCATTGTTTCTCCTTTTCATTGTAGGAGCTTATGTGTTGGATTTGAGGACAAAGGGGGTATGATGAGTATCTAGTCTTTATATGTTTTTCATATCTTAGATTTAATAAAATTGTAATAAAAATAATTTTATGACTTTAGTCGGGCCAATTTTGGGATTTGTATGTTCTTTAGGACCTTGTATGCTTTCCTTTCTTGTTGGGCCTTATATTTGAGCCATGATTCATTAGGAAGTAGTTTAGGGCCAAAGGAAACTCCAAGGCCCATAACTTAGCTGAATTTGGGAGGAGATATTTAAACCCTCACTCTTTTGTAAAACTCACCTTAAGAATTCATTTGTGTAAATTTTAGTGAGATAATGAAAAATTTCTCTCTCTAAATCCTCTCAAGTGCCTAGCACTTGCTCTTATTTCTCATCCATCGGGCTCCTCCCTTAGGGTGGTGAAACCTTGGCTTATCTCCTCTATGAAGTGGCACCACCACCTTATCCTAACCACCTCTCACATCTCATCCTTCATCCTCTTCCATTTCCATGCTTCTCAACACCCTTTCTTAAGTCTTGTCCATTCAATTCCCCTTCATCACATATTCAGCCAACACCTTTATCCCTCCATATTGATGAGAAAAATTCAAGAAATCACAAAGAAGTTGAGGCTTGCAAAAAGAAAAGGCTAGATCCACCCCTTGTTGTATGCTTTCCAAGAAATACAATATAGATCAATTATGAAAAAGAAATTGTTAGAAATCAAACAAATCTAATAGTTAATCTTAATTTTATACATCATTTATTTAATAAAGTAAAATTTTTACCAAATTAAATTTTTTTTCTGAATTAATGCTAGTTTAATTAGTATAACAACCAATCAAACAAACATTAACCTCCTAATTAACGACAACACCGTGCAAGTATGTGAGGGCTTGCGTGAGACTTAACCAAATAAAGTATGTACGCGTGCATGATACATACGGCATGAAGCACAAGTGAATACTACTGTTATATTATATTATTTGTTACTGAATGTTTGACTCCTTTGTACGTTGAAAACAGAGTTTTCTTTATTAAAGTTTATATCAAAAGTCACGTCAGTATTATATTAATGTTAATCTAAAATATTTTTTAATTTGATTATTATTCTGTACAAAATTACATATATTAAAAAATGAAAAATTGATTTTTGATAGTTTTACAAATGTTAATTTTTCTGCTTATTAATAATTATTAGCATATTTTATCCTATATTTTTCATTTTAAAGGAGTCCAATTCGGCGAAAGAATACTGTTTATGAATAGAGACCATGCAAGGTTCAAAATATAAAATTATTAAAAGATTTAAAATAGAACCCATTTTTTATAATAAATTTGTAATCATTGGTTGATCTATCAAGTTAGTTTATGGGTTGATTCGTTTACTTATTTTTCTAAAATTATTTTCCATGAAATTAAGATGTTTTTAAAAAATTATACAATCATAACCCATGAATTAACTTGTTGGGTTAGTCTTGATCTTTTATGGGTAAGCAAGTAAGATTCAAAATAACCCCATATTCTTTTTTAGTCATTTTTTTTTACACCAGACTCATTAAAATCTCATGATGAACCATTTTTTTTTTTGGAAGAACGTGATGAACCAAATTGAGTCACCAATTATAACCAAAACCAAAATTGAGGCCTCTACCTGAACTTCCAAATCCAATACAATGGTTGACCAAAAAAAAAATCCAATACAATGAATTCTTGACGCTACGTATTTACACACTCATTCTCTGACATGATTCATGCTATTTTTATTTTGACAGGGACTGAATTACGTATAAATTATATCTAAGGATGTCAATGGGTGGGGCGGGTGTGGGTAGTATGTTATCACTATCCGTATCTACAGGTTTTAGGTGGGTAACGGGTATTTACGGGTCGGGTGGCAGGTATCCAAGAGTAATTATAAATATTTATTATTTTTATAAAATAATACTAAAGAAGAAAATATGGTATAATGTACTAAACATAATATTATTTTAGTATAATATAATTCAAATTAATATTATATCATACATTACAACTCCATATATTAAAAGTGTTATCATTGAAAAAAATTAAATTATATTTATCTCATTATAAAATAAAAAAAACTTAGATATTTAAATATATTTAATAAAAAACAAAATATTAATAATTAAACGGCTACCCGCGGGGCGGGTAGTGTGATACCGTTGCTCACCCGTTTAGTAAATATGCGGGTATCCATTGCGGGTAACCCACAGATTACCCACGGGCACGAGTTTTTTTTACCATCCATATCCGTGTGTTTTACTTCCCTTGTAATTTAATAACTGTAGCATTAAAAATTAATAAGTATTTGTTTAGTAACCAATTAGAAAAATAAAATTGTAACAATAAAAAATTTTAATATTTAATATTAATTTTTTCATTAGATGAAAAGATTTTTTCTATTATTCAACCCTCAATTTAGAATATTTTAATAAGTGTCCAATAGGTAATGTATCCTGTTGAGAATAAAAAGTATAGAGCAGGTAGTACCTAATGCCACTGACATCGTCATAATGATTATAATCGAAAATTTTGATTTCCATAATTAGTAGGAGTGAAATTTAAAAAGGTGTGAATACGATAGATACTGTTTACACTTAATATAGATGCTGTTTTATTTATAATAACAATCATCTCACCTCATTTTTTAATCTGTCTTGTATATCAATTTCAAGATATAATTCCTCACTCCACGGAATGGTTGTTAATTATGAAATATCACTTCAATTTTATTATGGGAGATCAACCCTCCACACGTTGTTACCTTACCTGATTTAAGTCTGAATAAAATAAGAAATAAAAATATAATGTTATCTAATATGCATAGTTAATATCCACGTCTGTTAAGGAAAAAAAACTAAAAACTTTTGATAGTTAAAAGTTGAAAGTTGATTAAATTAAAATATACTTAATAAAAATAGCTGTTAAATGTAAAATGGATAAAAGATATATATATATATATATATATATATATATATATATATATTTAAAATAGATACGAGTGATTTAAAAAGAATATATAAGTGAGGATAAAAGTGTATATAAGCTCAAACGTTACTTTAAGTAGTATTTTAAAAAATATTATAAGCTATTAAAATAATCTCGTTTACCAAATATAATTATTTTATCTAATAAATTTTTAAACTGATAAAATAAACCACAAACTAAGTTAAATCATTATTTATATTCTTACCAAACATAATTTTGATGATAGGTACAATTATTCCGAGTTTGCTTGATGTTTAGTTTAAATATTGCCAGGTGTATCTAGTTTTATACATTAATTAGTGTGTTTAATTCCCTTATTTAAAGTTTGATTGATATTATGTGTATACTATTTGAGACACGGTGATAAATGGATTGATGAGGACATGGCTAGGGACAATGACAACAAGACACTTGGAGGGCTTGAGGGACCTATGACAAGAGTGAGAGCTAGGAAAGCAAATGAGGCTCTACAACAAGTGGTAGCAACAATTCTTGAGGATACATCTAGTGTAAGGGGCTTGGAATCAAAGCTATTTCAGTGCATGATAATCTTTGAAGGCCTTTAGGGCTCCACAGTCGAGGTCGGCACCACTACTTGGCTATGGAATGTTCTAACTTAAAGTGGGGAATTTATGGAGAAACTAGTGTGATCCACAGCCTGGCTGTGGTGGCCACTACGGTCGTGGATCGTGGACACTACAATGGGCTTGTTACTTTTATTGACCTTTTTGTTTTATGTCTTTTCATTTGCAGCATTAGTAGGTTATGAAACCTATAAACCTAATCATCATTGTTAGTGATTGGTGCCTCTTATTTTGTGTCCTATATATATTCTTGCCAAGGGAATAATGTAACCAGACTTCATTTTGGATTAAACACACTTCTGAGAGAGTGTATCTCTTAGATTCTTGATTGAACCATATCCTAACTTATCAAGGTTTTCCATCCCCCTTGTAGCGTCTTAGTGGTTTATCTTCCTCCCCGGAAGTGGCATCGCATAATCTTACTATCATCTTCTTCTAATTTGTATTGTTCAATTCCGATACTTAGTCCTAGTAGGTCCGTTCAGAATTTATGGCAAACAGATTCACATCAGTCGGTATCAAAGCTAGTTGCTAGGGTTGGTTTTTTTGTCGATGTTCAGAAGTCAAAGAGACTACGTCTTCCCTTGATCATAACTCGAGTTCTACAACTCCAAATTCAGTGATTCTTGAGCCTAATTTGCATCTTAGAATGTGAACTTTCACCTCATTTTGGAAACACATAATTTGGAACATGAGATACAACTTCGAGTTAATGCTGCTACGCTTGGAGAAATTAGTAACATTTTTCCTTTCATTCAATTGCCGATTATATCATCGGTTAGTGTTCATGAATGTGGCTGAATCATTGCAAAAGTTAAGCCAATGTTAGTTTAAAAAGAAAGAAAAATATATATGAAATTGTGGCAGAATGGTTCATGTTATTAGAACACACTTTCAATCAATTGTTAGATTATATATTAGCTATTATTCTAGGTTTTATTGTGAGTGCTAAAGGAGTATAAGGGGATGAGGAAAAGGTTAAGGCATTTAAGAGTAGCCTACACCCAAAACCGGTATTGAGGTTGAGAGTTTTCATGGTTTAGCTAGTTTCTATAGAAGGTTCGTAGGAGATTCTAGCACATTGGCTACAACTCTTAATGAAATAATTAAAAAGCATGATGGGTTTAAATGGGGTGAGAAACAAGAAAAGGCCTTTGTTACACTTAAGCATGAGTTAACTAATACCCCCTTTCTTGCATTACCAAATTTGACAAAATCTTTTGAAATAGAATGTGATGCATTTTTGGAATTATTTTGATGCAAGAAGGGCATCCAATTGCTTATTTTAGTGAAAAGTTGAATGAAGCTTTTCTAAACTATCCCACTTATGATAAGGAATTGTATGCCTTAGTGTGTGTGCTTTGAAAACTTGGCAACATTTTCTTTTGCCTAAAGACTTTGTAATTTACAGTGATCATGAATCCCTTAAATATTTGAAAGGGCAGGGCAAACTAAATAAGAGACATGTCAAATGGGTTGAGTTTCTTGAACAATTCCTATATGTCATAAAACATAAAAAAAAGGGAAAAGAAACATTGTTGCTGATGCATTTTCTAGGAGGTATGCATTACATTCTACTCTTAAAACAAAAAAAAAATTGGACTTAACCTTGAGAGACATGTATTTACATGATGCTGAATTTTCGCATGTGAAAAGTTTCCGAAAATGGATACTATAGGCATAATGACTATTTGTTCAAAAAGAAAAGCTTGTGTATGCCTATGAGTTTCATAAGGGATTTATTGATAAGAGTGACGAGTAAAAGTGGTCTAATAGGACATTTTGGGGTTCAAAAGACCTTTAAAACATTGCATGAACATTTCTATTGGCCTTATTTGAAATGTGATGTGCATAAGTATTGTGAGCATTGCATTGTTTGTAAAAAGAAAAGATCAAAAGTGATGCCACATGCTCTATATACTCATTTACCTTTGCCAGATTTTCCTTAAATTGATTTATCTATCGACTTTGTTTTAGGGTTGCTTAGAACAAAGAATGACACGGATTCTATTTTTGTGGTTGTTGATAGGTTATCAAAAATAATGCATTTTATATGTTGTAAACAGGTTGATGATGCTTGTCATGTAGTTGACTTATTCTTTAGAGAAGTGGTAAGACTCCTTGGATTACCTAGGAGTATTGTAAGTAATAGAGACATCAAATTGCTAAGTCATTTTTAGATGACATTATGGGGTAAGGTTGATACTAAATTACTTTTCTCTGTTACATGTCATCCATAAACTAAAGAGTAGACTGAGGTAGTGAATAAGGTTTAGGAATATTTTAAAGAAAAATCTTAAATATTGGGAAGAATGTTTATCTCATGTAGAGTTTACATATAATAGGGCTGCCATAGCACAACTAAAAGTTTACCATTTGAAATTATGTATAGATTCAATCCTATGACACCTCTTTACTTATTGCCCATGTCTAATACTTGTTTTTAAGCATAAAGATACGCAAGCTAAAACTAATTTTGTGAGGAAGCTGCATGAGCAAGTAAAAGCTCAAATTGAGAACTATACCAAGCAAGCTAATAAGGGAAGAATGAGAGTTGTGTTTGAACCTAGTGATTGGGTTTGGGTGCACATGAGGAAAGAAAGATTTCGTGAACAAAGAAAATCCAAACTTCAACCTAGAGGGGGTGGTCCTTTCTAAATGTTGGAGAGAATCAATGACAATGCATACAAGATCGATTTTCCTGGTGAGTATAATGTAAGTGTCACTTTTAATGTCGTTGAGTTATCTTATTTTGATGTAGATGACGATTTCTTGGATTTGAAGACAAATCCTTTTCAAGAAAGAGGGGATGATGAGGACATGACTAAGGACAAGGACAACAAGGCACTTGGAGGGCTTGGGGGACCTATGACAAAAGTGAGTTAGGAAAGCAAATGGGGCTCTACAACAAGTGGTAGCAACAATTCTCGAGGATAAATCTAGTGTAAGGGGATTGGAACCAAAACTATTTTAGTGCATGATCATCTTTGAAGGCCCTTAGGGTTCCACGGCCGTGGTGGGCACCACTACCTGGCTGTGGAACGTTTTGAGTTGAAGTAGGAAATTTATGGAGAAACTAGTGTGATCCACGACCTGGTTGTGGTGGCCATTACGGTCGTGGATCATAGACGTTGCAATAGACCTGTTACTTTTATTTTCCTTTTGGGTTGATATCTTTTCATTTGCAACATTAGAGGTTATGAAACCCATAAACCTAATCATCATTGTTAGTGAGTAGTGCCTTTTATTTTGTTTCCTATATATATATTCTTGCTAAGGGAATAATGTGATCAGACTTGATTTTGGATCAAACATATTTATGAGATACTGTATCTCCTAGGTTCTTGGATGAACCTAAGAGATATCTTGACTTATCAAGGGTTTCCATTCCCTTTGTGGCTTATCTTCCTCCTCGGAAGTGGCGTCACAATATCTTACCATTATCTTTTTTAATTCACGTTGTTCAATTCTGATACTTAGTCTTACTAGGTCCATTCAGAATTCGTGACAAACAAATTCACATCATGGATGTAACATGACAAGTATGCGAAATGTATTAAATGACTTTCGTATGATGTTATGTAATTGTGTGAGTGTATATGAATGTGAGTGATTGTGAAATTATGTATATATAATATGAATTAATGCAATAATATGTGTGAGTGCATACATGTCGTATCAAATTTTAAAATATTGATGTCATGTATAATTTGTAAAATGTGAGAATTTCATTGTATTTAAGTGAACGCAAAAGGAAATTAATATAATTATCCTTTAATAATATTATTATATGCATATTTGGATGTATATCATGGCTAATGTATTGTGTTATGATATTCTTAACATAAAGTAATGACTAGCATGTAAGCTAATTTGTTTAATGAAAGAATAAGTTAGACAAACTATTATTTAAGATATAGAGAGTAATTTTGATTAAAAATCTTATAAAAGTGATAGACTAATCTGATTGATATGGGGTATTAGATTTAGGTATGTAATGATCTGGTTGGTATGAGGGTTACCAGGTCTAAGTCTAATATGGTGTCCTTCCAATATGAAGGGCGAAATCCGGTGTCACCTGTAAGGATACTTTAATGCTTAAGTCAATATACCGAAACTTAAGCTACCTCAGGCGTGGCAAAAAAACTGGTATTTATAAGGTCGGGTGGTAGTCTTTTACTTTGATTCCTGTGTATCAATATTTTTCATTAATTAGGAAAAACATGTTCAGATATTTTTGACATATGTAGGTGTTTAAGTATGTTTCTAAACCTCTATTTAATATTGATTCTTTAACAATACCGGTTGTTAAGAAATCCACAAAGAACAATTTTGTAGGAGTCATCGCAATACCGAGTACAGTCATTTAACTACCGATATGGACCTATAATACCAACACTCATACAAATGAGAAACGCATCTTACAAAATTTTGTTGTGTTATGAACCAACTTATAGGAAAGTGTTAGAATAGGAACTAATTTAGATTCATTCTTTTTAGAAAAAAGACAGAATAATATGCTATATATTATTTCCTTGTGTAATGTAATTTAAATGGAGAGAAAAGACGGTGTAGTACAAATAGAGTCAAGTACACATATATTCCCTCCAAGCATCTTCTCGTCGCTATTATCTAAAGCGACAAGTCTTTATTAATATTTTTGGATTTCAAAATAAAACTAACTTAGAACAAATGGAATCACTAGGTGGGGTTGATTAAGAAACTCATACATAAATTATTAGTGTATATCAAATTAATTAATGAAGGTTTTGAAGATTAAAATGTCTCGTGCGTAATAGAATACAGCGACGTGGGTGTAGCAAGAGAAGAGGCATGGAAATGGAAGCATATGTAATTTGTAAACAACAGACACGGCACTATAAATACATACACTTGAATGCATCCTATAATTCAACCACGTCTTGCACAAACACACAAGACTAGTGAGTAGTCATGGCAAGCTTGATGGAGCAGCAACACCAAGGCAGGGTCGGAGGTAGCAACCGCATAGCAGCTGTCAATGTGTCACCCTCTAACAACCAACTTCAACCTCCTAAACATTCACATAATCATGAGGTTCTTAATTTGTCTTTGTATAACACTTTTATAGTACTCTACTCACTTCAATCTTATATCGGATAAAAATTAAAACTAATTATTTTATTAAAAATTATGTGACTAAAGAACTATATTAATATTGATTTAAAATTGCAAAAGTTAAAAAATTAAGTGTTTTGAACATATTTGTATGTGGCTGTATGAATTTGACATTGGTTGATGCAATGACACAGACACAACCTGGATGGAGAAAGTTTCTGTCATATGTTGGTCCTGGTTTCCTAGTCTCCTTGGCTTACCTTGACCCTGGAAACAGTAATTCTTAATTCCCTCTCTGTTTCACTCTTAATAACATATCTCTCTGTCTAGCTTTGTGCTTAATTATTGGTGTTGCTTGTTTGCTATTTATGTAGTGGAAACTGATCTACAAGCCGGAGCTAACCACAAATATGAGGTACATGCATATATACACACACACATATATATATATATATATATATATATATATATATATATAGCAATCAATTTAGAATACAAATTATCCAAACCAGGAAATTAATCTGAAGAAAAGTATATGCTGTTGGTGATGTATTCAGCTGCTGTGGGTAATACTTATTGGACTGGTGTTTGCGCTTATAATTCAGTCCTTGGCTGCAAATCTCGGTGTTACCACAGGTAAGATCCATAATAAACACTATAATGCAAGCCTAATTGCCTGCTTCAGTGAAATTAAGTGGCTAACCTACAGATAATTAAATTTGTTGTATCTATTTCTAACAACATATTACTCTTGACTAATATTTTTAAAGTCGGATTTGTTATTGAAATGGTAAGGGTATTAATTTTAAGTGTGTCAAAGATTAATTTCTTATTAAACCAATAGCAATAAAAAGTAAAATTTGATCTATAACTGATTTTGATAGTCGTGTACCTGACATTTTTTTTTTCAACATGTACACTTTTTTTTTCTATATACTTTCAACATGTACATTTAGGGAGACTCTCAATTTCAATCAATCATATAAAATGTGTAGTGTAACACCATTAAGTAGACCGACCAAAAGAGTTAATGTTAATCTTATATACATGTGATGTGAGTGTATGGTATATATAATCTTGTGAATTGTGATATGTGAAGTTGCTAAAAAAATAAAATCTCACAAAAGGAAACATGCAAGTAGGATTAAAAATAAGTATTGTGATTTGAATTTGCAGGGAAACACCTTTCAGAAATATGTAAAGCAGAGTATCCATTATTTGTCAAGTACTGCTTATGGTTATTGGCCGAGCTTGCCGTCATAGCTGCAGATATACCAGAAGGTTCTCATTTCTTATTCTATTCTATTCATCCATCACCTTGTTTTTTATCTTTATCCCCATCGATCAAAATAATACAATTAAATAAAAAGATATTTATATTCAGTTACGTTACGTATCAATTTTTTCTATTAAAAACTTGGTCTAAAAATTGACAATGATATACATATTATAAAATAAGTTAAGTATAACACAGTTTATAGTCATTAACTAAATTGATGGAAACTTTATTTTGGCAGTGATTGGCACAGCCTTTGCGTTGAACATACTGTTCCACATCCCAGTATGGGTAGGAGTTCTTATTACTGGCTGCAGCACCCTCCTACTTCTGGGTTTGCAGAGATTTGGGGTAATTAATTTACGTTTTTCCTAATAATTAAGAAATAGATATATGAGCAAGTAATAATACTAATAAATCTCATTTAATTTACAATGTTTGTTTATTTTAGGTGAGGAAGTTAGAACTGTTGATATCAATTCTAGTTTTTATAATGGCTGGATGCTTCTTTGGGGAAATGAGCTATGTAAAACCTCCTGCTTCTCAAGTATTAAAGGGAATGTTTGTGCCAAAACTCAGTGGTCAAGGAGCCACAGGGGATGCTATTGCCCTTTTGGGTGCCCTTGTCATGCCGTACTATTCCCCTCTTTTCCTTTAACTTCCATTCCAATTACTTTCATTAGCATAGTGCAGCCAAGTAAAATTAAGTTTATATATTCACTAATCACCACCTAAAATTTTGCTTTTGACAAAATGCAGGCACAATCTTTTCCTCCACTCTGCTTTGGTGCTGTCTAGAAAAATACCTGGCTCCGTGCGTGGCATCAATGTAAGACTTGGGAAATAAATAAAGCTACAAAATGATAATATTATTTATTGAAAAATTAATTAATATTTATGATTTTGTAAGATACTAGTAATTGCTTGATTGCGCAGGATGCATGTAGATTCTTTCTCATAGAAAGTGGGTTCGCGCTGTTTGTGGCATTTCTGATCAATGTTGCGATGGTTTCTGTGACTGGCACTGTTTGCTCTGCCAGCAATCTATCTGAAGAAAATAATGGTCACTGCAACGATCTTACACTTAACTCAGCTTCTTTCCTTCTCAAGGTTCTTAATTTAATTCACTACAAAATTTTAAGTCTAATCCTCCTAATTCAACATCAAGTTACCTCACATGAAATTTCAATGTCCATTGCTTGTAGAATGTGTTGGGACGGTCTAGCTCAACCATTTATGCCATAGCATTGTTAGCCTCAGGACAAAGTTCAGCCATCACTGGAACCTATGCAGGGCAATACATCATGCAGGTGATTTAGGAGTAATATAGTTAAGCTTAAACTTCTTTTGTTTTATTAATTTTTCTAATCACAAATAAATTTTAATAAAGCATTTGCTGAATTTGAGTTGGTTCTTGTTTGTTTGGTGCAACAGGGTTTCTTGGACTTAAAGATGAAAAAATGGATTAGGAACCTCGTGACTCGATGCATTGCCATAACACCTAGTCTTATTGTCTCCATCATTGGTGGCTCTTCTGGTGCTGGTCGACTTATCATCATTGCATCGGTTTGTATATTTTTTTTTAACATTTTTTCATTTGTTTCATATATGATGTATTAAGTTATGCAAGCACAACTGGTATTTAATGTGGACATAAAATGCTGAATTAAAAACATGTTATGCAAGCACACTAACTAAAATTGTTTTGCAGATGATACTTTCTTTTGAGCTTCCATTTGCTTTAATTCCCCTTCTCAAGTTTAGCAGCAGCAGTACCAAAATGGGACCTCACAAGAATTCCATGATTGTGAGTCGTCCTTTCCCACTATATATGTATCGCACTTTAATTTTGATAAAAAAGAATGGTAGATTTTTATCATATCTTGTAGTGACCACTAGTCATTAACATAAAGCAAGATCAGAGATGAAATATTCTTAATTATGTGATATGAATTTGTGCAGATCATTGTCATCTCATGGATACTAGGCTTGGGAATCATCGGTATCAATGTGTATTACCTCACCACTTCTTTTGTGGGTTGGCTAATTCATAACAGTTTACCAAATGTGGCGAATGTGTTCATTGGAATCATAGTGTTTCCTCTAATGGCAATTTATATTGCCGCCGTAATCTACCTTACCTTCAGAAAAGACACTGTTCAGACATATACAGAGACAAAGAATGAGCCAGCAATGCAAACCCACTTGGAAAAAGGGTTTATGAATAATGGTCAGTTAGAGTTGAATCATGCTCCTTACAGAGAAGACTTGGCTGATATCCCACTACCAGAATAAGGGACACGATCTATGAATCAAATGCAACATCAAAAAAAGGGGTTTTGTTCTTACCAAAGAAGTCTCACATTGCTTTCAAGACATTCTAGTAAGTTTGGAGACAGATGACAAGTTGTTCTCAACTAGATTGGTTGAAAGTGATTTTAATGTTAGGAACTTGAGAATCCTCTTCTTAAGTTTGTGCGTAGTATAATACAATGGTGTAAGTTTAAACGTTTTTATGTTATTGCTGAAGTTTATAAGATGGATAACTAGTACAATGTAAACTATTCATAAAAACCCCTAGAGTAAGAAGCTATGTCAAATTTCTCCATTGAAATGGAAGGCATAAGTTGAAAGATCTTACATTGTGTACCTTTTTTGTATGGCAAGTTTGCAAAAGTGAATTGTGTTCATTATTCTGTTTCTTACTCCCCGACCTCGAGCTTTTTATGTCTAGGAAAATTTTGGGGTTTGAACACAACATAAAACAATTTACATCTTGCGTCCAGGATACAAACTGCATACAATACAAGAGATATGACCAGACTAAGTACATCGATTGAGCGGCACAACAACACGGTCATTGGAGACACAGGTCACCATGGCCAACTACTCTTAACTAAAATACATTTTCAATACTACCAAGGAAGTAGATTAATTAACAGAGACTTATTTAGTTTAATCTGTAATTTCGGATTCAAGTCCCTAGAAATAAAATACTGTTAAATTTTGATATGGAGTTTTATGGTTCATTGCAGTCCAACTTGACTTGAGCTCAAATAGGATATCAAACCCAAAAAAACCATTTCTAAATACAAAAAGAATTTCATGATACCCAAACTTCATGGGAAAGAAACCAAAACTAATGAACACACATCCAGCCAATTTCCTTTTCATTCATAAAATCAATGATCATATTCAATTCTCAACAACGGGCAAATGAAAATGAGCTACATATTACTAGGGGCATTGAACACGATGTTAATTGTCAATTTTTAGTGATTTCCTTAGTGAAAATTGTCTTTAATTCGGTACTAAAATGCTTAACAAGTGTGAAAGCGAGTCCTCATTTTGTTGGTTTAAGTAATACTTAACTTGACAACTAACTGTGTGAAATTTGTGGTTTTTAGTAAGTTTTGGTGACTGAAAATGAGATCCTAGCAAAGTTTAGGAGCTGGCCACTGACGACGCCGGAAGAAAAAAAATGAGTCTGGCGCCCCAACGCTTGTTGGTGTAACAACATGCTTACGACTCACTTAAAAGCGTGTAAAAAAAAGATTTTTGGTAGCTTTTGACATGGAGGAGCCAAACTTGGAGTTTTGGAGGATCACTTTCCTACGTCAAGGACCTTAGAGCTTGGTTCTAGGGTTTATTATCTTCTCCTCTCAATCATTTGATGCATTTTGGGTTTGTCCTTATGGAAATGGTGACTAAATCCCTTTTTAGTTGGAATTGGACATAACTCACTTTCTCCTATGACTTTGTATTGAATAGTTTTTTTTGTATGTTTTATGCATTTATACCAATGATAGTATTTCATTTCTCATTCCTAATTTGTATATCAACGGAAGAACGTCATATGACTATGTTTAATATCTTTGAACAGGTTTAGGGGTGATCTACCTATTATATTCTTCATTTAGTGTGATAGAGTTAATTATAATGGTTGTTAAGACATTTTCTTAATGCAAACTTTATCATTAAATATTTAAGGGATTGGTATTTGATGTTAGGATTAGTATTTAATGCTATAATAACTTGATTAAATATGTAAAACTTGAGTCCCATCCCAATGTCTCTATTTATCGCTTACTTTGTTTTATCACTTTTCCTCTTAAGAAACTTAACGTCCTCTCAACAAACAACTTATGAACAAATCATTGAACATATTGTGAATATATTCTTTGCGGTTTGAGTGATTATTATTTTATTGTCGTAAGTTCCTATGGATTTAACAACTCTTAAATACTTATTGAAGCTACTACGAATTTGGTACACTTTCCAAAGGATCAACATATGATATATATAGAAGTTGAATCTAATTATTGTAGCATAGATAAAGTATCTTTGTTCTTATCCTAGACTTAGCCAATAGGTAGATACACAACACAAAGATAGGTGGATAGAAAATTCCTAAAAATTATAAAATATGACATGGTATTGTTCACGTAGAGCATAAAGGGTTTGATATTCACACCTTAAGAGCTTTCCTAATGTCTAGGGACGTAAACTACTACTCCAGATATGTCATTTGGGTCTTCCAAGGTGTTAAGTCCATTAAAGAACATATGAGGCTCTATGGACCCCGCAATTGTTTTGATTTATGATACAAACACTAAACTATTTGAAGTTTTATTTCATAGCTATTTAAGTTTTATTTATAAAAACACCTTCTGAAGCCAAAGAAACAAGCTAACTGATGACTATCTGAAGATTGATGTCCATATGAAGATTGATGATCATATGAAGAAGATGTTCTCTTAGACACACAAGATCAGAAGGATGAAAAATCATTTTAAGTCATCTCAAGTCATGATTCTAAAGTTCAAATGAAGTTTCTAGTTGTTGCAACGTGTCTATGAAGACAAATCTCCTGCAGTCTGTTTTTCATAAAAATAGAAAGATGCAGAAGTATCAAAACTTCATACGATCACCGTGTTGCACCTGCCACTGCTTAGTTCATGGCCCTGTGTGATTTTTAAGTAGATCAACTCTTTTCTTTCTTTATCTCAACGACTCTTTTCAAAAGCCTATATAAAGAGAAGTTGTCCTTTGTTTCAAGCTATTGAATAGACTAAAACTAATGAGTTGTTCAAACTGAAAAATATACAAGAAACATAAGTCTTCCTACTGCAATCTCAACCAATTCCAAAAAGCGTAACAAGTTGTTTTTCATACTTTGATAATCTATTGTAAAAAAAATCTTAAGAGTTTTCTTTCTTTCATATCCTGAACCTGTTGTTTACTTATCTATAACCTTAGTTCCTTAAAATCTTCCTTGTAAGATGTAACATCCTATTTTCAACACAAATAGAAAATAGATATTAATATATCTTTAATGAGAAATACTTACTATTAGTTAGTTTATTATTATCATTTTTTATGAAATTTTGGTATTTACATTTAATTATTTGTTTTTTAAAAAATAAAAAATAATAATAATAATAAAATAAAAATATTTATGTATTTTGAATGAGAATTTTAAAATGACTTAATTAGTATTCATTGATAAATGAAATTATATTAAGAATTTTAAATATATTTATTATTCAAAACTTTTATTTTATGTTTTTATATTTATGTTTTTACATATTTGTGATTGAACTCTTATTAGAATTTTAAAATAAAATTTTGAAGGAATTAGACTATGGTTCTTTAAAACTTTTTGATCTATATAATATTTATGATTTTTTGGAATTTTTTGAAATTTTTGAAATATTTTAATAAAATAATATATTTTAAATAATTTTAAATTCATATAAAGTTACTTAAAATTAAAAATATTTACAAGAAAGTGAAGTTAAATTATAAGAAATTTTCTAAAATCCATTTCAAAAGTTATTGGTTTGAGTAAAATCTTGATTTTACCAATCGTAAAAAAATCGAAAACGTACCAATAAATTTTTATTAACAGAAAATTTTAGATTTTAAAAATTTAAACTTTATATTACTTATCATAAAATTAGTGAGAACTGATATAATATCGTTAAATTTCGAAAAAGATCGATTTTGAATATTTAAAATATACCAAGTGAATGGTTATTATTTGGCATAATAATTCAGCCGACATTTACTATGCAAAACATTGTGCATGTATGAAAATTTCAAAAGATGCACAGTAACCATAAACGAAAATTTTAGAAATTACACAGTACTTTTATAATAAAATAATAAAATGCACAGTACATATTTTTGCTATAAATAGAGGGGAACACCGAAGGAAAAATTCACATTTTAGATTAAATTTTCTTAATATAGCAGTGTTAGAGAGATAGTGGTAGGAGTAAGAGAGAAATAATTTTTATGGAAGGAGGTTCTGCCAAAATTATAAGGTAAGAATAACTCTCTTTTATATTTTTTAGGTTTATTTTCATATCGTTTTAGAACTCTATTATTATACTGGATATAATATTATTTTAAGTTACTATTCTGAATAGTAAATTACTATGTCAATAGTGAATTACTATTCAAATAGTAAATTACTATTATGAATAGTAAATTACTATTCAAATAGTAAATTATTATTTACCTTTATTATTTACGATTTACTATTTATCGTTACTATTTACATTTTACTATTTACTGTCACTATTTATATTTTACTATTTACTGTTACTATTCATATTTTACTATTCACTATTTACTAGTCACTATTTAAAAATTACCATTTTTATTTTACGTAGTAATCTTAATTTTTATCTTATGCTTATACTGATATAAGTTGGTATTAATATTTCTAGAAATCAGAGGCATAAAACAAACTTTCTTTTGGTAACAATTCAAGGTAAGGGGGAGTGAGATAAGAATATAATATGACAAGACATAAGAATAATGGGAGAAGTCTCCTACTCCTTTTAACTATGAATAATTATTATATTTTAAAATAATACTTATTATCATCTTAAGTAAAGTAAATAAATAAAATTTATTCAAAAGTTTAAAATATTTGGATGATTCATATTGATTAACTTAACATAAAGTTTAAAATATTTAGATGACTCATTAACCTAACATACCCTATCATTAAGATTTGGACTGTGATGGACTTATATGGACTGTGATGGACTTATATGGACTGTTATGGACTTATATGGACTGTTATGGACTGATAGACTAAATTATACCTTTGCGTTGATTGGACTATGATGGACCCATATGACCATTGGACTATTTTGGACTTGATATGGACCAACTAACATTATGATTAGACTGCTATGACTTAAAATGAACTTTAATAATTAAAACACCTTAAAATAAATTGTGTAGATTTTGTATAGTAACTGTGTTATTTTTATTTGACTTGATTATAATCGATATTTGATTATGAGTGATGATATTTAATTATGATTGACAATATTTGGTTGTGATTGATGAATGATTGATGATCTTGTGAGGTGAAGTTTGAGCATATAGCAAGCATGACGGAAAGTTAAAACTCAGTAAAAATATTCTTACCTTACAATTTAAGTTTTTATTCTAAGAAAAAGTATTTTTATAATTACTTTAGTCTTTTATTCCTTCTATAAAAAAAAATAAATATTTCCATCAACTTTACTTTTAATATTTAAGATAAAATCTAGTATTCCTTTTAGAAAGAAATTATTTTATGAAAATTAACTCATAAAAAGGTTGAGATAGTTAATTCTTAAATAAAAGAAAAATTTATAGTTTTAAGTATTTTTATGACTGTAAGAGTTAATTTCTTTTAAGTAAATTAGAATTTTAAAGTAAATTATTTTAATTTTCCTCAATGTAATAACTAAAGGATATTTTGATATAATTAAGATTTCTTAGCTCGATCTTATTAGGATTCAATTTGAGAAAGATTATGCAAATATGTGAAGTTTCTATGAGAAAAATTTGAGATATTTAAGGTTTAGAAACTTAATTTTTGGTGAAATTTGAATTCGAAAGTTGTACTAAATTTATTTCTGTATAACAGAGATTCAGAGGAGAAATTATGGAAATGTACAATTTATTGAAATGATGTGGTAAACCGTTATGGTGTTTATTAATTGAGTTTCTAAAAGTCTTAACCAACTAAATATGCGAGTAGTTCATGCATCATGAATCATTAAAGAGAAATAAGATATGATGTTGCCTGGGGACGGATTATAGAAACCGAGAATACATTAGAGAAGGTTCAAATACGAACCTTGGGATGAGAGGGTGTGAAAGGGTGCTTTAGGGGACCTGGGGTCACTCCCTAGTGTCAGGTTCTTCTCAATCTGACTAGTCTCTAAGTGTTTTCATGTCAGTTGAGTTGTTCATATGCCATGAAGGCATTTATGTTATTATCCGGAATTATGGAACAGTGTAAACTCCTGGTTGACCCAATGCAAACTAAAACTTTAAGGGCCTACATGCATAAACTGAATGAGATAGTATTAAAAGCATTACATGTTATACATGTGATTGTGATATTCTGTATGGATGGTTGTGAATGAAAGTATGATTATTATGTGTGTGAGAACCCTATATTTCTAATTAATTGTGTACGAGATTTTGAATGATATTAATTTATTAGTTTGTGAAAACCCTTATACTTATGTCTTATCTGTAAAGTATTATATTTTGTTTCTCACTCCTTCTTGTTTGAATGTTGTGTCCAAAATATATGTTATGTAATAGATAGCTAGCAGTTCAAGATGGACGGATATGTAATTACAAGAGGGTAAAGTGGTCCCATCCTTAATCAGATAGATAAAGAAATATGACAAGAGTAGGATTCCAAAACTCGATGGTTCAAGGACTAAGAAATGATTGGTCACATTTGTAGTAGAGGTATAGTTTAGTTTTACCTTGCCTTATTACAATATCAAGTTAGATAATTGTAACAAGGTAAAGGTTAAACTTTGATTAACTTTGTCATTCGGATATAATACTGTAATGATTTATCACTTATGATTTCTATAAATTATTTTGTCATTATGGACAAATATTGAAAGACAAATTTTTTTTTACTTTCAATATTCAAAGGAAATCAGATGTATATACGTCCTTGTATACGCGAGATAAAGAGTGACAAATATGTATATCTTTCTAAAAGTTTTTTTTAAAGCAAGAAGAATACATATATATCTCGTGTATATAAGGGGGTGTTACATAAGACTTAAGACCAAATCTCTTTTTTCATATTATTGCATGTTGTAGAGCCCAAATAGGCTTATTGAAAGAATAATTGTTGTTATCTATTAACCCGGATAGGCTAAGTTTAAGAAAGAATACTTACTATTGTAAATTAGCCTAAAAAGGCTAAGTGAAGAAAGAATGCTTATGTCATAGTGTGTGGGCATTGTTGAGTAGATCTGCTCTATAAAACTCTTGTGGATTTGACAACTCTTAAATACTTATTGAAGCTACTACGAATTTGGTACACTTGTCAAAACATCAACACATGACATCTATATAAGTTGAATCTAATTATTGTAACATAGATCAAGCATTTTTGTCCTCATCCTGGACAAAGCCAACAAGTAGATATACAACACAAAGATAGGTGGATAAAAAATTCCTAACATTAAAAAATATGACATGATTATTGTTCACATAGCATAAAGGGTCTGATTGTCACACCTTAATAGCTTTCTTAATGTCTAGGGACCTAAACTACCATTCCAAATGTGTTATTTGGGTCCTCCAAGGTTTGATTGTCTGTACCTTAAGATATTCCTTTATGTCGAAGGACCTAATTTGTCACTCCAAACATTGCATTTGGGTCCTCTAAGGTCCGACTTCTCTTTTTATCCTTCCTACTACATAACTACTCCTCCTATCATGGCACTAACTTGCTGAGGAGGTGAATCACACTTCCTTGTATTTGCATTGGGTGTAGAGAATGGGTAGTTATTTAATTCCTAAATATTAACAGTCAAGTTTAGGTTATTTTCTATATGAAATATGATTTTAATTTGATGTTAATTACTCATTTAATTGGAGAATTAGTCCTTATTTTGTATACTTGAAGCATTGTCAAACTTGCAAATTGGTTTTGATCTATAAGGTCAAATAATGGTAACGAGTTTTACATGACTAGTCAATACAACTCAAAGGGCATAATACACCAAACATCTTATGTAGAAAGGCCACAACATAACGAAGTTGTTGCGAGAAAGCATTAATAATTTTTACAAGTAGCAAGAAGACTTCTTTTCCAATCCAATCTATCTAAAATCTTTTGAAATTATGTTGTCTCTCATGTAATTTATCTAATCAATAGAATAGTGTCTAAACTAATGGTTTATAAATAGATTTAGAATGAAGGTTGATTAAGTCTTATTTCTTTTTTTAATACCTTTTGTAAACTGAGTTAAAAAACAATTTACACAATGGCAAACTTGAGTAAAAAATAAGAACTAAGAAGATTGCACAAAAGATTTATAGTAGTTCACTTCCAAATGGGAAGAAGTTACATCCAATACCTTCAATGTGAATGACTCTCCCCAACTCATAAAAGTCTTACAAACATAGTGTTGTAAATATGCACTAAGAGCCTATATAGGACGCATCATTTTGTATAAGGCATTTTTTGTTAAATAGTTTAACGGCCTTTATTTATCCTTGGAGTAATAGGTCATATAAGAGTTATTCCTAAAATGTCTCTAGTCAAGTATTTATGTGGGGACATGTAAATACATTAAGACTAATGTGTGAGTGTACAGATGATCTGATCTCACAGATCATGGATATAGATGATATCAAGTCTTTACACGGGTACACATTAAGAGTAATGATATACTAGACAGACCCACCATGAGAACGTTGCATGGATCGTTACATGAATGTCATAAACGATTCTCAATGTAATAATGGTATATGTAGTCCTTCGACCTGAATTCACTACGATTCCTACATAAGGAGTTTGTTGTTTTAATACAATCAAACGTCTTCTGTAACAAGAGGACTATAAAGGTTGTGATTAGGCAATGAACAAATTGTGCATAGGGATATGAGTGATGTAGATGGGATTTGTCTATCCTATGTGACAGGAATGATATCTATAGGCCACTTGATGGAGTGAGACTAAGAAAATGCATGGTCATGCTAGAAAGAATAAATATTAGATATTTATTCAGATAAAGTCTACTCCGGTATCAAGTAAAATAAATTGGGTTGTACAAAGATGACACGACCATGCCTTAGGCACAATTAGGATATCGTGACAAAAGGAACAAACATATAAAATAATTATCACTTATAGGTTATGATGATATTAAATAATATTCAGACATAATGATGCATTGTTAGATGCCGCTCTTATTTTGTATTAATAATAAAATAGTTTATTATTAATATGACCGAGTATTTTACCTATAGGGTCACACACATAGAGTAAGCCCATCAGAAAATAAATTTTATTTAAGTTGGACTAAATAAAGCTATTCGGCCTAACTTATTTAGAATGAGTAAGGAGCCCACTTTTTAGAGAGAACAAATTAGGTCAAACCTAAGCCTATAAATAGAGCATAAGATGCTCATAGGCGGTTCACCCAAAAGAGACACAAAATACGCAAAAGTTACAAAAGCTACACGCCGTCAAACTAGCATTTGGAAGGTGTAGCGTTTCTGGTGGGAGTACTCGTGTGGACTCCTAAAGGACGAGACTACTTCGATAATCTTCAAGAGGTAATCCTAAAATGCAATATTTTTTTGTGTTTTTCTTATGCTTTGAAACACGACGCTTTGCAAATCTTATGGGAATCCTTGTATTTCCGCTGCTCATGCACTAGGGATTCCCTAACACATAGTACTAAATGTCATAAATATTCTGGACTTCAGTCACTTTTGGCTTAAACTTCAGTATTCCTTACTCTAGTCACTTCTGACTTAGACATGGCAAAACAAACCTGCGTCCGCAGATATCCATAAATATTACACGTGGCAGGGCAAATTCGGGTAGCTTAATGGGTACCCGCGGGTAGATTAAACAGGTATTTTAGAAACTCGTTAGTAAACTAGGCGGGTAGCAATATAGGGGTACTCATGCCCGTGGGTTCCCGTACCCACTTGTACCCACTATGGCCATGTGAATTTATTTTTCTTGGAAGTGAAATATATTAGACTTGTTACCTCACGACTATATTAGACTTGTTAGTGAAATATTATTTGATTTATTTGGCAATTCACAAAATATTTCATACCATTGATATTTTATTGAATAATAATTAACTATGGATACCCGCAATATCCGCTTATCCGCTCCGCCCTGTTGTCATCCCTATTCTGACTTAGACTTTAGTATTCTTGATTGCAGCCACTTTTAACTTAAACATTAGTTCTTGACTTTGGTCATTTTTTGGCTTAAACATCAATATTCTTGACTTCAACCACTTGATGTGTCTGGGGTACGAGGTCAAAGTTGTTGACTTCCGTACCGATGTCGAATCTTCCTCTCTCTCGCTTTTTACATCATCTCAGTGGGAGTACGGCATTATAAACTTGGGTTCAGTGGGAAATCCAAGCCCTTCATGTTAAGGTAATGAAAGTCAATTCCAACTGTTGTCCTTGAAACCACACCGGAGGTGGTGACATCCCGGGCACTGTTGAGGGCGGGGAGTGATCGCCGGTGCATAGGCACGGACAAAGAGCGGCTCCTGGCAGGCTTCTAGTAGGAGGGACACATGAACGAACTGAATACATACCAGAATGAGAGGGATCCAAAGAATGTATAGGTATGGGACTATACAGTCAAGGATAGCTTAAAGAAATAAATTCGTATTACCTATACCAACAAATGCATTAGCCTTTTCGGTGGCCTATCACATAAGGACTCCAAAGTTAAGCGTGCTTAACTTGAAGTAATTCTGGGATGGGTGACCTCCTAGGAAGTTTTCAGGAAATGTGTGAGTGAGGACAAAAAGCACATTGGAAAGGTCTCGTGTTGGTCTGTGGGGCGAGTCGTTCATTCCTAAAAAAGCGGACAGGGTGTTACAGTGGTATCAGAGCCTAGCCTCTCCCAGTATGGTATGGTTCGGGGACGAACCAGGCGGAAGCTGGTGGGCATGTGACATCCCGGGCACTGTTGAGGGTGGGGAGTGATCGCCGGTGCATAGGCACGGACAAAAAGTGGCTCCTGGCAGGCTTCTAGTGGGAGGGACACATGAACGAACTGAATACATACCAGAATGAGAGGGATCCAAAGAATGTATAGGTATGGGACTATACAGTCAAGGATAGCTTAAAGAAATAAATTCGTACTACCTATACCAACAAATGCATTAGCCTTTTCGGTGGCCTATCACATAAGGACTCCAAAGTTAAGTGTGCTTAACTTGAAGTAATTCTGGGATGGGTGACCTCCTGGGAAGTTCTCAGGAAATGTGTGAGTGAGGACAAAAAGCACATTGGAAAGGTCTCGTGTTGGTCTGTGGGGCGAGTTTTCATTCCTGAAAAAGCGGACGGGGCGTTACAGTACCTGCAAAAGGAACTCTAATGCTTAAGTCAGTACGGTTATAACGAAGAAATTCGTATTACAAGGTAAGAATAAAAGGGTAAGATTTGTCTATGATTCTCTTAAGAGTGTGTTATGTGTTAATGAATGAACTCTTTATATAGCATTACCCCTAAACACAAGTAGGTGATTTGACCTGTGTCAGGGGGCAGAATTTGAAACTTTTGCATGTGTAAGTTGCCCACTTGCCTCTTTTGGCCGAGGTCACAGTCATATTTTCCATATTGAAGAAACTTCTAACTCTGGTAGGCCTGAGGCCATTTCGGCTTTGTCTTGTTCCTTACAAATAACATTCGTATTTTTATTTTTTTATTTACTATCCGGGGTTGCTAGTTTATGGGACTGGTATCCACACCAGATCACCACTTTTAGCTTAAACCCAAGTATTCTTTCATAAAAAGTCACTCCTGACTCAACCCAAGTATTCTTTCAAAATTATATTCAAGCCAAACAGTTTCCCAATAGTCACAAGTATTCTAAACAGCCTCTACTGACCAAACAAATTTGGTTTTGTAAGAATAAATGAGAGAAAATTGATCTCAAGCTTTTAACTTAGCACAACTAAGGATAAGCCTGTTAATACACTTTTACAATGAGGTTAATTAAATAAAAATAGAACATCATCGGATAATATAAGTGAAGGGATACATGCAATTATTTCTATACAGAACTTGAATTGAATATGCAATGCTTGTTCTTAATTAACAGTGCTTGTTATCTTTGTTGTGAATTTTCATTTATCTTTGTTGTGAATTGTCATTTTTCTTCGTAGGTTTAAGTCTTTTATTTATAACTTCCCATGAGTGTGTGACCATTGCAGCAAATAGGAATAAAATAATGACCCACTTGTAGTATGAGCAACTATCTCATGTCCATCTCTACCAAAGACCAACTAGCAAACATCTTGACCAAGCCCCTCAACTATGACCATTTTCAACAACTTGTTAGCAAGCTTGGAATGCTGGATATCTACATTCCAGCTTGAGAGAAGTGTTACTATATATATAATTTAACCATCTTAGTTCATTGAATCAATTAAGTTAGTTAATTTGTCAGTTTGTTAGTTAGTTAACTTTTTCAATTAAGTTTGTTGGCTCTTTTTTTGTTGGGTTGTTTCTTATAAATATAGCTCCTCTTTAATATCTTTATGGTTAGCAATTTAGATTGAATTCAATTCAGATTATGGCAGCTTTACTGACCGGGGTCATTATCATGACTCGATACTGAAATTTTGGTATATACTTCGACTTTTGTGCACCTCGTCTCGTGTGGTAATTAAGACTTGTCACCTCGTCTTTATGACCACTTTGATTTTTATGCACCTTGTCCAGTGTTTGATTCGATTTAAATCGCATTTACCTCTGAGGCCGATATACACACCAGATCAAATATGTTCATTAGATATTAGTAAATATTCTAAAACAAAAGAAACTTTTGAAAGTGGCATACAATATAAGACGTGTATTAAACATAAACTTATAAAATGTATTTGGTTGATTATGCAGGATGCATATAGACACTTTCTCATAGAAAGTGGGTTCGCGCTTTTTGTGCATTTCTAATCAATGTTCCAATGGTTTGTTAATAAAAGTTGTCTTCACCAAGAGTTGAATTTGTAACCCATCAAACATAACCTGAAATAACAACTAGTGGAATAATTGTTTTCTTAATGCAAATAAGGAATGCTATTAAATATAGTTCTTTCTATTCTTTTACTAGTTTTTTTTATATTTTTACATACAATATAAAAACTTATATAGATTTTAAAATATTTTAATGTATAAAATATATTTTAATATAAAATACTAAATACTAAAACTTAATGAATTATTTTAAGATATTTTATAAAAAAACTTAGATATTTTTAATATATTATATGTTAATATATTATTTTTAAGATGGTATTATACGTTAATATATTAACGTATAATATATTATCTTTAATATATTAACGTTAATATATATATATAATATATTAAATTTTAAATATTTTAAGATATAAATTAAAAATATATAAAATATATTAATATATTGAATATATTTATATATTAACATTAATATATTAAAACCATATAATTTATATATTAAAATATTTAATATATTTTAATATATGTATATTAACGTTAATATATATACATAATATATATTAAAATATTTTAATATAAAATATCTATATAAATTTTTTATTTTATGTAAAAATATAAAACATTGACAAAAGAATATAAAGAATTATATTTAATAGCATTCCTCATTTGCACCAAAAAAACAATTGTCTCAATGGTTGTCATATCAAGTGTTTGATGGGTTCCACATTCAACTCTTAGTGCAGACCATGTTTATTAACAATTTTCTCCTACCATCATTGGTACCTATGCAGGTTATTTAGGAATATCATTAAACCTTTTTTTCTTTTTCCTTTTCTTAGCTCACATGTTTTGATAAATGATTTACTTTAACTTAAGTTGTTTGTTTGGTGCTATAGAGTTTCTTGGACTAAGATGAAAACACGGATTAGGAACCTTATGACTCGATGCATTGCCATAACACCTAGTCTTATTGTCTCCATCATTGGTGGTTCTTCTGGTGCTGGTCGACCTATCATCATTGCATCAGTTTGTATATTGTTTTAATATTTTTTCTTTGTTTTATATATGATGTATCAAGTTATGAAAGCACAACCGGTATTTAACGTGGATATAAAATATTGAGAACAGGGTTCAAATCTAGACATTTATTTTCTCTCCCCGTTACTGCTATTTGAATGAATAAAAGGATGTTATGCAAGCACACTAACTAAAACTGTTTGGCAGATGATACTCTCTTTTGAGCTTCCATTTGCTTTAATTCCCCTCCTTAAGTTTAGTAGCAGCAGTACCAAGATGGGACCTCACAAGAATTCTATGATTGTGAGTTGTCTTTTCCCTCTAAATATGTATTGCACTTTAATTTTGATTAAAATAATGGTAGATTTCTACCCTATTTTGTAGTGACCACTAGTCATTAACCTTGAGCTAGGTTAGAGAAGAGATATTCGTAATTATGTGACATGAATTTTGTGCAGATCATCGTTATCATCATGGATACTAGGCTTCGGGGTCATCTGTATCAATGTGCATTACCTCACCACTTATTTCGTGAGTTGGCTAATTCATGGTAGTCTACTAAAGGTGGCAAATGTGTTTATTGGAATCAGAGTGTTTCCTGTAATGGCAATTTATATTGCCGCGGTAATCTGCCTTACCTTCAGGAAAGACACTATTCAAACAGATAAGGGTAATTGTTATTAGGAGGGCTATATAAATAAGATAAGGGTAATTGTTAGCTTTCAGTTTTTGGATGTTATTAGAACCTTTGGCAAAGAGAATTCTCTTAGGAGCTTAGTTATGGGGTACAATTGTGCACTGAAATTGATCTTCCAATATAAGTTACGTTTCTTCTCTCTTTTTCTCAAGATTCCTAACATTGGTCCGACCTGTCAGATTTCTTTCTTTTTTTTTGGAAAACACCTGTCAGATTTCTTGCATTAGGGAGACATGATCGTGGATGCTAGAGTTTTCTGTTGATGCCACGCAAGAAGACCAAGATGGATGGTAACCAACATATTGATGCCTTGGAGGATCATATGGGCCATGGAAGTACCCTAACATCCCTAGTTGTCAAAGTGGGGAGAATCGTGAAGCTCTCCCTGAATGCCAACAATGGCTCCTCGCACACTCCGGGTAGTGATGTGATGGAGGAATTTTGCTTGATAACAGAATGTGGACCTTCCTACATTCAATGGAGTTGATCCAAGAGGATGGGTTACTAAGGTTGAAAAGTGTTTTGAAGTTCAAGAAACCTCAGATGATGTCAAGATCAAGCTTGTGAAATTGGGTACAGAAGGCACAACCATTCATTGATTCCAAACATGGCTAGCTTTGGAAGAAATGCCAATGTGGAAAGCTTTCCAAATGGCCCTCTGTTATCGTTTTCAGGGAGGAAGATTTGATGATCCATTTGAGGAATGGTTGGTTTGAAGTAGTTGAGTACAGTTGAGGAGTTCATTGAGGAATTCAAATTTCTTTCTACACAGGTAGGTTGTTTTCCTGAAAAACATTTTCTAGGTTTCTTCATGAAGAGACTCAAGGATGCGATGCAACTTCAGATGAGGACACATCGCCCAAAAGATTGCAGTAACATCATAAGGATAGCTCACTGTGTAGTGGCTAAACTACAAGTTTGATTGGTAATTTGATGGTGTGAAATTGTAGCTGGAATAACAACACCACAAGAGTGTTTAGGGAAAATTCGTTTCAACAGAGATAGTTCTGCTTCGCAGGGAATAGTCATAAGGAATTTTCTTGTGCAGAAATTGTGTTTTCTTTTGTTAGCAAAGGGCTAGCTGCTTTCTGCTTTAAACAGTAGAAAATCTGAGGGCGGGATGAGTAAAGACAGGGGAGTTTGTCATCTTTCCAACCAAGAACTCCTGGACGAGAGCAAAGGATCTTTGTTTCGTTGCGGGGGAGAAAATTAACAAGTACATGTTGATAGCATTTGCCTAAAAGTCACAATAAAATGTTTAATTAATGGAATATTATTAATAAAATCTATTATTAGTGGAATATTTATCACCTAAAAATAGCATCCAACTCAATTATGTTTCTATTTTGTTAATTGTTTATGAGAAGTTATGCAAACCTACTTAACAGTAATTGGTTGCAGCGAAAATTCATACACAAACTTTACTTGCAATGTCAAAAGCTAAATCTTAAAGTCTTCATTTTGAAGGGGACTTTATTTAACCAATAACTTAATCATATTATTCTCACTACAATTTATTGTAAACTCCTACGAGTGTAAAGTAAAATCAAATTTATGTAAGAATAGTCTTTGAATTTCTTTCACAATTCCCATATGTTATCTTCATTCTAATTCTCAGCACTGCATTTTACAAATACATGTATTCGTTAAATCAAATTCCCTAAATCTACATCAAATTTGATTAAAAAATGGCACATGAGTATTTTTTATTAGTTTCACAACATATTACGTTATATATGAAGACTAGACTTATCTTTTCCTCTCCACTTTCCTATTCTTTAATTCTACTCATTGTTTAAACACCACTCTCCACTTTTTCACACACGTGTCTTGTACGTTCAACATTCATTTTAAAAATTACTATAAATTTGAACAATTGACACTAAGATCCAATCACTTCTTTGAGTGGCTGAATGGCAGTGCAATAAATTAACGACTAGATGGAAATGAGATTATCTTGCAGTAATGAATCCAATTTCTAACTATAGTCCGAAAGTGCAAGGTCAGTAATAGTGAAGTTAGTTTGGAAAATAATAAGGTAAAAAGAATCAGCATATGGTTATTAAAAATCACAGCAACTCCACAAGGTTGAGCTACACGGCAGTTTTGCATGCTAAATTAAATTTGACATTACATCAGTAATTTCTTACCACATCCTATTGTCAATCACAGCAGAAATAATACCTTTCAATGTCTCCTGCACACAACATTGAAATATGAGTATGGTTTATTTATATATTTATTCTTTTCCTATCCTGTGAAGAAGAGCAAATCAGTAAAGTGTACCGCAGAATGATCTTTAAGACCAAGTGAGAGCACCAATGGCTTTGAGGAACCAGACACACTGCAAACCAGGAATAGTGTCAATAACTCAATATTATTTCCATAAACAAACTACTTAATTATAAAAGCACAAGGGTAATGTATTAACTTCTATTTTAAAATATATCTTTTAAGGGATCTGTGAAAACTCTATTAATGTTGAGGAAAAGTTACAATACTGAAGTTGAACACTCCAGAAGATGTGTAGTGAAAAATAAGAGTTCCTCTCAAAATAGAAGAATAGTAGAATACCCACCTCACATGCTCAATCAGCTGACGTGCACATGCTACTAACATTGGCTGCAACAAAACATTCAATGAGCCAGAAGCATCCATTTATAGAAAAGACCAAGGAGACTAAAATTTCCAGACATAAGCAAGCCTACCTCATCCCGTTTGCCAAATATAACAGAAACGTTGAATGTTGCATTTATTGACACCCCCTCTTCCTTTCTGGCATTGAAATGACACATATATGCAATCATGTGAGCAATCACAGTAACCATTTGTTTTTGTAGAATTGGTTGATGAAAAATTTTATTTGTCAAGAAATATGAATGAAATTGCTCAGAAGTTACATGCAGACCTGGCATACAGTACTGTTCCCATGGCTCCTATTTGAGTAGCAATAACCTAATAAATAGTTAGAAAGTTAAAAACAATCACCATAAAAACATAAATCACAGCTCTACCAGTACATACCATAAAATGATCTTCATAACTCGAAATGACAATCTCTGTCTCATTTCCCTGACAAGTAAGCAACTTAATCGACATTAAAGCTCAAAAAATGTTAACATTAGTATTAATTGTCAATATTATTATTAAAAAAATCTATGAATAGAGAAATTGAGTTGACGCGTGTGATTAGGAAAAAGAGAAATTCACTAATTGTAAGAACATGCAAAAGCTCTTAATTGACCTAGAAAAAGTCTATGATTGGAGCTTGAGAAGTCCTTTCTAAAGAAACATTCAATTTTCAAGGAATATGTGGAACAAAACGAGTGTTCAAACCGATATCTCTGCAATTGTAAAAGAAGATTTTCCGATAACAATTGGCTTCACTGAAGATCAGAATTGATTCTATAGCTTTTACTCTGCTATTTGAAACCCTAACTAAGAGCATCATAAAGATAAAGGAGCGATGATACCTTGATTTCCAGCGAGAAATCGAGTTGAGAAACGGGGAATTTTGTGGTGCTGTTTGTATTCATCGACGAACGCGAAGGTGGCGACAATGCCGCTACTGCTACTACCTGATTCCCTTTGAATTCACTTCTCTGCTTAGCAATTTCAACCAAAAAAAATCTTTGTACTGCATAAATGAAAATTAGATTTAAAAAATTAGTGTATAAAGTATCCAAAACGTGTTATTTTTTGAAGGACTAATAAAAGTAAAACACAATATATGCACCAAACAAACAGGAATAAAATTACCAAATAAAGTCAACACGAAAGAGGTATTTTAGTCACTTTTACTTTCTTTTTTTATTATTAAAAAACAGTTATGATAAATTTGTTACTTTTCAGCATTGGAAAAAAAGCTAATAAGAAATAAAAATTGAAATTTAATAAATATAACTTCCAAAACAAAATGACATCTAATTAAAATAAAATTAAAAAATGTAGACTGATAGATATTGTTGTGCCTGTCTTTCAATTAGCACCATGAGGTCCGAGATAACAAAGTGAATGAATTCTATTTTCCAAACCGTCAAAGAGTGTCTTCAATAATGATCAAATCCTTGTGCAACTGATATTAATCACAATACAAAACAACGGCATGTTCATATATCATCGGAAGCCATTTTGGTGACTGCTAGAATTTTTCTTTGGAATAAGATAGTTTGGGACCATATGTTTGTTGCCCATATATGTCCAAGCAACTCCAATACAAAATAGACACTCAAATGTGTCAAACCATTGTGTTTGTTTTTTTTAATGAACCATTTAGTTATTTTATATTTTATACATATACCACCAACTTTTTCACTTTGCTTTAAAGTTATTTTCCAGAGATGATGGCTAATTCTCAATTATTTGTTGAAAGCGATTTTGAATTTCAGACCTTGGAGGAGAATTCCCCTGCTTGAGTTTGTGACCCAAGAGCGATGTGCAAGTGGTGTCCATTTGGTCGTTTGTGTGCTTGTCGATGTCAATAAGAAAACTATTGCGCAAATCCCATCGTCATATGGCCTTGACAATTCTTGAATAATATAATCCTAACTACAAGTAGTGGTGTCCAGTAATCCATGGACATCGAAGGTGCATTCTGTACCCATTAACAAAACAGCACAATCAGTGAAGAAAAAAGATCATAGTATGGTCCTCAAGATTGGTTTTAGTGTATCAACACTCAGCACATTTTTCAACCAGATTAGATTAAAGAGTGCATTGCTAGCATTTTTGTTTAGTGTAATCTAACCAAACAAGATTTGCGCCATTTCATGAATCTTATATTTACCCAAAGACCACAAGAAAGAAACAACCATGGAACATAAAATGCTACTTATTTCCTTTAAGCAACAGTTTCACAATCAACTGCAACCAATTACAGGCTCTACAAACTAAATATCTTCACTGGCACATCAACCTAATTTTCTCTTCACTTCCGAAATCAATTACCAAATAAAATTACACCTTCGAAGTTTCAAAACTTACATCTAATCCCCTAATTAACCTAAACCAGAGTTAGTTCCTGATACAGGCCTCAACAATGGATGATTGGTGGTGGGCTGCACATTACTAGGGTTATTGAACATGGCAGTTGAAGAAGCTGATTGTGATTGTTGTATCATAGATAGGGGCAACCTTTGCCCCAAACCAAACATAGAAGGTCGTGGGGCAAAGGACATGTGTGGATGAACTGGTTGGTTGTTGCCATACCCTGAGATGCTGGGCTGTGAGGGAGAAGCAGAGATCATTTGTTGCCTATTGTTACCATTACTAGCCATCGAAGGACCAACACCTGATGCATTCATCTGAGGTGTGGCTCCTGCAGTTCCAAGACGTGCTGACATTACACGAGACCGCTCAGCAGCAAACCTCTGCCTCGTTCTCTCCACTTGCTCACATTCTTTCATCAACAATGTTTCGATTTCTGCAAACTGTTTCAGCTTCAATTCCAATCTTTTCAACTGTCAATAACAGCAACCCACTATCAAAAGTTAAACACATCAAGATACTAGCACCGCATCTGATTTTGAGTTATCTTGAATGGCTTAGTTTACCTAAGTCGGCAAAAAAAACGTTTAACTGGTTCCTACACATATATGCATACCGTCCAAATAGAAATGAAAAGGAGAGAAAGTAAATTGATAATTTAGTTGAATCAACTGAAATTGAAGTCTAAAGACAACAGTGATACCTGGTGGTTAACTATATTAGCACATAACCTCTGAATTTCTCGTTCTTCATGATCAGCAAATAATTTAGCTTTCATTGCTGCAGCAGAGAGGCCTGCTTTGGCTGCATCCTTAACTTTCTCAGTAGAGAGTGGGGTTGTTTTACCCTCATTTTGACCCCACGAACCAAGTACTTTTGCCTTATCCTCTGAAATCAAAACAAGTATATCTCAAGAATAAAACTACATACTGGGTCTTATTGGACGTTGAGGCAAGGTTATATCAGCGGCATTAGAAAAGCAGCAACCATAACTGACCATTATGATTGTTTGAAATTGTTGTTTCTCCACGAAGGCCACCTTCTCTGCAATGTATGTTTTCAGGATTTGTCCTTCATAGGTGAAAAATAGTAATGTTCAGTACGAAATTCATAAGCTAGCAACTATGAAAACAACAGTTCAAGCTGAGCTTAATTTTCTCTCCACCCACCAGACCATTCTACTAAATGAATAGGATACGAATTTAACAAATGTAGTCTTTCGTTTTTTTACCCTTTGGGGGAGTTCTAAATCAGGTTCAGTTGTAAAATATAAGATTCTTTTAATAAAACAAAATTCAATAAAAGAGATTACAAAGGCAGATGGTAAGATATACAAAAAATGAGGAACAAAACAACAAAGGAGAAAAACTTCATCTAATAAAACAAGCTGTAGTATTACAGTCATACCTATTATCATGTCCTGCTGCTTCCATCTGTGATGTGCTGCCAGAATTATCCTCTGACAATGCTGCTAATGCTGCATGCGCACAAGAGGCGGCAACCCTGGGTCCAACCGCAGATGCTAAAAACGCAACCTTTAGAATATACAAACCAAAACCAAACATGTAAGAATCTCATCAAATAAGTAAAGAACAGAATACAAATGGACTATTACTATTTTAGGGCCTTCTCAATATTATTTTGAAAGCAGTTTTTTTGTTTTTAAAAACAATAAAACCAAAAAATTGTTTATTGAAACTCATTTGCATTTAAAGTTTTAGGAAGTTTTAAAAATCAGGTTTTAAAAGCTACAAAACAAGATCTTAGAAATGTTTTCAAAGTGGCTTTTTTGGTTTCTGCAGTTATAATTTTGTAGTAAACTCCTATTGACTTCTCAGTACTTTCTTTTTACAAAATTTATTGTCAAATTTAATTCTTTAACTTACTAGACACGTTGCTAATTCATGGGTGTAGCCACTTTTGAAATTTGTTTTTTAAGAAATTGAAACAATTTCTCCAGTTTTCTTCTCTAAAAAATAGTTTTAAAAATACAATAGAACTTTAAAAACCAAAAAACAAGCTCTTTCAAACAGACCCTTAATTTGCCATGAATCTATCTAGATAAAATCTCACTCAAGACACCATCCTTCGAATGCTTTTGTTAAGAAACTGTGGTGATCAATAAATATGCTCCTTCAAAGAGAAGCAGTGCAACTTGGGAAAAAAAATCATATTTTTTTAACAAATAAAGTAATAAACTTGAATAAATAAGCTAAGGGTGCAGTGTGAAGTGAAGTAAAAACACTACATCCTCGCTTGACAAACATGCTTTCAATCACATCTCTTAATTGAACTAATAAATTAGGTATACTATTAGCTGTCACCTACCAGAGCCATAACGGGATTTCCAGAATTTGCAAAGGGAAGACGGCTGTCAGAATCTCTGATCTGATGGACAGGTCCTGTGACAGCATGGGTATGAAATCAAAACCATATCACAGTAAATTGATTTAAAAGTATAAGACAGACCTGCAGTATCTCCATTTGAGTAACCATGCAGTCTTCCACTATCATCTCTATTCATCGCATTGGATGACAAAGACATGCTTGGGACATTGATATTTTCTAATTTTCCGTCTTCAATAGGCAGACGAAGGAAATGAAGAATGCATTGTGCTTTTGACTTGGTACCAACATGTTCAGCAATGTCATTCCAATTCTCATTGTAAATTTCCATTGCTTCAAGCAGCAGTAAAGTTTCTTGATCAGTCCAACTATCGCCATCTAATTCACCATAATCCCTTGTCGAATCAACCCTTATAAAATCTATACTTGAATGACCAGTGACAAATCTCCCATCATGAAAGCAATCAGTGCAGAGTAAAATATCAACCTGTAACATTAGATGCTAATTACATACGATGATACGAAATTCAATGCCTGCAACTACTCAGTTTAGACAAGGGTCATTTAATGGGCCCACAGTTTACAAATTTTTAGTGCTATAAATCAGGTATAGAAACACTTGACATGTAACAATGGTTTTGCATAAAATTTTAAACAGTGCTTTAATCAAGTACACCAATTATAACACACTCAAATAGTAAACATCTCTCAGCTGTCACATCAGTCATAATATGGTTAAAAGAGAGGTGCTTCTTTCAAATCTCAAAATATCTTAGGGTCTGTTTGGTTTCCAGTTGGGGAAACGGAGTTGGAGAAATGGAAAAATTTAAGGGTTGATATTGATCCTTCACGCCGTTCGAGACAGTCAAAACTCCATTTGACCGTAGGATCTATTCTTGGGGTTGGTCAGACCCAAGTTAAGTATCCAAACGAACACTTAATTTCATGGCACGAGTACTAGCAGCAGATATGCAAGAACCCAAGAAACAAAAATGAAAGAAGTTGAGGCATAGCAGTTAAAGTAGGTGCAGATTAGTTAGGCTAGGTGCAAAAGGACAGTTACATAATTAAATAGGTGGTTAGCTTAAATTAAATAGTACGAGGGGTACTAGAGGATTCAAGAAGCTGAATTACTAATATCAGAGAACCAAACAGGGAAACCCTTGGAAGGAGAGTTCTCTTACTACCATCACAACAAGCATTTTTCACCCTCTCTTCTCTATTTTCTCAGCACTCTTTTGGATCTCATATCTACTTTTGCGATTTATGATAATTTAGTCCGATCTGCAAGACCTCTTAATGGGGAAAAATGGAATAACAGAAGGTAGAATTTTTTAAGTGTTGTAGAGTTTTTGGAGAAGACAACCATCTACCATGAAATGCAACTACACTCTCCAGATGCAAATGAGGCAAAAATCTGAAGAATACGTGTGGAATAGAAGGAAGTTGATAATCACCCGTGATTGGATAAGTGAATGAAGAAACAGGGTATTGGCCTTGAGTCGAGGCCCTTAAGCCGGAGGAAGACAAGGAACAATTCCGCAAGAGACATCTGTGGTCAAATAAGCATAAGGGAGGTACACAATAGGATGGTGATTCCAAGTACTTCATCAATGAATGCCAGTCAAGGGCAAGAAAGGTCAAATAAACTGATTTCAGGGCAGGGACTGAATGAGGGTGCATTGCTCATTAGTAGAAATTCTTTGGTGCAACTCACATATGTTAGCATGGAAGGTTGTAACACATTGGCTCCATTTTATGAGGAACAAAATGCTGAACTGGACATGGAAAGAGCTGATCCCAGCAAATGATTTGAAGAGTCAAAGAAATTTGAGCAGTGTATATGATAGGCCAATTATGCAACAAACAGCATTGGTTGATGAGTGTATCCATGAATTTGAAATCTTGGTAGCGCAAGCATCCGGGATCTCAAGGATAAGCATTTCTTGTTGGTATTGAGAACTAAAAGTGAAATGCAGAGGGCAGGCACACAACCCCAATGACAATTATGAAGACCATAAATCTTGTCAGAGTTGTGGAAAGAGGAGCTATGTTTTTCCAAACTCCTCTCAAAATCTCAGTATCTGAGCCCTCTCAACAGGTTTCTTGCATAAACCCAGATGGAGGAATTGTCTCCCAGGATCTAATGGCCTGATTTAAGGATACTCATCTCCAGAGCCAGTCAAAAGTGCCACTGGCCCTACCAAATACCAATAACTCAAATAGGAGAGGTCCTCCAATACATTCTACAGTCAATTCCAGAGCCAGTAGCACATACATAACAAACTAGAAGAGCTAAGACAATTTCCACTTCAGAAATATATCAGAAGGGAAGATGGTGTAGATGATTTCAATGTGACTAAACATTCCCTAGTCTGTACATTGCACAAGGGCTCAGAGAGAGAAGTACGAAGGTTATAATCCTGGCAGAAGACAACAAATGTGATAAGGATGGGGAGAATGACCATACAAGGAGGTAAAAGCACAGTGGGAAGGCGACTAGTGGGAGTTTCTCATGCAGGAAGAATCATCACTTTCACCTTGAGGACAATGTAAAACTTAAAGAGTGGCACGGATGATCCTAAAGCACAAGAATGAACGAAATTGAGGCAAAGGTGTTATAGTTACAAAATTAGTCAGGTGGTCAAGAATAGTGACAAGACAAGTTTGGGAGGTTAGCTTAAATAGTAGGAGCGGAGGGGGTAAAAAGCAATTCATTATGAATTGTTAATATTGGAGAACTGAAGCATAGCATTGGCTCAATTGCAAAAGAGGAAACATTTAGTTGAAGGGGATACCCTTGCAATCCACCATCAAAGAAGTGCTCTTTCACTATTAGCAATGGACTAAGGCCTAACTCACTTTCAAAAGTTAAGTCGTGAGAGGATTGTCTCAAGTCTTGTAAAGACAATATTGGTCATATTTATGGCCAATGCGGGGCATCTTAATAAAATCCTTCACCCCTAAGACTAGACATCTAGTGCATGAAGTTTGTAAGACAGAACATCTATGGGGGTAGCCCAACATTAAGACTAGATAGACTCTAATATTGTATTAGAAATGGACCAGACCCTAACTTACAAAAACTTACTCATGAGAGGAGAATTGCCTCAAAAATCTTATAATGATTAAGGAGTATGCTGGTTGTACTCCTAATCAGTGTTATCAATGGCGGATGGCGGGTTATGGCGGCGAGCCAAAAAAATGCCATAAAAGTTATGGCGGATGCCATGGCGGTCATGATAAAAACTCTATTATATGCAGAAATATACATTAAAAAACACTGCAGAATGAAAAACTAAGCAAAACTAACATAATAACTCAATAAAAATTATACCATGACAATGTAAAACATGACATAACTAATTAATGAAAGGTTCAAAACAGAATAATGATGGTAAAAAACAAAGAAATAATCAAAATTTAAAATTGAAATTTTGAAAGAACTAAAACTAAGAAAATTGTCAAGAAAAAATGTCAACAACTGAAATTATCAAGGAGGACAGCAGCAAAACTGAGAGAGAGAGAGAGAGGACAACTGAACAGAAATAAAAAAATTTCAAGGAGAGAACCGAAAAAAATTAATGTAATATTAAACTTAAAACTGAAATTATGCTAATAACTATTTTTGTTCTAAAAAAACAGAGAGACAGGACAGCAGCAGAAACAGAGGCACCAAACAAATATAAAAATCAACAGAATAGAACAGGTGCACTGAGGACAGCAGCAGAGCGAGAAGAAATGAAGAACAGAGAGAGAAGAACAGAGAGAACAGAGAAAAAAAACTATCCAACCTGAAGAAAAAATAGAGGAGAAACCAGCACGCCGGAGAAGACAAACCAGTACGCCGGAGAAGAAGACCCGAGCGCCGGAAAGGGTGAAATCGCGCCGGAGAAGAAGACTCAAGACGGACAGGGTGAATCGCACAGGAGAAGAAGACCCGAGAGCCGGAGAGGAGGAAATCTCGCCGGAGAAGAAAACCCGAGCGTCGGAGGGTGCTAAAACGCCTTGGAAACTGCCGGAACGAATCGGAAATGGAGGGAGAACTGGGAAACGGAAGTGGCTGCTCTGTTTTAGGGTTTTCTTCTTCATTTTCAGGGAGAAATGGGAAACCCGAAAGGTTTGGACTCCCGGGTCAGCAACCGGGTCGAAGGCCCAAAAATCTTTTTTTTCTGTTTTTTCCTCCCGTTTCCGCCATGGCCCGCCAGCAACTGATATTGCGCCTTGCCCATGGCGGCGCCATGAAAAACCGCCACGTCATGAAGGTTTCGTATCGCCCCGTGCAATTTCCGCCACGCCATAGCGCCATGGCGGCGCCATGGCCGATTTTTAACAACACTGCTCCTAATCAATAGAGAGTGAGACATCTTAACATTCACTTCCTCTCCTTTCTGTTTTTCCAGCTCTCTCTGAAATCTCAGATTCTGTTTTTGTGTGCATAACAGTGTACTTACTCTTTTAGCTTCAAAACTAAATGCTATCAAACTTCAAAGAACCAATTACATGTAACAATTCATGATCAGTTGATACATGGAAGATTTAACCTAAATCAAAATCAAAATATGTATTAAAAATGCTATTTTAGAGACCACGAGTAAAACAGGAGGGCCAAAGTTGAAATGCATGGAAGAAAATTGAATTCTTTCCCTTTGATTCAAGAGAAATAGGATAGCAAACAGAAGGGGAAAATGTTAAGCCTTTAACAAGGGAGTGGAATGTACTATGATTTTGCACAAAAAAATGGTAAAAGATATCTAGTTAAATTTCCTGAACTCAACAAAGCCAAAGCTGACTTCCAGTATCTTGTCTTTCTTTCTTGTTATCTATTTACATACATTTTGATTGTTGCCACTCATAATCTCCTATAAGGCTCCTACGAGTAACTTTTATCCAAAAATGAATTCAGAAATAAAGAATGGAAATAAAATGCTCAAACAATTAATGCTGAAATGTAAAGGGTTGCATAAATATTACTTTATTGCCAATTGACAACCTTAAATTGTTTCTAACTTTTTCCCTAAACAGTCAAAATAGCAACTACTATTGAACATATTCTAATAATGCATAACTGCTAATAACAGTTATTATTACACATTCTGATAATAAATTACCTGCTTTCTACCACTAACTGACATAACTGTCCCTAACTCTTGGTTCCCGCCATAAAATAGAAGCCTATGAAACAGCTAATGAAGAAGCAGTTTAAGTTGCCTGCTCTGCATATACAGTCCCTTTTTGGTCCTACTGGGTAGGGTAATGGCTCTTCTATCAAATTTACGAATGGGCAGGGGAAATTCGTTTCTCAATCATTCATAACTCAACCATAAAAAGATTATATTCTTCAAAGTCTCATCATTTCTTGGGACCTTCACTTTCATAGAGCAATAACAAAATTTGGTAAATTAGAATATCTTCAATTGTTACTTGACCCCACATCTCTCCCCCATTCCAGATAGGAGATATGAACTTCGGATTCTTCTGGTGTAATAAGGACACTTGTATATCCTTCTTTAAATTTATATCACATTCTCTTAATCATCATATGTTCCTCCTTATTAAATAAGCCTATAATAGGAAGTCCAACATCCCCTCAATGATCACATATTTAGTCTGGACTGTAGTTTGTAAGGATTAATACCTCAGTCACGCATACTCATGCATCATATGGAATTATTCAATAAATGAAGCACTTCCTATCCAAACTTTCATCCAGAATTACCCTTAAGAGTTACGACAACAGCAACAAACAGATATAGGACGATATTATATTTATTAAATTTGAAACAAAAATGCAGCATACCTCTTTCTGAGACTGGTAGTATACAACAGGAAGAGGGCGAGAACAATAATTGCAATGATTTTCAGATAGATGCTCTCTTATTCTGTCCTCCAGATCAGAGACATCAGCATTATGTGTTGTCAATGATGAATAAACTTCGTCTGCTTTCAGCTTACACTTGGGCTTATCAAATCGAATCAAACTGTCAATGGACTTTAAAGCCTCCGATGGCACACGGACCTCTCCACTCATCTCCTCCTTCAGGCAGGACACGACATTTGGATGCTCATGACCCAGCATCCCAACACAATAATTGATAATTCCCCAGTGATCAAGGAACCGGACAATCCGAGCCAAATCTTCAACATCAACCCCCGCCAACAATCCTTGACAATCAGAGACAGTAATCCTCTTTCCGGGGTCATCCATGTGCAGTGCTACAATGTAGTTCCTATACTCCATGTACTTCTCCGGAGTATGATCCGGCGACTTCCCAGAAAAATAATGCGGCACCACCTGCCTCTCCAATCTATGCACAGTAGCCGGCGAAAACCAATCTGCTCACACCCCAAAACCAACATCAATTCAAAACACCCAAATCCCAAACACCAAACATAACTCTAAAAAAAACACCATTCCACTTTCCGCACCGCCAAACATAACATAACATCAAAGTTCAATTGATTCATCACAAAAATAACAATACGGATAGAGAACATAACCTGAGTGCATAGGAACTACAAGAGTCTTAGCTCCAAATCGCTTAACAACACCACGACCTTCGAGTATAGGAGGAGGAGTGATAACATAAGAGGAATCAGCACGGTCCTGATCCAAAGCGGAACTATCAGAAGGCACCAACGAGAGAGCTTGAAGCTGACCATGAGACACATTCTCCAGAAACGGAGGACTGTGAAGCTGCTGAGCCTTACTATCACCAGACTCAAGGGCTCGCTCAAGAGCCACGATTCCGGTGACGGACGAGTGAGGACGGTTAACAGAACGCTTAATCACCAACGGAAACTGCGAAATCTGAACAGCATGGTCAGAGAGTACCTCAATCTCGACCTGCGGTTGCGAATTAGGGTGATTATGGTGGTGGTGGTTCTGTTCCTCGGAATCGTAGCCACGTTCGGCGTGGTCTTCTTCGGCATTGGGGTTTTCTTCCTCCTCGTCGTCCTCTTCCTCGTGCTTCTGCTGGCGCCTGCTGATTTGCGATTCTCTCTTCCTCTTCCTCCATTTTGTACGGTTTTCTGTGAAAAAGGAAAAAATCAAAATCGGTAACAAATAAGTGAAATCGGAGAACAGAAGAGGAATCGCGGAAATCGGAAGCGTAGGGTTTGGCATTACAGAGAGAGAGAGTGAGGGTTTTAGAGAAAAAAAAATACCTGAAGGAGAAGCTGGCATGGCAACAAGAGAGGGAGAGAGAGGGGGGGGTTTAAGGAAGAGAGAGAGAGGGGGGGGAGAGAGAGAGAGGGGGGGGGGGGAGAGAGAAATTGTTTGTGGGAAAATTGAGTGTGGGGTCGTTGATTGGCGCAAAGGGTTGGGATTGTGGTTGGAAGAAAATTTTTGGAGTTTGAAGATGGATCTAATTTCTATCTCTCAGCTGTATGTGTGTGATGTGTGATGGGTGAGGCAAAAGCAAAATTGGTTCGACTTTGGGGCAAAAGCACTATTCATGTGTTTTTCTGCAGACGTTACCAGATTGATAATGCGAGATGTAGGGTAAAATAAAATTCTCGTGCCCTCGCTTCCTATGCGCGTGCTCTAAACGAAACTTTTCCATTGGGTGCTGCTATGCACGACCTCGTTCAGATACTTAAAGAAGATATTATATTTACGAGTTTTTTTAAAAAGAAAAATATCACCCTCGCTTTTTGAATTTTGATTTGTGATTTTTCTTCTCCCTCTATTTTTTATTAAATTTAAATGCAAATTTTAAAAAATGTTCTTTTACGAAGTATTAAATAATAGAACTTATTTTCTTTAAACATAAAAATATGATAAGGCTTAAAAATGAAAATATCAAATCATCATTTTCACAAACATGAATTAAAAAATGCAAACAACAAAAACACGGTGGCATAAATATAATATTTCATCTGGTGTGCATATTAGTCCCTAAAAGCAAGTAATACCGATTATAGCAAAATATAAATAAATGTTAAGTCAAATAAAAAACTAGACAGGGTCCCACAAAACCGCACTGATAATCAACTTCAGTACAGATCTGATAACCTGGCCCCGGTTATAAAAGTTGACAACTGAACAAGAGTCAGACACAAGTAGGTAACTTGCTCCTCCACAAAGGTTGTAGCCATAGTACAATGTCAGTAGGGGTGGCAATGTGGGCCAACGGGCCGGGCCAAAAAAGGAAAACGGGCCAAAAACATTGGCCCGGTCCGTTTTCTTTTCCAAATTATTTTTGTTTTTTTCATATTTAAAATTTGTACTATTTTTAAGGTTTTTTAAGGAAAAAAACTTTAAATATAAAAACTAGATTTTATCTTTTTTGAAACTAGTTTGTTTATAATTAAGCCAATTTATTTCATTAAAAGTTTAAATAAATTATATTTACATTAAATGGAAACAAAACTTTATTATTTATATTTTATAATATTATACCATCAAAATTATAATAACATATATAAATTAGAAAAATAGAAAAACATAACCTCTTTAACATATATAATTTATATAGTAATATAAAAATAGATTTTAGTAATTTAATATTGGCCCAAAGGGCCGGGCCGGCCCATGTAGGGCCCGTTTTTTAGGGGCCAAAACGGGCCGGGCCTATATGGGAAAACGGGCTCAAAATCTTGGCCCAACCCGCCTATTTTCAACAAGCCAAACAGGCCGACCCGTGGGCCAAGCCCAAATTGCCACCCGTAAATATCAGGGGTCAAATCACAACTTGCACTTAGGGAAATTCTATAAATAAAAGTCATTTATTAAATCATAAGAACAACATTTACTACCTCCGTAATCTTTCTATCTCTCTGTAATTCCCAAACTGACTTAAGCATCGGAGTCCTTTTGCAGGTATACCCTCGGTGTGTCCCATCAACCCCGGTTTGGAGTTGACCCAAAAGCATACCTTGACACGAAGGGCGTAGAGTTCCCACTGAACTTGTGTTTATAATACCGAACTCCCACTGAGACGGTGTAAAATAAAAAGATCGTAAGGTACCTTTGACACCAGTAACACGAGAGGAACTTCGTACCCCGGATACCGGTCAGAACATATTAATGAAAGTGCCCTTTTATTTTTTAATTGAAACACAATAAAACATTCTCCTATTTTCTTCAATGTTTTGTTCTATTCCTTCTACTTATACATGGCCTCCCACAACAACAAATGTATCAACACTCCAATGCTCCTTCCATCTAACACTCCAGTGCATTTGAAAAGGGAAATTTGTGAGGAAAAGAATATAGAACTAGGTTGAGGGTTGTCACTTATTTTTGGAAGTTTATTCTTACTCAATCTTTAGCTTAGTAATATTATATCATATACATCCGCTTTAAGAAAAAAAGATACAATAATCTGACATCGTTTAGGCTCTGATACCATTGTTGGGTGAGAGCCCTCCTAACATAAATATAAATATCAAAACATACAAACAGACCATTTTTTGCAGCTTCAAGCCTACTTCTACGGTCATTATCACTAGTTTTGATATTTAAATCTATGCTAAGAAGGATCATAGCATAGATCTCTGGTTCTGACATATTTTTTATACACAGGATCCTTAAATAAGTCAAATGTAGAGCATACTTTATGTATGAGATTATTGTGTCTCTTATTCAGAATGATGTCTATGGCATAATCTTATGGCTTAGAGTTTTCAAAAGAAAAGAAGTTTAGAAACTCATGTTTTAGAAACACACGTTTATTCTTCTAAGGCTTTGTTCTCCAAACTCTGCCTTCAACATTACAATAGGATTCCTTATATAGAGAAGGAATCAGAAAACGGCAAACAAGATGATAAGATTACAATAAACAAGTGACCTATAAGATAAGATTATTATACAATTATTAAACAAGACAATAATCTTTTAACTCAGTCATTATAAATAGACTCATGACTAGGTCTGTCATTTTCAATTAGGTCTTCATCATCTGACAAATCATCTATAGCTTGATCATAATAGATTATATTCTCATCACATGATTGTTCATTATTATCCATTATTATTTGGTAACTTTGGTAATGATCTGGAACCTTTTGAACCTTTCGGATTTCTTATTCTGAGACTACCAAGGGCTGATCATGGAACTCTACCCACTCACTTTCAGGAGGGCAATTATGTCCAGATTACTCAGACTGACACATGTTGAATTTACTTTCTTGAAAGTTATTTTTGCTTTGTTGATTTGATAAAGGAAGATCATTAATTCCTCTTGTGGAAGATCTGGTGCTTTGTAGTCATTCATGAAATCTGTAAATTTGGAATAGGTCCTCCAAATTCTTACTTAGTTTTGTGTATACAACCTTTTGGTTTGTGGATGCTAGAAGTATGGTCGATGAAATATAGCTACTGTATATAAACTGTAACTTAACCAATGTTTTATCTTTCATGAATTCCATTTCTTGTTTTAAATCCTTTATCCATTTTTTAAAAGGTTGATATCATTCCTTGAAGGTTTTAATCAGAAATGAACCATGATCAGGATTCTTAGATGTTTTTAGGGTTTTAATCATAATCCAAGTAAGAAATATGATAGGGTAATTATAGAGTATGGTTGCACACCACAAGTACCACATGTCTTATTCTTTGAAAAACTTACCAATGAAAAGTCCAAAAATGTTTAAGAAAGGCTTATCAAGGTTGAACCAAGTGGGAGTTAGAAGTATTTGGTGTTTTTGTAAGGAAATGGCTAGGTAATGGAAGATACGAGTTATAGCAATTTTTTTTATTTCCAAATATTGCACTCCTTTTATATATTTGAACTCGGGAGGAAATTGAGAAAACCTTGATGGTGGGGATGATGATAAAGATAGAATTTCAGTATTCATCACGATGAGAGGATAAGAATGAGAGAATGAGATGATTTAAACTAGTTTTTCAAAAGACTGCCTTCTAGATAAATAATTAGGAATTAGATTATTCTTCCCTTGGACATGTTTGATTGTAAAATCATACTTTGAAAACCACTCTTTAAGTTTAAGGATTTAAGGATTTGGAGGAGTTTTGTTTTTGGATTCTAAAATTTTTAGAAATGAAGAATTATCAATTTGTACTTTAAATTGATGTCTTCAGAGATGGAAATCAAATTTTTTGATTCTATTAATCCCCCAACAAGCAGTGAGGTCAATTACCGTGATATGAGTATAACTGATTAAACCCTGATGATTGACACCAATCAACTCAAACAAGTGATGATGTCAATCACTTGATCTAAGCACGATTGATTGACCCCTGATAAGTGACAACTATTCATTGCAATATAAGTACGTCATTTGACATGAGAACCATTAACTTGTCACGTCTGACCGATATAAGAAATGAATGATTAACATAGAAATCAATAAAAGGTTGAAGTTTACACGTGCTTTGCATTGAATATTTTGTTAAGGTAACAGACAATATTTCATGTAGGTTATTATTTTGCAAGGTTTATTAAGACCGATATATAAATAATAATGTGAGAGCCAATTTGAATAAATTAACCTTGGACAATGTATGAAACAAATTGATATTGTTATTTCAATAATTACATGTCTAATGCCTAAAGGAATACAAAAAAGAGCAAAATAATAATAGGCATATCGACCATAAAAATTCAAGAAATGATAATAAAAAAGAGAAACAACAAAATTTTAAATCTTTGAAGCCCATCTTGGAACAAGGCAACATCACAACAATCAAACAGGTGAAGCGACATCTATCCTGGTGCTGACGTCATTGACTTCTGGCACTTGGTTATTTTCACTATTATGGGTTTCCTCGTCATTTGCACTAGAAGCAGCTTCAAGCAACACTGGCTTCGGTTATATAGTTTGACCCCTAGGAAGCGAAAAGATGGGATAAGGTATATCTATGAGCTGATAGAAGTTACCACGCTTCACTTAGTAGAGATGTCCACCATGGAAGTCGTACTAAAGGCCAATGTCATTGGTGTTAAGAGGTGTTTTCTCCTTATTCTGGTGCTCTAGTTGGTGCACACGACTGCTAAACGTAACCTCGACTGCATATTTATACATCTCTTTATGTAGGGTCTAAGCAACCTCATTATTAGCTAACTCCTTTTGCAAGGACTCCACATTGGCCTTAGTTTTACCCTCTATCTCAGCTTTCTCATTTTTAGCTCATCAAGATTGTGTTATAGGGATTTCAAGGAATTTACCATGACCAACTTACTTACCTTGGCATCCTCTGTAACCTTCCTAGTTGCGATCAATTCTTGCTCCAACTTCTTCCTCTACTCTGTCTTTGTCTTCATCGCAAGAGCCTTGTCAGTTTTTCCCTTGGTGGCATGAGTTTCCACCATAGCATGCTGACATTCACGAGCTTTGAGTGAGGCGGGACATGAATGAGACAACGACTGAAGAACGTTCGAACTCTCAAATATGTTCTGGAGTATGCCCCAAGAGTAGTCCCAAACCTTCTCGATTGAGAGATCCTTCTTCAACTGGTATGGAAAGTATAAATGGGTATATCGAACTTCTTCCTCTCTAGGAAATGAGAAATATTTAATTAAAATAGGACTTTATCCTTTGTAAATCACCTTCTAAGAATTTTTTGACAGATCAGACCTTTATGTGGCATAAGCATTCCCACTCAACAGGAAATGCTCATGGGTCCAACCAATGTAGAACCTCTATGAAAAATCAGAGTTTTATCAGAACATTAATCTTCCTTCTTTAACCACTACTTTCATGAAGGTGTGCTTGAAGCTCGCACCGTTCATCTTCACCAATTTAACATATGACTCAAAGTTCACAATGTTGCTTAAGCAACAAAGGTTGATGTAGCTTAATCCTCTGTTGGGGATTCATAAAACACAAGTGTAATGAAATAACATTGTCATTATCAAGGTAAACTTGAAATACTCTCCCGGTACTTCAAGTGACATCACCAAACCTTAAGTGTTGGGATGTAGTTAACTGTGAGCGATGTTAAGGAACCTAAGAACCTTCATCTCGAATTTGTTGATAGGGAACCTCACGCCGACCTTGGCCAAAATAATCTCATACGTAAAAAGAAAACAAGATCTTGGAAGATGGAAAATCCAACCTGTTATTAGAGATGAAACGATAGCAAAGTCCTCCCCATGCCCTTCTTTGGAAACGTCGAAATCAAGAATCTCTATACGATAATCTTCAATGACATACTTGGAGGGCATGCCTAATAATTCAACATGAGATTCTTAAGACCTTGAGATCTCCTTTGGACTTGAGGATGTAATACTAGATTCCCACTAAACCGGTGTAATTCTTAAGAACTTCACAACCTATATTGATATCGAAGTTTATCTCCTTCTATCAGATAAAACAATTTCCTTTCATTCTTTCCTTTCATGTTATTTCAAATCAAACAACTAAAACAATCATTTTACTTTTTTTCAACTTATTCCCTTTTATTTTCCTTTCTTCTAATTTTTCCTTTTATTTTGTTTTTCATTTAAACAAAGTGTTAGTTTCTCTCTCTTTAACACTAGAATAAGATTCTTACTAATTTTTGAAACTATATATAATTTATTAGCCTTTTTTTATCAATTATGCCATTTAAAAAATAATTACAAACCTAGGGTTTTTTAGGAGAAATTTTAAGAATGGATCCTTTTTATAAGTCGTATTAATTTCCTATGACTTGAGTGTCACATCACTGTAGGGTGACATAGCCTAGAATTTACACGTGACTATGTCGTATGGTTTCCAGACATCATACATGATAGTTTGTCTCAGTCTTAGACGACACGCATGTGTCACATCTGGTTGATGTGACATGAATAAGGTGTCATACCACTCTCATACGACTCTAAACTATTAGAAAGAAAACACCACATTTAACTATAAATATGACATAGTTGGCATGCATTTTAAGATGTAAATGAGCTTAGAAAAACTTTACATTTTGTTTGTTAGTATTTTTTAAATTTGTTACAAGATGAGCTACATGTGTGATAAAGATTATAATTACAGTCTGCCGTCTGAAGTCGACAAGAGTGACTCATGCACTGATGACTTATTCTTGATGGCCTATTCAAATAGTGACGATGATGTCGACTGGCAAGCCCTGTTAAGTGTTTGTGGGTCATCTAACACAAAATCGACTCAACCAATTTAGCAACAACCTTTGCACCCACTCGGTAAATATTATTAGTAAATTAAGTTACATTTATTGTGAAACTATACACGGTGCCCATATTTACATGACATAAGTACTGCTAAGACTTTGTTCTTGAATAATGCACCATATTTTTAAAATGTTAGTTGAAAGCATCTAGATCAGGAAATGAAATTTGAAGATGGAAATTGTTAGAATGTTGAGGATGAGTTATTTGTAGGGCTACAATTTGAAATAAAAAAATGAAGTGCAAGATACACTTAAACAGTATTTTATGAAATTTCATCAAGCGTATATTACTGTGGACTCAAAGCTGACAAAGTTGGTTATGAAGTGTCCAAACCAAGTCAATGGATGTGGCTGGCGAATATGTGTAATTTTGTCTAGAAAATTACACAAGTGGGTTATAACTTAATATGGTGTCTCATATAGTTGCGTTAATGCAACCCTTTCATAAGACCATAAAAAGCTAGACACTGATCTAATTTATTTTGTGATAATAGGTAATGTGAGATAATTTTTCTAATAAGTATGTTATTTTTCCATTGTTAATGGTTTTTTTAAAAGGCATGGTAAAGAAGGAACCATTAATGTCGATATATTTAGTTTAAGAAAGAGTCAAATGAGAATTTGGATTCATAGTTTCTTATCAAAAGACAGAAAGAGCCAAACAAAAAAAGATTGTTAAGTCGTTTGAAGATTAGAAGAGTCATGTGTTTTTTTACCCTATTGGTTGAGCTGTATGTAACAAGTTGTTGTAGGTTTGATATGCGTCTTGCAAACATTTGTGGGTTGAGGTATTCACTGGTCTTCATCAGTTATTGTGTTGTGGATTGAGAACGTAAGTAGTAGGTTTGCCATGGAAAGGATAAAGTGTAACATCCTGAATTGAGAATTTTAGAAAATAATTCATTAAGGATCGGTGGAGTTTCTTTTTAATTAAAAAGCGCTAGACATCCGTTGCCCAAGTTCAGAATCAGTGAAGAATTTTCGAGTCCAACTTCGGAGGAATGCTTCTATCGGAAAGAAATAATCCCAAGTGGATTGATTCCGAACGAAAAGGAAGGGGCTCTGACTTCGAATGAGCACCTTTCGGGCAAAAACACTCCCAAGTTTGATACTTCCGAGTGTAGGAAGTTAAGATACTTCTGAGTGTAGGAAGTTTGATACTTCCGAGTGTAGGAAGTTGAGATGTTTCTGAGTGAAACGTTTCCGAGAGAAGTACTTCCGAGCGAAGTAAAGCTTTGATTTTGAACGAGTACTTCTCGTGCCAAGATAATTCTGAGTAGTGAATTCCTGAGTGGGGTATCTCCGAGTTGAATGCAACTTTCCTGAGTGGGATGTCTCCGAGTGCGACACTTCCATGTGGGATGACACCAAGTGAGACATTTCCAAGTGGGATATCACTAAGTGAGACATTCTGATTCGTGTGGTATGGCACTGATTGAGACATACCGAGTGAGTCTTTCCAGGGGAAGTACTTCCAGACAGAGAAAGACTTTAACTTCGAATGAGTACATTTCCGAGTGGATAATTCCTGGGGAAAGTAAATATCCGAGTGGTGAACCCCTTCATTCAATTCGTGCTCGGGTGTTTTAAAGGTTACCGAGAGCTTGTGCTCGGATTCATTTTCAAGATGGCCTTCGACTCCGAATGATCCTTTTGGTTGAAGGACTTCCGAGTGATGTATTTCCGAGAGAAATATCTTCGAGTAAAGAAAGGCTGTGACTTCGAATAAGTACTTTTCGGACAGAGATAAATCCGAGTGAGATATTTCTGAATGAGGTGTCTCCGGGTGAGACATTTTTGAGTGGGTCATTTCCGAGGAAAGGAAAGCTATGACTGAGTGTTTCAAGCAGAAACATTTCCGAGTGAATTTCCTCCGAGTGAAGTAATTCCGAACGAAAAGAGACGCTGATGAATCCTTCTCGGAAAGAGATATTTCCGAGTACTTTCAATTTAATCTTTTACCATGTTAGAGTCGGAATTTGGAAATATGGTCAACTGCAAAGTTATTCCTCGTGGTCTTAGCTTTCTAACAAGACCAAATTTATTAAAATTCATTAAGATATGAGAGAGATATGCCAGAATATCTAAACAATGCCAGAACTAATATTTACTTCAATCATCGAGGTTCTTCCACGTCGCTCTATTCTTCTAAACTCTAGCAGATTCTCTTTTTGTCTTTTCTAAGCGTGGGACCCTCTTTATTTTGTCCTATCCTCTTATTTCTTCCTTATCTCTTAATATATATGTATCAACACCTCCTTACTTCATATTTTACGTGTGTTTTCCATCAACGACCTCTGTTAATCCCACTATTGGGTTGGTCTGAAATTTTGAGAGTGGAAAGAACTCTAAATTCCTTAGTTCAAGGTAGTTGTGGAAGGTTTCAGAACTAAGAGTTGATTCGGAGCTTGTGAATAATGAGCCGATTATATTAGTAGCTCAAGGAGCTTTTGGAATCACTTATTCTAGGTAGGGGGAGCGTTTACATTTTAAATGTATAGTTTATGAACGGAACCGGGATAATATTGTTATCTTCAATAAGAAATCCCGAGTATGTATGATATGTGTGATATATTATGAGTTATGATGTTTTCCGTTCATATGAGAGTGGTATTGATATTGAACTGTACATGTGATATATGTATTTGTGATAAAGTTGATGCATGTGATGCATATTGATAAAGCATGAGATGCTTATGTGAAAAACAAATATGAAATTTTATTGTGGTTTCGAGGATTCCACAAAGAAAAGACCTTGGGTGGGACTCAAGGAAAACCTCTTGAGCGGGGCTCGGGGTTTAGCCCGTGACACTACCGTTGTCGCTGGGAGTGATTGTGTCACGTGAGAGAGCAAACGGTTTGGTACCAGTAAAACAGTCGGATCAGCTGAGAGCTGAGTTATGGCTGAGAGCCAGTGTTGCAACACAAATTAAAAGACTTAATAATTGATCTATTTGATTGAGCATGTGATTGAATTGATGTATGTCGTTGTGAACAACATGAGTTTATGATCATTGACAATGAATGATATATGATATGATTATGATTTATATGTGATTATGAATTGGACACTTGATCCGATTCAATAACTATCATTTGATATGTATTTGCTCACCCCTATTTATTGTTATTTTTACAGTGGATATAGGACGCAGCGATGACATATGAGGTCACTCAGCCTGCAAGGAGCATTATGTATATATATGTATAGTACATGATGCACATAGTTGTTTTGTAGTAGCCTTGGCCGGCTCCTGTGCATACTGAGTTGTTATATTTATTTGTATACTTAAATGGGCCGGTCGGTTGATGTAAAAATGATAGTATTATTACATTAATCCAAATCCTGTTTTAAAATTTAAATTATTTGCAAAAAATTTATTTGGATTTTAAAAATTTAATTTTAAATATTAGGATGTTTTATAAAGGCTCTTGAGAAGGAACAAGTAATGCTCTACTTGTTTATATGGCACCAGTGATATAATGAATTGTTCATCTGGCTCTTACAGTCTCTGGCGTTGTAACCCTTCACGTTCCACACAACTCCTTAGCATATCTAAATTTACTTCTACACATAGTGCCACCTCTGTAGGCATAGGAGTATGGACTCTTGCTTCGATGATTCAATCTTCTTCAATCATCGACATTAATATATTCTTTGTTTCCTTCCTAATCGTATTCAACATGAAAGCAAAAGGCTCCTCACCGTTGTAACCCTCTGACAAGGACAAATATTGTATCATCTTCAACCATCATACTTAAAAGATGGAACACATGTTAGTTGTGTAACAGAACTAAATTTAACAAAATATGTATAATAAAAAACATAAAACTCTTACCAAATATCCCTTTGCAACCCCTTGTCTTGTAACTTACCTTCTAATACATGTCTTATACCATTTAAAATATTGATGGTTTTCAGACATTTCTTAAAATAATGGCTGGCCAGACCATTCATTTATGTCCCACTGATTCCACAACTCAGGCAAAGGTCGTAAGATGGTTGGCCAATTTTCTTCAACTTTCCCCTTTAAGGTAATAGTGTGCACATTTTCATGTTGAGAAGAATCTTTTGGGATATTTGTTCTATACCAAATTACCTAATCACCTTATCAGGTTGGTGTCGCTTAACAATTTGAAAACAAAGTAATGGGACCACTCATCTCCATCTAACTTGGTCACACAAATAAATATCTGGAAGATTTTCCAATACTTGCCTAATATAAGGTTGCTAGTTGAACTTCAACATATTAAAGTATGCAAGAAGTGAGCATAAAATGTGTAATTGTAAAACAAACCAGATTGGTTTAATTCAAAGATACAAAATATACCTTATTATTTTTCAAACCATCAAACTGAGATCTATAATAGTCCAACTCATATCCGAATGGCTTGTTACGCTCTGGGTGCATCCTTCTACCCCTATACGAACTATTAACTTCCCTAACATCTCGGCAAGGCGTAGGATTCACTCCCAAGCCTAAAACCAGACAACATAGTCAACTCACAAATATCCTTGTGTGTGTAATCAATTGCGGTACATAGTTGTTTCTTGTAAAGGTAACCCAATGCAACTGTTCCATGCATACTGACTACATGTATTAAGAGCCCTAAACAGATGTAGGTATGTTGGTGAAACTCTACTAGAAGATTGGTAAAAAAAAATATACATCTACCAATCAACGTAAGCATGTAAGCACAGACGAATCTCTTAATTGCTTCATCACTACCCACATGATCTTCAATATTTTCAAAGTTGTCTTACAGCTAGGACAACCTTAAACATTGACCATGCAACATGTTAAGAGGCGGTCACCTTCCCAACCATTCTTCCACATACAATTACCAATCTTGGCAACTAGATAATGCCACAACACCAAGTCCATCAATGTTCATCCCAGACAGGACAATAATATCCAAGAGTAACAATGTATTCTCAAATAGGTAGATGGAATGTATGTGTCTCCAGCCTCTATCTCTTAACCACTGTAGTTATTAACTCTATAGAAATAGGGAAATATGCAACCTTGGCAACCTCATAAAAACTAACCCTTTATAAATAAGGTAGAGGTATGATCTATCTTGGTATGTCAGTCCTCAAACAAAGTGCTCTTTTAGCCTTTGATACACGGTTAGGTTTTCTATTTCAAACATGTGTTGATACATGTTTCTCTTATAACTCTAATAGATATGGATTCAATGGTCCAAGATTGACTGACCCTTCTTTAACCACATTGCATTAAAAAAGAAAATATTTTGAAAATTAAAAAATTCCTATAATAAAAGATATAAAAAACCAACACTAAATAATTATGTCACTGGGCAACATTTACTAAACTACATAAGTATAACTGAATTCATAAAATATTTTGAAAACTAAAAAAATTATAAAATGAAAAATATTCAATACTAACCCTAAATAATTATGTCACTAAACAACAATTACTAAACTATTTAAATATAACAATTTCATAAAATATTTTAAAAATTAAAATTTCCTAAAATAAAAATATCATCAACTAACACTAGATAATTATGTCACACAAGAACAATTACTAAACTACCTAAATATAAGAATTTCATAAAATATTCTAAAAATTAAAAAATTCCTAAAATAAAAACAACGAAAACCGACATAATTATGTCTTTAAGAAACAATTACTAACTTACCTAAGTATAACAAATCCATAAAATATTCTAAAAATAAAAAGTATTCAATACTAACCTAAATAATTATATCCCTAAACAACAATTACTAAATTACCTAAATATAATAATTTAATAAAATATTCTGAAAATTAAAAAATTCCTACAATAAAAAATATCATAAACTAACCTTATACAACTATATCACTAAACAATCATTACTGAATTATCTAAATATAACGATTTCATAAAATGTTTTGAAAATTAAAAAATTTCCTGAAGTAAAAAATATCATTAACTAACCTTAAATAATAATGTGACTAAGTAACAATTCCTGCCTAAGTATAACAAATTCATAAAATATTATAAATATTAAAAAATTTTAAAATAAAAAAATCCAATATCAACTCTAAATAATTATGTCAAGTAACAATTACTAAATTACCTTAATATAAAATTTCATAAAATATTCTAAAAATTAAAAAATTCCTAAAATAAAAATATCATAAACTAATCCTTGATAATTATGTTACTAAACAATAATTACTAAACAACCTAAACATAACAATTTCATAGAATATTTTAAAAATTAAAAATTATTAAGATTAAGAAAATATCAAACACTAACTTCAAATAATTATGTCACTAAGCAACAATTACTAAACTACCTAATTATAACAAATTCATAAAATATTCTTAAAGATAAAAAAATTTAAAATAAAAAATATCCAATACTAACCCGAAATAATTATATCACTAAACAAAAACTACTTAGCTACTTAAATATAAGAATTTCATAAAATGTTGTAAAATTAAAAAGTTACTAAAATAAAAAATATCAAAAACTAACCTTAAATACACACTAAACCACAACACACATAATCATTATATAAATGCATTCCTACCTCAAATCTCTTGTTTTGGTGTAAAAAACTTGATCTTGGGACTACAATGTTGCACTTGATATCTAAATGTAATTTTTTCATCCAAAAGAAACAAAAGTGTTGATGCTATAGGTGGTGGGAGGTAAGGAATGAGTATAACGCCCTCTGTTATATCTCAATAAATTCTAAAAAAAATTTGTAATTTTTTTACTAAAAATATAATCGTTAAAAAGAAACTATCAGAATAAATTACATACAACATTTTTGAAATACCTCATGAATATCATTAAAAATTTATAAAGTAGTTTTACATTCCTCCAAATAAAATAAATATTAAACATTATTAGAAAGAGAGGAAACTCCATGGCCCAATAGCAGTTATACCGAGCTTCCTTTCTTGAACGTGTTATATTTATTGTCTGGATTCTTCGATCCTTCCCTCTATACGAACCATTAATTTAAAACATATGAAAAAAACACGGAGAAATGAGTGAGAAACAAAATATAATTTTCCCGAATGGGACATAAGCAATAAATGGTTTTCACAAACTAGTATAATAATATCAATCACAATCACATACAAATCAATTATGAATGTATGAATGTTATACAATATCTTCATCATAACTTACCTATATATGCGGGCCCTTAAATTTTTAATTTTCACTAGGCCAACCGGGAGTTTATACTGTTTCATAATTCTGGATAATAATAACATGAACAACTCAACTGGCATGGAAACACTTAGAGACTAGTCAGACTGAGAAGGTTTTTATTGTGAAAGTACCCGACACTAGGGAGTGACCCCAGGTCCCCTGAAGCACCCTTCCATACCCTCTCATCCCAAGGCTCGAAATTAAGCATCCTCTAGTGTATCCTCGGTTTCTATAATCCTTCCTCAGACAATATCATTTTGTTTCTCTTTGATGATTCATGATGCATAGACTACTTGTGTATTTAGTTGGTTAAGGCTTTTAGAAACTCAATTATATTATGGGGGCCTACGAATCGCGACATAGCCACCTCAGTAAACTATACTTTTTCAAATTCTCAAATAAGTTCTATCACACATATAAAATTTTAGTACAATTCCTTTTCAAATCACAAATTAAATCTCATCATAATTTGAGTTTAAAAGCCTTAAATATATTTCACAATCTTCCTAGGAAAATTTATAGGTCAATTCAAGATCAATTACTAAAAACTCGAATTATCAATCTTTAAAACCATAGTACTTGAAAATTTTTTTATACATAAAATTATATATATATATATATATATATATATATATATTAAGAGTTTAAAGTAAAATATTAGTGAAAGATATTCTTTTCATTTAAGATTTAAATGTCTTTATATATGTATACATGTATAAAAAAATTATTTTTTATAAAATAATTTCTCTTTCTTTTTCTTTTTGATAAACTAACAAGAAATCTTAATTTTAGTAAATATTTATTTTTTTAAGATAAAAGATTTCCAAAAATTTATGTAGTTTTATTGAAAACTAAGAAATTTCTTAAAAGTGATTTGAATAAATAAATAAATAAGTAAGTAAGAGATAAGTAAATTCTTATAGAGTTTCAGCTTTCCGTCACGCTTGCTACATGCTCATGCTCCATAACAACATAGAATAATCATTCACAAATCAATCAAATAAAAATAACACAATCATTATACAAAATCAACACAACTTATTCAAGGTGTCTTTAATTATTCCAAATCAAGTCCAAAATAATCCAATGGTCATATGGGTCCATCATAGTCCAAATTAGCGCAAAGGTATATCTCAGTCCATATAAATCCATAACAGTCCAAATCTCAATGATACGGTATGTTAGGTTAATGAATCATCCAAATATTTTAAACTTTTGAATAAATTTTATTTATTTATTTACTTAATATGATAATAAATATTACTTTAAAAAATATAATAATTGTCCATAGTTAAAAGAAGTAGGGACTTCTCCCATTACTATTATGTTTTCTCATATTATATTCTTATCTCACTCCCCCTAACCTCTTGTATCTTGATTCGTTATTGAAAGTATGTGCGCACCTCGTCTCCGAGTTCTAAAACATACCAATTTTATTTTAATATAGTTATCAGATAAAAATTTAGATTACTATTTAAAACAGAAAGGGTAAATAATAATTATACATAGTAACGGTAAATAATAAATTTTAAATAGTTACCATGAATAGTAACAATAAATAGTAAATTATGAATAGTAACGGTAAATAGTAAATCGTGAATAGTAATAGTAAATAGTAAATCATGAATAGTAATAGTAAGTAGTAAAATGTGAATAGTAAAAGTAAATAGTAACAGTAAATAGTAATTTACTATTTGAATAGTAATTTACTATTAACATAGTAACTTACTATTCAGAATAGTAACTTAAAATAATATTATATCCAGTATAATAATAGGTTTCTAAAATGATATGAAAATAAACCTAAAAAATATAAAAGAAAGTTATTCTTACCTTATAATTTTGATATAACCTTCTTCCAAAAATTTTATTTCTCTCTCTTACTCCTACCACTATCTTTCTAGCACTACTATATTAAGAAAATTTAATCTGAAATTGTGAATTTTTCATTTAGAAACTTTCGGTATTTATAGGCAGGAAAGTTATTATGCATTCAATTATTTTATTATAAAAGTACTGTACAATTTTAAAAATTTCATTCCTGGTTACTGTGTAATATTTGAAATTTTTGTTCATGTATAGTATTTTGTATAGTAAATATCGGTTGAATTATTAAGCCAAATAGTAACCATTCACTCGTTATATTTTAAATATTCAAAATCAATCATTTTCAAAATTTAGCTATATTATATCAAACCTCACTAATTTTATAATAAGTAATATAAAGTTTAAATTTTAAAAATCTAAATTTTTCTGTTAATAAAAATTTGTAGGTACTTTTCCGGTCTCCTTATAATTGGTAAAAATCAAGATTTTTACTCAAACCGATTATTTTCAAATAAGTCTACTTGAAATGGATTTTAGAAAAATTTTTTATAATTTAACTTCACTTTCTTATAAATGTTTTTAATTTTAAGTCACTTTATATGAATTTAAAATTATTTAAAATATATTATTTTATTAAAATATTTCCAAAATTTTAAAAAATTCCAGAAAATCATAAATAATACGTAGATTAAAAAGTTCTAAAAAACCATAATCTAATTCCTTCAAAATTTTAATATAATTTTTTTGTAATGAATTAAAATAAAAGTAGGGGTGTTACAATGAGTGGGCTCTTATATAAAAGACTAGTGGTGTCATCATAAATTGAGATGATTCTAACTTGTCAAAAGCACATTGACCAATGTCATTAATATGTGTCGTCTCCCATTCATACAACATATGTCTAAACTATGTTGTTGCCAATGAAAGGGTGTCGTCAATGTGGCTCCATTTTTCTTTTGTCGCACCAAAGCCTTGTGACATAGGCAAATGTCTATTCCCCTTCTGTTGCACTAAACTATTACAACTTGTGTGTCGTATTGAGCCCATGCAACATACAATTAATAGTCTCAAACATGCAATTTTGTAAAAAAAAACTATTTTCCTAATTACTTTTAAAATGACATTATTAATAAAAAAAATCTGATTTATCAAATGAAATAATGTTCAGTTTAAAAACATTTATATTATGATAGGTTAATCAAAGATTTTTTTATTATTACTTAAAAATAATAAAACATAAACATAAAAATATATGGATAGAATCTTACCGTTTGATCAAAGAAAAAATGTTGGGCAAGGATGTGGTACACCTTGGTTTTTTGGGTGTACAATAAACCCATCCAAGGTGACCTGTTATACCAGGTTTATGCCCTTTTTTTTATAATTTATATATTACAATTATATTATAAATATTTTATTATGTAGATGTCCACTAAATTACTATAAATAGGGACTAATTCCCTCATAATAATACACCTCTTTCATTCTCTTTAAACTCTCATTCACTCTCTACTCTCTTCAATTTTCCTCTCTTTCTCTCTCAATTATTTCTCTGTATTTAGAATTCTATTTATTCATAACATGTTATCAGTACGAGGTTCTGACCAACTAAAATCTAGTCAAGACTAAGAGAGGTAACATATAATTATTATTATTATTTTTTATAATTTTAATTTATATTATTTATGCATATATTATAAAAGTTCCTGAAGAACTTACATTTTAAACACCTCTGAAGGATGTATAAGATTATATCTATATCATAAAAAAAGGGAAATAGGTTCCTGAAGAACTATAACAATTTTAAAAAAATAATATATATATATGTAAATCATACATTTAAAATATTTATTGATTTCTCATGCTAATTATTGTTGCTTCACTCCACTGTAACTTCATGACTGCTACATGATTATTTTAACATTATTGCATAATTGAAACAATTGAACGTTGTTGGATTATTGCTTCACGTGTGGCTATTCCTGCACTTGTAATGTTGGATTATTTTAACATTACATAATTGAAACAATTGAACCTATACCTGTTGGATTATTGCTTCACGGGCAACCTTGACACTGATTGTTTCCTTTATTACATTAATTTTACGATAATATTTATAAGCATTCGAACCTGAGACTTATAACATGATAAATTATCACTCTACCATTAGGCTTCTAGTATTTGAGTGATATTTTATGAAAAATTTAAATTTTTATTACCGAATCATTTATGTAAAATTTTATTTAAATTAATTTATAAGATTTTATAATATTAAATGAGTACTAACAAATTTATTTTATTATTCCATAACTTTAGTTGTTCCATTCCATTTGATTAATTGCTATCTCATATATTCCACTCTATATGCGTGAATTGCTATCTCATCCATTCCACTAACTTCAATTCCACTATAACAATGTCAAGATATTATTTTATATTGATATTGGTGAATTCTTATTGTATATGCTGAAACTTGTGATTATTTTATTGCCTATAACTATATGCTGTGGCGTGATTATATAATTGTTATATATTCTCAATTGATGATTATATATTGCTCAAACGCTCAATTGCTATATTTCATATAACTATATGACGTGATTATATATGTTGCCTATGCCTACGCCGATAATTGTTACTGCCTATGCCATATATGATTTAATTGCTACGTGCTTTTTGCTACAATCACTCTATGGTTTACATGGACCTGTACAATGCTAGTACATTAGCGTAAGATTATTGGTATATCATATTATTTTTTTACCTAATGTGATTTCCATAATTTACTTTTAGTAGATTCCTAAATTCTATTGCTATATGGCTATTTGCATGTTTTAATTAACTCATAATTACAATTAATAGTTTTCTATGAGAATTAAATAATTAATATAATATATTTTATTCTATAAAGGAAGTAATGATTAAAAAACACGTATTAATAAGGAATTGAACTCAAGTAAATACCATGGTAAGTTACTACCATACCACTAAACCACTAGTGTTTGAATTAAATTTCATAAAAATTTTAAAATCTTCACTACTCGACCACTTATGTGAAATTTTATTTATACTTGTCTCCTTGTGGTAAAAAAAAAATTATGTAAAATCATGAGTCCCATCTAACTGGAACTGCTCCCCTAGAAGTGAATGTAGCAATACATGATCATTATGCATGAGGTCATAGTCGTGGTCGAAATGATAATAAATCATCATTTGTATGGAAAAATAAAGATTGTATGGAAAATGGAAAAGATATTCAAAGTAACGAACAAACTAAAAAATATTTGTTATCGTCGTGGTAGTCAAGGCCACTGGTCTCGGGTTTGTCGCACACCAAAGCATCTAATTGATCTATACCAAAAATCCCTTAAAAAATAAAGGGAAAACAATAGAAACAATTTTGATTGGTATAGATGATGCTTATACTCACTTTGATGTTAATGATTTCCTTACTCTTCCTGAAAAAGATATTGACCACTCAATTGGAAAGGGAAGTGCCTCTAAATAAATTATTTTATATTTCATGAAATTTGTTTTGTTATGAATTTATGTTAAATATTTATTGTTGTTAATTATATTTTCACTCATGATTTATTTGTTATTATTTAATGAAGAATGAATGCTCATGTGAATGACGAATGTATATGTCTCGTAGACAGTGCAACAACTTATACTATTCTCAAGAATGAGAAATATTTTTACCATATACTAAAACAAGAAGTCAGTGTTAATACTATATCTGGTAGTATAAATATAATTGAAGGCTCCAACAGAGCCAGTATTTTGTTACCTGGAAGAACAAAATTGCACATTAAAAGTGCATTATTCTACGAAGTCTCAAAGAAATTTGTTGAGTTTTAAGGATATCCGCAGAAATGGATACCATATTGAGACCATAAATTAAGGAAACGATGAATATCTTTACATCATAAAGTTAATTTTCGATAAGAAATATATATTGGAAAAATTGTCTTTATTTTCCTCCAGTTTGTACTACACATATATTAGTACAATTAAAACAAATGTTATTGTAAACCAAAAGTTTACAAATAAGAATAACTTTGTTATTTGGCATGAACGGTTAGGCCATCCTGGAACAATAATGATGCGAAAAATAGTTGAAAATTCAAATGGTCATTGCTTGTCCAGCACACAAATTCTCCAAACTAATAATTTCTCATGTGCTGCTTGTTCTCAAGGGAAATTAATTACTGAGTCATCACCAATGAAAATTGGAAGTGAATCACTCACATTTTTAAAGCGTATAAAAGCTGATATTTGTGAACTATTTAGATATTTTATGGTTTTGATTGATGCATCAACTAGATGGTCACATGTTTTCTTATTGTCAACTCGCAATCAGACGTTTACGAGATTACTAGCTCAATTAATTCATTTAAGAGCTCATTTTCTTGATTATCCAATTAAGAAAATACACATTCATAACGCTTGTGAGTTCACATCTCAATCTTTTGATAATTGTTGTATGTCCATCGGAATTAATGTTGAACATCCTGTAGGCATATGTTTATACACAAGATGGACTTGCTGAATCATTGATTAAACGTTTGAAATTGATAGCAAGACCATTGTTAATAAAATCAAAACTCTCAATTTCAACTTGGGGACATGCAATCTTGCATGCAACAGCACTTATTCGCATCAGACCTACAAGTTATCATGAGTATTCCCCTTTACAATTGGTTCATGGTAAAGAAGCAAATATTTCCCATCTAAGAATTTTTGAAAGTACAATATATGTTTCTATTTCTCCTCCATAACGCACTAAAATGGGACCTCAAAGAAGGTTCGGAATATATGTTGGATATGAAAGTCCATCCATAATAAAATATCTTGAACCATTAACAGGAGATTTATTTACAGCTCATTTTGTTGATTGTCATTTTGATGAATTTGTTCTCCCACTATTAGGGGGAGAAAGTAAACAGTTGGATACAAGGAATAGTTGAAATGAGATATCTCTATCTCATCTTGATCATCGGACAAAGCAATCTGAACTAGAAGTTTAGAAAATAAATAGTTTGTAAGATTTAGCAAACCAATTGCCGAATGCATTTGCTGATCCAAAAGGAGTGACTAAGTCACATATACCAACTGTTAATACTCCAATAAAGATTGATATCCCTGAAGGACAATCTAAAATTGCAAATAAGTCTGAAGCCAAAATAAAACGTGGCAGACCTGTTAGTTCTAAAGATAAAAATCCTCGAAAAAAGTAAATAAAGAAGATGGTCGAATCGAGGATATAAAGACTCCAGTAGAGTCTCCTGACATAATCAAGGTTTTAAATCCAGAAGATACCAAGGTACAGGAAATTGATAAGAATAATGAGATCTTTATAAATTATGTCATGGATGGAATACAATGGAATCGACATGAAGTCGATGTTGATGAAATTTTTACATTCAAAGTAGCTCTTGATATTATAAATGATGATAAGAATCATGAGCCAAAATCTGTTAAGGAATGTGCACAAAGAAATGATTGGCCAAAGTGGAAAGATGCAATGCAAGAAGAGTTAAACTCACTTGCAAAATGAAAAGTTTTTGGACATGTAGTTCAAACACCTACAGGTGTAAAACCAGTTGGATTCAAATGGGTCTTTACAAGAAAAATAAATGAAAATGGTGAAATTGTGCGATATAAAGCAAGACTCGTTGCACAAGGTTTATCACAAAGACCCGGTATTGATTTTGAAGAAACATATTCACCAGTGATGGATACAACTATTTTTCGATACTTGATTAGTTTGACAAATTGAGAAAAACTTGATTTACGTCTTATGGATGTTGTTGCAGCATATTTATATGGCTCACTTGAAAATGACATCTATATAAAACTCTCTGAAGGATTTAATTTGCCTGAAGCAAAATGACATATATATAAAACTCCCTGAAGGATTTAATTTGCCTGAAGCATACAAGGCAAATTCTCGAGAAAATTATTCAATTAAATTGAATAAATCCCTTTTACGGACTAAAGCAATCTGGACGTATGTGGTATAATTGTCTCAGTGAATACTTATTGAAATAAGGGTATAAAAATGACCTAATTTGTCCATGTCTTTTTATGAAAATACTTAGAAAAGAGTTTGTTATAATTGCTATTTATGTAGATGGTTTAAACATCATCGGAACTCCTGAAGAGCTTTCAAAGGCTGTAAATTGCTTGAAAAGGGAATTCGAGATGAAAGACTTGGGAAAAACAAAGTTTTGTCTCGAATTACAATTAGAATATTTAAAGGAAAGAATTTTAATGCACCAAAAGACTTATACAGAAAAGGTGCTAAAGCGGTTCTATATGGACAAGTCACACCCATTGAGCAGTCCAATGGTTGTAAGGTCACTTGAAGTGAGCAAAGATCCTTTTCGACCTCAAGAGAAAAATGAAGAACTAATTGGTCCTGAAGTACCATATCTTAGTGCAATTGGTGCACTAATGTATCTTGCTAGCCATACACGACTTGATATATCATTTGCTGTCAATTTGTTAGCAAAACACAGTTCTTTACCAACAAAAAAGCATTGGAACGAGATTAAGCACATATTTCGCTACCTTAGAGGTACAATGGACATGGGTTCATTTTTCCCATATGTATCTAAGGCAAACCTAATTGGTTATACAGATGCGGGGTATTTGTGTGATCCTCATAATGGACGATCACAGACAGGATATTTGTTCACATGTGGTGGTATAACAATTTCATAGAGATCCATAAAACAAATGATCACAGCAACATCATCTAATCATGCTGAAATTTTAGCATTACATGAAGCAAGTCAGGAATGTGTTTGGTTGAGGTCTATAATTCAACATATTCAAGAAACTTGTGGCTTGCATGCTGGAAAATTACCACCAACAATCTTATGTGAAGATAATGCAACTTGTATTTCCCGGTTAAAGGAAGGTTATATTAAAGGAGATAAAACAAAGCATATTTCACCAAAATTTTTCTTTACTCATGATCTCATAAAGAATGGTGAAATAAATGTCCAACAAGTCCGATCATGTGTGTAACGCCCCAGACGCTTTTCAGGAATGAACGACTCGCCCCACAGACCAACACGAGACCTTTCCAATGTGCTTTTGTCCTCACTCACACATTTCCTGAGAACTTCCCAGGAGGTCACCCATCCCAGAATTACTCCAAGTTAAGCACGCTTAACTTTGGAGTTCTTAAGTGATAGGCCACCGAAAAGGCTAATACATTTGTTGGTATAGGTAGTACGAATTCATTTCTTTAAGCTATCCTCGACTGTATAGTCTCATACCTATACAGTCTTTGGATCCCTCTCATTCTGGTATGTATTCAGTTCGTTCATGTGTCCCTCCCACTGGAAGCCTGCCAGGAGCCGCTCCTTGTCAATGCCTATGCACCGGCGATCACTCCCCGCCCTCAACAGTGTCCGGGATGCCACATTCCCCGCTGAAAGCCTGCCAGGAGCCGCTCCTTGTCCGTGCCCATGCACCGACGATCACTCCCCGCCCTCAACAGCGCTGGGATGTCACATGCCCACCAGCTTCCGCCTGGTTCGTCCCCGAACCATACCGTACTAGGAGAGGCTAGGCTCTGATACCACTGTAACGCCCCAGACGCTTTTCAGGAATGAACGACTCGCCCCACAGACCAACACGAGACCTTTCCAATGTGCTTTTGTCCTCACTCACACATTTCCTGAGAACTTCCCAGGAGGTCACCCATCCCAGAATTACTCCAAGTTAAGCACGCTTAACTTTGGAGTTCTTAAGTGATAGGCCACCGAAAAGGCTAATACATTTGTTGGTATAGGTAGTACGAATTCATTTCTTTAAGCTATCCTCGACTGTATAGTCTCATACCTATACAGTCTTTGGATCCCTCTCATTCTGGTATGTATTCAGTTCGTTCATGTGTCCCTCCCACTGGAAGCCTGCCAGGAGCCGCTCCTTGTCCATGCCTATGCACCGACGATCACTCCCCGCCCTCAACAGTGCCCGGGATGCCACATTCCCCGCTGAAAGCCTGCCAGGAGCCGCTCCTTGTCCGTGCCCATGCACCGGCGATCACTCCCCGCCCTCAACAGCGCTGGGATGTCACATGCCCACTAGCTTCCGCCTGGTTCGTCCCCGAACCATACCGTACTAGGAGAGGCTAGGCTCTGATACCACTGTAACGCCCCAGACGCTTTTCAGGAATGAACGACTCGCCCCACAGACCAACACGAGACCTTTCCAATGTGCTTTTGTCCTCACTCACACATTTCCTGAGAACTTTCCAGGAGGTCACCCATCCCAGAATTACTCCAAGTTAAGCACGCTTAACTTTGGAGTTCTTAAGTGATAGGCCACCGAAAAGGCTAATACATTTGTTGGTATAGGTAGTACGAATTCATTTCTTTAAGCTATCCTCGACTGTATAGTCTCATACCTATACAGTCTTTGGATCCCTCTCATTCTGGTATGTATTCAGTTCGTTCATGTGTCCCTCCCACTGGAAGCCTGCCAGGAGCCGCTCCTTGTCCATGCCTATGCACCGACGATCACTCCCCGCCCTCAACAGTGCCCGGGATGCCACATTCCCCGCTGAAAGCCTGCCAGGAGCCGCTCCTTGTCCGTGCCCATGCACCGGCGATCACTCCCCGCCCTCAACAGCGCTGGGATGTCACAATGTGAAAATTTGGCAGATATATTTACAAAATCATTGCCAACCAAAGTCTTCGAGCAACTAGTATAGAAGATTGGTTTTCAACGCTTACATAAATGTTATGATGAGGGGGAGAACTAAATATTTATTGTAAAGAATGTTGTACTCTTTTTCCTTCACTAGGGTTTTATCCCATTAAATTTTTCCTAATAAGGTTTTAACGATGCACATTTTAAAATAGGGACATCCAAATGGGAGTATTATAAATATTTTATTATGTGGATGTCCCACTAAATTACTATAAACAGGGACTAATTCCCTCATAATAATACACCTCTTTCATTCACTCTCTACTCTCTTCAATTCTCCTCTCGTTCTCTCTTAATTCTTTCTCTATATTTAGAATTCCATTTATTCATAACAAATTAGGCATATTTTTTTGGTTAGCTTATGGGAATCGACCTTTTTTTCTCTTGTTGTTTGGTTTCTCGGTACCGATTCATGGAACCGACTGCAGTGAAGCTCAGGAACATTTTGGTTCGTCTTTTCTCCTTTTGCCGTCCTTGTCTTCGCCATCATCGTCACCGTCCACAGCGGAACCCGTGACTCCGCCGATTTCTGTTTCTTCTCTGAAAACCTCAACCTCTATTTCTTCAACGATCTGTTCCAATCAATTAGGAAAATGGGTTTTGAGGACTGGTACCCTTGGTTTACGCCGATTTCTGTTTCTTCTCCGAAAACCTCAACCTCTTTTCCAATCAATCAGGAAAAATGGGTTTTGAGGACTGGTACCCTTGGTTTACACCGGGTGGTGTTGGTGTTCTTCTTTTATAGAGAATGGATTTCGCTTTGTCTTGTATTGCTAAAGATAAGCTAGTCTTTTGTGTAGAGTCTAATGTGTGCTCATGTTTCCTTGGCAGTTAGGATTAAAGTGACAACTCTTGTCATATTCCATCCATTTCAAGCTCAACAAATTCATCTCTTACTGCAGCTCAAATGACTGCAGAAGATCAAGTGTAACAGATTGAACTACTAACATCGACTGATGATGATCATGGTGGTGTTATTGTGGAAATGGATGAGCCTACAGATTCTGCCCCCTTTATATCTATTCTCCGCTCCCACCCACTTCTCCGCCATTACGTCACCGTTTTCCAGGTCCTGGTCGCCGAGGGCTCCCTTTCTCCCAATTCCCAAGCCCTCTGCATCAACTCTCTCGGTGGCGAGGAAGTCTTAGCGCTGAAAGAAGTCGGCGTCGTCGATTCCGTCGGAACCCATCAAGAAGACAAGGAGGACTCAACAGAGCCAACCAAGCCTAACTTTTTTTGGGATTTCTCTATTTTTTTTAGTTGATTAAATTAATAAGGTAAGTTAATTAAATTATTGGGTATGTCATTAATTACACAATGTTAATCACATGTATTAAAACTTGACATATTTAGAACTTATTAGATTTTAAGGGAGAAAATAAAAATATTATAAATTTTATATGGTAACCTGTTAAATAGGTCATCTTCTATTAATCAAAATCATTGATTAACATATAACAGTTGATATTTTTTGATCTACCATATAAACAATTATCAATCATTTGTGATGTACTTCTAAAACTTTTTATTTGACTTAAAAGTTTAAATCTGCACAAGTGACAGTGTCATTACTCAAAATCCACCGTGGAACCCGACCCGTGCCTATTTGACCGTTACGTCGTCTCTCCCCGAGGCATTGCACATGAACTTGCAATTGCATTTGAGAAACATCCACCTCCCAACAATGAACAAGAGAAAAAGATCCCCAACACCTCCCTCTACGCCACCAACCCCACAGACCAAAACCCGCCACTCCGTAAACGCCGCAAAATCCTTGTTCTGGGCCCCACTTAACCTCCCTCGCCAGGAACTCTCCTTGCCCCTCACCTTCCCCACGGGACAAACCTTCCGTTGGAAAAACACCGCCCCCTCCCAATACACCGGCGTCGTTGGCCCCCACCTCATATCCCTCAAACACCTCCAAAACGGCGACGTTTCTTACTGCCTCCACTCTCACACCCACCACCACCACGCCACAACGGCGTTGCTCGATTTCCTAAACGCCACCGTTTCTCTCGCCGACACGTGGGAGGTTTTCTCTGCTTCCGATGCCAGGTTCGCGGAGCTTTCGCTCCACTTGCCCGGTGCAAGGGTTCTCCGCCAAGACCCTTTCGAGTGCTTGATTCAGTTCCTATGCTCTTCCAATAACAATATCGGAAGAATCACCAAGATGGTCGATTATGTTTCGTCGCTTGGAACTCACGTTGGTCACGTTGAAGGTTTTGACTTCCACTCTTTTCCGACTTTGGATCAGCTTTCGTTGGTCTCAGAGCAACAACTTAGAAACGCTGGTTTTGGTTACAGGTTCATCTTATTATTCCCTTAATAACTATTAACTATAATAATCCTAACAAAGTTCGGTACAATTGATATGATAAATACCCGTGTTCTTTAAGCATACTATCGGGATTCAAATCCTTAAGTGAGTATAGAAAAGACTTTGTTGAAATACACAATATGCACTTACCCTTGGGTTCACCCAATATTTACTACAATTGCTTTGATGCATTCAATTATGTGAATGATTGTGATTTTCGTTTTGGTAGGGCTAAATATATAATTGGGACGGTGAATGCTTTGCAATCAAAAGCTGGTGGAGGGGAAGACTGGCTTCGTTCTCTTCGAAAATTGGATCTTCAAGATGTTATATCTGAGCTTTCTACATTGCCTGGTGTGGGTCCTAAAGTGGCTGCTTGCATTGCCCTCTTCTCGCTTGATCAACACCATGCCATTCCTGTTGATACCCATGTTTGGAAGGTAAACTCTACATTTCACCACCAAGCACTTCAACTTCAACCATGCTGTTCTTTGCTAAATGTAGTTAGTTACACCATCATGCAGCAAGCATATCATAACCCGTTACTATTGTAATAGACTGTCTATGAGTCTACTCGAAATTATAAGACTTACTTTTGAATTTTCCTATGCTCCTTTTTAAATGATCCTTTACGAAGTTGTAGGTGCATATATTAATATATGAATTTTGATACTTGCCCTTCATAATTAATGAACTCTCTAACTTCTCTCCAATTAATATAAATACAAAGTTTGACATTAAATAATGGGAAGTTTGGAATGCCAATAATAAAATTTTCAAAAATCAACACATAAACAACTTTTAAGTTTTAACTTAATTTCTTAATCTATGTGATATAATTAAAAAGGTCTTATAATTTGTAATGGAAGGAGTAGAAATAGAACGAAAATTGAAAGGGGATTTATTTGTTTGGATGTGTGAGAAAGCAAAGATGAAAGCAGAAGAGTGGGTTTATAGTATCAATATCATTTTGTGTAAAACTTATCATTATGCTTTACTAATAATGTTTATGTCTTGTAGAATCCTGGTTCGATTTATCTATCTAGTCTATACCACCAAGTGTTAATATACATGTATCATTTTTAAACATGGGTAAGATTGCCACAAAGCATCTCTTACCCGAGCTTGCAGGTTCCCAGTTGACGCCAAAGCTTTGCAGTCGTGTTGCAAAGGCATTTGTAACCAAATATGGTAAATATGCTGGTTGGGCACAAACTCTATTATTCATAGCTGAATTACCTTCACAAAAGGCCCTCCTACCTTCACATTTGTGGACTACCAAACAACACAGTCCTGCAAAGATAGAGGATGACGAAGAAGTTGGTATGAAAAGCAACTGTAGTCTTTTGATCTTTGACCTTATAAATTGGGTATTATACAATTTAACTTTTCTTTCATCAATTAGGGTGAGATCTATGAAATGGTGTGGCTCTCAGGATATGAATGTACAGGGTTTTGGTGTGACATGCTGCTGTTAAGAATTCATGAGGTAGAGCATGGTGATATCACACTGCTGCCTGCTGGATGGAGGCTGATGTCTAAACTGCTAGATGCAGGTTATTCTCTTGTATGTACTGTTCAGTGTTCACTGCTCTTTGTCTGACTTGCATTTTTGTTCTTTGAATTTTATTACTTGTAATTGATAATTTGCTTGTTTCTTCTCCATCAGGAAAAGAAACAAAAAACAGAGAAAGATTTATTTTCTTGCTTCATGTTATTTGATTAGGAATTTTACTTTCCCTACCAGTGAATAATTTGCCTAATTGATTATATTTACTTGGATTTTAGCCCCTGCAGATAAAAACGCTTGCATTTTGGTTGTTTGTTCTTTATACATGTAATAAACATGTTCTTTAGTTTAGTGAATGCTGATATGTACATATGCACTTCCTCTAGTGATATGGTTTTATCAACTTTACAAGTTTTTGACTCTTTCCATGATGCATACCATTGCATGCATGATATTAAGTGATAGGAAAGTGTTTCTTTTTCTTTGTTATTTTCTAAGAGCTGCGTCAATAGGTACTTGGAAAGGGTGATATTCAAACAAGCTTTGTTATTGAAAACTAATGTAATTTAATATGCTGAATTCTACTTGCAACTTGCTTTGTATCACTATCTATAATATTACTTAGTGTTACTTTTTTTCTTTAGCTCATTAACTTGTGCTCCTTTGAGTAGTATTGTTGATCCTGGTGCTTCCTCCTTTTTAATTGAAATTCTAGATAAGTGGACTTTCTCCGAAGCACTTCTAATTGATTATTATATTTCCTTGATGCTTGAGTACTAAATGTATTGTAGGAGTCTTGCCTAAAACCCAAGATTGATATTGATATTGATAGATAATGTCATGGTTAAATCCCATGTTTCCTCTCTCATGGTTAAAATCCCGCGTAGTGAACTTTCTCCGATACATTTCTAATTGTTATGTATTATCTTGAAAGAACTTGCGAAAATAACAACTACTATATAAAAAAAAGCGAGAAAAAGCTAGCGATGTCTAGGGTGCTGATCAACGGAGAGGAAGCAAGACGATTTGCCTTAGGTGGGTTACGCCTAACATACTTAATCTGTTCTTCTACCTATGTACCTGTGTATCGTTTGCATCTTCAAATTCTTGTTGAAGAGCATTAGCAACAATTGATGTAGCTGTGTTTGAATCACACCCAGGTACACCTTCCTCTGCCCTGCCAAACAATTGAAAACTAGACGAATTACCCATCTCATTTCCCCAATGTGGCTGAGAAGGTGCTGTTGGACTCATCAGTTGCTTGACATATGGTGAAGGTGTCATTGCTGGCGATTCAGGAATGTATGCTATTGACAAGGGCTCACCCAAATGTTGCCCACCATGGACATTTGTGTAGAAGGGTGGGATACCATCTTGGAACATAGGTGTTCATAGGTTGTTGTTGCGTTTCCTGAGAGGAAAAGTAATAGGTTTGCCATAGAGGGGTTGAGGTTTGCTGAGAAGGTACAAAGTAATGCTTTTGTCTTGGGGGCATGGGAGGTGCAATAAATTGTTCATCTTCCTCCTGTTGTCTCCGGCGTTCCGAGTCCCTAACATATCTAAGTTCAGTTCCACATGTGGTGCCTGTTTTGTTGGTAGATGAGCATGAAGATGTTCAGTTCCTCTCCGGATGTTATCAAATTGAAAGCAGGAGGCTTCTTATTGTTATAACTCTCTAGAGATGACGAAGTGTAACATTTCCAATCCTTCATACTGAAAAGTAAAACACATGTCAGTTTTTTTAATCAACAGACATTTAATTAATGTGCGAAGGTATGCAAATCCTTACGGAATAACCGTAGCAGTCCCTTGTTTAGTAATCCACCTTTTGGTATACTCCTGTACCATTTAAAATCTCATGGTTGACAAGTAATTCTTCAAACAATGGTCGACCTTGATGATTCCATAACTCCATAAAGGGTCCCAGTATGGTTGACCAATTTTCTTCAACCTTTCCACGTAAGGTAATAGCATGCATGACTTCATGTTGAGAAGAGTTGGATGAGATATGTTGTTTCATATCAAATTACCTCATGACCTTATCTGGTTGGTGTCACCTTACAATCTGAAAACAAATTAATGGAACAACTGATCTCCATGCAACTTGTCCATACAAGCAGATCTCAAGAAGATTTCCATCACATGTGTGTTATAAGGTTGCCAAATGAATTGCAAGATAAAAATTACAAAGTTAGTTGGCATATAATATGTAATTACAATCAAAGCAAATTAAGATTGTGCTGACATGCAAAATATATTCTTTTTTTTTTCAATGCATCAAGCTGAGTTTTGTAAAACTGCAACCCGTAGCCAAAATGCTTGTTACCCGTCAGGTTTAGCCATCTACACCCATAGGGACCAACTTCTTCCATTGCATCTGTACAAGGTGAGGCAAACTCTGGCATTTGCTCCCAAGCCCGGAGTTGAACCAACATAGTTAATCTACATGTATTTATCTATTGCGGTACAAAGCTGCATGTTAAGGTGACCCGATGCAGCTGCCCCGATGCACATCAACGCATCCAAATCTCAAACACTGACCCTGAAGCCTAGAGTGGGGAGGTAGCCTTCCCAATTGTTTAAACACAGCTACATTAGTTGTTGCTAATACTCTTCAACAAAAATTTGAAGATACGGATGGTACACTGGTGGACAAATTGAGTATGTTAGATGTAACCCACCTAAGACAAATCGTGAGTAGTAGTTATTTTCGTACGTATTTTCACCTGTTTTTTTGTTTAAAGTTGTTATTTTCATTATTATTTTTCCTTTTTTATTTATTAAAAAGAACGTTGTTATTATCACTACTTTTTTTTACTTAATTTATTTGACTTCAATTCACATTAAACTAAACATGTAAAATACATTAACGAACAAGTAAAAGTATTCAACTTACACAATATCTCAAGAGTTGTGACCATTGTTGCCAAACCCATCTTTAATTGTTGTTGGACAATTCGATCTATTGTGGCTTGGTTTTCAACACAAACCACATATTTAACGAGGTTGAGATTCAACTCAATCCATCTTGTTTTTAATTCTTGACAACTTTGGTCGTCCCATTGAACGCAACATATCTTCATTCGGAACAACAATCCAAGATTAGTCATTAGGTGGGATAAAATCATCATTGCCAAGTGGATACCATTGACCCGCATAAGCATTTGCAATGTACTCTAATGAGTAAGCCGCGTCAACATACTCGAAAAAGTTTACATTAACCGTATTGCAAACAACAATAATATGCATGCACGGGTGCCCAAATCATCCACATTTACAGCATCGTTCGTTAAGGTGCAGATCCTAGATTGGATCTCTATTTGACCTTAAATCTAGCTGAGCTGCATCATATCTTCGCTGATCAATTGAAAACAATAGTTGCAAGCAACAATATCTTCTTGTACTCTTGATTCTTAAATTTGATATAGAAGTTGTTGCAATATGACATATACAGTGTTTATGATGACCCATAGGTAGGGTCTATCCTGATTCAAGGCCATGAATCACACTCAAAAGTGACTTGTATGAACACATACGTTGAACTCTACAGCAACCTGTTGCATATGCGTCAACCAACATGGTAAGAAGGCATATGATTCCTCCTAATCTCCAAACACTTTAACAATGACTTTTTGTTTGGCTTTCCATGCCTTCTGGTAAGATATAGTGAAACTAAGTTTACTTTTTCTTGAATTAAGGCAATCGACACTGGTGGTTCCTTCTTCACCATGTGTGGAAACGAATGTTCATTAACAAAGTAATAAAATTAAGATTAAAAAATAAATAAATTCACCACCTAGTATCCCTAAACAAATAAGATTTGAATCTAGTCTTTTGTGATCTTGCGAAAGAGCTTCATTTACACAGATATGCGGGGCCACCATGTTGGGTATTAACCAAGTTTGATGTTTTGGACAAAATTTTCTGCATACGTGAGCCACATCCACTAATTTGGTTCAAGCATTTCACAATCAACTTGTCGGTTTTGACTTGATAGATATACGTTTGATGCAACTTCATTGAGTACTATTTTAAGGCATTCTGCACTTCGCCTTTTAGGTTAAACTTTAGCCCTACAACCAACTCATTTGCAACGTTCCAACCATCACCCTCCTTAATGTCCTTTTCCTGATTCGGATGCCCCTAATTTACATTTTGAAAATGGGGTGTATCATTCCAATACGAAGCTTCATGGATACGTACCACACATGGATCATAATTTACTTTTTAAACAATTATTTCAGTATTTAAATGTAACTTAATTTCCCATTAGTATTTATTGAGTGGGTATCACAGGTTGTTGAAAGGTTGAGCCAAAATTGTACTGGACAACCCTTCAAGATTTAACTCAGCATGGATGTCCACATCATCATCACTATTTGTTGAATCTGCCATCAAGACTAAGTCATCCGCGCATGAACCACTATTATCTACTTTAGACAGCAAACTGTAATTAGAATCCTCACCCGACAAGTAACTGATGGTGCAAACAAATATCAAAATCTTGATTCCAACACAAGGAATCGTTTAAATAGAAAGGCATTGGTATAGGTGTCGCATAGTTTGGGACGACACTACCTAGTGTCGTACCAACCCTCTACGAGGCACATGCAAAGTTGTCCTCCTGTTTTAGGATGACAATGATGTCATACCAAACCACCACGACACCAAAAACAGCCCCACCATGTGAAAATAGTTCCAAAACGACCCCAAACTTGTAATATGTTTTGAAAAGTGCATTATGCATTATCATATGAGAAAAGTCCTCTTAGGTGAGAGGGGTTATTTTGAAGCCATTAGATTAAAATCAATGATGAAAGATTAAAAGCCCCAATTATTAACTCATGCTTTTTTTTTTTTCTGTAGTCACTTCCTTCTTCGTGCACAACAGTACTAAATCACCAATTTTTGTTTTGTGACTTGTCGAATATTTGATATGCTGATCTAGTTTCTAATTTCTAATTATTCTAATTAAAGCTATTAGAGTGAAAAGAATGAGGGGAAGAAAAACGTTACCCCTGGGTTGCGCATGTTAATATGGGGAGAAAGAGAGGCACGTAAAGCAATGAAAATTAGGTCACACGCAGATGACGATAACCTGTTATACTTTCATGGGTTGTGCAGGTGGATGGAAGTGAGTAGAAAAAAAAGGCACATGAGTTAATAATTGGGATTTTTAATCTTGATCATTGATTTTAATCTAATGGTTTTTTGTAATAATCTCTCTCACTCTCATCTAAGAGGGTTTTCTCATATGATACATCCCCGGTACGTACGTATGTATGTATATATTACAAGGGTCCCTGAATAAAAATGTCCAGTCGTGACTATGGTAAATAATTTAATAAAACATGCAGGTAGAGACTATTTAATATTAGGTATACAATAGTGCAAAATCTGAATTTGAAAGGGCATACATAGAACATAGAGAATTAATTATTCAAACACAAGGCACTTGTGAAAATCTTTTATTTTTGTTTGAAAATGCTATGCATTGTAAGAAAATCATCATTTAGAATGCCTAAAAGTTATGTAAAACCCCAGTTCTATTTGGTTGTTCTTGTTTGTACAGTCTAATTTACATTAGCAGTTTAAGGATGATACATTTCATCTTCCGAGTGCTGAGAGAATGGCCGCTCCTTGTTCATTAGGACAATCAATGGACACACAAAAAAATCCTCACTGTTAATGATAATTTGTTTCACTAAAATCCCCTTTTTTATATCTTGGAGATGTCTAAATTTGTATCAGAGAGAGAGAGGCACACATCCATGCTAACATATATCTTTTGTATAGCTGTACATTCTCTGCATGTGGTGAGATCATCTCTTTACAATAACCCAGAAGGAGAATAATGCTACAAACTATGTTATATATTATTTCTGCAAAGTATAATTGAGGATAGAGCATTCTTGTTTACTCATGATGCGCGATCTTCCACTGTGCTGTAAACTGTGTCAAGAGTGATCCCAAGTGGGTTTGCAGTTTCTTCTTCTAGTAGAACTAGAATGTTTCCAGTAGATTTTAGAAGGGAACGGGGAATGTGATACCTGAATAAAAATTATGCAAGTAAATTAATGGTTGATATGCAGGTAGGAAACTAATTATCTTATTAGGTATATAATCATTTTAAAACCAGAACTCAAAGCTTGAAAATAGAAAATTAATTATTCAAGATAAACATCTGCTACTTTTGTTTGAAAAGTTATGTACTCCAAGAAAATGATCATTTAGAACACCTAAAGGGGGAAAACTAAAAGAAAGTTCAGTTTAAGAATCGTCCTTTATTTTTCATGAATATGGTTACCCATTATGTGAAGTGGCTTAACAATTATATAAAAAGTGTGCTTATATTCTTGCATTTGATTAAAGTAGTTATACTGTTCATGCTTACACAAAAATTCTGCATCTTTCATGGCCATATTTTATTTCTCAGATTTTTGAATAATGACTATTTGTTGTAGAATAATCACTGGGGGAAAGATTCCTTGAGATTATTATCGCTTGGTGTATTTTGTTTACAAACTATTATGAGAAATACTGAAATAGGAATTTGAAAAAAAAGTTGTGGCTCAGGTCACAGGAACATACCATTTCTGTGAAGGTGTCCCCTGTGCTGTGTGAAACGACACCCAATATCGGCCAATACCTTGGCCATTAACCCAAATAAATCCCTTTCCCATTGAACCAAGGTTAAGCACTACAGGATCATTGCCCACCGGTGCATCAAATGTTGTCTGTCAATCATCAGCAGGAAAAATTAGCACACTGTTAAAAAATTTTATGGATAAATGGTGAACAGCTGTGATTCTAAAGTGATTTGCACCTTCCTCTTTCAATCAGTAAGGGTAATGACAAACTCTAGCATAATGTAGTAGGAAAACAAGACTTGGACATTTTAGCATATTTAGTTGGATTCCCTCCAAGATTATTGGTTAAATAAGAATATTGGAATGACAAATTTTGATGTTGATAATATACCTTATACCATGAGAGTGGTTTACTTGAGCTTTGAAAACTTTGCCACTGAACTTTGCTTGATCCACTGGCTGTATAAATTTGCAATTTTTCTCCCAATAGCCCTACCTTCATTCATAAATTCCATGTCAGTGTGCAATAGACAAAATTTAGCTCATATGATGAACATTTAGAGCTGATAGTTACATCTATTTCTTACAATTTAAAAATTTGAGCAGTTCATAATGACGGTATAGGGTTATATTTAACAGAAATTTGTTCAAAGAGTAAACGGTTTAGGAAAAGCATTACTAACTAAATTCTGAGAACTACTTTATGGATCATATGTCAATACAGTTTTGATTGAAGAAGCATGATTGATAATTGAGATCTCATTTAACTGCATTCTATTAAGTCAACATCTCACTGTTTAGAGATAAATCACCTGATATCCCCATGCTTGATTAGTGAAATCTCTGCCTTGAACTTTCACCGTATGTAGACCAGCTACTCTGTGCTCTAGATATGCTCCTGAGTTCTTCATACAAAAATGCGTGCACATTTAATGTATTCCATTATCTTTCTTTGGCTGTTATATTGTCTAATGTTTATGTCATTTGATTTCAAACAATTGAGACAATTACCGGCAATCCAACTGTTGCACTGAGGAATGAAATATTGTTCACCCCGTTTATAAGAGTGAGTTTGTTCTCCATGATGAAAGATACACTTTTGTGACTTCCATGTGCTGAACCTAGAGAGTTAGAACCGTGTGTAAAGCCCGATTGTTAGCATCTCAAATTGTAGTATAAAAGATGAAGTGAAGGAGTGGTCTAGACTCTAGGATGTATTGTAGATGAAATAAACAATGTGCATTATTCTAATGTGATACTTGTATAATGACCAAGAGTGTAGCTATAAATGATACTATATTTATATGCAAAAACAGATGTTTCCCTTCTATTCCAAGAAAGGATTTTATAAAAAATGGATTCTGAGGGTCGAGATTTAGAGCTTGCCTACTAAAACTCCATTGACAAAGGCATGCAAAACATGCCCATGGCTGTATGCACTAAGAACAATTTGTGCATTAGGGGAGTTCTCATAAACCCTGCATGAGCAAGATGGCAACAAGAATCTTAGTAAAGAGTATTTATTGTATAGCAAACATCTTTAATTGCAACTGATAACATATGTTTCTATTTTACCTGAATGTGTACCACATATAGTCAGAAGTGTCTTTTGCTGTGCTGATTTGATCTAGTAGTTCATTTGCTCTCAATGAAGTGTCATCAAAGTTGGGGATGAGTTCTTTGTACACTTTCCATTTTTCAGCTGAATTGAACTGTAACTGTGGTTTCATTACTCTGACATTGTTTTGTGTGCTTACCTACAAAAGTATAAACTATGATGTGCCTTTTACAAGCATCATTGTATTTGTATAACTTAATTTATATAAAGAATAATGGTTAAAGGAAGATGGAAAGAAGAAACTGCCTGGTAGAAGTCCTGTCTTTAAAATAAATGGCCTAGTAAGATTGAACATTTGATTTTTACCTTGGCGGTGTCAAAGGCTACATTCTTGCAGTCTGGTAGAATGCTTATTGATTTGGGGGGTAATTGATATGGAATATTTTGAAATTGGATTGTGACACCCTGACCTTCACTATTTTCCAGGAAGGCGGCACATTCTAATGAGCTGGATCTGTAGACATAGGCCTGAAGAAGAGGGTAGGAAATGATTATTTTTGTGTTAAAAGATTCAACTTTTAGGCAGTGCTTTAAATTTGTAGATTGTAACTCGAATACTATTATAAGAAATTTTTACCAATGGTTATTCTCCCTGTGCTCCGTTCCCTTATTTATGCAAGTTAAAAAGAAAGTAACAATTGAGGAAAATAAATAACCAGGATTTGTGCTGGTTTTCTCACCATTTGTTGTGAGCCCAAGCTAAACATTGTGTGAGTTCCATAAAGTAGAGATTTTGAACATGACTTGATTGTCGCGTGTAGCTCCTTAAGATGTCCCCATTTTGGTTGCCTAACTAAACCTGATTACCTTAACGTGGTTAATCATGTAGCGATTCAATATCCACAATGTTACTTAAATGGAGAAAGGTAAGAAACATACCATACTCATCCAGTGGAGCTTCGTCATAATAAGCTGTTGTTACGAAAGCAGAGGCTATCCTGTCCAAATTGGTTCCTCCATGGTACTGCAGTAAATCCATCACATGACTTGGCAAGACACAATAATATATGTTCATCTGTGTTAAAGAATAGAGAAACAGTTGGAGTAAGGTATGATACCATGTAGTAGTTGACATAGCTTCCACCCTTTGCAATGAACAATGCAACATTATACGCAATGTCTTCAGCTGATCTTAAGTATGGTAGTTCTCCGAAGACTTGGTAACTTCAAATTTTAGAGTGAAATGAGTGGCATTAGTCTTCTAAGATGTTTTGGTTACTAAAGTTTACCTTTTTAAAGTAATTTGTATGTAAATTGTAATGCAGAATTCCATAGGAACATACAAACTTGTCCAATTCTCTGTCCATAGTGATGGCTTGTTAGGCGAGTTAGGCCCCTTGAAAGTTGTCCCACATCTCATTCCATTGCATGTGTTGATCTGCAATTACATGTTGTAATGTAACAACTAATTATATTAGAAGAGATTTGTTGAATGCATATGGATTGTCAGTTCTCACTCCTGTAAAAATTCTGCCATAATAGCTTCATCCCCCCCATTTTAACTTATAATGCCTTTAACACCACATTATTTTGGCCGCAAACATCATATCCCTGTGCAAGGTTGTTAGATGAGCAGCATCTTGCCAGTAGTAGACATCTCTTCTGATGTTCATAATACTACAGATTTTTGGTTTAACTATAGATACCTTTCATTGAAGGCAATTATATTTAATTCTGGAACACTCGTATCGAAATGAGACTAACTCTTCTATAGAGATTTTTTTCCATTCATAAGATTTGAGCCTCATAATATTACACTTAAACCTAAGTGAAGTTAGCTGCAGTGTTCGAAATTCTTCATTTATTTTTGGTTATATTAAACCATGTATTAGTTTATGATAAATCAATAGAAAGAGACTAACCAATGGATCAGGAGCATTATCTTGCTTGCACATTACCCAAGGCACGCCAGTTTGGAGCCCCACAGCCATTTGGGCAGCCCAACGAATATAGGATACCCCTTTCTCGTGGAACGCTGCTTGAACATTACCATATTCGTTTTCAATCTACATGTACCACAAAACATTTATGAATAACAAAAAAAACAGGGTCCAAGTGATGAAACATAGTAAAGTAATTGTGAGGTTGAAACCTGCGATAGTATGATGGGGCCTCCTTGAGTAGCATAAAGATTAGCTGATTTCATAATATTGACAATTTTGGCAGTGAACCTTTGCATGTGGAGCTGCCATAAATGATTGGAAGAGACAGATGAAGAAGCACGGCTACGTAATAGAAGATGTATGAAAACAAGAGCTAATACCTTGAATTGTTCATTATCAGACCTAAACACAATACCCGGAATATCATGAAGCCACATGGGTAGACCCCTGCACCAACAATACAAATCCTATTCATAATTCATATTGTTAATTAATACTATCATGAAATCAGAGGCATACCCATAAGTGCATTCACTCTCGATGTATGGTCCAATTCGGAGGGTTGCATATAAACCTTGTGCTTCAATTTCCTTAATGAATCTCACTATATTACGCCTTCCACTAAACTCATACTGCAAACCAAGTGAAAACTGCTGCTAAGTAATCATCTTTAGGAAACAATATTATGAAAATAAAAAAATTTTAAAAATTAATATTAATCATTTACGTTGTTCGAGACAATCAAAATCTCGTTTGACTAACGAATCTAAAACCATCTTTTTTTTAAACCTTCGTTCAATGATATTAACTGAGAAGCAAACACGCCATTAATATATATAATATAGACAAGTTTGAGCGTCACCTGCCCTTGTTGAGGTTCATGAAGGTTCCAAAACACGTAAGTTTGTATCACATCTAATCCCCCTTCCTTAGCTTTCGCAATTAAATTTGACCACATCTGTCAAATTAAGAGCTAATAAATTCAAACACACAACTTCTCATTTTTGTGTGAAATACATCAACATAATATAATTTTTTTATTTGTTTGGCATACCCTTCTCGGCTTTAAATTATGTTGGACTGATATGAGCAATAATCTCTTAAATTTAAAAATATATACTTTATTATAGTGGACTAAAGAACAAGTAAATTTGAGAATATAGAAACAACCACTTTAGTATTGATTATGGTTATTATTAGTCAACAAACTTAAAACTGAGCTTCGTTTTTTGTTTTTTCTGTTGTTAAGGAATTGGACAACGATGATTAACTTTAGATCATTTTAATCAAGAACGTTCTAATATTATTTCATGAACCAATACTTTTAAAACCTTAAATGGTTTGTTGAAGGCACGTGAATGATTTTTTTTCAAAATTACTGTATATCTTAACTCACGGGTAATTTCCATAAGTTTTTGAACCTCTCGTAATCCACTAAATATAATAAATAAATAGATAAGTATGATTTTAATTAGTGTTTTACTTTTATATCATTATATATAGTTTCTTCAATACATGTCCCGCACCGTCGATTCTGAAACATCTACAGAGTATATACATAGATGACATTAACAACTAGTGCAACCAAGGCTCTAATTGTTTTTTTTTTTTAAACGTGATATTTAATATTTTACACGCATCTTTTAATAATTAATTACTTTGACCTTCATGTCATGAATTTTTCTTACATTTTAGTCCCTCAAAGAGAAATAAAATAATTTTATCCTCACAGTAAGTAAGCCAACTAAACAATAATATAATAGGTAATTAGATTCTGTATCGAAAAGCTCAATCATGACTCCAACAAGATCCAGTCCTTGAAAGAGATCTAGTCAAACCTCAACATGGTTCATGAAAAATTGGAGAGAAAGAAGGGCCAAAGTAGTATCAAGACCACCACGATCACATAATGGTCAAACATACATAATTTGAAGAGTGTTGTTAATCAATGTTTTTATAATTAGTTAAGAAATTAAAAATAAGTTTATTTGCTAATTGTATGTTAAAAGTGTATTGATAATCAAGATGAGAATGTATTGACAATATATATTAGATGAGGGTTATTGCCTTCCCTAAAATGTAAGAATATTCAGTTTAGTACAATATTATTTATTGATTTAGAATTAGAAAGCAATAGTGGTAATTATGATACGAATACATGTATGTTCGTGATTAGTTATGATTTTAAATTAACGACTAATGGACAAGTCTTTCCCATTATTTTATAACATCCACCATAAAAAATGCAAAAAGGAAAATAATGTGAAGCAACCATAGTTGTTGCTAACTAGAATTAGGATAAGTTGGTCGTCAGAGTATTGTGAACAGGGGGAGCATCGTTTCGTTTGGCATTTCTTACCTAACAAGGACAACAATGAGAATAAAATGATTCCCTCTCACCATCTTCTTAACTTCTGCTAATGTTTCTAACACTTAGGATCAGCTTTTTGTTCTGAACCCCATAAGCATACAATGTGAAGTGTGAAGTTAAGTGGAAAATGAGAAGAATATACCCATTTGATTGGTAGTTGTGTCAATCAAACTAGATTGAGCCTATTGAAAGGAAAAATTTATTGACTAAACAAAAATTTAATTTTTTTTATTTTCATAACTAATTAGCGAACATTACAAAGACAATATAAGAGGAGGGTACCTGAGGAGTGCTACGAGGATAATGAATGGAACCGGAGAACAGAATCTTATGTTGGGCATCAATGATCAATGATCTTCCATCATAGGTGACGTTGCCAGCATGAGACTCGGTTAAAATGAGTGCAATAGAAAAACAGCAGCACAGCAACAGCTTCATCATTTCTATTGAAGAGAGGGTGGGTGTATATCTATCTCTTTGGAATCGTATGAATCATTTATATATACATATTGACTTACTAGTTATAGCTAAGTGATCAATAAATAAAATATTTAAATGGTGCCGATCATGTGTTTGGTTAATTATATATGGATAGAATTGTAATTTAATTGAATTCTCAGTAAAGTGGTTATTATAGAAAAGAAAGACACAATACAGAAATGGTTAGGTGGGATTAACAGAAAGTACGGTGATTCATCGTCGAAATGGTTAGTTGCGGCTTAGCTGCTCTATAAGTAACCGAAAGTGTCGCAAAAAAAGTCGTTACTTATTCTCCACAGGTAATACCATTTTTTCTTAATTTCTTATTCTATGTAAACCTACATATGTTATATAAACTATTTTTGATATATACTATTTTAATTTATATTTTCTATTGCATCATCAAACCAAGAGAAAGAATTACAAAAATATATCAGCTTCAACGAGACTCTATCTAAACTTTTACCTTAGTTTGTGGTTTTGAATTTGAGTCCTAAAGAATATAATTTTATTAAATATTGATGAAAAAATACAATAATTATTTGCAACTCAAACCCAAATAAAAATTGAAGAGAAATAATATGTGTTGAGGATGCTAATTTATCCTTGACTGTATAGTCTTAAGTAATGTGTTACCGAAAAATAAATACATTTGTTGGTATAAGTAGTACAAATTAATTTTTTTAAACTATCATCGATTGTATTGTCCCATACTTTCATTTTAGTATTATTCGGTTCATTCATGTGTCTCTCTTACTAGAAGTCTGTCAGGAGTCGCTCTTTGTCCATGTTTATGCACTGACAATCACTCCCCGCCCTCAACAACGATCGAGATGTCACATATTACGTTCTACATAATTGTAATTCATTTTTTTGTGATTTCACACGTTTGAGAAAATTAATAAATATGATAAATGAAACATACAAATAAATTAACCAATCAATGTAATAAGTGGATCAATATATATAAAATGAAAGTATAATAAAACATTAAATAATTTATTCAAATAATGTTAAGAAATTGTAAAAAGTAATGTAAAAATAAAAAATATCAATAACTATCTTAAGTGTGTAGGGAAGGGTCGAAAATACTCTGGTCATCTCGAGTAAGGTTAAAAAACAAGTTAGATTTACTCGTTCGACTTGATCATCCAACCTAATCCAATTGGATTGGAGTTTTTTGGTAATCAGATTAGAATCAATCCAATCCAACTAAGGATCAATTATAATCAGATTTGAGGTTCATGAATTTGGGACTTGATTAGTACTCGATCTAATTTTATATTATTTATTTTATTATTAGTTTTTGTTTTTGTTTCACATTATCTAACATAATGTTAAAATGTTCATACCGTAGAAAGGAATAATTTTGATTTGTATTTTTGTGTGAAAAAGATTTAAAGCAAGTGCTAATATGTGATTTTGGTTTAGTAGTTTTACACAATGATGTCCACGTTTTGTTTGTGATTATGTTGGGTGGTCATAGTTTTGATTTTTAGAGTTATGTAATTCTGAAAATAAGTTCATGCCTCACTTGTGATTTTATTTTGTAATCATGGAAAATTTGATGGTCATATGTTGTTATTTTAAATGTTTGATATAAATTTTGTGATGTTTGGAGTTTTCTATATTTCTATTTTCATAAAAAAATTATAACTAAGTTATAATTAATTGGATATGTGATCATCAAATACGATCCAAACTAACTTAAACTAGATTGATCATATCAGATTTTCAAATAAATCATAAATCCAAAAGATTAGATTTTAAAATAAATCACAAATTCAATCCAATTCAATCAAGTTAACTTTGATCGGATCAAATTTTCTTTAACTGAAATTTGACCCAACCTACTACTTGCTCAACCTTAATCCTGAGGTTACTGCTCTTGTTATGGCTACTAGGCTCTAGTTGTGGTGGTTGTGGATTGTGGTTGTTGTTGTTGTGTAAAGGTCTAGCGATAGAGATTGTTAAGGGGAATCCTAAGATGAGCTATGAGTGCTAAGAAGACGTCATCATGATCCTCATATCTTGTGTTTGAACTTTGGATCTACTCGGTCTTCTCAGCCAAATTGCTTCTTAGCTCATGGATGACGTTCTCTCGAGTGACCAACCCCTTATTCAAATCCTGAATGATCTAAACATTCCAATGTAGATGCTATGCTGGATGGTGATAACTGAGGCCTAAACTCTATGGCCAATTTCCCTAAACTAAGCATATGGCCTTTCTTCTTCACACCCCAACAACCTCACAAACAAGGCATTGTCAGAGACGGCAAATTCTCACCCTACCCCTCCCTATCCACCTCCATAATACTAGAGGCAGCCTCAACATTTTGATGCTGAAACTTTTCCTGCATTGTTGTATTCAATCTTGAATGAGATATTCTAAGGTTTCATTCACGTTTACAAGATTGGATAATTATATCTTATAATTTTACAAGAACTAATTGGTGAATCCTAAAGTTGGATAATTATATCTTATAATTTTACAAGAACTAATTGGTGAATCCTAAAGGTCCACTAGAATTATAATTTTTTTAAAAAATTTGGTAGATTAGCCCTAAAATATGGACATTTATAAACTTTTTTAACTCTATAAAATAACTAGAAACTTTCACAATACATTTCATAAGTTTACTAATTGTATAATTATAATGAATCCAACTATTGAATGCATACATATTATAGCAATAGTAACACACTAACCAGATTAGTTCCTAGGTAGTCGCTAACAAATTAATGTACACATAATGCATATTCAATTAAATAACTTTGGTGTTGAAAGCATACGTACATCTTTGATGAGCAAATTCATTCTTCTCACATACTCACTACACTCACATGCTAACTCATACACTCATTGCACTCACTACATATACAGACACTCACTACACCACGCGCACTACGTGTGCACACACACTTGCTACACTCATATACTCACTGCACAAACACTCACACACCCATCACACTACATATACACTCACAAACTCACTACACTACGCACAGGTAGTATCACACATTGCACATTCACTACACTCCACTCACATCAAAACCAACCAATAACCATAATAAACATGAATATAAACACACACTACACTCACATAACAAAAATATAAACACACATTTCCACCATCCATTTTATAAATTTAAATCCCAAATCTTAAATAAATATAAACCATTGAAAAAAATAAGGGTGTACCTTGGACTTGTCAAAGAAGACGAAGGCAAAGAAACAAAAAGTAAATGAGGGTAGCTTCATCATTCCTTCTCCTGAAAACACTAACAAAAAAATAAATGGGGGAGTGTTAGAGAAACAAAGATGGACTAAAATAAAATAAAGAGGATAGAGGTAGAGAGGGATGAGATAGAGGTAGATGTTTATCATGTAAGAGATGGGGAATGAGACAGTCGTGTGGTTACCGCACTTAATATTCCTCTTTCCTCATCTAAATCTAAATATTTAATTTTACCCTACACATCCTTCAACCTCTCCCCTAACATACCAAAACTTTCTTTATTACACACATTCATTAACTGTTTCAACCATAGTTTTGAAAATTGGACCGGACTAGCCGAACCGGCTGGGTTGACTGGGAATTGGTCAGGTTACCGGTCCGGACAAGTGGGAAAAATAGGGAATCTCAGAACCAGTTAGAACCAATTAAGAACCGGTATTAAAAATCGGTTGAACCGAATAGATTTCTAAAATTATTTTTTCTTTTTTTGCTATTTCTTAAAAAAATCTATTAAAGAATATTTTTAAATAAACAAAAAACTTATATATGATATTTACATAGTATTTTTATTTATTATAACTTTTAATCTTATTGATCCGGTCTCAATACCGGCCTATGGACAAAAAAGGTCATTTGACCTAGAAGTCGCCATGCAAGACCAACATCATTCAGAACATTGAAGCTTAACACCGGATCCCAACACCGCGTATAAGACCCATGATATGGCCCCAGTGTGAGCTATTCTTTTAATACTGGATAGTCAGAGTTGACTTATACAATCATGTGTTGAGGAAGCAACCTGCAAAATGACTAATGGAAAGGTGCAGTTAGTAGGTAAGGTCACTGTTGCGTGTCAACCTTTTTGTAAATGATCAAAATCACGCTAACACCTTGTACGATAAGTCCACTTACTCGAAATGACTCTTCCGTTACGCCCAGGGATAAATACTCATATATCACAGTGAAAGGGAGAACATTCTCACTCGAACTTACGCTTGAACTCTGATATTCCCCTTGAATATTCACTGACTTGAGCGTCGGAGTGTTCTTGCAGGTGACACCCTTTTTTGTCCCACAACATGTAAGGCTGGTGCTTTGGTACGAGGAATCATTCCAAGACCTTTATTTCCCCACTAGAATAGAGGATATAATACTATATCCCTACTAGGTCGGTGTAAAATTTGAGTTTGTATACATCTTTGAGGACTAGTGACCAGGTCGGCTCTTGCACCCTGGGCAAGTTCACCTTTAGAGATACAACGAACATCTAAACTGTTCAGCTCGGTTTTCAAATTTTCATTTTCTTTCTTAAGTTTATGTATCTCGTCAAGATGCATCTTTTCTTTTTTATCTAGCTCTTTAAGAAAATCTTTATCTGAATCCTTTTTCTTCAAATCAGATATAATATTCTCATATGAAGAAATGGTTTCAGACTATTTCTTTTTCAGCAGCTTATAATTTTTCAAAAGAGTTGAAAAATCTTTAAATAGAGCTTCATAGTTTTCTTTGAATTCAGACTGATTTACCTCTTTTAAATTTAGACTCATTTGTACTTACTTCAAATTCTGAATCTGATTTGGTCATTAGACAAATCTGAGCAGACTCTATTTTTTCTTCAGATTCACTTGTACTAGTTGAGTTTTCATCATCCCAGGTGATGAGTCCCTTTTGCTTTTTGAAGAACTTCTTTTTCTCTCTTTTGTCTTTTCTATCTTTGTTTAGAAGAGGACATTCTGCTTCAATGTGTCCTGGTTTCCTGCAGTTAAAACACTTCAGAACAGGTTTATCAGTCTTAAACTTGAATTGAGTTTTACCTTTAGCTTTTTTTATTGAACCTTCCAGCTCCACTTTTCTTCTTTTTCAAAAGTCTGTGGAATCATTTGGTAACAAGAGCTAACTATTCATCAGTGTCTCTATCTCCTTCGTCAAATGTAAGGTCTGAGCCAGTTGACTCCTCAACTTTGGACTCCTTGCTCCTTCTAGAAATTTCTTCAGACTTCAAGGCAATATCTTGGAAGATGAAGGCTTTGAAACTTTCTTCTGGTTGAGCTTCAGCTTATGAACTCTTAGTACTCTAACGAGTTTATCCAGAGTTAGTGTTGAGGTCCTTTGCTTCCTCCAAAGCGACACACTTAACATCAAACTTTTCTGGTAAGTATCCCAGAAGCTTGACATTAATATCTTCAATAGAGGGTGTTGATCCCAAGGCTTTAAGCTCATTAAGTAGAATCTAAAATCTACCAAACATCTGGTCAACAGACTCGTGCTCCTCTATTTTGAAGTTGTCATATTTCTTTGTTACCAAGATCTTCTTGAAATACTTAATGTTAGAGGTTCCTTCATAGTTACACTGAAGAGCATCCCAGATTTCTTTCATAGATTTATAGCTATAAACCTTGTTGTATTCAGACTTGCTCAAGGCACAGATTAGAAGAAGTCTAACCTTAGTATTTAACTCCATCTTTCTAAAATCAGTTGTGGACCACTTATCCTTAGGAACTGGCTTTCCATCACTATCTATAGGGGTTGGTTCATCACCTTTTACGATTATCCCCCATAGAGCATACTGAGTAAACTTGATGAACATTTTCATCCTGTCTTTCTAATAGGCATAGTCTTCACCAAGGAAGGCTGGAGGTTTGTTCATGGAAGAGCCTTTAGCAATAAGCTGATCTTGAGAGGTAGCCATAGAACTTGATCCTTTTTACTTGAAGGAGTAATCAACCTCAAAGGACAAGCTCTGATATCAATTGATGGTTCAAAGTCAAACTTAAAAGGGGGGTTGAATAAGTTTTAACTCATTTTTACTCGTATTTACAAACTCTAAACAGTTAATATTTTTCGAACCAGACCCTGAGAGTTAAGAGAGAAACACACAACAGATTTATACTGGTTCACTTCCAAAGCAGAAGCTACGTCCAGTACTTTCAGACTTGAAGGATTTTCACTATTGCAAAAACACCTTTTACAACAACAGCACCAGACCAGTACTACAAGTTTTCTTGACTCCAGCCACTTTTGGCTTAAACCTAAGTATTATTTTAACAAGCCACTTCTAGCTCTAAACACCTAAGTATTCTTTCAAAAGCCTCTTTAGGCCACAAAGTGTTTCCTACTTAAACTATAAGCTGGTGAACAACACCAAACATAATACACAAAGATAAGTGTAAAGAATTTTGTGTTACTATAGATAACTCAACGTACAAAGATATAAAATATAAAGAGAGATACACTGAGTTACAGACTGCGAAAGGTCGAGGTCTGCTAGAAGCAAAACTACAAAGAAGACTTATGTAGAAAATACAAGAACTTAGAAACTTAAGAACTTTTATAGTGAAAGACTTTTAGAGTTTTTGGTTCTTATAAGAGATTAGAGAGTGTTCAATACGACAACCCATATGTTTTGAAATCCTCTTGTATTTATAGATTCTCTTGAGATAACCGTTGATTCAGCCACTGATGGGAATGGATCCGTTGATCTTTTCAAGGACAGGATAAACGAGCATTTGTAAGGCCTGAATCTGTCACACTTCAAAGATATATACCAAAAATGGTTTGCCTCGATAGTCTTTATCAAATGTGTCTTTTTGCTTATCCATTTTAAGCAATTGGGTACATCTCTATAGCCGTTGACCTTTAGGCTTTCTGATTTTCTCAGGTTCAGCTTTTACTGACATCTTGATATATGCGAGGCAGTTTCCTTGATTGATGCGAGTAGTCTTTCAACTTTTCCGTTTATTGCCTTTTTAATGATAGACACAGAGTTGATGTATGAAAGTCCTTTTAGTCCTTTATTTAGAAATGAAAGATTCTTTTTGGACGCTTTTAGAGGGAAATAAGTAATCATCCTAGGGTCTGTAGCTTCAATTAGGGTTTATTCATTGATGCCTCTGATGAGTACAGACTCTTTGCTTCAGGAGTGATTTTGAGTTTACGGACCCCCCTGTTTCTTTCAATTAAAGCATTACGTACTTTCCTATCACACTAACCAAAGAGTTAGACAAACCATACGGACAGACTTTATTTTTAACTAAGAGTCTTGATAGGTGTTATTAACAAATCCTAGAGGTTCAGACTTCTTAGTCTTGAATTAAGACTTGGTTCTAACAGGTCTAGTAATCAAATACCAGAGACCAACCTGTTTAGAAAACTGATTTTTCTCTCTGGCAATTGATTACTGGGAATGTTGTAATCGATTACCATTAATACATAATGTAGAATATGCAGGTTTTCAGTGCTGGAACCAACTTTCAGCCTATCTAACTTGCCCGTTTCAACTATGATCACCACCAAACTTTATAGGCACTATATTTCCCTTATTCTAAACCTGTTGGCGCAGTCCAAACCTCAAAATTCCAACATATGACAAAGATACGTGTAAAAATGCATTTTACCAAAATTTGACCAACACCATGCACCAAACCAAACAACTGCACTCCAAAGCAAACAAGGGCCATATACACAGGTTCTAAATGTCCTTAGGAACCTATTGGCACCCTCTGAGGATTCAAATTCCCACTGGATCACCATTTCACCTGTTCAGTTGCTAAATTTCCCTATTTCATCACTTATGAATTCAATTCTATCTACATATCATCAATTTGTCAATTCCATCACCATTCTCAACATAACCACACATTTACACCAATATGTACATCACACACCTACATAGATACCTACCCATTATAAGTTATCACACATCAATGGCTCCGTGCCACAAGCAACACATAAATTCAATCACATTCATCCATATATCAATTCAATATACCAAATCCGCCTAGTCAATTCATCAACATAATCTCAACATTCATTATCGCCATAATCTTAAAACTAAATATATAATACACATTGCTAGGAATATAAACTTCATCAAGATCATCATCATAATGTAAATGAACTCAATATTCATACACAATAACTAAATTATCAAATTCATCAAGTGCATCACTACTATTACACACTGTTCGTTTCTTTCCTTGGCATCCGCTCTTTACTTGATGCTTCCCTCTAGGGCATCAGTGATCTCCCTATCATTGGTTACTAAAAAGAAAATAAACCACAACAAAGGTAAGAGCTAGAAATCATAATTAATATAGAACTCAAAAATTAGTGAAAATGGTAAACTTAAACCGTATTCTCTTACACATTCTTCCTTTAATTTCTCATTATTTCGCTTGTCATAATAACTCAATCACATACATAATTCAACATCAAGAATATTTGATCATATCGAAATCATCAATATACTCCATTATGCTATCATCACCACAAGCCGCCGGGCTATCAAAAATCTCACATATACTCATATAAATTCATTCCATTTCAACACATTTTCAACATAGCAATCATTATTTCATTATCAGCATAAGTCAAATCATGAAAGACACAACTGACTCTCAAACAAATTATAACGACTCACTAGTATCCGGATAGTAAAAGGACCGACCTTCAGCTGGGGGTCCTACTTGACACCCTATGAACCTGACTTGGTCCACCGATCCCTACTTGGCTCTCCACCTGAACCACTGTGTCCTACTTAACCACTGGTAGTTCAATTAGGTCCTACTTAACTACGGGAGCCAAAAACAAGGGGCGAAATATACCGTCGATTGTCCCCAACCACACAAATCACATAAGTTCATTTTAAATTCTATTTCTCTTTATTAATTGGCACAAAGGCTTCACTTTTTAATTACTCAGGGCGGCCACACAGACCTGACACCTTCATAAAATCTCATATCATCAACAAGCAATATAAACATTTAACTTTCATACAAAGGGGTGACCACACATACCGGACCCTAATCACATATAATCAATTTAAATTCACTCAACCACTAAGGCACAATAAACACTATTATCAAAATCATCATACAATTATCACACAAATTCAATTGCATGTTCATCACATACTAACCTCCATCATAACTCATATATTCTTTAAAACCATCATTCTTTATTCATAATTCGTATCATACTTTCATTCATCAATTCACATAAATTTTCATATCACAATATATTGCATAAACATAATTATTTCTTAATTTCCATCGACTACGCTATTTCTTTTCAAAACCCCAATTAGGGTCGATACACGATTCTAATTAATTACAACCTCGGAGACACTCTTACCTTGATTTCAAGCTTTCACTAGTCGCTCTTGGTGCCGGTTACTTCCACTAGCTTGAAAATCTTTGATTCTGAACCCCACTTCACTCAATGGCTTGCTACAGCTCGTTCCGATACCTACGGTCACCAAAACACAAAATCCATTAGTCGTTCGCCATACCACTTGCCTTTAGAGACATACCTAAGCTCTACATTGCCATAAAAGTGCCAAATTGAAACCCCCGCCCCAAGCAAGAAGCCATTCACAGCCTAGAAAGAGAAAAGGGAGAGGGAGAGAGAAAACATGAAATTGAGGGAATCTTAAGACTCACCTCGTTGCCACAGTCCCCAAAACATAGTAAATTTCAAATTTTGTCACCAAATTGAATGCCAATTTAGGCCTTAAAGTCACAACCGTAAGGAAAAGAAAATGGCAAAGGTTCAGTATCTCTCTCTCGCGATAACTGTGGAGAAGAAAATGCCAATTTAGGCCTTAAAGTCACAACCGTAAGGGCATTTTAGTCTTTTTACCTTTTCTCTTTTCTTTTCTATTTTCTTTTATTACTTTTAATAAAGTTTACTTTTACTTTTACCTTTGGTAACTTATAAATTTACCGTTACCTCTTTATTTTAATTTATCGCTTCTAAATAATTATTAATTAATTTATAATAATTTAGAAAAATCCTAATTGAAATCCAAATAATTTATTCATTAATTTCACACATATCACCAATAATTAAATTAAATACCTGAGATGTTACAATATTTATATTATTATTTCCATAAATTAGTATTTTATATTATAATATAATATCTATGATTATTTATAAAAAGTAATAATATAAATATTATTAATTAGATATAAAAGAAGTAGAAGACCAAATGTATCAAAAGATCTAATAGTTTAGAGACTAAAATTGTCCAATTAAAAGTTAAGGAACTAAATATCGATAAATTGAATAGTTTATGAACCAAAATCAAACATTTGACAAAGCTAAAAAATTGAAAGTATAATTAAACCTATTTTATATTAGGATTCAATTCTTCCAAAATGAAAGTGCGCGTTAGATATTAAAATATGAGAAAGTATGTTTCATAATATGAAATAGAAATTAAAATGAAAAATATGAGAAAATATATGTTGTAAATTATTTAAAAATATTGTGAAAATTATGAGATTATTTTTCTCTGGTGGTTGATTTATAAGAAAAGCATGAAAAAAACTTTTTAAATCACGAACATACTAAAGAGGACATTTGAAATTTTTTTTTTACCAATATATCACTATTATTTTAATAATAATAATAATAATAATAATAATAATAATAACAATAATAATAATAATAATAATAATAATAATTATTATTATTATTATTATTATTATTATTATTATTATTTTGTGAAGGGTTGGACAAAAGTGTCATCACCCTTTCTACTTGCACTAGCATGATGTTCTTATTTTCTCACACTTTGTTGTGAGAAATTAATCTGGTATGAATCCCACCATTAAATATTTTCTCATGACAAAAGATAAATCTTCCAAACACTAAATTTTTTTTCACACATCCATTTTTTTCAAAGAATTAGAGAATCCAAATACATTATTAGAGATAAAGTGCATTAATAATTAATGGTTAAGGTTGTGATGAAAAAGTTATAAAATGATTCTAATCTTAACTATTTTTTAATTGATTGTTGATAGTGCACTTTATTGTCAAAAGCGTAACAGTTGAATTTTAGGTAGGTATCCAATCCTTGAAATTATATCATGGGGTTTGGACATGTAGTCGTAAGATAACTATAATTAATAATATTTTATTAATTTTTATATTGGTGGTTATAAAAACTACTTTTTATAATGATTTTTAAAATAACTATCTAACTTTTTAAATATTTTATTAATTACTACAGCAGTTATTTTGAAATCAATATAATAAGTCCTAAAAGTAAAATGACCATAATAACTTCAAAGTTTTGTAATTGTAAATAATTTTGGTTGAGAGGTTTAGGTCAATCGGTGGAGCCTGAGTTACTATAAACCTTTTATGTTAATACATGTGTTAGATTCGAAAAAACAATAAAAAAAAATCCTCTAAATTTTATAATTTTGTAATACCCCTTTCGCTTTTCATCTGTAATACAACTATATATTTTTATCTCTTTTTCTATCTATCTTTTTATTTGTATAGTGTTGTGTTCTTTTTTAAATATACGAGTATTACTTCTCATTAATTGTAGTAATTAACTTATTATCAGCGGCACCGCAAAAGCTTGAGTGATAGATTTTGTGGCGTCATGGATGACATTAATAAAGTGTGCAAATATTAATTTCCTTACCTTTTTAAATTTAAGCAAGATCCTCTATTAATTGTCTCAATCGTTGATTTAATTTTAATGATGTTTGGTAATTTTAAATTGGTTAGATCACCAAATTATGCACATGCAGGACGTATAACAATAATTTTCTAAAGATGAAAGAATCAAAAAGTTGTTGCAACAATGGAAGAAATTTTAAAAGTCTTAAACAACTTATTTTAATCATAAAAATTAGGTTATTCCATTTCTAATATTTAAAAAATGCTGAAAAATAACAATTGTGATCCCCACAAGATTTTCTCACTTGTTTCCTTTACTTATTTTTGTTGCTTTGCTTTCGTAATTAGCGTTTTTTTATGGGAACTTGCGGAAGCAAAAACCATTGTTTCCAGATTAGAGGAAGATGCACGGATTGTTGAACAAGTATTTTGTTGGTATTCACGCTCAATCCATCCCAATTAATTATATCTAATTTTAACTTCGTACTTAAACCTAATTTTATATTATTATTATTATTATTATCTAACATAATATTAATATTTATGTCATGGGAAGGAACTAAACTCAAGTAGCAAAAACCTAAAACTTCAATTTGTTGACTTAAATTTGTGTTTTTGTGTTAAAGATTTAAAACCAAATACCAAAATGTTAATTTTATTTAGTAGTTTTACACAACAACATACATCTTATGTTTGTGGTTATGTTAAGTGGTTAAAATTTTGATTTTCATAAAGTTTTGTAAGTGTTCCAGTAAATGTTTGATATGAATTTTTTGTATTTTTATTTTCATAAAATTTATAACAAGTTATTATTAATCGGATATATAACTATTTAACCAAATTGAAACCAATTTAAATTAGATTAAATTAAAACAAATTTTAAAAAAATTACAAGAATCCAACCCAAATCAATTTGAATTTAATGCAATCGTATTATCAATCCTCAAATTCAACACTTTAAGTGGTAACTTGTCCTAATAATCTTGTTAAAAAAAACCCTTATAATAATATCTGTGAATTAATCTCCGGATTCCTTAATTGATTCAAAATATTGACCTAACTAAAAGAAAAAATCACTTTAATTTCTTTTTATTCTCTGTCTAAGCGAGTGGGGCATACGTGAGAAAGTAGGTTTATTTTACCTATGATTTTCATATTTCTGTTAAACTTTTATAGGTGAATTTTTAATATCAGGTTATTAAGTCATTAGGATAATTAATGGAATATTAAATAATTAGTGGAATATATTGAAAGCATTTGTGAGAATTTGTTTCTTTAAAGATTTTAATAGTTTTTCGAAAACCTAAGATCTTTTGCATGTAATATAAAAAAATTAACTTGAATTTTGAATAAATCCTTATTCTCTCTCTTGTGTGAAGTTTTTTGGTTATTGAGTAAATAATTAAGTTTCATCTTATCAAGACATTTGTTTTTTGTCACGGTCAAACCTGATCTTATAAAAAAAAAGTTGTGGCGATCAACCTATTATTTATTACTCACTTTCTCATTTATTTCTTGAGTGTGATGTCAATATTCTTCTCTAAACGATTTACAAAAAATATATTCTCGTCTCAAATTCAAATTCAAGGTGATTCCTTTTTGTTTATGTCATTTGATATTAAAGCTTTGGCTTCTTGATTTTAAGCTATGGAAAAGATTGTTATATCATCATTCTATGGAGGAAGTGATATCAAGGCTTACATAGAATGAAGGAAGAGAGAAAAGAAGTGGAAAAAATATTTCAAGATGATAAAAAATGAAATAGAAGACATTTTTAAAAAGGTGTTGAAAATGACGAGGAGAAAGAAGATAAAGTTTTAGAAAAATAAAAATAAGATAAAAATGAAGAAACAGTAAGAGAAGAAAAATGAGGAATTACATTCATCGAGTGTTGTTATCATGGAAAATGAAGAAGAAAAAAATATTGATAAAAAAGAAAATATAAGCAAAAATCAAAATAAGAGAGAATTGAAAATTATGAATAGGGAAGAAAAAGAAAGAAAAACTAAGGTCAAAAGTGTTTTATGTCCCATTGATTTAACAATAGTACATTCTAACAATTCATGTGCAAATGTTGTTACATTTTTTTAATGAGGAACCTTATCAAGAATTTCAAAGGCTCTTAGATAAATCATTATTTCTTTTAAGAATGAAATTTTCTATCAGTGAATCAAGATGATTATGATTTTCTCTTAGCAAAATGGGCTGGTCGATCGGGTCTTGGCTTGCTTGCCAAAAACAGGTCGGGTTGGCCCACCCTGCCTAAATAAACAGGCCAAAAATTAGGGTCCGTCCCGCCTAACGGTGGGCCCGATGGGCTGACAACCAAAGTCAAAATTATGTGTCTTTTTGGAAAAGATGGCAGGTTAGCCCGCCGACCCATCATTTTTTTTAAAGAATGTATCAAATTAAGATAAAAAATTTAAAATAATTTTTTTAAAAAAATCAAAGAAGATCTTATTAAAAGAAATGTATAAGATATGTCACTTTTTTTTAATTTTAAAAATGAAAAAATATATTTTAATAAAATAAAGTATAAATTATTTTATTATTATTTATAATTTTTTTCTTTGGCGGAGACCTGTCGGGACGGCCCAGCGAGTTGAAAATTCTGTCCACCCTGTCTTTTTTGGCGGGCCAGCCCATCGGGCCTAATTCGTTTTACTATCCCTAGATGTAGTATGCTAAAGGAATTAAACTTAAAAGCAAGTTTCAAGGTTGATTTTTGACTCTTGTGTTGATTTAATACATTTTTTATGGAGGGGGAGAAAATGATATGAAATTCGATGACAAATTTTCTTGAAGAAATGAGAAGACGAGTGTCAAATGTAATGAACTTAATTTTTAGCTTTTCTATTTTTATTGAATTTTCATAATAATTTGTACTTATATTTTCATATATCTTTTAGACTTTCCTAAATGGGTTTTTAATGTTCTTTACGGATTCTTAAGTCATTAGGATGACATAAGAGTTTATTTCAAATTTTAATGTTAGAGAAGTTAAGCAGTTAGCGAAATATAATAAAAGAATTAGTGAGAATTTATTTCCTTTAGAATTTTAATAGTTTTCTCTCCATTGTGTAATGCAAACAACATCAACTTGAATTTTGAGTAAATTCTTCTTTTCATGGTGTGGGGTTTTATATTCTTCAATAAAGTGCTAAGTTTGTTCTTATCAAGGAAACTTGTCTTGTGACAATCTAAACTATTCTTATCAAAGAAGTTTATGACGATTAAATCAATCTTATCGAGTTTAATTATGGTGATCAATCTATGACTTATCTCTCAAATTCTCATCTATTTCTTGAGTGCGATGTGAATATCCATATCTAGCCCCCTATATATATATATATATATATATATATATATATATATATATATATATATATATATATTCTCCCTTGTTAGGGGGAGGTGGATCTTATCTAATGATAAGATATGTATCTCCTTGACAATACCGCATTGTCATGAAAAAAGGATGAATTATTGCCAAGCGGGTACAAATGGGTGTGAACACCTATTTTTGTCCGGCAAAATATATATATTAAATATGTAAAAAAAGAAATAAAAAGAAATAAAAATAAGAAGAAAAAAGAGAGAGTATTATTTGTCTTAGAATCCGGGGTCAATGTTGACTGCATTAACTGGGGTCCTAACACGGTTTCCTGACCGGTGTTACCTCACTAACTCTAAGAGACTGTTTGGTTATGAAGTTGGGTTGGTCAAACCAAAAATAAATCTTACGGTCAAACGGAGTTTTGACTGTTTCGAACGACGTGAAGGATCAATATCAACCCTTAAATTTCTCCATTTCCCCAACTCCGTTTCCCCAACTGGAAACCAAACGGACACTAAGTTTGCATAGCCTCAGTGGAGTACGGTATTTTATACCTCAGTTCGGTGGGAATCCGAGGTTCTTCAAGTTAAAGTGAAAATTGATCCGTACTCGAACTTCAAAACACACCGGAGGTGAACCTGCAAAAGATTCTCCAGTACTTAATTATCGACCGGGGTGAAGAGAAATGTCCATAATTGACCGATGATTTCAGACCCCGATTATGACTTACCAGTTCTTATTGGTGACGTGGTGCGGTACATAGAACCTCGTCCATTCAAGGTTACCACCCCGGATCATATTAAAAAATAATAATATTAAAAATTGCATAGTGACCGTTAGAATAGTAACTCTTTCCCATTTCTATAAATACTCAATCCTTCTTCATTTCCTACCACACCTCTCCCTTCATCAACTTTCTTCCATAATTTCTCTCAAGCCATGGCAGATGGATGCCGAAGCCAAGAGGAAAGAATAAGGGAGGGAAAACGATGCTTTGTGACTACCTTCTTGCTTCTTATAGCATGGGTAGCAATTTTTTTTGGATACTTTATTTCTTGCCACATGTGTAATAAATAATTTATGTTTCCATAAGAGTAAATGATTACTCACTTGTATTTAAAAAAAATTAAAAAAAAATTTCCCAAAAAAAAGTTAAAAAAACAAAAATCCAAAAAAAACAAAAATAAAAAAAGGACAAAAAAATGGACCTAAAAAAAAGTCTAAAAAAATGAAAATCCAAAAAAAAATCAGAAAAGGTTACGATGGTTTGATTGAGGTGGGACCCAGTTGGTTGAATAATTGGAGAAAATTAGGGAAAATGACATCAAATTTAGACAAATTAGAAAAGTAGAAAAGTGATGTCATTTATGGAGGATCCAATGCCAATTTTCTTCTATAAATAGAAGGTGATATTGATGTATTTTGGAGGAAGAAGAGAAAAAAGAGGAGAAAGAGTGTTAAATTTTTGTGAGAATTTTTAGAAGTTTTGGTTTTCAAAAATTATATTGTGTAATCCTAGTTAGGAAAATGAGTGCATCACTCTAGTTTGTCTTAGTATGTAGGTTTTTGTGAGTCAAAATACTATACAAGTGTAGTAACCGATGTCCAAATACCTTCAAATCGAGTCCAAACAAAGCTAAAAGCAAAGAAAATCTACACAAAATTGATTTTTCGACTTCCGTTTTAGTTCCTCTGTAATTGTTCTTGTACCAAGGTATTTTTTATTAATACAAGGATGTTTATTTATATTTATTTATTCGTCTTTATTTAATTGTTATTTATTTTTCTACACTTTTATTTTTCTTTATTTATATTCAAGCACTTTATTTTTCTGCACTTTATTTTTCTACAGTTATTTATCTGTTTATTTATTTTTCTGCATCTCCATCTTTATTTATTTATTTATTTGTACCTTTATTTTTCTTTATTTATTTTTCTGCACTTTTATTTCTATTTATTTACTTTTTTGCACTTTTATTATTGTTAATTGACAGAACACCCCAGTTAGTCCCTGACTCCAACACAGTCGGACACTTAGGTCCTTTAATTAGTAGGTTAGTCTCTTCAATCCTCCACGTCCGTGATCATCAGGCACTTAGATCCCTGCCGTTAAACCTTCGTTAGATTTAGGTGACGTGTACCGTTAAATGCCAACAAGGAGTGTCACGTGTGCATGACTTTTAACACCAGATTTTAAGAGGTGTTAAATGCACAGGTGTTAAAATACAAGATTATTAACACCGGTTCTTTTATCCATTTATCCGTTGTTAATTACAATTTTTAACACCTATTTCAGTATTTAATCGGTGTTAAAAGTTCCTATTTTATTTTAATTTTTTTATCCTGCTTTGTTATATTCTTTGTTTTTTTGGATTAAAAGACAATTTAATCAAAAATAAATATCCATATGCATATCCTAGAATATTCAAAATGAAACAGTTATAATTATGGACTCATCTACAAAATCAAATAAAGGTTCATATACAATAACTAGTTAAAAAAATCTATTCCTAATTACAAGAAACCAGGTAATGAAGCTTAATAACACATATTTGTCGGTTAAGAGAATAAATTTTATTCATTCCTACAAAACAACAACCTTCTTTCTGCTCCCATAAGATCCTCATTTCTGCAATTAATGACCTGTTTATTTGCTAAATCCGTTGACCCAATTTCAATCCTTAGAGGAACACCTTTCATTTCCCAGTGAGAATACTTCTATCCAGGAGAATAGTTATCTCTAAAATTTGACTCAGCATGAACACCTGCTTCACTCAATGCATTCACAGTTTTAGAAATAGCATCAAAGATTCCTCGAGTGTCAACATCTTTGTAAGGCACAAGAATCACAATGACTTGAACTGAAGCTACTTTAGGAGGTAGCACCAATCCCTTGTCATCACCATGAACCATTACCATCACCTCAATCTGTTTCAAAACAAACAAAAAATATAAATGTAATCAAGTGTAGAGGAGTTCTCCAATGCACGTATATGAAAGAAATCAAAGCTTACAGTTTGAGTACTATAGGCCTATGAGTTTCTACCAGACCATGGCTTTCTCTACCTTCTTTCCCTTAATGACAGGAACTACCAAATACTCTTCATATATACGCCTATATAGTTCCAATATATCAAGAACCTGAAACAATAACAGTTTAGAATATTTTGAGAACAAATTTCTGAAAATTTGTATCCTAGGGAGGAAAATACAAATTAATATCCAGGGAGGACTCCTATAGTTAAATTTTGTATAAGCACCACAAAATAGACTAAAAAGTAGTTCCATAAACTAGACTATTGGACAGAAACAAAATATTAAACTGTATTGATAATAAGATAATTAATAAGGCCAACTACTACATAAGGCTCTCACATGCGGAAGAATGGGAAGGATAGATGTAACATACCATTACCCCCATTACACAAGAAGAGCAAACTGTAATTTTACATCCACATCGTCAAAATCCAATAACCATACACATGCATTAACAATAGAGAGCACTACATATAAACACATTCATTGATTCACTAAAAAAATAAGAAAACTCACTTACAAGATCTCCCAAATTGTAGTTGACCAAGGCCTCAGAATATAGCAATCATAGATATCATATTACTCAATCATTTCCTCATTAACAACCACCTATAAAATTAATCAAAAGCTTAAGTAAAGCAAAACACACAAAGAGTGAAACAAAACCAGATTAGGAGGAATGAACAAGTTTGACCGAACACAGATCAGGTTAAAACTATTTGACAACTAAAAATACCTCAGAATACTACTCTCTAAAGTTTTCAGCCTTCCGATGCGTGAGTCCCAAGCCAGTCTCCTTCTTAACCTCATCCTTCTTTCCACCATTACTAGACAAGTTTTTCAGCTTTTCAGACCTGTTTGTGCTTAGCCTTGTTTTTCTCAGCGATCAGTACACTTTTTGCTAACTTCAAAGATATCAATGCTTTTTCGGGGCTGCTCAAACTGTTCCATGCTTCTTCTGAAGCTGTATCTTTGGGATGGAGACTTCTCAACAGTGGCTATAAACTTCTTCAGATGCATGATATACTCAGGAAATTGCTCTAAATCACAATGGTTACCTCCTTTGAGCCACAAGGGTTCATACTTCTCTTTACACAATTCTTTATTATGTAAAGATCTGCAGATTGAGTACACTTAGAGTAGGCCCCTTCCACCACCCACCACCTACCCCACCACCTAACAAACCATCACCCAGAACCCAATCCCAACCCCCTAACAGACCCCCCTTCCCACAACCTTACCCAAACCCGAAACCAACCCCACCCCAAACACCACCCACCCACGGCCAACCTCCCAACCCCAAACAACCCTCACCCAACCCGAATCCCACAGTCCCCAATCCTACCCCAACAGACCCCCCTTCCCATAACCTCACCCAAACCTGAAAACAACCCCACCCCAAATAACACCCACCCACGGCCAACCTCCTAACTCCAAACAGCCCTCACCCAACCTGAATCTCACACTCTCACGCAGTATTTCACAACACAAAACAAGGGAGGAGAAAAATTTTAGGGATCGGGGTTCTTTTACCTCAGACGGAACGGAGGCGATCCTCACACCTAAACAGGCCGCCGTTCACGTAGAAGGAGAAGGGGGCCGTTGAACGCGATGGAAGGGAGAAGAACGGAGGGGAACGAAGAAGAGAGGGGCGAACCAAACACGCTCAAAGAAGCCAACGGGGGAAGATGAAGAAAAAAACAAGCAAATGAAGAAGATGAAAAGAAGAAAGAGAACGATGAAAATGAAAATACTTAGGGTTCCATCAAAACGGCGTCGCATTATTTTTACATGTGTGACATGGCTTTCGGGACCAAAACGACGTAGTTTTGATGGAAATGTGGCATCCCTGCTGGGATTTAATGAGCCACATCAGCTGACTCTGACAGAAGTTAACGAATGTTTAACGGCAGGGATCTAAGTGTTTGACGATCACGGATATGGAGGACTTAAGAGACTAATCTACTAATTGAAGGACCTAAGTGTCCGACTTTGTTGGAGTCAGGGACTAACTGGGGTGTTCTGTCTTGTTAATTTATTTTTCCGCACTTTATTTATCCGTACTTTACATTTCTGTAATTATTAGTTTATTTATTTATTTTCTGCATGATTTATTTATTTATTTATTTTTATGCCCTTTTATTTCTATTTATTTACTTTTTTGCACCTTTATTTTTATTATTTACTTTTCTGCCCCTTTATTTTTATGTATTTATTTTCCTGCCCCTTTATTTTTATTATTTACTTTTCCATCCTTTATTTTCATATATTTACTTTTCTGCCTCTTTATTTTCATGTATTTACTTTTATGCCCTTTTATTTTTATTATTTATTTTTTCTGCCCTTTATTTTTTGTATTTATTTTTCCACCCATTTATTTTATTATTTTCTTTTTTTCTTTGCACTTTTATTTCTATTTATTTATTTTTCTGTACCTTTATTTTTTTAAGTTACTTATTTTTCTACACTTTTATTTTTAGTTATTTATCTTTATTTTTTTATTTATTTTTCTATACTCTCTATTTATTTATTTATGTTTGATTATTTTTAAATAATACATAATTATCCATTTTTATTATGGTCATGATTTCCTATTATTTTCTCTTAGTAACCTTTTGATAATTAAGAAAAATCATTATCGTAACAAAAAAAATAAAAAAAATCAAGACTAATAAATAATGTATTATTTATTCATTTATTTTTTTCTTAAATTTAAAATGAGATTAATTTAGATGAGACATCTTATTAATCTTATTTTTTCCAAAAAATAATTAAATAATATTCCTTTGTCAATTTTAATTAATTAAGTGTATATATATATATATTTCTTTATCTTCATGTTGATGTGTTTAATCCTATTTTTTCCCTTCTTATGTTTTGTTACTTTTTTTATTTATTTATTTGTTTTGAATTTTATATTTTTCAATAAAATCAATTGATTTTTTTACTAGAAAATAAGTAAGACAAGACGTCTTATTGTTTTTTATTTTATTTTTATGGTCTTTTAATTATTTGTTTATTTATTTTCTTAGAACTAAAGAATAACAAACTTAGGAGATGTATTTTATTATTATTATTTTTATTCTTATATATAATTTTTATTTTATTTTATTATGTATATTATTTATGATTGTTTTTATGAAGGATGAAATATTTGATAATCATTTTTTGAAATTATGCATGATCAATTTGGGTAACCATTTTTTTTGACGGACAGTGTGGGGTGCTAATACCTTCCCCTCCTGTAATTTGACTCCTTGACTAAACATAATCTTATTTTTTTTAAAAAAAAAGAAAAAAAACCAGTGCTGTTTAAAGGTTTTCCTAATATTTTCCTTAATAAATATTAGTGGTGACTCCTTGAACCCTTTATTTTCTTTAGGCTTCTCAAGAGCCTCATTTCAATACTGTTTCAATTTTCTTTTATTTATCTTTAACCAGTCCACGTCGCGCGCCGGGACCCCGGTCGCGACAATGGGCATTGGTAAACATTGATGCAATGTGTATGATAAAGTTATATTAATAACAGAGAAACTTCTGAAGAAGGTAAATTTGGAGGTTGCATAATTTTCCAGCTTAGTTTTAGCATGCGTTGAAAAGAAATTCTTGGAATTTCCTAATTGCAAGGAATACTATGTAAGAAAGTAGCATAGATGGTAGCTTGTTGAAAATTGGATGTACAATAACAATTTGTGGTAGTGTTCACATTGTTTCGCTCATTTATAAAGTGACAACGATGCATATAGAGGAAACCATATGGTGCATAAGTAAATTCATAAGCTTTATGCAATTTAGAAAATGCTTTAAGAGTAAGAGGAAACAATATGGATTTTTTTGGATATACTCACTAGTACTATGTAATGTTACAATTGTAGTAGGAGAGAGTCTCACTAGTATACACTATGTTGTACTCATTTTAATTTAGTGGATTATTTCAGAGTTTACCCCTACTTTTTTCCCTTGTAGTTGTTGAGGATTTTCCATGTTAAATCTTATGTGTAATTTCTTAGGTTATTATTGGTTAAGATAATGATGTTGAGTCCCAATACTATTCATAATAGTTAATTTTATTGGTGTTTCTCTACGAACTTGGGCACGCTCCCACTCATATTCGTAAAGTGTTAAATGCACCAGGGGGTGCTAGTTGAATAAAGCATGAATGAATGAGGTTGAGTACTCTAGAAGTAAAATACAAGTCAAGGCAGAGAATTGTTGAAAAGTAAAAAAAATATGTGGCTTGTATTTTCTTTTACCTATGTCTAAACAATTATGTAAAATAAGGGGCATAGGTTTGTGTGTGTTCTTGACAATTTTTGATTTGGCTTTAATGGTCCATCATTTTTATGACCATTAGGGGTCATAGTATCCTATTTGAGATCTAGTTCGTTCAATTTGAAATTAAAGTATACTGTAATCCTATAATGTCTCTCAATTAAAAAATCATTCTCTACCTCTTTTTCAAATCAATGAATTATGTTTTTTCTTCTTTATTGAATAATTGATTTAAGACTAGGGTGAAGATTGATTTTTTAAAAAGGGATGCTGTGGAATTATAATATACTTTAATTTCAAGCTGGACAAATAAGATCCTGAAGAGGATATTATGACCACCAATGGTCATAAAGATAATGGACCATTAAAGTCAAATCCAATAATTTTACTATCAATTTAGGTACATTCATATTCCTTTGTCACTCTATAAATATAACCTATCATAAACCAAGGAAACCATCAAATATGCAAAATCAATTTGAGAGCTTTATGTACAAAGAGAAATATTCTTTAGTTAGTGAGAGAAAATCTAAATAGTGTAATGTGTGAGTTTAAATACTAAGGATTTCCTATATTACTTTCTAATACTCTATAGTACTACAGTTGTAATAGGAAAGGGTCTTATTAATACACATTATAGTGTCATCAGCTTTAATATAGTGGATTATATTTGAGAGTTTGTCTTGTGGCTTTTCCCTTATAGTTGTTAGGGATTTTCCACATTAAATCTAATGTGTAATTTCTTAATTTTCTATTGTTGAAATAGTGATAATTCACAATAATAAATTTTACCGGTGTTTCTATGTGAACTTAAACACACTTCTTCTCACATCCATAAAATGTTAAATACACTATAGACCAATTCTACTTAATCGGTATATATATAGGATGTATCATATGAGATAGACTTTTTCAAGTGAGAGTGAGAGGAGCGAATCTGAGCCGCACAAATGGTTGAGGTTAATCATATGAGTTTTTAAAAAAGTCATATGACCTCTTAAGTGATCATGTAACTTTGAAAAACTTTTAATCTCAACCATCCAATGTATGGTTATATAGCCTAGATTCATTCCTTCCACTCTCACATAAGACAACTTTTCTCATAAAATACACACACACATACACACACACACACACACACACACACACACACATATATATATATATATATATATATCAAATCAGATCAAGGACGTGGTTAATTTAAATTACAAATAATAACATGTACCCATTTCTATTCTAACTGAAACACTAATATCTTATCTCCTAAAAAATTTGAAATTTTTTTACGTTATTATCTTTAATTGATTTTTAATTTGGGAACTTTATCGTCTTTTCTACTATCTTCTCAATTGATTATATCAAATTAATATAAGATTAAGAGAAATATATTAAATTCAAAACCTTTACATTAATAGCATTCACGTGAAAACATTACAATATGAAAAAAAAAATTTAAAAAGAAAACATGATAATGAGTGAAAGAAAATTTACTCATTGTTTATATATATATATATATATATATATATATATATATATATATATATATTTGTAGTTACAAATTGCCTAGTACTTAACCTTAATTTAATAGCAAGAAAACACAAAATATAAATTATCTACTTATATTCTTTCGTAGTCTAATAAATAGATGACACTTTATGATAAAGTTTTAAAGTCAAATATTTAGAAACTATTTTAAAAGATGATGAAAATTTTTATAAAGAAATAGCAAAGAATGACGAAAACATAAATGAGGAAAATGGTCTCAAATTTAAAAATTAAAAATAATGACATAACAACTTTTAAATTGTTTTTAAGAGATAAAATATCAATTTTTTTAATTAAAACAAAAAGTAATACATATTATTATTTTTAATTTAAATTAATTATGTATTTTAATATAATCTAAATAATTATGATTAATTATCCTAATTTCTCATCACATCACTTTATTCTTTATTGGGTAAATAAGGCTCCCTTCTTTGTCTGTTTGGGATTACAAAATTTGTTTAAATTCCATAAGAACAGAATAAAAAATTGATTAGAATATATTTAATCCAATACTGAAAGAAATGGTAATTAATGAATGACATTTTAGTATTACTCCTTTGCCGAGGATCTATATTTTGCGGTGCAGCACAGCCACCATGCATCGTGGTACATCACTAAAATACAGTATAATTATAATTATTAAATTCAAGTAAAATAAAATGAAAATAATTTATTTATTTAATACTTAATATTACTATACTTTCATTTTTTTAATAACTTTTGTACATGTTAAATCTCATTAATTCAGTCATTGGTCGAAAATCTTCCTAAGTAAATCAAATCTATACATAATTTTATAAAACTAATTTTTCAGCATCGATAAAGTCTAGTGGTTCCTCTATCCAAACCATATTTGGATAATCCAAAGCTTTGCTAGCTAATGTATAAGCTACATTATTACAATCTCTTCTATTAAAATTAAAATCTATTAACTCAAAACCATTGAAGTAAATCAACTATCAATAATTTTTTATGATCCTCCAAAGCTTGCAATAACATAAGGGAAATAGTTGCCACATCTTACGCCTTAACAACATTTAAAGTTCATTTCAAAGTCAAACATCAAACTGTCAAAGAATTGATTCTCCCTTGTATATACAACGAAGTTCCTTCTTGAAAGTCACCATTAAAGTCACAAAGTACTAAACCAAAACCTGTAACATTTGAACTTGTATACCCAGCATCACCATTAAGTTTCAAAAGGTTAGCATTTGAACCTGTAACATTAGAGTCCAAATCTTTGAACTATTTTAGCACTAGCATACTCGCATTTCCTAGATTTATGCCACTGTTGAAGCAAACTCAAACTAGAATGTACCACCTCATCCGCAATAGGGATCCTTTGTTGAAAAACAAGAGAGTTATGAACCATATGCCGTAACATATCATCACCAATTGGTGCAACTCTGCTAGAGGAATCATTCATAAACATGAAATCCAATCAATCACATCTATTTGATTAGTAAGAAACACTTTAACCTGAGACAAATTCTAACAATCCAAAGTGTTAGGGAATAGTTATAGTGTAGTTATTTTCTATTTTAACTAACTAGAGTCTGTTATATCTAACTAGTGTTAGTTTATCCTTTGTTTCTGCTTATATAATGTATTCCCTTCCTTTGTATCAGTAGCGAAACATAATATAGAAAGAATCAGTTTACATTCACATTCTTTCCTCTACAAATTCTCTGTTTCTCATATCCTCTGTAGTGCATAGTTCAACATGGTATCATCGCGCCTGTAGACTTAGCCATGACTTCCGCGCCCTTCACCCCTCATACATTCTCTTCCTCTATCTCTGCAAAGCTGACAGAGGATAACTTCCTCACATGGCTTCAACATGCAGAAGCAACAATCAAGGGGTTCAAACTCAAGAAACACATCTCTGGTCCAAAATTTGTTCCAGAACAATTCAAGAACAAAGAAGATGAAGAATCAGGAAATCTGAATCCGGAGTTCGAAAATTTCGAACAAGATAACCTCCTTAAATCTTGGTTGTTGGAGTCCATGGATCCTTAGTTTAAAATTAGAATGGTTAGATGTGAATGGTCACACTAGATTTGGGCCACCCAAAAGACGTACTTCTCCTCCCAAACAATGGCCAGAGTCAAGCAGCTGAAGATGCAACTTTGAACAATCAAGAAGACAGGATCAATAAGCGAATTACTGATTCAGATCAAGCACATTGTGGAAACCCTTGCTGCAATTGGGTCATCACTCTCTCAATAAGAACACATCGGCACAATCTTTGATGCTCTACCAGAGGAATATGATAGTTTCATAAGTTCTTGCCTAACAAGAAGTGAATCATACACTGTCCCACAAGTGGAATCCCTCTTGATGCACCAAGAAGCTCAGTTTGAGAAACACAAACAAAGGGAACTTCCTGCATTACAAGCCAATATAGCTCAATCTCAACCCAAAAGGATCATCCAATCTCAAAATTATGGAAGGGGCCAAGGTAGAAATCCATTCAGAGGCAGAGGTAGAAGCAATAGATCCTTCAACAACACTGCTAGAAGGGGCCCAAGACCTCAATGGCAGGTTTGTGGAAAGATAGGACATACAACCTATCAATGCTGGTACAGGTTTGATGACCAATTTGTTGAACCTCATCTTCAAAATAACTCAAATAATCTGAATCATCATGATCAGCCCCTTACTGCTATGGTAACATCTTCCAAACCCATTCACTTGATAGATGAGTTTTGGTATCCAGACACTGGTGCCACTAATCACCTCACTAATGACTTGAATAATCTCATGCTACACTCTAAATACACAGGACCTGACAAGGTTTATGTAGGAAATGGTAATACCCCTCACATTGCACATGCTGGAACATCAAAATTTCATACTCAAAATTCAAATTTTGTTTTCTCATTAAATAATCTCCTACATGTCCTATATATTGCCAAAAATTTGATTAGTGTATCTCAATTCTGTAAGGATAACCATGTTTTCTTTGAATTTTTCCCTAATACATGTTCTGTTAAATCCCAGGACACCAAGGAAGTTCTTCTACAAGGACAACTTAAAGAGGGCCTTTATGTTTTTGACAAACTGCATATGGTTCATCCCGGAGTGGATAGTAACATCACTACTTTTAATTCTAGTACAATCAACACTGAAATAAATTTATGGCATTACAGATTGGCTCATGCCTCACATAGAACTGTACATCATGTTTTGAAAAATTGTAATCTTCCAATTCCTCATAATAATAATAAACATACTGTATGTAGTGCCTGTTGTATAGGGAAGTCTCATCAATTACCTTTTTCTGAATCTTCCACCGTCTATACTAAGCCATTACAGTTAATATACTCTGATATTTGGGGTCCTTCCCCTAATTACTCAAATGCTGGTTTTAGATATTATATCCTCTTTACTTATGTCTTTTCAAAATATACTTAGTTGTATTTTTTGTTCAGTAAATCAGAAGCTGTAAATGTATTTCTACAATTTAAATTAATGGTTGAACTCCAATTTAACTCTAAAATTAAAGCCATTCAAACTGGTGAAGGAAAAGAATTCTTAGCTTTCAGGAAGCATTTACAGGCATCAGGAATCCTATACAGGTTGAGTTGTCCTTATACTCACCAGCAAAATGGTGCCCCTAAAAGAAAGCACAGGCACATCACAGAGACAGGGCTCATACTTCTTGCAGCTGCTAACTTACCTCTTAAATTCTGGCCAGAAGCTTTTGCCACTGTAACCTATGTAATCAACAGATTACCAACACCAACCACCAACTGTATCTCTCCCTATGAAATCCTCTTCAAACAATCACCAGATTACACCATGCTTAAGCCCTTTGGTTGCCTTTGTTTTCCCTATTTAAGACCCTACAACACATATTAACTTGAACACAGATCTCATCCCTGTATCTTCATTGGCTATTCTACACAATATAAAGGCTATAGATGCCTTTCATCTACAAGGAAGATATACACTGTTCAAAATATTGTCTTTGATGAATCACAATACCCTCTTCACATAAACCCCTCATTTCTTACTAAAACTTCCCCCCTCCCTTTTCACAAAATACCACACCTCACATACCTACTATAACACCAACAATTACCATACAAACTCCCACTCAACCTGAAAACAGTCCTGCCACTCAACCATCCACCACTCTTGACCAAACAATCTTTACATCTCCTGTCCCTCCTAATACTCTTTCAAATTCTTAGCAGCCAAACTCAAATATTCAGCCCAACACCTCCGATAACACTCATAACATGATCACTAGATCCAAGGCTGGCATATTCAAACCTAAAGCCTTCTTTTCTCAAACTGAACCCACCATTTTTGAAGAAGCTATCCTCATACCAGCCTGGAAAACAGCTATACTCAAGGAATATCAAGCACTTCTCAACAACTCAACATGGGATCTAGTTTCCCTTCCACCAAATAGAAAACCTATCAGCTATAAATGGTTGTTTAGATTGAAGTATAATCTAGATGGAACTCTTTTTAGTCATAAAGCTAGGTTGGTCGCCAGAGGATTTACCCAGCAAGAAGGGTTGGACTATGCTAAAACTTTCAGTCTAGTTATAAAACCTGTAACCATTAGAATTATGCTTGCTATTGCTGTATCCAAAGGCTGGCCAATTCATCAAATAGACGTGGACAATGCCTTCCTTAATGGAGATCTATAAGAGGAAATTTATATGAGGCAACCAGCAGGATTTCACCAAGGATCACCTGAAAACAGTATACAAATTAAACAAGTCACTCTATGGTTTAAAACAATCACCACGAGCCTGGTTTCAAAAGTTAGCTCAAGTGCTCTCTTCATTGGGATTTCACTCTACTAAGAGTGATCATTCCCTCTTTGTTTTCAACTCTACCAATCTCATCATCTACATCCTTGTTTTTGTTGATGACATCCTGATTACCAGTAGCTCCAACTCTGCCATCTCTACTCTTAGATCCAAACTTCATACAAAATTTCCTCTCAAGGACCTTGGCCCCTTCCATCACTTTTTAGGTATCTAAGTTACTAAAGACTTTATGGGAACCCTGCACCTCTCACAGTCCAAGTACATATCAGACCTTCTACAATGACTAAACATGTTAGAAGCCAGGCCAATTAAAACCCCCATGGCTCCTTCCAGCAAACTCTTTAAAGATGTCACTGCAACTGCCTCATATCCCAGCCTTTATAGGTCTGTTGTGGGCTCCCTACAATATGCCACTCTTACCAGACCAAATATAGTATTTACTGTAAATAAGTTGTGTCAATTCTTTCATAATCCTCTTAAAGTGCATTGGAAGGCTGTAAAAAGATTGCTTTGGTATCTCAGAGGCACTATAAACTATGGACTAAAATTCACTCAGTCTACACCCTTAGAGATCATAGCTTATTATGATAGTGATTGGGCTTGTGACCCTATGGATATACGCTCTACCTCTGGATTTTGTATCTTTTTAGGATCCAACATTGTCTCTTGGATGGCAAAGAAGCAAAGTGTGGTTATTCGGTCCAGCACTGAAGCTGAATTTAGAAGCATTACTTTAGTCTTGACAGAGATCATGTATATTCAATCTTTGCTCAAGGAACTTCATCAGCCAACATCTAAACCTCCATTGATTTGGTGTGACAATCAGGGTGCTGTCCTATTATCTGCCAACCCAGCTCTGCATTCTAAAACTAAACACTTTGAGATAGATTTGTGGTTTGTTGAAAAAGCTGCTCAAGGACTTATTCAAATTAAGCATATACCTTCTAGATTCCAAGTTACAGATGTCTTTACCAAGGCACCCAACACTACTACCTTTCTTGAACTTAAAAGCAAACTAAATGTGTGTACTACAACCTCATTAAGTTTGAGGGGGATGTTAGGGAATAGTTATAGTGTAGTTATTTTCTGTTTTAACTAACTATAGTCTGTTATATCTAACTAGTGTTAGTTTATCCTTTGTTTCTGCCTATATATTGTATTGCCTTCATTTGTATCAGCAGCGAAGCATAATATAGAAAGAATCAGTTTACATTCATATTCTTTCCTCTACAAATTCTCTGTTTCTCATATCCTCTGGAGTGCATAGTTCAACACAAAGACTAAAGGCAATAAATAAAAATATGATTTTGGGACTCATCCACACTTGACCACATAAATCACCCTCAATACCCAAATTACGATAACATAATGTTATTATATGAAATATGTTCAACTTATAAGTTCATTAAATTTATATTTCACATAAAAACTAAATAAGATGTCGGTCTTTATTTTTTTAATATTTTGTTTCATCTTAAACTTCAAAACCATTAATCAATTTATTTTTTTAAAGAGATAAACTTATATAAAATTATACTCATTCATATATAATTTAACTATCAAAGGATTGTCAGGTAATATGTGAGTCACTTTAGGAGTATTTATAGATTAGATTGAATTGGATTGATTTTAGAATAATTCATCTGGTTCAATCTGATAAAATGCGGTTTGAATTGGATTGAATTTTGATTATTTTATTTTATTTTATTTGTTATTTAATTAGAAGGTAAAAAATAAAATTTATTTCGTTAGTAATCATTAGTGTAAATACAAAATGTAAAACTTAAATAGTAAATAAAGAAATAAGACATAAAGTTAAGTACATTAAAATATTAAGATGTATGTCTTATGAAAGATATAAGGATACAAATTTAAAAGTAAATTTGATAAATAATTGAGTAATACAATCTTTTGAATTTATAATTATATAAATATCACTATGATAAGTTTATTTTATTAATAAAGTTATATATATAAATAAAAATTCAGTTTCGATTGGATTGAATTGGTTCCAAAACATGGATCTAAAATCCAATACAATCTAATAATTTTTTTTTTGTTTTTACAGTTTTTTGATTAATTCAATTTTTAATTTTTTTGATCGATTTTACAATTTACATTGGATTGAATCAGTTTATAAACACCCTAAGCCACTTATATTAAAAAAAAGTTTTGTTATTTAACTCAGTGACAAAAAAATATTTGCTATGAATACTGTAACACCCTCAGTTACACCTTAATAAATACTAAAAAAATTCATAATTTTTTTAAAGAAATGATCATTAAAAGAAAACTATCAGAATAAATTACATACATTATGAACTGTTCTTTACAGGGGGTGTAGAAGTATGCTTGTAGAACAACTCAAAATATACATATAAATGTGTTTTTGATACAAAGCAATGTGCGTATAAATGTAAATACGGAGAGTCTTTGTATGTTGAGGCGGAGTGCAATGTACTCTGGGGCGGTATCACAGTCCGCCTGACGGGATCTACGTTGCCTTGACCCGATTGGGGGTGGTACCTGCAATCGTTCTCCGACGCTCAAGTCAGTATTTCAGAATATTTAGAGACTTAGAAAGTCAGTCAGAGAAAATTATGCAAGTAAGAGAGTGTCAGGTCCAGAGAATGGGAAAAAAGATCCCTTATACCTTTTCGAGAGAGGTTTATATACCTGTTACTGGTGCTCCATTATTGGTAGGACCCGCTCCTTGTCTTCAGGCATAATGCTGAAAAGGTAGTGGGTCCCTGCGCCGTTTACATGCACCATTATTGTAGTAGGTATCACAACTTGTCTGGAAAGCGTTAGTGCTTTAATATTTTATTGTTATTTCCCTTTATGCGTGACAGCGTGATTCCCATTATTAACCTCTCAAGACAGAGTCAATCTCGTGCCGGGGTTGTGAGTATGGGCTCGCTACGCAGTAGGGGAAATTCGGTATTCCGCCAATATTGAGCCTATGGCTTGGCGGAGTAACAACTTTGGCGAGGTTACATTCCTTGGCGGAGTAACATGCCTGGACGGAGTTACATTATTTGGCGGGGTAACGTGCCTGGGCGGAGTTATGAGCCTTGGCGGCGTTACTTGCCCTGGCGGTCTGCACTCCGTATAGTATTTGTAGTGTATTTGAAGAGTACTTCTCTTTATTCAAAATGCTGATCTGGCAAGGCATTAAAGCCATGCTCTTGGGGGCCGGTGTTAGGACCGGATCATATGCCCCCTAGCTTGTTATAGTGACTGGCGGAGTCACTTTAATAAGCTATAACACTTAAGTTTAGCTTTTGTAGGCATGGGTTTAGGCGGTACTTGCTAATCCAGGTTTTGTGGACAAGTGCTTTCGTGCATTTATTAGCTGTCATCACTTGACACGCCTGTCATTAATGTGCCTCGAAACCACGTTTTTTGTTCTTCAGTCTCCTATTGCCACGTATGCCCTCGTAACGGTTGCCATTCCAATGATGGGACATAAATACGCGTGATGGCATTTGAGAACCATTTTTGAGGTTATTACCGTGGGCCTTGGATTTTGAAAACGTGGCCCATGAAATATCTGCCCTTAGATATATCTATTGGTTTCAGCAAAAAAGGAACCGTCAGTGGGACAAATCCAACGGTTGTAAACGCATATTTTAATTTTAGAACCGTTGATGAGATTTATCTAACGGCTGCAAACACATCTTCGAGATTTCTGATGATTCGCTTATTTCCCCCCAAGCCATGCCTATAAATAGGTAAACTTTCAGAAGGGAAAAGTTTTGCTTCATCTCTCACTTCGCATTTGTTTGCTGAAAGAGTTTTTGCTATTCTCTTGCGAGTTTATTGGTGTTTGGAGTTCTTCTATCTTTTCAGAAGCTTAAGGTACTTGCTTCTTCCTCTTCTTTGCTTCTTCATTTCCATTGGGTTAGCTTTGTTTTCCCTTATTGTGTGTTCGTAAAAAGGAAGATGAGGGGAAAGAGGTCAGAGTCACGTTCTAGGGTTTCTGTTCGTCCCATGTTTTCTGACATTGAGAGTGGAGATGAGGCTTTTTATACTGGGAGGGACTCGACGTTTTATAGCAGCGTGGAGTACTTTAGTAATGCTGTACATTCATTTGTGTCAGGAGGTGTTTCCCATACACAAGTGCTGACTATGGCAGAATGTCGAAATGTTGTGTTGCATGGACTGGATTGGGAGAAGACACTCGAGAGTGACCCCTACTGTTGGGTTGAGGAAGATGTCAAGGATGCTTCCTCTCGACATGCGACAACAAGCGGAGGGGTAGTGGAGTTGCCTGTTCCGGTTTGGAAGGATGAGAAGTATGAGGATAGGTTCATCGTCCGTTCACCCAAGACGTATGAACGGGTTTGCCATCGTCCTCAGAATGATCGTACCATATATATGTACGATATTCTATTTACCCAGTTAGGGGTGCGCTTCCCATTGAATAAATTCCAGATGGGTGTGCTTAGGTTCTTGGACTGTGCCCCTTCTCAGCTGCATCCTAATGGTTGGGGAATAGTTCGCAGCTTTGAGGTGATGGCTGAACATTTGGGGTTTACGCCTACAGTGGCGTTGTTTTTCGCTTTCTGCCGCATTATGAGGAGAGTAAATATGAAAACCGGCGGCATGGGTTTTGTGACTCTCCGGGCGGAGCCAAAGATTTTGAACTTTAAGGCGTTTGCTGACTCCGCCAAGGAAGGCGGACTTCACTTCAAGATGAGTTTTGTGAAGGTATCCGTCAGGAAGGACAAACCTGTTTTTTGGCGGAATAAAGAGGGTGTTGATAGATTTCCAGTGGCATGGACGCATGAGCACTTTCTCTTAACCAAACGAGCGTATGAAGTTGAAGAGGGTGCTCTATCGGCGGCGTCTGTGGAAGTACTCCGAATGTTGAAGGAGTACAACTCCGTCCACAAGCTGATTCTTTGTCGAAGGCTGCTTGGGCGGGATGCTCAAGGATACTTGAGTAATATTACGAACAATTGCAATGTGATTGAGTATTACCTCTATCTTGCATTTTCTAATCGTATCCTCATATTGTTATTTCGCAGGAGAAATCGCTGAGTTCCCTGGGATGGAGCGTATCAAGCAGATGCAAATGAGCCGCAGGGAAATGAACACGGAGAATAATGTGCAGCCCAGGAGGAGTCTGACTGCTGCCCTCACAAAGACCCTTCCTTTCCCTGCCTCCACCAACATAGTAACTTTTGAAGGTGGTGCAGGATCTTCAGCAGCTACTGTTGAAAGGCGTTCTAAAAAACGCCAAGAACCAGAAGCTGCTGAAGAAGAAGAAGAGGAAATAGACCTCCAGCCCTTGCAAAGAAGGAGGACCAAAAGCAAGAAGAGGGTTGAAGAAGGAGCATCAATTGATGCTGCTATTGATTTGGAGGAGACTCCGGAAGTACCTGTTGCGGGTACTTCTGCTGCTATGGGCGGAGTTGAAGGCATCCCCGAAGAAGATGTCGAGGGGGAGCAAGCGGAGGGATTCCAAGCCTCTTCTGACCAGGATACGGGGGACGAGGCAGGGAGAGTTCAAGTTTCCCCAGTCCGCCCGTCTGAGGATCCCGCCCTGAGCTTGACCACTCGAGGGACAGCCGTTTTTCCCATTGATGTGCCAGGGGAATCATCCAGGCGGTTTGTCTCTTTGCCTGAGGTGGGGTCTCGCTTGAATCCCTTTTTGTACTTTACAAATACGGGATCCCGCCAGTCAGAGAGGCGTGATCCAGAATTCATCCTCCGCCCCGACATCGACTTTGATGAGATTCCGGAGGCTGCTGCAGCTGCGAGGTGGCACCTTGCAGAGATAGATGGTTTCTTGGCCTCTGTCCCCCGGATCGCTGACGTTGCTGCCGAGGCCAACATGTTTCAGGCGTCTTACCACGAGTCTGTAGAAAAGATTCGCAGCTTGGAACATGACAATGAGCAGCTGTCCGAGGTGATCAAGGCCAAGGACAAACACCTTGACACCACCGATGCCAACACCAAGAAGCTGGAGGAGGAGTTGGCTCGGGTGAGAGCTGACAAAGCTTTGCTGGAGAAGCAAGTCTCCGGCTTAAAAGAGCAGAACACAAAACTGGGCGAGGAGGTGAGTGGCCTGACCCAGGTGAGGGCTGACAATAATCTGCTGAAACAACAGATTTCAGACTTAATTCAGCAGAAACAAAAATTGGGCGAGGATGCAAGTGAGCTCCAGCAGAGGTTGATTTTCCTTGAACTTGATAAAGCCACTGCTGAAGACGCCTGGGTGGCGGAGTTAGACCAAGCAGCTACTGCGTACACTAACCTTGAAAAACAGGTTGAAGTGTTGCAAGCTGAAAAAGCTACCTCTGATGCCGCCAATGAAAAGCTTGACAAGGAGTTACAATCCACGCTGGATGCGGCTGAGGCAGCGATTGATGATGCTTTCAGCATGGCTGTTCGTCAACTCCGTTATCGCAATCCAGGCGTTGCTCTGTCCACCACAGGCATTCATCCTTACTATGAATTCATCAATGGAGAATTGATGGTGCCTGTTCAAGGGGGTCATGCTCCTGCGCCCAGTGTGGAATATATCTTGGCGGACTTGCCTCCCTCTCAAAGTTTAAGCAAACCTGGTGAAGGTCAGGCCACCTCTGCCCAACAAGAAAGGATGTCGTCCGACCCTTAAAGACCAGCTCCTGAAACCCTTCGCAAGCTTTTATTTTTTGAATTTTGTTAATATTGCCTTGTTCCAGGATAGGCTCTGGACTTTTATCAATCCTTGACAATATTAATGAAGCATATTTTCTGCAAATGTATACTTGTTCATAGAAGTAGTGTTTAAGTCCGTCGTATTTATGCCTTGTAAAATGATATTGAGAAGGCGGAATATTCATCTGAGGACTTAATGAAATATGACTAAGTATAATGAGGCGGAATATCTTTTTTGCAATTCTGGTGAAGTAAAATTCAGTAAGGAGGCGAAGTAGCCTCTTAGGAATTTCAATGAAACAAATTCAGTAATGGGGCGGAGTAGCCTTTTTGAGAATTTAACTGAAGTAATTTCAATAATGAGGCGTAGTAACCTCTTGAGAATTTCATTAAAATGATTTTAATAGTGAGGCGTAGTGGCCTCTTAGGAATTTAAAAGGAATTGGATTCCGTAAGAAGGCGGAATAGCCTTTTAGGAGTTTCCATGAGTTGTATTCCGTAAGGAGGCGGAGTGGCCTCTTAGGAATTTCCAAGGAATTGGACTCCGTAAGAAGGCGATGTGGCCTCTTAGGAATTTCAATGAGGTTGGATTCCGTAAGAAGGCGGTGTAGCCTCTTAGGAATTTCAATGAGGTTGGATTCCGTAAGAAGGCGGTGTAGCCTCTTAGGAATCCCTAAGAAATTGGATTCCGTAAGAAGGCGGAGTAGCCTCTTAGGAATTTTAATGAAGTTGGATTCCGTAAGAAGGCGGAGTAGCCTCTTAGGAATTTTAATGAAGCACAATTTTACAAGTGTTGAACTTACTTGAACTTGTTGGGTAGTGCTTGAGTTTGTTACTCATATACTCCGTAAAACATTGTAGTTAGGCGGAGTCAAGCTTTGGATGGAGTGTTCATCCTTTTGAACTTGGACCGGAGTGTAATTCTTGATCAAATGAAAATTGTTGAATCCAGGATTGCTATGGTGCAGCATATAGCTGTGACACCGATTCATCCTGCAAGAAATTGGTTAAACCTTCGAGGCGGTATGGTGCAGCATATATCTGTGACACCAATTCATCCTGCAAGAAATTGGTTAAACCTTCGAGGCGGTGTGGTGCAGCATATATCTGTGACACCAATTCATCCTGCAAGAAATTGGTTAAACCTTCGAGGCGGTATGGTGCAGCATATAGCTGTGACACCAATTCATCCTGCAAGAAATTGGTTAAACCTTCGAGGCGGTATGGTGCAGCATATAGCTGTGACACCAATTTTTCCTGCAAGAAATTGGTTGGGTTTTGGGGTTAGCGTGGTGCAGCATATAGCTGTGACACCAGCTCTTCCCACAAGAAGCCTGCAGGACCTTGGGGGCGAATTAGTGCAGCATATAGCTGTGACACTAGTTCTTTCCATAGGCGGCCTGTAGGACCTTAGGGTCGGTATGGTGCAGCATATAGCTGAGACACCAATCCTTTCCCCCCAAGGAGTTTTCTGTACCTTAGGGTCGGTATGGTGCAGCATATAGCTGAGACACCAATCCTTTCCCCCCAAGGAGTTTTCTGTACCTTAGGGTCGGTATGGTGCAGCATATAGCTGAGACACCAATCCTTTCCCCCCAAGGAGTTTTCTGTACCTCAGGGTCAGTATGGTGCAGCATATAGCTGAGACACCAATTCCCCAAGGAGTTTTTGTTGACTCCGTTTGTGAAGCGGCGTTGCATGTTGGTTGATCTTTATGGAATAAAGAGTTATGCGCTTGTGCTTCAGTTTTAGAGTCGTTGTTTTATCTGCATGGGAACAAATTCTGCCATGGGTAATCAATTCAAAGTTAGAGTGAAGATTAAATGTAGGAAGGCATTTCATTGAGAATGGAACTACATAAAGGATTGAGTTGGAATATATCTTTTCGAAACCCTTTCAAGGAAAGCATACAGAGGAAGATCCTTGAGTTAGGAAGAAAAGATCATACCGTATTACCCAACTAACTGTAATATAAGCGTAAATTTAAAATGTTCCATTTATTTCTGACCGGAGTGCCATCCAAGTTTTCTAGGCGGTATGTACCCTTGCTCAAAACCTCGATGACTCGGTATGGACCTTCCCAATTCGGTGCCAATTTGCCTTGGTGCGCAAATTTGTTGCCAATGTTGGCCCTTCTTAAGACCAAATCTCCCTCTTTGAAACGGCGTTCGCAGATGCGTGCATTATACCGTTTGGCGGCCTTTGCTTTGACAGCTTGATCTCTCACAAAGGCTTCCTCTCTCAACTCCGCCAAAACCTCCAATTCGTGTGCGAGGTTCTGTTGATTGGCTTCCTCATTGAAATGGAGGACTCGAGCTGAAGGGGCTGTTAATTCAATGGGAATGACCGCCTCGACTCCATATGTCAGCTGATACGGAGATTCATTCGTGGTGGAGTGTGGGGTGGTTCTGTATGCCCATAAAACATTGCATAACTGATTTGCCCAATCTCCCTTTGCCTCACCAAGGAGTTTTTTGAGGCCCTTCAAGATTTGTCTGTTGGCGACCTCTGCTTGTCCATTGGTTTGAGGGTGTTCCATAGAAGAGAAAATCTGCGTGATGCTGAGATTTTCTAAGAGTTCAGTGAACTTACGATCTGTGAACTGGGTGCCATTATCAGTGACTATGCGTTCAGGGACTCCGAAACGTGCAATGATATTCTCATAAACGAATCTTCGAGTCCTGGCTGACGTTATGTGCACCACTGCCTCTGCCTCAATCCATTTGGTGAAATAATCAACACCAACTATCAAGTATTTAATACCGCCGGGCGCAGTTGGGAATGGACCTAGAATATCCATACCCCATTGATAGAAAGGCCAGGGCGTTATTGATGATGACATTTCCTCAGCTGGAGTATGGTGAAAATTCACGAATCGTTGACATTGATCGCATTTTTGAACATATGAGGTAGCGTCTTGCTTCATAGTGGGCCACCAATACCCCGCCCTGAGGATTTTTCTCGCTAGACTCCGTGCCCCTGGATGATGTCCACACTGCCCTTCATGGACTTCTTCCAAAACAGCTGGCACCTCGTTTTCATTTATGCAAATTAAGTACGGGACAGAAATTCCTCGGCGGTATAGCTGCCCATCCAGGAGTGTATAATAGGGTGCCTCCCTCCTTAGCTTCTTTCGCTCAAGATCATCCGTGGGTAATTGTCCATTAACAAGATAACGAACTATTGGTGTTACCCAGGAGTTGTCATCAACGGGGCGGCTTTTAATCATATGAATTGAAGAGGGAAGGGATATACTTGGCTCCGCCAGAGTACTCTGTACAACCGTGGTTGTACATCCCGCCTTCTTTGTGCTGGCTAACCTTGACAGGATATCAGCACGTGTATTTTCTTCGCGAGGTACATGCTTGAAAGTCACTTCATCGAAGCGCTGTTTCAACTCATCGACGCAGTCCAGATATTGTTGCAGTAGAGGTTCTTTAGCCTGATACTCACCAAGAATTTGTGAGATGACTAGTTGAGAATCACTGCATAGGGTGACAGTTTTGGCCCTAATATCTTGTGCTGCTCTGAGTCCGGCTAAGCAGGCTTCATACTCCGCCTGATTGTTAGACGTAGTGAAGGTAAAGTGTAACGAAATTTCAAGATGTACCCTGTCATCACTTTCTATGACGATTCCTGCTCCGCATCCTTTGCTGTTTGAAGACCCATCGACATATATTGTCCAGTGTGAATGATCTGCGTCTGGGCTAGAGCCTGTTAATTCAACTACGAAATCTGCTAGGACTTGTGCCTTGATAGCAGTTCTTGGTTCGTAGGATATGTCGAATTCAGAGAGTTCTATAGCCCATTTGATCATTCTTCCTGCCAAATCTGGTTTGAACAATATGGTACGGAGTGGCAAATCTATGCGAATCAGGATGGGATGTGCATGGAAATATGGTCTTAGGCGTCGTGAGGCCCAAACAACTGCAAGTGCTGCCTTTTCAATCTTCTGATAACGGCACTCCGCACCATGCAATGTTTTACCAGTGAAGTACACCGGTCGTTGGCCTTTAACTGTTTCCTTGACCAGAGCCACTGCCAGCGCTTCATCTGAAACAGACAAATAAACGATGAGTTGTTCACCTGGGCTTGGTTTTACCAGGATTGGAGGGCTGGCTAAGACATTTTTCAAGCTCTGGAAGGCCGCCTCTTGCTCTGGGCCCCAATTGAATTTCTTATCCTTCTTCAGCATCTTGTATAAGGGGAGAGAGCGATGAGCCATTTTTGGCATGAATCGTGCTAGAGCAGCGATTTTGCCATTGAGGGATTGTACCTCTTTCAGTGTTTTGGGACTCTGCAACTCTTGTATCACACGACACTTGTCAGGATTAGCTTCTATGCCTCTTTGTGTTAACATGAAACCCAAAAATCTTCCCCCAGGCACAGCAAATGTACATTTTAGTGGGTTGAGTCTCATGTTGTATTGCCGTAGGCGTTGAAAAATGAGGCGTAGGTCTTCAACATGGTCTCCTCCTACTGGGGTTTTGGCAATGATATCATCAATATAAACCTCCACCAGCTTTGTGTGCATGCCCTTAAAGACTTTGTTGATCATGCGCTGGTAGGTGGCCCCAGCGTTCTTCAGCCCAAATGGCATGACATTGTAGCAAAAGACTCCTCTGTCATTGATAAATGCAGTTTTCTCCTGATCATCCTCACACATTGGAATTTGGTTGTATCCGGAGTAAGCATCCATGAAGGATAGATACTTGTATCCTGATGAGTCATCAACCAGTCTGTCAATGTTGGGGAGAGGATAAGGATCTTTGGGACAACATTTATTCAAATCAACGTAGTCTATGCACATGCGCCATTTGCCATTGGCTTTCTGCACCATAACCACGTTGGACAGCCAAGAAGAGTAACGGAGTTCCCTGATGAACCCCGCCTTAAGGAGTTCTTCGGTTTGTTCGCAAGCAGCATTTTGCTTAGCAGGACCCATACGTCGTTTCTTTTGTGCCACTGGTTTAGTTTCAGGATACACCGCCAGGCGGTGGCAACAGAAGTTAGGATCCATACCAGGCATGTCTGCGGCTGTCCAGGCAAAAATTTCCTTGTACTCATGGAGGAGTGCAATCAGTCTTACCTCCACGCTAGGCTCCAATTTGTCATTGATGTTAGTGATTTGCTCCGGGGTGCTGCCCAGAACAATAGGCTTGGAACCACCATCAGGAGGTGGTTTCAAAGGGTTCAGTGGGTCTATAGAAGACTCCGCCCTGGGATCAAGATCCACCAAGTTGACGGATGCCGCCGCACTGTTTCCTTCGTTCAATTTTCTTTTCTTAGACATGGTCTCAAGCTTCACCATGTTAAGACTTAAATTGTAACAATAACGAGCCATCTCCTGGTCGCCCCTGACAGATGAGACTTGATTATCTTTGTCGATGAACTTGATTAACAAGTGGGGGGTTGAAACGATGGCTTCCATGGCATTCAGAGTAGGCCGCCCAATGATGCCATTGTATGGGGATTTAACATCAATGACAAGGACCCTGGATTTCACAGTCCTTGCTCCGGGTTCACCATCGAAGGTAATCCTTGTGTCCAAGTAGCCTTTAGTAGGCTGTTTGGCGCCATTAAAAGCTGTGAGGTCCTGGGTGTAAGGCTGTAAATCAGCGTCAGTCAGTCCCATGCGTTTAAAACAGTCATAAAAAATAACGTCGCAGGAACTTCCCTGATCAACTAGGATGCGTTTTACATCCATATTAGCGATCACCGCAATGATCACTACCGCATCATCTCCCTCAGGAATGGTTGGGCCAAAATCATCATCTGTGAAAGTTATAGGCGGCGTCTGAACTCTGTCTCTGAATGGGCGATATTCTTTGTTCTTGCCCTGCACAGATAAGATCATGCGATGATGATTTTTTCGGGCGGTGTTTGAGGGTCCGCCTCCTGCGAAGCCTCCAGCAATCATGTCCACCACCTGCCTTTTACCTCGTGACCTAGGTTCAGGGCTCGGTTCTCGTTGGGCGGACTCCAAAACAATGCCTTTTTGTTTCTCCGACACCGCCGCACGTTTTGGTTCCCGAATACTATCAGGATCCGGAGAACGATCACGATGTCGCTTTTCAAACTTCTCAGGCTCATCGTGAGATTTGCCTTTGAATAGGTAATGTTTCAGTTTACCTTCACGAATGAGCACCTCAATGGTATTTTTGAGTTGCTTACATTCTTCTGTGGTGTGGCCAACTGACTCATGGAATTCACAATATTTCTTTGGGTTTCCACCGCGCCTGATTGGGGGTGGACGTTGAATTCCATAAACATTGAGGGTGGTCCATCCTATTTCACGCAAGATTTGCTCACAAGTTGTGTTCAGGGGTGCATAGTGAGCAAAATTGAACACGCGTCTGTCTTGCTGTTTGAAAGGTTGGTTCTCTACTTTGTCCCTTTGGTGGGACTTGTCATTCTTCAACGACTTCTCTTTCCCTTTGTCGTGAGGTGAAGTTGCAGGGGGTGGTTTACTGCGAGATACAGTGGCTTCCAAATGCATCTCGACACCCACGTACTTGGACGCCTTCCTGTGAAATTCCTCCATCGTGGTTGGAGGTCCCTTTGCCAAAGACAAAGCGAAATGTGACTTTGGTTGCATAGCTTCTATGAGAATATGCAACTGGATTGCCTCTGTCAGATCAGGGACCATGGCTGCCTCCTTGTAAAATCTCTTAAGGAAATCCTTCAGAGATTCCTTGTCGCCTTGTTTGATCTGAGCCAAGGTATGAGAGGTTCTGGGTGCATCCCTGGAGATCACGAAGTGGCTTCCAAAAGCTGAGGCCAGCTCCTCCCACGAATCAATGGAACCTGAAGGTAAGCTCTTGAACCAACTAAGAGCTTCGCCTGTAAGGGTTCTGGGGAACATTCTGCACATGATATCCTCCTCAGCTCCTAGAAACATGGCCTCGTAGATATAAGCATCTAAATGCTTAGAGGGATCTGTTTCTCCAGTATATTTCCCTATAGAAATGGGCTGCATCGTTTGCAAATGTTTGGGTACATGTGCATTCATGAGCCTTTTGGAAAATGGGATGCTCATCTTATACCCTGAGGGGGATGCGTTTGAGCCTGCTCTCCTTCCTTCTTGATGCTGAGCATTTACCAGTGGGAGGCTTCGTTGCTCCTCCATGTATGTAGGAATACGAGAGTAGTGAGGAGTACTTGATTCCTCCTGCATGTGTGGTTCATGATGTGGCTGTCTTGCGGGACCAGCTCTTTCATGTACTGGGTTTGCTTTTTCACGACGAAGTTCCGCAAGTTCTTCTCTCAACATTCGAATCATGTCATCTCTTGGATCTGGAGAATTAGCTTGCGCTGCTTTTTTCTGAGCATCTTCGTTGAAGTTAAGACGTCTGGGATTGCGTGGAGGAGAATCCTCGTTCTGCATCTCTGGTCCTTGTCTCTCCATTGAAGATGAAGATTGATCAAAGATTGTGGGATTACCAAGTTTACAGGTCCCACCGGGCGTGCCAATGAACTGTTCTTTACAGGGGGTGTAGAAGTATGCTTGTAGAACAACTCAAAATATACATGTAAATGTGTTTTTGATACAAAGCAATGTGCGTATAAATGTAAATACGGAGAGTCTTTGTATGTTGAGGCGGAGTGCAATGTACTCTGGGGCGGTATCACAGTCCGCCTGACGGGATCTACGTTGCCTTGACCCGATTGGGGGTGGTACCTGCAATCGTTCTCCGACGCTCAAGTCAGTATTTCAGAATATTTAGAGACTTAGAAAGTCAGTCAGAGAAAATTATGCAAGTAAGAGAGTGTCAGGTCCAGAGAATGGGAAAAAAGATCCCTTATACCTTTTCGAGAGAGGTTTATATACCTGTTACTGGTGCTCCATTATTGGTAGGACCCGCTCCTTGTCTTCAGGCATAATGCTGAAAAGGTAGTGGGTCCCTGCGCCGTTTACATGCACCATTATTGTAGTAGGTATCACAACTTGTCTGGAAAGCGTTAGTGCTTTAATATTTTATTGTTATTTCCCTTTATGCGTGACAGCGTGATTCCCATTATTAACCTCTCAAGACAGAGTCAATCTCGTGCCGGGGTTGTGAGTATGGGCTCGCTACGCAGTAGGGGAAATTCGGTATTCCGCCAATATTGAGCCTATGGCTTGGCGGAGTAACAACTTTGGCGAGGTTACATTCCTTGGCGGAGTAACATGCCTGGACGGAGTTACATTATTTGGCGGGGTAACGTGCCTGGGCGGAGTTATGAGCCTTGGCGGCGTTACTTGCCCTGGCGGTCTGCACTCCGTATAGTATTTGTAGTGTATTTGAAGAGTACTTCTCTTTATTCAAAATGCTGATCTGGCAAGGCATTAAAGCCATGCTCTTGGGGGCCGGTGTTAGGACCGGATCACATTATTTCTGAAATACCTCATAAATATTATTAAAACTTTATAAAGTAATTTTACATTCATCTGAAGAAAATAAATATTAAACATTATAAGAAAGAGAGGAAACTCCATGGCCCAGAAGCAGTTACTTAATAACTTTATTTATTCATTGGACTACGGTATTCATACCGAGCTCCCTTTCTAGAACGTACTATATTTACTGTCGAGATTCTTCGATCCTTTCCTCTGAACCATCAATTTAAAACATATGAAACAAAAACACGGAGAAAGGAGTGATAAACAGAATATAATATTCCCAAATGGGGCATAAGCAATAAAGGGTTTTCAATATATAATAATATCAATCATAATCACATACATAATCAATTATGAATGCATGAATGTTATGCAATATCCTCATCATGACTTACTATATATGTGGGCTCTTAAATTTTAATTTGTACTGGGCCAACTAGGAGTTTACACTGTTACATAAGTCCGGATAATAATAATATAAACAACTCAACTGACATGGAAACACTTAGAGACTAGTCAGATTGAGAAAGTTTTTAATATGAAAGTACCCGACACTAAGAAGCTACCGCAGGTCCCCTAAAGCACCCTTTCACACCCTCTCATCCAAGACTCGTAATTAAGCCTCCTCTAATGTATCCTCGGTTTCTATAATCCGTCCCTAGACAATATCATTTTGTTTCACTTAATGATTTATGATGCATGAACTACTCGCATATTTAATTGGTTAAGGCTTTTAGAAACTCAATTATTAAATACCTTAAAGGTTTACAACATCATTTCAATAAACTATACATTTTCTCAATTCTCTAAATTTCTGTCCCACAGAAATAAATTTAGTACAGTTTTTGAATCTCACCAAAATTGAATTTCTAAACCTTAAATATCTCAAAACTTTCATATAAAACTTTACATAATCTTTCTCAAATTGAATATTAACAAGATCGAATTTAGAAATTTCAATTATTTCCAAATATCTTTAGTTATTAAGTTGGAAAAAAAATAATTTTCTTTTGAAAATTTTATTTTATTAAAAGAGAATAATCTTTAAATCATTAACCAAAAATACTTAAAATTATAAAATTTTTCTTTAATTCAAAATTTAATTATCTAACCTTTTTATAAATTAATTTTCATAAAATGACTTCATCTAAAAAAATTTATTCTAAATATTAAAAGTAAAGTTAATAAAAATAATTTCTAAGAAGAAATAAAAGATAAAAAATTTAAAGAGTAAGGTAAGAAAATTCTTACTGAGTTTTAACTTTTCGTCATGCTTGCTATATGCTTAACTTTATATCACAAGATCATCAATCATAATCAAAAAATGTCAATCACAGTTAAACATCATCAATCACAAATATAATCAATCATAATCAAATTAATTAAATTAAATATCATTAATACATATCATAATTTAAAATTTAAATGGTTATTAGTATAGTTGATTTTGAGTTCTTTTGGTCAATTCCTCGCATAGGTCTATGTAAGTCCATATAATCCAGTCCTTGCATAGGTATAGTTTAGTCCATATGGGTCATAGTGGTCCAAGTCTTTGCATAGGTATAGTCCAGTTTATATAGGTTATAAAAGTACATGTTCTTGTAAAGGTATGTTAGAGTTAGTTACATCAGATATTTAATTTAAAATTTATTATAAATTTTAAGTTAAAGAGTTAATATTTTAAAATAATAATATTATTAAATTTAAAAGGAGTAGGAGACTCCTCCCATTATTCTTATATCTTTTCATATTATATTCTCACTCCCCCTTACCTTGAATTGTTACCAAAAGAGAGTTTGCTGTGTGCCTCTGATTTTTAGAAATATTAATATCAATCTTATTTCAGTATAGGTATAAGCTAAAATTAAGATTACAACTTAAAACAGAAATGGTAAATTTTGAATAGTGAATAGTAAATTATGAATAGTAATAGTAAATAGTAAAATCATGAATAGTAATAGTAAATAGTAAAATGTTAATAGTAACGGTAAATAGTAAAACATGAATAGTAATGGTAAATAGTAATAGTAAATAGAAATTTACTATTTGAATAGTAGTTTACTATTAAAATAGTAATTTACTATTGAAATAGTATTTTACTATACATAATTGTAACTTAAAATAATATTATTTCCAGTATAATAATAGATTTCTAAAAACGATATGAAAATAACCCAAAAAAATATAAAAAAGAGATATTTTTACCTTAGAATTTTAGCAGAACCTTTTTCCAAAAAATTCATTTCTCTCTCTTACTTCTACCACTATTTCACTAGCACTACTATATTAAGAAAAGTTAATCAAAAATTGAATTTCTTCATTACTCTTCCTCCGTATTTATAGCCAAAATAATTACTATGTATTTGAATATTTTAATATAAAAGTATTGTGCAAGAATTGAAAATTTCATTCCTGGTTACTGTGCAACCTTTGAAATTTGCGTTCATGCACAGTGTTTTGTATAGTATATATCGGCTGAATTATTAAGCCAAATAGTAACTTTTCACTCGGTATATTTTAAATATTCAAAATCAGTCCTTTTTGAAATTTAACGATATTATATTAGTTCTCACTAATTTTATAATAAGTAATATAAAGTTTAAAATCTAAAATTTTCTGTTAATAAAAATTTATTGATACGTTTTTAATTTTTTTACGATTGGACAAAATCAAGATTTTTCTCAAACCGGACATTTTTAGATAAGTCTACTTGAAATGGATTTTAGAAAATTTTCTTATAATTTAACTTCACTTTCTTATAAATATTTTTAATTTAAGTCACTTTATATGAATTTAAAATTATTTTAAAAATATTATTTAATTAAAATATTTTCAAATTTCCAAAAAATTTCAGAAAATCATAAATAATATGTAGATTAAAAAGTTCTAAAGAACCACAATCTAATTCCTTCAAAATTTTAATATAAAAATAAAAATAGGGATATTACAAATACAAATATAAATAGTCATAATTTAATGGTTGAATTAATAAAAAAAATTATATAAAATTATTAAGGACATAATAATGGTTGAATTAATAAAAATCATTTTATATAAAATTATTATGGACATAATATTTGCTTTAAGTTATTCAAGTATCTTTTTCCTTCAAATACAGACTTATCTTAACAAGTACTTTTAGGATTTTTTTACATAAATATATTAATGCTAATATTAGATTTTTTTTTCTAATTTCATTTCTTAACCAATGTGGTTTAACTAATGTGGTTGACAGTCTTTTCCAAAGTTTAAATAATACTTAGATGTTCTTTAGTATGAAGTATAGTACTATATCCGGTTTTAAATATAAGCAATTTTTAGTGAAATTTTTTAGTCTCTTAATATAAGTAAAATTATGCTTTCCTAATGTCATTAAATTTTTATTTACCAAATATGTCCTCCTTGTATATATTTCCAACGACATTAATTCTTTAGGTAATAAATGATATCAAGGGTATTTTAGAAAATTAAATCAAATATGTGAAAACATTAATACAAATAACTACTTCTAACTACTATTCTTAATATATGTGAAATTAGTTATATTTGCTTATATTTGGAACCAGATGTAGTATTTAGTTATTGATATAGCCGGTGAAAAGAGTATTTGATTGGGGTATCAATATAGTATAGTGTATATGATATCAACCCAGAGTAAGTTCGATATAAATTTTCATTGTGTCCAAGGAGCAATGATTCTTGATGTTAAATTTTTGAGTTGAGGTCCTCATTAGAAATAATGAAACGTGTGTCACCTGTAGTAAGGACATGACAATGATTAAATCAGTATAGTATGTACACCATAGGTAAAACATATAGAACCAAAAAAAATATACTTCAAGTATATTGAATTAGACTTGTCAAAACAGACTAACCTTGTCCACATGGGTTGACCCACAATGGATTAAGGTTCTTTTGGTTGAACCCAATCCGACTCAATTTTGAAGTGAGCTAAAATTTTTAAACCCAACTCAACCCATTGGGTTGGCTCACGGGTTGATCCATTTACTTGATTTTTTTAAAAGAAAAATAAAATTAGAAATTAAAAAAAGAAATAAAAAATTATGTTTCTAACTTTTTTTTAAAATTCTTTCAAAATCAAGTTTTTATTTTCACTTTTTATGTTATAACCTATGAGAAAACTTGGTGGGTTGATCCGGGTTGGCCTAAGTTTTTAATGGGTTAGGTAAGCTGCGTTTAGAACATGTCTATTCTCTTCTTGGGTCACTTGTTCATAACTTGGCTCACCAAAAACTCATAATGAATCAGGTTGGTCTATAAATTCCAACCTAAATTGACTCCTCTGCAATGAATTAGTTGTATTTATATGGTTTATGGGGATAACACTGTAATGATGGCAGTGTGAGTATATTTTTTGTATTTTATGTTGGAGCTATCACGGTTGCTTATTGAATAAGAAATAGGAAATTGTTTCTTTGAGAGATAGAAAGATTAGAGGAAAAGAGAAACTTTAGAGAGCGTATTTCTGAAGTAAAATGGTATTATTGAGAATGAATGATAGCCATAATACTGAGACCTATTTATACAACACTAGGTTAGTTACAAACCAACAATACTACTAATTTTGGATTATATAACCAAACTTAACACTCCCCCTAATCCAAAATTACATCTTATACAAGTAAATTCATAAAGACAACTACACTTCAACTATACCAATACATTCTCTAGCTTATTCAAATCTTTCTTTTCCAATAGGTTTAGTTAGTGTATCAGCTACCTGCTCTTCAGTAGGATAATGCTCAAGTTTGACAAAACCTTAGCTCACTTGCTCCCTTAGATAATGAAACCTAGTCTCGATATACTTACTTCTTCCATGTGAAATGGGATTATTTGCTAGATCAATTACAGACTTGTTATCCACTAACAGCTTCATAGGAATCTTTATATTTACCTTTAGTTCTTCTAAGACTGACGTGAGCTGGCAGGATGCATAACAACTTGCTATATACTTAGATTTACAACTAGATAGAGTCACCACTGGTTGTAGCTTAGAGCATTATGAGATTGGTGCACCTAGGAACTTAAAGATGTATCCAGTGGTACTTCTAAAATAGTAGTTAGTAGTAGACTTCATATCTTCCTTTTCTCCTGCATAATCAGCATTACTCCATCCCAATAATTCATTTTCCCTCTGAGTTGAATTGATTGGAAATAGTACACCAAAGTTCATTGTCCCCTTAAGATACCTAAGTATCTTCTTAACAACTATTAGGTAAGACTCCTTAGGATCACTCATGAATCTAATCACCTGGCCAACAAAGAAATAAATGTCCGGTCTACTATTACACAAGTACCTCAATGATCCAACTATCTGCTTATAACTTATACCATCCACTGAACTTTCTGCTTCCATACTCATGAGTTTAACATTGGCTTTTGCTGGTGTTGATATTGGCTTGTAATTCATCATTCCAAACTTCCTTAAAACATCAACAACATACTTCTTCTGGTGTATCACAGTCCCTTCTTTGCTCTTTATAAACTCCAAGCCTAGGAAATAGGCTAGTTCACCCAGGTTTGACATCTCAAATTTCACCATAAGCTTTTGCTTGAAATCTTCTACCAGCTTTTGATCACTTCTTGTGATGATAAGATCATTAACATACAAGCAACATAAGACCAACTCATCATTCCTTCTCTACCGAACATACATCCCATATTCTACAAGACACTTACTAAATCCTAACTTCATTAGGAAACCATCACTTCTTCTATTCCAAGCCCTGGGAGCTTGTCTAAGTCCATAGAGAGCCCTCTTAAAATCATACACATATTCTTCCTTGCCCTTTATAACAAATCCTGGAGGTTGAGTGACATAAACCTCTTCCTCCAAAGGTCCATTTAAAAAGGAAGATTTTACATCTAGTTATAGTATTGGCCATCATTTTCCACTTGCCAAAGCCACCACAAGCCTTGTAATTTCTATTCTTGCTACAGGTGCAAAGACTTCAGTGAACTTAATGCCTTGTTTCTAAAGAAATCCTTTAGCCACCAGTTGAGCTTTATGCTATGACACTGTACCATCAGTATTCATTTTCAGCTTGAAGACCCACTTAACATCAATAGGCCTTTTTTCCTTTAGGAAGTTTCATTTGTTCCTAGATTTTATTCTTTTCAATTGCCAAAAGCTCCTCCAACATTGCCTTCTTCCAGACTTCACTCTCAATAGCTTCCATGTAATCTACTAGTTCTGTATCATCCATAAATGCTAGATGTAGTAACTCTCATTCTTCATCAATTTCAGTATCAAAGAACAATTTATATCCCTCCAACCTTCTTGACATATGTCTATGCCTCTGGGTTCTTCCAACCATATTGCCTTAATTAACTATTTCCTGATTCAGTTATTCTTTACCCACATCTTGATTACTGTCATGGTCTACAAATTGGTTGGTTCCTCCCCTTAGCAGGTTCTGACCAATTCAAGTCTTCTTCACTGAACACAACATCTCTGCTTACACATATCTTCTTTGTTGATGGACCATATGGCTTGTAACCACCAGTAGGATGATATCTTACTAGTATCATTGTTAAGATTTTATCCTACAACTTCTTCCTTTTCTCATCTGGTACATGTACATGACATGCTGAACCAAAAACTTTCAACTAACTTACTGAACGCTTTCTTCCAAACCATACCTCTTCAGGAACTTTATCAATCAAGTTCTTAGTGGGACACTTGTTCAGGATATACACAATAGTAGATACTTCCTCACCCCAGAACTCATTTGGTAACTTCTTTTCTTTAATCATGCATGTGGCTATTTCTACTATTGTTTTATTTCTTCTCTCAGCTAAACTATTGTGTTGAGGTGTATATGAAGGAGTTTTTTCATGCCTAATTCCTTCATTCATACAAAATCTCTCAAATTCATTTGAAGTGTATTCTTCTCCACCATCTGACCCGAGGACCTTGATTCACTTTCCACTTTGCCTGTCAGCCATGGCCTTGAATTGTTTAAACACTTCATAATCTTTATTTTTCAGCTTGATCAAGTATATCCATGTCATTATACTATACTCATTAATAAAGGTACATAAATATTTGTTTCCTCCAAGTGAGGAAACTTTAAATGGCCCACATACATCAGTATAGACCACATGTAACAAGTCATGTGCTTTACCTGAGATGACATTCTTGAATGCTTTCCTTGATTGTTTACCTCTAAGACATCTCTCAGAAGGCTTCTGTGGTTTATCAATTTCTGGAAAACCAATCGCCATAGACTTGTTTCTCAGCAGCTTTAGACTCTTGAAATTCAAATGTTCAAATTTACAATGCCATAGCTAACCCTTCCTTTCATGTGTTATTGTTGACAAACACTCAATTTCTATTGTGTTGAGATTTACTTGAAAGGTTCTGTTTCTGGATATTGATGTTCTCAAGATCAATCTATCATATGGATTAAACAACTCTAGCTTATTTTGCTGCATAATCACTGAAAATTCCTTCTGTAGAAGTTGACCAAGACTCATTAAATTGTAATTCATCTCAGGTACAACTAATACTTCTTCTATCAAGGCTATCTCACCATTCTTTTTATGTACCACTATGTTTCTAACACCTTCAGCATTGATAGTCCTACCATCAGCAAATTCAGATTTACTTTTCTTAGAAGTATCAAGATCACACAGCCATTCTTCATGGCATGTCATATAATTTGAGCACCCTGTGTCAAGGTACCAGGTCACTGACTTTGCACTATCTTCTATTGTAGTCATCATCAACAAGACAGATTCTTCATCTAATGAGATTTCTGAGCCGTGTGTTGTACTGTTGCTCATTTTCTTATTCTTTCCTTTAGCAAACCAATATTCAGCTACTAAGTGTCCCCATTTTTCATAGTTCCAGCATTATACTCTTCTTCTATCACCTTCAAACCTCTTGGATTTCCCTTTTGATCCTCTAGCTTTATTCAAACTTTTAGATTTATCTGAATGATCACTATCTGAATCTTCTTGTTCCTTTTTATGAAACCAATTCTGTTGTTGGTTCCAATTCTACTACTGATCTTCCCTTTCCACTTATGATACTTCTTCTATTCAGGATTCACATTCTTTCTTGTGGAAGCCAACAAATCCTAATCCATAGATTTCTCATCTTCTCTTTCACATAACCTCATCTCGTGTGCTTCTAAGGAACTTTGAAGCTCCTCAAGTGTCATACTAGTTAAGTATTTTGATTCTTCAATAGCAACCACGATATGATCAAATTTAGGATTTAAGGTTCTGAATACCTTTTCTATCAACATCTGATTCTTGAGTTCTTCTCCATAAGCCTTTATCTGGTTTGTAAGAATAATTAATCTTGCAAAGAATAAAAAAAATTCGGCAGTTTCCATTTGTAATAGCTCATACTGTCTCCTAAGTGTCTGTAATCGCACCTTCTTGATCTTCTCATCACCAGTATAACACTTTTGAAGAATATCCCATGCCTCTTTGCACTAGTACAAAAATACCATTTCACATCGTAGATTTCATCACGGTTTAGGAAAAACCGATGTGAAATATAAAGGCAGTGGCATTTTTGTAAATAAATAAAATATTAAAAATCTTTCACATCGGTTTTTTCCTAAAACAGATGTGAAAAATAATTTATCACATCAGTTTTTTAAAAACCGATGTTACAAACTGACGCGGTGACATTTTTGAAATTATGTAAAAGTTTTATAAGAAATATTAGACAACGCTTTTTTAAAAAACCGATGTAAAAATTGTTAAGTCACCGAACGTTACAACAACAAACAAAAAGTAGTAATTGACAAAAATTTAAAATTTCAATTATTTTACACATCAGTTTTAAAGAGAAACCGATGTGGTACCTTATCTCTAAAATCGGTTTTTGTTTAAAACCGTTGTGAGATATATTTCATTTCGCGCTCATATAGGAACAAATTTTTTCATTGACCACATCGGTTTGTCAGGAAACCGATGTGAAATGTGCATGTGAAGGATCCCACATCGGTTTTTCTAAAAACCGATGTTAAGAGTGAATTAAATTCACAGCAGAATGCACGATACAGCCACGTAAACTGATCTGTGCTCTACTCCTTTCCCTTTCACACGACAGCACATTTCCATTCCCTTCCCTTTCCAGATCTGTGTGTCTCTTACCCTCTCTTCTCCTTCTTCTGTGCCTGTTTGACGAGCACCCCCCACACGTTGTCGAGCGCCAATTTTGACGGAAGGAAGCTGTGCAAGGTACGTCGAGCCGTCGTCTTTGTGGAAAGGAGGAAGCTTTTTCTTCGTCGGTGACAATTGAATGGTAAGCGTCGATCCCTTCTCATTTTTTTGATCCCTTCATCTTCTACCAGTTGCTGTTGGTGGTTTCTCTGTTGGGGTCTGTGTGTTGTTGGGCTGTGGGTTCTGTTGGGGTTTGTGGGATCTGATTGGGTGTGGGTTTGGGATTGGGTTAGGTTGGTTTGGGTTGAGGGGGTTTTGGCATTATGGGTCGGGTTGATGGAGGTTGACGGTGGTGACACCCGTTTCGGTGGTGGGTCTGCGCGGTGGTAAATTATTGTCTGAGTACATTAGAAGTCGATGTTGATTGTAGTCTTTCTAGTTTGAAGAAATATTGGTTGTTTGTTACTGTAGGATTTTTGGCCTTTGGTTTTGGATGCTGCTTTTCCTTCTTTTTCCTTTATCAGTTTGGCCCTAGCTTTAGTTGTTGTTTCCCCTTTTATTTTAAACCATTATATCTTCAAATGTTTCTACTTGCCATATGCTTTGTGCCTTCTGCTTTTGACTAAGCTGACAAACTCTTAAACTAATTTGTCCCTGGAGTGTTCTCACTCACCGATAGCTACCTCATATTTGAGTTCACAGGACCATAGGTCATGGAAGGAGCCGACAAGGCTGTTTGAAAGCATGGTGGTTATTGGACTTCATCCTAATTGTGATATTCAGGCACTGCAAAGACAATACATTGTTAGGAAGTCTGAAGGCTCAGGTAAATTGAGAAGTGCACTTGGTTATCAGAATCAATCCTGTGTAGAACCAAATATAGAACCTCTGGTATTGACCATTGGTTGCAGAGATTGGATTATTATTATTATTATTACTAATTTACTAGTGCTGCTACTTCTTCTGGTCCTAGTACTATTTTTTATTTTTTTATAACAGTATTACTACTAAAAACACTACAAATTCTTTTACAGGTCTTATTTGTTTACCCTCCAGAAAAATAGCTGCCCCTTAAAGACAGAGATCTTCTTTCTTTCTGCTTCCCTGGAGGCTTGGAGGTTATGTGTATACTGAACAAACTTCTAATCTTATCTCCCTTATCTGTTTTATCATTACTTTTACTATTATCATCATTATTAAAAGGAATTTTGAATTCATTAAAAGGGTTCAGAGTTTAGACTTTGTTCTCCTGTCCTCTTTCCCTTGTTGTCTGCCTTTTGTGGTGTTTTCTATTGTTTTTAAGGAGTTTGTATCTATTGATAGTTGTTTTGAAATCAAAGAGCATAAATAGCACCATTTTGGTATAGCTGAAAAGGCAAAGGTTTCGGTGGGATAGGATAAAGATGTAACGTTAGACTCCCATGGAAGCCCAAAAGACTAAATGAACATCATTTTATATATAAAGTAAACACACTTTCAGATAGATATACATTAGCTACCTTTTGTATATTAGTAATTTAGTATACAAACGGCTTTCTGATAAATCAAAGTGATCAATATTATTTATATTTAAATTCTTGTGTCAATTATTTGAATATCCAATTTTAGTTGAAGTACACAAGTACAGTGAGTCATCTGTTACTTAATGAATTGATGTACTTGTTTGTCCTGCTTAGATTTTGTATTTTTATGCAAGTAACTTATATGGAGCTTATACTTACTTTTCCTGAAATTGAAAGAAGTCATATTCCAGCTTCTTGGAATTTTAGGCACCTTGTATAAATAATTTGGCCTTTAAGGATCATGATCCGTATGATAGTTTTCATGCTTTTAATGGAAGTCCTTACTGGCAACGGATAGACATGCTTCAGAATATGGTTCCTGAGCTATTTATGCTTGCATTTAGCGAACTTATGTTTCTAGAGGTTTAATAACTGTTTTTGTGATGTCACTAACAATTTGTTGTTGTTACTTGTTATCTCTTGTTTTTGGTCATCTACAAAATATCACTTACTTTAGTGTTGACAGCCAATTTATTTGATGAATTTGGAGGGGTGTCTAGCCCAAGTTCTTATACACTGATATTCAGTTGTGTTTGTATCTTACTTTTTGCAGGAACACTTTAAGCAAAAGGATCTGTCTTTGAAGAGATCTGATATTATTTTCTATTGTGTGATATAATGTGCTTTAGCATATCTTGCATATAATGTGCTTTTGCAGGTTTTATTTTCTATTGTGTGATATAATTCTTTTCTGGTTTGATGTTCTTCTAGTGGATGATTATCTTCACTGCCTGGACCGAGGACGTGCTGCTAGCGCTAGGTTGTCTGAATTTTTGAGGAAGAACATAGAGCCGAAACCTACAAGTGAGGCATCTAAAGCTGGGTGATATGAATCTACAGCAGCACTATCAAGCGGATCTGATTTAGCAAGTCATTCAACACAGGGCCCATGATGAAATCTGTATATGGTATTTCTGTGTAGTTGATTTAAGCATGCAGTAATTTTTTATTTATGTTATTTTACAAGAATTGGTTTCTTTGATTTATGTACTGCACTTAAATTGATTAACATTTCTAACTTGAATATTAATGCTATATACTCATTTGTTTTCAAATTGATTTGGGATAATATTAGTATCAAGTATATGCTTAATCTCTCAGCATTTTTATATTATCAACCATAGGCATATACTCCGTTTAATAAGCTTGCATAATTTAGAATATTGCATAATTTAGAGACTTAGATCTCTGAATTATAGAGATATAAGAGTTATAGAGACTTAGATCTCTGAATTATAGAGATATAAGAGTTTCTGGTGAATGATTTCTTTTAAGTGTAAACCAATTATTAGTTTATTGCCATTCAAATTGATTTTTGTAATAAATATATTATCTTCATTATATTCCTAATTGTTTTATATATTTGATTGACATATATTTATTTCCTGAATTGACATGAAAAATGAATGTATTTGGGATGATTGACATATATTTCTTTAAAAACCCGTCTATCATTATAAACCAATTAATTTTTTTTTTAAAAAAATCAAGTTTTCACATCGGTTTTATAAAAAACCGATGTTAGATCTCATACTCTTTCACATCGGTTTTGTAACACAACCGTTGTTATATTTTTACTATTTCACAACGGTTTTTTACAAAAGACCGATGTGAAAAATACATTTCACATCGGTTTTTTAATAAAAACCGATGTGGTAATCTAGATTTCACATCGGTTTTTTAAGAAAACCGATGTGAAATGTATTTTTCACATCGGTTTAAAAACCGATGTGAGATGTCCCTATATTTCACATCGGTCAGATCCACATCGGTTTGAAAACCGATGTGAAATTACCAAAAAAACCGATGTTAAAACCCTTGGTAGATTTTGCAGACGTAATCTTTTCAAAATTCTCATTATTGACACATTGGTGAATCAAATACAAGGCTTTGTAATCCCTTTTCTTTTATTCTTTAGACATTATTTTCATGGCTTTTGTAGGCCCTTCAATCGTTTCTTGCATACCATTTCTTACGATGTCCATTACATATTGGAAACCAAATAGAACTTGCATTTGCCTGCACCATCTCGACCAGTTCTTGCCATCAAGAATTGGTAGACTTCCCAGGAAGCCTTCATTCCCATTTGATTATGCCATTGCAGCTTCTTTACGAACACTAGTTACGATTCTTTCTTCTTGCAATAGAAAAATCACAACGAACCGAGCTCTTGATACCACTTTGTTGGAGCTATCATAGTTGCTTGTTGAAGAAGAAATGAGAAAATTGTTTCTTTGAGAGATAGAAAGATTAGAGGAAGAGAGAAACTTTAAAGAGTGTATTTCTGAAGTAAAATTATATTATTGAGAATGAATGATAACCACAATATTGGGACCTATTTATATAACACTAGGTTAGTTACAAACCAACAATACTACTAATTTTGGATTATATAACCAAACTTAACATTTTATGCAAAAGTTGTTGTTCAAGCAATCGTTTCTGACATATTTACAGATGTAATCCAATATACCATTCATTAAGCGCTCATGGTCCTTTGCTATACAAGGATAGCCTTGACTACTAATATGGGGTTCCAAAAGATGTCCATGGTGCTCATCTAGGATACTAGATGTAGCAGATTATATATTAGTATAGGTCTTGTGTACCAGTACCGATAACATGCCAAAATTACTTTCTCAATAATATCTTTTTTGGGTAAATTGATTATGATGTTTGTTTATCCATTATTTTTCTCAAGAAAATTATATTTTTTAATCTCATGTTTTTGGTATAAAAAGAATTTACCCAATAATGTTGTAAGTTTAAGCATGAGCCAAAATTAATTTTGTCCCAAATTTATGATTTTCAGGTAAACAAAATTTTACCTACGTAAATAGGTGAATATCCTGAAAATGTAAATTCATGTTAAGAGGTAATCCTATTAAAAATACTCTTTTATAATTTCTACCAAACATGATTAATTTTTTTTAGATAACAATACCATTCCTGGTAAAGAGAAAATATATCTTCTACTAAACACCACCTTAATTGAAAGTAATGAAAAAACTCTAACAAATAGTTATTTTTTTTGTAATTTCTACAAAAACACCAATAATTAAACAAGTTAAAAAAAACACTAATTGATTATATTTCTTTTTCTTATTAAGATTGCTTAAGTAATCAAATAAATATTATAATAGCCATACACATAAATTGCAAATTGCATGTTTAGGGAACATCTATACGCCTCAATTTTACTTTTGAAAGTGTAAAACCGAATTTTGTAAATCATGTTATTCTTTGCATTAACAAGTTTGTCTCCTAAAGATACTTTTTATATTGATAATAATTTATGTTAAAATGCTTTAAAAAGATAGAAAAAGATACTCACTTTAAAAATGTTTTTAAAAATTACAGGTGTGTCCTGACAACTCTTTTTAATAAAAAAATTTCAAATTACGGTAAATATACAGAGAGTTAAGTTAGAAGAGCAGTGCAGTAGAGAATGCGAAATATAAAGATTTCACCTATGTACCTTAAAAAACACATTTTTAACAATTTAAAAGTAGAAATATTTCATTAAAAATTGTATTAAACTTATATTAAAATTAATGAAAAGCTATATTAATCACAAATTTCGCTTTAAATTGTTTAAAAGTATTTTAAAAAAAAGCTGAAATAGTAATATCGTGTAGAATTAAGTTTGTAAATGCTCACCCAAATCTACACTAAAAAATAATGTACTTGATTTTTGCCATTTTAACCGGGGTCCTCGACCCTCCTTGACAGCTTAAGTGGTTAAGAGCGTGTAAGGGTCACATAAATCAGTAGGGTTTAAGCTCTGCCTCCCCCCTCCCCAGACCAAAAGAAAAAAAAACAGGGGTCCTCTGAAGGAGCATTAGACAGCCAAGTAGTATGAATTGTTATGGATGTACATATCATTTACAAGATACAATATAATATATTTGCATGTTAATCTATGCTGGGTTTGAAATTGAAAGCGCCTCCTGAAACATCCCCAGCATTAGCTCCCTATCTGCATGCTGGAAAAAGGTATTCATTTCATCCTCTCTAATGTCATGTATCTTTCCAAATTCGAATAAGAATGCCAGACATCCTTTCTTCAACTTATGCAGTTGATAAAACCCAGCCTCATTTAGCATCTCAAGAACATTTCCTGAGTTAAGATCTTCCAGAAGGCTTTCCTCACAAAAATCTTTGAGACCACCAATGTCATATTTGTTTGCTGCTCCAAGCAACGCAAGCCGGTGTTTCACGAAATCATCTGGTTTGATTGTTCCATACAAGAAACTTAGAAGAGCCGTGCAGGATTCGAGTGACATGTCCTCTATATGGATAGTAGATGACTCCTTTTCCTTCAGGTTGTGATGAAACATGCTCTGGAACACTGGAGAACTTGCAGATAGAACAGCCTTGTGAGCTCTCAATGTACCATCAGTAGTGACAATTGTTAGGTCAGCATGTATAGCCTCATCAAGCATTCGAGAGAGGCAACGGAGAGAAATACTTCGAGATGCTACCAATGGTGAATTTTCATCAGATGGCCATACAGAACTAGCTTCTCCACCCTGAGTTCAAAAGAAATGATAGAAGGTTAAGCAGCAACAATCTGAAAATGGTTCAGAAGTCTGGGAACAAATCAGTTTTATAGAGAATGCAACATGCTAAGCAAGTAACTCAAACCAACTTCATGGATTGGTATTCAGAAGGTCATCCACCAGGATAATCATTATAATGTGCATATCTCATGCATCTTGGCTAAACAGTCAGGTAGTTCAGAATGAAACAATTATATTTGCCAAGAAAATATATTATCATTTAGAACATCAATATGTTATGAAAATAGAAAATCAAGTATGAGAACTCACATTCAGAGGGCATATCTTCAGGTCTAGAAACTCAACATCAATGATGAAGCGACCAACAAAAGTAGTATCCACAGGCCAAACGAAGTCATCGTGTGTCCTAAGCAATCTCTCTTGAACTACAGCATTACAAGCAAACAGAAATTCAGGTGCTACCTGTGTTAGCATTCTATTCTATAGTAAATAGTAGCACCTGAATTCAGGTGCATAGGAGTGCTTCCTATGTTCCTTTTATATTTAACCGTTTAAGCTTATAAAACATTTTTAGTTTATTTGACAAAAAATAGTAAAAGCAAAATAAAAATTGAAAAATAAAGAATGGTTAAATTGTGTGATTCGTATCGGTGATATAGAATTACATAGATTCATTTATGTATCATAAGATACAAAGTCATTTAAGATTTATCACATGATTCGTATCATTGATTAATCAAATCATAGGATTCGAATCGTGTATCGTAAGATACTAATAACTATGGTCCACACCATTAGCACGGTGACATAGCAGATCCTACTCAGAGGCACATACCTTACCCTAAAATATTCCAGCATTATAGAAAATCCACAGCCATAGCCCATAATACCCATCAGGTTCAGTCTCACTCCCACTTGATTATGACTCATTATTGGAATCACTTGCCTCAAAACATAGAGATCACCAAAATAAGTCTTGTTTCTCCTAACAAATATCTTTTCTATACACACAGTAGGATAGATAGCTCCTATAAATACCCACACTTCGGCCATCTTTTTTTTAGATCTCTCTAGGGTATCTACTACCGGGCACGGTAAGTAATCCCTCCCAAAGCTAAATTCGCATGAAGCGGTTGCCGGGTGGTCATGAAACGTCACTTCATCTTCATTGGCGGGGACGGGGGTCAAACCTCCACACATGTGGTTAAGGGACAAAGTCAGCTACGTTTTACATCTTTAGTTATGCATTATTCATCCTAATTTTACACAGTTAGAATACATTTTGACTTGAGTGTCAGAACCCCTTGCAAGTATTCATCCTATCTTATCTATGTTCTAGCACCCTATGGAACATCATTCAGGACTCGAACACGACAACAATTTTGAAACCCCAGGTCATAACTGATTTACCGATTTCCCATTTGGTGTCATTTGGGATTGTAGTGAGTAAAAGAGTGTATTGAAGGAGAAGAAGGGTATTACCGGGAGAAATGTGAAAGGAACGGGAAGAGCCGGCGATGGAGACTCGAAGAATGAATCGAGCGAGAGGGGGTTGTTCCTTGGAAAGTCTAGAAGGTTCTGGAAAAAGATGTATGTAGAGGTACCTATTAGTATTTCTGACAACGGAAAAGAACCACGTCCATATTCCGACCTTGAATGGATCAGATTTTTTGTAAGAAGAAGGTCCCAAGTTGTCGATTCTCCACTGTGCTAATCTCGCAACCGTCTCTACCCGATCCCCCATCGCCTTCTCGAATCTCGATTCTCAAAAACTAACTACGACAACCATTTTGACTCCCCATTGTTTCTTCCTCAACAAACCAATCAACTTTCACTCTCTTTTTTTCCGGCTGTTCTTTCAATTTTATGCTTAAATTTTACTTTTGTTGCCCCCTAACCGCTTGATTTTAATTCCAAATTAATAATTTTAGATTTTAGTTATTCGATTTGCCATTATATTTCTTTTTTGTCAAGTTTGATAACCAATAATGAAATGATGGTATTTATTAGTATTATTTTTATAACACTACCAATAAAATCTCGTCGATCATACAATATCATTATACCATGTTATAAATCATATTCTTAGGTCATTCACTAAAAAGTTTCTTTCAATGACACTTTTAAACCTGTTTTTTTAGTCTTTTTCTACCTCTCTACTACAACAACACATTTGTTCCACCCTCCCTACAAATGTTTTGAGGACATGTGAAGAGAAGAAAATATACAAAAAATAGGTAGAAGTAGCAAATGAATTAATAAATCAAACAGTTTAGGAACCAAATTGTACAATTAAAAGTTACATGATCAAATGTTAACAAATTGAATAATTGAGAGACGGAATCATGCAATTAAAAGTTTGGAGACCAAAATTGAACATTTGATAAAATTGAGGACAAAAGTATAATGGGTGCTATGTTGGATTTGAATTAGATAACGGATCAATCTACTTTGATTGAATGTCTCTTTTATGATACATTAACTTTACTATAGGAAGAGATAGAAAAATAAGATCTAACAATATATATAAAGGATAAATGGTCATAAAAAATGATAACTCTTCAAAATTGTAGATTATAGATATCATTTATTTAAATATAAAAATTTGTCAATAAATTAATTATGATTGTAAGATCCTAATTTTTTTATTTAAATTTAAAAGTAGAATTTATAAGAATATAATAGTTTCATATTTTTATTACATCTCAAAATAGTTAAAGAATTACATCTCAATATCATAAAAATGATTTTTGAAATTCTCTTTTTAATTTAGAAAAAAGTCTAAAAACTAGAAACTAAAATTACTTAGAGACCATTGTTTTACTGTGTGAAAAATACAAACTATGATTATGAAAAAATCATGTTTCGTCAAAGTTTTTCGTTTGATGAGAAGTACAACAAGTTGTGTCAACCATGGATTAACTGTTTGGTTGTTAAGCTTCTCGTCAAAGCCATTGGCTTCATTGTGTTAAGGGAAAAGTTAAAGATGTTGTGGCACCCGAAGGGTGATTTTGAGTTGATCGATGTGAGTCACAATATTTCTTCATCAAATTTGAATTACCAAAGGAATGAGAAAAAATAATGGTAGGAGCACCTTGGTTGATTTTTTCATCATTATCTCTCAGTTAAGCCATGGAGTCCTGACTTTGCTACCACTAATGCAGAGATAAATACCACCATGGTCTAGATTAGGATTCTAGGTCTAGGGCTTCAATTCTATGATTAGAGTATTTTACTTTTGTTAGCTACAACAGTAGGAAGACCGATCAAGGTCGATATAAATAATGTTGATATGAGGAAAGGAAGATTTGCTTACATCTATCTTGAAATTGATTTGGATGGGTCAGTTGTAAGATGTATGTCTTTGTGATACATGGTATTGTATTGAGTATGAAGGTTTGCACTTGTTGTGTTCTTCATGTGGTTGTTATGGTCACGTTTCTCGTAACTACACCTCTAATAGAGCGCCACCGTGGGGAGCTATGATGAACCCCAATAAGGATGCCATGATAGCAATGGAGAAAAGTGCAACACAAGCCCATGCAGAAACCCTAAAATCCCATAACATAATTGATGGGGCATTAAATAGAAATGTTAATTCAGGAGCTAATAATTTGTAAATCAAATTCCCTATGGACCCACACAGTGAATGGTTGACAGTTGAAAAAGGATGAAAAAAATTCAAGAATCTTGTTTCAAATCTTATGCAAATTAAATTCCCTGTGGACCCACATGGTGAATGGTTGACGGTTGAAAAAGGACAAAAAAAATCCAAGAATCTTGTGCCAGATCTTGTGCAAATCAAATTCCCTATGGACCTACATGGTGAATGGTTGGTGATTAAAAAAGGCAAGACAAAATCTAAGGAAATTTTAATAATAAATTTTTGGCTTTAGCTAGTCATAAGGAAGTACGACCCTTTGACTTTAAAGCCACTAATGTTAGGTCCATTTCTCTTCAAACTCAATGCCTCATTGGATTGCATGGGAAGGATACTATTGTTGAAACCAAGTCTGGTTTGAGAAGAGAAATTGGTATTACCATTGACCGGACCCCATGTTCCGTTGATAAAACTAAACCCCAAGATTTGTTAATAACACACATCCAAATATTTAATTTAAATGAAGTCTGCCCGTGTGTAATCTAACCTATTCAAGTTAAGTGTTTCAGGAAACAAATACTAAAGTGCACAAGTTACAAAAGAAAGGGGGAGTCCATTAGAATAAAAGTCAGATTCAAAGAAAAATCTGATTCAAGACTTTATCCAAAAGAGTCTGATTCATGATTTTTTAGACATATGGACCAACAAATCAGACCACAGACTTATGATACAATAAGTACATGAATGTTACCTCAAGAACATATCATACAACGTTCTTGATCCTTTTTCATGATGCTCTGAAGTCAAGCTCTTATTAAGAAACCTATGTTTATCATAAAAGAAGAAAATGAACAAAACAGTGTTTCAACCAAGGCACTATTCATAGAAATCAATGAAGCTACTATGCACATCTTAGAAAAAGCTGAATTAAGTCAGCTCTTATTTCAGGATGCTTCAGAAGTACAACAACATATACTCTACGCGTTAGTTAGAAGAAGAAAATCAACCAATAGCTTTATGCTCTAAAGATATCAGGGAACTCTAATTCCATGCAAGTTTCAAAGTTCCTTGATACTAGACCTTTTGGGGTCTCATTAGTTTATCAAGGTCTGGTGCTTGTGATCAAGCAAAACTCCTTCAAAGGATTTTCAACGGCTACATCTGCTCACTAGCTTATCAAACAATCATCTTGAGTGGCCTATATATTTGAAGAAACTCATTATCGAAGAAGAGACAAGCATACCAAGAAGAATCAATCTCTGTGATCAAAGTTCTCTTAATTTCTTCATAGCTTCTCTTAGACAAAGGCCTTTTTTTATTGTTCTGCCTCTAGCATACCTTGGTCCTTTTGTCTTTCTTTACTTAGTGTATCCTTTTATCTTTGTATATCTTTTATATATTAAGTTCTCAGAAAACATCTTACACATTTTATTCTTACAAACCTGCTATTTTGTAAAATTTTGGTGTGTTACCAGTCTTTAATTTCATTGGGAAATAGTTGTGACTTAAAGAGGCTCTTGAAAGAATACTTGGGTTTTGATTCAGGAGTGACTTATTGATAGAATACTCGGGTTTTAAGCCAAGAGTGGCTGGAGCCAAGAATACTTGTGACACAAGTATAGTGTTGTTATTGTAAAGGAGATTTTACAATAGTGGAAATCCTTCAAGTTAGAAGGGACTAGATGTAGTTTTTATGTTGAAAGTGAACCAATATAAATCTTTGGTGTTTATTTTTCTCTTTCCTTGCTCTTATCAAGTGTGTTTTTATGAGTCTGGTTACTTTTGTTCTATTGGTTCAAAATTTCACAAAAGAATCTAAGACTTATTCGACTCCCCTTCTAAGTTTGACTCTGAACCACCAACTGTTATGAAGAAACTGTATGAAGAAATAATGTTGCAGCCGTTAATATTGGCTTAAACATTCAGTTAGCCCTTTATCAGGAGGTATGGTAAAATCTGGTGTGAAAGATTCATCCGACGGTCATATTATTAAGACAAAATGGTGAGAAATCATATAGTCTATGATCATGGTCATGGATTAGCATTGACAGTCCCATTGGTTCCTGTTGGTGTAACATCCCTATTTTTAGTAATAGTTTTAATTTTATAAATTATGAAGTTTGGAAGTTATGTAAGAGTTAATAAGTAAATAAAATACCTTGTGGATGGTCTGTAATATCCCAAAAATTTCATTTTTGTGTATAATCATGGAATTTATATAGACCATTAATGATATTACCCATTTCCGAGTGAAACATATCTTAGATAAGACTGTCCAAGTGAAGAAAGGGATCTGTTCTGAGTGACCAAAAGAAATTTCGAGTGAAGGTTGAAATTCCGAGTGAAGGTTATGTTTTCCGAGTAAGACATGATCGAGAGAGACACTACCGAGTAGAGACCTGGCCTCGGAGACATCTGGAGTGAAGTGTGTTCGGGAGAACCACTTTTGGGTGAAAGGTCCGAGTGACTCGCCCTCGAATGACTCGTTTCCGAGTCAAACGCCTTCGAATGACTTGTTTCTGAGTCAAATGCCTCCAAGTGACTCGTTTCCGAGTCAAACATCTTCAAATGACTCGTTTCCGAGTCAAACATCATTAAGTGCCTCAGTTCCGAATGAAACTTCTCTGAGTGCAACGTTTCCGAGAGAAGTGCGTCCAACCGAAGAAAAACTCATTTCTAATTAATAAATATCCGAGTAGGTTGTCTCCGAGTGGAGCGTAGCTTTCCTGACGCCGACTGAAATATATATATACCGAGTGAGTCATTTCAGGTGAGGTACTTCTGGAATAGAGAAAGGTTGACTCCGAATGACCTCAGTAGTGAGATTTGAGTGACAAATTCCGAATGATCCTTTCAGTAATATGAATTTCAAGTTATGTACCTCCGAGAGAAGCATTTCAAGTGAAGGGAGACTTCGAATAATTAATTCAGTCAAGATATATCCGAGTGGACAATTCCGAGTGGATCTATTCAGAAAGGAAAAATGGCTGACTGAGAACATTTTCAGACGGATATATATATCTGAGTGAGAAATTTTTGAGTGATGAGTCGGTTTTGGAAGAGTTTGTCAAGTGAAAGGCTGAACGAGTGTGGAGTCGGTCTGGAATGATTTAGCCGAATAAAAGACCGACTGAGAGAGAAATCGGTTCTGGATAAGTCCGGGTGAGACATTTCCGACTGAGTCATCTCCAAGGAAGGAAAAGCCGACCAAGTGTTTCAAGCAGAAACACTTCCGAGTGAAATCCTTTTCGAGTGGAGAAATTCCGAACTAAGACTCTGATGAATTCTTCTCAGACTGGCCGGTAGTGGTCTAGTTCGGTAGAGTTCCAGTCGGCAAATATACCGACCGGTAGAGTTCCAGTCGGTATATATCCCAGAATACTGAACCAGTGTCAGAATTAATCTTTTACACCAATCTTGTCATTTTATACATATCTTAATATATCTTCTTCAATCATACAAGGCCCAGTAGGTAGGCGGCGGTAAAAGTTAACAATACAGCTCATTCCTTATCTAAAATCTCTATTATTTCCATAATTGATGCACCTAACTTTCAGTCAGGAGAAAGCTTGTCCCCCACTTGTCTTGTACATTATTAAATCAATACCACACCTTTTCCAAGTTTGAATTCTGAGAACAACGAAAATTAGTAAAAGTCTCTCTTTTCTCATTTCCCTCTCTACGTACAAGACGCTCTGATTCGAAGCTAGGACAGTAAGAAGAAAACGTTTTTCAATCAGTCTAAGACCCTTCATCAAGGTAAGAGGGGATAGGGTTGTGAATAATTATGGAATGGGTAGAATTGTATGCTGTCCTAGGATTTTCCAGAATTAATTTTATATATTGTTGCTCAATTTTGAAGCTGAAAACTTATGAATTTGATTCTTACTTCTTTATCAAAGTTGTAGATCTTTTTGTTATGTAAAGTTTGAGACCTGAACCGACTAATTTGGATATGTATAGCATGAGTTATAGCCAAAATACTACAGCATGTCTATTTGGAATACGTATCTTATATTTTGTGTATATATTAATATTCTGGGAATTATACATACGTTTTTAGACTTTGATGTCTTCAAAAAAGTTGTAGATATTTATGTTATGGATCTATAGAAAGTGGTTTCAAGTTAAAAGGATATTTGTAACTCTAATTATGCATAAAATACAGAAGTATGTTCATGCTGAAAATCTGCTGACATGAAATATGAATTTTATTTTTTAAAACTAGGAATTTTGTGATGCGAATTAGTGTTTAGTATCTTCATAAAAGTTCTATATATTTGTGTTATGAGTAATTTCGAACTGGTCCCATGCCAAAATTATTTCTGTAGCTCCAGAAACGTTGAAAATACCAACATATGTACGTTTTGTTACTTTCTTTGAGATAGTTTAGTATACTGTGATTATGTGATGTTTCTGTTTCGAATTTGAAATTATGGTCTGCATGAAAGTTGGAGATAATTGTTTTATGGAACTACAGAAAGTGGAATTACTTAAAAATGATTTGATTTGCTCACATTATGGTTGTTTTACTAACGTATGTTGCTGTTGTAAGATTCTAAAAATCACCTAAATGATTATTATGGATGAAATTGATATTTTCCATGTAGGTAATGATATATTTATGAATTATTAAGGGATTATTGATTATTATGGATATTATTGAGTGTCCTATGAATGTCATTCAGTATGTATATCTTGGTGATGAATATTTATGAATGACTAAATTAACGTATACATGAATGCCTTGTGGTTTGTTGAGATATGTTGTTGAAACAGTAAATCCATGATTCTGAAAATTATTATATGTGATGTGTCCTTTGAGGACTTGTGGTTTTCCAAGTGTTTATGGAAATATTGATATCATGATATGTTAAATCGATAAAGAGAATTAAAGGTATTCATGCATCATAAGCATTTGGTCGCACCATGGAATTTAGGGGTTCCATGATTGCCTACCCTGGTGGGGGGTTACTCTATGATGAGTTAAAGCCCTATTTTTGCAGGAGCCATGAGGGTGTAGGGATTCATGGTTATGCTAATTCCTACTTGTGTACTTCGGTACTGTAGGAGCCATGAGGGTGTAGGGATTCATGGTTATGCTAATTCCTACTTGTATACTTATTTTTGCAGGAGCCATGAGGGTGTAGGGATTCATGGTTATGCAAATTCCTACTGATGTCTCTAAGAGACTTTTTACTGTAGTATTCCCACCAAACCAAAATGGATCCAGCATGACATCATTTGACTAAGTTAAAAGATTTATTAAATATAAATGACTTGTTTGGCATATTCATCATATCATTATGGTTTGTTGATTGTGTTTATGTAATTTACTTATTTTATATTTATTCTATATTCTGTCTCACTCTTACATTAATTTTTACAGTGCATGCTACACAGAATGACGAGTGATGCCATGAATGAAGCTTTTATGAATTATTGCTTGGACTTTAGCTTCATGTTAATTTAATGGATTGTAATAATATAATGTACCATGTACTATAATTTTCTATATCGTTTCCGCTATATAAATGTTTTATGTTTTAATTGTTCACGACTAGTATGCATAATAATATTCTGCATTTATCAACTTTTATATGACTCAGAATTTAAATTACAAGTTTCAAAATGATTCTTTAAATGCGAAAAATATTATTTTAGGGTGTCACATTGGTGGTATCAGAGCATTTTTAAAAATTCAGGACCAATTGCTATGACATGTATTGTTTCCTTGATATGCCACATGTATTGTTTCTTTGAATTGTTTGTTTACTTGCTTGACAATATGTTATGTGCTATATGACTTGTTGCTTAACTAATAAATTGTAAATTACTTATAGTTATGTTATAATCTTGTAATTATATACGATATATATTTTTCCTTAGAATTAGTATAAACCAAACTACGAATGTAGGATGACAAAAAACAATAACGACGCTATGGCAGCCGCTTTTAACCACTTGACTGAAGCCATAGAGAGGCAAAATCAACCAAGAAGTGCTGGAGGACTTCACGGATTAGATCACTTCCTAAAAAGGAAGCCATCACAATTCAAAGGAGGCTATAATCCAGAGGTAGCATACCTATGGGTTAAGGAAATAGAACACATCTTCTGAGCCTTGCCCTGCATAGAATTCGAAAAGGTGGAGTATGCCACCTACATGATGATTGAGGAAAACTGGTGGATCCATTCCAGAATTCGTATGATTGAGACTGATAGACCTTTGGACTGGGTCAACTTCAGAGATTGTTTCCTGGAGAAATATTTCCCAGCAAGTGTAAAAAGCCAAAAAGAGCTAGAATTCATGGAGTTGAAACAAGGCTCAATGTCTGTTGGTGAGTATGCTGCAAAATTTGAAGAATTATCTCTCTTTTACCCTCCTTTCCAACAGGCTGGTGCTGAAGCCTTAAAGTGTGTCAAGTTCAAGAATGAGTTGAATCTTGAAATCAAAGAGGCTATCGGTTATCAAGAAATTCATAGTTTCCCCATCTTGATCAATAAATGCCGAATTTTTGAAGAAAACCACCAAGCTAGATTGGCACAAGAGAAGACGAATAAACAACTGAGACCTCAGTCAGTTGCCTTCAAAAGGAAAGGATCGTTCTATCCAAATCGTTTCAAGGGAGGATCATCATCATCTTCTCAGAGACGCAACAATCATATGAATATAAGGTGTCATAATTGCGGAGGTAATCACCATATACGTGATTGCAACAGACCCCTAGGAGATGTCACTTGCTTTTGTTGTAATCAAAAAGGTCACATCAGTCCAAATTATCCACAGAACCGTCAAAACAACAATAACACTATGAATAATCAAAGAGGTTCTAATTATTAGGGAGGTCATGGAGGAAATACGCGTGTTGATCAACCTCCAAGACAGAATAAGGAGTCAACAGACCAGAGATTACAACCAGCAACAGGAAGAGTCTTTGCCATTAGCAGTTCGGAGGTAGACCAAGCAGACGACCTTGTGCAAAGTAAGTGTGAGATCAATGGTACCATTTTATCTGTATTATTTGACTCTGGTGCTACACATTCTTTTATTTCTAAAGAGTGTGTTAGACGTCTTCAATTACCTGTGAAATCTATGATATATGACCCAATTGTTACCACTCCCACCGATACACAACTTAGGACTACTAAGGTGTGTAACGATTGTTATGTGCTCATAGAAGGTAGAAACTTTCTTGCCAATCTTGTTTGTTTACCTTTGAAGGATCTGGAAGTAATTCCAGAGATGAACTGGTTATCGGCAAATCGAGTCTTGATGGACTGTCATAACAAGACCGTGATATTCCCATCAGAAGGAAACATTATTTCTGACAATCCCAAGATCTTTGCCTTAAAAGGTGAAATTCAACTGTTTGCTTTTTTTTTATTCTTTCCAAAGGAGATGGTGAATCTAAAGCAATTGAGATGCCATTGGTCAGGGCTATTAAGAATATTATTGGGAATCTGAATCTATATTCGGAATAATTTTTGGATTTAGTATTAAGCCCGAATGGAGATCCTGTTTGTTATAAAACGGGAAACATTTTAATGATGGACCAAGATATAACTTATTTCTCTCTTTCTCTCCCTCATTTTCGTCACTCCTTCTCTCCTCTACACAAACCCTTTCTTTTTCTCTTCTTCTACAAAGCTCACCATTTTGTGAGTCTCCTTCTATACCCAACCAACCATGCTTTCTTCTTCTTCATTTTGGAGATGATTCAAATATTTGAAAGCTCTCTATTCTCCCTTCATTTTCATGTACCTACTAGGGCTTGGGATAGCTTGGAGCTTAATGTAAATTTCTCTACTCTTTTGTTGTTTTTGGCCCTAGTTTTTGGTTTCTATGGGGTTAGGAGAGTGCTTTATAAATGGGTTTAGGAATAGGAACCATTTTCATGTAAAACCCAAAGGTGGGATGTGTTTTATGTGTGTTTTTGGATAGGTGTGAAGTGGTATACAAAAAAAAATTTCAAGATTAGAGATGGAAGATTATGGTTGTTAATGGTGATTGTTTGATTTTAATGGAACCCTAACTCTAGGATTTGGGGGAAATAAGTGATAATGTTATGAAAAATGATTTTTTAGTCAAAACCCATGCTAATATGTGTGTGGGTGTTATTAATGGTGGAGATTGGTGGTTATTAGAAATGGTTATTGAATTTTGATAAAAAAAAACCTAAGTGTAGTGATTTGGGGATTTTGGCTAAATTGATGATTTTGATGACTTTGAATACTCTAGAATGATTATATATAAGGAAATGAATGTTTGAAGCATTGGTGTTGACTATTGAGGATTGGGAGAGGAATGCATATGAGTATGTATGTGGTTGAAGGAATTAATTTAGATTGTTGATGTTTATGATGATGTTAAAAATAGTTGCAAGCCATTGATAGTGGATTAAGGAAATAGATACTTGAGTTGATGAGTGGGTATGCCATTTTGAAATAGTTGAATTGGTGATGGTCTTAGATGGAGCCACGAGGCTGATGATGAGTTTGAATAAATTTTGGTGATGGTTGAATGATTCATGTGATGATTTGGAGGTCTTAAGGCTAAGGACCATAGTATTGTTGTCGTTAGGTGTGGTTAGCCCTTAAGATTTAAAGAATCTTGGTCTTGGAAGAGGAATTCCCAAAGCCTAACATGAGCGTGTAAATTGGATTTGGACAAGTCTAGGACTTGATAATGAGTTTTGGGGGATGATGCCTTATGATGGTATATTAATAGCATGAATATGTATGTCTGTGATAGGATTATGTTCCGAACGATGTTAGGGTGGGAGAGTGTAACATCCCTATTTTTAGTAACAGTCTTAATTTTGTAAATTATGAAGTTTGGAAGTTATGTAAGAGTTAATAAGTAAATAAAATACCCTGTGGATGGTCTGTAATATCCCAAAAATTTCTTTTTTGTGTATAATCATGGAATTTATATAGACCATTAATGAGATTACCCATTTCCGAGTGAAACATATCTTAGATAAGACTGTCCAAGTGAAGAAAGGGATCTGTTCTGAGTGACCAAAAGAAATTTCGAGTGAAGGTTGAAATTCTGAGTGAAGGTTATGTTTTTCGAGTAAGACATGACCGAGAGAGACACTACCAAGTAGAGTCCTAGCCTCAGAGACATTTGGAGTGAAGTGTGTTCGGGAGAACCACTTCTGGGTGAAAGGTCCGAGTGACTCGCCCTCGAATGACTCGTTTCCGAGTCAAACGCCTTCGAATGACTCGTTTCCGAGTCAAATGCCTCCAAGTGACTCGTTTCTGAGTCAAAAATCTTCAAATGACTCGTTTCCGAGTCAAACATCATTAAGTGCCTCAGTTCCGAATAAAACTTCTCTGAGTGCAAGGTTTCTGAGAGAAGTGCGTCCAACCGAAGAAAAACTCATTTCTGATTAATAAATATCCGAGTGGGTTGTCTCCGAGTTGAGCGTAGCTTTCCTGACGCCGACTGAAATATATATATACCGAGTGAGTCATTTCAGGTGAGGTACTTCTGGAACAGAGAAAGGTTGACTCCGAGTGACCTCACTAGTGACATTTCTGAGTGACAAATTCCGAATGATCCTTTCAGTAATATGAATTCCGAGTTATGTAGCTCTGAGAGAAGCATTTCGAGTGAAGGGAGACTTCGAATAATTAATTCAGTCAAGATATATCCGAGTGGACAATTCTGAGTGGATCCATTCAGAAAGGAAAAATGGCTGACTGAGAACATTTTCAGACGGATATATATATCCGAGTGAGAAATTTCTGAGTGATGAGTCAGTTTTGGAAGAGTTTGTCGAGTGAAAGACTGAGCGAGTGTGGAGTCGGTCTGGAATGATTTAGCCAAATGAAAGACCAAATGAGAGAGAAATCAGTTCTAGATGAGTCTGGATAAGACATTTCCGACTGAGTCATCTCCAAGGAAGGAAAAGCTGACTAAGTGTTTCAAGCAGAAACACTTTCGAGTGAAATCCTTTCCGAGTGGAGCAATTCCGAACTAAGACTTTGATGAATTCTTCTCAGACTGGCCGGTAGTGGTCCAGTCGGCAAATATACTGACCGGTAGAGTTCCAGTCGGTAAATATACCGACTGGTAGAGTTCCAGTCGGTATATATCCCCAGAATACCAAACCAGTGTCAGAATTAATCTTTTACACTAATCTTGTCATTTTATACATATCTTAATATATTTTCTTCAATCATACAAGGCTCCAGTAGGTAGGCGGTGGAAAAGTCAACAATACAGCTCATTCCTTATCTAAAATCTCTATTATTTCCATAATTGATGCACCTAACTTTCAGTCACGAGAAAGCTTGTCCCCCACTTGTCTTGTACATTATTAAATCAATACCACACCTTTTCCAAGTTTGAATTCTGAGAACAACGAAAATTAGTAAAAGTCTCTCTTTTCTCATTTCCCTCTCTACGTACAAGACGCTCTGATTCGAAGCTAGGACAGTAAGAAGAAAACGTTTTTCAATCAGTCTAAGACCCTTCATCAAGGTAAGAGGGGATAGGGTTGTGAATAATTATGGAATGGGTAGAATTGTATGCTGTCCTAGGATTTTCCAGAATTAATTTTATATATTGTTGCTCAATTTTGAAGCTGAAAACTTATGAATTTGATTCTTACTTCTTTATCAAAGTTGTAGATCTTTTTGTTATGTAAAGTTTGAGACCTGAACCGACTAATTTGGATATGTATAGCATGAGTTATAGCCAAAATACTACAGCATGTCTATTTGGAATACGTATCTTATATTTTGTGTATATATTAATATTCTGGGAATTATACATACGTTTTTAGACTTTGATGTCTTCAAAAAAGTTGTAGATATTTATGTTATGGATCTATAGAAAGTGGTTTCAAGTTAAAAGGATATTTGTAACTCTAATTATGCATAAAATACAGAAGTATGTTCATGCTGAAAATCTGCTGACATGAAATATGAATTTTATTTTTTAAAACTAGGAATTTTATGATACGAATTAGTGTTTAGTATCTTCATAAAAGTTCTATATATTTGTGTTATGAGTAATTTCGAACTGGTCCCATGCCAAAATTATTTCTGTAGCTCCAGAAACGTTGAAAATACCAACATATGTACGTTTTGTTACTTTCTTTGAGATAGTTTAGTATACTGTGATTATGTGATGTTTCTGTTTCGAATTTGAAATTATGGTCTGCATAAAAGTTGGAGATAATTGTTTTATGGAACTACAGAAAGTAGAATTACTTAAAAAGGATTTGATTTGCTCACATTATGGTTGTTTTACTAACGTATGTTGCTGTTGTAAGATTCTAAAAATTACCTAAATGATTATTATGGATGAAATTGATATTTTCCATGTAGGTAATGATATATTTATGAATTATTAAGGGATTATTGATTATTATGGATGTTATTGAGTGTCCTATGAATGTCATTCAGTATGTATATCTTGGTGATGAATATTTATGAATGACTAAATTAATGTATACATGAATGCCTTGTGGTTTGTTGAGATATGTTGTTGAAACAGTAAATCCATGATTCTAAAAATTATTATATGTGATGTGTCCTTTGAGGACTTGTGGTTTTCCAAGTGTTTATGGAAATATTGATATCATGGTATGTTAAATCAATAAAGAGAATTAAAGGCATTCATGCATCATAAGCATTTGAACGCACCATAGAATTTAGGGGTTCCATGATTGCCTACCCTGGTGGGGGGTTACTCTATGATGAGTTAAAGCCCTATTTTTGCAAGAGCCATGAGGGTGTAGGGATTCATGGTTATGCTAATTCCTACTTGTGTACTTCGATACTGTAGGAGCCATGAGGGTGTAGGGATTCATGGTTATGTTAATTCCTACTTGTATACTTATTTTTGCAGGAGCCATGAGGGTGTAGGGATTCATGGTTATGCAAATTCCTACTGATGTCTCTATGAGACTCTTTACTGCAGTATTCCCACCAAACCAAAATGGATCCAGCATGACATCATTTGCCTAAGTTAAAAGATTTATTAAATATAAATGACTTGTTTGGCATATTCATCATATCATTATGGTTTGTTGATTGTGTTTATGCAATTTTACTTATTTTATATTTATTCTATATTCTGTCTCACTCTTACATTAATTTTTACAGTGCATGCTACACAGAATGACGAGTGATGCCATGAATGAAGCTTTTATGAATTATTGCTTGGACTTTAGCTTTATGTTAATTTAATGGATTGTAATAATATAATGTACCATGTACTGTAATTTTCTATATCATTTCCGCTATATAAATGTTTTATGTTTTAGTTGTTCACGACTAGTATGCATGATAATATTCCGCATTTATCAACTTTTACGTGACTCAGAATTTAAATTACGAGTTTCAAAATGATTCTTTAAACGCGAAAAATTTATTCGGGAAAAATATTATTTTGGGGCGTCACAGTTGCTACGTGTGGCTTTGTTATCAAAGAGATGGGTGATGGTTCATTTGGTAATGATCTTGTAGGTGGAGGGGCAACTTGAGACACAATAACCACCAAATCTAGAAGAAGATAATATTATGGTAGTGGTAATGGAAAACCTCTAACCATGTGAGTTGGTTAGGGTCCTTCTCTTCTTTGTCTTGATGATGGATAGTGGTTTTAATATATTATTCTGGAACATCAGAGGAGCCATAGGCATACGTGGTAAAAGGTAAGTTAAGGACTTGGTGCGAGCCTTTCGTCTTTCCTTGCTTTTTATCATGGAAAGACGTTGTAAGTTTAAGGTTATGTGTTGTTTTTGGAGCAATTTGAGCTATAATTTATATTGCTCTGTAAAGGCGGTACGTCATAGTTATGGTATATGGGGTTTGGTTCCTTCAAATAAAAATTTCACTATTTAACTCCAGGATTCTCACAAGCAAGCTTTAACACTATACATTAAAAATGGAAACAAGAAATGGTGTTATACTTCTCTTTATGTAAAACCTTGTTTTACATAAAGAACTTTGTTATGGAATCACTTACACAACCTGAGGGGCAAATACTTATTCCTTGGTGACTTTAATAAGGTGTGTGTGTGTATGCCCTTGGAGGTACTGGGTGGTTTGTTTCATTCATCTAGGGTAGGTCTGATGATGGATATAATGAAAGATTATAACATGGTAGATCTTGGTTTATAAGCATAAAATTCACTTGGGAGAGAAAGACAAATAGTAAGAATAATGGCTAAGAGACTTGATAGAGCTCTTAGTGACATGAGATAGAGGATGATATTCTGTGACGTTTATGTTAAGCACTTAGCTATTCAGATCACTCCCCACTGTTGCTATGTTGATGTTGGTGGTAGGAGTCCATGTCTCTTTTACTTTCAAGCAGTATGAGCAACCACCCCTTGTTTGAAGCATTGTTAAATATTCACGGTGCAAGGAGGTGAACAACTTAGCAGAGAGGTTATCTAATTTGAAAGATGCTTCTCAAAAGTTTAATAAAGATATCTTTAGAAGAATTTTTGAAAGAAGGATACAAGTGGATAGCAGGCTTAATGGGTGCAATAGGAGCTTGAATAGAAGGAAACTAAATCTCTTTATTGTTTGGAAAAAGTCTTGCAAAAAGAATATAATGGTATCCTTGTTTAGGAAGAACTACTTTGGTACCAAAATCACATGAAAGTTGGGTTCATTTTGGGGACGGTAATACTAAGTTTTTTTTCATGAAGACATAAAGTTTTGATAATGACAAAAGGCAGTAAGCTCTAAAAGGAATCAATTATGAAGGCCAAAGATTGGAACAAAAATAGACCAACTAAAAGGCAAGACCTACAAGTCAAGTAATGAAGCATCAAAGCTTAAAGGTCTTAGAATTTATGTAAGGTTTTACTCAAATATAAACATGACCTTAAATCTTAATTAAAACCTTCAATACATACATATTTGAAATGTTTTCTATAAGTTAAAACATGTAATCGATTACCATATTGCTGTAATCGATTACACACTGATGCATGGCCAATGGTCTAATTTTTAAATGAAATATTTGAATTTTGAAAGGCCTGTAATCGATTGCATAAATCATGTAATCGATTACAGCAACATCAGATGTGTAGATAAGATGTATCGTTTCATGTTTTCTTGCATGGAAAAACATGTTCTTTTACCCAAACCTTTGAATGAACACATCCATTTGAAAAGGTATCTTTCCAACATTAAATCATTCAAATTCATCTCTTTAATTGGTATAAATAGAGAAAGCATTAATCATTTCAAGACATGGATTTTGAGAAGCAGTTTATCATTCCTTGTAATCCAAATTGAGAAACACTCCATAATGATCTAAAGTCATCTTATTACCTGAGTGTTACCATTAGAACTTCAATTTGTTCTATCTAATCTTCAAGAGAGAAAATTGAGTTGTATATCATTCTTTATTAAGTAAAGGGTGAGATATCCCTTACAAAGTCAAGTCAAGGATGGGGCATCCCTAGCAGTATAAGTCAAGGGTGAAGCATCCTTTGTAAAGTTGGAGGCTCCACATAAGGGTGAGGAATCCTGGAGGTGTGGGAGTGCTTTGCATTGTAACTTGTACAAGTTATAGTGAAAATCCCAAGGGGTTCTTGAGGATTGGACGTAGGCAGCTATTGGTCGAACCAGTATAAAATCTTTGTTTTCATATTTCTATCCCTTACCTTTTTACATTTCAAGTATTATTATTTAAATTGCTTGTTATTGCATAATAAGTTTTAGAATAGAAAATTATTAGCAATAAGTTTCCAACTACTCAATTCACCCCTCCTCTTGAGTTCCTTATAGGCCATTTGGGTAACACTTCACACCCAAACAATGATTAGAAGGAAGAAGAACAAAATCCATAAGTTATTCTTGGGGAATGGTATTTGGTGTACTGACTCGAAGGTTTTAAAGGAGGAAGCTCAACTTTTTCACTAACCTATTTTCTATTGGTGTGCAGGTGCAAAGGAATTATATCATGGAGAATCAAAACCCTGTTATTAGTTTGGAGGATAGGGTAAAGCTCTCTCAATATGTATCTATGAAGGAAGTCAAGAAAACGGTTATAGGTATGAGTTTTTATAAAGCACCTGGTCCTAACGGCTTTCAGAGTTTCTTTTATAAGCAATATTGCTATCTTATTGGTAGCGATATTCATTGTATGGTGGCCAAAGCTTTTAGTGAAGAATCCTATGCGTTTGAAGGATATGAGACCCATTAACCTTTGTAACATTGCATACAAAATTGTAATAAAGGTTTTGGTTAATCATTTCCGTGGTTACTAATATTGGAAGACTTTTGTAAAGATTTTCATAGAAGCCATAGACCTTGACATATGGGATGCTGTAGAAAATGGTCCCTTCATTCCCACCAAAACGATTAGAACTAGAACTGTAGATAAACTTAGAAGTGAGTGGAGTAATAAGGAGAAAAGAAAAGTCCAACATAATCTTAAGGCGAAAAATACCATAGCCTCTGCCTTAGGAATGAATGAATTTTTTAGAATATCAAATTGTAAAAGTGCAAAAGAAATGTGGGACACCTTAGAACTAACACACAGAGGAACTAGTGAGGTTAAGAGATCTAGAGTAAACACCTTAATTCAAGAATATGAATTATTTAGGATGAATCATGTTGAAAATATTCAAGATATGAAAAAATGATTTACACATATTATTAATCATCTTGCATCTCTAGGAAAGACATTCTCTAATGAAGATTTGATTAACAAAGTGTTGAGATGCTTAAACAGGGAATGACAACCCAAAGTAACGGCTATTGCAGAACCAAAAGATCTAGCAAGCATGCCTCTTGCCACCTTATTTGGAAAACTTCAGGAGCACGAGCTTGAATTAGCAAGATTAAATCAACATGAAGAGAATGAAAAAAATAAAAAGGGAATAACACTCAAGGTAACATTGCATAAAAAATTATCATAAAGGTTTTGGTTAATCATTTTTGTCCCTTATTGAATGAATTAGTTGGTCCTCTATAGGGGAGCTTCATCCTAGGTAAAGATAGCCGTGACGATTTGGTGCTAGCATAAAAGATTATGCACACCATTCAAAAGAACTATAAGGGTAATGAGTTTGTTGCTTTGAAGATTGACTTAGAAAAGGCTTACGATAAGGTTAACTAATGCTGTGTTTAGTTTAAAAGTTTTCTTAGAAAAATATAAAATTGTTCTTAGAAAAATTTAAAAAATAGAAAAATTGTTTATTTATAAATTATTTAAATTTTTTTATAGAAAAATAGAAAACTGATTTTCTATTTTTTAAGAAAATTAGAAAACTCTTTTAAAAGGTTTTTTAAGAAAAGTAAAAAATAGAAAAGGCGGTATCTGAAGGTAATTGAATTACAAGATAAGGTAACTGAATTACAAGATAAAGACTATTGTAATCAAATGAGAATATGAAACAAACAGCTATTGATTTAAAAAGTTTTACTGCTACTATTTTGAAATATATTTAAACATAAACTTATTTACTCTTATTTTAATATAACTTTAAATTTTTGTCACAATTTTTATGTGATGCATATAATATGCAACATTGTCATAAATAATATATATATAAGACATATCTTAATTAATTTGAATTAAAAAATATTTGAAAAAAATTTAGAAAATTGAGTGCACTTGAACAACTTTTTTAGTTTTCTAATTTTCCAAATTGAAAAACAGTCACATTATCTAAATGAGTTTTCAAAATTTTTCTAACTATTCTAGGAAATGAAAAGTTTGGAAAACAAGCGGAAAACTTTTCCCGGAAAATTAGAATAATTTTTTGTAACTAAACGCAGCCAAAGATTTTTTAAGAGTCACTCTTTATGACTTTGGATTCCCTCTGGCTATTATTAATCTCGACATGTGGGTTGTCCAACGTTCAAGCCTCTCGGTGTTATGGAATGAGTCTCGGTTATCATCCTTCCATTTACAAATGGGCCTTTGACAAGGGGATCCATTATCGCCTTATCTCTTTATGTTTTGTATGGAGAAATTTATGATTAAGATTGGTGGATTAGGGTGCTTGGCATCCTATCAAAATAGCAAGAGAAGATGTCAGTATATCTCATTCCTTTTTTGTTGAAGATGTTCTTCTCTTTAACCAAGCTTCAAGACAAAAATGGAATTGATTTCTAATACTCTGAATGCTTTGTGAAACTTTTGGGATCAAAATCAATTTAGAGAAATCTAAAATGTTTAGAAGACAAGTTCAACTTTCGAAGATCATGGACATTCGTCGCACAAATAGCTAAAGGAAATACTTAAGCATACCTATATTAAACAAGAGTAGGATTAGAAATGAGTTACGTCAGGCCAGGCTTTAAAAGGACTAAGTCTGACTTTCTTCCAATTGTCAAGGCATGAGCTTGACCTATTAGCCCGTCGTAGGCTTTTGTTTTAAGGTCTAGCTTGGCCTGTTTGAAGGCATGACCTGTTTAAAAGCCCATTTAAATGACTTGTTCACAATTAAGGTTTCAAAAGGCCAACAACCACCTAAAAAGCCTATCAAACTACATAGGCTGACGAACCTATTATTGTAAGCAGACTTATCATTATAACTGTAATATTAGCTTATATTATATAAATATGCGATATATATATATATATATATTATTTTTATGTTATAAATATATATATATATATATATAATTAGTAGTTAGACCAATTAGACAGGTCGGCCTATTAGGCTTCAAAAGCTTTTTAGAAAGCAATGACCTGAACTATTTACTTAAAAAACCTATTTAAAAGCCTAGGCCTAGGTTGACAAAAAAAAACCATAGGTCAAGCCTTCTAGCCCAACAAGCCTGACCTATATAGGCTTTAAACACATCGGGTCACAAACCCTCACAAACAGTCTGGCCCATTTCCATCCCTACACGAGAGAATGGAGAGAGATGTCTTCCTTCCTATTTTTAAGGAGCCTACCATCCAACATAATGCCCCTTCTTTGTATTCATCTAAGGACCTGGTTTCTGTTTATGTTTGTCCTTTCTTTTCCCTCTGTCACTACTAAAATAATTACAAGTCTTAATTATAACTAAATTTTTTATATAATTATTTTTTCTTTTGGTTTACCGAATATAATTAGTTTTACTTAGGTTAGACGCAAAATTTTGATAAAAAAAAAAGACAGAAGATAGTGGTGGTTAATAAAAAATCAAGTATTTGAAAATGAAAACTAAGTTTTATATTAGTATAAATACAAATTGATTATTAATGAATAATATTTATGTTCATTTTATAATTTTGGTTGGAATGCAAAACTATTACATTATAGTGGGGAAAATTTTGTCGTTCATAAGGGTCTTGAACCTGAATATAGTATGTATGTATATAAAAAAATATTTATGTTGTTTCGGGGAACTTTCAATTTTTTTGTGAGGAAACAAGAGTTATTTATAAGTATATCAAATAAAATGTAATTGAAAGATAATTTATTTAATTTAAAATGTTTTAGAGAGTCCTTTTTTCAATAAAATCACTAAACGTTATTTATAATGGTTGATTTTATATTTAAATTAATCAATTGTCGATCAAATGCGAAGCAAAGATACGACTTAACTTAATGATTTATTAAAATTAGATACGGTTTGTTCAAACATGTCAAACCTCATTCATAAATAGTCTAACAGTGGACAAGATTTTAGAATAATGATTTCAACATGTCAACAAGCAAAAAATTGTTACTTTTTATAAGCCTCTATTTTTAAAGTTATGTAAAGAATAATTATTGTTTTGATTTTATAAAAATTAATTTTATCTTTTCAATTGTATCCTTGTTAAAAGTCAAACTTTACCGTCCTATATTAATTATACAAACTTAAAAACATTAAATTTGTAAGGAAAAATACAATAAATATTTTTAATTATTTTTATAAGGACTTATAAAAAATAACATATTTTTTGTTTTAAAAACTTATAAAAGGTAACAGGGAGTAACATTTTTTACCAAACATAATCTAATATTTAATTAAATAAATAATAAAAATGTTTGATAAAATTTACGTAATATTTATTCAACAATAAAAAACGCATTAAAAATTATAAAAGGCGCGTGGCATAACGGAAGAAATTTTGTGGATACTTTGCCTGCAAGTTGATGGCTTTTAGCATTAAAGCATCTTTCTCTCCCTTTCTATTCCTTTTTTTTTTGGATAATCCCTTTCTATTCCTTTATCATTAGTTTAGTTCACTTTTTTTTTTTGCTGATTAGTTTAGCTCCCTTCTATGCCCAACAATTGAGGGTTTATTTATGAATAAAGTTGAAATTGTTAGAATCCAATCATTTCATCGTATTAATTCATAAACTATGAAAAATCTTCATCTTAGTTCTTAAAAATTAAAAATATTAGTAAATTTAGTTCTATTTTAACATTGATTTAGTCCTCAAAAGAAATAAATTGATCAACATTTTCATCTTTCAAAAATGAAAAGGGAAGTTTTCATTTTTTTTTTAAGAAGTAATATGATTGAACATAACATTTTCTAGACGTTACCCATCTACTTTATTACACAAATACTATTTAAAGCATTTTTTGAAGCTTTACTTAATGCTTTATTCAATTTGTGACTTTTTTAGCCTTTGCATTATCGTTCTTAATCTGCTTTAGTCCATCTCAACTTACGCACGAGCTTTGCTTAACGGGATAGATTTGTTTGTTTCACCTTACCATTGCTGTTGAAGAAAATTAAAAAGAAGGGGCAGTTTCTTTGCTGTTTGGAATGGAGCCATGAGAACCTGGTTGTTGCTTAAATGAACTAATTTTATAATTTATAAATAAAAATTGCGGATGATAACTTGTGATAGATGAAAAAACCTGATTAATTTTATCAAATCCCTCTATTACATTGGCCATAATAAATTATAAATACATTCTCCTACTAATTATTATACAAAAAAATTGAATTTTTATGTTTATAAAAATATGTGCGTTTACTTGTGGCACAACAACAATGATAGGAATAATAATAGTATAATTGTTATAAATAAATGGAATTTTAAATATAGAGAAAGAAATAGAGAAAGAGAGGAGAATTAAAGAGAGTAAAGAGTGAATGAGAATGGAAGAAGAAGTGTATTGTGAGTGATGCATCAAGTCCTATTTATAGGACTAAAAGGGGGGACATCCATTATTAATTTATTCATAATACTTCCCCTTGGATGTCCCTATTTTAGAATGTGCCTCGTTAAAACCTTACTAGGAAAAACTCAGTGGGATAAAAACCTAGTGAAAGAAAAAGAGTACAACATTCTTTACAAAATAAATAAATGATTAAATATACAGATATTTAATTCTCCCCCTCATCAGAACACTTATGTAAGCATCGAAGACCAATCTTCTGTACTTGTTGCTCGAAGATTTTGGTTGGTAAGGATTTTGTGAAGATATCTGCTAGATTCTCACATGATCGGACTTGTTGGACATTTATATCACAATTCTTTATAAGATCATGAGTAAAGAAAAATTTTGGTGAAATATGTTTTGTCCTATCTCCTTTAATATAACCTTCCTTTAACTGGGAGATACAAGCTGCATTATCTTCACATAAGATTGTTGGTGGTAATTTTCCAGCATTCAAGCCACAAGTTTCTTGAATATGTTGAATCATAGACCTCAACCAAACACATTCTCTACTTGTTTCATGTAATGCCAGAATTTCAGCATGATTAGATGATATTGCTGTAATCGTTTGTTTTATGGATCTCCATGAAATTGCTGTACCACCACATGTAAACAAATAACCTGTTTGTGATCGACCATTATGAGGATCAGATAAATACCCCGCATCTGCATAACCAATTAGGTTTGCCTTAGATATATATGGGGAAAATAAGCCCATGTCCGTTGTACCTCTAAGGTATCGGAATATGTGTTTAATCTCATTCCAATGCCTTTTTGTGGGTAAAGAACTATGTCTTGCTAACAAATTGACAGCAAATGATATATCAGGTCGTGTATGACTAGCAAGATACATCAGTGCACCAATTGCACTGAGATATGGTAGTTCAGGACTAAGTAGTTCTTCATTTTTCTCTTGAGGTCGAAAAAGATCTTTGCTTACTTCGAGTGACCTTACAACCATTAGACTGCTCAATGGGTGTGATTTGTCCATATAGAATCGCTTTAGCACCTTTTCAGTATAAGTCTTCTGGTGCATTAAGATTCCTTCCTTTAAATATTCTAATTGTAATCCGAGACAAAACTTTGTTTTTCCCAAGTCTTTCATCTCGAATTCCTTTTTTAAGCAATTTACAGCCTTTGAGAGCTCTTCAGGAGTCCCGATGATATTCAAATCATCCACATAAATTGCAATTATAACAAACTCTTTTTCCAATTTTTTCATAAAAACACATGGACAAATCGGGTCATTTTTATATCCTTCTTTCAACAGATATTCACTGAGGCAATTATACCACATACGTCCAGATTGTTTCAGTCCGTAAAGAGATTTATTCAATTTAATTGAATAATTTTCTCGAGGATTTGTCTTGTATGCTTCAGGCAAATTAAATCCTTCACGGAGTTTCATATAGATGTCATTTTCAAGTGAGCCATATAAATATGTTGCAACAACATCCATAAGGCGTAAGTCAAGCCTTTCACGGATTGCCAAACTTATTAAGTATCGAAAAGTAGTGGCATCCATCACTGGTGAATATGTTTCTTCAAAATCAATACCAGGTCTTTGTGAGAAACCTTGTGCAACAAGTCTTGCTTTATATCGCACAATTTCACCATTTTCATTTCTTTTTCTCGTAAAGACCCATTTGTACCCAACTGGTTTTACACCTTTAGGTGTTTGGACTACAGGTCCAAAAACTTTTCGTTTTGCAAGTGAGTTTAATTCATCTTTCATTGCATCTTTCCATTTTGGTCAATCATTTCTTTGTGCATATTCCTTAACAGATTTTGGCTCATGATTTTTATCATCATTTATAATATCAAGAGCTACTTTGAATGCAAAAATTTCATCAACATCGACTTCAGGTCGATTCCATTGTATACCATCTATGACATAATTTATCGAGATCTCTTTGTTTGTATCAATTTCAGGTACCTTAGTTTCTTCTGAATTTGAAACTTTGATTATGTCAGGAGACTCTACTGGAGTCTTTATATCCTCGATTCGACTATCTTCTTTACTTACTTTTCTTTTCCGAGGATTTTTATCTTTAGAACCAAAAGGTCTGCCACGTTTTACTTTGGCTTCAGACTCATTTGTAATTTTAAATTGTCCTTCAGGGATATCTGTAACATCCCTGTTTTTAGTAGTAGTCTTATTTGGTAAATTTTGAAGTATGGAAGGTCAGTAAGTAAGAATAAGTGAACAAATACCTTGTAGATGGTCAGTAATACTCCAAAAAATTCCATTTTTGGGTATAATTATGAAATTTATACAAACCTTTGAGGATATTATTCAAATTCCGAGTGAAAAGGACTTTGTTCCGAGTGACAGAGATAAATTCCGAGTGAAGGATTAGAAATTCCGACTGAAGGATGAAATTCCGAGTGTAAGGTTATGTTGTCCGAGTAACATATGACCGAGAGGGTTACTACCGAGTGGAATCCTGGCTTCGAAGACATTTGGAGTGAAGTGTGTTCAAGAGAGCCACTTCTGGGTGAAAATTCCGAGTCAAAACACCCTTCAATGACTGGTTTCCGAGCCAAACCTTGCCAAATGCTTCCTTTTCCGAATAAAACGTCTCTGATTATAGTATTCCGAGTGAAGAAACTCAGTCAGAGACATTTCTGAGTGAGGCTTATGTTTGTTACTCTTTTTTCGAGTGGTGAAAGACCTTAAAGGATTCTGAATGAAATGTATTTTGAGGAAGGATAGTCTGTGTTGCTAAGAGATGAATAACCGAGTAAACCTGAGTGGGGAAGGACTTAAATGCTTGAGTGATATATTCCGATTGATTAAGAAGTAACTAGTCCGAGTGAAAAAGGCAACCTGTATTCCGAGTGGTTAAGTATGTAATAAACCCGAGTGAATGAAACCCTCTAAGTGATGTAGAGTTTGAATGGTTCTAAGTAGACAAGAATTTATTAGGTCTGAATGAGAACCACGAGTGAATGATGAAGAGTTCCGAGTGAATGAATGCATATGTGTTTTATGTTGATTTGATGCTTCCTACCGACTGAAATATGTTGTCAAAATTATTTGGGAAGTATTGATGGATGAAATAGTGATTAAGTTAAGGATTCCGAGTGGTTATATATATATATTGTATGGTTAAGGCATCACTTGGCTTGAATATGAGTGGTGATGAATGAATGATGTTAAGTGAATAGATACCGAGTGGAAAATTGTAGAGGGAGCCCGTTCCGAGAGAAATGTAAGAGGCTGAACCATTTCTGAGTGAGTCTATGAGTATGACCCCTCTTAGGAGTGAGATATACTCTACTGGACCAAAACCGAGTGAGACTCGTATGTGTAGGTCTTGTTCCGAGAGGTAATGGCTTAAATAAGCCTTAATTTGGAAAGATAGTTGAAGAAGTTGGTCTAAACCGAGTAAACCAAGTGAATGAAGACTCGGATTTTCGAGTAAAAACCCTGAGAAAGAGAGAACTCGGTCTGGACAGATATTACCGAGTGAGAAACCGAGTACCTGAGTCGGTTTCAAAGGAATTCCGAGCGAGGACTTGAAGACTCGCTCAAGCGAGTCGGATTCCGCTTGAGCGAGAAGGACCCCTGATGCATATTTCTCTACTTCGCTCAAGCGAGCAAGCCACGTTCAAGCGAGCCTTGTATTTGTTGGCTCGGAAGAAGAATTCCAGTCGGCATAGTGGTTAACCGAGTGGAATTTTCACTCGGTATTCAGTGTCAGTTTTGCGTGTTAACTTCAATTTTGTCTTTTAATGCTTATTTTAATTCAATCATGCACACTATAGCTAGTAGGCGGCCAGAAATGGGCACTGACATAGCCTACCTCCTTATTTAAATCTCCACTGACACTCCATTAACACTCCACTAAAAAAAAATCCACTAACAGCCCACTCACAAAAGTTGTTCCCCATTTAGTTTTTCACTTACTCTCTCTCATTATTTAAACCAGTGCGATGACTCTTAGAGAACACACACACACGAAATAGACACACCTCTATTATCATTCTTCTTCCTACAAGTTCCTTTCTCTCTCCTTTCTTTTCTCTTTCACTCGGATTTGAAGCAGGACAGTGGAAGGAACCTTTTTCTTCCTATCCAGGAACTCCATTAAGGTAAGGGGGTATATTCTCAGGTATTCTCGGAAAATTCGAGTGAAGGAAAGGGTTAAGGAACCTTGTTCTTTACCTTTCTAGGACAGATCCAATGTTGGGTGAATTAAATGCTTTAATTGTTACTATTTGTATATATATATATATATATATATATTTGTTACTAAGTGCATATGCTCAGTGTTGGATTGTGAAAAGATATGAACTGTATTGGACTAAAAATACTAAGAATCATGGGTACCTGTGTGATTTCCAGTGAAGAATTGTGAATAGAAGATGAATTTAGTAATAACAAGCTCTGTTTCTAATAATCCGACCAGTTTGCATCTATAACAACTCGGCTTTGCTTAATTTCAATCGGATTCTACCTTAACTGAATGTATTTCATTCTGATAGAACGAATTCTTCACTCGGTAAAACACCTTATTTCACTCAGAGAACTTTTCCTAGTTTATTTTCACCCGGACAACATCTTCCCAGTTGATATTACTCGGAAAACATAATTATTTCACTCAGAGACTTATTTCACTCGGACTCACAACACTTTTACTCAGGAAACTCTTTTCATACTAATTACACTCGGAATCTTATTTTATTCCACTCAGAAACTTATTTTTACTCGGATTCATACACAATTTCACTCAGAAAATTCTCTCAAATCGGATTTCACTCAGAATTATAGTAATTTCACTCAGAAAACTCTGCCATAATCTAACTTCACTCGGAAAACAGTTTAGCTTCACTCAGGAAACCCTTTTCAGTGATTTAACTCGGTAAACACATTAATTCCACTCAGTAAAACTCATCAGTGTGATTCTACTCGGATTTATAATCATTTCACGTATAAAACTCCTTTTCAGTCAGAATTTACTCAGGAATTATATTAGTTTCACTCAGAAAACTGTTTCTTCATTATGTTTCACTCGGAAGGCATTTTAACTTCACTGAGAAAACTCTTTCAGTTTGATTTCACTCGGATTTAGATTTGTTTTACTCAGAAGACCCTCTCAGCTTGATTTTATTTGAAATCCTGCTTATTTCACTCGAAATCTTATTTATTGCACTCGGTATTAAACCTATTTTACTCAGAAAGCTTGGATATCAGCATTTCCACTCGAATATAACTTGTTTTTAATCGGAAAAATCATTTTCACTCGGAATCATACTTATTTCACTCGGAATTAACCTTATTCCACTCGGAAAACTCTGTTTTTAATGTTTTTCGCTTGGATTTTCATTTAGAAACTATTCTTTAATCCTTTTTTAAATTATTGGGAAGTTATAATTATTATTATCATTCTTATTCTATTATTATTATTATTCTAATTATCATCAATCTTAATATTGTTATTATTATTGTTAGATTTATTGTTATTAACATTGTTAACGTCTTAATTATGAGTAATTACATAAAGAATATATTATTTTACTCTTTATACAAAATATAACTTTAACCAAGATATAATAGATATATTTTCTAAAATAATAAACGAATATCTTACAACGTTTAAAAATTGATGGAATCCAAAGAGCTTGGGAATAATATGATGAGACTGGAAACACCTAAGATACCCAAGGATCTAATGATAAAAATAATGCATTTCGCATCATGAAAATATTTTTTTGAAGAAGAAAAACTAGAGCATACACCTGGTACGCTGGAGGACATTCACGTTCGATCTTAGTAGAAGAATCTTGGGAGTACAACTGGAACGGCAACCCAATGGCATCAGAGTCGCGCCTGATAGCCGGGTGAGACGATGCAATTCTGGTGTACTTCGACTAAATGACGGGATGTATCTATGATCGTGGAGAGCCAAGTCCCAAGATGAAATATTATATATATATTGATGAGAACCTATGAGTTCATTCGTACCATATGATAATAAATGAGGAACTTGGTGAGCTCCGATCGCTCTAGAATGGAAACGTTGTGCCCAAGAGACAACTTGAGCAGGATGAATTCCAAATAATGAAAGAATGATGATGGTGGATTGATTTATTGGGCCCACATGCATCATGAGACTTAATCAAAGATAAATCATAATAAACCCTACTCATGCATTCCATGACAACATGTTTGATTATTATAATTGTGAATATGCTAATTGTAAGATTTATGAGATATTATCTGTTAACTGGATTATGTCCGCACTGGATTAACCATCAGGGTCTTGGGTTATACTCACCCTTACTGTTGATATTTCTGAGGAATTAGGAAATCAAGAACCCGAGTATAAAGAACAGCAATATGCTGAACCAAATGAGAACGCTCCTTAAATAGAATTTAAGTAGCTGATTATTGATGGATGACTGTATAATATTTAAGGGTGCCTGCGTGCCCCATTCTGTTATGAGTACAATTATTTGTAAGTTTGTGAATGACTATGTGATATATTCACTATTTGCTTCCACTGATCTGTCATCTCTTTATTTAAAAAAAAATATTCAATTTTTATGAAAACTGTTAACACTCTTAGTTAAATAGGATGATCCTATAGAAGGGTTGTCTTATCTAACCGAGGGTGTTACAATATCAATCTTTATTGGAGTATTAACAGCTGGTATATGTGACTTAGTCACTCTTTTTGGATCAGCAAATGCATTAGGCAATTGGTTTGCTAAATTTTGCAAACTAATTATTTTCTGAACTTCTAGTTCAGATTGCTTTGTTCGAGGATCAAGATATGATAGAGATATCTCATTCCAGCTAATCCTTTTATCCAACTGTTTATTTTCTCCCCTTAATGGTGGGAAAACAGATTCATCAAAATGACAATCAGCAAAACGAGCTGTAAATAAATCACCTGTTAAAGGTTCAAGATATTTTATTATAGATGGACTTTCATATCCAACATATATTCCCAACCTTCTTTGAGGTCCCATCTTAGTACGTTGTGGAGGAGAAATAGGAACATATACCGCACTTCCAAAGATTCTTAGATGGGAAATATTTGGTTCTTTACGATGAACCAATTGTAAAGGGGAATATTCATGATTACTTGTAGGCCTAATGCGAATAAGTGCTGCCGCATGCAAGATTGCATGTCCCCAAGTTGAAATTGGGAGTTTTAATCTCATTAACAATGGTCTTGCTATCAATTTCAAACGTTTAATCAATGATTCAGCAAGTCCATTTTGTGTATGAACATGTGCTACAGGATGTTCAACATCAATTCCAATGGACATACAATAATCATTAAATGATTGAGATGTGAATTCACCAGCGTTATCAAGGCGTATTTTCTTAATTGGATAATCAGGAAAATGAGCTCTTAAACAAATTAATTGAGCTAGTAATCTCGCAAACGCCTAGTTGCGAGTTGATAATAAGCAAACATGTGACCATATAGTTGATGCATCAATTAAAACCATAAAATATCTAAATGGTCCACATGAAGGGTGTATTGGTCCACAAATATCACCATGTATACGCTCTAAAAATATGAGTGATTCATTCCCAATTTTCATTGGTGATGGCCGAATGATCAATTTTCCTTGAGAACAAGCAGCACATGAGAAATTCTTAGTTTGCATAATTTGTCTGTTGGACAAACAATCACCATTTGAATTCTCAACTATTTTTCGCATCATAATTGATCCAGGATGGCCTAATCGTTCATGCCAGATAACAAAGTCATTCTTATTTGTAAACTTCTGGTTTACAATAACGTTTGTTTCAACTGTACTAATATAAGTATAGTACAAACCGGAGGAAAATGAAGGTAATTTTTCCAATATACATTTCTTATCAGAAATTAACTTTGTGATGTAAAGATATTCATCTTTTCCTTCATTTGTGGTCTCAATATGATATCCATTTCTGCGGATATCCTTAAAACTCAACAAATTTCTTTGAGACTTCTTAGAATATAATGCACTTTCAATGTGCAATTTTGTTCCTCCAAGTAACAAAATACTGGCTCTACCGGAGCTTTCAATTATATTTATACTACCAGATATAGTATTAACATTGGCTTCTTGTTTTACTATATGGTAAAAATATTTCTCATTCTTGAGAATGGTATGAGTTATTGCACTGTCTGCGAGACATATATCTTCGTCATTCACATGAGCATTCATTCTTCATTAAATAAAATAAATCATGAGTAAAAATATAATTAACAATAATATTTAACAAAATTTTATTGATAAAGACAAAATTTACAACAAAACAAATTACATGAAATATTAAAATAATTTATTTAGGGGCACTCCCTTCTCCAACCGAGTGGTCAATGTCTTCTTCAGAAAGAGTAAGAAAATCATCAACACTAAAATCAGAAAAATCATCATCTATACCAGTAAAATTTGTCTCTATTATTTTCCCTTTATTTTTAAGGGATTTTTGGTATAGATCTACGAGATGCTTTGGTGTGTGACAAACTCGAGACCAGTGTCCCTTGCTACCACAACGATAGCAGATGTTTTTAGTTTGTTCGCTATTTTGAGCATCTGTCCCTTTTTTCATATGTTCTTTATTTTTCCATGTGAATGATGATCTCTTATCATTTCGACCATGACCACGACCATAATCATATCCACGACCAATACCATGTCCACGAGCATTACCTCGTCCACGACCGCGGCTACGGCCACGACCACGACCATGAGTATTATGATCGTGTGTTGCTACATTCACTTTTAGGAATGGAGCAGTTCCAGTTGGACGAGATTCATGATTTTGCATAAGCAATTCATTATTTTGCGCAGCCATAAGGAGACAAGTAATTAATTCAGAATATTTTGTAAAACCATTTTGGCGATATTGCTGCTGCAGGAGCATACTGGATGCATGAAAAGTGGAGAATGTTTTCTCTAACATATCACTTTCAGTGATCTTTTCTCCACATAACTCCAATTTTGAAGTAATTCTAAATAGCGCAGAATTATATTCATTTACAGTTTTAAAATCTTGAAAGCGCAAATGCATCCATTCATAACGGGCTTTTGGAAGAATTATATCCTTTTGATGGTCGTATCTCTTTTAGATTATTCCACAAAATGAGAGGGTCTTTAACGGTTAAATACTCGTTTTTCAACCCTTCATGTATATGGTGGCGTAAAAAGATCATGGCTTTAGCTTTATCTTGATTAGATGCATTATTTCCATTTTTAATCGTGTCTCCAAGACCTTTTGCATCTAAATGTATCTCGGCATCTAGTGTCCATGATAGATAGTTTTTTCCAGATATGTCAAGAGCTACGAACTCAAGGTTGGTAATATTTGACATATTTATTTCTATATAAGAAATTAAAACAATATATTAGATATCATTTCAAATGAATAAATTTATTAATTATAAATATCTAATGATGGTAACAAGTCAATAATTATTATGAATATGTTTTATTTTTATTTAATTATAAGAAAAATATTTTTTTATTTTTTTTAAAAAAAATAGAGTAATTTAAATGATCCGGTAATAAAGATTTACAATTTTTATAAAATGTCATTCAGATACTAGTGGCCTAATGGTAAAGTGATAACTTATTATGTTATAAGTCCTGGATTCAAATCCTTATAAATGTTATTTCATTTATTAATATAATCTGAATTGTAGTAGTTAAAATAAAATAATATAACTGAATTGTTGCAGTAATTAACAAATAAGTAAGCTATAGTATTCAATGTAGTTAGCAAATAATATAAAATAATATAACAATAGTAAAATAATAGTGCAATAGGAATAATTGCAATTGATAGTAAACATTAATATAGGCTAGTGCAGTAGACATTAAACATAAAATAATTGAAATCACAATATAGCTGCAGTAATCAGCAAGTGGAATCAGAAAGCATTAATATAAGCGTGTAGTGAAATCAATTGAAATCACAATATAAGTGGAATCAGAAAGCAATTAATATAGCTGCACTAATCAGCAAGTGAAATCACAATATAGCAAAGCAAAAGGCAAAGTCACACTCCACTATAAGCGTACAAATAATGAAGCATTATATAGAAATATAAAATGATATAAAGCACTAGCTGGTCATGGAAATGATGGATTAAAATAATAATAAGGCATAGTAGGTATTATAAAATCAATCAGCTTAAATAAAATTAATTCCATTTTAATAATGATTTTATTTTATTCTTAAATTTCTTAGGTGGTTATAGTTCTTCAGGAACCATAAATATTTTCAAGAATTCTTCGGGAATTCTTTTAAATCCCATAGGGATGTTTGAAATATAAATTCTTCAGGAACTTATTAATATTTTATACATCCTGCTGGGATGTGTGGAATATAAGTTCTTCGGGATATTATTATAATATATATATATATATATATATATATATACATATAATATAAATTGAAATGAAATTATGAAAAGAAATTAAAATTTTATGTTACCTTAAATTCAGTTTGTCAGAACCTGGTGCTGATAACGTGTTATAAATAAATGGAATTCTAAATATAGAGAAAGAAATAGAGAAAGAGAGGAGAATTAAAGAGAGTAAAGAGTGAATGAGAATGGAAGAAGAAGTATATTGTGAGTGATGCATCAAGTCCTATTTATAGGACTAAGAGGGGGGACATCCATTATTAATTTATTCATAATAATAATGACGATAATAATTATTGGTGATGAACATGTTGTAGGGAGGAAAGGAACATAGCGTGCCCAGTAGTCATTGTAAAAGCAGTCATGGAAACAAGGGTGATAGTAAGAACCACAAAACAAAAGTATTGAAAACAATTATAAAATGTGGGCTGAGGGAAAAGCTAGAGATTGAAAACTTTTAATTTCGATTATATCAAATTTCATGGAATCGGAGCTTCAAACCTTGAAATTGTTATTCTGATTCTAGAAGAACTTTTCAAACAACATAATTATAATTTCAAAGATCTAATTGCAATTCTACACCACAATTTCATAACCAATAAAATTGACACTAAATGCTTTTGGATTTTATTATTCAAAAGAAAACATTTTATTATTCAAAAGACTACAATTCAACAACTGAATCCATGATCTGTTACAAAATATAATTATTCCCGTTATCCAGTCACATATAGTAGAATAAAAGATAATTCCGCAGCATGAACCAAACCCAATATCAACACCCCCATTGTTCTACATACATACAAATACACAAATTCTGACCTTAGTTTGGAACTTACAAGAATATTTACAAATGAACTAGTTCTATTCTAAGAAATAATTCAACCAGGTACATAATAATCCATTTTCTCCACTGGAAGATTCAAAACAGATGTCTCCACCTGTACAAAGAGGTAAAAATTTAAGGGATATTCAGATTTCAGGTGAACGAGGAGTAATTAGAGCCTCAATGGGAATCATTACAATAATGAATCCCTTCTTTTGATAATTATTTGTTAGCCCCCCGTGTGGTATTATCATTTGTGCTTAAGTGCTAACTTGCTCCTTAATAAACAAGAGATAAAAATAATTTTCAAAATATGAGAAACGGGTATTAGTAATATTAATAGCTACGGATGCTCTTACCACAAGTTGATCTTTTCTCAGTAACCGTGAGCAACAGGACATCAATCAATTTTAATAACTTCTACAAATAACATACTCGGTTGACTAAAACAGGGAGTTAATGAAATTTATACAAATGAACTTTACCCCTTTGTTAAAAATAATATAGCATAACCTAAAGTAGATTTGAAGGATCAAAGACAAAGGGAATCATTAAAAAGTTTAGTGCTCAATTTAGTTTGAGGCCTGAAAGCTAATAAATGAAGACCAAACTGAGACGAAAATGTACCTCTTCAAATGGGACAAAGACAAAGGGAGTCATGCCCCTCTTATGTGAGACTGCTGGTACATCTGGGTTGTGTGTTTCATCATCCTGCCATCCTTCAACAACTCCAAGAATGTCCTCCTCAGGTGCAGTTGCCTCATTGCTGTTTACACCACTAGTAACAAGTGAGATCAATTCCATTCGATTATTTGCCCCTGCTGTTGTTCCTCTTAACCTACACAACAAGTAGACCCATAGAAGCGTAGTGCAAAAGAAAAGTTAAAGCTTAGTTTAAAAAAGAATCAAATCAAATAAAACAACAATAATGAAAGGATGCAAAATCCAACAAACTGCATACTTCATCATCTCTTTCTCTAAACGCAACTTAATTACAATGGATACATACAGGACTCATGTTTTCTATATTTCTTTTTCATTACATAACTGTTCAAACTCATGCAACCAAATCTTCCATGACTTTTTAAGAGCCTAGTAGACATATCAGAGTGATGTAAGACAATGAAGGTTCAGTTGTAATTATATTTAGTTTGCGATTTTACTCACAATCTCATATGCCATATCAATTATTCTGAGAGCATTTATTAATAAGATTATTATGATAGAAATATAATCCTGTTAGCATATTGTATAGGTCAAGATCAACTATTTTACATGCAAAGGAATTTACTAACTTGAAGAGTATAAGACATTCAAACCATTTAATAACTTTCTTGTGGGACACAAATTTAACAAATCTAATCATCAAATCATATAATATTAATTTGATGATCAAATCAACCATACCAAATTTTAGATAAATTGGACATTCACAAGTAGGTAATCTTCTGGTTAACATCAACTTGGATTTTAAAAAACTGTATTATATATTAAAATAAGTTTCCTTCATCTATTTACTAGAAACTTTCAACCAATGGTTACTATAATGAAATTCATTATCTATGAGAAGTTATTAAATGGTGGGAGCAAGTGAATCCCCGTCAATCTTATATTGCATTATTTCTTTCGTTGTACTTGTAGTGAACAAAAACAATCTTTTTGGCTTGTTTGCTCGTAGTCACTGAACCACTATATGATGGCCGAATTAGGCATGTTGCATCTCAGTATAACATAATCTTCTTCTTGAATCTTGACCCTTTAGAAGTGTTTCATTGCATGCGCATCTTGTAGGGTTAGTGTTCCTTTTTGCTATCTCTATGGAATTTGTATTAATGGGGACATTTGCTTGCATCTCCTAAGAGATTGGAATTTTAGTCTAATTCATGTGCATTGTGAAGGGAATCTGGCTCCCTTCCTAAACAGGGCTCAACTAACTCTTACAATCTGTGTTTTTTGGATTAGCCCCAGCCAACTTTATAGCAAGTTTCCTATTTTTTCCTTGTCAATTATATTGCTCTAAAGTCATTTATGAAGTCATATGATTAACATGTAACTAGTCAGTGAACCTGGATGTCTTTGATTTACATAAGGAATGAAGAATTGGATGGTCAAAATGTTAGACTTATTGGAACCCATTTACGAAAAAGCACTTGGGAACTACTACAACTTGTAACCCATTTACATTACAAAGACTAATGTGAGGCGCTCGAAGGATTTGGCCTAAAATTTCATTGTTCCACTTCAATCTTCTAAGCTACCTCAATTGACTATTCACTTAGTGTTCTTACATTTGTCTCTATTTTTCCTGCATCACACAAGAGTCCAGATCTTCAAAATCGGCACAAATGCCAAAACATTGCAAGAAGCCTCAGAAATAATACATTATTGTCAACCAACATGATGGTTAGTTAACTATACAAAAAAAATAAACTGTCCTCTGCCAGGGTTATTCTTATCCAATCACAACTTACATCTACATTTTTTTGCTTTGCACTCTTCACAACCATAAGCAATGATGCCTTTTCACTCCATAATGATGCTCCTACTATTTCTAGTTTTTATTTATTTATTCAGCATAGAGGAGGTGAGGGAACTATTTTATGCGGCATCAATTGGATATTAATGAACTCCAAATCAAAACCACTTTTAACTTATCAGAGTGGAAAACATTTCTCTGAATTCAACATCTGATCCTCCCTGTTGAAGATTATTTTGATGTATATTTGATTTATCCCTTTACTTAGCAAGAGTATAATAGCACATCAAATCCCAACCAAACAGATGGAATGAAAATTTTCTTTTCTGATTCTAGATGTGAGCTTAACTTTCACCTTGTAGACCATGCAAAACTCATCAAATTACCTTAAGCGTATCCTCAAGACAGTAGGTCGCATGCCTGGATACAAGACTGCAGCTTCAACCTACAATGATAGTATCAATTGCAAATGCCTCAACATCAGCATAAAGAAGATAAAATGATGTTATGTAATTTAGCAGAAATTAGAATACAACCTTGTCATCTGACAATGTGTAGTGGCCACCAAAAACAAGGTCTGCTTTAGATGATCGAAAGTTCATGCACTTCACCACATCCTTGATCTTTTGAGAAGAATTCTGCATAACACAGATTTACTTCTCATACAACCAGATAGAAGAAAACATATATTTTTAAATGAATTTAGACAGCACTGAACTATAACCTTGTAAAGGAATCGCCCAGAAGGGAAAAATCTCATGTACCGGAAATAGCAGACCTGCAGAATATGGAGAAAAATTATATATAAAAAATAAAAGTGTGAATGAGCATAACACTAACATGAGTTACATATGGCCTTCCTGTTACAATGTCATTATTCATAATTTCATATACTGAAATTTTAGAGGAAATAGATAAAATCTCACATTCTTATACAACTTTATACGGGTCCAGGGGAACTTCTAAGATGCATTGCTTTTTTGCCCAAAAAAAAAAAAAGCAAAACAATCCTTTCCCCTATAAAGTAAATTCTACAGGTGAAGAAGGACGTCAAATAGTATCCTGTATTTCCAGATCAAGTAACTACTGACGTCTGTCGCACAGGTAAAATAAATGTGAATAGCAGACCTGCCAAGGAGGGGAATCAAATTTTACATTAAAACCCTCCAATGCTGAGGATGAATTTGGTAGAGAAAAAAAAGCATGACAGACTCCAAAAGCATTCCCCTATATCAAGAATAGTCTGCCCTAACAATTATAATGATTTGCAAGAAGTCTCCCAATCAAATACTTTAATACCTTATGGTTACAGAACAAAGGAGCACTGTAGATTATACAAAAAACTTCCCCACACTCTTGGGTTTCACACACAAAACATTCCGACTAAGCTACAGCTATATGATTTCATTTATGGGAATTATCATATCTGAACCTCCTCCAGAGACTGGAAATAGGAAAGTGACATGCTTAATGGAACACAAAGGGCTTAGAGCTATCCAACAAGTTCTTGAGGTTATATGGATAAGAAAAAGGTTATATTGCAGGCTTATTGCAATATACTTTCATTTCAAGCATATTGCATTTAAACCCTTAAAGACCAAAAGGGTTTACAAAGCCGCATACAACTTTGTCAAGCAATTGTGGCTAACTTTTAAAAGCACTTACCATTATAAACTGATGAACCCAAATTCCTAAGTAAGGAACACCAAGGGGTATTTGGCTTGTTTCTTTTTAAATTTTCAGTTGACATTTTCCCATTTATAAATTATAACTTATAAGGACAAAAATGCATCTTGATTTCATTTTCTTTCCTATCTCCAAGTTTTAGGGAAGGAACTTGGTAACATCTTTGTAGTTACTAGTGCAAGAATCAAAAATGAAAAAAAACAGATCAAATCCCGTCTGAAACTCTCAACTTATTTACAATTCTTAAATTTGGGTATTGGGCCTAACTCAATCCTAAAAGCTAGCTTATAGGATAAGGATTATCCTCACCTTATATATTTTTAATTAGTCATATCTCTAGTCAATGTGAGACTTTGAACACACCTCTCTCATATCTAGGAATGAACATCTAGAGCATGGACAAATACGGGTGGTCCAATAACATGAGACTTACAACACACCCCCTCACGAATAGGCCCAATAATGAATTTAGAATAGACTTTGATACTAAATTAAATTTGGGTATTGGGTCTAACTCGATCCTAAAAGTTAGCTCATGAGTTGAGAATTTTACAAGTCTTATAAGGTGTATATCGACTTGACCATATCCCTAATCGATATGAGACTTATTTTAACATCTTAACAACAACTACTTAGTATCCACAGTCCACACTACAGCAAGCATCTTATTCCCATAACATAATATTGATAAATAGTAGACAAAAAAAACTTAGTTAATCACATGCTACTAAATGGCATGATAACAAAGATTAAAAAAAGTAAAACAAAAAAAAATGTCTATTGCCTAGCAATACAAGTAGATATTGATGCCTACCACATGAACTGGATTTGTGACTTTCCACTCTGCAACTCCAGCTCGAATGTAGGTATTTCTACTCACATAAAGACCTGAGATGTGGGAGCATAGTAAGACAAAGGGGCCTAAACAAAAATTAGAGCATAAAAGGTATAGGAAAATCATGTGTAGCCAAAAATGCTTATGGCCTAGCCAAGCATTTTCTATGTTAAAATAGAAATGACTAACCCTCACACGTTTCCAATCAATATGAGGAGCAGGAAAGAAATTTATGCAATAAGAGACGACTGCTCTTACCATCAGTTCGCAATCTTGGTCGTAACAGCCACATTTTCCGCCATGAGCCGTCGTATTTTGATTGAAGTATCTTATAGTTTTCTACAACTCCAGATAGCTTCATAAGAAAGCACAAAAATCAGAAATATGATTTATATACAGTAAAAATTCCATAGTCAAAACCTTTATTGTGTTTACCTGCCAAGCTTTCAAGCATGCATTGCGCCAAAATACAGGGTTACGAATTGTGTACCTCCATTTTCGACATACACAAGATGCCTTTCCCAAGTCATATGGTGTCATTCGAGCAAAGACCTAAAATATAATATATTATTCAGTAAATCTCTCTTATATAGTTGGTTCTTGTATAAAATTATAGGCCTTTCTGTGTATGAATTTTTCTCAAGCATGTTATTTGTTCAAAAATCAGTGAAAAGGAATCAAAGAACAAGTGAAATATTTGGTTTATTGATATGTTCTCATTCAAGAAAAGTCTCTGCACTCAAAGCTGTAGGACCCATGACAGTGCAGAAACTACTATCAAGCTATTTCTCAAAAGTGTTGTGTGTGTCTAAGAGAGAGAGAAAGAGAGCTCATTTCAAGAACGTAAAAATAACATGTTAAATCTCCAGTACAGCAAGAGAATATTTGTTAACATGTTCTAATATAATTAATAATTTCATAAACCTGACCAAACAGTCCTACATCAAATACTTAGATAACACATGACTGATCTGAAGTAGTAGCATACAGCACATAGTAACTAGTCCATTGTCACTCCCACACAATGCACTTTCACTATCAACAATATCCATTAAGTCATCACAAAAATGAAATTATAACTTGATGGTGTGAAATACCTCAAAAAGCAGCTCATCCGGTAAGCAACGATGTAAAAGAGCAGAATCCACATAGGGCCTTCTACTCACACTTCCAAATGGCGCAACAGGTCTCACATTAACTCCATAAAGATCTTAAACAAAACGCATAGCAACAATGAGAAGTTAATTTGACCACACAGCCAGGCAGATAAAACCATACAATACAACAATAGAAAAAATTGGAATTAAAATAAAATAAGCCAAAATACATAACCATTGTAGCAGGGTGACACATACCAAGCCATGGCCTCCTGGTAACAAAGTAGTCAACAGTCTTGAACCTCAAAACTGACTCGAGTTCAGAAGAGACCGCCAATGCAAAATCTGCAAAAGAAAAACGAAGAAACATATCAACACTGAATTCGGTCTTCGTGAAAACCGTCGCACTTCCACACGTAAAAACAACAACAACAAGTTCAATCACTCGTTCAGGGAAATTTCGAATTCCTCATAAAATCCCAAGTTCAATCACTCGTTCACGGAAACATGAAATGACCTCAAATGAATATTCAACAAAAGCACCGAATGTCAATTCTTGTAAATTTATCTAAAATTGGAGAACATAGTATAAAAATCAAGAGTGTTGTTGACAATTAATGGATACCTAGAATCCAGAATTTCAAAAACGTTACAGCTTGGAATAAATAATCGTGCAGGAGTAGATGTTCAATTCAAAACCTGAATAGAAGATCGAAGAACAATAGGTGAGGAAATATAAGTGTACCTGAGCTAGATGCCATTGGGGCATGTTTCAGCAGAGCGAGGTTTCCTCACGAATTTCACAGGTAAATTGAGAAACAGAGGAAATGGGTTCAGAAACTCCGAAACATTTGCATAAGAGAAAACAACACCGTCAAAGCTTTGCCGTATCGACGTTAGCCAAGGTAAGTACTTTGGTGGGTCCTTATATTAACATTTAACACCCATGCCATGCTTGTATTATTGGTACCGTTATTTCGCTAATAGCGTCTACATACATCCAATTGGATGATGAACATCTAGAAAATAGCATTTATCAGTATTAATTATAAAATTATCAAATAAAGGATACCAACTTAATTACTATTAAAGTAAAATATGTTTCATTTTACTTGTTGCTGCTCAAACCTATTGCATTCTAAAATATTAAAAGAGAAAAACAACTAAAATTATCTCGAACCTAATAAACATAACCAGATCAATCATTACATTAGTGAATATACTAATTTAAGTAAATCATTGTTAAATCATAGATTAAAACATGATTGAACTTGTTCTAGGCCAGGATGTAAGATCCGGCGTGGTAACCAACCCTCAAATGACATTTTTCTTTTACATCGGTATAGTGGCAATCGGTATTATATCTATTATTGGGAGATAAAAGTCTTGAAGTGCTTCCTCGAGTGAAATACCACCAACCTCGCATTGTGGGGCGAAAGAAAGTGTCACTTGCTAGGACGCTCCAACGCTCAAGTCAGTGCAGTATTCCGAGAGAATAAAAGAGTTTAAGCGTAAGTTATAGTAAGAATGTTCTACCTTTTCATTGTTGATTTGTAAGTTTTTATACCTTAGAGTAGTTGAAGTGTCGTTTTGAGTAGGCGTATGAAATGTCAGCTTGATTCCGATCATTGCAGAAAGGTTGACATACAATAGTGACACTACCTAACGATTGTGCATTTCCATCAATCACTTTGTAGGTATGGTTGGGTATACGGGTTGGCCCGCCCCTAACGGGCCAACCTACGTGAGCCCACATTTTAAATGAGCCAGTTTTTTCAGGACCACATAACCTGTAGACTAGCCCACATATATATATATTTATATATTTTTTACTTTTTTGTTTTAAATTATTAGGATTTGGTCCAAAACATATTTTTTTTATGAAACTCAAGTCACATATAATTTAAAACATTTAATCATCTAAAATTAGGAACCTTCATAACTGGACCAGGAACTAGTAAGGGTACCGGTTCGGTCAAGGAAAAAGACCAGCGGATTCAGATACGGTAAAAACCGATTGAAAACCGATATTGAAAACTGGTTGAACCGGTCAGAGTTTTAAAATTATTTTTTTGTTTTTTTGTTATTTAAAAAATCCATTAAAAATATTTTTAAATAAAATAAAAAATGATTTGAATATAATTTATTATTGATATATCAATAATTATATCATATTATGTTAAAATATATATATATATATATATATATATATATATATATATATTATCACTGGTTCGACCATAATCCAACCATGGTTGAACCAATGAACCGTGAACCAGTGCCTTCACCAGTTCGATCACCAGTCTGGTTTTTAAAACATTGCTCCACGGTGTCATTTTCATAGTTGGCCACTATTAACTAGCCCGGAGGATCTTCCTCATCAGACTTCGTGATTCAGAATGATGTCCGTACTGCCTGTCATGGACCTATTCTATGACTCCTTGGATCTCATTCTCGTTCAAGCATAGGAGGTATGGGACTGAGAAACCACGTCGAAACAACATGCCATCGACCATGGTGAAGAAAGGTAACTTCATTTTTACTCGTATCCTTTCTACATCATCAGCAGGAAGTTGTCCATTCACCAAATACCTCACGAAAGGAATGACCCAAGAATCTTTATTGAAAGCACGAACGTGGATGGCATAGAGGGGGGAGGTTGACTAACACTGGGCTCCACCAGAGTATTCTGGATGGTCGTGGTTGTGCTCCTAGCTTTCTTCATATTGGCTAACCTCGAGAGGATATCATCCCGTGTGTTCTCCTTCCTTAGGATATTCTGGAAGGTGATGGTTTGGAACCACTCCTTTAGATCGTTGACACACGCTAGATACTGTTGCAATAAAGGTTCCTTAGCCTGATATTCTCCAAGGATCTGAGAACCCTATCATCACTCTCAAATACAACTTCAGCTCCACATCCCTTATTATTGGAGGAATCATCAACGTACACCGTCCAATCGAAGCGAGACTCTTCAGGGTCTAAACCAAAAAGCTCCACAATAAAATCAGCCAACAGCTGGGCTTTAATAGCATTTTGAGGCTCAAACGTGATGTTGAACTCTGACAAATGGCCTTAGATAACAGGACACTCAGATAACGACCAAGGCTACCTTCTTAATCTTCTGATATCAATATTCTTCCCTTGCAATGTCTTGCTCGTGAAGTACATCGGTCTCTTTCCCTCTAGGGTCTTGTTCACCAGAGCAACTCCCAAGGCTTCATTTAAAACAAATAAGTAAAGAATCAGACGTTTACCAAAATTAAGTCTTACCAAAATAGGAGGTTTAGACAAAACTTTTTTTAGACTTTGGAAAACAGCCTCTTGCTCTAGCCCTCATTTGTACTTCTTGCTCTTTTTTAGAATCTTGTAAAGGGGGGATCGATGTTCTATCTTTAGCATGAATTGTGCCAATGCGACAATCTTGCCGTTGAGGGACTGTACCTCGCGTAAGTTCTTAGGACTTTGGAGTTCTTAGATCACTCTGCACTTGTCTCGATTTACCTCAAAGCCTCTCTGAGTCAGCATGAATTCCAGAGATCTTCCACTGAGGACTACAAAAGTACACTTCAACGGGTTAAGCCATATGTTATAGTGCCGAAGGCGCTGAAAAATCTTGCAAAGATCTTCAATGTGATATTCTCCAACAGGGGTCTTAGCAATAATATCATCAATATACATCTCCACCAACTTTGTATGCATGCCCTTAAATACCCTGTTGATCATTTTTCGGTGGGTGGCACAAGCATTTTTCAAACCAAACGGCATAACAATGTAATGAAACACACCTTTGTCATTCGTGAAGGTTGTCTTCTCCTGATCCTCTTACCACATCGGTATTTGGTTGTATCTAGAATAAACATCCATGAAGGATAAATACTGGTAACTAGAGGAATCATCAACCATCTTGTCAATGTTGGGAAAGGGGTATGGGTCCTTGGGACAATACTTATTCAAGTCAACATAATAAGTACACATTCACCACTTCCTATTGGACATCTAGACCATAACAACATTCGCCAGCCATGAGGAATAACAATTTTCCTTGATGAATCTGACTTTAAGGATCTCTTCTGTCTGTTCGCATACGGCCTTTTTCTTTTCTAGACCCAAGTGCTTTTTCTTCTAAGTCACTGATCTGGTTTCTAAGTACACAAACAACCTATGGCAATAAAAATTTGGGTCCATGTCTGGCATACTTCCTGAGCAGCGTCAACAATCGTTGCTCCATCCCAACTTCTAGCTTCTCATTAATATGAGTTACCTTCTTTGAGGTATCCCTCAAAACGATCGTTTTAGACCCTCCATCCGGGGTCGGTTTGGACAGGTTGAGGGATAAATCTTTAATTTAGTCTTCGGGTCTAAATCGACGAGGTTAACTAAACCAGCTGCAGCTCCATCATCATTTAACATACGCTTCTTATTGATGGCTTCTAGTTTCACCATGTTCAGGTTAAGGTTGTAGCAATACCTTGCCATCTCCTGATCACCCCGAACTGAAGACACCCTATTATCCTAATCAATAAACTTAATGAAGAGGTGTGAGGTGGAGACTATGGCCTCCATGGCATTCAAAGTGGGGTAGCCTATGATGCCATTATACGGAGACTAAACGTCAATAACCAAGATCTTTGACTTAACCATCCTAGCCTTAGGCTCGCCATCAAACGTGATGCAAGTATCCAGATACCCCTTGGTGGGTTGCTTAGCTCCGTTAAAGTTCATCAGGTCCTACGTGTATGGCTATAAGTCTGCATCAGTGAGACCTATCCTCTTGAAACAATCATAGAAGAGGATAGCGCAGAAACTTCCCTGATCAACGAAAATCCTTTTGACATCCATGTTATCGATAACAGCCACTATCACCACGATGTCATCACCCCTAGGAATCGTTGGTCCAAAGTCATAATTAGAGAAGGAGATAAGAAGGTTCTGCACTTCGTCCCTGAAGGGGCGTGCACTTCATCCCTGAATGGGCAGTTATCTTTTTTCTTGCCTTGCACAAATAGGATCATGCGGTGATGGTTTTTTCATGTCGTGATGGACATGCCACCTTTCACAAAATCTTTAGCAATCATGTCAATTACTTCTCGCTTACCCCGTTGTGGGGGATGCAACTCTTCTTCCTGGACCGGTTTTATAAGCAATCCCTTCTATTTCTCAATAGAGATGAACCTCTTAGGACCCCGACTATCATCAGCATCTAGAGACTGATCCCTATGCCCATTCTCTATAAGCTCGAGCTCATCTAAAGACTTGTTTTTAAAGAGGTACTGCTTCAGTTTTCCTTCTCCAATCAGGACCTCAATTGTCTACACTCATCAGTAGAATGGCTTATTTACTCATGAAAGTCATAGTACTTTCTAGGGTTTCCAAGTCTCTTTACTAGAGTAGGCTTCCTGACTCCATAAATGTTGAATGACACCCAACCAACCTCCCTAAGAATTTAGGAAGGCTTCATGTTAAGAGAAGCGTAATTGTTAAAAGTTGCAACTCGCTTATCTTGCTATCGAGGTTGTTGCTCCCTACCTTATTCCTTCTGAGGCGTTTCCTCAGCCTTTGGTCTCTCCTTCTCTTTCTCCAATTAAGGTAAGTGCGTGTGGGGCTTACTTTATGCAGTTGTGGCTTCTAAGTGTATCTCTATCCCCACATACTTGGAAGCTTTACGTTTGAACTCCTCAAACGTGGTAGGTGGTCTCTTTGCCAAAGATAGGGCATAAGGAGACTTAGGTTGTAGAGCCTCAATAACTATATGCAACCAGATGGCCTTCGTGAGATCTGGGACCATCGTACCCTCCTTATAAAACCTCTAGAGAAAATCTTTCAAAGATTCATATTCATCTTGCTTGATCTGAGCCAGGGTATGAGATGTCTTAGGCACATCTCTAGAGATCATGAAGTGTTCTCTGAAAGCCTCAATTATTTCCTCCCAGGAGTCAATATATCCTAAAGGGAACCCTTTGAACCAACTCAGAGCTTCACTAGTTAGGGTTTGAGGGAACATACTACACATCATATTAGCTTCGGCCCCCAAAAATATGGCCTGTAGACATCAAGATGCTTACTAGGGTCCATCTATCATGCGTATCTATCAATGGAAAGAGGTTGGGTGGCTTGCAAATGCCTTGGAATAGGAACATTCATAAGCTTTCTAGAAAAGGGAATGCTTAGTTTATACCCCAAAGGAGAAGTTCCCATAAAAAGGTTCTTTCTTCGTGGAGTTTGAGGCTTAACATGAGATTGCGACTGCTACTCCTTGTCATAGGTTACGATCCTAAAATAATGAGGTGTATGGGACACCTCCTGCCTTGAAGCTTCAGGTTGGTGACATTCAACAAGACTCACATTCTCTACAGGCATTGCACATTTGCGCCTCAACTCAGCTATTTCTTCAGAGTTTCCTGATGATCTCATCCCTAGGATCAGGAGTTACCATTGCAACCACTCGCTTCGCAGATGCACTTGGGGTCTCAAAGGCTAGATGCCTTGGTTCCAGCAACCTCAAATCTTCCACATTACCCTTAGGGACTCTTGTTTATCCTCTATGACAACTTTCTTGCTCATGTAAACATAGGAATCAATTTACAATGTCCCACTAGATGTGCCAATAAACTGGTCTAGGCTGGGGTGCAAGATCTGACATGGTAACTAGCCTTCAAATGATGTTTCTCTATATGTATTTTACATTGATCTAGTGGAGATCCGGTATTATATCTCCTATTCTAGTGGGGAGATAAGAGTCTTGAAGTGTTCCCTTGAGTGAAATACCACCAACCTCATACGTTGTGGGGTGAAAGGGAGTGTCACCTACAAAGACACTCTGACGCTCAAGTTAGTGGGATATTCAAAGATAATAAAAGAGCTTAAGCGTAAGTTGTAATAAGAATGTTCTACCTTTTCATTGTTGATTTATAAATTTTTATACCTTAGAGCGGCGGAAAAGTCGTTTTGAGTAGGTGAGCTTACTATACAAAATGTTATATTGATTGTGACCATTGAAGAAAGGATGACACGCAACAGTTACGCTACCTAACGACTGTACCTTCTCATCTGTCACTTTGCAAGTTGCTTTCTCAACACACAATTACATAAGTCAACTCTAACCTTCCGATATTGAGAGAATGACTCATACCGATATTGGGTCATGAGTCTCATACGTGGTGTTGGAAATCGATATTAGGTTTCATTATTTTGTGCGATGCTAGTCTTGTATAGCGGCTTTAGGTCAATGGACCTTTCTGCCTATAGATCGGTATCGAGACCAGATCAGAACTCACAATAATAAAGAATTGAACCCAACTAATTACTTAGACGGTTCAATGTCAGTCCAAACCAATTTTAATAATAATGTCTTAGCTCACTAATTCAATGTTTACTATTCATAATTCTTACCAAGTGCGGTGCATGTACTCATGACTAGAAGATGGTAGAGGAATGGGTACCATGGGATGAATGAGTACCCACAGATATTTATCAATGTTTAAATTAAAAAAATAAGGAAAAAATATTATATAACGTAATAGTTATAATATTATGTTAGTATGATATAATATAAATTAATATTTTTATGTGAATACAATATTATTATGAACAAATACGTTTAAAAAATTATCTTATAAAATAATAAAAACTCTAAATATTTAAATATATTTAATAAAAACAAAAATATTAATAATCAGACGGGTACCCAAATATTTGTATCCTTTTGTTATATGAATATGTCTGTACCTATTAAGTAAATCTACAGCCGTGGGTTCTTGTGTCACCCCTAATCCTTAAATGGTCTCTTCCATACATATTTTTAATTTTTACCTTTTCAAAATTAAGCAACACCTATCTCAAACTCAACTTAGTATATGGATGTCAAAGCGGATTGAGCATGATAGACTGACCCGTAACCAACTTAAAACGATATAGGGCGGGTTGACCCACAGATTGAAGGCTCAATATTTTAAAACTTTTCTCTCGCATGCTATTATTTCATAATTCATAGTCCAAATCTCACTTTCTCTTTTTCCTAATTTTGATGATTTTATATATTTTTTAAGCGGGTCACCATCCACCAACCCCTAATTATTTTTTTTGTAAATACTAAAAATATTTTAAAAGGGGTATAATAAATGCCTTCAAATTCTATTGTATTTTTATTTTGATTATTATATATGTTATGTGGTTGGAAATAATTAAATAATAAAACAATAAAATTATATTAAAAATTTAATTTATAAAAATTGATAATTAAGCTTGTAAAAAAAATGCACCCACTAAAATGAGATTAAGAACTGTTTGATGTAACAAGCGTAATATGAAAGGACAATGGCTCACTATGGTTGGCTCCTTTTTCATATTTGGTCATCGCCGAGTTGGTTTGTTATGGGCTGCATTTGTAGCCATGCTTTGCTTAATTTCTTCTTGCTTTTGAGCTTAAACCCTTTTTGACCATTTAAGCATCAATTTCTCGGTTTGTCTTGTCGGTTTGCTCTAGTAGTGTCTACCTGGTCAGAAATTTTCTGGATATCTTAATTTTTCCTCCTTGCACCACTTCTTTTTATTTTTCCATTTCGAAACATAATTACACCCTTAATTAAGAATAACTAACTACATATGATGTTAAAAATCATCAAAATTTTACTACCAAAAATTATAATTCAGTTATCTTTGAAAATTATAATTTTAATCTTTTTAAAATTTATAATTTGGGCATACATGAAATTGTAGAAATTTAGAATAACACATCTTTACCACTCATCATCAATATTCAATTCATTTCCCTATTTTTCTTTACAATATTTTTTTTCTGATGGAGTCCTTAATTTCCCTCGCTGCTTATATATGTATGTACAATATTTTTGTTTTTTTTTTCTCGATGAACAATTTTAGTTTTATGGCTGATCAATGAAAATGAACATAAAGCAATTTATAACAAAAAGATTCATATGATATATAAGTTAGAAACACTCAAAGCAAATTATGGTATAAGAAATTACGTCATAAATAACAAAAAGTAAATATGAAGATAACAAATTTAGGTATAATTTTTGGAAAAGCCCCAAATATAATTTCTAAAGACGACCAGATTATAGTTTTTAAAAATAATCGAATTATAATTTACGGAGATGACCAAATTATATAATTTCTAAAGAGACCCGTATTATAATCTTTTATAGTACATTTTAATATATTTTTTAATATCAAATGTGCTTAGGTTTTTTAACAGAGGGCGTAACAGTTTTTCACAATAAAAAAATAGAAAAAAGATGATGCAAGGAGAAAAATAAGGGGTAGGAAGAAATTCCGGGCCTTGTTTCCAATTCTGAGATTGGGCTCATTAATGAAATGTTACGTTGACAAAAAAAAATTGAACTGCGAAAAATAAATCAATCAACAAATAGTTTCCAAAAAAAAATCAACAAATAACTTTGGGAATTACTGTTGGAATACATGGTACTATTAATGTTTTTTAAAAATTCATAAAATTACTTTATATATATATATATATATATATATATATATATATATATATATTATATTTTAGATTACTTTTATGGAGCGTTAGATACTATCACTTAAATGGAAATCAAATACATGTTAAATAGAGTTTATAATAATTTATATACTCTACTCTAACTAATTGAAATAGACTTAGACATATTATATATATATATATATATATATATATATATATATAATATCCCTTCTTTTTATTTTTACCTAATTTATATGTATTAAGAAATAAGTAAACACATTATTTAACTTTATCACTTTATTATAATTAGGTTAATAAATCTTTCACCATTTTTTATTTGAGTCCTTGTTATAAAAATATACATTTACAAGAAATTTGTGTAACTTGACAAGTTTATTGTCATGGAGGAGACTAAATTACACCGAATTTGTAATATATATATATATATATATATATATTATTTCGGTCTCTTAATATAAGAATTTTCTAAGGGATTTCTTTAATCCTTAATATAAAAACCTCATCAAAAAAGTCATAGCATTAATTAATTTTTACCAAAATACTATTATTAGTCATTAATGAAATAAATATTAATTGAGTAGGAAGATAATAAGGTTTGTGAGTATCAATAAAAGTAAGAGAAATACTTTTGAAACACTAATAAAATTTGTAAACAAATTAAATAATTTTAACTATGTTGAGTAATTTTTTTAAAAAAATTGTAATCAGTTAAGATGTTCTTCTATCAAGGAATGAAGTTAGTATGATTTAATGCTCAACTCAAAGTAGTTAAAAACCACCTGTATGATCTGTTTTCATCCCATTGTCTGAGAATACTTCAAAGTCACTCAATTCACTTATTTTTCTAATTATTAAATGTATGTAAAAATGCTAGAAACTTTTTTATATAGAAAAAGTGAAAACAGAATTTTTGTTTTGCTTTACCTTTTTCCCATGTCTAGACAAAAGCCTACAACTTGAAAAAGTTCTTAAACACAATATGGAATCAAACGGAAACTAATGAATTAATACCTCAAATGTAGCTTATGACATCATAATATTTAGAATAAACCTCCAAAGAAAAATCACATAATTTTTTTTTGGTTCAAGGGGCTCGCTCAAGTGAAAATTTATTCGCTTAAGCGAGGGTCTCGCTCGCTTTAGCGAGAATGTCTCGCTCATGCAAAAATGAGCAAAAACATTTCGGAACCTAATTTGCCTCATCCCGCTTAAGCAAGAACCATCTTGCTCAAGCGAGAATCATATAGGGGAAAAAACTCAATAGCACAGAGTCTCGCTCAAGTGAGAAAAGGGCTCGCTTGAGCGAGAATTGTAGGAGTTAGCCTTAAGTCAACTTCTTCACACCCTAACTTGCTCATTTGGCCTCCAAATACCACTAAACTTTGACACCACGTAATTCTCATCATTTATAATCTATGGCAACAGACCATACCTCAAAATTCTTAAAAATGAGCAAATTATGAACAATAATGCATTTAGGCCAACCTAGGTCATTTCCATGTCACACACCCATCAATTCTCATCCAACTTGGCCTTCTCCACTTAACACATATCCTAAATGACAATTATAAGCTATTGGGCCTATCCTGGGATTCCAGAACCCCACGGATCTCATTTTGATCTACCCAGTTCCTAATTATGCACGATTTCACACTATAACAACAAAACATTCATTAAATATAATGGTACCAAACCATTCCCATCTCATTCAACAACTCACATATAATGTAATAAACATATTTTCCTACCCACCATCATCAAAATGCATGAGTTGTCATCAAAATAAGTCTATGACATCTATCCACTATACCAGTGTACAAGTATCAAAAGGAGCCGACCAAGGCTTACTATATCCAAACTATATAATTATTTACATCATATACATATGCATAAATCTTCCAGATCAGCTTCACATAAGCTTGGTGACCATTCACCATTCCTTGTTTCGGTCCAGATCTACTGAAAAATAACCACAAACTTAGTGGTGAGCATATATATGTTAAATGAAAGGTATTGAACCGGATTCAACCATGGTACCTACAAATACCTATCCAGTTCTACAATATCACATCAATAAGTACAATTATCATGATCATCATCATTCATACTATCATTTGACATGATTGCATTACCTCGAATGCATCAAATACAACAAAACATATCCTAAGTTGTCCAAAGCTTTTGAATCTCAACACCTATATGCAAATGCATATGCATGTGGATCCGACTCTAGTGATGGAAATTACACTGCATTCTATAGATTTTTACAACATATGATCAAATATTTTTATCGGTACTGAACCGCTCACCCATAATATAACACCAGTCACTCTCAATGATAGTGGCAACTCAATTAGGTGTTATGGGTCAACCTTGAGCCCAATCAAGGCGGTTGTGGATCGCGAAAGAAACTACATAGGATTTGTGCCTATCCAAAGTCCATCATCCCATCTGGGCCAGCATCACAGACCCTTTGTAGTCCTGTGTGCGTCTGAAATACAAATGTTATGCTCATAATAAATCATATTCATCATGAACCACTTGATTACCATTATCAGGGGCCACCACTTGGTTACCACCACCAAGGGTTTTCATCTTAATTCATTGATATGCATAGCATGCAACAATCACATTTAATTCATTAGCCTTATCTAAGCTACCTCAAGTTTATATCATCATCAACAACACAATGCAATCAACTAGTATATTCATTTTGTAACAACCTATTTTCTACTTAAATAAAAAATAGATATTAATACCTCTTTAATGAGAAAACACTTACTATTAGTTAGTGGATTATTAACTAATTAATATTTTTATAAAATTTTTTGGTATTTATATTTAATTATTTTGTTTTTAAAAATAATAATAAAATAAAAAATATATATGTATTTTGAATGAGGATTTTAAAATAACTTAATTAGTATTCACTAATTAAGAAAATTATATTAAGAATTTTGAATATCTTTATTATTCATAACTTTTATTTTATGTTTTTATATTTATGTTTTTACATATTTATGATTTAACTCTTATTAGAATTTTAAAATAAAATTTTGAAGGAATTAGACTATGGTTCTCTAGAACTTTTTAATCTACGTATTATTTATGATTTTTTGGAATTATTTGAAAATTTGAAAATATTTTAATAAAAAAATATATTTTAAATCATTTTATATTTATATAAAGTACTTAAAATAAAAAATATTTACAAGAAAGTGAAGTTAAATTATAAGAAAAGTTTCTAAAATCTACTTTAAGTAGACTTATTTAAAAATGATCGATTTGAGTAAAAATCTTGATTTTTACCAATTGTAAGGAGACCGGAAAGGTACTAACAAATTTTTATTAACAGAAAATTTGAGATTTTTAAAATTTAAACTTTATATTACTTATTATAAAATTAGTGAGGTCTGATATAATAGCGCTAAATTTCGAAAAAAGACTGATTTTGAATATTTAAAATATACTGAGTGAATAGTTACTATTTGACTTAATAATTCAGTCGGCATTTACTATGCAAAACACTAAACGAAAATTTCAAACTTGCATAGTAACCAAAAATAAAAATTTCAAAAATTACATACTACTTTTATAATAAAATAATAAAATACACAGTAAACTTACTGTCTATAAATACCGAAGGTTTCTAACGAAGAAAATCATATTTTCTGATTAAATTTTCTTAATATAGTAGTGTTAGAGAGATAGTGGTGGGAGTAAGAGAGAGAAATAATTTATTTGAAAGAAGGTTCTGCCAAAATTACAAGGTAAGAATAACTCTCTTTTATATTTTTTATGTTTATTTTTATATCGTTTTAAAAATCTATTATTATATTAGATATAATATTATTTTAAGTTACTGTTCTAAATAGTAAATTATTATGTCAATAGTAAATCACTATTATGAATAGTAAATTACTATTCAAATAGTAAATTACTATTTACTATTACTATTAACAATTTATTATTTACTGTTACTATTTATGATTTACTATTCACAATTTACTATTTACTGTTACTATACATGATTTACTATTTATTGTTACTATTTATAGTAACTATTTAAAATTTACTATTTATTGTTACTATTTAAAATTTACTATTTATTATTACTATACATAATTACTAATTATCATTTCTATTTCAAATAGTAATCTTAATTTTTATTTTATGCCTATACTGAAATAAATTGGTATTAATATTTCTACAACTCAGAGGCGCAAAGCGAACTCACTTTTGTTAGCAATTCAAGGTAAGGGGGAGTGAGATAAGAATATAATATGAAAAGACATAAGAATAATGAGAGGAGTCCCCTACTCCTTTTAAATTTAATGATATTTTTTTGAAATAATCACTTTTTAGCTTAATATCAACAATAAAATTTTAATTAAGTATCTTGTGTAACTTATTTTGAAATACCTATGCAAGGATCTGGACTATTATAATCTATACGGACTGGACTAAACCTATGCAAGAACTTGGACTTTTATATCCTATATGAATCGAACTAAACCTATGTAAGGACTTGAACTATTATGACCTATATGGACTTACATAGACATGTGCGAGGAGTGGACTATAAAGACTTAAAATTAAGTTTATTAACTTAAAAAACCATTAAACTTTGAATTATGATATTTATGAATGATAATTAATTTATTTGATTTGATTATGATTGATAAATTGATTATGATTGACAATATTTGATTGTGAGTTGTAACATCCCAGATGTTTTGATAATAGAAAATAAATTGGAAATGAGTAAATTATTATTTGGCTTATAATGAAAATGGTATATGAAATGTAAAGCGGGGAAAAGCAGTTTTAAATGAAATTTTAAGGAAAATGGCATCAGGACCCTGACGCGTAGCGTGGATGGGACGCGTAGCGTCAGGTGCGATTTAGTGAGCTGACGCGTAGCGCCAGCGTTGCGATCTGTTTTATAACAGGGTCACACAGAACAGAACCTGAAAACCCTCTTTTTCATTTTCTCTCTTCTCTGAGGCGTTTTGGCTAGGGTTTTGAGGGAAACTTGGATTCTTGGTGGTTTTAAGCAATTTGGAACCAAGGTAAGGCATCTAAGGCCTCTAATCTTTAGTTTCTTCTCCTTCCCTTCATGAAATCCGAGTTTGCATGTGATGATTGGGGTTTTGATTCTGAGTTTCAGTGGCTTGTGAAGCTTGGGTAATGAGTTTGGAAGTATAAGGAAGGTAACGTACTAACTAATTTGATGTTTCGGTGACCGTAGGTGCCGGAACGAGTGTTAGGCAAGCGATCGACGAAGTGGACGTCGGAAGCGAAAGAGGAACGGTGAATCCAGCGGCTGTAGGACGCTATCCACCCCTTGAACAAACTGTCGAAGCTCGGAATAGAGGTAAGGGGGGGTGTTCGAGTCATAATTAATTAGAATCGATATGAGAATGGGTTATGGGAAGTTTGGGAATGTTAGTAAAAGTTGTCATAAATAATATAAAATAACTAAATATAGTAGTTGTGAATATATGAGTATGTGGAGTAAGATTAAATGGTCGAATATGAAAGGAATATGTTGATTTGATTGATGATCTGTCCTGGACCGGGGTCAAGAGATCCGATCTCAAGCCAGTCATGAATAGTATGTCAATACCGTATAAGATACCGGATGTATGTGTATCCGATGTATGTATCCGTTGTCCCTGAATGAGGAGAGCGGATTGGACGTCCTGGAGATCCTTCACACCGACCTAAAGCGTTGAAGTGGGCGAATGGTGGTGTCACCTGCAAAGATTCTCCGACGCTCAAGTCAGTGATTATATTCCAAGTAAGGAATGTATTCAGAGAATAATCAGTCGTCAAAGAGCTGAAGAAAAGGTCCCTAACTTCAATCATGAAGTTAGTTCATATACCTGATTGGCTCGATTAACGAGGACACGTTGGTGGGGAACCACCAACTCCCATTAGCATTATTATATTGCGCACTTACCTGCATGATTGGGTCAAGTGGCTATTTTATATTGAGCATAGAGAATATAGACTAGGATTAGGGAACAAGTTGACCATTCCCGTGAGCAAAATTTGGCTCGTAGTGCAGGGAATTATTGATCGATCCCTGTAGCAACAATCCTTGTCTTTTGCACAGTGACGTGTATATTATCCGATGTCATGGTGTTATCCTGAACAACCGGTATAGGGAGAACGCCTGATACGGAATTACAGTTCGGATGTATACCAATGACACCGGTTACACGTAGATGTCTTATCAAAGACGTTGAAATATGTATAGCAGATCGGATACCGGTATTGAGACCGGATCATATGTCCCCTAGCTTGTGTGAGGGACCGAATGGTTGTTCACATAAGCTACTCAACCTGCGAGAGGTCTTAATATCGGTAAGCTTACGTGTGTAACAGTTCCTTTGCATCTGTTGTCATTCGTAAAGAACCGTTCTAAAATTAATAGATCCGACCTTTCGGTGCGGTCACAACGAATTCAGACAAAGATTCGTTGTGTATGAGAACTTCAAGAGTTTATTGGAATTGAAAGCTCTTGAAGTTCGTGTAACGGCTGTAAAGCGTGAATTGCGTTACATGATTAGACATTAATGCTTTTAATCACGTGGGCAAGCAATTATTGCGTCTGAGATGAAAATCTCATTAACCGTCGTTTTGGGCTTAATGGGCCTGAAGTTTTCGAAACTTTTGGGCCTAGTGGATAGCCCTTCGCTGAGTCGCTATCGTTTTGGCGCCCAAGAATTTGGAACGGTTGTGTCGTTTCACTTGTGAACAGATGCGTTTTATCGAGAACGACACAACTTCAAGAGGAGGTAACCGATCCTCTTCGTTTCCTATAAAAGGAATACTTAGTGGATTATGGGTTCTACTTGCTTTTGCTTTCTCAACGAAACTCTGCAGAAATTTTGCAAGGAAGTTTATTGCCTACATTGCGAGGGTTTCTTCGTTCCTCAAATTCATCACTGTCATCTGAGGTAACTATCTCTTCCTTGTCGCTTTAGTTTCGCTTTGATCTGCTGCTCTTAGTTATAGAAAGTAGGCTTCATCTAAGGGGGGGAATCAGTTTCCCTCAACCCTAATAGTCGTGGGGAAGAATCCTTGTGATTCTTCCTAAGACTGAATCGCGTCGCTCAGAAAGGGGATCTTACTCACTGCGGGAAGTGACCTTTCCCTTCTCAGAGTTGCCCTCTGATTGTAATTGCTTTTAAAATGCAGTGAGTAATGATTGCAACTTTCTGACGATATTTTATTTCTTATCGTAGATTAAGGAGTTCGGTCTAGATATTTCCAATGGCAACTGGAGAAGGATCTTCTGGAGATAGCGCCATTTCGAAGACAGCTGAAGGTCTCTACAGCGTAGTTGCTCCGAGGCTGAATTGGGAGGAGGTTCAGGCTAAATGGCCTTTCTGTTGGGTGTCCAGCGAGTTTAAGGACTTGGCGTCCCGTCATGCGGATGAGGAGGGATCTCGGATTCAACCGAGGTTCACGCTGAGTTCAGATGAAGAGACGAAAAAGTGGTACAGGGTTTACGCACCACTTCCGACAGAACGGATATGCCATCTCGTCCCTAATGACCGCTCAGTATATATGTATGACTTTATTTTCCATAATCTGGGAGTTCGTTTTCCTCTAACCGAACTCCAGATGGGCGTTTTAAAATTTCTGAATTGTGTACCCTCCCAACTTCATCCCAACGGTTGGGGCCTCATCCGGGCTCTCGAAGTGCTTGGGGAGCACTTCAATTTCACGCCAACTGCAGCGATGCTGTTCTACTACACTCAGGTAGTTCGAAGAGCAAACAAGCAGGGTGGAGTTGGTCTGGTGACTCTCCGGACTCTCTGTTCCTTTGTGAACTTTGAGTCTTATACAGATTCTGCCAAGGTTGATGGGAAGTCCTTCAAGACTTACTTCACTCGCATCTCCATTAAGAAGGGCAAACCAAAATTTTGGAAGGATGAAGAGGACGTTGACAAATTTCCCCTGAGTTGGACACACAAACATTTCCTCTTGAGCTCACACGCGTACTACACTGATCAATCCGATCTGTCTCGTGAGACGTCGAGAGTGTTGTTCGCACTTGAATCGCACACTACAGGTCGTCACGTCTTCTCGTGTAGGCGTTTGCTAAGTAGCTCAAGCGGAGTCCGGGAGGAATATTTGCGTACTTCTCGTTTTATTTCATCTTTTCTCCTTTATCAAATATATATAGAATATTTGCAGTTGCTGACATCTTGTGTTTGTTCATGTAGGTGAAATAGAACAGCAAACTCCAGAAATGGACAAATTGAAGAAATTCAAGGCGGCTGGTAAATCTGTTACCCGTGAAAATGAAGTGAAGCCCAGGCCCTCTACTAAGGATCGTCCTGAGGTAATCATCTTAACCTCGGATGCTGAAGGGGACATCCCACTGGTTGAGGGCGGTTCAGCCGTTGTTGGCGCAGCCTCGGGTCAGCCTCCAGTTTCTGAGAGGAGAAGAAAAATCAAGAATGACTCAGTGGGAGGCCCGTCCAAAAAGCGCAAAACTCCGGAGGATAAGACTGTTGTAACCTCGGAAGCAGCTGGTGCTCCCTCCAGTCTTAATAAAGAAACTGCTGCTGGGGCTTCTGGGTCAAATCCGACCTCCTTCCCAACGACCTCGTTTCTCACCCCCTTCCTCTCCTACGAAGGTTCTACTCCTGCCACTCTTCCACCACCAATGTACAAACTCCGGCCTACGCTTAGCGTTAAAGAAATTGAAGAAGCGTGTGAGGCCGGAAGGTGGCAGCTAGCCGAACTTGCTGGAATGCTATCTTCTGTCAGCGAGTTGGCTAAGAACGTCGACAAGGTTGAGGAGCTGAGTGACAAATTAGAAGAGCTCAACCTTTCCTCAGAAAAAGACAAAGCCGCCATGAAGTTAATGGAAGATCGTCTTAACAAGTCTAAGGAGTTTGGGGATCTCATAGCTAAAGAGAATCTCAAATTCAAAGGCGATCTTAAAAACTTGGAAGGCAAAGTGGCAGAGAAGGAGGAAGAACTCCGTAGCAGCCAGGATAAACATAAAGCTGATGCTGAGGAGTGGTCTCAAAGGGAGAAGAAGCTCCTTCTTGAGATAGAGGGACTGAAGGCTAGGAAAGCGGAGTCCGAGGTGTCTAGTGAGGAGCTGTCCAAGTTGCGGGGAGAATTGGCTACAGCGAAAGCTGAGAGAGAAGAAGCTGTTGACATATGCAGTCGGGCTGTTGAAGAGTCCTTCGGCCTAGCCATACGCCAAGTCTTCTACCGCAACCCTACTGTGAAACTTAACCTTTATGGAATGGATCCGTACTATGAATTCCATGGGGGAAAGTTAGTCGCAGTGGTGGATGGTCGTCACGAGGATCCACCGACGTCCTTGTATGGTTTAGCTCCTCTTCCTGAGGGTCAATCCATGGGACCTGATTACGCCTTTCCTGCGTCTGAGGTTCCCTCTTCTGAAGAAAGGGCTGAGGCTCCTGGAGGCGAGACTCCTGCGGAGGTTCTAAAGGAAGGAGCACAAGAGCCCAGTGCTGAGGAGGCACAAAAAACTGAAGAACAGATTCCTCCTCAGTAGTTTTGTTTTCATTTACATGTATAGTTGTGTACCGGGATCAACTCCGGATTTTAAACTATTGTATGTAATTTCATTTCAATGAATGAGTTTTGATTGAAGAAATTTGTCTTCGTCGTTTCATGTATATATAAATCGTTTCTAATCCGTTCTGTATAATTAATCTTAAGGCCGGATTGAAATAATAGCCTCGGAAGATTAAACAACAAATAAAATTTAGAACGGATAAATATACACATGTCCCCAAGTGTGTATTGGAATTTTGGCGAACGGATAGCGCCAACAGTTCCGAAATGGGGAAAACAGGTGGCCCGTGAAGTTTCGTGGCAATCGGATCTAAAACGGGCCAATTGGATAGGTTAGAGGTTAGTAAAATAGTTTAAATGTGTAACAGCATCAGGTGCTGTCACTGTCATGCCCACGCTACGCGTGAGGCTGGCGCGTAGCGTGAGGTGCGCAGCAGAGGGCTGACGCTACGCGTGGGAATGGCGCGCAGCGTCAGGCCCCTGTTTCATATTTTTGATTCTTTTCTAAATCAAGAGAATTCTAAGGTTTTGCCAAACTACATAATTATTATTTTGAGTATGTTTAGTAAAAATAAATATTATTTTGAAATGAGAAATAATTAATTTTATTAAATGTGAAAAATTTATTGTGAAAATTAATTAAATGGATATAAATAAAGGTAAATTGACGTAGGACGTCACAGGTGGTATCAGAGCGGTTCTTTCTAGAGCCGGGAAAATGGGCAGAGTTAAGGGATTGTTTGAGTCCTATATCAGGCTGTTTTGCATTTATTGCATTATGCTTGTGATTGTTTACATATTAACAGGTTGACTTGGCATCATTCTCTTGGCACTCCGGGCAGCGTCTTGTTATGTGTTTATACATGAGGTAATTTTTGTACTCCCTAGTCAATTATTGGTTATTAATGGTGATGTGTTTTGGGATATTGTAGAACTAAAATATGACGGAAGGAAGTAGTTCTGTTGGTGGTGATGATTTCTTTGAGAGGTTTTCTCAAATGATGGGGAGGACTGATTCTGGTCCCACCCTTGATAAATTTTTGAAGAGGAATCCACCTATTTACAAAGGAGGACATGATTATGATGGGGCGCATATATGGCTGCGTGACATTGAGCAAACATTTGAATACTTTGAATGCTCTGAAGAACAGAGAGTGCAATTTGCTACCTATCAATTGAACGATGAGGCTCGTGTATGGTGGTCAAGGACTAGAATTCAGATGAATGCGGCGAATGAACCATTAATGTGGATGAATTTCAAGAGGAGATTTCTTGCTAAATACTTTCCAGATAATTATAAAATCCGTAAGGAGATGGAATTCCTAAAACTTGAGCAAGGCAGGATGTCAGTGGCAGAATACACGTCACAGTTTGATGAACTATGTGATTTCTATCATCCTTTTTCTCTTGAAGGAACTGAAGGTAGTAAGTGTGCAAAGTATGAATCCGGGTTAAGAATTGAACTCCGAAGTGTCATTGTTCCTATGGAGATCCGTGACTATCCTACTCTGGTAAATAAGGCCAGACTTGCTGAGGAAGTGCAGTTACAGAGAGCGTCCCAGTCAAGGGACAAGAGACCATTGAAGGCTAAAGGATTCAGTTTTAAAAAGATGGGTCAGTTTTTCCATGGTGGCAAGTCTTCTGCCACATCTTCTTCTTCTTCTGGACGTGGATCTACTGGTCGTTCCGGTGGTCGTGCTTGTTATAATTGTGGTCAGGAAGGTCATTTCTCTAGACATTGTCCTACAAATCAAACTGTTTGTTTCCAGTGTGGACAACCTGGACACCTTAGGCCCGACTGTCCACAGAGGCAGCAGCAGGGAGGACGTGGTAATCGGGCAAGTGCTTCTATGGTCCGTGGTGGGAATTTTCAGCGTGGAGGCTGAGGCGGCGGTAGCCGTGGAGGCCAACACCATAGGCGATCTGATGCTCAGTCCAGTGGTACTCAGAATGTTATGGCTGGACGTGTGTTTGCTTTTGATGCTTCTGAAGTCTCAAGAAATGATAATTTGGTACATGGTAAGTGTCTTATCCATGACTATCTTGTAAATGTTATTTATGACTCTGGTGCAACCCACTCTTTTATTTCTAAGAGTTGTGTTCGGCGGCTTGGTTTGCCGGTGGTATTAATGGAGAATGCTCTTAATGTCTCCACTCCTACTGGTTCTACATTTCGAGCAACTTCTATGTGTGAGGAATTACCTATGCAAGTAGAGGACCGATTTTTCCTGGTGAATTTAATATGTATGCCATTGAAGAATTTAGATGTTATTCTGGGTCTTGACTGGTTGTCCGTTAACCATGTTATGGTGGACTGTTACCGCAAGACTATAATTTTCTCTCAGGAATTGGACACTAAAAATGTGGTGAGTGATGTTTCTGTAATTTATGTTATTCTGTTAGCTTCAGAGGGGCGGTATAATCTTAAACCTGCAGATATTCCAGTGGTGTGTGATTTTCCTGATGTATTCCCGGAAGATATTCCGGAATTGCCTCCAAACAGGGAGATTGATTTTGCTATTGATTTGATTCCCGGGGCAGAACATGTGTCCCGTACACCTTATAGAATGTCTTCAGTGGAGTTGGCTGAAGTAAAGAAACAAGTAAATGAGTTGTTAAGCAAGGGGTTTATCCGACCGAGTGCTTCACCTTGGGGCGCTCCAGTGTTGTTGGTGAAAAAGAAGGACGACAGTATGAGAATGTGTATTGACTACCGACAATTGAATAAATTGACGGTTAAGAACAAATATCCTTTACCACGAATTGATGATTTGTTGGATCAGTTGTGAGGTGCTGTGGTGTTTTCTAAGATCGATTTGAGATCTGGATATCATCAGATTAGAGTGAAGTCGGAAGATATTCTGAAAATGGCGTTCCGGACTCGATATGGACATTTTGAATATGTTGTAATGCCTTTCGGAGTAACCAATGCTCCAGCTATCTTTATGGATTATATGAATCGGATTTTCCAACCTTACTTGGATCAATTTGTCGTGGTGTTTATTGATGACATTCTAGTATATTCAAATTCTGTAGAAGAGCATGCACAACATCTTCAAATTGTTTTACAAGTGCTACGTGAAAAGAAGTTGTATGCTAAATTGTCGAAGTGTGATTTCTGGGAAACAAGTGTGAAATTTTTGGGGCATATAATTTCTTGTGATGGTGTGTCTGTTGATCCATCTAAGATTGAAGCAGTTATGGCTTGGGAAAGGCCTAAATCAGTGACTGAAATTAGGAGTTTTCTTGGATTAGCTGGCTATTATCGTCGTTTTATTGAAGGATTTTCCCGCATTGCACTACCCTTGACTCGATTGACAAGAAAGGAGAATCCCTTTGTGTGGACGGAAAAGTGTGAATTGAGTTTTCAAACGCTGAAGCGGTGTTTGACTACTGCACCTGTGCTTGCATTACCAGATGTGACGAAAGAATTTGTGGTATACTGTGACGCATCTAAGTTTGGTTTAGGCTGTGTACTGATGCAGGATGATAGGGTAATTGCTTATGCTTCTAGGCAATTAAGGCAGCATGAACAGAATTATCCCACTCATGATTTGGAACTCGCTGCTGTGGTATTCGCATTGAAGATTTGGCGACATTACTTGTATGGATCTCGTTTTGTGGTATTCAGTGACCACAAGAGTTTGAAGTATCTGTTTGATCAGAAGGAATTAAACATGAGGCAAAAGAGATGGGTGGAATACCTTAAGGATTATGATTTTGATTTGAAATACCATCCTGGTAAGGCGAATATTGTGGCTGATGCCTTAAGTAGAAAAGTATTACATGCAGCTTTCTTGATGGGCAAGGAACAAGAATTGTTAGAAGACTTTCGTGATATGAATATTGGGGTTGCCATTCAAGCCCTAGATCAGATGGTAATTGAAATGCTAAAAATCTCCAATGAATTCTTAGAATCCTTAGCCGTGGCTCAGGAGGAAGATGAAGAGTTGTTGGAATTGCTTGACACTCAAGCAAGGGGATTAACTAAGGGTAAGGATGGAATTTGGCGGTTTAAAAACCGTGTAGTGGTACCCACAGAGGGTGATTTCAGACAAGCTGTATTAGCTGAAGCGCATAAAAGTTCTTTAAGTATCCATCCTGGTATCACTAAGATGTACCATGATTTAAAGAAAGAATTCTGGTGGCCGGGAATGAAGAAAACAATAATTGAATATGTAAGATCTTGTGTGATATGTCAGAAGTGTAAGGTCGAACATCAGAGACCCCCAGGTTTACTTCAACCCCCGGAGATTCCAATATGGAAATGGGAAAGCATTACTATGGATTTTGTATCTGGGTTACCTCGTACTCGTTCTGGTTGTGATGCAATATGGGTAATTGTGGACAGGTTGACCAAGAGTGCTCACTTCTTGGCTATGAATATGAAATGGTCATTGGACCGGTTGGCTAGATTGTACATTACGGAGATTGTAAGGTTGCATGGTGTACCTGTGAGTATTATTTCGGATCGTGATCCTCGGTTTACTTCCAGATTCTGGGGGAGTTTACAGCAGGAATTGGGTACTGAACTGAGGTTGAGTTCAGCTTATCATCCTCAGACAGATGGCCAGTCTGAGCGTACAATCCAGACCTTGGAAGATATGCTTAGAGCTTGTGTACTAGAGCAAGGTGGCTCATGGGAGAGATACCTGCCATTGGTGGAATTTGCTTATAATAATAGCTATCATAGTAGCATTGGGATGGCTCCTTATGAAGCTTTATATGGAAGACGGTGTCGTACGCCTTTATGTTGGAATGAAGATAGAGATGCAATCCATTTGGGACCCGAATTAATTCAGGAAATGAATGATCAGGTGATAATGATTCGTGAAAAGATGAAAATTGCACAAGACCGTCAGAAGAGTTACTATGACAATCATCATAGGCCACTTGAATTTCAGGAGGGAGATTGGGTATTCCTGAAGGTGTCACCTACTAAAGGTGTAGGCCGTGTGATGAAGAGCCAGAAACTTAATCCAAAGTATATTGGACCCTACCAAATATTGGAACGAATTGGTGAAGTAGCATACAGATTGAATCTTCCCCGTGCATTGACAAATATTCACGATGTATTTCATGTTTCACAATTAAGAAAATATGTTCCCTGTGATTCGATGATTGTACCTGAAGATTCCATTGAGCTGAAAGAAGATTTGACTGTGGAAATAGCACCTATTTGTATTGAAAGTTATCAAACTAAACGATTGAGAAACAAAGAAGTACCCCTGGTAAAAGTGAAGTGGCAAAATATAAATGGAGTGACGTATACATGGGAACTGGAATCTGATATGAGGCGGTTGTGTCCAAATCTTTTCCAATAAGGTACGTTGATTTCGGGGATGAAATCTCTTTTTAGGGGGAGTGGATGTAACATCCCAGATGTTTTGATAATAGAAAATAAATTGGAAATGAGTAAATTATTATTTGGCTTATAATGAAAATGGTATATGAAATGTAAAGCGGGGAAAAGCAGTTTTAAATGAAATTTTAAGGAAAATGGCATCAGGACCCTGACGCGTAGCGTGGATGGGACGCATAGCGTCAGGTGCGATTTAGTGAGCTGACGCGTAGCGCCAGCGTCGCGATCTGTTTTATAACAGGGTCACACATAACAGAACCTGAAAACCCTCTTTTTCATTTTCTCTCTTCTCTGAGGCGTTTTTGCTAGGGTTTTGAGGGAAACTTGGATTCTTGGTGGTTTTAAGCAATTTGGAACCAAGGTAAGGCATCTAAGGCTTCTAATCTTTAGTTTCTTCTCATTCCCTTCATGAAATTCGAGTTTGCATGTGATGATTGGGGTTTTGATTCTGAGTTTCAGTGGCTTGTGAAGCTTGGGTAATGAGTTTGGAAGTATAAGGAAGGTAACGTACTAACTAATTTGATGTTTCGGTGACTGTAGGTGCCGGAACGAGTGTTAGGCAAGCGATCGACGAAGTGGACGTCGGAAGCGAAAGAGGAACGGTGAATCCAGCGGCTGTAGGACGCTATCCACCCCTTGAACAAACTGTCGAAGCTCGGAATAGAGGTAAGGGGGTGTTCGAGTCATAATTAATTAGAATCGATATGAGAATGGGTTATGGGAAGTTTGGGAATGTTAGTAAAAGTTGTCATAAATAATATAAAATAACTAAATATAGTAGTTGTGAATATATGAGTATGTGGAGTAAGATTAAATGGTCGAATATGAAAGGAATATGTTGATTTGATTGATTATATAATGAAATAAAGATTGGAATGATGAAAGTAAAAGATATGTGTAATATTCCCACTTTGAGTGGTGTATGTATATTTGATTATGAATAAACATGCAGAATTTTGGATTATTGATGATATATGCAATAGCATTGTATGAATGGGTTTGACAAGTCGGTCGCCCTGTATTGTGAGCACATGCCAGTTTCTGGTAGTTGCACATGTGGTTTGTTGATGATATGTTATGATTATGAGATATGATATGTGAATATGTGGTATGGGATGGCCAACGGTATGTATACCCCTCGTTTTCTGGCTCCCGTGGTCTTTGTGCCCAGTTGAGCTACCCAGTGGTCAAGTCGGACCCAGTGGTTGAGGTGGAGAGCCAAGTCGGGCTCGGTGAACCAAGTCGGGTTCACGGGATGTCAAGTCGGACTCCCAGCTGAAGGCCAGTCCTTTAGTATCCGGATACTAGGCGTCAAATTACATGAGAGTCAGTTGTGACTTATGTGAATCTTATATTGATTAATGATGGAAAATGAATTATGAATTGAAAGTGTAATGTGAATGAATGAAAGTATGGCTTGAATAAGTTAAAGATTGATATGTATGTGTGTAGTTATATCGACGTGGATAAGTGCAGGAAATCGAAAGAGATTATGTAATAACAAAGAGTAATAGGTATTGTTAAGTTTAATATTTCGTTCTATATTAATTATGATATTCCAAACACTCACCCTTGCTGTTGTTAAATTTTAGTGACCAGTGACAGGGAGGATGCTAATGCTGCGGAGGTGCGCCAAGAGGAAGTTTGACGTCAAGGAATGGAGATGTGTATAATAAATGTAATATTTTGTGTGTATGTGTTTAAGTGTGTAATAAGTAATGTATTAATATGGTGGGTGATAGATGATAAAGTATGTGTGATGAACTTGCCATGATTATGCATGTTGTGGTTTGATGACTTATTGATGAGAATGAATTATGGCACGGAGCCATTGACACGTGTGAATGTTGAATGTGATGGGCAGGTGTTGTATTGACGCATGATTGATATGTGTGCTATGTGATTGATGCTAGGATGGTGATTGGATGGATTTAGATAAGATATGCATATAGTTGGATATTGAATTTAAGGAACCGGATAGGTGAAATTAAGATTCGGTGGGTGTGAGAAACCCCAGAATGCATCAATAGGTCTTCCATGACATTTAGGATTTAGATGCATTGGCTTTTGGTCCATTGGAATCCATTTAGGATGTTTGGTGTAAGGGTTTTGCACCTAATTGGGTTAAAATGCATTTCGCGCATAACTTGCGCATATGTTGGAATTTTGGCGAACGGATAGCGCCAACAGTTCCGAAATGGGGAAAACAGGTGGCCCGTGAAGTTTCGTGGCAATCGGATCTAAAACGGGCCAATTGGATAGGTTAGAGGTTAGTAAAATGGTTTAAATGTGTAACAGCATCAGGTGCTGTCACTGTCATGCCCACGCTACGCGTGAGGCTGGCGCGTAGCGTGAGGTGCGCAGCAGAGGGCTGACGCTACGCGTGGGAATGGCGCGCAGCGTCAGGCCCCTGTTTCATATTTTTGATTCTTTTCTAAATCAAGAGAATTCTAAGGTTTTGCCAAACTACATAATTATTATTTTGAGTATGTTTAGTAAAAATAAATATTATTTTGAAATGAGAAATAATTAAATTTTATTAAATGTGAAAAATTTATTGTGAAAATTAATTAAATGGATATAAATAAAGGTAAATTGACGTAGGACGTCACATGAGTGATGCTATTAATTGTAATTGACAATATTTAGTTATGATTGATGAATGATTGATGACCTTGTGATATGGAGTTTGAGCATATAACAAACATGACGGAAAGTTAAAACTCGGTAAGAATTTTCTTATCTTACTCTTTAAATTTTTATTCTAAGAGAAAGTATTTTATAATTATTCTAGTCTTTTATTTCTTCTTAGAAATTATTTTCATTAACTTTACTTTTAATCTTTAGAATAAAATTTATAATTAGAAAGAAGCTATTTTATAAAAATTAATTTATAAAAAGGTTGAGATAATTAATTCTTGAATTAAAGAAATTTTTTTATAGTTTTAAGTATTCTTAGTTAAGGATTTTAAGAATTATTTTCTTTTAGTAAATTAAAAGTTTAAAGTAAATTATTTTGGTTTTCCCCAACGTAATAACTAAAGGATATTTTAATATAATCGAGATTCCTAAACTTGGCCTGGTTAAGATTCAACTTGTGAAAAATTATGTAAATATATAAAGTTTTCTATGAGAAGGTTTGAGATATTTAAGGCTTGAAAACTTAATTTTGGTGAGATCTGAATTCGAAGACTGTACTAAGTTTATTTCTGTATAACAGAAGTTCAGAGAAGAACTTATGAGAATGTACAGTTTATTGAGATGATTTGTGAACCTTTATGGTATTTAATAATTGAGTTTCTAAAAGTCTTAACCAACTAAATATGCGAGTAGTTCATGCATCATGAATCATTAAAGAGAAATGAGATGTGATGTTGCCTGGGGACGGATTATAGAAAACAAGGATACATTAGAGGAGGTTAAAATGCGAACCTTGGGATGAGAGGGTGTGAAAGGGTGCTTCAGGGGACCTGGGGTCGCTCCCTAGTGTCGGGTACTTTCACAATAAAAACCTTCTCAATCTGACTAGTCTCTCCATGCCAGTTGAGTTGTTCATATGCCACAAAGGCATTTATGTTATTATCTGGAATTATGGAACCATGTAAACTCCTGGTTGGCCCAGTGCAAATTAAAACTTTAAAGGCCCACATGCATAAAATGAATGAGACAGTAGCATTAAAAGCATTGCATAATATTCATGTGATTGTGGCATTCTAAGTGGGTGGTTGTGAATGAAAATGAACTGGTCTGGACCGGGGTCTAGGATCCGGTGTGGGACCAGCCACAAAAGTATATATATTTTAGTGTCTATACACCAGTACAGCGGGTATCCGGTATTGTAATCCAGCCTCTCAGTGGGAGAAACCGGTCTCGTTGTCCTGGAGATCTTTCACACCAGAGTTTCACGTTGGAGTGGGCGAAAGGTGGTGTCACCTGCGAAGATTCTCCGACGCTCAAGTTAGAAGAGTGTATATGAACTCTGTGAATACTTAAGCAATGCAATAGCAAGATGAGAGTTAGAACAACGTAACCTTGCATGTGTATTTGAATATGTTATTTATAGTTAGACGTAGAAAATGAATCGTTGGATGCGGGTGGGCCCGTAGGTTCTGATACCGTGTATAGAGTGTCAATCAGAGGGGCTCAGTATTCAGAGTGTGACACGGGGTATGTAACACCCCTATTTTTATTTTTATATTAAAATTTTGAAGGAATTAAATTATGGTTCTTTATAACTTTTTAATTTATGTATTATTTATGATTTTTTGGAATTTTTTTGGAATTTTTGAATTTTTTTAATAAAATAATATTTTTTAAATAACTTTAAATTCATATAAAGTGACCTAAAATTAAAAATAGTTATAAGAAAGTGAATTTAAATTATAAGAAATTTTTCTAAAATCTGTTTCAAGTAGACTTATCTAAAAATTATCGGTTTGAGAAAAATCTTTATTTTTTCCCATCGTTAAAAAATTGGGAACGTATCAATAAATTTTTATTAACAGAAAATTTTAGATTTTTAAAATTTAAACTTTATATTACTTGTTATAAAATTAGTAAGGACTGATATAATATCGCTAAATTCCAAAAAGGACTCATTTTGAATATTTAAAATATACCAAGTGAAAGGTTACTATTTGGCTTAATAATTCTGCTGACAGTTACTATGCAAAACACTGTGCATGTACGAAATTTTCAAAAGATGCACAATACCCAGGAATAAAAAATTCAAAAATGCACAGTACTTTTATATTAAAATAATGGAATGCATAGTAAATTTTTTTCCTATAAATACGGAATGAATTCTTCTTTAGAATTCACAATTTCAGATTAAGTTTTCTTAATATAGTAGTGCTAGTGAGATAGTGGTGGAAGTGAGAGAGAGAAGTAAATTTTTTTGGAAAAAGGTTTCGCTAAAATTCTAAGGTACGAATACCTCACTTTTATATTTTTTAGGGTTATTTTTATATCGTTTTTAGAAATCTATTATTATACTAGAAATAATATTATTTTAAGTTACTATTCTGCATAGTAAAATACTATTTCAATAGTAAATTACTATTCAAATAGTAGATTACTATTTATTGTTACTATTTACCTTTACTATTCATGTTTTACTATTTATCGTTACTATTCACGATTTACTATTTACTGTTACTATTCACGTTTTACTATTTACTGTTACTATTCATGATTTACTATTCACTATTCACTATTTAAAATTTACCATTTCTGTTTTAAGTAGTAATCTTAATCTTCATCTTATGCCTATACTGAAATAAGATTGATATTAATATTTCTAGAAATTGGAGGCGCAAAGCAAATCTCTTTTGGGTAACAATTCAAGGTAAGGGGGAGTGAGATAAGAATATAATATGAAAAGACATAAGAATAATGGGAGGAGTCCCCTACTCCTTTTAAATTTAATAATATTAGTATTTTAAAAATATTAACCTTTTAACTTAAAATTTATAATAAATCTTAAATTAAATATCTGATGTAACTAAGTCTAACATACCTATGCAAGGACCTGTTCTTTTATAACCTATATGAACTGGACTATACCTATGCAAGGACTTGGACCACTATGACCCATATGGACTGAACTATACCTATGCAAGGACTAGATTATATGGACTTACATAAGCCTATGCTAGGAATGGACAAAAAGAACTAAAAAAAATCAACTATATTAATAATCATTAAATTTTGCATTATGATATGTATTAATGATATTTAATTTAATTGATTTGATTATGATTGATTATATTTGTGATTGATGATGTTTAACTGTGATTGATAATATTTGATTGTTGATATTGTAATGTGGAGTTTGAGCATATAGCGAGCATGATGGAAAGCTAAAACTCAGTAAGAATTTCTTACCTTACTCTTTAAATTTTTATTATTTTAAAATCTTTTATTTATTTTTAGAAATTATTTTTATATTTAGAATAAAAAAATTAGTATTTATTTTAGACAGTAGACATTTTATAAAAATTAATTTATAACAAGTTGAGATAATTAAATCTTGAATTAAAAAAATTGATTAATGATTTAAAGATTATTCGCTTTTAATTAAAATTTTTCAAAAGAAAATTATTTTATTTTTCCAACTTAATAACTAAAGAATATTTGGAAATAATTGAGATTCCTAAATTTGATATTGTTAAGATTCAATTTGAGAAAGATTATGTAAAGTTTTATATGAAAAAGTTTTTAGATATTTAAGGCTTAGAAACTCCATTTCAGCGAGATTCGAAAACTGTACCAAATTTATTTCTGTGGGACAGAAATTCAGAGAATTGAGAAAATGTACAGTTTATTAAAATGATATTGTAAACCTTTAAGGTATTTAATAATTGAGTTTCTAAAAGCCTTAACCAACTCAATACGCGAGTAGTTCATGCATCATGAATCATTAAAGTGGAATGAAATGATATTGTTTGGGGACGAATTATAGAAACCGAGGATACATTAGAGGATGGTTAATTACGAGCCTTGGGATGAGAGGGTGTGAAAGGGGGCTTCAGGGGACCTGGGGTAGCTCCCTAGTGTCGGGTACTTTCATAATAAAAACTTTCTCAATCTGACTAGTCTCTAAGTGTTTCCATGTCAGTTGAGCTGTTCATATTATTATTATCCGGACTTATGGAATAGTGTGAACTCCTGGTTGGCGTAGTGCAAATTAAAATTTAAGGGCCCACATATATAGGTAAGTTATGATGAAGATATTGCATAACATTCATGCACTCATAATTGATTGTGTATGTGATTGTGACTAATATTATTATGTATTGGTTTGTGAAAACCCTTTGTTGCTTATGTCTTATTCGAGAATATTATATTCTATTTCTCACTCCTTTCTCCGTGTTTTTGTTTCATATATTCTAAATTGATGGTTCAGAGGGAAGGATCGAAGAATTTCGGCAGTAGATATAGCACGTTCTAGAAAGGGAGCTTGATATTAATACCGTGGTCCAATGAATAAATAATGTTAATAAGTAACTGCTTCTGGGCCATGGAGTTTCTTTTCTTTCTTATAATGTTTAATGTTTATTTTCTTTGGATGAATGTACAAATACTTTATAAAGTTTTAATAATATTTATGAGGTATTTCAGAAATAATGTATGTAATTTATTCCGATAGTTTCTTTTTAGCAATCATATCTTTTAAAAAAAAATTACGAATTTTTATATATTTTATTAAGGTGTAACAGAGGGTGTTACAGGGTAGGTCAATTATCAGTGTACGATTCTGACACAAGGATGGAGGATAATCACCTTTTCCGTACATCACGCCTGCGATAGTACCTACTCCTTTCTGCGAGTGATATTGGCACATTCCGCTGTGCAGTGTATCCATACTGATAAGTTATAACCCCTCTTATCTCATTGTGACACTGAGGCAAACGGTTATATGTGACGGGGGAATGAGGACGGATGAAGTATCCGGAGAAGTGAGAGCGGATAAGTAAGAACGGATAACCGGTGTGAAAATACTGCCCTACGATACCGGTTGTCCCTCTGAACAGTCATGCTGACGTCACAACTTATGGGGCCGGTATCCAGACCGGATCAGAAAGTATAATTGTTATGTTTATAAAAACTCTACATTCATAATTGATTCTGTATAAGATTATGACTGATATTATTATATTAGTTTATGAAAACTCTTATGCTTATGTCTAATCTGTAAAGTATTATATTCTGTTTCTCACTCCTTGTTTGAATTTTTGTGTCCAAAATATATGCTATGTTGATATATAGCTAGCAGTCCAAGATGAAAGGAGGTAATTACAAGAGGGTAAAAGGGTCTCATCCTCAATCGGATAGATGAAGAGACATGGCAAGAGTAGGATTCCAAAACCCTATGGTTCAAGGACTAGGAAATGATTAGTCACAGTCATAGTAGAGGTATAATTTAGTTTTAGTTTACCTTATTACAATATCAAGTTAGATAATTGTAACAAGGTAAATGTTAAACTTTGATAAACCTTATCATTCAGATATAATACTATAATCTTTTATCACTTATAATTTCTATAAACTTATTTTGTCATTATGGCAAATATTGAAAGACACCATTTATTTACTTTCAATATTCAAAGGAAATCAGGTACATATACGTTCTTGTATATGCGAGATAAGGAATGATAAATAAAATTATTTATCTTTCTAAAGTTTTTAAAAGCAGCCATAATATATATCTCATGTATATAAGGAGGTGTTACACATTTAATCACAACCCTATGCGGTCATTATCAAATCATCGAGTTACACAATTGCATATATAAACGAATTTCAATTTGTCCAAGGATACACCAATCAAAACAAAAGTTATGTCAAAGGGGTATAGCACAAATATCATCAATATCATTATCACCGTCATCATCAAATTTCATCAAACATCAATAAATTATCACACATATACATATACCCATATCCATTCATAATCTATTCATTTAAAATATAACGCTTCCCCTACCTAGAATCCAAGATTCCTGAAGCTCAACGCTTTCCAATCGCTTCGATTCTACTCTCGATCACTAGTTCCCAAAACCGAAAATCCCTAAGATTAACGATAATGACTTTTTAATAGTTCGTAAGCTATCATACACATGTTTCGTGTAACACCACCTTATATACATGAGATATCTATATTCTTATTGCTTTTAAAAACTTTAGAAATATATTATATATATATATATATATCATTCCTTATCTCGTGTATACAAGGACGTATATATACCTGATTTCGTTTGAATATTGAAAGTAAAAAAATGTTGTCTTTCAATATTTGTCCATAATGACAAAATAAATTTATAGAAATCATAAGTAATAAAAGATTACAGTATTATATCTGAATGATAAGGTTTATCAAAGCTTAACCTTTACCTTGTTACAATTATCTAACTTGATATTATAATAAGGTAAACTAAAACTAAATTATACCTCTACTACGACTGTGACCAATCATTTTCTAGTCCTCGAACCATAGGGTTTTGGAATCCTACTCTTGCCATGTCTCTTCACATATCCGATTGAAGATGAGACCACTTTACCCTCTTGTAATTACATCCTTTCATCTTGGACTACTAGCTATATATTAACATAGCATATATTTTGGACACAAAAATTCAAACAAGAAGGAGTGAGAAACAGAATATAATACTTTACAGGTAAGACATAAGCATAAGGGTTTTCACAAACTAATATAATATCAATCATAATCTCATACACAATCAATTATGGATGTAGGGTTTTCATAAACATAACAATTATACTTTCATTTATAACCACCCACGTAGAATGTCACATTCACATGAATGTCATACAATGCTTTTAATGCTACTATCTCATTCAGTTTATGCATGTGGGCCCTTAAAGTTTTAATTTGCATTGGGCCAACCAAGAGTTGACACTGTTCCATAATTCCGGAATAAATACCTTTGTGGTGTATGAACAGCTCAACTGGCATGGAAACACTTAGAGACTAGTCAGACTGAGAAGGTTCTTATTATGAAAGTACCCGACACTAGGAAGCGACCCCGGGACACTTGAAAAACCCTTTCACACCCTCTCATCCCAAGGTTCACATATGAACCTCCTCTAATGTATCCTCGGTTTCTATAATTCGTCCCCACGCAACATCATATCTCATTTCTCTTTATTGATTCATGATGCATGAACTACTCGCGTATTTATTTGGTTAAGACTTTTAGAAACTCAATTAATAAATACCATAATGGTTCACCATATCATTTCAATAAAGTGTACATTCCTATAATTTCTCCTCTGAATTTCTGTTATGCAGAAATAAATTTAGTACAACTTTCAAAATTTAAATCTCACAAAAAATTGAGTTTCCAAACCTTAAATATCTTAACATTTTCTCATAGAAAACTTCACATATTTACATAATCTTTCTCAAATTGAATTCTAACAAGATTGAGCTGAGAAATCTTAATTATATCAAAATATCCTTTAGTTATTACATTGGGGAAAATCAAAAGAATTTACTTTAAAATTCTAATTTACTAAAAGAAATTAATTCTTAAAATCATTAAAAAAATACCTAAAACTATAAATTTTTCTTTCATTCAAGAATTAACTATCTCAACCTTTTTATAAATTAATTTTTATAAAATAGTTTCTTTCTAAAATGAATATTAGATTTTATCCTAAATATTAAAAGTAAGGTTGATGAAAATAATTTTTTTAGAAGAAATAAAATACTAAAGTAATTATAAAATACTTTTTTTAGAATAAAAACTTAAAGTGTAAGGTAAAGATATTCTTACTGAGTTTTAACTTTCCGTCATGCTTGTTATATGCTCAAACTCCACATTACAAGATCATTAATCACTCATCAATCACAACCAAATATTGTCAATCACAATTAAATATTATCAGTCACAATCAAACATTGTCGATCACAACTAAATATCAGCAATCACAAATATATATTATCAATGATAATCAAATCAAATAAATTAAATATGATTCATAAATATCATAATTCAAAGTTTAATAGTTATTTAAATTAATAAACTTAATTTTAAGACCTTATAGTCCATTCCTCACATAGCTCTATGTAAGTCCATGTAATCCAATCCATGCATAGGTTTAGTTCAGTCCATATAGGTCATAATAGTGCAAGTCCTTGCATAGGTTTAGTCCAGTTCGTATAGGTTATAAAAGCTTAAATTTTAACGATATTATATTAGACCTCACTAATTTTATAACAAGTAATATAAAGCTTAAATTTTTAAATCTAAAATTTTCTGTTAATAAGAAGTTGTTGGTACCTTTCTGGTTCCCTCATGATTGGTAAAAATTAAGATTTTACTCAAACCGATCATTTTTAAATAATTCCACTTAAAATAGATTTTTGAAAATTTTCTTATAATTTAACTTCACTTTCTTGTAAATATTTTTAATTTTAAGTAACTTTAGATAAATATAAGATTATTTAAAATATTTTTTTAAAATAATTTTCAAAAATTCAAAAAAATTCCAGAAAATTATAAATAATGCATAGATCAAAAAGTTCTAAAGAATCATAATCTAATTCCTTCAAAATTTTATTTTAAAATTCTAATAAGAGTTAAATCATAAATATGTAAAAAGATAAATATAAAAACATAAAATAAAAATCATGAATAATAAAGATATTAAAAATTCTTTATATAATTTTCTTAATCAGTGAATGCTATTTAAGTCATTTTAAAATCCTCATTCAAAATACATATATATTTTTATTTTTTTTTATGATTTTTTATTATTTTTTAAAACAAAATAATTAAATATAAGTACCAAAATTTCATAAAAATATTAATTAGTTAATAATCAACTAATAGTAAGTGTTTTCTCATCAAAAAGATATTAATATCTATTTTCTATTTGAGTAGAAAATGGGATGTTACATTTCGGAGCTAAAGTCATCGATTCACATAGGTTTCGATAAGTCTCGACTAACCGAATAGCGCCGACGAATAGCGATATGTCGTTTCTCAATGTTCTGAAGTTGTCGCGTGTCATTGATGGCTTTAAAACAAATCCCTAATTGTGAAAATACAAGATTAAGCTTGGATTCTCGAAACAGAACTAAATGAAGTAAAAGATGTCTACATGGCTTACTTAATGTTTGAGAACTCGAAGACCCTAAATGCCCAAAGCTATCCGCCCATGGAATTTGGTTCCAAACAACCCTAAATTCATGGGATTTGAAGAATCAAGAAGTGGGGTAGAAGAAGCAACCAAAATCGAGATGGACATGAGATGGTACCTTAGGATTCAAGGAAATTAGAGTATACCATGAAGCTTTCCTGCAAGGTAGACAATGCTAACACAGGAGTGAAAGTCAACTTGGCCTTCAATTCCTGGAAACTCCTTTCACATTAAGGGGTCCATACAAAAGGAACACTCTTCTTGTCAATTTAGTCATTGACAATGCAATCTTGGAGAATCCTTCGATGAATCTTTAGTAATAATCGGCCAGACCTATGAAACTTCTGATCTCAGTAACGAATTCGGGTCTCTCTCAAGCTATAACAACTTAGGATTAAAGGGAATTGGAGCTCACTCAGCCTTGCCATGGCTGCCCAATGAGAAGAGGATGAGAGTGAGACCCAGAATTCACCTTGTATGGGTGGAAATTGAAGAGAATGAAGGGAGGGAAGGAGGTAGTGTGCCGCAATTAAGGAAGAATAAAGAGGAAATGGCTTCTTTTTATTCCCTAATGCATGCATGCGTGAGATGAGAGAAAGAATTGTGAGGGAAATAGGCAATTGGCAACTAATGGAAATAAAAGGCAAAAAGGTAACTTCCTGCATTCAGTTAATTTCTAAAATTAATAAGGGAACTTTCGGTTACTCGAAAACGTACCCAGATAATATTTCAGAAATTAACATAGCCACCTCAGTTTAATTTGACACTCCCCATTTAATTATTTGATTAATAAAATTCACCAAATAATTAAAATCAGGATGTTACATAGCTTCTAACTCGATCTTCTTATTTAGTTTGGTAAAAATGAGTTTATAAATTATAGGTTATAGTTTGTAATTCATGGTTTATAGATTTTTTGGTTGCTTGTAGTGTATATTTTATAGCTTTTTAGGAAGCTTATTCAAATAGAATTATTTGTTAAAGTTAGCTTAAATTGTGATAATGACTTTAAAAGATATATAATTTTCAATTATATGATAAATAAAAACTGTCATTTTTAAAAATATAAGGGTAAAATTGATAAATAGGTAATTAATGAGAAACTTATATCTTTTAAAAAAACCATAAACTACTTTAAGTAGTTTTTCAAAAGTTATAAACTCCCTTTTTGTGTCCGTTTAAAACAGGTAACTTATAATTTTTAAAAAACCACTAGAATTATTTTGTGAACATGAAATGGCTGGTTTCTTTAAGCTTAAAATTAGATAATTTTTATAAAAAAATAGTTTATTTATAAGTGATTTTTATATAAAAAATAATTATTAAAAAAGTTGGTCTATCTGCTTACGACTATAAAAAGCATTTTTTAAAGTTTTTTAATAGCTTATTTAGATAAACCACTCAAAATAACTTCTTCAAATAAATTGTTTTTATATTTTTTTCCAGCTTCTATTTTTTAAGAGTTTACACAAACATCTAAAAATTATATTAAATGATTTGTTAGTTTAAAATCATATTTTCTGTCAGATAAACTTAAACAAAGTCACCCAAAATAAAGCTTATAGTTTGTTCAACTATTAAAAAACTAATGACTTTTCAAAAGTTATATGTTCTCTTATTAATTGTTAAGTTATCATTTTTCCTCTTAAATATTTTTAGAAAATAACATTTATCTCTCATATAATTAAAATAATATATGTCATTTAAAGTTATTTAACAAAATTTAAATTAGATATACTATAGTTCAGTTAGAAATTTTGCTAATACTTCAAAAGTTTTTTAGTCCCACATCGCTTGGCTTTCAACTCTTCTAAGGCTTTATATATAGAAATGAGATTTATAGTGGTAATCAAGATAGAAAGGAGGTGGGCTCGTGCACTAACGAGTTTGAGCCAAAATATAGTATTTTAAATAAATATGGGATGTGTTGAATCAAAAATTATAAAAAAAATCATGTTTTATAAAATAGGATCCCTTACAGACATTATGGTAAAATACCTTATGCCTTATGGTGTTTAGCTAAGTTATGTTGCCTGATCCTAAAAGAGAAAGATAGGCTCTAAGGCATCTTTTGAAAATGATTTTTATACTTATCTCGTTGATAGAGAACCATTAAATTTTCATGAAGCAATTTCTTCTTCTAATGTTATGTTTTGGAAAAAAGCGATTAAAATTGAATTGGACTCTATTTTAAAAAATAAAACTTGGACTTTAGTAGATTTACCTCTAGGAGCCAAACCTATTTGTTGTAAATAGATTTTTTAAAAGAAAATATTTACTTGATGACTCTGTTGATAAATGTAAAGTCTGTTTAGTAGCTAAAGGTTTTATCAAAAACAAAATATTGATTATTTTAATATTTTTGCTTTCGTAACCAGGATTGCTTCAATAAGAGTTTTCATTGTTTTGGCATCCATTTATAAACTTGTTATTCATCAAATGGATGTAAAAACTACTTTTTTGAATGTTGATTTAGAAGAAGAAATTTATATGGTTCAACCAAAAGGTTGTGTGGTTTCTAGTCAAGAAACTAAAGTTTGTAGACTTCTCAAATCTTTATATAGATTAAAATAAGCACAAAAATAGTGACATGAAAAATTTGATATTATATTAACTAGAAATAGGTTTTCTTATTTTGAAGTTCATAAGTGTGTATATACAAAAGTCGAAAATGGTTAATGTGTGATTCTATGCTTATACATAAATGATATGCTTATTTTCGTTATCAATAATGATATTGTATTCAATACGAAAAGATTTCTTGCTAATAATTTTGATATGAAAGACATGGGTAAGGCAAGTGTTATCTTGGGTGTTAAAATCATAAGGAAGGATAATAATATAATGCTCTCTCAAGAACATTATATTGAGAAACTTCTTCAAAAGTTTAAATATTTTGAATCAAAACCAAGAGTACTCCTTATGATGACAAAACTGAATTAAAGAAAAATAGAGGGGAACCCGTGTCTCAATCCAAATATGCTCTAATTATTGGGAGCTTATTACATTTGATGAATTATTCGAGACCTGACATAGCATATGTTGTGGGCAGATTAAGTAGATATACTCATAATCCTAATAATGAGCATTGGGCTGCCTTAGCAAGACTAATGAAATATTTGATAGGTACCATAAATTATGGTATATTATATAATAGATATCCTACAGTATTAGAAGGATACTGTGATGCCAACTAGATCTTAGATTCAAATGAGACAAAATCTACTAGTGGTTATGTGTTTACACTAGGTGGAGGTGTTATTGTTTGGAGATCAGTCAAACAAAATATTATTACTAGATCCACTATGGAGTCAGAGTTTATTGCCCTAGAATTGGCTGGTAGTGAGGTTGAGTGGTTGAGAAACTTCTTACCAGATATTCCATTAGGAATAAAATCAACACCTTCAGTATCTATGCATTGTGATAGTCAATTGACGATAGTCATTGCTAAAAATAAATTTTACGATGGTAAGAATAGACATATTCATTTGAGACACAATATGGTAAAACAACTTCTAAATAATGGAACAATTTCCATGGGGTATGTTTAGCTAGAAGTGAATTTGGCCGATCCTCTAACAAAACCTTTAGGAAGAAAGGTTGTTTATGAAATATTGAGGGGGATGAGTCTTAAGCCAATAATAAATTAACAATGACAGGAACCCAACTTTTATGATTGGAGATCCCATGAAAAGGTTTATATGGGTAATAATAAGTCATTGTTAATCCTTTAGCACTATTTCTTTCTCTATCCCTATGATGTGTGAAGTGTTAGGCAACAAAGAACGAGAGGTTAATTTATTAAATTTTAATGATTTTCATATCTCTTATGGGTGGTGTATAAAATGTAGATACACTTGATGAAATCACTTGTATGAGTGTCAAATGAGGCCGTTTGCATGAGAATTAGGTAAATCTCTAGAGCACTCATGAATCACTAGGCACGCACAAGGCCTACTCGTTCAAAATAGCGAAAACAGCAAAAAGAGTCAATAAGTGTAATGTGATAGGTACATTAAAGTGATTTTGATTCATAAAAACTTTGCTTTATCAATTCATTGTAAGTTAAGTTTATCTATCTAGAGTCTGGTTCATAGCCTAGAAGGCACCAGATCTGATGCATTCACACTATGATGTAAACCTAACATTTAATAAAAAAAACTTTTGTAATATGTAGGGGATTTTTAGAAATTTTGCTAATATTTCAAAAGTTTTTTAGTCTAACATTGCTTGGCTTTCAACTCTTTTAAGGCTTTAGATATAGAAATGAGATTTATGATGATAAACAAGATAGAAAGGAGGTGAGCTCGCGCCCAAACGAGTTTGGGCCAAAAATATCAGTTTTATGTGCAAATATGATTTTGGGACATCACGATTTACATTTTAAAAGGAAAATAACATTTGTTGTGGTTACCATAATTAAATACGTTGATTAATATCTGTTTAAATATTTTATTCTGTAACGTTTTTATCATTAACAAGTTTAATTGACAGATTTATTTTTAAGTTAACGTTTTTTATCACTAATTAATTTCACTATATTATTTCCTTTTATATAAAAATTATACTTTGATTTGCCTTTGCTTATGTGGTTTACACAACAGTTTCTTTCTACCTTTTGCGGGTTCCGGTCTATACATAGAAAGACTGTTGTATTTTGAGAGGTCATGCCTTTGACACATAAACCCTTTACAAAACCATAAACTATAAATTATAAATTAGATGTTTATTTTATTTTTAAAAAAACCTTTATATTTAATAGTTTAAAAAATCCAAAAAACTCAAAAATAAAAAAAGAAGAACAAACTATCTACGACTACGTCAAACAAAGGAACAATTAAAAAAGAGGATAGGAGTCGGTAACACCAAAGGGTATCACAATTCAAATTAAAGCCCCATTTATAAATGCATCATTATTTGGACGGAGAAAGCATGACACCAAAACTAACCAGGAAATCACTTCTAGCTAGCATTTTTTGTTTTATAATTACTTTTAAGAAATTTACCTAACTTAAAGCAAGCAAGGAATGCATTTTAAATTAAATTAATAATATATAACAATTGATTAGAAAAAAATAATAATAACAGTTGAATTTGTGATTAAAAAACAAATATATTTGTTAAAAATTTATTCTCTAGTTTACACACTTCACTTTAAAGAGGTTAATTCCTTACTCTTATTTCATATTGCCTATATATGGTTGCATAAGCTCATACTAAACTCTTCTATGTTACCATCTTAATTTGAGGAGGGAAGAGAAAAAGGAAAACTTATTTTCATGAAAAAGCAAAAAACTAAAAAGCCATGAGAGAAATGTTTCCAATGGAAATAAATATTCATTGGGTTCAATAGAAATTTATATGTCTTAACAAATAGTGTAAAATCAATATTAATTATTAATTTTTAAAATTTTTACAACTTCATTTTCCATAATTGATTAATAAATGGATCTGAAAAAAGTGGGCCTTTTCAAGTAAATTTGAAAGATCTCCATCACCAAAGTAAGAATGTGGAAACTAGTTATGAGAAAAGAAAACGAGTGATAGGAAGTTATTAATATTGTAGTTGATTTGGGGTGTAGTAGTCATAATCCTTCACAAAAAAACATGTGTTTAAAAGGATCATCACATAACATGCACTATATAAGATTTATTTGGTCGGTAACTACTAACCTTTCACAAAAAGAAAAAAACATCGAATGAAAGCAACAAACCAAATGTGGTATGCGTCCCATTACACCAAAATATACCCAGCAAAACATAATCGTCCACAATCTTAATGAGGTGGTTGGTCATTGTTCACATATATTGCCACTGTACATCTACCCCTATTAATTTCAGTTGATTAGGAATTATAATTAAATGAAAATCGTCAAATTAAGCTGAAAAACCGATAACTAAAAAAATAGTGGAAATGCATTATGATTAATCTATATCATCTTTTTCTAAATAAATAAATATTGGGTAGTATTAAACTGTTTTTCTTTTCCATAAACCAAAAATTAATCTTAAGAACCTATTAATTTATATGTTTAAATATAAGTTTCTTTATTTAAGGTCTGAGATTTTGCATATAAAAGAATTCTGATTGAGAATCTCATCTACTATATACATAGCCATGATGAGGGGCAACATGATTACTCAAAGGGAGATGAATGTGGTAAACAGAAAAAGAAAACACATAATATTTTCTAAAAGTATCATGATATGTAATGTTAAATATTATGGTAATATTATTTTACTAACACAAATATAAAGATGAAAACAAAAATTCTTAACCTATGAAGTAGTTATTGAGATGATTTAGGTCCACCTTTTAATTTAACAGGATAGTTAGTTAATACATGTGATAACAAATTCACAAGAGAAAAAAGACATGGATATTTACTCCTATTGTAGATAAATTTATTAAAATATATAGAATATATTGTAATATATATATATATATATATATATATATATATATATATATATATATATATATAAAGGTAATGGGAACCATCTTGCACTATTTAGCTAAAAAAATTCTAGTTCGCCCATCAGTAAGCACTCTTCTCCTTCCTTTGTTCACAGGTCAACTTCTGCTCCTTCCATTTGCTGCATGTAATCAACAACTGAGTGATTATTTGGTATATAGTTGTAAACACCCAATCATAAAAATAGAAAAATTTAAAAATTAATGTTAATTCTTCCACAAACACAACGAAGAACCAAACCACCTCTAAAACTTACATTGACTATTTTCGAGTTATATTTATTTAAAGGATAACTTGATACTTAAATCGATCTGGTCTATATTTTATATATGCGTTTGTGATTATTAATATCCACAAAATTGAAATGAGAATGGAAGTTTTTCTTGTTATTTTTATAGGACTTTTTTTAGTTTATAATGTATATTCATTATTTTATTTCAACACATTTATTTATTAATTAAACCGTCTCTCTCAAATGATATGAATCCAGTGTGATAAGAACACTCTCTCCTCTCTTTATTAATATTAAGAGTGCTTTTAAAAGTATAAAAAATGATAAATTTAATATATTTAACTGGAGTTTTTAAATTTATATAGAATTAGATAATTGAGTCTTAATTATAGAAAAAAATCAGAAAATCACTCAAACTGCTTTTTGATATGTTTGAATGGTATGCGTTTGAGAATTGGTTAAAGCACCACTTAGAATATAAGAAAAGGTAAAGTCACATCAATACATATAAGTCCAGGATCGAATGGAAAACGTGCAGAATGAAATGTTTTTCAACACCTATAGCTATATGAAAAAAGAAGAGGGGAAATATAGTATCACTTATTCACTTGGGATATTGTGCGAAAATTACACAAATGAGCAGTGACTAAGAGTTCTTCTATGAGGTCACGTTCAGTAGTTAGTAGTCGTTTTCTTGCATGTCACATTCATGTTTTAGATGCCGTAGCAATTGGACCATTATCGATGGATATGGCTTTATTGGTTAAATATCTTTTTCCTCCTCATGAGATTATTACATTCTTGTTTTTTTTTCTATAAATTTTTTTATTAAACTTCCATTTCTTATTAATATTTTTGATATGTATTTAGAATTAGTTGCGGAATTTATATTAAATTCAAAACATATTATAAATAGACACATATTATAACAACACAATTACTATAGACACATATTATAACAGCATAATTATTCCACTAATCATGCAATAAAAAACTCAATAAATGGCATACCCGATGTAAAATGATCCATGATCCATTTTCTGAATCAATTGAGCGTTTACTACTCTTAGTCTGGTTTGTCCTAATTTTCACTGTATGTGATATTTGTCTAATATGATAACGTATATATAGACAAACCAAATGAGAGTAGGAACCTCTCAATGGACACTAGAATAGGTTAACTCATCAGTAATTTATCCTATCAACAAACTCAATTATGATATCTATTTGAATAGATAACTCTATTCGTATTATTATATATTATAATTAATAACGGAATATAGATATAATAAATTAATAATGTTTATCCACTGAATATTAATATAATGATATATTAATTCAAATATTATAATTAAAAGTTCCAACATTAGTGTCTTATTAATTTAATCATTTCATTTTAGTCTCTAATTTTTCTGGTTACTTATATTTTTTTATTAGATTCTCATTCGGTTGTTTATATGTTGTCTAACTATCCTTTGGTATCATCTAATTTAAAAATTATTTATAAAAACATAAAAAAATATGATAATATGTAATATAAGCATATCGATTGTACTAATAAAAATACCTTGAGAAATTGAATTTTTCACCCTAAAAACTTATTGTATCGATTCTTAACATAATTAGATGACAAATCAATGAATTATATAAAGACATATTAACAAAATAGTTATTAATAACAATTCTTTTAATGTTAAGGACTATTTTTTATATATTATAATTTAATAGACACCAAAAACATATTAAAAAATTTATTGCGACAAAAATTGAAATTTATAAATTGATCCGGTGTGCATACCAACTCCAAAAGCAAGCGACACCAGTTACTATAAAATATAAATAAATGTCAAGTCAAATCAATAAACTGGACGGAGTACCTTGAAATTGAACTAATAATTAGACTCTGGTATGGATCTGTCAACCTGACTTTGGTTAGAAAAGTTGACAACTGAATCAGAGTCAGACGCAAGTGGGCAACTTGCTCCTTTGCAAAAATTGTAGCATTAACTATACTGACTTAAACATTTACTATCCTTAACTACCTCTGTAATCCCTCTATGTTTTCATAATTCTCATACTGACTTAAGCATCAGAGTCCCTTTTACAGGTGTACCCCCGGTGTGTCCCATCAACCCAGATTGGAATTTACTCAAAGCATACCCAAACGCGAAGAGCACAGTGTTCTAACTAAACCTGTGTTTATAATACCGGACTCCCACCAAGACTGTGTAAAATAGAGAGTGAGAGGAACGTTTAACACCGGTTGCACGAGGAGCTCTTTGTACCCCGAACACCGGTCAAAACATAAATTTTACTAGACAAAAAACGCATTCAACCCATAAAGTTTATAATACCAGACTCCCACTGAGACGGTGTAAAATAGAGAGTGAGAAGAACGTTTAACACTAGTTACACGAGGAGCTCTTTATACCTCGGACACCAGTCAAAACATAAATTTTACCAAACAAAAAATGCATTCAACCATAAATAATTATGATTTTTAAGAATTTGGCTTGTCTACCTGAGAAGGTGATGCTTTGCCCTTTTTTTTATATTCTTTCGATATTTTTATAATTGATTTAAAAATATTTTTTACCATTTATTTCTATAAATGGTTTAATAAATATTTTATATTATGTATAAAAGCAACTAATTTAAAATATAACGAGACATAAAATTATTTTACATTAATTATTTTTATAATCAATACAAAAATAATTTTTAAATCAATTATAAAAAGAAATGGTTTTAAAAAATATTTTTTACACCGGTATAAAAATAACAGACGCAAAAAATAAAACATTAACGTTTTCCCGTGAGCATACGCACTGGCACAGCGGATAAGAAAAACATTAATGTTGTCTCATTAATTCTTTCAAACCCTTTTATGCACAAACCACCCTATTAATGAGAAAGACCAATTTATTTCACTTGTAAAAGTTAAAGTAACTAGTTGAAATTTTCAGAAGTTAAATTAAAGATTAAAGTGAAAAAATAAAGACATTTGAATGATCAAAAGTTCAAAACACTACTAATTTTGTTTTTATTGTATTAATTTAAACTTATACTAAAGATATATGAACAATTTATGCTTTGAGCTCTGCATGGCTGTATCCAAGACAATCAAAACACGTAACTTATACAAAGGCTTAGGTTACAGTATTGGTAACAATATTTACTAACCAAGGAGATTCACTTTGTTCGTGTACGTTTATGTAACAATATTTATCATCAGGGATTTCACTACGATCTCATCGTCATCGAAACTCAATTAAGAAACATTTTACATATATCTCATTTTGAAAAAAATTTTGAGGTACATTTTAGGTGTCTTTAATTTAATGTACATGTATCCATTCCCCATTTCAACGCCCAAATCACACTTAATCTTGTAATGTTTCCTATCTTCACTCATTACTTAGTATTTGGCCTTTACCAAAATTTTCTCTCTACATATATAACACAATTTATAAATTCTATGAAGTGTGTTAAACAAAATATATCAGATGATTGATCTAATTGGTTAACCGTTGAATTTTTAGTTATAAGACTATAAGTTTTAACATTCTATTGGATTTTATTAGTGAGTGATATGTAAGTATTTTTATAATTATTCATCAAATACTTAGGCTATTGTAAACTCTCGAGAAAAATCAACTCGTCAAAACTTTTATTCACCAAGTTTATGATCTTCATATAATAGGTATACCGTTGGGTCTTTTAAATATATTATTATAGAGATATTAATTTTGTTTTGTATATATAAAATGTTATATTAAAAAAGACAAAATCTACTTTTACGCGAGTTAATATTGTCTTTCAATCTTATTTAAAATGTTTGAACTAGAAGTCATGTGTGTTCTATGCTCTATGCATTTTTTAAAAGAAATAACTATATCGTTCCCTTCAATTCAAAGAGTTTTTTTTTTCTAAATTTTTAATTCAAAAAGTTGAATAATCAATTTGACATACACTAAGTTGAGTTGTCATAAGAAACTATCTAACCTGACTCATATGAAATATGAAGCTTAAACAAGGTAGATTAAAAAAGACTTGAGAAAGTTTTAACTTTGGAAAAATAATATATGAAAAGGGTCATATGTGAAGATACAAGTCATCAACAACACATATTATGTAGCACTAAATATACAACATATTCAGCCAACTTAAACTAAGCTGATGGGGCTCATAACCTTACAATCAATGCAAAATGAGTCACAAATATTTTTATATTCAGTAATGAACATAATTTTCAAAGCAAATGTTACAATTATATGAAAGTGGGTCAGAAAGTTTTGGTAGTTGGCTTCATTTTACGAGTCAAAATATTTCAAAACCAGAAAATATATTGAGGGAAGGGAACTATATTTCATTTATAGTAGACGCTACTTGGTCTTGGTCTACACTAGGTTTTAATGTTCATTTCGTGACGCTAGCATAATGTGGGTCAAGTCGACACTAATAGTGTCAGCGCCAATTATCGATGTTAGTTTTAGGTTCTAAATCATTATTTTCATGTAGTGGGTTTCAACCCATATATTTAAGATTTCTCGAATGTATATATTTAGTGTTATTAAAATTGGATTGGTGATTGATTTGGTTAGGACACTGATTTAATGGTCAGTGATAGAATTAATAAATTACTAGTTGAACCGATTAAATTAAATAAATAAAATAATATTTATTTAATATAAGTTAAAACATTTTAAAATATTTTTATGTAGTTAATTTGGGTTCGAGCCTAGTCAAACTCCATCTTCCAACAACATATTCTTTTTAAGACTCAAAACATGATTTTTTTACTAGAATTGTAGGGTATTTCTATTAATACTACACTACTATTATTATTGACAAATTATATTTGAATTATATATATATATAGGCACACAATAAATATTTAAGTGTGTATTTACTACTTCAATTTTTAATTAAAATAGTATTTAATAAATGATAAATCATTTTAAAACATAAATTGTCAAAACCCTCACATAAACGAAATGAACCATCAACACCAAAGAACAAGATCATCTCAGCAAAAAAGAAGAAGAAGCCATGATTGAGAGAGAGAGACATATGGCATAAGATTGATTTTCAATATAAGATCCATTTTGTTTACAAGCATGGATAGAAAAAATATTTATACAAGAGTTCAATAAGACTAACCAACTAGGCTAACTAACTAGAAAAAGACAAAACAAACTAATTAATTGAATAATCAATGCATTCTAATAGCCCCCTCAAGTTAGAATGTGTATATCTAACATTCCAAACTTGAAACAAAAAGGAAAAAGGACCATAGGCCAAAGACTTTGTCAAAATATCAGCTATCTGTTCTTTGGAAGAGATCAAAAGAAGATGAATGTTGTTAGCAAGAATCTAATCCCTAACAGTGTGACAATTCACTTCAATGTGCTTGGTTTGTTCATGAAAAACTAGATTATTAGCAATGTACAACAAACTGATTATCACAAAAGATACTAATTGGGTAAAGATGCAATACAACAAAATCTTTCAACAAAGAAAGTAACTTTTGTGCCTCGCAAGTAGCATGGGCAAGAGCTCTATATCCAGCCTCTGAAGTTGATCTAGAAATAGTTGATTACTTTTTAATTTTCCAGGAGATAAAAGATTTACCAATGAAAACGCAAGAACCAGTTATAGATATCTTACTATCAAGAAATGAGACTCAATCTAAATCTGAAAACCCTGTGAGTTTTAGATCAGGTAAGGAGGAAAATAAAAGGCCTTTGGCAGGAGCTTGCTTGATATATTTTTAGGACCCTGATTGTAGTTTGGTAATGCTCAGGAGCTGGTTGAGATAGATATTGGCTAAACTTGCTTAGAGAAAAAGAAATGTCGGGCCTAGTATTGGTGAGATATACCAATTTGCCAACTAACTTTCTATAAGAAGTAACATCAAATAGAGGAGATCCTGAATTGAGACTTAACCTGATGTTAGCATCCATGGGAGTATGACAGGGTTTTATGGCCTGTATGACCGGGTTTGGTGGATCTGGCTACTTTAAAGCCAAGGAAAAATTTTAACTTGCTAAGATCCTTAATGCCAAAAAGCTGATTGAGTAAATATTTCATAGTGTTAATCTCATCCATATCTTGCCCTGCAAGAACTAAATCATCAACATATGTTAATATGGCATAAAACCCTTAGTAGTTTTCTTGGTAGACAGAATAATCAGCCTTGGATTAGATAAAGCCAGAGGACTCCAACACCTCTGTGAGTTTGGCATTCCATTGTTTACTAGCCTGCCTAACACCATAGATAGACTTAATGAGTTTGCACACAAGCTTATTATTAGGGAAAACCAATCCTTAGGAGGCTGCATATACACTCCCTCATTTAAGTTGCCATGCAAAAAAGTAGTATTAACATCAAGCTGTTAAAGATGCCCATTTTAAGCAAAGGCAAGTGACATCAATAATCTAACAGTAGTCATTTTTACAACAGGACTAAAAATCTCTAAGAAGTCAATACCTTCTGTTTGTGTAAAACCTTTAGCAACAAGCCTAGCCTTATGTCTCTCAATAGTGCCATCTGCTTTAAGTTTTATTTTAAAGACCCACTTGCATTCGATCAGTTCCTTTCCTAGAGGTAAATGAGTGAGTTCCCAGGTTTTGTTTAACTCTAAATCTTGCAGTTTAGTATTGATTGCATGTTTCCAATCAGGTTCTTTGATATCTTTAGAATAAGTATTTCGTTCATAAATAGTGGACAAAATGAGATAGTATAGTCTATGGTGAGAATTAAGAGCATGATATGAAAATTGAAGAAAAAATAGGAAACCTAACACATTGATGATTTGGTGTAATGCCTGCAAGAACCAGTGTGTGATGATAATTCAATAAGTAAAAAGAGAGATGTCTCTCTTTATTAGACCTTCTAAGTTGAGGAACTGTATTTTGATTTTTGGGAGTATTTTGATCAGTATGTGTATTAGGATTATTTTATGGTGATGAAGGCATATTATTTGATTGATGAGTAGAATTAGGATGGACAATAACAAATGTGTTAAAATCAAAATCAAATGAGATAAGGTTATCAAAATGCCATTGATTGTTGTATGTGGCATAAGAAGATGATGTGTTAGTGGAAGAAAGCATGGGAAAAGTATCTTCATGAAATTTAACATTTTTGGATAAAAATAACTCTATATTATGCAAGTTATAAAGAAGATATCATTTAGTACCTGACTTGTATCCAAGGAAAACACATTTTCTGGCTCTTGGATCAAGTTTGGTTATGTGTGAGGAAATAGTAGGTGCAAAAGTCAAACAACCAAAGACTTTAAGATTTGAAATATCAGGTACTTTTCCATCATGCAGTATTTGGTAAGGAATTTTATTCTGCAAGAATTTTGTTGGTAACCTAATTATTAAGTAAACAACATGGGATACAACATGATTCCAAAAATATTTAGGCACTTTAGATTGAAATATAAGAGTTCTAGCCATTCCCAATATGTGTTGATGCTGTCTTTCCATTATGTCATTTTGTTGAGGAGTCTTAACATAATAATTTTGATGCACAATGCCTTTTAAAGCATACCATTGTTTCATTTGAAATTCATTTCCATTATCAATCCTATTAGTCTTAATTTTCTTTTGAAATTGAGTTTCTGCAAGCTGAATAAAATTTTAAACTAAAACACTAGTTTCATTTTTGGATTTCATGAGATAAAGCCATGTGAACCTAGAAGTGTTATCAACAATAGTAAGGAAATGTTTGTAGCCACAAATAGAAGGAATAACAAAAAGACCCCAAATGTCAATATGTATTATTTCAAAAGAATCATGAATTACAAAACCATTATTTGTAAAGGGAAATATTTTATGCTTTCCATAATAGCAAGTATCACAAGAATTTTTAGTTTTATTGCAAGAGATGAAAGGGTGCACATATTTTAACTGTAGTAATTTGTCATGAGAAGGATGGCCAAATCTAAGATGCCAAGAGTTGTTGCTTTATAAATAGAATTGATTAATCAAATTTTGAGAGAAATATGGTAAAATGACGGGATTCATCACATACAAGTCTAAAAGTAGGCCAACTACACCAATCATCTTCAATGTATTACAGTCTTGAATCTGACAATGATTAATTAAAACATGAAATTGCATGATAAGGATTTAGTAACTTCAGAAACAGACATCAAATTAAAACTAAATGAAGGAACAAACAACTGGTAAAATGATTTGTAAAGAAAACAGTTTCTGAAATCAAAGCATGGACTTTACTACCATCAGGTAGCTTGATGAGAGAATAAGTGAAATTTTCTTATATGTATGAAACAATTTAAGTGATCAGCATACATGAACAATAGCTCTTGTATCAATGACCTAGGAGTTAGAACTTGGGAATCTGGCTAAGGTGTAGATCAAACCTGATGGTTGTGAGTTCAAATTCTTATACTGAAAACTTGAATTTATCTGATTTACAGATTGGACACCATTTTGATGTAACAACGTAAGTAATGCTTTGTACTGATTTGGAGTGAAACCAAAGCTAGGTAATTCCCTCATCTTCATATGAGAAACAACACTGATCTTGTCATCAAGATCTTCATTATTCTCTTCCTGAACAAAGTGATTAATAGTATAATTTCTCTTCTAATGTTGTGGAAAGCCATGTTTCCTATAGCAGGTGTCAACTGTGTGACCATACCTACCACAATAGGAACACATCTTATTATTTTGACCTTTTCCTAAAGAACCTCGATCTCCTGAACCATTCATTTGACCCCTACCTCCTTTAAAATTACCTCTGTGTTGTCCACCAGTAAAGGTCATCAAGGTCTAGCATTTTGTAGTATCTTTGTTTTGTCCCTTACCAACAGTCACCAAAGCTTAGGACTCAAGAACAGGTATGGAAAACTGTCTTTCTTGTTGAACAAGTAATGAAAAAACTTTGCTAAGTTTAGGTAAGGTATCAATTAGCATGATCTAAGACCTCACAACAACATATTGTTCATTAATGCCTTTCAAAAACCTTATCACATAATCATTTTCTCTATATTTCTCAATAGTTGGAATCAATTTACAACTGCAAGCAACTTGACAAGTGTAGCTAGGAATCAGTCTAAAATTCTCCAATTCTTGTCGTAATCCTTTCAACTAAGTGTAATAAGCAATGGTTGGCAAATGTCCTTGCTTTACACCGTTGACAAATGTCCTTGCTTTACACCATAAATCTCTTCTTGAAGTTCAAATATCCTAAATACATCTCCTTGGTAATATCAATCTTTGAGATCTTTCCACACCTCAGTAGTTGTGTCCATCCATAACACACTTTGAGTAAAGCTAACTTCCAAAGAATGTATGATCCAAGATAAAACCGTAGTATTGCATCTTTCCCAAGCATTAAACAAAGTGTCATTCTCAACAGCTTTTGGCAAATTACGATGAATGAATTTCGTATTATTCTTTAATCTCAATCCTATGGTCACAGGTCTGGACTAGCAATGATAATTGACTCAATTCAAATGTGAAGGAGCTATTGATGTACCAAGATTTTCATTTGCATGTAAAAAAATATGGACTAGAAACATCTATCGTAGGATTTGCCATGATTATCGAAGAAACAAACTAGAAGAAGAGAAAAACAATCGATTGAGAAATAAAAGGTAAGAAACAATTACCGAAGCAAAGAAAAATTTAATTGAGACAATGCTGGACTCTCCAAGGTGAAGAATTGAAATCTCAATCACACAGGAATTGAGTTTCACACATGTAGTAGAACTCCTAAGATAGGAGCTCTGGTACCATGTCAAAACCCTCATAGAAATGAAATAAGCCATCAATACCAAAGAACAAGATGAATCTCAAAGGAAAAGAAGAAGAAGAAGCCATGGCAGAGAAAGAGAAAAAGAGAGAGAGAGAGAGAGGGAGAGAGAGAGAGAGAGAGAGAGAGAGAGAGGGAGGCAGGGAGAGAGAGTTGTATGGCACAAGATTGGTTTTCAACATAAGGTTCACTCAGTTTAGAAGCATGAATATAAAAAGTATTTATACAATAGTCACTTAAGACTAACCAACTAGGCTAACTAACTAACAAAAGACAAAACTAATTGAATAATTAATGTATTTTAACATGGATAGTTTAAATATTTTTTTAATGTTTATGAAAAACATAAAATATAAATTACTATAGTTTGAATAAATAATGTATATATACTTTTGTTAGTAACTAAAATATCAAAGGTGCTGTATTGGTCTGGTGACAATCTTCTTCCATCCTTTCTTAAAGCGCCTACGGTCTAGTTCGTCCGGTTTCCGATCGAGCCAATTACAAATTCCATCCATTAACTAAATCAGATACGTTATGTGCTGATTCAATCCGATTTTTAATAGTAATAAGTTTATTTTACTTTTTAAATATTAAATTAACCATTTATTTAAACCCAAAAAAGTTATGTTGTTTATTCAGGCATTAAAATTTTCTCTATAATTACTAAAATCCAAAGACATGCCTAATTTGTTGTCGAGTTTTAATCAAAATTGTTTTAAATCCCTTCTTAATTGTCTTCGTATGATAAATGCGCAAACATAAGCTTGGCAAAACATCGGTGCTTAGCAACGTTTTTGTGTTAAGCGGGAAAAATGCTCTGATAAAGAAGGGATTCGTAAGTAAAATGTTTTGTAATTTAAACAATTTGACTTAATTAAATTGGTGATTCATAACTAAGAGAATTTATAGTATTTAAAAAGTCATAAGTTAGCAGTTTTATAAAACTTTAGAATTTATAATTTTTTAAAAACTGTAAGTTTTTCATTTTTGGTATTCACAAAACAGTTTAGTTTTTAAAAGTTATAAGTTTTTTAAAAAATTATAAACACATTGCTCAAACATACACTTAATGAGCTAAGTCTTTTATATATTGGTTTATATGTATATGTTTGATCATAGTTTTGAAAATCAACTCTTACTAGCCAGATTAACTGAAAAATCAGTGAACATGACACCAATTCAGTTCATTTAAGCCATCGTACTTGCTTATTATTGAATTGATATTGAATTAGTTGAACCAGTAAAAACTATAGTTACGGATTTTGAGAAGTTTAGTAAAACAATTTTGTTTAGGCTTTTTTTGTGTTTAGGTAATGTTTTGAACTTTAATATATGGTTTTGGATGTTAAAAATCTATTAATGTGATTTATTTTTACCTTTAAGTGTTTAAAGCAATCATATTATATTTTTATTAATATTGGTTCAACTATAATTCGACCATCAAACATTATGGTTTAACTAGTTTATGTGACAATAACTGATGATGTAATATCAATTGATTGTGGCTTAATTGATAATGCAGGGTGAAATTATGGAAAAAGTCTTGAGTTTGATCCATACTAAACACACTTGTCATAAGGGGTAAGAAGTTTTAACTATAACTAAGCCTCGAATAGGATTGGGTGAGGAAGAGTCTTGAAGTAAAGTTGTCAAAGCAGGTTACCCAACATGTGGGGGGCTTGAGCTTTTTTGGGCCAAACAAAAAAGATTCGTTTTGAATTCAGGATCAGATTTTAAGGTTCAGGCCTGACTTGTATTGATCTGACAGGCTTGGACTACTCACTTGGGTGATTTTTCAAGCTTATACGTGTCTTTGGCAGACCTAAGTTGTTTTTTTTTGTAAAAAATCACAAAAACAACGATTGAAAATATAGCAAAATTTTTCATGTTCTAAATCAATTACAAAATCTAATTCAAGTAAAAAAGATATAAATAGTACTTTTGTCCATATTAGTAAAATAAAAAAAATACATGTTGTGAGTTTACACAAGCCAACTCCGTCTGACAAAAGCCTAACCAGGTACAAGCTTTTACAAAATGGACTAAAAAACCTGCTTTTAATTTGGGTTCATTTTTTAAAGCTTAAACCTGCCCATTTTATTGGTCCACCCCCGATTCATTTTTACATCTCTATTCCAAAGGAAGATACTTGTATTTAAAATAAACATACAAATAATTAATGATGTAATAGAGTAATGTAAATTATTGTACTGAGATCTGACCTCCTAAGCAATATGAACAAGTCTAACCTAAGGTTGTTTACATCATATTCTAACTTAGGCCTTCCAATAATGAATCATCAATTATCGTAGGGGCTCAAGACCTATAGTGTTATGTAAATGGAGTGCAAACATGGGACCATTAGAGGTTGCAATTCATGGATGAACCAAATTGTACATGATGACAAGAAGAACACAAGTTGGGTCCATGTCTCGACCAATGCAGGTAATAAAACCAGTGAGGAAGGAGATTGAAGCAAAATCAATTCCCTTCTTGTTACGTGAACACGTGGGGCTTTAATTGCTGCACCAAAGGTGGAGGATTTATATTCGATTCTATTAATTAGTGTCTTAAGTATATTATTTAAGAAATAAAAATAGATTTTTGTTAAAAAATTATATGAAAAATACTTAAAAAGTCAGTAGAGTAAATTTTGATAATAACTTTAAATAAAAATATTTCATTTTGATTTCATTAACCAATGTGATTCCTTTATCATATTTACATTGAAATTGCTATCTTTGCAATAAATAAAAAATAAAAAAATGAAACGACATATATGTAATTCTTTATTTCTGATCAGTGATCATGAACGTCCTGCACCGTTTATGAACCATTGGTATTTTAGTAACAGCTAAATCTTGATATAAAAATTATTAAAGTAAATTTTATCCTTCTTCTAATAATAGCTAAATTATATATCAGCTTAGCTATTACTTAGTTAGAAGAGAATAAAAATAGGAAGAAAAATCATAAAGAAAATAAATAGAAAAAAATCAATAAAAAAAGATTAATATATGTGGTTATATGCTACTTGGTCTGGTTAAAAACAAAAAGAAGTAAAAGATTAAATTTTTCTTTGAACTTATTTAATTGAATGAACAAAAGAAATAAAAGAAAATGAGGTATAAAGAAAGAAGGTATATGACAAGATGGACCAAAAACAGGATTTAGATGAAGTTAAGAATGATCCAATCAAAAATATAGTTGAGTTTTAAAGTTGATTATCTTTTTAAATTGGTGTAAAATTATTTTTTATATTAATTCTTTTTTAACCAATGTAAAACATATGTTATTTTATACATTTTTAAATCAGATCCTTTTTCAAACGTTTTAAACAGTGATTTGTTAACTAATTTTAAAAGTCAGTTATATTTTTTATTGCACCATTCTTGAGGGTAAGGAATCCAATTATGAAAAATTACAATACGAAATTCCATGTTGATTATTTTCTTCTCAAGAGTATGTACTACACTTTTGTTTAAAAGAAAAAATCATCTATAATATTAAAGAGGTTGATCCAATGAATAAACTTAAACAAAATTTTATATTATCTTTAACGACGCGGACATAAATACTAAATCAGGGGATACCCGTAAAATAAAACCATATGCAGTGAATTAGTTTGTTAGCAAAACTTAATAAGGAGAGAGAAGGCGGAAAGTATTGTCCAATATATTATGTCATCTATTATTAGGCGGAAAGTATTGTCCAATATATTATGACCCCTACTAGAGGTGGGTTGAAATTTTTAACTCGTCCCGCCATAAAAATTGGACGAGCCGAGTTAGCCCGCTAACCTTTAAAAATTTTAAAATTATTTTTAGTATTTATAAAAAAGGTTTTTAATAGGAAGTTAGCAATTCTTCTACTTAAAAATATAAAATAATAAAAATCAATTAACTTATTATTTATAATAAGAAAAAGTTAATTAAATTTTTTAAAAAATAAAGTAGTATACCACTAAAATAAAATTTTTTGAATATAATTATATTAATAATTCTAACTCAAAAACTAATCAAAGAAAAATGCTTAAATGAAATAATTTCATTTCTCATAATAAATTAACAATAATAAATAAGGACTAAACATTTAAGTTTCCATTAATATTTAATAATAAAAGTTCAATATCTATCCAAAATAAATAATCAAACCAACATCAATAATTAAACTAGTCAAGTTCATTTTCAAAAATAGGTGATTAAAGTTATTAAACTACCACTAATACCAAGAATCAAACTAGTAAAATGTATTATCTAAAATAGGTAATTAAGTATCAATCCATCACTAACACCAAGAATCAAAATAGGTAATTAAACTAATAAAGTGCATTATCCAAAATAGGTAATTAAAATTTTTTTATAAGATATTATTAATATTATATTATTATTTTTTAAAATAAAATATTATATAACTCGTCGGGTCAACCCACCCCGTCCCGCCAAAAACCCATAAAAATACGGAGCGGGGGGTGGGCCAATTTTAAATCCACCGCATAATAAATTTAGTCAACTCGTCCTGTCCAGTTTTATACGGGTTGACGGGTCCTCCTATCAAATTTAGACCAATAAAAAGGATTATTATATGTTAATTTAAGTTTCGGGTGCAAAGGAAGAGAAAGAAAATAAAAAAAATGATACTTAATGCGATATATAAATATAGTGGTCGTTAGTTAAGATGAATGTCACGTATAAATAATTCCCCTCCATGCTAAAAGCAAAGTAAAATTTACTGAACACAAAAAAATGACTGGATCAACAGATTAGGGTACAACGTGGAAAATATTATGGTTGAGGTGTGTGACCGTTTGGTTTTAAGTTGGGGAAACGAAATTATAAAAATAGAAAAATCTAAAAATTAATATTGATCCTTCATGTCGTTAGAGACAGTCAAAACTCCGTTTGACCACATGATTTATTTTTGAGTTGGTCAAACCGGGGTTTGTCCAACCTAATTAGAAAACTAAACACACTCTTATATCGTATCTAAAGTTTATTTATATAGGATGTTTTTAAGATATAATAGTCTTTGTCTTAAAGCATGTTAAAGTAGAAATAAAATTAATAAAATTGATTATTTAGATTAATTGAATTACGTTTTTTAAAGAGAGGAAAAGTGTTGACCAAAAAGAATTGGTCACACTTAAAAAGGAAACATTGTTATATGTTTTTAACATTGCTATATTCTCCGGTGTCCAATGTGTCATATATAGTTTTTGTTTCATGACAACATAAAATAACTTTTGTTAAGTAGAATGTTACACAATACTTTGTAATTTGTATTGGTTTGAAGTTTAATTTTTCCAAAGACAGTGTCCTTGCATTATATCAATCTCTTTATTTGAGCTGATTGAATTTAGTGTTCACTATTATAGCCTATAGTGTGACAAAATTAGTCACTTGAATATTTTTGTTGTTATTGTTTATTGAATTTTGCCTTTATGTGGGATTTTTTTCATCAAATATGTGAAAATATGGTAAGAAGGTTCTTTTTTGTTAAGATTTTGTATATTGTAGTGCCTTTTCTGTTACAATGCCTTGTAATCATTAATTATTTTGTATTTTATTAACAAAAATCATAATCTAGAAAAATTATACAAATATTGGTATATATTAGTAAATATAATCAATCAATAATGTATTTATATTTACTCTTGATCAGAATATTAAGAGATTAATATTTATATGAATAATTATAGATGATGGATTCTTATATATATATATATATATATATCAATCATGATTTTATAAACATAAAATTCATTATAAACTATTTTACCATATTTTTCAAATAAATCAATTTTAATCAATATAATATAATATGTTGATATATATTAGTAAATATAACCAATCAATAATGTATTTATATTTACTCTTGATCAGAATATTAAGAGATTAATATTTATATAAATAATTATAAATGATAGATTCTTTATATATATCAATCATGATTTTATCAATATACTATTCATTATAAATTACTATACCATATTTTTAAAATAAATTAATTTTAATCAATATAATATAATATGTTAATATATTATATAAATATAGATATTTTAATCAAATATTTTTTTGTTTATTAATTTCATTTCAATATAAATATGTTTAGCCATGAATGATTTCTATAAACTACCGTGAATATGATATACAATATACAATATTTTTATCTTTATCTTCATGTGGGATTTTTTTAAATCAAATATGTGAGAATATGGTTTTATAGATTGTTTGATAATAAATAGTGTCATTGAATCAGATGGTTTGTAATTGGATTATACTTTTATAACAAACACATTGAGATTTTATAATGGTTTATATGCATGCTTTTCTTTAAGTTGTAGTCTTTGTTTTCAATTGCCTTTGTTGCACGATGACTTTTTAATTAAAAAATATCAAGTTAGAATATATAAATTTAAAAAATAATAATGTGTTTAGTGTTTACTCATGACACACATATTATTATTATATATATATATATGTATATATGTGTATATATGTATATGTGTATGCATATCGATATCTATATAATATTATATTGGATAGACGTTGTTTGACATTTCTTTTATAAAGATAGCTTTTTTATTGTACAATTTTATCAAACTCTATGATTCATTACTTTGATTTTGTATTAACTGTAATTTTTAAATTTTTGTTTTACATTTTTTCTGAATGCTAAATTTGATTATTGTTGTTTATCAAAGAATAATAAAATTCAAAATGTCTAAAATTGTTCTAAATGAAAGAAAACAAAAAGAGATTATATTGACTATTCAAAACATAAGGGTTCTTAACGGTAATGACAACATAAATATTGAGGATGGAAGCTCAAACGAAGTTAACAGAAGATGTGTTATCGAGCTGAGAGTTCCATTGTCAAACATTACAAATGATACGTCATATCCAATAGTGCATCGTAAATTATGTTATCTTATTTAATTTATGAATTAAATTGCAACAATTAAATCCTTACATTTTTAATGCAGAAATAGTGTTCCTCTCATGTTGACTTCAAATAGTATGAGAATTCATGACTTTTGTACCTCACCTTCACACAAGATGAGAAACTCTCAAACTACTTAATTGTCTGGTGTTACAAATGGTATAAATTTATGAACTTCCAGTTAACTAATAAAACATTACTATTACTATTTATTTAATATCACTCAATCTGATTTTAACCAAATTTTGTTTTAAATTATAGTAAATGGATTGTTTTCCCAAAGAAGCCGCCTATATACATTTAGTGTAACATCCTAGTTAATTAAATTAACTAATGGAATGATGAGCTAAACTATGATAAACAAGCATTGGCTAATGAGCATGACTAGTTATTGTCTAAAATGACTTCTGAGCAGTGACAAAGGAGGATGTTTCTTTTTATATAGACATGGACGGACTGGGAAAACATTTATTTGGAGAACCATTTTAGCAATTATTAGATGCAAGGGAGAAATTGTGCTTAATGTTGCATCAACTGGAATAGTTGTTTTACTAATCCTAGAAGGTAGGACAACTTATTCAAGGTTTTCTATTTCAATTAATATGGATGAGCACTCTACTTGCAATATTAAACAAGGAAGTCACTTGGTAAAGTTGATTGTTAAAGCAAAATTAATTATTTGGGACAAAGAACTAATGACACACAAAACTTGTTGTGACATAATGCATTTTTCCTATGAAGTAGCTTAAAAAGACTTTTTGGCGGTAAAGTGATAGTATTTGGTGGAGATTTTAGACAAATACCTCCTGTAATTCTGAAAGGATCAAGATAGGATATTGTTCATACTAGCAGTGTCAAGTGTTGACATTAACAAAAAAAAATATGAGGCTTTAAACTGGCTTTAATTTGGATATATAAGAAATAAAGTTATTTTTAGAGTGAGTGTTTAGCATTGGAGATGAAATCATTGGGAAACCAAACAATGGAGAGGTTAGAATTTAAATTCCAAATGATTTGTTGATATCATCTCATCACTTCAATTATGGATAATACTTATTCATTATTATTACAAAACATGCATGATCCATCATCATTCAACATTGAGCTATTTTAGCTCCAATAAATCACCTTGTTTCTAACTTGAATGAATATATGTTGTTATTGCTTCTGATCCGGTCTCAATACCGGTATCCGATCTGCTATACATATTTCAACGTCTTTGATAAGACATCTACGTGTAACCGGTGTCATCGGTATACATCCGGACTGTAATTCCGTATCAGGCGTTCTCCCTATACCGGTTGTTCAGGATAACACCATGACATCGGACAATACACACGTTACTGTGCAAAAGACAAGGATTGTTGCTACAGGGATCGAACAATAATTCCCTGCACTACGAGCCAAATTCTGCTCACGGGAATGGTCAACTTGTTCCCTAATCCTAGTCTACATTCTCTACGCTCAATATAAAATAGCCACTTGACCCAATCATGCAGGTAAGTGCGCAATATAATAATGCTAATGGGAGCTGGTGGTTCCCCACCAACAAGTCCTCGTTAATCGAGCCAATCAGGTATATGAATTAACTTCATGATTAAAGTTAGGGATCTGGATCTTTTTCCTCAGCTCTTTTACGACTGATTCCTCTCTGAATACATTCCTGACTTGGAATATAATCACTGACTTGAGCGTCGGAGAATCTTTGCAGGTGACACCACCATTCGCCCACTTCTACGCGATAGGTCGGTGTGAAGGATCTCCAGAACGCCCAATCCGCTCTCCTCATTCAAGGACAACGGATATCTACATCGGATACACATACATCCGGTCTACTAGACGGTATTGACATACTATTCGTGACTGGCTTGAGATCGGATCTCTTGACCCCGGTCCAGGACAGATCATTGGCACGCCCGGTGGGACACGATAAAGTTATTCCCATATCATTTGACAGAGCAGGTAATCCACCATGCAAGGCGAAGCACAAGACTCCATAGAGAATCAAGCTGAAGGCAGAACCAATCCTAATGCCTACAGAAAGCTCAACCTTGATTCTCATGGGGGCAACTCAAAGAAGATAGTAACTGTGTCTGATCCTGATCCTCGTGATGAGTTGATCAGACAACTTCAGAGGGAACTCGCTGAACTGCGAAGAGAAAAAAGGCAAAGCGAGGATAAAGAGTCATCTCGCACGCGAAACACTCCCCACACAACTGATGGTGAAAAGTCCACCACTCTTCAGTACTCAAAGATCCCAACCTTTGAGGAGGGAGAACAAACTCGCGATTCTGAGGATGCAGCTTCCCGAAGGAAGAGAGATTCAACAGCAGCACCCCCATTGTCTTACAATCTTAAGGTTCCTTTTTCAAGGAGACTTATGGGCATCAGCATCCCCAAACACCTTCAAACCACTCAACCACTTTCCATCGGAAAGTATAATGGTGAAACTGATCCAACTAAGCACCTTGATGCTTATGTGTTTGAAGCCATGTATTTGGGGGCTGATGAAGACGTGATGTGCCGAATGTTCCCTCGAACATTGTCTGAGGAAGCCCTCGGGTGGTTTAAAGGCCTACCTTCTGGATCCATAGATTCTTGGACGGAAATGGCAGCTGCCTTTGAAACCCACTTTGTCATCTCCAGAGACGTACCCAAGACGTCTCATACCTTGGCTCAGATTAAGCAAGGTGAAACAGAGGGCTTAAAAGATTTTCTGAAGAGGTTTTATAAGGAAGCAGCCCTGGTTCCTAACCTCACAGAATCTATCAAGCTGCATATCGTGATTGAGGCATTGCAGCCAGGATCAGCTTTCGCTCTTTCATTAGCAAAGAGCCCCCCAACAACTTTTGAGGAGTTCAGGAAAAAAGCCTCAAAGTATGTGAGCATAGAGATGCACTTGGAGGCAATGGCTGCAAAGAAAAAGCCACCAACACCATCTCCCCAAACCCAGAAGAGTAAGGAGAAGACGAGGTCAGAACGCATGGAGAGGCCATTCACCAATCCTAAGGTGGATAACCGCCCTCCTCGACCTCGAGAAAGGCATGTCAATTCTTTCAGCCATTATGCACAGTTATCTGCCAGACCATCTCAGATTTTGAGAGAGGTCGGATGGCCAGTTTTCAGCACATATGGCATCAGGAGACCAGCCCCTATGAAAAGACCAGGAAATTCACGAAAGTACTGTGATTTTCATGAACAAAATGGTCATTCCACTGATGAATGCCAAGCTCTAAAGAACGCGGTTGAGACGCTGATTAGAGAAGGCAAATTGAAACAATACCTGTTCAAAGAAAAATCCTTTGACAGGGCAGAACGGAATGAGAAAAGAGAAAGAGATCCCGACGATGGGGATGACAACAACCCCAGTCCGGTTCGAAAGTTCTCTGCTGCAGAGAAGCAAAAAGGTGTAATGACCGATAATGCAGCACAGAAAGACAGCATGCCCCAGCAACAACGTCAGGGCCGACGTGAAGTTATTGACATGATTGCTGGAGGGTTCGCTGGAGGAGGAGCTTCAATTACAGCCCGAAAGAATCATCACAGAATGATTCTATCCGTGCAAGGGAAAGTCAAAGACAATCGCCCTTACAGAGGAGGAATTGAGGCTCCCATAATCTCTTTCTCTGACGAGGATTTTGGCCCAACCGTTCCTGGTGGTGACGATGCTGTAGTCATCACCGCTGTGATCGCCAACAAGGACGTCCGAAGAATCCTTGTTGACCAGGGAAGTTCCTGCGATGTTATTTTTTATAATTGCTTTGAAAGAATGGGTTTTAAAGACTCAGACTTACAGCCTTACACGCAGGAACTAACAGCTTTCAATGGCGTAAAGCAATTAACTAGAGGGTATCTTGATACCCTTATCTCGTTTGAAGGCGAGCCAGGAGCCAGGACGGTTAGATCTCGGGTGCTAGTGATTGATGTCAAATCACCATTTAATGGCATCATAGGCCGTCCTACTCTGAATGCAATGGAGGCAGTTGTGTCAACCCCACATCTCCTTATCAAGTTCATTGACAAGGATAATGCTGTGTCATCTATCCAGGGTGATCAAGAGATGGCTAGGTACTGCTACAACCTTAGCCTCAACATGACAAAGCTGGACGCCTCCAATAAAAAGAGGAAACTTAATGATGCTGGAACATCGGCTGGATCTGTAAGTCTTGTCGACCTTGATCCTAGAGCGGATTTGAACATTGATCCGTTCAATCCATCAAAGCCCACACCGGATGGAAGTTCCAGGGACATTGTCTTGGGAGATTCTCCAGAAAAGATCACCCATATCAATGACAAGCTAGATGCTGAAATAGAGCAGCGACTGCTGGCTCTCTTACAAGAGTTTAAAGACCTCTTTGCATGGACTGCAGCCGATATGCCAGGCATAGACCCTGAATTCTGCTGTCATAAACTTTCCGTCTATCCAGAGACGAAACCTGTGGCCCAAAAGAAAAGACGATTGGGCCCAGAGAAACAGAAGGCAGCTTGCCAGCAAACTGAGGAGTTGCTGAAGGCCAGATTTATCAGGGAAATCCGATATTCCTCTTGGCTTTCGAATGTGGTGATGGTCCCTAAATCCAATGGTAAATGGAGAATGTGCATTGACTACGTGGACCTCAACCGCTGCTGTCCAAAAGATCCTTATCCTCTTCCTAATATAGATCGGATGGTAGATGATTCCTCTGGTTACCAATACCTGAGCTTCATGGACGCTTATTCTGGTTACAACCAAATTCCGATGTGTGAAGAGGATCAAGAGAAGACAGCTTTCATAAATGATCGTGGTGTCTTTTGCTATACAGTCATGCCCTTCGGCCTGAAAAACGCTGGGGCGACATATCAGCGCATGATCAACAAGGTTTTCGAAGGTATGCACACCAAACTTGTTGAAGTATATATAGACGACATAATAGCAAAGACACCGGTTGGTGGCGATCATATTGACGACCTGCGCCAAGTATTCACCCGTTTGAGACAATTTAACATGAGGCTGAACCCAATGAAGTGCACATTTGCTGTCCCTGCTGGGAAATTTTTGGGTTTCATGTTAACTCAACGTGGTATAGAAGCCAATCCAGGGAAGTGCCAAACGATCCTAGACATGCAAAGTCCTAAGAATCTCAAAGAAGTCCAATCCCTGAACGGCAAGGTAGCAGCTTTGGCACGATTCATGCCGAAGATGGCTCACAGATCGCTCCCCCTGTACAAAATACTGAAAAAGTCCAAGAAATTCGAGTGGGGACAGGAACAAGAAAAAGCTTTCCAAGAGCTTAAGGAGGTGTTGTCCAAACCTCCCATTCTCACAAAGCCTGACCCCGAAGACACACTCATTCTGTACTTGGCTATTTCAGATGAAGCTTTGGGCGTTGCCTTGATAAAAGAAACCCCTGATGGACAAAGACCGGTCTATTTCACTAGCAAGACCTTGCAAGGTGCTGAAATCCGGTATCAAAAAATTGAAAAGGCCGCCCTCGCTGTTGTTTGGGCCTCACGACGGTTGCGTCCGTACTTTCACGCCCATGCAATCATAGTGAGAACGGATTTGCCACTCCGTTCTGTCTTAATCAAGCCCGATCTCGCTGGGAGGATGATCAAATGGTCTATTGAACTCTCTGAGTTTGATATATCCTACGAACCCCACAGCGCTATTAAAGCTCAAGTCCTGACTGACTTTATTGTGGAAATGACAGGGACTGATCCGGATTACCCTCGAGTCCATTGGACCATTTACGTTGATGGTTCATCAAACCAAAGAGGCTCTGGAGCAGGTGTAGTTCTCGAAAGTGATGACGGAGTACACCTGGAGATCTCCCTTCGTTTCAATTTCAAAACATCCAACAACCAGGCTGAGTACGAAGCTTGCTTGGCCGGGCTAAGAGCTGCAATTGACATCGGAGCTTCTGAGGCGACACTCTGTAGCGATTCACAGCTGGTGATTTTGCAGATCTTAGGAGATTATCAAGCTCGCGAACCTCAACTCCAATTATACTTGAACTGTGTCAAGGAGTTGACTGAGAAATTCTCAAAGGTGGAGTTCAAGCATGTTCCACGTGAAGAGAATACGAGAGCGGATATACTCTCCAGGTTAGCAAGCACTAAACGACCGGGTAGCACCACTACTCTTGTTCAAAGCACGCTAACGTCGCCCAGCATCCCTCTTTTCCCTTCTCTAAATGCCATAATGACTGACTCCCTTTGCGGAGATACATGGATGGCTCCTTACATCCGTTATTTGGCTGATGGACAGCTACCCACAGATGAGAAGGAAAAGACGAGGTTAAGAAGAGAATTACCATATTTCACTATGATTGATGGTAATCTCTACAGAAGGGCACTCTCTGTGCCCTATTTAATTTGTCTCAAAGAGGATGAGGTGCAAGGTGTATTGGATGAAGTGCATGGAGGACAAAGTGGACACCATGCCGGAGGAAGAAGCTTAATGCGAAAAATCCTCAGAGCCGGATACTGGTGGCCCACAATGAAGCAAGACTCCATTGACTTCGTCAAAAAATGTGACGCTTGCCAAAAATTCTCCAACCTACACCACACACCGGCGGAAGAACTCTTCACATCCGCTGTTCCATGGCCCTTCTATCAATGGGGATTGGATATTCTGGGCCCCTTTCCAACTGCTCCTGGGGGCATCAAATATCTCATTGTAGGGGTCGATTATTTCACTAAGTGGATAGAAGCAGAGCCGGTGGTGCATATTACTTCAGCCCGAACTCGCCGTTTCATGTATGAAAACATCATAACACGGTTCGGGGTCCCAGCACGGATTGTCACAGACAATGGCACCCAGTTCACGGATAGAAAATTCACAGATTTGCTTGAAGGGTTAGGAATAACCCAAATATTCTCATCCGTCGAACATCCCCAAACTAATGGTCAAGCTGAAGTGGCCAACAGGGAGGTGCTTAAGGGATTAAAGAAGCGCCTTGGTGAAGCCAAGGGCGGATGGACAGACCAGCTGTGTCACGTCCTATGGGCATATCGGACAACGCCTCATTCATCCACCAATGAATCCCCATATCGCCTAACATACGGGGTCGAGGCAATGATACCTGTGGAACTGCAAATTGCTTCCACCAGGGTTAAGTACTTCTCTGAAGAAACCAACAATGCTAACTTGGCATCCGAAATGGATGTCATACAAGAACTCAGAGAAGACGCTTTCATCAGAGATCAAGCCATCAAAGCCAAAGTTGCTCTCCGATACAACAAACGAGTCCAATCAAGGACTTTCAACGTTGGAGATTTGGTTTTGAGGAAAGCAAGTATAGGGAACAAATTCGCCCATCAAGGCAAACTAGCCCCAAACTGGGAAGGCCCATACAGAGTATCCGAGGTCACTGGCAAAGGCTCTTATCGCCTTGAAAACCTTGAAGGCACTCCAATCCGAAACAAATGGAACACCCAAAACTTGCGCATCTACTATAGCTAGCTGTTTCTACACTCTCCTATCCTTATTTTGGATTGAATACTGGAGAATTTATTTTCACAGCTACGCTCTCCTTGTAATTCTTATTTTTGATTTAATAAGAATCTCTCATAACGATTTAACTCTTTCGAGTTTTTCTTATGCTGTGATTTTCAGTTTATCCGGTGTACAAAAGCATATTCAGGACGGATGATCTCAGCTACTTATTCTGTAGTTGACGATGTAACTCCTCGAATATGCGCAACACACAAGAACATACTCAGGACGGATGATCTCAATTACCCATTCTGTAATTGACGATGTAACTCCTCGAGTGTGTAAATATTGAAGGCCCAGATTGTAGGATTAAACCGAACTCTGGGTACGGTTAGTAAGTTTGGCTGAACACCGGTGAAGGCTCAGATTGTAGGATTAAACCGAACTCTGAGTACGACTAGTAGGATTAAACCGAACGTCGGTAAAGACCTGAGTTGTAGGATTAAACCGAACCTCAGGATATGGGTTGTAGGGCTGGTCCTTCTTCAAGGCCACAAACCGAACCCCATGCGAAGGCTTGGGCGCAGTAAGCTGGTTTTTCTTCAAGACCACGCTGAACCCCAAGTGACGGGTGCAGTAGGTTCAGGATTAGCCCTGATCTGAACCCCGTATTGAAGGCTCGGATTGTAGGATTAAACCGAACTCTGAGTACGACTAGTAGGATTAACCGAACGTCGGTGAAGCATTGTCATTGGATAAAACCAAAGACCAATTGAAGAACGGCTGGTAGGATTAAACCGAACGCCAAATATTACATGGACAGTAGGATCAAACCGAACTCCAAACACAACAAGTAAGTTATACTGAACTCCAAATTAATACTCTCGTGAAGTTCTTTATTTGGGAGTTTTATAGCTTATAATTCTGAGTCATCAATTCTTCAATTGAGATCTGACTCATAAACTCCGACACAAATAATTCACTCGGGTACGCCACAATCTAAGGCATTTTCACCCGAAATTCCTCAGTCGGAAATTTTTGAAGAGGAATTTCTATTTTAAAACCTCACTCTAAAAAGCTCTCATGAGAAAATCTCACTCAGAGTTTATTCAAAGTGAATCATCACCCAATGAAACTGGGGGACAACATCAACGGTTTAACGAATATCTTGAGGAATGAACTCTCGTCTAAACGATCTCACAATCATTCCCCTTAGGCCGTTCTTGAGACACTGATGTGTTCCCTCACAAGCGGTGGTTTTATTATGGAATTCATTTCGCATGTATATGTCCGGTATGGAGATTTTGTTTTACAATCCGATCTTCATTACTTAAATCCGGAATAATACAATACACATGCAGTCCCTCTATTAAAGTTGTTTATCACTAAACAAGAATGGAGGTAAAAAACTCTTTTATTGATTCAATAAGAATTACAATTCGTGTAATAATCCGGAGCTGATCCCGGAACACAGCGAATTCAAATCAATAAAACGAAAAGGAAAACAAGAAAGGCGCTACTCTTTCTGGCTTGAGTCTCCCTCCTTCCCTTTGCCTTTGTCTCCGGTCTTGCCTCCTTCAGTGCGAGAGCTCGATCCTGTACTTATGGGTTTCAGGAGGGAAGGTCTCATCGATTGACCTTTAGGTAAAGGAGCAAACTTATAAGGAGTTCTAGGCGGACTCTCTTGACGATTGTCAACTATGGCCACCAGTTTCCCTTGATGAAACTCATAGAACGGGTCAATACCATTCAGATTAAGTTTCACCTTGGGATTCCGGTATTGAATTTGACGAACAGCCAACCCAAAGGATTCCTTGACTGCCTGATCGCACATATCCACAGCCTCGTCAAATTTCGCTTTTGTGTCCGCCAACTTTGAGAGCAGCTCCTTCTCCTTACGCGACCAATCGTCGGTTCCTCGAGCATAAACAACTTTGACTAACTTAAGCTCCTCTTCCAGCTTTGAAGAGCGTTCCTTCTCCGCACAAAAACCGGAGTGGAGGTCGGAATTGATTTTCTTTTGATCAGCTACTTGGGCCTCCAACTCCTTGGCAAGATGTCTTAGCCTGACAATTTCTTCATCCTTCTTATATCCTTCCTCTTTGGAAGCTTCTAATTTACTTTCTAAACGAAGGATGGTTGCCTTGTCCTTAGCAGCAGCAACGCTAAGGTCATTAACCTTGCCAACCAACGAGCTCAGCCTCTCATTCTCTTCTGGAAGCTTGCGAACCGATCTTAGGAGCCCGGATAATTCTGCCAGGTGCTTCTGTCCGGCATCGCAAGCTTTGGCTACTTCATCGCTCATCAATGAGGGCTTCAGCTTGTACGGAGTCTCAGGAACGACCTCAGGAACAGAACCCTCGTATACCAGATATTGTGCAAGACCGGAGCTACTTTGAAGGGGGCGAGTAACTTTTGGTACAAAGTAAGTCGTTATTGGCTTTGCACCATAGGTGATCCCGTCGCCAGGAGCATCCGGAGTGGACCCTGCATCCAGAGCGGATCTTTCCACCTTCTTTCCCTTTGAAGGCTCCGGATCAGCACTCTCACTTGAAATTTTTTGTTTTTTCGGAGAAGGTTGACGATCCAAGGTCCTTGAGGAACCGCGCTTTATAGTTTTCTTCTTTTCTCCGACCTTCTCAGCCGCAACCTTCTCAGGTCCGCCCTCCAGTAAGGGAATATCGTCACCTGCGGATGAGGTTAAAATGATGGTCTCCGCTGTGGCTTTCTTCGAATTCCGTTTCGCCTGAATGTCATTTTCAGCTGCCACGGAATTCGCTCCAGCTTTGAGCCCCTTCAGTTTTTCCATCTCTGGAGACGCAGCTTCAATTTCAACTGCAAAACCAAGCAACACGATTAGAAATCAAATACTTCAAGGCATGATGCGATAAAATATGAATATTAGCAGGAAAATTACGCAGATATTCCTCGCGGGTAGACCACGATCCTAACAAACGCCTGCAAGAGAAAAATTGATGCGAGGCGGTGTAAGATTGAAGGGCGGAAAGAACGGAAACTGAAGACGGGCTTAGTTCATCCTCCTCAGTGTAGTACGCCTGGGAGGTCAGCAAAAAGTGTTCATGCGTCCAAGCCACTGGGAACTTCGGAAGCCCATCTTCAGTTAACCAAAAAACTGACTAGTCAGGGTGAACGCTAATCTTCGTGAAATAGGACTTGAATGAATGTCCATCAACTTTGGCGGAGTCAGTGTACGCCTCAAAGTTGATAACCTTTGAAAGAGTCCGGAGGGATATCAAACTCACTCCCCCTTTCTCTTTATTTGCACGACGGACCACTTGGGCAAAATAAAAGAGCATGGCCACCGTCGGTTTAAAGTTGAAGTGCTCCCCAAGCACTTCAAGAGAGCGGACCAATCCCCATCCGTTAGGGTGAAGTTGAGAGGGTGCACAGTTCAGAAACCTCAAAACACCCATCTGGAGTTCGGTTAAAGGAAAACGAACTCCCAGGTTATGGAAGATAAAGTCATACATGTACACTGAACGATCGTTGGGGACGACATGACATATCCGCTCTGTCGGAAATGGTGCGTAAACCCTATACCACTTTTTTGTCTCCTCATCCGTACTCAGCGTGAACCTCGGTTGAATCCGAGATCCCTCTTCATCCGCATGACGAGAGGCCAAGTCCTTAAATTCGCTGGACACCCAACAGAAAGGCCATTTAGCCTGAACCTCCTCCCAATTCAGCCTCGAAGCAACTACGCTGAAGAGACCTTCAGCTGTCTTTGAAATAGCACTATCTCCAGAAGATCCTTCTCCAGTTGCCATTGGAAGTATTTAGACCGAACTCCTTAATCTATGATAAGAAATAAAATGTCGTCAGAAAGTTGCAATCATTACTCACTGCATTTTAAAAGCAATTACAATCAGAGGGCGACTCTGAGAAGGGAAAGGTCACTTCCCACAGTGAGTAAGATCCCCTTTCTGAGCGACGCGGTTCAGTCTTAGGAAGAATCACAAGGATTCTTCCCCACAACTATTAGGGTTGAGGGAAACTGATTCCCCCCCCTTTTTTATGAAGCTACGAGTAGCAAGTCAAAGCGGAACTAAAGCGACAAGGAAAAGATAGTTACCTCAGATGACAGTGATGAATTTGAGGAACGATGAGACCCTCGCAATGTAGGCGATAAACTTCCTTGCAAAAATTTCTGCAGAGTTTCGTTGAGAAAGCAAAAGCAAGTGGAACCCAGAATCCACTAAGTATTCCTTTTATAGGAAACAAAGAGGATCGGTTACCTCCTCTTGAAGTTGTGTCGTTCTCGATAAAACGCACCCGTTCACAAGCGAAACGACACAACCGTTCCAAATTCTTGGGCGCCAAAACGATAGCGACTCAGCAAAAGGCTATCCACTAGGCCCAAAAGTTTTGAAAACTTCAGGCCCATTAAGCCCAAAACGACGGTTAATGAGATTTTCATCTCAGACGCAATAATTGCTTGCCCACGTGATTAAAAGCATTAATGTCTAATCATGCAACGCAATTTACGCTTTACAGCCGTTACACAAACTTCAAGAGCTTTCAATTCCAATAAACTCTTGAAATTCTCACACAATGAATCTTTGTCTAAATCCGTTGTGACAGTACCGAAAGGTCTTTTCAATTAAATTCGGAGCGGTTCTTTACGAATGACAACAGATGCTAAGGAACTGTTACACACGTAGGCTTACCGATATTAAGACCTCTAGCAGGTTGAGTAGCTTATGTGAACAACTATTCAGTCCCTCACACAAGCTAGGGGACATATGATCCGGTCTCAATACCGGTATCCGATCTGCTATACATATTTCAACGTCTTTGATAAGACATCTACGTGTAACCGGTGTCATCGGTATACATCCGGACTGTAATTCCGTATCAGGCGTTCTCCCTATACCGGTTGTTCAGGATAACACCATGACATCGGACAATACACACGTTACTGTGCAAAAGACAAGGATTGTTGCTACAGGGATCGAACAATAATTCCCTGCACTACGAGCCAAATTCTGCTCACGGGAATGGTCAACTTGTTCCCTAATCCTAGTCTACATTCTCTACGCTCAATATAAAATAGCCACTTGACCCAATCATGCAGGTAAGTGCGCAATATAATAATGCTAATGGGAGCTGGTGGTTCCCCACCAACAAGTCCTCGTTAATCGAGCCAATCAGGTATATGAATTAACTTCATGATTGAAGTTAGGGATCTGGATCTTTTTCCTCAGCTCTTTTACGACTGATTCCTCTCTGAATACATTCCTGACTTGGAATATAATCACTGACTTGAGCGTCGGAGAATCTTTGCAGGTGACACCACCATTCGCCCACTTCAACGCGATAGGTCGGTGTGAAGGATCTCCAGAACGCCCAATCCGCTCTCCTCATTCAAGGACAACGGATATCTACATCGGATACACATACATCCGGTCTACTAGACGGTATTGACATACTATTCGTGACTGGCTTGAGATCGGATCTCTTGACCCCGGTCCAGGACAGATCAGCTTCCTAGAGAAGAAATAACATATCTCAGTTTTGACAGTCCGTGTATAGAAAGTGTTGATTTTAATTCTGCCGATGATATTCACACTCCAAAATTTTTGAATACAATTAATTTATATGGTCTTCCAAATCATGTCTTAAAGTTAATAATTGGTGCATTAGTAATGTTGTTGAGAAACATTCATCAGTCTTTAGGTCTCTACAATGGTACAAGGCTTATTATTACTCAGTTAGGAGCCTATGTATTAAAAGCAAAAGTCATTTCTAGAGTGAATGTAGGGCATAAAGTATTCATTCCTGTAATAACCCAATTTTTAAGCAGTAAATTAAATAGTGAAAAAAATTAAAATTTCTTAGAGAAATAAGAACTGAAACCTAGAAAATAGGAAACTTAAATATAAATACAATGATATTTTTAGTTTGACTTAAAAGGAAAATAAACGAGAATGGAATGTAGAATAGAATAATAAAATAAAATAAAAATCTGCTATAGTAAAATGCTACAGTAAAATACTACAGTAAAATGCTACAGTAAAATGCTACAGTAAACGTCACATGAAAAATGTTGTAGAATGTAGAGAATTCGTGAGAATTCTCCAATTTTCCACCGCCTCATGTCAATTTCGAGCTGCTACAGTGATTTGCTACAGTAATTTACTACAGTAACCACCATTGAAAGCCTATAAATAGAGCCCCAACCTCCTACATTTCCTCAGACCAAAAACCTCACTGATCCTATAACCTTTCATCTCCCTCTTCAAGCTCTCAAAACCTTCATTCTTTAATTTTCGCATAAGAAGAAATTACGCAAACTTGAAGATTTGAAGAAATACAAGGGAGTTTAGCATAAGGAAAGTTTAACGATCTTCACTTGAGGTAAGAAAGAGGGGATAAGATATTAAATACATAGAAATTAAGTTAGAATTACTTGTTTAATTGTTTAGAAACTCATATAGTTATATTTTAATTTAATTTGAATTAAATTGTGAAATGGATGCAAATGGTTTGGAATATGATATTAAACAATTACTATAACATGGAAAATATGTTTCCATATACTTTTAAATATGAAATATTATGAAAAATATGTTTTTATATGTTTGAAATATGATATGAATATTATGGGAAATGTGTTTCCATATGATTGAATTATGATAAAAATAGTATGGAAAATGTGTTTCCATATTCCTTGAATTACAAATAAAGCATGCCTAGTTGATTGTTATAATAATTTTATTGTTAAAATTAATTTGATAATTTAATGCATTCATGCATCATATGCATTGGCCGTTCAAAGAATCCGCAGAGGGGTTCTTTGAGGGGGTTCCCGGTGGGGGAACGCGCTCTATTGAGCACAGACCTCTGCGGTGGTTTTTATACCACGGCCGTCTTAAGGGCTAAGCAGTGTGTCCTTAAGGGGGTCCCGCAACACTTGTTATTGATATTATGATATTGTTATCCGATGTTGGTGTTGTATTATGGGGCGCGGTATCGGTTGGATATCCGTAAAAATATTATTGTTGGAAATCACTGCAGATGTTCCCATCAGAATGGATCCATCATGCATTTTCATTTATATAAAAGAACAGAATATAATAATATCAGTATAAAACAAAATACTTGTTTGGCATTTGCATCGCGTAGCATCCTACTTGTGATTGTGTTTGTTCTGATTTAATTTCTATTTATTTGATATTTTATCTCACTCTTTCTATTACTTGTGGCAACCCTTTAGTGGTTAACCAGGAGGACATGTGACAAAGTGGATGTTGCTGAATATGGATGAATTATGAAGACTTTTGATGATGATGCTTGCTTGCATGACTACTATTGCTATATTATATATATGGTATGTTTTGGTACTTTACGTCTTTATATTTTATAAGATCTAGGTACCTGTTGTAAAATATAATATGTATGGATGATGTAAAGGTTGTGTACTCTGATATTGTATGAGTAACCTCTGGAATCAGGCTGTGAATCTCTTGATAATTACCAAGTGAAAAATAAGTTATCTAAGAGATTTTATATAGTGAGGGTAATTATCTTGAGATTTGTAAGTTGGCTCTAGGGTGTTACAACTGAAGTGGTATCAGAGCAATGGTTCATAAAATATAAAGAAAACCATAGGAAGTAACTAGAGACTAACATAAGATAGCTTAAAGTGTGTGAACCTTGATTGCTATTTGCCAGAAATTTATGTGCTTGTGTGTTATGTGTGTTTTTGTATGATAAGATAATAGTTGATTAGATAGTGTAAAATTGTTAAAACCTTGAGTATATTAGATACTCAGTAACTGAATACAGTGGTACCATACCTGTAGGATAAGAAATGGCTAGACGTCAGAACGATGATGCTATGGCTGCTACATTCAATCGCTTTGCTGAGATCCTTGAAAGACAGGAACAACAAAGGTTAGCTGAAGGAACCCATGGACTTACCTGAAAAGGAAATCTACCCAATTTAAAAGAGACTATAATCCAGAGGTGGCTTACCTGTGGATTAAAGAAATGGAACATATTTTTCGATCCTTACCTTGCACTGAAGCCCAGAAGGTAGAATACGCTACCTATATAATGGTAGGGGAAGCAGAAAATTGGTGGATCTTCGCTCGTGATAGGTTACTTGAAGCCGGTAGGTTACTCAACTGGGATAATTTTAAAGAAACCTTTCTCGAAAAATATTTCCCTGCTAGTGTTAAAAGCAAAAAGGAATTAGAATTTTTAGAATTAAAGCAAGGGAATATGTCTGTCGGAGAATACACTACCAAATTTGAGGAACTGTCATTGTTCTATCCTCCTTTCCAACAGCCAGGGACTGAGGCTTCTAAATGCGTCAAATTTGAAAATGGCTTAAGGCCAGAAATTAAAGAAGCCATAGGACATCAGGAGATTAGAAGTTTTCCTACTTTAATCAATAAATGCAGAATTTTTGAAGAAAACTATCGGGCTAGGATCGAGTAGGAAAAAAGCAGTAAACAGTTAAGACCTCAACTAGTGAACTTTAAAAGGCGAGGAGCATTTAATCAGAATCGATTTCAAAGAGGATCAACTTCATCATCTGGAGGACGCATGAACCAACCAATCACATGGAACTACTACAAATGTGGAGGAAATCATAGAACCCGTGATTGCACACAGACATATGTTACCTATTTCCAATGCAACCAGAAGGGACACATTCGTCCTAACTGCCCACAACTTTACCAAGGCACTAACACTGTGAATGTTAAAACTGAGAACAACAACAATGGAGCCAACAGAGGAGGAGCCAATATTCGAGATGGACGTAATACCAATGGTCGCGGAGGATTTAATGTCAAAGGCATAGCCAGTCGAGGACGAGAAAGTGGACAGCTAGTGAATAATCAAAACAAATCACCTACAGCTGGCAGAGTATTTACAATCAGTGGATCAGAGGTATCACAAACAGACGACTTAGTACAAAGTGAGTGCATTCTTAATGACACTACCTTATCTGTCTTATTTGATTCTGGTGCGACACATTCTTTCATTGCTGAAGAATGTGTTAGGTGTCTGAATTTACCTATGAAATCTATGCAATATGATTTGCTTGTCTCTACTCCTATTGGTAACCATTTTAGAACAGCTAACATGTGTGAAGGCTGTTCTATACATATAGGGGGTAAAAATTTTAACGTGAACTTAGTATGCTTACCATTAAAGGACTTGGAAATTATCTTGGGGATGGATTGGCTATCTGCTAACCATGTCCTTGTGGACTGCCGTAATAAAACCATGATCTTTCCACCTGACAACATAGAGTGTCAGGAGTATGATGCCTCACAAAACCCTATAGGATATTCCTTGAATAATGAAGCCCAATTATTCATGGTATTTGCACTTACAGAAGGGAAAGTTATTCCTGATGTAAGTAAGATACCAGTAGTCCATGAATTCTTAGAAGTATTCCCTGAGGATGTTCCAGGATTACCTCCTGAACGAGAGATAGAATTCTTTATTGACCTAATTCCTGGAGCAGAACCCATTGCTAGAGCACCCTATAGAATGTCTCCAATAGAACCGACTGAACTAAAGAAGCAAGTGGATGAGTTATTAGAAAAGCAATTCATACGACCTAGCATATCTCCATGGGGAGCACATGTACTATTAGTCAAGAAGAAAGATGGTATTATGAGACTTTGTGTCAATTATCGCCAACTGAACAATTCTTTATTTACTACAGTGATTTGCTACAGTAATTTACTACGGTAACCGCCATTGTAAGCCTATAAATAGAGCCCCAACCTCCCACATTTCCTCAGACCAAAAACTTTACTGATTCTATAACCTTTCATCTCCCTCTTCAAGCTCTCAAAACCTTCATTCTTTAATTTTCGCATAAGAAGAAATTACGCAAACTTGAAGATTTGAAGAAATACAAGGGAGTTTAGCATAAGGAAAGTTTAACGATCTTCACTTGAGGTAAGAAAGAGGGGATAGGATATTAAATACATAGAAATTAAGTTAGAATTACTTATTTAATTATTTAGAAACTCATATAGTTATATTTAAATTTAATTTGAATTAAATTATGAAATGGATGCAAATGGTTTGGAATATGATATTAAACAATTACTATAACATGGAAAATATGTTTCCATATTCTTTTAAATATGAAATATTATGAAAAATATGTTTTCATATGTTTGAAATATGATATGAATATTATGGGAAATGTGTTTCCATATGATTGAATTATGATAAAAATAGTATGGAAAATGTGTTTCCATATTCCTTGAATTACAAATAAAGCATGCCTAATTGATTGTTATAATAATTTTATTGTTAAAATTAATTTGATAATTTAATGCATTTATGCATCATATGCATTGGCCGTTCAAAGAATCCGCAGAGGGGTTCTTTGAGGGGGTTCCCGGTGGGGGAACGCGCTCTGTTGAGCACAGACCTCTACGGTGGTTTTTATACCACGACCGTCTTAAGGGCTAAGCAGTGTGTCCTTAAGGGGGTCCCGCAACACTTGTTATTGATATTATGATATTGTTATCCGATGTTGGTGTTGCATTATGGGGCGCGGTATCGGTTGGATATCCGTAAAAATGTTATTGTTGGAAATCACTGCAGATGTTCCCACCAGAATGGATCCATCATGCATTTTCATTTATATAAAAGAACAGAATATAATAATATCAGTATAAAACAAAATACTTGTTTGGCATTTGCATCGCATAGCATCCTACTTGTGATTGTGTTTGTTCTGATTTAATTTCTATTTATTTGATATTTTATCTCACTCTTTTTATTACTTGTGGCAACCCTTTAGTGGTTAACCAGGAGGACATGTGACAAAGTGGATGTTGTTGAATATGGATGAATTATGAAGACTTTTGATGATGATGCTTGCTTGCATGACTACTATTGTTATATTATATGTGAACTGGTCTGGACCGGGGTCTAGGGTCCGGTATGGGACCAGCCACAAGGATGCAGGTGCTTTTAGGGTTTGCACACCGGAACTGTGTATATCCGACGTACTAATCCGGTCTCTCAGTGGGAGTGGCCGGTCTTGTTGTCCAGGAGATCCTTCACACCAACGATTCGCGTTGTAGGAGGGCGAAAGGTGGTGCCACCTGTGAAGATTCTCCGACGCTCAAGTCAGAAGAGTGTATGAACTGAATGAATACTCAAGCGTGATAACAGTAAAATATGAGATAGAATAACGATACCATGCATGTGTGTTGATATGGCTTCTTATAGTTGAACGTAAGAGAAAAAATGATACGTTGGATGCAGGTGGGTCTCTTATCTCTGATTGCGTGTATATTGTGTCAATCAAGGTGGCTCGACTTTCAGAATGTGTCAGGAGGGTAGGTCAATTATCAGAGTACAATCCTCTAGAGAGAGGAGAGGATAATCACCTTTTCCGCATAATCTGCTGACACCCCCCCTTACTTTCTGAAGCCATTGATGTGACGTATTTTGCTACAAACAGTGTCTTCGTTGATAAGTTATCAAAAGGCTCTTCTCTTGCTATGAGGGAAAAGCTATCAATTATATAAATATCCCGTATCTATGAACATAGAACCGTTACAGCGAAAATGAATGATGCTGTCATGGAGTGAGGGCGGATGACCAGACAACGGATATCCGGTGTGGTAACGTTGAACCAGGACACCGGTTTTCCTTATATGAGATCAGACTGACGTCACAAGTATGGGGGCCGGTATCTAGACCGGATCATCTGTCCCCTAGCTTGTATGAGGGACTGTTCAGTTGCTCATATGAGCTACACAATTCTCGAGAGAAGTCTAGATGCCGGTAATACATTCTTGTAAGTCTTTGGAAACTCAGTGGCGTCCGCTCTAGCAAACGAGTGACCGCCCTCTTCGCATTGTGTACAACGGATTCAGACAATATAAAATAAGTAATGGAAATCCTAAGAGTCTTCGAAAATCGAAACCCTTGGCATTCGAAAAAGTGGCTGGGAGGCATTAAATGCGCATGGCATGATTGGACATTAAATGCATTTTTTACGCACGAGACATCATTACCCAAGAGTGTAACCGTCGATTGGGCTCATTGGGCCTGGATTCAAACTGAAAGGGGGGCCCATTTTGCCAAAACGTTTACTGAAACGTTACCATTTTCGCGCTTATTCGTGACGAAACGACGGAGTCGTTTTGATTTGAAAGGTTGCGTTTTGTGGCAAACATTGTGATCTTCGACGGAACACTTTGCCTCTTCGTTACCTATAAAAGGAACTCTTAGCAGATCTAGGAATCCATCCTTGCTCTCAAACTTAGTGAAACTCTGCTCAAATTTCCTTGGAATTTCCTTGTCGTCTTCAACTTCTCAAAGATCCTCTTCCTTTAGGTAACCTTCCTTCCCTTCAACTCCTTGCAATTTTAATCATTCTATTTCCATCATGCGCCCTAGAGCTGGACACGCTGGTCCTTCAAATAGAGGGAGGTTTGGCTCTCGTGCCCCCCTTAGCCACCGTGGTGGGAGGATTCCGGCGAATCCTCCTGTGGCTGGGCGCCATCGCTCAGAGAGAGCCGAAGCTTCTTCCTCACGAGCGTCTTCTTCATCTCGTCGCTCTGAGGTTCCCCTTAGTTCGAGGGCTACCAGCCGCTCTGATGAGGGGTCAAGTGCTGAGGGTTATCTCTCTGACGATGTTGCTTTTTATCACAGCACCTACGCATTCCACCGCACCTGCACAACAATGGATCTTCCAGGACGTGGAAAAACGCCGTTTCTCCACTCTGCTGAAGGGTGTGTCAATGTTGTGGCACACCGGCTTGACTGGGAGAAACTCAACAGGGAGAAACCTTATTGCTGGGTGGAAGAGGAGTTCCTAGAGATCCCTTCGCACCATGCAAGTGAGGAGGAGCGCACGGTTTCTTTCCACTGCAAGATATATTCAGATAAGAAATACAAAGCGCGATACGCTGTGATGGCACCGCATCCCTCTGAAAGAATATGCCACAGCGTCCCTGATGCGAGGTCGGTCTACATGTACGACTACGTTTTCTTAAAGCTGGGGGTGCGCTTTCCACTGACGGATTTCCAGATGGCCGTCCTGCGTTTCTTGGACTGTGCCCCCTCACAATTACATCCAAACGGTTGGAGTCTTGTTCGGGCTCTGGAAGTCCTGGGGGAGCATTTTGGCTTCTCCGCCACTGTGGCCAAGCTATTTTATTATTGCCAAGTGGTCCGCCGAGCTAATAAGAAGGGCGGCCTTGGGTTCATTACACTCCGTAGTGACTCAAGGGTTGTAAATTTCAAGTCTTATACGGAGTCCGCAAAGGTAGATGGGCATTCCTTCAAGCACTACTACACGCGGGTCCGGATTCAACCAAATAAGCCGGTCTTCTGGCGAAATAAAGAGGGGTTTACCAAGTTTCCCCTTAGCTGGACGCACGAGCATTTTCTCCTTATGAGCCGTGCTTACTATACAGATGAGAGTGAACTTTCCCCTCATTCTGTTGAAGTCTTGAGCGCCCTGCAGACGGCCTCAAAGACCCTCAAAGGGTTTTCCAGCCGCCTTCTCTTGGCCGAGGAAGACATCAAAAACACCTACCTCCGTAATATTCGCTCTTATTCTCCTTGTATTATATAGTTGTACCGTTCTAGTTATTTTCCTTCTTGTATGCTTATTCAACTCTTTTTGTTTTGCAGAACAAATTGAAAAGGCCTGCCCAGAAATGTTGTCGTTAAGGTCCATGCTGGCTGACGATGACTCCTCTTCTGAAGAAAATGAAATCCAGGCGAAGAGGAACGCCACCAAAACTCCCCTCATTCCTTTGACTTCTGCAGTAGGAGATGAGGTTCCTCTCTTCGACGAGGAGGAAGCTGAAAAAGCAACTGAGGCCGCTGGAGCGGGTGGTGAGGAGGCCGTCCCAGAGAAAAAGAAAAAGAAGAGGCATCTTGTAAAGAAGGCCGATCAAGAGAAGCCCTCCTCTGATGACCCTGTAAAGAAGCGTCAGAGGACGGCCGAAGAAACCGAATTAAAGAAGAGCAAGGGAAAGGAACCCGCTCCTGAGTTCTCTGCACCCTCTTCACAAAATGCTTCAGAGCCGGATTCTGGGAACGGTCCTCCTCCGGCGTTCGATCCTCCGCATGACTCCTTCCTTTCTCATTATTTGTGGTTTCAAGGATCTATGCCTCCTACTCTCCCAAAGGCACGATATTGCCTCCGCCCTTCCCTCGACGCTGCTGGGGTCCGAGGTGCTTGCAAGGCTGGGCGTTGGCAACTTGATGAACTGTCTGGCCTGCTTGAGTCCCTAAGCGAGAAAGCTGACTATATGGATCAGGTTGAAAAACTTGAAACCGAACTCGCAGTGAAGGAGAAATGGGCAGCCAAGCAAGCTGAAGCTCGCAGGGGAGTGGAATCGGAATTGGAAAAAACTAAAGAAACGCTCCAGAGGAAGACGGAAGAGGCAAGCAAAGTTCATTTTGCGAATAAGGCCCTAGAACGGGAAGTTGCCGACCTCCAAAATAAGAACAAATCCATACCCCTCCTTGAAGATGAATTACAACTGAAGAAGAAGAGATCGGCTAAGCTTGCTGACGATCTCAAAGTTATGGAGGATGGTCGCAACAAGGACCTTGGGGAGTGGGAGTCTATTCGAAAGGAGATGCAAGCCCAAATTGATGAACTCAAAAAGGGTAGTGCGAGTGCTGGGCCCTCAGAAGAGGATTACGCCAAGGTTCAAAGAAGGCTAGCTGCTGCCAAGGCCAAGGCTGCCAAAGCCTTGGATATATGCAAAAATGTGGCGTATGAATCTTTCGGCCTGGCCCTTCGTCAAGTCTACTATCGGAACCCTGGGATAAAGCTGAATTTGTACGGATTAGATCCGTTTTTTGAGTTCCATAGGGGAAGACTTGTAGAAGTTCACAAGGACGGATCGCACCATGAACCCAAAGAATCTCTATACGAACTGCCTCCCCTCCCAGAAGGTCAAAGTATGGAGCCTACATCGTCCACCGCTGCCTCTGGAGCTAAAGCGCAAGAAGGTGCCCCAACTGGAATGGAAGGCAGAGCGGAAAAGGGAGGAGTGCCCACTGCGGAGGATCAAGCACCGGCCCCTTAATTTATGCTTTATTCATAGCTGTGTACTGGGATCAGCTCCAGTTTTAACTACCTTGTAACCTGAACAATTTCTTTATTCTTGGAAATAAAATTCACTGTTGCTTTTCTTCAACTGCTTGCGTCGAATGTATGATTGTTGGATAACTTAGTGTTGTACCAAACACTTTATTGTTTTTAATGCTTTACGAATCCGTTCTGTGTGGTTACCTAGCTGCTTAACGCGTACTTATCACACCGGATTAAGACAACAAATAGTAATGAATAAATAACAATTAAGTTAAAGCACGCCCTGTCCCCAAGTGTAAGTTCATTGGGAAGGGAAAGTTTATCTCAAAGATTTACCTTTTAAATTCTCACAAGATAGAAATGCTTATCTGTTCTCGAAGATGTAGAGCGGGTACATTAGCTTTCAACCGCTCTGGGATGGATATTCCACAATTGAGGACGGATATTGCCTTTAAATTTTGTATAGCTTTGGCAAGGGTAAGCTTTATGCCTTTCTCTTGAGATTCGGTTTGGTCCTACACCTCAAGTCTTCACACGGTGTTCGGTTCAATCCTACTAACCGTACTTGGAGTTCGGTGCAATCCTACAATCCAAGCCTTCAACACGGGGTTCGGATCAGGGCTAATCCTGAACCTACTGCGCCCGTTACTCGGGGTTCAGCGCGGTTTTCTCTGTGAACCGGCCTACTGCGCCCAAGCCTTCGCATGGGGTTCGGTTTGTGGCCTTGAAAAAGGACCAGCCCTACAACCCATGTAGTCTTCGAATGGGGTTCGGTTTGTGGCCTTGAGAAAGGACCAGCCCTACAACCCATGTAGTCTTCGAATGGGGTTCGGTTTGTGGCCTTGAGAAAGGACCAGCCCTACAACCCATGTAGTCTTCGAATGGGGTTCGGTTTGTGGCCTTGAGAAAGGACCAGCCCTACAACCCATTCCACCTCAAGGAGTTACATCGTCAAAACACACGATGTGTGACTGAGATCATCCATCCTGAGGGGTCTTCATCAGTTCCTCGAGGAGTTATATCATCAACTACAGAATTGGTAGTTGAGTTCATCCGTCCTGAGGTGTATGCGTATTAAACTACGGCTATAAATCACAACACATAAGAAACGTGAGAATGATAGGGCGGTTAAAAATGTATTCTCATTAAAATTGAAAGTACATTACATGAAAAGCGTAGTTGGGGTCATGCCTCGTTAAAACCTTCTTGAGAAAACCCAATGGGAAAAAACTCAAGTAAGGGAAAAGAGTACATGCCGTCTTACCAACTAGCTGTAATACACTCATAAATTCTGAGTGTTCCATTTGTTGCGGATTGGGGTTCCATCAAGTTCTTCCAATCGGTATGATCCCTTTCCAGTCACCTCCGAAACTCTATAAGGTCCTTCCCACGTTGGTGCTAGCTTTCCTTGGTGAGCGAACTTATTCCCCACACTGGCCTTTCTCAGAACAAGGTCTCCGGTGTTAAAAGCTCTGTACTGGACACGTTTATTGTACCGGAGTGCAGCCTTTGCTTTTATTGCCTGATCTCTGACGAAAGCCTTTTCCCTCAACTCTTGGAGGACGTCCAGTTCTGACGCTAAGTTGGCGTTGTTATCTTCTGCTGAAAAATATTCAACACGAGCCGATCTTGTTTGTAACTCAACTGGGATCATCGCCTCAACCCCATACACCAACCGGTAGGGGGATTCGTTAGTTGAAGAATGAGGTGTAGTGCGGTATGCCCATAGAACATGACATAACTGGTCAGTCCATCCTCCCTTCGCTTCTCCCAGACGCTTCTTTAACCCCTTTAGCACCTCTCGATTAGCTACCTCTGCTTGCCCATTGGTCTGGGGGTGTTCAACGGATGAGAATATCTGGATTATCCCCAGTCCTTCAAGTAAATTCGTGAACTTTTTGTCTGTAAACTGGGTGCCGTTGTCAGTCATAATCCGCCCTGGCACCCCGAACCGAGCAATGATATTTTCATACATGAAACGTCTTGTACGTGCAGAAGTGATATGCACTACTGGTTCTGCCTCGATCCATTTGGTGAAGTAATCTACCCCCACAATCAAGTATTTGATACCTCCTGGCGCAGTGGGAAACGGACCCAGAATATCAAAGCCCCATTGATAGAACGGCCAAGGCACAGCAGATGAAGATAACTCTTGGGCCGGTGTATGGTGGAGATTGGAGAATTTTTGGCAAGCGTCGCACTTCCTCACGAAATCTGCGGAATCCTGCTTCACAGTGGGCCACCAGTATCCAGCCCTCAGAACTTTTCTCATTAGGCTTCGGCCTCCAGCGTGGTGCCCACATTGCCCCTCGTGTACCTCAGTCAAGACCGCTTGAACTTCGTCTTCTCTTAAACATGAAAGATATGGGACAGAGAATCCCCTTCTGTAGAGAACACCATCGACCATAGTAAAATATGGCAACTCCCTCTTTACTCGTCTCCTTTCCTTCTCGTCAGTGGGAAGTTGACCATCAGCCAGATAACGAATATAGGGGATGACCCAAGAATCCTCGTATGGATAACTCACCATGACGGCATTCAGAGAAGGATACATAGGTATACTGGGTGATGTCAAAGTGCTCTGAACCACCGTTGTTGTGCTACCAGGTTGCTTTGTACTTGCCAATCTTGACAAGATATCCGCTCTGGTATTTTCTTCCCTGGGCACATGCTTGAACTCTAAAACTTCAAATCTTCCCTTCAGCTCATTAACACAATTCAAGTACAATTGAAGTTGTGGTTCCTTCGCCTGGTACTCTCCCTGGATTTGCGAAATCACCAGCTGAGAATCACTGCAGAGGGTAACTGCTGATGCTCCGATATCAATTGCCGCACGGAGACCGGCCAAGCATGCTTCGTATTCAGCTTGATTGTTGGAGGTCTTGAAATTGAATCGGAGGGAAATTTCTAAGTGTACGCCGTCATCACTTTCTACCACCACACCTGCTCCACATCCTTTGCTGTTTGACGAACCGTCAACGTAGATGGTCCAATGCGTTCGAGGGGTAGCCGGGTCTGCCCCAGTCATTTCCACTACAAAATCGGCCAACACTTGTGCCTTGATGGCTCCTCGAGGCTCATATGAAATCTCAAATTCAGATAGCTCAATGGACCATTTTATCATCCTTCCAGCGAGGTCTGGTTTGCTGAGCACTGAACGGAGTGGCAAATCCGTTCTCACCAATACTGGGTGCGCATGGAAATAAGGCCTCAGCCGTCGTGATGCCCACACAACTGCCAGGGTGGCTTTCTCAATCTTCTGATACCTTCCTTCAGCCCCCTGAAACGTTTTACTAGTAAAGTACACCGGTCTCTGCCCTTCAGGAGTTTCTTTCACCAGGGCTACACCTAGAGCTTCGTCAGATATTGCCAAGTATAAGATTAACGTTTCGCCTGGATCAGGCTTAACAAGAATTGGTGGGCTCGAGAGAACGGCTTTGAGCTGCTGGAAGGCTTGCTCTTGTTCCTCTCCCCATTCAAAACTCTTGTGTTTCTTCAACGCCTTATACAAGGGGAGGGACCTGTGCGCCATCTTAGGCATGAAACGAGCTAAAGCGGCCACTTTCCCATTCAATGACTGGACCTCCCTCAAACATTTAGGACTCTGCATGTCCAGGATTGCTTGACATTTCCCGGGGTTAGCTTCAATGCCTCGTTGAGTCAACATAAATCCCAAGAATTTTCCTGCTGGAACGGCGAAAGTGCACTTTAAAGGATTTAACCTCATGTTGTACTGCCGAAGCCTAGTGAAAACTTGGCGTAGATCTTCAATGTGGTCTCCTCCAGCGGGCGTTTTGGCTATGATATCATCGATATAAACTTCGACCAGCTTGGTATACATCCCTTCAAAGACTTTGTTAATCATGCGCTGATAGGTAGCGCCTGCGTTCTTTAGTCCAAAAGGCATGACGGTGTAGCAGAAAACACCGCGGTCGTTGATAAAGGCCGTCTTCTCCTGGTCTCCCTCCCACATCGGAATCTGGTTGTACCCCGAATAAGCATCCATGAAACTGAGATATTGGTAACCAGATGAATCATCCACCATGCGATCGATGTTGGGCAGGGGATATGGATCTTTAGGGCAGCAACGGTTAAGATCCACATAATCAGTACACATCCTCCATTTGCCGTTAGCCTTCTGCACCATGACCACATTAGAAAGCCAAGATGAATAGCGTATCTCCCTTATAAAACCTGCCTTCAACAACTCCTCTGTTTGCTCACAAGCCGCCCTCTGCTTCTCCGGTCCCAACCTCCTCTTCTTCTGAGCCACCGGTCTAGTTTCAGGATACACTGCAAGTTTGTGACAACAGAAATCAGGATCCATCCCCGGCATGTCTGCTGCCGTCCATGCGAAAAGGTCTTTGAATTCCTGCAAGAGGGCTAATAAGCGTTGCTCCATAGCAGACTCCAGCTTATCATTGATGTGCGTGACCTTCTCTGGGGAATCTCCCAATATGACATCCCTGGAGCCACCATCAGGTGTGGGCTTAGATGGATTGAGTGGATCAATCTTCAATTCCGCTCTGGGGTCTAGGTCAATAAGACTAACAGATCCTGCCGCTGTTCCTCCGTCGTTCAACTTCCTCTTCTTGTTAAATGCATCTAACTTAACCATGTTGAGGCTCAGATTATAACAATATCGAGCCATCTCCTGATCTCCGCGGAGTGAGGACACACCATTGTCCTTGTCGATAAATTTGATCAGGAGATGAGGGGTGGATACAATTGCTTCCATAGCGTTCAATGTTGGACGGCCTATGATACCGTTGTACGGGGATTCCACATCAATCACCAGAATTCTTGACTTGACTGTTCTTGCACCGGGCTCCCCTTCAAAAGAAATCAAAGTGTCGAGGTATCCCTTAGTAGGTTGCTTGGCTCCGTTAAACGCTGTGAGTTCTTGTGTGTATGGTTGTAAATCTGTATCACTGAAACCCATTCGTTTGAAACAATTATAAAAGATAACATCACAAGAACTTCCCTGATCGACGAGGATCCTCTTGACGTCCTTATTGGCTATGACGGCCACAATCACTACTGCATCATCACCTCCTGGAATTGTTGGGCCAAAGTCATCATCTGTAAACGACACCGTCGAGGCTGTCACTCCGTCCCTGAAAGGGCGGTTATTCCTCGGTTTACCCTGGACTGACAGAATCATCCTATGGTGGTTCTTTCGTGCTGTGATTGATGTTCCTCCTCCCGCGAATCCTCCAGCTATCATCTCAATCACTTCTCGTCTGCCCTGTCTCTGCTGCTGGGGCATATTACTTTGTTGGGCACCTTCAACAATCACTACCCCTTTCTGCTTCTCAGCCGCAGTGAACTTCCTTGCTGGGTTGCGCGTATTATCATCTTCATCATCAGGATCTCTATTCCTTTTCTCCATTCTATGAGGCTCATCCATAGATTTCTCCTTAAACAAATACTGCTTCAACTTTCCTTCCCGAATGAGAGTTTCCACCGTATTCTTTAACGCCTTACACTCATCAGTGTTGTGCCCTGTCTGTTCATGGAAAGTGCAGTATTTACATGGGTTACCACCCCTCTTGGCTGGGGCTGGCTTCCTTATACCAAAGACGTTCAGAGTTGGCCAACCAACCTCCCTCATAATCTGTGAGTGCCTGGTGTTCAACGGAGCATAGTGATCGAACGACGATACGCGCCTATCTCGTGGATGCTGACGAGCATTCACAAAGTCTTCTCTAAAGGCATGCTTCTCGGGCCTCGCTCTCTCCTTTTCTCTCCGTGGCTGCTGAACGGGTGCAGAAGGCTTTACTCTTGCTGCAGTTGCCTCTAGATGCATTTCTATGCCCACATATTTGGAAGCTTTCCTTCGAAACTCCTCGAAGGTTGTAGGTGGGCTCTTTGCCAAAGATAGGGCAAAGGCTGAACCTGGCTGAAGAGCTTCCACTACAATATGGAGTTGTATGGCCTCCGTGAGGTTAGGGACCAACGCAGCCTCCTTGTAAAACCTTTTCAGGAACTCCTTAAGAGTCTCAGTCTCTCCCTGTCTTATCTGGGCCAGGGTGTGAGAAGTTCTTGGGATATCCCTGGAGATGACGAAATGGCTTTCGAATGCAGCAGCCATTTCCTCCCAAGAGTCTATAGATCCTGAAGGCAAACTTTTAAACCAGCTGAGAGCTTCCTCCGTCAACGTCCTTGGGAACATTCTGCACATAACATCTTCGTCTGCTCCCAGATACATAGCTTCATAAACATAAGCATCCAAATGCTTAGTGGGATCGGTCTCTCCATTATACTTCCCAATCGACAATGGCTGAGTTGTTTGCAAATGTTTTGGAATGACAATACTCATCAGCCTCCTTGAGAAAGGGACATTGAGCTTATATGTCCCTGAAGTTACCACCGCCTGCTCCCTTCTCTTGATACTGACTCTATCACCAGAGTCCTGCGTTTGCTCCCTCTCTTCATATGTGGGGATCTTCGAATACTGGAGGGTGGTGGATCTATCCCTCGCTGATGCATGGTGAGCATCCTCTGCATGGGATACTACTCTGTCCCCAGCTCCTCCTCTCTCTCGCCTCAGTTCCATCAACTCCTCCTTCAGTTGCCTGATAACCTCATCGCGAGGGTCAGGTGTCTGCACTTGCACCATCCTCCGGGTTTGAGTTGCCGGAGATTCGAAGACGAGTCTCCTCCCAACCTGTTGATGGGTCACATCCTCCACGTGACCTTCCACGAAATCTCTCCCGTCACCTTCCATTGTGCCAACCTTACTTCTGCGAAAATGGGAATAACTCTATCGAGTCCCACTGGGCGTGCCAATGAACTGGTCTGGACCGGGGTCTAGGGTCCGGTATGGGACCAGCCACAAGGATGCAGGTGCTTTTAGGGTTTGCACACCGGAACTGTGTATATCCGACGTACTAATCCGGTCTCTCAGTGGGAGTGGCCGGTCTTGTTGTCCAGGAGATCCTTCACACCAACGATTCGCGTTGTAGGAGGGCGAAAGGTGGTGCCACCTGCGAAGATTCTCCGACGCTCAAGTCAGAAGAGTGTATGAACTGAATGAATACTCAAGCGTGATAACAGTAAAATATGAGATAGAATAACGATACCATGCATGTGTGTTGATATGGCTTCTTATAGTTGAACGTAAGAGAAAAAATGATACGTTGGATGCAGGTGGGTCCCTTATCTCTGATTGCGTGTATATTGTGTCAATCAAGGTGGCTCGACTTTCAGAATGTGTCAGGAGGGTAGGTCAATTATCAGAGTACAATCCTCTAGAGAGAGGAGAGGATAATCACCTTTTCCGCATAATCTGCTGACACCCCCCCTTACTTTCTGAAGCCATTGATGTGACGTATTTTGCTACAAACAGTGTCTTCGTTGATAAGTTATCAAAAGGCTCTTCTCTTGCTATGAGGGAAAAGCTATCAATTATATAAATATCCCGTATCTATGAACATAGAACCGTTACAGCGAAAATGAATGATGCTGTCATGGAGTGAGGGCGGATGACCAGACAACGGATATCCGGTGTGGTAACGTTGAACCAGGACACCGGTTTTCCTTATATGAGATCAGACTGACGTCATAAGTATGGGGGCCGGTATCTAGACCGGATCAATATGTAACATCCCTGATGTTTTAATGAGAATTATAAGAAATGGGAAATGTTAGTAAATGTTTTAGAAGTTTTATTTAATATTTGTTCTATCTGAGCCAGAGACGGGAAAGCCGGTGTCGAAATCGGTCTCAGAAGCGCGAGCAGGCGGAGTTGAAGATCGGGAGTGTAGGAGAAGAGCGGGCAGGGCCAGGTGGTTTGTTCCAACCGATGTGAGGAGAGCGCCTCACACGGGGTCATAGCCCGGACTAACCTCATAATGATTGAAACAGCGGGTGTAGGTAACCACGAGGCGAGCGCGGATGAGATATCCGACCTCTCAGGATGTAGCTCGGATTTTCGAGGTATGAACACTAAGCTAGGACGCCGGTGGGCCGGTATTCATACTGGGCCTATACTCTTACGAAGTATTAGAGAATTGTGAATAATTAAACGTTAAGGGAATAAACAAGTGTAATTGATTTGATATATTATGCAATAGTTTAATATAGTGAAATTGATTAAATTTAGTAAGAATACAAATAAAATAAAGGAAAAGACGATCTTGCCCATGAGCTATATATATATATATAAGGAGATTCTCTTCCTTCCCTCTTCATTATTTACAAGTTACCTCTGCTGGTGGTCTGTCCCTTCTCTTTCGTTTTCTCCTCTCTTAACGCTGAGTTGCATGCGCTGGGAGGGACTCTATTTGTGTCTGAACTTTAATTGAACCCCATTCCTATGATCGAGGCTTCAAGGTGAGTCTACTGATCCGTTCCAATTGTGATTCCCTTATCCCTTTAATTCTTTGGCGGTTAAGGGCCATGCATGGCTATATTCGAGGCTGTTCTCCACTCCTCTGGTAAGTGTGAGCCCAAATACAGTCCATGAACTAAGGGCGTTGAAGTGACGAGCTGTACTTTATGATCCATAGGTAGTAGGTTAAGCAACGGAAGACTGAGTGACGGAGTTGAGACTGTGAAATCAGTGCTCAGAGGAAGGAATCGACACAGGGAGCAGATTATCAAAGCGTGGAACCAAAGTAAGGGGGTGTTCGGGTTATAATTAATTAGAATAGGACTCACTTCTATTCAGGTCATTGAGGTAGTGTAAACAGGTTAAGGAAAATATTACTGAATGTAGTTGTGTGTTTATGCTTGTGCATGCGTGACTGTGTACATTAATTAGTTGAGGATCAGGTGTGTGGTTAAGTTTATCATGTCATGATCTTGTGATATCTAATGTTGATATGATCAGTGATATGTGACGCCGGGTTAGCAAGCAAGCTACCTGAGTGAAGAGGAATTGATATTAGTATGTGAAAGGTAAATTGTTGGATGACTATGTGGTATGGGATGGCCGACGGTATATGATAGCCCTTCATTTCCGGCTCCCGTAGTTTTCGTGCCCAGTTGAGCTACCCAGTGGTCAAGTAGGACCCAGTGGTCGAGGTGGAGAGTCAAGCAGGACTCGGTGAACCAAACAGGGTTCACGGGGTGTCAAGTAGGACCCCCAGCTGAAGGCCAATCCTTTAGTATCCGGATACTAGGAGTCAGATTGTATGAGAGTCAGTTGTGATTGTGATGGATGTGATGGAATTGCTTGGTTGGGTTAATATAGTTACTGTATGTAATACACTATGTTTCGGTGTGCTACTTTCGAATAATGCTTGATGTATATGTATAAATATGCATGTATATTTGTTAAGTTCCATTCTATATTAATTACAATGCCAAACACTCACCCTTGCCCTTTTTTTTTAGTAACCAGTGTCAGGGAAGGGGAAGGAGCCATGGAGTTGCGCCAAGGGGGAGATCGGTGCCCGGGCCCGAGTGACTTTGAGTGACTCTGTAGAGTTATATGTGTGTATGAGAACCTTCGAGCGTTATTATTAGCTGTGTGTTAACCAAGACCGGACCGGATACAAATCTATATTTTAAAATACATCACTGTCATTTATATATGCTCTCATGGTAGCTATGACAACTCTTTGGTTAACAGAATCATTTCTAGGGTGAGATTTTTCGGGAGTCCGTTTGCATGTTTTGCCCAATCCGATGTGTGAAAGGTATTCGCTTAAGCGAATAGAAACCTCATTCAAGCGAGAGTCCAGAATCTCGCTCAGACGTGTAGGGGCCTCGCTCAAGCGGGAGGCCCTGATTCCCTTTCTCCCCATCCGTTGTGCTTAGATTAACTTGTTCTTCTTTCTAGATTTCATTTATTTAATTTGACTACGACTGCTGTCACTTGAATAAGTCAGTAAAAATAAATGCTATTTCACTAAACCTCGATTAATTTTCAAGAAAAGGAAAAATTTATCATAAGATTTAATCAATTGAATAAAAATAAATGCAAAAATAACCTAGGACGTTACATTATATATATGTTATGTTTTGGTACTTTACGTCTTTATATTTTATAAGATCTAGGTGTCTGTTGTAAAATATAATATGTATGAAACTCTGATGTTATGTATAATAATAAGAAGTTAATTATGTAAAGGTTGTGTACTCTGATATTGTATCAGTAACCTCTGGAATCAGGCTGTGAATCTCTTGATAATTACCAAGTGAAAAATAAGTTATCTAAGAAATTTTATATGTTGAGGGTAATTATCTTAAGATTTGCAAGTTGGCTCCAGGGTGTTACAATTCGTAGACTGTCATCGTCTCCTTCAGATAATACAATTCCATTTAAGTTCCAAACAAGACAGTTCCCTATTGTTATGCCGTTTGTAATGACTATCAATAAAAGTCAAGGTCAATCTTTGAAGCATGTTGGAATTTAATTGCCAAGGTCTGTCTTCTCCCATGGCCAATTATATGTTGCAGTTTCCAGAGTGACCAACAGAGGAGGATTAAAATTACTCATAATTGACGATGAAAGACATATTTCAGATACAACTTTAAATGTTGTATATAAAGAAGTCTTCCAAAATATATATTAGGTTGCTCCTAAAATCTTTTCATTTAAAATTATTATTATTATTATTATTTATTATTATTATTATTATTATTATTATTATTATTATTATTATTATTATTATTATTTATATTGTTCAATTCTTTTTATTTATCATTATCTTCCATTAACTATTATTGTTCCCCCTGGATTAGGAGGGAGCCCCATTGAACCCTTTTTCCCTTATTTTTTTGGAGAGCATAAAAGAGATTGTGACTCCCCACGATCTCAGCAGGATACAATTATCCCTTCTCCATTTGGGCCTGGATTGAACGCCCTTCTTTCCCCTTTTTTTACCGTTGTATTAATGTAACCTAATGAACCCTTTATAATTCAAGTGACATTTTTAGTAATAGAACCTTAATTCCCCTAAGGTAATTCTCTAGGGTTTTATGTACTATGAACATAGAGTGAACATTTTGACGCTCATTGTAGAGCCTTCCTACAAGACACAAAAGAGCCCGGCTCCAAGGAAGACAACAATGGTAACTATGTACAGCAATCCCAGCAACCGCCATGAACATGGAGGAGCGTAAAGCCGATTGGGTAGGAAATTCCGAACACGTCGGTAGTAGGAACACGCTGTAAAAGAAGAGTCCCAATCCGAGTAAAGAACAGAAGAGCACGACCTATCTCAACCCCAAGTGCAACATATTCCCCCTGAATAGTAGGGGGGACAGAATCATGCTTGGAGTCTACAGCATCGGGCTACTCAAGCTTCTTCCCACCCAGAGAACAGCTGAAGAGCTTAGACATGACCAAATTCTATAAGTTTTACCGCATCTTTGGCCAAGGCATTGAGGATTACTGGTCGCTCAAAAACCAAATTAAGCACCTGATATGTCAAGGATATTTAAAGAAGTTTATTGATTAGAAAGGAGAATTATTGTGAGAATCCAAGAGAAAGAGAGAACGAGAATCCCTCAGATAGGTGGAACTGTAACAAGAGCGTGGACGTTCCTGATCCCGCAGACTAGACGATGTGAGAGACAATGGATAGAGAATCATTCACACTATTGCCGAAGGCTTTTCTAGAAACAAAATTGACATCTTACACGAGGCGGGGAAGGTTAATTTTGTATACTGCCTCCCGACCGATGAAGTCATCACCTTCGACAACTCAAATCTTCCCAGAGAAGTCCCAAAAAAAGAAGAACTAATGGTAGTCACAATAGAGATTGCAGAATGTATAATGGGGATAGTGTTGATGGACCAGGGGAGTTCCTAGATATTTTCCATCAAAATATTTACGAATGACTCCAGTTGCCTCCCAAATGGCTCAAAAGATATGATATAGGAATGCTCATTTTCATAAGAGACTTAGTTCAGGTAATGGGCTATATGGAGGTGTAAATGATCTTTGGATCGGGAGAAGATAGCAAGGCAGTCATGGTTAAACACCTAGTTGTTAACATCCCTAACTCTTACAATGCCATTCTGAGGCGCCCAACGCTTAATGCACTTGGAGCAAATATTTTAACCCCTCATCTTATCGTGAAATTCCCACTCAGAGATAGAAACGTTGGGGTTGTTCACTTTGACCCAGAGATCATTTAAGAAGTGTTAACATAAAAGTCTCTAACCTAGGGAAGCTTTCATTGTGGAAGAGGACATCAAAACGAGGTTCGATCAAAAGGACGAGAGAGAGCATGAACGTCCCAACCTATGGAATCCTTGAAGTTAGTATAGGTAGGGTCTAAGCTGAGTCAGTGTACCCGTATCAGTGTACTACTGGCTCAAGACTTGGAAGAGTCGTTGGGCAAGCCCCTAAAAGCAAATACTAACCTCTTCATATAGAGCCCCTCGAACATGCCAGACATTGATCCAAGCATCATATGTCATTCGCTAAACGTGGACCCAGAAGCTAGACCAATAGCATAGAAATAGTGAAAGTCAGGACCTGATAGAAAATAGATAATGAAGGAAGAAAACAGACAAACTGTTGGTAGCCAACTTCATTTGAGAGGTTAGGTACCCAATCTGGCTCTCCATTGTGGTTATGGTAAAAAAGGGAAGTGATATATAAAGGATGTGCGTGGATTTCATCGATCTCAATAAAGTATTCCTAAAGACCCTTATCCTTTGTCTAGCATTGATTGTTTCGTGGATGGTATGTCAGGGTATCAGGTATTGAGTTTCATGGATGGATACTCAAGATACAACCAAATATCTATCAATCTAAGAGACAGAGAGAAAACCACTTTCATTACTAGAAGAATAAATTACTATTATCGAGTGATGCCCTTCGGGTTGAAGAACGTCAGTGCCACCTACCAACGACTGGTAGACAAGATCTTTGCCAAGCAGATGGGTAGAAACATAGAGGTATATGTGGATGACATGGTCGTAAAGACCACAGAAGCAAGAAATCACATTAGGAACCTAGAGGAGATGTTCGTCAACCTAATAAAGCATAACATGCACCTCATCCTTGACAAGTGCTCATTCGGGGTCCAAGGTAGAAAGTTCTTGGGGTATATGTTCACTCAGAGACATAGAAGCCAACCCTGACCAATGTTGAGCCATCTTAGAGATACGAATCCCCTAAAACATTAAAGAAGTACAATGCCTTACCGAGAGGATTTCGACCCTCTCCCTCTTTCTCGCTCAGTTTATAAAAAAAGCCAAGACTTTTTACCGGGCCCTAAAGAAAATAGATATGTTCTAGTAGACCTAAGAATATGAACGAGCTTTCGATGAGCTGAAAGCCTACCTGGCTTTACCCCTCATATTGACCAAACCGACCACAGGAGCAAAACTCATCATTTATATATCAGCCGAGGAAAATGTCATCAGTATAACCTTAGTACAAGAGGAGGGACCTATTCAATGGCTGTGTATTTTACGAGTAAAACCCTCTAAGGAGAAGAGGTAAGATATCAGAGGGTAAAAAAATTTGCATACAACCTGGTCGTGGCCACTTGGAAGTTGAGACCTTATTTTCACAGCCACCAAATCATCGTTAGAGCATACCAACCTATTAGCAAAATCCTTCAAAAGCCATGCTTGTAGTAAGAATGGTTGCATGAGCTATAGAACTCTTTAAGTAGGAATTAGGTACGAAATGATGGAAGCCATTAAAGTATAATTTTTGTTAGATTTTATCACAGAGTTGAGGATGATAAGGAAGAGTATGATGCTAAGCACGCCCTATGGACCCTGTCAGTAGATGGATCGTCGAATGAGAAGGGGAGTACAATGAGAGTTACACTTGAATCACCTATGAGAATAACCATAGATGAGTCATTGAGATTCCTATTAAAGTAAGTGATAACAGGCAGAGTATGAGACACTCATAGCGGGACTGCAAATGGTGTTGGACCTGGATCCCAATGCATACAACGAAAAACTGACTTATAGTTAGTAACACGACAAGTGCAAGGGGCATACCAAGAGGATTTCGGCCATCTCCCTCTTTCTCGCTAAGTTTACAGAAAAAGCCATGCCTTTTTACCGGGTCCTAAAGAAAATAGATACCTTCCAGTAGATCCAGGAATGTGAACGAGCTTTTGAGAAGCTAAAAGCCTACCTGGCTTCAGCCCTTATATTGACCAAACTGATCTCGGGAGCAAAACTCATCATTTATCTCGCAGACGGGGAAAATGTCGTTAGTACAACCTTAGTACAAGAGGAGGGACCTATTAAATGAATGATGTATTTCATGAGTAAAACCCTCCAAGGAACAGAGGTAAGATATCAGAGGATAGAAAAATTTACATACAACCTGGTGGCGGCCACTCGGAAGTTGAGATCTTATTTTTAGAGCCACCAAATCATCGTTAGAACATACCAACCTATTAGCAAAATCCTTCAAAAGCTAGAGCTTGTAAGAAAAATGGTTGCATGGGCTATAGAACTCTTCGAGTATGGAATTAGGTACGAACCGATGAGAACTATTAAAGCACAGTTTTTGGTAGACTTTATCACAGAGTTAGGGGATAGTAAGGAAGAGTATGATGTCGAGCACGCCTATGGACCCTGTCAATAGATGGATCATTGAATAAGAAGAGGGAATAACAACAGTTATACTTGAATCACCTACGGGAATAACCATGGAGGAGTCATTGAGATTCCTATTCAAAGCAAGTGACTACCAGGTAGAGTATGAGACACTCATAGCAGGACTATGAATGGCGTTGGACCTAGGATCCCAATGCATACAAGTGAAAACCGAGTCACAATTGGTAACACGGCAAGTGGAAGAGGCATACCAAGCCAAAGACCCGACCCTTACAAAATACCTCTCTTGGGTTAAAGAATTAATAGTAGAGTTTAAACTATTCAAGATAATACATGTCCCTAGGAGAAAAACAAAAGAGCAGACCTACTCTCCAAACTGGCTAGCACCAAGAAGGTAGGAAACTTGAAGACTATTATTCAAGTCACTTTGGAGGAACCCACAATTAAATACACAAAACAAATGAACAAAGTCACAATCGCACCCAGGGAAAACACGTAGATTACCCCAATAGTGGACTTTCTGACTATGGGGACCTATCCTCTAATTCCTCAAAAGCCAAGAAAGTATAAACACTCAGTGAACTACACCCTCATTGAAGAAAAACTCTACAAGAGGGGATTCACCCTACCTCTTCTTAAGTGCCTTAGTAAAGAACAAACAGAATATGTGATGCGAGAGCTCCACTCGGGAATTTGTAGACACCACGAAGGGGTACGACCCCTAGCAGCTAGAGTCCTTCGAGAAGGGTACTTCTGGCCCATACTATGATCAAATTGTTTAGACTTTGTCATAAAATATAAATCCTGTCAAAAGAATGCCAACGGAATACATAGTCATCCTAATCTCCACATGGAATCCTCTTTCCTTGGCCTTTCAACACATGGGTATGGACATCCCAGGCCATTCCCCACAGGGAAGGGACGGGCGAAGTACCTTTCGGTGGTGATGGATCTTTTCATCTAAGGTATAAAACTTTATAAAGAGAAATATTATATGTAGACACCAGCTTCCGCACACCATTATTTCATACAACGAATGGCAATTCAAAGACAATTACTTCATCGAGTTTTGTAGAAACCTGGGAATAAAATAAAAATTTTCATCAGTAAAGTACCCTCAAACGAACAGGTAGGCTGAAGCTGTAAACAAGGTGATTTTGCAAGAGCTAAAATGCAAACTGGGACAAGCAAAGGGAATATGGGAAGAAAATATGCCTGAGGCCTTGTGAGCCTACCATATAACTCCCCACTCAGTAACACAGGAGACCTTGTTCCGACTCATATATAGAGCAGATGCCATGATCCCTGTAGAACTTGGAGAACCCTCCCTTCTAAGACTCTCATATGATGAAGACAAAAGTGATGAAAGAAGAAGAGAAAACCTCATTCTTAAGTTGGGAGAATGAGATATAGCTTATATAAAGATACACACCTCTAAACAAAAATCTACCTAGAAGTGGAATACCATGCTTAGGCCACGACCCTTTCAAATAGGAGACTTAGTCCTACGAACGACAGATAACAATAGGGGAGTAAGAGAAGATAGGAAGTCCAAAGCCAATTGGGAAGATCTGTATCGGGTAAAAGAAGTAATAGGTAAGAGAGTATATCGGCTGGAAGAATTGGAAGGCAGAAGTATTCCTTGAACATAGAACGCCACACACTTAAAGATGTATTACAGCTAATGTAACACAAATACTTTTTTCCTACCCAAGAGGTTTTTCCCACTGGGTTTTTCTCTCAGGAGGTTTTAACAAAGCCTACACAAAAATTAATAATACGAGAACTATTCATCTCATTTTCTTCAAGATGAGATTACGTTAAGTCCTAAAACTCCAAGTGAAGTCTTACTCGCTTTAAGGTAACAACCATTTCTTTTATGATTACGTTAAGTCTTAAAACTCCGAGTAGAGTCTCGCTCGCTCGTAGGTAACAATAATTTCTTTTACGTTAACGTTAAGTCCTAAAACTCCAAGTGGAGTCTCGCTCGCTCGAAGGTAACGACAATTTCTTTTATAATTACGTTAAGTCCTAAAACTTTGAGGGAGTCTCGCTCGCTCAGAGGTAACATTAATTTGTTTTATGATTACTTTAAGTCTTAAAACTCTGGCTGGAGTCTTTCTCGCTTGGAGGTAACAACAATTTCTTTTACGATTACGTTAAGTCCTAAAACTCTAAGTGGAGTCTCGCTCACTCAAAGGTAATGACAATTTCTTTTATGATTACGTTAAGGCCTAAAACTCCAAGTAGAGTCTCGCTCACTCAGAGGTAACGATAATTTCTTTTCCGATTACGTTAAGTACTAAAACTCCAAGTGGAGTCTCGTTCGCTCAGAGGTAACAAAAATTTCTTTTACGATTATGTTAAGTCCTAAAACTCTGAGTGGAGTCTTGCTCGCTCAGAGGTAACGATAATATCTTTTATAATTATGATAAGTCTTAAAACTCCAAGTGAAGTCTCGCTCACTCAGAGGTAACGAAAATTTATTTTACGACTGCGCCAAGCCTGAAAACTCTGAGTGAAGTCTTTATAATTAACTAAAACCCCCATGAAGAATCAATTTTGTATTAAAGTCTTAGCAAGAAATATTATCAAACAAAAAGGACGGATGAAAAGTGCAACCATGAATAAGGCAACAACAAAAACCATAAATTTTTCATTAAAGAATAAAGATTACATCAATGAAAGAAGGAAAAAAAGAAAAGACAACAAAAGCTAGCTAGTGGGAGTAACAACAAAGTCGGATGAGGGAGCTTCAACGTCGTTGCTAGGAGGGGAAGTTGGAGGGTCGACGACAGTGTCTTCCTCATCTAACTCAGGATGATCCACAACCTTCCTATCTACCGCTACTTTGAAGGGATCTGATCCCTCCCAAGAGATGGCCAGAGAAGGGTTCAAGGATGACACCTGTACACGACAAATCTCAAACCCAGACATGAACTTTTTTGTAACTTTCCCCTTTAACACCTCGATTTGCTTCTCCAATTTCTAGTGCTCCTGACGACTGCTCGATTTAGCCTCCTAGAAGTTTTTTTTACATTGAATCCAAGATTAGTTGCACCTCTTTCAGAGATGCATCAACCTCCATGTTTTTTATAGCTAACTCTCAGCAGGCCTCCTTGAAGCTCGCTAGTTTCTCCTTAAAAATGGCAAACTTCTCCTCAGAATGGGCCAATTTCACCTCAACATTCTTCAACGATGCCTGAGCCTTCTTCAACATAACCTTCTGAGCCTTCAGTCACTCCTCTAGCTCAGTCATTTTATTTATAGCCTCCTAAGCCTCCTTAAGTTTAGCAACAGAAGCATCTTTTTCTTTCATCAGAGTGACTAAAGCTTAATCTTGGGTAGCGATATCCAGAAAATGACCCATCGAGGCTGCTCGGAGAGAGAATATTTCCATAGCCCGACAGACGGCCATAGGGTTAGACTCTATGTACCTTGCTTTATCCTCGTCGAACATCAGAGGCCAATCGATAAACCTAGGGATAGGAAATCAAGCATCCCACAAGGAACGATCAGGGTTCCTGTTGGAGATGAGACTTTGGTTTATAAACTGCTCCCACTCCCTGGAAGCGCTATCATAACCAGAGAGACAAGCTGCCATGCGTTCGACAAAAATCTGATCCTGAGGGACCAAGTAAACATTAGGCAAGACAAAGCTTTCTGTAGCTTGGACCAAATAAGTCTCTGGTGGGGGCAACCCATATAAAGATCTTACATCACCCGAAGAGGACTCATGTTAGAGCCGCTATCTCTTCGAAGGCCAAGCCTGGGTCTCAAAATTCAAAGGAGGAGGAAGCGTGGCCATGGTCATAGAGGCGAGGGGGTCAGTGGTAGAAGTTAGGCTAGGAGTCACGAAATCACCTCCCTTAATGGCCTCCCATTTCTGCCCATTTCGGTAAGTCTTCTTCAAGTCCTGGGTGGATATCTTGCATAGAGCCATGTCACCTGAAAATAAGCAGTAAGGATTAGTATGACAAACCGAACGGATAAGACAAAACCTACAAAAAACTATACTTACATATCTAAGAATCCAAAGTGCGTGGGTTGGTGGATAGTGAGATTAACCCCTGTGAGCTAAAATAGTGTCCAACGTCTTTTGCAAAAAAATTCGCCTCGTCGCGCTCTACGCGAGATAGATCCTTCTAGTTTATTCGATATTGAACTGGTGTCTGACTACAATATAGCGGAAACGTAGGGTGACCATCTAGGTGATGAAGAACATCTTCCTTGGGCACATCTAGACTCATCCAAATTTTGAAAAATAAACCCTTAAAATTTTTGTACGATTGATCGAACGCCTTTATCAGACACCGACTAGCAACTCCGCTCAGGGAAACCCACCCCACCCCACCCGAACCCCAATTTTAAAAATTTTCACTTGGAAGAAATAAAAAAAGACATGAATCATAGGAGTCTGTGTGAATTAATCACACAAAATTTCAAAGGCTTTCACAAAAACCCATCCGTTCGAGTGGAATTGGGTTGGGGTAACATTCAGAACATCCAGAATACCCCCTTCAAAATCAAAAAAAAGAAAAGATAAATAGAGGCGGGAGAATAGGATTTCATACATATAAGTGTAATCTAACTCTCCAAGGCTTTTCCTCGGAGAACCAACACAGACAATCCATGTTGTGGGCCAATAAAGAGCAATTAAAGGCCCTCTCTTGCCATAGACGGGCAATGGCGTCCTCACTACAGAGGAAGGAGGCAAACGACAAGATCTCCTCCCTAGCCCATGAAAAGGTGTTTGAAGAAGAAAAAGTCATTCTTAAGTAAAAAAAAAAAAAGGAAAACATACAACATAAGGAATGGAGATGAAGGAGGACCTAAGAAAGTCACAATAGTAACAACGATGAAAAGGGGACCATTAACCTTTAGAAAAATGAATAGCCTAATGAATAAGAATCAAAAAGCCTAAGAGCCTAGCAAAGTCAAGACAAGAGAGCAAAATTCAGAAGAACCACAGTAACAAAGGTAAAAAATGATGGGACTATATATAAGGGGTGGAAATAACTCCCAAAAGACAGATCGACGGCTGGGAACAATCTTGCCATCTCTACGGTCGCGATGCCACGATGACACTTTGAAGGACAACTACTTTTAACACGTGGTAGAGAAACCTTTCACTTTTGAAATAAAGCATTTAAAAGCGTAGGGATATAAAATGCCCCATCATTACAAAAATAGCTAGGCCTAGACATTGCGTGGAGAAATGGAACAACGACTATCCATCATTCTACATGTGTTCCCCTTTAAAAACCCTTAGTGAACACTTAGAGTTATCATTTCACTCGGAATGTCACCTTACTCAGAATCATCACTTCACTCAAGATACCCCCTGACTCGGGATTCCTTGTTCGGAGAAGGTTACTCAATGACAACCGATTTAGGAACATCTCAACTTGACACCTAGTCACTCGACTCGGTTCTACGCCTAGAGCTCGTGACTGGGGGGCTCATGTTCCCTCGGATCGAGAGAGGCCCTGCCAAACCTTGTTTTCCCCTATTTTTGAATAGCATAATGAAGATTCTGATTCCTCATGATCTCAACAGGATGTGATTATCCCCTCGCCAGTTGAGCCTGGATCGAAGACCCCCAATTCCCTTTTTTTTACCGTTATATAAATGTAACCTGATGAACCCTCTGTAATTCAAGTGACATTTTTGAGTAATATAACTTTAATTCCCCTAAAGTAATTCTCTAGGGTTTCGTGTGCTACGAACTCAGAGTGAACAACTATCATATATTAATTTCCTTTATAATTTCTCAACCTTCTTTTGCAAGGCATTCAAGAAACTTCTTTCAATGTCTACTTATAATTTTTTATATAGTGGGAAACTTCATATTTCTAGACCAATATTATTTTGTATATCAAATGTTATGAAGGAACTCACTAAATTATCAATACCTCAAGTATATTTTCTGTTATTGCATCTCTTCAATGAACTTTACCACTAATATTAATTGTTATTATTAATTGTTATTATTAATTTTTTATATAATACATTTTTAAAATAGAGGAAAAGTGTCAACCAAAAAGAAATGGTCATACTTAAAAAGGAAACATCGTTATATATAACGGGAAAGAAATAATAACTCATTAAAATATATTAAATTCGGATTAATTTTCAAACAAGAGATAATATGCAATTAAAATAAGCTAAATCATTTTAAATAATTAAAACGTAATAATCAGTCATTAGAGCGTAATGGTGCACTTTAATTACTATTTCGGTATGTTATTTATAAAAAAAAATCCTAAGAGTAGGAATTGACCTATTTAAAATATTTTAGTTGAACCTCATTTGCAAGCAGACCCATTTCTTTTTTAATTATTTACCACCACAAAACACAAAAGTATATATAAAATCTTTCAAAAGTAATACTATTTCATTCCCAATGTAGGTTGGGAAAACTACAGATCTTTGAAGGCTTGAAAGGTAATTAAGTTTTAGTGTGTCCCTTATATTTAACTGTTTTAGCATGACCAATCATTTTATTTTTTACGTGCATGGTGCTTTTCTCTTTTTTGTATATGTATCAATTGCACATTGAGCGAGTCATTTCTAATTGTGATAGATACATATTTTTATTTAGGTACAAGTGTTAGTTGAGGTTGTTGCATATTTTGTCTTCTCAAACCTTTGTTTTTTCTCTTTTTTTGTAGTTATGGTTGAAGTTGTTCACCCTTTAAAGCATTACTGCTACAAATGAATAATGGAGTCTGATTGTTGGCATTCTTTATGTATGGTTGATTTTTAACAATACTTGATGGAAAGAGTCCTATAGGATGAGGTTGTATATCATTGTTAGGAGGTAATTCATTATTTTTCATATCATTGTTTTAAAATTATTTTCTTGAAGTTGATTTCATCCTCATATGCAGTTTTTTTCATTATTTTGTACAGACATTGTTGTTGTCACTCAGGTATGGGAGTTGAAAGAGAAATTACTACAAATGGTTAAGTAAAAAACAAGGCTCCTCCAACTTCTTGTGTGATGCTACATATTTTTTTACTTATTTTTATATCAATTATAACATTTGCTACTCTTATTTATATCAATCAATTATAAAATTAAAAATTAAAATATGCGCATTACGTTTTCAATATAAATATTATTTAAATTTTATTAGATTGGTTTTTTATTTGAATTACAATTTTACATCAAAAGCAAATTCTCTTTTTTCTTTTCAATAACAATAGTCACAACCCACTAATGCAAAACTCTATTTGTTTGAAATTACAACCATTATGTCTTTCCATTATTAACTTTTATTTATTATAGTTCAATATAATTTATTAAAATTATTTAACTATCTGATTTAAAGTTAAGTAATTACACCTTACTAATTAAAATAAAAGTTTGATAATTTAGTTTTAAAATATATTAAATAATACTTTATAATTTATTTTAAAATTTAATTCTAGAATGTAACTAATTTTTTAAAAATTAATTATTTACTGTATTAAATTTATAATTTATAATTTGTACTTGTCTTAAAATTGAATACACTTGAATTATTCATTAACATACAAAGGAATGATTAGTTGTTATGTATTTTATTTTTTTCTCTTTTTCAAAAGTAAAAGGAATGATATTTAAAACCGGAAGGAAACTGGAATAATTATTTTTGGTGTCATAAAAATTCAATTTGGTGTATTTATGTAAATATTTTATAAAAATTAAATGGAAAATATTTAAAACTAGAATTACAAAATAATTTAAAGTTACAAATAAAATTTATAACTGGAATAAATAGATCAGTTAGCAAACTAGAACAATTATTTTAGGTATCATAGAAATTTCCTTTAATGTCTTTATGTGTATGTTTTTAAAGTAAATGTTCCCCATATACTATTAAATTTTAATATTTTAATCTTTGATTTTGGTGATTATATTTCACACACCACATCTCATTGTTTTATTTATCTATTTCCAAATATTTTATTTACCATTTTGCATAAATTATTCGGTTTCATTTGTTTTTGTATTACATATTTTAGACACAGGAGAAATATGACCTTTGATGATTATATTGATAAAATAAACATTTTCCTCTCAACACATTGGTTTCAACATTCCTTACAAACAATTGATTTCATTTTTTTCAACTGTTATATTTACTTCATCTATACAATCTTACAATATATATTTTTTTTTATCAATATTACTTACCTATTGTAATGTTTATTACTTAACAAATTCAAATATTTTCTCATTATTTCAAATAATACAGTTATTTCAATTTATTATCTTATTGACATCTTTTCATGTCCTTACTAAAAAAATTCAACACAAGAAAACTAACTACTTAATGAATACTCTTTATATTCTGTATGTTGTACGGGTATCCACTACTAGTGTTTGTCTAAATATATAATTTGATGCCTGACACATGTAGATTAATGTGTATTTTTTTTATTTGAAGAATTGACATGTAACAATAAAAGGTTTTAAAAGTCGGACAGGTGATTGAACTGGTGAAAGTACTGGTTCAAGGTTCATTGGTTGAATCGTAGTTGAACCGTGGTCGAACCATTCATAATAAAATATATATTTTTAATATAATATAACATAATTCTTGATATGTTAACGATAAATTATATAAAAACTAAGTTAATTAAGGATCATATTACATATTTTATAGCATTAAAAAATTATAATAAATAGAAATAATATGTAAATATTATATATAATTTTTTTATTTATTTAAAAATATTTTTTTAATAGATTTTTTAAAAATATAGCAAAAAAAATAATTTTAAAACTTTGACTTGTTCAACCTGTTTTGACCGGTTTTTAACCGATTTTGACCGGTTTTGACCAGTTCTTGACCAGTTCTGAAATGACCCATTTTTTTTCTTGTCTTGACCGGTTCCCGGTCCAACCGATTGAACCGGTCTGTCCGGTCTGGTTTTCAAAACCATGCATGAAAGTGTAGAAGTAGTTAAATATCTATGCAATATTTAACAATGTTTTATCTCATTTTTTATAAGACTTTATTACATCATTTTACATTAACTAAGAAATTTAGTCTTTCTACATAAATGCGTTAAAAGTTTCCATTATTCTTGTTATAGTTTCAAAATAACCCTTCATATTTATGTAGAGAGACAAATATTTTCTTTTAAAATTTCATATATACCAAGAGAAGAAGTATTTAATAAGTACATATATTGTTAAAAAGCAAACATTGTAAATAGTTGGAGGTATTACTACTGCAGTACTAGATATAAGCATATTTTAGTAGAATTTTTTAATCTAAAATTATAAGTAAAATCATTTTTTTAATGTCATTAAATATTTGTCTATTAAATATATCCTTTGGTATATATTTTTAAGACAACTAATTCTTTGAGTAATACCACATTCGTATCTTAATATAAGATCATTTTAATTCATGCATATTTAAAAAATTCAAATTATTTAGTTAAAATTATTAATTTTTTTGAAATCTGAAAATTTTCAAAATTATCCTCAGGTTTATTATGGTTCATCATTCTATTATCCATTTATTCTCTCTTTACTTAATCTCTTTCACTTATTACTCAATTATCATATGAAAGATAAGTAATGTAAGAAAATTTTTTACATTAATAAAATTATTTTAATTTAATAACATAAAAGTTTTAAAAAAAAGTCTTATGTAAAGGGACAAAAAATATATAAAAAAAATTTTGTATTAAGGGATGATGATAATAAATAATATTAATGATATTTTAAAAATTTATATCGAATATTTAATAATATACTTTCAACATTATGTATAAAGTTGAATACTTTCATTTATATTTAAAATGGATCTTTTGGACGGAGGCAAGGTTGTGAGTTTTGAAAAACATGCGCTATTAATTGTAGGTTATATAGGGTGTAGCCTCGTAGGCCTCAGCAGGTCCCCATTACTTTACTGTATAATCAGCCGAACTCTCTCGTGACGTGACCCTTGGTCGGAAATTTGACCATTCCACATGTAAAATGGATTGATCACTTGTCTAGAAAAAATTATTAATTAAAATTATATGTAATAGAAGTAGAATTTGGCACCCATTATAATTATTAAAATAATTATTTTCTTGAATGTTAATAGATATTATTTTTTATTTTTTATTAGTGTTTCATATTTTTACATAAAATAAAAAAATATATAGATTTTTATAACAAAATAAAATAATTAATCTTGATATATTAAATTATATATTTTTAATATATAATTTATATATTTTTTCACAAATTAAGATATATTATATATAAGTATATTGATCCGGTCTCAATACCGGTATCCGACCTGTAATACATATTTCAACGTCTTTGTCAAGACATCAACGTGTAACCGGTGTCATCGGTATACATCCGGACTGTAATTCCGTATCAGGCGTTCTCCCTATACCGGTTGTTCAGGATAATACCATGACACCGGACAATACATACGTCACTATGCTAAAGACAAGGATCATTGCTACAGGGATCGATCAATAATTCCCTGCACTACGAGCCAAATTCTGCTCACGGGAAAGATCAACTTGATTCCCTAATCCTAGTCTATACTCTCCATGCTCAATATAAAATAGCCACTTGACCCAATCATGCTGGTAAGTGCGCAATAAAATAATGCTAATGGGAGTTAGTGGTTCCCCACTAACGAGTCCTCGAAAAACGAGCCAATCAGGTATATGAACTCATTTCATTAATGAAGTGAGGGATCTTCAACTATTCCCACGAACGATTACTCTCTGAAAGACATTCCTTACTTGGAATATCATCACTGACTTGAGCGTCGGAGAATATTTGCAGGTGACACCACCATTCGCCCACTTCAACGCGTTAGGTCGGTGTGAAGGACCTCCAGGACGCCCAGTCCGCTCTCTTCGCTCAAGGACAACGGATACTCATACCGGATACGCATATATCCGATCTTCTATACGGTATTTCCATACTGTTTGTGATTGACTTGAGTCCGGATATCTAGACCCCGGTTCAGGACAGATCATTGGCACGCCCAGTGGGACACGATAAAGTTATTCCCATATCCATTGAAAGAGCAAGTAATCCACAATGGAAGGCGAAGCACAAGATTTCGTAGAGAATCAGCCTGAAGACAGAACTAACCCCCAACGTCTTCAGGAAGCTTAACTTTGATTCTCATGGGGGCAGCTCAAAGAAGATAGTAACAGTGTCTAATCCTGACCCTCGTGATGAGCTGATCAGCCAACTTCAGAGGGAACTCGCTGAATTGCGAAGAGAAAGAAGGCAAAGCGAGGATAAAGAATCATCCCGCACACGAAACACTCCCCACACTACTGATGGTGAAAAGTCCACCACTCTCCAATACTCAAATATCCCTACGTTTGAGGGGGGAGAACAAACTCGTGATTCTGAAGATGAAGCTTCCCGAAGGAAGAGGGAGTCAATGACAGCACCCCCAGTGTCTTACAAGCTGAAAGTTCCTTTTTCAAGGAGACTTATGAGCATCCACATCCCCAAGCACCTTCAAACTACTCAGCCACTTTCCATCGGAAAATACAATGGAGAAACTGATCCTACTAAGCACCTTGATGCTTACGTATTTGAAGCCATGTACTTGGGGGCTGATGAAGATGTGATGTGTCGAATGTTCCCTCGAACATTATCTGAGGAGGCCCTCGGATGGTTTAAAGGTTTACCTTCTGGATCCATAGATTCTTGGGCTGAAATGGCAGCTACTTTTGAGACTCACTTTGTCATCTCTAGAGATGTGCCCAGGACATCTCATACCTTGGCTCAGATTAAGCAAGGTGAAAACGAAGGCTTAAAAGATTTCTTGAAGAGGTTCTACAAGGAAGCAGCCCTGGTTCCTAACCTCACAGAGTCTATTAAGCTGCATATCGTTATTGAGGCTTTGCAGCCAGGATCAGCTTTTGCTCTCTCATTAGCGAAAAGTCCTCCTGTAATTTTTGAGGAGTTCAGGAAAAAAGCCTCAAAATACGTAAGTATAGAGATGCACCTGGAGGCCATAGCTGCAAAGAAAAAGCCATCAACACCACCTTCCCAAGCCCAGAAGGGTAAGGAAAAAACGAGGTCAGAGCGCATGGAGAGGCCATTCACCAACCCCAGAGTCAATAACCACTCACCTCGACCTCGGGAAAGGCATGTTAATTCCTTCAGCCATTATGCATAACTATCTGCCAAACCATCTCAGATTTTGAGAAAGGTCGGATGGCCAGCTTTTAGCATATATGGCATCAGAAGGCCAGCTCCCATGAAAAGACTAGGAAATCCCCGTAAATACTGCGATTTTCACGAATAGAATGGTCATTCCACTGATGAATGCCAAGCTCTAAAGAATGCGGTTGAGACGCTAATTAGAGAAGGCAAGTTAAAACAATACCTGTTCAAAGAGAAATCTTTTGACAGAGTAGAGCGGAATGAGAAAAGAGAAAGAGACCCAGATGACGGGGATGACAATAATCGTAATCCGGTCAGGAAATTCTCTGCTTCGGAGAAACAAAAGGGTGTGATGACTGATGAAATAGCACACAAAGACGGCTTGCCTCAGCAACAACGTCAAGGTCGGCGTGAAGTCATTGACATGATTGCTGGAGGATTCACCGGAGGAGGAGCTTCAATTACAGCTCGTAAGAATCATCATAGAATGATTCTATCTGTGCAGGGGAAAGTCAAAGACAATCGCCCTTTCAGAGGTGGGATTGAGGCTCCAACAATCTCTTTCTCCGATGAGGATTTTGGCCCGACCATTCCTGGTGGTGATGATGCTGTGGTCATCACAGCAGTGATAGCCAACAAGGACGTCCGAAGAATCCTTGTTGACCAGGGAAGTTCTTGCGATGTTATTTTCTATAATTGCTTTGAAAGGATGGGTTTTAAAGACTCAGACTTACAGCCTTATACGCAGGAACTAACAGCTTTCAACGGAGCAAAGCAATCGACTAAAGGGTATCTTGATACCCTTATTTCGTTTGAAGGCGAACCAGGGGCCAGGACGGTTAAATCCCGAGTGCTAGTGATTGATGTCAAATCACCATTTAATGGCATCATAGGCCGCCCCACACTAAATGCAATGGAGGCAGTTGTATCAACCCCACATCTCCTTATCAAGTTCATTGACAAGGATAATTCTGTTTCGTCTATCCGGGGTGATCAAGAGATGGCTAGGTACTGCTACAACCTAAGTCTCAACATGACAAAGCTGGACGCCTCCAATAAAAAGAGGAAACTCAATGATGCTGGAGCAGCCGCTGGATCTGTAAGCCTTGTCGACCTGGACCCTAGAGCGGATTTGAACATCGATCCGTCCAACCCATTAAAGCCCACACCGGATGGAAGTTCCAGGGACATCGTCTTGGGAGATTCTCCAGAAAAGATCACCCATATTAATGACAAGCTAGATACAGAAATGGAACAGCGACTACTGACGCTCCTGCAAGAATTTAAAGACCTCTTTGCATGGACCGCAGCCGATATGCCTGGTATAGACCCTGCTTTCTGCTGTCATAAACTATCCGTCTATCCTGAGACGAGACCGGTTGCCCAAAAGAAAAGGAGATTGGGCCCAGAGAAATAGAAGGTAGCTTGCCAGCAAACTGAGGAATTGTTGAAGGCCGGATTTATCAAAGAAATCCGTTATTCCTCTTGGCTATCAAACGTCGTGATGGTCCGTAAATCCAATGGCAAATGGAGAATGTGCATTGATTATGTAGATCTCAACCGCTGCTGTCCTAAGGATCCTTATCCTCTTCCTAATATAGATCGGATGATAGATGATTCCTCTGGTTATCAATACCTGAGCTTCATGGATGCTTATTCGGGTTACAACCAAATTTCGATGTGCGAAGAGGATCAAGAAAAGACAGCTTTTATAAACGATCGTGGTGTCTTTTGCTATACAGTTATGCCCTTTGGCCTGAAAAATGCTGGGGCAACATATCAGCGCATGATCAACAAGGTTTTTGAAGGTATGCATACCAAACTTGTTGAAGTATACATTGATGATATAATAGCCAAGACACCGGTTGGAGGTGATCATATTGAAGACCTACGCCAAGTATTCACCCGTTTGAGAGAATTCAACATGAGGCTAAACCCGATGAAATGCACCTTCGCTGTCCCTGCTGGGAAGTTCTTGGGTTTCATGTTAACTCAACGCGGTATTGAAGCCAATCCAGGGAAATGCCAAACGATTCTAGATATGCAAAGTCCAAAGAGTCTTAGAGAAGTCCAATCCCTGAATGGAAAAGTGGCAACTTTGGCACGATTCATGCCAAAGATGGCTTATAGATCCCTCCCTCTATATAAGATACTGAAAAAGTCTAAGAAGTTCGAGTGGGGACAGGAACAAGAGAAAGCATTCCAAGAGCTTAAGGAGGTGTTATCCACACCTTCCATTCTCACGAAGCCTGACCCCGAAGACACACTCATCCTATACTTGGCTATTTCAGATGAAGCTTTGGGCGTTGCCTTGATAAAAGAAACTCCCGATGGACAGAGACCGGTCTATTTCACTAGCAAAACCTTACAAGGTACTGAGATCCGGTATTAAAAAATTGAAAAGGCCGCCCTCGCTGTTGTTTGGGCCTCTCGACGGCTGCGTCCGTACTTTCACGCCCATCCGATCATAGTGAGAACGGATTTACCACTCCGCTCTATTTTAATCAAGCCCGACCTCGCTGGGAGGATGATCAAATGGTCTATCGAACTCTCTGAGTTTGATATATCCTACGAACCCCGAAGCTCCATTAAAGCTCAAGTCCTGGCTGATTTTATTGTGGAAATGACAGGGACTGATCCAGATTCCCCTCGTGTCCATTGGACCATTTATGTTGATGGTTCATCGAACCAAAGAGGCTCTGGAGCAGGTGTAGTTCTAGAAAGTGATGATGGAATACACCTGGAAATCTCCCTTCGCTTTAATTTCAAAACATCCAACAACCAAGCTGAGTACGAAGCTTGTTTAGCCGGACTGAGGGCTGCAATTGACATCGTAGCTTCTGAGGCGACACTCTGCAGTGATTCACAACTTGTGATTTCACAAATCTTAGGAGATTATCAGGCTCGCGAACCTCAACTCCAATTATATTTGAACTGTGTCAACGAGTTGAGAGAGAAATTCTCGAAAATGGAATTCAAGCATGTTCCACGCGAAGAGAATACTAGAGCGGATATACTCTCCAGATTAGCAAGCACCAAACGACCAGGTAGCACAACTACGCTGGTTCAAAGCACGTTAACGTCGCCCAGCATTCCTCTTTTCCCTTCTCTAAATGCCATAATGACAAACTCTCTTTATGGAGACACATGGATGGCCCCCTACATCCGTTATTTGGCCGATGGACAGCTACCTACGGATGAGAAGGAAAAGACGAGGATAAGGAGGGAATTACCATACTTTACTATGATTGATGGTAATCTTTACAGAAGGGCGCTCTCCGTGCCCTATTTGATTTGTCTCAAAGAGAATGAGGTGCAAGACGTAATGGAGGAAGTGCATGAAGGACAATGTGGACACCACGCCGGAGGAAGAAGCTTAATGCGAAAAATCCTCAGGGCTGGATACTGGTGGCCCACGATGAAGCAAGATTCCATTGACTTCGTTAAAAAATGCGATGCTTGCCAAAAATTCTCTAATCTTCACCACACACCGGCGGAAGAACTCTTCACATCCGCTGTTCCATGGCCCTTTTATCAATGGGGATTGGATATTCTGGGCCCCTTTCCAACTGCTCCTGGGGGCATCAAATATCTCATTGTAGGGGTCGACTATTTCACTAAGTGGATAGAAGCAGAGCCGGTGGTACATATTACTTCAGCCCGAACTCGTCGTTTCATGTATGAAAACATTATAACACGGTTCGGGGTCCCAGCACGGATTGTCACAGATAATGGCACCCAATTCACGGATAGAAAATTCACAGATTTACTCAAAGGGTTAGGAATAACCCAAATATTCTCATCCGTTGAACATCCCCAAACTAACGGCCAAGCTGAAGTGGCCAACAGGGAAGTGCTGAAGGACTAAAGAAACGCCTTGGTGAAGCCAAGGGCGGATGGACAGACCAGCTATGCCACGTCCTGTGGGCATACCGGACAACGCCTCATTCATCTACTAACGAATCCCCATATCGTCTGACATACGGGGTAGAGGCAATGATACCCGTGGAACTGCAGATTGCTTCCACAAGGGTCAAATACTTCTCTGAAGAGTCTAATAATGCTAATTTGGCGTCAGAAATAGATGTCATACAAGAACTCAGAGAAGATGCATTTGTCAGAGACCAAGCTATCAAAGCCAAAGTTGCTCTCCGATACAACAAGCGAGTTCAATCAAGGACTTTCAACGTCGGAGATTTGGTTTTGAGAAAAGCAAGTATAGGGAACAAATTTGCTTATCAAGGCAAACTAGCCCCAAACTGGGAAGGCCCATACAGGGTATCCGAAGTTACTGGCAAAGGCTCTTACCGCCTTGAGAACCTTGATGGCACTCCAATCCGAAATAAGTGGAACACCCAAAACTTGTGCATCTACTATAGCTAGCTGTTGGAGCAATACATATTCTCCTATCCTCAGTTTTGATGGAATACTGGAGAAATTATTTTCCCAGCTACGCTTCAATTATAATTCTTATTTTTGATTTAATAAGAATCCCTCACAACAATTTAACTCTTTCGAGTTTTTCTTATGCTGTGATTTTTAGTTTATCCGGCGTACACAAACATATTCAGGACGGATGATCTCAACTACTTATTCTGTGATTGACGATGCAACTCCTCAAATATGTCCAGTCCACAAGAGCATACTCAGGACGGATGATCTCAATTACTCATTCTGTAATTGATGATGTAACTCCTCGAGTGTGTCTAAGTAACTGAAGGCCCGGATTGTAGGATTAAACTGAACTCTGGGTACGGTTAGTAAGTTTGGCTGAACACCGGTGAAGACCTGGGCTGTAGGATTAAACCGAACCTCAGGAAATGGGTTGTAGGATTGAATCGAACCCCATTCTAAGAGTGGTGAAAGGGTAGAACCCAACACCGTATTGAAGGCTTGGGCGTAGTAAGCTGGCTCTTTTTCAAGACCACGCTGAACCCCAAGTAACGGGCGCAGTAGGTTCAGGACTAGCCCTGATCTGAACCCCGTGCTGAAGGCTCGGATTGTAGGATTAAACCGAACTCTGAGTACGACTAGTAGGATTGACCGAACGTCGGTAAAGAATCGTCAGTGGGTAAAACCAAAAAACTGATTGGAGAACGGTTAGTAGGATTAAACCGAACACCAAATCCGATATGGATTGTAGGATCAAACCGAACTCCAAACGCAACAAGTAAGTTATACTGAACTCTGAATTAATACTCTCTCTTGAAGTTCCTTATTTGGAAGTTTTATAGCTTTAAATTCTGAGTCATCAATTCTTCAATTGAAGTCTGACTCGTGAACTCCGACCCAAAAATAATTCATTCGGGTACGCCACAATCTGAGGCATATTCACCCGAAACTTTCCGTCGGAAATATTTATATTCGCAATCGTCAAGTAGAGGAATCTTTACTCGAAATCCTCACTCTTAAAGAACTCTCACGTGGGAGCATCACTCAGAGTTTGTGCAAAGTACTGCTCACCCAATAATACTAGGGGACAGTATTAATAGTTTAACGAATATCTTGGGGAATGAACTCTTGATGAAACGATCTCATAATCATTTTCTCTCAAGATTAACATTATAAGTCGTTCTTATGACAATAACATGTTTACCCACAACGGCTATTCTTATCATGATATTTATGACCAAAAGGCCTGACCTTCGAAAAACAAAATACGATTTCTACCAGGCTTTTATATATCAAGTTACTCATATTTGACAAAAAGATACTCTATCTCTCCTGTCAAATCAAGTCTTTGGCTATCAAAACGCCTATACATGAAAAACGATAGTTATATACTCCTATCCGTTCTTCACCTCGCATGTACAAATCCGGAACGAAGATTTTATATTATCCGATGTTCATTACTTAAATCCGGAATGACTCGATACACATGCATATAAAGGCAAATCGCTCTTTTATTGATCAAATGAATATTACATGGAAGGATTCGTTTAATAATCCGGAGCTGATCCCGGAACACAGCGAATTTGAATCAATCAAAAGAAAAAAAAAGGAAAAAAGAAGGCACTAGTTTTTGCGACTTGTATCTCCTTCCTTCCCTTTGCCTTTATCCCCGGTCTTGCCTTTATCTACGCTAGGGTCTGTTCCTGTACTTTTGAGCTTTAGAAGAGAAGGTCCCATTGATTGGCCTTTAGGTAAAGGAGCAAACTCGTATGGCATGTCAGGCGGACTCACATGACGGTTATCAACAATGGCCACCAGTTTCCCTTGATGAAACTCATAAAACGGATCAATACCATTCAGATTAAGTATCACTTTGGGATTCCAGTATTGAACTTGACGAACAGCCAACCCGAAGGATTCCTTGACTGCTTGATCACACATATCTACAGCCTCGTCAAATTCTGCTTTCGTGTCCGCCAACTTTGAGAGCAGCTCCTTCTCCTTACACGACCAGTCTTCTGTTCCTCGAGAATAGACGACCTTGACTTCCTTAAGCTCCTCTTCCAGCTTTGAAGAGCGTTCCTTCTCCGTACAAAGACCAGAATGGAGGTCGGAATTGATTTTCTTTTGGTCAAGTACTTGGGCCTCCAACTCCTTGGCAAGATACATCAGTTTGGCAATTTCTTTATCCTTCTTATATCCTTCCTCTTTGGAAGCTTCTAATTTACCTTCTAAACGGAGGATGTTTGCCTTATCCTTAGCAGCAGCAATGCTAAGATCGTTAACCTTGCCAACTAACAAGCTGAGCCTCTCATTCTCTTCTGAAAGTTTACGAACCGATCTCAGGAGCCCGATAATTCTGCCAGGTGCTTCTGTCCGGCATCGCAAGCTTTTGTTACCTCTTCACTCTTCAATGAGGGCTTCAGCTTGTACGGAGTTTCAGGAACGCCCTCAGGAACAGAACCCTCGTATACCAAATATTGTGCAAGACCCGAGATACTTTCAAGAGGGCGAGTAACTTTGGGTGCAAAATAAGTCATTATTGGCTTTGCACCATAAGTGATCCCGTCGCCTGGGGCATCCGGAGTGGATCCTGCATCCGGAGTGGACCCTTCCACTTTCTTTCCCTTAGGAAGCTCCGGATCAGCACCCCCTCTTGAAAGTTTTGGTTTCTTGGGAGAAGGTTGACGATCCGAGGTCTTGGAAGAACCACGTTTTGTCATTTTCTTCCTCTCTCCGACCTTCTCAACCGCAATCCCCTCGGGTCCGCCCTCAAGCAAGGGGATATCGTCACCAGCAGATGAGGTTAAAATTATTGTCTCAGCTGTAGCTTTCTTCGAATTCCGTTTCGCTTGGATGTCATTTTCAGCTGCTACGGAATTCACTCCAGCTTTGAGCCCTTTCAGCTTCTCCATCTCTGGTGACACAGTTTTAATTTCAACTGCAAAACCAAACAACATGGTTAAAAATCAAAGACTTCAAGGTATGATACGACTAAACATGAAAAATAGCAGGAAAATTACGCAGATACTCCTCGCAGGTGGACCACGATCCTAAGAAACACCTGCAAGAGAAAAATTGGTGCGAGGCGGTGTAGGATTGAAGGGCTGAAAGGACAGAAACTGAAGATGGGCTTAGTTCATCCTCCTCAGTGTAGTACGCCTGGGAGGTCAATAAAAAGTGTTCATGCGTCCAAGCCACTGGGAACTTCGGAATCCCATCCTCAGTTAACCAAAAAATTGACTCATCAGGATGAACGCTGATCTTCGTGAAGTAAGATTTGAATGAATGACCATCAACTTTGGCGGAGTCAGTGTACGCCTCGAAGTTGATAATTTTGGAGAGAGTCCGGAGGGATATCAAGCTCACTCCCCCCTTCTCCTTATTTGCACGACGGACCACTTGAGCAAAGTAGAAAAGCATGGCCACCGTCGGTTTGAAGTTGAAGTGCTCCCCAAGCACTTCAAGAGAACGGACTAACCCCCATCCGTTGGGGTGAAGCTGTGAAGGGGCGCAGTCTAAGAATCTCAAAACCCCCATCTGAAACTTTGTGAGGGGAAAGCGCACACCAAGATTCAAAAATAAAAAGTCATACATATATAAGGACCTTTCATCCGGAGTATGACAAATCCGATCTGATGCCAGCGGAGCAAACGCCATAAAGCACCTTTTGTATTTATCCTTCTTGAAGACCGTGAAACGCGGTTCCAACTCCGCTCCGTCCTCTCGAGCGTGAACTGATGCCGTTTCGTGAAATTCCTCAGCCACCCAGCTGAATGGGCGCTTCTTTTGGAATTTCACCCAATCGATCCGGTGTGCAACCATGTTACACAACCCGGAAGCTGTCTTCAATATATACTGCTGAGAGGGTGCTTCCCCTCCAGATGATTTTCCCCCAGTCGCTTTCTTGACCACCATTGTGAAAGCTTTTACACTGCGGTAAAAATCCACATCGTCAGAAAGATACAAATCACCACTCTCAGCACTCTCACTAGAGGAGGATTCTGAAGAGGGTATAATCGCCCTTCGCCTCTGATACGGCGACGCCTCCCTCTCTGAGCTTAGTGGCTTCGATTGGAAGACCACTAGAATCCTCCCACCACGAACTGTGGGGTTTCGAGTTAAGACCCTTCCTCCTCTTCCTCTAGGGCTAACACCACTAAGACTAACACCTTTCCTAGACATTCTCAGATATTGAAATGAGACACAAGAAATGGAAAGAAAGTGGTTACCTAAGGATGGATGAGGATAGTGAATCAAGATTCACAGAGGCAGACACGATAATCTTCTCGAAACTTTTGCAGAGGTTCGTCAAGAGAGTAAGAAGAAATAATAACTGATATTGTCAAAAATGCCTTTTTCAGGGCATGAAAATTCAAAAACCGACTCAAGGCAACCTGTCGTTTACCCTCAAACGACTCCCCGTTTAGTAGGTTAAAATTGTCGTTTTTAACCCAAAGGCGCCAAAATGCCATCGTTTCGTCACAGAGCTTTCTAAATGGGCCTATTAAATCCAAATTCTAGGCCCAACAAGCCCCTGCGTGAGATATACGCATTTAACGTAATAATGGCTCGCCCACGTGATTAAAGGCATTAAATGTCCAATCATGAGAAACGTGGCCACCATTACCCGAATGCCAAGGGTTGCGAAATTCGATAAACTCCTGGGATTCTCATTGTTCTAATCCGCCCTCAAGCGATCCATCACAACGGAACCTTGTTCCCAGAGCGGATATTTACACACCAGTGCAATTCCAAAATCCAGACACACTACGATCGACATAGCTCATATGAGCAAATCTACTAATTCCTCACATAAGCTAGGGGGCTAGTAGAATACTGATGGTCTCTGATTTCGGATACGAAAATTGAATCCACACGATTGAGAAGCATCCACCTCAATCCGCACTCTTATGATTGGAAAAATGTCTCTAGGACGGATGATCTCAATCACCTATTCTGTGATTCGACGATGCAACTCTTGGTACGAACAATTCCAATCATCATTCCAGGACGGATGATCTCAATCACCTGCATCCACCTCAATCCGCACTCTTATGATTGGAAAAATGTCTCTAGGACGGATGATCTCAATCACCTATTCTGTGATTCGACGATGCAACTCCTGGTACGAACAATTCCAATCATCATTCCAGGACGGATGATCTCAATCACCTATTCTGTGATTCGATGATGCAACTCCTGGTATGAACAATCTTATCATCATTCTTACGATGGAAGCTTTTGAAAACTAAGAACTTTTCATTCAATCCGTACTCCTACGATTGAAAAGCAAGTAGAATACTGATGGTCTCTGATTTCAGATACGAAAATTGAATCCACACGATTGAGAAGCATCCACCTCAATCTGCACTCTTATGATTGGAAAAATGTCTCTAGGACGGATGATCTCAATCACCTATTCTGTGATTCGACGATGCAACTCTTGGTACGAACAATTCCAATCATCATTCCAGGACGGATGATCTCAATCACCTGCATCCACCTCAATCCGCACTCTTATGATTGGAAAAATGTCTCTAGGACGGATGATCTCAATCACCTATTCTGTGATTCGACGATGCAACTCCTGGTACGAACAATTCCAATCATCATTCCAGGACGGATGATCTCAATCACCTATTCTGTGATTCGATGATGCAACTCCTGGTATGAACAATCTTATCATCATTCTTACGATGGAAGCTTTTGAAAACTGAGAACTTTTCATTCAATCCGTACTCCTACAATTGAAAAGCAACTCCAGGACGGATTATCTAAATCACTTAATCTGTGATCTGACGATGTAACTCTTGGCGTTGTGTGCTTTTCCAGAACGGATATCCTCAGTCACCCATTATGTGATATGACGATGTAACTCCTGACGTTGTGTACTTGCCCAGGACGGATGATCTCAATCACCCATTCTGTGATCTGACGATGTAACTCCTGGCGCCATACACACCCCAAGGACGGATGATCTCAATCACCTACTATGTGACCTGACGATGTAATTCCTGGTGTTGTACACATCCCCAAGACGGATGATCTCAATCACCTATAAAGTGATTCGACGATAAAACTCCTGGTACGAACAATTCCCATAATCACTCCTATGATGGAAACCTCTGAAAGTCAATCCGCACTTTCACTCTCAAGTGGTATTCTCCCAGGACAAATATTCTTTATCACCTATTCTGTGATACAATGACATAACTCCTGGCTTAGAAAAACTCCCATCATTATCCTTATGATGGAGGACTCAAAACACCACTTCCTTACACCTTTGCAGTTCCCCAAACTTGGAACAATATTCTTACATTGTTTTCTCCAGTGAGAATAACATGAATGAAGAACAGTCATCCGTCCTGTTATACTATTTTACTAAACAACGGATTGACTCCTCTTTTCCCCAAAAGAATTAAGGACCATGCCCCAAAGATAGGCACCTTCTTCTTAATACACACTTGGGGACATGTATATATTAATCCGTTCTAAATTTATTTGTTGTTTAATCTTCCGAGGCAATTATTTTAATCAGACCTCAAGGTTAACCATACAAAACGGATTAGCAACGATTTAAATATACATGAAACAATGAAGACAAATTTCTTAAATGAAATTTATTCATTGAAAGTGAAATTACACATAATAGTTAAAAACCGGAGTTGATCCCGGCACACAACTATACATATAAATGAAAACAAAACTATGGAGGAGGAATCTATTCTTCAGTTTTCTGTGCCTCCTCAGCACCAGGCTCTTGTGCCCCTTCCTTTGGAACCTCCACAGGAATCTCCCCTCCAGGAGCCTCAGTCCTTTCTTCAGAAGAAGGAACCTCAGACACAGGAAGGACGAAATCCGGTCCCATAGTTTGACCCTCGGGAAGAGGAGGCAAACCATACAAGGACGTTGGAGGATCTTCATGACGACCATCAACCACTGCGACTAACTTCCCCCCATGGAATTCATAGAACGGATCCATTCTATAAAGGTTAAGTTTCGCCGTGGGGTTGTGGTAGAAAACTTGGCGTATAGCTAGGCCGAAGGATTCTTCGACAGCCCGGCTGCATATGTCAATAGCTTCTTCTCTCTCAGCTTTCGCTATGGCCAATTCTCCCCGCAACTTGGACAGCTCCTCACTAGATCCTTCAGACTCCGCTTTCCTAGCCTTCAGTCCCTCAATCTCAAGGAGGAGCTTCTTCTCCCTTTGAGACCACTCCTCAGCAGCAGCTTTGTTTTTATCCTGGCTGCTACGGAGTTCTTCCTCCTTCTCTGCCAGCTTGCCTTCCAAGTCTTTGAAGTCACCTTTAAGCTTGAGATTCTCTTTAGTCATAATATCTCCGAACTCCTTAGACTTGGCAAGACGATCTTCCATCAGCTTTATGGTGGCTTTGTCTTTCCCCGAGGAAAGGTTGAGTTCTTCTAATTTGTCACTCAATTCTTCAACCTTATCGACGTTGTTAGCCAACTCGCTGACTGAAGAAAGCATTCCAGCAAGTTCGGCTAACTGCCACCTTCCGGCCTCACACGCTTCTTTAATTTCTTTAACGCTGAGCGTAGGCCGGAGTTTGTACATCGGCGGTGGAAGAGTGGCTGGAGTAGAACCCTCATATGAAAGGAAGGGGGTGAGAAACGAGGTGGTTGGGTAGGAGGTCGGCTTCACCCCAGAAACCCCGGCAGCAATTCCTTTACTTCCAGAGGAAGCAACAGCTGCTTCCGAGGTTTCAACAGGCTTATCCTCCAGAGTTCTGCGCTTCTTGGACGGGCCTCCCACTAAGTCATTCTTAATTTTTCTCCTTCTTTCAGTGACCGGGGGCTGACCCGTGGCTGCGCCAACATCGGATGAACCGCCCTCAGCCAGTGGGATATCCCCTTCAGCATCCGAGGTCAGGATGATTAGCTCAGGACGATCCTTTGTGGAGGGCTTAGGCTTAATCTCGTTTTCGCGGGCAACGGATCTACCCCCTGCCTTAAATCCCTTCAACTTGTTCATTTCTGGAGTTTCTTGTTCTATTTCACCTGCATGAACAAGCACAAGAAATTAGCAACTGCAAAATGTTCGATACATTTAACAAAGGAGAAAAAGGGAAATAATCATCCCGGACTCCTTTTGAACTACTTAAAAGACGCCTACACAAAAATACGTTGCGATGTGTAGTATGTGCTTCAAGTGCAAACAACACTTTTGACGACTCGCGAGACAGCTCGGATTGATCAGCATAATATGCGTGGGAGCTCATGAGAAAATGCTTATGGGTCCAACTCAGAGGAAATTTGTTAACACCCTCTTCATCCTTCCAGAATATCGGTTTGCTCTTCTTAATGGAGATCCGGGTGAAGTAGGTCTTAAACGATTTTCCGTCAACTTTGGCCGAATCGGTGTAAGACTCAAAGTTCACAAAGGAACAAAGAGTCCGGAGTGTTACCAAACTGACTCCGCCTTGCTTATTTGCCCTCCGAACTACTTGGGTGTAGTAAAATAACATTGCTACAGTAGGCGTGAAGTTGAAATGTTCACCCAAGACCTCCAAAGCACGAATGAGTCCCCAGCCGTTGGGATGAAGTTGGGAGGGTACACAATTTAAAAACCTCAGCACTCCCATCTGAAGCTCGGTTAGAGGGAAACGAACTCCCAAGTAATGAAAGATAAAATCATACATATAAACAGAACGGTCGTTTGGTACGACGTGGCATATCCGTTCTGTGGGGAGCGGTGCATAAACCCTAAACCACTTCTTCGTTTCCTCTTCCGCATGGAGTGTGAACCTAGGCTGAATCCGGGCTCCATCCTCATCTGCATGATGGGAAGCCAAGTCCTTGAATTCACTGGACACCCAACAGAAAGGCCATTTGGCCTGAAGCTCTTCCCAATTCAGCTTGGAAACAGCGACGCTATAGAGACTTTCAGCTGTCTTCGAAATGGTACTATCTCCAGAAGATCCTTCTCCAGTTGCCATTTGAAATACTTAGACCGAACTCCTTAATCTACGATAAGAAATCATGTCGTCAGAAAGTTGATAATCATTACTCACTTCATTTTCTACAAAGCGACTACAATCAGAGGACGACTCTGAGAAGGGAAAAGTCACTTTCCACAGTGAGTAAGATCCCCTTTCTGAGCGACATGACTCAACCCGAGAAAGAATTATAAGGATTCTTCCCCATGACTATTAGGGTTACGAGTAATTATTCTCTCCCTAAATAAACTATATTCTCTCCAAGCAAGAATAACAGACCCAAAATAAGACGAGGTTTACAGGGGAAGAAGAAATAATTACCTCAGGTAATGACGACGAAGGTGAAGAATGAACAAAGCCTCGTAGAGTAAGCAACGAACTTCCTTGCGAAATTTTTGCAGAGTTTTGTTAAGAAAACAGAAGCAAGTGGAACTCAGAACCCACTAAGTGTTTCTTTTATAAGAAACGAAGAGGTTCGGTTACTCACTCTGGAAGTTGTGTCGTTCTCGATTAAACGCATTGCTTCACAAGCGAAACGACACAACCGTTCCAAATTCATGGGCACCAAAACAATAGCAATTTGACGAAGGGCCTATCTACTAGGCCCAAAAGTTTCGAAAACTTCAGGCCCATTAAGCCCAAAACGACGGTTAAATGAGATTTCCATCTCAGGCGCAATAATTGCTTGCCCACGTGATTGAAAGCATTAATGTCTAATCATGCAACGCAATTCACGCTTTACAGCCGTTACACGAACTTCAAGAGCTTTCAATTCTAGTAAACTCTTGAAATTCTCGTACAACGAATCTTTGTCTGAATCCGTTGTGACGACACCAACAGACCGTATCTCTTTATCTGGAAACGGTTCTTTGCCAATAAATGCTAAGGAACAATTTAACGCATAACTTCACCGGTATTCAGACCTCTCGCAGGTTGGGTAGCTTATGTGAACAATAGCTCAGTCCCTCACACAAGCTAGGGGACATATGATCCGGTCTCAATACCGGTATCCGACCTGTAATACATATTTCAACGTCTTTGTCAAGACATCAACGTGTAACCGGTGTCATCGGTATACATCCGGACTGTAATTCTGTATCAGGCGTTCTCCCTATACCGGTTGTTCAGGATAACACCATGACACCGGACAATACACACGTCACTATGCTAAAGACAAGGATCATTGCTACAGGGATCGATCAATAATTCCCTGCACTACGAGCCAAATTCTGCTCACGGGAAAGATCAACTTGATTCCCTAATCCTAGTCTATACTCTCCATGCTCAATATAAAATAGCCACTTGACCCAATCATGCTGGTAAGTGCGCAATAAAATAATGCTAATGGGAGTTAGTGGTTCCCCACTAACGAGTCCTCGAAAAATGAGCCAATCAGGTATATGAACTCATTTCATTAATGAAGTGAGGGATCTTCAACTATTCCCACGAACGATTACTCTCTGAAATACATTCCTTACTTGGAATATCATCACTGACTTGAGCGTCGGAGAATATTTGCAGGTGAAACCACCATTCGCCCACTTCAACGCGTTAGGTCGGTGTGAAGGACCTCCAGGACGCCCAGTCCGCTCTCTTCGCTCAAGGACAACGGATACTCATACCGGATACGCATATATCTGATCTTCTATACGGTATTTCCATATTGTTTGTGATTGACTTGAGTCCGGATATCTAGACCCCGGTTCAGGACAGATCATATATTAAAATATCATACATTTTAATATATTTAATATATAAATGACATAGATATTATAAATTAATTTAATGATTTTAATATATAAATTATATATATTATAATTTTTGAGCTGGTTTATTTTTGGTCGAAGGTCCGTTATATATATATATATATTATTGATCCAATGGGGATCTGATATTATATCTCATATTCCATTGGGGAAATAAGAGTTTTGGAGTAATCTCTCAATCAAATCTCACCAACCTCACGCGTTGTGTGGTGAAAGGGTGTTGTCTGTAAGGACAGTCAAACACTTAAGTCAATGGGATATTCAGAGAGAATAGAAGAGGTTGAGCGTAAGTTTGTAGTAAGAATATTCTCTCTTTCGTTGATTCGTAAGTTTTTATACTTTAGAGTAATGGAAGAGTTGTTTCAAGTAAGTACGTTTTTACCGTACAAAATGTCAATGTGATTATGATCATTGCAGGAAGGCTGACATGCAACAGTGACGCTACCTACAGACTGTATATAATATCCTAAAGAAATTTAAATTAGGAATTAATAAATAAGAATTAATAAATTTAATTTGAGATAGGTGTTGGAAAATAATATTGGGATATATTAAGTGAATTAAATATAATAAGTTTAATTTAATTAAATTTGACTAAGTGAGTTAAGTTACCTAGTTAAATTTACTTACATTAATTAGTTAAACTAACTAAGTTTTAAAATCTAATCTGATTAATTAAACTAATTTTCCTATTTTCTAATTTCAAAACTTTCTTTCTCCCTTTCCCGTTCAGCCTTCTCTTCTTGTGCTATCTTTCACGTTGTTCCCCTCTCTTCTCACGCGTGACCACCACAGCTCCACTGTGAGCTCCTCCACCCTTCATCCTCTTCTTCGATCCTCACCACCATTACTGCGTGCCATTATCAATTCAAACCTAAGGTGAGTGCATGGAACTATCTTCCCTTTTTAGATTCTACGAGTACACTATGCATGGGTTGAAATCTTTCTTTCTCCTCCTTGCAGTGAAAACCGTGACTGTCATAGAAGCTTAAGGACCTTAGGTGTGCTAATTTTGTGCTTAAAAGGTTAGTAAAACGGTTCCCATTTCCTCCCTTATATTCGGTCCATATAGGGCATCACCCATCATGTTGAATTTCCTTATTTTCCTTGTGAATTCCATATGGCAACAACTAGGAGTGGCATTTGGAGTTGTTCTGGTTCAATTTCAGAGCATCAAAAATTATCAGAGAACAATCAGAAAGCGTAACGACAAGTCGGTAAGTCATACTTCACTAAAACTGTGTCGATCTTCTAATTAGGCTTCCTAACATGCTTTGGATAGCTTAAAGATGCCTAAAATTATTATTCAATATTTTTAGAATTTGTTGTTAGAGCCCAATTGCTGCACGAAAGCTAAATTGTGTATTATGCAACGCGTAATTAACATTTTCGGTGAGTTTTGGCAGTCTAAAATTATATTAAAAATATTGATAATTTATTTTAAGCCAAATCATGGATCAGGGGTGTATTTAATTAAGAACTTATATGATTTTAGGATTTGTGTAACTAGTAAATTATTTATTGGAAGCTTCACCGGAGCTGGATCAGCTCCAGATATGTTTCATCGTACGAGAGGGATTATTATCTGAGTGATAGTTAGGGATTTCTAACTGGGTAGCTTGTTAGGCTTTGAAACAATAATGATATGCTTTTAGTATATTAAAATAATTATTTATAATGTTTTAATTCAGTTTGGACTTGTCTGTTGGATGTCATTGAAGTTGAGACATGAAAGTAATTGTTTGTGGCTAGTTAGTGATTGGTGCTATCTTAGAACCTTGAAACAATAATGACATGCTAGTTAGTGTTGAATGGTTTATATTAAGTAGAATCCAGTTCTAAAACTCCGGTATTATGATACATATATGCATTATGATTATTCGTTGCGAATATATGTGGTTTGATAGTTGTTGAGATTGTTTCAACATTGTGGTTTAATATTGAACATTATATATGTGAATAAAATATGGATAAATTTAATTCTAATTTGGTGGAGTATTTGTTAATGATTGAAAAATGTGAGTTAATGGCTTTTGCCTTTGGAACTTGATGTATTATGAGTAGGGAGGTCAAAAATATCCATGCCCGCGGGTACCCGCGGATAAAAACCCGTCACGGATATAAAAACCCGCGGGTATGGGTACCCGTGGAGGAAGGAGGGCGGGTTTTGTACTACCCGTTAAGAAACGGGTACGGGTACGGATATAATGATATCCGTACCCGCGGGTACCCGTATATATAAAATTATATTAATACCCTTTATTATTATTAATATATAATTATATTCAGTGGGTATTTTTGTAATTTGTGATGATAAATATTTAATTTGTAATTTATTTAAATGTTTCTATATTTTTATTTTAAAATTTTTTATTTTAATTAGGTACCCGTGGATATCCATGGATACCCGCGGGTAGTAACTACCCGAAAAAAAACCCGTAAAACGGGTACCCATGCGGGTAACGGGCGGGTACGGATATTATTTTTATCCGCGGGTACGGGTAGCGGGAAAGAGGTACCCGTGCCCGCCCCGCCCCGTTGACATCCCTAATTATGAGATGATTGATGATGTGAAATTATGTTATGGATAGGATGGGATATGCAGTGATGTCATGGTTATTATTTTGCATTTTGCTTCTTATATCATATGCATTGATTATATTCCATGACATCACATGCGTGTTTAGTGCTTCATTTCACCTTGAGACTACTGCTATAGTGCCATGGTTCATTAGTAGTTCTCAAGCATGTTGTCTTTAAGACTGTCGCTTATAGTGTTACAATTCATTGTGCGGTTCTCGAGTACCTCGCCAATAGTGCTACGATTCACTGAGTGGTTGCCCCTCGATTATAGTGTCATGATTCACTAAGTGAGTTATCCTAACACTTTCTATATTTATTATTGAGTTGGATTCGCTTAGCATGCTTTTACGCATTAGAAAAATATATTTTAAATACAATGGCATGACATGATGTAACACCCCTATTTTTATTTTTATATTAAAATTTTGAAGGAATTAAATTATGGTTCTTTAGAAGTTTTTAATATACGTATTATTTATGATTTTTTGGATTTTTTGGAAATTTTGAATTTTTTTAATAAAATAATATTTTTAAATAATTTTAATTCATATAAGTGACTTAAAATTAAAAATATTTATAAGAAAGTGAAGTTAAATTATAAGAAATTTTTTTAAAATTCATTTCAAGTAGACTTATCTAAAAATTATCGGTTTGAGAAAAATCTTGATTTTTACAATCTTTAAAAAATTGAAAATGTATCAATAAATTTTTATTAACAGAAAATTTTAGATTTATAAAATTTAAACTTTATATTACTTATTATAAAATTAGTGAGGACCGATATAATATCTCTAAATTTCAAAAACGACTAATTTTGAATATTTAAAATATACTGAGTGAAAGGTTACTATTTGGCTTAATAATTCTGCCGACAGTTACTATACAAAATACTATACATATATAAAATTTTTAAAAGATGCACAGTAACCAGGAATAAAAATTCAAAAAATACACAGTACTTTTATATTAAAATAATAGAATGCATAACAATTTTTTTCCTATAAATACCGAAGGAATTCTTCTTTAGAATTCACAATTTTAGATTAAGTTTTCTTAATATAATAGTACTAGTGAGAGTGTGGTGGAAGTGAGAGAGAAATAAATTTTTTGGAAGAAGGTTCTGCTAAAATTCTACGGTACGAATACCTCTCTTTTATATTTTTTTAGGGTTATTTTCATATCATTTTTAGAAATCTATTATTATACTGAAAATAATATTATTTAAGTTACTATTCTATATAGTAAAACACTATTTCAATAGTAAATTACTATTTACTATTACTATTTACCTTTACTATTCATATTTTACTATTTACTATTCACTATTCACTATTCAAAATTTACCATTTCTGTTTTAAGTAGTAATCTTAATCTTCATCTTATGCCTATACTGAAATAAGATTGGTATTAATATTTCTAGAAATTGGTGGCGCAAAGCAAACTCTCTTTTGGGTAACAATTCAAGGTAAGAGGGAGTGAGATAAGAGTATAATATGAAAAGACATAAGAATAATGGGAGGAGTCCCCTACTCATTTTAAATTTGATAATATTATTATTTTAAAATATTAACATTTTAACTTAAAATTTTTAATAAATTTTAAATTAAATATCTGATATAACTAACTTTAAAATACCTATGCGAATACATGGATAACCTACGCGAACTTGACTGAACATATGCAAGGACTTGGATTATTATGACCTGTATGGACTTATGGACTGAACTATACCTATGTGAGGATTGGACTATATGGACCTACATAGACTCATGCAAGGAATGGACTATAAAGACTCAAAATCAATCTTATTAATCTAAATAACCATTTAGATTTGAATTACATTATGAGTGATATTTAATTTATTTGAATTATTTATAATTGATAATATTTAATTTTTGATTGATATTTAATTGTGATTAATAATATTTGATGTGATTGATGATATTTAGTTATAATTGATAATGCTTGATTTTGATTGATGATTTTGTGATGTAGAGTTTGAACATATAGCGAGCATGACGAAAAGCTAAAACCCAGTAAGAATTTTCTTACCTTACTCTTTAAATTTTTATTACTTTAAATCTTCTCTTCTTAGAAATTATTTTTATTAACTTTATTTTCAATATTTAGAATAAAAAATTAGTATTTATTTTAGAAAGAAGACATTTTATGAAAATTAATTTATAACAAATTGAGATAATTAAATCTTGAATTAAATTTTTTTTGTAATTTTAAGTATTTTTGGTTAATGATTTAAAAATTATTCTCTTTTAATAAAATAAAATTTTCAAAAGAAAATTATTTTATTCTTCCAACTTAATAACTAAAGATATTTGAAAAATAATTGAGAATTTGATCTTGTTAAGATTCAATTTGAGAAAGATTATGTAAAAGTTTTATATAAAAAAGTTTTGAGATATTTAAGGCTTAGAAACTCAATTTCAGCGAGATTCGAAAACTGTACCAAATTTATTTCTATGGGACAGAAATTTAGAGAATTGAGAAAATGTACAGTTTATTGAAATGATGTTATAAACTTTTAAGGTATTTAATAATTGAGTTTCTAAAAGCCTTAACCAATTAAATACGCGAGTAGTTCATGCATCATAAATCATTAAAGTGAAACAAAATGATATTGTCTGGGGACGGATTATAGAAATCGAGGATACATTAGAGGAGGATTAATTACGAGCCTTGGGATAAGAGGGTATGAAAGGGTTCTTCAGGGGACCTGGGGTAGCTCCCTAGTGTTGGGTACTTTCATAATAAAAACTTTCTCAATCTGACTAGTCTCTAAGTGTTTCCATACCAGTTGAGCTGTTCATATTATTATTATCTGGACTTATAGAACAGTGTAAACTCCTGGTTGGCCTAGTGGAAATTAAAATTTAAGGGCCTATATATATATGTAAGTTATGATAAAGATATTGCTTAACATTCATGCATTCATAATTGATTGTGTATGTGATTGTGATTGATATTATCATGTATTGGTTTGTGAAAACCCTTTGTTGCTTATGTCTTAATCAAGAATATTATATTCTGTTTCTCACTTTTTTCTCCGTGTTTTTATTTCATATATTTTAAATTGATGGTTCAGAGGGAAGAATCGAAGAATCTCGACAGTGAATATAGCACGTTCTAGAAAGGGAGCTCGGTACGAATACCGTGGTCCAATAAATAAATAAAGTTATTAAGTAACTGCTTCTCGGTCATGGAGTTTCCTCTCTTTCTTATAATGTTTAATATTTATTTTCTTCGGATGAATATAAAAATTACTTTATAAAGTTTTAATAATATTTACGAGGTATTTCAAAAATGGTGTATGTAATTTATTCCGATAGTTTCTTTTTAATAATTATATCTTTAATAAAAAATATTACAATTTTTCATAGAATTTATTAAAGTGTAACAGAGGGTGTTACACATGACATCTCACAATTGTGAGCATTGAGATTATATGTTTAGCTGTTGGATGATGTGGTATATATTATGGTGATGGATGTTAGAACAGATTCTATGCTGAGCCACTTGGCGATTTATGATGGTTGTATACTGGTATATTGGAAATTATTATGTGAACAGGTTTATATGATAGTATATGTGTAACATCCCTCAATTTTGTGTAATAGGTCCCTAGACCAAAAGTGCTTGTTTTGTGTTGATTTTTATGTGCAACATGTTTGTCTTTGATTTATATGCTTGTGATATATTTTTAAAAGAATTTGAGAACTAAAATAATTGAGTGTAATCTAATTGAGTAGAAAGATTCATTACTTTATTATAAAAACTTAGTAGTTAAATAGTAAGTATAGAAACTATATTATTTTAATTAAGTAAATATTTACGTATTTTTACCGGTTCTAGCCCAGAGGATACCAGAGTATCTCAGACAAGCCATTTTTATCACAGTATATTTATAACACCTTACTATATGATTTTTATGAAGGACTTGAGGCCTGTTTCCCATCGCTTGACCCTCTGAGAATTTATTTCGATAAAAATCAAGTTAATCGTAAGGCCATTCTGCGCACTTGTTCATATTTTGAGCATAACTTCTTCTCCCATTAATAGAATCAAGTTGTTCTTATCTCAAAATTTCTGTATAGAAATTTTCTACAACTTTGATGCAGACCAAGAAATCACATTCTCACCCATTCAATCCCAGAATTTAAAATACCATACTACCTCATGTTTTTCCTGTTACAACTTGCACTGTGTGTAGTAATTTCTACTTTTCTCACTCTTATAATCATGAAATTGAATAATTCTTTCACCAAAATTTTTTAGACTTATTTGTCTACAACATTGATGAGGGGAACAAAAGCTCCCTACCCATTTATCCCATAAAACTATTTTTTATCACCAAATTAATTTCCATTATGGCCTAGAATAGTTTTTGTATTTGGGTCATATCTCTCTCATCTGATATTGGATTTTCACATATTATATCTCGTTTTGAAGAAGAGGCATAAATCTAAAACTTTTATGTTTTGTGTTTTTCCAAAATCTCAATGAAACCTCTTCTAAAAATCAAGACAAGTTACTGCCTCTGATGATAACACATCGATCATGCAAGAAAAGTGGTCCAATTACATTAAACCAGCCATGGGACACATATTTCACCCATGATAACCCTTTCTCCCACACTTTAAGTTCTAGAAGGGATACATGGTAAGCATGCCAAGAAGCTTGTGTCACCTCCCTTCTCATCCAACCAGCTGAAACTCTTTAGCCACCAAGGGAAATCAACATGCAACAATTCTTCACTCTTCCAAAAAAACATTTTTAATCTTCCTAAGTTGTCAAAACACTAAGTCAGCCACTCATTTCTTCTACCTCTCACGTCATTGACCATCCTACTCCTCTCCATATTAGCTTAAACATTCACTTGTCCCTTTAATCGTCGTGTAAAAAGATGACCATATCCTAAACACTTCACCATTTCTAAACACTTTTTCCAAAACAGAATTTATGCACTACTTTCCCTTCTTCATATCATGATCCCACGCCACTAAAAAGCCTTCATTTTTCCATTGTTTCTTGGAGCTGTACCTTGGAGGTCAATAGGCCAAACTTTGCATTTTCAAGGATCCAAAAACCTTGCACTCCTTTCCTCTCTTGACCGTGAGTACTACCTAAGGTAGGGGGTATGTTCTGATTTTTGGGTTCTTGATCTTGCATGCATGGTGTGGTGTGAATCTCCCTAAGGTTCACACCTTGGTACATCTCCCAAAATCTGAATTTTAAAATCTTGATCATGAAAATAATTTATTGAAATTAATATTTATTTGGGGAAGTACCATGGTTGCATCATGTTAAAATTTTTCTCTTGATTCTTGTTGAGTTTAAGTTATGAAATGTTGTGTTCTAGTGACCTTGTGGCTGCAGCCAAAGCCATGACCCATGGAAGGCACATGCATGTCCACGTGTTAGTAATTTTTTAACAAATTCTTGTTTTCCTTGTGGGCCAAAATTTACGTGATTGCTCCCTTGATTTTACATAAGATGTGAACATTAAAAACATGAGTTTTGATGGATAATAACTCATTATTAAATTTGGACAGAATTAAATTTTTAAAAAATATTACATGCATGTTGTGAAAAAGTTAAAGAAATTGGATATTTACCCTTTAACTTAGTAACCATAAAATGTGCCTTCATCCTTCCTTAGAATTTTGCAAGATAATACTCTAAAAATCTGATTTTTTTATATATTTAAGAAAGATATTATAGTTGTTAAAAAATTATTTTAGGATGAATTAGTTAAAATTTTAATGTCTTGCAAGAAAGTATTGATTTTTAAGGGAATTAATGGCCATGGATGGTGTGCATGTTAAGATCTTGATTTCTTTTTGTGATAATGTGAAGTTTTAAATATTATTATTAATGCTGGAATATTTGTGTGAATTAAGGGATTTAATACTCAATTGTTGACACACACTTTGCATGCTTGATTCAAAAGAAATGACTTGTAAAATGTGTGATTCATGGCTCTTGAAATGATGTAGTATGGCTGATGTATTTTGCATCTTTTGAATATGAAATTATGATGAAAATGAGCATAAAATAATATTTTTGAAAAGAATTAAAAGACATCCCAAGTATAGGCGTGAACGATGTCCGAAAATGGTTAAAAACACTTTTATGTGAGGAAAAGGGAAAATCTGGCAAATCTGTTGGGCATGTATTTTCGTGATGAAGAATGTGAAAATATGAGTATTGTGAAATTACCCAAATGAGGAAGAATTGATTGGAACTACCCCTACGCGCTACTTGTCCTTAAACACATTTTTCCGAAAGGTAAAACAACGAACATGGCATTTTGGTGAATTTTCGTGTAGAATGGTTTTACGGGCAGAATTGACATTAAATTTTATTTTATTTAGATATTATTTAAAAAGTTATGCAATTTTGGCTTTGGAATTACTTAATTTGGAATTTTCTAGAAGAAATACGATGAAAACAAAGTTTTCGACAAAACGACCAGAAATAAGAGTTTTATAACTTTCATTAGTTTAAAAGTAATCATTTTCTTCAATAAAAGTTTAGAAGGAATTTTTATAGTTATATAAAAATATTTTAGTTAGAAATTTTAGTAAATTTAAAGACCAATATCGCAAGTTCCGTCATAAGTAAATACAACGGGACGATACCGATAGATAGCCCAAGATGTCGTAAGAAATACTAAAGTTTTTTTGTAGTCATCTTCTTTGAGAAAATTTAATATTTTTCAATATAAAATCTCATTTTTAAAAGTGAAAATAAGAGAAGTTACAAATTTTATTAAATGAATATTTTGCTATATTTCCTTAAAAGGGACTTAGAAATACATTAGGCATTAAGATCTTGGAAATCTTCTTTATATTGAAGTTTACTTTGAGGCCAAACCTCAGTGATCCTAAGAGAGATTATTAGGTAGCACCTAGGCCTTGGTTCATAATATTCCCTTCACCCAAATATTTATAATGATTAAGTTTTACACGCTTCAAGGACAAGTATGTCGAGTAAGTGAGGTTCCGTCCAGTACTCGGGCACTCTTATGATAAGATGAGTAGATTGCATACTGTATATGGAGTATGAGGAAGGATAATAGAGTGATCCCCTAGAGCATACAGTGATAGGTACACTAAAGAACAGAAGCGTCTCAATCCCCTGAGGGCGGTCTCAAGAGTTACCGAGGATGGACCTCAAATGGCTTAGATTCGCACACCGAAACGAATGGCCCATGGTAACTCTAGTATACTTTGACTTCATATGAGTGTTACTATGTTCATATAGTGCCCCTTCTAACGAAATCTGTTTTGGATCCACTATTGATATGACTGTGTGTCCTTACCCTTTTGTGAAAACAGAACGAGGCGAGCTTCGGTTGCTCTAGTTGGGCAGGGAGATAAGGCGGGATTGATGTGTACAGTAGATGTTGATTGTGTAAGATCGATGAGTGGGAGTTAGGCCTCATTGCATATTAGTACTTAAGATAAATCATAATGAATCTAACACATGCATAACATGCCATAGTTGTGCGACTAACCCTGTTGGCCTGTATTATCCGTGTATGCTTTTGAATTACTGTGTGGCTGTGTTAGTAAGTATGCGTTCTCTGTTTCCGTATGATATATATTATATAATAATTATGGCTACCCTTGTATGTGAGTTACATGGGTTGAAAGCTTATACCCACCCTTTTTGTGTTGCGTGTGGTTTTCTTTTACTGTGATCATCAACCAAAGGGCAGGGCGAGCACAGGCAGGATTTGGACTACCTGTAGTAGTGGACACCTGGCCTTGGAAGTAAAGTACCAGTATCTATCTTCCAATGTCAAGACTATTGTAGGTCCTGATGTTTAGTAATAGTTTTCTATTATGTTGTTATTAAGTGGTTGTTTTATTAGGAGCCTACGAGTCCCGTATCTTTTGAGTGCACTACTGTCATGAAAAATTGATTTATGTTGTTATCGTACTATTTTAAACTATGTGTTGATGATCACCGAACAAAAAAAACTCCTATTTTTCTAATTAACTAGTGACTCCTTAATTAAGTGGGATATTCTAGTATGGGAAATTGTCCTAGTTCATCGAGGGTGTCAGAATGTACACCATTGATTAGAATTGTTAGCTATTGCTTTGGATAGTACTTACTTCTCGTTTGGTGGTTTCAGTGAGTCTACCGCGAAATGGTCATGTTGAGAGGTAACTTCAAGAGTGGGAAGCTATTGAGCAAGCCATAGTGATCTCTTTATATATATAATGTATATTTGTACATGCCATTATTTTGATAGCTAGTGTATAGCCTTCATTGGCCTTAGTTATATATATGCCTATGTTTTATAATGGCTCTATTTTGACTTGCTGGTTGGAGTTATATGACTTATGATAATTATGAATAGGTCTAGTTATGTGATTGGTTGTGTTGAGAATGATAAGTTTGCATTGCATTGATAAACAAGTCTTGTTCAGCTTATGATGATTTTTAATGATATTGCACTTAGATTGTATACAGACTGTGTGGGTAGGCTTTGTATAGCTAATGTGTGACCTTACCTTACGTTTGAGATGCTGTTTTATTGCATTGTGATATTAGGTAGGTTGATACATATGTTGAATTGAGAATTGAAGTGGTTATATAGTGCTTTTATGAAAGAAACATGGAAATTCAAGGAACTGGGTAGCGGTATTTTGATCAGGAAGGTATTTGAACCTCTAGATAGGTTCTACAGGTCAAGCATATGATTTGAAATATGTCTATGTTGTCCTTGCCTTGTTCTAGAGGGATTTGATAGGTCAAGTTGCCTCTTCCTTAAATTGCCTAAAACACATTTTATTGCATAACTCGATCATTTCACAATATTTTTGGATGAAACCACTAGTTCATAATTAGGATATATATATATATATATATATATATATATATATATATATATATATATATTGCCTACAAAATTTGGTGTGATTTGGAGTCCATTTGATAGGTTTTAAGTAGTGTAGAAGTTGAATTTGTGTGAAAATTCTGCATAATTATGGTGCTATCAAATAACAAATTTAACACCTGTTGTTCCTGCCTTTTACACCTGTTTCGCAATAGGTGTAAAAAGTACTACCAGGCAGTAGTTTAACACCTGTTTTTCCTACTTTCTACACCTGTTATGCGATTGGTGTAAAAAGTCCTCATGATTTCCCATTGTTTTGTACATGTGTCAAAGTGGATCTCTTTTCCTCATTATTTATTTATTTACTTATTTATATTTACTAATTTATTTTCATTTTTATTTATTTTTATTAATTATCTTATTACTTATTTTAATTGTTTAAATGCCCGATTAAATATTAATTTAAATGACTCTAAATTTTTTTATTAATTATGGGCATTAACTCAAGCTTTGTTTAATGTGGGAACATTATAATCTTCATTTTAATTATTTCAATTATGTATATTGTTATATTATTTTGTTGTTTTATCATCTATTGGGATCTTTTACATAGTATATTTAAATCCCCAAAACATGAAAATTTACCCAGAATTTTTAGTTTAACTAAGGAAGAATTTTACACTCTACCTGTCCATCAGTCACTTTGTAGTTGCTTTCTCAACACACAATTGCATAAGACAACTCTGACCTTCCGATATTGAGAGAATGACTCATATTGGTGTTGGGTCATGAGTCTCGTGTGGTGTTAGAAGCTGATATCAGATTTCAATAATACATGTGATACAGGTCTTGCATGACGGCTTTAGGTCTAATGAGCTTTCTGCCCATAGGCTAGTGTCGAGACCACATCAATTTTAATATATACTATTAAGTGTTATATATATATATATTTAGTATATAAATTATATACATTTTATACATTAACATATATTATATATAAATATATTAAAATATCATACATTTTAATATATAAATTATATATATTATAAATTTTAATATATACTACTAACGTGTACTATATATATATATTAAATTATATATTAATATATAAATTATATATATTTTATACATAATATATAGTATATATAAATATATTAAAATATCATAATTTTAATATATTAAATATATATATTTAATATATAAATGATATAGATATTGCATTAATTTATTATTTAATATATAAACTATATATTATACATTTTAATATATAATATTAAGATTTATTGAATATATAATTTATATATTAAAAATTATATATATAATTTTATTACATAATGTAACACCCCCTTATATACACGAGATAAAAAAACTTTTTAGAAAGATATACATATTTATCACTTTTTATCTCGTGTATACAAGGACGTATATACATCTGATTTCCTTTGAATATTGAAAGTAAAAAAAAATTATCTTTCAATATTTGTCCATAATGACAAAATAATTTATAGAAATCATAAGTGATAAATCATTACAATATTATATCCGAATGAAAGAGTTTATCAAAGTTTAACCTTTACCTTGTTACAATTATCTACTTGATATTGTAATAAGGCAAAATAAAATTAAACTATACCTCTACTACAAATGTGAACAAACATTTCCTAGTCCTTGAACCATCGAGTTTTTGAATCCTACTCTTGTCATATCTCTTCATCTAATCGATTGAGGATGAGACCACTTTATCCTCTTGTAATTACATATCCTTCCATCTTGGACTGCTAGCTATATATCATATAATATATATTTTAGACACAAAAATTCAAACAAGAAGGAGTGAGAAACAAAATATAATATATTACAGATAAGACATAAGCATAAGGGTTTTCACAAACTAATATAGTAATATCAGTCATATTCTCATATACAATCAATTATGAATATAGGGTTTCCACATACATAACACTTATATTTTCCTTCATAACCATCCATATAGAATGTCACAATCATATGAATGTTATGTAATGCTTATGCTACTATCTCATTCAATTTATACATGTGGGCCCTTAAAGTTTTAGTTTGTACTGGGCCAACCAGGAGTTTACACTGTTTCATAAATTCTGGATAATAATAACATAAATGCCTTCATGGCATATGAATAGCTCAACTGGCGTGGAAACACTTAGAGACTAGTCAGACTGAGAAAGTTTTTTTATTGTGAAAGTACCCGACACCAGGGAGCGACCCCAGGTCACCTGAAGCACCCTTTCACACTCTCTCTCATCCCAAGGCTCGCAATTAAGCCTCCTCTAATGTATCCTCGGTTTCTATAATCCGTCCCCAGGCAATATCACATCTCATTTCTCTTTAATGATTCATGATGCATGAACTACTTGTATATTTAGTTGGTTAAGGCTTTTAGAAACTCAATTATTAAATACCATAAAGGTCCACAAAATCATCACAATAAACTGTACATTTCCATAAGTTCTTCTTTGAACTTCTGTTATACTGAAATAATTTAGTACAGTCTTTAAATTCAGATCTTACCAAAATTGAGTTTCCAAGCCTTAAATATCTCAAAGCTTTCTCTTAAAAATCTTCATATATTTACATAATCTTTCTCAATTTGAATCTTAACTAGATTGAGTTTTTGAAATCTCCACAAAATATTCTTTAGTTATTTCGTTGGGAAAACCAAAATAATTTACTTTAAACTTCTAATTTCTAAAGAAAATAATTTAAAATCATTAACTAAGAATACTTAAAACGATAAAAATTTTCTTTAATTCAAGAATTAATTATCTCAACCTCTGATTTTCATAAAATAGCTTATTTCTAATACTAGATTTTATTATAGAGATTAAAAATAAAGTTAATAAAAATTATTTATAAGAAGAAATAAAAGACTAAAATAATTACAAAATACTTTCTCTTGGAATAAAAATTTAAAGAGTAAGGTAAGAAAATTCTTACTGAGTTTAACTTTCCATCATGCTTGCTATATGCTCAAACTTCATATCACAAGATCATCAATCATTCATCAACCACAATCAAGTATAGTAATCTCATCAATCACAATCAAATATCATCAATCATAATTGCATATTATTAATCACAGTCTAATATTATAAATCACAATATCATTAATCGAAATCAAATATAATTAATTATAATCAAGTCAAATCAACTAAATATCGCTTATAAATATAATTCAAATTTTTAATGGTTATTTAAATTAGTAGATTTGATTTTGAGTCCTTATAGTCCATTCCTCGCACAGGTCTATATAAGTCCATATATCCAGTCTTCGCATAGGTATAGTTCAGTCTAGACAGGTCATAATAGTCCAAGTCCTTGCATAAGTTTAGTTCGATCCATATAGGATATAAAAATCCAAGTCCTTGCATAGGTTTAGTTCAGTCCGTATAAGTTATAATAATTCAGATCTATGTATAGATATTTCAGAATAAATTACACAATATATTAAATTTATTAAAAATTTTAAGTTGAGAAGTTATTACTTTAAAATAATAATATTATTAAATTTAAAAGGAGTAGGGGACTCCTCCCTTTATTCTTATGTCTTTCATATTATATTCTTATCTCACTCCCCCTTACCTCTTGTATACCGATTCGTTATTAAAAATCCATGCGCGCCTCGTCTCCGAGTTCTAAAACATACCAATTTCATTTTAATATAATTACAAGATGAAAATTAAGATTACAACTTAAAATAAAAAATGGTAAATTTTGAATAGTGAATAGTGAATAGTGAATAGTAACTCGTGAATAGTAACAGTAAATAGTAAAACGTGAATAGTAACTGTAAATAGTAAAACGTGAATAGTAACAGTAAATAGTAAATCGTGAATAATAATGGTAAATAGTAACAGTAAATAATAATTTACTATTTGAATAGTAATTTACTATTGAAAAAGTAATTTACTATTGAAATAGTAATTTACTATTGAAATAGTAATTTACTATTGAAATAGTGTTTACTATGCAGAATAGTAACTTAAAATAATATTATTTCCAGTATAATAACAGATTTCTAAAAATGATATAAAAATAACCCAAAAAATATAAAAGAGAAGTATTCTTACCTTAGGATTTTGGCAGAACCTTCTCTCTAAAAACTTTTCTTCTTCTCTCTCACTTCCACCACTATCTCACTAGCACTACTATATTAAGAAAACTTAATCTGAAATTGTGAATTCTAAAGAAGAAATCCTTCGGTATTTATAGGAAAAAAATTTACTATGCATTCCATTATTTTAATATAAAAGTACTATACATTTTTGAATTTTTTATTCTAGGTTACTGTACATCTTTTGAAAACTTCATACATGCACAGTGATTTGCATAGTAATTGTCGGCAAAATTATTAAGTCAAATAGTAACCCTTCACTCGGTATATTTTAAATATTCAAAATGAGTCCTTTTTGAAATTTAGCGATATTATATCAGTCCTCACTAATTTTATAATAAGTAATATAAAGCTGAAATTTTAAAAATCTAAAATTTTCTGTTAATAAAAATTTATTGATACGTTTCTAATTTTTTAACGATTAGAAAAAATCAAGATTTTTCTCAAACCGATAATTTTTAGATAAGTCTACTTGAAATGGATTTTAGAAAATTTTCTTATAATTTAACTTTACATTTTTGTAAATATTTTTAATTTTAAGCAACTTTATATGAATTTAAAATTATTTAAAATATATTATTTTATTAAAATAATTCAAAATTTTCAAAAAATTCCAGAAAATCATAAATATTATGTAGATCAAAAAGTTCAAAAGAACCATAGTCTAATTCCTTCAAAATTGTATTTTAAAATTCTAATAAGAGTTAAATCTTAAATATGTAAAAAAACAAAAATATAACAACATAAAATAAAAATGGGGAATAATAAGGATATTAAAAGTTCTTAATATAATTTTCTTAATTAGTTAATATTAATTAAGTCACTTTAAAATTCTCATTCAGAAATATTTTCATTTTTTTATTATTATTATTTTAAAAAAACAAATAATAAAAATATAAATACCAAAATTTCAAAAAAAAAAAAACTAACTTATAGTAAGTATTTTTCAATAAATATATATTAATATCTATTTCTTATTTGTGATGAAAATAGGATGTTACAACTCTACTCCCCTAAAAGAAATTTCGTCCTCGAAATTTAATATTGTTAATAAATCTTACCATAGATAAACTAACTGAACTGTTCTAAAATATATTTCTAGTTTCCTTGACAATTGTGTATATTTTCCTTAACATTGCCATTTATCTCTCTTTTTTTTTAAATCTTATCAGTATTTTTTTTCCTCAACTCAAAAATATTACTCGTCTTAATTTTGTCAACCATGCTCATTATAAATTGATGGTTAACTCTAAACACTTCAATAATTACGTTTCTCAATCTATTAAAATCTTACTTAACATAATCCATAACATCTATTAATTAAAATTCCTACTCATAACATAGTAAAATGGACTGCTGAGAATTAATTACTGGACAACTAGCCGTTAGCAACTAGCCGTTGGACTAGCCGTTTATGACCGTTGCAACTCTCCCTCCCTTGCTTGCTTATAAATTCTCATTCCATTCTCACTTCCTATCACAACTTCAAGATTTCTTAGTTTCTCTCTTCTATCTAATTTCTTCAATCTTTTTCTCAAGTACTATCATACTATTCGATGGCCAACCTTCTTAGAAGTAAGGAAGAACGAAGTCGGGATGGACTACAGGTTGTGGTAACAAGTGCCTCACTTCTTATAATCGTTATGATTATTTCTCTAGTTTGGATAATTTTTGTATTGCCAAGACTCTTAGACCTCTATCTATGATATACTAGATGTTCTATTTTATTTTCCTTAATGTAATCGTGTATAATAAATTATCCTAGTGAGAAAGGATAAATATGTCTTAGTCCATGTTGTACTTGTTTATCTAGTTAAATCCTTGTGGTCTTTGTTTCATGATAATCCAGGGTATGTAATCATTTCTTATTGTCTTCTATAATGAATTAAATATTCCTTAACTAAGTGATTGTACATTCCATTATAATTGACTACAACCATTACATATATTTGATAAATTCTCCAATCTTAAATGATCACAAATCACTACGTTGACTTAGAAATACTCACTTGAATTTTTTTTTATGGGTAACTAAGACTTATGTAATTCTCTTTATAGGAAAATCAATAAGTAAAGGTTCATATATACTTCCTCATGGTTTACTAACACATTTCTTTATTTTAAATCTACAATGGTCATTACATAACAATGATTTATATCAGGTATGTATATTCATCGAACAAAATCGATGACTAAAAGAAAATAACTTGATAAACATGTATCATATTGTTAGGAATCACAAAAATATTTTATGTCACAATTTCTAAATATTAAACCAATATCAATGTCTTCCAAAGATCTATAATGCTTATTTTAGGTCATTCATTGATATATTTATCACAATAAATCAATTTAAAAAAAATTCAAAAATATATGGTTAATTACATTCGATGTCACAATCATAAAAGTTTCATTAATTCATATATTTACACACATAACCATCATATATATTATTCAATTGTAGACATCATAAATGAAAACTTCATCAAATCAAACAATAATTAACATATTTTATATGTCATACAAAAGAAGAATCAATACAAATAGCCAGAGATACAATTCCTAATATGATTATTTGTTATATCAAACAAGTTATAAATTATCATATTTCTTTCATGAAGCATACATCCACACATTTTTCTTTTCAAAATATATCACCAAAGGACAAAACTATGATTCTATCTTAAACAATTTGTTATACTAGTTTGGGATTACAACAGTTATCTACCCATTGGAATTCTAATTCACACAAGTATCTCTTACAACTTCAAGGACATGGTAAGGAATATCCTAATAGAATTTATTGAGTTTATCTCCATTTCTCCATATACCACATTAACCCAAGGTTAAATTCGTTGATCTTAACATCCTTCTTTTGACATGTCTTTCACTACTTAGTGTAAATCATTCGGGGTGATCAGTCCCGATAGTTTATAACTAAGTAGTCAAAGTTACGACAGCTCCAGTCTAGAATTCATACCAAAATATTTCTAAGAATTTTCTATTGTCTTATCTCCCTTGTTGTCTCATACCATATTGTAAAACAGGAAAATGTTAGAATATTTCACTATCACATATTAATCAGAGAATCAAACACCATACAATACATTTGGAATAAAAGGAAATAACTGCATTAGTTAATTTACCTTATCATTCCACCATACATTAAAGCCCGTACTTAAATAATGTCAAGAAAGACTTCAGAATGGCCAGTTTCTGATAATCCCTGCAATAACATTTTTCAAGTAACAGGCTATAAAGTTCTAACTTATACTTCTTATGAACTTAAAATTAGTTCCTTCTTTCTATACTCCTAATTTTTCTTCACTTACTTCTTACCATTTACTCTAATAAAATTTCCTCTTTTCTCAACCATAAAATCTCTTGTCAAACTCAACCATCAGAGTACACTAACACGCTAGTAAGACCATACCACAAGCCGGTTTGGATTGAACTGCTCTGATACCACTTTGTAACACCCCCTTATATACACGAGATAAAAAAAAATTTTTAGAAAGATATACATATTTATCACTTTTTATCTCGTGTATACAAGGACGTATATACATCTGATTTCCTTTGAATATTGAAAGTAAAAAAAAATTGTCTTTCAATATTTGTCCATAATGACAAAATAATTTATAGAAATCATAAGTGATAAATCATTACAATATTATATCCGAATGAAAGAGTTTATCAAAGTTTAACCTTTACCTAGTTACAATTATCTACTTGATATTGTAATAAGGCAAAATAAAATTAAACTATACCTCTACTACAAATGTGAACAAACATTTCCTAGTCCTTGAACCATTGAATTTTTGAATCCTACTCTTGTCATATCTCTTCATCTAATCGATTGAGGATGAGACCACTTTATCCTCTTGTAATTACATATCCTTCCATCTTGGACTGCTAGTTATATATCATATAATATATATTTTGGACACAAAAATTCAAATAAGAAGGAGTGAGAAACAAAATATAATATATTACAGATAAGACATAAGCATAAGGGTTTTCATAAACTAATATAGTAATATCAGTCATATTCTCATATACAATCAATTATGAATATAGGGTTTCCATATACATAACACTTATATTTTCCTTCATAACCATCCATATAGAATGTCACAATCACATGAATGTTATGTAATGCTTATGCTACTATCTCATTCAGTTTATGCATGTGGGCCCTTAAAGTTTTAGTTTGCACTGGGCCAACCAGGAGTTTACACTGTTTCATAAATTCTGGATAATAATAACATAAATGCCTTCATGGCATATGAACAGCTCAACTGGCGTGGAAACACTTAGAGACTAGTCAGACTGAGAAAGTTTTTTTATTGTGAAAGTACCCGACATCAGGGAGCGACCCCAGGTCACCTGAAGCACCCTTTCACACTCTCTCATCCCAAGGCTCGCAATTAAGCCTCCTCTAATGTATCCTCGGTTTCTATAATCCGTCCCCAGGCAATATCACATCTCATTTCTCTTTAATGATTCATGATGCATGAACTACTCGTATATTTAGTTGGTTAAGGCTTTTAGAAACTCAATTATTAAATACCATAAAGGTCCACAAAATCATCACAATAAACTGTACATTTCCATAAGTTCTTCTTTGAACTTCTGTTATACTGAAATAATTTAGTACAGTCTTCAAATTCAGATCTTACCAAAATTGAGTTTCCAAGCCTTAAATATCTCAAAGCTTTCTCTTAAAAATCTTCATATATTTACATAATCTTTCTCAATTTGAATCTTAACTAGATTGAGTTTTTGAAATCTCCACAAAATATTCTTTAGTTATTTCGTTGGGGAAAACCAAAATAATTTACTTTAAACTTCTAATTTCTAAAGAAAATAATTTAAAATCATTAACTAAGAATACTTAAAACGATAAAAATTTTCTTTAATTCAAGAATTAATTATCTCAACCTCTGATTTTCATAAAATAGCTTATTTCTAATACTAGATTTTATTATAGAGATTAAAAATAAAGTTAATAAAAATTATTTATAAGAAGAAATAAAAGACTAAAATAATTACAAAATACTTTCTCTTGGAATAAAAATTTAAAGAGTAAGGTAAGAAAATTCTTACTGAGTTTTAACTTTCCGTCATGCTTGCTATATGCTCAAACTTCATATCACAAGATCATCAATCATTCATCAACCACAATCAAGTATAGTAATCTCATCAATCACAATCAAATATCATCAATCATAATTGCATATTATTAATCACAGTCTAATATTATAAATCACAATATCATTAATCGAAATCAAATATAATTAATTATAATCAAGTCAAATCAACTAAATATCGCTTATAAATATAATTCAAATTTTTAATGGTTATTTAAATTAGTAGATTTGATTTTGAGTCCTTATAGTCCATTCCTCGAACATGTCTATATAAGTCCATATATCCAGTCTTCGCATAGGTATAGTTCAGTCTAGACAGGTCATAATAGTCCAAGTCCTTGCATAAGTTTAGTTCGATCCATATAGGATATAAAAATCCAAGTCCTTACATAGGTTTAGTTCAGTCCGTATAAGTTATAATAATTCAGATCTATGTATAGATATTTCAGAATAAGTTACACAATATATTAAATTTATTATAAATTTTAAGTTGAGAAGTTATTACTTTAAAATAATAATATTATTAAATTTAAAAGGAGTAGGGGACTCCTCCCTTTATTCTTATGTCTTTCATATTATATTCTTATCTCACTCCCCCTTACCTCTTGTATACCGATTCGTTATTGAAAATCTATGCGCGCCTCGTCTCCGAGTTCTAAAACATACCAATTTCATTTTAATATAATTACAAGATGAAAATTAAGATTACAACTTAAAATAAAAAATGGTAAATTTTGAATAGTGAATAGTGAATAGTGAATAGTAAATCATGAATAGTAATAGTAAATAGTAAAACATGAATAGTAACCATAAATAGTAAAATGTGAATAGTAATAGTAAATAGTAAATCGTAAATAATAATGGTAAATAGTAACAGTAAATAGTAATTTACTATTTGAATAGTAATTTACTATTGAAATAGTAATTTACTATTGAAATAGTGTTTACTATGTAGAATAGTAACTTAAAATAATATTATTTCCAGTATAATAACAGATTTCTAAAAACGATATAAAAATAACCCAAAAAATATAAAAGAGAAGTATTCTTACCTTAGGATTTTGGCAGAACCTTCTCTCCAAAAACTTTTCTTCTCTCTCTCACTTCCACCACTATCTCACTAGCACTACTATATTAAGAAAACTTAATCTGAAATTGTGAATTCTAAAGAAGAAATCCTTCGGTATTTATAGGAAAAAAATTTACTATGCATTCCATTATTTTAATATAAAAGTACTATGCATTTTTGAATTTTTTATTCTAGGTTACTGTACATCTTTTGAAAATTTCATACATGCACAGTGATTTGTATAGTAATTGTCGGCAAAATTATTAAGTCAAATAGTAACTATTCACTCGGTATATTTTAAATATTCAAAATGAGTCCTTTTTGAAATTTAGCGATATTATATCAGTCCTCACTAATTTTATAATAAGTAATATAAAGCTGAAATTTTAAAAATCTAAAATTTTCTGTTAATAAAAATTTATTGATACGTTTCTAATTTTTTAACGATTAGAAAAAATCAAGATTTTTCTCAAACCGATAATTTTTAGATAAGTCTACTTGAAATGGATTTTAGAAAATTTTCTTATAATTTAACTTTACATTCTTTAAATATTTTTAATTTTAAGCAACTTTATATGAATTTAAAATTATTTAAAATATATTATTTTATTAAAATAATTCAAAATTTTCAAAAAATTCCAGAAAATCATAAATATTATGTAGATCAAAAAGTTCAAAAGAACCATAGTCTAATTCCTTCAAAATTGTATTTTAAAATTCTAATAAGAGTTAAATCTTAAATATGTAAAAAAACAAAAATATAACAACATAAAATAAAAATGGGGAATAATAAGGATATTAAAAGTTCTTAATATAATTTTCTTAATTAGTGAATATTAATTAAGTCACTTTAAAATTCTCATTCAGAAATATTTTCATTTTTTTATTATTATTATTTTAAAAAAACAAATAATAAAAATATAAATACCAAAATTTCAAAAAAAAAAACTAACTTATAGTAAGTATTTTTCAAGAAATATATATTAATATCTATTTCCTATTTGTGATGAAAATAGGATGTTACACATAACATGTACAAAATATTATATTTTTAAATTATCATAAAATATATAACTTTTTATTTTATGTAAAAATATGAAACACGGGTAAGAAAATAAAAAAAGTGATATATAATGACATTCCTTATTTATATCAAGGAAGTAGTTGTCTTAGTGTTTGTCATGTTTTGTTTTGTTTAATGAGTTCTATATTCAAAAAGAGGCGAAATGAGTTTATCCTAGTTTTTGAGTCACCCATTACAAAATATTATTTTTGTTTTGCCCCAAAATGGTCAAATTTCCCCGTACCACACATTTTCAACACATCATCCATCATTTAATTGTCTTCTACTACTACACAACCTTTTTGAGATATAGATTATTTATCAAAATGTTACACTTAATTTTATTTAATTATTTGAAAATAAATCTAATTCATTTAATCATTATTAAAATATTATTAGTAAGTATTCATTAAATTTAGTTTTTTTAAAATATTTTAATTAAAATAATAGTCAATGGAATTATTATTTTATATGTGATATATGAATTTGAAAAAAGAATAAATTATTTTTATATAATTTATGTCAGTCGGTGTCTCATTATAATTTCTTTTAAGATTTTTAATTATTGAAAGTGAATTTAATCCATAAATATCTAAATAATTGCTATGTGGATTTAAACCTAAATCTTAGATTTGGACCAATCATGGTAAATTAAAACAAAAGGATCATTATGTGATAGATGGAAGCAATTTTGTAATGGAGAAATTCATTATTCCTGAATGGGTTTAGGGTCATAGCAAAACAAAAAAGAGGGAAGGTGACATCGCATGTATGTAGAAACTAATGAGCGTATATCCTTTCCTTAATTTAAAACGCAGATGAATATCCCTGACCATTGAAGATGGATGGCTAATAAACTAAATCTGAGCAGACATGTTACAGAGGAGTTCCTACTAGAGTTAACGAATTCCTTGCCTTTGACATTGGCCAAGACAACTTCAAGCGATAGTTGTAGTTATGGTGTTCGTGCAAGAAATGTGATTGTAGGAAGTTTTAGGTCCCGAGTAATATCATGGCATATTTTCACTAGGGGGTTTTAAAGAGCATTATTATAATTGGCATTGTCATGGGGAAACAAGGTCGTCACCAATAGTGATTAATGTGTCTAAGTTTGTGTATTATAGTGTTAAGGGTAATAGAGATTATTTGAATATGTTTGAGCAACTTGTGATGGATCATGCAGGACCCTTCATTGGGCAACACTTGGAAAACCAAGCACGGGTGGAAAATGACAACACCATGGAAGAAGACCTGAATCTTGAGGTGAAACACTTTTATGACATGTTAGCCACAACTTAAGTTCCATTTATGAAGGATGTGAGAACTACAATGAGTTATCAGTGTCATTGATTACGTTAAGCTCGAAGTCAAAATATAGCATGCTAGAGGCTTATTTTAATCGGTTGATGCAATTTATGGGTGATGCATTACCAAGTGACAATCAGATGCCTGTAAATTTTTACCAAGCAAAGAAGTTTGTGAAAATATTGTATTAATGTTACATGTTTTTCCATTGTGAATATGTAGGTAAGAGTGTTATGAATTGTATGGAATATGGAAAAGATCATTATAAGCCGGTGAATGAAAGAATTTCAAAAGATTTAATCTCTAATTGAAATTTCAAAAAATGACTTAGTTAGTGGAAGGATAAGGTGAAGAAGATACATTGAAGCAAATGTGGTATTTTTCAATAATACCACGATTACAATGCTTGTACTTCTCATTGGCTACAACCAAGAACATGCTATGGAATTGTGAGAATCAAAGAGAAGAAGATGTGTTTTGTCATCTGTAACACCCTCTGTTACACCTTAATAAATTCTAGAAAAATTCGTATATTTTGTTTTTTTTTACTAAAGATATGATTGTTAAAAAGAAACTATCGGAATAAATTATATACATTATTTCTGAAATACCTCACAAATATTATTAAAACTTTATAAAGTATTTGTACATTCATCCGAAGAAAATAAACATTAAACATTATAAGAAAGAGAGGAAACTCCATGGCCCAGAAGCAGTTACTTATTAACATTATTTATTCATTGGACCACGGTATTCATACCGAGCTCCCTTTCTAGAACGTGCTATATCTACTGCTGAAATTCTTCGATCCTTCCCTCTGAACCATCAATTTAGAATATATGAAACAAAAACACGGAGAAAGGAGTGAGAAACAGAATATAATATTTCCGAATAAGACATAAGCAACAAAGGGTTTTCACAACCAATACATAATAATATCAATCACAATCACATACACAATCAATTTATGAATGCATGAATGTTATGCAATATCTTCATCATAACTTATCTATATATGTGGGCCCTTAAATTTTAATTTGCACTGGGCCAACCAGGAGTTTACACTGTTCCATAAGTCCGGATAATAATAATATGAACAGCTCAACTGGCATGGAAACACTTAGAGACTAGTCAGATTGAGAAAGTTTTTATTGTGAAAGTACCCGACACTAGGGAGCTACCCCAGGTCCCCTGAAGCACCCTTTCACACTCTCTCATCCCAAGGCTCGTAATTAAGCCTCCTCTAATGTATCCTCGGTTTCTATAATCCGTCCCCAGACAATATTATTTCATTTCACTTTCATTATCCATGATGCATGAACTACTCGCGTATTGAGTTGGTTAAGGCTTTTAGAAACTCAATTATTAAATCCCTTAAAGGTTTACAATATCATTTCAATAAACTGTACATTTTCTCAATTCTCTGAATTTCTGTCCCACAGAAATAAATTTGGTACAGTTTTCAAATCTCACGGAAATTGAGTTTCTAAGCCTTAAATATCTAAAAATTTTATCATATAAAACTTTACCTAATCTTTCTCAAATTAAATCTTAACAAAATCAAATTTAGGAATCTCAATTATTTCCAAATGTATTTAGTTATTAAGTTGGAAAAAAATAAAATAATTTTCTTTTAAATTTTTTTTTTGAAAGAGAATAATTATTAACCAAAAATACTTAAAATTACAAAAAAATTTTTAACTCAAGATTTAATTAAATAAATTCTAATAAAATATTTTCTTTCTAAAATAAATACTAATTTTTTTATTCTAAATATTGAAAATAAAGTTAATAAAAATAATTTCTAAGAAGAATTAAAAGATAATAAAATTTAAAGAGTAAGGTAAGAAATTCTTACTGAATTTTAGCTTTCCGTCATGCTCGCTATATGCTCAAACTCCACATTACAATATCATCAATCAAAATTAAACAATATCAATCATAACTAAATATCATCAATCAATCAATCATAATCAAATCATAATCAAATCAATTAAATATCATTAATACATATCATAATACAAAATTTAATGATTATTAATATAGTCAATTTTAGTCCTTTTGGTCAATTCCTCGCATAGGTATATGTAAGTCCATATAATCCAGTCCTTGCATAGGTATAGTTCAGTCCATATGGGTCATAATGGTCCAAGTCCTTGCATAGGTATAGTCCAGTCCATATAGGTCATAATGGTCCGAGTCTTTGCATAGGTATGTTAGAGTTAGTTAAACCGGATATTTAATTTAAAATTTATTATAAATTTTAAGTTAAAAAGTTAATATTTTAAAATAATAATATTATCAGATTTAAAAGGAGTAGGGGACTCCTCCCATTATTCTTATGTCTTTTCATATTATACTCTTATCTCACTCCCCCTTACCTTGAATTGTTACCCAAAATGGATTTGCTTTGCGCCTCCGATTTCTAATAAATATTAATACCAATCTTATTTCAGTATAAGCATAAGACGAAGATTAAGATTACTACTTAAAACAGAAATGGTAAATTTGAATAGTGAATAGTGAATAGTGAATAGTAAATCGTGAATAGTAACAGTAAATAGTAAAACGTGAATAGTAACAGTAAATAGTAAATCGTGAATAGTAACGGTAAATAGTAACAGTAAATAGTAATTTACTATTTGAATAGTAATTTACTATTAAAATAGTAATTTACTATTGAAATAGTGTTTACTATGCAGAATAGTAACTTAAAATAATATTATTTTCAGTATAATAACAGATTTCTAAAAACGATATGAAAATAACCCAAAAAATATAAAAGAGAAGTATTCTTACCTTAGGATTTTGGCAGAACCTTCTCTCCAAAAACTTTTCTTCTCTCTCTCACTTCCACCACTATCTCACTAGCACTACTATATTAAGAAAACTTAATCTGAAATTGTGAATTCTAAAGAAGAAATCCTTCGGTATTTATAGGAAAAAAATTTACTATGCATTCCATTATTTTAATATAAAAGTACTATGCATTTTTGAATTTTTTATTCCAGGTTACTGTGCATCTTTTGAAAATTTCATACATGCACAGTGATTTGCATAGTAATTGTCGGCAAAATTATTAAGTCAAATAGTAACCCTTCACTCGGTATATTTTAAATATTCAAAATGAGTCCTTTTTGAAATTTAGCGATATTATATCAGTCCCTACTAATTTTATAATAAGTAATATAAAGCTGAAATTTTAAAAATCTAAAATTTTCTGTTAATAAAAATTTATTGATACGTTTCAAATTTTTTAACGATTGGAAAAAATCAAGATTTTTCTCAAACCGATAATTTTTAGATAAGTCTACTTGAAATGGATTTTAGATAATTTTCTTATAATTTCAATTCACTTTCTTGTAAATATTTTTAATTTAAGTCACTTATATGAATTTAAAATTATTTAAAAAATATTATTTTTATTAAAAAATTCCAAAATTCCAAAAAATTCCAAAAAATCATAAATAATATGTAGATTAAAAAGTTCTAAAGAACCATAATTTAATTCCTTCAAAATTTTAATATAAAAATAAAAATAGGGGTGTTACAACTCTACTCCCCTTAGAAAATTTCGTCCTCGAAATTTACATAATCAGTAAAACAAATGAGGATGAGACTCTTTCATCTCAGTTTCTAGTTCCCATGTAGCATCTTCTCCTCTCGTTTCACTCCAAATAACCTTTACAAGCGGAATTGTCTTGTCTCTTAATTGTTTTATTCTTCTGTCACTTATTCTAACAGGTGGTGCATCATATGTAAGATTATCTTTAACTTGTATGACATCAGGTTCAATAACATGTGTAGGATCAGATATATACTTTCGCAAGTTTGACACATGAAAAACATTATGGATATTAGAAAGAAAAGGTGGTAATGCTATTTGGTAGGCAAGGGGACTAACTTTATGAATTATTTGGTATGGACCGATAAATCTAGGAGTTAGTTTTCGAGATTTCATTGCCCGACCGACCCCAGTCATAGGTGTGACTTTCAAGAATACATGATCGCCTTCTTGAAATTCGAGCGGCTTTCTTCTTTTGTCATAGTAACTTTTCTGCCTGCTCTGTGTTGCCTTCATCTTTTCCTGAACTATTTTGATTTTATCCGTGGTTTGTTGTACCAACTCTGGTCCTAGCATCAAGTTTTCACCAGTCTCAAACCAACATAGCGGGGTCCTACATTTTCTTCCATATAATGCTTCAAAAGGTGCCATGCCAATGCTAGCATGGAAACTGTTGTTGTAGGTAAACTCCACATATGGTAAGAATTGATTCCAACTTCCTTTATGCTCTAACACACAAGCTCGTAACAAGTCTTCTAGAGATTGGATTGTTCTTTCTGATTGTCCATCCGTCTGAGGATGATATGCTGAACTCAGACGCAGTCTTGTTCCCAAAGCCTTGTGCAAGCTCTTCCAGAATTGTGATGTAAAACGAGGGTCCCGATCAGAAATGATACTTGAAGGAATTCCATGCAATCTCACAATCTCCTCGATGTATAATTTTGCCAGCTTCTCCATAGAGTAACGAATATTGATGGGAATAAAGTGGGCAGACTTTGTTAGTCTATCAACTATTACCCATATCGAATCATGTCCTAATGGAGTTTTAGGTAGAGAAGTCACAAAATCCATGGTAATGCTATCCCATTTCCATTCCGGTATTTCCATTGATTGTAGCATTCCAGGGGGTTTTTGGTGTTCCACTTTAACCTTCTGGCAAATTAGACATGCAGCCACATACTCTGCCACCGCTTTCTTCATTCCAGGCCACCAAAATAACTTCTTCAAATCTTGATACATTTTAGTAGCTCCGGGATGAATGCTCATATAACTTTTATGGCCTTCTTCTAGAATTGCTTTCCTCAACTCCTCTTTGTCAGGGATACACACTCGATCCTTATATCTCAATAATTGGTCGTTTCCCACATTGAACTCGACTTCTTTTCCTTGTTTCAAGAGTTCTTTCTTCTCTTGCAGGAATTCATCCTCTCGTTGAGCCTCTAAAACTTGCCTCAGGAATTCATTTGTCACTTGCAACGCTCCTAATCTGTAGCTGTTAGCATTAACCTTTACTGCTAGGTTAAGATCTCTGAAGTTCTCTATCAATTCCAGCTCTTTTATCATCATCGTGGACGCATGTAGAGACTTTCGACTTAAAGCATCAGCTACTACGTTCGCTTTTCCAGGATGGTATTGCAACTCAAAATCGTAGTCCTTTAAGAATTCCATCCATCTCCGTTGCCTCATGTTTAACTCCTTTTGGTCGAATAAATACTTGAGACTTTTATGATCGCTAAACACATCGAATGTTGCACCGTATAGATAGTGCCTCCAAATCTTTAAGGCAAAAACTACAGCGGCTAACTCTAAGTCATGGGTAGGGTAGTTGATCTCATGTTGCCTTAATTGTCGTGATGCATAGGCTACAACCTTCTTGTCTTGCATAAGTACACTTCCTAGTCCTTGTTTAGACGCATCACAGTAAACTTCAAAACTTCGATGTGGATCGGGGAGTACTAACACCGGCGCAGAAGTAAGTCGATCTTTCAGCTCTTGAAAACTATTCTCGCATTGTGTCGTCCACACAAAAGGTTGTCCTTTCCGTGTTAGCCTGGTCAATGGGTATCCTAGCTTTGAAAATCCTTCAATGAATCTCCTATAGTATCCAGCCAAGCCCAAGAAACTTCTAATCTCAGTGATCGTGGTTGGTCTCTCCCATTTTAAAACCGCCTCCACCTTGGAAGGGTCTACAGCTATTCCTCCTTGACTAATTACATGTCCTAAAAAGTTCACTTCTTCCAACCAGAATTCACACTTCGACAGCTTTGCATATAGTTGTTTCTTTTTCAAGATTTCCAACACGACCTTCAAATGTTCAACATGTTCTTCTCTGCTTTTAGAGTACACTAATATATCATCAATGAACACCACTACAAATTTATCTAGATATGGATGAAAAATCCTATTCATGTAATCCATGAATACGGCTGGTGCATTAGTTACACCAAAAGGCATTACTAGATATTCGTAATGGCCATAGCGTGTTCTAAAAGCAGTTTTCGATACATCTTCTTTCTTTACCCTTATTTGATGATATCCAGACCTCAAATCAATTTTGGAGAACACCGTGGCACCACGCAGCTGATCCATCAAGTCGTCAATCCTTGGCAGAGGGTATCTGTTCTTGATCGTCACCTTGTTCAGTTGTCGATAATCTACACACAACCTCATGCTACCATCCTTCTTCTTAACCAACAACACTGGTGCACCCCAGGGGGATACACTGGGTCGTATAAACTGCTTCTCTATCATTTCTTCAAGTTGTTTCTTCAACTCTGCTAATTCTAGAGGTGACATTCGGTATGGTGCAATTGAAATGGGTCCAACTCCAGGTACTAGATCAATGGAAAATTCCACATCTCTTTCTGGGGGTAAACCAGGGATATCTTCAGGAAAAACGTCAGGAAATTCACACACAACCGGCAGATTTTTGATTTTTGATTCTTGCTCTCCTTTCGTTGAAAGCAATAACATGAATCCTTGAGCCCCTCCTTTTAAAGAGGCACTCACTTGGTTGGCGGTTAGAAATCTCGAATCCTCAGAATTCAAATTCACTGGTTCTTTAAACATTATGGTTTTATTATGACAATCTATTAGAACCTGATTGTCAGACAACCAATCTAGCCCAATAATAACTTCTAAGCCAGAAAGGGGTAAACAGAAAAGATTAGCCTTAAAGTCCCTACCATCTATGACAATAGGGCATTTCCAACAAGCTTTAGAAGTGACAATGGGATTGTTTCCAGGAGTATGTACAGATAAGTCAAATGGAAGTTCTATCACAGGTAATTTTAGTTTTTCTACACAGTCATTGGCAATAAAGGAATGTGATGCACCTGAGTCATACATAACAGTTAAAGAAATCTTATTAATGATACACTTACCTTCTACCATGGAATCAACATGAGATGCTTCTTCTCCAGTGATTGCAAAAACCTTTCCTTTTGCTTTTGGCCTTCCGACTGCACTGTGCGTGCCTCCTTGAGTATTTATGCTTGTACTTGTACCTTCAGGGTTTTCTCTCTTCATCTCTGGGCAATCCTTGATGTGATGACCTGGTTTGTTACACTTAAAGCAAACATAAGTGTTTTTAGGACAATCCCTTTTCAAATGGGGTCCTCCACAGATAAAACATTTAAAATTTGGTGCAGATGTTGGGTAATAGCTTCCAGTTGAAGCTTGGGGTCTGTTAGGAACAGATGCTGCTCCAAACCGACGAAATGGTGCTTGGTAAGGCTTATTCCTTCTGAAATCTCTTCTTTGGTGATGGTGAGGTCCTCCACTTCTTATTTCTCCTGCCTTGTGAATGGGCTCACGACTTTTGGTCATTCTATCCTTATGGTCTTCTTCAAAGATCCTGCAGCGATTTACCAATACAGAAAATTCACGGATTTCCTGCATTCGTATAGCTTCCTTAATTTCTGGCCGCAGTCCATTTACAAACTTTGCACACCGATCTCTTTCATTAGTAGCATCATTATAATGAGAATGAAAACGAGATAGCTCTTCAAACCTGGATGCGTACTCTCCAACGGTCATATTTCCTTGGGTCAGCGACAGAAATTCGAATTGTCTTTTCTCTTTAACATCAGCTGGAAAGTATTTTTCCAGAAACATATCCTTGAAATAGTCCCAAGTGATCTCCACGTCGTTGACTTCGAATTGTTTACGCATGCTATCCCACCAATGTTCGGCATCCTCAGATAAGGCATAAGTAGCGAAGACTACCTTATCAGCTTCATTACATTGCAATGCTCGAAAGATCTTCTCTATCTCTCGAATCCAGATTTGTGCTCCATCAGGGTTATATCCTCCCTTGAAACGAGGTGGATTGCGCTTTTCGAATAGGTCCAGTCTTCTCAAGGCATCATTACCTTGACCTTCACGTGCTCCCATTGCATTGATTAAGCGTTCTACAACTCCAGCAAGATCGTTTCCAGCCATTAGTTTCCTGTTTCACAGTAACTGAGATTTGTCACATCAATCACAGTTACTACCAAGTCAGATATTCTACCTATACAGAGTTTACAGACAAAGCAAGATAGACCTTTTCCCCAGGCCTATTGGATTAACTGCTCTGATACCACTTTGTAACACCCTCTGTTACACCTTAATAAATTCTAGAAAAATTCGTATATTTTGTTTTTTTTTACTAAAGATATGATTGTTAAAAAGAAACTATCGGAATAAATTATATACATTATTTCTGAAATACCTCACAAATATTATTAAAACTTTATAAAGTATTTGTACATTCATCCGAAGAAAATAAACATTAAACATTATAAGAAAGAGAGGAAACTCCATGGCCCAGAAGCAGTTACTTATTAACATTATTTATTCATTGGACCACGGTATTCATACCGAGCTCCCTTTCTAGAACGTGCTATATCTACTGCTGAAATTCTTCGATCCTTCCCTCTGAACCATCAATTTAGAATATATGAAACAAAAACACGGAGAAAGGAGTGAGAAACAGAATATAATATTTCCGAATAAGACATAAGCAACAAAGGGTTTTCACAACCAATACATAATAATATCAATCACAATCACATACACAATCAATTTATGAATGCATGAATGTTATGCAATATCTTCATCATAACTTATCTATATATGTGGGCCCTTAAATTTTAATTTGCACTGGGCCAACCAGGAGTTTACACTGTTCCATAAGTCCGGATAATAATAATATGAACAGCTCAACTGGCATGGAAACACTTAGAGACTAGTCAGATTGAGAAAGTTTTTATTGTGAAAGTACCCGACACTAGGGAGCTACCCCAGGTCCCCTGAAGCACCCTTTCACACTCTCTCATCCCAAGGCTCGTAATTAAGCCTCCTCTAATGTATCCTCGGTTTCTATAATCCGTCCCCAGACAATATTATTTCATTTCACTTTCATTATCCATGATGCATGAAATACTCGCGTATTGAGTTGGTTAAGGCTTTTAGAAACTCAATTATTAAATCCCTTAAAGGTTTACAATATCATTTCAATAAACTGTACATTTTCTCAATTCTCTGAATTTCTGTCCCACAGAAATAAATTTGGTACAGTTTTCAAATCTCACGGAAATTGAGTTTCTAAGCCTTAAATATCTAAAAATTTTATCATATAAAACTTTACCTAATCTTTCTCAAATTAAATCTTAACAAAATCAAATTTAGGAATCTCAATTATTTCCAAATGTATTTAGTTATTAAGTTGGAAAAAAATAAAATAATTTTCTTTTAAATTTTTTTTTTTGAAAGAGAATAATTATTAACCAAAAATACTTAAAATTACAAAAAAAATTTTAACTCAAGATTTAATTAAATAAATTCTAATAAAATATTTTCTTTCTAAAATAAATACTAATTTTTTTATTCTAAATATTGAAAATAAAGTTAATAAAAATAATTTCTAAGAAGAATTAAAAGATAATAAAATTTAAAGAGTAAGGTAAGAAATTCTTACTGAATTTTAGCTTTCCGTCATGCTCGCTATATGCTCAAACTCCACATTACAATATCATCAATCAAAATTAAACAATATCAATCATAACTAAATATCATCAATCAATCAATCATAATCAAATCATAATCAAATCAATTAAATATCATTAATACATATCATAATACAAAATTTAATGATTATTAATATAGTCAATTTTAGTCCTTTTGGTCAATTCCTCGCATAGGTATATGTAAGTCCATATAATCCAGTCCTTGCATAGGTATAGTTCAGTCCATATGGGTCATAATGGTCCAAGTCCTTGCATAGGTATAGTCCAGTCCATATAGGTCATAATGGTCCGAGTCTTTGCATAGGTATGTTAGAGTTAGTTAAACCGGATATTTAATTTAAAATTTATTATAAATTTTAAGTTAAAAAGTTAATATTTTAAAATAATAATATTATCAGATTTAAAAGGAGTAGGGGACTCCTCCCATTATTCTTATGTCTTTTCATATTATACTCTTATCTCACTCCCCCTTACCTTGAATTGTTACCCAAAATGGATTTGCTTTGCGCCTCCGATTTCTAAAAAATATTAATACCAATCTTATTTCAGTATAAGCATAAGACGAAGATTAAGATTACTACTTAAAACATAAATGGTAAATTTTGAATAGTGAATAGTGAATAGTGAATAGTAAATCGTGAATAGTAACAGTAAATAGTAAAACGTGAATAATAACAGTAAATAGTAAATCGTGAATAGTAACGGTAAATAGTAACAGTAAATAGTAATTTACTATTTGAATAGTAATTTACTATTGAAATAGTAATTTACTATTGAAATAGTGTTTACTATGCAGAATAGTAACTTAAAATAATATTATTTTCAGTATAATAACAGATTTCTAAAAACGATATGAAAATAACCCAAAAAATATAAAAGAGAAGTATTCTTACCTTAGGATTTCGGCAGAACCTTCTCTCCAAAAACTTTTCTTCTCTCTCTCACTTCCACCACTATCTCACTAGCACTACTATATTAAGAAAACTTAATCTGAAATTGTGAATTCTAAAGAAGAAATCCTTCGGTATTTATAGGAAAAAAATTTACTATGCATTCCATTATTTTAATATAAAAGTACTATGCATTTTTGAATTTTTTATTCCAGGTTACTGTGCATCTTTTGAAAATTTCATACATGCACAGTGATTTGCATAGTAATTGTCGGCAAAATTATTAAGTCAAATAGTAACCCTTCACTCGGTATATTTTAAATATTCAAAATGAGTCCTTTTTGAAATTTAGCGATATTATATCAGTCCCTACTAATTTTATAATAAGTAATATAAAGCTGAAATTTTAAAAATCTAAAATTTTCTGTTAATAAAAATTTATTGATACGTTTCAAATTTTTTAACGATTGGAAAAAAATCAAGATTTTTCTCAAACCGATAATTTTTAGATAAGTCTACTTGAAATGGATTTTAGATAATTTTCTTATAATTTCAATTCACTTTCTTGTAAATATTTTTAATTTAAGTCACTTATATGAATTTAAAATTATTTAAAAAATATTATTTTTATTAAAAAATTCCAAAATTCCAAAAAATTCCAAAAAATCATAAATAATATGTAGATTAAAAAGTTCTAAAGAACCATAATTTAATTCCTTCAAAATTTTAATATAAAAATAAAAATAGGGGTGTTACATCATCCATTTGATGCAGAAGCATAGAAATATTTCAATAGGACTTACCCTGATTTTTCTGCTAAACCTTGTAATGTTAGGCTAGGTTTATGTTCGGATGGATTCAACCCATTTGGAGCATATAGTAAGACCTATTCATATTGGCTGGTTATTTTAACCCTTTACAATTTACATCCTGAAATGTGCAAGAAATGAGAAGTGATGTTTCTTTTTGTACTTATTCATACCCCGAACAATCTAAGAGTAAAAATTAATGTTTTTATGCAACCCTTGATAGAAGATATAAAGTTGTTGTGGGATGATGACTTCAACACGTATGATGTGTCATCAAGGAACAATTTTAACATAAGAGCTGCTTTGATGTGGACTAGAAATGGCTTTTCGACGTACAATATGTTACCCAGATGGTCAATAATTGGGAAACTTGTTTGTCCAGTTTGCATGGAATGTTCTAGGGGCATCAACTTCCTAAAAGCGGTAAACTTTCATTCTTTGAATATTATAGAAAGTTTTTTTTATGTGATCATGATTTTAGGAGAAACAAATAATCGTTCATAAGGAACAAGATTGTTAATGATGAGGAGCTACCTCATTTGTCAAGTGAATGAATATGGCAACGAATTTAAGAGTATCTAGGCAAAAACAAAAAGGTAGAAAAGTTACATGAATATGGTAAGCAACATAACTAGACCAAGAAAAGTATCCTCTGCAGTTGCCTTATTAAGGAAAGCATTTACTCTATCTCAATATAAATGTGAAGCACACAGAGAGAAATGTATTCATGAATATATTTGATGCAGTTATGGATATCAAAAAAAGAACAAAGGGCACTGAGAAAAGTTGTTTGGACTTGTCGATACGATGTTCATGAAATGAATTAAAGTTGAAGGAAATTGAGGGGTGCAAAATTATTGAAATCAAAGGTGAAGTGTACATTTAGTAAGCCCCAAAGGGTTGCAGTGTGTGAATGGTTAAAGAGTTGAATTTGCCAACAGATTACACATCAAATTTATTCGGTGTGTAGACATGAAAGAAGTGCATGGCATAAAGAGCCATGATTGTCGTATTTTCATGAAACAATTACTTCTAATTGCATTTAATGCTTTGCCTAAGAACATTCAAAAACCACTTATTGAGTTAAGTCTGTTCTTACAAGAGTTGACATGTACAACACTACACGAGGATCAATTGTTGGAAATGAAAGAGTCCATTCTAATTATTTTGTTCAAGTTAAAATAGATATTTCCACCAGTTGTTTTTTGATTCAATGAAACAGCTACCAGTTGACTTGCCTTATGAAATACTAGTTAGTGGTCTAGTTCAATACCGATGGATTCAAAAAGTGAACGTGTTTCTGAAACTGGTTTCTTTAATTTTACTCAAAGGTTGGTTAAATTATACACATTAAGTTGTCTAATAACTATTTTGTTATCTTAGGTCTTTGAATTATTTAAAAGAAAAAGTTAACAATAAGGCACGTGTTGAAAGATCAATATGTGTAGCTTATTTGGTGGAAAAAAATTGTCTTTTTTTACTTTATTTTACCATCCAACTGAGACAGACACGTAAAGGATAAAGGTGCTATGAAATGTTATTATGGGAGAAAGCTCTTCAAGGAAGCCATAAATATCTATTGTTAAATATCCTTGTCGTGTTACATATAAACCAACAAAATGTTTTCTAGAAAATAAATATTGGAAGGCTACACAATTGTATGTACTACAAAATTGTGACGAAATAAAGCCATTTTCAAAGTAAGTTATTGTAATTCACTTCAATAAGATATATATAAAGTACTTTATTTTTTTGCTACTATCCAACGTAGGCAATACTCAAAGTTGTTGAAAGAACTTGAGCCCGATATCACATATAAGGAGTTAAATCATACAATAACATCACATTTCCCGAATTGGTTTGAAAAATACGTAAGTAGCTGGAATAAGTCATGTCGTATATAATTAAATTTGAATTTTAATAATTGTGTTATTTTGTACTAGGTTCTAGATCAGACAAATGAAATCCATGATCTTCTGCTAGTTTCATTATGTTAGGGATCTAAGAAAAAAGTGACAAAATGGCCAATCTACCATATCAATGGTTATAAGTTCAATGGGCATCATTAAAATGAGGGAATAGGAACTATAAACTATGGAGTATGTGTACATGGAATTAACGGTCAATAAGAAGATGATTTCTATGACATGTTTGCTGACATTATTGAATTACATTACACTGGTGAGCCAATCAAAAAGTTGGCGTTCTTTAAGTATGAATAATTCGATAACTCGCTTGGTCAAGGGACTAAAGTTGATAATCAATTTGACTTAGTTGAAATAGAAAAGACTCGACATTATTCTAATTATGACCTATTTCTTTTTTCATATCAAGCTAAACAAGTTTACTACACATAATTTCTTGTAGATCATAGAGATTGGCTAGCTATTATTGGTACTAAAGTATACAGTGCAATTATAGATAATGTAATTGGTCCTCCTTACGGTCCTTACCAAGATATCCAAGGAGACATTCAAGATTTTCATGTGTTGTTACAAATCTAAGGGGATGTGTACATTGATGGATTAGCATATATTGGAGGCGAACAAGTTGATCAAGTTATGGTTAACACAAATATTGATTGAGTTGATGAAGATAAGGATGATAATGGCCTAGATTCTAAATCACCAAGCGATAGTGAATTTGTTTTCTCTAAAAGTGATTAGGTATCTTTTGTTGGATTTGGTCAGCTAACTTGTAATTCTTTGTTGGAACTTACTTTTGTATTTTTTGGTTTTACAAATGTCTGGATGTAATTGATTTAGATGTGGTCGAATACATGGATGTGGCACCATCCCCACTTAGATCCCCATCCAGACACCCACTTAGAAATCCTTCCCCACCCAGACACCGACCATGACACCCTAACTCACTCAAACATCTACCCGGACTGTTTCTTCCTCTCAAGGTACTGGTCAGCGTATTCCTTCACCATCCTTACACTCTACCACACCATCCTTTGTTGCCTAGGCATCTGCCCCTCATATGGGCCTACCCCCAGTCTCAAGCACTATAAATCCCATTGATAAGAAGATGTGGATTACCCTTGAAGTGAAACTAAAGTAAGTTGATAATTTTAATTTATTAAAGTTTTGCATGTCAAATTAATATTGATAACTTTAAACTATTGTTGCTAACTTATATTATATTTATTGCAGCTTCAACCCAACTAATAAGTTTGTCCCCCGATGGATCACCAAGATCATATAGGACAAGTTTAAGACTCTTTTTACATGATGGAGTGATATGGATGAGGACACAACAAACATGTGGTTTTCTATGGTAAGTCTATTTTAATGGATACTTGATAAATTATAATTGATAGTTGGTAGTTGGATAGTTGATAGTTCAATATTGGTAGTTGAAAGGTGAATTTATATAGTTGGATTTATATTATAAACTGTATTGGGTGTTTATTGGTTGTTTTGTAGGGTTATAAAATATTGAAAATATCCAATTTAAAAAGGAAACTCTATCCAATTTTTTTAAAAAAATTAACACTTAGAATTATTTTCAATTGGTTGTAGAAATATTTCAAATGGTTTCCTGAGCACGAAGATGACATAAAGGCTATCTTTGTCCATAAAGCATTAGATAACATTAGGAATGCATAAATAAGTTTTGAGAAGGAAAGGACAAAGGTCATTGGATTCCACTTGAGGTCCTAAAGGGGTCACAAGCAAAGTGGCCTAATGATAAGTGGAAGATAAGAATGAGAAGGGAAAGAGGAACCGAGCATCAAATGATGATCCAACCACTTTATACATTGGTAGCTTAGTTTGGACTGTTTTCCATAGGGAGAAACTTGTAAATTTGGGTTTATACTTGTAATCGATTACTAGAGCTGAAATTTAGGTTTTTTAGTGGTTTTGAGTGACGTCGTCTTTAGGTTCATACTGTTTATTGCCGGAGATGTTTCCTAAACGAAAAATTTACTCTAATTTTAATCAGATTCTGAGATAAATGTTAAGAATCGCTAAGGAGATATCATAATTTTCCATTGTCTACAATTTAAATATAAAAAAAATTAAATGACAGTTACATATAAAAATCCATTATAAACAATATAAGAATTAATAAATTCACATGGGCTTGATAAACACTCTCAACTTTATAAAGGAATTTTATAGAGGTGTTTTCAACCCAACTTAAGATATCTTACTTGATAGACATGTATATATAATCATAATTATTGGTTGGTAAATCATTAGCGGGATGAATATATAAATTATAAATAAGTTATGAATCAATTGACAATGTAGGTTAAAATTAAGAGTGTTTGATCTTTACTGAACATTCCAAGTAGAATTATCTCCAAACAAAAATACTAACTAGGACACACAAAAAAATGGACAAATCGTTAAGAGAAAGTGCAAAAAAGAAAAGGATTTTAGGAAGTGTTGATCGACCTCGGGGAGAAACGTTGATGAATCAAAGGGGGTGGGGTCCAACTTCCCCTGCAATTTCACATCTGCAACGATTCCTGGCACATGGTAAGTAATCTACTGTAAAATTAAGGATCTGTCTTACTAAAATCGATTTTACTCGGCACCTGTCTAACTCATGTTATTACCGTCTTTCATTTTAATAACAATATTTCTATTTATCAATTTCTAATTCATTATCCATAAAATATTTTTTTGGTATAAATTATCTATACAATATCAATGTCTTTATTTATTTAAGAAATAAAAATATTATTAATATGTGAGTATAAGAAATGCTCCACCAAAAAATTATAATTTGTATTTTAAAAATAAAATAATAAAACAACATTATTTTAAAAAGTAAAATAACTTTTTATTAAAAATTATATGAATTTTGTTTAAGAATAAGATGAATAAATTTTAATAATATTCTTTAATAAAAAAAATTCATTTTTTTCTTAACCAACCTCAAGACACTTACTAGTATTTTCATTAGAGTAATATATAGTGAACTCTAATCCTTATACGGTAAATTTTCTTAATTTGAATAAAACTATTTTTTGTTAAAAACTATCAGTAGTTTAGATGAAAAATCTATCTATCATTTCCCTCAAATTCTATTTACTACCCACTAATTTTATTTCCATTTATTTGTCCAGTTATGATTTTTAAGAAGTTATTAATTACTTTTTCTCAATAATACTCTTATTAATAATAAAAATAGAGATAATTTTAATAATAAAAAATAAAAAAGAAGAAGAAAATAACCAATTATTTTATAACAACATTATTTATATTTTATAATACGTGTTTCTTTTTTATTTCGAACTAATAAATAAAAACGAAGAATATTAAGTTCAATAGCTCTATATGAATGACTTATTACAAAAACGGGTGTTATAATTACTAATTAAAGAAATTGTTATTTGAAATTTGAATAATTACCATAATTGTTGCACTTGGCGTGCAAGTTGCAAGAGCATTTAACTTTTACTTGAGTATCGTACCCACGTGCTCCAATTACCCCAACTGCTATGACCAGTAGAAAAATATAGAAAGAAAAAGAAAAAAGAAAATTCAGTAACCTCCAATTTTTTAAAGTTTTTAATCCCCACGTGTTTAAATTCTGTTCTTTTCCTTCTTCTCCTTCTCATCCTTTCCTCCCACTTCTATTTTACGCCCCTCCTCTGTTCTCCTCTTTATTATCTGCTCAACTGAAAGAAAACACACACGCATACAATGAAAATCCGAAACTCTTTCTTCTTCTCAGTCATCCTAATCTTCCTAATCGTTATCGGAGATTCAGCGGTTGCTTTCGCCGAGCCGATACCTTCCGCCGCCTACGACGGCGTGCTGTTCCCCGACCGGAGATGCTGCAATCGAGAGGGAAAAGAGACGGTGTCTGCGTGTAAGAACGCGACGCGGAGGGGATCGGCGGCGGCGGAGTGCGAGGTGTGGAGCGAAGCGTGCTCGGAGGCGGTGCTGAAGGTGGCGCGGCGAGAGGAGACGGTGGAGTGGTTGAAAGGGATTCGGAGGAAGATCCACGAGAATCCTGAGCTGGCTTTTGAGGAAATCGAGACGAGCCGTTTGATTAGAGAAGAGTTGGATCTGATGGAAGTTAGTTATCAGTATCCTCTTGCCAAGACCGGTATTCGAGCCACGATCGGCACTGGCGGTCCACCTTTTGTTGCCCTTAGAGCTGACATGGATGCACTTCCCATCCAGGTTCCACTCTTCATCTTTCTCAATATTTGTTGAAATCCTTACATAATAGTAGTAGTAATAATATAATAATAACAATAGTTAAAAATAAAATAATAGTCATACCGAAGAATAAAATAATGCACAATTATTGGAGTTCTTGTTACTTTACTGCCTGTACTTACTTTTTGTATTGAGTTAAAAACGTCACTACTCCTCCTGTTTTTGTTTACCTTCACAGAATCATAGGTAATTTGCATTTTGCACAAAATGAAAATTTATTTATCCAAAAATTAGGTAAGGGTGTAATGTTGTAAAATTTGTAGAGTTGGATTTGTTTGGAGGAATTTATTATTAATATTATCATTATTTTTTTATTATATTAACACGGATCACGTGTCAGAATCTCTGATTTGTCTTTGTCTACTTACATTATTGATAAATCTTTATATATTTTTTGTTTGTGTCAGGTATTTGGGACAACCTAATCGACAAAGATAATAAAGATTTAGTTTTCCTTAGTTTTGTCTGACTTATTTTGTCTGATGTGAATTAATACAATAATGTACTAGAATGTACTTACATTTTGATTGATAACAAAAGGATGTGAGTTTTTCTTCCTTCAAAAGTTGAAGAAAAGGTTGATCTGCTCAATTTTTTTTGTTAAGGAGTATTTTTTTGTGTGTTTTATGGTAATTTATGAATTTTTTTTGCTTTTTGTAGGTTTCATAAGGTTAATGTGCTCAGGAGAAAAGCTTCATGGCTTTTCCCCTACTTTATTGCTTGCTTGTGGTTTTATTTGCATTCATCAATAAATAGCAAAAAGAGCTTAGCTTTGGACAGTATAAATCTTATCTAGAATAATTAGTGCTTTTTTTGTGGTGGTTTTAAAGTTTGGTTGAAGTGATTTATTAATAGGAGTAATTTATTTTATAGTTTTAAAAATTAAATTCCATATTCCATATATATGATGCACTTCTTGGGATTCGTCGCAGGAAGCTGTGGAATGGGAGTACAAGTCTAAAGTTGCCGGCAAAATGCACGCTTGTGGGCACGACGCACATGTGGCTATGCTTATTGGCGCTGCTAAAATCTTGAAAACTCGAGAGCACTTATTAAAGGTTTGTTCTTCTCTCCAGACTCATCCTATTTTCAACAAAGCAGTAATACTAGTATTCGTCTATTTCTTAAATTCAATTGTGAATTTATTACACACATTCTCATTTTTAAATCTACGGCAATTAGACATAATTAACATTAAGTTCACATGATATTTACTTCTACGATTTTTCTAATCCCTTTTTTCAAAATGGATTTTTCTAACCCTTATCATCTTGCAGAGTATAAAAAATATGTTGGAATTGTCTTAGAAGTCATATGAGACTACATTGATTTTTAGAAAAAAATCATGATTGATTGACTGCATAAATTTTTGTTGTAGTATTAATGTATAACAATTAATTTTTTTAATATTTATAAAAAAGATAAATATAAAATTTAAATAAGCCATGAGTATTTTATATATGCAATTCCTTATCTAATCTAAGTAAGGATCGTGCCTTCTTTATCTCTGTAATGGCACTTAGCTTTATTTGAGGCGACACTTTAGGCCAAAATGGCAAGTCCGTTTTGCCTCTTAAGGATTTCTTTGCACCTTTTTCCGGTGGACACAATCACACAATCCTAATCTCTCTCTGTGGGTTAACAATGTCTCCCGCAAGTACAGCAATGCAACGACTCATCTTAAGGACTCAACTTTGTGGACCATTTTATTTTGATAATGTGTGGGCCATTTTTTTCTATAAACCAAAAACTGATATGAATTATAAAAAACAGATGTTGATAACAATTTCTCCTCAAATCAAGACAAAAAACAAAAGTTTGTAACTCCCCCGCTTCCCGCGCCCCACAAATAAAACAGATTAAAAAACAAGTGTCTGAAATCAGAATGTATAAGCAGAGGAAAGGATTTCCCCATGACTACCACCTTAACAGAATAATAAACAAAACTAAATAAAAATGTACATGATACTATTACTTGACACAATTTGAACTTGTATTTTAAAAAAATTGGGTTTTTCTTTTTGCATGATACTACTTATTACAATTTTTAAAAATTTTCTTTTACTTTTTTCCTCTCTCGAAAAACATTACAGACTATCATCTTACAAAGAAATATAATTAAAAAAATGAATTTTGGGTGATAGGCCAGTTTATTATGAAAGATTGGATCTCTCCTTTCATTTTAACATATACTAAGTAGATAGGATTGTTTGACACTAGTGTCATTGGAAGATAGTTTGAGGTCACCGGGGGGTTCGTGTTTTAGGCGTGTAATTGTTTTATACTCGAATAATGAACCAATCTGATCAGATAGATTATAGTTACATATTTTCAATCTTGTTCTTGCAGCAGAGGAATGAATGTTTCTGTCAGAACGTGCTCTGTAGAGTAACGGGTACCTAAAAAATACAAAGATAGAGTCGATAGCCACATAATTATACTTTTAAAAATTAATATTTACCTTAAGATTAAAACTAAATTTAACTAGTAGTCTTACATTTGAGTAATAGGTGATGATGCTATGTTAAAACTTAATTATGTAAGTCTTATATTTCATAGTTTTGCTCAATTTGAATTTGAATGTATTTTATTTTGTTTTTAAAGAAAGTTATAAAATATGAAGTTCAAACTTACCTATGACCTTATCTATTCAAACTCCCCATAAATTTGAATATGATACATATAAATATAAAGAAAAATATTGACAATCTAACTTTATTTATGAATATATGTAATTCTTGTTTTAAATTTAAAAGAATTTATATATACATGTAATAAAAAATTCCAGGATGACAAAATTCTCACACAAAACTCTATTCATTTAATTATTAATGTGTTGAAAATATAAATTAGAAGGATTCGAACCTACAACTCTTTGTCATTTCCCTTTTAACTTTGTAACTACTAAATTAATCTTACAACTTTTTTAATTATAATTTATATGTATCCATTATTATGATAAAAATAATCCATTTATTTTTTCTTTTATAATGTATTTGTTTTAAAGCATTTACGTACTAATATTTATTTTATATATTCATTTATTAAATTCATCATTGTTCCGTAACTTTATTTATTTCAATTTTATTGACTGTGTTTTATTTGTTGTTTGTTTAAAAATATGTGAAATAAAAAAAATTAAATATTAGAATGAGAATAAAATAAAGAAAGAATGCTTTTGATTATAAATTTTTCTTCTCCATATGCTATTTAATTAATAAAATATTTATTATATATAATATTGATTTTATAAAAAATATATAAAATAATATTTTTATTAAAAAATATACCGTATTAAATACATATATGTTAACTAATATTAGAAAAACAAATAACATGTAAACGAAGATTTCGTTGCATGTGGTCAGTTACGAGATAGCAATGCCATCCCGCGTTTTGAACCAAACTTGATTTGTTTCTCTCTCTCTCTCCGTGAGTATGAAACGGATAACATTATTCTACAAGCCCCACCGCTCAAAAAGACTAACCTAACCTTATCTATCTTTTGTGTTCGTAAACGACCACACCTCAATGTTTTATTTTTCCTATGTTTTGGCGCCTTCACACGGTAAAGGTACAACGTTATATAAATAAATATACAATTTTATTTTCTCTTTATCTCTTCCGCATTTATCACATCATATTTCTCTGTATTTTTCTTTATATAATATTAATAACATTCAACATACATGAAAACGATTTCGCTAACATTCAACATACATTTTTTTTTTGGTTGAAATTTCAAGTTTGACAACTGAATATGGGTGTGTTCTGTCATATATTCGGCCGTCTCTCCGAATCTGTATTTCAAAATTATGATCACATGGCTGTATAGTTTTTTTCTTACTTGTCCTGTTTTGTAGTTACTTTTATATGTTTACGACGGTAATTTATTATATTATTAATTATAAAATTATCCAATTATATTTTTTATTTATAGACTTGGGTTTCCAACATGCATTCAGAAGTAGGTATGTTTTCGTATATTGAATGTTTAAAGCTAAGGAAATTAACTTAATTGATTAAGTTGTTTTGAGCCCCATGACACAAATTTAATTTTAATTAAATCAAAATAAAGATTAAATGTTTAAATTTAATTATACTACTATATATTATAAATTAAAAAACATATTTAACTCGTTTAAAGAAATGATCACATATTTTTATCCATGATGCATACCTTCGATATTTTTAATTGATTTTTGAATATCAATTTTAGACTATGATTCGCAGATTTAGGAAAAATTTAAATAATAATTCATAAAGTGAAGGAGCTGAATAGTACTAGAGTTGGATATTTATTAACCCATTATTGACCTGGAAAAGAGTTGGATAATTAATTTAAGGATTATATATTTAAGGAATCTTCCTAACAAGTATGAGATTAGATAGTATTTTCTTTTGAATTAAGATCACCTCTAGAAATCACTTTGTCAGGATTTGATTCCTAAAATTTTGTAAAGATTAAGAAGAAACACTCCTCGCCATGAGAATTCTTATTTGGTCACTGTTCAAAATATCATTTTAAAAAATCGGGGAGTTTAATTCTAACAGAATATCTTCAAGAAGGTGATTATAATTTATACGTTTCAAAGGGTTTTTTAAAATATATTTAATCCTAAATTTAAAGAGTTGAGGGAGTTAACACAATTACGGTAATCTGCCATTTCTGAATTCAAAGAATTCTTCTAAAAAATTAAATAGTAAAAGAGGTGGATATTTCCCCCCATATTATTATTCATTTATTTATTTTTCTTCGAATGAATTACGGTGGTGTAGCTTCAGAGTGGAAACCTCTTGTTAAATAGGAAAGGCATCCCTGACACTGTTGGATTGCTCTGAATAAATTTTTGCAGGTCTTATTTATTTATATGCACTGCACCTTGCGATACGAATAAAATTTGGTTTGTCTTGTATTGTATGTGGCCTGAGCACGTGCTTTAATTAAGAGCACTAACCTACACAGTTTTCTTTTTTTAAATCTCGGTTAAAGAGAAAGCATCTCTCTACTAGTAGCTAATAAAGCATGAGACCTGATGAGACAGCCTACGATAAGCAGCACAAACTTTTCCAGGTAGGTATTGAGATTTGAGACATTAGGGGCCATTAATTCATTCAGATGCCTTTCTACAGTTATTCGAAAAGAGCTGTCAGTTATTCTAATTTGTCCTATAAACGGACTTTTTCGAAGCGTTTAACAAATAATTTTAAAATTGAATTAACTATTAAACATTATAGGTATCAGTTAATAAAATCAATAATTAAAATATTATTGGATAGGTTACAAAGAAAAAATTAATCTCAATTGATTATTTTATAAGTTTACAATTTAATCAGTTGGATTTATTCGTCTGATTCAGAACAAATTTGTTCAATTTGGGGGCAAAGTGTCTGATGTTTATATCAGAAATCTCTCCTACAATTTGTTATACCGGTTTAGTATGAATTTAGTATTATGTCTCTCAGTTCAATGGGGAGTAGAGATCATTTCATCATGTCCTTCAGTCAGTACATTGGTATCTCATGTTGTAGGATCAATTAATATCAGAACTCAAGGAAGGGTTGGTGAAAGTACCTTAGTAAAAAATAAATACATAGTATTTGTAAACTTGGATGGTAAGAATGTCCTATGCGGCGTGTGACAATACAAAATTTGTAAAAAGCGGAAAAAAGTCACAAACGTTCTTGAGACCCTCTACAAGTTGAAGGTCGGTGTGCCTCCAACATATTTGTCAAGCTCACTATCCTTAGGGACTTCGGGAAGGGTATTAGGATCACATGGGGCTATCGGTGTTTGAGAACGTTCGTGAGAGGCGTTTGAGCGTCGTGGGACACTTATGATATTTATATTGTCTGTGTTGATACGAGACCCATATCAATAACAATATCGTCAAAAAAATTTATAGTTAAAATTAATATTGATAATCATTTGTGATTTTTAATATAGGATTAATATAATTCTTCATGAAATTTTTGTTACTTTTGAGTTAACTTTTACTTATTTCCTTAGATTAAATGAAAAAATGTTTTCTATGCCGTCTCTATGAATAATTGATAAGAAATTAAAAATAAGTATTAATTAGAAAATAAAATATTTTTCTTAGAAAATTAACAAGATATTTAATACATATATTTTTTTTAAAAAAAATTCTTTGTTCACCTTTTTATAATGTGTTTATGGATATATGATAAAAAATCTTAATAAAATTACACTTATATTCCCTTTTTACATATTTTTACGTTTATATATATATATATATATATATATATATATATATATATGATTACCTTAGAAATTAGAAAAAGATGCATTTGTTAGTAATGTCATTATAGAGAAATTTAGTTAAGATAAAAAAAAAATGGCATGGTACGGTAGAAGAGGAGTATAGTGTACAGCTGTAGCAGTAGAGAGGTAGGGAATTTGATGCTTTACGACTTACAGAAAACGCTTATTGTTGTCTGACACTTGAGAGGACCACTGTGTTGGCTGACTCTATTGTAATTTCAAGGGGAGGGTTTAATTTTTATCTTCGTGCACTCTCCGAACTCAGTAAATTCATAAGTAATCGGTCAGAGTGAATTGATAAATGAATTTAAGTTTCATTCTCATTAAATATAGATATTAAAAGAAGTAAAGAGTTTTATCTGTGAATAAATCTCGGAATACTTATAATTAAAAAAATGGATTACATTCATCAAGAGAAAATAGACAAGACTGGAAAAATTGTTTATTGAAAAAATTAATGTACTCACTCATCCTTGTACATCAACGTTTATAAAACCGAATTTGTCACTGAATCTCCTAAATTATTAACTTATAATTTATTTGAATTATCGTCAAACTGATATAATAATATATAATATTAATAATTATATTAAATTTTATAATATATACTAAAATAATATCACATCCAATTTTAAATATAAATAAATTTTAATGAAATTTTTTGGTTTTATAATATAAACAAAATTATACTTTTTCAATGTCATTAAATATTATGTTTCTATTTTCTAGATAATTATATTTGTACAATAAATAATATTATAAGTATTTTAAAATATTATATCAAATATTAATACAAATAACTACTCCCAACTATATTCTTGAGATGTGTAAAAGTAATTATTTTGCTAATATTTAAAACCGAGGTAGTATATATTAGGTAAAAAAAATATGATGAGCTAGGGATAAGTGTATCATTACTATCAATTGATATTTAAATCTCACCTTAAATATTTTGTATTTTGGAGAGAGTCGAGAACTTACATTTTTTATTTTTTCTTTATAAAATTTTAATCACTCAACCACTTTATCATTCTAAAAAATTGAAAGGAATAATTGAGTAGGAACAGCTAGTCAGTGTTGTAAACTTCCCATAACCATCTAGCGAAGAGAAAGAAACACAGGCAAGGAAGTCCACATTCTTCTTCTTGTACAAATTTCTCATAGATACAACCTTGTATCTCATTCATTGAGATTGAGGTACCATACATATATACATGTAACCTTAGATCTTCTATACTGACCTGACTTTTATATAGTTCATAATATTGAATAATTATACGACTTAGGAAAATTTGTTGTTTGATACTAAATTTTTAGCATATGGTTTGGGTGTCAAAAAGACATTTTTAGTTTCTTTTGTTGTAGGGTGATTGTTTACCTTGAATACTGGTCCATCTCATTACTTTTGCTTGTGAATTCATTGTAAAAAATCCATGACCCCTCACTCACTCTACAGTGTAATTGCTTAATCGGGAATGAGTTTACGTATCAGAAGTTGGATCCTTCTTAATAAGAACAATGTCTTGTGTCTACTACAATCTATGCAAATATATACATCAAGCAGATGTAAAAAACGCGGAAAGTTGTACACTAAAGGTCGTAGCCCTTAACTTCACTGTTGTTGTGTCCATCACAGGGAACTGTAATTCTGTTATTCCAGCCAGCAGAGGAAGCTGGAAATGGTGCAAAACGAATGATGCAAGACGGTGCTCTGAAGGACGTGGAGGCTATATTTGCAGCTCATGTATCTCATGAACATCCAACTGGCATAATTGGCTCAAGGCCAGGACCCTTGCTAGCTGGTTGTGGATTTTTCAGGGCTGTAACTAGTGGCAAAAAAGCCCTTGCTGGCAATCCTCACCATTCAGTTGATCCAGTTTTGGCTGCTTCTGCCGCAGTTATCAGCTTACAGGGTATTGTCTCCCGGGAATCAAATCCATTGGATTCACAGGTTTTACCTCACACCATTATACCTCGTTCAAATTTTCAATTTCAATGTCCTCCACAACATAACCCCCCCCCCCCTCTATACTTAAGTAGTCTTATCTTATCAGCATAACTTCTCTAACTTAATTATTTGTCTCCCTTTACAATATTAGGTTGTGTCTGTAACTCGGTTTGATGGTGGCAACAATCTTGACATGATACCAGACACAGTGGTCCTTGGTGGGACTTTTAGAGCGTTCTCTAACACCAGCTTTTACCAGCTACTTGAAAGAATAGAGCAGGTTAGCAACTACCTCATTTCTATTATTAAGGTCAATGAGGAGTGAATATGTTGTTCAAATACTCCAAAAATAGAGGTGCATGGGAAGGCAAAGTATTAATAATTATTTTTTTGCTGATAATGTCAAAATAAGAGATATTGTAGTGTAATAAATGAAGGGTAAATTAAAAATTTTATTAAGATAAAATAATTGTATTTCATAATTTATATATTTTTACCCCTATGAACAGCGAAATAAAAATAGAGGTATATTTAAATTTAACTTGAATCCTATTGTTTATCTCAAACAGGTGATTGTGGAACAGGCCAGCGTCTACAGATGCTCTGCAGAAGTTGACTTCTTTGAGAAGGAGTACACTATTTATCCACCTACAGTTAATGATGACAGAATGTATGAGCATGTGAAAAAGGTGGCCATTGATTTGCTGGGTGAGAAGAAGTTCAGGGTGGTTCAACCTATGATGGGTGCTGAAGATTTCTCTTTTTACTCCGAGGCGGTTCCCTCAGCTTTCTTCTACATAGGGGTGAGGAATGAGACACTAGGATCTACTCACACAGGACACTCTCCATACTTCATGATTGATGAAGACGTTCTGCCAATAGGTGCTGCTACTCACGCCACTATTGCAGAGAGATACCTCATTGAACATGGCTGATGTCGTAAAATAGAAAAAGCCATGTTGTGTTATCACATCCTCTCAACTTTGTACAAAATGGGTACACAAGTTTATCTGTTCTCCTTTTGTTCCTATGTGAGTAAGCTCTCTATTTAGTTCTTGATAGAGTATCATTTAAGCCTCTAGTTTTTGAAATCCTATACCTTAGTCCTTAATGTTTACAAAATGTTCTTTTACCTGGGTCCCTTTTCTGCCAACCAACTTTAAAGTCAGTGGAGAATATAGTGATAAAGGAGTAAAGTAAATGGCATTTTATAAAATTAACAGAATAAAGTTTTTGTGCAGTTAAGAATTAAAGTATTTATTTATCTTAATATATTAGTTAGTTCGTCACTTTGTTATGGTTGAATTAATATAACTCTTATTTTTTAAAAATTTATGTGTAATACTCTCACATAAGGCTTTAATAGGTTTTTGATGTTAGCTTTCTAATAGAACTGTTAATTTTTATCTGCGTGTTACATAAATTTGATATACATTATACCACATCATTTAATATGTGAGAGACTTATTAACAAATCACTAATTTAACTTATTCTTATCATCATCACAGCCATAACCCTCACTCATTTTTCTTACCCTTCTGAAACATCCACCAACATAAAAATGCATAACTTGGTTTATTTGTATGCGTGTGCGCACCCTGAGGTAGCTTAATTTTGTTTTCGCAAAATTTCCTCTCTTAATCCAACTGGTGGCATGCTAAAGTTAGGCTGGATTCAGTTTATGAGCTTAGACAAATGGCTTTCAACTTCTATACCACCATGAAAGGAAAGTGGTGAGGTGGTGGTTGGCTTGTGGTGGTTAAATAATTTTTTTTATGCTGTTTATGTGGGATTTAGGGATGTCAACGAGGTAGGGCGGACATAGATGCCCCTTCTCTGCTACCTGTGTTCGCAGATAAAAATAAAATTCATGCTCACTCGTTAACCGCACCTATATTCGTTTTACGGTTTTTTTTAGGTAACCACTATACGTAGGTATCCACGAATGTTCACGGGCATCTTGTTGAAACAAAAAATGGAAAATGTAAATATAAAAACATTAAACTAAATTGTATAATATTTTTAACGGTTAGTGTAGAACCTTAACAATTTGCATCAATACTAATTCTTAGTTTCATTATTTATTTAAATCTAGTTGCTATATAAATGCTTGTAATAATATTATGTAATAATAACAATAACCGAGAATAAAAAAACATATACAAAATGTTAAGCACCAATTTCTTCATCTCTCATTAATATATAACATAAGTTAATTTAAATATAATTATATATTAATAATAGATAAGAGTACCAATATAATTTCATATATACGGGTACCCGCGGACACGAATATTATTATATCTGTACTTGTGCATGTTCCTTAACGGGTAGTATAAAATCCGCCCCCTTCTTTCACGGGTATCCATACCCGTTGGTTTTTATACTCGTAATGGGTTTTTATTAACGGGTACAAGCCCAAATACTTTTGGCCTCCCTAATGAAATTTTCTTTTTCTGTTTATCATGTGATGCGAGGGTTGGTAGGGTAGTCAAGACTTGTATCTCATAAGTTTAGGCCCATATGCTAGTTAGCTTCAACAATTCCAGAAGCCATAGTGATATGATAGTTCATATTTATTGCTCAAGTTCTGTAATCCTGTTGTACAACTATATGAGACTCAAATCCAAATTGTAAGTTTGTTTCTTGTATGCATTCTTAAAGATTGAACTCATTCATTCTTCGATGTCCAGAAAGTAATTAGACTCTTTGTTGATTCAAGTAGTTATTCTAGTTGCCTATATATTTTCTTGATATGATTTAAATTAAGACATACAATAATAAAAGTATTGTATTATTAAGAGTACCGATAGGAACTTTGATATAGTGGTGGTGGTTGTGGACAGGTAAGGAAAACAGGTAGGGGTGATAGTGGTGGGAGGGTGGTCATGGTGGTTTTGGGTACGTAAGGGAATGAGGTAGGGGTGGTAATGGTGATGATGGGAGGAATAAGTCAAATTGATGATTTGGTTTATAGATCTGCCAAGTATTAAGTAATATCACGTAACACCTATCAATTTATGTGACATGTGAGCAAAAGTTAATGATTCTGTGGAAGTTAATATTAAGATTTATTAACTAGAAAAAAGTCATGTGTGAGGGGTTTACACTTGGTTTTTTAAAAGTGGGGAATATATTAACCTGATCGCAATAAAGTGAAGGATTAAAAAATGTTTTTAGTCTATTTGCTAATTTGAAGGAGCGATAGAGACCAAATTATCCCTTTCCTTTGTAGTTGTACAAAGTGGACTCATAAGAAATAAACGGGTCAACCAATATTTGTTCAACAGTGCTTGTTTTCTTCTTTCGGTAAACAATGATTAATTTCATAGATGAAAGAGGATCACAACCTACATACAAAGGGCATAGCCTTACATTCCAACAACGATACACGAGGCTGGCATATAGACCAAGGAAAGGTTCGTTTGTTGAGAACTTCATGAGAAAATTTAGAAAAAAAAAACAAATCTATACAACCAAAACCTTAACAAAGTAGCCTTAGTTCAAACTTTTTCCATGAAATGAAATTTAGATAAACACCTTTTGAAAGTCACTTTATCTTTAAGGTTAGATCGACTTTGTCGGCGATGTAGACAAACTCCGTTGTATTGAAGGCCAACAAGATCTTTGATCTTAACAGTATCCTTTTAAACAAACATAATCGGACAAAGTTGAATCTTTGAAGGTATGAGGCTAAGAAAGATCTATAAAGACAAACAAAACAGACTAAAAAACAAGAAAATATGGTAGAGGTGAATACAAATGTGGAAGGTGGTAAAGAGATAGAGAAATCCACAAATGTGATCGAGATACATCTATAAAGATAAAACACAAGTCATGAAAAAGCGAAAACCATGATGGTGATGGATACAAAGGTGAAAGATGGAGGTGGAAGGTGATAGAGATAGATGAAACTACATTTTTGAAGTAAAAAAGAAGCAAAAACTCTATACAGACAAAGGAAGAAAAAAAAAGATAAAAAACCTCATCTAGAATAAGAGATCTACCTTCCGAGAAGGTAGAGGAGCCTCCCATGAAAATAAAATAGCCTCCACGAAGATTTACACAATGAATGAAGCTATAACCAAAAGAGAGATTTCGAAAAAATAAAAGGGCAGAGAGAAACATTCCCCATATGCTAAAAGTGTGCCCAGCAATGCTTAATTTATGTATATATGGTCCCTATTTCTAAGGCTGAAGCCTTCTTTCATTTATGAATTTAATCTATGTTAAAAAAAACTATTAAAATAACTTTATTCGAGAAAATCTTTATATAGTTGATTGGCTTTTTCCCAACAAATTAGTAAGTAAACACGCCATAGTGGATTGTATAGATATGGAATTTAGCTATACTTTTGAGCCTTTACCAGTTTTATTATACGACATCTTATTGATTATAATCAAATATCCACCGTGATATCTGCTACTACAAAACTAAGCCACTGCCCTACGGAGAAGGTAACACGGTTACTATCAAAATCAACTTTGAAACTTGAAGACATGAGACACCACGAAGTGTGCAACACTTAAACTTGTGGAAAGTGAAAACCAAGCGCTAATCAGATCCTTTCACATAAACGGTTCTTGATCATAAACTGTAACTAAACCACGTACATTATAGTAGGAAATATTCCATAGACGAACGCACACTTCAATTTATGCAGTGGATTGAAATTGACACGTAAAGCTACAAAAACAAGAATAAAATCAAACTCGCCAAAATATTTTATTGTGAACTATACCTACAATTCTCTAAGTCCTTCATAAAAAGTCGACAGTTGACATTCTTTATAGTAAGCCGGAGTTAATTGTTTATTTATTATTTTTGTCTCACGTCATTCTTTCTCCTTTACATGGAAGGCATTTTAGCATAACAGACTGACACTTTAAGCCCTTATTCCGCCTTCTCATTCTGCAAAGAACAATGCCCTACATTTGAAAAATCTCATCTCTTCTCTCCACACAAACATCTAGCAGCTTGCAGAGCAAAATATGTAAGGATGGTATCAGCGCCAGCCCGTCTTAGGCACAGTAATGATTCCAACATAACCTTTTCTTCATCAATCATTTTCAGAGCAGCACCAGCTTTTATCATTGCATACTCACCAGAAACCTGTTCCATGAATTAATAATTATGGAAAAGTATGGGAGCAAATAACAAAGCAAAATAAGCATCTTTTCAAACCATTCAGAACTATATCTTTTCATTCCATAAAGCATACAGAGGTTTCTATTTATATCTAATTAATAGTTTCCCATTTGTTGCATTTGTAGTACTCCCTCGGTTTTTATTATAGGACAAAATTAATCAAATCATCAAAGACCAATAAAAATAATTAATTGATAATTAAGTTTATTAGTTTCCTAAAAAAATATAATATTTTAAGTTTACCCCTATGAAGTGAATGCATTTGATAAATGTTGAAGATACTCTTCTTAAACCCAAACCTGTAATCAACTCGGTCAACATACTAGGTTAATGAGTCACTGGTTGGACCAATGGGTCATTGGTTGAACTAATGTATATTAAATTATAGTATAAAATCTAAAAATGTGTGAATTAAATTACTAAAAGAGAGTTATCCTAGTAGTTAATGTTGATCTTTCTCCTGTTATAGGTTTTGTGCTCAAATCCTGTTGCAAGCTTGTTGTATTATATTTCAGGCTTAATTACACTTTTGTTCGTCTAATTTTAAATTGTAAAATTTTGGTCCACAGACTATTCAAATTGTTGACATTTGATTCTCAAACTCTTAAGTGCACAATTTTAGTCCCTAAAACATTTAATTTTTGATACATTTGGTCACTCTTCCTTTTTTTTGTCAAATTAATAGTACTTTGTATTATTATTCTTTATAAATATTCATAGTTATATATTATATTATAATAGAAAATATTGATTTATAGAAATAATAATACAAATATTATATTAAAATAGTTTGCCATAGACTGACATATGCAGTAATTATACATCAATTGAAAGAAAAATAAATAGACGATCTAATGTGTCAACAAATCGAATAGTTTAAGAATTAAAATTATAAAATTTATAGTTGAGGGGTCAAATGTAAACAAAATAACTAATTTAGAGACCGAAATTATACAATTATAAGTTGGTGGATCAAAATCAAACAATTAGCAAAATTGAGAGATCAAAAGTGTAATTAAGCTGATACTTAAGATTTTAGCACATAACTCTTCCTTTCATAATAAGTCCCACGTCACCGTTTGTGTGTCCCTTATTCCAGTTTTTTTTTTTCTTTCATTAGTAATGAAATAACAACCCTTTTCATTTGGTCCCTGAAAGTGAATTCCCACATAACACATTACACTCATGGCAGCTTTGCCTGTCATGACTCATGAGCATGTCCTTTTGTTTTTGTTACTATACCCATGCATTTAGATTTTTACTACTTGCTTCCTAGCCTGGCGTTATGATTCACAAGGGCAAATGAGGATGAGGCAACAGAGCTTCTAAGGTGACTGTCATACTGACTTTATTTTTCCATGTTATTCATTCTTAGTCCTAATGGGTGCATTGCTAAACCTCGAAAGGAGGGGAGTCAATTATTTATATTATATCTTACTCATCCTAAAATCTTGCATAAAAGATCACTACGGAAAAGGCTATTTGGTTTCACATCAGAGGCAATTAGTAAGCAATAAGCAAGCACGTGAACACAGAATGATGTGCTGGAATGATTAACCAGTCAATACTATGTTACAAAGAAATTGTTTGTTTTAAATGTATATAATTAGAGCTTGGTATATAGGCTCAGGCTCGCACCGGCCTGTTTAACCATTCCTTATGCGAGTTGTGGGTCAAAAAAACAAAACCATTTAAATTGTGCACTCACAAGCCTAACCTGTTTTACCCGTGGTTTAAACAAGCCTAGCTCATAAGTTCACGGGCCAGCCTGCGGCTTACATATAAACTAAAATTAATATAAATATAAAATATTAGTACTAATATATTATTATATTAAATTGAAAATCCTAAGTTTAAATATTAAAAAAATCCTCTCCCTTCCCACACACTCATCCAGCCTCCTCTCCTTCTTGTGCGCTCACACACTGTCATTTCATTTCATTCTCACATGCGTAACACTGTGCCTCCATCGGTCCTCCCCAGCAAGCTTGAGACTAGCGTAGCACTGTGCCGGCGTTGTTGCCTATTGAGCTTCCAACTTGAGCGATCAGCAGCCAGTAACCACTGCATACTGACCAGCGTCCTCCTTCCACTAACCTGTCTTGGCTATTTTTTTACGTATAAAAATATGTATGCTTCCCTTCAATTGAGGATGATTGGATGAAAGTTATATGATACTGCTGATTTGGGGAAAAAAAATTATTGAGATATTTTTCGATGAAATTGTCACTCTGTGTTCTGCTTTTGATTGGGGAAAAGAATTTGATTATATGTGGGCTGACCCACGGGCCAAAAGAGCAGTCACTTTAGAATACAGGTTCTGTGGGTTCGCCCTTTACGGGACGAGCTTACGCGGGCTAGCCCGTATATCTAATGTGTCACATTGTACCTGTCCTAGTGATAGGAGAAGAAAAAGCAAGTGACACAACAGGGGCAGGGGATCTTTTTGCAAGTGGACTTTAGCATGGAGTGATGAAAGGTTTGTCACTTGAAGATTGCTGCAAAGTGGGCACATGCAGTGGTGGGTCTGTAATTTGCTCTCTTAGCAGTGAAAGTAATATTGAGTGATGGAAGGGTTGGGGTTGAGTGATGCAAGAGACATTGAAATTAATATTCAAGGGTATACTGTGGCAAGTGAGAAGGTGAAGAAGGAAGAAGAAAGGCGTCGTACTTGTTTGAACATGTTTCAACACAATTAGGAAGAAGGGAGGTATGCAGATAAATGACGAAGAAGACAACTTTTTTTCTCTACAAAGAAGTCCCAATCGATAAAAACCAATATAAGATGTGGTTGAGTGTGTATATAAAAATAGTTGTCTCTTGCACCAAATTGTTGACGTTTGACCAACTGGAACTCTTGTTTCCCACCTGTTAGTGTTAACTTGACCCGAGTCACCAGTTATCCTTAAAACCAGCTGAATCAATTAGGTTACACTGGTTGTGTCCCTGGTTTCTGGTCTAATAAGTCTGACCGGCCGGGTTAGTCTAAGTTTAATAATACTAATTGTAACTATACCTTATACCAAAAGCACTTCAAAACTTTACTTTATAACCAGATGGAGTATCTAACTTGTAATTGAAACTCTACCTTATAACTAGATGGAGGAGTATCTAACTCATAATTGAATTGAAACAAGAAGAAACTGGAGACATCTCCTCCAAGATATTCCCCTTCACAAAGAATTTCTACTTTCTTACAAATTTTCCTCTTTTGACCCTATTTATATCTAAACAACTCCACTAATTAACTAACTTCTCTAACTGTTAGTAACTAGTTTCCCTTCTCTCTCTCTCTCTCTCTCCCTCCTAACCCCTTAACAATACCACCCTCATTAAATTCAACCTTGTCCTTAAGGTTGACATCTGAAACAAATTAGATATACAACCTCTCAAATAACCCGTGAAGAAACTGAGTGAAATAGCAGGTATATGCTGGTTGAGTGAAATCAGACTAGTAATTTTTCCATAATCTGGGGCTTGATCCTTCATTTTCTGAAAATGACCTTGGATGACATATTTCCTATTTGTCCCTCATTCTCCATGAATCCAATTCTTAAAATCAACTTGGGCCTGGTCCATTTGGTAAAGTCAGACTAATGTTCAAGAATTTCAATTTCGCCCATCTCCTTCTCTTTCTCCAAGACATACATTTGATTGTAGCAAAGCTTCCTTTTCTGGTGTGCACCCAAGGTGGCTTAGGTTTGGAATACTTCAATGGAGGTCCAAGTGAGGGTGGGTTCTGCCACATTCTCTTGCTGCCCCTGCTTCACAATCATGTCATCAACCGCACAAGCATCTAAAATCAATGGGAAAGGTCCAGCTAACAAGTTCAAAGTCCAAGGATGCAATGCCATTGATGTGCCACCCACCATCATCGGTGACCTTGGTATGATGGTTTCTCGGAATTTGGATCCAGTAGGTTAGACCAATTGTTATGAAACAAAGAACAAAAATGGGAAAACGAGAAAAACTTTTTCAAATTGAAACAGGAAATAGAAGACACATATTTTCCAGGGTTTCCCCTCGGATTTCTCCTTTCTTACAAATCTTCTAAATCTCAGGATGCCTGATAAATCCTTTCTCTCTTGTCCCCCTGTTTATATCTAAACAACCCATCTACTGAATTAACTAACTACTCTAGCCATTACTAATTAATCCCCTTTCTCTCTCAAAACCCCTAATAGTTTCACTACCAAGCATCAGCCGATCCATGAAATATTTGATAAGCAATGTTCATATGTTGTAGACTAGTTTCCAACTTTCAGCAACTGCTTTTTATATTTTATCTGCTTCTCATACATCTTCCACAGTAAAGCTACAGATCTCACAGGGGTCACGAAAGAGGAAGCAAAGTAGGCTACTCTTTTTAGAATATGTAGAATGTGGTAATTTATCATTAATAAAAGTGTTTTTAATAAACTACTAAACAAACTGCCAAATCATATTACATAAATAATTAAATAATAATAATAATAATAATTCATGCATACATTTCATATATGAATTTTTTTATTATAAAAATATTTGAGAATTTAAAGTTTAAAAGAAAAAGATATTTTTTTTAATATAAGACCAGTTCAAACTGGTTTTCAGGGATAGGTTTGACCAGTTTTGTTCTCCTCTAGTTTCCCGGGACACTTGGACCAGTTACCTGCTGTTTCACTCACTGATTTTCCGGTTGAACCAGCCAGTTCAATCTGGTCCGTCTAGTTTTCTAAACAATGACAATAACTGTTAAAGCAACCATAAACTTGTGATGCAGCCCAACAATAAATTAGAAGTGTGATATTTGTTTACTATAGACAGATTTCTACGACCGGCAATAAGGTTAATGCAGAATTCATTTGTAAGAGTTTATTGAATATTTGATCAACTCCCCATCATAAATATTTTTCCTAGTACTATACTAGAATGGATAAGAGAAGAACCTGGTATGCTGCAATTGGCAAAGGAGAATTATCCCTGAGCAACCTTATGATATCCAAATAAGGAAGACCAGGTTTCACCTGCAAATCCATTTCTTTTTTTAAGTTTAAAAAACAGATAATAGAGTGGATAAAAATGAGTATAATATGATTTTCATTCTTCATGATGCTTATGCAAACACACACACACACAAAAAACTAAACTAACCAAAAGAATATCAGCTCCTTCAGATTCATCTTCCCGCATCTCAGTCAGAGCCTCTCTGTAATTTGCTGGGTCCATCTGATAACTTTTGTTCACCAAGCCAGATTTATGAGCAAGGCAAGAATCAAAAATGTAAAATTGATTAAATATGTAAGTGATTTCAGTTTCAAGATAACACATACGTCTTCTTGTCTCCAAATCGGGGGTTTGAGTCCAGTGCCTCTCTAAATGGACCATAAAATGAACTTGCATACCTGTCAGCAATAGATGAATGGCAAGCTTTAGGATGAACTCAATGACTTCAATTCAACAAAAAGAAGGTGGGCTTGATCACAAAGCTATAAACAACATTCGGAAATCCATCTTGTTAGGTATAATTCTATTCTTAATTGCTTATAGAATTGTCTGTAAATGAGTAAACATAGTAACAAGCAAGGGACAATTAGCGAAAATAGTGAAATGATTCATTGAAGCAACAAGATGCATATCTAAAGAAATTTGAATGTTTCTTGTTTTGGAAATAAGGATGATGAAATTTCTTATAAGTTGCATGAGAAAGAAAACAACTTGTGGATAACAGAACTATTCCATGTATAAAATGAAATCAATATGCCACATATTTTGAATATCTTTAATTCCCCATCAATATCATACAACATAGGTATCTTTGTTACTAAGTCTAGATCCTTCATACACAGTACACACATGCTTGTAGTTGCATGTTTATATGTTATAACATATCAATGAAAAATAGTACTTTTCTTTTCATTGGAGTTATTTATAAACAGTTTCGCTATCCACTCCCAAAGTGCAATGGTTAAGAAATAGTAAACAGAAGGTTTTTGTAGGAAATCTAGCGCTGACTTTGTTGCATTAAATGCACATTTTCCTATAAAGAATTCCATGTTTGATTACTTAACCACTGCCCTTAGGCAAATGGTTAGAAACACTGATTTCTAAAATTTGGATGTATCAATACATTTCAATGAGTGACTAAAACTTCAGTGATTTCTACTTCATGCTTGCGTAAACAAAACAAGGAAAAAGAAATGGCCAATTAATAAGATTACTTTGCTGTATAGGACATTATAGAAACGTGCTGAAAGCCTTCAGCATCCAGAGCTGTTCGCATTGCTCCTACCCGACCATCCATCATATCACTAGGACTGACAACATCTGCTCCAGCTCGGGCCTTTTTGTATATCAAAAGAAAAGTTCAAAAAGATTATGTTAGTGGGGTTTAGAGAAATGTGGCAAGGAAACTCTAGATGTTGGGAACATAAATTCATATGACGATTTCCTCAGTTGACAATGCTGAAGTACAACCATTAGCCTCCCTAAAAGTCTTGGGCTCTTGGTAAGAGTTACTAGCAAATAACTACCTCTACTACTAAGCATCCTCTTCTACTTGATTTTTTAAATAAAAAAATGGGACTTGAGACACAATGTTTACCCCATTTTTACATGAATAAAAATGACAACATATTAATAAACAAGTAAAACTTATGTGAACGAAATGAATGCTTCAATGCCTTACTGCAGAAAATAAACATGCTCAGGAAATCTTAAGAAAATAATTAGTAGTTGCCTACAGTTGAAAATGAGCATAGAACACATGCATTCACATTACCTGAGCTACAGCTTGTTTACAGAGTTGATGAACTGTCTCATCATTCATAATAACCCCTACACAGGATATCAAGGATACACCATGAATTAGTAATTTATTGACTGTAATAGACCACTTCTTTAATGGTATGCAGAATAGCCCCGACTCTTTTACCAATCAAATTGATTCAGGAAGTAAATACAGCCATAGGTTACACCATGAATTGCTGACAATTAACTTTAAGAAAAAGAAAATCATTCTTGTATAAGACTATTAGAAAAAGATGACAAACTCAAAAACAAATCCGCCCAGAACTAAACAAAAGCTAGAAGTCAACACACAGGGAAGGAGAAAATGGAATGGAAAAAATCACAAGCCTTGATTCCACAGAATTAGAGATGACAATTCATTGCTGAATGTCAATGAAATTAGTTAATACTTATTTTGTTACCTTTCACTTGTATATAAAATCCATGTAGGATCAGGGTAGCCTGTTGATATAATTTCAGTAAGAATAATTATGATTCCATTCCATATTAATTCCATGTACCAGAGATGAAAAGCAGAACAAAGTAAAATAGTCCCATGCCCAGGTGAACCAAACATTTCATAAAAATGAGTATGACTGTTAAATTCCAAGCAATTTCAATCCTATCCTATTCAAAATTCAATTCCACTAAAATTGATTTCACCATCTCTCTAACTATGCCATCATTTTCACATTCAATTCCAGAATTAGATGTCCTACCAGAAAACTTAAAGATACCCTAAGATGGAAATTCAAATTCCCAACAGAAACTTATACTCTCTGTGTTCCTTATTTTCTGCTACTTCAGAAAGAAACAAAACAAATGCACACTGTGAAACTGTGAGGCAATTGATGTGCTAATATCTCTATCAGTTCATTATCTAGGTATAATGCTCCCTTTCCAGCCAGAAGACCTGAAATCAGGCCTAAAGCATTTACAGAAACACAAATATGAAACACAGCATATATATGGATGTGAAATGCGGTCACTAACCGAATATAAAATCTTAGTTACTTTTGAAGTATTCGGTTGTCTAAACATGTTCCAAGGGAAACAACCCTTTCTATTTAGTATCCATTATTCAAATTCACAAAGCATTTCTAACCATGATCATCAGTAACACATACGTCCTCCGTGTCCCGAGGTCCCTAAGATGTGGGAATTAACAAAAAAAGATTCAAAATTTTTCTCAAAAAGATTCCCAACTGAGTAAAAAGGACAAATTTGATTGCTTACCATCTTCTCTAACTATGCCATCATGTCCGTCTGATGAATAAGGATCTAATGCAACATCTGTATAGATAATCTGGAGAAAGATTGAATGAGGAAGGATATTAGTTTAACTTTCTATGTGGACCAGAAGAATAATACACTTAAACTATGGAAACTATGTTCACTTACAAGGTCTGGGTACTTATCCTTGAGTACACGTATAGCGCGAGGCACTAAACCATTTTCATTGTATGCTTCATCACCTGTGGGAGACTAAAGGGGGAAAACTGTTATACAACATTGAATTGCAGCTATCCTATCAAAAGCCTATTGTATGACAAAGAGAGAATAGAACCTTCAAAGCATCTGGAATTTTGGGGAAGAGAACAACACTATTAACACCAACATCCCGTGCCTTTGCAACCTGAAGTACAAAATGCTCAATTAAAATTACTAAACTTTAATGAGTTATGCAAGATATATGAAGAAAATGTCACCATCACCTATGCAATTTAGGAATATAAGAAATGAATGTCTAGTCTATAGCCATAATACTATGTAACAAAAAGTGTTTTCAATTTATTGAACAAGTACGCAATGTGATGGGTATATACTGTATGAGAAGTAAAATACTTGAACAAAACCAGGCAGCTTATCCCAGCATATCATGTTCAGAATGAGTCAGATTACAGATACTTACAAGAACAGTAAAGTCATTGAAACTACTTGACCAAATTGAAAGAGCATAAACTTACAAAGTTTAAATAATACTTGAAACAATGACAACAATCCATAGAAGTATATACAATAATAGCTAAGCCATTTCCTACTGGGGGTCCTGAATCTGATGCCTACATTTTTGTCCTGTATAGTGTATTCAGATAGACCATTTAACTCTAAATCCCTCTTAATGGTTTGACATAGTTTTAAACCATAAAAGTACATAAAATTATTTTACCTTGATTACCATAGAAGAGATATCAAAGCAAAAAGAAATAGTTCTGACACACATTGCAATACATATTATACAAAAGTCTAAAAACACTCCATTTAAACATGCCTATCTTATGGCAGCAGACATCTTTATTCAACTACATTTTGAAAATCTCATTCACATTATAATTTTCTTCGCTAAAATTGAAGAACATAAATATAAAACCAATGCCTGAGACAAATACAGGAGTGATTCAAGCTATGCATTAGAGTAGGACACAGAAACAGTAGCAGATGAAAACCTCTTCTATAAGTCCATGTCTCCAGCCAAGCCTGTAGCATCCAGGCATAGCTCCAATCGGAGTGTCCTCTTCACCTGCAAATTCAAACTCAAAAGTTATCCAAAATCAAATAACCATGTACGGATGTACCTACAAATTCAATCCCTATCTTCGCAAATCGCAAAATGCCATGGAATTTCAAATGTTTGGTGAAGAAAAGACAGTGGAACAAAATGGAATAAAATGTGATAAGATTCTAAGAAAGCGTGACGTGCCGAAAGACCAACCTTCATGTATGAAAAGCGGATACACGAAATTCGCCGGCGAAATACTTGTTTCCTGGAAAGCCGATCGGAGTGCAGGCGACCTACGGTTTCTTCGAGGACGCCGTTGAATTGGCTGAAACAAAAACAAAAAACAAAACCAATCAAATCATTTCTTAGCAAGGTGCAGTCAATTACCAGCAATGCAAACCAAAAAGAAAAGTAACTCACAAGGGAAGGGACGACTGGTGTTCCAACCGGAGCCGCCGGTTTGGGTGGGACGGGAGGCGCCGGAGGGATTTTTCCGGCGACAACGGCAGCTTCGCAATCTGAATCGGAAGCTCTTACGACGAAGAGACGCGGAAGGCGAGACGTTGCGGCGGCGCGTGGACAACAAAAGCGTGAGTTGCTCTGCGGTGCTCTGAGACCAACGTAGGTGTGGGAATTAACCGCAGAGGGTGAATTAGGAATAGTTGAAGCCATTGATTGATTCGGGGAAATTGAAGAGATGTGAGTAAATGGAGAAAGGTAGAATAGCTTGTGAATTATTGAAGGAGGAAAGGGATGTGGGTAGAATAAAGAGAACCAATGGGAATTCAAGAACAGGATAAGTGAAGAGGTACATTATATGATACAGGATTCAGCAATTTACCTTCACCTAACAATTACCACCTTCATTCGCCTTCTCTCTCAAAGTCAATTACTTCAACAAAATTCATTTTTTAATACCATCAACTAATATTTTTAACTTTTAACTCTGAATATCAATTTTTTTTTACTAGTATTACAAAGCTCAAGTTGGCTATACCTGCTGCATAACTACTCCATCCGGTATCATGAACAAATTAATCCTGTTCATTAATTACAGACTTTTAGATTTATTAATAATATAACTTCTTTCACTAAATATAACATTTTTTTACCTAATTCATAAATATTAAACAAATTGATTAGTTTAGTTTAAATTAATGATTTTTCCCTATAAAATTAGGAGTAATTTTTCAAAATTACCTTTAAGACCATTGGAAATACTATTTTTTTTCTTTCCTACTCGTTCTCTCTTCACTGATTTTCTCTCCATGATAGTTAATAACTTGTTTCATATGAAAAGACAAAGTTAATAAGGAAAGAAATTAATCATTGTGTCAATCAATTATAATAGAAGAGTTAAACATTTTAAGTAATGTAATCCATTTTAAACTGGTCTGAATCGAGATCAACAATCCGGTGTGGGACCAGCCACAAATGTCAACTGTTGAAAGTGATTTGTACACTGGTACAGTTCGGTATTGTGCCATTTATCTCAATGGGAGAATAAAGGTCTTGTAGTCCTGGAGATCCTTCACACCAAGCTTTCACGTTGATGAGGGGCAAAAGGTGGTGTCACATGCGAAGATTATCCAACGCTTAAGTTAGTAACCAGAAAAGGAATTCAAGGTTTATGAAGTGTAAATTTGAGAATGAGTCTAACGTACCAAAGTAGTGAAAATATTGGTATTTATATACATGCATGCGGAGAATGAAGAGTCTGTTAGGGCTAGGGGACCAATCGTACACTGTACAATGTACGATTCTGACACACAACGCGGGTAGCTCCGCATCTCTTGCGAACGTTCCAATGTACCTGTACCTTATACTTTTTGTTGGGTGACATGGATGCTTTCCGGTGTGCGAGATGCTGACCTGGACATACCGGTATAGAAGGACGTTTGATACAAATTTATAGTCCGGAGGTTTACCTGTAACACCGATAGTGAGTGTGAGAATGGATGAAATTACCTTCATGTCCATACGCCGGTATCGAGACCAGATCATCTGCTCCCTAGCTTGTTTAAGGAAATGAGTAAGTTCCTCATATAAGCTATACTGTTTTACCGATGTCAACCTTGTGGATGTGGATACCGGCTCTGGTATTTTCTCTCTGAAGTCCTTCTTTTATGGTTATGAACATCGGCTTCGGACAACGTGTAATGCCCTGACCGCTTTTCAGGAATAACGACTCTCCCCATATACCAACACGAGACCTTTCCAGTATGCTTTTATCCTCGCTCACACATTTCCCAAGAACTTCCCAAGAGGTCACTCATCCTAGAATTTCTCCAAGTTAAGCACGCTTAACTTTGGAGTCCTTAAGTGATGGGCCACCGAAAAGGCTAATGCATTTGTTGGTATAGGTAGTACGAATTCATTCATTTAAGCTATCCTCGACTATATAGTCCCATACCTATACAGTCTTTGGATCCCTTTCATTCTGATATGTATTCGGTTCGTTCATGTGTCCCCCCCACTGGAAGCCTGCCAAGAGCCGCTTCTTGTCCGTGCCTATGCACTGGCAATCACTCCTCGCCCTCAACTGCCCGGGATGTCATATTCCCCATTGGAAGCCTACCAGGAGCTGCTCCTTGTCCGTGCCCACACACCGGCGATCACTCCCCGCCCTCAACAGCGCCAGGATATCACACAACGTCTTGTTCTTGTGTGTGAAACCCAAGAGTTTTTGAATTTCGTAACTCCTCGCATTTAAGATTTGTAACTCCTAAACCTTGAGACGCCACCAATGATGAGAAGTTATTGCCATTAACACGTGAATGCTATCCACGAGGATTGTCAACCATTGCGGGTCGTGGGTATTGGGCCCAAAATTCAAAAATTTTGGCCTATTAGATTTCAACTTTTCTCGAAACAACACCATTTTTGCCCGCCTCATATTAAAATGACTCTGTCGTTGGCCCTTGAAATGTTGCATTTTCTGACAAACAACATGCCCCCTGACCGGTGGTTGTGCCCTCTCCATAGCTATAAAAAGGGGACTTAGGCATTTTCCAGAAACCACATTGCTTCAAACCTAAGGAAAACTCTGCTTGAATTTCCCTCTGAAGAAGAAGTTGCTGTTTTCGTGTTCTCCCTTCCCTCCTACTTTCAAAAACTTCTTAGGTAATCAAACTTCTCCTTTTCTTCGCTTCAATTCTTCTACATTTAGAATTTCACCATGCGCTCTAGGCAAGGTAGCGTTGGTCCCGCTTCTAGAGGGAGAAAAGTCCCCGCAAGGCCCTCCGGCTATCAAGGATGAAAAATCTTTGTGAATCCTTACAGGGACCGGCCTCACCGTTCAGAAAGGGGTGAAGCATCTCACTCAAGGTGAAGAGTGGTACTGTCCCTATCTGACTCCTTCTTTAGCTCTGGGGCTAGCCGCTCTTCTGGCAGCGAGGTGAGTGCTGAGTGTTACCTTTCTAATGATATAGCCTTTTACAGTAACACAGACGCCTTCAATCTCGTATTAAATAGAATGGCCACCAAAAGTACTTTTGGAAATCCCCTTATCCTCAGGACCGTCGAGGGGTCTGTCAATGTGGTGGCACACCGCTAAACTGGGTAAAGGTCAATGAGAAATACCCTTACTGCTGGGTAGAGGAGGAAATCCGTCAGATAGCGTTCTAACACGCTAAAAAAGACGGAAGAAGGCTAGAACCGAGGTTCCCAGTTTACGCTGAAGAGAGACTGAATGAACGGTTTGTAGTGCTAGCACCCCGGCCAACTGATAGAATCTGCCATCGTATGTCGGATGAGAGGTCCGTGTACATGTACGATTTTGTCTTCCTTCAACTTGGGGTCTGATTTCCCCTTACTGAGTTCCAAATAGGAGTGTTGAGGTTTTTAGATTACGCTCCCTCCCAAGTGCGCCCCAACGGATGGGGCTTGATCCGTGTTCTAAAGGTGTTGGGCGAGCACTTTAACTTCAAACCCACTGTGGCAATGCTTTTTATTATTGTCAAGTAGAACGTCAGGACGAATAAGAAGAGCGGTATGAGCTTTATGACCCTTCGCTGTGATGCGAAGGTTATAAATTTTGAAGCTTTTACAAAATCTACCAAGGTGAATGGTAGGTCCTTTAAACATTTCTACACCAGGATCCGGATTCAACTAAATAAACCGATCTTCTTGAGCAACAGAGAGGGTCTTCTCAAGTTCCCTGTGGAATGGACTCACGAACACTTCCTGCGCACCTCCCAGGCCTATTTTACCGAGGAGAATAAGTTATCCCCTCACTCGGTTAAAGTTCTAAGCGCCTTGCAAATGTATTCTTCAAAGCATGGGAATTTTCACTGCAAGCGTTTGTTGGGGTCTCCTTTATCTAAGACAAATACTTAAGTAATTCCCTGCTATTATTGTTCTTTACCATTTACACACCGGTATATACTACATTCAAAAGTAACATATTTCCCTTTGTTTATGCTGGACAAATAGAAGAAATGTGCCCTACTATGGACAAATTAAAGGTTTGCTGGCTGAAGGAGATTCGTCCTCTGAAGAAAACAATATTCAGCCAAAAAAGAATGTCGTCAAGGTGCGAGTTGAAACCATCTCTTTGACATCCACTGTGACCGACGAGCACCGGATATGCTGGCAGCATGCAGTCTGACTCAGAAAAAGAGAAGGAAAAGGAGAAGAAGAAAAAGAAGAGACACCACCAGGATGCTGGAGCCTCTAAACCATCTTCTCCCCCACGGGTCAAAAAATAGAAGACCTGGAAGAGGCTAGGATGACAAGCGCCCAGAAGGGGAAGAAGGTCATCACTACCACAGGGGCCCCTTCTGATTTTGAGGTTGAAGCCGGGCCAACCCCCAACATTGGCATCTCCATACCGGTTGTGACGTGTTATCCACCAACCACTTTCTTTCTCTCGCCATTCCTGAAGTACGAGGGGCCTATGCCTACTACACTTCCCAAGCCGACATACAAGCTTCGCCCTACCTTGGAAGTTTGTTGAAATTAAGGAAGTTTGTTAGGCCGGCAGATGGCAACTGGCGGAACTGTCTGGTCTGCTTCATTCTCTGAGCAGGACAATGGATAACATAGAAAAAGTTGAAAAACTAAATGCTCAGGTGGAGGAGCTCAGTGTTTCTTCAGCCAAGGATAGGTCAAACTTAAAAATTGCTAAAAAGCAGCTGAAGAAGGCCAAAAGGAGGGCATTGAATAATTTTATCAAATATCTGCCCTGAAAGTAGCCGCAAAGGCACTGGAGGAGCAAATATCTGAGCTCAAGGGTGAAGTAAAAGAGATCCCTCAGCTGAAGGAGGATCTTAAAAAGAGAAGGAAAAATCCGCCTAGCTTTCTGAAGATCTGCAGGATCTCGAGGCCAGACGCTTGAAGCAGGCTAAAGAATAAGCTACAAGGGAGAAGGAACTGCTCCAACAGATCGAAGAGCTCAGATTGGGGAGTGCTGACGCTGGGTCATTGGAGGAGGAGAATGTCAAGCTGAGGAAAAGCCTTACTGAGGCGAAAGTCAAAAGTAGGCAGGCACTGAAGATTTGTACCGATGTGGCATATGACTCTTTCAGCAGGGCCATTCGTCAAGTCTTTTACAGGAACCCTGACGTGAAACTTAACTTATATGGACTTCATCCTTTTTACGAGTTTCACAAAGGGAAGCTGGTTGCTATAAAGGATGGCCAACATTTGGAAACAGATGATTCTCTTACGAACTGCCGCCCCTCCCTGAAGGATAAAACATAGAGCCTCTTCCAGAAGAAGAAGAAGAAGAAGAAGAAGAAGAAGAAGAAGCCCCTAAGGGTGATGTCGGAGGCAATGGGGCCCCCAAAGACAAGGCTGGAGATGAAGGCTCCTGAGGATGGCCAAGCCCATGAGGAAACTCATGAAGATGCTCCACCCTCTTAGTTAAATCTTTATGTTTGCATGCAATGCTGTGTTCCGGGATCGGCTCTGGTAGTGAACAATTCTTTTAAAATATATGTGAGACCTTATTTTTGCTGTGTAAATCTTTTGATATCTCCTTGCTTATTTTGCTAAGCCTTCAACGAAACATTTACCTTAGAGTCTTCTCGTAAGGATTTCAATTTCACATAACGTTGGCTTCGAGCCTTTGTTTTAACTTGGGCTTATTCGTTTGCACACACAAAGCAGTTCTTTAGAGGTCGTCTCGTTAAGTTGCATAAAAAACAACACTTGCACCTCTCATTGGGGTTCGGTATGGCCTTGAATAAGGACCATGCTCTGGTGTAAAATTTGACAGCAACACTGAGGATCCCTCAAACTTGCTGGGATACCATGCTCATGAATGACAATGGACAAACATATAATAACTGGTGTCTGAACTCCATCAGCATCGAGGAAATTTTCACATGAAAGGTGAGAACCTTTGGAACAACCATCAAAATTGACAATGCCCACGACGGCATGACGATGGTACTGTGATGGTGGGAGTGGCGCAACAACCACCGCGCCCTACCTGGCGACTCAAGAATCAACTCTACGAGCATGGAATTTCAATGCTAGGGTTTAACTCTAATTTTCTAAAAGATGTTGGGAGTAAGTGCTAAGGAGGGATAAAATAAGGGTTACCGGTTGGTAACCGGTTATTCCGATCATTAATCTAACGCCTAGAAATAAATTTGATCATAGTGCAGATTTATTTTAAGTCCACCTAAGAATTTGCCTCTTATCTATTTCATTTATCTGTTTATATTCATTGAATTTTAATATCGTTCCATTTATCATTCCAAGTTTACTTTACATCAATATTCTATTTCATTTTTAGTTTCCACAAGCTTAATTAACATATGAGAGATGAGATAATGACATTCACTACTTCAAGCCCAAATGTTTATAATTTTTCAATTTTCAATTAATTTTTGTAATTAACACGACCGATAAAATATTCTCTACTTAAGTATTAGCCTTGTATTTTCGTAATGCCTGAAGGAGATAAGAGGTGAGAAAATATGCTCAACTCAAATAGATAAAACTCTCAACTTGGATTTTAACTCAAACTTTATATCATAATGCTACATACGTATGCAAGAAAAGGTTATTTTTAAATTATAAAAGAAACTTGAGATTTAAGTTTGGTGGTTGGAGTTTATGCATAAGAGGTACCCATTGCTTAAAGGGCCGGCTAAGGTAGTGTTTCATTAGTATCTAGTTATATGAGACTTTACTTAAAACATCGAAAACAAAATAATTCATTACCATTTGTGTTGCACCAATACCTCAGCAGAGTTCATTCTTTTTATATTAACATTTAAATTTCGATAGAATGAACAAAGTATAATAAAAAGCAGGATTTTGATTTGAGGGTTCTTATTATGGATCAAAGTGGTCATTAAACAACGAAAAGTCTTGTACCACTCAACTACATCTTTCCTAATTCTTTTGCATATGAAAAGAAAAGGAGCAAAACCTCATCATCAATGATTCAACCTCACTCACAAAATGTTTCTAGCACGAAAGTTTGCCGGCGGTGACTAATTCTAAATTAAACCATTTTGTTACTTTCTTATGACCAAAAAAAAAAACCATTTTGTTACTTTATACTCAGTCCATTTCAAAATTATTGATGTTTTAGTCTATTCTCAAAACTATGAATTCAAGGTTAATTAATTTATATTTTTTAATTATATCCTTTTGTAATGAATGTATATCTTTTATATTTTTTTTACCAATGAATAAGATTTAAAAAGTTGGCACATTAATAAATAAGGGTATTTTAATCCATATTAGTTCATATAACTATACATTTAATGATTTATTAATCTGTGTGAAAAAAATTAAAACAACAATAATTTTGGGATGAAGTATTTTGTATTTGAGTAAAAGTATAATCTTAACTACGACTTAAAATAAGACTTAGAAAAAGTTAAAGATATTATTCATGTAGAATTAAATAAGAATATTTTAATTTATATTTATTCAAATAACTATCCATTCAATAATTTTTTAATCTATATAAAAATACCTAAAATAATAATAGATATAAGACAAAGATAGAATGTAATAATAACCTAAACAATTTATTGTAAGGATTAAAATTCTTTTTTTTTTTGTTTAAAGAAAAACTCTAGCAGCAGACACAAGGAGGGACACGTTTTTTTATCCATCTTGTTTTTTGGAAAGCAGTTTTTGTATCCGAAACCAGTTTTATTTTTGGATTGATCTGTAAAAGCAAACATCAATTTCAAAATAAAATGGGCTTCTTGTGTTCAGTTTGTGATATCCAATTTTGTTTGGGCTTAACCGCTTAGACCTATCAACTGGATTTTTTGCACACCCTTTCACAGGAGATGGGGTGTGAGAGAAAAAAAAGATACGTTTTAGAAATTAATGTTTCTATATATATAAAAAAGAAATTAATGTTAAAAAACTAGGGGTGGAGGAAGTAATAATATTAAAAAAAGAGAAATGGTAAAAGATGCACTTTAGTTTAATCGTATGCTTGTATATGTATACTAGCAAGATACCCGTGTGATTGCACCGGGTATGCTAGTTATGAAAAAATATTTTTTATAATGTATAGAATATTATAATATTAATGTCAATAATAAAAATATATTAAAATTATTTATACCATAAAATAAAAATTAAAGTTGGTTCTATTGAAATAATGAAAAAAATATATGCACATATTATTTAATACATATTTAGTTTATATTTAGAATATAATAGAATTTGAAAGAATATATATACATAAAATATTATATAAACTTGTGCCAATTAATTTATCACTTCATCTTTATTTGATAGATTTTTATCATTTGTTGAAAAATTTTCAAACCTCTAAAAAATTAAATCAAAAAAAAATATCACACTTGTCTATATGAGTTTGTCTTATTTTTTTAAGAATTATGTTTGATACATCAAGAATTCATAGTCATTTTTTAGAAATTTCAATTAAGTAAATTTTGTTTTCAAATAAAAAATAGTTTTATAAATAAAAACTTACATATAATATTGATTGTGATTAATTAGAAATCTTAAACAATAATCAAATTGAAAAATATTATTACATTTAACTCTGTGGTTTAAGTTGTGTTTTCTGCAAACATCAAGTAGGAAACACAAAAAAATATTATTACACTTAACCTTGTGGACTAAGTCATGTTTTCACAAGAACTAATTCGTGTTTAATAAACATTTCAAATCCTTGAATTTAAAAAATTAAATTAAAATAAAGTTATCACAATTAGTCCCGTGTGTTTAAGTCTTATTTTTGCTTAATAATCAAGTTATACAAATTTTCTAGCTAATGATAAATAAATTGGATAAAAACATATTGTACTTTGTAAATAAATTTATGAATAAGTTAAAAGATAATTTTGTTGATTTATAAAGTTCCAAATAGATTGTATAATTTTCTAATAAACAATATCATAGTAATTATAATATTATTTTTTAAAAATGTTAAAAAACACTTTGCAAGTAAATGACATTAATTTGAAGAATTGTTTATCAAATAAGTGATATGAGACTATTTTTTCTTGGATCTAGCAAGAGATAATAAAAAAATTGTTTGATATTAGAAAAGGAAATACATATTACCGTATTTAGTTTGAACCCTTGACTTTTTTTTTCTTTATAGTTGATAAGTTTGTTTAAATTTATTTTTAAGTGTTTTTATAAAAAAAGTATTTTTATAAGTACTTTTTTAATAAATAGATCAGATAAAATAAGCTGAAATCAGCTTATTTTTAACTTTTTCTTATTTTTAAAACTTTAAACAAATACATTAAAATTTAAAATAAGTATTTCTTAAAATAAGTTTAAACAACCTAACTCATTATCTCATGTACTTCTTTTTTCATTTATCTTTACAACATGGTCAATTTTAAAAGAGAGAGAGAGAGAGAGAGAGAGAGAGAGAGAGAGATGAGATCAATGTGAAACATTATGAGAGGTTTAAGTAGCACAATAAGAAAATAATTCATGTATAACATAGTTTCTAAATTATAAGAAACTTAGATATACATCATGAATATTGATATTAGGATAAGAGATAAAGCTCATCATGGTATTTTTGCTTTGTTATTCTCCGCTCACTGGTATTGTTTATGTTGATTCAAGTTTTTCATTCCCTATAGTAAAGAGTGAAATCAAACCAAAAAATTTTATAAATTATAATTCAAATCCAAGTGGAGAAGAAGAAAATAACAAATAATTATACGCATTGTTGAGTGATTATAAAAAAATAGAGATAAGGAATCATTTTCTTAAATATTTAATGTTAAATTTGGAATTGGAATCCAAATACAAAACTAAAAGTATGAAGAAGGAAAAAATATATAAAAACTACATTTAAATTTTAACATTTAATTTTAAATGTTGAAATTAGAATGCAAATTCTAAACCGACGAAAATGATGAAGAAGAAAATACTATAAAAAATAAAAATCAAACCCAAATTTAAAATTGACGTAACACGAAAGATTTTCTTAATAATTTTTTTTGAGAAGTCGACAATGTAAATAGTTGACGATCTGATGATCTTATTTATGATGAAAGGTATTGTTAAGTGGTTATTAAAATTAAAAACTGAAAACAACTGATAGCGTCATAGCATTTGATTCGAGAGAGTTTGATTTTAAATAATAAATCATTTTAAATATTTGACAAGTTATGGGATAGTCAATTTTAAATTTTAATTTAGATTTTAAATTAAATATATCAATAAAAATATTTAAATAATAAATTATTGTTTAACAATTACGAAAAACCTTGTTGTGTATAGAAGCTTCTTAAATTGGTACTTGAAATTTAAATTTCAAACAAAAAATATGAAATAAAAATAAAAATAAAAACTGAAAAAATGACACATGACATAAAATGGAATCATTTTCTTAAATAGATAATAGATGAATAAAAAAATGATATACGATAGGGAGTTGAAGACTTTTTATATAATAATTTAAATCTCTAAATTGATGTGGAACAAGATAGTTCCAATTCAATTAATCCATACGAACATGGCTTTTGTTTCTGATGGGTGATTATTTTTTACATCACTTCATTTTGTTTTCATTATAATAATAATAATAAAAAAAAGTTGATTAAAAAATATTAATTTCGTGTGTTGCAACGGATTTTAAAGCAGACATCTTGTTGCATGAAAAAAAACTTCCACACAACCCTTGTTTTGTATGACTGTTTAGCAATGCAGGTGTTGTGTTGAAGTTTTTTTACCATAATATCAGTGTTTTTCTCACATGATATAAGGTTTCTTTAGTAATTAAGAAATGCATGTCGAAGAAAAAGAGTTGTGAGCTTCAACCTTTTTAGTAAAAACTAAGGGTATTTTTAGTTTTTATTTTAAAATTGTCATCGTATTTTTTATACTTATAAATTTATACAGGAAATATGAAAATAGAAAATAAAAAATAAAAACAAAGTCTTCCATATCAAAAAAAAGTACGCGATGCAAAAGTGTGGTCAATGAACTCGTGGATGTTCACGCTGGAAAATCTTTCATGTACATAATGATATACCGAAGGCAATCACCACGAATACGAATAAGATCCCAATAGGATACTTATCTAAGAGAATTACAATTTCTTAAAATCGTGTTTAGTAACATGGAACTTTTTTAATTAACATTCTAATTAATATATACAGAATTTCACATGCATAATTTCATTATATAAAAATAAGATTCTGATTTTTTTTATCAGTAATGTTATATAATAATGGTTATTAAAGAAAACCGTAGAAAAGTAAGAGTATATTTAGATACCCCTTTAAAACTTCGTTGAGTTGACCCAATTGAGACTGGAGTGAATAGAACGACGTAAAAAATTAATATCAACTTTTAATTTTTTTTTATTTTTTTAATTTTATTTTTTCAACTACAAACTAAACATCCCTAAAATGAATATAATGATCTCTACATTTGGCGATATGTTGGTTGATCCAAAAAGGTTTGATTGAATTAATTAGAAGGTGGCTGGTCTGGATTCTCATTTCTTAAATGCAGGTCTCAGAAGCACACATCTTAACCATTCTGATCATCATGAATAAAGGCCTGTGCCTGTCAACCAATTAATATTCAATTGCATTTATTTATATTTATATAAGATATATATCTCATATTTTTTGGCATGAATTCTATATCAGCTTTGGATCCATTCTTACACAACTTTGGCAGAAGAATCATACGGCGCCAAAAATGGACTAAACATTAATTTGCATGATTTGACAGCTAGCCAATAATATAGCATGCTCTCTCTCTCTCTCTCTCTCTCTCTCTCTCTCTCTATATATATATATATATATATATATATACATCTGTATGTATGTATATCTTTCAGAAACATGCCCTTCTCAATTTCCCTTTGCGATAATAATAAAAAATTATAAATCATATATAAAAATTAGGAAGTTTTAAATTTGTAATTACTATTGTAGTACGTAGTATAGTGATAACAGTTTATTGAACAAAAGAAACCTAATTACAAGAGTTTTCTTGGGAGAAAAATTACAAAATTTTTATATTATTGACATTTGAACTCAAATTTTTAAAGAAATAAATTTAATCCTTAATTAACTAGACTAATCTTTATTTATAGAATTAATTAACTGATTTACAGACGAGGATTAATTATGAAGATTATGTTCTTATCTGTCTCTTCATAGGTTGTGCTTTAATTTAGAGAGAAAGAAAGATATGGAGCAGTATGCATGCATGTGTCTTCAGAGGATGCCCATTTTTCCAAACTCGGTAAACTTCAACATAATCACATTAATGAGAAGGGACCCTTCATGCATGAGATTTTTTTTTTCTTGGTTTACTTTTGATAACCTTTTTCTTTTTATTCTGTCGCGTATTTTACCCTAAAAATAGAACGTTTCTGTTCAATTCGTTAAAGTTTGAAACACGAGAGATCTTAAATGATCATGCGTAACTTGATAAAGAATATCATTTGTCCCAAAATGGGATGGGTTTGTTGATTTGAAATAAAGTGGCATAGGCACGATATTCATATTCATACTAATTAGGAATTTCTCTCGTTTTGTTTTCCTTCTCTTTTCAAGTTGTTTGTTCTTGATCGAGAATGAGAAATATCCCCTCTTCCGTGGCTACCATAACTTGAGAAAGTTAATAATTGATAAAGATTCTAATATCTCTCATTATATATATATATATAAAAGATGTATCGTATGAAAAAAAATTAAGTGAGAGTTTGATGAATAAATCTGAACCGTTAGATTTTATCATAAACGATCGAAATTAAAATATATTAATCATGTTTTGACTTTGACTTAGATTTACCATTCTCACTCTCATCTAAGATAACATTTCTCATAATAGATTGACCTCTCACTCTCACATAAACAACCTGTCATCCATGCTTTATTTTATATATAATTAAGACATGATATATAACTATTCACTTAACTATTAAAATAGATACTCCTAATTATCAATAAAGAATTAAGAAATATATATTATATATAACTCTATATATTCTTTGACATACTTATTAAAGCTATGAAAACAAATCAATCTAGTCTATACAAGTTGCCTCGCTATGAGTTGTATTGTCAATGAATCAATCTAAATCAACCACTTTTAAAATTGAGCTGAAGAAACTTGACCAGCTCAATTCACTAATATGATAGGTTGACTTCACGTGCAATTTAACTCCCTAATTTAGAATCTTGTTTTTATGAACGGTGTCTTAACAAAGATTTTCCCAATATGGGACACCCATGGTTATTTAGGACAGATTCCTTTACTGGAACCTCCTACTTAAATAAGGAGTTACTACTGTTTAAGAAAAGGTAGATTTTTTTTTGTACGATGATTATCAAGTCATAAGTCAAAAACATAACGTACATAGTATAATTCTTAAAGGCTTAAGTATCTTCAAAAGAAAGGGGCACGTAGGCACTCAACAGAACAATACTACATAACAAGCATCAACATAACAAGTCTAAACATTGATGCCTATGATGATTCCGAAGATAGAAGATAAATCTCAGTCTTTTACAAAAGCAGCTCAACGCCTACTATTGTAAGTACTCGAGGTCTTGTCCACGTTCTCCCTGTCCTTCAACTGATATGCACACAAAAGAAAATAGGCACACAAACTAGAGGGGTGAGTGAAAACTCTTAACCTAAAAGATTCTCATGCAAGGGGCAAGCCACAAACAACACACATATTTACATCAAGTACTAAGGTAGGCATCACATGTTATCCTCAAGCATTGAAATAAAGAAGATAAGGAATATAAGCATACACGATCGACCATATATCATAACATAATTCACAAGGGTTAGTCACACAATTACAATTGTATGATGCATGTGTTAGGTTCATTATGAATTATCTTGGTTAAGTCTCAGTATGCAATGGGGGCCAAGATCTCATTGTCATAATCATCATCAATACCTCTCCACGGTATGTCTATCGGGAGGAACACATCATCATCATGCTAGAGCGACCAGAGCTCGCCAAGTTCTAACCACCAACATCTGGGTATGGACGCTCTCTTGTCCCAATCATCAATCATGGATCCATCTCAACATCATCATCATTACTACATCATACAAAATTGGCACTCCACGGTCCCAGGAACATTCACCTTGAGTCGAAGTACTCCGGGTTTGCCACAAACTGTTCGGTCTTAGGTGCGACTCCGAGCTATTGGATGTCCACCCCAGTAATACTCCTAAGATTCACCTCTGGAATCTAGACGTTGATGTTTTCTAGTTTACCCATCACTGTGGCTCTAGATCCATCTTAACTCATCATCAACATCAAATCACATATGCAGTATGCATCTACCATATTTAATTCTCTTATTCTTTTAATAGCCGGGTGTTCGACGGAACCTTCCACACCCAATGGCCTTGACCCTAATGTGTTAAGATTTAATCACATAAGTCCTTGGGAAACAAGACACCTTGGTCATATATGCCATTTCTCAAGTACTGCCTAAATTTCACCTTAGAAATACCGAGAGTAAGGCTAAGTTAAAATTAATTAAGTGCCCATTTTTTATTCCTTTTGGTACATGAAACTAATTTTTTCCTGTTCTAAAATCATAATAGTTTAAGATACTTAAAGAGAGTTACTTATATTAAATAAAATCTTTGGGGCCATCAATAGGACCCTGCTACATTTTCTTTGTCGTAGAGCGATACCTCTTGGGGCCTAGAACTTGAAGGAAATTCATTCACCTTAAAATTTATTGTCAACATGTAAGTGTAACTCTTAGCCAAACAAAATTGGCAAGCTTTAAAGAATTTAATTCATAGCATAAAAATACTTTATTCTTAATTTTAGTAAAAACTTATTTTCCATAGAACTTTACCTGAGAAACCCGATTTAAATAATTCCAAAGCCCAAACCAAATAACTTTTGAACTATTACAATAAAATAAAACCAAGTTCCTACTTTGCCCAAAATTTCAAATTTCACAAAATTCTCAATCACCATTCCTCCTCCGCTTTAAGACACAAAACTTGGCTAATAAGGACAAGTACCACAATGCCTCATCGTTATTCTTTTCCTTAAACCTGGGTAAGAACCACACATCAATTTCTCATGCACAATGGGCATCAAGTAAAGCAACAACATCTTGACCAAACATCTCACCTGAAAATCCATAATCCACAATCTGTATATTTTCAAATCAAGGTTCCCATCGACACTCGAACTTCCAAATTCTTTTTTTAATTGTCAAACAAATATACTTTCTCATTACTCAACAATTACAAATAACAGCTATATGTTGGTTCTCAATAACCAAAAGATTACCAATCAATTGAAGCCATTTTTACTAATTTCTTCATGTAACAATGGTTATCACAAGAATTAAATTTCAACCATGCCACTTCACAATTTTTTTAGAATTAAATAGCCACGATTTTAAAATTCACATCCCCACCAAAAATCAAAATTTTCACATGCACTTTAAGGATTCAAGTTCTAAGGCCAAGAAAAACTTATGTAAGGAAAAAATATATCAAGTTTCATCAATATGTATCACTTTTAAGCTATAGGCTATATGCGGCCACACCACAACAACACCAAACTATCACTTTAAAATTTTTATTTGAGATATAAAAATTTTAATCAAGCAAGGGAAGTCATATATTCAACCATGGGATTAAAAAGTCCAAAGATTTAAGGTTTTAACAAGAAAGTATTAACATGCAAGGCATTTTATCTAGAGGGTACCATTCGGCTATATCATAACAACCTTATATCCTTTTCAATTTTTAGTTTGCTAAGTCCAAATTTGCAATCAAGTGAAAGAAAGCCATTGTAGGTACTCATAACCACACCAACAAATAACCACATATGAATTTAGTAACATGCAAGTACACCACACCCTATTATCATTCGGTCACACAACACTAAGGCACCAAGGTTTGGACTTAGAATTTCTAAAACTAAAAATCACAATTGAACTCAAGGAGACACACATGCAAAGCATTCAGCCAAAGGTTCCAAGGATTCAAGGTCTTAGCAAGTTCAAAGCACAAGTAAGCATTTCACACAACCATAACTCATGCATCAATTGTTCAACATTTCAAAACTGAAATCAAACTTAAAGATTTAAAGGAACACACATTAAGATTTTCAACCAAGGGAAGGGCTCCAAGAACACTCTTTATAAAATTTCAGATTCTAAAAATGATTTTCAAATGAGATTTCAGCCATTACTCTTTGAAGAACCAAGTTGTTTTGGAACCCTTCCATAGTGAGAACCTTAGGGTGGTTCTTGCTAGCCCATTACATTCAAGATTATTGAGTAAAAGGTGAGAGCACTCCCCCTACATTATGGTAGCTTCACGGCCAAGAGAGGAACAACAATGGCTTCAGCTTTAGCTACCCTTGCTCACGGGTCCAGCATGCAAGAGAGAAAGATAATGATGTTTGATTGATGCTTAATATGATGGAAAACCGTGGTAAAGAGGGATGGTGGTACCGAGTGGAGGAAGCCAAAAGAAATTGCAGATTTTTGTTGCAAATGCAAGGAAAGCAAAAAGGAAAATATGGAATATTGTTCACAACCAAATACGAAAAATGAAGACAGAGCATAGTGTTTGCTCTCTAAGTTGTTCCTAGGCTGAAGTAAAACTGGAACTTGGTTTAATGAAGAAGAGACATATGGCACAAGGTGGTGTGAGCTGATTATTGGAATTGTAGTGGATGGTCAGGTGGCACGGTTGAAAAGGCAAAAACTTGGGCAAAATTTTAGGTTATGCTACGGTGAGAATTTAGGAAAACACAACATGAAAGTTCTATATCTTTGTTTCATCTTTGGAACGAGCTAAAGTATGCAAAAATCTGATATCAGGAGTAAAAGATATGCCCTAATTACTGAAAGTTATTCTAGGTAACAGTGAATTATAGACCAGCACTCTTAGAAAAATTACTGGGAAAATGGACAAGGGATTAACTTTCGAGTTCTTCATCAAAGTTGTAGATATACAAGTCTAGAAATTATCAAAAAAAAAAGAATCATTTGATTTTGAGGTCATACGAAAGAGAAAGGGTGAAAATACTAAAGAAGGGTCAAGCTAAATTAGGGAATTTATGAATTAGTATGTTATTTTAAAGACTGGGATTGAATGAGAAAGAACTAGGTTTCGTGGTCACCATAAGAGTTGTAGAAAATTTCGATACGTAAAATTAAGGACAAAAATCATTCAATTCCAATAACTACAAAGAGATAGACAAAAAATATCAAAGGGTGCGTAAAAGTAATATAAGTTATCAGACTTAAACCCTTAAAATAAATTCTGGGGATCAAAGCATTAGGAATTGTACCTTGGGTCCTTCACGAAAAATGATATAAGTTTCGAAACAGACACTTAGAAACAAGAATGACTCAGATTGGGTACCTATGGCATTTGCTTGGCTAGAATTGGTGAAGCATACTTACACATAAAGCTATAAGTAATTATGGAATTTATCTTTATTAACAGGCATGATTTACTTTCTTAAAATTCACTAGGACCACCACCATCAATCCTCACTCCATCCCTTACTCAGGGTAAAAACAACCTCTGGGTTTTATACTGAACTATCAAAGTACACTCTGACTAATCTAATAACTCACTGCATCGATTACCACATATCGTAGCATTTTCTTTTGCACCTAATTATATTATTAGACAAGCTTCTAATCTACACATATATATACATATATTACACAAAATAATTCCGACTAATGCCCAAATATTCATATCACAATAGTCATATATACCATCATCAGATCTTTTAGTCTTTAGCTAATCACAAGCAAATAAGGGTGTTACACAATATTTTACCTTTAAATGAATATTAGTGGTGACTTTGTTTTTTTGAAAGGATTTCGAATTTCCTTTTTTTTTGATCAGTCTCTCGTCTCAATTCTGATCGCGACAATAGGCATGGAGTAGGTACTATAGAACTTGTACCTACACCCATCTCTTTTACATCCAAATACTAGTAATCATTTCCATATTTGTCTTGTGAACATAATCTCTTATCAACTATGGATAATTTTTTAAGGATATTTTTTTTTTAAAATCCTTCATGGGTATTGTTTGCACTCTCAAAGTAGGTTATTTTAGTCATAACAAAACTCCCCATGAACTAGGGATTCCCTCAAGGGCTGCCTCACTTAGAGACCTGGAGTTTGGGAATTTTCACCTATGGAGAAGGGGGCGGGGATAAAAATCCTCTCAATACAGACATAGGGACATTCTTACCCCCACGGGTTCTTGTCCCTCATATAATATTGTAATCATTCATATATATTATTCAAACAGTATGATATTTAAAATTGAATTATACGTATATATTCATTTTACTTGTATTATATTTATATGAATTATTCAAATAATATTATATTTAAAATCTAATATATTTTGGGATTCCTCGTGGGGACTCGTGAGGATTGGGGATTAGGACAAAGGAAAAAATTCCCCCGCGACGAGAATTAGGGACAAGGATGGATGTGGAGAGTCAAGGATGAAAAATTCCCCTGCCCCGCCCCACCCTGACATCAACCCATCAAAATACGGGGCGGGACGGGTTTGGCCCCCTACCGGAGGCGAGTTAAAATTTTTGGCTTGCCCCGTTTTGATGACGGTGCGAGACAAGGCGGGTTAGCCCGCCAACCTTTAAAATTTTAAAAAATTAAAATTATTTTTAGTATTTGAAAAAAAAGGTTTTTAATAGAAGGTTGGTTCATGACTGGTCTACTTAAAATATAAATAATAGAAATTAATAAAATTCCTTTTACTTATTATTTTTAATAAGAAAAAGTTAATTAAATTATAAAACAAAGTAGTATACCACTAAAATAAAAAAAAATTGAATATAATAATATGCTAAAATGAAATAATATCATTCCTCGTAATAAATTAACGATAATAAATAAGGACTAAACATTTAAGTTTTTATTAATATTCAATAATAAAAAGTTTAATATTTATCCAAAATAAATAATCAAACCAACATCAATAATTAAACTAGTCAAGTTCATTTTCCAAAATATGTGACTAAAGTTATCAAACTACCACTAATACCAAAAATCAAACTAGTAAAATGCATTCTCCAATATAGGTAATTAAATTATCAAACCATCACTAACACCAAGAATCAAAATAGGTAATCAAATTAGTAAAGTGCATTCTTCAAAATAGGTAATAAGAAAGATTTTTTTATAGGATATTATTAATATTATATTATTATTTTTAAAATAAAATATTATATAACCCGCACCGCCTCGCCAAAAACCTGTAAAAATATGGGACGAGCCAATTTTAAACCCACCACAAAATAAATTTAGTCAACTCGTCCAGCCCCGTTTTAGATGGGTTGACGGGCTGGCCTATCGGGCTCAACCCGCTTTGACATCCCTATGAAAAATACCTACCCCTTTCCTAAATTGTGTAATATGCGTCATGTGCTTGATTTTGGCCTTAAGAATTCAAAAGTTTATTCTTTTTCAGTTTTCATTTAAATTAGCTACACTTGTTTGTGTTTGAACTAATTGAATATATCAAAGACTCATTCTAACTTTTTAAAAAAATCCAGTATAATTGATTGGTTGAAATTTTTTTATTTAGACTAAATTCATTTTAATAATCTCTATATCTTAAAGAGTTAGTTTTTAACTTTTAGGTGTGGATATATAGGATATATATCTTAATAGATAGAGACAAAAAAAAATTATCTAAATGCAAGTGGCAATTACACACCAAACATGGAAGTCACGGGGAAGCCATAAGTGTCGCACGAGTTGGACAATTGAAGGGTACGAGTAGGTAGTAATTAATTGTCAAACAATTTAATTAATTAATAAAATTTTAAATATTTATTATTAGTATTTGATTTTCTCACGATATTCCTTGGATTTTTTAATAAAAAGTATTTCTAATCCTTTAACTCTAAATTTTATTCACTTTGATGCTTTAATTTTATTTTGATACATTTTGGTTATCTAAATTTTATAGCAATTGGACCACTTTATTTATATGTTGAATTCCGTAATCTTTTGTTTCTAAAGTTTTTGAAAAATGATTGTTTTGTTGAAACAATAAATAAAAGAATACATAAATTTTAGAAAAGAAACGTAGAAACTAAGAAATAAAATAGTGAATTTAACAAAAAAATGATTGATATGAAACACTTCTAACTTGGATGAGAAAATGAGTAACATTAAGCTAAAGTTGAAGGATATGTGTGAAACCATGCACATCATCACTCTTTCTCTTTCAACAATAACTGCAGGGGCATTTCACATTTTGTATAAACGAATATTGTATATATCTTCACTATATATTAATATATTTATATGTAAATATTTTATTGTTAATTAAATAGGTCTTAACCTTTAAATGTTTATATTTTAAATTATTTTAGTTTACATTTTTGTTAGATATATAAAAATAATAGAGTTAAGAATTATTTTTGAATTTTTGATAAAAATGAATTTTTCTATAATAATTGTTCACACTAAAGTTAGAATGCACAGAAAACCTAAAGAATCACTCTAGGGATTAGGGTTTATTAGCTCAAATGTATCACTTAATTACAATAAGGGGTTTCGGGACCATTTATACATTGAGTTGTGTGAGAGGATAAATAATACGCGGGGTCCTTAGGTTCAGGCCCATGATAACATGGGAGCGAGTGTTTCATATGTTTCCGCCTAAGATAGAGAAGAGGGGGAGTGTCGTCGGTCCCTCTCGGTCAAAGGGAACAGAAGCCCCTAGTCACGAGTGTCAGGCGTAGAGCCGAGTCGAGTGATTGAATGTCAGGTAGTTGAATACCGAGCCAAGTCACAAGTATCAGGCGTAGTGCCGAGCCGAGTGATTGAATGCCGAGTAGTTGAATACCGAGCTAAAATGATTAGACATTGATTTGAGTAAAAATGGTTGTTCTGCATAGAGCTTCGTTTCGGAAAGGGTTCTCTTGTGTACATCATTTATGAGTAAGTTTTTTCATTGAGGGGCTTCTGCCGAGTGCAACTCTTTACTTGAAACTAGGATCATTTAGGATGATTACACGTGTTGGATGGAAATCAACCGTCGCCCCGCTTCCCCATAAAGCTACTTGCACACAATCGCAATGATTGGGATGTTTCTGTATCCCTAGGCCATTAAGTGTGTTTTTTGGGGTATTGGTGTATTGTATCATAAACGGGGGCAACTCTGATGTCACGCCTTCGAGACTCATGTCTTTGGAGAGATCGTGGCCCTTGGGTGTGACTTATGGTTCCTCAACTGTCAGATCTTGTGATTTGAAAAGTTGTGACTAATCCTATATATAGTTTCTCCTTCCCCCATTCTACATCCTACCTTTTGCTGGTTTTCTGCTCGAGTGTCTCATGGACTAATTCCTTCCCTTTTCTAGCTTTTCTACTTTTCCCTTCCTGTTCATCTAACAATAATGATAAAAAATTTAATTATATATTTTTTTCATGCCTATATAATGTTTATATAACACCATGCATATAATTTTAAAATTAATATATATTATCATAATTTATATACTTATAAACAAATTCTTTTTTTTATAAAGAGTTTGAATAACTTCCATTTGAAATAAAGTTTTGGGGCATTTGAAAACTAACTAGTAGAGTAATTACCACTCGAGAAGGGATTCTGAATTTAGATTGACAACTAAAACTATAAAATATCAAAGCATAAAAAAAACTACTATCATAAAATATATACTATATAGATAACTTTTAAATTTATGACACGCCTTAGGTCAAAGCTAAAGTATTGATACGTTTTTATATATATATAAAATCGATAGCCTTTTTTTAAGAGAATAGTTTAGATGAGTTTTGTTCCAAGAGTTTATTAGAGTTGAAATAAGTTTTAAGACACTCATAATTTTATGGTTACAAATTAAATATTTAATTAATTATTTTTGTTTTGGGAATATGCACTCACTGCATCACATATATGTTCTTTTAGATGTAATTAAGAGATTTAGTCATTAAGACGTTTCATTCATCAAATAAGTGTGTTTAATGAGAATCAAATTTGAAACTATTTTTATAATCTCAACATGTGTTGTCAATTGAGTCACAACCAATTGATATCAACGTGTATACATATACATATATATATATATATATAATGTATTTTATGAGAAAAAAATTTTAAGTAGGAGGGAGAACAACAAATCTGAACCGTACAACGATACATTGATAGTCATGATTAAAAGTTTTTAAATTTTACATAATCACTTAAAAATTCATGTGACTTTTTTAAAAAATTACATTATTAATATATTTTAATTTTAACAATGTATAATAAAATCTAACAATTTAAATTTATTCTTCACACTAAAAAAAACTGTGATTCAACCAAAAATTTATTTATAATCATAATGATAATATTTGTCATTGAATAGATTGATTGAAAACACTAGCCACTTTAGGAATTAGTACGTACGAAGCGTATCTTTAAATTGTGATTTGTGATGCTCGTGAACGGTGGCCACCAAAGGTGAGAAACCAATAATTTGGCTATTGAAGTTTATGAGCCAGCACAAGATGACGCCAATACAAAAACTTTTAATCTTACTTTTTCCGGAAAGAAGAACGATCTCAGAAAGCCTAAGCCTATGCAAAATTGCAAAGTGATGGACACAGTTTTGCTTCAAGATAAATTAATTTGTTGTTAATTAAACAACAGATAATTGTGTTTGCATAATATTTCCCTCTCAAGTAAGTCTAAGATGAAACCTTGTCTTTCTGGGGAGGAGGTGTAATGCTCCCATAACTTTGGACTATTAATGGTCTTTTATTTCATTGATAATCTCATTTATTCATTTTAAAATTAAAACATATTATAATTATGTAGTATCCTCCAATTAAAAAAAAGTCTTTAATATTGTCTTTAATCAATGAATTATTATTATTATTTTCATTAAATCATTAATTAAAATTGGATAAAGATTATTTTTTAATTAAGAAACATCGTGTAGTTATAATATACTTTATTTTCAAAATAAACAAATAAGATTACTAATAAAATAAAATTACCACTAATGGTCCCAAAGTTATGGGACCATTGCAACTTCTCCCTTTCTAAGGACCTCTTAAATAAATTAGCATCTTCAAAAGTATTAGGTTTATGTTGAAACTTATGATAGACAAGTTGCCTACTTTAGATATTCTAGCAAAGAAGAGCTTCTCAACCTTATGATTTTCATTATGTAAATTGTGATGTGGCAAAGATGAAAATTCAAAGCATTTATTTTTTTCTTGTAAAATGACTTGGTTTATTTGGTCTAGTGTCTATAATTGCTTTAACACTTACTCTGATTTTTTAACATCTAGTAGAGAACAAATTTTACAACATTTAAGTTACTTTTGGAAAATTTCTTCAAAACTATAGCATGGTCAGTAGTATGGATGACTACATTATCCTCAATTTGGTCCAAAAAGGATATGTATTTTTAGAATGAAAAGTCTTCGATTGATGAGATTATCGGTCTTATTAAATTAAAGTCTTGGTGTTGACTCACTTTCAAGGTTGATAGGCTCTGTTACTTCTTCTTTGAATGGTCAAATGAGCCATTTGTGTTTTAGCATCATAGGGTCAGTGTTGATTTTTAATTATGTGAACGGAACTATTGTTTGGGTTGAGTACCCCTTGTACCTTTTTTATTAATAATATCTTTCTTTTCTTTGTTGATTAAAAAAATAAACCATAGATATTAACTTGGCCATGTTACCTAAAGAAGTAATTTTTGAACTAGCAAAGTTTAGCTGGTATTTTTCATTAATAGAGAAAGTCAAAACCACAACGTCTTCTTCCTTTCCCCTTGGCCATGGAATGTCATATCCTTAATTGTCCAAAGGAGTTAAATTAAATGAAATCAAAGTATAGTTATAAGGTTGACACAATAGTTAGGAGAAGAGAGAGAGGGATAAGTCACATGTTTGAATCTTTACTTGTAACATATTTCAAATTAATACTAACAAACAATATTTGCCAGTAAAAAATGAAATCAACATTTTCCATTTGTTAGTTTAATACTATAATATATGTCCTCAACAAGGTCAATGCATACATAAGAGATGCTAAAGTTATCCTGGCAGGAAGAGAAAAAGAAAAAGCTTCGTGTATTATGAGAGTGTAAGGATGAAAGATGCGATTGTGTTACTTGATTTGGTACAATAGCTTATCCATATATAGACTTACAAATAACAAACTAACCCTTTGCTAACTAACTTTTTGAACTAGATCAATTATAACTAACTAAATTAACCACACTAACTAATCAAATTATTTAGCTTGATGTATTACTCTTTACATTTCCCCTCAAACTCAGGGTGGTGTAAGACAAAACCTTGAATTTGAATTTACAGGATTGAAATATATGTTGGGAGACTAGATTGGTAAGAACATCCATTGCCTAGCTTGAGGAAGGGATATGGTGCACCTAAAGTTATTTTGTAGTGACCTTGTCTCTTATAAAATATAGATCAAGCTTTACATGTTTAGTGTAACATCCTATAGTTTTACCTATATTTTTATATATAAAAGGATAAAATTGTAACGAAAATTATAGTTTAAAATTTTGACAAAATGATCATTGTAATTTATAGGATTTTATGAGAATTTTTGGATATTTTTAGAGATAAGTGAAAATAGTCCAAAATATAGTCATTTGGGTCTAAACCAGTATAAGAAATGTTATCAAAAAATTATAAAACTTGATAAGGAGTTTAGATTCGTTCATGTGAGCTTATGTTTAAAATTTCGTAAAGTTTAGAGATCGTTTGATTAGAAAAGAAAATCGATGAACTTATAAAAATGGGTATTTGCTACTAGAGCTGGAAGATCTCAACTAGATGTTTATCTAGATGAGCCACCATTGAGTTTGATAATTTGGAAAGTATGGATGTGTTAGGGTGGTGGAGAGATAATAAAAAGCGATTTCCAGAACTTTCTGTAATGGCTCATGACTTGCTAAGCATCCTCATAACTACAGTTGCATTTGAATCTGCTTTTAGGATTGGAACTCGAATCATTACCAAGTATAGAAATCGTCTCAAATCTAAAAATGTAGAAGCATTGATGTGTACTCGTAATTGGATGTGTGGCTTTGAAGATGGTAATCTATTTATTATATATTTTTATGCATAATTTATTTTAATTGTTTCTTATACAAGATGGATTGATTGAGATAATGTATTGTAGATGAATATGCTTCTGATGATGATAATGGTGATGATGATGAGTTGAGATCAACATCCAAGAGCTCCAAGACTAAAAGTGCATGTGCTTTAAATCTCATTCAGGTGGCTTGATATGTGGATTAAATGATTAATGAATTCTTTGATGGATGTTTCTTGGATTTTACTATTTATTTTTTTGGCATTGTTGTTTTTGTTGGTGTATGCCCTACGAGCTATTAATGTATCAATTTTAACTTATCAATAAAATTAGTATTTTCAGTTTTTAGATTAATTTTAATGCTATTTATCCTGGAATAATAGGTCATATGAACATTATTCTTAAAACGTCCCTAATCAAGTATTTATATGAGGACATGTAAACACATTAAGATTAGTGTGTGAATGTACTGATGATTTAATCTCACAAATCATGGATATATGATATCAAGTCTTTACATGGGTACACATTAAGAGTAATGTTGTACTGGACAGACTCACCATGAGAACATTGCATGGTTCGTATGAGTGTCATAAACAGTTCTCAATGTGATAATGGTATATAGTCCTTCGACCTGAATTCACTACGATTCCTACATAAGGAGTTTATTATTTTAATACAATCAAACGTTATCTGTAATAAGATGACTATAAAGATTATGATTAGGCAATAGACAAATTATACAGAGGGATGTGAGTGATGTAGATAGAATTTGTCTCTCCTATGTGACAAGAGTGATATCTATGGGCCACTAGATGGAGTGAGACTAACAAAATGCATGGCCATGCTAGGGTGAATAAATATTAGATATTTATTCTGTAAAGTCTACTCTGGTATCAAGTAAAATGAATTGGGCCATACAAGGATGACGACGACCATGCCTTGGGCCCAATTAGATATCGCGACAAAAGGAATAAATATATAAAATAATTATCACTTATAGGTCATGTCGATGATAAATAATATTCGGACATAATGATGTATTGCTAGATATCGCTCTTATTTTATATTAATAATAAAATAGTTTATTATTAATATAACCAAATATTTTACCTATAGGGTCACACACATAGAGTAAGCCTACAAGAGGATAGTTTTATTTTAATTGGACTGAAAATAAAACTATTTGGGCTTAACTTATTTAGAATGAGTCAGGAGCCCAATGTTTAATGAGAGCTCAGGTCAAGACCTAAGCCTATATATAGAGCATGAGATGCTCATAGGCTGTTGCTTAGAAATTAGACTATAATCAAATTTCCATACTGGCATTCGGAACTTTGTTTTTCTGGTGGGAGTGCTCGTGTGGACTCCTAAGGGCGAAACTATAATTGCTTCGATCGAGAAACTCGTTTTGCGTCTACAAGAGGTAAACCCTAATTAAAAATTTTAATTTTGCATAATGCCTTGAGACATTTGTGTTTGCAATTCTTTTTGGGAATCCTTTATGTTTTCGCTACCTGACCCTAATGGGATTCCCTTACAGTTTTGTGGTTTGAATACTTTCAAAGTTGTCACATTATTAGACTTTACATGTGACTAGTTTAAGGACTTGATGTTTTAAGATATTCTATTTATATGGTATATATTATATCATGTATGAATAATATTGTAGACTTGTAGTATGTGTGAAGTGTGCTACTAACTAGACACTATTTGGTTTGGTGTTTGTTAATAATAGTAGAGCATTAATATGTGTGGATGCATAGATAAAATAGAACTAATCTTTATAGCATAAAATTTGCTAAATTTATATAAAATATTTTTATGATGCATATAGATTTACATAGTAGTGGAATGACTTATTCTTTTTAATTTTTTAGCAAATGGATCCAAATTCTAACAAGGTACTAAATTGTATTTTTCAAAAAAAATCCCAACATTTGGGAGGCTAGCCCGCGGGCCCGCTATTAAATGGGGTAGCCCAAGATTCCTAGCCCGTTTAGCTTGGCGGGGGGCCAGCCCATTTTGCCATCCCTAGCCATGGGTGATGCCCTATGTGAACTGAACATGACGGAGAAGAGGGAAACCATTTTACCAACCTTTTAAGCTTCAAGAACAACACCCAAGCTCAAACAACTTCAATGATGGCTATGGGTGCTCATGACTTAGCCTAGGAGAAGGAAAGGAACCCATTGCATCAAGGAACCAAGAAGAGGAAAACATAAATTGGGGCTCAATCAGCTTACCTTGGTCATGAATTTGTGGAAGCATGCAGTGATAGTGATGAATCAAAAGCAAGGGCAAGGTGGTGAAGATGAGGATTGCACAGTGGTAAGGTGATGCGAAAATGAGAGAAAAAGAGGGAGAGGGAAACTAACATGTGAAAGAGAGAAGAGGAAAATGAGTTTTATAAAATTGGAATATAGGTTTTTAGGAATTAGGATTAGAATTAAGAAATTATTAATTTAACTTACTTAATTTAATTAGACAACTTTATTTTTGTTAGTTCAAATTTTAATTCAACTAAACCTATTTTAATTTGCTATCAAACATATTCCACTCCAATTAAATTTATTAATTGTATTAATTAAATTACCCAATTTAAAAAATTTAGGATGTTACAAATTGTCTGTTTGTATAATTTGGGATGAACAATTTTTTATACGTCATTACTATATATAAGTTAAGACTTATTTTAAAATTTGATCAAATTTCGGTTACTTGCATTTTGTATTGTTCTTTAGGTGCATATTTGGTTGTGGTTGAATTTGATGTCACCCACTTACATTTCATGTACTTAGAGACCAATGCGAAATGCTGCTAAAGTTTTATCAAATTTTAAAAGAATCTGTACTTATACGTAGTGATTAAGTTGAGAAAAATGTTCATCCTAAATAGGTAGGACCACCACCTTTGTAAAAAAAGTGAGATTCATAGCACCTTATATTTATGTGTATTGTAAATAGCTAATATGGATCAAAGTTGGATAAATCACGCATAAGTGAAGAGTATCAAAATGGAGTTCAATCATTCATATAATTTATAGTACGAAATGCTGAGGAGGTGAATGAAAGATATTTTTGTCCTTGTGTTAAATGCTTGAACATGCATTGACTACAATTAGAAGTGGTGCGAGAACATCTGTTGTGTGATGGTTTTCTTTTGAGTTATACGTGTTGGATATAACACGGTGAAGATGTTGTCATTCCAAGTAGCACTTTTCAAACTAAAAGCTAAAGGTCTGCGCATGGCATTGATGTCAACATGGATGACCGACTTGAAGATATGATTCGTGAGGTAGGGGTAGAAAGTTTTAAGAGAGATCACGTATACGCGACTTTGTGTGAGGATTCTGAGAAACCTTTGTATCCGAACTGCACCAATTTCACAAGGTTATCAATAGTTTTGCGATTATTTAACTTGAGGGAAATTAATAGGTAGACTGATAAAAATTTCACTGAGTTGCTTAAGTTGTTGAAAGAAATGGTCCCAGCTGGTAACACCTTGTCAAATCGTAACTACGAGGCTAAAAAGGTTTACTTATACGCAACATTTTGGGAGAAGCTTTACTTAAATGAGAAAAGAAGAAAGGAGTTGGAGTAGCGGCCGCGTAGTGGCACGATTATGACAGAACGTAGAGACAGAACCCTTAATGGTGCGTGACGGGAACAACAAACACAAACTTGCAAAACGTACACACAGAACCACGTTAACAGAAAGTCACAGAGAATAACACAAGAATAAAACCACGTTAAGACAACGAGAAAACAAAGAGGAAAACCTTAGAGAGAAAGAGGGGAGAAAGCTTAGAGAAATATAGAGTTTGAATGAAGTGCGATGTTACAAAAAATGAAAACAAAAAGGCTTTAGTTAAAAGCTATAAGCATGGTTATAATGGTAACCGTGTTTAAATATTTGCCACATAAACAATATAACCACGGTTCCCCGTAACCGTGTTTAAATATTTACCACGTAAACCATACGAACACAGTTACAATTGTGTTTGTATCTGGCATATATAAATACAGGTATAGAAATAACCGTGTTTATATATTTATTAGCATAAATAGGTCATAAACCTTAAACTATAGAAACACTGTTAATCGTGTTTATAATATTATTTTCCTAAAAATTTTAAAAATGACACCACACATTTTATTAGCTCTATCATCTTTTAACCGTGCTTATATCATTTGCTTATATCTACATCTTACACTAATTAGTTACAATTTTATTATTTCCAACCCAAACATCATTCCAAAACATAAAAGAACTTTTCCATAATCTCCTATATCATGTTTTGTACCAAATGATTACACTACCTCATAGTTTCCTGATGACTTATCTTATTTAAAGAGTACGTGCTCAGACCCGACCTACATCTTAATTAATTCCTTGCAGAAGATTCTACAGATCGATCTATAATAACCATCACTCCATTATATATGCTATGTCTCACAAAATCAGAACTAATTAAGTTTCTCTCCTAGAAAAACATCACAACAAAAACCTAATTAAATTTATCATCGCATACTTTAGAGAAAAAGTTAGTTATGTAATAGATTTATATTCATTTATAAATGCAGAAATTATACGTTATAAATTGCATCTAGATGTTTCTTTGTATTTTTTTTTGTTACAATGAAACTCTAAAGTTGGAAAGAGGAGTTAAGAAGGAACTCAGTCTTTATTAATGATAATGCATGTCCACCATGTGAGTTATGAGTCACTCTTAGATGGTTTTGGGTTTTCAACTGATGCTTCTAGATGTTTTTTTTTAATGATTCATTAATTCATTAAAATTTTTCTTTCTTTGGCCGTTTCATTAGTCATTTAATTCATTATTTTGTATGGCATGTGTTGCCAATGCATAGCGTCCTTTACAATCACGCTAATTGGATCGTCTAAAAGATTTAAACAATAAACAATTAAAATGAATGGGGGCAAAAATTACCACAAAGAGGTAGAAGAGTGGGGGGAGGGTGGTGGAAATGAAGTAAAATGATTGTGGATGATAGTGATGTGATCTGACGGTTCATGTGCAACCACGTCAGAGATAATTAGGTCTATACAAACACGTGGCAGACAACAATTGGGTCCCACACTCAAGTGTAAAAAAAGGATTTTGAACAAACTGACTGAGCCCTAAAGGAAAAACTTTCTTCTTTGGACACCCTCGATGGGAACAGATTCCAAATATTGGGAAATCTATATCACAGGAGAAGAATGGGTCTTGGACCCCACAAAAGATTATATTTTCTTGGACCCACTTAAGATTTCAAATTTTGCTATGTGGACCTCATCTTGGTCCCAACTCACTGCCTTTTGTTTATATTTTTTTTGAATTTTTTCATTATTTAAAATTAGACACACTCATAAATCATTCTCTAGCTTGTACAAATGGATTCTACAACCATAAAATATCGTTTCATACCTATTAATAAAAGAAAATATTATATGGTTCAAGAAGATTCGTCTCAATTAAGTCAATAAATATAATAATATATTTTTTCTCTTTTAAATTTTTATTAATTTTTATATTTTAGAACTACTCATTATATATAAGATCATGAATGTGGTGATGTTGGTAATATTCTCTATTGTATGTAATATAATTAAACGACAAATGAGTTACCACATGATAGCTTTTTCCTTTTTTCTATTTAACATAGGAACATCAATGGGTTAACCTTTGTATTAATGTAGTATGCATTCCATTCCATGCACATTCTTGTATGGCCTGTGGTCCCTCTATTACTTTTTCGTTTGTTTTTTTGGTTAGATATTCAACTCTGAAAATTCTGATAATATTGCTGGATTGTGTGATGTGACGTGTTTACCCAAAGTGAACAATTAAGGGAGATGAGAGCTTTATTTCGTGTTTTTACTCTTAGATCTCATATTCAAATTGGATATTGACTGCAAACAAATTTTTGGATGAGGCCTTGGGCGATGTCAACATTGCGTCCAATTTCAGGTAAGCACACATCTATTTTGTGATATTCGGTGGGATTTCATCTAGATCTTGTTATTGTTGTTTGCGTAAATTTGGGTGCAATGTAGCTAACAATATTAATTGGATTAGGCCATCATTCACATAAAAAAAAGATGAAATATCATATTTAATCACCTGTAGGTTGAAGCTAGGAGTTCATAGAATCTTAATTGAAATTAACCCAGAAACCGAAAATAAAATAAAATTGCAATTCAATTTTTTTTATGATTAATTCAATATTTTGTGCCCGATTTGTCATTTATAACTATATGATGAGCTTGAGCATGTGAATATATTCAACACCAATAACACAATCTCATTTCTATTTTTAGAGCACAAAAAATTACTATACCGAACTTCCTAAACAAGTGACCTACTCCCAAAGTCATAATTTTTTATTTGTTAGACCATATTTGAATATTTAATCATTTTTATATATACCATATTCAGATGCATAATTGTTAGGAGTGATAAACTTTTTTCTTTTAAAATTTAACGGAAATATAGCAAGTTTATGGCAAAAATAACTTTATATATTTCATTATTTAGGTTAATTTCTATATTTTTTGGGGGAACTCTTGGACTAATGTCCATGATCCTATTTAATGTCACATCCTATATTCTTGAACGAAATGTTAGGCTAAAGTAGGGTGAGGTAAGATTATCTATTAGTTGGAGCAAAGTCTCCTAAATGATCTTACCCAATGCATGCACTTTAGATTTAACACACAGCACTGTGTATTTTACAAAGACAACAAATTAAATAAGGCAAAAGCAAACAAAATAAACCCAACTGATTGCGAATGTGTATAGTTGAGAAAATTAATTAAGACGAAAGTAATATATAGCGGTTTAATTAGTTAAGAAAGAAGGTTGCTTTAATTTTCAAAGTCATATATGGACATAATTAAAATAAGGGGCAATGGTATCATCCACACCCAAATTCAACCAGCTTTCCATCATCATGATGACTGAATGGGAACAAAGATCTTGAGTTTTTTCCTTGGCAATCAAATAAAATCCATTTGAAAGGGGAAAGAGAGAGAAAGTTTATGTGTGGTGGTTGTACCAACGCGGTAGAGAGAATCTAGGGAGAAATCTCACCATGAACCACACACAAAAACAACAACACATCCATACCACTGTTCCCCCATAGTTTATTTGTTTTCACTGTCACGGTAAATAATTTTTTTATGTATGTTTATAAGTGAGATAATTTATCTAAAATTTTAAAGTTGTTTTACACTCCTTTATTTATACTCTTAGTTAAAAAAAATATCAAATATAATTATTGATTTTTCTCTCATGCATCCACTTATAGCGAAAGGGGGAAAAAGAAAAAGAAAAAGAAAAAGAAAAGAAAAGCTAGAAGATAATTACGTTCCACCTCTCCTTCACGTTCTCTCTCTATCTCTCTATTCTTCTCCCCGTGCGTGACTCTGAATTACTTATATATATAAACCAGTTACATAGATATATCAGCAACAAGGGTAGTGTTGTTGTGCTTATTCTCAACCCTGATATGGAGTTTGTGGACACAAGAAAACTACAGCTACAACAGCATCTGCAGCAGCCACAGCAGCAACAACAACATTTTCATGTGTTGGCAGTTGATGACAGTGTCATAGATAGGAAGCTCTTGGAGAGGCTCCTTAGAGGTTCTTCATGCAAAGGTAGGCACAATGTACCTTTCTTGTCTTTCTCTTCATCTATATGGCCTTGCATGATTTTTTCGGTTTAATATACCCAGTTTGAACTCAAGTTACGAGTAATTGATATGAGGAGTAAATTTCTTCCTATTGAAATTTAACAGTTCATGGAAACTCGAACTCAAGACTACATGATGCTGCTTGTTAATGTTTTTTCGGTTTGATATTTTTTATTTCAGCATAGATTAATAGAGTTCTTATTATGAATGACGATTTTTTTTAATTAAATTTTAACGTAGCTGTGTTTAATTTGATTTTATGGTTTTATAATTGGTTATTCAATTTGTTATGCAGTTACCTGCGTGGACTCTGGAGACAAGGCCTTGAAATATCTTGGACTTATTGGTGACCTTGAAAATACTTCATCAACGCCTTTGGAATCTTCACCATCTCCTCCACCTCAACCATTACAGCAAGAGGTAATTAGATAAATGATGTTTTCTTTCTTCTTTCTCAACCGTTCTTAAATAATTATGTGTGCTGGGTATGGAATGATTTGAGCCAGGCTATTAATTAATATCTGGGATTTTTATTTTTTTTATTGTTTATCAAAGGATTTGTTTCCGGAAGAAATGAAGAGAGAAGTTCTCATTCTATGTGCTGATTTTGTTTCCGTACTTACATCAAAGTCATTATACTATCACAAAGTAAAACTCTATGTGCTTCATTAACTTATTAAATTTATCGTTTTCACTTTTCATGACAAGATCACTGGACTGGAAGCCATTTCATTGAAGTACAACATTTATTTATTTATTTATTTATTTGAGCTTCCCCCAATTAAATAACTGAATCTGTTCATCAATTGCCAAAATGTTGGCTACGTTTTTCTTTGTTTTATTTTAGTACAAGAGATGTTAAAGACGCTTCACTTTATAATTAAGGGCCGGGAACGATGGGATTTTAATTAGGAATCTCTTTGTCCTAAATAATTAACCTTCCACGATACAATGGATACATACATAGTATTGAATCATGTGGAGGTTTCTGAAATTGTTGGTAATGTAAACCACTCTGAATTCTTGTGGAATCGTATGAAGGACCCATACCTTTAAAGATCAGTATAGTTAATATTTGACATAAACTATGAGTTGCCGAAGTAGGGTTCAAACCTTAGATCACCACTTCTCAGTTATTATCCTCTTTATCATTTTATTATTATTTTAAAAAAGGATAAAAAAAGTACTAATGACAAAGGAGAATGCCATCAGAATTAACCAAACTTTCTACAGGGTTGCCCATTTTTCTTTGATCACTACTTACTATGTTCTTGAGGTTGGAAATGCATATTTTGTGAATGCAGCATGATATATATATCTCAGCATAAGATAATATAATTAATTATTAATTTATTAGTTATGCACAATTGTGTATGCTAGTTTCTTGAAGAAAAACTTGATTTATAAAACATTTGATCACATCATGAAAAAAAAACGTAGAATTCAGTGAGTACTTAAATTGAATCTTTTTTTGAAAAAAGTGGAAACTTTTTTTCCTTTGTTTTTTTGCAACGTACGTACTCTAATTGTGGTTTTGGTTCACCACGCCCCTAATTTTAAAAATAACCTCTCTTTTGGTGTTTTAAAAAAGGATACTGAAATATTTGAGTGTGAGAATTATGGTGGTCTAATGATAAAAGAAATTGGTCTTGCTAACAAATAAGAAAAAAAAAGAAGAAAGGTTTCAATATGCAACATTCAATTTGGTTTTTGCTTACTCATTGTGGTTATTTATTTCCCTCCCTTAACTTTTATCACTGCTTAGTTATAGTGGGTTGTGATATTCCTAATTAATAGCAAACAGTATAAGATGTACTTTTGTGTTGCATGTTTTGAATTGCAGGGAATGAAAGTGAATTTGATCATGACAGACTATTGCATGCCAGGGATGAGTGGCTATGATTTGCTTAAACGAGTCAAGGTCAAAACACATCTCTTACTCCCCGACATATTCCCGAAATTCCCTCTGTCTTTTTTAGCTTGAATAGCATGCATGCATGTACTCACATACTGAAAAAAGATGCCAAACATTCCCCTTTGATCAAAACTTGGAATTTATAATCTGATCATATCATTTATTTGCAGACTGCAGAGACAACCAACCAGTAATTAATTAATTTTTACTTGAGCATGCATGGTTGTGATTTTATTCAGCATTATAACTTTATTTGAACATGAAATGCTGCAATTTTCAGTGAAAAGAAAGAGAAAAGAAAAAGGGATCGATAAAGTTCCAGATTTCAGGATCTAAGTTTGCTTGCTTTTTACTTCTTCTTTTTTTTTTTGCCCTTTTTATTTATTTAGTTTTTCTTTTTGTTTTCCTTTCTTTCTTCTTTTGACATGCTTACAGCTGCAGGGATCTTCTTGGAAAGATGTTCCAGTCGTGATCATGTCATCAGAAAATGTACCTTCCAGAATCAGCATGTGAGTTTTCTCTGTTTCATTGTGGAAACTGGAATATGTTTCTCTTTATTTTATTATATATATATTGCTTTACGTACAAAGACTTCTACATTATGAAATAGAAGAAGAAATATCTTTAACAAGGGAATTTCAAATTTGTATCATATGTCACTTTGTTACATTACAAAAAAACAAGATGCATGATTTATATGTTTATGTGCATATTGCATGCATGGGGCATCATTTAATTAATTTAATTGTTGATAAATATAGGTGCATGGAAGAAGGGGCAGAGGAGTTTCTATTGAAGCCTCTTCAGTTATCGGATTTGGATAAGCTGCAGCCATACTTTCTGAAATCCGTTGATAGTTGTTGTGATGAACAAGAATCTGCGAAGAGTTCCATAAATTCGGAGAACAACAATAACAGTAATAGTAGCAACAATAATAGTATTAGCAAAAGGAAAGCTATGTCTCCTGAGCCTCATCAAGAGAGATCAAGACCCAAAATGAAAGGGTTGGCGGTGGGGTAAAAAGAACAAAAACGAAAACACTACTAGAGTTGTACTAATGGATGCATATGTATTTATATACAGTTTAATATTATATGCACCTATATTATTATCACCACGTATTATTCAAGCACTCAAATGAATCCATGTATAATTATTTATTGTGATTGGTGTTTGAGTTTAGGGTTTGGCTCTTGCTTTGAACGTACGCAGTAGACCAAACCTGACAAGTTCGCTGGCTTGTCGGCTCTCAATTCGTAGACATGCTTTCGAGTTTACACCGTTTTTCTGAGTTCTACTGTATTTATGTATGCAGGGAGTTGAGTTTATAGGTCTTTCCATCCGTGGTATTTATTAATATTAAAAATATATAATAAATAAATAAATAATATATTATTTCAATATGATATAATATAAATTAGTATAGTATAATACAATATTAAAATTTAATATATTAAAAATATTATTATGAATAAATAATAAATAAATTTATATTGTAAAAAAATAAAATCTTAATATTAAATATATTTTAAAAAATAAATATTTATAATTATGTGGGTAACATGATCGCAAATAGTACAATATCGATCAATACTCACTTGTTTATAACAAATTAGTGGGTATATATATGTATATTTGTGAACGCAAATTTTTTGAGTATAGGAATGTATATCATATGAAAGACAAAAGCAAAAGTGAGAAAATATGAAACCATTTATCATTAATTTAAATCAAAATATATTATTAATTTTAAATTAATAACATTTAGTCTTTGATCGTTTTAATTTACATGCATTGTAGCTTTGAAATCAAATTTAATTGTTTTTATGTTTCACTAGGAATTAAACACGTGTTAGAGGACTCATAAAAATTCACACTATTTCCCTTGACAAATTTCATTTTAACCATAGGATAAATTACAACAAGCATCTATATATGAGTTTTCCCATTATTATAAAAAGGTCCAAAGCTTTTTCAATATGTTAAATTACTATTCCAATCCCTAATCTTTCATTAATTTTCAACTTCCTAACTCCTTTTTCATCGGTTAAATCTTTTATCCTTTTAAAATACTTTAGTTAGGTTCTATCCATCCAATTCACTAATTAACTCTATTAACATAGTCATGACATGACAAACGAGCATCACATCCGGTCTCGTCATATGTTGGTTGTGCAACATCATCACACATGTTAAATGTTGATCACATGACAACTCTACGTGTTCAGTGTTCATTAGTTAAAGAGCAAAAGACAATTGTCAATGAACATTTCACACATGGATTCGCTACATTAACTATCTGACAGATAGAATAATCACGTAAGCAGAGTTAATGACACATTAAATTTTCGTTAATAAAGTTATTAAAAAATGGACTAAGCTAAGAGGGATAAGAGATCTAACTGACTAAAAAATGTTAAAAGTATAACTTGAAATTTTCTAAAAAGACAAAGGACTAGAATAGTAATTCACTCTTTTGAATATTATAAATAATCCACCTCTCTGAGTAGTGAAAATATCTAAATAAATATTCTTTTGTTCAACCATGATTAAATACAAATAAATTTGGTGTGGCTGTAAACCATAGAACTTATAGTATAATAGAGATTAATGTTCTTAGAAAAGGAAACTCATTTTACTGTTTGGAAAAGATCATTGTAAATGGATGATTACAATAGTATTTCTATGATCCTAATCATGAGTGCATGAAAAGCTAACTATTTAATAACAAATTAACTAGCAATAACTAACAACTTTAGCATGTCCCTTCAAGCTTTAGTACCAATTATATTAATCAAATGTCATTGCCCATGCTTGAATATATCACACCCAGAATCTAATTAGGTCCCATCAAGCAATGTTCCTATGTAATGCACTTAAACTTAATCACCAGTATTGGGTGTGCCCCAACCTTCACCTTCCTTGAGAAGCTTCTTCTTGAGGCCATTTTCACGGTATGTATCTCCTCACCAATCTTGAGAATTAAGCTCTCCACCTTCATCTCGTTCTCTTCGTGAACATTTCCATGCGGCCTCTACTTGGGAACTCAAAATCCCCATCTATCCTTTCTTACAACTTGTCCTTTAAAGTTGGTAATGTTGGGGACAAATTGATCTTGTGTATAGGCACTAGTGGTCTCATTTACATTAAGATCTACTGACTTCTTGCACTCAAAAACCTAATTATCAACCTTGTTATTAGAGTGCATAATAGGGATGAGTTTCATTGTCTCAAGATGGATAGGGATAGAGTCACTGTCGCGACCGGCGTCCCGACGCACAACGCGGACTGGTTAAAGACAAATAAAAGAAAATTGAAACTACATTTAAATGAGGCCCTTGGGAGGCCTAAAGAAAGTAAAGGGTTTAAGGAGTCGCCACTAATATTTATTAAGGAAAATATTAGGAAAACCTTTAAATAGCACTGGTTTTTTTTTAAAATGAGATTCTGTTTAGTCCGGGAGTCGAATTACAGGAGGGGAAGGTATTAGCACCCCCACACTGTCCGTCAAAAAAACGGTTACCCAAATTGATCATGTATAATTTCAAACAAAATGATTATCAAATATTTCATCCTTCATAAAAACAATGATAAATAATATACATAATAATAAAAAAATTATATATAAATAAGAATAAAACAAAAATAATAATAAAACATATCTCCTAAGTTTTATTATTTTTTAGTTCTAAGAAAATAAACAAACGAATGATTAAAAGACCATAAAAATAAAAAAAAAACAATAAGACGTCTTGTCTTAATTATTTTCTAGTAAAAAAAGAAATCTATTGATTTTATTGAGAAATATAAAGTTCAAAACAAATAAATAAATGGAAAAAAGTAAAAAAAATAAAAAAAATAGAATTAAACACATCAACATGAAAATAAAGGAATATAAATACACTTAATTAATTAAAATTGACAAATAAACCTTATTTAATTATTTTTTTGAAAAAAATAAGATTAATAAGATGTCTCATCTAAATTAATCTCATTTTAAATTTAAGAAAAAGATAAATGAATAAATAACACATTATTTATTAGTCTTGGTTTTTGTCATTTTTTTATGATAATGATTTTTCTTAATTATCAAAAGGTTATTAAAAGAAAATAATAGGAAATCATGACTATAATAAATATGGATAATTATGTATATATATATATATATATTTATAAACTATTTAAAAATGGTCAAATATAAATAAATAAATAGAAAGTATAGAAAAATAAATAAAAAAAGAAGTGCAGAAAGATAAATAACTAAAAATAAAAGTGTAAAAAATAAATAATTAAAAAAATAAAGGTACAAAATAAATAAATAAAAAAAAATAAAAGTACAAAGAAAAAATAATATAATAAAAATAAATGGGTGGAAAAATAAATATATAAAAATAAAGGGAAAAAAATACATAAAATAAAAGGGTAGGAAAGTAAATAATAAACATAAAGGGACAGAAACGTAAATAATAAAAATAAAGGGGCAAGAAAGTAAATACATAAAAATAAAGGGGTAGAAAAGTAAATAACAAAAATAAAGGGTCAAGAAAGTAAATACATAAAAATAAAGGGGTGGAAAAGTAAATAATAAAAATAAAGGGGTAAGAAAGTAAATAATAAAAATAAAGAGGTAGAAAAGTAAATAAATAAAAATAAAAGGGCATAAAAATAAATAAATAAAAATAATCATACAGAAAATAAATAAATAAACTAATAATTACATAAATGTAAAGTACGGATAAATAAAGTGTGAAAAAATAAATTAACAAAAATAAAAGTGCAGAAAAGTAAATAAATATGAATAAAAGTAGAAATAAATAAATAAATGACGATAAAACGTAGAAAAATAAATAAATAGATAAATAACTACAGAAAAGTAAAGTACAGGAAAATAAAGTGCGAAAATGTAAATAAAGAAAAATAAAAGTGTGGAAAAATAAATAACAATTAAATAAAGACAAATAAATAAAGATAAATAAATATTCTTGTATTAATAAAAAAAATACCTTAGTACAACAACAATTAAATAAGAACTAGAACGTAAGTTGGGAAATCAATTTCGTGTAGATTTCCTTTACTTTTGACTTCGTTTGGACTCGATTTGAAGGTATTTGGACACCGGTTACAACACTTGGACAGTATTTTGGCTCATAAAAACTTACATACTGAGACATACTAGAGTAACACACTCACTTTCCTAACAATATTTCCATAACATAATTTTTGAAGACCAAAACTTCTAAAAAATCTCTCAAAATTTTAACACTCTTTCCCCTCTTTTTTCTTCTTCCTCCTAAAATACCTCAACATCACCTTCTATTTATAGAAGAAAATTGGCCTTGGATTCCCTATAAAATGACATCACTTTCCTACTTTTTCAATTTGTCTAAATTTGATGTCAATTTTCTTAATTTTCTCTAATTATCCAACCAACTGGGTCCTACTTCCAAAATCCACCGAATTCCTCTTTCTTTTTCTTTTTCTTTCTTTTTTTAGTTAATTTTCATTTTTTTTAGAATTTTTGTTTATTTTTTTTTGACTTTTTTTGACTTTTTTTGACCTTTTTTCCCCTTTTTTTTGCCCATTTTTTTTGCCCACTTTTCGTTTTTCTTCAATTTTTTTGGGCTTTTTTTTCGGGCCCTTTTTTTAAATTTTTTTTTGAATTGAATACAAATGAGTAATTATTTACTCTTATGGAAACATAAATTATTTATTACATATGTGGCCATAAATAAAGTATCCAATAAAGATAAATTACCACCCACGCTATGAGGAGCAAGAAGGTAGTCACAAAACATCGTTTTTCCTCCTTTATTCTTTCCTCTTGGCTTCGGCATCCATCGGCTATTGCTTGAGAGAAATGAAGAAAGTTGATGAAAGAAGATGTGTGATAGGAAATGAAGAAGGATTGAGTATTTATAGAAATGGAGAAAAGTTACTATTCCAACGGTCACTATGTAATTTATTATTATTATTTTTTTAAAATAAAATGTGATCCGGGTTGGCAATCTGGAATGGACGAGGTTCTAAGTACCGCACCACGTCACCAATAAGAACTGGTAAGTCATAACCGGGGTCTGAAGTCATCAGTCAACTATGGACATTTCTCTCCACCCCGGTCGATGGAGAATCTTCTGCAGGTTCACCTTCGGTGTGTCTCGAAGTTCAAGTACGAATTAAGACATCAGTTTTCACCTTAACTTGAAGAACCTCAGATTCCCACCGAACTGAGGTATAAAATACCGTACTCCACTGAGGCTGTGCAAACTTAGAGTTAGTGAGGTAACATCAGTCAGGAGACCGTGCTAGGACCCCGGTTAATGCAGTCAACATTGACTCCGGATGCCAGGACACATCAAAATGAAATAAATATACCTTTTTTCTTTTCTTTTTTTCTTTTTTTTCTTTTATATATATATATTTAATATATATATTTTTCCAGACAAAAATAGGTGTTCACAGTCACAAAAAAATATGTGTTCTAAAATGAACTTGAAAAAGAAGAATGCAAAGGAACCTGAAATTCATTCTTTTCTTTTGCGACAAATATTTTTGTCTTTGCTTCCATTTCTCTCCCATTAACAATGGTCCCAAACATAAGATTGGTCATCACTATATTCTCATAAGAGAAATTTGATACCATAATAAAATTATTAGATCCTTGATAAGAGACACAAACAACATCAATTATGAAAAATGAACCTCATAGCCAAATTCTAGAAACTATCACTAGCAAATAAGTCCATGTTATACCAGAAGTCAAGAGTAAAGTGGTTAAGGAAGGGTGATAGGAATTTGAAATTCTTCCACTCTATCATATCTAGTAGGAGAAGGAAGAATGAAATAAAAGGTATTTGGCTCAATAAAAGGTGGGTGGAGGAACTAAAAGAAGTCAAGGAAGCGATCAAAAATTATTTTAAGGAAAAATTCGAAGAGGGGGTCTCGAGAAGTCACCAAAGAGCAAGTCAAGGAAGCAATATAGAGTTTTGGGGAGGATAAATGCCCTAGGCCCGATGGTCTAAATTCTAGATACATTAAAAGGATGTGGACCTTCATGTGAAAGGACGTAATGAGGATGATGAGGGAATTTTATGCAAACGGGAAGCTGCATAGAAAAATAAACGCATCGTTTGTCATCTTAACTCCCAAGTAAGAGAACCCATAAAACCTAGACGAATTTAAATTGATCTTTTTTATTGGAAGCATGTATAAAATAATTACCAAGGTGTTGGCAAATAGACTGAAAAGCATCCTTAACAAGTTAATATCACCAACCTAGTTTGCGTTTCTTGGCAACTGAAATATTCTTGATGGTGCGATAGTTATAAATGAAGTGTTAGATAAGGAAAAAAGGAAAAAAAAGGAAATGTGTATTCAAGGTGGACTTCAAACGATCTTATGACACTGTAAACCGAGAATACATATTTTGCAAGCTTCGTAGATTTGGTTTTTCAGAAAAATGGATCCTCTAGGTGAAGGGATGCCTGTTAATTGGGTCTTTCTCTATCTTAGTCAATGGATCCCTCACCCAACAATTGTGTCAAGGGGATAAAGGGACTCGGTAGCCCCATATCTCTTCCCAATTATTGCCGACAGGATTAATGGCCTTATGAGGATGATAAGTGACTCAGATAAATTCAACAGCTTCAAAGTGAGGGTTAAGGAAGTGGAGATGCATTCCCTATAGCATGTCGATGACACCTTATTCATCAGAGACATGAACTCCTCTAACATCATGACCATGAAAAGCATTCTACGGTGTTTTGAGTTGGTGTCTAGGCTATAAGTAAATTTCCACAAAAGCATGGTGGGAGGAGTTGGATGCACCTAAGAGGAAATTAATTAGTGTTGTAAAATCCTGAATCACAAAAAATTTTACGTCCCCTTCAACTATCTCAGAATCCCTATTAGCATTAACCCAAGAAAAGAATCTTCCCTAATCGGTGATTGAGAAAGTCACAAACAAATTGTCTCTTTGGAAAAGTAAGCACCTATCACTTAGTGGTCGACTTTGCCTTCTCATATCAATAACCTTCTGCTTATCCCTTTACTTTTTATCCTTTTACCTTGCACCTAATTGTGTGTGTTAGAAATTAACTTCTTTGCAAAGGACCTTTCTATGAGAAGGGACTGAGCACGTTAAAAAAAAAACATGGGTTAGATAGGAATGGGCAGTGTTATCAAATAGTGGCCATGGCGGTGCCATGGCGGAATAGCATAGCGGATGTGGAAGGCACCGCAATTTTCCATGGGAAAAACAGGAAAAATAACGGCATCCACTATTCCAAGAAAAATAGCTGCTATACACCTAACGGCGTGGTGGCCCAGGGCGGTCATAGCGACGTGATTTTGAAATTTCCAGGTTTGGGCCGTTATGGGCCGAGTTGGGTCGCTTTAAGGTGACGGGTAGGGTATTTTTCTATTTCTCTCCTTCCTTCCCCCTAAAACATTTCCCCCTCTTCTCCTCTTCCCTCGTGCGTGATTGCGTCTCATCCTTCCCCATTTTTAATTTCTCTTCCGACGAGACAGAGGTGTTTCCGACCGTTTCCTGCCATTTCCAGCCATCCCTGACCATTTTCATCGGTGTAGGGCTCTCCGACGATGAACAGGTTTCTGAACCTTTTCTCATCTCTTTATTTTCTTTATCTTTTCTGCTCTATTGTTTCCTACATTGCTTGCTCTATTTTTTATTGTCTTCATCTATTTTTCTAAACCTATTTTTTATTTTTCTTCACCTTTTCATATATTTTTTGAACCTATTTTCATCTATTTTCTTCTGTAAACTTTGTGCTCTATTTTTTCCTGTGTTTTTTATTTTCTTCCTCTATTTTATTATTTTTCTACTTTGTTCCCTCTCAATCTCACGACCAAGCCTTCTCCTCTTCTAGCCACCGCAATTTCATTGTTGTGTTCTCCCCTTCCATGGCAATAAACACCCCCCAAACCAATGTTGCAGCCATTGTAATTGCTGTAAGGAACACTAGGACAGACATTGTATGGAAGTTTACACTATTGTGAATGAAGGTGACACTAATGTGATTTAGTGTAAATTTTGTGGAAAGGTGATCAAAGGAGGGATTACGAGAGGAAAATAGCATTTCATGAGAAAGGCAGACAATGTTGCACCTTGCCTAACTTGTCCAATAGAGATTAAGGAAGAACTATTGGATGTTGTAAATGAAAAAATAAGAAGACTAGAGATGCTATTAAAAAATGGTGCAAGAGATTATTGATAGTGAAGGGGAGGATGAAGCTGATGGAGACATCATCAAAGGATTAGAATCTCAATCCCAATCCCAATCAGCCAGTAGTGTTGCATTGAATAAAAAGGCCAATTTGAAGGGTCCCATTGATCTATATTGTCAGCGACCAGAATCTACTATTGCTAAAAATTGGAAGGAGAGTTTGAAACAAACAAGTATAAGAGATACTTGTGATAAGGAGGCATCATCAAAGGTACATCAATACATAACTTGTTTTTTGTACCAAGCTGGGTTATCTTTCAATATGGTCAAGTTGAAAAGCTTTAAGGACATGATTGCAGCCATTGAAGCATATGGATAACATTTGCGACCTCCTAAGGAAGTGGAGTACACAAAAGAATTAATGAAGGATCACAAAGAGTAGTGGGCAACTTTTGGTTGCTCTCTAATGTCTGATGCTTGGACAGATAGGAAATAAAGATGCTTGATTAACTTTTTGGTGATCTCTTCCATTGGGACAATGTTTATCAAGTCTATTGATTCTTCTAACTTTGTGAAGACCGAGGAGAAGCTGTTTGAATTACTTGATGCTGTTGAAAGAGGAGATTGGAGAGGGAAAAATAGTGCAAGTCATAACAGACAATGGAAGCAATTATGTTTTTGCTGGGAAATTGTTGGAGGAAAAGAGACCAAAGATTTTCTGGACAACATGTGTAGCACACTACATAGACTTGATATTGGAGGATATTAGCAAGATCTCAATAATTAAGAAGACACTTTAACGGGCAATCTCATTGGTGGGTTTCATTTATAGTCATTCAAGCACTTTGAGCTTGTTGAGGTAGTTTACAAATAAAAGAGAGCTACTGATTCATGTAGTGACTCAATTTTCGACATCCTATCTTTCCTTGGAGAGGATCTATCAAGAGAAGACGAATCTTAGGAAGATGTTTATTTTAGATGAGTGGAATGGAAACAAGTTGTCACTAGAGGCCAAAGGTAGGGAAGCTTGTAAAGCTATACTAATGCCAAGTTTTTAAAGGAACGTTGTGTATATAATGAAAGTTATGGCTCCACTTGTGAAGGTTCTTCGCCTTGTGGATGGAGAAAGAAAGCCATCTATGGGCTATATTTATGAAGCAATGGACAAGGCAAAGGAAGCTATTATGAAGTCTTTCAAAAATAAAGAGATAAAGTACAAAGAAGGTTTTCATATCATTGATGAAAGGTGGAATTGCCAGCTTCATCGCCCATTACATGCAGCTAGTCACTTTTGGAATCCAGAGTTGTTTTATGCTAACCTTAGTATGGAATTTGATAGTGAGGTTGTTAGAAGATTGTATGAGTGCATTCATAAGTTGGTGGTAGACCTAGAGATGGAGAAAAAGATAATGATGGAGCTACATAGTTATAAAACTACAAAGGGTTTGTTTGGTAGTCAGCTTGCAGTAACTATAAGGAACACAACAGCCTCAGGTAAAACCAAAGCAACAATTGCTTTGCATATAAGTGTTATTGTTAAGTTAGTAAGATGTAACAACCGGGAATTTTTGCTTTGCAGCTCAATGGTGGTGGCTCTTTGGTTCTGATGCTTCTCATTTGCAACATCTAGCCATAAAGATCTTGAGTTTAACTTATAGTGCATTTGGTTGTGAAAGAAATTAGAGTGTATTTGAGCAAGTAATTATGAATTATCATCTTTGAATTATTTTCTAAAAGTAAATTCACTACAATATTTTCTTATCATTTTTTATTTCTAAATTATGCAGATTCATTCTAAAAAAAGGAATAGGCTTGAGCATCAAAGATTACATAATTTAGTTTATGTTAAGTATAACCAAGCACTCAAATAGAGATACAACCTTATGGATGAAACTGATCCAATTTGCCTTAATGAGTTGATGATTATAACGAATGACTAGTTGGAGAAATGGATAATGAAGGTCATGATGATGAGAGGGTTTTTAAGCGAGATGATTCTTTATTGTGGAGAGATGTTTATAAAATTTTAGGGATTGGAGAGCGTAGAGTATACACAAGGCAAAGGAAAAGGAGAAAAGAATAAACATTAGCTTTAACGGTGTCTAAAAGGAGTAGAGGTAGAGGAAGTGGTTCTTCAACAAGAAAAGGAAAAGATAAAGTGGTTGAAGTAGAAGAAGAAAGAGAATCTGAATTTGATGATGACATAGAGGAAGAAGAATTGAAAGATATTTCGATAGCTCGAAAGGAGAAAAAGCTGAAGGATTTTCCTTAATTCCTCATAATGAGAATGATTATGTTGAAGAAGAGGAAGAGGAGGAAGATTAAGATTATTAGATTTCTAGGCCTTTTCTATATCAACATTGTTGTTTTTCCTTGTCTTTTATCGTAGGATTTATGTTTTATGCATTATTATTGACTTCACTAAAGACTTATGATTTTTTCTTGGATTTAAAATGATATTATGGTAGTTTGTTTTTCTTTTATATGACAATATGCAGCTATATATATATATATTGCATTATTTTATTGTGTCCGCTATGTAACCGTCATAAGTCGTTATAGCGGCCGCTATGATCTTTATAAAGTTTTTTTTGGCTTACCGCGATATGCTGCGACCGCTATGTGATTACCTTGGGAGTGGTTCTGTAAAAACAAACAAGAAGGTGGACTTGGGGTAAAAAATACAAGGGGTTTTAACGCCACAAATTCCTAAATGGATATTGAGAATGTAAACAAAGAGGAAGAGCTTATGGTGCAAAGTAATTGAGCCAAATACAAGGCATGACACTTAAAAATAGGGAACGACAGATTCAAAGAAGGATCACAATGGTGGGGTGATCTAGGAAAAATAGAGGGTGGTGAAAAAAAGGGCTGGTGGTTCGTAGTGTCTTTCTAGGTAATAGGCTGAGCACCAAACTATAGGCTATAGGAGGATAAGTTGTTAGACGAGGTTACATTGAAAAATAAAATTCGTAGAATTTTAAAGGGATGTTGATTAGGGAATGTAGAAAATGGGTAAATGGAACTTGGGAATGGGATATACAATGGAGGAAGAATGCATTCACATGTGAAAAAAACTTGGTTGATGAATTTATGCAGGTACTACAAGGTGCAAACCTAGATCAGATTAAACGGAACTCTTGGATGTGGAAAAAATTCAAATGAAGGTCTCTTCACTATTAAAAGTGCCTATACATTGCTAAACAACAATGTTGTAAAACCCCAATTGGAGGACATGCTATTTTTTTTACTGGAAGTTGTGAACAAATCTCATCCCACCAAAAGTTACCCTGACATCCTTAGGAATTGCTCACCATAACCTATCAGTGAATCAATTACTCAAAATAAGGAAGATTATTCCTCAATCCAGCGGTTGTACATGTTCATTGTGTATCATGGAAAATAAGTTAGTTGGCCATCTCTTTTCATGTGTAGAACAACGTATATCAAGTATGTGCAAAGTGTTATGGCTGGCTCAACATCACACATGTCAAATGTTGATGACATAACAACTTTACGTGTTTAGTGTTCATTAGTTGAAGAGCAAAAGACAATTGTCAATGAACATTTTACACATGGATTTGCCATATTAACCATCTGACAGATAGAACAACCACATAAGTAGAGTTAATGATACATCAGATTTTCATTAATGGAGTTAATGACACAACCATCTGTCTAAACGTCGGGGAACATCCTTCTAGTGTCCATACTGTCTAAGCGGGTATGAGACCCATATCAATCATTAATTAAAATAATATAACATATCCTTCATATATATGTTCACTTATCATTATCCTAACTTAATGAGTGATAGATCCTTGACTTATAAGTTTTTTTATTGTGGGAACTTTTTCTTGTTTCTTGGGGTTAAGAAATTATGGTAATGTTTATACTACATGTCATGTTAAGATCATACTTTTCTTAATAACTTTGATTTTATCGACAAACTATAGGTATAATCTAGTTCCGTGATCATTTATCTTGTTTTAAAAGATGATTTGTTCCTTAGATTCTTCTTTCATATCATTTGTATCAAAACTTTTGTTCTTGAAAACCAATGGTTATTTATTCTTTATTTTCTCTTCTCCTTTCTCATAAAAAAAACATAAATTTGTCAATTTCTTTATCATTGTCATATTTATTATAATTAATCTATTAAAAATCAGTTAAAAAGAGTAACTGAAAATAAAAATACAAGAGTAATAAAAAGGTAAAAATATTACAAAATAACATGGAAAAATAGAAAAGAATTGTTTTGAAGAAACTTTTTACATTTTTATTCTTGAAAATCATGTCAATGCACCATGAGTGGATGGGGAGAATATAAAGTACAAATTGATATCAAATTGCTTGCGAAGGTGTTTCAAGAACAATGCAGGGCCTTAATTAGATGAATTGGAAACTTCATCCAAGTTTGTAACCTAGTTTAGGCCAGAAAAAAAAATGAAGGGGTAGACTATTTAAATAGAAGAGTGGTCAAATGAGAATGAGAGTGAAAGAATTACTGTTAATTTGCTAAAAGTGACTTATAGTTTTTGAGTTAATTACTTTTTTAAAAAGTTATAACTTTTTGAAATGTTTTTAAAAATTTATTTGATGTAATTTATAACTTTTTAAAAACTATAAATTTCTTATTTTTATTTATAACCTTTTAAAAGGATAATTTTAATTTCTCACATAATTATATTATATACACTTTAAAGTCATTTAACATAATTTAAGCTAGTTTTATTAAATACCTCTATTTTAATAAACTATCTAAAAAATAAACTATCTAAAAAATTATAAGTTACTTTAAAAGTTATAAGCATTAAGTTATATGAAATAAATTATAAGTTATAAACTTATTTTACAAAATAAAATTCTAGGGAGAAGGGATAAGACATTGATATTTAAGGGGAGAATATAGAAAGCAAACAGATAAAGCATATTTAAGTGTTTTAGAGAAAAAGATTTAAGAATAGAGAAAGAAAAACGGAAATTTGTGAAGAGCTTAGAAAACGGAAAATAGAAATTTGAGAGCGAAAATGAAAGAAAAATTGTAAACAAAGAAAGTGATAGTGTTGGAATAAATTGTAAAAGGGGTGTTAGAGGGGAGGGGGAGTGAGAGAATGTTAAAAAGATTGAGTGAGAAAGAAACATGAGTAAAAGAGTAAAGAAGAAAAAAAGTGAGATTAACACATACTACATCTTTTCTACTATAGTAATGTTTGCATTTTGTATAAATATATTTATATTCTTTATATTTAGAAGCTTCATGAAAATTTGTTCAATACTTTTTTTATTAATCATTATTTGTCACAATACTTTCTTCTTGAATGGAAAAGTTGTAAAAATGTTAATTTTTAACTCTGGTATTAATTCACTAATTTTTATGGAGGTAAAGTTTTAAAATGTTGAGAACAAAGAAAAAATAAATGATGTGACTCAAAGGAGATCAATTCAACTTTCAGTTTTATTTTATTTTTAATTTATGAATGTATTTTTTAAGTAGATTTTTTAAAGCTGGTTTTTAATATATTTTATGTGTTTTTAATGTATTTTGAGAATTAATAACTATTATTAGGATAAATGTCACAAACATAAATGTGCGATGGTGAAGTGGCTAATATTTTGTAAAGTCATTTAAGTATATTAAAATCATGTGTTGCCATGTAATTGAGACATTATAGGAAGAAAAGTTCAAGGCTTTAATCATCTGCTTAGCCCAATTGCACTGCTAAGGCATTAGTTGGGTCTATCGTTTCTTTTGGTTCAATTAAGAATTTGTAGTTTTGGTTGAAGTTATGTTCCATATTCCATTATACCTGCCATATTTGTTCCACTTTTTAAAGATTTCTTTATACTTAATATAAAAAACATATACAAATTAACAATATTACTTAATTTTTCATTAGAACATTTTATTAATTATTATTAAAATAAACGATAATTAAAAAAGAAAAATGTATAAGTATTAATAAATATATTAATCAATTATTCTTAAAAGTTGAAATTAATAAAGAGAATTATTATATTACTTATTTTCTAGATGAATCATTCACAAGATACTTATTTCATATCACAATCATCTTTGTGAACAATCACACATTTTACGATTGGAATTATAAACAAGATTTTATTAACTTCGACACTAATGGCTAAATTTAAATCATTACATGTGATAATATTTTTATTAAAATAAATAGATTTATTATATTTTTTAAAAATTAAAATTATTACAATCAGCCCAACAAATTATTACCATTTTTAGTTGCTTAAGTTCTGCTCTAAGAACAAAAGAGAATAAAAACCTTATAAATGTTATAAGGTAGTGACAGACAGTGAAAATTGCATAGTGATATTACTGAACTAATTTGTCCCGAAGGTTTAGGAATAAGGTTGAAATCATCATTTCCACACTTGTTCCCTTCCTTTTTTTTTTTTTTTACCGTTATTTCAAAACATCAACTAATTTAACTCGAATTTCGGTTCTTTACAACCAAAATCTTTCCAGCAGCACTAAACTCTACTCCACTAAACAAAAACCACCATTTTATTCAAAAGGCATACACGAGTGTAAATTGAAAAGATACAGGGTAAGCAAGGTGGATAGAACTATAATTCCCTAACTTCTGATTCTGAGGTACAAAGGTATGTTACACACCATATAAGTTAGTGCGTTTATATATCTCTCCAAGTGGTACACCTTTTCTGCAAAGGAGATATTAAAATCAAAATACGAATAGCATGTTCAAGAAGAGTTGTTATAGCATTCAAATGAAAATGGGTAGCTAATGATCTACAGTTACCTCTCAAAGCTCATCTTTTACGTATTCTTGTTCTGCAGGCTTTTCTTGCTCATCTTTTACTTGTTCTTGTTCTGCAGCCTTTTGTTCTTGCTGAGCAGGTTTGTCCCGATTCTTTTCAATGAATTCTATCACCTCTTCTTTGGTCTTTTCGCCTACGTATAGCGATACCTTTCCGCTTGCTGACCTGAAGTACACAGTGGGAAAACCTTCACTCACGAAGACTTCACTTTCGATATCATTGGCAGTTCCATCCTGTAAAGTGGCAAACGGCATACAGAACATAATTTAGAAAAACATATAAGAAGATACTTCATTAAAATGTATTTCTTAAAGTATGCACAAACACAATCTTTGTTTTTGTAGCACATGGCTTTCAGTTTAGCTGCAAAGCTACTGGATACATTTCTTACCAGTTTTGCAATTATAACATCAGCATCATTTTGATATGAGACAGCAACTTCCTCTAATATTGGAGCAAACTGTTTGCAGATGCTGCACCAAGGAGCATAAATCTCGAGCAGAACTGTAAGGTGTTTGGTTATCAGCTATATTATTCTAACAATAGTCAAGATAAACCACTTAGCAACAACACCAAGTGATGAATGGGATATTCTATTTTGACAATAGTTACTGCTGATATATAATCTCAGATAGACAACAGTATCAGAATGACAGTCTCCAGAGGAAATAAAAACTTAATTTTGTACACAAGAATGAAAATATATAACTTTCTCAGTAGTTTAACTGATCAGTACTCTTAGACCACCTACAGAAAGTATAAGGTATACAGGATATACATTACATAAACAGTAAATGTGGCTAGCCACAATCAACCAGCTACTTAAAGTCAAGAGAACTTCAATTCCTAGAAAGCAACATGATCACAGGCTAATACAAGTTAAGAGAAAGCATTGGCTACTTTAATCCTACATTCCATTTAGCCAAAATCTTGGCTTTGAAGGAAATACTTCAATCAAATTTTGTTATACTCTTTAAATTTCAAAAATAAAATCTCCCCACTTGATTTCTTAACATAGCTTTTGATTAAAAAGTTGAAGTCTTTTCCATTATAATTTGCAACCAATGGTAAGAGCAACAGATTCACAACTCTAAAAAATTATTAAGGGAATTTATATCAGTCCTAGCAATGTGATAAAATTGTATCAATTAGCTATATTCGATAGTTAATAATATGAGAACTCTGAATGTAATCATGTATTCACTATCTAATAATATAAATTGGACTTTAATGCTCTTTCAGATTCAATTCAAGGAAAAAATATTTTACAAACACCATAATTTTTTTATTAGAGCACAAAGAATGCCAAAATCAATCTGACAATTTGTGGAATAAAACCAAATACATAAAGCAATAGAGTATACCATTCTTCCCAGAGTTGAAAACTATGTCCTGAAAGTTGTCCCTAACCACCACTTTAACAGGTTCATTGTTAGTTTCAGGAATAGGTTGAGCTTTAAAAAATGGGTCAATAGTTCCATCCTGAAATTTATCACCAAAAAAAAAAAAAAAATTACAATCTTCAAGACAAACAACAACCATAGTAGGATATTTTAAAATTAAAATTTTACTAACGGCAAAAAGAAAAGAAAAAGAGATAGCAAATCAAAGCAGGAAAAGTATTAAGTTACTAAGAGAAACAAGAATAACCTTGTATTCCTTCAGCCAGGTTGAAATGTGATCAGATTCCAAATTGGATTTCAAAAATTTCTTCCCGTCTTTCTCAACAATGAGAATTAGAGGTAATTGCTTTTCCTTCAATCCAAAATGCTGCCAGCGCCAAGACATACATGCCATGAGCAATGTCAGATATTGATATTAAGCAAAGAATAACCACAGAATGTTACATACTAGGATACAAACCTCTAAAGCATTTCGACTAATATCCTTATCTCCCACCATTGATCTGACACCCTGTTGTCGAAGTTGCTTAGCAGCTTCATAGAATTTAGATTTCAAAGATTCAGAACCTTCAGCGTCGAGGAACAAAATTGCCTACAAATATCAAGAACATCATTGAAGTTTCTTGAACACAGGATAAAATGAGTGGGCCACCAGGGTAAGCTCATATAAAGGACACTACACCGTCTACTCTAATAGTAACAAATATATTGCAACATCGTTAGGGAGAATCCTCCATTTTAACATTGAAGAAACAAAGTTGACTTAGAAGGCATGTTACCTTCGCATGTTTGCCATTAAAGAATTCAAGAACAGCGTGGTGATTGTCTGGATTTCTGGTAAAAGGAATTACAATAGGGGTACTATGTTCTTCCACGAATTCCTTGAGAGCTTCCACATTAAAATCCTACAAGCACGAGCCACTTATACATAACCGGATAAAAAAAAATACTAAGTTAGATGGAACAATCCATGTGCATAACTCTACACCACCTTGAAGTCAACAAATCGTTCATCAAATGGCTTGAACAACCTAACGACAGGCCCAGTCACTGATGAGTCTCCCAATGGAAGGTGTTTAGCATCCCGAGTGTGGGCAAAGTCAAACTCTACACGCAACTTCCCTGCTGCGACAGTAAAGTTATCAAACTCCTCCCCTGAAAATTCCGGGAAAACTCCCACCTGAAAACACAGCAAACCATGAGTAAAGGACAATGTGACTTTGTTCCAACCACAAATCCCACATTGTATATAAGTTAAGGGCTCGGGGCCAAGGGTAGTTTATAAACACTCCCTCCTCTTAACCTACTAATGAACCTGCACCTTTTACAATGACAAACCCACGGGGCTTACAACACTCAAAGCAGACAATACTTTTGACATGGTAATCCTACTGGTGGTAGGGGACCAAAACAAACTTAAAACAAAGAAAAGTAGAACGGTTGGTCACTTACAAGGGCAACTCTCTCTTCAGTGATAAAAGCAGTAGCCTCATCAGAAGATTTAATTTCAGATGAAACAGGACCCACTTGTTTCTTCAAATAGTCAACGATACCATCGGCTTTGTCAGGGCCTTGGTAATCTTCAACAATCTTTCCCCCATCTCTCAGCATCTTAATTGTTGGGTATACCCTCACTTTATATTCATCTTTAAGGTCTTTGTTCTTCTTATCATAGATATTAATTTTAGCCAAAACAACCGGAGGATCATGCTTACTCAAGATAGAAGCAGCTTTTTCATACTGCACACAAATAAAGAAGCTGGAAAAATCAGCATATGAATGATCTTACTAAGAGAATTTAAACAAAAGAAAGGACACAAAATTACCTCCGGAGCTAGCTGCACACAGGCACCACACCTAAAAAGACAAAATAATAATAATAAATAAATAATCATGTGGAATCCGCGTATGAAAAAAGTAGAACAGATTAAGAGTAACACTATGTTTAGTTTCATAGAATGTGTGAGAGAACAAAAAGTGATGTGTGAAAAATTTTCTATTATTAAACAATGTCTTATATATGACGAGAAATATTTTTTTTGAGATCTATGATTGAAAATTATATCACGAAAAATGGTGAGAAAATCACATTATCACTGTACTTACAACAAAAGTACATTTTTACAATTATTGTCCTTTTGATTTGATATAAAATTATTAATGGATTTCATATCAACCAAATAATCCATATTTTTTTATAATTCCCACTATTTTTTTTTCACTTACTTTTCTCTTCATACATTTTTCTTTTATATTTTCTCTAATTTTTCTAGACAATCAAACAAACCATAATTATTTGGTTGAAAAAATTTGATTGAAAGAAAAGTGGCATGAAAACCTTACCCTTTTTTGACAAATTTTGTTTTACATACTACATGGAAAATAATAAATCTTAGATTAGTAGTGCTATAGGTTAAAAAAATTCTCACATGAAAGCTTCAGAAAAATTTTAACTTGTTGTCATTTTTATTTAAATATTTATTCAGTCACTTTTTAAATAATTTTAATAACATTTTGCTAGATAAATAACGTTAACTTTACAAACTAAAACAGAAGTCAAAAATGTACTAACTCAAATAAGACTTCACTCAGTATTTTCATGTGTCAGCGTCTCAGTTCAACTAACGGGGCTTGAGCTAGTATATGAATAACAGGACTAACAAACATCAAAAAAGAGTGGAAACATACCCAGGATCGTAGAACTCGGCGACTATGAAGTTGTGCTTGCTGATAGTGTCGTGGAAGTTGGACTGATCCAATGTGATCACGAATTCCTTGGCCACCGATTCATCGCCGGAAATTCGAGGAGGGAGCGACGCGAGTATTGAGAGCGCGAACGCGAAGATGAAGCAAATCGGAACCCTATTAGCCATGCTTCCTCTGAAAAGATGCTTTCAAGGTTTTGTTTGGGCGAGCTTCGAAGTTGCTAAGTAGGGGATTTTGTAGTGTGGAAAAAAAATAGTCCGAAAAGCATAGCGAGGGACACACGAGGAATAGTTTATTGATTTCTCAGATATTATACTTGCTCCATCAATCGTATAACCAATATCCTCTCTCCACGTGGCACTCTCAATTACGTGGCAGCACTTAATTGGATCATTCTTGTCACCAAGCACCTAAAGTTTTTTAATTAGATGTTAATTTTTTCTTTTATCTGGCAGAGTCAGTGGGTTTGGATCTATCAAGCTAGGATCTTAAAATAGTATCCATAGCTGCCCTATACAAAGATGTATTAACAACAATTCATTAAAAAATAATTATTGAGCTGAGTTTGTAATAATATCATAAAATTTATAATAGATTTTTTTTAACTTGTTACAATTTTAATTTGGATCCATTTTAGAGTAATTAATCATCTGATTCAATTACAAAATATTTATAGTTTAGTTTGGATATATTTGAGATTAACATTGCCTTTTAATCAGACTGGATTTTTGTTTTAGTTTTTAAATGTATAATATTTTTATTTTCTATTTTTAACAAATTCAGTTTCATTAAGTACAATAAAAACATTCTATCGGTTAAAGATAATTACCATATATTATTGAATAAATAAATAAATCTATATTTTATATTATTTTAATTGATATGAATGTAATATAAATATGTTGATGCAAGTAAATGTATTATGCATCGTTTATCAGATATTTTAGTATTTCCTAGATTATCGTACAACGAATCTATTATCCACGTGTCACTGTCACATGCATGGCAGTAGTTAATTGGATCGTTCTTGTCACCCAACACTTTTTCTTCGTTGGGTTGTAAATTTTTTCTTTTCTTTTATTTGCCTGGGATTTTAAAATAGGGTCTGCAGGTATTCTTTTATCTGCCTTTTTTTCAATTAATGGTGTTATTGAAAAAATTATTTACACATTTGGGTTGTTTTGAAAAAAAAATAATGTTTGAGGCATTTTTTATATATCGTACAAGCTCTAAATGACATCTAAGTCACATATTGGACAGATGACACATTGGGGTATATAAAGCCTAGACGACAAGTGGTGTAGTGCATGGGCCTTGAGCGACACACTAGATGTAGTTAGGGATGGCAAAACGGGCTGGCCCGCCCCTCCAAGTTAAACGGGCCAAAATTCAGGGCCTACTCCGCCTAAGGCGGGCCCGACGGGCTGGCGGGCCGGCCCGCCAAAGTTAAAATTGTAATTTTTTTAAAAAAAATGTGTCAAATTAAGATTAAAAAATTAGAAAAATATTTTTAAAAAAAATTAAAGAAAATATTATTAAAAGAAATGTATAAATAATAAGAGATGTTACTTTTTTTTAATTTTAGAAAACTAAAGTATATATTTTAATAAAATAAAGTATAAATTAGTAATATTTATATATCTTTTCTTTTGGCGGGGGCCCATCGGGCCGGCCCGTCCCGCCTGGCCCGCCAATTTCCGCCTCGCCAAATTTGGCGGGCCTGGCCCGTTTTGCCATCCCTAGGTGTAGTGCATTGGGGAAAGAAGTCATACAAAAAAAGTGGTGGTGCATAAGGGTTGTGTGTGCATCATGATTGGCCCATAAGAGTGGTGTTGCATGAGGATTGTGCGACACACCAGTCTCCCCATTTCAAAATCATTTTCGTCCCCTTTGTTGCAGCTCCATCAGCTCCCCACCATGAAGACATAGGAGGTCCCCCAAGCTTGTCTTTTTTTTTGCGTTTTAAGGCCCCAAATACGACATTGTGGTCCCGACATTACACTATGCTCATCAAAAGACATATTTGAGGTAAAAAAAATTAGTTATTCAATGATTATTTAAATTATAGTTTAGTATGTATATGGCGGGTGTTTTATGGTTTTTAATTTGATTGTTTTTTAATGCTTTAATCATTTGTTGTTTAGTCATTATTAGTTATATGAGTATCATGTTTAAGTAATTTATTAATTGTTGTTAAGTGATGTAATTAGTCAATGTTAATGTTGGAATGTGTTTATTTTAAGAATTTTATATTATAGATCGATTAGTAAATGTTGGTTAATTATAATTATTTTAGGTTTTTATTAGGTTAATAATTATTTGATGTAACTTGTTAATTTTTAAAATATTATATAAAATAGTAATTTTTCTAGAGACATAATTATTTAGGATCTGACTTAGATTAATTTTTGTTTTTAATAAAATGGTATGAAATAGTTATATTTAACTCACTTAATGTTTTACAATGAAATTGTTATTTAGGGTCCATGTTAGGATTATAATTATTTGAGGGTATATTTTAATTAAATTAATATTAAATAAATTTGTTATTTAGAGCCAAAAATCTCAACATGCTAAAAAATCACCTAGTACAGGAAGCCTGATGGTTGGAATGCTGGAGCTCTCTAATGAGTTTTTGGATCAAGTTAAGGAAGCTCAATTGACTTATGAGACTCTAAAGAAGCAACTCGAGAAAGCAAAGCATAAGGAGTAACCAGGTACAATGGAAGGTTATGAGTACCTGAAAGCGCTGATTTGAGAAAATCCATACTCGAGGAAGCTCACAAAAGCAAGTACAGTGTACACCCAGAGGCGACAAAGATGTACCAAGACCTAAGAAAAATGTTCTGGTGGCAAGGAATGAAGAAGGACATTGCTGATTATGTCAGTAAGTGTCTGACATGTCAGAAGATAAAGGTAGAGCAGCAACGACCGTATGGAACCCTTCAGCCCTTGGAAATTCCTGAATGGAAGTGAGACGAGATTGTCATGGATTTTGTGTCTGGACTTCCAAGAACCTCAACCGGATATGATGCAATTTGGGTAGTCATGGATTGACTTACAAAGACCGCACACTTTATTCCAATTAACATGAAGCATTCCTTGGAGAAGCTCACACACATCTACATCAGGGAGATAGTCAGATCGTATGGTGTACTATTTGCCATTGTATCTGATCGAGATCCTCGTTTTACTTCGTGTTTCTAGGAAAGCTTGCAACGAGCATTAGGAACCCGGTTGAAGCAAAGTTCAGTATATCACCCCCAGACCGACGGCCAGTCTGAGCACACCATTAAGACTTTTGAGTATCTTCTAAGGATGTGTATGCTTGAACACGATGGGAGTTGACAGGTGTAACATCCCGGATATTTATAGAAAAATTTTGTGAAGTGGAAAATGTTAACAATTATTTTTAGGAATTTAATTGATATTTTATGAATTATTGGTTAATTATAAAGGGTGTGATTAGAAGAAGAGAAGTTAAATTAAATCTTTAAAGAAATTGTAAAGAAAATGGAGAAATGACCGGCTGAGAAGGTAACCGGTTGGAAGTGACCAGTTGAGAAGGTAACCAGTTGCCATGGGTTTAAATAATGGTTTCCTTCTCTTTCCTCAATCATTTGCGTAATCATTCACGAGAATCTTTTTCTTCTTCTTCCTCCATTGTTAAGAGCTGAAAGCTTTGAAGGGAGGTCCTTTTTTCATCAAACCTTGAAATAATTACATAGCTGTGACAGTGGTTTCAAGGTAAGTCCTTTGAACCGTTCAAAATTAATACCTCACCTTCTTCCTTTCTTTTCGGGACGAATAGCCACGTGAGGAGGAGTACTGTTCCGATCTCCACTCCTCTTAGCTGTGAGCCTTAAAGTGGCCCTTTAACTGGATGAGTGGTGGTGTAACGTTAATGTGTTTCACGTTCCAAACCGTAGGTGGTGGAACGAACACTGGTGGAACGATTAAGGAAGCTGGTGCTGGAACGGAAGTGGAACGGTGCACCCAGTAACTGTTGAAGCTTGGAACAGAGGTAAGGGGGTGTTCGGGTTATAATTAATTAGAATTGGACACTGTCCGAGTTGTTGGAAAGACTAAACCGGGTAAGAGATGGTGCTGAGTGAAAATTATGAGAATATTTGTATAAATGTATGTATGGATGGGCACACCGATCGGTTTAGGATCGTGTGTGTGTGTGGGGGGTGACTTAAGAAATACCTGATGTTGTTGCTGAATAGAAGTTGTGAATGTATGAGTATGCATGTATGTATGTGAACACCGATCAGTTTCAGATCATGTGTGTGTGACTTGAGAAGTATTTAATGTTATGATAATTGAGATAATGCCGAATGAATTGTATATGAATGAGTATGGATGCATGTATGTGGACACCGATCGGTTTCCGATCGTGTGTGTGGCTTGAGCCGATTAAAATTAAAATATTTAATGCTGTGACAATTGGTGTTTTGTGGCAATGTGGAGTCGGGTTTGACAAGCAGGTCACCCGAGTGATAATGTGATGGATGGGCTTGACAAGTCGGTCGCCCTGTGATAAGAGCACATGCCAGTTTCTGGTAGTTGCATTTATTGATTGATGATGATATGAAATGATTGAAATGTGATTATGTGGTATGGGATGGCCGACGGTATATGTTACCCTCGTTTTTTGCTTCAGTGGTCAAGTCGGACCTAGTTGAGCTACCAAGAGGTCTTTGACCCAGTGGTTGAGGGGGAGCCAAGTCGGGCTCAGTGAACCAAGTCGGGTTCACGGGATGTCAAGTCGGACTCCCAGCTGAAGGCCAATCCTTTAGTATCCGGATACTAGTCGTCGATTTTATGAGAGTCAGTTGTGACATTTGATGATTTGATAATTTTACCGAGTGTGCAGTATTATAATTGATGAATATGATGTGTACATTTACCGAGTGCAATTTGATACAATTGCCGAGTATGAATTGTCATATTGATGAATGAGAATTTGATATAATTGCTAAGTATGATGTATTTGCCAAGTGTAGTTTCATATATTTGCCGAGTGATTTATTAGATTTACCGAGTGGTAAATTGTTATTGCTGAATGGGTTATTTGTTACAATTGCTGAATGAGATTTGTTATACTTGCCGAATGAGTTACTTGCCGAGTGAGGTAATTGTCGAGTATGAAGTATTATAATGCCGAGTATGAATTGTGATGTTTGTAGAGTATGAATTATTATACTTGCTGAATAAGATGTCATATTTTCCGAGTAAGAATTGATGAGTATGATGTTGTATTTGCCGAGGGCAATTTATTGTAGGGGACGAGCGTAAACTGTTATAATTGCTGAGTGTGATGGCTATGTTTGCCGAGTGTGAATTACTATAATACCGAGTGTTAATGAGTAAATTGCCGAGTGTGAGTGTACTGTCGAATGTGAGTTAAATGCTGAGTGTAATGAACAATTCGAAGATAAAGGAATTGGATGGAGTTTATACTCGTATTTTATTTCGTTCTATATTAATTATGATGCTAAACACTCACCCTTACTGTTGTTTTCAATTTTAGTAACCAGTGACAGGGAAGAGGTCGGAGCCATGGAGGTGCGCCAAGTGGAGGATTGATGCCAAGGAACCGAGTGCTTTGAAATGAATTTCGAGTGTAATATATATATATATTTTGAGTTTTCTGTGTGATGCTACATGAGTGTGTTAAAATTCGAATCGGTATGTTGATTAATGAGGATATAAATTTTTGATGTTATGTGATCGATGTTTATTTTATGAATGAATTTGCATTACTGTAGCAGAGTTGAGTACCGGGTGAAGTTAGCCGAGTGGATTCCTTCTTATCCGAGCATGGGCCGATTGATTTGGGGCTCATTATGCTCAAGTGAATATTCTTCGTTTCTCTCTGAGTGAAGAATGACCGAGAGACTCACTTTCGAGTGGAAATATTAGAGACACTCCGAGTGAGCTATGGCTGAAACTCTGAGTGGAGAAAGATAAGAGTGCTCCCGAGTGAAGATATGAGTGAATCTTTCCCGAGTGAAGGGAAGTTAAGCTTTTCTAAGTGATGAAAGACCAGTGGTTCCGAGTGGACTTATTTTCCGAGTGAAGTCAGATCGAGGGAGCCTTTGTTGAGTGAAAGTTAAGCCATGTCCGAGTAAGAGTTACCTGAGTGGACTATTTTCCGAGTGAAACCCCGACTGTTTTTCTTTCTTTCGCTGTTTCTAAATAACTTATTAATGGATGTATTTTCGATCAGTTTCAATCGGTTATCACTATTTTAAGTATGATTTTATTATTTTGAAAGTATTTAATAAAAGTAATTATTATTTTATATTGAGACCGGGTGGATCTTTATTAAACGCAAAAAATCTATTGTGAAAAATGAGAAAATTGACGAGGGTCGTCACAATTAGTATCAGAGCGGTTCTTTCTAGAGCTGAGTGGACAGGTGAACCGAGTGATTGTGTGAGTCCTATACTGGACTGTGTTTTGCATTTTATTACAATGGATTTCTAGTTGTTTGTGCAGCTTGGCATCATTCCCTTGGCACTCCAGTGGCGTTGTATTTTATATGAGGTAAATATCCGACTCCCTGGTAGAGTATTGGTTACTAATGGTGAAGTGTTTATTCATTATAGAATTATTTTACTGCCGAAAAAGCTTTTGAGTATTCCGAGTGCTCGGAGGAGCATAAAGTACAGTTTATGACTTATCATTTGAAGGAGAGGCTAGGACATGATGGTCTCGGACTAAGGTACCGATAAAGACGACGAGTGAGTCGTTAGTGTGGGCGAATTTCCGAGAGTGGTTTCTTGTTAAGTACTTCTAGGATAATTAGAGAATTCGAAAGGAAATAGAATTTGAGATTGAAACAGGGTCGAGTGCCAATGGCCGAGCACGCTACTAAGTTTGATGAGTTGTGACTTCTATCACTCTTTCTCACTGGTAGGAACCGAGAGTAGTGAGTGTGCCAAGTATGAAGCAGGATTGTGAACTAGAATTCGTAATGTGATTATGCCGATTGAGATCCGGGATTATCCGATTCTGGTGGACAAGGATATGCTGACCACGGAAGTGTAATTACAGAGGACCCTTTAGTCGGAAGATAAAAGGTCGTGAAGGCGAGAGGATCCAGTTTCAAGAAAATGGATCGATTCTTTCATGGCGGTAAGTCTTCCACTACGACTTCTTTCTTTTCTGGTCGAATTTCTATTGGCTGATCTGGTAGTTAGTCGGGTAGCCGAGCGTGCTATAGTTGTGGCTGGGCCATATTTTGAAACACTGTTCGACTGGATCAATCGTTTGTTTCCAATGTGGACAACCGAGACGCCTTAGGCCCGATTTCCCACAGAGACAGCAACCGAGTGGCCTGGTAACCGAGCCAACACTTTTAGGGCTCGGGTACTAATTTTCTGAGAGAAGGATAAATCCTGTGATGAAATAGGAATAGTAAGTGCGTTGATAGCTATAAGTTTGTTGGAATAATGGAGTTTGACGTTTCATAGAATGAAATAAATGGATGAATACTCTAACATGATTATTCTTAGGAAAGATGAATCCCCTATACATTTCTACCGGGTCTGAATGACGATTGATATTAGTTGTTCATTCGGGTGTTGAGCGTACTTGATGGATAGTATGAAAATTCTTTAAGTAAAGGAATGAAACTATTGCAGTAAATTGTTCTGTATCGAGCTTAAGAAGCAAGTGATGATATGCTTGTAAAGACGAGCAACCAAAGATGTGGGAACATCAGTGGTATAAGTAAATAGAAGGGATTATAAAATAAATCAAAAAGGGAATGGACGAGTAATAGATGATGCAAGATAGCAACGTTGTAATAAAGGTAACCTTCTAGGAGGGGTGAGCCTCCTGTAGTGATTCTGTAAAGTGGTTTAAATAAAAGTTGCCAGTATGTCATGTCCAAGTTGTTAGACGATTGATTAACGGATATTGAGAGAAATTCTGAGTAGGTGATGGAGGACGGTGTAATAATGCCGAATAAGTTGAAGGTAAGAGTCGAAGGGTGGTTGGTAATAATTTTCAGTAAGATAACTGATGAGGCGAGAATTCACTCGGAATAATTAAGAGAATGAATTGTGTGAGTGATGGTCGAGTGAAGTATATATATATATATATATATATATATATATATATATTGGACTGTTGTGTATATGATAAGGAAAAGTAGTGAACGAAAGACGTGGGACGAAGTGATTAAAAAGTAGTTGAATAAGAATGAAGAGAAGTTTTACCGAGTCGTTTGGACTTTGCACTGATATTAGTGTTACATGGTGTCGTGACCTGGATCGCGACGGCGCGGCAAAGAGAGAAAGGAGTATCGAATGAAACAGGGAGTCACCACCAACGTTTTTATCCATAGGAAAAACATTGGAAAAAACTAGGTTCAGTAAAGCACTGGTTAAAAATTGAGATTCAAGTTCGGGAGTCGGTTACGAGTAGGGAAGGTATTAGCACCCTACATCGCCTGTCAAAGACAGTACCAAGATTGAAAGCACAATATAAATAGCCTTAAATAAAACATGGTTTCTTCCCTTTTACTCTTGTATTTTTATTTAAAAAAAAAGACAGAATTGAATGAGAGAACTGTACAAACATAGAATGTCGAAGCGAGGTCAATGGAACGTTTCATCCGAATTAAACTCGACTTCGATATGAGACAGAGAGGGGAAGAGGATGCTAATAAGGCGTCACGCCTAAATTAGACATTCTCGGATGAAAAGAAGGGATAGGAAAGAGATAAGCGGGACGTCTCGTCCTAAGTATCCCTTCCCTATGAAATTATGGTGAGGCTTGAGCAAAAACTAGGGGAAAATCAACAAGACGTCACGTCTAAATTGATTTTCACAGAAACGAAAAAAAGGTAACAATACGAAAAGAACACAAAAGCAAAGAAATAAATCAGTAAAAGGAAATAAGAAAGGTGGGCCCGACAGGAGTTAAAGTCCTGCTCCTACGTATTCTTGAATTATCAAGAAATCAGGGTTACGTAGTTCTGAATGTTTATTTTAGGAAAAGATTGGGAAAATGTTGGTGGGTATCATTTTGGTGAGGAACTCATACAAGACGAAGTTCTTCGCACGTGTCCGAATCCTATAGAGATTGTGTAGACGGAAGTATTTTCCGTACGACACTGACTAAAACGATTTGTTTCTTTTTTTTTACTTTGACTTTATTTGAAAGAAAACACAAGAGACATTTATTTCTTTTTCATTATTATTACAAAGTAAAAAGAAATTTAACTGGATGAACTTTAGGAAAGTAAACAAATCCAGAAAATACAAACTCAGCAAATGAACGCTTGATAATAAAAAAAATGAAAGGAAAGAACACAGAACAGAACTGGTGGTGAGGTCGTTGAGGGAGCAGCTTACAGATGTTGACCGGTGTGGATTCTGTTGGTGCGGATATGGGGTTGAAGGACCGAACAGTGGTGAGGAAATTCAGGAAATGTTGGGAAGATATATTGGTTTTAGGAGGCTGGGACGGTGTGGTGTTTAGGGAGTATTGGGACAGCGTGGAGATTGATGGGTGTTGGGACGATGTAGTGTTCAGGAGCTGTTAGGACGGTGTGGTAGGAAGTGTTGGGACGGTATGGTTTTGGGGGTATTAAGGCGGTATGGAGATTGATGGGTGTTTGGACGATGTAGTGTTCAGGAGCTGTTAGGACGGTGTGGTGGGAAGTGTTGGGACGGTATGGTTTTGGGGGTATTGGGGCGGTATGGTGTTTAGGAGTGAACTAGGACAGAACTGTGTGAAGGGAATGAATTCCTTAAGACTCTTGAAGCAAAATTTAGAAGTTTCCCCTCTTTCCAACTCTGGACCGTGCCAAGAACTTACCAGCCAGCCCCTTGAAAATGGAACCCCTGTAGCTTCTTTGGCTGGGGTATTTATAAGGCTTAAAGGTATGGGTTGAGTGTTTGGGACAACCAGAGTTCCCACTCACCCATACGCATAGTGGTGCAACCCTGGCCACTATCTGTTTGTGGGGAGCAGGGTTTCAGTGGGGTATTTTTTAATTGTCCACTTTCGCCTCCCTGTCTGCCATTCTTGGGGAGTGCGATTCCAGGTCATCATGCATTAATTTCCGACCTCGCCCATCTGTTGTCAAATTTGTGACATCGGTTAGCAAAGACATCGGTTGGACGGAGTCTCCATTGATCCGTTGTGGTGTTTCAAGAACCTTCACCTATGACTACACACCGGTTGAGTCTTTCAATGTAATCAAAGGGCGGTGGTCTCCTTCCTAGTCCGGATCTACTACAAGCCGGTGTGCCTATTTTTGATCTGAGTCCGCCCACGAGATCGTCGTTTCTTACTTGGGCTGGACTCACTCGTCTTTTGTTGTCAGATCCGCGACATCGGCCATTAAGGGACTCCTGAGGTGAGGACGGTTGGGCGGAGTTTAGGTGAGAACGGTTGGGCGGAGTTGAGGTGAGGACGGTTGGGCGGACTCTTGAGGTGAGGTTTAGGTTGGGCGGAGTGTTGAGGTGAGGTTTAGGTTGGGCGGAATGTGAGGTGAGGACGGTTGGGCGGAGTTAAGGCGAGGTTTAGGTTGGGCGGAGTGTTGAGCTGAGGACAGTTGGGGCGGAGTGTTGAGGTGAGGACGGTTGGGGCGGAGTGTTGAGGTGAGGACGGTTGGGCGGAGTGGGTGTTCCCCCCTTTTGGAATTTGGACCGGTTATATTTCCATTTGGGACCGGTGTCTTTTCCATTTTGGTCGGACCGAAATCGGTGTTCACACATGGGAATCATAATGGCTGGCCACCGTGGGTTCCTTTTAACATTAATTCATTGTGAAGTTGCCAATAGGCATAGGTAAATGGATAATGATACAAACAGCTTGCATGTCGATCGGTGATATGGATAGTTGGACTGTGTAGCTGATTTTCACCTGGCTTAACTACAAAGTGTTGAACTCTTGAGACTGATCACCTCAGGTAGTTGCACTAGTGGTTGAGGCTGTGTGAAGTCGAGGAGACGGATGTGTTTTAGCCGATCTTGGGTGATCGGATTTAACGAAGAGAAGTGTATGATTCGTATTTCTGAAGTCGGTAAATGATTAGAGATAGGGAACAAATAGAGATGAGATTTGGTAACTGACGAATAATGAGTATAGAAAAGTAAATGTTGACATGGTAGTCGTTATGAATTACTACTAGATTTGGAGGAGGAGAGATGGCCTTAAAGGGAAATCAGATTACTTGAGTCTCTACTAAGGTACACTGAGTGGAGAATTCCCGAATGGGATGGAACCGATTGATATGTACCGAGTGAAGCACTTCCGAGAGGAATATCTTTGAGTAAAGAAAGGCTTTGACTCGGGCAGATATATCCGAGTTATATTCTTGAGGTAATAGGATTAACCAAGGTAACGATGGAATTTGGAGATTTCGAGACCGAGTGGTGGTGCATGCAAAAGGGTTCTTTGAGCATTCATTCCGGTGTTACCGGGTAAGGAAGGATTCTAGTGGTCGGAAATGAAGAAGGTAATAACTTGTAAGGTTGAACACCAGAGACCCCTGGATTGTTTCAACTATCGGAGATTCCGATTTGGAAGTGGGAAAGTAATACTATGGATTTTGTATCCGGGTTACCTTGTAACCAATCCGAGTGTAAGGCAATCTGAGAGACTGTAGACCGATTGACCAAGAATGCTTACTTATTGGCTATGAATAGGTTGCCTTGATCCGGGAGAAAATGAAGATGGTCCAAGACCGACAGAAAAGTTTCTATGACAATCGGCATAGACCACTTGAGTTTCAGACGGGTGACTGGGTATTCCTGAAGGTTTCACCGACCAAAATGTGTAGGTAGGATATTGAAGAGCCAAAAGCTTAATCCGAGATACATCGGACTGTATCAAATATTGGAGAGAATCGGTAATGTTGCTTACCGACTGGATCTTCTCAGTTCGTTAACTGACGTCTATAATGTGTTTCACGTGTCACAATTCAGAGCCTATATTGCGTGTGATTCCATGATTGTTCTGAGTGACTCTTTTGAATTGAAGACCTGACGGTGGAAGTTACACCGATCGGTATTAAGGAGTATCAGACCAAACGATTAAGAAACAAGGAGGTGCCATTAGTAAAGGTGAGGTGGCAGAATTTGAATGGGGTAACCTACACGTAGAAATTGGAATCGGACATGAGAAGGGTGTACCCCAATCTTTTCAGTAAGGAACGTTGATTTCGGGGACGAAATCCTTTTTTAGGGAGGGTGGATGTAACATCCCGGATATTTATAGAAAAATTTTTTGAAGTGAAAAATGTTAACAATTGTTTTTAGGAATTTAATTGATATTTTATGAATTATTTGTTAATTATAAAGGGTGTGATTAGAAGAAGAGAAGTTAAATTAAATCTTTAAAGAAATTGTAAAGAAAATGGAGAAATGACCGGCTGAGAAGGTAACCGGTTGGAAGTGACTAGTTGAGAAGGTAACCGGTTGCCATGGGTTTAAATAATGGTTTCCTTCTCTTTCCTCAATCATTTGCGTAATCATTCACGAGAATCTTCTTCTTCTTCTTCCTCCATTGTTGAGAGCTGAAAGCTCTGAAGGGAGGTCCTTTTTTCATCAAACCTTGAAATAATTACATAGCTATGACAGTGGTTTCAAGGTAAGTCCTTTGAACCGTTCAAAATTAATACCTCACCTTCTTCCTTTCTTTTCTGGACGAATAGTCATATGAGGAGGAGTACTATTCTGATCTCCACTCCTCTTGGCTGTGAGCCTTAAAGTGGCCCTTTAACCGGATGAGTGGTGGTGTGACGTTAATGTGTTTCACATTCCAAACCGTAGGTGGTGGAACGAACACTGGTGGAACGATTAAGGAAGCTGGTGCTGGAACGAAGGTGGAACGGTGTACCCAGCAACTGTTGAAGCTTGGAACAGAGGTAGGGGGTGTTCGGGTTATAATTAATTAGAATTGGACATTGTCCGAGTTGTTGGAAAGACTAAACCGGGTAAGAGATGGTGCTGAGTGAAAATTATGAGAATATATGTATGAATGTATGTATGGATGGGCACACCGATCGGTTTAGGATCGTGTGTGTATGTAGGTGACTTAAGAAGTTGTTGCTGAATGAAAGCTGTGAATGTATGACTATGCATTTATGTATGTGAACACTGATCAGTTTCGGATCGTGTGTATGTGACTTGAGAAGTATTTAATGTTATGATAATTGAGATAATACCGAATGAATTGTATATGAATGAGTATGGATGCATGTATATGGACACCGATCGGTTTTCGATCGTGTGTGTGGCTTGAGCCGATTGAAATTAAAATATTTAATGCTGTGACAATTGGTGTTTTATGGCAATGTGGAGTCGGGTTTGACAAGCAGGTCACCCGAGTGATATTGTTAATGAGTCGGGTTTGACAAGCAGGTCGCCAGAGTGATAATATGATGGATGGGCTTGACAAGTCGGTCGCCCTGTGATGAGAGCACATGCCAGTTTCTGGTAGTTGCATTTGTTGATTGATGATGATATAAAATGATTGAAATGTGATTATGTGGTATGGGATGGCCGACGGTATATGTTACCCTCGTTTTTTGCTTCAGTGGTCAAGTCGAACCCAGTTGAGCTACCCAGAGGTCTTTGACCCAGTGGTTGAGGGGGAGCCAAGTCGGGCTCGGTGAACCAAGTTGTAACATCCTATTTTCATCACAAATAGGAAATAGATATTAATATATATTTCTTGAAAAATACTTACTATAAGTTAGTTTATTATTATTTTTTTTAAAAAATTTTGGTATTTATAATTTTATTATTTGTTTTTTAAAATAATAATAATAAAAAAATGAAAATATTTCTGAATGAGAATTCTAAAGTGACTTAATTAATATTCACTAATTAAGAAAATTATATTAAGAATTTTTAATATCCTTATTATTCACCATTTTTATTTTATGTTGTTATATTTTTGTTTTTTTACATATTCAAGATTTAACTCTTATTAGAATTTTAAAATAAAATTTTGAAGGAATTAGACTATGGTTCTTTTGAACTTTTTGATCTACATAATATTTATGATTTTTTGGAATTTTTTGAAAATTTTGAATTATTTTAATAAAATAATATATTTTAAATAATTTTAAATTCATATAAAGTTGCTTAAAATTAAAAATATTTACAAGAATGTAAAGTTAAATTATAAGAAAATTTTCTAAAATCCATTTCAAGTAGACTTATCTAAAAATTATCGGTTTGAGAAAAATCTTGATTTTTTCTAATCGTTAAAAAATTAGAAACGTATCAATAAATTTTTATTAACAGAAAATTTTAGATTTTTAAAATTTCAGCTTTATATTACTTATTATAAAATTAGTGAGGACTGATATAATATCGCTAAATTTCAAAAAGGACTCATTTTGAATATTTAAAATATACCGAGTGAAGGATTACTATTTGACTTAATAATTACTATGCAAATCACTGTGCATGTATGAAATTTTCAAAAGATGCACAGTAACCTGGAATAAAAAATTCAAAAATGCATAGTACTTTTATATTAAAATAATGGAATGCATAGTAAAATTTTTTCCTATAAATACCGAAGGATTTCTTCTTTAGAATTCACAATTTCAGATTAAGTTTTCTTAATATAGTAGTGCTAGTGAGATAGTGGTGGAAGTGAGAGAGAGAAGAAAAGTTTTTGGAGAGAAGGTTCTGCCAAAATCCTAAGGTAAGAATACTTCTCTTTTATATTTTTTGGGTTATTTTTATATCGTTTTTAAAAATCTGTTATTATACTGGAAATAATATTATTTTAAGTTACTATTCTGCATAGTAAACACTATTTCAATAGTAAACTACTATTCAAATAGTAAATTACTATTTACTGTTACTATTTACCATTACTATTCACGATTTACTATTTACTGTTACTATTCACGTTTTACTATTTACTGTTACTATTCACGATTTACTATTCACTATTCACTATTCACTATTCACTATTCAAAATTTACCATTTTTTATTTTAAGTTGTAATCTTAATTTTCATCTTGTAATTATATTAAAATGAAATTGGTATGTTTTAGAACTCGGAGACGAGGCGCGCATGGATTTTCAATAACGAATCGGTATACAAGAGGTAAGGGGGAGTGAGATAAGAATATAATATGAAAGACATAAGAATAAAGGGAGGAGTCCCCTACTCCTTTTAAAGTTAATAATATTATTATTTTAAAGTAATAACTTCTTAACTTAAAATTTATAATAAATTTAATATATTGTGTAACTTATTCTGAAATATCTATACATAGATCTGAATTATTATAACTTATACGGACTGAACTAAACCTATGCAAGGACTTGGATTTTTATATCCTATATGGATCGAACTAAACCTATGCAAGGACTTGGACTATTATGACCTGTCTAGACTGAACTATACCTATGCGAAGACTGGATATATGGACTTATATAGACCTGTGCGAGGAATGGACTATAAGGACTCAAAATCAAATCTACTAATTTAAATAACCATTAAAAATTTGAATTATATTTATAAGCGATATTTAGTTGATTTGACTTGATTATAATTAATTATATTTGATTTCGATTAATGATATTGTGATTTATAATATTAGACTGTGATTAATAATATGCAATTATGATTGATGATATTTGATTGTGATTGATGAGATTACTATACTTGATTGTGGTTGATGAATGATTGATGATCTTGTGATATGAAGTTTGAGCATATAGCAAGCATGACGGAAAGTTAAAACTCAGTAAGAATTTTCTTACCTTACTCTTTAAATTTTTATTCCAAGAGAAAGTATTTTGTAATTATTCTAGTCTTTTATTTCTTCTTATAAATAATTTTTATTAACTTTATTTTTAATCTCTATAATAAAATCTAGTATTAGAAAGAAGCTATTTTATGAAAATCAGAGGTTGAGATAATTAATCCTTGAATTAAAGAAAATTTTTATAGTTTTAAGTATTCTTAGTTAATGATTTTAAATTATTTTCTTTAGAAATTAGAAGTTTAAAGTAAATTATTTTGGTTTTCCCCAATGAAATAACTAAAGAATATTTTGTGGAGATTTCAAAAACTCAATCTAGTTAAGATTCAAATTGAGAAAGATTATGTAAATATATGAAGATTTTTAAGAGAAAGCTTTGAGATATTTAAGGCTTGGAAACTCAATTTTGGTAAGATCTGAATTTGAAGACTGTACTAAATTATTTCAGTATAACAGAAGTTCAAAGAAGAACTTATGGAAATGTACAGTTTATTGTGATGATTTTGTGAACCTTTATGGTATTTAATAATTGAGTTTCTAAAAGCCTTAACCAACTAAATATACGAGTAGTTCATGCATCATGAATCATTAAAGAGAAATGAGATGTGATATTGCCTGGGGACGGATTATAGAAACCGAGGATACATTAGAGGAGGCTTAATTGCGAGCCTTGGGATGAGAGAGTGTGAAAGGGTGCTTCAGGTGACCTGGGGTCGCTCCCTGGTGTCGGGTACTTTCACAATAAAAACTTTCTCAGTCTGACTAGTCTCTAAGTGTTTCCACGCCAGTTGAGCTGTTCATATGCCATGAAGGCATTTATGTTATTATTATCCAGAATTTATGAAACAGTGTAAACTCCTGGTTGGCCCAGTACAAACTAAAACTTTAAGGGCCCACATGCATAAACTGAATGAGATAGTAGCATAAGCATTACATAACATTCATGTGATTGTGACATTCTATATGGATGGTTATGAATGAAAATATAAGTGTTATGTATGTGGAAACCCTATATTCATAATTGATTGTATATGAGATTATGACTGATATTACTATATTAGTTTGTGAAAACCCTTATGCTTATGTCTTATCTGTAATATATTATATTTTGTTTCTCACTCCTTCTTGTTTGAATTTTTGTGTCCAAAATATATGTTATATGATATATAGCTAGCAGTCCAAGATGGAAGGATATGTAATTACAAGAGGATAAAGTGGTCTCAACCTCAATCGATTAGATGAAGAGATATGACAAGAGTAGGATTCAAAAACTCGATGGTTCAAGGACTAGGAAATGTTTGTTCACATTTGTAGTAGAGGTATAGTTTAGTTTTATTTTACCTTATTACAATATCAAGTAGATAATTGTAACAAGGTAAAGGTTAAACTTTGATAAACTCTTTCATTCGGATATAATATTGTAATGATTTATCACTTATGATTTCTATAAATTATTTTGTCATTATGGATAAATATTGAAAGACAATTTTTTTTACTTTCAATATTCAAAGGAAATCAGATGTATATACGTCCTTGTATACACGAGATAAAGAGTGATAAATATGTATATCTTTCTAAAAGTTTTTTTTTATCTCGTGTATATAAGGGGGTGTTACACAAGTCGGGTTCATGGGATGTCAAGTCGGACTCCCAGCTGAAGGCCAATCCTTTAGTATCCAGATACTAGTCGTCGATTTTATGAGAGTCAGTTGTGACATTTGATGATTTGATAATTTTTTCGAGTGCAATGTTTGCCGAGTGTGCAGTATTATAATTGATGAATATGATGTGTACATTTGCTGAGTGCAATTTGATACAATTTCCGAGTATGAATTGTCATATTGATGAATGGGAATTTGATATAATTACTGAGTATGATGTATTTGCCGAGTGTAGTTTCATATATTTACCGAGTGATTTATTAGATTTACCGAGTGGTAAATTGTTATTGCCGAGTGGATTATGTGTTACAATTGCCGAATGAGATTTGTTATACTTGCCGAATGAGTTACTTGCCGAGTGAGGTAATTGTCGAGTATGAAGTATTATAATGTCGAGTATGAATTGTGATGTTTGCCGAGTATGAATTATTATACTTGCTTAGTAAGATGTCATATTTTCCTAGTAAGAATTGATGAGTATGATGTTGTATTTGCCGAGGGTAATTTATTGTAGGGGACGAGCGTAAACTATTATAATTGCTGAGTGTGATGGCTATGTTTGCCGAGTGTGAATTACTATAATACCAAGTGTTAATGAGTAAATTGTCGAGTGTGAGTGTACTGCCGAATGTGAGTTAAATGTTGAGTGTAATGAACAATTCGAAGATAAAGGAATCAGACGGAGTTTATACTCGTATTTTATTCCGTTCTATATTAATTATGATGCTAAACACTCACCCTTGCTGTTGTTTTCAATTTTAGTAACCAGTGACAGGGAAGAGGTCAGAGCCATGGAGGTGCACCAAGTGGAGGATTGATGCCAAGGAACCGAGTGCTTTGAAATGAATTCCGAGTGTAATATATATATATTTTGAGTTTTCTGTGTGATGCTACATGAGTGTGTTAAAATTCGAATCGGTATGTTGATTAATGAGGATATAAATTTTTGATGTTATATGATCGGTGTTTATTTTATGAATGAATTTGCATTACTGTAGCAAAGTCGAGTATCGGGTGAAGTTAGCCGAGTGGATTCCTTCTTATCCGAGCATGGGCCGATTGATTTGGGGCTCATTATGCTCAAGTGAATATTCTTTGTTTCTCTCTGAGTGAAGAATGACCGAGAGACTCACTTCTGAGTGGAAATGTTAGAGCAACTCTGAGTGAGCTGTGGCTGAAACTCCGAGTGGAGAAAGATAAGAGTGCTCCCGAGTGAAGATATGAGTGAATCTTTCCCGAGTGAAGGGAAGTTAAGCTTTTCTAAGTGACGAAAGACCAGTGGTTCCGAGTAGACTTATTTTCCGAGTGAAGTCAGATCGAGGGAGCCTTTGTTGAGTGAAAGTTAAGCCATGTCCGAGTGAGAGTTACCTGAGTGGACTATTTTCCGAGTGAAACCTCGACTGTTTTTCTTTCTTTCGCTGTTTCTAAATAACTTAGTAATGGATGTATTTTCGATCAGTTTCAGTCGGTTATCACTATTTTAAGTATGATTTTATTATTTTGAAAGTATTTAATAAAAGTAATTATTATTTTATATTGAGACCGGGTGGATCTTTATTAAACGTGAAAAATCTATTGTGAAAAATGAGAAAATTGACGAGGGTCGTCACAGCAGGAGTCTCTACCGCTTGTAGAATTCACCTACAACAATAGTTACCACGCTAGTATTAGGATGACACTGTACGAAGCTCTGTATGGAAGAAAATGGCGCACGCCCTTGTGTTGGTTCGAGACAGGAGAGAAAGTTGTGATCGGGCCAAAGGTCATTCAGAGGACCACAAAGCAAATTAAGGAGATTCAAGTAGCATTGAAGACTTCTCAAGACCATCATAAAAGCTACTACGATAAGCGTCAAAAACCTCTCGAGTTTGAAGGAGAAGATCATGTTTTTCTGTGAGTTACTCTTGTGACAGGAGTGGGGAGAGCCCTAAAGACGAAGAAGTTGAGCCCCAAGTGTAACATCCCATTTTCATCACAAATAGGAAATAGATATTAATATATCTTTCTTGAGAAATACTTACTATAAGTTAGTTTATTATTATCATTTTTTTATTTTGGTATTTATATTCAATTATTTGTTTTTTTTAAATAATAATAAAAAAATGAAAATATTTCTGAATGAGAATTTTAAAATGACTTAATTAGTATTCACTAATTAAGAAAATTATATTAAGAATTTTTAATATCTTTATTATTTATCATTTTTATTTTATGTTCTTATATTTATGTTTTTACATATTTAAGATTTAACTCTTATTAGAATTTTAAAATAAAATTTTGAAGGAATTAGACTATAGTTCTTTTGAACTTTTTGATCTATATAATATTTATGATTTTCTAGAATTTTTTGAAAATTTTGAATTATTTTAATAAAATAATATATTTTAAATAATTTTAAATTCATATAAAGCTGCTTAAAATTAAAAATATTTACAAGAATGTAAAGTTAAATTATAAGAAAATTTTCTAAAATCTATTTCAAGTAGACTTATCTAAAAATTATCGGTTTGAGTAAAATCTTGATTTTTACCAATCGTAAAAAAATTGAAAACGTACTAATAAATTTTTATTAACAGAAAATTTTAGATTTTTAAAATTTAAACTTTATATTACTTATCATAAAATTAGTGAGAACTGATATAATATCGCTAAATTTCAAAAAGGATTAATTTTGAATATTTAAAATATACCGAGTGAAAGGTTACTATTTGACTTAATAATTCTGCCGACATTTACTATGCAAAACACTGTGCATGTATGAAATTTTCAAAAGTTGTATAGTAACCAGGTTTTAAATTTTAAAAAATGTATAGTACTTTTATATTAAAATAATGGAATGCATAGTAAGTTTTTTTCCTATAAATACCGAAAGAATTCTTCTTTAGAATTCATAATTTCAGATTAAGTTTTCTTAATATAGTAGTGTTAGTGAGATAGTGGTGCAAGTAAGAGAGAGAAATAAATTTTTTGGAAGAAGGTTCTGCTAAAATTCTAAGGTACGAATACATCTCTTTTATATTTTTTAGGATTATTTTTATATCATTTTTAGAAATCTATTATTATACTGGAAATAATATTATTTTAAGTTACTATTCTGCATAGTAACACTATTTCAATAGTAAATTACTATTTCAATAGTAAATTACTATTTCAATAGTAAATTACTATTCAAATAGTAAATTACTAATTACTATTACTATTTACCTTTATTGTTACTATTTACCTTTCACTAGTGGAAAAAAGGCTTTTTACACCGGTCCCTTTTAACTTTTTACACCGGTTCTAGGACCGGTGTGGATGGAGCCGGTGAGAAAAATATGGACCTTTTACACCGGTTTTAGGACCGGTGAGAAAAATAGTTTTTACACCGGTCCTGTTTAAAATGACCGGTATAAAAAATGATATTTACACCGGTCCTTTTCTTTACAACCGGTGTAAATATTATTTTCTCACCGGTTCTGTTGATTATGCCCGGTACAAAGTTAAACTTTTAACACCGGTCCTATTTTTACGCCCGGTACAAAAAAATACTTTTAACACCGGTCTTATTTTTAGGCCCGGTACAAAAAATATTATTTTTTTAAAATTTTATTTCAATATATTTTAATCCGCAATGCCAATTCAGTACACTTACATTACAATTTTAGAAAGCATTATCAACTTTAATTTTCAAAATCATTAGTGGAAAATCAGCTAAAGAAAAACAAAATTTCCCTTCTTGCCTAAAACAAAATTTTCATTTTGTGTTAACTTATTTGTTAATTTTCTTATCATCATTGCCTTTTTCTTATCTTATAGGATTCTTAATTGCCAATCTCTCCACCCTACTCCTAATAACCAAACCATAATCCATATTAACTATGAAACCAACATGAATAACCAGCAATGTAAAGTGAATTTATTATGTATAAGAAAATACAGCCCAAAGACAAGGAGAAGCGGAATACATGAAGCTCTGCATGACCAAGCTATAGCTTAAAAACAAATATTACATTTTATAACAAAAGAACAGTCACTGATATTGCCATATTGCAGCGAATTGCAGCACAGCTTCTTTTGTAGGTAAGGCAGGAATTGCCCCTCTCTCTGTTACAGTTATGGCACCACACACATTGGCAAAATATAGAGAGCTTTTCTGAGACGCTCCTCATTCTGCCATGATAAATACTTTAATAAAAATAAAATAAAGAGTCTATTTCGTTTCCACTTGGACCAAGATTGGTCAAAGGAAACTTTTTATTTCGTTCCTTAAACAATATATAGGATCAATTTTTACAACTTCATTTTTATAATTGGTTATGAAACAGGTGCAAAAAAAAAACTTTTCTAAGACCCTCCTTGTTCCAAACATATGGAGCCAGGACAATTTAATCAACAATTAGAATGAATAAAAAATTATGAATTACCTGAAGAAGACTTTGGTCAGAAGCTAAGCTGTAAATAATCCCACTAACAAAAGCATCACCAGCACCGGTTGTGTCAACGGGTTTAACTTCAACACCTGCGACCCTACCTCTAAATTCCTGCACATAAAATTGGCAACTCCATTAGCTGAACACTGATCACTACCATACTGATGTATTGATTTTTGCAAATAAATTTTATTTTGTATCCTGATTTTGGTACAGTCATAGATTTCCGTAGAGACCAACATAAAGCAAGTGTATCTATCCTTTGAATAATATTGGTAATTTTCTTCTGGAAATTCTAGTGAAGTAAACAAAGGTAACTTATTATTAACATGAAAAATACTAACCGGTACTCTTATATTACTTATTAATGAATAAAAAAAAGTGAAAAGTTTTAGTTCAAAAAGTTTATTAATGCAGTTTCCTCTAATTTTTTAAGAAAATTCTATTATTATTTATTAAAAAAATTACTCTCAATAATTTTTTAAGAAAATCGGATTATCAAAATCGAGTTCAATTTCAACAAGTCACTACCATACTAGCAAATGTGTTGGTACAAGCACATGCAGCCTAACAGAGAGATCAAAGAAAATGATTAAATGAGGGGTTATACAACCAATGGGATAGTTGACATCATAGTCAAATCACGTTGACAAACTTACTTTGGTGTAATATCTACAACCTTCTGACCCTTCAGTCACAATTAAAAGCTTGAGATTAGGGTGAAAAAGCTTCTCTAATACAACATTATCATCATAAGGATCATCACCAGCAGTCAAAAATGTAATCACTTCCTTACTAATACTGTCATACAATATTATCTATTGAGAAAAGATTGAAAAAGGATCATACAACCTCAACATTCAATTTGCATGAAACTGTCATACAATAATGAGAGTTACTAATACTGACCTTGTTTGGATCATAAACATCATGGAGCTGAAGGATCATCTGAGAACAAGAATCAGTTATATCACACTTCTGCTCTGAAATTGTTCCTGGAGGGTACTTCTTAATAGCACTTGCACAGTCACCAGCAAATCTTGGAAAACCCCATAATCTTCTGCCTGCAAATGCGTAGAAAAAGTCATAATTAACATTGTAGCATGGAGAAGGTTAAAATGCCATAAAACAAAATAGCTTTGTCAAATCCAAAACTTAAAGTACCACCAGGCTTTAATCTCAATAGCTGGAATAGTAGCAAACAAAACTAACTCATTGTAATTGGTAATACTAATGCTCAAAGCAGTTATTGAATATTAACTCAATCACATCCATTGATCAGATTCAATTTCATAAAAATAGAACAGTTTTTGCTCTTTGAAACAATATTTATATTCATAAGACTTCAAAAAAAATAAAATACTAAATAAGCATGTCTTGGAATTTCTTGAAAGCAATGTATGGAGGGAATGTGATTAAAATTGTGTGGAGGGAATAAAACACTTATTAAATAATATGACAATGGTTCCAAAAAGCAAAATAACACATGCAATCTTCCACACAGGGCCACCATATTTACGAATCACACTATAATTCAATTATTGTTTCGGAATTAAAATCCTGAAACAGAATACATATTTCATCTTCATTTAATTCAATTCTCAACTTATACAATTTATCAGGTTTAAATCTTAAACCAAAGGGAAACAATTTCAGGTAAGCATTTGACAATTTCATCATTTCTTAGCATGAAAGCTTCTTAAATCAACTAATAACCTTCATTTTTATGGAGGCTTATATTCTCTGGTTCTAATGAGGTCAGTTGGTGAGTTGGCCTACTAACACTTTTCCAAGTAACACACATGCCATATTACAAATCAAGTTTAAATGCAGGTGCTATATCAAAATTGCTGTCAATGATGTCAGAGTTGAATAAGGGAGGGCATGTAAAATCTCCATATGTCACGTACCTTAAGGTGTGATCATCAACATGTTTCAGTGTGATACTTTTGGTAGCAGTTACTTTGAGCTTCTAATATGTCGCTCTACATTCATTTGTATAACAAAATTTTCTCTGTTTTATATTCCAAGATCACCTTCCACAATCCGTGCAACTGTTTTCACCTGAAAGAGAATTTCCACAAAGTAAAATCTAACATTTTGTTCAATTCACAAGTGACCAATGATTAAAATGATTTTGTTCATCACAAAATAGAAATAAAATGACTAACCATGACGACTTCAAAGCCTCAACCGCTAATTTCTCCATCAACCCCTGGGTTATGTCGTGAACAACTTGGTTCTTCAAATCTACAAAATGTTTGATAAAAAGAAAATCAAAATTCGAAAATTAAAACAAAGATTCAGAAAAGAAGAAAAGTAACAAACCAGAAACGGCGTGAACGAGATGGACAGTATCAGCGAGCCTGCAAAGGTGGATAAGAGCCCAATCAAAAGCATGTTTGCTGTTAGGGCCATGATCTATGGCTATGAGTATAATCAGCGAGCCTGCAAAGGTGACGGCGAAGTAGAGCCTGCAAAGGTGGATAACATTTGGCGGAGTAGAGGTGTTTGGGGAGGCCGTGGGGGAGGAGGCGGGAGAGGAAGCTAAGGGGAATGGTGGCGGCGAAGCAGAGGAGGAAGCGGAGCATGGGGAGGGAGACCCCAATCGAGGGAGAAGAGAGAGACAAGAGAGATGGTTATTATTTCTTCTTCCTCTTCTTCACTTTGGCTTTTGCTTCAGTTTTCTGAATCTTCAGTTTCTGTTCTCTTAAGAACATTTTTTCCTGATCTTAAGTTGAGAAAACCCTTTCCTCTGTGGTCTTCGGCGTGGTCTGAACAGGTTGAGTCGGTCTTTCGCTTGCGGATGGCGGTGGAAACCCTAATGGGGGAGTGGGGAACTGTGGCGGCGGGATCGGAGAGGGAAAGGGGAGAAGAAGGTTTGCGGGTTTGAAGTGGTGTGAGGGGGTAGATGTGGTTCTGGTTTGAACCATTTTGGTATGGAAGAGAAGAGGAACGGGAATAGAGCTTCGAGAGTCGCTGAGGCGGAGTTAGGGAGGCAGAGGCGGAGAGGAGAGTCGCGCACAGATAGCTTGCAGGGGGCTAGGGCTTTCGAGTGTGGGGAGAGAGAGCGAGTTAAAAGTGAAGGTTTCTCACCGGTCCTGAATAAAGGACCGGTACAAATCTTATTATTTCTCACCGGTCCAAATATTAGCCCGGTACAAATTTTATTATTTTTCACCGGTCCAAATATTAGCCCGGTATAAATTTTACTATTTCTCACCGGTCCAAATATTAGACAGGTATAAACTATATTTTTCTCACCGGTCCCATTTACCAACCGGTATAAAGTTGTATATTATTTACAAAATTGCCACCGCCTTATTTTTTATACCGGTCACATTACAACCGGTGTAAAATCTCCGGTGTAAAAGGCCTATTTTCCACTAGTGTTTACTATTCACATTTTACTATTTACTGTTACTATTCATGATTTACTATTTACTATTACTATTCACATTTTACTATTTACTGTTACTATTCACTATTCACTATTCACTATTCAAAATTTACCATTTTTATTTTAAGTAGTAATCTTAATTTTCATCTTGTAATTATATTAAAATGAAATTGGTATGTTTTAGAACTCGGAGACGAGACGCGCACGGATTTTCAATAACGAATCGGTATACAAGAGGTAAGGGGGAGTGAGATAAGAATATAATATGAAAGACATAAGAATAAAGGGAGGAGTCCCCTACTCCTTTTAAATTTAATAATATTATTATTTTAAAGTAATAACTTCTCAACTTAAAATTTATAATAAATTTAATATATTGTGTAACTTATTTTGAAATATCTATACATGAATCTGAATTATTATAACTTATACAGACTGGACTAAACCTATGCAAGGACTTTGATTTTTATATCCTATATGGATCGAACTAAACCTATGTAAGGACTTGGACTATTATGACCTGTCTAGACTGAACTATACCTATGCGAAGACTGGATTATATATATGGACTTATATAGACCTGTGCGAGGAATGGACTATAAGGACTCAAAAATCAAAACTACTAATTTAAATAACCATTAAAATTTGAATTATTTTTATGAGCGATATTTAGTTGATTTGACTTGATTATAATTAATTGTATTTGATTTCGATTAATGATATTGTATTAGACTGTGATTAATAATATGCAATTATGATTGATGATATTTGATTGTGATTGATGAGATTACTATACTTGATTGTGGTTGATGAATGATTGATGACCTTGTGATATGAAGTTTAAGCATATAGCAAGCATGATGGAAAGTTAAAACTCAGTAAGAATTTTCTTACCTTACTCTTTAAATTTTTATTCCAAGAGAAAGTATTTAATAATTATTTTAGTCTTTTATTTCTTCTTAGAAATAATTTTCACTAACTTTATTTTTAATTTCAATAATAAAATCTAGTATTAGAAAGAAGTTATTTTATGAAAATCAGAGGTTGAGATAATTAATTCTTGAATTAAAGAAAATTTTTATAGTTTTAAGTATTCTTAGTTAATGATTTTAAATTATTTTATTTAGAAATTAGAAGTTTAAAGTAAATTATTTTGGTTTTCCCCAACGAAATAACTAAAGAATATTTTGTCGAGATTTCTAAAACTCAATCTAGTTAAGATTCAAATTGAGAAAGATTATGTAAATATGTGAAGATTTTTAAGAGAGAGTTTTGAGATATTTAAGGCTTGGAAACTCAATTTTGGTAAGATCTGAATTTGAAGACTGTACTAAATTATTTCAGTATAACAGAAGTTCAAAGAAGAACTTATGGGAATGTACAGTTTATTGTGATGATTTTGTGAACCTTTATGGTATTTAATAATTGAGTTTCTAAAAGTCTTAACCAACTAAATATGCGAGTAGTTCATGCATCATGAATCATTAAAGAGAAATGAGATGTGATATTGCCTAGGGACGGATTATAGAAACCGAGGATACATTAGAGGAGGCTTAATTGCGAGCCTTGGGATGAGAGGGTATGAAAGGGTGCTTCACGTGACCTGGGGTCTCTCCCTAGTGTCGGGTACTTTAACAATAAAAACTTTCTCAGTCTGAATAGTCTCTAAGTGTTTCCACGCCAGTTGAGCTGTTCATATGCCATGAAGGCATTTATGTTATTATTATCCGGAATTTATGGAACAGTATAAACTCCTGGTTGGCCCAGTGCAAACTAAAGCTTTAAGGGCCCACATGCATAGAATGAATGAGATGATAGTATTAAAAACATTGCATGACATTCATATGATTGTGACATTCTATATGGGTGGTTGTGAATGAAAATATAATTGTTATGTTATGAAAACCCTTATGCTTATGTCTTATCTGTAAAGTATTATATTCTGTTTCTCACTCCTTCTTGTTTGAATTTTGTGTCCAAAATATATGTTATATGATATATAGCTAGCAGTTCAAGATGAAAGGATGAAATTACAAGAGGGTAAATTGGTTTCATCCTCAATCAGATAGGAGAAGAGATGTGACAAGAATAGGATTCAAAATCACATGGTTTGAAGATAAGGAAATAATTGGTTACAGTCGAAGTAGAGGTATTAAATTTTTAGTTTTAGTTTACCTTAATACAATATTAAGTTGGATGATTGTAAATCAATGTAAAGGTTAAACTTTAATAAACCTTATTCTTTGGATATGATACTGAAATCTTTGATCACTTATGATTTTCTGAAAGTTCATTTTATCATTATAAATAATTTGAAACTTTTTACTTTCAAAATTCAAAGAAAATCAGATGTATATATGTCCTTGTATACACGAGATAAGAAGTGATAAATATGTATATCTTTCTTAAAAAAAAAGAGCAAGAAGAATAGATATATGTCTCGTGTATATAAGGGGGTGTTACACCAAGTACGTCGGACCATATCAGATTCTTGAAAGAATTAGGTCGAGTGCTTATCGCATCGCCCTACCTCCTGAATTGTCCAACCTTCATAATGTTTTTCATGTCTCCCAACTCCGGAAATATATGCCACATTCTGACCATATCCTGAAACCTGGCCAACTCGACCTTAAAGAAAACCTTACCTATAAGGCAGTACTAGTGAAGATTGTAGACAGTCGTCTGAAGCAACTGAAAGGGAAGGATGTACCTTTGGTAAAGGTAGTCTGGAGTCAGTCTGATGAAGGAAACGCTACGTGGGAGCTTGGGGAAAAGATGCAGACTCTTTATCCTTATTTGTTTGCTAGCAATAGGTGAAATTTTGGGAAGAAATTTCTAAAAGGAGGGGAGAGTGTAACAGCCCTCGTTTTATGTGATAGGTCCTTAAGACCGAATGTCTTGATTTTGTGATAAATCTTGTGTGTACTAATGACTGGGCTACGACCAACTTGCTTGTGTCTGATGGCCAAGTTATATTTTAAAGATTTTACGAATTTAAGGCAAGTGCCCTTCCTCTAATTGAGTGAGTAATAGTGATGGTTAGAAAAATAATAATAAGTGTGATTAATAATACTCATAATAACAGAGATTAATTAATTAGAATATTAGTAATTTAATAGAAATGTTTAAGTGTTATTGCTTAAGTCATTTAAACATGCAATTTCCTCCGGTCTTGGCCAAGAAATCATCTGGAGTACCCGAGTCAGTTACCTTCATCCTAAAGACACCATTCATATAGTGTTTAATACTTTTCATGAAGGGCTCGATGCCCATTTTCAGTCACTCAAATACAAAGGCTTTGTTTTTAAGTAAACTGTATAGGCTAAACTGTGCATCTATACGTATTTTGAGCATAATTTCCTCTTCTATTATTGGATTTGAGTAGTTCTTGTCCCAAACTCTTTGTATTGAATTTATCTACAACTTTGATGTTGACCATGAAAGCCAATTCTCACCCCATAAATCCCAGAATGTAAAATACCATAATGATTCACGTTTTTCTGTTGCACTATGTTTAGTATGTTTTACGTTTCTCATTCGTATGACCATGAAATCAAATGATTCTTTCACCAAATTTTTCTAAACTCAATTCCCTACAACTTTGATGAAAGGCACGAAGACCAATTCCCCACCGATTTTGCCTAGAAAATTAATTCTTGCAAGAAACATTAATCTCGTCACAGCTTTGTACTGTTTCCGTAAATGGACCTTATCTCACTCATTTTTTGATGAAAATTTTTGTGTCATATACCAAATTAAAGATAAGAAAAAGATCTAAAACTTTTATTTTTGGTATTTTTCCAAATTCGGCCCACAACAGCCCTTAAAACCACAAGCAAGTCACTGCCTCTGTTGCTTGACACATCAACCTTGCATGAGAATAAGTCAATCATATTGCACTACCACCTTGCCACTTGCCATGACTATGCAAACTCCTTCTCCATTACTTTTCAGCTGCATGAGACACCTATCTTGTGCATGAATTAAAGTTGACACCTTTCCCTCTCTCTCTTTGGCCATGGGAACTCCTTGGCCAACAAGGAGTTTCATGCAAAACTACACCTTTCTAAAACTAAGTCTTGATTTCTCTTCATTTTCTTTTCTCTCTAAGTTAGAAAAAATTTCAGCAAGCTCTCCTTTTCTTCCTTCTCCTCCATTAACAATAATCCTCATCATCCACTCATGATCATCCAAGCCTAGACCACTCCACCACTCTTTCTAACTTCCATAAACAAAATACCATCTTCCAAACACTACATTTCTTCTTAAACTCCCTTCAAACAACAACGTTTTTTCCACTCTATTTCACCATTAAATTCACGTCAACCACCACCCTTCAAGTATCCATTTTTTCTCTTCCTTGGTGAAGCCATAAGTGATGATCTAGGAGCGAGCCTTAAAGTCTTGATATTTTCTTCTTGGTGGTTGAAATCTTTAAGGTAAAGGGGGATTATTGGCTTGTTTAAATCCATTATTTTACACATGTATGGTGAGGTATAAATGTCCCTTAGCATTTATACCTTGGTACCTCCCTAAGGATCCTTATTTTATGGCTTGAAATCCATTATTTTACACATGCATGATGAGGTATAAATGTCCCTTATAATATCTTTTTAATGTCATAAGCATCTTAAAAAATTGTAAAAAAAAATCATCTTAAGAATTTGGTCTCATAGTGTCTCTTTATTTCTTTTGTACTACATAATTAGTCAATAAATTATTTTTTTATCTGTTAGTATATTTTTATAAATTTAAATAAAATACAGGGCCAATGTAAAAGTTCTATATCGTCATCCAATCATTTTTAAATAATTATTAGTTTCTATAATAATTACTTATATATATCTATATAATGATTTTTAATTAGGTCAATGTAATTTTGTTTTGTCGGGCCTTCGCCCCTGCCCATTATATATACATCCCAACCAATCTCTATTCTTCTTTCTTAAATTTATCTAAATCTTTTAATTTCTCTTTTTGTTTTTTAAAAAAGGTTGTAGAATTTAGTTTTTGAATCTGTGACTATTTTTTTGGTCAGCAATCTAGGACTGTAAGATAACTACCTACCCGAACTCCTACCGTTAGACTTAGACATGACCAACCCTAGTGAGTTTATTTCCTTTTCTTCAATTTTTCTTTTTCCCCTTCCGTAAATAAGAGATATGTCTGTGTACTGACTCAAAATTTTCTTTTGTAACATTTAAAATGTTGTAAAAAAAATGCTGGTAGTGTATAGGTTGGCTTTAGACATGTTTTGTGTAATTCATTGCAGTCTGTTCGATGGCAATTGCCAATCCTCCAGTAACTGTTGTCCATTATTAATTTATTATCATCCCCTGCTTAAGAAGAGAAAGCATGCCTAGGGAATCATTCCCCTACGCCTAACTAAGATTAATCCAAAAGCAACGAAAAGTACATGTATTGAAAACAAGGGACCACTAAAACGGCTAAGAGCATTGGAAATATTTAAATTCGAATAACTTATTTTATAACCAAATAGTGATTAGTGTCCAGATTTGAATGCAACAATCCTACATACCAAGTATATTCAAGAAAAGAACTGTCACAGTGCGGATATCTGTAGCTTTAAAAAAAAAAGAGTAGTAGAAGTTAATGAACTGGAGCAAACAAGGACCATAGAGTAATAGAGAAGAGAAAAGAATCAAAACTGCAGGAAATTAAAGCATGTTTTAATTCACAAGATCATTCTAGAAACTTCTACTAAAATCCCCTGCTTCCTCCTGATATGATCTACTCCTAGGCATATGCTACATATACAATCATCACCTATAACCAATCAAGCAATAAATGAATTTTTTCTGTACAATTTTTACCTAACTGTAGATTGGGTGTTACAGGAGCTGAATTCAAGATGACCTCCTGGAATTTAGGCACCCAAACCCTTCGTTGCTGAAACTTGTTCCAAGCAAACCTCTTTAGGGTAATTGAAGAGGTGCTTTCCTACAATAAGATTAACTCTAGCTGCAAAACTGGTGGTTAGTCCTAAATCTTTTAAACAGACTTCTCAATTTCCTCCAATCAATCCACACTAGTAAATGCAATAGAAACCAAATAGGCATCGCTATGATTCCCCAACATTTTTAAGCCTGACTTGCTCATGAGCTTTAACCACTTCTGAAGTGAAACTTTCTAACGTCTTAAAAATAGGAATCAAACCAGCTTGTAAACTAGTAGAAGCCGCATCACGAACAAGTTTGATTGCTTCTTTATGTCTGGCCCTCTCTTCATGCAATCTCTTCTTCATAGAATCTAAATCCACCTTTAGATCATCTAGTCGTGAAACACCGCTATCAGAAGCAAGCATTGATAAAGCAGACTTTCCTGAAATCTTATCGTGCTCATTTTCTGACCCTCCTATTCCTGTGCGCAAAGTTCTAAGCTGTTTCTCAAAGTCCTTTGTGAGATACTCTGCTTTGATTCTCTGGCGTAGCTCCTCGTCCTGCCTCTCCCATAACTCGTGTAGTTTTAGAGCAAATTCATGCATGGCATCTGCCACCCCTCTTTCTGAAATTCTAGTCATTGCTTGATGCCAATCATTGCAAATTATGAAAACTGGTGGAGCTTCAAGCCGACTTGGAGAGAAAGGGACAATACCATCAGCTGTTTCTTCAGGTTCATTAGGAAGGCACTTTATGAGCCACCCATTCAAATTTTCAACATAAGATTTTTGAGTCCGAACCCAATTGTTGAACTGACTGCACCAATTCAAAAGCTCCCTTTCAAGTTCTACAATGGCCCTCAAACCTTCATCTCTCTGCAGACCAATGTTAATCTTAAGAGATTGAGTTTTACTCTCCATGATAGCTTGGAACTGTTTCTGGTGGCACTTGAGCATGAATTTCCACATTTTTATGAATCTGCTGACAAATAGGCTATTCATCAAATCAATGGCTCCATAACTACCAACTCAAGAAAAACAATTCAACTGTGTTGGAGAAACAACAGACTTGGCTAATCCAAAACCAAAAAGGATAATAATGACAATAATCATAATGGAAACATCTTCAACAACTTCGTTCCAGATCAGATATAACCAATGGAGCCTATTTCTCATCAAATTAACAATTATAACATTCAGATTATTAACTACCATCAAGATTCATACACAGATACATCAATCCTGCCTCGTCAATGTGAAAGTAAAATTTCAATTTTTAGTGGCTCCTGTGCATTAGAAGCATTAATACTCCATGCCCCCATCGTTACTCACGTCAGTCTAATCCTTATAAGGGAAGAAGAGAGATCAAACAATTTTGTCTTGAAATAATAACAAAAAAGGCCCTTTGACAGCATTTTCTTATCAAAATCTAAAACTTATCTGACCAGAAACTATCAAGCAATGACATATAAATATTAGCATAGTGCACAAGTGAAGCAATTCGATACCCATTAATCAATGCTGCAAGTTGAGGCTGCAATTCATTATCTCTCAATATATGTATCCTTCTCATTATAGTTTCGGCACTTCTGATGCAAATATTGATTTTTGTTTCCAATTTTCTAATTGATGACCTAGTAGCATCAATCTTACTAGATTCAGCACCTCGACTATCCAATGTTTTCAGTCTCTTGTATTGTTTCTCGTAAATAGCTCGTAACCTCTCTTCATCCTGAGAATAGCACAAACATATGAACATATAAGCTAAATAGGTAATGAGCACAATTTGAAATTATTATTATCCAGGCCACCTATTGATGTATGAATGTTATACCATCTATGTCATATAATCTACAAGTAATTTATAATTGAAAACAGTGCTGAACATGCAGGACAAATTTGACATTAAATAATACACGTTATTGAGTAAAGAAATTTCAAATATTAGTCTCTCATGCCCAACAACATGATCGTATGAAAGGGAAATTGTGTGATAGGAAATTAAGAAGCCTTTAACAGTGCTTGAACATGCAGGACAAATTTGACATTAAATAATACAAGTTATTGAGTAAAGAAGTTTCAAATAGTAGTCTCTCATGTCCAACAACATGATGGTATGAAAGGGAAACTGTGTGATAGGAACTTAAGAAGCCTTTGTCCACCGAGTGGAGGTTATACAGCAAATTAGTAAGATAGTTATCAGACTATCAACAGCTCAAACCATTTTTAACTTCAAAGCAATCATATCCATACCTTAACTTCCTTATACAATTTTTTTTCCCATGCATAAAGTTTCTCCAATGTGGATGAAAGGTTTTCTGGATATGCCTTGGAGTCTTTCCCAGGTTCCCCACAATATGCTTGTGCCAATTTCATCGTCCTAGAAGAAAATTGTATTGGCGGTCCAGATAGAGGATGCGATGGTAACCTGGAAGGTGCTACCACCTGTAAGATTCTGGAAAAGAGAACTGCATAAAAACATACATTTGGTTTATCAATATTTCAACCCATAGAAAATAATGGCAAGTAGAGTAAAAATTAAGAAAAACTATAACAATAAAGCCCCATAATATGTACATACACATATATAGCAGTACAAAATTCATCTGCAGGACTCATTTTTCTTTGCCATTTAAATCAAACTACACCTGCATTTTCTTGAAGCGCAGGCCTGGGAAGCCAGAGTTGTCTTGAGTGCATATATTTATTTTTTATAGGTATATATCAATTGATCAGTTCACCAGCCAAAATATGATTAGAACCCTTATGCATCCTGAACTTATGCCCAATGCATTTAATACTAAATTCATAGCCTTTTCCTGATTTCCTTGATAGTTTCCATTTTTAAATTAAAAGGAAATACTTCTATCCACTTTTGGTTATCATTGTTGCAGTCGCTGAACAGCTATTGGGCTGACCATCATTTCGACAATTTATCGTAATAGAAAATCAACAAATAGCAATCAATCAAATTTGTTGAATGGATTATATTAAATATAAAAAAAGTAGGATTTAGAAAATAGTGTGATATCCATCAATTTACATTAGTATGTATAAAAGAGCACCATAACTATGATACACAACTTACAATCATGTTTGTGAAAACAAACATAAGAAATCAAAGTATATTGGTGCCATTCACTTCACAGGAATCAACCTATATCGGAATATAAAACATATTTCCCTCACAATTATTCAACTTGGTTGTCAATTTATCAGACAATCTGGTTCTGCAACAGTCTGTCTACAATAACTATACTATTTGTTTTAGCCTTTTAGGAGAGGAGACGCAAGGTGAATGCTACAACACAAAAATAAGTAATTGTCTACAATGGGATCAAAACCACAAAGAACATCTTGTTAATAAAATTGGTAACACTCAGCATAAGAAATATTGCGCTCCTGGAACTCATCCTTGCTAAATCACTGAGACTATCGCCAAAAGATTAAAAATATTGCTTTGCAATAAACCTGCTTCAATTTTATGAAGAAAATGGCTTCTTGCTTTCTTCTCAACATTACCTATTTGTTCAGATTATCTGTTACTTTGTCTGCATACATATTGCCAATATTGGTCATCACAGAGAAACCTGTGTCCATAACATGATCCTTAAATTGCATGACTCTTGTTTATTCTAGCAAGTTATAAACACGCTACCTACGCAACAAAAAGCACAAAACTTGTTGGGGAAACAGGTTGAGGTGTTTTAGATGCTAGGTTCCTACTTCCTAACATCTGTGACCGATGTAACTAATACCTGCATAGATTCAATATTGTTCTTACTTCCTTGACAAAATAAGGCTCCCTTTCGATGGGGAACAAGGGGGAGAAACAAAAATCAAGAGAGCTTTACTAGATCTGGAGTACTCCAACTCACAGATAATATCAGAATAGAAATTAATACTATTGTAATCCCAAAGCCTAAACATGCTTCATATTCCCATGGAGGGTCTATGAATAGAACAGCAAAGCCTAATCATAATCAAAACAAACAAATGTAATCCAATCTAACAAATTTTCAAAGACAAAGCATACAAAATTAACTTTAATTTAGGATAAAATCAAAGTAAGAAGTAATCTTAAATCAAATACCCTAATCATGAAATTAAAATCCCAAAATAGAAGCATCTAACTAGTTTGTAATCCGATCTACAACACCTTTCCTAAAACTTACACTCACACATGAATAGCTACAAGCTCAAGTTACAAGAAAACAGAAAGTCCATCCAACAACAGGCCAGGTAAGACTAACAACAATTCACACAAAGAGATGAAACTGTAAGGAGAAAAGAATTACATTTATACCTCTAAATGCAGCAACCTTGGAGCGATAAGGCGGCTTGCAAACCTCAAGCAGTAAGGCAACCTCTTTCCCATAGTTAGAAGCCGTCACAAACTCATCTCTTATTTCCTGAACAACCTCCCGCAGATCCCTGTTTCCATGTGCAGACAAAGTGGTGATGCTACTCAAAATTGAGGAGTCACCGTCCACAGTTGCAACATTCCCTTCTTCAACATCAACCTCAATTTCAACATCAAAACTCACCCCTTTCTTGGGACCACCATGCTCCTCCTCAGGAGACCCTTTGGAAACAACAGTGTCACTGTCAGTACTACTACTCTTAATCTCCTTATCATGCAGCGAAATCGAACTACTGTTATCACTTTCATGGAACCTCACCGTCTTGGAACTCCCCTCACTGCTACTCACTTGTTGCAAAGGCACTGCTTTAGAATTAGAAGGACCTTCCCCAAAATCCCTCACCCCTCTAACACCCTTTTCCTCCCCCAACTTCTTCTTCTTCCCCTTCAAAGCAACCTCCTTAACCACTTCCTGTTCTGTTTCATCTTCCAATTCAGGAATCCCTTCTCTTTCCCTCACCTCCTTCGAATCGGGACTACTCCCTCTCGACGCGAACCCATTTGGATAACCCGGGTACCCGTTATCATAAGAGTCAAAAACGTTGAAGAAATCCCAAGTGGAGACCCTCGGCGGCGATGGCGGTGCCGGAGGAGGACGCGGCGGAGAAGACGACGGACCCACCTGAGGAGGATAATACGGATAATCCCCACCGCCGCCTCCGACGCCACCGGGAAACCCGTAGAAACCGCCGTTTCCGTAATAATAAGAAGGATCGGGCCATTGCCCAGATGTTGCCACGTGTCTCTCTGGCTCTTCATACACCATGGATTTTCCATGAGGTGCAGACCTCTTCATGTAGTGAAAATGTTGGTAATAGCCATAAGGTGGAGGAGAGAAAGAAGAAGGTGATGGTTCATGTTCATGTTCAGGTTCAGGTTCTTCGCCATGGATATGGTGAATGTGATGGGAAGAAGAAGAAGGGGAACTGAAGTCGGATCCAGAGGATAAGTGAATGTGAGAACCTTCTGGAGAAGGAGAATCGGGGTGGGAAATGGAAGGGGAAGAAGACGAGAGTTTGGTGCTAGCGTTTTTGTTCTTACTTTTGGGTTTTCCTTCATCGGAGGGTAATGTGAGAACCGGAGAAGAAGAACCGGTGGCGAGTACGAGGTCTTGTTCGGCGAATTTACGAAGCGCGTCGCCGATTTCCCTGAGAGAATGGAAATAGGCGACGTGTGCGGCGGCGAGGGCGTAGCGTTGCTCCGATGCGGCCTTCAGAAAACCCTTCCGTTCTCTGCAGAGAACCACGGCGGGGAAGTCATCGACCTTAGAGGGTCCGCAGCCCATGACGGATCGGAGAGTGAGAGGTCAATGGCGGTAGAGTCGTTTTTAGAGTGGGAGGCGCTCATGGTGTCGCATAATGAACACACCAGAAAGTAGAAACCCAACCCGGATCTCTTACTGATTACCAGAATTCACTCTGCTCTGCATTTCAGTGTGGAAGTGCATGCAGGAGAAGAGAGAGAGAGGGGGGGGTTATGTATGGAATAAAAAATAGCATGGAGATTGGTGATGTTGGGGATCTGAATTTTGTTGTTGGTGGAAAGAAAGAGATAACAAGTCAGATTTTAAAGCTTCCCAAATTTTCAGACCAGACCCGCCATTCGGAACGGACCCCTGTCCTTCCTTCCATCATCATCTCCATTATTACACCATTTTAATTTTATGCTTCTTTATTTATTATTTATTTTCTTTGGATTTTAAGTAATTATTTTACTCGTCAATTAAATTAGGGTTAAATTAATCACTAAATTATTGATTCGTGAAAATTAATATTAATTATTTTTATAATTGATTATCAGAGGATTATAAGCGTATTTTTTTTCTTAGTCGTTTGGTGTATTTATTTTGTTTTTTTAATAAGGCTTATATGTATAACTTTATATAGGTTAAAAAATTAAAAATAAAACATTTTTATTTAACATATAATTAATATCTACTCAAATTAATTTTTAATCAATCCTAACACAACTTTTAATAAAATAATTTTAATTCTTGTGAATAAACTTAAATGATTAAGAAAAAACAAAAAAAGTAGTAATTTTTTAATTTAGTATTATATTTTTTTCTCTTTTTATTTACTCTATATCGTAATTGTAACTACTTATTTAAAGAATAGTGATAAAATAAAAAGAAAAAGTTTTTAAAAGTGGCGTGAAATAATAGAAAGTTCGGAAGAAAGAAGTGCCTTGGGCGTGTTCAATCTTCCATGCAATTTGACGTCGATATTCATACGGTGGTCTCCATCTCAACATTTTCATTTTCAAGGCTTCCGCGTTTATTCAATTTTTAGTAACAGTACGGAAATGAAAATTCCGCTTTTATTTAATTTAGTAAGTAGTAGTACTTTAATTTCCAATCCCTCTTGCCTTTATTTTATTGATTAAATCGGATTAGAATAGTCGAAATTTTGTCTAATAAATGAAATTCCTTTTAGAACTAAGGCATATGAATTAAAAAAATCTATTATTGGAATAGTATTATTTTTTTAAAGAGATATCTCAAGTTAAATTCAAAACGAATATATTAATTTCAGGACCGATAAAGTGACCTTGATACTATATCATGTGTAATCTCATTTTTTTTAAAAGATAAAATTTAAGATACTAAAAGTAAAAAAAGTGTTAAAAATATTGCATTATTATATTATTATGTTTTCAACGATATAATTATATTCATTTGGAAAATATTACTATTTTTAGTGCCTTCAACTTGATTTTATAACTAAAAAAACCATTAAAATTTAATAAACAAATATATCACCAAATTCAAGTTTGTCTTTAAAGAAATATTGTGATATATATAAGTTTGGATAATTTTATACTTATCTTAATTCATTTAATAGAGTTTATGAAATTTGAAGATAAATTCAAGACATCTTCCAAAATTACATGTTAAATCCTATTTCATGAAAGAAGTCTCTATCAATTCTCATTGTTCATTTGTTAGAAGTTTATCAATCAACATGCCTCATAGGTCTAGTTAGGAATCATTTGCGTAGCTCAATAGGCAACACCTACGCCTGAAACCTTTAACCAAACATTACCAACATTACCAGGAACTTGACATTATGATTAAGAATCATTCATTCAAAATTTAACAGTGATTCGACTATGAGTATGTATCTAAGAATAGAGAGTCGTTCAACCAGAAACATGCATTTTGATGTAGGAAGTCATTCAACCTAAAGTTAAGCCCAGGGTCGATAAAAAGATCCTCCAACCCCTAACAAAGATTAATGACAAATATGTAGTCGAAACATCCTTGTTTATACACTTAGGAGCTATGACTTATATAAATTCAGTCACGTGTTTGTATGCCACTTTAATATAGTTATCAAAATAGGTTTGGTTTATCGGGAGCAGCCCAAATTTACTCATAAAATAATGAGTTTTATCATTAAAAATAAAAAAAAATTAAACTTATTTTATCTTAGATTTGTAAAATTTGAACTCGAAATAAAATTTTAGGCCTAGTTTATAAATAGAATTTTAGTTTTTAACTTTTATTTTTCACAATTTACTCAACATGAATGTTGTGCGCAGCAATAATCAATTTTTATTCTATTGAGGGTAGCCTTGTTACATCTTATCTCCCTTTTTCATTTCAATTAATTTTTCGATTTTAACCGTTTGTTTTCCAAAATTTTTATTTTCTAAAATAACTAAAAAAATTTTGAAAACTCATTTAGATAATGTGACAGTTTTTTCAATTTGGAAAACTAAAAAAGTTGTTAAGTGCACTCAGTTTTCCATTTTTTTCAAATATTCTTTAATTCAAATTAATTGAGATATGTTTTATTATATATATTATTTATAACAATATTGTATAGTATATGCATCACATAAAAATTGTGACAAAAATTTAAAGTAATATTAAAATGAAAGTAAATAAGTTTATGTTTAAATATATTTAATAGCAGTTTGTTTCATATTTCCATTTGATTACAACAGTCTTTATCTTTATCTTATAGTTCAGTTCCCTTATCTTATAATTCAGTTGCCTTTTTTTTGTTTATTTTTCTTAGAAAACCTTTTAAATAATTTGTAAATAAATAATTTTTTATTTTTTTATTTTTTCTAAAAATAATTTTTTATTTTTCTAAGAAAACTTATGATTAGATAAGTTAATTTCTTTAATTTATGTTAGCAATTTATTTTTACGTTTTTTCTACAATTTCTTGCTTCCAGCAATTCTACGCCATTCTGTTTTTTTCACCATTAACGTTTCTCAAGTGTATTGACAAATAAGCTCTGTGACAAGACAAGCTTTGAATTACTTTGCGAGGGGCATCAATCAAACCCCACAATAAAACTCAAAAGTTAAATTTTATCAAGATTTTAATTTAAAGCTATACTATAATCATCTGTTTGGCGTGAATAAACAGACACGTTTATAAATTATAAATTATTTTATTAAAAACAGGGTTTAAGAGGGGTGCAGAATGAAAGAATTATATAACTCAAAAAAAAAAAAAACTGTCGCATCTTTTTTTTTACTTGATATAATATATTTATGCACAAGATTAATACAATAAATTTAATGATATTGAGAAGTATACGTGAAGTTTGCAGGCAATTTTTTCCAAAACAGGAAAAAATTTATTAAAACTATTTCATATAGATTCACAAATTATTGATTATATAATTATTTAATTAAATATAAATTAAAATATTTTTATTTAATTTTATTATTTTATTAATAATAAATAAAATTTTTATTTTTTAAATCTCATTCATTAGTTAAGATCAAAGATAATATGAGAGAGGATGGAATTGAAAAAAATTTAATCACACCTTAAACTTATAAACTGACAATAAGTCTGAGAAAAAAATTAAAAAATTTACATGATTATAAATATGAAATAGAGGGAGTAATTAATTACACTAAAAACTTGAATAGAATTAACAGAATTTTAAAAAAGTTTTAAATATGATATATTATCCGTGTGTGGGGTTTATGATTTGTCCAGCGTGGATGATAAAATGAAAATAATGTCGCTTAATTATGATTTAATTTAACATAAATTCTTGTTTATACGATATTACATTGAAGGTACCTCACTTCCAACATAAGTATGGTATACCCCGAAATCAAGGGCACATCATCCGATAAAATGCATAGTCCTTAAACACTCATTAATACAGAAAATACGTGATTATTAGGATACACCCCAGATACCTCGTGCTAGAGCGCACGCACCGGATCTCCCAAATCTTCATAGCACGATCAATTTTAGTATTAAATATTAATTAATTTTGGACTGCGACTAACTACTTAACTATCATTAAACGCAAGCCATTACAACAACAAATAAATGTAGGAATTAATGGAGTTTATTCGTCAATTTATTTGGACAGTGACTACCCACACCCATCACAGGATTCTACAGTTTGCTTATTTTATTATAGATTAATTATGTGATTGGGACTTGGGAGCATATGGATATATTAATCGTTAAAGTAAGTTTATTTGGTTAGGTATTTTGTATAATTGTTGTAAATTCCTATACATATCTTTATGATGGTTAGTTTGATAGACAAAACAAAAATACAATAAAAAGGATTAAATAAGATAAGTTATCATATCATAATATTTAGAGTATTAATAAAATATGATGAGTTTATCTCTGTTGTGTTGAATATAGACTGATGATGTATTAGATGTGTGGATGTGTATAGATGATTGTTTGACCATGTACATTATTGCAATATTTGCTACTAGGACTATGTTCACTCTTCCGCCTATTTTTAGTGAGTTTACAAGGTATGGCGATTAGTGAACTCTGTAGGGATGGATTGCTAATACCAGGTGGTGAACCTTTCGAATAGTTTTGCGTAAATACCTTATTTTGGTATCATTTATATATATTTTAGAGTTTATGTTTATGAGACCAATGCAATGGATGATTATATGTATTGAATGAATGTTAGTGTTGATGTTAGTAATGATCTCATGATGCGGAACCATATGCAATTACATACGTAATTGCATGTTGTATTGATTTAAACTCCAGTTGGAGATCATTAGCAGGAATGCCATAGTTAGGTAAATCGAATGAGTGAATATATGTATGTGTAAATCAACAAAACAATTAACATAATGTATTGAAACATGTTCAATTAGGGTGATTGTACAATTTGATGCATGTGTGGATGAAATTGGTTGGTAGGATGATAGGTAAGTCACAAATAAGTGTGGTAAAATGTATGTGTGGTGAGGTCTAAGTGCTAAGAACCCTAGTTTATGATTTCACATGTCCTGTAAAAATGTTGTTTTTTGAACAAAGGTTTTCGATGCAGGTGTAATCCAAATGTGGAGCGTTTTGGCATAGGACCGGGGTCATTATCTTGGAAATGGTGTGTAAGTGTAGAGTGTCAAGGTTGGTGAGGTTTGGAAAGTAGTAGGAAGAGGAATGGGAAGTGAAAAGATGGGATGACACCCCTCATGCCCACGTTGGGTTCCAGCATGCCCATGTTGAGTTACAAAATCCCCAACTAAGCTCCCTGCCAATGGGCGTTACCACGCTAAGGTGGTAGGCGTAACTACATTTGAAGGGACCTGGGTTATGGACCATGTGCATAACCACACTTGTTCCCAATAAGTGTAAGATGCTAGGCGTGGGAGCCTTTTACGCCCAGGTGTAAGCACGCGCGAGGCTGGGCATGCCCATACTGGTAGGTGGGTGTAATCATGCCCAGTAGTAGGGGGAAGGCATATGTTAGGCGTGGTACCCTCTTAGAATGAGGCGTAACCATGCCCAACCCTTGACCAAATGTTACTTCTTTTCACATTTTTGTCATTCACGCTTCGTTTTATGCACTACTTTCGGGTAAACCCACCTCGATTCAATTGATAACTATCCTTATTACGGTGGGATGACGGGAAAAGTAAACGTTGAAAAAAATAGAGCACTCGAATGACATGCGTTTGAGGGTTCATTACTTGATTTTGGATGCCACCGTTCGGTGGTATTGTAACGGGCCCTTTTGGCTTGTGCTTATGTATTTAAAATGTATAATGTCACATATTTTATACATTAATATATTATATAAATATATATTAAAATATCATACATTTTAATATATTAAATATATAATATCGTATATGTGTAATTTTAATATATAAATTATATATATAGTACACATTAATATATATTAAATATAAGTAACCTAAGTTGTCTATTCTTCATTCTTGGTACACATTTATTTTATTTTATTATTAAAATATATATAAATTTTATTTTATGTTAAAATATTAAACATTGGTAAAATAATATAAAAGTGATATCGAATAAATTTTTTTAGCTAAAACAAGGAAACACTTATCCTAGTGGTTGTTATGCTTGCGAGTTTAATGTGTACTGGGTTTGACTCTTGTTGTGAGTTTAAGTTGTATTTTTACCAATAATTATTGTGGACAGTTCCCATTTCGTCTCTTCCCTTTTTTAGGCCACCCTAATTTTAAAAATATTTTTAAATTAAATCTCATTTTAGTAAAAATCCTAAAATTGTTCCTTGTGGAGGATACATGTGTTAAATAAAATAAAATTAATAAACTTTAAGAGAGAGAACTGCTGAAACATATTCAAAGCATGTTTTGTTTTAATAAACTGGGATATACCTTATTTAGGAGGGAGAAAGTTGGGATGGAAGAGAAAAAATTTTCAAATTAATGTTTAGAAGAAAAAATTAGCATTTGGAGAGATAGGAGTTTCCCATTAAAAATTAATTTTATAATTAAATGAAAAGAATTTTAATGGGATTTTTATTTTTTAATTTATTTCAACATTCAATAGTTTAAAAGTATTATAAAAAATTAAAAATATTATATATATATATATATATTATAATAAAAACATTCAAAGTTCAAACCATTGTTTCTTGTTTATATTGAAATAATATTAAAGTAATTAGGTATTCCTCATCACAAATGTTTTTCACACAACTCATTTTATGATTTTTTTACTAGTAATTCAATTTTTAGTTTCACTCATACGTGCTCAGTTTTTTATATAGAGAATTATATTTAAGTAATTTGCTTTTTTTCCTGCACATATATATAGAGAGAGAATGGATAGGACTTAACATGTTAATAGATATATCTAGTGTTCCTTCAGGATTAGTTAAGGTCCCCCTTATCCCCTTATTTTAGGAGATTATCTATATTTCCTCATTTTTAGAACGTTATCTCTATCCCCTGTCTTAAGAAATTATCCATATTATTAGATATTGGGCCAAGATCATAACCTTTCTTTGATGTATAAATATGGCCTCGGAGCCCCATTTGCAATTCAAATGACATTTTGAGTAATAAACTCTATTTTCCTAAAGTATTAAACTCTTAGTGATGTTTCAACGTTAACGATAAATAATTACTATGTTAAGTCCTGAAAATTTGAGTGACGGCTCGGGGGTAACAACAAATAAGTCCTAAAACCCCAAGTGACGGCTCAAGGATAACGGTAAATAAGTCATAAAGCTCTGAGTGACGGCTAGGGGGTAACGACAAATAAGTCATAAAGCCTCGAGTGAGAGCTTGGGTGTAATGACGACAAATAAGTTATAAAACCCCAAGTGACAGCTTAGGGGTAATGGCAAATAAGTCCTAAAACTCCGAGTGATGGCTCAGAGGTAACGTTAAATAATTACTATGTTAAGTCTTAAAACCCCGAGTGATGACTTGGGAGTAACGACAAATAATTACTACGTTAAGTCCCAAAACTCTAAATGACGACTCAGAGGTAACGACAAATAAATCCTAAAACCCCTAGTGATAGCTCTGAGGTAACGACTATTGAAATCCTTGTCCTTTTAATTTAAAATTTAAAGTATTATATTATTATATTGTAACAACTTTTGTAGTGCAAAGATATTATCTGCACATGTTTTTAAATCTGAACGTTCCACTAAGTACTCAAAGTCCCACTACTGCTCAACCTGTAAACATGCTCAAGCTTTCAGTTTTGCTTCTTTTTGAAAATAACATTCAGCTTTATCAATATAAATAAAGGGGTGAGGGAGAATTACATACACAAAGATATACATAATTGTTATTTTATATACACCATTAATAATCTCTTTGGAGTTGTGTTCATTTGATTCAAGGATCCTTCGCTGCACACGATCGGTCTGACGGGTTGACGTATCTTGGGAGAGAAACGCATTGAAATTCACATCTACCAGTACAGTGAGGGCTTTTTCTCTCTAGGGATAGAGTTCTGCATGCTTCAACCCAGGCTACTCTAAACTCATTCCTCTTTATGTTTTATTTGAAGTTGTTATTGTTTGTTCTGTTTTTATTTTTGTGAAGTATCAATTATTTATTTACAACAATCTTAAAGAGAAAAATGAAAATAAATAATTTCTTGTTTATCTCAACATGTCTGCAATGGATATTCTAAAGTCCTTGAGTAGTAAACCAGAAAAATTTAATGGAGAAAATTTTTTATGTTGGCAGCAATAGATGAAATTTTGGCTTATAGAATTAGGCCTATTTTCTGTTATTCTAAGTGAAAAATCTGGAAAAAATAATGGGAAAGCTTCCAATGATAAAGGTATTGATGACAAAAGTTTTGATTGTGTCATAGTGAAAGCTAGTGCTTCTAGTGATGCTTAAAGTGATAAAGACATTTTATGTCATGGTCATATTTTGAGTGCTCTATCAGATAATGTTTACAAAATATTTTGACATGCCAAAATGGCCTTAGAACTATGGGATGCTTTTGATTTAAAATATGATTATGCTGAAAAGGGTCTAAGGAGATACTCTTATGAAAGGATGATTTATTTTCAAATGGAAGATAGAAAATTTTTTTCAGACCAAATTCATGAAGTTACTCCACCATATGCTTCTCAGTCAAATGGAATTGCTAAAAGAAAAAATCATACTTTATTAAACATGATAAATGCTATGCTTATAGGATTTAATTTGCCTAATAATTTGTAGGGGAAACCTTGTTTACTACATGTCATATTTTGAATAGAATTCCTTATAAAAATATTGATAAAACTCATTATGAATTTTGGAAAAATAAAAAATCAAATTTGAAATATCTCAAAGTGTGGGGTGTCTTGCAAAGGTAAATATTCCTATTAATAAGAAAAGAAAAATTAGGCCTAAAACTATTAACTGTGTTTTTGTTGGATATTCTTTGCACAGTACTACTTATAGATTTTTTATTATTAATTTTGAGGTTGCCAAAATTTCAAATAATATTATGGAATCAAGAGATGTTATTTTCTTTGAAAATGTTTTCCCTTTGAAAACTAAATTGTCTAAACCTATATGTGATACTTCTAGTTCTATTTTACCCTCTAGTAGTAATGCTAATAAAGATATTGAACATAAAATAAGTAAACAAATTAGAAAAGCTAAAGATTCTGGTCCTGAATTTTATTCTTTCTTACTTGAAGATGATCCTAAAACTTATAGTGAGGCCATGAGATCTGTTGATGCACCTTTTTTGGAAAGAAACCATTAATAATGAAATTGACTCTTTTAAAATCAATAAAACTTGGTTTTTAACTGACCTTTCTCCTGCTTGCAAAAGTATAGGTTGTAAATGGGTTTTCCGAAAAAAATTAAAACCGATGGATCTATAGATAAGTTTAAAGCTAGACTTGTTGTTATTGGCTATAAACAAGTAGAAGGTGTAGATTTCTTTGATACATATTCTCCGATCTCTAAGGTTACTACTATTAGAATGTTAATTGCTCTTGCTTGTGTTTTTAAATTGAAATTCATCAAATGGATGTAAAAACTACCTTTTTAAATGGTGACTTGGAAGAAGAAATTTACATGAATCAACCTAAAGGTTTTATAGAACCTGGAATGGAGAATAAAGTTTGTAAACTTGTTAAATCTTTATATGGCTTAAAACAAGCACCTAAATAATGGCTTGATAAATTTGATCAGGTTGTCTTGTCATATGGCTTTTAATTTAATAATAGTGATAAATGTGTGTACGTGAAACAATTTGATGATAATTCATGTATTATTTTATGTCTCTATGTGGATGACATTCTAATATTTGGTAGTAATTTGCATGCTATAAATGAGGTGAAATATTTTTTGTCTAGTAAATTTGAAATGAAGAATCTTGGCCCTATTGATGTTATTTTAGGCATTAAGTTAATAAAAAATTAAAATGGAATTGTTTTGACACAGTCACATTATATTAAAAAAATATTAAAGAAGTTTAATTATTTTGATGTGAAACCTGTTTCTACACCATATGACTCTAGTATGAAATTAAAGAAAAATATTGGTGAAGGTGTCTCTCCTCTTAAATACTCTCAAATTATTGGTTCCTTGTTACATTTGTCTAATTATTCTAGATCGGACATTGCATATACTGTTAGTAGATTAGAAAGATATACTCATAATCCCGATCATTCTCACTGGACATTGAAGGTTATTCTGACGCAAATTGGATTTTTGATTATGATGAAACTAAATCTACTAGTGATTATGTTTTTACACTAGCTGGAGGTGCAATAGCTTGGAAATCTGCAAAACAAACTATTATTTCTCATTCTACTATGGAAGCTGAAATTATTGCTTTAGATACTGCTAGTAGTGAGACTGAATTTCTTAAAAACTTGTTATATGACTTGCCTGTGTTAAATAAACCTATACCCTCAATCTCAATGCATTGTGATAGTCAAGTTGTTATTACAAAAGTTACTAATAAAAACTTTAATGAAAAAAGAAGACACTTGAGAATAAGACATAAGTTTACTAGAAAATTGATATCTCATGGTGTCATTTTTGTTGATTTTATTAGGTCTGAAAATAATCTTGCGGATCCGATCACAAAAGGGTTGACGCGTCAACAAGTACTTGAGTCGTCGAGGGGAATGAGACTAAAGCTCATTAATTAGTTACAGCAATGGACATCCATCTTCATGTAAATGAAAATCCCATAAATGAAATGCAATTGGTAACAACGAAATTGCTTGTTAACTAAAGTATACCATTATAACTTGCAAAATTGTGCATGTCTCATTCCTATGACAAGGTGTACTTTAAACTAAACTGTGATAGTAAAAAGGTTGAGGTATTCAATCATTTACATTTATAGTGTTAAAAGTAAAAATACCTCTTAATGGACCTAATGACATTTGTTGTAGAGGTAGGTGTCATAGACCACCCTTGGAAGGGTTCACCTAGTGAGTGTGGTAGTGGGGCCGCTACTGTGAGATAAGGGTAATCTCTAAATGAGTCTCAAGAAACAAGATACATGCGCAAGGCAATAATGCGCACCTCTAATTTGAATTAAATTGAACACCATTATTATATGTGTTATGTTCTAAGTTTGGTTAAAGGGATATGACTCAAGACAAATTTTGTCTCAACATTTTCTCAGATGAAAGTTCATATGCACTAGGTGTATGGCTCAAACCCGGAAGGTTCCTTATACTGAAAATATAATATGCCAAGCTCCATTAAAATGGTTTTAATATTTTAATTTCTTTCTTAAATTTTGAATTAGTGGGGGAGTGTTGAAAACCTTATCCTTTTAATTTAAATTTAAAGTATTATATTATTATATTGTAACAACTTTTGTAGTACAAAGATATTATCTGCACATGTTTTCAAATCTGAACGTTCCACTAACTGCTCAACATTCCACTACTACTATAAATGAAAATGTGCTCAAGCTTTCAGTTTTGCTTCTTTTTTAAAATAAAATTCAGCTTTATCAATATAAATAATGGGGTGAGGGAGAATTATATATACAGAGATATACACAATTGTTATTTTATATACACCATTAATAATATCTTTGGAGCTCTGTTCATTTGATTCAGGGATCCTTCGTTGCACACGATCGGTCTAACGGGTTAACGTATCTTGGGAGAGGAACGCATTGGAATTCACATCTACCAGTGCAGTGGGGGCGTTTTCTCTCGAAGGATAGCCCTCTGCATGCTTCAACCCAGGCTACTCTAAACTCATTCCTCTTTGTGTTTTATTTAAAGTTGTTATTGATTGTTCTGTTTTTATTTTTGTGAAGTATCAACTATTTATTTACAACAATGACAAATAAGTCCTAAGACTCTGAGTGATGGCTTGGGGTTAACAATAAATAATACCTAAAACTATGAGTAACGGCTCAAGGGTAACAACAAATAATTACTACGTTAAGTCCTAAAACTCTGAGTGATGGCTCGGGGTAACGATAAATAATTACTATGTTAAGTCCTAAAATTCCCAGTGACGGCTCAAGGGTAACGATAAATAAGTCCTAAAACCCCGAGTGACGGCTGAGGGTAACGACAAATAAGTCTTAAAACTCTGAGTAACGGCTTAGGGGTAACAGAAAATAATTATTACGTCAAGTCTAAAACTCTGAGTGACAGCTCGAGGGTAACAGTAAATAAGTCCTAAAACTCCGAGTGACGGCTTGGGGGTAACGTCAAATAATTACTAAGGCAAGTCCTAAAACTCCGAGTGACGACTTGAGGGTAACGACAAATAAACACACTGCTCAGGCCACGACCTTTTCAAATAGGAGATCTAATCCTAAGAACAGCTAACAACAATAGAAGAATCAGAGAGGACGGGTAGCTAGCAGCAACTGGGAAGGCCCACATCGGGTAAGAGAAGTCATCGGCAAAGGAGACTTGAAGAGTTAAAAGGAAGAATGATTATTCATGGATGTAAAACGCTACACATTTAAAGGTGTATTATAGTTGAATGCAACAGGGGAACTCTTTTTCCTACTCGAGGGGTTTTTTCCCACTATGCTTTTCTCCCGAGAGGTTTTAACGACCAGAATGACAATAAGACAAGTACGACTCAACTTATCAAATTACGTTAAATCCTGGTATCTTGACCGGAGGAACAACAAAACTCACGACTAGAAATCACATGACATACAAACCGCTCGGTGTACGAACGCTCAACATACAACCACTAAGTACATAGTCACTTGGCTCGCTTTATGGCCGAGAGCTCTTGACTGAAGGGCTTTTGTTCCCTCCGGATCAACAAATATCTCCCTAATCCTCTTATTTTAAGATATTATCTTTATCTCCTCAATTTTAGGAAGTTATGTTTATCTCTTATATTAGGAAATTATCCCTATATAATACATATTGAGTCAAGATCATGACCCGTAAATATGACATCAGTCTTCCTCTGTAATTCAAGTGACATTTTAAGTAATAAACTTTATTTTTTTAGAATAATTATCCAGGGTTTGATATTTACACACTTAGAGTGACATCTAGTATCTTTAATCTCATAGAAATATATTCATTTGGTTAATTTATTTCTTTTCTAATAAACTTATGTTTAAGATTATATATACTTTTGTTATAGTCTTAAACCCAGATTGTTGTTATCAATCTTATATATATATATATATATATTAAACATCACCTTTTGCGTGAGTTTGGTAAGCTGCTCATGTACAAATAAATTACACGGAGAAACATATGGTCTTGGTGGGCGGAAGAGAAGGTGGTTAATGATTGCTACAACAGGGACATCCACACAGGATTACTCCCAATAGCTAGTTTTTGTAACATTTCAAATTTAATGAGCCGGCTAGGAATTTCACTGCGTTCAAACTTGATTCGGAGAGTTTCATTATTTATAATATAATTCTTACTCGACTTGAATTTGAATTTAAATTATAGTAGAATGAAAAAAATTGAAGACATTAATTACATTAAATCTCAATTAGGAAAAGAAACGATATGTTGATAATAAATAAAAATTAAAATAACCTTAAGATAATTAAAAAAAAACCTGTTAGATTAAAGTAAAAAATAAGATTAATCTAAATGAAAAATAATACTATACACACTGCTCCTTACTCAAAATTAATTCTACATCCTACTCAATTAATCATTAAATCATCGGAAACTAAAGAACCTTGTCTCCACCATCTCCATCCCTTTCTACCATTAACGGTGATTACTTTCATCCTTTTCAAGTAAACAAGTGTACCTGAATGACTTTCATGAAATCTTACAAGCTCATATTTATCTCGTTCTTCTAAACTGAAATCAATATTTGCATTGAATCTTTCGTGTCAAGCCTCCTTCTTCTACTTCTAATAGTTGTTTTACTTTGTTCCACTTCTTCAACATTTTCCTTTTCAAAACTATGGTCTTTGTTAGAGTAAATAAAATATTTTCAACGTATGTCATTTTTGTGTATATATTCATTAAATCCGACATTATGTGTGTATTAGTTTAAATTTGTTTAACATATTCTAAAGCATCAAATTGAACACGCGATATTATTTTTAATTTAACTTAACCTTATCCTTAATTTTATCTAACAATTGATATTAGTTACTCATTGTTGACCTTATCATTTTATTTTCATTGAACAGGTTGTGTAATTAGATTAGAGTTTAGTTTTTTGAGTTGAAATTAATAGATGGTGGGTGGGGGGGTGCATCATGATTGGAAATTCTAAGTTGGGGCCAGAGGAGGAAGATGGCATACCCCACCTGCAGGTAATGTACATTTATGGTATAAGGACAGTTAAGTTGCTACCCTCAGCAAAGTTTGTCCCTTTTAGTGACCCGAAACACAACCAGACAAGAATCCACACGACAGACCATTTCTTTAACAAGCTTATATGACCTTAACTACTAATCATCATCCATCATAGGAATTTATTTTAAGCTATGTATAGTTCACCAAGTAAAAAGTGAGGTTTTATTGTAATTAATAATGAGAAACCTTTTTTGTTTGACATTGATACGCATAATAACTTGCTAAGTATTTGCAAGTTGAAACAAAAGTATAGAAAAGTGTATTATTTTAATTTACCTTTAAAAATATTTAAAATTAGAGTGAATTTTTTGAGATTTTTTAAAGGATTTAATCTTTTAATTTTTTTTTGGATTAAGTTCTGCAGTTAGTTTTTTGTTAATTATGGTTAGTTACTTTAACATTAATATGTGTAATTTTTTTGCTTAAATATAAAACTAGTCTTAAAAAATTTTAAAATTAGAATCAACCCCTAAGAATTCTTTTTAGAATTTAGCCTTTGATTTTTTTTTGTTAGGAATAAATTTTGTCATAACATTTTGTCAGTTTAATATTGACTCAACATTGACACGCGTATTTATTTAATTTAGTCACTTAACCTTATTTATCCTCTTCTTTTGCCCATTTTTATTAGTCTTCTTCTTTCTCCCTTTTCTGTTGTCATGTTCTCCTTCTTTTTATTCTTCACTCACCTGTCTCTCTCTTTTCCCCATCTGCCCCACAGTTTGTTTGGTGACATCATCAACACAGTATAGGTGATTCAAACACAAGTTGTTGTGGTGCCTCAAGTCTATAATTCTAATTGATATGGAGATGGTGGAATCAAATAAGACTAAACTAATAGAAAGGGGGAGAATAAAAGGATGATGAATAGGGAAGTGATAATTTTTTTAAAAAATTAAATAAATACATGTGTCAATATTGAATCAATACTTAACTCACAGGAAGTTAACAAGGTTTAATCTCAACAAAAAAATATTTCAAGAGCCAATTTTTTTTAAAAAGTTCTTAGGGTTGATCATAATTTTAAACCTTTTTAAGAATTAATTTTATATTCAAACAAAAGAAAGGTTACACATGTCAATGTTGAGGGGGCTAACCATTAGCCACCTCAACACATAACTGACAGAATGTTAATGATAAAACTTAATGCTAACAAAAAATATTTTAATGGCTAAACCCTAAAACAATTTCTTACAAGGTAGACTCCTAATTTTGAATTTTTCTAGGGACTAGTTTTATATTTAAGTCTTTATTTTATTACCATTTACAAATATTTTTGTTTGTTTCAAAATAAAGAGAAAACAATTAAGGGCATTTGGTATAAAAAATGTTTTCAAATTCATGTGAATCATGTTTCTTGGGAATCTTGTTTGGTATGCTTTAAAGTGTTTGACATGCTTAAAAGTTTTCTAGGAATGTTCGTTAAATATAACTAAAACTTTCCCTACTTGAGAAACTAATATTCTCAACTCTCATTTCAGAATATTTTGTTGGAAAATTTTACAAAATATAACTTCAAAACTTTCCTGGGAATCTTAGTTTCCTGAGAATGTTTTTTAAAAAAGACATACCATACATGAATATGGAGGATTCCTAAGTTAATTTTTCTAGGGAAATAAAAAAATTATTGTATCAAACACCCCTTCAAGGTTATTCTATTTCGATAAAATACCCGTAAGTTCTATAGTTTTGGGTCCGTTGTAGTACAATCATGATTTTCCTATTCTTAGAGGGGAAGGTCTTTCCTTTTTTGGTTGGTTATAGACGAGGGGGGATTCGAACCCCCGACACTGTGGTTCATAGCCATAGCCATGTGCTTTAATCCTTTTAGCTATATGTATTACCTTATCGTTTCCATTGGATATTTGTTCCTCAAAGTAATGGAAACCTATGCTCTACTCGGTTATATTAGCTCAAGTAAATGTGAAAGCACATCTCTCTAAAAGAACAAACGGTACATTTCATAGTGTCAAGTGAGATTTTATAATTGAGTATTTGAATAAGATGAGAGGTGTTAAATTTTTTATCATCTTGGCATCAAGCTATTTTCTTGTAGAACCTCCTCTACAATATCAGTACTATAGTAGAGTTTAACCATAAGGTTTGGGATGGATTGATGCAGTTCCTTTATGCCTAGGACGCTAAAATATCAAACCATGAACAAAAAAATGAGACAAAAGGAATCAAACATATTATTCATTATGAATCCCCAATTCTTGATTGCATATACTCCAATAAATTAGGAACTAGTCGTTAAACTAGCCGTTATGACCATTGCATCACTTTCCTTTGCTTACTTATAAATTTAAAATCCATTCTCACTTCCTATCACAACTTCAAGGTCTCCTAGTTTCTCTCTTCTATCTAATTTCTTCAATCTTTTCCCTCAAGTAATATTGTACTACTCGATGGCCAACCTCCCTAGAAGTGATGAAGAATGAAGGCGAGATGGACTAGAGTTTGTGGTAACAAGTGCCTCACTTCTTATAATCATTATGGTCATTTCTCTAGTTTGGATATTTTTTATATTGCCAAGACTCTTAGATCTCTATCTATGATGCACTAGATGTTCTACTTTATTTTCCTTAATGTAATTGTGTATAATAAATTATCCTAGTGAGAAAGGATAAATGTGTCTTAGTCCATATTGTACTTGTTTATCTATTCAAATCCTTGTGTTCTTTGCTTCATAATAATTCAGGATATGTAATCATTTCTTATTGTCCTCTATAATGAATTAAATATTCCTCAACTAAGTGATTGTATATTCCATCATAATTGACTACAACCATTACATGGATTTGATAAATTCTCTAATTTTAAATGATCATAAATCACTACTTTGACTTAGAAATACTCACTTAAATTTTTGTTATGGATAGCTAAGATTTATGTAACCCACTTCATAGGAACTATGCTAAATTAATAAGTAAGGGTTCATATCTATTTACCCAAGGTTCACTAACATTTTTCTTTATTTTAAGTCTATCATTACATAACAATTATTTATATAGCGTATATGTATATTCACTTTACAAAATTGATGACTAAAAGAAAATAACTTGATAAACATGTATCAAATTGTTAGGAATCCAAAGAAAATATTTTATGACATGATTTCTCAATATTAAACCAATATCGATATTTCCCAAAGATCTATAATACTTATTTTTGATCATTTATTGACATATTTTTCACAATAAATTACTAAAAGAAATTCAAAAATATATAATTAATTACATTCGATGTCACAACCATAAAAGTTTCATTAATTCATATATATATATATATATATATATAATCATATATTATTCAATCGACGGCATCATAAAGGAAAACTTCATCAAATCAAACAACAATTAACATATCTCATATGTTATACAAAAGAAGAATCAATACAAATAGTCGAAAATATAATTCCTAGTACGATTACTTGTCACACCAAACAAGCTAGTGAACAAACTACCATATTTCTTTCATAAACATACATTCATATTTTTTTCTTTTTTTTTAATTCAAAATATATCATCAAAGAAAAAATATGATCCTATCTTATACAATTTGTTGTATTAGTTTTGTATTACAACAATTATCTACCCATTAAAATTCACATAAGTATCTATACGAACTCAAAGACATGGCAAGGAATATCCTAATAGGGTTTATTGAGTTTGTCTCCACTTCTCCACACACCACATTAAGCTAGGGTTAAATTTGTTGATCTTAACATTCTTCATTTGACATGTCTTTCATTACTTAATGTAAATCATTCGGGGTGACCAGTCTCGATAATTTATAGCTAAGTAGTTAAAGTCATGACAGCTCCAGTCTAAAATCCATATCAAAATATTCCTAAGACTTTTTCCTAAAGCTTAACTTTGAATTCTTATATGAAAATATATGTTATTAAAGATCTTTTATTGTCTTATCTTCCTTATTGTCCCATACCATATTATAAAAGAGGCAAATGTTAAAATATTTCATTATCACATATTAATTAGAGAATCCAACACCATACAATATATTTGGAATAAAAGGAAATAACTGCATTAGTTAATTTACCTTATCATTCCACCATACATTAACGCCTGTACTTAAACAATGTCAAGAAAGACTTCAAAATGGTCAGTTTCTAATAATCCCTGCAATAACATTTTTCTAGTAACAGACTATAGAGTTTTAACTTATTCTTCTTATGAACTTAAAATTAGTTCATTCTTTCTATATTCCTAATTTTTCTTCACTTACTTATTACCATCTACTCCAATAAAATTTCCTCCTTTGTCAACCATAAAATCTCTTGAATAACTTAACCATCAGAGTATACTAACACGCTAGTAAGACCATACCCCAAGCCGATTTGGATTGAACTGCTCTGATACCACTTTGTAACACCCCCTTATATACACGAGATATATATCTATTCTTCTTGCTTTTAAAATTTTTAGAAAGATATACATATTTATCACTTCCTATCTCGCATATACAAGGACGTATATACATATCATTTCTATGAATTTTGAAAGTAAAAAGTTTCAAATTATTCAGAATGATAAAATGAACTTTCGGAAAATCATAAGTGATCAAAGATTACAGTATCATATCCAAGGAATAAGGTTTATTAAAGTTTTAACCTTTACCTTGAATTACAATCATCCAATTTAATATTGTATTAAAGTAACCTAAAACTAAAGATTTAATACCTCTACTTCGACTGTAACCAATCATTTTCTTATCTTCAAACCATGTGATTTTGGAATCCTAATCTTGTCACATCTCTTCTCCTATCCGATTGAGGATGAGACCAATTTACCCTCTTGTAATTTCATCCTTTCATCTTGAACTGCTAGCTATATATCATATAACATATATTTTGAACACAGAAATTCAAACAAGAAGGAGTGAGAAACAGAATATAATACTTTACAGATAAGACATAAGCATAAGAGTTTTCATAATCTAATATAATGATTTCAAACACAATCATATACATAATCAATTATGAATGTAGACTTTTCATAACATAACAATTATACTTTCATTCACAATCACTCACATAGAATGTCACAATCACATGAATGTCATGCAATTTTTTAATACTACCATCTCATTCATTCTATGCATGTGGGCCCTTAAAGTTTTAGTTTGCACTAGGCCAACCAGGAGTTTATACTGTTCCATAATTCTAGATAATAATAACATAAATGCCTTCATGGCATATGAATAACTCAACTAGCGTGGAAACACTTAGAGACTAGTCAGACTGAGAAAGTTTTTATTGTGAAAGTATCCGACACTAAGGAGCGACCCCAGGCCACCTGAAGCACCCTTTCACACTCTCTCATCCCAAGGCTCGCAATTAAGCCTCCTCTAATGTATCCTCGGTTTCTATAATCCGTCCCCATGCAATATCACATCTCATTTCTCTTTAATGATTCATGATGCATGAACTACTCGCATATTTAGTTGGTTAAGACTTTTAGAAACTCAATTATTAAATACCATAAAGGTTCACAAAATCATCTCAATAAACTGTACATTCCCATAAGTTCTTCTTTGAACTTCTGTTATATAGAAACAAATTTAGTACAATCTTCAAATTCAGATCTCACCAAAATTGAGTTTCCAAGCCTTAAATATCTCAAAACTTTCTCTTAAAAAACTTCACATATTTACATAATCTTTTCAAATTTGAATCTTAACTAGATTGAGTTTAGAAATCTCAACTATAACAAAATATCCTTTAGTTATTTCATTAAGGAAAACCAATTTAAATTTCTGATTTATAAAAGAAAATATTTTTTTTAAATCATTAACTAAGAATACTTAAAACTATAAAAATTTTCTTTAATTCAAGAATTAATTATCTCAACCTCTGATTTTCATAAAATAGTTTCTTTCTAATACTAGATTTTATTTTAGAGATTAAAAATAAAGTTAATAAAAATTATTTCTAAGAAGAAATAAAAGACTAAATAATTATAAAATACTTTCTCTTAGAATAAAAATTTAAAGAGTAAGGTAAGAAAATTCTTACTGAGTTTTAACTTTCCATCATGCTTGCTATATGCTCAAACTCTATATCACAAGGTCATCAATCATTCATCAATCACAATCAAGTATTGTAATATCATCAATCACAATCAAATATCATCAAATCATAAATATTATTAATCACAGTCTAGTATTATAAATCACAATATCATTAATCAAAATCAAATATTATTAATTATAATCAAATCAAATCAACTAAATATCAGTCATAAATATAATTTAAATTTTATTAGTTATTTAAATTAATAAGATTAATTTTAAGTCTTTATAGTTCATTCCTCGCATAGGTATAATTCAGTCTATACAGGTCATAATAGTCCAAGTCTTTGCATAGGTTCAGTCCAATTCGCATAGGTTATCCAGGTATTTGCATGGGTATTCAGATCAAGTTACATAAGATACTCAATTTAAAATTTATTATAAAATTTTAAGTTAAATAGTTATTATTTTAAAATAATAATATTATTAAATTTTAAAGGAGCAGAGGACTCCTCCCATTATTCTTATGTCTTTTTATATTATATTCCTATCCCACTCCCCCTTACCTCTTGTATCTTGGTTCGTTATGGAAAGTCCGTGCGCGCCTCGTCTCCGAGTTCTAAAATATACCAATTTTACTTTAATATAGTTATAAGATGAAAATTAAGATTTCTACTTAAAATAGAAATGGTAAAATTTGAATAGTGAATGGTGAATAGTGAATAGTAAATCATGAATAGTAACAGTAAATAGTAAAACATGAATAGTAACGGTAAATAGTAAAAACGTGAATAATAACGGTAAATAGTAAAACGTGAAAAATAACGGTAAATAGTAAAACATAAATAGTAAAGATAAATAGTAACAGTAAATAGTAATTCACTATTTGAATTGTAATTTACTATTCGTAATAGTAATTTACTATTTGAATAGTAATTCACTATTCTCAATAGTAATTTACTATTGACATAGTAATTTACTATTTAGAATAGTAACTTAAAATAATATTATATCCAATATAATAATAGATTTCTAAAACGATATGAAAATAAACCTAAAAAGTATAAAAGAGAGTTATTCTTACCTTATGATTTTGGCAGAACCTCCTTTCATAAAATTTATTTCTCTCTCTCACTCCTACCACTATCTCTCTAACACTGCTATATTAAGAAAATTCAATCTGAAATTATGATTTTTCCTTCAGAAATTCTTTGGTATTTATAGCAGAAAAATTCACTATGTATTTAAATATTTTATTATAAAAGTACTGTACAATTTTTGAAATTTTCGTTTCTGGTTACTGTGCAAGTTTGAAATTTTCGTTCATGCACTGTTTTGCAAAGTAAATGTCGGCAGAATTATTAAGCCAAATAGTAACCATTCACTCGGTATATTTTAAATATTCAAAATCGACCCTTTTCAAAATTTAACGATATTATATCAATTCTCAATAATTTTATGATAAGTAATATAAATTTTAAATTTTAAAAATCCAAAATTTTCTGTTAATAAAAATTTATTGGTACGTTTTCAATTTTTTATGATTGGTAAAAATCAAGATTTTACTCAAACCGATAATTTTTAGATAAGTCTACTTGAAATAGATTTTAGAAAATTTTCTTATAATTTAAATTCTCTTTCTTGTAAATATTTTTAATTTTAAGTAACTTTATATGAATTTAAAATTATTTAAAATATTATTTTATTAAAATATTTCAAAAAAATTCATAAAAACTCCAGAAAATCATAAATATTATGTATATCAAAAAGTTCTAAAGAACCATAGTCTAATTCCTTTAAAATTTTATTTTAAAATTCTAATAAGAGTTAAATCACAAATATGTAAAAACATAAATATAAAAACATAAAATAAAAGTTGTGAATAAAAAATATATTTAAAATTCTTAATATAATTTCATTAATCAATGAATACTAATTAAGTCATTTTAAAATTCTCATTCAAAATACATAAATATTTTTATTATTATTTTATTTTATTCTAAAAAACAAATAATTAAATATAAATACCAAAATTTCATAAAAAATGATAATAATAAACTAAATTATAGTAAGTATTTCTCATGAAAGATATATTAATATCTATTTTCTATTTGTGTTGAAAATGGGATGTTACACTTAATGAACCTTCTCCTTTGTAACCTAGGCTTAAGGAGATGTCACGAAATCTACACTCAACAAGGGGCCCGAAAAAGGTGGAAGAGAAGAAGAATCCACCTAATCCTGAACACGAGATCTTCTCAAAGAAAATTTTAGCCTCCTCTTATAACAAGTCTTGATTCATATACCAAATATTATTATTGATATATGTAAGCCATTAATCTTACTGATTCTACCTTTATCACTGTTTGAGCATGGAAGAAAAGTGTTCTTATCTCTAAATTTCACAAATATCTCCCTAGATTTCTGGAACCCAAACATCTCCTGTTGGTTAAGAAGTTGTTGGACTTTAATTGAAGCTGTTTTTGGAAAAACCATATAGCATGCAAAGCATTAGATTCCATAGAATGTTGAACCTCTTTCATCCTTCTCTTTTAAGGTGTTATTATTACAAAACAAGTTTCTAAAAACCTTTTTATTAAAGAAAATAGATCCCAACCTCACCTCATTTAAGGAACCTAAAACATTATTGGAACAATTCACCCAGTTGGATGCCACCATCTGATGGTAATCCATGTGAGAGAGCCACATCACTTCAAAATGAAAGGGTTTAGGTAAAGCACTAACCAGGAAACCCTTAAACCTCAATAAAAAAGGATTATGATCTAAATACACCATCCTGAGATGTTCCATCACTGTTGTTGATAAAGTTAGGATATATCTAGAACTAGCTAAACATAATTAAGTTTGACTCGATAAAAATGAAAACCTAAAAATTCTGACTTATGAAGATTCAAATGAAAAAAGAAACGCAAAAGAAAAGAAAGCCGCCACAAACTAGATAGTTTGATAAGCCTTGGATCGCCATAAGAAATGTGTAATTCTTGATAAGATCAATGGTCCAAAGAAGAATCCTAACAGAGGATAAGCTTTCACCTTTTTGAATAATACTTATTCTCTTTAATCCATCATTCCCAATTTTCTTAACACAATTTTAGTTTATGACTCTGATGCAAAAATAAATAAATAAAAGAAAAAAATTCCCATGTTACAAGCAAAACATATTTATCCAAGCAGTTAGGAATGGACAAGCTATGCTTGTGGTTATAGGTTCAAATCTTGCTCTAGACAATTTATTAATTTTTTACATGCCTTTTCTTGCAATAAGAAAAACACACTTATAAAAATTTAAATAAATAGGAAATTAATAAGTCCTTGATTTAAGCTTCTTCTTAGCTGTCCAAGCATGTTATGCATGTAATTATCTTAGCTTTCTCCTTTTGCTGAGCCTTCAATAGATGGATCACCTTGTGTTGTAATGCTTCTTGAACCTTCTTGAGCCTACTTACTTCAAGTCATGGGTCCACATATGTCATGTATGGGATCCATGGCTTGATTCTTCTCATCATGGCCTTCATGGGATTGGGCGTTAATGTCCACATCATTCCCTCCTTCTTGGGAAGAATTTACCCTTAAATTCAGCAATTCATCACTTGCATAAAAATGAGACACATTAAAGATAGTGCTTACACCATACTCATTGAGCAAATCAATTTTATAAGTATTATCATTGATTCTCTCTAACACTTGGAAATGACCATCTCCCTTTTGTTGGAGTTTAGACTTCCTTTGCTCGGGAAATCTTTTTTTCCTCATATGAACCCTCAAACCCAATCACAGGTTTAAAAGCAACTTTCTTTCTGCCTTTATTAGCTTGTTTGACATAGTTGTTAATTTTATAAAAGTCCTAAGTAAAGTTCCTAAAGTCTTATTCACTTCCTCAGTTTGCCCATCAGTCTATGGATGGCAAGTAGTAGAGAAAAGCAATTTAATATCAAGATTACCCCATAGTGTCCTCCAAGAGTGACTTGGGAACTTAAAGTCCCTATCACTTACAATGCTCCTAGGTAATCCATGTAATCTGACCATCTCTTTGAAGAACAATTCAAAAACATGGAAAACATCATCTACCTTTTTACATGGTATGAAATGTTCCATCTTAGAAAACCTATCAACCACAATAAAAATTAAGTCCTTTCTTGCTTTAGACCAAGGTAAACCTAGAACAAAATCCGTAGAAATGTCAATCCAACGATGTTCATGAACAGGTAATGGAGTATACAATCCATATGGCATGATTCAAGACTTAGCTTTTTTACAAACAAGACATTTATCACAAAATTTATACACATCATGCTTCATGTGAGGCCAATAGAAATGCTCATACAGGGTGCCATATGTTTTTTGTATCACAAAATGACTCATTAAACCCCCTTCATATGTCTCTTTAACAAAAACTTCTCTAAACTTTTAGGCACACAAACCTCTTGTCCCTAAACAAATGCCCATTTTACTTAAAATACCCATCAGATATAGTATGAGAACATGCTTTATAAAGATGAGAAAAATCAGTATCATCTGATACAACTCCTTAATGCACTCAAAACCAAGAAATTTACTTTTAAGCATAGAAAACAAAGCATACTTGTGTGAAAGTGCATCAGCTACCACATTAGTTTTATCTATCTTATGCTTGATCACTTATTGGATTATTCAAGAAATTCAACCCATTTAGTATGTCTCTTATTCAACTTTCCCTGCCCTTTCAAATATTTCAAAGACTCATGATCATTGTGAATAACAAATTCCTTAGGCAAGAGATAATGTTGCAAGTTTACAATGCTCTAACTAATGCATACAATTCCTTATCATATGTGGGGTAGTTAAGAGCAACCCTATTTAATTTCTCACTAAAATATGCAATGAGATTCCCCTCTTGCATGAATACAACCCCTATGCTTATACTAGATGCATCACATTCAAGCTCAAAAGATTTAGCAAAATTAGGAAATTTCAAAGAGTTAAAAGCTCTTTCTTGTTTGTATCTCCGATTAAAAACTACAATTTCTTAACTAGCTCATTAAGAGGTACAACTATGGTACTGAAATCTTTAACAAACCTCCTTAGAAACTAGCTAAGCCATGGAAACTCCTCACTTCACTCATATTCTTTGGAGTTAGCCACTCTTGAATGGCTTTTATTTTCTTGCTATGAACATGCACCCCATTAACCTTAACAACAAATTTGAGAAAAATCACGTGGTCTTTGCTGAAAGTATATTTTTCCAAATTAGCATACAAACTTTCTTTCCTAAGCACATGCAAAATGTTGGTGTATGCACTATGAGCTTTTATGCCTTTTCATTTGTATCATTTTTTATGCTTATCAATAAAATAAATATTTCAGTTTAAAATTGTTTTAAAACGTATTTATCCTTGGAGTAATAGGTCATATAAAAATTATTCCTAAAATGTCCCTAGTCAAGTATTTACATGGGGACATGTAAATACACTGAGACTAGTGTGTGAGTGTACTGATGACCTGATCTCACAGATCATAGATATAGATGATATCAAGTCTTCACACGGGTACACATTAAGAGTAATGATGTACTGGACAGACCCACCATGAGAACGTTGCATGGATCATTACATGATTGTCATAAACGATTCTCAATGTGATAATGGTATATGTAGTCCTTCGACCTGAAGTCACTACGATTCCTACATGAGGAGTTTATTGTTTTAATACAATTAAACGTCTTCTGTAACAAGAGGACTATAAAGGTTGTGATTAGGCAATGAACAAATTATGCAGAGGGATGTGAGTGATGTAGATGGGATTTGTCTCTCCTATGTGACAGGAGTGATATCTATAGGCCACTTGATAGAGTAGCATGACCATGCTAGAAAGAATAAATATTAGATATTTATTCAGATTCAGTCTACTCCGGTATCAAGTAAAATAAATTGGGCCGTACAAGGATGACGCGACCATGCCTTGGGCCCAATTAGGATATCGTGACAAAAGGAACAAACATATTAAATAATTGTCACTTATAGGTTATGTTGATAATATTCGGACATAATAATGCATTGCTAGATACTGCTCTTATTTTATATTAATAATAAAATAATTTATTATTAATATGACCGAGTATTTTACCTGTAGGGTCACACACATAGAGTAAGCTCATCAGAAAATGTTGTCTTATTTTAGTTGGACTAAAATAAAGCTATTGGGCCTAACTCATTTGGAATGAGTAAGGAGTCCAATTTTAGAGAGAACAAATTAGGTCAAACCTAAGCCTATAAATAGAGCATAAGATGCTCATAGGCCGTTCACTCAAGTGAGACACAAATTCATAAAAGTTGCAAGAGCTACACGCCGTCAAACTAGCAGTTGGCAAGTGTTGCGATTCTGGTGGGAGTGCTCGTGTGGACTCCTAAAGGACGAGGCTACGACTGCTTCGGTGTTCTTCAAGAGGTAATCCAAAAATGATTTTTGTGTTTGTTTTGTGCTTTGAAACACGGAACCTTGCAAATCCTTTGGAATCCCTTTTTTTTCCGCTGCTCATGTTTAGGGATTTCCTAACACAAAATAAATTTAAAGTGAATAAGATGCTCATCCAAACTTTTACTATACACAAAAATATCATCAAAATAAATAACCACAAATTTTCCTAAGAACTTTTTTAAAACATGATTCATTAATCTCATGAATGTACTAGGTGTATTTGTCAACCCAAAGGGCATAACTTTCCATTCATACAAGCCATATTTAGTTTTGAAAGCAGTTTTACACTCATCCTCTTCTCTAATCCTAATTTGATTATATTCACTCCTAAGATTAATTTTAGAAAAGAAACAAGAACCATGCAACTCATCAAGAAGATCATCTAACTTATGAATTAGATGTGTGATGTTGTTGACAACTTTACAGTCTGAACATATCCTTCAACTTCCATCCTTCTTTGGAACCAGAATAACCAGTATAACATAAGGACTCAAGCTTTCTTCTACCCAAATTTAGAAACTTGTGTCTGAATCTCTTGGGTATCCTGTGGATTAGTCTTATAGGTTGACCTATTGGGCAACACAGCTCCAGGTACCAAGTTAATTTGATGCTTAATTCCTCTCAAAGGCGGAAGTCCTAGAGGTATCTCTTTTGGAAAAACATCCTGATAATCCCGCTAAATAGATTTAACTCCACTAGGAAGTTCGAGCTCAATAGTTAATACCATTATTTCTTTGTTATAAAGAATGTATAAGGATCTCCTTGCCAGAAATGCTTTCCTAATCTCTCTGTTTCTTACAAACAAAGCTTGTTTTCTCTCTTTTCTTTCTCCATTATTTTTATTCTTTTTCTTTTCTTCACTTTTTTTCTCTCGTTCCTTTCTTGCTCTCTTTTCACTCTCATTTTATTTTGATCCTCAAACACCTCTTTTGGGGACAATGGGACAAGTGTGGCCTTGCAATCATTATGGATAAAAGAATATTTATTTGTATGACTGTCATGATAAACCTTCCGATCATATTGCCAAGGCCTACAAGGAAGTATATGACTCGCTTTCATAGGCACCATATCATACAGAACCTTATCAGAGTACTTCCCAATTGAAAAGTCAATCTCCATATGTTGATCCACCTTCAACTCTTCACTCTCACTCAACCATTGCAACTTATAAGGTCTAGGATGAGGTTTGGTCTCCAAATTTATCTTTATGACTAATCTTGAACTAGCCATATTGGTACAACTCCCACCATCAATAATCAATGAACACACATTCCCTTCTATTAGCCACCTTGTATGAAAAATATTTTCTCTTTGACTATCTTCACTTTCCTTAGACATACCCCCAAGCATTCTCCTCACAATGAACAATTTCTCTAGAATTTCCTCCTCTTCATCTTTACTCTCGGCTTTGCTATCCTTTTCAGATTCACTACTGTACTCTCCATTATCCTTAAGGAGCATTTGCCTCTTAGTGGGACATTCAGAAGCAATGTGTCGCCTTCCTAAACACTTGAAACATTTAATCTCATTACTCTTGGTCTTCTTTCGACTCTTATTGGACTTGTGTATAATCCTTTGAGATGAGGCATGTGAATGACTTGATGAAAAACCCTATTCCTTCCTATTTTTCTCCCGCTAATTAGAAGAGTTGTAACTAGAAGAGCTCATCCTTGCTCCTTTGCTCTTAAGTTGTTGTTCTACCTTAAAGGCTAAATGAACCAATTCCTCCAATTAGGTACAATTTTGCAACTCCACCACATCTCTAATGTCAGAATTCTACCCCTGCATAAATCATGTCACAATGATTTCATGATCTTTATTTACATTGGCTTGAATCACATATATCTCAATCTCTTTATAATACTCATCAACATTTTTTCCTCCTTAGGTAAGTCCAACTAGCTTTAGTCGAATATCATTACGATAGTGAGATGGAATGAATCGCCTCCTCAAAGCCCTTCTCATCTCCACCCAATTATCTACTTCAGGTTCATCATTATTTCTTCTATCTCTTTGAATTTGATCCCACCAAACTAAAGCATAATTAGTGAGTCCTATTGTAGTTACCCTCACTTTCTTCTTTTTTGAATATTCATTACATGTGAACAATTGTTTAACCTTTTTCTTCTATTCTTGGTGAGCTTTGGGATCATTTTTCCCTTGGAAGGTGGAAATATTATGCTTCACTCCTTCTAGCCTGTCTTCTCTTCTCCTTCTCCTAACATCTTCAGGACCACCCCCGTTTTCTATCTGTATTATCCTTTCGTGGAGTTGATCACTTAACCTTTCAAGATGTTGAGTCAATGCTTGCATTTGAGCCTCTGAAAGTTCTACCATACTTAAAGATAATAATAATTAGCAAAAATAAATAATTGGTCCTTACTACACTCCCTCTCGTGTTTACACTAAACACTCATTATTTCACCCAATTCAGGTTCTTTTTCTTATGTATCTCTTTTGTCTTTTACCACTTTATCTTTACTTAGAGCTCTAATAAGGATCAAAGTTCTCTTTAAAAGTTCAAAGTTAATGTGACAACCAATAAAGCTCTCAAATAGAGAAAATTCAAGTAAACTAATAACATGAACACAGGAAATAGGAACAAGAATATAGGAACACAGGAAACAGGAACAAGAACACAGGAAACAAGAATACAAGATAATGGAAAAAAGAAACAAGAAATATTGTAAATATTTTTTAAAAAAGATTATACTATTTTTTTGTCTTTTTCAAACACTTCAATTTTTTTTTGGTCTTTTTTCAAGGACCAGAAAATTTATTTATTTTTTCACGTCTCATAGATGTGAATTTCATGTTCAATCCTTTTTTTAAAATTTTACCTTTTTTTGTCTCTTTATTTCTCTTTTTTTAATTCCAAATTTCACCTATACCATCTTCTTCTTCTTTTTGTTTTGGTTTAGTTTTTTTTTGTTTTAAACAAAATGACAATCCCAGAAAACTGAGACACAAACAATAGAAACAATGCCAAAAAATGATAACAAAATGCTAATCCTAGAGACTAGCTTTGATACCAAATGATGGAGTTTAGAATCTATCTAGAACTAGCCATAAGCCCGACTCAATGAAAATTGAGAACCTGAGAATTCTGACTTGTGAAGACTCAAACAAAAAAAGCACGAAAGAAAATAAAGGCGCTACAAACCAGATAGTCTGATAAGCCTTAGATCACCACAAGAAGTGTGTAATTCTTGATAAGATCAATAGTCCAGAGAAGAACCCTAATAAAGGATAAGCTTTCACCTTTTTGAACAATACCTATTTTCTTTAATCCATCATTCCCAAATTACTTAATACAATTTTAGTTTATGACTCTGATCCAAAAAAAATAAAAGGAAAAAAATCCTCATGTTACAAGCAAAACACATTTGTCCAAGTAGTTAGAAATGGACAAGCTATGCTTGTGGTTACGGGTTGAAATCTTGCTCTAGACAATTTATTAATTTTTTACATGTCTTTTCTTACAATAAGAACAAACACACTTATAAAATTTAAATAAATAGAAAATTAATAAGTCTCTTAATTTAAGCTTCCTCCTGACTATCCAAGCATGCTACGCATGTAATCATCTTTACTTTCCTCTTTTTGTTGAGCCTTCAATAGATGGATTACCTTGCGTTACAGTACATCTTGAAACTTCTTGGGCCTACTTCTAATCATAGGTCCACATACATCGTGGATGGGATCTGGGGCTTGATTCTTCTCACCATAGCCTTCATGGGATTGAGGGTTGATGTCCACGTCAGCTTCCCTTATCCTGGTTCTTTAAGCAACATCCCCAGTGGCTCTATCTAACTTTACTTTTTGGCCGCATAGGGACGCCCTGCCTCCTTTTTATGCTAAGTAAACATTGATCCCATCGAATAAACATCCACCATGGTGCAAGTTTCCATTATGTTTTCAAAGAGCCTTGCTATAGAAAAGGAGAAATGACAACCTCTTTGCTCACGGTCAATAAAAACCTCGTTGAAATCATCTAGTGCAACCTGAGAATCGCTAATCCTCTATCTCATATTACAAAAATATTCCCAAAGCAACACCCGTCTCGTAGGAGTGGGGCTAGCATAGACCACCGACACAACACACAAAGATAACCCTTGAAGAATCTGAAGATTACCCATTTGAGAACAAGAATCCAAAATCACCACCGAAAAATTTAAATTACAAGGGGCGAAGCACCAAATCCCCTGACTATGCCCCTGAGCCTCCTCTAAACCCACCCAATTCCAAAAAGGATTCCTATCATTAAAGATCATAAGAAGACTTGGTTTAAAATGATGCAGTAGCTATTGTAAATATTTGCGATAATCTCTCTCCTTAGCTCCCTGATATTCCAAGTTAACAAATAACTCCATTACCAACAAGATGGAAAGCTGTGGCTCAGAGGACGGTATGTTACGTGGTTAGCATAACTTTTCCATTTGAACTTGAGGCTGAACCTAAAGGCCCCTTCTAGACTCTCAACTATTCCAGGACCCCTTGTATTCAAACTTATAATCGACTTATCAAATTAAGGACAAGAGTATCATCCTCTTGGCATCATTTCTTTGATGGTAGAATTTTGTACTCCCTTCTTCGCGCCTCCGCTATTCGAATAGGACCCTTTAAGACATCCCCTAGGCTTCGCATGGATTTCACTTGAACCATGCATAACAGTGTCACCTTGCATGGCTTTAACATTGAAAGAAATCTGGCCCACCGTAGAGACATAATTGGACGTCACCATGTGCTTCTCATTCTTGGACTTCACACATGCGCATTAGGAACTGCTACCTTTCACATGCCTATTTGTCATCATGTGCCCCTTTAGTTTAGGCCTTTTTTTTCTTATATGTTACCTCCTTCCAATCATTACCCTGATAATGGGCATTAGCTGTAACGTTCACAATCATATCTCCAACAATAATTGGATTGGCCTGTGTTTCCAGGATTTGCGTTACCGTTACACCAGTTCCTCCAAAAGGAAAGGGCCACCGCAACTCTACCACAACTTCGTTGGTGGTGTCCATGGCAACCACGACTAGAGAAAATAATGTGCAAACCCTCATACTCCACATTATACCAATGGAACCACAGGTTCTAAGAGATCTATCTCTACACATAGATACATATACTTGCCTGTTATAACTCAGAGTGTTGATATCTACCCACGTAGGAACTCCAATAGAAGACGCCAATGCGAATAAAATGCTTTCATCAGTAAACACGGTTCAAACCGGGAAAACGAACCCTCACCAAAGTTTTACTAACTTTCGCATTAGGAGACGCAAAAGAAGGAGATCAAGTCTAGACCGCAAGATAATGGTCAAACACCATCCACGACCCATCCTCCATCACCTCCGTACGATTAATGTCAGAGTCAAACTGAAGCATGTAAAACCATTTCCCAACATCTATCATCTCAAAACCCTAGGATAATTTCCACAACTTTTGGACACTTTCTCCTTTAAGACACCATACCCCATATATTTCCTTAGAAACTTAATCACCAAGGAATTGTACCAAGGTTTACAAATGTCATGCATCACATAGCTAAATGAAGCATTGGGTTTAATTGATCTTCGTCCATATACTCCAAATAGCCAATTTTTTTAACAATTAAGTCCACCCTTTCCCATATCTCCATCCCCCAAACTCCCTAGAAACTTGTCCAAAAACGAAATGGGTTGCAAATGAAGACTGAGGAACACCCCCCACTGTCACCCGGTGGTTCATCTGGTTCAATTTATGTCTTATAACTTTTGTACTATCAGTCCAAAAGGAATGGGGATTTTGGCCAAAATAGGGCATTTTCAAAAAAAATTGCAGAGGGGTGTCAGAAATTCGTCTGTTGGGAAGACGAATTTAACCTCCATCTGAGATGGGAAAATAATTGTTAAAATTGCCCACATCTAGACTCGAACCTGTCACCCATAAATCATAATGTGATGCTATAACCATTAGGCCAACTAATTCTTTGATGTAAATGAGAAATACTATTAAATATAATACATTCTATTCTTACACATATATATAAATATAAAATAAAATAAAATAAAAACTTATATAATATATATATAACATAATAAATATATACTCTATTATAAAATATAATTTATAAATTAAACATATATTTATAATATTTTAATATAAAATATATATTTATATTTAAAATATAATATATTAATGTTAATTTATAATAACGTTATTATAATATATATTAAATATATAATTTATATATATTGTTAGTATATAAACTAACGGTAATATATTAAAATATTTTTCGCGTGCTTGAGGCTGGTTCTGCCTCTCGAGGATATCAGCAAAGCGCTGAAATGCCGCCGCCATAGCATCCATACCGTGACGGTTAGCCATGTCTTATCCTGAAATCAACACCATTTCAAGGATAAGAATACCGAACCATTTACAGCCAATCTCGTTACAGTTCCAACACCTAACAATTTATCACGCAATATCATACAACTTTATGGCATATAGTAAGTATTCCTTGGCCTTGGACCTTTTAAGTCCGCTCTGATACCAAAATGAAACATCCCAACTTAATGAGGACAAGCCCGAAAACCGGGAAAAATTCTTCGCGTTCAAATTCCTGAATCGGGAAAGAAAACGGAGTCGGGAAACAGAAAATGGGGTCAGGGTGTCACTCACTTGACGAGATCCTGATTCAGTTAAGCGGAACTAGTAAAAGTCACTTGAGCGAGCGCCTACTCGCTAGAGCGAGTCCCTACACTCGGTGTATTCCTTCATTCGGAATCGGAACCTCCTATCACTCGGGGATGGTCCCTTCCAGGTCATGCCTCACTCGGAGGTTTCTTACTCATAGTCAGACCCTTATTCTTCGCCTGGGAGGTCTCATCTCAGACATGGTTCACTCAGAGGCATTTTAACCTACATTCGAAAATGATTCTCTCGGTCATACCTCACTCGGGACATTTTAACCTTCCTTCGCTCGGAAGTAGTTCCCTTCGGTTATGTTTCACTGGGAAATATTTTACCCTTTCTTCACTCGGAAGAGGTTTTATCGGTTATGTCTCACTCGGAAAACACCTTGACCTTTCTTCACTCGGAAATGGTCCTCTCAATCATGTCTCACTCGAAAGTGCTCTAACCTTTCTTCACTCGGAAGCGGTTTTCTAGGTTAAGTCTTACTCGGAATTATTTAAGCCTTATCCACTCGGAAGAGGTTTTCTAGGATATGTCTCACTCAGGAACATCTTGACCATTCTTCCCTCGGAAGTGATGCTCTCGGTCAATTCTCACTCGGGAGTATTTTAGCCTTTCTTCCCTCGGGAGAGGTTCTCTCAACTATGTCTCACTTGGAATCATCTTGACTATCCTCCCCTCGGAAGTAGTCCTCTCGGACATATCTCACTCGGAACTATTTTAACCTTTCTTCCCTCGGAAGAGGTTCTCTCAACTATGTCTCACTCGGAATCATCTGGACTATCCTTCCCTCGGAAGTAGTCCTCTCGGACATATCTCACTCGGATCTATTTTAACCTTCTTCACTCGGCAGAGGTTCTCCCAGTTATGTCTCACTCGGAAACATCTTAACCTTTGGCATTTCTCATACAACAACACTCCCAGGATAATTCAAGCAACATCATAGCATTACTTATATATATTTCCACAATCCGGGATAGTTCAAACTTATATATATATATGTTCAAAACAAAACGATATACATATGAGCCGGTCAAGGCTATATCAAAACTATATACAATATGTACACTACATCTGTACAAGTACTCCTCACTCGGACTTGAGGATCTCTTATCTTTCGCCATCCCAGCCTAAATCCATTGAAAATATAGCCACAAGTATGGGTGAACATTTTACATATTAAATGACAGTTATTGACTCGGATCAATCTTCCAATTCTCAACTATACAATATGATGTCTCAAATAAATAACAACATACACTGTCATTCAATATGATTACTCATACATCATCATCTAATCAGGATTTACTCAATTCATTCAAGGCTATATAATTCACGTATTCTCAATAACATATACTCATAACCATACAAGTCACATTGCACTCGACAACATTTATCAGTGTACACACATTCAGTCAGTCGGATCCAATTGTTCATTATTAAGTTTTGTGTTGCAACATAGGCTCTCAGCCTTATACTCAGCTCTCAGCTGATCCGGCCGTTTTACTGGCACCAAACCGTTTGCCCTCTCATGTAACACAGTCACTCTCAGCGACAACGGCAGTGTTACGGGCAGCCCTGAGTCCCACTCAGTCGGCTTGCCTTGAGTCCCACTCAAGGTCTTTCATAGCATCTCATGCATATACATTTAATTACCAATTCAATAATAAGCGTCTCACGCTAAATGCTCTCAACATTTTCAATGGTGCATCCCATGCATATTATTATTATTATCATTAGTACATCAATGCCATTTCAATTATCAAGCGTCTCACGCCATATGCACTCGACATTCTCATTATCATCAACATGCATCTCATGCAATTCAATATAAAATCACAAACGGAAATCAGCATAACAGTCTCACACCATTTGCACTCGGCATCCACATTATCATCAACATGCATCTCATGCAATTCAATATAGAATCATAACGGAAATCAGCATAACAGTCTCACACCAAATGCACTCGGCATTCATATTATCGTCAACATGCATCTCATGCAGTTCAATATGAAATCACAAACAGAAATCAACATAACACCCAGTATAACAATTTCACCCGGAACCCGTCCATAAATCATTCATTTGAAATGTAAAGCACCCCCTACCTACCTAGAATAAGAAATCCCAGAAGCTCCTCGAGCTAACAAACACTGACTGATCGCTCTTCGGTCACTCCTTCTCGCTTAAACGACCTTGATTCCAGTCGTGAAGAAGAAGAAGAAGAAGAAGAAGAAGAAGAAGAAGAAGAAGAAGAAGAAGAAGAAGAAGAAGACTGGTTGAATCTTGGAGGGAACAAGAATGGTGTCACTGCATGCACGAAAAAGAGAAGTGAGCTCAATTCTCTCTTCCTTTTTCCCAGCTCAGCGTAAGTGGCAGAGAGAGAGACGAAAATCATTTATATAGTCAAGAGGGACACATGCGTAACTTCCTTGCCACTTTTAGTTAGTCAGCAATTAACTTTAATTTGCCCATTAATACTCTATTAGGATGTTACACGCCCCATGGAAATATTTTCATTACAAAATCATAAAAACCCAAAGTATTTAAAAATCGCTCTTATACATTGAATCCCGAGAGTAACAAAAAATATGAGGATTTATGTCATCATCATGGTATAATTTTAAAAAATGTGAGGATTTATGTCATCATCATGGTATAATCATGGTATAATATGCATGTCTAATCTTATACTCTCTTCTTTCTTTTATCTTTTTATCCGGTATAATTTTAAAAGATATTTTTATTTGTTACTATTAGAGTTAAAAAATATTTATTATTATCTCTAGTTTTAAATATAAATAAATTTTAATAGAATTGTTTGATCCTATAATATAAGTAAAATTATATTTTTTAATCATTAAATACTTATCTATTCAATATGTACTCTTTTATTCTCAAAACCATTATCATTTTAACATTTTTCATACATGTTAAGAAATAATTAAATGGGTAGTTTTTTAAGTTGATATAAACTAAATTACCCTATTTAATTCTATTGTTTTATTAATAAATAATGTCTCAACTAAGTCTTCTTCATTAGTTAAATAAAATGTGATAGGAAAAAGATACATTAATTATAAGAAGATATAATTAGAAAATATAAATTGATTACACCATGAACGCCATAGTTTTGGTATAAAAAGGGGTCAAAGTGACAATAGTTATGAGATGGAGGGAGAAGGTGTATCATATGAGAAAGACTCTCTTATATGAGGGTGAGATGAGTGAACTTGGGCTGTACAACTATACAATGGATGATTGAGATTAATCATGTGAATTTTTAAAAAAGTCGTGTGACCTTTTAAGTGATCATATGACTTTTAAAAACTTTTAATTTCAACCATCCATGTATGGTTATGCGGCCCAGATTCGTTCTTTTAACTCTCACATAAGTGAATATTTCTCTTAAGATACATATGTATTTCCAAAACAACTTATTATTTATGCAATAAATAATATTAATAGTATTTTAGAAAACTACCTAATATATTTGATAACATCAATGTAAATAGCTAATTCCAACAATTGCAAAATTAATTACTTGTGTTATTTGGAACCTGGGGAGGTAGTATTTATTTTCCTATTATATTCTTACTATTTTAAATAAATAACTACATACTTAAAATGTAGAATAAATAAGGAGAGGGAAGTATAAAACTAAACTATGAAATTACTCCTTTTGTCTTTTACTTATCTAGGTTGTGAAACCCCTTTAAAAAATGTAATTAATGTGTTTTTTTATTGACCTATCTCCTCAATATGTCATTTCTCCTTGTATATTTTTTGTCGAATTTTTTGTACACTTAATATCACTTCCTTAATTAATGCTTCCTTGATTTAAATAAAAGATGAATGTATAATTGATAAAAGAACATTTAATTATGTCTTGAAATCTTTAAAGGATATACATTTAGAAACAAATTAAAACTCTTAAAAAGACAGATAAAAAATTGGAAATATTAGATAACAAAATTATGTATTCTAGTTAATATTTTTCTTAATTTATACCAGCTTTATCCCTAAATACAAGACTCATTTATCTAATTTACAAGTATTAAGAAAATTAGTCACACTAATTAAAATCATTAACTTTGTATAAAATTAGGGGTAGTTTTTTAAAATTACCCTTAAGATCATTAAGAAAACCATTTTTTCTTTTCAGTCATTCTCTCTCCACTATTTTTCTTTCTATCTTAGTTAATGACTTGTATTTTATACGAAAAGACAAAGTTAATGAAGAGAAAAATAAATTTTTGTGTCATCCAGTTATAAGAGAAGAGATAAATATTTTAAGCAATGTAATTTATTTATTGTATTTTTAAACTCTAATAAAATTTACTCAATTAATAAGGGTATTTTAGTCTAAAAGTAATTAATAACATAGAAATTTTAAAAAGATCTTATATTAAAAAAATCTCAAAAAAGTTTTTATATTTAGATATGAAGGTAATATATTTTTTAAATTATACCGAATAAAAAGATGAAAGAGAAGATAGAATAAGAAGTTAAGAAATAAAAATAAATTAAAAAATAACATAAATTTCTTCCCTCCCTTACGATTTGAGAGGTGTTTTTAGGGTGGTGGGATCATGAAAGGGAGGTCTCTTTACAAATTCCAACCATTAATTCAAATTTCAAAGTCTTTTAAAAAGGATACGGACATTGAGACAATACTTGGTTCCCTTAATTGTCAACAACAAAACGCGTAAACAGAATCTAATTCTCGTGCCCCTCACATGTTCGCTTTGTCATTTTGCCTATTGAATTAAAGTCATAGTTTTACATACCGATCGGTGCTTGCATATAATTTATTTTTAAGATTTTCTCTAAACTAAAAATTTATAGACTAATTTTTAATTTCAAGTATCAGTGTATACTCTCATTTCACCCAACCCAACTGTTCCCCAGGTCAGGAGGGCCCCACGAGTCCTCTGATCTCTTTTATTTTAGTCAAAGTTAGGATTCTATTTGTTTTTAGTCTAATAGGTCTAGGTCCTTTCTGTTTGGAACTAACTATAAATATACTTTTGATATATGTATAAAAGTTAAGTAGGGAGATTCTCTAGGATTTTGTGCTTATTTTTGTGTGTAAACATCAACCAACTAAGGATGGTCCTAGTTACATTTAAGTTTAAAACAATTTTTAAAATTGAAGGATTTAAAATGAATTAAAATATATATTATTAAAATCTTGTTTAAAATTTATTTTTTTGAATCATCTGAAAAAATTATAAAAGTAGAAATTAACATTAAAAAATGTTTGAATTAGAATGATAAGATTTCCACCCTTTTTTCAATTATAGATATTTTGTCTTTGATGTGAACATCCCAAAGGCGTGTCAATGAGAAGCTACTTACATACATTGCCACTTTATACCAAAAGTCATAAAAACGAAAAGGAAAAGTTGTTTACCTTTTCTCTTATTAGTCATGATAAAAACCCTAACCTTAGCCTCTATCCTTCTTTTTCTGGTACTCTCATGCCCTACTACGCTGTCACCAACGAAAGAAAAAATCGATTTTTTTAATTGAATAAACTTTAAAATTACTTACGTCGAATGAGCCAAATATTTTGATTATTAAAATTTTAATTTAGTTTCTTACTTTTTAAATTATACTAGGGATTATGTCTTATGAGTTGCACGGATTTATTTAATATTTTAATTTTTAATTTTTAAAAAATATATAAATAATTTCAATTTTGATATATAATACTATAAGTTAAACTAAATCTGTAAATATTACTGATAGTTAGAAAACAATATTCTAACACTATATTTCATCTTTGTCTGGGCCATAGTAGGAAAACAACATTTACCATAAGAAAATAACGTTAAGTTTATTACATATCTCAATTTTAAATTTAATTGTAGTTTTTAATGAAATTTAAAATTGACAATATAATTTTAATTTTAATATATTATATTAAAATATTGAAATTTTAATATTTATAAATTTAATTTGGATTGAATTTTAAAATTTATATTTATTAGAAATTTTAATTTATTATGAATTTTGATATATTTATATAATATTAAAAATTTTAAATTAAAATTAAAGTAATTAAAAATGATAATATGGTTAATCTTATATATATTTCTCAATTTATAAATATACTAACTAAAAATATTAAGTCTATTATATATTTCAATTTTAAATACAATTGGAGTTTTGAATGAAAATAAAAATTTTAATTTTAATTTTAATTTTCCTATATTATATTAAAATTTTAAAATTCTAATAGTTATAAATTTAAGGATAAAATACCCTTTCAACCCTCTTAAAGTTTAGGGTTTATAAAAAGCCCCTTAAAAAACCTACACTTTTGGCCCTTAAAAATTTTTAGGGTTTACTAAATTAAGAAAACGTTAGGCTTAACTGTTAACTGATGAGGTGACTAACTTCTATACCACCTCATCAATGTCACGTAGTTGACAAGTGTTTATTTTTTAAAAAATAAAAAATTCCACATCATCATTTACAATAATTTTTAAAAAAATTAATTTTTTCCCTTTTCCCCGCTTGTTAGCTCTCTTTAGCGACGTTTCCACCAACTTCAAAATCAGGTCGTTTTGTCTCTGATTCGTCATTTTTCAAATCTTTAACTACTTTATTAGTGTTCTCTGATTCATGAGGAACATTTCCGTCAAGTTCCTTGGCCATGGAATCAAACTCAAGAATCCTTTTCGCACTCAAACCAGTCTGTATTTCAGGGCCTAGGCCCAAACTTTGAGGTTAGGGCCCAGATTCGCCATTTAAGTCCTCCAAGGGTTCAGAGAAATTGGCAAGAGACGCAGAATGACGAGAATTTTGAGCAAACTTAGTTTCTTTCTTAAGACGCTTAAGCTTTCGATAGTGGACGAGAGAGGGAGGCAAAAGGTGAAAATCGTCGTTGCTCTCCATGTCTGATTGGAGTTTCTGGGGCTGGATTGAAGCACTGTTTTGGCTTTGAGAACAAAAGGCTCTAGCGTCATCAAATAAGAACAGCGAAGTTGGATGTGGGGAAGTTTTAGGTTCTTTCACTGAACCTTCATACATCGTTGGTCAAGAGGCCCTGGAGGAACTTGACGGTGTCAGGGTCGTGGAACCGTGTAATGGAACGAGACTTGAAGAGAGAGGCCACGAGACCCATATTTTCCACCCGCGTTTCACAATGGTTACATAGTTGCTTCCATATGGTGTTGGTGATGACTCTGTAATGTTGCGCGAGAGATTTTTGGAATGCTAGGCGATTCATTGTTGTTAGTGGTGCTGGTTTGGTTGAGGGGATAAGAAGAAGTTGATGAGTGCAAACACGAATTTGGATGGATGAGGAAGTGGACGCATAGTGTTGGAGAATGATAAGTGTTCGATGAAAGTGGTGTAAGAGAATCAATCTGTATGCTCTTGCCTTCTGTCCTCGTTATGGTTATGGGGTTGTGGCTTGTGGTTATAAGGTTCAAAAGGGTGTTACATCAACGATGAAGAGGGTCACCAAGTTATTAGGTGCTCTGGTCATGACTCATTCTACCGGCTAACTCACTTGTGAATATTCAGTTTAGTTGGTTTGTAATTGGTGTCATTGTTTTTGTTGTGTCTTTTTACCTGGTTTTGGACAGAGTGTATGGTGAAAAGGTGAATCGTGTCTCTTTAGGCAACGAGGAGGAAGATGTTGAGTCTGGTTAGGGATTTAGAGAGAGAAAGTGAGGAAAATGATAAGGAAGAGAGAAAAGGGAAAAAAATAATTTTCCTGAAAATTATTGTAAATGATGATGTGGAATTTTTATTTTATTTTATTTTTTAAAAAATGGACACTTGTCAACTACGTGACACTAATAAGGTGGTACAAATGTTAGCTACCTCATCAGTTAAGAGTCAAACCTAATGTTTCCTTAATTTCATAAATCTTAAAAATTTTTAAGGGTAAAAAATGTAGGTTTTTTATGGGGCTTTTCCCTAAACCTTAAACTTTAAAAAGGCTGAAAATGTATTTTACCCTATACTTAATTTAGATTGAATTTTAAAATTTGTATTAATATATTAAAAGTTAGAAATTTTAAATTATAATGAACTGCTAAATAATATTAACTTTAATAGTTATAATTTTAATAAAATTATATTTTTATATATTATATTAAAATATATTTAAAATTTAAAATTTTAATGGTTTTAAAATTCATTCATAACAAATTTCAAAATATTTTAAAATTACATATTATATTAAATTTTAGAAATTAAAATTATAGTAGATAATAATGATAATGTGGTTAATTTTAATATTTTATCATTTTTTAATATTTAAAATCAAATAAATATATCAGTATAAAAAATCAAGGTTAAAATACCTTTTAACCCTCTTAAAGTTTAGGATTTTGAAAAGAGCCCCTATTAAAAAAATCCTATAATTTTGTCCTTTATAAAATTTTTAGATTTTTGAAATCAAGGAAACATTAGCCTTAATTGTTAATTGATGAGGTGGCTAACGTTTGTGTCACCTCATCACTAACACCTGTGATATGACGTGGCTAGACTTTGTTAAAAGCTGGTTTAATTAATTAAATTAGTTATTAGTTTAGTTAATTTATAATTAATGTAATTAAATTTTTTATCCCAAAACATGTGTTTTGAATCTTTGTGAAAGTATCCCTCTCCCTCGTATTCTTGTCTTCTGTTTGAGTCTTTATGAAAGTCTTTCTCTCCCTCGTACTCATTGAGTGTCACTATCATGCAAGGTGGAAAGTTGCGTGGCTGTGGAAGCTCGTGTGTGACATAAACAACTAAAAAGAGGATGTCGTGTAGGACAGTATTTCAAGTATCCAGGCATGTATTTTAATTTGAATGTTGTAGTAGTGTGGAACCCTAGTATTTTAAATTTGTTAGGAATTTGTGCGAATGGGTTTTGGGTGTGGGAGGACCATGTGCTTGTTGTCTTTTGTGGGTTTATGGTTTAATTTCTATTGTGCATATTCAATGTAGGCAGCAGCTTTGTTGTAGTACACCATAAAAGGGATTTTGATGAGGGTTACTACTTTACTGATTGTAATTTGTTTAAGGTTGAATTTTACTATTTGTAATATGATGAGTGTTACTGCTTTATTGATTGTAATTTGTTTAGGATTGAATTTTACTGGTTGTAATATGATGAGTGTTATTGCTTTCGTGATTTTAATTTGTTTAGGTATGGGTTTTACTATTGTTATACACCATAAGGGGAAGTTTGATGAGGGACCACCAGTGTTGTACATTGATAAAGACATAGAGGCCATTCAAAAATAGTAAAATTAGATAAATGGTTTTTTTGAGGCACGGTCACTGGCTCAAGACCTTGGGTACAAAGGGGAATTTAAATTGTGGTGGAAGAAACCAGGAGAGTCTGAGTACAAAAGTGTCACATGAAACTCACATTAATGAGAAATATGAGGTTGATATGTACGTTGAACATTGTTTGAATGAGGCTGAGGAGGTTATTTGTTTGGGTGGGGCAGAAGATGTAAGCCAAGAAGGCATGGCTCAAACCCAAGAAACCCACCAAACCCAACAAGGCCAACAAACCCAAGAGAAAACTAAGAGACTAAAGTCTTGCCCTTATGTGAGTCCTGCGACATCCTGGCGCTGTTGAGGGAGGGAGTGATCGCCGGTGCATGGGCACGGACAAGGAGCGGCTCCTGGCAGGCTTCCAGCAGGGAATGTGGCATCCCGGGCACTGTTGAGGGCGGGGAGTGATCTCCGGTGCATAGGCACGGACAAGGAGCGGCTCCTGGCAGGCTTCCAGTGGGAGGGACACATGAACGAACCGAATACATACCAGAATGAGAGGGATCCAAAAACTGTATAGGTATGGGACTATACAGTCGAGGATAGCTTAAAGAAATGAATTCGTACTACCTATACCAACAAATGCATTAGCTTTTTCGGTGGCCTATCACTTAAGAACTCCAAAGTTAAGCGTGCTTAACTTGGAGTAATTCTAGGATAGGTGACCTCCTGGGAAGTTCTCAGGAAATGTGTGAGTGAGAACAAAAGCACATTGGAAAGGTCTCGTGTTGGTCTGTGGAGCCAGTCGTTCATTCCTGAAAAGCGGCTGAGGCGTTACAGTGGTATCAGAGCCTAGCCTCTCCTAGTACGGTATGGTTCGGGGATGAACCAGGCGGAAGCTGGTGGGCATGTGACATCCTGGCGCTGTTGAGGGCGGGAGTGATCGCCGGTGCATGGGCACAGACAAGGAGCGGCTCCTGGCAGGCTTCAAGCACTAGATCATTAATGATATTATTCAGTTATATTAACCTTCTACATAAGTTTGGCTGTGAATTGAGGCTTCTTTTGATTCGTTCAAGTAGTTTTCTGTACTATTAACCTCTGGTAGCACTCTGATTGGAACATTACCGAGTAAAATATTAGTGAGCAAGAAATTTCAAGTGAAAAAGGTCAGAAATAAAACTTTCCGAGTGAATAAAAGATCTGTTTCCGAGTGAAGGTTATGACCGAGAGAAATTCCGAGTGAAGGTTATGTCTTCCGAGTGAGTCATGACCGAAACAACCACTTCCGAGTGGAGTCCTGGCCTCTGACACTTCTGAGTGAAGCGTGTCCGAGAGAACCATTTCTGAGTGAAAGAAAGCTTTGGCTTCAAATGAGACATTTCCGAGTCAAACGCCTTCGAGTGCCTAATTCCCGAATAAAACATCTCCGAGTGAAACATTTCTGAGAGAAGTACTTCCAACCGAAGAAAAGCTGATTTCGAATGAGTGCTTCTCGGACCAAGATGTGTCCGAGTAGTGAATTTCCGAGTGGGTTAGCTCAGAGTTGAGAGCAACTTTCCCAAATGGAATGTCCCTTAGTGCAACACTTTCGTGTGGGACGGTACTGAGTGACATTTCCAAGTGAAATTTCCGACTTCAGCGTGATATGGCACCGATTGAAATATACCGAGTAAGTCATTCCCAGGGGAAGTACTGGAACAGAGAAAGACTGACTTCGAATGAATATATTTCCGAGTGAAAAGCTTCCGGGTGAAGTAAAATATCCGAGTGATGAACCCCATTCTATTCGTGCTCGGATGTCTTAAAGTTGCCGAGAGCTCATGCTTGGTTCGTCTGCAAGCTTGTCTTCGACTCCGAGTCATACTTCCAAGTGGAACAATTTCCAAGAGGAGTGACAACTCCGAATGATCCTTTCGGTTAAGATTTCCGAGTGACAGAACTCCGAATGATCTCAGTTATATGATTTCTGAGTGACACACTTCCAAGAGAAGTATTTTCGAGTGAAGACTGACTTCGAAGTCACAGATATATCCGAGTAGAAAATTCCCGAGTGAATCAAGTCTGAACGAAAAGTGACCGACTTTGAGAGAACACTTTCGGATAGAGATATCCGAGTGAGATATTTCTGAATGAGTCCGGGTGAGAAATTCCCAAGTGAGTCATTCCAAGGAAGGAAAGGCTATGTCCAAGTGTTTCAAGCAGAAACACTTCCGAGTGAAATCCCTCCCAAGTGAAGCTATTCTGAAGGAGAGACTCTGATGGAAACTCTCGAAAAATAGATGAGCCAAACCAGTCAGAAATTGATAGAGGACTGATCAATGGAAATCAAATGGAACAGGGCTGAAACTGTTACGCCATTCCTAACCAAAAGGTTGGCTCATGCTAGTGACTGGTCCGCTGGTTCACACAAATCCGAGTGTGTCATTACGGTCGGTTCTGGAATAATTTCACCGAGTGAAAGACCAAGCGAGAGAGAAGTTGGTTCTGTAAAAATCTCGCCCGAGTGAAAGACCGAGTGATAGGAAGCCTCGCCGAGCGAGCGAGTGTGGAAGGGAAGGATGGCCTCTGGTCGGATTTCGCTTAAGCGAGAGGGTGCCTCGCTCAAGCGAGTGCTTGAGGAAATGGTTATTGGAACAATTTTGCCCAAGACACATACAGGGACTTTTTACTCCAATCATAGCATCTTTTATATATTTTAATATATCTACTTCAATCATGCAAGTTGGCGGCGGAAATGGTCAAAATACAGCTCACTTCTTATCTAAAACCTCTATTATTTCCATAATTGATGCACCTAACCTCCAGTCACGAGAAAGCTTGTCCTCCACTTGCCTTGTACATTATTAAATCAATACCACACCTTTTCCAAGTCTGAATTCTCAGAACAACAAAAATTAGTAAAAGTCTTTCTTTCTCATTTCCTTCTCTACGTACAAGTCACTCTGATTCGAAGCTAGGACAGTAAGAAGAAAACGTTTTTCAACCAATCTAAGACCCTTAATCAAGGTAAGAGGGGATAGGGTTGTGAATAAATATGAAATGGGTAGAATTGTATGCTGTTCTAGGATTCCAGATTTATTTTCGTAACTCGTTGCTCAATTTCGAAGCTGAAAACGTGTGAATTTGATTCTGACTTCTTCATCAAAGTTGTAGATCTTTTTGTTATGTGAATTTTGAGACTTGAACCGACTGATTTGGATATGTATAGCATGAGTTATAGCCAAAATACTATAGCATGTCTGTTTGGAATACGTATCTTCTATTTTGTGTATATATTAATATTCTGGGAATTATACATACGTTTTTAGACTTTGATGTCTTCACAAAAGTTATAGATATTTAGGTTATGGATCTATAGAAAGTGGTTTCAAGTTAAAAAGATATTTGTAGCTCTAGTTACGTGAAAACCTGAGTGCTGGGAGTCGGTTTTGGAGGGATTTTGCTAAATGAAAACCCAAGTGTTGGGGAGCCTTGCCAAGCGAGCAAGCGTAAGCTCGGCTCTGGAAGTTTTTCGCTTAGGCGAGGAGGTCTCGCCCAAACGAGTAATGGGTAATCTAGATACTGGCCGAATTTCGCTGGAGCGAATGGCCTCGGTGGAGGTGCTCGCTCGAGCAAGTCGGTATTGAATTCGGTTCTGGACGATTTTCGCCCACGCTCGCTGGCTCCGCCCAAGCGAGGCTTGTGTGTCTCGCTCAAGCGAGTCGGAATTCGCTTGAGCGAAGTGACCCTCTGTAACTCCCTTTCTCTTTTAGCACTTGGTTTTTCACTCACTTCACTGGGGCGAATGCCATCCTCAAGACCCTTCGCTCGGGCGAATTCTGTCCAGTGGCTAATTCCCCTCGCCCTCGCTCGGGCGAGACCTCATTCGCCTGGGCAGATTTCATCTAGTAACCAAACACTGATACTGGGGCAAGCTCGCCTGAGTGAGGTTCACTCTCGCCTAAGCGAGAATTGCCCAGAAACCGATTGCCATACAGAAGGGACTCTCGCTTGAGCGAGAACCCATCCCGCCTGAGCGAGATTATTAGAAAAACATGCAGAATGTAGAATTTGGACAACACAACTGTCAAAACTCCATTCAAACCGATTCTACACAATTCATCATATCAATATCATCCTACTAGCCAATTAAAACTTAAAAAAGATTTGATTTGCTCACGTTATAGTTGTTTTACTAACGTATGTTGCTGTTGTAAAATGCTGAAACTTACCTATAATGGTTATTAGGGATGAAAATGATATTTTTTTCATATGAGTAATGATCTATTATTGAATTATTGAGGGATTATTGATTATTATGGATGTTATTGAGTGTCCTATACATGACATACAGTATATATATATATATATATATATATATATATATATATATATATATATTTTGTCATGAATAATTATGAATGACTAAATTAATGTATACATGAATGCCTTGTAATTTATTGAGATATGTTGTTGAAAACAGTAAATCCATGATTCTGAAAATTATTATATGTGATGTGTCCTTTGAGGACTTGTAGTTTTCCAAGTGTTTATGAAAATATTGATATCATGGTATGTTAAATCGATAAAGAGAATTAAAGGCATTCATGCATCATAAGTATTTGGATGCACGATGGAATTTAGGGGTTCCATGATTGCCTACCCTGGTGGGGGGTTACTCTATGATGAGTTAAAACCCTATTTTTGCAGGAGCCATGAGGGTGTAGGGATTCATGGTTATACAAATTCCTACTTGTATACTTATTTTCGCAGGAGCCATGAGGGTGTAGGGATTCATGGTTATGCAAATTCCTACTTGTGTACTTATTTTCGCAGGAGCCATGAGGGTGTAGGGATTCATGGTTATGCAAATTCCTACTGGTGTCTCTATGAGACTTTTTACTGCAGTATTCCCACCAAACCAAAATGGATCCAGCATGACATCATTTGACTAAGTTAAAGATTTATTAAATATAAATGAACTTGTTTGGCATATTCATCATATCATTATGGTTTGTTGATTGTGTTTGTGCAATCTTACTTATTTTATATTTATTCTATATTCTGTCTCACTCTTACATTAATTTTTACAGTGCATGCTACACAGAATGACGAGTGATGCCATTAATGAAGCTTTATGACTTATTGCTTGGACTTTGGCTTCATTTAAAAATTTTGATGGGTTGTAAAAAATTATTATGTACCATGTAATGTAATCTTCTCTATTGTTTCCGCTATATAAATGTTTTATGATTTAATTGTTCACGACTAGTAGGTATGATATTATGCATTTATCAACTTTTACGTGACTTCAGAATTTAAATTACGAGTTTTAAAATGATTCTTTAAACGCGAAAAATTTATTCGGGAAGAATTTTATAGACGTCACAAGTCCTAATAAAGTAATGACCAGGAAAAAAATTTACAAGAGTAAACTACAAAGGTTAAGAAATTTAAGGTCTAGTGAGGTCTCAACTGAGGTGCTAGCTGAGGTGCAACCTAAGGTGCAAGGTGAGGATGAAACTGAGGTGCCAACCCAGGAGCCTAGTGAGGTGCAGACTGATGTGCCACTAGAAAAACAACAAGAGTCATTCATACAGGTAGCCTTTTCTAATCCCAATTTTTTCCTTGGTACTTTACATTTCTTTAGAAAATGTGTCGAATCGAGGTTTTGGGAGCGGCTACACGAGTGATGATTTTGTAGAGATCCTTTCCAATCCACTATCGTGGTCGTCTGTGGACCCTAGCATAATCTACGGGTCTCACAAACGGATATACGTAGATGGGATTGGACGAGATCGCGGGGAACCACCTCTATAAACTCGAGGTTGGCTAATTATGAGAATTTAGCTCTTTCTCAAAATTCATTATCCACTTCTTTTAACCCTACAACGAAACGATGCCCACTTCTGGTGTCATCACCTGGTCACAACATAGACTCTAGCGTTGTGTACTACCACGCAGACGATGTTGATTTTTACTCAAACGTTCCTTTTTTGAAACATACATTTTTCGCTATGGCTGTTGGGGGTTCTTCAGTGAGAACTAACCTGGAAGATACCATTATACTGGCAAACGATATAGACTGGTTAGCCCGCAAGGCCCAGGACCCCTACTTCTAGGTCCAAAAATAAATCCTTAACATCCCTAGCCATCATGCTGAAGGCGAGGATAGTGTTGAGCTGGACGTGGGCCGATTTTAGCGATCCAACCAATATAAAGACCAATACTCAATAATCACGTCGTTGTACGGTGACTGGGCTTGCGATGTACCCTGGGAGCGTTTCTTTTACATACGAGATCCTTCTAACCAAGGTGGGGTTGAGACTCCCAAAAACAGTTTTGAGATGAGGGTGATCAAATTTTTAGATATCGCCCCCAGCCAACTACACCCCCAATGGATAGGGCTTGGTCCTTTCTCTGGAGGTTTTGGCCAAGCATCTGGGATTCACTTCCACCGTTGTTGGTTTCTTCTGATATTCTCGTGTCCTCCGTCGTGGAAACCCCGATGGTGGATTGGGTTTTGTCAACCTCAGATGTCAGAGTTACATCGTCAATTTCAAAGCTTATATGGAGTTGGCCAATACTGTCGGTGCCTCATTCAAGTACTCATTTTTTAAAATTTTTGCTAAAGGCTACCAAACCCTTTTCTGGAAGGATGAAGAGGGGAGGTTTTGATTCATACCGGCTGGACATACCAGTATTTTTTGATGGAGAGTTTAGCCTACATGGTTAAAGAGAATAATTTAAGTGAGGGATCCCGGGCAATCATTGACGCCCTGCATGAGATCCTGAGCCGCTCCTCTTAAATGTCGCTTTCTTCTGGGGTTTAAGGAGACAAGGAAGGAGTACCTCGCCTTCTTGGTACTTAAAACTTTCTATATTCTTTATGTTTATACCAAATTTTTTCTTCAAACTCTAATTATCTATTTTTATAATTCAGGGAGCAAGCACAATGGACCAACTATCATGTCCAGGGTGAACACCAACCCGGATGAGGAGAACCATGTCACCCTCAAACTCCGGAAACATCATGCGTGTTTCTTGGATGTAAGCCTCCGGAGTTGCATGTTGTTTTGATGGTTCCATCTCTTAACTGTGCTTCGAATTACGGGACTAAGTTTATCGATCCCACCGGGCGTGCTAATGAAATGACCAGTATGTAAGGGGTACACAAGTACATTCACGTCCGGTATAGAATCACCCAGTCACTCTCTTTTTTACACCGGTTTAATGAGAATCTGATGTTATATAACACGAACTCAATGGGAGTACCGTGCCTTCTACTCTTGAGTCTTGGTACTTCGGACCGTTGATGTTGGAATAAGTGGTGGTTGGACCTACAAAATTTTCTGATGCTTAAGTCAATAAAGATCCAAGACAAACAAAGCATTAAGAGTGAAAGAATATCTTACTTGACTCATAATGAGCGATGGTGTTTATAGTTAAACGAAGGTCTAACTCTTGATTTGACATATGACAAGCTCTAAATACTTTTACAGGCAAGTTGCCTACTTGGTTTTGAAATTCTCACTCACTGACAAACTTTTAATCGAGGTCCATCAATAAGCATACTGTTTTCTCTAAACTCTGGTTAGGGCTTCTTACTGGACCCATATCTTTTTCTCCTACTGATATCTTTTTTTTGAGGGCTGGTATTGACACCGGATCAAAAATTGTTTTATATTTGTCTAGGAAATCATAGAAATACAATTTCTCATAAAAATTTATATGTTTTTATTTCTTATCCTATATAAGATTTTACCTATTTAAAAAATTGTTTTACATAATGAACACAGTCAAAATATCGATCAAACAAACAATTGATTTTTATTTGACCTTTTCGATAACCCCTTTTAAACATTGTACATCTAGATTTTCTACAACCAATAATGGTTAGTTTAGTTTGTTAAAGAAGAACCTATATCTGATAAAGATCACTGCCACCATTTAATCTCACCGAAGTGAGAGATTTTGTTTGTGGGCAATTTGTAAGTAAATCTCTAAGCACTCATTGAACTTTGTCCTATTGGTGAGTTATTCATAAATACTAAATACGTCTGTGAGCATATTGAGAAATAAAAAGGAAAGTGAAAAAAATTGTTTAGAAATTGTGTTAGATTTGTCTTGGAAATCATAGAAATACAATTTCCCATAAAAAAATTATATAATTTTATTTCTTATTCTATATAAAATTTTACTTATTTAAAAAGTTGTTTTAGATAATAAACATGGTCTGAATATCAATCAAACAAACAATTAATTTTTCTTTGACATTTTCAATAACCCTCTTTCAACATTATCTATTTAGACTTTTTACGACCAAGAATGGTTGGTTTAGTTTATTAAAAAAGAATTTATATCCTTAAAGATATAAATACCTTCATAAAGATCCCTGTTGTCATCTAATCTCATTGAAATGAAAGATTTTATTGGTAGATAACATGTAAGTAACTTTATAAGCATTCATTAAACCTTGTCTTATTAATGAGTGAGTCTTAAATACTAAATACCTATGTAAACATTTGTCAGAGACATACATTAACCCTAATAAGTACCGGAATTCAAGTAACCTAAATTATAAAATTAATCTAGACTTCCTAGCACTTCCATGCATAAGGAAGGAAGTGGCCAATAAAATCTTGAGTATATTAAAATTTGAGATTAAACTATACGAGTTTTGGTGAACACTCATTTCCCAATATATTCGCTTTATTATATTCCTATTTTCTACAAGTACGGTGGGAAAGTTTATAATTCCTGAAGGATGTGATTCAGATTAATCTCTAAAGAATAATGTAGTTTTTGAGTATTCCCTGTTAACTCACAATATGAAAATCTTGTTCCCACAAATGAAAAAGGCCAAGTTTTATTGCTTAGCTCTACAATAGACTCACTAGAAAATAGCTATCCTATTCCTAAAAATGGGTAATAGAATGGGAAAATGCAGATAATTATAAAAAAAACATTTAACTTCAAATGCATTCTTTGACCCGGTCAACAATCCTTAAAATATTATAAAGATACGTAATTGGTTATTTACCGAAAATATAATTTAATTCATATAGGTTATTAAAATAAATTATTTTAGTTAGTCTTTCGTTTTCTCCTTTTAAAAACAATTCTTTTCAGGCTTAGTTATACTTTTATGATAAATATATTTAATAGGGGTTAAACCTCAAACTCTTTCCACAATGTCAACTTAACCACAATTAATTGATTATCATTTTCCCCTTTTAATCCTGTATGCAATTTTTTTAATATGGGTCAAAACTAAAAAAGGAAATAAAACCAAATAATGCAAAAACCAATAAAAAAAAACTCAAACAGTAGACGTTCGAAAAAAAAATAAGCAAAAACTTTGGGATCAAATATATATAGAAAAGTATTCATACCCAACTTTAATCTATGAAAATAACATTAAAGACTAAACAGACATATTTCTAGCAGATTAACAATCAGCTTTTACTTATTTAAAAAATATTTTCTGAATTTTAGACATGCTTAAAAAAAGTATATAACTTAATTGAGACCTTATGTAATAAGTTATTTTAAAAAAAAGACTTGCACTATCAATTTGATTTCGAAACTTATTAAAACAAGATGAAAATAACTTATTTTAATACTATATCAAATAACTAATCAAAATAAATTAAAAAATAACTTATAAAAATCACAAGTTATTTATGTTTTTCCAAACTTACCCATAATAGTAATACTTTTCATATTAACTATATGTTTTATACAATTAGGGACAGTTTATTAAAATTTTAATCATGATTAAATTTCTTCATCATCTGCTTATCAAAAGAAAAAAAGTTCTCCATCCTCCAAAAGTATATTTAGTAAGACTTAAAACCACCACTCTTTCCTCAATCCTAACAACTCTCTGGCGAAGGGTATAGTAATATAATTATTCATATTTTTATTCACCATATTTTCGTTTTACAATCAAATGTTAATCTGGTTGGGCACTCAGAATCTAGATGGTTGTTCCCGTTGACCAAAAATAATGTAGAACTTTGTTCCCAATGGTTTTAAATGAATTTAAATATTTTAATATAGCCACTTGCATTACTGGTTTTAAATTATCATAAAAAATTACACTTCACAGGTTAAACCCATCAATTTTAAATGAAGTATACACACCCCAAAAATACCTGAGAGCAAAGTGAAATGTCATCATTTACCGAAAAGAAAGTGAAATATCATCACCTTAGAAATTACAGAATATTGATAAAAGGGCGAGGAGGGGGAAGGAACCAGGTTCAGTTCAACCAATATGATATCTAGATTATTATATTCCTAAATTTAAAAGAAAATTATAACAAATTGTCGATGCCACCCCACCCCCCCTATCTGCGTTGTTTCTTACTTTATTTTCCCATTAGAATTGACTTCAACCTTCAAAGAAAAAGTTTTTTCTTTTTCTTTTTCTTTTTCACATTCGTTCAACCTCCTGATGGTCCTTGAAAGTGAGAAGTGCTTTAAGAATGCACCCAACTACACCGGGATGACGTTACACACTTTTCGATCAGACGTAAAATGCAAATCTAAATATGAAATTTGGACCATGTCAATATTTTAAAAAATAAATAAATTTGGGGAGTTTGAAGCAATGAATTATAGAATAGATAATTAAAAAAAAAAACAGGGAAGAAAAAGGCTCTTAGTAAACTCCCAAAAAGGAAGCCTTCATGATCTTCCCGTGTTTTCTTTACCATCCAAATCCAAATATACATCAAAAATAAAACAAATCAATAAGCCAGCCTAACCTATACTACCAAAATAATACTATCCTAAACCATTTTACATTAAATTAAATAAATTAACATTTTGCACGAAAATATGATACATTTACCACTAGACCCCTCCTATTAAAAATAATTCCCACTAAACACAACCCATAACCTTCTCCCTCCTCATAAATCCTTTACCATTAGACTATCTTATCCCTCCATTTCATCTATATTACATAAAATCTATTTTAGAGTTTCTTTGTGCAAGGACAAGTCTCTGGACAAATTACCAAGAAAAAGAAGAAGAAATCTCTCAACGTCTCGCTAGTTGTCCTACTTATTACATGAAGTAAATATTGGATACTAGTTATATTTTTTAAATATTAAACGCACTGATTTTTTCTTTCAAAATACTTTTATAAACTAGGAGGATTATTTTAAAAAAACATTATAGGAAGACATAGCATTACCTAATGATCTGTTACACTAGCTTACAATCATAGCTCCCACCAATGTGCACGTAGGTATGATTCGATAAGCTACAGCAGAAATAGCTCGTAACTTAGTATTGAGCAGCATTAATGTATCTTATGAATAATAATAATAATAATAATAATAATAATAATAATAATAATAATAATAATAAATTCAAAGAAAAACTTTCTTAATCAAAGTTATTCAATAATATAAGCTAGTTAATCAACTAATTTTACCAAACAATATTATTTTAAATATATAGTTTTCTATTTTCAGCTTCTTGCCTTTAAATTTTCAATAATTTTTTAACGTTTAACCAACTTTTCAGTTAAGTTAGTTATGGCTAACACAGGCATACTTAAAAGAAAACATGATAATTTTCAATAAAAAAGACTTAAGAGTTAGTCAGAATTTAAAAATTGGAATTTGACAGTAACTCATTATAGGGTGAACCCCAAAGATTACCGGTAACAAGTAGGGAATTCACCCACAAAATATGTATGAACTCAAATATAAGTATTTCTTCACAAAATTTAATGAAGATGGATACAGATAAGAATGAGTCCTACAGTACTCAACTCATCCTGCACCCACCAAATACTGAGCCTAATATTTCAAAATCAAACTCAAATAATTAGTCCAACCAATTAAATTGTGAATCGATTAAGGGACTAGTCCGGATAAATTCTTTATTATCACCAATTCAACCATGGTTTGATCCTCGATTTAATAATAGTTCACTTCAATCAGTATCTTCACCAATTTAATAACTAGTCTGTTTCTAAAACATTTCGTAATGCATAACTATTTTCATCATGGGTAACGTATGTTTGCCTTACAATGTTTATAACTTCAATTCTTAATTATTTTAATTTATTGTCTTGTTAAATTTGTTGTTATTGAAAAATTAAATTATGTCAAGTTTTTCCAATTATAGTGGTCTTTCTCTTGTATTATAGTAATTTATGTTATTTTACTTCTACAAACCCTATATAATCAATGTGAGTATATAATAATTTTTGTTGCATTTGAAAAATATTTTAAGTTTATTATGTTATATTAAAATTTTGTAATAGTTAATTTATCATAAATATTTTATGTATTTTATGTAACGTAATTAACTACTTAAATTTCCTTAGATTTTGTTGAAAATTTTCTTGTTATGGTAAATGATCAAGGTATGGAATAGCGCTTGTTTAATTAAAATATCGATAATAAACAAGGGTATAGAAATTTAGATACCCAAAGGATACAAAAATAATTATTAAAGTTACTACCTAAATGGATGAGTCTAGATATGAGTAATTTATTATAAGGATGAGTAATATAGTAAATACCTCACCTATACTTGTGAGAGTACCATCCTACCAACGAATTTAAGAACTACTTTGGTTTGTCCACCTTTTCTCTGTTCCACTCCGTTTGACGGTGTTTTCCGCATCCGCGTGAACGCCCTTGTGTTTGGCCCGATGATTACCCTCCATTTCGTCGTCTGGACCGCGTTGCGTTAGGCAGGAAGCTCCATTGCGTGGAAGCACCTTGGACCAGCCTCCCTTCAACGGCGTTTGCTACAAAGTCCACAATACCCCTCTTAACAGTATTAAACACGTCAACCACGACACCTGGGCCTCGGATCTGAAGTGCTTGAGGAACCTGCGACGTCTGGCTTCCGATCTGACATGCGACAACCTGCAACACCGTTTAAGGCATGACACACCAATCCCTTTTCATTTTCCTTTGTTTGGTTTTTTATGTTGGTTGTTGGGATCTAGAATAAAAGGTGTTTTCAGGATTGTTACGGGGGTGGTCGTGGCTTTCAGGTTGGTTGGGGTGGGGGTTGTTGGGGTTGGGCTCGGGTTGTGGGGTGGGGTGGGGGCTTGGCCGTAGTGGTGGGGGTGGGGGTTTGTTAAGTAAAAGGTGGCTGGTGGTTTGGGGGCTTGGCCGTAGGGGGTTTCGGGTTTTGGGGTGAGGGTTGAGCTCGAAATAGGGTCCGGTTATAGGTGGGGATTTGTTGGGGTTAGGGTTTGTTGGGTGGCGTAGTGGTTGGTGGTTTGGGGTTTAGGATGGTGACTGGTGGTATGGTGGTCACGGGTGGTGATGGATGATGGTGATAGGTGTGGTGCACGGGTGAGGATGATGGTGATGGATGTATGGTAGCTGATCCGGTCTCAATACCGGTATCCGATCTGTTATACATATTTCAACGTCTTTGATAAGACATCTACGTGTAACCGGTGTCATCGGTATACATCCGGACTGTAATTCCGTATCAGGCGTTCTCCCTATACCGGTTGTTCAGGATAACACCATGACATCGGATAATACACACGTCACTGTGCAAAAGACAAGGATTGTTGCTACAGGGATCGATCAATAATTCCCTGCACTACGAGCCAAATTCTGCTCACGGGAATGGTCAACTTGTTCCCTAATCCTAGTCTACATTCTCTATGCTCAATATAAAATAGCCACTTGACCCAATCATGCAGGTAAGTGCGCAATATAATAATGCTAGTGGGAGCTGGTGGTTCCCCACCACCGAGTCCTCGTTAATCGAGCCAATCAGGTATATGAACTAACTTCATGATTGAAGTGGAGGATCTTCTTCTTCAGCTCTTTTACGACTGATGACTCTCTGAATACATTCCTTACTTGGAATATAATCACTGACTTGAGCGTCGGAGAATCTTTGCAGGTGACACCACCATTCGCCCACTTCAACGCGTTAGGTCGGTGTGAAGGATCTCCAGGACGCCTAATCCGCTCTCCTCATTCAAGGACATCGGATACACACATCGGATACACATACATCCGGTATCTTATACGGTATTGACATACTATACGTGACTGGCTTGAGATCGGATCTCTTGACCCCGGTCCAGGACAGATCAGTAGCTTTCCCTAATTTTGTGATTTTTAATTTTTTAAATTTAATTTAATTTAATTATGTATTTTTATATGTTATGTTGTTAAGTCATATGTAAGGTTAATGATGCATTATGTATAGTTATTTGTTGAATTATTTTAGTATTAGTTAATTTAATTCAATTTAGTTTATTTTTAGTATTGCGCATAACAAACAACGGATAATGAGTGACAAAACGTGAAAAATCATAAACCTTTGCGTACCTACGATAATTTAAGTTATAGTGTGTATTTATCGAACAAGGAGTGAGGAGTGACGATTAGTCATAACAATATCGAACGAGCAGCAACGAGTGACGATTAGTTATAACATTTTTTTTATAAAAATAACATTTAATATAACTTTTATTATAACTTTTAATTTTTAGATGCAAAATTAATGTAACTTATATTTTGTAGAAGCAAAAATAATATGACCACTAGTTAATTTGTAATTTATTTTTATAAAATGAATATAGTATCAATTATATATATATATATATATATATATATATATATATATAATTTTTAAATATTACATGTAACATTAATAGACGAATTTTCAAGGTGTAGATATAAAATTAATATAATATCAATTTTGTAAATATATATGTATAAAATTAAATTTATTCAAGTTATAGGTATAAAAATAATTTATTCAAGGCCTAGGTATAAAATTAATACATTAAGGGTATATGTTTAAGATTAAACTTATCAAGGGGAAAGGGATAAAATTAATTTATTTAAAGTGTAGGGATAAAATCAATTTGTTTAAGGTGTAGACATAAAATCAATTTATTTAAGGTATAGGTATAAAATTAATTTATTCAAGGCACATGTATAAAATTAATACATTAAGGGTATATGTTTAAAATTAAAATTATCAAGGGGAAAGGGATAAAATCAATTTGTTTAGGGTGTAGGGATATAATTAATTTATTCATGGTGTAGACATAAAATTAATTTATTCAAGGCATAGGTATAAAATTAATACATTAAGGGTATATGTTTAAAATTAAACTTATCAAGGGGAAAGAGATAAAATTAATTTATTTATAGTGTAGGGATAAAATCCATTCATTTAAGGTATAGGGATATAAGGATAGGTAAATTTTAAGTTATACATATAAACTTAATAAAAGAACTTTTTGAGCAATGTTGTGACAAATTGTACTATACGTAGTATGTCAACCCAAAACAGGAACAAGGGGAAAGCACTCATGCAGTCTACAAAGACCAGTTGGGATCGATATGCTGTTAAGGTTTTTGTTGAGGCTGCAATTAAACAACTTAAAAACGGGGAGCGTAAGGGTTCCCCCCTTACGAAGAAGGGATGAGAAGTTTGGAAACATACTTTAATGGAAGGATTGGTTGACAGTACTCTAGGGACCAATTTAAGAACAAGTGGGATGACTTGCGCAAAGATTAGGTGGCGTGGTACAATTTATTTCGAAATACAACGGGCCTAGAATGGGATAGTGAAAGACACACATTTATAACTGATGATGACTGGTGGGATGTAAAGGAGTGGGTAGGTTTTTGATCACTTATGTATTTCATTAGTGTAATGTTGATATCTGTTTAAGGTGACTAAACTCGTTATTTTTCCACAGGAAAACCCAGCCTATTTGAAGTACCATTACGAGAGTTCGCCCCATGCACGAGAGCTGACATATTTGTTTAAAGACAATGTGGCTACCGATGAATATACATGGGCTTCGTCATCAGGCAGTTTACCCCCTATGAACTTCGGGAATGAATATATTCCTGAGTTTGATGAAGGCAAGATAGGAGCGAGGGTTCACATGACAGTGAGGATCCAACTATAGGCCTCGGAGCAGGTTACTGTTGGGGGCTCAAGTGATATAGGACTAGGTGGTATCGACCTAAATCGGGACTCCTAGCCAAATCTATCGGCCAGAAGTGGGGACAAAAGACAGAGGGCGGGGGGTAGAGGTAAACAGCCTAAAAGAAGAAAGAGGGAAGTGTAACAGTTATACAAGAATTAATGAATCAGGTGGCGAAGGCTGTTAGTTCCTATACTTCTGCAATTGTGGCAAAAAAGAACGATGATGATGATTCTATTGAGAAGGCACTTCAAATTGTACACCAGCTGCCTGTATGGTGCAAGAATGTTATGCTAATATATGGTTTAACATTTTTAATGTCTTTATTAGTTAGTTTACAAAATATGTATTGTTGCTTAAATTGTAATGTGTTTTTTTTTCAGAAGTAAGCAACCATGACATCTACTGATGATGACATGAGCAACATTAATGTAGCTATGACAGGTTGTTCAACATTTTTTTATAGGAAGTGGGCCATGAAATATGTATGCAAGGAATCATATAGGAGAAGTGAACTAACAGGGCATACATGAGTACAAGAGATACTCAACGGCAATAACACCAGATATTACGAAATGCTTAGGATGAATAAACATGTGTTCTCATTATTGTGCGAGGAATTAGTTAACCGCGGGTTAAAATCATCTAAAAACATGAGCATTCATGAAATGGTTGCTATGTTCTGCATACAATTGGACACGGGGTCGAAAACAAAGTTATTCAAGAAAGATTTCAGCATTCAAGTTAAACAGTTAGTAGAAATTTTCATCATGTCTTAGATGCATGTTTGACATTCTCAACTAACATGATAAAGCCTAAAGATCCAACCTTCCAACACGAGCCCCAAAAATTACGCAAAGATAGGAGATATTGGGCTCGTTTGCTTAAGCTTATTAAAAAAGTGATTATAAAAAAGTGATTCTTTTATAATCACTTTTTTAATAAGCAGATCAGAGTTGCTTCTTTAAATAAGCTAAAATCAGTTTATTTTCAGCTTCTGCTTATTTTTAGAACTTTAAACAAACACGTTAAAATTTAAAATAAGTACTTTTTTTTAATTAAAAAAGCACTTATCTCTTGAAATAAGTTTAAACAAACGAGCTCATTGGCCATATTTTGAAGATTGTATTGAAGCAATTAACAAAAGGCATGTCCCCTGTGTAGTGCCTTCAAATTATAATATCAGATTCATCGGTAGAAAAGGTTTTACCTCACAAAATGTCATAGCCGTCTGTGATTTGGACATGTGTTTCACATTTGTCTTGCCAGATTGGGAAGGATCTACCCATAACGCACGTGTATTTAAAGACACGGTTACAAATGTAGGTTATAATTTCCCACACCTTCCCACAGGTTTGATTTCAAATTATTTAATCTATACATGTGATTGCATATTATTTGATGTATACACGTGATTTTTAGGGTATTATGTTAATGTTGTTTAATTTATTTATATATTAGGCTAATACTATTTGGTTGACTTTGGATATCCAATGCCAGTTGGATACTTTAGCCAGTACAGAAATGAAAGATATCATCTTCAAGATTTTAGGCGTGCATGTGATTTTCAAAATCATAATGAGGTTTTTAATTATTTCCACTCCAACTTAAGGTGCACGATTAAGAAAAGCTTCGTTGTATGGAAGAGTAGGTTCGCAATTCTTTGTTTTATGCCAAAGTTCAGCTACGAGACTCAAGTTCAACTGGTATGTGCCACAATGACGATACACAACTTCATTCGAAGATGCAGACTACCGAATATTGATTTTAACAACATAAATAAAAATGAAGATAGCTATATGAGTCATCAAAATTATTCTCACTCTGTACTAAATGATGAGGTTGACACAACCTCATCACTGACCATGAATGCAATTCGTGACTCAATTAGGGACCAAATTATTCATGCACGATTCAGTAATTAGTAATGTTTATCGTTGTATTGTAAATTTATTAGTTTCAATATATGTTGGGGGTTTCTAATATATAAATAATAATAAAATCAATTTATTATTTTTAATATATAAAAAAATTAAATAAATTTATTAGTTTTACTATATAGAAAAAATTAAAATAAATTTATTAGTTTTAACATATAAAAAAATTTATTTATTAGTTTTAATGTATATAAAGAATAAAATTAATTTATTAATTTTAATATATAAAAATGAATGAAATAAATTTATTAGTTTTAACATATAAAAAAGAATAAAATTAATTTATTAGTTTTAATGTATAAAGAAAATTAAATTTCACATTAGTTTTAATATATAAAAATGAATAAAATCAATTTATTAGTTTTAATATATTAAAAAGAATTAAATATATTTATTTTTTAATATATAAAAATTATAAAAGTAATTTATTAGTTTTAATATATAAAAATATTAAAATAAATTTATTTTTTTAATATATTAATTCATTTATTAAATATGGGTTATTAAATTTAATATATATAACTTTTATTTTATACATATAATATTAATATAAATAAATATACACACAAATTACATACATTTAAACTCGTACCCTTTTTAATAATTATACCACAAATTTCCATTTCCCCAACCCAATTCCACTCAACCAAATAAAATCCCTACTTCCTAAGTGACTTGACTTTTTCAAAACTATGAACCAAACATAACTCCATTTAAAAAATCCAATTTTCTCAACTCCGTTTACTTTTCCAATTTTGTCATTTCTTTTTACTCAGTCATTCATTTTAACCCTCAACTCCTCCAATTTTTTTCCTATAGTCCGCAATTAAAGAGTAGCATCGTTAGTCCACAGAGATGGTGAGGAACTATACACCGAGTCCCCAACATTTTACCCTTATCTTTCTGTGACCACGACTCGTGGTTTTCTTCATTAAACTTTTGGTGAATTTGGATCTAGATGGATCAAGACATTGTGTTATATTTAGGAGATGTTTGATTTGCAGTTAAAGAAATAAAAAAATCTAAAGGTTCATATTAATCTTTTACGCTGTTTGAGACAGTCAAAACTCAGTTTGACCGTAGGATGAAGGGTCCGTTTGGTTAAAAGTTAGAGTAAGGTTTGTGAAACTGGGTTTGGAAAATTGGGGTTTTGAAAATGTGGTTAGGAAAATCGGGGTTTTGAAAATAGAGATTTATGTTTGGATAGTTTGTTGTAAAAGTGAGTTGGAAAGTAGTGATTGTGTTTGGTTGGAAAATATTTTGGTAATTTTAGTTTAGAAAAATGAAATTTGAAGGTAAAATTACCAAAAAGGATATTAATTTTAAAAAAGTAGTATAGTATATATTTTTTAAAATAATACAAATTAAAAAATGACAACACCCTAAAAAATTTTAAAAAAATACAATAGACTAAATAACTTAAAAAAATATATTTAAATAAAAAACGTTATGGTACACCCCAGTACATGAAGCACACCCATGGTCCACCATCCAAACCAACCATCCACCATCTATGAGTCTGATTTTATGGTACACCCAAACTAAAATCCCCACAAGTGCTCCTTCCCCAAAAGACCATCTTCCCCAACAGAACCATTGCACAACACAGAAGGGCACAACCGTCAATAGTACGTGGAAAAGCAAACGGAACTTCTAAATGGGAGGTATGATGGAGGCACAACAAAACGCGGTTCACTCTTTGCAAACGGAAAGATGGCAACGGAGACGGAAATATGAAAGGTTGCCAAACACACAGATCTAAAGAGGTTTTCGAAAACCTTGGTTATGGCAACGAACGGAGCTACCAACGTTGTTCCAAACAGGTACGAAAATTCTCCTTCCAACCACCTTCGTTCCGTTGACACAGTGAAGACACCCAAACATGCTCTTATTTGGGAGTTTCGGGAGAAAGGGATCCTTCTGAAACACAGAATTTACTTCCAGAAACGAGGAGGATTGCAATATTGTATTTTATTTTTAAAAAAACCTACACCTATGACACCTAAAGAGAAGGGAGATATCAATCCACTACCCTGTACCATCTCGTTTTACCAACCCATCGGGGACAGAATTGTTACCTGCCTAATCCGACCAACCCACGATTATACAATTTATTAATACATTAATAAACAATTTTCTTTCAAGCACTTACTTTCATGCAATCAAGAAAATACTTGTTGCCATATGCGAGAGTTAGAACAAGTGTGAAAATGCCGATGTAATTATAGCAAAGCCCATAAAATGCAAAATCCAACTAGTTTCCAAGCAGTGATGTCAATAATGCCAAAACAGCAATGATAATCATGATATTTAGAAAATAGTTTGATTGTAGAGGCTTATCTGGGCTTCCACCAACTGCCTCATATTCAGCCCGTATCTTCTGCTTCATAGCCTCAGATAGCTCTCTCTGCAATTCAAATAGGCACACTACTGAATTTTATTCCTTTCTTCTTCATTTAAAACTTCCAAATTTTACATGTGATATCACATGATTTGAAAATAGCTTCTTCTTGTATTACTTAAAGATACTGGCACAAGAAAACATGACACTTGTTTTTAATCCTGCACCAAACCAGGAAAAGTAAAACAATGAACAATATGCAAATATATACCATATGCATGTCCTACATGGAAAGATATTCAGTAACAACCAAATGAATTGTAATATTAGATAAATTGTGCAAGATAAGAACCTTTCCAGATGAGTACTTGGCAGCTACGAACTTCTCTGCTCCTACATTTGAAGAATTGTCTATCACAATGCCCTGACAAACAGATTGCAAAGGAAAATCTTACTTGGTAACATGATCAAATGTCTTGTTATTTGGACTCAAAAAAGGTAAAGAAGTTAAGTCTACAAGACTTCTCCAAGTCACAGTATTATCTTAATATGTTAAAAGCGGTAACACTCAAATTGAACAGACCTCTGGAGGATCAAATTTGGCTCCAAGGTTGCTGAGTTTGGCATGGGCTTCGGCATAATCTTTAAAGAACGTTTCCTGATCTTCAGCATATTTTTCAGCATATACCTGAATATTTCACAAAGTTTTTTTTTTCTTTTAGTGAATCACAAATTCTATTTTGATGTTAAATAGTAGTTAGCCATGAAAATAAAGCTCCAGCTACTTTACCTTGAAGGATGGATCATCAAAAAGAGCAGCATCAGTTGGCAATACCAATAGATCTTCATCTTTTTTCTCTTTGATGTCCTGTATGTAACCAGTTACAAAAAGGAAAAGATAAATACTTGAATACTCCCCTCCTCTTCCACTCACCCTAATGAAACACCCCCTCCAGGCCAAAAAATTAAACAAAATAAAATTTCGACCTTGAAGTAAGAGTTGTCAAACTTCAACCATTGCACCGTCCATGATTGTCCTCCAGGTGCTCCTGGTCCATCTTTCTGTAGTGTGAGAAAGGCACATGAATTTACTACTGTTCTATTGAGTTCAAGTAACCAGATAATTGAACTATTTGAGTATCAGCAAAACCCCCACTAGCTAAAACTCAGTATGATCAACTATGAAAGAACTCAACAAGATATTAATATGTACTCAAAGTGTGCCTTGAAAGCCCCTTTCATTGAGTATTCATTTCAAAGGGCAACAGGAGAACAAGAAATCTTATAAAAAGAGCCAAGAAATATATTTATAGCAACTTTGAAACTCTGATTTGTAAAATAGAAATCAATCTCAATATTTTTAAATCACAAACTTATATTTTAAAAAGAAGCCTCAAGCAAAGCATATTTCAAACTCAGGAGCTTTTCAGAAGACACTTCCAAATGTTTGGAGATTGGAGGGAAATGGAAATCAGTATAAGCTCAGAAAATTGACATGAATCTTGAGTCTTTAAATATCAGCGGCACACATTATCTTCTCATCAATCATTTGAACATATCACAGTCAAGTGACTTGAAGTTGTTATATGGGAAGCAAGTTATTAAATGAGAGAGTCATCAAATAGTAGTCATCTTCCGAGTAATCAAAAGTTTCAACATACACAACACAATATCCCATACTATTACCTGCAGTTATCATTATTGTCAAAAGCAAGGGTTAAAGTGTTCAAGGGCATTACAATTCAAATTTAAAAGTAGAACCAGGTTTCAAAAGAGTTGAAAGACTATCACAAAATCATTTCTTAGAGCTTTTTGGCGAAAGGGAAGATAATATACCGTATATTTAGTCACAGGCTTGCCCCAACCACTACGATCTGGTCTAGACCTCCCTAGTGTGTGCGCACCAGATAATGCAACAATTTCCTGCATATACAGTGACTTGATAGTCAAAATCAGACCTATTACTGTAACCCAATATACTTCCATAATCATCATGGGAAACAAAAGAAATAACCTTATCATTCAAACCCATTCGGTAGAAAACTTGACGCAGATGATCAGCAGGTGAAGAAGGACCAGCATCTAAATACAAAATCATCTAGAAGTTAGTCAATCACAATGTTAGAAAAAGCAAGTGCTTTTCAATCTATCTTAACTTCATCCTATTAAGCAATTATCCTCTTGAAAGGAACAAAAGAATATGCATCATCCAAAAAGACATGATTTCTAATTTTCAAACTGAAAACATCAATATTTATGTATTAGCTATCTTCAACAATATAAAATTTTAAAATGCGAATAGCTCTTGACTGACTACCAATTAAGGGTAGAGAAATATTACACTGTTATTGTAGCTGGTTTTAACTGTTGTATAATTTGTGTAGGTTTTTATTTTTTGCAAAAAAGAAAATGTTTAGGAAGAATTTGGATTAGGTTAATTAAAAAAATTAAACCAAATCAACCCAAACTAATATTGTTTACATAAGCATGATATGAGAATGGCAGATGGATTAATATAATTAAAATTCAGTCTCTCTGTTTTCAAAATATGTTTGATTACCCTATAACTTGGGTTTGAACTAGTTTAATATTAAATATTGTTGAGTGTTAAACATCAGTGTATCGGAATGGCAGAATGTATATGCAATCCCTTATATGAAAGTTAGAGGTTTTCCCCCTCTATACATGACTATCAGTTTTCAAAATATGTTTAATTAATCTATTATTTTGGTTTGCACCAGTTTAATATTAAATGTTAACTTTTAAGCATCAATATATCTGAATCTAGATGAGAAAGAGAGAGAGAGGAATTTTTTTTATTCAAATATAAAATAGCTGGTGCAAACCTTGTATCTTTATCTCTTTTGAACAAGTTCAGGTTTTAATTTATATTTTAAGATTGGCTTCATTGTCTATAACAGCATCTCTAGTAGTAGTAGAACAGTGGAACCTAAGGCTTCTCTCTCTCTCTCTCTCTCTCTCTCTCTCTCTCTCTCTCTCTCTCTCACACACACACACACCCCTCTTTGAGAAAACCTATGCTAGGCAACCCATGTTTAAGAAGCTCAAACTAGTCATTGAAGGTTATATATATAGAAGAAATGCCATGATTATTTTTCCATCTTATATTCACTAATTCAGTTACAGTAAATTTCAAACTAACTTGGCACATACGTAACATTTGAGATGGCAATTGGAAAGGGAACATGAAAAGGTCATACCTAATAAACCAGCCCAACCCTGATTTTCATGGTTTGGGTTAACAGCGTTAGATTTTGGAGGATGTGACAAAACGTTGGCTTGGGTTCAGGTCCAAACTAGTCTGTGTACACCCTATCTATAAGTAGAACTGGTTGATAACTATTGTGCTAATCTGGTTAAATCTACAACTGGATGATAGCTATTGTGCTAATAAGGGGCCCTTTGTATGATAAAAGAAAAATCTTGGATCACAAATCTTGGCATCTTTCTTTCTTAAAATTCATTATTTTGTTTAAATGATAACAAAACCAGGAGGAGCCTCCAAATCTCCTCCCAACCAAAAAAAAAACACAAAACTGGAGTGCTAAGTGTTCAAAAAGGCAATAAGAAATCTGCAACTAGAGTTTACAAGAGAGAATGAGTAGTATGCATTGTTATACAATAAATAACCACAAGTTGAACACTTGAGGGATTCTAATAAACTCTGAGTCAATTAAACTCTCCAAAAGAAATCAGTGTAAAAATCACCTATGACTTGTTCTTTTAAATGAGCACACACTATGCAGTCAAAATTCATATTAGTCCAATCAATTACTTATATCTATGGAATCATAGCAATCCAGACTCCTCGTCCAAGATGTCTCAAAGAGCCTAGCAGTTCAAAGTGACCATCTATTAGTTAAATAATCTCACACTTCTTGCCCCTTCAAATGATTAAACAACTTCATTGATGGATGCCTTATAAATGAATAGCTATTTATTTCTCTACCAGTTTCTCATTCCCAAATCAACAGTAACTTAGAGAATCAACAGAAAAGTAAAGAAGAGAGTTCTCTATCACAATATATCTCCCACAGGATATATGGTAGTTACCAGGAAGTCTTCCTTCTTCAGGGCATTGCTCAGGTCCAGATACATCCACTCTTCCGTATTTCATAGGGATTTTCGGGCCTCCAGCTTCCTGAAATTCCATAAAATATTCAACATATCTTAAGTTATTTCAAGCAATCAATGATTATCAGTTCAGAAGCCAAAATAGGACTGAGGCTACCTCCACAGCAGTAGCACCAGCCAACTGAAACAAATCTGCATACGTCACGCCAGAGTATTTGTCTTTGATCGGCTGAAGAAGTTTCAACGCATTTACAAGTCCTGATATGGCAGCTCATCAGGCAAATCAACATAAGCAGAATTCCAAAATAATCAACACTAAGAATAAACCCTTACCAGCATTGGCCGCATGTTTCAGCTCAACTTCAAATCTTAAGCTACCATTAGCTCCACCTCTCTGTGGCCACTCCTCAATATTCTTATTATAAGTACCAGCATCATGCCATCCCAAACGAATCTACCACATCAAAATCAACGTAAATGTAAAAACAAAAAAATACAATCCAAAACCCTAAAACAAGGAGAATATGCAAAATAAACTTGATTTTGAAAAACAAAACAGCAGCAGCGACATAATTTAATTATTTCACGTAATTTTAACTTGCATAAGTAGACGATTGAGTAACCATAACAGTCTCCATCAAACGAGTAGTATTTGAAAGCACCGCAAAATCCACGAAGGAAACGTGCCGTGTACAGCTTCAATTTGGTAAAATTGCAGAAAATTAAATTTCAAAAACACACAGAGTCTCTCTCTCTAACTTAAATCGAAAGGAAATGCTAAATCAAATGCAATAAACTAGCACGCAGAGTCAGTGATTTTCAAAATGAAAAAGAATAGGAAGAAGAAGCGAATATTACGAGAAGAGGATGACAGAACTTGGTCCTGAGAAGGTCCTTGATATCTTCTCTAGCGCTCTTCAACTGGTCAGGATCAGAGGCAAAGGACTTTGGCGCAGAAACTGTTCCGTATCCTGCACTGAAAACGCGAACTTCTGGTCTTGGCTGATTGAGGAAGAGGTGAGAAATGCGAGGACAGGAGCGGAGGCATTTGAGCGAGGAGGAGGAGGAGGAGGAGGAGAAGAAGGAACGGGAAGAGGATGTGAGTGAGACGGAGGGGATCATGCGAGCTGTGGCGGCGCCGCCGAGAACAGCCATTTTGGTTGGAGTTGATGGTAAAGGTGAAGGAGAAGTGAATAACACACGCTCTGCCATTTGGTTGGGATGAGTTAATATTTAATTTAATAGAATTTAATATTTTTGATTATTTGGTTGCCTCTCCTTTTGTTTCGGATGATGATCTGCCAGATGCCAGTTTTATGCTGCTGCTACTACTACAAATCAACTAGCTACCCTGTGTTTGGGAAAATGTAATGCACGATGTGTTTATGCCCTGTTTATAATTTGACCCATCTCATCCCCAAGAGCCACATGCCCACACCACACCTGTTAGTCATTCCCGTAGGTTTGGTGGATTACTTCACCCATCTGCCTATCGTTTTTATAATACCTCTTTTAAAACACTTTTATTTCCTATTTTTGCATGAATACTATTTTAGAATTCTAGATTTTAGTTAAGTTTTGCTTTTCGTTCCATACGTTTTAAATTTTTCATTTTCATCAAATACTAGTACATACAAAAAATTTCAAAAGTTTTTAATTTTTGTTAATAAAGTTAATGTTTTTATCTAAGTATAACGTTATTAAAAAAATACTTCTAATGAAATTCGTTACATTGTATAACACCATTAACTTTACTAGTAAAAGCTCAAAAATGACTAAAATAAAATTTTTGGAAACATTTATGATGAAAATGAAAATTTTCAAATATCCAGGACCCACACAAATTTTCACTTAAACATGACCAAAATATATTTTAGACATTTTGTGAATTTTTTTTACTCAATTCATAATATGCATTTAGTTTTGCAACACATATTCTTACAAATTAAATTATCTCTTTTATAATATTAATAAAATACGATGAGTTAATTTTTATTTTTTCATTGATATTAAGGGTCATTTAAAAGTATAATAAAAATATTTGACAAATTTAATATATTTAATTAAAATAACTAAATTTTTAATACTGTGAAGTTAGGTATTTTGATCAATATAAAAAGAATTAGAGAGAATATTTTAAGAGTTTAAATCTATTTTAAAATATTTATTTTTAAGAATTTAAATAATAATAATAACTTTTTAAAAATCTAAGATAATATTATTCCAAAAAGTCACCTTTTATAATTTTTAAATAAAAATAAAGTTAACTCATAATTAATTTAACTCAATCAGTTTTTTTTATATAAAGGGTTCTACCTCAATTAATTTTTACTTATTTTTAAAAAAAGTGTAAATTGTCATATGTTTGAATTTTTAAAAAAAGGTAAATCAGCTTCACTAGTGATATAACTCTAATTTAAAAGACTCGTAATAATCCTATTTATTACTACCGCATAACTAAACACAAACTTTGTCTTTTAAGAGAACAAAACAATAAATTATTCAGTGTGAAAGGAATCTTAGAAACGCAATTAATTGAAAATTAATAATAATAATTTATTTTCTTCCGACGTCGGCGACCGTCAAAGATAGTACTTCCTTTTCTTTGTCTCCACGGAATGCAAGTAAAGTTGTGATCTGGTGTACTTTATTTTATTTTTAACGGGTGGTTGCATTCACAAATATAAGAGGGATGGGTATATCGGCCCAAATTGTACAATTCACCAGGCCTAAATGGAACAACAACGAAAAACACAGGCCTTCTTGCACCAAGATGAAGGCAAAAAAAACATCCAACGCACTCTTAACTTGCCTAGGGTAAGCCCTCAGAAGAGAAGAAGATCCTAATAAAGGTGACACGATTAGAAGGCGGAGCTCTCTTCAGCTTTCCGCCTCCGTTCTCACCTTGGTTAGGGTCTCCTTCTTCCTTTGTTGACGATGATACTCTAGGCAAGTTAAGAAATCTGTCGGCCTGAGATGGGTGATAGGCTATCATGTGGGCTTGAGTTTCAATTTGTGTTTTCTTTGGCCCATTTAGTTTGGTTGGCCTTGTGTATCCATGGGTCTCTGAGCCCATATTTGTATGTTTATTTCCTTAATGAGAAGTTTCATTCACCAAAAAAAAAAGAAGGCGGAGCTCAATGACTACAGAGAGGTTAGATACACGAAAAGCCCTAAGACGGTGGAACCCGACATTTGTCTTGGACAAGAGTCCTCCTCAAGCTTGAAGGAGGTGATACCCACTAGTTCCTACCAAAACTGTTCGTTGTGGCCAGGTGTGTGACTACATGAACCGCCTTATAGGCTTCTCTTCTAGCCCACAAAAATCCACTTGATCAAAAAAAATAACGAAAGAAGGTGATGTCTTGAACTACTAGGTCAAATTCACGAATTTGAGTTTCCCCTCTACAAGCCCTAATCGAATTCTAGTAGTAGTTGTTTGAGAGAACTTCTTCCAAGAAGCGTCAATATTAATCTTCAATTTACCAGGCGGAAGAGGTCTCCATCTAGTAGAGAATTTCTGAGTAGGTAGGCCTGGTTTCTGAATTGGATTTGTTTTCTAAGCACTATAATATTCAATCACTGAATTTTGAAAGGTTATAAGGGTTTATAATGGATTTAGATTTGAACCATAGAAGCTTGCTTTATTTCTAGATAACCATATATGCCAAAGGGTATAAAACATTTTTGAGATTAGGAACTACGAATCTTCCTGCTTACTATTAAATAAATCAATCTTTAAGGCAATCTACTATGTTACATAGTTAGCTTTTTCATCCTTAGGAAGACATTGTAAATTAGAGCCAACCCATACTGGAACAGTCCAGGTATAATGAAAGAAAACATGTTGCAAGGTTTCCCCCTCTTCCAGACAGATTGTGTAACATCCCTGTTTTTAGTAGCAGTCTTAATCTTGTAAATTTTGAAGTATGGAAGTTCTGTAAGTGATAATAAGTAAATAAAATATCCTGCAGGTAGTCTGTAATATCCCAAAAATTTCATTCTCGTGTAAAATCATGGAATTTATCTAGACCATTAATGATATTATCCATTTTCCGAGTGAATCATGTCTTAGATAAGACTGTACGAGTGAAGAAAAGAATCTGTTCCGAGTGACCGAGAGAAATTCCGAGTGAAGGTTATGTTTCCGAGTGACCGAGAGAAATTCCGAGTGAAACGTCTTCGATGTGACTCATTTCCGAGTCAAACGTCTTCAAGTGACTCGTTTCCGAGTCAAACGTCTTCGAGTGACTCATTTCCGAGTCAAACGTCTTCGAGTGACTCGTTTTCGAATGAATACGATTCCGAGTGAATAGTTCCCGGGGGGACGTAAATATCTGAGTGATGAACCCCTTCATTCTACTCGTACTCGGATGTCTTAGAGTTGTCGAGAGCTTGTGCTCGGGTCCGTCCTTGAAATTTCCTTTGACTCCGAGTGATATTCCCAAGAGGAATGATTTCCGAGAGGACTGAACTTCGACTCCGAATGATCTCTCAGTTGTAAGATTTCCGAGTGACACAACTCCGAATGATCTCTCAGTTGTAAGATTTCTGAGTGACGCAACTCCGAATGATCTTTTAGTTATATGATTTCTGAGTTATGAACTTCCGAGTGAAGTATTTTCGAGTGAAGAAAGACTAACTATGAATAAGTACTTTTCAGTCAGAGATTTATCCGAGTGGATAATTTTCGAGTGAATCAATTCGGAATGAAAAGTGACTGACTTTGAACGAATAATTTCGGGCAGAGATATCCGAGTGAGATATTTCTGAAAAAGTTGAGTCCGGGTGAGACATTACCGAGTAAGTCACTTCCAAGGAAGGAAAAGCCGACCGAGTGTTTCAAGCAGAAACAGTTCCGAGCGAATTCCCTTCCGAGTGGAGCAATTCCGAACGGAAGAGGTGTAACACCCTCTGTTACACCTTAATAAATTCTAGAAAAACTCGTAATTTTTTTTTTACTAAAGATATGATTGTTAAAAAGAAACTATCGGAATAAATTATATACATTATTTCTGAAATACCTCACAAATATTATTAAAAACTTTATAAAGTATTTGTACATTCATCCGAAGAAAATAAACATTAAACATTATAAGAAAGAGAGGAAACTCCATGGCCCAGAAGCAGTTACTTATTAACATTATTTATTCATTGGACCACGGTATTCATACCGAGCTCCCTTTCTAGAACGTGCTATAGTTACTGCTGATATTCTTCGATCCTTCCCTCTGAACCATCAATTTAGAATATATGAAACAAAAACACGGAGAAAGGAGTGAGAAACAGAATATAATATTTCCGAATAAGACATAAGCAACAAAGGGTTTTCACAACTAATACATAATAATATCAATCACAATCACATACACAATCAATTATGAATGCATGAATGTTATGCAATATCTTCATCATAACTTACTTATATATGTGGGCCCTTAAATTTTAATTTGCACTGGGCCAACCAGGAGTTTACACTGTTCCATAAGTCCGGATAATAATAATATGAACAGCTCAACTGGTGTGGAAACACTTAGAGACTAGTCAGATTGAGAAAGTTTTTATTGTGAAAGTACCCGACACTAGGGAGCTACCCCAGGTCCCCTGAAGCACCCTTTCACACCCTCTCATCCCAAGGCTCGTAATTAAGCCTCCTCTAATGTATCCTCGGTTTCTATAATCCGTCCCCAGACAATATTATTTCATTTCACTTTAATGATTCATGATGCATGAACTACTCGCGTATTGAGTTGGTTAAGGCTTTTAGAAACTCAATTATTAAATCCCTTAAAGGTTTACAACATTATTTCAATAAACTGTACATTTTCTCGATTCTCTGAATTTCTGTCCCACAGAAATAAATTTGGTACAGTTTTTGAATCTCACTGAAATTTGAGTTTCTAAGCCTTAAATATCTAAAAACTTTCTCATATAAAACTTTACATAATCTTTCTCAAATTAAATCTTAACAAAGTCAAATTTAGAAATCTCAATTATTTTCAAATATATTTAGTTATTAAGTTGGAAAAAATAAAATAATTTTCTTTCAAAAAAAATTTTGTTTTATTAAAAGAGAATAATTATTAACCAAAAATACTTAAAATTACAAAATTTTTCTTTAACTCAAAATTTAATTAAATAAATTCTCATAAAATGTTTTCTTTCTAAAATAAATACTAATTTTTATTTTTTTTATTCTAAATATTGAAAATAAAGTTAAAAATAATTTCTAAGAAGAAATAAAAGATAATAAAATTTAAAGAGTAAGGTAAGAAATTCTTACTGAATTTTAGCTTTCCGTCATGCTCGCTATATGCTCAAACTCCACATTACAATATCATCAATCAAAATCAAATAATATCAATCATAACTAAATATCATCAATCAATCAATCATAATCAAATCAATTAAATATCATTAATACATATCATAATACAAAATTTAATGATTATTAATATAATCAATTTTAGTCCTTTTGGTCAATTCCTCGCATAGGTATATGTAAGTCCATATAATCCAGTCCTTGCATAGGTATAGTTCAGTCCATATGAGTCATAATGGTCCAAGTCCTTGCATAGGTATAATCCAGTCCATATAGGTCATAATGGTCCAAGTCTTTGCATAGGTATATTAGAGTTAGTTAAACCGGATATTTAATTTAAAATTTATTAAAAATGTTAAGTTAAAAAGTTAATATTTTAAAATAATAATATTATTAAATTTAAAAGGAGTAGGGGACTCCTCCCATTATTCTTATGTCTTTTCATATTATAATTCTTATCTCACTCCCCCTTACCTTGAATTGTTACCCAAAATGGATTTGCTTTGCGCCTCCGATTTCTAAAAATATTAATACCAATCTTATTTCAGTATAAGCATAAGACGAAGATTAAGATTACTACTTAAAACAGAAATAGTAAATTTTGAATAGTGAATAGTGAATAGTGAATAGTGAATCGTGAATAGTAACGGTAAATAGTAAAACGTGAATAGTAACGGTAAATAGTAACAGTAAATAGTAAATCGTGAATAGTAACGGTAAATAGTAACAGTAAATAGTAATTTACTATTTAAATAGTAATTTACTATTGAAATAGTAATTTACTATTGAAATAGTGTTTACTATGCAGAATAGTAACTTAAAATAATATTATTTTCAGTATAATAACAGATTTCTAAAAACGATATAAAAATAATCTAAAAAAATATAAAAGAGAAGTATTCTTACCTTAGGATTTTGGCAGAACCTTCTCTCCAAAAACTTTTTTTCTCTCTCTCACTTCCACCACTATCTCACTAGCACTACTGTATTAAGAAAACTTAATCTGAAATTGTGAATTCTAAAGAAGAAATCCTTCGGTATTTATAGGAAAAAATTTTACTATGCATTCCATTATTTTAATATAAAAGTACTATGCATTTTTGAATTTTTTATTCCAGGTTACTATGCATTCTTTGAAAATTTCATACATGCACAGTGTTTTGCATAGTAACTGTCGGCAGAATTATTAAGCCAAATAGTAACCTTTCACTCGGTATATTTTAAATATTCAAAATGAGTCCTTTTTAAAATTTAGCGATATTATATCAGTCCTCACTAATTTTATAATAAGTAATATAAAGCTGAAATTTTAAAAATCTAAAATTTTCTGTTAACAAAAATTTATTGATACGTTTCTAATTTTTAAACGATTGGAAAAAATCAAGATTTTTCTCAAACCGATAATTTTTAGATAAGTCTACTTGAAACGGATTTTAGAAAATTTTCTTATAATTTAAATTCACTTTCTTATAAATATTTTTAATTTAAGTCACTTATATGAATTTAAAATTATTTAAAAAAATATTATTTTTATTAAAAAATTCCAAAATTCCAAAAAAAAATTCCAAAAAATCATAAATAATACGTAGATTAAAAAGTTCTAAAGAACCATAATTTAATTCCTTCAAAATTTTAATATAAAAATAAAAATAGGGGTGTTACAAGAGGCTCTGAAACTTCTCAGAAAAGAGATATGCCAAACAGCGTCAGAATTGAAAGGGGACATGATCAATAGAAACCGACTGGATCAATGTTGGGATAGTGACGCCATTCCACTTAGTGACCGGTCCACACAAAAGGATTATCACTGACGAGCCACATGCAGGGAAACTTGTACCTTTTTACTCCAATCATATCATCTATTGCATATTTTAATATATCTACTCCAATCATGCAAGCTGGCGGCGGAAATGGTCAAAATACAACTCACTTCTTATCTAAAACCTCTATTATTCCCATAATTAATGCACCTAACATCCAGTCACGAAAAAGCTTGTCCCCCACTTGTCTTTTGCATAATTAAATCGATACCACAACTCATTCCCAAGTTTGAATTCTCAGAACAACAAAAATTAGTAAAAGTCTCTCTTTCTCATTTCCTTCTCTACGTACAAGTCACTCTTGGTCTGAAACAAGGACAGTAAGAGAACGTCTTCAACCAATCTAAGATCTTCCATTAAGGTCAGGGGGTATATTCTCTGGTTTTCTAGGGGGGGAACCGAGTGTTTGGAAGGCTAAAGTACTTCTGGTCCTTACCTTTCCAAGGACAGGTTCGGGAATTACTGTTAAATTAAATGTTTTAATGTTTATATATTTGTTTTATATATTTTTATTGATATGTATATGATTAATTGGCTGTGTTGATTATTATTAACCATGATGATTAAATGGATATGATCGGTATTGAATTGTGAAAATATTAAGAACCATGGGTGTCTATGTGAATTCGAGTGAGGAAGTCTTGAAAAATGAGATGAACGAGGAAATAATGATGAAGGGTCACCATTTATATCACTGTTATTATTATATGATTATGATTACATTTATAATTATAATTATGAATATGACTATTATTATTATTATTATCATTATTGTAATTATTATTATTATTATTATTGTTACTAATATTATGATTGTTTAGTTATGAACAATGAAATAAGGAACTTATATTTATGAATATGATCATTATTATTATTATCATTATTATGATTATTATTATTATTGTTACTATTATTATTATTATTATCATTATTATTATTATTAACTATTATTATTGTTATTAATATTATTATTGATTTAATTATGAATAATGAAATAAGAAACATATTACTTACTTTTTAAACAAAGCATTATTTTAGCCAAGATATAACCGATATATTTTCTAGAATAAGAATAAATAATAAAAATGACCTACAACGTTTGAAAAACTGATGGGACCTAAGAACTTGAGAATAAATATTATGAGGCTAGAAACACATAGATACCCAAGGATCAAATGATAGAACTTAAATAAAGCATTTTGCATCATGAAAATATTTTTGAAGGAGTAAAACTAGAGCATACACCTGGTACGCTGGAGGACATTCACGTTCGATCTCCGAGGAGAATCTTGGGAGTACAACCGGGACGAAAACCCAATGGCATCAGAGTCGCGCCTGAAGGCGGGTCAGACGATGCAATTCTGGTGTACTTTGACTAAATGACGGAATGTATTATGATCGTGTAGAGCCAAGTCCCAAGATAATATAATGATTAGAACCTGTGAGTTCATTCGTACCTTATGATGATTAAATAATGATTGGGGGACTTGGTGAGCTCCGATCGCTCTATAATTGAAACGTTGTGCCCAAGAGGCAACTTGAGCAGGACGACTGCCAAAGAATGAGATAATGGTGATGGTGAATTGGTTTATTGGGCCCACATGCATCATGAGACTTAACTTAAGATAAATTATAATAAACCTAACTCATGCATTCCATGACAACATTATTGATTTTTATAGTTGTAAATATGTTAATTGTATGATTTATGTTATATTATCTGTTGTCTGGATATGTCCGCACCGGGTATCTTTAGGGTCTGGGGTATATACTCACCCTTTTTGATGATTAATAACAGAGGAGCTAGGAAACCAAGAACCAGAATACGAAGAACAGCAATATGTTAGACCAACTGGGAGCACTCATTAAGAATAGGATATATGCAGTTGAATATTTATAAACAATAAGACAATGGATGACTGTATAATTATTTAAGGGTGTCTGTGTGCCCCATTCTGTTAAGAGTACAATTACTTATAGTTTGTGAATGACTATGTGAATTATCTACTATTTGATTCCACTGATCTGCCATTATTTTATTTTTATTTTTTTAAAATAATATTCACTTTTTCTAAAAACTATTAACCTCTTAGTTAAATAGGATGATCCTATAGAAGGGTTTATCTTATTTAACCGAGGGTGTTACAGATTGGACACTGAGACTCCTTGACAATATTCTTCTTAAATAGATTAGCTTTCATAGGAAGAAGGTTGTGGCAAAGTTTCCAAACAAAAGTTTGGATTTTCTTAGGAACTTTTTGTAACATCCCTTTAGCGATTCCTATAATTTATCTTAGGGTTTAATAAATCAGAAGAAATTTTTCGCCTTTAAGACTTCCCCGATGATAAACTATAGGAGCCTAAGGACCACGTTACATAAAACACCCAAAAACACTATTTTGGGCCCTAATAATCGATTACACAAACCCTATAATCAATTAAACAGATATGGTAATCGATTACCTGCAAGCTGTTACACATGAAAAATCATACCTCCCTCTGGTAATTGATTACGTAATCAATTACTAGACACCATGATCTACAGAATTGTGTAGAATTTGGCCTTCAGGCCAACTTCCGTCCTACCTAACTTGTCTATTTCAACTTTAATCACCACCAAACTATATGGGCACTATGTTTTACCATTTCGGACTTGCTAGTGTAGACCGTACTCTAAAATTCCAACATATGACAAAGATATGCACAAAATGCATTTCAAACAAACATAAAACACCATGCACCAAACCTATCGATTGGCCTCCGAATCACGCAAGGGCTATGTACACAAGTTCTAAATGATGGTGGGAACCTATTGGTCTCCTCCGGGGGTCTTAATTCCTGTCAAATCTCCATTTTACCTACCCAATTGCATTTTTCACTTATAATTTACCTAGGATGCAATATTCATTCCACCAATCTAATTTCATCACTTCTATCATTATCATCAAATTAACCACACCTTAACTAAGACCATGAACATGTACAAAACATAATTCACCTACACCATTGCAATTTATCGCAAATCAATGGCTTCATGCCACAAACAACACATAACTCTTATAAAAAATCACCCATATATTAATTCAAGGTACTAAACCTATCTAATCAATGCATTAACATAATCATGATATTCATCATCAGAATAATTCCAAACTCAAGCATATAACACACCTTGATAAGATCATGAACTCCAACAAGATTATAGTAACCCAACTAAGTTAAAGGTTTACACACAATAACTAAACTTATTAAATTCACCAAAGTTCTTTACTATAGCAATTACAAAATCTCCATTCCTCTTATTGGCATCCGCTCTTTACTTGGCACTTCCCTTCGGGGTCTCTACAATTTCCCTGTCACTGGTTACTAAAAAAGAAAAGCAATGGTGAGTGCTGGAAATCATAATTAACATAGAACGATATATATATATATATATATATATATATATATATTGTTATATATATACACTAAAAATAGTAGAATGTACTACCCCCATCACCGACATTCCTTCATCAATAACACCTTACCCAGCTAAACTTGTTCTAAGCCCATTGGGCCATAACATACACTACACCTACCAATCTCATTCTTATTACTTTCAGATACCTTATCTAAATCAATAATCATTAAATACACCATTTTGTTAACACCATTACAAGCCCACCGGGCTATCAAAAATATTTTATACACCAATAAAGTTTCATACCATTTCAATATATCAAACAAGATATCCAACGCCTCATCATTAGCATAGGTCAAATCATGCAAGGCACGACTGACTCTCAAACTAATATAATGACTCACTAGTACCCGGATATTAAAAGGATCAACCTTTAACAGGGGGTCCTACTTGACACCTCGTGAATCTGACTTGGTCCACCGAGCCTGATTTGGCTCTCAACTTTAACCACTAGGTCCTACTTGACCACTGGGTTGCTTAACTAGATCTTACTTGACCATGGGAGCCAAAAACGAAGGGTAAAATATATTGTTGGCGATCCTAAACCACATAAGTCACATGAGTTCATTTTAAATTCTCTTTCTCTTTATTAATTGGCACAGAGGCCTCATTTTAATTACTCAGGGTGGCCACTTACACCAGGCCCCATATCACCCAAATTTCATACTTTCAATAATCATCAATACATTAACTATTCAAATAAAAGGGCGATCACACAGATCAGACCCACAATATACATTTTCATATCCTATTTCACACAACCATACAAGTACAATAAACACAATCATCAATATTCTTACAAATTCAATTTCAAATACATCATATGCTAATAATTATAAGCCATAGGATTTAATATCACCATTGTTATAATTCATAGATATAATTTTTAAAATCATCATTTCTGTTAACTTTGATTAATTATCATATTTATTATCAAATTAACATATTACACATTACGACTAAATTCCTAATTTATCATTTATATTGCCTTACGTTTCGAACCCTGATTAGGGTCGATATCAAATTCTAACTAATTATGACTCCACACACCCCCTTTACCTCGATTCCAAGCTTCCACTAGCTGTTCTCGATGTCGGTTACATTCTACCACTTGATGATTCGTCGCTTCGATTTCGGTTCCAGCTCCCACTTCACTCACGACTTACCGAAGCTCGTTCCGACACCTACGAGCATCGAAACCCAAAACCCATGAGTTGTTCGCTATACCTATTTCTATAAAAGCCATTATCAAGCTCTGAAATTACCATAGAATCAAAAATGGAAACCTCCCTTATACAAAACCATATTCGGTTAGAGACAAAGGAAGAGGGAGAGAGGAAATGCCAAATTAAAGGTATCTATTTACTCACCTTGCTCACACGACCTAAAAAATGTGACCAATTTCAATCGACCTCTGAATCCCGCCTAGAAGCTCACAGCGAGAAAGAGTAAAAGAAGAAGAAGCTCGTGTGCTACACATGGGAGAAGAATGAGAAATCTGATTTTTAATCTCTCACGGGCAAAATGGTCATGTTGTCGTTTTTCCTTTTCTTTTCTATTTTCTTTTATTACCTTTTTAATATAACCTTTTTACTTTTCACCTTTTGGTAACTCAGAAATTTACCATCGCTCATTTAATTTAGTTTTAAACTTAATGATCAACCAACCAAATTAATTTATTTAATTATCATCGCCTTAAATAATTGATAATCATTTTATAATAATTTTAGAAAATTCAATTTAAATTCTAAATAATTGATTTATTAATATTTACCCATCGCCAATAATTAGATTAAATACCTGGGATGTTACACTTTTACTTCCCAAGTTGCCTTCTAAAGAGATATTCTTGGTGAATAAGAGTGAGATGGCCCATACTTTGCTTCATCAGTCATCAACTTAATAGCTTTGTAACCAGACTTCACTGTATACTCCTTTTCTTTAGTTAGGGCCACCTTAAACAATTCGTCCTTGTAGTTATCCTAATAGGGGTTTGGAGGGTAGGTAACCAGTTATGTTATGGTAAAATTTGACAGACTTTTGAGAGATTCCAGAATGGGTAGATTGATTTATAAAGGAGGATAACTTTATAGCAGATTCATTCTAGAAGTTTGGATGTTCATAACAAAGTGCATCATTCAATAGCCATTTGTGCCTAAAACTGAAATTTGGCTCCCATCCTTAACTGTCCATTGGCCTAATTTAAGGAGAACATCTCTGCCTTGAGAAAGGCTATGCAAGATCTAAGAGTTGTTCTTTCTTCTAGGTTGGGTCAGAAAAGAGGATTTAGGGAAGTATTTCCCTTTTAAGATCTTGACCCAAACATCTTCAGGATTATTCATGACCCTTCAAGCTTGCTTTGCAAGATAATAAAATTAATGCTTTTGGTTAGAGACTTTGGGAATCTAACTAATGACAGATGTAGAACTGCTTTCACTAAGATTTCTTTTCTAGTTTGATTAAGAAAAGATTTCTTCCACCCTTCTACTTTTATAAAAAATTTCTGCTTGATCTAGGATAGGGTACTGTTCTTAGATCTCCCTTAATCAGTATGTAGCCATAGGTAATTTCCTGCTTCTGTCCACTACATAATTTGGAGGATGGATGATATTTTGTATCCACCTTGAAGATGGAACTTGACATCCAAAGATAATTCCTGACTTAGCTACATTTATTTTTTGACCAAAGGCTTGAGTGTAGGTATTAAAAGCCTTCAAGATTGCATAAGAATATACTTTTGTTGCCTTAGCTAAGATTATAGCATCGTCTTCAAAAAAATAAATGAGTCAGTTTGGGACACTACGGGGAAAAAAGCATACTAGAAAGGGATCCTTCTTCCATTGATCTAAAGAGTAAATAGGATAAATCCTTAGCTGCAAAAATGAAAAGGTAGGGAGACAAAAGGTCACCTTGCCTAAGGCCTTTTTGAGGTTTAAATAAAGGGCCCCTAGTACCATTTAGACTAATGTTATAGGAAATAGAGGTAACCAAGGTCATAAACAAGGAAACCCAATAAGGAGAAAAACTAAAGGAAATAAGAGTTAGTTTAAAAAAATTCCCAATTGAGTCTGTCATAGGCTTTGTTTATGTCTAATTTAATAGCCACATGGCCTTTAGAGAAAGAAGTTCTACCCTTTAAAGAATGGAAAATTTCCTGACCTATTGTTATGTTATCTTGATCAATTTACCTTTGATGAAAAAAGATTGGTGGGAGTATATAAGGGAAGAAAGGAAAGGTTTAAGTCTCAATTGCATAATTTTAGCAATGACCTTAGGAACAAAATTACAACAACTAATAAGACGGAATTGATTAACCTTTTATGGATTTGGGATTTTGGGAACCAGGGAGATAAAGGTATTATTAATTTAAGGAGGTAACTCACTAGATGAGAAAATGGATTTAATAGCTAGACAAATCGGGTCCCTCACTATATCCTAGTTTTCATGATAAAACAACCCACTGAGACCATCCAGGCTTGGAGATTTATACAGGGGAAGTGCTATAACATCTTTTTCAATTTCACTATCTGAAACTAAAGCTGTTAAGGATTCGTTCATGGCCTGAGACCTTTTTTGGAATGACCTTAAGAAAGTCTTGGATATTAGTAGTGGCTTCAACTATGAAGGTATCCTGGAATAGTGAATGACCATCCTTTAAACAACTTCCTGCCCTTCAACCCAAGAATTGTTATTATCTTGTAGCCTAATTATTCAATTTCTGGCCCTTCTTTATACAATTGATGCATTAAAAAAATCTCATGTTTGAGTCTCCCTATTTGAGCCATTGAATCATAGATCTTTGGAACCAATAGATCTATTCCCTTCCTCTTACCTTATCAATTTGTTATTGGGTAGTAACAATCTGTTCACGATCAGTTTCCGTACTACCCCTATTTATAAGACACTGCAACTTATGTTGGAGTCTTGCCACTTCAATATCCGATCTCTTAAAGGTTTCCCGATGCCACTGCTGGAGAGCATTGTTGCATTGAGAGTGATGTTCAAGTAGTTGATCCCAAGGACTGTCTTTAGTTCACTACCTTTGTTAGGACATACTTTCCTTGGCTTTATCTAGAGGCAATTCCCCCGTCTTCAAATATTTGATAAAAGGAGTCATCCATGTAAGGAAACTATCTAACTAACCCAACATATGTATTACTCCCACCACTTTAGCCTGGGCATTTATTGTGGGCTTTTTTTTAATGTTGTTTGGATAGAAAATCAAATATTATTAAACTTCTTTGGCATTGGCTAATTTGGAGAATAAATCTACTTGGGATTCATCAACACATCCTACATGGGCGATTTTGAAATATTTGAATTGTTGAGTTGTCTTTTTTGTACTTCGTCTAGGTACAGAGCCATTGGCTCACCTCTGGCTTGGTACAACTCTTCCACCTGCCAAGCCATCAATTATGAGTCCTTTTTTACTTTTAGACAAAGGACACCAAGATCTAATGACTCATTTAGTCTAACCAGTAAAGTCTCATACTCTACTTGGTTGTTGTTGTTTTTGAACTAGAACCTAAAGGACTCCTTAATGGCCAGATCATCTAAGGTTATGTATGCCTCACCCCCTTCATATTGAGGGCTCCATCTACATTAGGTTCCACAAGATGTTTTTTCCTATGCATCTTCTAGTGTTATTCCTAACTCGACAATGAAGCTTGCCTAGAATTGGGCTTTCATGGGTCCTCTTGGTTTGAACTTTAAGCAGTATTCTGAGAGCTCCAAAGCCCAAGCCATCATGCGTCCTAACAACTTTGGTCTTGTTACTTGACGCAGACTATATTTTTAGATATAACTCGCCCTATTTAGAAACTTGAATTATCTTAATAGTATATTTAAATTAAAAACTATTAAAAATACCCACAAACAAATATTGAGCTTATCTTAACTAAACAAATGAGATTCTAAAAAGTTGATAACCTATAGAAAAAAAATATATATATATATATATATAATAATTATCAAATTTGCATAACAAAATTAGTTTTAACATATTTTAATGGCTAAAGGGTAAATTTAACCCTTGGAAAATTTGTGATTTTGGTTTTACCCCATGAAATAATTTTTCTTAGTATTGTGTCCCTGTAAAATTTTTAAGTATAGTATATGACCCCTTCCGTTGACTGCCTCTGCCAAGTGATGAGGTGGAGCCTAGTCACATGTCAGTGATTGTATATGTGGCATGTGACTCATCATTTTAAATACCTTGTAGGATTGAGTTTCTAATTAAGGGACCTAATGCTATGAAACAACTTTTTAAAGGACCTATTGCTATATTCGTTGTGACTAAACTATAACCCTAAACATAACAACACTATCTCTTCAACCCCTTAAATCCTTCACTATAAACAGCCTTAAGCTCTGAAATTGCTTCAAAGTTCAAAAAATCGTAAGAATTGAGTGTGGGGGTTCATAATCTACCCAAAGCTAAGTTTGGGTTTAACCTTACCTTTAACAATTTCAAGAAATTGAAGCTTCCTTCAAGCTCTCATGGCTGTCGTGAGCAAGAGAAGAGAGAGGGTACAAGAAGAAAAATGATAGGAATGGGAGTGGTATTCATAGTGTTGCGTCTAATATATCGCGGTGTTGTGTTCATATCTCCCATGGCTGTTGCAGTGAAGAATTTAAGAGGTTGAAGAGATGATGTTGTTATGTTTATGGTCATGGTTTAGTCACAACGAATATAGCAATAGGCGTTTTAAAAAGTTGTTTCATAACATTAGGCCCCTTAATCAGAAACTCATTCCTACAAGGCGTTTAAAATGATGAGTCACATATCACATATGCAATCACTGACGTATGACTAGGCTCCACCTCATCATTTGGCAGAAGCAGTCAACGAAATGAGTTATATACTACATTTAAAAATTTTACAGGGACACAATACTAAAAAAAATTATTTCAGGGGGTAAAGCCAAAATCACAAATTTTCTAGGAGCTAAATTTACCTTTTAGCTATTTTAATCTTATAAATGTACTTTAAATAGTAAAAATATCACATGTATTTATACGTTATACTATTATAAATTATGAGTTATTTTATAAAATCATGAGTTGAGAAAAAAAATTGACTTGGCAGGTTAAAAATATTTTTTTAAAGCCCCAAATCACCTTATTTAATTAAATAAATTTTTTAAAAAACTTTATCCTAAATTTTATTATTAAAACTAGACCTTAAATAATCTAGGTCATGGTCTCTTAATAGACAGTCTGACATATCCTTACCCTTAATAAATATCATGGTAAATATTACGTAAACATGTATTAGGATTCTCAATTTGACAATTTTTTTTAAGTATATATAATAAATTCTAAAATCGGGCCCGTTTTTAATAATGGACCTTGGGCGGGCGCCTACATTATTAGACCGATCCTAATTCGATTTGGATCCGAGCTTAAACAAATTGATTTGATCTCATTAACGTGGATGCTTGTATAAACAAAACCAAAAAAACATGTTTGTAGCTTTGTTTCTTTATCATGAGATGAAAATGGATCTGAATTTACGGCAGTTAGAGGAAAGTAAAATATATACAGATGGACTTTTAAAATTAGTTGTTTTGAAAATTAATTCTAAAAATAATTTTTTATATTAGTTATTGAAATAAATGATTTAAAAGTTTTATAATTTCTAATTTATCATTTCAACAACTAACAACTAATGTAAAAAATTATTTTTAAAATCAACCGTTTTAAACATAATCAATTTTAAAAGTTTAAACCGCACCCCCAACCGCCCGAAGCTCCCACCAATTCCAATGAAAATCTAAAACTCACGCAAATATGACAAGAGAGGACGTGCAAAAAGCAATTAGTTGCTTGACTTACCAAATGCGATATTTGTACACTTTAAAATACATATATACATAAATAGGGATAGAGAATTTACTACATGAGAAATGTTTTTTTAAATAAGAATGAGAATAGTAAATTTTATCTTTAAATTTTATTATAGATGGTCGAGATTAAAATATATTAATTATATAAATTTTTAAATAATTATATAACTTTTTAAGTGGACATGTTATTTTAAAAGTTTTTAATCATGATTTGTTGTTCTCACTCTAATATAAAAGAATCTTCGTATAATAATATATTGGATCGTTGATTAATCTCATGATCTTTTAAAAGTTCATATGATCACTTAAAAGTCACATAATCATTAAAAGGTCATATAACTTTTTTAAAAATTCACATAAAATCATCTATTTAAATAATTATACGGCTCATATTTACTTATTTCACTTTTATATAATAGAACTTTTTCCATATAACACATCTCCACGCATATATAGATATAGATATGAGACTCACGTCACGTTAGTCTTTGTTGCTTCGGACTTTTATCCGCAAGCCTCCTACGTCACTGATGACTTACTCTGCAACTCGCGTGGTGCATGGATGATTTACCGATGAATCAACATAATATACGTTAAAAAAACATGAGGTTATTAACGTCACACTATATTTGTTGGATTGACAATTTTAAAATTAAAAAAATATATATATGTAATTAATTTGACAGAGGTAATGGATCAGCGAGTTCAATATTTAGTTAACAAGTTATTGGTTAAATTCTTTAAACCGGTGGTATATATTAAAATTCATAGAAGTTTAAGTAAAACCAAGGTTTATGATTAAATAAAGGTCACAAAAAAATTAAATAATATCAATTTATATTTTTGAAGTTGAATTTATAGTTTTTGTTTGATACATTTTATTCAGGTTCAAATCTAATATAGTCATATCGATATCAAAACTCTTTCAACTAATATTTAATAAGGTACGTCCTCAAACCCCAATAAATTAAGATAGTCATCTCTCTGCTTAATTATATAATGTACTAAATAATTTAATAGGACGAATTTGTAATTAATTAACATAAAATTATATTCATCTTTAATTGTATAATAATTTTTTTGGTGCAGATCTTTAATAATATAATACTAGACATACATCTAGTGTGACGCACATGTATTGGCAGCGGGTTATAATTAAATAGTAATTTAAATTCTTACAATTATCATAAAATAATATACAACAAATGTTACTATAGCTCTAATATTAATATTAGTATAACTCTTATTATTATAGTTGTCAAAAATTATAGATGTTTAAAAATTAATTTTATAAAAATGTAAAATATATAGTAAAACTTTTAAGTATTTTATTTTTATTAAATATTTGCTTTAAACTACGTTGAATTTTATGTGTCATGATGTGTGGTGTTGTATTTGTACGTTACATTTGAGGAACACGGTAATGAAACACTTTAGCACGGGAGAGCTCTTTTAAATCATAATTTATATTATAAAATTAAATTTATAAATTATATTTTATGAAATTTTAAAAAGTACTCATATTGTTTCATAAATGTTTTATACTTTTGAAATTACGCAGTCACTAGAATAGATAGAAAGACACATGTTGATTCAATCATGGATTGATAGCTGCAGTGTTCTTTGTCGGCGGGTTTGTTCACATTTTTGGTTGTACACTTCTAGATTTTTAACTTTTAGGTAAATATGCGTCTTTTTTTCTTCTTCTTTGAAATGGCAAATGGAGCGGGGTAGGGTCACAGGGTTACAACCTTGTTTTCTACCACAAATGTCCCGAAAACGAGCTGGATGTAGGGGGCAGGAAATATCCTTTTAATCAATTTATTTCATGACAAACTTGATCTAATAATTAGAACGATCTGGATCTAAAAGTAAGGAGAAATAAAGATAAAATAAAATTAAGTTATATAAAATCATTGCTAAGACGATCGATGAGAAGATTTAATTAAAGGGGCATGTTATTGATGCTTTCCGAGAAGTTTTCTGTGATTATGTCATAGAAGAAAGATTTAAGATATTTAGTGTCAAGAATTAGTCGACTCAAATGACAATTATGTATGTGAAAGCCATTATTGAGGCACTTGATTTTTGAACCTTATTAATCTGTCTTGGAATCCGGGGTAGGAGTTGATTGTCTTGACCGGAATCCTAATTCAGTTTCCTAACTAGAGTTACCTCACATGCTCTCAATTTTACACCGTCACATGCTCTTAATTTTACACTGTCTCAGTGGAGTACGGTATTATATACCTCAGTTCAGTGAGAATCCGAGGTTCTTCGAGTAAAGGTGGTAATTGATATCTTAATCTGTACTGGTGCTTCAAGACCACACCGGAGGGGTACCTGCAGAATATTCTCCGATGCTTAAGTCAGTACAGTAACTAAGGTAATTTAATGTTACGGAGGTAACTTATGGGAATTAGATCAGATCTCTTTAGTAATAAATGAGTTGTATTTACAGTGTTTACCTTAGTTTTGGAAGTGATTTGACCAGCTTCCTAACTTACTGTAGGTACAGTGTTTTCAGAGTCAGGTTACCCATACTTCTTCTGACAGGTTGTTAGATTGTCAGTTACGGACTGGTATAGAGGGAAACGTCCATAGTCAACTGATAATTTAAGGACTCCGGTTATGACTTGCTTGGTTTGATTGGTGACGTGGCGCGATGCTTCAGGACTTCGTTCAGTCCTGTTGCCACCCCGGATCAGTTACGATTTGTGTTTTAAAGGGAAAATAATGATGCGGTTACCATAATTAAATATGTCGATTAATACCCGTTTAAATATTTTGTAACGTCTCATTAACATGTTTACACTACTGAAAAAGCCCTTGATAGCTATTTCAACTTAGCGACCATATTAGCGACCGAATGTGAAAAGGGACCTTGGGAAGAAAATTAGTTACCAAATCAGCGACCAACAGAATCCGTCACTAACATTTGCAAAGGTCTGTCGCGAGCTTGAACCCCGTCGTTGAGACGGTCGTTATATTTTACCCCCCAACAATTTTTTGGTTTCCCTCTAATTTTTTTTGTCGGCGCTCAACTTAGCGATGAACGGCCTCTGTCAGTAATAATGACTCGTCCTTGATTGCGTCGCTAGGTTGAAGGCTGTTGCTGATTTCGTTGCTATATTTTACCTCCCAACAATCTTTTTGGTTTCCCTCCAAAATTCTTGTTGGAGCCCAACTTAGCGACGGGCTGTCTCCGTCAGTAATAAGGTTTCGTCACTGTCTTTGTCATTGAAGTTTACTATGCTAATGACAGCAACGGAAGTTATCGTCGCTACATTTGGCTACTTAAACGACGGTCCTGTGCCGTCGCTGGATAGACCATTTTAGGGACAGTAGGAGTATCTATCGCTAGGTCGACCACGTGTCAACTTTTTTTAAAATTAGCCACGGTTTTAGCGACAACTTTTTGTTGTTGATAAACCTAATAACTTACTCAACCAAAACTTTTCCCCTCACCATTTTGTCGAGCCCTAAACAATTTCTAGTTTTTCCTTTACTTCTCCCTCCCTTGTCGAGAACTGTTTCTCCCCTGCTCCTCCATCGCTCGTGTTCCCCCCGTTTCCCTCATCTCCGTCATCTCCTTCGCTGCGAGCCATTGTGACGACCTTCGTCAATTTTCACATTTTTCTCAAAAGATTTTTCACTTTAATAAAAATCCACCCGGTTTCAATATAAAATAATAATTACTTTATTAAATACTTTCAAAATAATAAAATCATACTTAAAATAGCAATTTCCGACTGGAACCGGTCCAAAATACATCCGTTAATAAAAGTTATTTAGAAACAGCGAAAGAAAGAAAAACAATCGGATTTCACTCGGAAATCATTCTCTCACTCGGTCATCTTTCACTCGGATCAGCTTAACTTCCACTCGGAGAAGGTTTACTCATCCTCATTCAGAAACACTTGGAATTTCACTCGGAAGCACTCTTATCTTTCTTCACTCGGAGTTTCAGCCACAACTCACTCGGAGACACTCTAACCTTTTCATTCGAAATTGAGTCTCTCGGTTATTCATCTCTCAGAAAGAATGAGGGATACTCAAATGGGCATAAAATCAATAAGCCCTCGCTTGAATAAGGAATAATTCCACTGGGCTAATTTTGCCAGATAATCAACCATGCTACAGCAATGCAAATGCACTTATAAATAATCACCGATTCAATTTTAATTCAAACCAGAACACATTTTAGCATCAAACACTCGGAAAACTCAATATATTTATATTACACAATTCATTCCGTTTCACTCGGTGCCTTGGCATCAATCCTCCGCTTGGCGCACCTCCATGGCTCCGACCTCTTCCCTGTCACTGGTTACTAAAAATGTAAACTACAACAAGGGTGAGTGTTTAGCATCATAATTAATATAGAACGGAATAAAATACGAGTATAAACTCCGTCCGATGCCTTTCTCCTCAATTTACACCTTTCACTCGGCAACTAACTCACATTCGGTAATACACTCACACTCGGCAATTTATTCATTAACACTCGGCATTATAGTAATTCACACTTAGCAATATAACAGTTCTCCTTCGACATTCTTAACAAATAACATTCAGCAATACATACAGTCGGCAATCATAGCAATTAACACTGCCAACATAGCCAATCACACTCAACAAGTAAGTTCCGCTCGACAAATATAACAGGATACCACTCGGAAAATTATAATAATCACTCGGCAGATATATGAAATTACACTCGGTAAATTCATCAAATCATACCCAGCAAATATTTCAATTCTCATTCGGCAATTATAATCAATTTACCACTCGGTAAATACAACCAATCACTCGGCAAATACAACCAATCATATTCGGTAATTTTAACAAATTTCATTCGGCAAAATCATCAATTGTCACAACTGACTCTCATAAAATCGATGCCTAGTATCAGAATACTCAAAGGACTGGCCTTCAGCTGGGAGTCCGACTTGACATCCCGTGAACCCGACTTAGTTCACCGAGCCCGACTTGGCTCCCCACCACATAATCACTTATTTCATTATATAAACATAGGCACATCATTTGCAATTGTCAGAAACTGACTTGTGTTCATAACATAGGTCAACCGACTTATTGTCCTCTCATATTCAATCACATAGCATAATTATACAATCCTTTTACTGGAAGCCTGTCAGGAGCCGCTCCTTGCTCGTGCAAACACACCGACGTCCACTTCCCGCCTTCAACAGTATACAGAGTATCTCATACACTATGTAACTCAATATAATTAAACGTGATCACCAGTCGGTCAGCCTACACCCATCAACACAAGCCACTATACTGATTGTCACAGCATCATTTCAATCATTTCATATTATCATCAATCAACAAATGCAACTACCAGAAACTGGCATGTGCTCTCATCACAGGGCGACCAACTTGTCAAGCCCATCCATCACATTATCACTCGGGCGACCTGCTTGTCAAACCCGACTTATTAACAATATCACTCGGGTGACCTGCTTGTCAAACCCGACTTCACATTGCCATTAAACACCGATTATCACAGCATCAATTATTTCAAATGTCAATCGGCTCAAGCCACATACACACGATCAGAAACCGATCGGTGTCCACATACATGCATCCATACACATTCGTATACACTCATTCGGTATCATCTCAAATATCACAGCATCAATTATTTCTCAAGTCACATTTACACGATCAGAAACTGATCGATGTTCACATACATACATGCATACTCATACACAACTTTCATTCAGCAAAGTCACACACACACACACACGATCCTAAACCGATCGGTGTGTACATTCATACGTACATTCATATACATATTCACACGGTTTTCATTCAATATCAATTCTCACTCGGTTCAGTCATTACATTGACTCAGACAGTATGTCCTATTCTAATTAATTATAACCCGAACACCCCCCTTACCTCTGTTCCGAGCTTCAACAGTTGCTGGGTGCACCGTTCCACCTCCGTTCCAGCACCAGCTTCCTCAGTGTTTGTTCCTCCATCAGTGTTTGTTCCATCAGTGTTCGTTCCTCCACCTTGAAATTACTGTCATGGCTCTATAATTATTTCAAGGTATGGACCTTCCTTCAAGCTTACAGCTCTTTAACGATGGAGGAAGGAGAAGGAGAAAAGGAACAGGTGAAGAAGAAGAAGAAGAAGGTTCTCGCAGAAAGTGAATGATTGGGAGAGAGAAACCTTTATTTAACTCATGGCAACCGGTCACCTGCCCAACCGGTCACTTCCAACCGGTTACCTACTCAGCCGGTCATCTCTCCATTTCCTTTTCAATTTCTTTAAAGATTTAAATTAAACCTCTCTTCTTCTAATCACACCTTTTATAATTAACCAATAATTCTTAAAAATATCCAATAAATTCCTAAAAACAATTTTTAACATTTTCCACTTCACAAAATTTTCTACAATTATCCGGGATGTTACAGCCATGGTGCCTCCCTCATCTCCCCCTCCATCGCCTCCCTCTCCCGCAGGTACATTGTTAGGCCCATACTTCATATATATTATATATAAATGCAACTTGTAAAAAGCATGTAACTTGTAAAACTATGTTGAATTTTTTTATGTTTTGTACTGATTTGGCTGTGTTAAATTTTTTTGTTTTATACTGATTTGGCTGTGTTGAATTTTTTTATGATTTGTACTGATTTGGCTGTGTTGAATTTTTTTATGATTTGGCTGTGTTGAGTCTGTCGGATAAAGCTATGAATATGATGATATTGATGACTTTATTTAGAAATTTTGAAGTTCTATTTTGCTTTTTCACTATCATGATGCAGATACTTGAACTAGATCATCATCTTATAAATTTGGAAAACAAGTTGTTGAACTATATTAGATCCTTTTATAAATTTAGAAATATGAATGTATGTCACTACTGTTTTAATTAGTTCTATTTCTCTCTTTTGGAAATTGGAAATGTGAATGTATGTAATTATTGGTGGCTTTTATAGATGCTAGTAGGAATGCCATTTGTGGTGGTTTTGGGTCGCTAGACACTATAACTTTAGCGGTCAGAAATAACAATTTTTTTTGTAATGGTAACATGTTGTCGTTCAATAGTGAATAAAATACCATATGTTTGTGTATTTCCCCCCTTTTATATCATTGGTAAAAATATAAAATCACTTTTACATTTTTGGTATAAAGGTTTGTATGAAGCTTGTATTAGTTCATTAAAAACAGGGCATCCATCTCAACACATAGGTGATTCCATTTTATATTATTTGAGTTTTTATCAATTTCAAACTGCACATGCTAATTGGTTTTTGTTAGAGTTAAGAAGACTTTGAAGAAATCTTAGATTTATTGATAACAAGATTCAGTATTCTAATTTAAGTAAAGTTATATTATGTTAACATCTGAAAGTCTATTTACGTATTTTTAGGATACAGAGCTTGGGCTATAAAATAAAAAGGGAAATCCCTGCACAACAAAAGTCTGGTAGGACAAACCAAAGTTTGTTTAAAGGCAACTTCATGACAAGACTCTTTGAAGAAAGAAACGAGAATTGGGAACACTCTCCAAAGAAAAAGTTCATCAGGGTTCGTAACAAACTCAAACTTGTTAAACCATACTGCACGCATGAAGTATGTGGAAGAGTTCCTCTCCTCAAAGCAAAGCTTTTCAACAACCAGACTCTGTCTTTATACTTCATCAAGCTGGAAGATGCTCCAGACCTCATGAACCTTCTCAAGCAAGAGTCTGATCGGGTTTGCTCTTAATCTATGAGTCTCATCATCAACACCTTATGGATCACCATACTCAGAATCATTTCAGGAGTCTTTCCTGAACAAGTCTGGTTCTCAGTATGATAAAGTAGTCTTTATCAAGTCTAGTTGGAAGCTTTCTTCAGTTTTGGGGTAACATCGTTCTCCCCAGTGACGTCGGCTTTGGAGCTCTCTAGAAACCTCTAGAGAGCCTCTAGTGTGTCGACACTCATATTCCCTGGAAAAAGACAAGTTATTAGTGCAAACCAAAATATAGCAATTTATCAAAGAAGAGATAGAGAGGAAGGATAAATACCCAAATGAGTGAGGTACTCATCTCGTGTTTTTGGAGTTCCCAAGAGAGAACGACACTTGAGGGGAGCACCTCGGGAGATATTATAAAGGGCATCAACTACGGCCCGGGAAGGTTCGGAGAGAGAGCTTTCGTCGACTACATAAGCTGAACTCTCTAGGAGAAAGTGTTTATGGGTCCATCCGGTATAAATCAAAAACCGACCTTCTTCATCCTTCCAGAGGAGGGACATCGTCTCCTCAACGAAAAGCTTAAAAATGAATTCTTGAAAGAAGCACTGAACATCTTGCAAGAGTCGGCATATGCTTCAAAATTAACGATGTCACTTTGACATCTTAAATTTATGTAGCCAATTCCAGCGCCACCCCGACGCATCACCCTTGCATACCTAAAAAAGATGGCGATGGTTGGAGTGAAGCAGAGGTGCTTTCCAAGAACTTGGAGGGCCATTACCAAGGCCCAGTTGTTGGGATGTGGTTAGCTGGGGCGATGTCTAAAAAAGGTAACACCCCCATCTTGTACTTATTTAGTGGGAACCAGACTCCTACTTTCTCTAGAGTATAGTCGTGGAAGAAGAGGTAGCGGTCTCGTGGTATATGGCAGATCCGATTTGCGTAAGTAGGGTAGAAGAGGCAGAAGCAATTGACATACTTCTTAGCACGCCAAAAGGATTCAGCTTCTAATTCCATGTCGTCCTCAGCTAAGGCGTGAGTACTGTAAGTGGCCAAGATGTCCTTAGCCACCCAGAAATAAGGATCTTTAGTTTTTCAGGCAAGCCAGTCAACTTTATCCGCTATCATGTAGGTGTCATCAGGGTCATTCCTCACCACGGATGTTCCGGCGGCGTCCATTGCAACGTGTTCTAAAAATGGAACACTTGGGTAAAAGTTAGTATTGTCAGCGTAGTAATAAACTACGTTGGAGTTTGCATCTCGGTCCGGAGATAAGACCGTTAAGGGTGATTTAGGTCCATGAATTTCGGAGAAGGAAGACTCCGACTCTTGGGGATTTTGGTTACCTCGGTCACCCGAAGTCACCCACCTATGAATATCCATTTGTGTGAACCGAGGTCCTCAACGAGGAACTTCTGGCGGCCAAGAAACTGATGGGTTCGAAATAATTTCAACTGAACTATCATTCTCTTGACCGTTGTTAGAAGAGAAAGACATTGCAAATAAAAGAAGAGGTCAAAGGGCTACCTATATGAATAATGCGGACTGTTCTTCTAGTACGGGCCAGGACGAGGTCAAGAAGGAGCAGAGACTACGGATGGGTAGAGTTTCTGGATAAAAATGCAAAGTGAAAAATTAACAAAGAAGTCCTCCTTTATACAAGCGTCGAAATCCCATGGGCTGAAGTTCAATCATCCTGGCCTATGAACGGAGTGGAAGCCAAAACGATGCGGCCCAAAAAGAGGCGTCGCTTCACCTTTTGATGACGTCATTTGATGACGCGTGAAAAGTACGACCATTCAAAACTTGCCACGTCAGCGATCCCCGTGAATGACAGCTATTCCAGGCGGCACACATTAAATATGCCACCTAACCATTTAATATATCAGTACAGATGCAATCCACATATCGGCCACAATGTAACACCGGTCAAAAATCTTAAGTGTTCTAAGATAAGCTCCCCAGCCAGAGTCAAAATAGCTCATTATTGCGACATCATCACAATAATGAACTAGGGGGTAAATGATCCAGAGTGTAAACCGGACTCCAAGAAACATGGCCGGGGTGCTTCCAACCCAAGGCTACGTCACCAAAAGTATAAGGAATATTGACTGTCACCTCAACTGGGGTCCTAAGTCAGCACTAATGCGGACATAAGTTGATGACTCTAGACAACCCTCTGACGTCGAAAGATGAGTAAGAAGAGGTATGGGTAACATGTCCCTGCAAACACTGTTGCTATAGTAAATTAGGAGAAGGGTCAAATCACTTTTGTTACCCAGGTAACTCCTATAAATACAACTCATTTATTACTGTAAAAGGATCTGATCTGATTACTATGAATAACCTCCGTAATACTAATATTTCCGTAATTCCCGTACTAACTTACGCAATCGGAGAATCTTTTGTAAGAGCACCTCGATTGTGTCCCCTTGACTTCGGTACAGATTAAGCACCAAACTCATACCTTAACATGAAGAACTTAGGGTCCCCACTGGACCTAGGTACAAAATATCGTACTCTACTGAGATAGTGTAAAACTGAGTGTACGAGAGGATACTTTAGACTCCGGTTGAGACAGGTCAACTCTTGACCCCAGACACCGGACAACACAATCTTCATTTGGCTCTGCCACACTATACCCTAACCTCATCCAGTGAATCTAATGGGTCTAGCCCATTTGAAGAAATCACATGCCCCTATTGACACTTGTCATGGAGCCAAATTTTTGACGAGTTGACTCTGATAAGTGAATTGCAACACTAGCCTGACATCTATATTCTTTGTTTTTCATAAAAGAGGATAACTTCCTTGCAAGCGTGCCCTATTCCAAGAAGTGAATAGACCATGGAAGTAGTTGTCTCCTCAAGGGTGGATACACGGAAGCGTGACATGCATACGAACTAAGAAGAAAACAATGAAGACAAAAGGCATAGGGACAAAGGAGATGAATTAAGCCCATCATTCTCAATGGTTGAAATAATAAATGAGGTTTAAAATTTTAAAAAATTAAAAAGTTATAAACCATGGTTAGGTTGGGAAAGATTTTGATGGAATAGTCCCTCCATAAAATGGCCCTAAGTTAGAATCTAAGATTTCAAAACATTATGAGCAGAGTGTAATCACACAATAGTCAGAAGGTGGTCTACATTTTTTATTTGAAAAGACTAAAACAAAATTAATTAAAAAGTACATAAAAAATGTAATACATTGTATTAATGTTTGTAAAACCAGGCCGATCATTGAACCAGTAAAAATATTGGTTTAAGAGAAACTATGATTAAAGTAAAAATCAAATCATGATTGACTCATTAGTAACAACAAATTAATCTAAACCAATCACGATTCAATCCGTCATAACAATTAATCTAATTGGATTTTGATATTTGGGGTCATATTATCAGCCACTCTCGAAGACAATCTGCATACCCAACCCTCCACAAACTTCAGCCACTAAATAAATAGCATAGCAAAGCCAACCGAACTGCAGCTCCAAATAAAATGCATATCCCAAAAACCGCAAAAACCCGATCCACATGTAAAACATTAGTACCCTTGAAAATAAAGACCACCTAATAATTTTACATTATGTGTCCAAATAAGGAACAGAAACACATTCCTAATCCTAACCAGTGTAAATAATGTGAACCCACTTGGGGTCAATAGCCTAACCCAAATCATATTCGTCACATGACCAAAAAAAAATATCATATTCGTCAATGTCATCATGTAAATAACGTTCCTCGGGATAAGATCGACTATTCATCCATTATTAACTGGAACAAGCTGTATTATTAGGCAACACGCCACCCTGCTTTACTTTCCTACCTATTATTATTACGTCTCTCGCGTTTGTGCACATCCTTAATCCGCATTTAGATAATTTTATTGACCATTCATCTTTTCTAAATAAATTCAAATTTAAATTTTTTTATCTTACGAGATTAAATAGTTAAGTAAACTCATTAAATATATATACCATCTTTGAAATACTCATTTGCTTGTTTATACAAGTCAGAACTCTCTGGTGGTGTCAAATAGGTACGTACAGTCAACAGAGGACGACGAAGTGTGCGCTATAAATATCCGAATCAGAATTCCGACTCCGCATATCTCTCTATATCAAAATTCACCTGTCTTTCATTTTTTTTTGGAAAAAGAAATCAATCAAGAATGTCCAGAGAGGAATCACAGAAGAAGAAGGTGTTCGACGCAGAAGCGGCGTCGTTTCTTATGAAGGAGCTGAGAGGGAACGTCGGTTCCGGTACGACGCGGAGCTATGAATGGAGAGTGTCTCAGATGAAGGCTCTGCTGAAGTTGATGGATGAAAACGAGGACCATATCGTCGATGCTCTTCGTTCCGACCTCGATAAGCCACCGCTCGAAACCGTCGTCTACGAGGTTCTTCATCAACATCCCTTATTCAATCTTCATATTTCTTGCTTGCATCGCTTATGTATTTACATATTTGCTCGCGTTTTCGTGTCCCGTTAGATGGATAAACATCACAGAATTTCCTTATGTCACGCTACTTCCATTCCATAAGATTATTTTTTGAGTTTTATTCTCATTTTTTTGTAAGATTCTTTTTACTTTATAATGTATATTTATTATTTTTCAATAATATTTTGATTACTTAAACTTTTTTTAAAGTAATTTCTCTATCTTAATAAATATTAAGAATAATTTCGATAGTATAATAAGAAGTAATTAAAATTTTTAATCTACATGAAGTTAGATACATAATTTTATATAAATAATTTTTAAATGAGTATCCTAAGGTACATATTAATAAATCATAAAATTTTAAAAATTATTTAAATTAGTTTTTTCCGCGATTTTTAAATTCTAAAACAAGTTGAATTGGAGTATAATTTTTTTTCTAAAAAAAAAAACTTATGCACTAAAACACGTATAAAAAACCCAATGGGATGGGTCATGGGTCTGTGTTTAGGCTTGAGTTCGAGTGACGTGGGATTGATCCATTTCAAATCTATGGAACATGTTTATCGGTTGTAAACTTAAAACTATACAGAAATCGAAGTAATTTATAGTTTGATTATTTTAAGTTTTGTTTGACTTGATATATTTTTAAATATGTGTTTTAAATAACTTTTGCATAAAAAAAGGTATAATCTCACCTGGTCAAAAAATATTTAAAAACTTTTAAAGTTCTCAATCAATAGATCATATGCAATATTCTATTCTGCCAGTAGAATAATTCCTACTTCGACAGATATCATGATGTCGGAATATTGTAGTAATGTTCTTAATTAAGCGAGGGAATTTTTTTTATTAATTAAGTGAGGGAAATATGCAAACAATTCACAGAGATCTAGGGCATTAGATCTAACTTCATTTATTTATTAAATAAAGTGGATATTATCTTTCGTTCGTACTGATTCTTTTTTAATTTTTTATATTACTAGTTATTTTTTATTAAAATACTTTTATTAATATATATATATATATGTTTCAGAATCAATATAGCAGTAAATAATATACATAAATTATATTATTTGTCTCTTTTATAATAATTAAGTAACAAGTAGAGAGAATAAATAAATAAAGTTAAGTGATGAGTTATAATTACTATAAAGACAATTTTAAAAATTATAAATAAAATTAATAATTTTAAGCAGATTAACCATTTTTTAAATATGTATAAATTAGATAATATGATATTTATTTAGGGACGAAAATAGTATATATTAGTTGAAAATTTATTTATTTATACTTACCGAACCCAAAGGTAAGGTCATTCAATTTATACCGTGTCCATTTATTTTTTTTATTAATAGTATATATGAAAGCGGTTTTTGTTAATCATTATAATATCCTAAAGAAAATGATTTTAAGATATTAAAACAATAATTTTTAATTAAAAATATAATATTTTAATGTCGGACATATACCATGTTTCTAAGGGGAAAATATTCGTTAAGAATTTTTCCAGGTTTGTGTTTTTTATGAGTTTGTTTTAAGGAATTTTTCTTAAACCGTGTTAGGCACGTGATATTATATCTAGAGTTTATTTAATTTGTATAAAGTTGAATAAGTTAAGAAATAAAAAATAAGTTTTTTTAAAATATTATTAATACCTACTCAAATTAATATTTAAATAGTTGATTTATAAATTTTTATAAAATAATTACTTTTATTATCTTTTATTCTGTACAAGTAAGAATAGTGTATGGATGGAATAACTTACTTGAGGTTGTATCCAATCCAAAAGTGGATGTCCAGTTGTTTCCATCGGCTTGTTAATAAAATCTCGTTGCCGTCACTAAAAATTTACATTATTTTGTGAACAGGCCAGGGTCTGGGTCACCCTAGCTTTTAGATCTGTCCCTATAGATTATTGTGTTAATTTAATATATACCTAGTTTAGGCATATTAAACCATGATTTAACAAGTAATTATTATTATTTTTTGGCAAATAAGTAATTATTATTTCTCATGATAATATATTCCACTGGCCACGAATTCGGTCAGTTTTGTCTTGATGACGAATGTTTATTAACAATTATTTAATAAAATATAAAAATAATTATATAATAGGATTATGTCCGTATAAAATTTAGAGAAGAAAAAAATTATAATTAAATAGTATTTATATTAAATAATAAATATGACATATTTTCATAAAAATATAAATAAATAGAGTAAAGAAAGAAGAAGAAAATTAACATATAAAATGAGAGAGATTATTATGACTGTTTTTATATCACGTTTTAAAATTTTAAATTGATAAATTTTAAGAGTAAAGATAAAAGAGTAAAAAAGAAAAGATGATATTTGACTTTTTAGTACTTATGTTAAATGCCCTAAAAAAAAAAGTCACAACCCGGTTAAAGAAAATAAGAAAGAAGAAACATAATCTAATCTAATGTATAAAAAATAAATGTGTGAAAAAAAATTATTGCTATCAGAATTTATCATTTTAGTATGTATGTGGAAAAAATGAATTTGATGTTACAACGACATAAATTTTTAAAATTAAAAAGTCCAATTGACGTGAGGATTATTTAAAAATAATTGGGTGGATTTTAGTGATGTTTTCTTTAAAAGAAAAGTTTCCTTTTAATTTTTTTTTCGTGTATAATTACATAAATTAGATAAATAAAATTAGAAATAGAATAGTATTAAATATTTTATCACACGTTAATTAATACTATATTATATTATATTATTATATTTTCTTCTTTAATTCATATTCTAAGAGTATTTATTAATATTTTCTTATTATCGGTTACTAGTAAGCGTGTGGTACAAGTTTGTCGTTTCCAACTGTCTAGTTAATACTAAGAGACTACACAAATTTGAGATTTTAAACAATAATAAAACAAAATACTACGCATATTTTAGCATTCTAGGAGCTCAACAATTATAAATTTCACTTTTCTAATTTGGTAAAAGAAATTCACAAAATAATTGTGTTCGTTAGGAAAAAAAGTTTAAAGTTTTATCTCAGAAGATTAGTTTTTCTCTCTCTTTTTTGTTTGTTTACTATCTAGTGTTAAAAAAAATTAGACTAAATTAATTAGTTCAATCAGAAAATTGATGCACTCGTCAAACTGTATTTCCCTGTATGAATAACTATTATTTGATTATTTTGTTACAAATTGTTATCTTATAAAACATTCAGTTTGATCTATTTTAATTTAAAATTATTTTTATCTTATTTTTAAAAGCTTGAATGGTGTATTTAGCATTTGAGGCACATGTGTGGTTTTTATAGAGATTGCTGTTTTCTTTCATTCCTTTTTTGTTTTTTTGTTATCTGTTCTTGTTGTCCAAACATACCTACCGATACCCAGGCCCCGCAGCCCCCAGTTTTTATAACATTGACAAAATGACAATTATATTGTAAGATGATATCAATAAACCCCTAACGTATAAAAACTCTAGAAAATTATCTAATGTAAATTAGAGATATATTGTTTAAAATGTCATTTGATTTTATAATTTTTTAAGTCAAATTTATAGAACAATAAAAAGAAAAAAAGGAAAAATAAGACCTTTAATCCATACACAAATGACGTAAGTGTGAGAATTAAAATCCGCTCTATACATATCAAAAATAAAGGGAAAAGAAGATCCCGATTCAGATCAACACAATAATTTTCATTAGTTGTATCCTCTCTCTTGTTATTCCACATTTCCACGTATTATTGTCGTTTCTTGTATACGCTCACAAGTGACAATTATATTTCTCGGTTGCTATGTCGGTGTTATGAATTTATGATGATATATGTTGATGTGCCACTAGTTCCTACTCCTACTCCTACATATTCAACCAATGGGCAACGTTTATGTTACACATTTTTATTGTCAATTTTTTTTTTACAAAATTCAATTTTCATGTAGGCATTTCTTAAAGTAGCATATATGCTTTTAATGAAATAATTGATACGCTTCTTCTTTCTTTTAAATCTATTTGAGATTTTCTTTATCCTTTTTATAAGTGTTTTCTCAATTTAAATGTATTTAATTATTTCCAACTCATATTCTTGTTAATCAAACTTTTTCTCTTTATAAACGAAATATGAGAAGCTTGTTTTTCTATTCAATATTAATGATATATCTTTAAAAGTATAGCAAAAATTATTATCAAATTAGTATATTTAGTTACACTAATTAGATTTTTAATCTTTGTGAAGTTAATTAATTGGATACTATAAAATAGATAAAAGAGTAAAAAATTATATTGCAAAAACTATGTAAGCAAAATGATTTATCATCCTACTATCAAATAGGTAGATCAATTAACAAAAACTGTCCAAGGTTTGAATCACAAATAATACAACATTGTTAAATCTTGTTAGAGATATATGATGCTGCTGTATATATATAATGATTTATGAGTATTCCTCTTCTCTTTGTGATTATTGTCATTGAGTCGCATTTTGCAATGTGGTCCTTTTATGAGAAGGACAGTAAGATATAAATGTGGAACAAAATTCTAATTTCCCCATCGTTGCTGATACCTCCTCTCATACTTTTCATAGATACAATAGCAAATTTTGATGGTCTTTGTTATGAAATTTTATAATATCGATGAAACATTTATTCTTATTTTGTTTTTAGTAAATGGTAAACGGTAAATGGAGTTGATGACACCTATTTATTGATACTGAGATTTAGTAATATTAGATGAGGATAAAATTGACATAGTGTAATAATTAAAAATAATAATAACCAAATTTTAACTATAATGATCTTGCAGGTTGGTATGCTTAGAAACTCATGTGAAGTCGTATTGAAGGAATTAAAACATTGGATGATGCCAGAAAAGGTACAATTTATCTTAATTTCTTCTGCTGAGTACATTGATCAATAATATTAATTGCTTATTTATACATATAGTTTACTTGATTCATCTCATGATGTTCAATTTATTCCAGGTCAAAACTGCAATCGCAACTTTTCCTTCTTCAGCTGAAATAGTGCCTGAACCACTTGGTGTTGTGTTAGTCATCTCTGCATGGAACTATCCATTTTGTATGTTAATATTTACTTGAACTTGAGTTTTATATATTTTTTAGCTTACATTTTCAGCCTTTCGTTCTTTCATTAAGAATCTATAATGACTAGACTATTACCCTTTTGGCGTGTCTTTCTAGTGTTGTCTCTTGATCCAGTGGTTGGAGCTATAGCAGCTGGTAATGCTGTGGTTCTAAAACCATCAGAAATTTCTCCAGCCACATCATCATTGCTAGCAAAATTGCTAGAGAAGTATATGGATAACTCATTTATAAGGGTTGTTGAGGGGGAAGTTGATGAAACAACCGCACTATTACAGCAAAAGTGGGACAAGATTTTCTATACAGGTAATGGAAGAGTGGGACGCATAGTGATGACTGCTGCTGCAAAACATCTTACACCTGTTGTGTTGGAGCTTGGAGGAAAATCTCCTGTTGTTGTCGATTCAAATGTTAATTTGCAGGTATTTCCCGAGCCTTGTGATTTTCCAAGTTACTCATGGAGATTGTATGATCACAGACTTTAATCATGATTTTTAAAATCTCAAATTAGCCCCCAACATTACAAAATGTCATTCATTTTAATTATTTTTTTCAGTGTTGTTTACACTTAAAAAAAGACTAAATTGAATGATATTCTGCACTATCATGTTATCTGAGAATTTAAAATCTTAGGGAGTAATGATTCATACCATCTTGATGACAAACTTCAGTGTTTACTCAATTACTTGCTATAATGGTTTTGCCTTAACCTCCTTCATAACCATTCCTAACTTGAATTTATTAATTTGTATTTACAGGTAACAGCTAGACGGATAATTTCTGGCAAATGGGGATTGAACAATGGACAAGCATGCATTTCTCCTGATTATGTTATAACAACAAAAAACTATGCTCCCAAGTTGGTATGAAATTTTCCTTTTGTGTAATTATTGTTCTGAATCTATGTCTTTGTTTATATTGAATTCGGTCCCTCCTATGTCTAGGTGGATGCACTGAAGACTGAATTGGAGAATTCTTATGGTAAGAGCCCTTTGGAATCAAAAGATTTGTCCCGCATAGTGAATTCCAACCACTTTGCTCGCTTGACAAAGCTCTTGGATGATGCGAAAGTTTCTGGCAAAATTGTTTATGGAGGTGAAAAAGATGAAAGCAAATTGTAAGCTCCCTTGATTATTTTTTATATTACATTTTTTTCACTAATGAAATGCAATAGATATTGACACTGGCTTTGTTTTTTTCCCAAAAATTGAAGGAGGATTGCTCCCACTCTTCTATTGGATGTTCCACGAGATTCTCTGATTATGGGCGAGGAAATATTTGGTCCATTGCTTCCCATCATCACGGTATGAATAAAGGCCATGTTGAACATTTTGTATGATTTTTTTCCTTCAAATTTCATTTGTCTTTTGTTTGCTTTCTCACTAGTCTAATATCAACAATGTGCACAATAGTTTTTCAACTTTGGGGTAAACAAGACTTATAAGTCAAAAATCAAGAATAAACTGATATTTTGATACCGACCTCTCTTACACTTAAGTCCCTCAGTTTTTAAAATAAACACTTAAGTTTCTATTTGAAATCTCTGTCATACACTTAAGTCTCTATCTAAAGTCTTCTTTAGGCTTATTTTGTAAACTTGAGGATTAACCTCTATCTAACTAATCACATTCACATTGAACAACATACATAAGATATCTCTTGGGAAAACTTCAATTGTTGTATATTACTTAGCTGCTTATCTTTTGTGGACATTTACAAAACTTTTAAGCTAAATGTTAAACACTAAAATTAACGTGGAAGCAGGTGTTTATAATTTGTGAATAAACTAGAATCAACTATAAAGCAGGTGTTGTATATTTGCTCTTTCTATTTTAAAGCAATGGAAGATCAGCTATAATACTGTCTTTCTTGCTTGGAACAGGTCAATAAACTGGAAGAAAGCATAGATGTGATCAACTCTGGAACAAAGCCACTCGCTGCATATTTGTTTACAACTGATAACAAGTTCAAGGAGCAATTTGTGAAGACCGTTTCTGCTGGGGGCATGCTTGTCAATGACACTGCCTTACATGTAATATTTGTAATTTCCAAATTTTCTTATAAATGAATTAGTTTTTGTGTCTCTATATGTGATTCTTATTTGTCATAACTAATAGCATATAAGGTTCTAAATACTGATAAGGTTCAAATTTGTGAATGCAGCTGGTGGTTCATACTTTGCCATTTGGGGGAGTAGGGGATAGTGGAACTGGTGCATATCATGGAAAATTCTCCTTTGATGCTTTTACACACAAAAAAGCAGTTCTTTATCGCAGTTTCATGGGTGATGCATCAATAAGGTATCCACCATACACAAATACAAAGCTGAGATTGATGAAGGCTCTCATTGGTGGTGGTATCCTTAACATAATCCGTGCTCTTTTAGGAAGGTCTTGAGCTTATTTCGTTTCTAAATCTGACCTCTATTGATGTATTTTTTGTTCCGGCTTCTATGTATTTTCACAAGCTCTTTGGTTTACTCTTTTGTTTTTAGAAAAACTCAATAAGTGAGAGTTGTGCATGAATAAGCAAATTAATAATTGCTACTTTTCTTCATCGTTGTGTTAAGATGTTTTCTGGTTGTAGTGCCCTTTAAGAGGTCATACTAGTTTTGATATTATGCATATATGTACAAATAATGTAACATAGCCTTCTCGAAAGGATAAGGAATGCAATTATGTGTGTCATAAATGCATAATATCCTGTTTTTGCATGATGGCAATGGTAGTCCTGTGAATCTGTGACTTGCCTTTGAAGAGCAGTGTTATTAATATTGAAATTGGTTTATTGCTGGAATATTAAATGATCTGACATACGTACATGATTATATTTTCTCTCGCTTATTATATTTTTATTATTTTTTCATATACACGTATCTTAAAAATATACCTTAAAATCAAAAGACAACTTTTTGCCTTTCCTTTCTTTACTCCTAAACTATTTACACACTGTCATATCAAACTTGTTTTCAAACACTTTTGCCCTACGAGAGGCCTTGCTAATCATCAAAAAATTGTGTTTATAATAAGATATCAAATGAGTTTACTTTTTAATACTTAGTAGGAGAATGTTTAGAAAGACATCACATAATTTTTGTACAAATATACACCAATGATTTAGGCAATATGGTTACTCAATTCCGGCTTGCTAGCGGTTTGACAACGCTATGACATGTTTTCTGATAACACAATACTGCATCAGTTAACTAATGCTATAACATATGTTTCAAGCATGCCATTAAATTGAATCTTCGAAAATATTACTCAACAAAACTTGGGGATTTTTGCTACTGGTTTCTAATCAGATTTGAAGTTTCACCTCAGTATCACTAACCGCAAATTACAAGTCAACATTAATGGTTGATTGAGTTACTGGGTCAAAATCTAATGATGAATGAAAATTTTGATTTTGATCGGAAAACAACACCAAAAGCACTTGAGGAACTATAAATAGTATTGAATTTGAGTTTGAGTTTTCTTGGTGCTTCTCCTTTCTCGTGACACTGTGTTATGTTTGTGCGTCAGTAGCTGTCTTTCAAATTTGAATTTCCTTAACTGGTTGTTAGTTGTTATGTAAGTTATTCTGAGTTTGAATAAGTTTTAGTTGAAAGTTTGTGAAGTTGTTTTGATTTTTTTTATATTGTGGTGGAGTACTTATAGGTTAGTTTGTTAGTCAAGTAGTATTTAAAACATGTTCTGATAAATGAAAAATTTATCTTCTTCCAACATATCAATTATCTTTTACTTCTAACAATTGGTATCAAAGCCAGGTTCTTGAGAGACCGTGTGAGAATTGAGAGCCTATACACAAAAATGCAATCTAAAACTTTTTTTTCAGCTTTACCACCTCCAATTTGAAGGTGAAAATTATCATGTTTAGGCTATTAGAATGGAGTCCTATCTTGAGGCAGGAGATATTTGGGAAGCTATTGAGGAGGATTACGAGATTCCACCTTTATCAGAAAATTCAACAATGGCTCAGATCAAGAATCATAAGGAAAGGAAGCAGAGGAAGTCAAAGGCTAAAGCATGGTTGTTTAATGCAGTCTCACAAGTGATTTTTCTCAAACACGAGTACAAGGAAGTGAGAATATCAAAGGGATGCAAGTGCTAAATTTAGTTAGAGAATTTGAGATGCAGAGGATGAAGGAGACAAAAACAGTTAAGGAGTATGCTGATAAACTCCTTGGCATTGTAAATCATATCAGACTGTTGGGCCAACAATTCACAGATTCTAGAATTGTTAAGAAATTCTGGTCACTCTTCCAAAAAGGTATGAATCCACAATTTCTGCATTAGAAAACTCTAGAAATCTGTCAACCATTACTTTGGCAGAGCTGTTGAGTGCCTTACAAGCTCAGGAACAAAGAAAGTTAATGAGACAAGAAGGCATAGTTGAAGGAGCTTTGTAGGCGAAGTTGTAGATCAGTAAGAGTAGTAATTGGAAGAAGAATAATGCAGATCAGGAAAATAGTAAGGTAGATTATGGCAACAAAACAAAGTATCCACCATGCAAACATTGTGGAAAGGAAGGTCATCAGGCCTGATGTTAGATGCAACAAGTGTGATCAGCTAGGTCATATAGTAAAAATCTACAAATTGAAGGAAAAGAGAAATGAGGCTCAACTTGCAGATCAGGAAGAAGAACATTTGTTTGTGGCCACTTGTTCTACAACCAACTAGAAGTGGTTGATTGACAGTGGTTGTACAAACCATATGACCCCCAATGTGGATCTTTTTAAGGAGCTCAACAGAGATGCAACCTCACAAGTCAAGATTGGTAATGGTGAACATATTATTGTCAAAGGAAAAGGATCAATTGAAATCTCTACTACCTTATGTACCAAGGTAATAAATGATGTTCTTTATGTACCTAAAATCAATCAAAACTTGTTAAGTGTGGGCATTTTGCTTGCAAAAGGTTACAAGGTCTTGTTTGAAGATAGGATGTGCGTGATCAAAACCGCAGATGAAGAGGAATTGTTCAGAACAATGATGAAAGGAAAAAGTTTCTCGTAGGACTTGTTGCAAGATCATCAAGCAATGGTTGCCTGCTCAGTTGCGTCTACTGAGCTTTGGCATAAAAGACTAGGCCACTTCAATCACGATGCATTGCTTCTTCTGAAAAGAAAAAATATGGTAGAACGATTGCCAGCTCTAGATGATCAAACAATAAGTTGCAAGGCTTGTCATTTTGCTAAGCAAACAAGGCAACCCTTTCCTCAAACAGCTTGGAGAGCATCCAGTAAGCTACAACTGATCCATACAGATCTTGGAGGACCTTTACCGGAATCATCTCTGAATGGGAGCAGGTATTACATACTTCTTATCGATGATTTTGCAAGAATAAGCTGGATTTATTTTTTAAAATTTAATTTTACAAGAATGAGCTGGATTTATTTTTTAAAATTTAAGTTCGAAGTCGCTAACATCTTCTGGAAGTTCAAGAATTAGGTTGAAAATCAAAGTAATTGCAGAATTCAAGTGTTAAGGTCAGATAATGGAAATGAATACACCTCAGAAAGATTTAATGTGTTTTGTGAAGAGTCTGGAATCACCCATCAACTTACTGCTCCCTACTCTCCTCAGCAAAATGATGTAAGTGAAAGGAAGAATATCACTGTGATGGAAATAACTAGATGTGTGCTTCATGAGAAAGATCTTCCCAAGAAATTTTGGGCGGAAGCTGCAAATACTGCAGTCTATTTACTCAACAGATTACCAACAAAATCTATAAAAGAGAGGACTCCATTTGAATCATGGCATGATTTTAAGCCTTCTCTGGCTGAATTGAAGGTTTTTGGTTGTATATGTTTTTCTCATATACCACAGGTGAAAAGAGATAAGCTAGACAAAAAGGCAGATCCTGGAATATTCATTGGCTACAACAATGTCTCCAAGGTTTACAGAATTTTCCAACCACAAACAGGTAAAATTCTTGTAAGTAGAGATGTTCATTTTGAGGAGGAGTGGAAATGGAAGTGGGAGGAAGCAGATGCAGAATTCAAGCGAAAGAGTAAACCTATTAGGATTTGGGAAGAGAAAGGAGAAAGCTCTATACACACTGATGATCAACCTGTCAGAGGTACTAGAAAACTTTCTGAAATTTATGATAGATGTAGTATGGTTGTACTGGAACACATTGGATTCAAAGAAGCTCAGGAAGATCCAAGATGGGTGAATGCAATGAAAAAGGAGCTTCGAATGATCGAAAAGAATCAGACTTGGCAGCTTGTTGCTAAGCCTCATCACAAGAATGCCATTGGAGTGAAGTGGGTGTCTAGAACCAAACTCAATGTTGATGGTTCTATCAATAAGCAGAAGGCCAGATTGGTTGTAAAAGGGTATATGCTCAGGTGTATGGAGTTGACTTCTTAGAAACATTTGCTTTGGTGGCTCGACTTGACACTATTCGACTACTCATGGCCATAGCAACGCATAAAGGTTGGAAGGTGTTCCATCTAGATGTAAAATCTGTGTTTTTGAACGGTGTATTGCAGGAAGACATTTATATTGAACAACCTGAAGGATTTTATGTAGAAGGAAAGGAGGATGAGGTTTACTTGTTGAAAAAAGCCTTGTATGGACTAAAACAGGATCCTAGGCAAAGTTGTTAAGACATAGACTCTATGTTGAGACGACGGGGATTTGCAAAATGTAGACTTGTGAGACTTAAGACGAGATGGAAGAGTCAACCAGAAATACTAAAGTATACATAAATATAGCAAATATCAAACTAAATTCATAAACTTCATAATATTAAATCAAATTTAATGTCATAAACATTAAAAAAAACATAAACTCAATGTCATAAACATAATCATTAATCATAAAACTCAAGTCTAACATCAAAATACTAATTAGTTTCTCAAGCCTAGGCATCCAATATATCATTCAAGTTAGAATTATCATATTTATCCACATCAAGTTCAATCATGCCTAAGCCATGCTCTCCTTCTTCATCATCAAACAAAGTAGGAATCTCTAGATCATCTAGAGGTGAACTAGGTGGATCCCGACCAACCCCACTAGTTTCTCCTCTAGCTCCAATATCTTCTATGTCTTGAATTACATCATCCTCCTTATCCGCAATCCATTCATCATCCGAAGAAAGATCTTCAATGACATATTCTTTTGGTTTCCTTGCATTCTTCTTCTTGGCCAACTTAGAGTTAGCCATGACAAAGATAACATCATTCCTCGTTTTTTGCTTCATCGGTTCCTTCTCTTAGTGTGAACCTAAAGTTTATTGAGTAATAAATATTTTAGCAAAAATATAATACATGAAAGAAAGCATTTATTAATGAGAAATAATTTAGAAAGCATTTACAAATACCATCTCAAATGCATTCCAATTGCGCTTGCAACCAGAAGAACTGCACGTCAAGCTCAAGACACGAATGGCAAACTTTTGTAATTCTAGAGTTTCATCACCATAAGACTCTCACCATTGTGATGGAGTTTGATCTGGATTCCATTAAGGGCTATTTTGCTACCAAAAAACTCTTCTTATATTTAAATTCTTCCAATTGGGCATCAATCTTCTTCACTTCTTCTATATCTCCCACCATCCGTTCTAGGCAATCATATAATCCACGTTTAATTTCAAAGTTAGGTTTACAATCAGGAGCATAATGAAAGACTGGGTTGAGGTAAAGGCCAACATCATACAAAGGCCTGTTGAGTTGATTGTTCCATCTCTCATCAATGATGTCCCAAAAAGGTTGGTAACTAAGGAATGAAAGAAATAATTTAATTAGTTCCAAAAATATAAATTGAATAATTCAATGTAACCAGGTAATAACAGGTTATACGAGTTTACCTTTTCTTCACATTTTTGAATGCACTTGCTATCTTTTCTTTTGCTCGGTCCATCTCTTCATAGATAAAGCCCATTGCAGGCTTCTCATCTGGGTCCACCAAACGTAGCACATTGATTAAAAGGTATGCACCCTTCAAACAAGTCACAATGTTTTTCCAAAAATCTTTGTCCATCACTTGTGCCGTATAAAACTTCCCATCCTTAATCTTTGCAGTTTGGCCCGACTTCCACTCTTTAGATGTGAACATCCTTATTAACCCTCTTTTCTTATCTAGCAAGCAACCCAATATCAAATAGGAAGTAGCAAAATGCGTAGTGGCTGGTCTAATTAAATCAGCACCATTTGTAAACTGATGCAATAAAGAAATTAATGCACTTCTTGAGTAGATGAATGTTGTGATCTTTTTGCCATGTGCAATTGTCTTAATGGCTGATCTATGTAGTAAGCTGCACATGGAGTCCAATATAACCTTTTTCTTTTCTCCATCAAAAGCTCTCCAGCTGCCTTATAGTTTACTGCATTATTAGTGACAATTTGTATGACATTATCTTCACTCACCTCTTCAACAACCTCATCCATCATCTTAAAAAATCTGTCAGCTGTTTTAGAAATATCAAAAACATAAATAGACTTCAAAAACACAGTTCCCATTGGACTGTTTACCAAACAATTTAGTATAGTTCTTCTTCTCTTATCGATTCATCCATCCATCATAATGGTACAACCTGTTTTCTTCCAAAATGCCTTATACTTCTCTGAATCCTCTTTGGTGTAATCAACCTTTTGCTTTAAATATTTAACTCTAATCTCATGGTAAGAAGATGGTTTAAATCCTAAACCATGGCTAGCAACCAATTCAAACATTTTCTTGAACTCATCAGAATGGGTAACATTAAAAGGTATAACGTTGTTGTAGAAAAATAAAGCAATTTCTTGACAAACTTCCTCCCTTAATCTCTTCTTAAATACTGAGTTAATTGTCTCTTGACTAGTTTTTCTCTTGAATGGCAAGGAAGGGGATCATTTTTTCCTTTTGTCACCCATATTTAAATCAACTTCACTTGATGAACTAGTAAGAGTTGCCTTCTTTATACCATCATTATGTAATTTCATCACGTAACCTAACATTTCTTCTCTAATTTCATCTGTTATAGTCTTGTGTTGTGCCACATCCTTTGAAGTTCCAGCCAAATGGTGTTTCAGCCTGTAAATACCTCGCACCTTCTTGCAAAGCAAACAAATCACCTTTGTTTGATCACCATCAATGGAAGCACCATACTTCCATCCAATGTCACTTCTATTTCCTGGAGCATTTTTCGAAACCTTAGTTACAGAACTTGTAACAGAGGGAGGAGCACCACCACCAATGGAACCTACTGCTGCCTCTTCCCCTATAGAACTAGACCCACTCACCCCTTTCCCATTGCCATTGGTTGACATTTTTAATTATAGAGAAAGATTGATAACAACAGCTAGAGAAGAGAAATAGAGAGAGAAGAGCCCGAATAGAAGCCAATAGAAATAGAGAGAGATGACCACGACAGTCATGATTGCACTGCACGAACACATAGGATAGGAGAGCTTGAGGGAGAGGAGAAATAGTGCGACACAGAAACAAAGTACGACATAGAAATAGAGTACGACTCAGAAACAAAGTACGACGGAGAGAGTTGCAGGGTGCGACGGAGCCGGAGGGAGGTGTAGGGTGTGACAAAGGGAGCTGTGATGGAGGGAAAAAGGTACGACGCAGTGGGGCGAGCTCTGACGAAGGGGAAATCACAAAAATAGAGAAGAGAACAAAAGAGAAAGATTAAAATTTAGGGTTTTCAATGGGCTAGGTTATTTTAAAATCGGGTCTCCTGCTTGACCTGGTTCTTCCTGCCCTATTCATGCAAGACGGAGACAGTGATGACTTTATGTTTCCACATTGTGAGTCACGTCTCCATGCCGTCTCCACCAGGAACCATTTCTGCATAAGTCACGACATTGTGGACCTCAGGCGGGATGTAGAATCATACGTTTCTATGTCCCGATTCACAATTCTACCAACAATGCTTCTAGGGCTTGGTATAGCAGAATAGATCAACATTTGTTGAATCTTCGCTTCACAAAAAGTCTTAGTAAGTCAACCTTGTATGGTAAGAAAACAAAAGCTGATATTCTGATTTTATCTTTATATGTGGATGATCTTTTAATGACAGGAAATGATGTTAATCTTATTAATAAGTTCAAAACTGGTATAATGAAAAATTTTGAGATGAGTGATCTTAGGCAGATGTCGTACTTCCTAGGAATGGAAATCAAGCAACTTGAACAAGGGACTTTTACTTGTCAAAGAAAATATGCTAAAGAAATTCTAAAAAAATTTCACATGGAAGAATGTAAGCATGTGAACACTCATATGAATCAAAAAGAAAAATTCAGAAAGGAAGATAGATCTGAGAAGATTGAGGAATCTGTTTATAGAAGCCTAATTGGATGTTTAATGTATCTCACAACAACTAGGCCCAATATTCTGCAAGTCATTGGTGTTCTTTCTAGAATTTTGCATTGTGCTAGTAAGAAGCATTTCAGAGCAGCAAAAAGGGTGTTGAGATATGTCAAAAGGACTATTAGTTATGGAGTCATGTTTGAACATAATAAAAAATTTGATTTTCATGGCTTTTCGAATAGTGACTAAGCTGGATCTATTGATGACATGAAAAGTACCTCTAGTTACTATATTACTCTTGGGTAAGGTATGTTTTCTTGGCGTTCAAAGAAGCAAAAAATAGTAACTCAATCTATAGCAGAAGCAAAATTTATTGTTGCAACCGCTGTTGTTAATCAAGCTTTATGGATTAAGAAGTTATTGATTAATTTACACATGGAGCAAAAAGAGAGCACAAAGATTTTTGTTGATAATCAAGTTGCAATATCAATTTCTAATAATCCAGTTTTTCATGGAAAAACCAAGCATTTTAATATCAAGCTTTATTTTCTTAGAGAAGTTTAGAAGGAAGGAGAAGCTACTCTGGAATACTACAAAACTAAAGAACAAATGGCGGAGCTCTTCCTAAAGAAAAGTTTGAGTTCTTGAGGAAGAAATTAGGAGTTTGCAGCTACTGATTCAAGGATGAGTGTTATGTCTGTGTCTCAGTAGTTGTCTTTCAAATTTGAATTTCCTTAGCTGGTTGTTAGTTGTTATGTAAGTTATTCTGAGTTTGAATAAGTTTTAGCTAGAAGTTTGTTAAGTTGTTTTGATTCTGTTTTATATTGTAAATCTAGTGGAGTACTTATAGGTTAGTTTGTTAGTCAAGTAGTATTTAAAAACATATTCTGATAAATGAAAAATTTATCTTCTTCCAGCATATCAATTCTCTTTTACTTTTAACACATTGTCGTATTAAATTTGTAGTTTTGAAACATGGCTATCAATAAGGATAATAGTTGTATCATGGGATTTTGCATGTACCACCACAAAAATTTTGTACATTTGCAAACGAAAAAGCTCTAAGAAAGATTAGGTTTCTATTGAGTGATCAGTAAAGTGGACTTTCAATACATAACTTTCAATGCGTATACTCTGCCTTGGTTCTTATTCTAATAAAACATGAAGGAAACATGATGAAGAGAAGAAAGCTATGAACTAAAAACTGATTCTCCTTGATTTTCAATGATTGCAAGATACAAAGTATTTAAAGTAAGAAAAAGGTTACATGATTACATTCCATGGACTGTAGAGTATGCTAACAAAACTCATAACAAGAAGCTAACTCAAGAACATGTGTCGCGTGCCTATAACTGTATTTCTATTACTCTCATTCAAACTAAAGTCTGGTATAGATTCATTAGACTCAGTTTGCTAATAGCCAATGAGAATAGATTTGGTGCAAAGGCTTGGTCAAGATATCCACAAGCTAATTTCTAAATCTATGGGCAACAACTTGAAGGTACCATTTATAATTTTTTCCCGAATGAAATGATAATCAATCTCCAAGTGTTTGGTCCTTTTATGGAAGATAGGATTCAAGGCAAGATGCCTAGCACTCTCATTATCACAGAAGAGAACTGCAACCTTCTCACACTCAACTCCTAAGTCATGTAATAAGTATTTCAGCCAAGTTAGTTCATAGGCAACATCTCTTATGGCCCTATACTCTGCCTCGGTTGATGATTTTACCGCAGTGGAATGTTTCATTGACTTTCAACAAATTAATGAGTGTCCAAGTTAAAAACAATACTCAGTTACAGATTTTCTAGTTGTTGGACATCTAGCCCAATTAGAACCACTATAGCCAATGATTTGAAGAGTTGAATTCTTGCTTAATAGGATTCTCGGGCCTGGTGCTCCCTTAAGATATCTTACCACTCTTGTTGCAGTTTGAAAGTGAGCAATGGTATGAGTGTGCATATGTTGACTAAGTTGTTGAACAATATACATGATATCGAGTCTTGTGTGAGTGAGATATAGCAGTTTCCCTACTAGCCTACGATATCCTAATGGGTTAGAATAGGCTTCTGCGTAATTGGAAGATGATATGCTGGAAGACTTGTGATAATCCATAGGCACTTGGGCAGGTTTACAAGCCAGTAAACCTGTATCATTTAGCAGATCTAAACAATACATCCATTGTGTGATAACAATACCACCATCTGTGTGGGTGGCCTTAAGCCAAAGAAAATACCTCAAGGTACCTATATCCTTGATTCCAAATGAACCATGGAGCTGTGACTTAACAGAAGCAAAGGCTTGTAAATTGTCACCAACCAAAATAATGTCATCGACATATACTAAGAGAGTAAGAAAGGAATGAGAATCTCTCTTAAGGAAGAGTGAATGGTTGGATTGAGCTTGTATAAATCCAAGTTGCTAGAGAAATTCAGTGAGTTTCTTATGCCAGCTTTGACTAGCTTACTTCAACCCATATAATGACTTAAGAAATTTGCAAACTTGGTTGGGCTTGTCAATTGAAAGTCCTTGAGGTAGTGCCATGTACATATCTTCCTTGAGGTTTCCATGGAGAAAGGCATTATCCACATCAAGTTGATGAGTGTGCCAACCTTTAATAGAAGCAAGGGCCAAAAGTAGTCGAATAGTGGTAAGCTTGGCAACTGGAGAAAATGTCTCCAAGTAATCTAGGTCTTCAACTTGAGTATATCCTTTTGCAACAAGCTGTTTTTTATATCTTTCAACAGTACTGTCAGACTTCCTCTTTATTTTATACATTGACTTACTGCCAATGGAAACCACATGTGGTGGATAGGTCATAATTTCCCAAGTGCAGTTAAAGTAGAGAATTCCTTGCTTATTGCTTCTTGCCACTCTTTCACATGGGAAGCTTTAGTATAGGAAGCAGGCTCCTTTTACATGTCTAAAGAAAAAGTGAAGGCTTGGTGGATAGGTAGGAGTTGTGTGTAATTGACAAGGGTTGAAATGAGATAATTGTACTTGGATGCAAAGGACAAGTTATTGAATGTATAGTCTGTAAGATAGGCTGGTGGTTTTTTGTTTCTAACAGGCCTAGGCGTGAGAGGAAGATTTGTTTGGAGATCTAGTGCAGTGTCAGGTAATATGGATGGAGGAGTGGTAAAAGGACTAGGTAAGGATGTATTGGTAAGTGTAATCGGTGAAGGAGGGTCAGAAGGTTCAAGAGTGGACAGTGGTGGATTGGGTGATTGAGCCACACATTCTGTAGGTGCTTGTGGTATGTACCTCCAGGCTTGACAAAGGAGCTGAGTCCTATAAGGTAGAACTTGCTAATAAAATATTATATTTCTTGAGATATTAACAGCATGAGTCTTTAGATTGAGGATAAAAAATCCTCTTTATTGCTAGGTTGAAAGCCAAGAAACACTAAGGGTTCTTTTCTAGGATCAAGCTTCTTCCTGCTAATTACTAATATGGAAGTGTAGCATAATGATCCAAAGACCTTTAGATTTTGCAAATCTGGCTATGAATCAAACAAAACCTCAAATGGACATTTATTCTGCAGGGCAGGAGTACGCACTCTATTTATGAGATAGAATGCATGTAGAGTTGCATATTTCTAGTATCCTTTAGTTAACCCTGCCTGAATTAGTAGTGCTCTTGCCACATTGAGAATGTGCTGGTGTTTCCTTTCAACCCTTGCATTTTGTTGAGGTGTTTCAGGGCAGGTTGTTTCATACATAGACTATTACCTTTTCTTTATAGAAGGCAGACATTGCAAACTCAAGGCCATTGTCGCTCATAGTTTTAATTCTGCCATTGTGTTGAACCTCTACTTTGACAAAGTCTTAGATGTGTGTCCTTATTTTTGATTTGTTATTCATCAAGACAATCCAAACAAATCTAGATCTATTATCAACAATTATCAGGAAATACTTGTGACCATTAACAAAAATAGTTGAGAAAGGTCCCCAAATGTCCATGTGCATTAAATCAAAAGTGCTATTAGCAATTGAGTTACTAGGAGTAAAAGTATGCTTCCTTTGTTTTGCTATTTGAAAAACATCACATAAGACACAATCTGGCCCTGAGATATAGTCATATTTGCCTTTGATTAATCCTAACCTTCTATTTGAACAATGACCTAGTCTGAAGTGCTAGAGACTAGTCAAGGGAATGATAGGTTCAAGATTACAACTTACTAAATTACAAGATTTTATTGGGAAAGACTCACTACCTTTGGTACCTTCAACATAGTATAAACTTCCTTGAATCTTAGCCGAACCAATCATCAAGCTCTTCCTCCTTTCCTACATCATGCATGAATTACTACGGAAGATCAACTAGCAATCTATATCAGTGCATAACTTGGAGATGGATATGAGGTTGAGAGAAAATTGTGGTAGATACAGGACATTATGAGTCTAAGATCCAGTCAACACTACCATGTTCATTGTTCTAATTCATTTTATGCTTTACAACAGATAGTTGATGAGAAACATGTCTACTGCCTCTAGCATTTCCAGTATTTCTTGCACCAATACTCCCTGCAGTGTTAGTTTGTTTGAGTAAGTTCATTAAGCTTTTCTATTGGTCATCAGTGAGCACACTTGAGATTCAAAATATTCTCTGTATTCATTAATAAGGAATTGCTATAATTATATACAAAAACAAAAGAAGACAATATGCATAAAAGAGGGCATAAAGCAAGGCTTTCTAGAAAAGCTAAGGAAACTGACAAATAAATTACAAGTATTTTAACACTCCCCCTCAAGTTAGAGCATACAAATCATATGCACCAAGCTTGGAACATATAGATTGAATCCTAGGTCCTCTCAAGGATTTAGTCAGGATATCTGCTGGCTGGTCATTAGAGTTGATGAATTCAGTGTGAATTTCCTTGGACAGAATCTTCTCCCTTATAAAGTGACAATCAATCTCGATGTGTTTGGTTCTCTCATGAAACACCGGATTGGAGGCAATGTGAAGAGCTGCCTGATTATCACAATATAATGTCATTTGGTTAATATCATAAAATTTCAGCTCTTGAAGAAATTGTTTAATCCACATAAGTTCACATGTAACCATAGCCATAGACTTGTATTCAGCCTCTGCACTGGACCGAGCAACAACATTTTGTTTCTTTCTTTTCCATGAGATGGTATTTCCCCCAATGGAAACACAATATCCTGAGGTAGATCTCCTATCTATGGGACAACCAGCCCAATCCGCATCACAATATCCTATAACCTGAGTGTGACCTTTGTCTTCATATAACAGTCACTGTCCTGGAGCCTTCTTCAAATACCTGAGAATACGAATGACAACATTCTAATGATCAACATGGGGTTTTTGCATAAATTGACTAACAACCCCAACAACAAAGGACATGTCAGGTCTTGTAATGGTAAGATAAATGAGTTTACCTACTAGCCTCCTATATCTCTCAGCATCAGGATAGATTTCACCCTGATCCACCATGAGCTTCTGATTTGGGTCCATAGGACTATCAATTGGTTTACAATTTTCCATACCTATTTCTTTTAGAATATCAAGGGCATACTTCCTTTGTGAGATCACAACACCATCTTTTGATTGAGCCACTTCAATTCCGAGAAAGTACTTCAAATAACCCAGGTCTTTAGTTTGAAAATGACTGAATAGATGTTTCTTTAATTGAGATATCTTGGCAGCATCATTTCCTGTAATTATTATATCATCCACATAGACAATTAGATACACACATTTTCCAGGAGATATAAAACAATAGAAAATAGAATGATTTGCTTCACTTCTTTTCAGTCTGAAGAGCTGCACAATGTGACTAAATTTACCAAACTATGCTCGAGGAGATTGCTTCAACCCATAGAGAGATCGATTTAGTTTGCATACTAAGCCATACTTCCCCTGAGCAACAAATCTAGGAGGTTGCTCCATATAAATTTCCTCCTCAAGGTCACCATGAAGAAAGACATTTTTAATATCTAGTTGATGTAGAGGCCAATGACACATGGCAGCCATAGCAAGAAACAGACGAACTGTGGTAATTTTAGCCACCGGAGAGAATGTGTCACAATAATCAAGGCCATAGATCTGAGTGTATCCCTTGGCGACTAACCGGGCTTTAAGGCGATCAACGGTACCGTCAGAGCAAACTTTGATAGCATAGACCCACCTGCAACCAACAATTTTCTTCCCAGGAGGAAGAAGGATAAGTTTCCAAGTGCCATTGTGTTCAAGATCCTGCATTTCATCAATCATGGCCTGTCGCCATCCAGGATGATCAAGTGCTTCATGGATATTTTTAGGAATGGTGAGAGATGATAAGGATAAAACACAAGAGAGATATGAAGAGGACAATCTATGATAACTCAAGAAATTATGAATTGGATGTGGGTTTCAAGTTGAATGATTACCTTTTCGAAGGGCGATGGGCCAAGCTATAGCACAATCAGGTGACTCATTCGAAGGAGCCATGGTCTGAGGATCTGTTGGGGAAGGAACAGGATCACGAGGAGGTGACTGGTGAAGTAGAACTAACGCGTTGTGTCCTGCATTGATATATGATGAGAGGTGGAGGGGCAGCCTCAACAGAACTAGATGGATTAGCTGGAATTTCAGTGACATTTTAGTAAGAATTGCTCATTGGACCAGAAAATGGGACAGGAAGGACCTGTTGAAGGGAAGAAGAATAGTCTATGGAAGGATTGAAAAAGGGGGTGTCTTCAAAGAAGGATACATCAGCTGACATATAATACCGTTTAGTAGTTGGTGAATAACACCTGTAACCTTTTTGAAGACGAGAGTACCCCAAGAAGACACATTTAATAGCTCTAGCAGAGAGTTTGTCTAAGCCTGGAGTAAGGTCATGAACAAAACAAGTACAACCAAATACCTTGGGAGAGACATGAAAGAGAGGATCATGAGGAAACAAAATGGAATGAGGAATTTGGTTTTTGAGAAAGGAAGAAGGCATCCTGTGTTACACCCTCTGTTACACCTTAATAAATTCTAGAAAAATTCGTAATAATTTTTTTTTTACTAAAGATATGTTTGTTAAAAAGAAACTATCGGAATAAATTATATACATTATTTCTGAAATAGCTCAATATTATTAAAACTTTATAAAGTATTTGTACATTCATCCGAAGAAAATAAACATTAAACATTATAAGAAAGAGAGGAAACTCCATGGCCCAAGAGCAGTTGCCTAGTGACATTATTTATTCATTGGACCACGGTATTCATACCGAGCTCCCTTTCTAGAACGTGCTATATATACTGTCAATGTTCTTCGATCCTTCGCTCTGTACGAACCATTAATTTAAAACATATGAAACAAAAACATAGAGAAAGGAGTGAGAAACAGAATATAATATTCCCAAATGGGACATAAGCAATAAAGGGTTTTCACAAACTAGTATAATAATATCAATCACAATCACAAGCACAATCAATTTATGAATGTATGAATGATATGCCATATCTTCATCATAACTTATCTATATATGTGGGCCCCTTAAATTTTAATTTGCACTGGGCCAACCAGGAGTTTACACTGTTCCATAATTCCGGATAATAATAACATGAACAGCTCAACTGGCATGGAAACACTTAGAGACTAGTCAGATTGAAAAGGTTTTTATTGTGAAAGTACCCGACACTAGGGAGCTACCCCAGGTCCCCTGAAGCACCCTTTCACACCCTCTCATCCCAAGGCTCACAATTAAGCCTCCTCTAATGTATCCTCGGTTTCTATAATCCGTCCCCAGACAATATCATTTTGTTTCTCTTCGATGATTCATGATGCATGAACTACTCGCGTATTTAGTTGGTTAAGGCTTTTAGAAACTCAATTATATTATCATGGCCTATGAATCACGACATAGCCACCCCAGTAAACTGTACTTTGTCAACTTCTCAAATACGCACATAGAATTTTAGTACAGTTCTTTTTCAAATCACAAATCAAATCTCCTTATAAATTTGAGTTTCAAAGCCTTAAATATATTTCACAACCTTCTTTATAAAAGTTTATAGGTCAATTCAAAATCAATTTCTAAAAACTCAAATTTGGAATTATCGATCTTTAAAACCTTAGTACTTGAAAATTTTGTGTAATATTCTTATACATTTAAATATTAAGTATATATATGTATATATTAAAATAATTTCTCTTTCTTTTTCTTTTTGATAAACTAATTAAAAAAAATCTAAATTTTAGTAAAGATATATACATATATATTAAAATATAAAAAGAGATTTCTAAAAACTTATGTAGTTTTATTGAAATCTAAGAAATTTCTTAAAAGTAATTTAAATAAAGATGAATAAGTAAATAAAGAAGTAGGAGATAAGTAAATTCTTACTGAATTTTAGCTTTCCGTCATGTTTGCTATATGCTCAAACTCCACAGTATAGGATTATCAATCATAATCAAACATTGTCAATCACAATCAAACATCATAAAACATAAATAAATATTAACAACCATAATCAAATCAAATAATTAAACATCAGTTATAAATATGATAATTTAAAATTCAATGATTATTTAAATTAATAAATTTTTGTTTTAAGTTCTATGGTCAATTCCTCGCATAAGTCTATGTAAATCCAAGATAGTCCAATCCTTGCATAGGTCTAGTTCAGTCCATATATGTCATAACAGTCCAAATTCTTGCATAGGTTTAGTCAAGTTCATAATAGTTCAAATCCTTGCATAGGTTCAATTCAGTCCGTATAGGTCATAATAGTTCAAGTTCTTAAATAATTATTTCAGATATTAAGTTACACAAGATGCTTAATTAATAACAATTATTATAAATTTTAAGTTAGAAGTTATTATTTTAAAATAATAATATTGTTATGTTTAAAAGGAGTAGGGGACTCCTCCCAATATTCTTATGTATTTTCATATTATACCCTTAATCTCACTCCCCCTTACCTCGATTTGCTACCAAAAGTGAATTCGCTCTGCGCCTCCAAGTTCTAACAAAATATTAATACTAACTTATTTCAGTATAAGCTTAAGATGAAAATTAAGATTGCTATCAGAATGATAAATAGTAAATGTGCATAGTAATAATAAATAGTAACGGTAAATGGTAAGTCATTACTAGTAACGGTAAATAGTAGTTTTTGAATAGTAATAGTAAATAGTAAATTATGAATAGTAACTTTTTGAATAGTAGTGGTAAACGGTAAATCATGAACAATAACAGTGAATAGTAAATTTTGAATAGTAATGGTAAATAGTAAATTTTGAATAGTAATAGTAAATAGTAAATTGTGAATAGTAACTTTTTGAATAGTAGTGGTAAATGGTAAATCATGAACAATAACAGTGAATAGTAAATTTTGAATAGTAACGGTAAATAGTAAATTTTGAATAGTAACAGTAAATAGTAAAAATAACACAGCGATAATTTATTTTTACTATAGTAACTTATTCATAATAGTACTAGTATATCAATGGTTTAAGAGTGCTAAAAAAATAAACTAAAATTATAAAAATAATATAGAAGAAAGTTATTACCTTACACCTCCGGCAGAACTTCTTTTTACCAAAAGAATTTACTCTCCACTAATTTCTTACGCACTATCTCTCTAGATTCTCTCTCTAATTTTTGTGTGGAAATGTTGTAAATGAGCCATCTATTTATAGGAAGAAAATTTCACTATTTAAGATTATTTAATTATTTATTTTACTATTCATGATGTAAGCGATGATGTAATTAAGCGATGATGTAAGCGATGATGTCGACAGTGGCATTTTGGTTATTAAATGAAAGGTTAAGGGTATTTTTGTCATTCTAAAAAAATGAAAAAAATATAAAAATTCCAAAAATTTATAAATTATATAACAATCAAAAAGTTCTAAAGAACTATAATCAAATTCCTTTGAAATTTTATTTTAAATAATAAATAACGAAATTAGGGGTGTTACAACTCTACTCTCCTAAAAAAAATTTCGTCCTCGAAATTTACACTTTTTAGTAAAACAATTGGGGATGAGACTCTTTCATCTCATTTTCTAGTTCCCATGTAGCATCTTCCCCTCTCGTTTCACTCCAAATGACCTTCACGAGTGGAATTTCCTTGTCTCTTAGCTTTTTTATTCTTCTGTCAGCTATTCTGACAGGTGGTGCATCATATGTAAGATTATCTTTAACTTGTATGACATCAGGTTCAATAACATGTGTAGGATCAGATATATACTTTCGTAAGTTTGACACATGAAAAACATTATGGATATTAGAAAGAAAAGGTGGTAATGCTATTTGGTAGGCAAGAGGACTAACTTTATGAATTATTTGATATGGACCAATAAATCTAGGAGTTAGTTTTCGAGATTTCATTGCCCGACCGACCCCAGTCGTAGGTGTGACTTTCAAGAATACATGATCACCCTCTTGAAATTCGAGCGGCTTTCTTCTTTTGTCATAGTAACTTTTCTGCCTGCTTTGTGTTGCCTTCATCTTTTCCTGAACCATTTTGATTTTATCCGTGGTTTGTTGTACCAACTCTGGTCCTAGCATCAAGTTTTCACCAGTCTCAAACCAACATAGCGGGGTCCTACATTTTCTTCCATATAATGCTTCAAAAGGTGCCATGCCAATGCTAGCATGGAAACTGTTGTTGTAGGTAAACTCCACATATGGTAAGAATTGATTCCAACTTCCTTTATGCTCTAACACACAAGCTCGTAACAAGTCCTCTAGAGATTGGATTGTTCTTTCTGATTGTCCATCCGTCTGAGGATGATATGCTGAACTTAGACGCAGTCTTGTTCCCAAAGCCTTGTGCAAGCTCTTCCAGAATTGTGATGTAAAACGAGGGTCCCGATCAGAAATGATACTTGAAGGAATTCCATGCAATCTCACAATCTCCTCGATGTATAATTTTGCCAGCTTCTCCATAGAGTAACGAATGTTGATAGGAATAAAGTGGGCAGACTTTGTTAGTCTATCAACTATTACCCATATTGAATCATGTCCTAATGGAGTTTTAGGTAGAGAAGTCACAAAGTCCATGGTAATGCCATCCCATTTCCATTCCGGTATTTCCATTGATTGTAGCATTCCAGGGGGTTTTTGGTGTTCTACTTTAACCTTCTGGCAAATTAGACATGCAGCTACGTACTCTGCCACTGCTTTCTTCATTCCAGGCCACCAAAATAACTTCTTCAAATCTTGATACATTTTAGTAGCTCCGGGATGAATGCTCATATAACTTTTGTGTCCTTCTTCCAGAATTGCTTTCCTCAACTCCTCTTGATCAGGGATACACACTCGATCTTTATACCTCAGTAATTGGTCATTTCTTACATTGAACTCGACTTCTTTTCCTTGTTTCAAAAGTTCTTTCTTTTCTTGTAGGAATTCATCATCTCGTTGAGCCTCTAAAACTTGCCTCAGGAATTCATTTGTCACTTGCAACGCTCCTAATTTGTAGCTGTTAGCATTAACCTTTACTGCTAGGTTAAGATCTCTGAAGTTCTCTATTAATTCCAGCTCTTTAATCATCATTGTGGACGCATGTAGAGACTTTCGACTTAAAGCATCAGCTACTACATTCGCTTTTCCAGGATGGTATTGCAACTCAAAGTCGTAGTCCTTTAAGAACTCCATCCATCTCCGTTGCCTCATGTTTAACTCCTTTTGGTCGAATAAATACTTGAGACTCTTATGATCGCTAAACACATCAAATGTTGCACCGTATAGATAATGCCTCCAAATCTTTAAGGCAAAGACTACAACGGCTAATTCTAAGTCATGGGTAGGGTAGTTAATCTCATGTTGCCTTAATTGGCGCGACGCATAGGCTACAACCTTCTTGTCTTGCATGAGTACACTTCCTAGTCCTTGTTTAGACGCATCACAGTAAACTTCAAAACTTCGATGTGGATCGGGGAGTACTAACACCGGCGCAGAAGTAAGTCGATCTTTCAGCTCTTGAAAACTATTTTCGCATTGTGTCGTCCACACAAAAGGTTGTCCTTTCCGTGTTAACTTGGTCAATGGGTATCCTAACTTTGAAAATCCTTCAATGAATCTCCTATAGTATCCAGCCAAGCCCAAGAAACTTCTAATCTCAGTGATCGTGGTTGGTCTCTCCCATTTTAAAACTGCCTCCACCTTGGAAGGGTCTACTGCTATTCCTCCTTGACTAATTACATGTCCTAAAAAGTTCACTTCTTCCAACCAGAATTCACACTTCGACAGCTTTGCATACAGTTGTTTCTTTTTCAGGATTTCCAACACAACCTTCAAGTGTTCAACATGTTCTTCTTTGCTTTTAGAGTACACTAATATATCATCAATGAACACCACTACAAATTTATCTAGATATGGATGAAAAATCCTATTCATGTAATCCATGAATACGGCTGGTGCATTAGTTACACCAAAAGGCATTACTAGATATTCGTAATGGCCATAGCGTGTTCTAAAAGCAGTTTTTGGTACATCTTCTTTCTTTACCCTTATCTGATGGTATCCAGACCTCAAATCAATTTTGGAGAACACCGTGGCACCACGCAGCTGATCCATCAAGTCATCAATTCTTGGCAGAGGATATTTGTTCTTGATCGTCACCTTGTTCAGTTGCCGATAATCTACACACAACCTCATGCTACCATCCTTTTTCTTAACCAACAACACTGGTGCACCCCAGGGGGATACACTGGGTCGTATAAACTGCTTCTCTATCATCTCTTCAAGTTGTTTCTTTAACTCTGCTAATTCTAGAGGTGACATTCGGTATGGTGCAATTGAAATGGGTCCAACTCCAGGTACTAGATCAATGGTAAATTCCACGTCTCTTTCTGGGGGTAAACCAGGGATATCTTCAGGAAAAACGTCAGGAAATTCACACACAACCGGCAGATTTTTGATTTTTGATTCTTGCTCTCCTTTCGTTGAAAGCAATAGCATGAATCCTTGAGCCCCTCCTTTTAAAGAGGCACTCACTTGGTTGGCGGTTAGAAATCTCGAATCCTCAGGATTCAAATTCACTGGTTCTTTAAACATTATGGTCTTATTATGACAATCTATTAGAACATGATTGTCAGACAACTAATCTAGCCCAATAATAACTTCTAAGCCAGAAAGGGGTAAACAGAAAAGATTGGCCTTAAAGTCCCTACCATTTATGACAATAGGGCATTTCCAACAGGCTTTAGAAGTGACAATGGGATTGTTTCCAGGAGTATGTACAGATAAGTCAAATGGCAGTTCTATCACAGGTAACTTTAGTTTTTCTACACAGTCATTGGCAATAAAGGAATGTGATGCACCTGAGTCATACATAACAGTTAAAGGAATCTTATTAATGATACACTTACCTTCCACCATGGAATCAGAATGAGATGCTTCTTCTCCAGTGATTGCAAAAACCTTTCCTTTTGCCTTCGGCCGTCCGACTGCACTGTGCGCGCCTCCTTGAGTATTTATGCTTGCACCTTCAGGGTTTTCCCTCTTCATCTCTGGGCAATCCTTGATGTGATGTCCTGGTTTGTTACACTTAAAACAAACATAAGTGTTTTTAGGACAATCCCTTTTCAAATGGGGTCCTCCACAGAGAAAACATTTAAAATTTGGTGCAGATGTTGGGTAATAGCTTCCAGTTGAAGCTTGGGGTCTGTTAGGAACAGATGCTGCTCCAAACCGGCGAAATGGCGTTTGGTAAGGCTTATTTCTCCTGAAGTCTCTTCTTTGGTGATGGTGAGGTCCTCCACTTCTCATTTCTCCTGCCTTGTGAATGGGCTCACGACTTTTAGTCATTCTATCCTTATGATCTTCTTCAAAGATCCTGCAGCGATTTACCAATACAGAAAATTCACGGATTTCCTGCATTCGTATAGCTTCCTTAATTTCTGGCCGCAATCCATTTACAAACTCTGCACACCGATCTCTTTCATTAGTAGCATCATTATAATGAGAATGAAAACGAGATAGCTCTTCAAACCTGGATGCGTACTCTCCAACGGTCATATTTCCTTGGGTCAGCGACAGGAATTCGAACTGTCTTTTCTCTTTAACATCAGCTGGAAAGTATTTCTCCAAAAACATATCCTTGAAATAATCCCAAGTGATCTCCACGTCGTTGACTTCAAATTGTCTACGCGTGCTATCCCACCAATGTTCGGCATCCTCAGATAAGGCATAAGTAGCGAAGACTACCTTATCAGCTTCATTACATTGCAATGCTCGAAAGATCTTCTCTATCTCTCGAATCCAGATTTGTGCTCCATCAGGGTTATATCCTCCCTTGAAACGAGGTGGATTGCGCTTTTCAAATAGGTCCAGCCTTCTCAAGGCATCGTTACCTTGACCTTCACGTGCTCCCATTGCATTGATTAAGCGTTCTACAACTCCAGCAAGATCATTTCCAGCCATTAGTTTCCTGTTTCACAGTAACTGAGATTTGTCACATCAATCACAGTTACTACCAAGTTAGATATTCTATTCTCTATCACCTATACAGAGTTTACGGACAAAGCAAGATAGACCTTTTCCCCAGGCCTATTGGATTAACTGCTCTGATACCACTTTGTTACACCCTCTGTTACACCTTAATAAATTCTAGAAAAATTCGTAATAATTTTTTTTTTTACTAAAGATATGTTTGTTAAAAAGAAACTATCGGAATAAATTATATACATTATTTCTGAAATAGCTCAATATTATTAAAACTTTATAAAGTATTTGTACATTCATCCGAAGAAAATAAACATTAAACATTATAAGAAAGAGAGGAAACTCCATGGCCCAAGAGCAGTTGCCTAGTGACATTATTTATTCATTGGACCACGGTATTCATACCGAGCTCCCTTTCTAGAACGTGCTATATATACTGTCAATGTTCTTCGATCCTTCGCTCTGTACGAACCATTAATTTAAAACATATGAAACAAAAACATAGAGAAAGGAGTGAGAAACAGAATATAATATTCCCAAATGGGACATAAGCAATAAAGGGTTTTCACAAACTAGTATAATAATATCAATCACAATCACAAGCACAATCAATTTATGAATGTATGAATGATATGCCATATCTTCATCATAACTTATCTATATATGTGGGCCCCTTAAATTTTAATTTGCACTGGGCCAACCAGGAGTTTACACTGTTCCATAATTCCGGATAATAATAACATGAACAGCTCAACTGGCATGGAAACACTTAGAGACTAGTCAGATTGAAAAGGTTTTTATTGTGAAAGTACCCGACACTAGGGAGCTACCCCAGGTCCCCTGAAGCACCCTTTCACACCCTCTCATCCCAAGGCTCACAATTAAGCCTCCTCTAATGTATCCTCGGTTTCTATAATCCGTCCCCAGACAATATCATTTTGTTTCTCTTCGATGATTCATGATGCATGAACTACTCGCGTATTTAGTTGGTTAAGGCTTTTAGAAACTCAATTATATTATCATGGCCTATGAATCACGACATAGCCACCCCAGTAAACTGTACTTTGTCAACTTCTCAAATACGCACATAGAATTTTAGTACAGTTCTTTTTCAAATCACAAATCAAATCTCCTTATAAATTTGAGTTTCAAAGCCTTAAATATATTTCACAACCTTCTTTATAAAAGTTTATAGGTCAATTCAAAATCAATTTCTAAAAACTCAAATTTGGAATTATCGATCTTTAAAACCTTAGTACTTGAAAATTTTGTGTAATATTCTTATACATTTAAATATTAAGTATATATATGTATATATTAAAATAATTTCTCTTTCTTTTTCTTTTTGATAAACTAATTAAAAAAAATCTAAATTTTAGTAAAGATATATACATATATATTAAAATATAAAAAGAGATTTCTAAAAACTTATGTAGTTTTATTGAAATCTAAGAAATTTCTTAAAAGTAATTTAAATAAAGATGAATAAGTAAATAAAGAAGTAGGAGATAAGTAAATTCTTACTGAATTTTAGCTTTCCGTCATGTTTGCTATATGCTCAAACTCCACAGTATAGGATTATCAATCATAATCAAACATTGTCAATCACAATCAAACATCATAAAACATAAATAAATATTAACAACCATAATCAAATCAAATAATTAAACATCAGTTATAAATATGATAATTTAAAATTCAATGATTATTTAAATTAATAAATTTTTGTTTTAAGTTCTATGGTCAATTCCTCGCATAAGTCTATGTGAATCCAAGATAGTCCAATCCTTGCATAGGTCTAGTTCAGTCCATATATGTCATAACAGTCCAAATTCTTGCATAGGTTTAGTCAAGTTCATAATAGTTCAAATCCTTGCATAAGTTCAATTCAGTCCGTATAGGTCATAATAGTTCAAGTTCTTAAATAATTATTTCAGATATTAAGTTACACAAGATGCTTAATTAATAACAATTATTATAAATTTTAAGTTAGAAGTTATTATTTTAAAATAATAATATTGTTATGTTTAAAAGGAGTAGGGGACTCCTCCCAATATTCTTATGTATTTTCATATTATACCCTTAATCTCACTCCCCCTTACCTCGATTTGCTACCAAAAGTGAATTCGCTCTGCGCCTCCAAGTTCTAACAAAATATTAATACTAACTTATTTCAGTATAAGCTTAAGATGAAAATTAAGATTGCTATCAGAATGATAAATAGTAAATGTGCATAGTAATAATAAATAGTAACGGTAAATGGTAAGTCATTACTAGTAACGGTAAATAGTAGTTTTTGAATAGTAATAGTAAATAGTAAATTATGAATAGTAACTTTTTGAATAGTAGTGGTAAACGGTAAATCATGAACAATAACAGTGAATAGTAAATTTTGAATAGTAATGGTAAATAGTAAATTTTGAATAGTAACAGTAAATAGTAAATTGTGAATAGTAACTTTTTGAATAGTAGTGGTAAATGGTAAATCATGAACAATAACAGTGAATAGTAAATTTTGAATAGTAACGGTAAATAGTAAATTTTGAATAGTAACAGTAAATAGTAAAAATAACACAGCGATAATTTATTTTTACTATAGTAACTTATTCATAATAGTACTAGTATATCAATGGTTTAAGAGTGCTAAAAAAATAAACTAAAATTATAAAAATAATATAGAAGAAAGTTATTACCTTACACCTCCGGCAGAACTTCTTTTTACCAAAAGAATTTACTCTCCACTAATTTCTTACGCACTATCTCTCTAGATTCTCTCTCTAATTTTTGTGTGGAAATGTTGTAAATGAGCCATCTATTTATAGGAAGAAAATTTCACTATTTAAGATTATTTAATTATTTATTTTACTATTCATGATGTAAGCGATGATGTAATTAAGCGATGATGTAAGCGATGATGTCGACAGTGGCATTTTGGTTATTAAATGAAAGGTTAAGGGTATTTTTGTCATTCTAAAAAAATGAAAAAAATATAAAAATTCCAAAAATTTATAAATTATATAACAATCAAAAAGTTCTAAAGAACTATAATCAAATTCCTTTGAAATTTTATTTTAAATAATAAATAACGAAATTAGGGGTGTTACATCCTGTTTATCAAGAAACAGGTCGTGAGAACTGCATCTCCCCAATGATGGACAGGAACATTTGAATTTATCATTAGGGAACGTGCAACGTCAATGAGATGGCGATTTTTCCTTTCTGCTATACCATTTTGTTGAGGGGTATGAGGACATGTGGATTGATGTAAAATACCTTGTGAAGACAAAAATGAGGATAAATCATGGGAAAAATATTCTTTAGCATTATCACTTCGAAAAATTTTAATTGTTTTCCCAAATTGGTTTTTAACCTCATTAAAGAAGGTCATAAAAATAGGTAAAAGTTCAAACCTTTCTTTCATTAAATAAACCCAAGTGCATTAAGAAAATTCATCAATGAAGGTTACAAAATATCTAAAACCAAAGGATGTGACACGACTTGGACCCCAAATATCAGAGTGAATAATAGAAAAAACTGAGTTACATCTTTCCTTATTCTGTGGACGAAATGTGGACCTAACATGTTTTCCTAATTGGCATGACTCACAATCTAAGGCTTGAAGATGCTTAAGACTAGGGACCATTATCTTCAATTTGGCTAGACTTAGGTGACCTAGACGATCATGCAGGAGTTTTGGTGTTGAGGCTGCAAAACAAGACACGGGAGGGCTAGGTTTTAAATAATATAGACCTCGTGATTCATGTCCTTCTCCAATCAGACGCCCCGTACCATGTTCCTAAATAACAAAGGAATCAGCGTTGAAAGTTACAGAACAATTTAATGAGCGGGTTAATTGACTCAAGGAAATTAAATTATAAGGACAGTGGAGAATGAACAATACAGAATTTAATTTTAAGGAAGGAGACAAAGGAACTTGACCAATTCCTTGGGATGCAACCTGAGACCCATTGGCTACAGTAATAAAATGGGGAATATTTAGAGAAGAGATAAATGAGAATGAGGATTTGTTACCAGAAATGTGGTCAGAAGCACCTGAGTCAAGAATCCAAGGACTGCAACCCTCCGTGGATTGAGAGATACAGGCTATTGAAACACTTGGCATGGAAACGGATTTTTCATATTTCAGCTTCAAATACTCTTGGTACTCCTCATCAGAAAATTTAGTGTCGGTTTTTTCTGATTTAGCTATATGTGCAGCCTTGTCAGGAAAACCGTGCAGGGAGAAGCAATTCTCTTGAGTATGACCCATTCGCTTGCAGTAAGAGCATTGAGGCCGTCCACTTCTTCCACCACGACCTCCTCTGTTGCTGCAACCCCCTCTAGTACTACATGGAGCTACCAAGGCAGATGCTTCCACAACTTCAGCTGAATTTTCTCCTTTCATCAAGGTGGGAACACGAAGGAGTCTAGTAACAAGAGAGTCCATTGATGGGACCTTATCACCAGCAAGAATTTGGTCACGCACATGATCAAAATCTGAATACAGACTTCTCAGGATAAGGACAATGTAAAATTTATCCAGCTTTTTATTAACCTCCTCCAATGAATCTGCCACAAGGAATCTCTTCAGTTCTTCCACAGCAGCCCGAGCTTTAGCAACATGAGCAATCATATCATGATTGGTCTGGTTTAGGCCAGCCACTTTCTGGGTCGCATCAAACAGATGCTGAATGTCATTGGCAAATATATCCTGAGCCTTCTTCCAGAAAGAGCAACACGTTTTGAAGGACCGAAGAAATTCTAAGACTTCTGGTTCAACAGATTGCCATAGCACAACACATAGTTGAAAACCAAGCTTCTCCCATTCAGATTTTTTAGTATTGGACACGGCTGTAGCTTCCTTCTCCAAGTGGTCATGGTACCCTTGGCCAAGAAACCACAACTCAACTGAGGCAGAGCAAGATAAGTAATTTTTCCAGTTTAGTTTGGCAGTAGTAATGGTTGGGGTACCAGAAAAGGCAAAAACAGGCCCAACAGAAGCCATTTTAGGGAAAAAGAAAGCCCAAAAAGGAGAAAAATGGGAGAAATAGCTGCTCAAGCTTGGCAAAACTTGAACCCGAGACTTGGAACAGAGAGGGGAGGAGAAACTGAGCCAGATGAGACAGGTCCGGTGAAGAACCGGTCACCGGAGGGCGGCGTGTGGGCTTCACGCGCCGGAGAGTGGACGGAGCTTGGGCGGTGCGTGAAGGTGCGTGAGGAAGCCGTTGGGGACGCGGTTACCAGGGATAGGCCGCGCACTTCAAGGCGAACCTAACCCTAGGTTCGCCAGAGAAAAAGGTGCCGGTGGACGGTGGTCGGCGACGGGCGACTGTAACACCCAAATTTTTCAAATAAATTTTTCACAAATAAATGAAAATTTTAACAGAATTTTCAAATTAAAATAATAAAGCAGTCGACATTACATCATCCGGCTCATTTAATGTTTACAAATGTTTCATAATCGGTATACACAGGAGCCGGCCAAGGCTACTACAAACAACTATGTGCATTATGTACAATACACAAATACATAATGCTCCCAATCAGCTGAGTGATCTCACACGTCATTGCTGGGTCCTATGTCCACTATAAAAATAACAACAGTAGAGGGTGAACATAAACATATCAAATGATAATTATTGAATAGGATTAAAAGTCCAATTCATAACTATATATATATAACATAAACACATCATATAATCTCATAACATCAACCGATCAAATCATCATATTACTCTCAATATCATATCAGTGCAAATATATGCTCAATTAAATGGGTCCATTATTAAGTCTTTTAATTTGTGTTGCAACACTGGCTCCCCGAGCCATAACTCAGCTCTCAGCTGATCCGACCGTTTTACTGGTATCAAACCGTTTGCCCTCTCATGTGACACAATCACTCCCAGCGACAATGGTAGTGTCACGGGCTAAACCCCGAGCCCCGCTCAAGAGGTTTGCCTTGAGTCTCACCCAAGGTCTTTTGTGGAATCCTCGAAACCACATAATATATTTCATATTTGTTCATCATATAAGCATCCCATGCTTTATCAATATGCATCTCATGCATTCATATATCATGAAAAATTCATGAATAACATTCATATCATCATCATCAATCACATATCAACATCAATATCATATGAATGGAAATATCACAGATATATCACACATATTACATTCATATTCAGGATTTAATATTATCCCAAATCCGTTCATAAACCATGCATTTAAGATGTAACGCTCCCCCTACCTGGAAGTAAGGAGTTCCTCAAGCTATATTCAACCACAGTACACAAATTCTGACTGGAACTTCAGTTCTGCACAGTCCACAGCTTTCTTTCTTAAAGCTCTTACCAAGTTTCATATTAAAGAGAAGAATGAAGATTGGTCTCCTCTTTTTATCGATAATTTCCAATGATGATTGGAAAAGAAAAGATTAAAGGTGATGTTGACACTCACATAATTCCAAGCTAGTCTAATATTAGGATTTGACATAATTCGTTCATGAAAAAGACATAAACGAATTGAATAAGTGAATTGATTAAGCACTGATACACACACTTATAATATAAGGACAAAACGAAATAATAAAATAAAAGAGGATAGGATTATGGAAAGGGTCCACCACTTAGCAAAATCAGGAAAAAGAATCTGCGCCCCAATAATTGAAGTGATTATTAATTCCAACTCGGTTTCAGTATGTTCCGACTCGGTTTTAGTATTCTGGGCACATCTTTCCGAGAGGATTCAACATAGCCTCTGTCCGTTCAGAATTCCTTCATTCAGAAGAAATTCACTCGGAATGATTTCATCCCATGAAACACTCAGCTTTCCTTCCTCGGAAATGTCCCACACGAAAATATCTCACTCGGAAATACCTTTAGAAATAACTTATTCGGTTATATGTATTTTTGTCTGAGTCAAAGCCTTCACTTACGTCACTCGGAAGTCTTTCATTCGAAATTATTACTCGGAATCGAGGTTCAGTCCTCTCTCGGAATCTTTCCACTTGAAAGGATCACTCGGGGTCAAAGTCAATCTCTATGACGAACTCGAGTACAAGCTCTCAGCAACTCTTTAAAACACCCGAGCACGAATTAAATGAAGGGTTCACCACTCGGGAACTCACCACTCGGATATTATCCACTCGGTAACTATTCACTTGGAATATACTCATTCGAAGTTGAAGTCTTTCTGTCTAGAAGCACCTTTCCTGGAAAAGACTCACTCGGTATGTCTCAATCGGTGCCATACCACACGGAAACCAGAAATGTCTCTTGACGTTGTCCCACTTGGAAACGTCTCACTCGGTGTCGTCCCACTCGAAAGTGTCGTACTTGGAGACACCTCACTCGAAAAGTCACACAACTCGGAGATGCTCCACTCGGAAACAGTTTAACTTCCCTATACTTGGAAGTATCTCAACTTTTCTACACTCGGAAGTATCTTAACTTCTTACTCTCGAAAGTATCTTAACTTCCTACACTCGGAAGTAGTTCTCTCGATCATGTTTCACTCGGAAACAAACTTAGGAGCGTCTTTGCCCAAAATGTGTTCATTCTAAGTCAGAGCCCCTTTTCACTCGGAATTATTTCTATTTTCACTCGGTATCGTACCATTTTACTCGGAATAGCTTATTTCCAACAATATTCACTCAGAATTTCACTCGGAAATTCCTCACTGATCCTTAATAAATTATTTTCAAAAATTCAGGATGTTACAGCGACGGCGGCGGACGGCGGCGGACAGAGGAGGGACGCTGCTGACTGCAGAGCAGGATCCAACCTACTCTGATACCAACTTGAGATTCAAAATATTCTCTGTATTCATTAATGAGGAATTGCTACAATTATATATAAAAACAAAAGGAGACAATATGCATAAAAGAGGGCATAAAGCAAGGCATAAAGCAAGGCTTTCTAGAAAAGCTAAGGAAACTGATAAATAAATTACAAGTATTTTAACAAGCACATTTCCATTACTTCCACTAGGATTACACTCTTCTGCATTCTCTTCATAGTCAATATATTCATTATCTACATTGGCATAGTTCATAGAGCTATTTCCTTTCTTCTTTAGATTTAAGGGGTAATCATGCTTCTTGTAGCATTACCTCTACAGTATGTCCCTCTCTCCCATAGCATAAGTAGACTTCCAACCTTCCTCTACCATATCCTCTTCCATAACCTTTCCTTGGTTTAGCTGAGTTAATATTAATTCTTGTTTCATCAAGAGGACCAGAACCATTTATGTCGTTCATATTGGAGGACCATTGAAAATACCCTATTTAGAGCAGGTAATGAATCCATAACCAGAATGTGAGATTTAAGTGAGGAATATTCCTCATTCAGTCCAGTTAGGAACCATATGATTTTATCTTGTTCCTTATACAGTTTCATGTTTCTCATAGTCACACATGAGCAAGAAGCAAGGCAACTACAATAAGGAGTAGGCCTATAACTATCTAATTCCTCCTAAAGAGACTTAATATCACTAAAAAAATATTCAGTTACAAATAGGGAACCTTGCCTCAGATTGTAAATCTCCAGCTGCAACTCTGACACACATGAGATTTCCCTATGAAGACCTTTCGTGTAAGTATTTCCGCACCTCAGAAGCAAGGTCTATATAGACAACACTTTGAGCAATGGAATCAGATGGTTGCATCTTTTCCATAGATCGAACATCAGACCGAATCTCCTAGGCATGCCAATTAATCCATCAACGAGCTTGAACTTATTTTTCGAAATCAAGGTTCTGTGCATCAAACAAGACCAGGAATGGTAACTGTTCCCCGTGAGGAGCGGAGTAACTAGGGCAATTGACGGATTCTCGTCGGGATAAATGTAGAAAGGAGAAACTGGATTTTAAGAGGGATTCTTGTTTGCCGGAGTTTCAGCTCCAACGCCTACGAACCACCGTTGTGCACCATTGAAGAAGAAGGAAATGGAGCTCTGCACCTTGAGAGCTTTGATACCATAATAAAACATGAAGGAAACGTGATGAAGAGAAGAAAGCTATGAACTGAAAACTGATTCTTATTGATTTTCAATGATTGTAAGATACAAAGTATTTGAAGCAAGGAGGAGGTTACATGATTGCATTCCATGGACTGTAGAGTATGCTAACAAAACTCATAACAAGAAGCTAACTCAGGCATATGTCTCACGTGCCTATAACTGCATTTCTGTTATATTCTGCCACGATTTTTACAGTGTCCATCCGAAGCTTCTTTAAGCATCATTTTGCTTTTGGGATCTATGGTGCTACAAAGTATGAGAAATTTAATATATTCAATAATCAAAAATAAAATAATTGGGCCTATAAAAAAACTAAAAAACCTCTGATCTTCAAGAATCCTGTAAAATACGAACAACTTCTGACCTTTGATTGCTTGTGAGTTCTGTTGGAAACTTAACTAGAAATGTAATTCTCAAGTTTCCCCTTTTCCCTTGTTTATTGGCTATTGGCATACCTTGGCCAGGTATTATCTTCTCATAGCCAGGGTATATGACATTCTCCATTGTCAAACTCGTCTCCTCCCCACCCAATTGAGGAACTAGCATTCTACAGCCAGTAAGTGCCTTTACTAAGGGAATTTCTATGCCCAATTCCAAATCATCCCCATCTCTTCTAAATAACTGGTGCCTTTTCTCAGATATGATAAATATTATATCTTCTTTGTATGCACCTGGTCTCTCATTCCCTTTTCCTTCAAATGTAATCTTTGTTCCCTTCTTCCATCCTGGCTGTACATTTATGGTTAGCATTTCTTCCTCTTGAACTACCCCCCTGCATAGAACATATAGCAAGAATATTCATTAAGCTTTTGCCAAATACCTCTCTATGAAATCCTGAGCAAGCAAGTAGGCTCCTACTTAGAAGGACAAAAAGAAATGTCAATCATTAGGCTTACCCTGTTAGTGTAGTCTTTGTTTGACAGAATTCTACCTTCAACCTAATCACTAAGACCAAACTTACATGCAACTCTTCATGTACTTTTGGTGTTGTTCTTTGAGCATAATTGGAGTTTCACCTTAGTAATTCGTTAAATGCACATCAGCGTCAATTATCAATCAGGTTACTGAGGTGAAACTTCAATTCTGATTGAAGAACTACATCTAAAGAACTCCAACTACATTTTTCCTTATCCTTATGTTTTAAGTTAGCAATAGGAAACACCAATTATATACATCAAGAGACAAACAAATTGATATATACCATCAGTTTTTGGCATTGTTGATGTGATGAATCATTCTATTAGTTGAGACTCATAATGTTTATATATTGCAAATTCAAACACAACGTGACAAGCCGAATGCATGACATTCTTTTGTAATGTATATTAGCAAACTACAGCTTAAGATCTGTTACTCTATTCTCTGCATATATACATTGACACACCCACAATGAAGTCTGAAAATCAAAAAGAAGAAAGGAATATGGAAACAAACCCTGCATCTGTGAGAACAGCCCTTTTGATCATGATCTTTTTCTGGCATCCATAGCACAACTCTTCGAAGGTGCATTCAAGCTTTTTCTCAATTGGTGGGGGTTTTAGCATCCCAGATGAATTGGAATACATGATTGGAGTGTTGCTGCTGCAGCCGCTGGCATTTTCTGTGTTTTGATGAGGAGGTATTCTGAAGCTTCCACTGCTATTCAACGAAGAAGCCATAGGCATAAAATCGCCACTCTTGCTCGAGCCATGTTTAATCTTTTCGCTAGCATTTCTAGACACAAATTTCCTGGAAGGAAAACATAACCCGTCTAAGCTTATAGGCCTATGTGAAAATCTCTCTCTTGGACTCATTAAATGATTATTATAATTGCCTCTCCAAACAATGCTCTTCAATCTGAAGCAGTGAATTCCAGTCGTGCTTTGTCACCTTGAACAGGTTCCTGCTGAAACAAACACCATAAGATGATGCTTATTAGATTTTCATTACCTACCTACAGAAAAACTATTGTCTAGTCCAAATCATTTATTTCAAGTATTATCCAAGTAACACATGTTAACAATTACAATATTATATTATTTCTCTTTTCTGAAACTTGTACAATTTCCACTGCTCATAATATGAGAATTGGTTGGAATCACGAAAGAAGTATCCCCCAGTTATGCAAATACGGTTTGTTCAATAGTATCATTCAATGACTAGTATTGATCTTACACATTTGAGGTACCTTCTAATTTTGTTTGGTTAACATATTATCTGACCAAAATCGATTGGACAACCCCAACAAAAAAACCAAACAAGCATGATGTTTCTTCTACTGACATGCATGCATGAAGACATGCATTCCATTCCAACGATGGAAAGAGGTTTTTTTTAAAATTGAATGGAAAGCCCATGAAGTATTGAGAGAGTTTTATTAAGTTATGACCACGTTTTTGTTAACAGATAAACCGTGATTTATTAAACTGAATGATCATATTTTATGACAGCCTATATGTAAATGCATAGAATTTGAGTAAAACAAATTAGAAACTTTTTTTTAGCAAATTATAATGTTTATAGATGAATGTACCCATTGAGTTTGCGGATTGTCTTCCGTGGAGGATGACGATCTTTTGTTACGGCGGAACCATTTCCTGATGATTGATTTGTATGCTTTGCAAAAGCGACGGAAGGAATTTTTGCCAATAACACAGGAATGGCCACCATGAGAGAGGAGGGAGAAGAGAATTACAACAGGTGAGGTGAATGCTCGGTGAACCAAATTTGGGGCGTTTATTCAAACGCAGCCATTTTTTTTAGCACCTTCTGTTATTAGGGAAGCCAACACTATAATTTGTTTTTGGTACCTTTTGTGAACTTCATTTTCAAAGTTGTTTTTTCTTAACAGCATTTTCAAAGTTGTTTAACTATACTTTGGTCAAAAGCTAAACAAAATAGAAATTGAAAAACTTATTTAAATAAATTGATTTTGATCATTAAGGATGATTTATGTTTGGTTAATATAAAATTGTGTAAATTTGATTGAATCATTTGTAAAATTACGGACAAGATCATATTTTATGTTTATTTATACAATAAAAGAAAAAATCTACAAAGGGTAGATGAGAAATTACACACACTAATATTGCAAACAAAGTTGATTCAAAGCATTAGCAAGGAGGGGAATCCCTTCTTTCCAACCTTGGTTTCACTAAAGAAGCTGGGTTTCATATATCCAACAAATTCATCCAAACACAACACATGTTAATCGATGGAGATAAACATACATGGAATCTAAAGGTGTGCTTATATATTTACTCAGCAAATTTTGTTTTGGTTCTCTAATTATGTTTTCTTTCCTCTCTCATCCATACTTAAGAAGTATTCCCAACAATGTTACAAAACAACCGAAAATAATTCATAATTTTTTAAGATCCTATGTACATGTTTTTTATAAAATAATAATTAAATATAATATTATAAAGGGCTTTTAATGTTCAAATAATATAATTGCATAAATATTACAGAAGTGATTTGCGATAATTGATAGTTGAATTGCATAAACATTTATTTTTTATTATTATAAGAAAAAGAAATATTTTTAGAATGTGAATTGGTTATTAAGTTGATGAACATACTGGTTAATTAAATCAGTAGTTAACTTACTAATAGTAAAGAATTAACTTAAACTAATTATTTAACTGATTTATAGTTATAATTAAACTGATTGATTCCACACCAGTAAAAGATCACATTTAAAGATAGAAGAATTGTATCTCTAATTTTTTATTTTTCCGTCACAAACAAATTCAGAGACAGAGTTAAAGAAAAAAAAAACTAGTAATCGGTAAATCTCTCACAGATTGATTGGAGTCAACATTTTTATTTATTTAACTAGAGAGGAAGATGTTCTATTATTATTTTCCGTTTGTAAAGTGAAAGAGAACAATTTTGTAAAGAGAAAATTTTCCATCTCTAATAGATGGGAATATCATCTTTCTTCAAAGGCGAATCGACAGTTCCATCCATAAGGTGAGACAATTCTATACCTACCTAGGTTGAATAACACTTTTATCTCTAACACTGTCTCTAAGTTCCATGATAACTTCATCTCTAAATTAAGTATCATTTCCTGTGTATAATGTGTTACTTCATTTTCCAAAATCACTAAATTATACTCAAAAGAGTCAAGTCAGATAACCATAATTTCTAACTAACATTTTGAATCCATCTCCACCATTTCCGTCTGGGAGAACAGATGCAGATCTTGCCTCTAGTAACAGAAAGCTTTAATGGCGGGGGCAGCTAACAAGGCCTACTTCTCAACCAGCTCACCAGAAAAGGGTGCTTATGAAAGCTAAGGTGACTAATTTATCATAAAAAAAGTAAAAGGCAGGACAAGACTAGAATGCCAGAAGCCATGTACAAGAGAGAAAAAGAAACTGCAGTGTGTAACAACCAGTCAAATTTGGTTGCCACTAAACACCAACTTTCAAAATTAGGCATGCTTTAATTATTTTTTAATGTAAGTGGTATGTATTTCCCTTCTATAAATACAAGGCATGACATGAAGGAAAATGTACCAATGCATAGAAGCAAGGAAAAATTAGAGAGCTTTAAGAGTTCTTGTAGTGAGAGAAAAATATAGTGTTGGGTAAATTTTGAGCGTATTAGAAAAATACCTCAGGTTTGTGGACAACATCTATAACTCCTTTGTACTCAATTAGTAGTGCGGAAATAGGAGTGGGTCTAACTAGGAAACACTATATTTTGTATCTCTGGTATAAAAAAGTGTGGTAAGGATATTGTAATTATCCTTGTTATAGTGGAATATTTTTCAGAGCTTGTCCCGTGATTTTTCTCCGGTTTTGGAGTTTTCCACGTTAAATCCTTGTGTGTTAATTATATTTTTTCCTAACTTTATTTCTCTGTTTTAAAGGAAAATTCTCTGATGGAAATGGATCTAATTTCTTAACAGTGGTATCAGAGCTTCATGGTTCGGTGGGATATGAATTCTTAGTATGCTTTGTGGTTGCAGCTTTGTCTGATCTTCCACATCAGAAAAGATTTATTCCCTGTGTGGTTGAGAATTTCCTTGGTTATTGAAAGTGTGGTACTATAAGTGCTAGTTTGGAAAGGTTCTGGCTAAGGAAAGACTTGGTATTTAAGAGTGTCTGTTGTGACTCACCTCTCTTTCCTGGAACTAATCCTGTGCACGGTTGAAGTGTTAAACACACGGTCACAATGTCAAACTATTTAAGTGTAGTGAAGTTTGATGTGGAGAAATTTGATGGAAGAATTAATTTTGGCTTGTGGCAACGATAAGTCAAGGATGTGTTGATACAATCAGGATTACACAAGGCACTGAAAGAAAGACCTTCCGGTATGGAAGAAGAGAAATGGGAGGAATTAGATTTGAGAGCTGCAAGTACAATCCGCTTGTGTTTGGCTAAGAATGTTCTTGCAAATGTGCAAAATATTTCAACAGCCAAAGATCTTTGGGAGAAACTCGAAGGGTTATATCAGGCCAAAGGCATCTTAAATCGATTGTTGTTGAAGGAATAATTCCATAATTTACGCATGGAAGATGATATGAAAATTTCTGATCATTTAAGTGCCCTCAATGGTATTGTCTCTAAATTGGAGGCTATTGGGGTCAAAGTTGATGATGAAGATAAGACGTTAAGGCTCATATAGACTCTTCCGTCTTCTTATGAACATATCAAACCTGTTTTGATGTATGGGAAGGAAACTTTGAGTTTTGAAGAAGTTGCTAGTAAGATCATCTCTGAAGAAAGAAGAATAAAGAATGAAAATAGTTCTTCGTCAAACTCGACATTGGTGGCTAGTAATGGACCTTACGTGAAGAAAAGAAATTTAGTATGCTAGAAATGTGGAAGGACTGGGCATATAAAGAAAAATTATCCAAGATGATCAATAACGGAAAGGGGCTCTGAGTCAGGTGCTAGCAATGTTTCCCTTGTTTTTAGGGAAAGTGATGTTCTATAAAGATGAAATGTGTATCCTTGTGGCATGTCCACGTTGCCATGGAAAAGGATAAGTTATTGCTAGCGGATCCACAATTGCACATAGGCATTGGTTGGCAGTATTAATGCAAGGTGTGTGGCGGAGTTTTGTCGATGGTTGAAGAACTTCCGGAGGAAGCCAACATGGAAGTTGCACCATATTTTTCAGCAAGGTTTTCGACATGTACCGGATGAGAAATTCTTGGGATATCCCAATTCCAAGTGGGTGTACTCTTTATGGTGGAGTATGTTTGTTCTATTTGAACAATGTTTGTCGATGAAGACAATGATTGTTGGTTTAGACAATGAAAGGAACTAATTGTCGGTATTGACAATGAAACATTGATCGTTGTTGTAGACAATGAAAGTTGAGTTGGTGATGGATTCAGGAGGGGATTCTTGTATAGAGGACTTCTGCTTGAGGGGGACCATACTGGATTCAAGTTTATTTTTCCTTTGACTGGTGGGGGAGATTGTAACAACCAGTCAAATTTGGTTGCTACCAAACACCAACTTGTTCAAAATTAGGCATGCTTTAATTATTTTTTAATGTAAGTGGTATGCATTTCCCTTCTATAAATACAAGGCATGACATGAAGGAAAATGTACCAAGGCATAGAAGCAAGGAAAAATTAGAGAGCTTTAAGAGTTCTTGTAGTGAGAGAAAAATAGAGTGTTGGGTAAATTTTGAGTGTATTAGAAAAATACCTCGGGTTTGTGGACAACATCTATAACTCCTTTGTACTAAATTAGTAGTGCGGAAATAGGAGTGGGTCTCACTAGGAAACACTATATTTTGTATCTCTGGTATAAGTGCGGTAAGGATATTGTAATTATCCTTGTTATAGTGGAATATTTTTCAGAGCTTATCCCGTGGTTTTTCTCCGGTTTTGGAGTTTTCCACGTTAAATCCTTGTGTGTTGATTGTGTTCTTTCCTAACTTTATTTCTCTGTTTTAAAGGAAAATTCTCTGATGGAAATGGATATAATTTCCTAACACAGTGCAGTCAAGAGAGAGAACTTCCTAAAGGTAGAGAAGAAAAGGATTCTACCTCCCAATCCCATGTTAGTTTGTTTCATCCTTTGGTTTGAAACTCTGCAGAAGAACAAAACCAATTAACAACTTGGAATTAAAAAGTTAGCTTCAACAAATCTTCAGCTTGAGCCCTTTAAGCCCAACACTAATGTCATGACCATTAGACAACACACCACCATAATTAGTAGAGCAGTAGTATTTATATATAAAATATAACATTCAAGATGTTTGTAAATTATTGAATAAATTGTAAATATATTATTATTAAAATATTGTAAGTATTTTATTATTAAATATATTGCAAACATATTATTATTAAATATATTTGTAAACATTTTATTATTAATATATTATAAATATATCATTATTAAATATATTGTAAATATTTTATCGTTAAATATATTGTAAATATAATTTTAAACATTTTATTATTAAATATATTGTGAAAAAAATATTATTAGATATGTTCTTAAATATACATTATAATTAAATATATTGCTAAACATTTTATTAATAATAATTAATAAATATACTTTTAGATATTTTTTAATAATATAATTAAATATATATATATATATTTAATACTATTATCATTAAAATATATCATTGAAAATATTTAAAAGTATATTTAATTATATTATTATAAATAAAACATTTAGCGATATTTTTAATAATAATAATGTATTTAATAATAAAATATTTAAAAATATATTTAATTATATTATTAAAAGAATACTTAAAATTATATTGTTATTAATAGAATATTTAAGAATATATTCAATAGTAATATATCTAACAATATAATTAATAATAAAATATCTAAAAATATATTTAATTATATTAAAAATGTTTAATACTATATTTAATTATATTATTATCAATAAAATATTTAATAAAAATATATTTACAATATATTTAATAACTTACAAACATTTGTTGAAGAAAAGTCTGGAAACACGAGATTTGTTGATAACTAATATTAGGAATTCTAACTTAAATGAAGATGTTTGGTATTACTTGATGTGGGTGTTTTATGTGTTTTAGGAAAAGACCTAAGCTACAAAAGAAAGGGGGCCTATACTTAGAAAGCTCACACATCAAAAGTTTGGAAGACTTAATCGTAACATGAACTTCTCAATCCAAGACAAAAGGAAGAATCAAAAGTCTAGTAACTCGCTTCAGAAGAAACTCTCTTGTATCAAAATAACTTACCAGACCCAGACTCAAACAGTATCACTTCAAGCTTCAGAAAACACGAAAGCATCAGACTCTATCATCTCCCTTCAAACCTTTAGAAGTGGTCTGATACATGAAGCATCAACGGTCACAAGTCATCTCCATCAAAAGCTTATTGAAAAGATTCGCAAAAAGGAAGATTGACTAAATAATGTGGATTTTAATTTAGTCTAAAAAGCAACTATATTTCACCTCTACCTCACGCATTCAAAGATTCTTTGAATCAAAGTTTTCCTTATTGGTGAAACTAATGCTACATCTACACCTATGACTGCACAAATCCTAAAAGCTCCTACATCTACATTACTTGTGTAGAGCGTCTCTCTCTCTCTCTCTCTGACAACAAAAGTTCTTACCCTTTGTGTAACTCCATCAAGAAAGACTTTTGTCTCTTATACAACAACTCTCTCAACGGCTATATAATTAACAAGCCTCTTCCTGAACTCAACAGACTGATTCTATATAAACAGAATCGATCTCCTCTTCAGAAGTGAAGCCTCTTGAAAAATATAAAAGAAAAATATGAGGAGAGAAAAATCAATTCTTGAGAATTGAGAATGAAAAGGAATACTAGAGAGAAAAATGAAAAAGAGAGAAAGCTTGTAAAAAGAAAAAGATGAGCTAGAATACACCATAAAAGTGTAATGGAAGAAGAAGAAAAATCATGAACGACCATCAAACGTTCATGCACTCAAGCTCATATGAAATGAAGAAATGGTAGTTTACTCAACAACAAGTAACCCTACCTGGAAGATCTGCCATAAAGGCAAAGAAAGCTCACTATGTGCACTTACCTTTCTACTTAGATGCCATAGTAACTTGGGATATACCTTCATGCACTTAAATGCATATTATCCCAAGTCATGCTTTCTGGCTCAGTATATTTTCCAATCATCTTTCACTTTTTGAATGTACTAAGCCCTATAGGAAAATTAAGCTCTCTCCTTCTTTACAAACCTCATTTTTATGGTTTATCACTTAGCGTTACTAAGTCAAGGGGCTTATTTTATTTGAGCAAATTCTTCTAATCCTCTGGTAGTATAGGTCTTGTGTGTTTCCAGACTCTGTTAATGTGGGAAACACTGTTGTCCTGGAGAGGCTTTTGAAAGAATACTCGGGGTTCGAGCCAGGAGCGGCTCATGAAAGAATACTTGGGTCTGCCCCATGAGTGGGTGCTGTAAAATAATACTCATAAGAATCCAGAAAGGTCTAGTGTGTCAAAGCACGTGTTGTGCTTAGGCCAGGAGTGGTCAGAGTCAAGAATACTCATGGCCAAGAGTGGCCGATGTCAAAAATACTCGGAAGCATAGGGTGTGCTTAGGCCAGGAGTGGCCGGAGTCAAGAATACTCGTGGCCGGTGTCAAGAATACTTGAAGCACGAGTTGTGCTTAGGCCAAGAGTGGCCAGATTCTAGAATACTTAGGGGCCAGGAGTGGTCGGTGTCAAGAATACTTGAAACACGAGTTGTGCTTAAGCCAGGAGTGGTTGAAGTCAATGATACTCAACATGTAATGTAAAATGTTTTTACATAGTGGAAATCCTTCAAATTTGAAGGTACTGATGTAGTCTCCGCGTTGGAGGTGAACAAGTATAAATTGCTTGTGTAATGTCTCATTCTCTCTTACTCCTTACTATCAAAAGTCTGATGCACAATGATTATTAAACTCGATAGTAAAAGTCTGGTAAAATAAGCGCTCTCTCTCTCAATCAAAGTATCACGCTCTCAGTCGCTTCATAAGTCTGATCTGTTGTATAACGTTCTAAACGTTTAAATATCACTTTTTCGTTTGAAAAAGTGAACAGGCTTATTCAACCCCCCTTCTAAGTCTGTTCTCCAAACCAACAATATTGAATGGTATCTTTTATATATAAATATTACCACTCTATTAATGATAATGATATGTGCCCTAGTGGTCATGGTGTTGGTGTTGGTGTTGGGCTTGAAGGTCTCAAGCTTGAGACTTACTGAAACAAAAAAAAATAAAAACCATAGTGAAACAAACTTAAAAATAGGAGACCAAGTCATATATTTAGTCACTAAATTATCCTAACAACACTAATTAGCATAACATATCATCATAGAACAAAATGGATATGAACACAAAAATTATGAAAATTATTTCTTATATACAATTCTAGTTTTACTTATAATTTTGACCTAAAGGAAAATCTAATATGTCCATCTTGTTAGGGGATTCTATTAGGGAATCACTTTGAAGCAATAGTAGTTTTGAGTCCACAAAACACTCCCACCAAATTACGCACTTTCGAATGTTAGTTTGTTAGAGCATGACCTTTGCAATATTTACAGAATTTTTATTTGTATCACAAGAGTGCGGCCGATGAGTATCTTATGATTTATTTATAAGCTCGAGTTCGACTTAATGAGCACTCTTTAGTAAATGGGCCTATTGCGCATTTTAAATGAGTTAGATCCAATAATTTTAATTTTAGTTCAATTAGTGGGCTAACTCTATACATGTGACCTTGTAGGAATATATTTAGTATATATTAAATATAAACATTTTATATTTAATATAATATAATAAATAGTATCTAACAATACATCATTATCCAAATATAATTATCAACATAACCTATTAGTGATGAATTTTATATGATCTTTTTGTCATAATATCTAATTAGGCCCAAGGCATGATCGTTGTTATCCTTGTATGGCCCAATTCATTTTACTTGATATTGAAGTAGACTTTTCTTAAATAAATATCCAATATTTATTTTCCAGGCATGGTCATGCATTTTCTTAAATCTTACTCTGTCAAATGGCTTATAGATATCACTCTTGTCACATAGGAGAGACAAACCTCATCTACATCACTCACATCCCTCTATATGATTTGTTCACTGCCTAATTACAACTTTTATGATCACATTGTTACAACGAGCTCATCTTGACAACGGTGCTTGACATCGATTCTAATCTTAAGCCATTCAAATTAATTAGAAGGTTGACATTGGTGTAACCTTTGCAAAAAGTTCATCTTTCATTCATCAAGATCACATCCTTAGTCCTTATTAAGTGCTTAAGGATGTTCTTGACTATAGGATGAGAATATTATTTCTAGTAAGAAGCATGTCTTCCACATACAATGTTAGAACCATAATTGTGTAGTTTAGTACCTTCTTATAGTCACAAGATTCCTCTTTATTGTTTAATAAAGATTCCAGCTTCTAGAAGCTTGCTTTAGTCCATAAATAGAATATTTGTAGTTCATATACCTTCCTAAATGCTTTAGGCATCAAAGACCTTTAGGTTGTGTCATATACACATCCTCAAGATAATTTTCATCTTGGCATCTATCTATCATATCTCATAATGGTGGTATATTGCTACAACAAGCATAATCTAAATCGTTTTTAAGCCAATTGAAATTTATCAATCTTGCTTTTAAAGGTACTTTCATTACCATCTATGTTTAGTTTTTCTTCCAAAAACTCACTTACATCCTATAGGTTTTATCAATCAGGTGATGTGAATACAGTAAAATTCAAATCTATCAGTTCCTACTTTTTAGCTTAACAATTAAATCCAATAGTGACATGAGAAAGAATCTATCAATCAATTCCTATGTCCTAGCACTAGTCATCTAAGGCATACAATATTTGCAAATTCTTAAATTAACTGTAAGCAAGGCAGAAAAGTATTGTATCGGTACACTTGTTGGGCAGTAAAAAGCCAACAATCTTTTTCATGACCATAATAAGCCACAAATCTTAAAAAAAATATGGGGGTTGTAAGCCAAGGGATAACATAGGATAGCCCATAATATTTTTTTGTTCTTTTCACTTATCTTGTTATCTCTCACTGACCAATCCATTCACAAAAGGGAGAAAGTTTAACCCCATTTTTTGCCAGACTATCTTTTTCCTCTACCTTCTTACACTTCCTCAACACCCTAACACTCATAGCTCAATAGTCAAGCCTCATCCATCTCTAATTTCTAGATACTCATCATGGTTTCAACTGTGAATCCATTGCAAACTTCAATTTCTTGATTTAGGGAAAGGTGGTAAGATCTTACATAAGTAATGCTTGGAAATAAATAACAAGAAAAAGATTCATAAATAAACCTGGTGACCTAGTATTTGTGAGAGTGAGACGAGAGGGAGAGCTTTTGTAGACAGTGAGAGAAAGAGTCAGGTGAGAGTGAAACGAAAGCGTGAGAGGAAAGGGTTTCGAATGTAAGGGGAAAGTTTGTAGGAGAGCTATTTTAATTTTAACTAAACTAATTAACAACGGGTGAAACTTTAACAAGTGTTGAATATAACCTCATTAATTAATTAACACCGGGTAAAAAAACATGTGATAATTGTATTTTTCACACCGGATATTTTATACTCTGGTGTTATAAATCAATAACAAACATCATTTATTTACAAAACTATCATCGCTCACTTTTTAACACCGAATTTGTTAATGTCTGGTGTTAATTTTATATGTTAAATGTGATTTTTGTAGTAGTGAGGGAAACAATGGCGGTGGTGACAAAAGCGCAAACATCGATTGTTCCGTTAATGTCGAACCGACGGAGGATTTTGCGCATGTTGGAACTGGAATTCAAGGATTTCATATTCATTATGTTGATTTAGGTTTTTCTTGTTTGTTGATTTTGTTGATCATGCTTCTGATTAAGGCTTATCTCTTCTAATTTTGGGTTGATATTGCTTGAATAATTTTGATTTTTGTAAATTTAGTTCTTGTTTGTTGATTATGCTTCTGATTTGGGAATCGTTGATTATGTTGAGAATGGACTATTAGGTTGGATATTTTTAATTGTTTTTTGTTTAAACCTTTGCTTTTTAGGGTTCTATTTTTCTTCTTCTTAGGGTTGAGACAGTAAGGTTATAAGTTGATGGGTGGTTATGACTATGCCAACGGTGGTTTGTAGGGGTGAGAATGGTGGTAGTGTTATCATGTTGTGGTTGTCTAGTTAAGCCTTGATGGAAGGTATTCCTTACGTGATGCATAATTCAATGGGATCTATCATCTTTTTAAAAATAAAATAAAATACATAATAACCGATTAATTACCTACAATATCTAGTGACTTTTGTTGGGTACCAATACATAACTCATTGATGTTGTCTATGGTAGAAGCCACCTAAATAAAATGGTAGTCCATGCTTGTCAAATTTAAACATAAACAACAATATATAATCATAAACTAATCACCATAACTGATAGTGGACAGTAATTAAAAAATATATTAAAACAATAATTTATATTATAATTTAATATATATATATATATATTAAAAATTATATGTATACAAAAATTCTAACTGTTATATACATATATCTTTTTTTATATAAAATTTTATTCAAAATCTATATTCAAATTCTTACTCCAGAAAATATACGATGATAAATGGTCTGTATATCGTGATAACTTTTTTTTATACAAGATTTAGCAACTCTGTTATTGGTTGCAAATCTTTTGATTGAATAAATATATAAATGTGTTTATTTAATATTCTTACATAATATGCCATGTTATATAACCGAATATCCAAAACAAATTTAAAATTATATAAATAAATAAATAAAAAGCTGAATAAACAAATTTAATGGATGAGAGCTCTTTGTATACATTAAAAACTTCAAGTGTGTGTGTATATATATATATATATATATATATATATATGTATGTATAACACATAATTTAAGAGTCTAAGTTGCACATGATCCAAATTTTGGGGTACTAATTTCCATGTTTATGAGATTTGTAATTTTATTATTGTTATTAAGTAATTGATTATGCAATTTTTAATCAAAACTAGTAAAAGTATGTTTGTTTAAAATATACTACATACATATGCGTCATTGTTAGTGTAATGAAATAGGATAAACCCATTCACTATGCGTGCATAGAATGTGGAGTGTAGTATGTTTTTATTTTATGCAAGAAATTTTACTTCAATATGTTGACCTGCAACTGGCCGTTAGCGACCCATAGGGAAGCCTAATAAAGAAGATAAATATCGTTGCTTTGAAAAAATGGATAGCTACGGGTTGCATGGCGCCTTTGAATGAACGAGGACTCACCAAAATTCTTGTCATCTTCCTTTAATTATTTTTTTTTAATTTTTCATCCCTCCTCCTCCACAAATTAACTAATCCAACTTAGGGTTGGTTTCTACACCACCTTCCATGCTCCCCGCATTAAAAACCAAACCAAAACTTAGTTTAATTATTAAAATAATTGAGGTAAAAGAAAAAGTAAGTTAATACATCCTATGCATGTATGCCTAGAAAGACGAGGTACTCTTTTCTTGTTGACTTAAACGAAAGTAAGGGGCGACATTTTAGAGGGGCTGCCCGGAATATATTATGAAGGGTATCCACCATTGCCTAAAATCAATCGCTCAATTTTCCCTTTTCCATAACATATGTTGAGTTCTCCATTAAAAAGTGTTGACATGTCCAGCTGATGTGAAAAAGAAAAGCCCTCTCCTCATCTTTCTAAAATGGGGTTTGGTCGCCTTTAGCAAGGACTTAAAAAATGAATGCTTGAACGAGACACCGGCAATATTGACTGGTTTCATGTAAGTTTCAAAATTGACGATGTCACTCTGACATACGAGATTGACAAAACCTAATTCTCCACTAGGGTTCCCTCGACGAAGCACTCAGATGTATCGAAAAAATATCGCAATGGTGCCAAGATCTCAAGGGATAACACCAAGCCCTAACCGTTGGGGTGCAATTGACTGGGGGTAATGTTCAAAAACTTGACTACCCCCATCTTAAACTTATTAAAAGGGAGTCATAGTCCCACATTTGTAAAAAAAATCTCATAATAAAGAAAAACCGCTCGTAGGGCACATGGCAAACCTGGTCACTGTACAACGACGCAATCAGGACAAATTGATCTTTGTACTTGCTGGACCTCCAGATCCGTCCAACATCTAGCTCAACTCCGTCTGAACCCTTAGCATGTCGGCTAGGAATGTTTAAGATTTTGAACCTAAAAGTATGGGTCTTGCGCCTTACAAGCCATCCAATTAATCTTGTCCGCTATCATGTTGGTGTCCTCGGGGTCAGTCTTGACACATGAACTTCTTGTTACCATCCTACTTACTGTATGTTGAAGAAAAAGAACTTTTTCATAAAAATCCATGTCATCCACAAAATAATAAACCACACTCGAATCCATGTCGTGAGTGGGTGATGACTACGATAACGAGGAGTGAGCCGATATAGGATCATGAAAGGCAGTTGACGATTCTGATGTAGATGTCGGAGCCCCAAGATCTGCCAACCTTGGAGTAGCCAAGGTGGTTTCTCCTGGCCCTTCCCTAACTCACCTACATATATCCACTTGTGCAACCCGCGACTCACGTCGAGGTTGCACAGATGGCCACGACGTTGGCTTGCAAAGGATCTCCACAGAATTGTTCCTCGTGTGACCATCCTCTGAATCTCGGTTCGAAATTTTCTAATAAAATAAAGAACAAAAAGAAAAGAGACCGGGATTGAGAGGCTAGTTATGGGAATTACTCGTGTTGTTTTTTTGGTACAGGCCAGAGTATTAACAGGGATAAGAATCAATGCACACCGGAAAAGCATAATTTCTTTGAAGTCGAAAGTAAAGTGAAGCTCTTATGGCCATCACCCTCTGTTTATAGAGGCTTAAGGGCATCGGGCCGGAAGGCAAACAGACGCGGCCCGAAGGACACAGTGGAATACGAAACGACGCGACCTCATACCTCTCGAAAAGGAGTGACATTTAGCTACGAAATGACGCAATAGCTCTGGCATCTCGAAAGGCCAAGCGTCGCACCAATAAGATGGTGCCACATGTTATTATTTTGAATTTAAAATAATGAAATTTTATTTTCCTTAAATTTCTTTTATTTTATCCTCGAATCATTCCTTAAAAGGCTTGAAACTTTAACACCCCGAGCAAGCAAGTTAAAAGGATAATTAAAGACAAACAAGTTGACATCGGACGTAACTCATTATAACAATACTATCACTATAAAAAGTTAGAGAACAAATGATCTGATGTTCATATTAGCCCCTAAACCTTTGCAGGTACCATCACCTCCTATAATATGACAAGTAACTTGAGGACTCTAGATTACGAAGTCGAAAACATTGAGCCCCCACTAAACCAGTGTTCCATAATATCAGATTCCTACTGAACTGGCGTAATAACAGAGAGAACGTGAGAGCCCATACTGATTGAGAAAGTACCCAGATTATCCGTGTATATGAGACAATTCAATAAATAATCGAAAAAACAAAAGAAACAAACATGCGCATAAGTCTAATTTTAGTAAATATTAAAACAGCTTTAAAAATAAAAATTATACTTTTATATTAATTTATTAAATATAAATTAACATTAATATAGTAATAAAAGGTCTGAAACCTTAACTTGAATACAAATCACAATAATATCATAAATTGCCCTGAGAAGCTATTTTTTTTTCCTTTTCGACACATTGACTCTTGAGAAACAAATATTTAGATTTGGAAAGTGGTCGAGATCGATCCGCGTTTAGACTCCAAACGCGGTCTTACTGAACATCCACGAAACTTCCAAATTCCAAAAAATGTCATTTTCCTCTTTGAATTGTAAATTCAAATGGCCAAATTTGTAAAGAGAGATAATTGGTTTTAAACTAAATAAAAGGTCATACAAAATTGGATAATGAACAAGAACGCACTATATTTTTAAGCGTGAAAAATAAGGAAAAATAATAGAGAAAAAATAAAGAAATATGTAAATGATATAATAAAAAAACAGTACATGCAGTGTGTACTCAGTGGTGTATATTAAAGAATATAAAGGTAGAAAAAAATATTGAAAACATATATCAGATGTATCTTAAAAATGACCACAAAGAACTATGTTAATATTAAATTCAAATTTTTTTCTTTTTTATTTCTTAACGTTTTTTGGAGTTTGGACATACATTAGAAAACTGAAAAAAGAAAGAGAGTAAAAAACTATATGAGATCAGATAGAGGGGATATGACTATCAATGTCTTATAATTTATAATATATTGCACTAGGAGAAGATTTATAAGTGTGTTGATTTATAAATATTTGCTATTTTTAATCTAAAAATGAATACACAACACTCCTAGTTAATTAATTGATGTAAATATTAAATTTGTAAACTTTACCATTATTTACTAGGATTGTTTGTTAAAGATTAATAAATTTTTAAACTTTATTACAAATTAATTAATGTAAATATTAAATTCGTAAGTTTAATTTGCATCACCTAATCTAAGATAAGAGAATTCTCGCAACTCATAAAGTAGTATCTGCACTGCCCCACTCTACTCCACTCTACGGTCCTTAAGGGTTTTTTTTTTGGTGGAAACGGTCCTTAAGGTTAATAATTCACAAATTTCATTAAGGCTTTTTTATATAGCGTTTTATTTTTATTATCACAAAAGAAGATAAAGAAAAATTTATAATGTTTCATTGACGCTCAATTTTTGGTGTTGAATGGAATATAAAAAGAGAGATAAATATACATGAAAACATTAAAAAGAACATGTATAAAAAATTAATATAAAAATATTAACATAAAATAAGAAATATAAACATAAATATAAGAGTCGTAAACAACGTAACGTTATTAGGCGATAGCATGACGCAATAGATTCGAGGCAGAGTGGTTTTTCTTCGACTCTTCCTATAAAACAATGTTTCTGTCTCCGCCATCACCAACCCACAAAACCAGACACGCTACTGCTTCAACTAATCTGAATTCTTCTTCCCCTTGTTTTCATTCTTCATTTTCAGATATGGATGTGAAAAACAGGGGAATTCTGTTGACCAAGGTTTTGCTCTTTCTGTTCCTTTCCTCCATTTTTTCAGAAGCCGAACAGCTTCTCGACGTGAAGAAGCCAAGCCACCCAATTCAGTCCCTTTCTTCCTCTGTTTTATTCCCTATCCAAGGAAATGTATATCCACTTGGGTATGTTCTCTCAACTCTCTATGTACCTCACTTTTTCAACAAACTTTAATTATTCTTGTTTCTTGGTTTTCTTGGCTTTTCAACTTGTGCTTGTGCTATGATTTGAGGAGTGCTTAGATAGTGCTTCTGCATCCCTTTTCAGTTACCATCCTATCCATTTACCACACTTTATCAAAATCGGTCTAATTAGTTAATCCATAGATCAGTTAAATGGTTAATTTAATTTATTTTTTAGTATAATCGGTTTAGTCATCATTAATAATTGTTTTGGTTTTAAAAACATTGAATTTTAATTTGAATATTTCTTCTCAAGCTCCTTTTAGTTTCCTAGGAAATTTCTGAAATTTGTTTAGATGAAGAAAAATCTACAAAAGAATAAAAATAAAAAGTTTGATAGATCCCTCTATACTCTATTTTGGATGACTTTTTTCTTTGACCAAATATGGTCATGGCAGCTTTACAACTAAAAGTAACAGCAGCCTGATGGTTGGTTTTCTAAAAGTGAATTGAACTTTTTCATGAAAGTTTATATTATAATGGCTCCTTGAGTTATGTACTTATATTATAGTATGATGCAGGTATTACACGGTGAACATGGCCATTGGCAATCCCCCTAAGGTTTATGACCTTGACATTGACTCTGGTAGTGATCTCACTTGGGTTCAGTGTGATGCACCATGTACAGGTTGCACCAGGGTAATTTTCACAAGTCAACAACATTCTCTAGTTTTTTTGTAGTTATTACTGATTAACCACAGTCATCTTATGCTGAGTTTTAGTTCCTTATAATTGGTTTCTTTTTTAGCCTCGTGATCGACTTTATAAACCCAATAGCAACCTTTTGCAATGCGCTGATCCCTTTTGTTCTGGAGTCCAGTCAGCACCAAGCCATCACTGTACTAACCCAAAAGAGCAGTGTGATTATGAGGTTGAGTATGCTGATCATGGATCATCCTTGGGTGTCTTAGTCCGAGATTTTCTTCCTCTTCGATTCACCAATGGATCTTCTCTACGCCCTAAGCTCGCCTTTGGGTGAGTGTTTCATTACGAGTAAACTTTCACTTTACTCTCTAGTTAGTAATTGGTAATTGGTAGTGCCTTTAACTTTTAAAAGTATCATTTTGTATGTCAGCTTGTTACACATCAATCAACTAATCCTAATTGCATCATTTTAAAAGATTTACTATACTCAGTCTCAAAAATTTATTTAATTTTCAATTGAGATTTTTTAATTAGAATTGGTCAAAAATAATCTTTTAATTTATTGGTCAAATAAAATTTGAAGGTGTCATAAATAATCTACCAGAATGATATTAACAATTAAATTACTCAATTGAGTTTCTGTAATCATATACTAAATAAGTGTTTAGTTCAGTAAAAAAAGGTTGCTTCTTGAATAATATCCTATTACAATGTCATTCATTGGATTATTGTTTGAATTTGCCAAGTGCAATTCTAGACTTAACCAAACAAATTTTGAATTGATTATTAGCAAGCAACTTTTACAACTAAAGTGATGAGTTAACTAAAGTAGAGACTAAAGTGTTAATTTTGTCAATTTTAGGGATCGTAGTAAAGTTTTGGTTGATTTATTTCCATCTATTTGACAATGATGTTGTTTGCTAATTTGATTTGGTCATTGATAATTTTCAAAATTTTCTAAACACAAAGAAATCCAAGCTATCTACTCTTGGTAACATGCTTATATGGGTTTTATTTGGAATTAAAATACCATGTTCACCTTTCCCTTGTCTTTTGCATGGTAGGTGTGGATATGATCAAGCATATTCTGGTCATAACTCCCCACCTAACACAGCAGGGGTCCTTGGGCTTGGCAATGGCAAGACAAGCATTTTGTCACAGCTTCACTCTCTTGGCCTAATTCGTAATGTGGTGGGCCACTGCTTAAGTGGCAGTGGTGGAGGGTTTTTGTTCTTTGGGGATAAGCTCGTTCCTCCATCTGGAGTTGTTTGGACACCCATATTGCAAAGTTCCTCTGTGTAAGTCTTTAACTTAAAATTCATGTCATATACTTTCTTACTTCCTTATGAGATGTTGCTACTATTTATGTGAAAACTTATCAACAATTTTTGTTTCAGAAAACACTACCAATCAGGTCCAGCTGACTTGTTTTTCAATGGAAAGGCAACTTCTATTAAGGGTCTTCAACTTATCTTTGATAGTGGAAGTTCCTACACATACTTCAATTCTCAAGCCCACAGAGCTCTTGTTGATTTGGTGAGATGGAATATGAGAAACCTTGTTATTGTATTATTTGGCTTATGTGTTATGATAATCACTTGCCATCTTTGAATTAATTAACCATCCTTGATATTTGATTCAGGTAACTAGTGATTTAAAGGGGAAGCCATTGAATAGTGCAACCGAGGATTCATCACTACCAATTTGCTGGAAGGGTGCAAAGCCCTTCAAATCTCTCCGTGATGTCACCAACTATTTTAAGCCCCTTGCACTGAGCTTCACAAAATCAAAGAATTCGGTGCTGCAACTACCACCTCAAGCTTATCTAATTGTCACAGTAAGCACCTTTTAAGACTATACCCCCTTCTCTTTTTTCTCTAATGAAGGTAACAAAAAAGACCATGTGTCTAGTGTCTAACATGCTGTGCTGTCCTTTTCCAGAAACATGGTAATGTCTGCTTAGGAATTCTAGATGGCTCTGAAATAGGACTAGGAAATCTTAACATCATTGGAGGTAAGCCTATAATGCATGGAATCCTAATTTTATTTATCTTTTTTATAAAAAAAAATTAATTGTAATAAATCTTATTTTTACTCTTAACAGATATCTCTTTACAAGATAAGTTAGTGGTTTATGACAACGAGAAACAACAAATTGGATGGGCCCCTGCTAATTGTGATAGAAGACTTCCCAAGTCATAATAAATAAATCAGATGTGATTTTTGCCTTAACAGTGTATATTCACCAATATGGGCATCTTAGCATACCCGTGCCCAGCAACTTATGATTGTCAAGGAGTTGGTGGGCAGAGAATTCTGAGGTGCGAATTGGGTGCAAATATCCATATTATATGCTGCAACATCATCTATGACGAATTCTACCTTGAATTTGGGGCAAGGAAATACGACCACTGGATATTTATTATTAACGGCATGTTGGGATTGGTTGTAAATTTTTCATTTTTCTATAAAGTTAATTAGAAAATATAATATATTTGGTAAAAATATTATTGTTAAAATAGATTTTAGTTATATCTAAAAGTTAATAAAATGGTTTCTTTATTTTTTTTTTAGTTTTATAATTTTTAATCTTTATTCACCACCACCATCAGAACACCAATATCATTATCACCAGAGCCATTATTACCATCCCCATTGTCATTACCACTGTCGTCGCTATCACTGTCGTCATTCTCATCGTCATTGCACCTTCATCCACCACTATTGTCGTTGTGACTGTCACCATCGTCATTACCATTGTCGCCATAACCATCCTACCATTACAACCACTATCGCCACCACTATCGTTATTCTCATTGTCACCACACCTTCCCCACCACAATTGTCGTCATGACCACCATCATCGCAACCATCTACAAAAAAAAACTGAATCAGCGACGGGAATTAACCATTGTTAAATTCTAAAAATCCGTCGCTATTAAGTTCAGCAATGAAATCTATCCCAGATCCATCTGGCACTACTTTAATCACGGGCTCCGTGTTGTTGCTATGCTTGTTACATTGCCATTACTAAACATTTATCCTGATAAGCTTATTGCCAAGCCCTGCAGTTATAGGTTAGCAACGACATTGGTATCCTGTCGTTGAGCTTGAACTTGGTAGGGTTGTCGCTAATGTCATCACTACTATTAACTTTTTTTGTGTTTGCTAACCAACAATTATAATACAAGATGCTAGTAATTTTAACACAATAATTATAACGCGATATTCTAATAGTTTTAACACAAAAATAACTGAAAAATTAGAGTATACATTACATAAAACTAAATACTAAGTGTATACAGAATGTTATAAAACAAACAATAAGTGTGCAAAGAGTCTTCTTAGGAGGTCTCTACTGCTGGTCAGAGGAAGGGGGCTATTGCGATGTAGATGAACCAGTATACCATCAGCTGCTGAAACATTTCGTCATGTTGTCGAAGATTCTTCTTAGTCTTCCACTGTTCTGTTAATGTCTTTTGCTGCTCCTTGTGCATCCTCTTCTCTAGACAAGTCGTGTCTCCTAAAGAGCTGCTATTTGAGTAGCCTTCTTTGCAAGCTCCTTGTTTAGGTCCTCAATGACCTAAACATAATCCTATAGGGGAGTCAATAAGGCCTAGCGCTTTGTAGACGGTGTGAACTCCTCGGCAAGTTCTTCGAGGTTAAACACATGCCTTTTTCTTATTCATGCCTCTGACAATCTCTAGGTAAAAAACATTGTTGTCAATAGAAGAAAAAAGATGGTGTATCCCCGTCCAACTCATCCTCTATCTAGGTAGCGAACTCTGTCATCTTCTTGATCTTCTTCGCTTCCTAGATATCGCCCCAGCCAATTGTATCACAATGGTTGGGCCTTGGTTTTAGCGGTTTTCCACTGACGCTTTCCTTAGGACCAAATCTCTAACATTAAATCTTCGTTTCTGAACCTTCTTATTGTAGCGTAGCGCGACTTTAGCCTTAATAGCCTGGTCTCGAACAAAAGTTGTTTCCTTAACTTCATGTAGAGAGCCAACTTATTTCACAACCGCGGTCCATTCTCTTCCTCACTGAACTACTAAATCCTTGGGGAAATGTGATTGATTTCTACCGATATGACTGCATCTACTTCGTAAACCAGCCGGAATGAGGATTCTCTTGTAGAGGAGTGAGGCGTGGTCCGGTATGCCCACAGGACGTGGCACACTTCATTAGCCCATTCCCATTTTGCATCACCTAGTCGTTTCTTCAGTCCTTTCAAAATTTCTCTGTTTACGACCTCGGGCTGTCTGTTGGTCTGTGGATGCTTCACTAATGAAAATACTTGCTGAATTTGAAGTCCTTTGAGTAAGATCATAAACTTAGTATTCGTAAACTATGTTTCGTTATCAGTAATTACTCTGCCCGGGATGCCAAACCTGGTAATTATATTTTCATACATGTATATTCGAGTCCGGGCTGATGTGATGTGCACCACGGCTTCTACCTTAATCCACTTAGTAAAGTAATCGATTCCTACAATCAAGTACTTGACCCCACCTGGTGCTTTTGGAAATGGACCTAAGATGTCCATTCTTCACTGGTGGAAGGGCCACGGGACTGCTGATGTAAAAATTTCTTCAACTGGGACGTGGTGCCTGTTGCTGTACTTTTGGTAGGCATTACATTTTTGGACATACTCTATTGCATCCTTTGTCATTGTGAGCCACTAATATCCTGCCCATACTATTTTTCTTGCTAAACTTTTTCCTCCGCAATGACGACCGTAGGTTCCCTCATGCATTTCGGTCATTACTTCGCCTATCTCAACCTCATTAAAACATTTCAGATAAGGGGTCGATATCCCTCTTCGGAATAAACTTTCGTCTACCAGCATAAAATTAGGCAACTCTTTCTTGAGTTTCTTCTTTTCGAGGGAGTCTATTAGGAGTTGTGCATTCACCAAGTATCGAATAATGGGAAAGACCCATGAGTTTTCCGGATAAGACCTTGACTGTATGGCACAAACCCTGACTAGGGCCGATATGCTAGGCTCCGCTAATGTGCTTTGAATAACCGCCATTGTGGATCCTACCTTTTTTGTGCTGGCGAGGCGAGATAGTACATTGGCTCTGATGTTGTCTTCTCTGGGAACATGTTTGTATTCAATTTGACTAAATCTTTTTTCCAACTCCTTCACCTTCATAAGATATTGCTGTAATAAAGGCTCCTTAGCTTGATAGCTCCTATTGATTTACGGAATCACCAACTAGGAATCACTATATAGGACAATGATTTTGGCACCTACATCTAGGGCTGCTCTCAAGCCTGCTAAACAAGCCTCATACTCCATCTGATTGTTTGAAGTCTTGAAATCAAATCCGAGGAAAACTTTTATGCTTACCCCGTCCTTACTTTCGATCACGACCTCGGCTCCATAACCTTTTGAATTTGAAGATACGTCAACAAAAATGGTCCAGTGCTCCCTTATTAGTGAGGGAGATTCTCCAGTCAATTCAGTCAAAAAATCAGTCAAGACTTGGGCTTTAGTGGCCGTTCTGGGTTCAAAGGAAATATCAAATTTCGAAAGCTCAATGGCCCATTTTGTCATTCTTCTTGCTAAGTCTGGTTTATGAAGCACGATATAAAGTGGGAGATCAGTCCGGACTACTATTGGATGGGCATGAAAGTATTGTCTCAAGCACCTAGATATCCAAACCAATGCTAGAGCGGCCTTTTCAAGCTTCTGGTACCACCCTTTAGATCCTTGCAAGACCTTCCCCACGAAGTAAACTGGTCTCTGTCTTTCCATTGTTTCTTTTTTTAGGACCGCTCATAAGGCTTCGTCTGATGCTGATAAGTACACAAACAATTGTTCACCAGGGTCAGGCTTCGTCAACACTGGGGGATTTGCCAATACCTCTTTGAGGCTCCGAAAGGCATTTTCTTGCTCTTCTCCCCATTCAAACTTTTTTTTCTTTAGAACCTTGTACAATGGTAATGCTTGATGTGTCATCTTAGGCATGAACTGGGATAGTGCTGTCACCTTCCTATTTAACGACTGGACCTCTCTTACGTTCGTTGGGCTTCAAAACTCTTTGATTACCTTGTACTTATCAGGATTAGCCTCGATTCTTTTTTGGGTCAACATGAACCCTAAGAACCATCTTGCGGCTACTGCAAAGGTGCATTTTAAAGGATTTAGCCGCATGTTGTACATTCGTATTCTTTGAAAGATTTTTCTTAAATCTTTGACATGATCTCCTCCTACCGGTGTTTTTGCTATGATATCGTCCACATAAACATTGACTATTTTGGACCTCATCCCCTCAAAGACTTTATTCATCATTCTCTGATATGTAGCTTATAACATCCTTAATTTTTAAATTAATTTTTTTTAATAAATCAAGTAAATTTTTCACAAATAATTTAAATTTCCAATAGAGATCGGATTCAGTCATTAAAAGTACCGATTTCTCATCAATCCGACTGACCCATTGGAATGCAATTTAAACATAAATAGACTTTTCATAAATAATTTCATAATTAAAACAAAATTTGTATTAATAATATTATTGTCACATTACAAAAGCCGACCGGCCATTTCATAATACAGAATTTATATCACTCGGTAATCAATATATCACTCGGTAAACACAGTAGCCGGCCAAGGCTTCTACCCAATTTACTATGTACACTATGTATTGTGCATACTAATACATAATGCTCCAGTTGATCGAGTGACTTCAAATGCCATCAACGTGTCCTCTATCCACTACAAAAATAACGAGTAAGGGGTGAGCATAAGCATATCAAATAATAGTTATTGAATTGGATTAAAGGTCCAATCCATAACTATACACTTACTACAAACCGAGTCATACAACATCAATAGCATTTCCTATCAGTAATCAAGGCATACACACAAAAATTAATGCATACCCATGCTCAAACAAATGGATCCATTAAGACTGTTAGTTTTGTGTTGCAACACTGGCTCCCCGAGCCATAATTCAGCACTCGGCTGATTCGGCCATTTTACAGGTACCAAACCGCTCTACGCCCATAATGTAACACCGAGTACCACTCCCAAAATGATAGCGGTCCTCTACTCAGTGTTTGATAAATCAATTTTAATACACTTATTATGGTTTTTACACTTGGGGTTTATTATATAATTACTATGTTTAATAATAGTATTTTAATTAAGTTTTATGTTGTTTAGTTAAATTGAAGTATTATGTATATATGTTTCAATTTTCGTTTTTTGTATGTATCTTGAATATCTTACCTTATTTTGGCCATAACTTGGGCTTTTGTAATCCAAATGGGCTAATCTTGGAGCCCATGGAAAGCTAAGACAGAGGGCTACATCATGATGATCAAATTTGGTTATTTTACATCTGGAAAAAATAAAGAAATGGAGCTTGAATCAATCAGCCCTCATATGTCCCACTAACATTGACATAGTTCACCAAAATACACATATCTGGAGCTCTAGGTGTCCAAATGACCTCATTCTTGCGCCAAATTCTCAATAAGACAGAGATCTACAACTTTCATGTTGAAGGTTTTTCAAAATTCGGCCATCTAGAAGGTCATATTGGACTCGCAAGGTGGAGAAGATAAAGAGGAGAATGCATTTCAACACCTACCATTATCTTCTTTTGAATTATTGTAATTTCAAGCCCACCAATGTTGAAAAAATGCATTAATAATCAGAAAATGAATGTATAGTATCATCATATCTTGCCTATAAATAGATGCTTGAAGTTGTAAGGAAGATACACAAGAAATACATAAGAAATACATGCTTTAGTTTCCATTATAATTCTATATCTTTGTTTTAGCTTCTTAAGTTTTAGTTCTTTCTTTTGCTTTATCTCCTTGTTCTATATTCCATCCTTCAAGTTATGGTTTTCATTTCCCTTCCTCAATATCAAGTAAGTTAATTTTATTATTTGTTATTTACTTTTATAATCAAAGTTTTAGTAAATTTAATATTAGCTTTCATTGTTAAAAATTATCATGGAAGCTTAATCTTTTAAAATCAACTCAAGGAATTTAATTTTTCTTTATGTTAACTTTGAGTTCTTGCTCTTAATATTTTGATTAAAGATAATTACTTTTCTTTGTTTCTCAAGCACTTATAATGGTAGATTATTTAAGTGTATAACCGATTGGTATATAATTAAACAATCTATAATCTAAACTGATGTTGGTTGGTTAATCAATAATCAATTTGAGAACAAAGATTAAGTTACTAAATAAGAGATTTCTATTTAGTTTCTTAACTCAATCAAATTATGGTCTTAAAGTTATTTTAGTAATTAATAAGAATATATCGATTGATTATTCTTATTAGTTCATTAATTCAATTCTAGAAGATTTTCTAGAATATAATCATTTAGGGATTCCAAATGATTCAAGATTGAGAAATTAATTATATTTAATCATATTTGTGAACAATGATTAGTTAACTAAAGATTTATTAATTCCTTGGGTTGGTTGTTTCTAAATTTGATTATTTCTACTCATAAATTTACTTTTTGCACTATCATATAATCACTTAATTTTCCTTTCAAGCTCAACACAAACCCCCCCTTTATTATAACTAAATTGAGTGTAACTAATTGAACTAAGGTCCTCGAGAGACGACTAAGGTTGTTCACCTTATACTATATTAATTTAACTTTTTATTTGACCCGACAACGACAGCGTGTCAAATTTGGCGCCGTTGCCGGGGACCTTTGGTCCTAATTATTTACATTCAATTATCTAATCTATTTTACATTTTTTTTGTAGGTATATTGAAGATATTAAGGTTTGGTTGAATGTGAGCATATAAAAAATAAAAAAAAAATCCACTTTATTATATTCGTATTCATTTTCTAGTAATCTCATTTTCAACCATTGAAAAAAATATAAATATAAAAAAAAATCTTTGAATTTTTAAATATATGTTCTAAGCATTTCATAATTAAAATGATAACTTTTTCCTTTTATTACATAGTTACAGTATTTTGTTACAATATATGTAGATGTATTGTGCATGACTAGATCTAATCCCGAGACACTATATTCTTTTGATCCTGAAATAGATAGAACATTTCATCAATTAGTTAGATCATCTAAAAAACTATTAGACAATAATAATAATAATAATAATAATAATAATAATAATAATAATAATAATAATAATAATAATAATAATATTCTAGCTAATAGCATAAATAGTGAAACTAAACCTTCAACTTCTGAATATTTGCATAACATGGCTGAAAAGACATTAAAAGAACTAGCTACACCAGATGTCACTAATCAAACATCATGCATCTTCTATCCTGAGGAAGATGTTCCTTTTGTGCTTAAAACTGGTTTAGTTCATTTGTTACCAAAGTTTCATGGTCGTGCAGGTGAAGATCCTCATAAACACTTAAAAGCATTTCATATCCTTTGCTCTACCATGAAACCTGAAGGGGTTTCAGAAGAACATGTAAAACTTAAAGCTTTTCCTTTCTCCCTAGCAGATATCACTGAGGATTGGTTATTTTACCTTCCTCCTGGCTCTATTACAAGTTGGGATGACTTAAAAAAAATGTTTCTTGAAAAATTTTTCCCCGCTTCAAGAACTTCCTCAATTAGAAAAGAAATATGTGGCATCCGGCAACATGACCGGGAAAATCTTTATGAATACTGGGAAAGATTTAAAAGATTGTGTGCTAGTTGTCCCCATCACCAAATTACGGATCAACTTCTCATACAATATTTCTATGAAGGTCTTAATCCAATGGATAGAACTTTGGTTGATGCAGCTAGTGGTGGTGCTTTGTAAAATAAAACTACAAATGCAGCAAAAACTTTAATTGAGAACATGGCTGCTAATGCTCAACAACATGCCACTAGAAATAATTCTGTAGTAATTAGAGGAGTCCATGAAATTGAAACTACTAATGATGGAGATAAAAAATGGGAAAGTAAATTTGCTGAACTAGCAACACTTATGAAAAATATTATTGTGTCTCAAAAACAACAACCTGTAACCCCTGCTAAGGTATGTTCTATCTGTACTTCATCAGATCATTATACCGATTGTTGTCCTTCACTGCAGGAAGCTAAAATTCCAGATGAAAATCCTCAAGTATGTGCTGCCAACTTATACAATAACAGACCGCCACAACAACAAAATAATTATGATTTTTCTTCTAACAGATATAATCCTGGTTGGAGGAATCACCCTAATTTAAGATGGGGTAATTCCTCACAACAACCTCATGCACCTTTTCAGGCAAATACTGGACCAAGCAGACCATATCAACCTCCTCATGTACAACAACAAGCTACACAAATAGCTGCACCTTCCACTGAGAAATCAAATTTGGAGGAATTGATAAAGCAAATGTCAGTAGATAATCTGAACTTCCAAAAAAGAACTGAGGCTACAATTCAGACTCTTGAAAATCAGATTGGTCAATTGGCTACATCTTTAAACCATTTGCAGTCTCAAGGTTCAGATAAGTTGCCCGCTCAGACAATTGTCAATCCTAAAAATGTAAGTGCAATTACTTTAAGATCTGGTAAAGCTATCCATGGACCAGAAAAACAACAACAAACTGAAAATACTATTGTCACAGAAAAACATGCAGAAGAAGTTTTAGATAGTTCAAGTAATAATAGTAATGATATATCTCTTACAAATCCTCCTTCTGCAGCTGGTCCTGATAAGCAACATATCCCTCTTCCATTTCCACAAAGACAAAAATCTATACAAAATAAGAAAATAGATGAGGAGATCTTGGAAACATTTAGAAAAGTAGAGGTAAATATACCTTTATTAGAAGCCATCAAGCAAATCCCAAGATATGCCAAATTCCTTAAAGAACTATGCACTAATAAAAGAAGACTAAAAGGCAATGAAAGGATTAATATAAGTAGAAATGTGTCTGTATTAATTGAAAAACCTTTGTCACATATACCAGAAAAATGTAAAGACCCTGGGACGTTTACCATTCCATGCATAATAGGCAATAACAAATTTGAAAATGCCATGCTAGACTTAGGAGCATCTATTAATGTTATGCCTATGACTGTATTTACTTCACTTTCCCTTGGACCTTTGCAAACTACAGGTGTGGTTATACAATTAGCAAATCGAAGCTCTGCACATCCTGCAGGAATTATTGAAGATGTCCTTGTTAAAGTTAATGATTTAATTTTTCCTGCAGATTTTTATGTTCTAGATATGGAAAGTGAGAATTCCACCAATAAAGCTCCAATAATTTTAGGTAGACCATTCTTAAAAACAGCTAGAATAAAGATAGATGTGCATGCAGGAACACTTTCTATGGAATTTGGAGATAGTGTGGTTAGATTCAACATTTTAGATGCTATGAAGCATCCTACTGAGGATCATTCTGTTTTTCAAATTGACTTAATAACTGATTTAGTTGAGGATAATATTATTAAGTTGTCTGATGATGTTAATTTTCCTGTATTGTCTGATTTTTATGATTCATTTGTTTGTGATTCATGCATGGATTCTCATCAATGCAATGTGTGTGCTGAAATTGAGAAATATTTACTTAATGATAATAATGATCCAAACTTCCTTAAAACAGAAAATATAGTTCTAGATGTTGTTTCAAAAGAATCAGAGTGTGATAATTTAATTAAAGTAGTTACAAATACATCTGATTATGTTGAAGTACAAGTTGCTGAGACAAATTCAACCAAGTTGATTCCTTCAATAATGCAGCCTCCTATGTTAGAGTTAAAACCTCTTCCTGAACATTTAAAGTATGCATATTTAGAGGAAGATAAGAATCTTCCAGTGATTATTTCTAACAAATTAAATGTTGATCAAGAAACAAGGTTGTTACAGATTATTAAGAAGCATAAGAAAGCAATTGGTTGGACTTTGGTAGATATCCCAGGTATTAGCCCTTCCATGTGTATGCATAGAATTCTATTAGAGGAAGAAGTTAAACCAGTAAGGCAACCACAAAGAAGACTTAATCCTCAGATCCTTGATGTAGTTAAAAAAGAGGTAACAAAATTATTACAAGCTGGCATTATTTACCCTATATCAGATAGCACTTGGGTCAGCCCTGTACAAGTGGTTCCCAAGAAGTCTGGAATCACAGTGGTTAAAAATGAAAATGATGAACTAATTCCTACCAGAATCCAAAATAGTTGGCGAGTATGCATTGATTACAGGAAACTTAACAAAGCAACTCGAAAGGATCACTTTCCTTTACCTTTCATTGATCAAATGTTGGAACGACTGGCAGGTAAGTCACATTACTGCTTTCTAGATGGATTTTCAGGTTACTTCTAAATTTATATTGCACCAGAAGATCAAGAAAAAACAACATTTACATGTCCTTTTGGCACTTTTGCTTATAGGAGGATGCCTTTTGGCTTATGCAATGCCCCTGGTACCTTTCAACGATGCATGATTAGTATCTTTGCTGATTTTCTTGAAAATTGCATGGAAGTATTTATGGATGATTTCACAGTATATGGTTCATCATTTGATGCTTGCTTAAATAGTCTAGATAAAGTATTACATAGATGCATTGAAACTAACCTTGTTCTTAATTATGAGAAATGTCACTTCATGGTAGAAGAAGGAATAGTTTTAGGCCATGTGATATCTAAAAAAGGCATAGAAGTAGATCCTGCAAAAATTACTGTAATTTCTCAATTACCTTATCCCTCTTGTGTGCGAGATATTCGTTCTTTTCTTGGTCATGCAGGTTTTTATAGAAGGTTTATAAAAAACTTCAGTAAGATAGCCCTTCCGTTGTCTAACTTACTACAAAAAAATATAACATTTGACTTTAATGACAAATGTAAAGAGGCTTTTGATTGCTTAAAGAAAGCTTTAACTACCACTCCTATCATTCAGGCACCAGATTGGTCACTTCCATTTGAACTTATGTGTGATGCATCAAATTATGCATTAGGAGCTGTTCTTGCTCAAAGAGTAGGTAAAGTACAACATGTTATTTACTATGCCTCACAAACTTTGGATACTGCACAAATAAACTATACTACCACAGAAAAAGAACTACTTGCTATTGTGTTTGCACTTGACAAATTTAGATCTTATTTGCTCGGTTCAAAAGTAGTTGTATTTTCAGATCATGCAGCATTAAAGTTCCTTTTAAAGAAACCAGATGCAAAACCAAGATTGATCAGGTGGATGTTGTTGCTCCAAGAATTTGACATTGAAATTAGGGATAAAATTGGAGCAAAAAATTTGGTGGCTGATCGCTTAAGCAGAATTGAAAAAGAACTTGACCCAATTTCCATTAAAGATGATTTTCCTGATGAACAGCTTATGGGAATACATGATTCCACTCCATGGTTTGCTGATTTGGTAAACTACTTAGTTGCTTCTGTTACTCCCATACATGCATCTAAACAACAAATAATAAAACTAAAAAGTGATTCTAAATACTATGTTTGGGATGATCCTTACTTATGGAAACTTTGTAGTGATCAAATCATTAGAAGGTGTGTACCTGAAAATGAAATTCATTCTATTCTTGCATTTTGTCATACATATGCATGTGGAGGACATTTTGGACCTCAACGTACAGCAAGGAAAGTATTAGAATCTGGTTTGTATTGGCCAACAATTTTTCATGATGCATATACGTTTTGTAAATCTTGCGAACGATGTCAAAGAATGGGAAACATATCTCGTAGAAATGAGATGCCTCAACAACCCATGTTATTTTGTGAAATTTTTGATGTTTGGGGCATAGATTTCATGGGACCTTTTCCTGTATCTTTTGGTTTTGTTTATATACTACTTGCGGTCGATTATGTGTCTAAATGGGTTGAAGCTAAAGCTACTCGAACTGATGATTCTAAAGTTGTTGCAGATTTTGTTAAATCACACATATTTTGCAGGTTTGGTGTTCCTAAAGCCATCATTAGTGATCAAGGATCACATTTTTGCAACCATAAAATGGAGTCCCTTCTTAAAAAATATGGAGTTATGCATAAGGTTTCAACACCTTATCACCCCCAAACAAATGGGCAGGCTGAAGTGTCTAATCGAGAATTAAAAATGATCCTTCAAAAAACAGTACAACCAAATAGGAAAGATTGGAGCAAAAGGTTAGAAGATGCTCTTTGGGCTTATAGAACAGCTTATAAAACACCTATTGGAATGTCCCCCTATAGGATTGTTTTTGGAAAATCATGTCACTTACCTGTAGAAATTGAGCACAAAGCTTATTGGGCAGTAAAACAATGTAACCTGGACTTAAATGAGGCCGGTAAAGAAAGGAAACTCCAATTACAGGAACTGGAAGAAATTCGTTTGGAAGCTTATGAAAGTTCTAAAACCTATAAAGAAAAAGCCAAATCCTTTCATGACAAACAGATCTTGGGAAAAAACTTTTTCATTGGACAAAAAGTTTTGTTGTACAATTCACGTCTAAAGCTCATATCTGGTAAGCTTCGCTCTAAATGGGCTGGCCCATTTGAAATAACTAATATCTTTCCTTATGGTGTGATTGAAATTTCAGATAAAGCGACAAACAAGGTTTTCAAGGTAAATGGGCACCGACTTAAACCTTTCTTTCAAGGGTTCCAAGAGCACATAGATACGGAGGTGTATTTGTGTGATGCCAAATATTTTGACTAATTTTTCCTAATAATAATATTTATAAAAAAAATAAAAAATAAAAAAATAATAAATAAATAAATAAATAAAAAATAGATATCAATTAATTACATCGTCATTCTTTTCGGTGGTAACATTTGTCTTAATCATTATTACTATTATTGTTTTGGCATTATTAACATTTTCTTGCAGTAGTTAAAAGGTCATCGTCAGGCTCGTGACGTTAAACAAGCGCTTGATAGAAGGCAACCTATCACCTTTTCACCTTCTTCATCTCTACTATTCTCTATAACCTCGTTTTCTATTCTCTCTTTTCTAAACAGCCACAACTTCAAAGTAATCTGACAATGGAACAAACCCTTGCAAAACTTAAGGAAAGATTCCCTACACTTCCACGCGATGTGATTGTAAAAATTTACAAAGCTCGAGTTCAAAGGTTAAAACTACTCACATATTTTGGCATTCCAGAGGATGTTCGTTGGCTTATTGAAGCAAAGGTACGTCTCTCTGGTGAATTACATAAGTCCTATATAAAACATTTGCCAGGTATGGGACGTAGTTCTTATTCTAAAAAACGAAGAGCTAAAAGGATGGGAGTTTGCCATAAGTGTGCAAGATGGAATTGTGATACACGTTGTAGGAACCCTGGAATGGTATCTATAAATCGGGAGGACAAAATTAAATTTATAAAGGATGGACTGAGTAAAGAGAACTTGGATAACTTAATCCAAACTCTTGAGACGCATCCATGTGGAACGGTTCAAGGAGTCCTTCTGAAATTATATGATCTATTCATTCAACAAAAAGAAAACTATAGCCTTGGGAATCTGGCGTTAAACGACCCTGTTTGCCAGTTTATAAGAAAACTGGATGGGTAGCAAAAACCTTGACTCATAGAAGGCGTTTAAGCCGTTACTGGACGTAAAACCAGAGGAAGATGTGAGCCATAATCACAACTACTGTACATATTTACTGTTGTTTTCAATGTTTTACTTTTCTGAATTCACTTTGACTTTTAAAATTACCTATTTTTATTTTCTTCAATCATGTCTTTTCAAATTTATTCATTACCGTCATTTATTTTTATATAATAATAATTATGTAAACTTTTTATCTTTCATCAATTATTTCATCTCAGTTTTTATCTATATAAGGGCGCATAACTCTATATGGAAAACACAAAAAAAAGAGATGAAAAAAATCAAATCCATTTGTGTGCTTGGTGGATCCAACAATGGTAATTATAAGGAGTACCTAATAGCAGCTACTAAGTTGGGAAAACTATTGGCTGTGAAAGAAATAAAGGTCTTGTATAGAGGAGGAGTACAGGGTTTGAGAGGCTCCATGGCACTATCTGCACTAGTTGAAGGAAGCAACGTTTCTAGTATCATCCTACATCATGTTGGTATTACACCAGATATTGTTGTAGGAACTGAGGTAAAAGTTACAAGCCTCTATCAACGAATGGCTCGTATGGTTATAGGTGCTGAAGCCTTTATCGCACTTCCTGGGGGTTTTGGTACTTTTGAGGAAATATTTTGCATTTTATCATGGTGTAGCATGAACTTTCATAAAAAGCCATTAGGATTATTAAATATTAATGGTTTTTATGACAGTTTGTTAATGTTTTTAGATAAAGCTATAGAACAGGGCCTTATAACTCAAGATGATCGATCATTCATTCATGCTTCATCAAATGCAGATGAATTGATTGATATTTTGCAGAGCTTTTTACCCCAACCTCAACCCCTCTTGAAGCAAGATAAGGATCACACACACAAGCGAAAGAATCCAGAACCAGACACCACCCTTCGGTTATAACTTCTTTCTCACCTTTATCTATATTTTAAAAAAAAATCATAAAAAAAAGAAAAAGAAAAAAAAATAGACTGTGGAAATCATATAAGACACTGAGGACAATGTCTTGAATAAGTGTGGGGGGGTCTGAGTTATATATATGGTCTAAGTTATATATATATATTTTATTATTTTTTTGTGAGGGATAGACAGAGTAAAGATTAATTTGGGAAAGTTGTATCTAAAGTCATAAAGATGCATCTTTGAGAACCAAAGTCTTGAGACGCATCCTTCACTATATAGTGTCAGTATCACTTTTGTTTATTTTTTTATTTATTTTCTTTTTTCTTTTTTTTTATTTATTTTTTTTTATTATTAAATAAGATTGTCAAATTTTTTTTATATTTATATTTTTTTCAATGGTTGAAAATGAGATTACTAGAAAATGAATACGAATATAATAAAGTGGATTTTTTTTTATTTTTTATATGCTCACATTCAACCAAACCTTAATATCTTCAATATACCTACAAAAAAAATGTAAAATAGATTAGATAATTGAATGTAAATAATTAGGACCAAAGGTCCCCGGCAACGGCGCCAAATTTGACACGCTGTCGTTGTCGGGTCAAATAAAAAGTTAAATTAATATAGTATAAGGTGAACAACCTTAGTCGTCTCTCGAGGACCTTAGTTCAATTAGTTACACTCAATTTAGTTATAATAAAGGGGGGGTTTGTGTTGAGCTTGAAAGGAAAATTAAGTGATTATATGATAGTGCAAAAAGTAAATTTATGAGTAGAAATAATCAAATTTAGAAACAACCAACCCAAGGAATTAATAAATCTTTAGTTAACTAATCATTGTTCACAAATATGATTAAATATAATTAATTTCTCAATCTTGAATCATTTGGAATCCCTAAATGATTATATTCTAGAAAATCTTCTAGAATTGAATTAATGAACTAATAAGAATAATCAATCGATATATTCTTATTAATTACTAAAATAACTTTAAGACCATAATTTGATTGAGTTAAGAAACTAAATAGAAATCTCTTATTTAGTAACTTAATCTTTGTTCTCAAATTGATTATTGATTAACCAACCAACATCAGTTTAGATTATAGATTGTTTAATTATATACCAATCGGTTATACACTTAAATAATCTACCATTATAAGTGCTTGAGAAACAAAGAAAAGTAATTATCTTTAATCAAAATATTAAGAGCAAGAACTCAAAGTTAACATAAAGAAAAATTAAATTCCTTGAGTTGATTTTAAAAGATTAAGCTTCCATGATAATTTTTAACAATGAAAGCTAATATTAAATTTACTAAAACTTTGATTATAAAAGTAAATAACAAATAATAAAATTAACTTACTTGATATTGAGGAAGGGAAATGAAAACCATAACTTGAAGGATGGAATATAGAACAAGGAGATAAAGCAAAAGAAAGAACTAAAACTTAAGAAGCTAAAACAAAGATATAGAATTATAATGGAAACTAAAGCATGTATTTCTTATGTATTTCTTGTGTATCTTCCTTACAACTTCAAGCATCTATTTATAGGCAAGATATGATGATACTATACATTCATTTTCTGATTATTAATGCATTTTTTCAACATTGGTGGGCTTGAAATTACAATAATTCAAAAGAAGATAATGGTAGGTGTTGAAATGCATTCTCCTCTTTATCTTCTCCACCTTGCGAGTCCAATATGACCTTCTAGATGGCCGAATTTTGAAAAACCTTCAACATGAAAGTTGTAGATCTCTGTCTTATTGAGAATTTGGCGCAAGAATGAGGTCATTTGGACACCTAGAGCTCCAGATATGTGTATTTTGGTGAACTATGTCAATGCTGGTGGGACATATGAGGGCTGATTGATTCAAGCTCCATTTCTTTATTTTTTCCAGATGTAAAATAACCAAATTTGATCATCATGATGTAGCCCTCTGTCTTAGCTTTCCATGGGCTCCAAGATTAGCCCATTTGGATTACAAAAGCCCAAGTTATGGCCAAAATAAGGCAAGATACTCAAGATACATACAAAAAACGAAAATTGAAACATATATACATAATACTTCAATTTAACTAAACAACATAAAACTTAATTAAAATACTATTATTAAACATAGTAATTATATAATAAACCCCAAGTGTAAAACCATAATAAGTGTATTAAAATTGATTTATCAAATTATATATATGGTCTAAGTTATATATATATATTTTATTATTTTTTTTTATGAGGGATAGACAGAGTAAAGATTAATTTGGGAAAGTTGTATCTAAAGTCATAAAGATGCATCTTTGAGAACCAAAGTCTTGAGACGTATCCTTCACTATATAGTGTCAGTATCACTTTTGTTTATTTTTTTTTAAAATAAAAAAATAAATAATTTTTTTTTCTTTTCTTTCATGAGTACTTTTGTTGGGATGGGCTGAGTAAAGAGTCCAAACTCTTGAGACGCATTCTCATAACAAATCTCACTCGGATTACCACAATCGTTTCACCTTCCTTATCAAAACCATTTTTCATAAAAAAATAAAAAATAAAAATAAAAAAAATAAAAACACACACACACACATAGCCACTATATTTACTTTAGTGCCGCACCTTTGCCTTTACCTTCACCCGAATCATTTCTATTCGACATCAACCATTCTGCAACCATAAACATCATCTTCATCATTCTTCAGCCGCCACACTTTGCCTTCATCCTTTTCTTTCAGATCGGAGCCATACCTCACCACTAGTCAATCATCAGGTTCTTTATTTTCTCTTAATGGATGATATAGCAGAGTCTTTCTATAGGCATACGAATGAATTAAGAAGTATGTTATTGCTCTTGATGCTACTCATGGTTGTGTTGATGATATTTCTCTTATGGGTTCTAACACAAGGCCTATGAAACTGGGTTGTATGACACAATCAAATTGTTCAGTTATACTAATCATTTCACATGCAATTGAACTGACCAATTTGTTGTAGGTATCTTTGTTACTAAGCGCCCTTAAAAAAAAAGTACAGAGCAAGAAGCATAAGGAACCGGATCTTGACACCAATATTTGGTTATGATTTATTTTTCCTTTTTTGTTTCTTGTTCACAAAAAAAAAATCATCATTTCCAGTTTTTTATTTTAAATTCTACATGCTTTTCACTAAATTTGTTTTTTAAATTTGTTTAAGTAATTAGTAATTGCATCACCCTTGTCCAATATTTCATGACATGTTATGAATAATTTCCTTGCATATTAATTTAATAAGTTGTTTGTGAAGATCAAATTGTATATGAATTGTGATAGATTGACCACACTCGGTGAGATTTTGAGCTTAATTGGATGGATCATATAATGCCATCTTTCCTTTTTCTTGATTAACCCTTATTTATTAGTACTCTAGAACTTGACTTGTTTCTTTTTGATGTATTATGTTCCATGTGCATGCTTTGATGTGATTAAGGCCATTTTTTTTAACTAGCCACTAGCCATATGCCTTACCTTACATACTTTCCATTGTTACCCACGTTGAGCCTATATCCATTTCTTGATTCAGCCACATAATTTGCCAATAGCCCAAAAAAAAAAACATGATCACCTTTGCTTAGGAATTGATTAGGAGTTTTGGAATTACTATGAATAAAGATTTTTGATGATTGTGGAAATGTACCCAAGATATATATGTTGTTGTTTCATTGTTCAAAAAGAAAGTAAAAAAAATAATAAAGAAAAAAAGAAAAAGAAGAAAAAGAAGAAGTGGTGAATATATGTATGAAAATAATCAGGAGGATTTATTCTCATGTTTTATCCTCCATCATGTTTCATTTTGCTAAGTATTGAGTTTCAAAATGTACTTCCACAATCACTAAATCACTTACTCCATTGCTCTTTTTCAACCCTAAGTTTAGCCATACTATTTCATTTTATCCACCCTATATCACCTTGGCCCCATTACAACCTTAATAAAGTCCTTTTGATCTTTGCATGCATATGTGTTCAAATATGGAAATTAGAAATTTGTCAAGCCTATGGTAGTGCTAATTTATTTGGGTGATTTCTGAGAGTATACACAAACCCAAGCAATTGAGATATAGAGAGCATAAAGAGAACATCTATCACATTTTCATCCACTCTTTGATTTGATCACTCAATTTGTGAAACTAGTATGTAATGCTTCTTATTCACACTTATCATGACCTCTTGATATAAGGGATGATATGCATTACTTATTATTTTAGACTTCAAAAAAAAAATCAATTTGAAAAAAAAAAGAACTTTTTTCTGTTGTTTCTCATTTTAGTTTTTGGTTTGGTTTTGCCCTGGAGTGCAAAAGCTTAAGTGTGGGGGAATTTGATAAATCAATTTTAACACACTTATTATGGTTTTACACTTGGGGTTTATTATATAATTACTATGTTTAATAATAGTATTTTAATTAAGTTTTATGTTGTTTAGTTAAATTAAAGTATTATGTATATATGTTTCAATTTTCGTTTTTTGTATGTATCTTGAGTATCTTGCCTTATTTTGGCCATAACTTGGGCTTTTGTAATCCAAATGGGCTAATCTTGGAGCCCATGGAAAGCTAAGACAGAGGGCTACATCATGATGATCAAATTTGGTTATTTTACATCTGGAAAAAATAAAGAAATGGAGCTTGAATCAATCAGCCCTCATATGTCCCACTAGCATTGACATAGTTCACCAAAATACACATATCTAGAGCCCTAGGTGTCCAAATGACCTCATGCTTGCGCCAAATTCTCAATAAGACAGAGATCTACAACTTTCATGTTGAAGGTTTTTCAAAATTCGGCCATCTAGAAGGTCATATTGGACTTGCAAGGTGGAGAAGATAAAGAGGAGAATGCATTTCAACACCTACCATTATCTTCTTTTGAATTATTGTAATTTCAAGCCCACCAATGTTGAAAAAATGCATTAATAATCAGAAAATGAATGTATAGTATCATCATATCTTGTATATAAATAGATGCTTGAAGTTGTAAGGAAGATACACAAGAAATACATAAGAAATACATGCTTTAGTTTCCATTATAATTCTATATCTTTGTTTTAGCTTCTTAAGTTTTAGTTCTTTCTTTTGCTTTATCTCCTTGTTCTATATTCCATCCTTCAAGTTATGGTTTTTATTTCCCTTCCTCAATATCAAGTAAGTTAATTTTATTATTTGTTATTTACTTTTATAATCAAAGTTTTAGTAAATTTAATATTAGCTTTCATTGTTAAAAATTATCATGGAAGCTTAATCTTTTAAAATCAACTCAAGGAATTTAATTTTTCTTTATGTTAACTTTGAGTTCTTGCTCTTAATATTTTGATTAAAGATAATTACTTTTCTTTGTTTCTCAAGCACTTATAATGGTAGATTATTTAAGTGTATAACCGATTGGTATATAATTAAACAATCTATAATCTAAACTGATGTTGGTTGGTTAATCAATAATCAATTTGAGAACAAAGATTAAGTTACTAAATAAGAGATTTCTATTTAGTTTCTTAACTCAATCAAATTATGGTCTTAAAGTTATTTTAGTAATTAATAAGAATATATCGATTGATTATTCTTATTAGTTCATTAATTCAATTCTAGAAGATTTTCTAGAATATAATCATTTAGGGATTCCAAATGATTCAAGATTGAGAAATTAATTATATTTAATCATATTTGTGAACAATGATTAGTTAACTAAAGATTTATTAATTCCTTGGGTTGGTTGTTTCTAAATTTGATTATTCCTACTCATAAATTTACTTTTTGCACTATCATATAATCACTTAATTTTCCTTTCAAGCTCAACACAAACCCCCCCTTTATTATAACTAAATTGAGTGTAACTAATTGAACTAAGGTCCTCGAGAGACGACTAAGGTTGTTCACCTTATACTATATTAATTTAACTTTTTATTTGACCCGACAACGACAGCGTGTCAGTGTTACGGGCCAAAACCCCGAGCCCTGCTCAAGAGGTTGCCTTGAGTCCCACCCAAGGTCTTTTACGAAAGTCATAACATACCTTACACTCATACATTTCACGCATATACTCTTCATGAATCTCATATCACTGTCGGTATTAATATCAGAAATATAAATGGTGTATATATATATATATATATATATATATATATATATATATATATATATAAACATAAAGCATCATACCAGCGGGGTATCAAAACACATAACATACATATATAACATTTTACTATCACCCCACATCCATTCATAAACTATTTATTTGAAATGAAATGCTCCCCCTACCTGGAATTAAGAGCTCTTGCAACACTTAAAGCTTTATCCAATTCACAGCTTGCAAATTCCGACTGGAATTTCAGCTTTGTGCTAATCCAGTGTTTTCTTTATAAAAAGAAGAAATGAAGACTGAATCACTTCATCGTTAATGGCTTTTTCAGTAGTATTTGGAAGAGGATGATTACAGATGATATCCTTTCTTTCGAAGGTTTTTCTAAACTCCTTTAACAGTGAAAATTGGTATTTATATCATTCATGCAAAGAGACGTGAATGACTAAAAGATATCTGTTGTACTTTTCTTCAGATGCTGAATAAGGAGTAAGCATTTAATGAAAAGGGACAACACATTAGGGAGGGTCCCATTCTTAGAAAAATATCAGAAAAGACTTTACTAGAAGGTAGAAGAACAGATTGATATGGAAAGTATCAGGTCTGATTCACGCTTAAGCGGATCGCTCTCTCGCTCGAGCGAGAACTGCCCAGTAACCATTTTCCATGCTTTCGCTTGAGCGAGGCTCCCTCCTAATAGCCACTCGCTCGGGCGAGAAATGTCCAGTAACGAATTCCATACTCACTCGCTTGAGCGAGGTATCCACTCGCTTAGGCGAAACCCGACCGGAGGTCGTCCTTCCCAACACTTGAATTTTTACTCAGGAAGTTATTCCAGAACCGATTCCTCTTATTCGGTCCTTCACTCGGCAATTTACATTTAAGTAGACTTATCACTCGATCGGTCATTCACTCGGTAATTCACCCTCACACCGACTCAATACCTGATCGATCTTCTCTCGGTGAATTAATTCAAAACCGACTCTTCTCTCGTGTGATCTTTCACTCGGTAATTAATTCCAAGACCGACCATTACTCATTCGGGTTTCCACTCGGCAAAATAATTCAGACCGAGTCTTTTCTCACTCGGTATCATTCCACTCAGAAATGTCATGCTCGAAAAACATTTCACCTGAAAAGTTTCAATTCAGAGATACTCCACTCGGAACCGTTTCACTCGGATTTCCTTACTCAAAAGTGTCTCATTCGGACACTTATTTTCTTAACTTAGAAATAATTTGCTTAATGATGTTTCACTCGGAAACATCTTAATCCCATTCGGAGATAGGTTCCTCGGTCTTACTTCACTCGGTACCGCACCATATTCACTCGGAATATCATATTTCAAACAGCATTCACTCAGAATTTTATTCAGAATTTCTTCATTAATCCTTCATAAATGAATTTGCTAAATATTACAAAACTTGGGATGTTACATAGCTCCAGCGTTCTTAAGTCTAAAAGGCATTACAATATAACAAAAAACTCCTTTGTCATTTACAAAAGCCGTTTTCTCCTCATCATCTTTCCACATTGGAATCTGATTGTAATCGGAATATGCGTCTATGAATGACAGAAATTGATACCCTGAGGAATCATCCACCATCTGGTCAATGCTTGGGAGTGGGTACAGATCCTTTAGACAACACTTGTTTAAATTTGTAAGATCTGTGCACATCTTCCATTTTCCATTTGCTTTTTTCACCATCACGACATTGGATACCCAGGTCGAATACTGGACTTCCCTGATGAATCCAGCTTTTAGTAATTCCTCCATCTGTTCGTAGGCGGCCTTCTTTTCTTCTGGGCCATCGCCCTCAACTCCGGGTATACTGCTAATTTATGGAAGCAAAAATTTGGATTTATATTAGGCATATCTGTCGTGGTCCAGGCGAAGAGATGCTTGAACTTCCTTAGAAGTTTCACCAACCACTATTCCATGCTCTTTTCTAAACAATCATTCACTCTGGTTGTCCTTCCAGGGTCATCATCTAACGATATTGCCTTCACTCCCCCTTTTGGGGTCGTTGTCATTTCTTCCCTTATGTCTAAATCAATCAAGTTTACTTACCCTGGCACCAATCCGGCACCATTCAAATGTTTTCTTTTAATTGTTTCCTCCGTCTTGGTCATTTGGATGCTGAGGTTGTAGTAGTATCTCGCCATTTGCTGGTCTCCCCTGACAGAAGACACTTGGTTGTCTTTGTTTATAAACTTAATTAATAGATGTGGCATTGAAACCGTGACTTCCAAGGCATTTGAAGATAGTCTGCCCGAAATGCCATTGAAAGAGGATTTTACATCAATCACTAATACACGAGTCCAGACAGTCTTTGAGCCCGACTCTCCTTCAAATGTTAACCTCGTGTCTAAGTAGCCTTTGGTGGGCTGCTTCACTCCATTAAAAGTTGTCAAGTCCTGAGTGTAAAGTTGCAGTCACTATCTGTCAATCCCATCTTTTTAAAACAATCATAAAAAAATCACATCACAAGAGCTCCCTTGGTCAATTAGAATTCTTCTGATTGTTTTGTTTGTGATTACGGCCTCTATAACTACCACATCGTCACCTCCAGGCACAGTGGGTCCGTAGTCATTATCCAAAAAGGTAATCAATGGGGTTTGTATCCACCCCAGTACAGCTTGTTATACGTCCTTGCCTGCACGGACATGATCATTCTCAAGTGTTTTTCCGGGCTAAGTTAGATACTTCTCCTTCTGTAAATCCCCTCATGTCAATTACATTTTTTCTTCCAAAGCCCGGGGGTTTCATCCATGAGTCATCATCTTCCTCAATATTATCCATAACCGTTTTGCCTTTGTCCAAGGCTTGCTTCTTAGGATCTCTATTTTCTCCTTCCTCTACGGGGCCGGTGTCCCTTCTTCTGGAAGGCTCTTTCACCTACTCTTCATACCCCTTTTGCCGGAATAGGTACTACTTCAACTTGCTTTCCCTGATTAGGGTCTCAATTGCTTCCTTTAATTTCCTGCACTCATCTGTGTTATGACCGGTTTATTCATGGAATTTGCAATACTTGCTTGCGTTGCCCGGTTTCTTCATTGGCATAGACTTTCTTATCATGTTCACCATTAGACCTCTTAACCCAATTTCTCTTAAAATTTGACCTGGTTATACTGCCAAGGGTGTAAACTAGGTGAAATTTACACTCCTTCGCTCTCTCTGCCTTTATGGGGCGTCCCACTCTCTATTCCTTTCAAACTTGGGACCTTTTCTTTCTTGAATTGGAACCCTATCTTCTGAAACCGGGGTCTTCCTTTTTGCAGCTGCGAGGTGTATTTCTCTCCCAACATACTTGGCCGTTTTCCTTCTGAACTCTTCAAAAGTTTGGGGGGCTCATTTTGCCAGGGATAAGGTGAAAGGGGATTGCGGTTGCAGAGCTTCAACCGCTATGTGCAATTGGATCTGTTCTATTAATCTTGGTACTAGTGCGACTTCTTTATAAAATCTCTTCAAAAAGTCTCTAAGGCTTTCCTCCGATCCTTGCTTTATTTTCGCTAAGGTATGAGACGTTCTAGGGACATCCCTCGACACGACAAAATGTTGTAAAAATACATGAGCCAAGTCTTTCCAACAATCAATGGATCCCGGTGGCAAACTTTTAAACCACCGTAAGGCTTCAGCAGATAGCGTCCTGTGAAACATTCTACACATCACGTCCTTCTCTACCCCCAAAAATAATGACTTGTTAGCATAAGCATCTAGATGTCGTCCTGGGTCAGACTCCCCTGTGTATTTTCCTATCGACAACGGCTGAGGGTTTGCAAGTGCCTTGGGATGGGTATGCTCATTAACCTCCTTGTGAATGGTACGCTGAACCGATATTCTCCAATTTGGCCTTGTTGTTGATATCTCCTTCGATTGTTCAACTCCGTAGTCCGGTATGTTGACTCCTGCTTATCATATGTTTGTGCCTGCAAATACTCCTGAGTATGGAAAGATTTACGCTGTCTACGTTCTCCTGCTGTGTTTTCTCTTAACTCTCTACTTTGCTTCAGCTCTTGAATTTTCATCCAGAGTTGTCTGATGACTTCGTCCTGCAAGTCTGGTTGTGTCATGGCTTGCATCCTTCATAGGTTCTGCTTCGTACATGGGGTTTCAACAATCCCAACACCGTAATCACAAAATCCGAGGTTTGACCCTTTGGGTGATATTTTAAACATGACCCTCAGGGGTTTCGTTCCGCTTGTTACCCTCAATTTCTTCTGCTTTTTGTAACATCCCTTTTTTTAGTAGCAGTCTTATTTTGTAAATTATGAAGTATGGAAGGTCTGTAAGTGTTAATAAGTGAATAAATACCCTGTGGATGGTCTATAATATCCCAAAAATTTCATTTTTGTGTATAATCATGGATTTTATATGGATCATTAGTGATATTGTCCATTTTTTGAGTGAAACATGTCTTAAATAAGACTGTCCGAGTGAAGAAAGGGAGTTGTTCCGAGTGATCGAGAGAAATTTCGAGTGAAGGTTGAAAATTCTGAGTGAAGGTTGAAATTCCGAGTGAAGGTTATGTTTTCCGAGTAAGACATGACCAAAAGAGCCACTACCGAGTGGAGTCCTGGCCTCGGAGACATTTGGAGTGAAGTGTGTTCGAGAGAACCACTTCTGGGTGAAATTTTCGAGTAAAACGCCCTCGAATGACTCGATTCCGAGTCAAACACCTTCAAGTGACTCGTTCCCGAGTCAAACCTCGTCAAGTGCTTCCTTTTCCGAATGAAACTTCTCTGAGTGCAGCGTTCCGAGTGAAGTACGTCCAACCGAAGGAAAACTCATTTCCGTGTAATATATATCCGAGTGAGATATTTTTTGAGGGAGTCCGAGTGAGACAATTCCGACTGAGTCATCTCCAAGGAAGGAAAAGCCGACCGAGTGTTTCAAGCAGAAACACTTCCGAGCGAAATCCCTTCCGAGCGAAGCTATACTGAACGACGCTCAAGCGAGCGTTCTGCGCTCAAGCGCTCGGGTCCTGATTCTTCCTCTTTTCTCACGCTCAAGCGTGAAGGCAGCGTGTTCAACAGTAATAGCACACTCACGCTCAAGCGAGAGAGGCTGTAACATCCCATTTTCATCACAAATAGGAAATAGATATTAATATATCTTTCTTGAGAAATACTTACTATAAGTTAGTTTATTATTTTTTTTTATTTTGGTATTTATATTTAATTATTTGTTTTATTTAAATAATAATAATAATAAAATAAAAATATTTCTGAATGAGATTTTTAAAATGACTTAATTAGTATTCACTAATTAAGAAAATTATATTAAGAATTTTTAATATCTTTATTATTCATCATTTTTATTTTATGTTCTTATATTTACGTTTTTATATATTTAATATTTAACTCTTATTAGAATTTTAAAATAAAATTTTGAAAGAATTAGACTATGGTTCTTTAGAACTTTTTGATCTATATAATATTTATGATTTTCTAGAATTTTTTGAAAATTTTGAATTATTTTAATAAAATAATATATTTTAAAAAAAATTTAAATTCATATAAAGTTGCTTAAAATTAAAAATATTTACAGGAATGTAAAGTTAAATTATAAGAAAATTTTCTAAAATCTATTTCAAGTAGACTTATCTAAAAATTATCGGTTTAAGTAAAATCTTGATTTTTACCAATCGTAAAAAAATGGAAAACGTACTAATAATTTTTTATTAACAGAAAAGTTTATATTTTTAAAATTTAAACTTTATATTACTTATTATAAAATTAGTGAGAACCGATATAATATCGCTAAATTTCAAAAAGGATTAATTTTGAATATTTAAAATATACCGAGTGAAAGGTTACTATTTGGCTTAATAATTCTACCGACATTTACTATACAAAACACTGTGCATGTATGAAATTTTTAAAAGTTGCACAGTAACCAGGTTTTAAATTTCAAAAAACACATAGTACTTTTATATTAAAATAATAGAATGTATAGTAAATTTTTTCCTATAAATACCGAAAGAATTCTTCTTTAGAATTCACAATTTCAGATTAAGTTTTTTTAATATAGTAGTGTTAGTGAGATAGTGGTGGAAGTAAGAGAGAGAAATAATTTTTTTGGAAGAAGGTTCTGCTAAAATTCTAAGGTACGAAGACATCTCTTTTATATTTTTTAGGATTATTTTTATATCGTTTTTAGAAATCTATTATTATACTGGAAATAATATTATTTTAAGTTACTATTCTGCATAGTAACACTATTTCAATAGTAAATTACTATTTCAATAGTAAATTACTATTCAAATAGTAAATTACTATTTACTATTACTATTTACCTTTACTGTTACTATTTACCTTTACTATTCATGTTTTACTATTTACCATTACTATTCACAATTTACTATTTACTGTTACTATTCACGATTTACTATTCACGATTTACTATTCACGATTTACTATTTACTGTTACTATTCACATTTTACTATTTATTATTACTATTCACTATTCACTATTCAAAATTTACTATTTTTATTTTAAGTAGTAATCTTAATTTTCATCTTGTAATTATATTAAAATGAAATTGGTATGTTTTAGAACTCGGAGACGAGGCGCGCACGGATTTTCAATAACGAATCGGTGTACAAGAGGTAAAGGGGAGTGAGATAAGAATATAATATGAAAGACATAAGAATAAAGGGAGGAGTCCCCTACTCCTTTTAAATTTAATAATATTATTATTTTAAAGTAATAACTTCTCAACTTAAAATTTATAATAAATTTAATATATTGTGTAACTTATTCTGAAATATCTATACATGGATCTGAATTATTATAACTTATACGGACTGGACTAAACCTATGCAAGGACTTGGACTTTTATATCCTATATGGATCGAACTAAACCTATGCAAGGACTTGGACTATTATGACTTGTCTAGACTGAACTATACCTATGCGAAGACTGGATTATATATATATATGGACTTATATAGACCTGTGCGAGGAATGGACTATAAGGACTCAAAATCAAATCTACTAATTTAAATAACCATTAAAATCTGAATTATATTTATGAGCGATATTTAGTTGATTTGACTTGATTATAATTAATTGTATTTGATTTCGATTAATGATATTGTATTAGACTGTGATTGATAATATGCAATTATGATTGATGATATTTGATTGTGATTGATGAGATTACTATACTTGATTGTGGTTGATGAATGATTGATGACCTTGTGATATAAAGTTTGAATATATAGCAAGCATGACGGAAAGTTAAAACTCAGTAAGAATTTTCTTACCTTACTCTTTAAATTTTTATTCCAAGAGAAAGTATTTTATAATTATTTTAGTCTTTTATTTCTTCTTAGAAATAATTTTCACTAACTTTATTTTTAATTTCAATAATAAAATCTAGTATTAGAAAGAAGTTATTTTATGAAAATCAGAGGTTGAGATAATTAATTCTTGAATTAAAGAAAATTTTTATAGTTTTAAGTATTCTTAGTTAATGATTTTAAATTATTTTCTTTAGAAATTAGAAGTTTAAAGTAAATTATTTTGGTTTTCCCCAACGAAATAACTAAAGAATATTTTGTCGAGATTTCTAAAACTCAATCTAGTTAAGATTCAAATTGAGAAAGATTATGTAAATATGTGAAGATTTTTAAAAGAAAGTTTTGAGATATTTAAGGCTTGAAAACTCAATTTTGGTAAGATCTGAATTTGAAGACTGTACTAAATTATTTCAGTATAACAGAAGTTCAAAGAAGAACTTATGGGAATGTACAGTTTATTGTGATGATTTTGTGAACTTTTATGGTATTTAATAATTGAGTTTCTAAAAGTCTTAACCAACTAAATATACGAGTAGTTCATGCATCATAAATCATTAAAGAGAAATGAGATGTGATATTGCCTGGGGACGGATTATAGAAACCGATGATACATTAGAGGAGGCTTAATTGCGAGCCTTGGGATGAGAGGGTGTGAAAGGGTGCTTCAGGTGACCTGGGGTCGCTCCCTAGTGTCGGGTACTTTCACAATAAAAACTTTCTCAGTCTAACTAGTCTCTAAGTGTTTCCACGCCAGTTGAGCTATTCATATGCCATGAAGACATTTATGTTATTATTATCCGGAATTTATGGAACAGTGTAAACTCCTGGTTGGCCCAGTGCAAACTAAAACTTTAAGGGCCCACATGCATAGAATGAATGAGATGATAGTATTAAAAACATTGCATGACATTCATGTGATTGTGACATTCTATGTGGGTGGTTGTGGATGAAAATATAATTGTTATGTTATAAAAACTCTATATTCATAAGTGATTATGTATATGATTGTGATTGAAATTATTATATTAGATTGTGAAAACCCTTATGCTTATGTCTTATCTGTAAAGTATTATATTATGTTTCTCACTCCTTCTTGTTTGAATTTTGTGTCCAAAATATATGTTATATGATATATAGCTAGCAGTTCAAGATGAAAGGATGAAATTACAAGAGGGTAAATTGGTTTCATCCTCAATCGGATAGGAGAAGAGATGTGACAAGAATAGGATTCAAGATCACATGGTTTGAAAATAAGGAAATAATTGGTTACAGTCGAAGTAGAGGTATTAAATTTTTAGTTTTAGTTTACCTTAATACAATATTAAGTTGGATGATTGTAAATCAATGTAAAGGTTAAACTTCAATAAACCTTATTTCTTGGATATGATACTGTAATCTTTGATCACTTATGATTTTCTGAAAGTTCATTTTATCATTATGAATAATTTAAAACTTTTTACTTTCAAAATTCAAAGAAAATTAGATGTATATACGTCCTTGTATACACGAGATAAGAAGTGATAAATATGTATATCTTTCTTAAAAAAAAAGAAGCAAGAAGAATAGATATATGTCTCGTGTATATAAGGGGGTGTTACAGAGGCCACGCTTAAGCGTGATTCAAAGGAGTCTGTTTTCAGTAACTCTCGGAAACAGATTAGCCGACCAACGTCAGAATGGAAAGGGGACTTGATCAATGGAAACCGACTGGCTTATACACTCATCAACGTTTACATCGCTGCTTTATGAAAACCGACTGGATTAATACTGGAACCGAGACACATACAGGGACTTTTACTCCAATCATAGCATCTTTTACATATTTTAATATATCTACTCCAATCATACAAGCTCCTGTAAGTAGGCTGCGGAAATAGACAAAAATACAGCTCACTTTCTATCCAAAAGTCTCCATTATTCCCATAATTAATGCACCTAACCTTCAATCACTAAAAAGCTTGTCCCCCCACTTGTCTCTTACACTATTAAACCAATACCACAACACATCTCCTAGTCCAAACTTTCAGAACCAACGGAAATTAGCAAAAACTCTTTCTTTCTTATTTTTTCTCTACGTACAAGCCTCTTTCTCTCTCATTTTCCTTTTCTCCTCACTGTGAGCTGAAGCAAGGATATCATCTACTAATCAAAGATCTTCCATTAAGGTAAGGGGGGTATATTCTCGGGTATTCTGGGGGAAAACCGAGTGTTAAGAAAGGGTTAAGGTACCTCTGGTCCTCACCTTTCCAGGACAGGTTCAGGAATTGCCGTTATATTAATATGCTTTAATTTTTATATGTTTGTTTTTATATATCTTTATTGCTATGAATATGTTCCATTGACTGTATTGATTATTATTAATCATGATGATTAAATGGATATGATCGGTGTTGAATTGTGAAAATATTAAGAATCATGGGTGTCTATGTGAATTCCAGTGAAGAATTATAAAACAGAAGTTGGATTCAATAATAACAAGCTCGGTTTTTATCAATCCGACCAGATCATCTAAAATATACAAATACATAATTTCACTCAGATGTTTTACATAAACCGATCGGATCATTCCACTTAAAAGGATTACTCGGATGTTTATTCTTCTTGGAATTATTCACTCAGAAAACTCTTCTCAGTTTGATTCCACTCGGAATCATAGTTATTTCACTCAGAAAACTCTTCTCAGTTTGATTCCACTCAGAATCATGGTTATTTCACTCAGAAAACTCTTCTCAGTTTGATTCCACTCGGAATCATGGTTATTTCACTCAGAAAACTCTTCTCAGTCTGATTCCACTCGGAATCATATTTATTTCACTCGGAAACTCATTTTCACTCGGAATCAAACTCATTTTACTCGGAAAATATGGTTTTCAACATTTTCACTCGGAAATCAAACTCATTTTACTCGGAAAATCTGGTTTTCAACATTTTCACTCGGAAATCAAACTCATTTTACTCGGAAAATCTGGTTTTCGACATTTTTCACTTGAATTTTCATTCAGAAATTCTTCTTTAATCCTTTTTAAATTATTTTTATAAAAATCATAAAAATTAGGATGTTACATTCTTATTTCTATTATTATTACCATTATTATTGTTATTCTTATTATTACTATTATTAACTATTATTATTGTTATTGATATTATTATTGTTTTAATTATGAGTAATGGAATAAGAAACATACTACTTACTCTTTAAAAGAAGTATTATTTTAGTCAAGATATAACCGATATATTTTCTAGAATAAGAATAAATAAAATAATAAAAATGACTTACAACGTCTGAAAAATTGATGGGACCCAAGGACTTGAGAATAAATATTATGAGACTGGAAACACATAAGATACCCAAGGATCAAATGATAAAAATAATGCATTTCGCATCATGAAAATATTTTTGAGGGAGTAAAACTAGAGCATACACCTGGTACGCTGGAGGACATTCATGTTCGATCTCTGAGGAGAATCTTGGGAGTACAACCGGAACGGAAATCCAATGGCATCAGAGTCGCGCCTGGAGCCGGGTGAGACGATACAATTCTGGTGTACTTTGACTAAATGACGGAATGTATCTATGATCGTGTAGAGCCAAGTCCCAAGATGAAATAATATATTGATGAGAACCTGTGAGTTCATTCGTACCTTATGATAATGAATGTAGGACTTGGTGAGCTCCAATCGCTCTAGAATGGAAACGATGTGCCCAAGAGGCAGATTGAGCAGAATGACTACAAAAGAAAGAGATAATGGTGATGATGGATTGATTTATTGGGCCCACATGCATCATGAGGCTTAAACTCAAGATAAATCATAATAAACCAAACACATGCATTTCATGACAGCATACTTGATTGTTATAGTTATAAAATATGTTAATTGCATGATTTATGTGATATTATCTGTTGACTGGATTATGTCTGCACCGGATAACCTTCAGGGTCTTGGGTTATACTCACCCTTACTGTTGAATATTAACAGAGGAAATAGGAAACCAAGAACTGGAGTACGACGAACAACAATACGTTGAACCGACTGGGAACACTCATTAAAAATAGAATATATGTAGTAGAATATTTATTAATGAATAATAAGACAATGGATGACTGTATAAATATTTAAGGGTGCCTGCGTGCCCCATTCTGTTAAGAGTACAATTACTTATAGTTTGTGAATGACTATGTGAATTATCTATTATTTACTTCCACTGATCTACCATTATTTTATAAAAAAATAAAAAAAATAAAAAAAATATATTCACTTTTTCTGAAAACTATTAACACTCTTAGTTAAATAGGATGATCCTACAGAAGGGACTATCTTATTTAACCGAGGGTGTTACACTTTCTGCGACGTGGGACTTAATATTTATAGGGTCCCACTGGGCATGCCAATGGTTTGACTGGTGTATGAGGTTTAAAGTAAAACCTTTCGAACCAATGTCAAATGTATCTCTCACTCTCTCTTGATTTTACATCGCCTCAGTGGGAGTACGGTATTGTAAACCCGGGTTCAGTGGAAACTCCAAGCCTTTCGTGTTAAGGTAAGAAATGTGTCAATTCCAACCGTTGTCCTATGAACCACACCGGAGGTCTACCTACAAAAGGGATTCCGATGCTTAAGTTAGTACGGTTGTAACAAAGAGAAAATGTATTATGGAGAGTCTTAAGGTAGTAGAGAAATTGTTCTGTTATATTATGACTTAATGAATGAGTTCTATATATGGTCTTTCCCTTAATCACAAGTGGTGATTTGACCTCTCTGTTAGTAATCAGAGTTTGCAGCTTTTGGTAGGTGCAAGTTGCCCACTTGCACTTGACTAACCGGGGTCGTTATCATATAGTCCGTACTGATAAAGCCTTATTCTGGTATCCTGAATGGTTAGTCCAACTTTTCTTCATTTTTAGTTGGGACTTAGTATTTATTGATATTTTAGTCTTAATGATGTCCGGTGTCCTTAGTTTTGTTGGACCGGAATCCACACCGAATCATATAGCTACTGATACATTTTGTTGATGAACAGTATGATAAGCGTGTGTCCCTGTGCTTACTAATGATACGACAAAGGAGTTGGTTTTGTTTTACTTATGCATTAGTATTTCAGATTTCAATTATATTATTGGTTATGTTTTACTTGGCTTTTAATTGCTTACTACAATTATATTTATCAATGTTGCATAGACCAAGTTACTGATTATTGTGTCACTACAGTCCATGTATTAGGCTCTGGTTAGTAGAAGTATAAGAGCTTAATTTTCTCTTTACCTGCACAGTGATCACTAGCATCTCCACTCAATTTAGAAACTCTCTTTTCCTACATTTTTGTTTCACGGAAAAGGCTTCTCGTATATATGTTTTACATTATTCTAAAGCAAATCTTGATGCCAATAACTATTTTTAATAACTAGATTCCAGTATGCAATATTCACATTAAATATAATTGTTTTCAGTATGCAATATAATTGTTTATGCATGAGATATCTCGTGAATTTTTAAATCAATATCATTGTTATTGTTTGTGGTTCCTTCAAATAACGACTGACAATAAGCTTATCTACAGTAGTACGATTTTTGTTAACACTTTGATAGAATAACCGTTAAGAACGATATAGTTTGCAATAAGAAGTATGAATCTTCATTTTTGTTTGTGGTTAAACAAACAAACCACTGACAAGAAATTTACAGTTTTTTTTATTTTTATTTAATCTTAATTAATTAATAGTTTTATCCAAGTCAATGTGGTGGTTGATGACTCACATGCCACGTGTACACCTAATGACGCCTACTACTATTACACCTCAGCACTTAACAGAATCTGTTAACGACAGATGTTTAATACTAACAAAAAAAATTATTAAAGGGGCCTTAAACTAAAAAAAATTATTTTAGGAGTCGTACCAAAATCCAGAATTTGTTACCACCAAAGCCTACATAGGTAGTTTGGTTGTGTTTTGGGGTTAATGCCGTTTTATTCACAAAAGAAATTGAAATTGGACTAATCATTGATTTAGTAAGAAATATCAATTTAAATAAATCATAATTTAATTAAAAATTAAGTTATGATTGAATTGATCTAAAATGATAATTTTAATGATGAACAATTCACCTGATATAGTACATTTTTTTTATAACTACTTTGGGGACCGTAGGATTACGAAGTGTGAGTTGGGAATCCGTAAGCAAAAGTGTTTGGCGCCATAAGCCTTCACCGTTGAGTTGTGAGCGGTGAATGCAGATTTAAGTTCTGAACAACGCCCTCAGAGATATTCAACTAAGAAACAGGTTTAGCATTCTGACCTAACTATGGCGGAGACGACCCATCCCATGGACATCGACACCGACACCGACGACCGCACTCACTCTTCCAAGCCCGACAAGGGCAAAAGCATCCTCGTCGCCGGTAACCCTCCCGCCGCTCTCAAGGCCATTCCCTGGGTTGAGAAATACCGCCCTCAATCACTCGACGACGTCGCCGCTCACCGTGACATTGTTGATACAAGTAAGACTCTCTCTCTCTCTCTCTCTCTCTCTCTCCCCGCCTTTCTTGTGTAGGGTTTATGATTCAATTTCTTCTTAATCTTCCAACGCACACTTCTTCATAAAGCTTAAAACAAGAATTTTCACGAGTATTATATAAGTTATTTTTCTTCTTATGATTTCATGATAATTATCGCACCTAGCCTCGTCTTAGGGTTTTTGGTGTTTGGTAGTAATGGAACTGTAGTAGTCTGACTGTAACAACTCGGTTAGCGTGGAATCAACACATTTTGTATTTTTATATATTTTTGTTGTGTTTTGTATTTAATTAGGAAATGAGAAAGGGAGTGTGACCTGTAATTGTCTGTGTGTATGTGTGTTTGCAATTTGAGTAATGTTAGTGTTTCTTGCGTATTCTCTGGTTTCAGATTGATCACTGACTCTGTTCTTTGTTTGTTAATTTGTTGGGTAGTTGATAGGCTGACCACGGAGAACAGATTACCCCATCTTCTATTGTATGGTCCTCCTGGCACCGGCAAAACATCCACTATACTTGCCGTTGCACGCAAACTGTATGGTTCGCAGTACCACAATATGATTTTGGAGCTCAATGCATCGGATGATAGAGGGATTGATGTTGTACGGGAGCAGATTCAGAATTTCGCTAGCACTCAGAGCTTAGCATTTGGGTTGTTTTCTCTTCCAATTATTTCTCTGTTTATAACTTTTTATTGTATAGCTGATTTTTTTTTTTTGTTTTATGACAGCAATAAATTGTTGTCGAATGTTGACTTGATTGTTAAATTGATATTATTGAGTTACTTTGTTTTTATGTGGTGATTGCTTTACCCATAGCCTAGGGTGCATCAATATAAATAATCCACAATTTAACTTGAAAGCTTCCGACATTTTTGTGTTGAACATGGATGTAATAAGTAGCCAGTATAGGTAAATCTATTTATCCAAAAGTTGCAGTTTTAGTGATAAAATGTTGCATATCCTTTATCCTAACACAAAACTTCATGGGTGATTAGAGGACATATATAATCCTTCCTTTTTTTTCATTTTAATTTTCAGTTTTAATGGTTGATCTTTAAAGGCCTTTGTTATTCTGTTATGTTCTTTTCTTTCTGTATTTATTTTATTCTTTCCCTTGCATCTGCTGCTGTGCTTCTGATTTGAGTTAGATGGATGAAAGTGTAAACAGGGTTTAACAGCAGCAAGTTTTGTGGTTTTGCGGTTTTGCCTTGTCTGACCATAAAAAAATTCTGTTTAGTGTTAAGGTCTCTGTAAAACTGGTCTTGTTAGATGAAGCAGATGCCATGACAAAGGATGCCCAATTTGCATTACGTAGAGGTATGCAGTCTGCATTAATTTTTATACTCTATCTCTATCTAACTTACACATGCAGCTTCAATCCAGTTTTTTGAGTTATAATTCCCTTCATCTCCTTTTGAATCTTGATGCAGTGATTGAGAAATATACAAAAAGCACTAGGTTTGCACTTATCTGTAATCATGTAAACAAGATTATTCCAGCACTGCAATCAAGATGTACTCGGTTTCGGTTTGCCCCTCTTGACACTGTCCATGTCACTGAAAGACTGAAGCATGTTATTAATGCTGAAGGGTATGCTCAGCATGTGTTAGTTCAACACATGATATTTTTCAATATTACTTTCTCACATTATCTGGAATTTTGTTTGTGAAAATTATTTTTGTATTCTATTCTCTCAGTTGGGAGGGATCTGTGGGTGCATATTGAGTGCCAAATATTATAATGAAGCAAGTGGTCTCAAGAGTGTTAAAATTTTAACTCATGGTTTCTCTGCTGAAAGCTGGCAGTTTCTCTTTTTAAGCATGGTTATCAGTATCTATGAATCGCCTTATGATTCTTGCGATTCGATATGATTCAAAGCTTCAGCGAGATGAATCAGAAGGTGTTTCATTCTTGGGTAAGAATCGCACCATGTTTTGTGATACCCATCTGTATCGCTCAGAATCGCACAAATACTAGTATCATTCAATACTTAAACATATGCGACCCCCTTTAAAACCCATTTTTTTCAAAAAAAAAAAGGGAAAAAAGGAGGCAGAAAGAGATGGAGAGAAGAGCTTGAGTGAAGCACCAGTTAAGGGGTCTTTTCTTGCACAAAGAGTTCAATGAATTGAAGTCTCAAAGCTTAGGTCTGTGCAAAGGGCGGACCTTAAAGCTGTTGTGAAAATCACAGATGTTGAAGTTGTGATTCTGAACCTTAGAGATGTCGGAACGGAACCTTAGAACAGTTGCAGACCGGCGAGCCTTTGAACCTTGTGAACTGGCAAACTTTAAGAGCTGTGTGGACTTGCGAACATGTGATTCCCCTTTGTTAATTTAGAGTTATGTTTTCTTGTGTGATGTTAGTGCTAGGTGGACCCTGTGATTTTTTTTTTTTTGTTTTTTGCTAGTGATGGGTATTTATTTGTTCTTTTGCCAGGCACAATTGATTTTGGGCCTATTCATTTTTTATGATGTCGCTGCTTGGTCTTACTGCTCTCCAGTCCCTGTTTGGTCCCTTTTAGCTCCTGTTTGGTCCTTATTTGACTCTAAAATGCTTATTAGCACATGTTTGATTATGCTAAAATGCTCTTAAATTCAACTTTTTCTATCATGAATTTGTGCTTTTATATGGTTATATTAGCTTTATATGCCATTTAAAGCTATTGTTCATGAATCTTACAATTCACGATACGATACAATTCAAGATTCGGAAAATAGCCCCTCAGATTAACAACTTGTATCCCGATTTGATACCCATGTTTTTAACCCCTAACAGTTTACTTTCTTTTTAATTGAATGTGCATAAATAAGATTTCATATGCTAAGTAAACTCAGCTAAGTTCAATCAGAGGAAGGGCCTGGGAAGGGGGGAAATGCACCTCCCGTCCTTCACCTGATTCCGTCATTTTAGCATATGCATCCATTTGCATTCGGTCTATCATATAAGGATATTAGAAGCGTCCTTATTTCATTGTAGTACACTTGAAAGGGTTTCTTAAGGGTTGCACCTTCCTTCAGTTTTTTATGTAAAAGATTTGAATATTCAAAACAGAAGATTATAATGTCAAATGCTAAACATAGACTGAATTAGCTTGAACTTTCATTTATAATAAGGAAAAAAACTAAGAAATGTTGGTTGTTTGTGTGAAGAAAAGTTGGATCATGTGGCAGAAACACTTCATGAGCAGGGATAGATACTATATATACTCTAGGTAATACTGATAATTGAATCATGTGTACTGTCCGAGATATAGAGTTCATGTAGGTCCCACACCTTTCAAAACAGTAAGGCCTGACTCATGTGCCAGGGTGTATCTCTGTAACTGCATGTACAGGTCAACTAGTGTTCAACTGTATGTGTTCCAAATCCTCTAATCATATCAATTCTCTTTAGTTGATCAGTGTGCTCAAACTGTTTAACACATTGTGGCTCACTTCAGGTCATCAAATTATTGAGGAGTCCTGCAGATTTTGTAGGAAGTTGTGTCATGAAACCATTAAGTTATGCATGCAGTAAAACTCATAATTGAATTTGATACTTTGTTCTTGAATGGGGAATGGAATTATAATATTGGAAGGTGCTAATTGCCTAATTCACATACAACATATGTTTAAGTGGTTTGACAATACCAATTCCTTCCCTTTGAAGCATCTCATATCTGTGCCTCTGCTATTGAATAATTTCTCCTCTATAATGTTGTGAACTTATGATTCTGTACTGTGCTTAATAACTTGCAATATGATGATTAACATTTTTTAACTCTGACCAGGCTTGATGTTCAAGACAGCGGCTTAGCTGCTCTTGTTCGGCTTAGCAATGGCGATATGAGAAAGGCTTTAAATATTCTTCAGGTAGTTTTCTTATATAACAAAATAGCACAGCTAGTCCTTTATTTTGATGTTGATTTTACCCCCGGTAAAAGTAGTAGTTGTACCTACTATGCAGAATCAATTCCATTTTAGAGATGATTACTATACAGATTCAATATCTGCTTTCCTGCTAGTTATGTTAACAAACATTGACGTGCTTTGATTCGAACCACACAGTAATGAAAAATAGCAAAGTTAGGTCATAGAAGGTGAAATCTTGACATGGTGAGTACTAGTTTCAGTATTTTCACTCAGACAACTATACATAATCTGAAAATATAGAATTTTTGAATAACTTTTTATTATAGATTCTTACTAGAAGATTTTCAACTTCGATGACTGGCAAGGCAATATGCATTACTATTAAATATATCCTTGATACAAGGTTCAGTGATCCAGCTGATAATTTTCCATAAATATGTACTTGTGATGTAATGATGGTTTATATATGCATGCCATAAAAATTTTCTGTTACTGATGTCAACTAAATTCACCTAAATGATTATTTTATTTTATTCTATTTTAGTTTTAGGGACAAGCATGGCTTATACTGGGTGTTTTGTGAACTTTTCCCTTCATAGCTATTAGCTGAGGATGCCAATATAGTATGCAATTTCTTTGTATGTGATATTTAGGAATGCTTCTTCTAGATTTCTTCCCTTTTTCTGAACTTTTAATGTGTGAAGAAAAATGGGTCAAGTGGCATACAAGAGGGACTAGAGTGAATATGTATATAGAAAACATCTTTCTTAAGTAATCTTCACGATTATTTTTCATCTTTTCTTTTTGGATGCCAATGTGGTTAGTATTAAATATTGATTTTTGGCTCCCATGATTTTCTTTCACTTGCTGACAATGACACCTGCCAATCTGCAATTCTTAATCATAGGAAGTGTTATGAATTGTTATATCCTGATTTACTTATTCATTTGTGTGTATCAATGGATTGTAGATGATATTCTGTTGCTTTGATATTTGTGCAGTCAACACATATGGCTTCTCAGCAGATAACAGAAGAAGCTGTTTACCTGTGCACTGGAAATCCATTGCCCAAAGACATTGAGCAAATATCTTACTGGCTTCTAAATGAAAACTTTGCAGATAGCTTTAAAAGTATTAAATGATTTGTTACCCTTTATTGTGGTGCTTAATATTCATAAGTTATTTGTGATTATGATTTTTATTTGGAATTAATTTGAAATAGGAATATATGAAATGAAGACGAGGAAAGGATTGGCCCTGGTAGATATTGTGAGAGAAGTGACAATGTGAGTCGTATGCTTCATATTGCCACTTGAATTTCCTGGCAACTTTTTTTTTAAAACTTTTTTTTATCTGTTATCACAGGTTTGTTTTTAAGATCAAGATGCCTCCAGCTGTCCGAGTACAGTTGATGAATGATTTGGCAGATATAGAGTATGTATTGCTGTCCTACTTTTTACATGTGATTCTCCTTTTGTCTTGTCTGATCAACAGATGTGTTATTCACATCAACATTTCTCTACAAATTGTTAAATAATATGTATAACAATTTGAAAGGCTTTCTAGGCTAAGCGACTATGCTTTTTACGAAATAACAAAAGGCTTGGTTGAGCCTTGAACCTATAATAGGTAGCAAATGCCTCTTAAGGCTGGCATTTTGCATGTAACATTGAGCAAACTTATTCACATGAAGTCTAAGTTGATTTAGTTTAGCCTATTTCCAGCTCTAGTCATGTAAGTGGTTGTGAGCAAGCACAATAATGAAAGGGGAGAAAAATAATTGAACTGAAGTTTGATGGGAGAAAAAATTTCCCTATTCTTCTCAATAACTGTTGGCAGTTGTTATCAGATCCGTTTGAATTTAAATAGTGAATATTGCATATGTAGTTGTATTCTGTAATTCTGTTGAAACTATATACATACACATCTTAAAATTACAGAAAGAGTGAAGAGTTGCTCATTTGTGCTGCATGCATTATGATGCTTTAATCACTTGCTACATTCATATTGTTTTAATTAAGGATTTACTCTTCGCTGGTTGGTAACTAATCCAAAGTGCTTTGTCATTTTCATGCTGCTAGGCATATCACTTGTTAGTTGGCAGTAAATCTATGTATTATGGAGTTCTATTGATATATTTAAAGAGTAGTTCTTGCTATATACTCCTTAATACAGTTTCTAAACTATCTGTTTTGGTTGAACTTTGAATATAAATATGTCCTTTTCTGTCTCTGGCTCCCTAGCCCTCTTGTTTATTTATCTCCTATTGCAATTTCCCCTTTCCTTACGATGGCTGAGCGCAGGTAGAGGTAGCCTGAAAATTTGGCTATCACCTAGTACACCCACAAATTTGGTTAGATATGCAAATAGACTGAACTCGTTTGTTGGGCTGGGTCTCTCAAACGCCTTGATTTAATTTCTTTGGTTGTATTAAATTAGTAGTGGATGTGGGATTTAGGGTTCTAATAAACAAGATTCAGATTCTTGTTGCTATTTTTCTGATCCAGTGCTATCAAATTTTGTTTATCTGATTAATCATTTTGCATTAGAGATGACATCATTGCACGAATTTGCAACATAAAAGTGTGAAGTATAATTTGAAACTTCAAAAAGGATCTAACTTGTATCTTTTCTTTCTTCCACTTCTTGGAATTATATGGGCACTTGTGATGATGAGACTAAATTGCTTTTCTCTTCCAGGTACAGATTAAGTTTTGGGTGCAACGATAAGCTTCAGCTTGGATCGGTTATTGCTTCTTTTACACGTGCTAGATCTGCACTGGTTGCAGCTGCTGCATAACCTACTGAGTGGCTTTGCTTGCACATAATATCGGGCTTGGTTTACTTGATTTCCCAGACAACTGTCATCATTGAGAATGAGATTGGCAAGATCCAATTTATGTAAAGAAAGTAGCTGTTTTCATTTTTTTTGACTTGCTATGAATTTTTCACGTTAAATTATTTCCCCCGAATTCTGAAGTAGGACGACGCCTTCTGTTGTTTGAAATTATTTCTTTTGTGCTGAACATCTTCCGTTTTTAAATTTTACTGCCTTGTTTGCTACTATTTGAGATGACACCATATATATATACACAAGTAAAATTGCGACCATATGTTTGATTGATGTATGTGAATTCCTGTTTACGTAGTATGCACAAGGTTAGAAGTGTAAACTTGGTTGTCAAAATTATACACAAAAATAACATTGCCTCATCAATTTTTATTCTGTGCATCTCCATCTCAGTTACAGTTACCTTTCACTTCTATGAATCAAATATGGTGAGCTGGAAATTTGGCTTGATCTAGTTTGAGGTTCTAAGTCCAAATATTTCTTAATTGTAAAGAAAAAGAAGTTATTGGAATAATTTTTCTTAAAAGGATTATTTTTTCTTAGATGACAACATCTAATAAGCAGATCAATATCTATATCGTTCACTAACAAGTCCAACTCATCTTTATTATTTTTGTCACTGCTAATCCGTGTCAATCTACTACTTATCCTTTTAATTTTATCCATTTGATTTGGCCGAAGAGGTATTGGTGTATCACTTATCCTCAAATTGTTTAATCTGTTGGTCAGTTTCCACGTGCTTTTACGTTTTTAGGAAACTAATTATTGCAAAATGTAGTCAAAATTTGTCTATTGTGGATTGAAATAGTAAAGCAATCAGCTAGCAAATATGCAACTGTTATGCTTGGGTTTATAATTATCGTTGTTGTGGGACAGAACAGAACCACGGTTTTCTTTATTTTTTGGTCAATCACGGTTTTCTTTATTAAAATTAGATATTTTATATTCCCTTGTTTGCCGACCATTATTGTGTTTAGCCCATTGTTGTTCTTTATCTGAAAGTTCAGCCCATTGTTTGTTGCTCCTCAATTCACATTCAATGGGCTTAAAATATGGGTCCATCCTACCACTGATTTAAAAGCAGATGTCATCCCTTAAATAAATAAAAGTAAATGTTTTCTTTTAGATAGAGGTTGAATTTGAACAGAATCTCACCCTCACGTCGTATAACTATGAAGGGTTTTTTATTAAATGAATCCGTTGAAGTATGCAAGAGTAAATTACATTTTAGCCGTTCGTGGATTCACTTAAAAACTTTATATCCTTTTCTTTTCTGCTGAACCAACACTTGCTACAAAAGTTTATATACAACCTACTCACTGTGCAAAAGCAAATTGGCTGAAGTATTACATAAATCAGAATACTATAATTCTTTTTTATTTTTGGGTAAATAATGTTCCATTTTCTTCAATGAAACAATAATCAATAACCTGAACCGTGAGAAATAATAGTATTAACAATAAGTTTGACGAGAAAAAACAAGTACTTAAACTTCTTTCATACTACTAATTGCCATACATAATAAATTAATTAAGATATAAAGTTGACGATACTGAATTTAGAGAGACTTAAAAACAAAAAGGAAAAAGGCAGACCTACTTAATTAGACGTAACACATAGCACTATTCATTACTAATAATAATTCAACCAATTAGAAGATCGAAATTGACCTTCTGATCACATAAGAACATGGAGTGTACCCTATCTACATTCTACAATAGCTGTACACATGCTACACCTAGAGAGAGACAACTCAAAGCTGCACCGTTGGATCATATAGCGACATGTCAAAACAAACGGTGCAAAACGGTGGATCCAACACATGCATATAATAATCATGCGTGCCATCGCACAGGCACACTCATGGACCATCAGTCTCGTGCTACCGTGCGATGCGAACGCGTGGCTCAAGGGCACCGTGGATCGCTCAGCAGGGTTTGGGGAAGTACATGAACATATCCTGCAACGGCGACATCTGATTATTGCTCTGGAAGTGGGACCCGAAGCCGTTATTATTCAGAGTAGCATCAATGTAATTATATGAAAATTCGAGGTTCTTCTCCCACTCGTTCCATTTTGGCTCGCTCTGAACCTCGCTTGCGAATTCCGGCGAAACCACGTGCTCCGAACAGCTCGAGTCCGTGTGCAGCTTCGGGATCGAATCCGACGGGTCGAAGTACATGAAATCCGTCATCGCCGCCGCCGATTGCGGCGGAGGTGGCGGCGGAAAACCACCGCCACGTGGCAGAATCTCCGGCTTCTTGTCTTCGACTTCCGAGGATTCGGTTTTCCGGCTGACAACCTCGTTGCTTGGTTGTTTCTCGATCGACCCTTTTTTGTTGTAAATGCGGCACAGCACCCAATCATCCAGCTGCAAAATCAGAACCGTTGGATGAATAATACTTTAAGAAAATTACAAAATAATCCCTAATCAGACGGTGGTGGAAAGATAAGAAGGAATAATTTCTATAAATAGAAAATGATAATTGTGATTGGCGGAAAATTATTGGACGTCAATTATTGTTTGAAAGCGCTACAACCCCACTAGGTACTCTGATTTGATTCGATGTTCCGTTAAATCTTAATCTTTATATTAAGATAATCGAATGCGTGTAAAGAAGTTCATAATAATTAACTGCTGAACAAATTGAGCGGACCCAAATGAATATGGCACCACATCTTCAACTAGGGAAGGCTATGATAATAACAGGACACATTTGTACCATACATTTTGCATGGTTGATTTCCCCAAAACCCTTAAAATTTAGAAGATTTCAGGGGCAAAACAGTAATTTCGAGCAAAGTCTAATGATAATTACCCTTAAACTGTTCTTTTTGCGAACGGATCGATCTACATCGGCCAAACGATACTCGTGCATGATCCAATTGGTTTTGTCACCTTTGGGGGCCTTTCCTGCGTAGAACACCAACGCTTTTTTAATCCCAACCGGTTTCGGGTGACCAATGGGTTTATCCGCCCCGGTTGCCTTCCAGTACCCGGTTCCAGCCGCCCGGTTGGGCCTGGAACCGTTCGGGTATTTCCGGTCCCGTGGTGAAAAAAAGTACCACTCTTTCTCTCCATATGAAGCTAGCCCTGCAGAATTAAAATAAAATGAGAAAATGTTGAAATAGGTATTAATTAATGGAATAGAAGAAGAATAATTACCAGGAAGGTCCCAAGGGTCGTATTTGTAGAGGTCGATTTCGGCGATGATGGGAACGGCGATGGGTTGGGAAGTGCATTTGCGGCAGAGATAATGCATGACGAGCTCCTCATCCGTTGGATGGAATCTGAATCCTGGTGGCAATTGAAGCTCTGATGCCATTTTTGATAATAGAAGATCTCTCTCGAAGACTACCAACTAGCAACAACTATGGTGGCGGCGGCGCTTGAAACTTCTAACATAAGAGAGACACCTCTATTTATAGGCAACACCCGCAACACGTGGCAACACCACCCACTTGTTTCTAGAATACACGTGGGCGATAATGTTTTCATAGTGGGATGGGATGGGATGGGATGAGATGAGAGAAAATTTTTTATTTTTTTCCTTCCATTTTCTTCTAAACCAAACCAAAAAAAATATCTTTCCACTCATTTTTTTTTCGAAGATAAGAGTGGATTGTTAGTAGGCTCAGTTTATTTAAGAATTTATTATTTTACCCGAATTTGTATATTGGAATTCATGATTCTTTTCACATTGGGCTCTTTTTTTTTTTTGTTTGAGGTGGATTTGATTTGAGTGGTTAAAATAAAAGAAAAGGGGGTGGGTGATACTGTGATATAGGTGATGAGACACGTGTCGGCATATAAAGTATGGTGCGGGCGTGTCAAGAGGTGAGAAGAGGTGATTTTGTCACTGCTTACGACACTTGTTTTGGAAGGAGGTGCGGTTGGGGCCCACTCGTGTTGGCATGGAATCGGCGCCTTGATTTGACTTTTTTTTTTCTCTCTCACAAATTCAACAGTCGATGGTGTGCACAAGTGGCTTACAAATCTACCCCTCGCCTCATTTCTAATTTTAAAAATTCATAAATTATTAATTTAAATAAACTATAGTTAACTTAATTATAATCCAAACCCATTATAATTCAACCGATTAAATCAATTGATATATGGAAAACAATGTTTTTAACCTTCTTCCGGCATTAGGTCCCACTTCACCGCGTATTCTCCTCAATTCATTCTTTTTTTTTTTACCCCTTCATCCATTTTGTTTTACTTCGACCTCAAAGCTTTCAGATATCTTGCCGAATATAAGATATTCATAATATATAAAAAGTGTCATTTACTGATTTTTTTTTGTCTGGTCTTGATATATTAGTTGGTTGATGAACTGTTTTCACGAGCATTTACGTGGAAGTAACTTAATTTGGAATGTGCGATATGTACTTTATAAGTATTTTTCTTAATTGCAATAAAATGGAAACAGTGTTATTATTATTATTTGCGGATAAGGAAATACACATTAATCACAATAAGTTTCAGCAATCCGTGATTATTTCTTTTACTACCTGAGTGGTAGTGGTAAATTTTTAGTAAGGAACATTGGATGGTAGTAAGTAAAGCATACAAAGTCTGAACATTGACTACACGTGTGGTTAGATTTGACAACGCCAGAGGAAGTTACCAGGCAAGTACCCGAGTCCAACCCTTTATTATTGTTTTCACATCTACTGGGTATTATTTTCCACGCAACAATAGTATTTATATATATTTTTTAAATGACTTTTTCTTTCTTTTTCATTTCCATTTTCAATACCTAATTTAAAATGTAGATTGGTTATTAGCGTTAATCTTTCCACGCCTACCTTTTTTGTTTTATGCTTGGCATCATTTAATAGTAATTAGGGAGGGAAAGAAACAAAAAAAAAAAAGGTTATTGGAAAAGAAAAAGGAGATAAACATGTGAGGGAGGTGTACGGAAGGTGGATGATGCATGCGTGCCGCTTCACTCACTTTCGGTGTTTCGGTGGCTTCTTTGTTCTCTTCTTCCTCTCTGCACACTTTCTGTTCATTTCCTAATCTATGCTTTGGGTCCACACTTCCCCCTAATCTCAATTCCAATTATAAAACAAACCACACCATATATTAATACTACTGTTTATAATATTTTAAGATTTTATGATTAAAAATTTGTTATTAAATAAATTCACTTTCACTTTTTTAAATATTATAACAAAAATCATTTCAAACTATCATTAACTAAAAAAATATTGAGATTTTGATAGGTTAAGTTTCAACCATTTATAATATATGGTAACTTTTTATTATGAATTAGTATATCTATTTATTTATTTTTATTTTTTTAATAAAATGATTACCATTCATTCTGTTAACATTTAACATTTTGAGTGATTTAAACTATGGCTACAGTACAAAATCTTTCTTCACCGAGGTATCCTAACTGAACTTAACACCTCCTAAGTACAGCTTAAATATACTAAATGATTTCTTCTTCTTCTTTATTCTCTTTTAATAAAAAATATAGATAATTCTGATCAAAATTAAACGGATGATGTTTTATATTTCTCTATTTAGTGAATATTAAATGTATTATTCTTTAATAATTTCAACCTATATTATTACGAGACTATTCGGGATGATTTTTAGATTTTAATTTTAAAATTTTTAAAAAGTAAAACTTGTCTTTTATTTTTAATTTCATATTTTATTTTTAACCGTTTTAAAATTACAAAATTTGTTTAAAAATTTTACAATTTTAATTTCAATTGTATTATATATAAATAATTAATAGTAATGATGATGGTAGTGGTGATGACAAATAATGACAACGACTTTATAGATAATAACGATTATAATAGTGATGTTTTAAGATTTAAGATTTAAGATTTAGAGTGGTGTGATGAAAATTTCTATTATATAATTAACTTTAAAACTGAACAGGAAGGTTTATTTATTTTATACCCAAAGAGATACAAATTAAGGTACGGGAGTTATCAGCAAAAACCGCTAACCTAAAATCCATGGGAAGATTCAAGGAAAGTAAGATTTTGGGAAATAGTATTTTTGTCTTTGTCTTTTTTCCTTTTAAAAAAAACATTTAATTTCTGAATAATTCAAACAGTTTTTTTTTAAATATATTGCACCAACGATAGAAAGAGGGAAAATAAGTTTAATTATAAAATTATTTATATTCTCAATTAATTATAAATCAATTTACTTATATATGATTTTTGATATAGTTATTTCATAATTCAATATTAGTTGCTTATGTGATAGTTTATTTTTATGTCTAAATCGATTTCTGATTTGCTTTTTATTAATTATTATAAAAATTATTTTTTATAAAACTAAATTATCAAATAAAGTTTTAACCTTTGTTAAGAGACTTCTATCCATATCATATTTAAGACTAAACAATTTAATAGGTAAGTATAAAAATTATTATAAATTAATTATTATAATATAATATGTAAAATAACTAAATTATTTTATTGAGTTTAAGTGTATGATAATGTGGTGTCCCGCCTAAATTCTCAAAATTAATCCTTAGGGTTTATATAAATAGGTGAAAATTTTTCGTGAAGGACAACACAACCCCGATGGACTAACCCTAAGGACTTAAACAACATGCGGTGTAATAATACACACATAGCGAAGGACTTAAACTACAAACCCTAGCAGGTTTAAAAATGGACCCTTTCAAACTATAGGTCCCTAACTATAGATAGGTTATCCTTCCCTTCCCATATATATGACAATATGAGACATAAACTAAGAAACACCAACACCAGGGCATTGCTTAAATAACCTAAGCGTATGTCAATTTAGATTCATATCAGTCCATAAATTCCTAGACACGTGGAGGATTCAGCATCCCACCAAAGCACAACACCATTACAACACTCATACTAAACCTCTAGTAAGACATCATCTACCTATCAATTAATAATCACATAATTATATTTTACATATTATCACATATACTAAGAGATAACGTCAAGTCTCACATGCAAAAATACTTGCCAACTTAGGCCAACCAAAGGGTCACACCACAAATATTATATATCAATTATACTTAACCAACATAACAAAAATATTAACTATAAACTTGTCTTGGTATTGCATTGTTCCCACCTCCAAGCTCACCAAGCACCTTGAAAATTTACAAAAATAAAAGTTGAGGGATGAGTACCACTCAAAGAAATAAATAGCAATTTTACACATAAAAAAATTTACCCATTGGGTCTAGTAACTTAAAGCATTGCAACCACAGCACAATAGGATTTATGCCAACAACCCATATTTAAATCATCAAATTAATTATCAATATTATCAATTTCATATCAGTCATTAATTCAAATTCCAAAATATTACCAAATACATATTAATCATCAATTCAACTTTAAACATTACCAGGAACAAACATATCGATCATCAGTTCAACATCAAACATCACCAAACACAATATCAAACATCAATTCAATTTCAAACACTACCTAATACATATTTATCATCAACTCAACTTCAACATCACCATATATATGTTAATAATCAATTCAACAATATTAGCTATAATATATCAAAAAGAGAAGCCGTTAGCGAACCGAAGCGCTAGAAAAACCAAAGTGTCATAACACTGATAGCCCTGATATCGACGACGAACCGAAGTGCCATAAAAATGGATATCCCGGATATTTATGAAAAACTGAAGTGCCATACTTGTAGATATTCTAAAGCGAACTGAAGCGCTCAGTAAATCGAAGTGTCATATAACAAATAACCATGGGCGAACCAAAGCGCTCGGTAAACCGAAATGTCATACAACAAATAACCATGAGTGAGCCGAAGCGCTCGACAAACTAAAGTGTCATATAACAAATAACCATGAGTGAATCGAAGCGCTCGGCAAACTGAAGTGTCATGTAACAAATAACCATGAGCGAACCAAAGCGTTTGACAAACTGAAGTGCCATATAACAAATAACTATGAGCGAACAGAAGCGGTTGGCAAATTGAAGTGCCATATAACAAATAACCATGAGCGAACCGAAGCACTCAGCAAGCCAAAATGCCATATAACAAATAACCATGAGCAAACCAAAGCGCTCTCTCAAAATATAAAAATCATAGTCTGTGTAACATCCCATTTTCATCACAAATAGGAAATAGATATTAATATATCTTTCTTGAGAAATACTTACTATAAGTTAGTTTATTATTATCATTTTTTTATTTTGGTATTTATATTTAATTATTTGTTTTTTCAATAATAAAAAATAAAAATAAAAATATTTCTGAATGAGAATTTTAAAATGACTTAATTAGTATTCACTAATTAAGAAAATTATATTAAGAATTTTTAATATCTTTATTATTCATCATTTTTATTTTATGTTCTTATATTTATGTTTTTACATATTTAAGATTTAACTCTTATTAGAATTTTAAAATAAAAGTTTGAAGGAATTAGACTATGGTTCTTTTGAACTTTTTGATCTACATAATATTTATGATTTTCTAGAAGTTTTTGAAATTTTTGTATTATTTTAATAAAATAATATATTTTAAATAATTTTAAATTCATATAAAGCTGCTTAAAATTAAAAATATTTACAAGAATGTAAAGTTAAATTATAAGAAAATTTTCTAAAATCTATTTCAAGTAGACTTATCTAAAAATTATCGGTTTGAGTAAAATCTTGATTTTTACCAATCGTAAAAAAATTGAAAACGTACTAATAAATTTTTATTAATAGAAAATTTTAGATTTTTAAAATTTAAACTTTATATTACTTATCATAAAATTAGTTAGAACTGATATAATATCGCTAAATTTTAAAAAGGATTAATTTTGAATATTTAAAATATACCGAGTGAAAGGTTACTATTTGGCTTACTAATTCTACCGACATTTACTATACAAAACACTGTGCATGTATGAAATTTCAAAAGTTGCATAGTAACCAGGTTTTAAATTTCAAAAAACGCATAGTATTTTTATATTAAAATAATGGAATGTATAGTAAATTTTTTTCCTATAAATACCGAAGGAATTCTTCTTTAGAATTCACAATTTCAGATTAAGTTTTCTTAATATAGTAGTGTTAGTGAGATAGTGGTGGAAGTAAGAGAGAGAAATAAAATTTTTAGAAGAAGGTTCTGCTAAAATTCTAAGGTACGAATACATCTCTTTTATATTTTTTAGGATTATTTTTATATCGTTTTTAGAAATCTATTATTATACTGGAAATAATATTATTTTAAGTTACTATTCTGCATAGTAAACACTATTTCAATAGTAAATTACTATTCAAATAGTAAATTACTATTTACTATTACTATTTACCTTTACTGTTACCATTTACCTTTGCTATTCACATTTTACTATTTACCGTTACTATTCACAATTTACTATTTATTGTTACTATTCACGTTTTACTATTTATTGTTACTATTTACTATTACTATTCACTATTCACTATTCACTATTCACTATTCACTAATCAAAATTTACTATTTTTATTTTAAGTAGTAATCTTAATTTTCATCTTGTAATTATATTAAAATAAAATTGGTATGTCTTAGAACTAAGAGACGAGGCGCGCACGGATTTTCAATAACGAATCGGTATACAAGAGGTAAGGGGGAGTGAGATAAGAATATAATATGAAAGACATAAGAATAAAGGGAGGAGTCCCCTACTCCTTTTAAATTTAATAATATTATTATTTTAAAGTAATAACTTCTCAACTTAAAATTTATAATAAATTTAATATATTGTGTAACTTATTCTGAAATATTTATACATGGATCTGAATTATTATAACTTATACGGACTGGACTAAACCTATGCAAGGACTTGGATTTTTATATCCTATATGGATCGAACTAAACCTATGTAAGGACTTGGACTATTATGACCTGTCTAGACTGAACTATACCTATGCGAAGACTGGATTATATATATGGACTCATATAGAACTGTGCGAGGAATGGACTATAAGGACTCAAAAATCAAAACTACTAATTTAAATAACCATTAAAATTTGAATTATATTTATGAGCGGTATTTAGTTGATTTGACTTGATTATAATTAATTGTATTTGATTTCGATTAATGATATTGTATTAGACTGTGATTAATAATATGCAATTATGATTGATAATATTTGTTTGTGATTGATGAGATTACTATACTTGATTGTTGTTGATGAATGATTGATGACCTTGTGATATGAAGTTTGAGCATATAGCAAGCATGACGGAAAGTTAAAACTCAGTAAGAATTTTCTTACCTTACTCTTTAAATTTTTATTCCAAGAGAAAGTATTTTATAATTATTTTAGTCTTTTATTTCTTCTTAGAAATAATTTTCACTAACTTTATTTTTAATTTCAATAATAAAATCTAGTATTAGAAAGAAGTTATTTTATGAAAATCAGAGGTTGAGATAATTAATTCTTGAATTAAAGAAAATTTTTATAGTTTTAAGTATTCTTAGTTAATGATTTTAAATTATTTTCTTTAAGAAATTAGAAGTTTAAAGTAAATTATTTTGGTTTTCCCCAACGAAATAACTAAAGAATATTTTGTCGAGATTTCTAAAACTCAATCTAGTTAAGATTCAAATTGAGAAAGATTATGTAAATATGTGAAGATTTTTAAGAGAAAGTTTTGAGATATTTAAGGTTTGGAAACTCAATTTTGGTAAGATCTGAATTTGAAGACTGTACTAAATTATTTCAGTATAACAGAAGTTCAAAGAAGAACTTATGGGAATGTACAGTTTATTGTGATGATTTTGTGAACCTTTATGGTATTTAATAATTGAGTTTCTAAAAGTCTTAACCAACTAAATATGCGAGTAGTTCATGCATCATGAATCATTAAAGAGAAATGAGATGTGATATTGCCTGGGGACGGATTATAGAAACCGAGGATACATTAGAGGAGGCTTAATTGCGAGCCTTGGGATGAGAGGGTGTGAAAGGGTGCTTCAGGTGACCTGGGGTCGCTCCCTAGTATCGGGTACTTTCACAATAAAAACTTTCTCAGTCTGACTAGTCTCTAAGTGTTTCCACGCCAGTTGAGTTGTTCATATGCCATGAAGGCATTTATGTTATTATTATCCGGAATTTATGGAACAGTGTAAACTCCTGGTTGGCCCAGTGCAAACTAAAGCTTTAAGGGCCCACATGCATAGAATGAATGAGATGATAGTATTGAAAACATTGCATGACATTCATATGATTGTGACATTCTATGTGGGTGGTTGTGAATGAAAATATAATTGTTATGTTATGAAAACCCTTATGCTTATGTCTTATCTGTAAAGTATTATATTCTGTTTCTCACTCCTTCTTGTTTGAATTTTGTGTCCAAAATATATGTTATATGATATATAGCTAGCAGTTCAAGATGAAAGGATGAAATTACAAGAGGGTAAATTGGTCTCATCCTCAATCAGATAGGAGAAGAGATGTGACAAGAATAGGATTCAAAATCACATGGTTTGAAGATAAGGAAATAATTGGTTATAGTTGAAGTAGAGGTATTAAATTTTTAGTTTTAGTTTACCTTAATACAATATTAAGTTGGATGATTGTAAATCAATGTAAAGGTTAAACTTTAATAAACCTTATTCTTTGGATATGATACTGAAATCTTTGATCACTTATGATTTTCTGAAAGTTCATTTTATCATTATAAATAATTTGAAACTTTTTACTTTCAAAATTCAAAGAAAATCAGATGTATATATGTCCTTGTATACACGAGATAAGAAGTGATAAATATGTATATCTTTCTTAAAAAAAAGAGAGCAAGAAGAATAGATATATGTCTCGTGTATATAAGGGGGTGTTACAAAGTGGTATCAGAGCAGTTCAATCCAAATCGGCTTGGGGTATGGTCTTACTAGCGTGTTAGTGTACTCTGATGGTTAAGTTTGTCAAGAGATTTTATGGTTGAGAAAAGAGGAAATTTTATTAGAGTAAATGGTAAGAAGTAAGTGAAGAAAAATTAGGAATATAGAAAGAAGGAACTAATTTTAAGTTCATAAGAAGTATAAGTTAGAACTTTATAGCCTGTTACATGAAAAATGTTATTGTAGGGATTATCAGAAACTGGCCATTCTGAAGTCTTTCTTGACATTGTTTAAGTACGGGCGTTAATGTATGGTGGAATGATAAGGTAAATGAACTAATGCAGTATTTCCTTTTATTCCAAATGTATTGTATGGTGTTTGATTCTCTGATTAATATGTGATAGTGAAATATTCTAACATTTACCTGTTTTACAATATGGTATGAGACAACAAGGGAGATAAGACAATAGAAAATTCTTAGAAATATTTTAGTATGAATTCTAGACTGGAACTGTCATGGCTTTGACTACTTAGTTATAAATTATCGGGACTGATCACCCCGAATGATTTGTACTAAGTAGTGAAAGACATGTCAAAAGAAGGATGTTAAGATCAATGAATTTAACCTTGGGTTAATGTGGTATATGGAGAAATGGAGATAAACTCAATAAATTCTATTAGGATATTCCTTGCCATGTCCTTGAAGTTGTAGAGATACTTGTGTGAATTAGAATTCCAATGGGTAGATAACTGTTGTAATCCCAAACTAGTATAACAAATTGTTTAAGATAAGATCATAGTTTTTCCTTTGGTGATATATTTTGAAAAGAAAAATATGTGGATGTATGCTTCATGAAAGAAATATGATAATTTGTTCATTAACTTGTTTGATATAACAAATAATCATATTAGGAATTGTATCTTTGGCTATTTATATTGATTCTTCTTTTGTATGACATGTAAGATATGTTAATTATTGTTTGATTTGATGAAGGTTTTATTTATGATGTCTACGATTGAATAATATATATGATGGTTATGTGTATAAATATATGAATTAATAAAACTTTTATGGTTGTGACATCGAATGTAATTAACCATATATTTTTTTATTTTTTTAAAGTGATTTATTGTGATAAATATGTTAATGAATGACCTAAAATAAGTATTATAGATCTTTGGGAGACATCGATATTGGTTTAATATTTAGAAATTGTGACATAAAATATTTTTGTGATTCCTAACAATATGATACATGTTTATCAAGTTATTTTCTTTTAGTCATCGATTTTGTTCGATGAATATACATACCTGATATAAATCATTGTTATGTAATGACCATTGTAGATTTAAAATAAAGAAATGTGTTAGTAAACCATGAGGAAGTAGATATGAACCTTTACTTATTGATTTTCCTATAAAGAGAATTACATAAATCTTAGTTACCCATAAAAAAAATTCAAGTGAGTATTTCTAAGTCAACGTAGTGATTTGTGATCATTTAAGATTGGAGAATTTATCAAATCTATGTAATGGTTGTAGTCAATTATGATGGAATGTGCAATCACTTAGTTAATGAATATTTAATTCATTATAGAAGACAATAAGAAATGATTACATACCTTGGATTGTCATGAAGCAAAGAACACAAGGATTTAATTAGATAAACAAGTACAACATGGACTAAGACATATTTATCCTTTCTCACTAGGATAATTTATTATACACGATTACATTAAGGAAAATAAAGTAGAACATCTAGTACATTATAGATAGAGGTCTAAGAGTCTTGGCAATATAAAAATTATCCAAACTAGAGAAATCACCATAATGATTATTAGAAGTGAGGCACTTGTTACCACAAACTGTAGTCCATCCCGACTTCGTTCTTCCTTACTTCTAGGAAGGTTGGCCATCAAATAGTATAATAGTACTTGAGAAAAAAATTGAAGAAATTGGATAGAAGAGAGAAACTAAGAAACCTTGAAGTTGTGATAGGAAGTGAGAATGGAATGAGAATTTATAAGCAAGCAAGGGAGGGAGAGTTGCAACGGTCATAAACGGCTAGTCCAACGGCTAGTTGCTAACGGCTAGTTGTCCAATAATTAATTCTTAGCAGTCCATTTTACAATGTTACGAGTAGGAATTTTAATTAATAGATGTTATGGATTATGTTAAGTAAGATTTTAATAGATTGAGAAACGTAATTATTGAGGTGTTTAGAGTTAACCATCAATTTATGATGAGTATGGTTGACAAAATTAAGACGAGTAATATTTTTGAGTTAAGGAAAAAAACACTGATAAGATTAAAAAAAAAGATAAATGGCAATGTTAAGGAAAATGTACACAATTGTCAAGGAAACTAGAAATATATTTTAGAACAGTTCAGTTAGTTTAGCTATGGTAAGATTTATTAACAATATTAAATTTCGAGGACGAAATTTCTTTTAGGGGAGTAGATTTGTAACATCTCATTTTTATCACAAATAAGAAATAGATATTAATATATCTTTCTTGAGAAATACTTACTATAAGTTAGTTTATTATTATCATTTTTTTATTTTGGTATTTATATTTAATTATTTGTTTTTTTAATAATAATAAAAAAAATAAAAATATTTCTGAATGAGAATTTTAAAATGACTTAATTAGTATTCACTAATTAAGAAAATTATATTAAGAATTTTTAATATCTTTATTATTCATCATTTTTATTTTATGTTCTTATATTTATGTTTTTACATATTTAAGATTTAACTCTTATTAGAATTTTAAAATAAAAGTTTGAAGGAATTAGACTATGGTTCTTTTGAACTTTTTGATCTACATAATATTTATGATTTTCTGGAATTTTTTGAAATTTTTGTATTATTTTAATAAAATAATATATTTTAAATAATTTTAAATTCATATAAAGCTGCTTAAAATTAAAAATATTTACAAGAATGTAAAGTTAAATTATAAGAAAATTTTCTAAAATCTATTTCAAGTAGACTTATCTAAAAATTATCGGTTTGAGTAAAATCTTGATTTTTACCAATCGTAAAAAAATTGAAAACGTACTAATAAATTTTTACTAACAGAAAATTTTAGATTTTTAAAATTTAAACTTTATGTTACTTATCATAAAATTAGTTAGAACTGATATAATATCGCTAAATTTTAAAAAGGATTAATTTTGAATATTTAAAATATACCGAGTGAAATATTACTATTTGGCGTAATAATTCTACCGATATTTACTATGCAAAACACTGTGCATGTATGAAATTTTTAAAAGTTGCACAGTAACCAGGTTTTAAATTTCAAAAAATGCATAGTACTTTTATATTAAAATAATGGAATGCATAGTAAATTTTTTTCCTATAAATATCGAAGGAATTCTTCTTTAGAATTCACAATTTCAGATTAAGTTTTCTTAATATAGTAGTGTTAGTGAGATAGTGGTGGAAGTAAGAGAGAGAAATAAAATTTTTAGAAGAAAGTTCTGCTAAAATTCTAAGGTACGAATACATCTCTTTTATATTTTTTAGGATTATTTTTATATCGTTTTTAGAAATCTATTATTATACTGAAAATAATATTATTTTAAGTTACTATTCTGCATAGTAAACACTATTTCAATAGTAAATTACTATTCAAATAGTAAATTACTATTTACTATTACTATTTACCTTTACTGTTACTATTTACCTTTGCTATTCACATTTTACTATTTACCGTTACTATTCACAATTTACTATTTACTGTTACTATTCATGTTTTACTATTTACTGTTACTATTTACTGTTACTGTTACTATTCACTATTCACTATTCGCTATTCGCTATTCAAAATTTACTATTTTTATTTTAAGTAGTAATCTTAATTTTCATCTTGTAATTATATTAAAATGGAATTGGTATGTTTTAGAACTCAGAGACGAGACGCGTACGGATTTTCAATAACGAATCGGTATACAAGAGGTAAGGGGGAGTGAGATAAGAATATAATATGAAAGACATAAGAATAAAGGGAGGAGTCCCCTACTCCTTTTAAATTTAATAATATTATTATTTTAAAGTAATAACTTCTCAACTTAAAATTTATAATAAATTTAATATATTGTGTAACTTATTCTGAAATATGTATACATGGATCTGAATTATTATAACTTATACGGACTGGACTAAACCTATGCAAGGACTTGGATTTTTATATCCTATATGGATCGAACTAAACCTATGCAAGGACTTGGACTATTATGACTTGTCTAGACTGAACTATACCTATGCGAAGACTGGATTATATATATGGACTCATATAGAACTGTGCGAGGAATGGACTATAAGGACTCAAAAATCAAAACTACTAATTTAAATAACCATTAAAATTTGAATTATATTTATGAGCGGTATTTAGTTGATTTGACTTGATTATAATTAATTGTATTTGATTTCGATTAATGATATTGTATTAGACTGTGATTAATAATATGCAATTATGATTGATAATATTTGTTTGTGATTGATGAGATTACTATACTTGATTGTGGTTGATGAATGATTGATGACCTTGTGATATGAAGTTTGAGCATATAGCAAGCATGACGGAAAGTTAAAACTCAGTAAGAATTTTCTTACCTTACTCTTTAAATTTTTATTCCAAGAGAAAGTATTTTATAATTATTTTAGTCTTTTATTTCTTCTTAGAAACAATTTTCACTAACTTTATTTTTAATTTCAATAATAAAATCTAGTATTAGAAAGAAGTTATTTTATGAAAATCAGAGGTTGAGATAATTAATTCTTGAATTAAAGAAAATTTTTATAGTTTTAAGTATTCTTAGTTAATGATTTTAAATTATTTTCTTTAGAAATTAGAAGTTTAAAGTAAATTATTTTGGTTTTTCCCAACGAAATAACTAAAGAATATTTTGTCGAGATTTCTAAAACTCAATCTAGTTAAGATTCAAATTGAGAAAGATTATGTAAATATGTGAAGATTTTTAAGAGAAAGTTTTGAGATATTTAAGGTTTGGAAACTCAATTTTGGTAAGATCTGAATTTGAAGACTGTACTAAATTATTTCAGTATAACAGAAGTTCAAAGAAGAACTTATGGGAATATACAGTTTATTGTGATGATTTTGTGAACCTTTATGGTATTTAATAATTGAGTTTCTAAAAGTCTTAACCAACTAAATATGCGAGTAGTTCATGCATCATAAATCATTAAAGAGAAATGAGATGTGATATTGCCTGGGGACGGATTATAGAAACCGAGGATACATTAGAGGAGGCTTAATTGCGAGCCTTGGGATGAGAGGGTGTGAAAGGGTGCTTCAGGTGACCTGGGGTCGCTCCCTAGTGTCGGGTACTTTCACAATAAAAACTTTCTCAGTCTGACTAGTCTCTAAGTGTTTCCACGCCAGTTGAGTTGTTCATATGCCATGAAGGCATTTATGTTATTATTGTAACACCCCTATTTTTATTTTTATATTAAAATTTTGAAGGAATTAAATTATGGTTCTTTAGAACTTTTTAATCTACGTATTATTTATGATTTTTTGGAATTTTTTGGAATTTTGGAATTTTTTAATAAAAATAATATTTTTTAAATAATTTTAAATTCATATAAGTGACTTAAATTAAAAATATTTACAAGAAAGTGAATTGAAATTATAAGAAAATTTTCTAAAATCCATTTCAAGTAGACTTATCTAAAAATTATCGGTTTGAGAAAAATCTTGATTTTTTCTAATCGTTAAAAAATTAGAAACGTATCAATAAATTTTTATTAACAGAAAATTTTAGATTTTTAAAATTTCAACTTTATATTACTCAGTATAAAATTAGTGAGGACTGATATAATATCGCTAAATTTCAAAAAGGACTCATTTTGAATATTTAAAATATACCGAGTGAAAGGTTACTATTTGGCTTAATAATTCTGCCGACAGTTACTATGCAAAACACTGTGCATGTACGAAATTTTCAAAGAATGCATAGTAACCTGGAATAAAAAATTCAGAAATGCATAGTACTTTTATATTAAAATAATGGAATGCATAGTAAAATTTTTTTCTATAAATACCGAAGGATTTCTTCTTTAGAATTCACAATTTCAGATTAAGTTTTCTTAATACAGTAGTGCTAGTGAGATAGTGGTGGAAGTGAGAGAGAGAAGAAAAGTTTTTGGAGAGAAGGTTCTGCCAAAATCCTAAGGTAAGAATACTTCTCTTTTATATTTTTTTAGATTATTTTTATATCGTTTTTAGAAATCTGTTATTATACTGAAAATAATATTATTTTAAGTTACTATTCTGCATAGTAAACACTATTTCAATAGTAAATTACTATTTTAATAGTAAATTACTATTTAAATAGTAAATTACTATTTACTATTACTATTTACTGTTACTATTCACGATTTACTATTTACCGTTACTATTCACGATTTACTATTTACTGTTACTATTCATGTTTTACTATTCACGTTTTACTATTCACTATTCACTATTCACTATTCACTATTCACTATTCACTATTCACTATTCAGAATTTACCATTTCTGTTTTAAGTAGTAATCTTAATCTTCGTCTTATGCTTATACTAAAATAAGATTGATATTAATATTTCTAGAAATCGGAGGCGCAAAGCAAATCTCTTTTTGGTAACGACTCAAGGTAAGGGGGAGTGAGATAAGAATTATAATATGAAAAGACATAAGAATAATGGGAGGAGTCCCCTACTCCTTTTAAATTTAATAATATTATTATTTTAAAATATTAACTTTTTAACTTAACATTTTTAATAAATTTTAAATTAAATATCCGGTTAACTAACTCTAACATACCTATGCAAAGACTTGGACCATTATGACCTATATGGACTGGACTATACCTATGCAAGGACTTGGACCATTATGACCCATATGGACTGAACTATACCTATGCAAGGACTGGATTATATGGACTTACATATACCTATGCGAGGAATTGACCAAAAGGACTAAAATTGACTATATTAATAATCATTAAATTTTGTATTATGATATGTATTAATGATATTTAATTGATTTGATTATGATTTGATTATGATTGATTGATTGATGATATTTAGTTATGATTGATATTGTTTGATTTTGATTGATGATATTGTAATGTGGAGTTTGAGCATATAGCGAGCATGACGGAAAGCTAAAATTCAGTAAGAATTTCTTACCTTACTCTTTAAATTTTATTATCTTTTATTTCTTCTTAGAAATTATTTTTATTAACTTTATTTTCAATATTTAGAAAAATAAAAATAAAAATTAGTATTTATTTTAGAAAGAAAATATTTTATGAGAATTTATTTAATTAAATCTTGAGTTAAAGAAAAATTTTATAATTTTAAGTATTTTTGGTTAATAATTATTCTCTTTTAATAAAACAAAATTTTTTTGAAAGAAAATTGTTTTATTTTTTCCAACTTAATAACTAAATATATTTGGAAATAATTGAGATTCCTAAATTTGATTTTGTTAAGATTTAATTTGAGAAAGATTATGTAAAGTTTTATATGATAAAGTTTTTAGATATTTAAGGCTTAGAAACTCAATTTCAGTGAGATTCAAAAACTGTACCAAATTTATTTCTGTGGGATAGAAATTCAGAGAACTGAGAAAATGTACAGTTTATTGAAATGATATTGTAAACCTTTAAGGGATTTAATAATTGAGTTTCTAAAAGCCTTAACCAACTCAATACGCGAGTAGTTCATGCATCATGGATAATGAAAGTGAAATGAAATAATATTGTCTGGGGACGGATTATAGAAACCGAGGATACATTAGAGGAGGCTTATTTACGAGCCTTGGGATGAGAGAGTGTGAAAGGGTGCTTCAGGGGACCTGGGGTAGCTCCCTAGTGTCGGGTACTTTCACAATAAAAACTTTCTCAATCTGACTAGTCTCTAAGTGTTTCCATGCCAGTTGAGCTGTTCATATTATTATTATCCGGACTTATGGAACAGTGTAAACTCCTGGTTGGCCCAGTGCAAATTAAAATTTAAGGGCCCACATATATAGATAAGTTATGATGAAGATATTGCATAACATTCATGCATTCATAATTGATTGTGTATGTGATTTTGATTGATATTATTATGTATTGGTTGTGAAAACCCTTTGTTGCTTATGTCTTATTCGGAAATATTATATTCTGTTTCTCACTCCTTTCTCCGTGTTTTTGTTTCATATATTCTAAATTGATGGTTCAGAGGGAAGGATCGAAGAATATCAGCAGTAACTATAGCACGTTCTAGAAAGGGAGCTCGGTATGAATACCGTGGTCCAATGAATAAATAATGTTAATAAGTAACTGCTTCTGGGCCATGGAGTTTCCTCTCTTTCTTATAATGTTTAATGTTTATTTTCTTCGGATGAATGTACAAATACTTTATAAAGTTTTTAATAATATTTGTGAGGTATTTCAGAAATAATGTATATAATTTATTCCGATAGTTTCTTTTTAACAATCATATCTTTAGTAAAAAAAAAAATTACGAGTTTTTCTAGAATTTATTAAGGTGTAACAGAGGGTGTTATAAAGTGGTATCAGAGCAGTTAATCCAATAGGCCTGGGGAAAAGGTCTATCTTGCTTTGTCTGTAAACTCTGTATAGGTAGAATATCTGACTTGGTAGTAACTGTGATTGATGTGACAAATCTCAGTTACTGTGAAACAGGAAACTAATGGCTGGAAACGATCTTGCTGGAGTTGTAGAACGCTTAATTAATGCAATGGGAGCACGTGAAGGTCAAGGTAACGATGCCTTGAGAAGGCTGGACCTATTCGAAAAACGCAATCCACCTCGTTTCAAGGGAGGATATAACCCCGATGGAGCACAAATCTGGATTCGAGAGATAGAGAAGATCTTTCGAGCATTGCAATGTAATGAAGCTGATAAGGTAGTCTTCGCTACTTATGCCTTATCTGAGGATGCCGAACATTGGTGGGATAGCATGCGTAAACAATTCGAAGTCAACGACGTGGAGATCACTTGGGACTATTTCAAGGATATGTTTCTAGAGAAATACTTTCCAGCTGATGTTAAAGAGAAAAGACAATTCGAATTCCTGTCGCTGACCCAAGGAAATATGACCGTTGGAGAGTACGCATCCAGGTTTGAAGAGCTATCTCGTTTTCATTCTCATTATAATGATGCTACTAATGAAAGAGATCGGTGTGCAAAGTTTGTAAATGGACTGCGGCCAGAAATTAAGGAAGCTATACGAATGCAGGAAATCCGTGAATTTTCTGTATTGGTAAATCGCTGCAGGATCTTTGAAGAAGACCATAAGGATAGAATGACCAAAAGTCGTGAGCCCATTCACAAGGCAGGAGAGATAAGAAGTGGAGGACCTCACCATCACCAAAGAAGAGATTTCAGAAGGAATAAGCCTTACCAAGCACCATTTCGTCGGTTTGGAGCAGCATCTGTTCCTAACAGACCCCAAGCTTCAACTAGAAGCTATTATCCAACATCTGCACCAAATTTTAAATGTTTTATCTGTGGAGGACCCCATTTGAAAAGGGATTGTCCTAAAAACACTTATGTTTGCTTTAAGTGTAACAAACCAGGTCATCACATCAAGGATTGCCCAGAGATGAAGAGAGAAAACCCTGAAGGTGCAAGTACAAGCATAAATACTCAAGGAGGCGCGCACAGTGCAGTCGGAAGGCCGAAAGCAAAAGGAAAGGTTTTTGCAATCACTGGAGAAGAAGCATCTCATGCTGATTCCATGGTAGAAGGTAAGTGTATCATTAATAAGATTTCTTTAACTGTTATGTATGACTCAGGTGCATCACATTCCTTTATTGCCAATGACTGTGTAGAAAAACTAAAATTACCTGTGATAGAACTTCCATTTGACTTATCTGTACATACTCCTGGAAACAATCCCATTGTCACTTCTAAAGCTTGTTGGAAATGCCCTATTGTCATAGATGGTAGGGACTTTAAGGCTAATCTTTTCTGTTTACCCCTTTCTGGTTTAGAAGTTATTATTGGGCTAGATTGGTTGTCTGACAATCATGTTCTAATAGATTGTCATAATAAAACCATAATGTTTAAAGAACCAGTGAATTTGAATCCTGAGGATTCGAGATTTCTAACCGCCAACCAAGTGAGTGCCTCTTTAAAAGGAGGGGCTCAAGGATTCATGCTATTGCTTTCAACGAAAGGAGAGCAAGAATCAAAAATCAAAAATCTGCCGGTTGTGTGTGAATTTCCTGACGTTTTTCCTGAAGATATCCCTGGTTTACCCCCAGAAAGAGATGTAGAATTTTCCATTGATCTAGTACCTGGAGTTGGACCCATTTCAATTGCACCATACCGAATGTCACCTCTAGAATTAGCAGAGTTGAAAAAACAACTTGAAGAGATGATAGAGAAGCAGTTTATACGACCCAGTGTATCCCCCTGGGGTGCACCAGTGTTGTTGGTTAAGAAGAAGGATGGTAGCATGAGGTTGTGTGTAGATTATCGACAACTGAACAAGGTGACAATCAAGAACAGATATCCTCTACCAAGGATTGACGACTTGATGGATCAGCTGCGTGGTGCCACGGTGTTCTCCAAAATTGATTTGAGGTCTGGATACCATCAAATAAGGGTGAAGAAAGAAGATGTATCGAAAACTGCTTTTAGAACACGCTATGGCCATTACGAATATCTAGTAATGCCTTTTGGTGTAACTAATGCACCAGCCGTATTCATGGATTACATGAATAGGATTTTTCATCCATATCTAGATAAATTTGTAGTGGTGTTCATTGATGATATATTAGTGTACTCTAAAAGCAGAGAAGAACATGTTGAACATTTGAAGGTCGTGTTGGAAATCCTGAAAAAGAAATAACTATATGCAAAGCTGTCGAAGTGTGAATTCTGGTTGGAAGAAGTGAACTTTTTAGGACATGTAATTAGTCAAGGAGGAATAGCTGTAGACCCTTCCAAGGTGGAGGCGGTTTTAAAATGGGAGAGACCAACCACGATCACTGAGATTAGAAGTTTCTTGGGCTTGGCTGGATACTATAGGAGATTCATTGAAGGATTTTCAAAGCTAGGATACCCATTGACCAAGCTAACACGGAAAGGACAACCTTTTGTGTGGACGACACAATGCGAGAATAGTTTCCAAGAGCTGAAAGATCGACTTACTTCTGCGCCAGTGTTAGTACTCCCTGATCCACATCGAAGTTTTGAAGTTTACTGTGATGCGTCTAAACAAGGACTAGGAAGTGTACTCATGCAAGACAAGAAGGTTGTAGCCTATGCGTCACGTCAATTAAGGCAACATGAGATTAACTACCCTACCCATGACTTAGAGTTAGCCGCTGTAGTTTTTGCCTTAAAGATTTGGAGGCATTATCTATATGGTGCAACATTCGATGTGTTTAGCGATCATAAGAGTCTCAAGTATTTATTCGATCAAAAGGAGTTAAACATGAGGCAACGGAGATGGATGGAGTTCTTAAAGGACTACGACTTTGAGTTACAATACCATCCTGGAAAAGCGAACGTAGTAGCTGATGCTTTAAGTCGAAAGTCTCTACATGCATCCACAATGATGATTAAAGAGTTGGAATTAATAGAGAACTTCAGAGATCTTAACCTAGCAGTAAAGGTTAATGCTAACAGCTACAGATTAGGAGCGTTGCAAGTTACAAGTGAATTCCTGAGACAAGTTTTAGAGGCTCAACGAGAGGATGAATTCCTGCAAGAGAAGAAAGAACTCTTGAAACAAGGAAAAGAAGTCGAGTTCAATGTGGGAAATGACCAATTATTGAGATATAAGGATCGAGTGTGTATCCCTGACAAAGAGGAGTTGAGGAAAGCAATTCTAGAAGAAGGCCATAAAAGTTATATGAGCATTCATCCCGGAGCTACTAAAATGTATCAAGATTTGAAGAAGTTATTTTGGTGGCCTGGAATGAAGAAAGCAGTGGCAGAGTACGTGGCTGCATGTCTAATTTGCCAGAAGGTTAAAGTGGAACATCAAAAACCCCCTGGAATGCTACAATCAATGGAAATACCAGAATGGAAATGGGATAGCATTACCATGGATTTTGTGACTTCTTTACCAAAAACTCCATTAGGACATGATTCGATATGGGTAATAGTTGATAGACTAACAAAGTCTGCCCACTTTATTCCCATCAACATTCGTTACTCTATGGAGAAGCTGGCAAAATTATACATCGAGGAGATTGTGAGATTGCATGGAATTCCTTCAAGTATCATTTCTGATCGGGACCCTCGTTTTACATCACAATTCTGGAAGAGCTTGCACAAGGCTTTGGGAACAAGACTGCGTCTGAGTTCAGCATATCATCCTCAGACGGATGGACAATCAGAAAGAACAATCCAATCTCTAGAGGACTTGTTACGAGCTTGTGTGTTAGAGCATAAAGGAAGTTGGAATCAATTCTTACCATATGTGGAGTTTACCTACAACAACAGTTTCCATGCTAGCATTGGCATGGCACCTTTTGAAGCATTATATGGAAGAAAATGTAGGACCCCGCTATGTTGGTTTGAGACTGGTGAAAACTTGATGCTAGGACCAGAGTTGGTACAACAAACCACAGATAAAATCAAAATAGTTCAGGAAAAGATGAAGGCAACACAGAGCAGGCAGAAAAGTTACTATGACAAAAGAAGAAAGCCGCTCGAATTTCAAGAAGGCGATCATGTATTCTTGAAAGTCACACCTATGACTGGGGTCGGTCGGGCAATGAAATCTCGAAAACTAACTCCTAGATTTATCGGTCCATACCAAATAATTCATAAAGTTAGTCCCCTTGCCTACCAAATAGCATTACCACCTTTTCTTTCTAATATCCATAATGTTTTTCATGTGTCAAACTTGCGAAAGTATATATCTGATCCTACACATGTTATTGAACCTGATGTCATACAAGTTAAAGATAATCTTACATATGATGCACCACCTGTTAGAATAAGTGACAGAAGAATAAAACAATTAAGAGACAAGACAATTCCGCTTGTAAAGGTTATTTGGAGTGAAACGAGAGGAGAAGATGCTACATGGGAACTAGAAACTGAGATGAAAGAGTCTCATCCTCATTTGTTTTACTGATTATGTAAATTTCGAGGACGAAATTTTCTAAGGGGAGTAGAGTTGTAACACCCCTATTTTTATTTTTATATTAAAATTTTGAAGGAATTAAATTATGGTTCTTTAGAACTTTTTAATCTACGTATTATTTATGATTTTTTGGAATTTTTTGGAATTTTGGAATTTTTTAATAAAAATAATATTTTTTAAATAATTTTAAATTCATATAAGTGACTTAAATTAAAAATATTTACAAGAAAGTGAATTGAAATTATAAGAAAATTTTCTAAAATCCATTTCAAGTAGACTTATCTAAAAATTATCGGTTTGAGAAAAATCTTGATTTTTTCTAATCGTTAAAAAATTAGAAACATATCAATAAATTTTTATTAACAGAAAATTTTAGATTTTTAAAATTTCAACTTTATATTACTCAGTATAAAATTAGTGAGGACTGATATAATATCGCTAAATTTCAAAAAGGACTCATTTTGAATATTTAAAATATACCGAGTGAAAGGTTACTATTTGGCTTAATAATTCTGTCGACAGTTATTATGCAAAACACTGTGCATGTACGAAATTTTCAAAGAATGCATAGTAACCTGGAATAAAAAATTCAAAAATGCATAGTACTTTTATATTAAAATAATGGAATGCATAGTAAAATTTTTTCCTATAAATACCGAAGGATTTCTTCTTTAGAATTCACAATTTCAGATTAAGTTTTCTTAATACAGTAGTGCTAGTGAGATAGTGGTGGAAGTGAGAGAGAGAAGAAAAGTTTTTGGAGAGAAGGTTCTGCCAAAATCCTAAGGTAAGAATACTTCTCTTTTATATTTTTTTAGATTATTTTTATATCGTTTTTAGAAATCTGTTATTATACTGAAAATAATATTATTTTAAGTTACTATTCTGCATAATAAACACTATTTCAATAGTAAATTACTATTTCAATAGTAAATTACTATTTAAATAGTAAATTACTATTTACTGTTACTATTTACCATTACTATTCACGATTTACTATTTATCGTTACTATTCACGTTTACTATTTACTGTTACTATTCATGTTTTACTATTCACGTTTTACTATTCACGATTTACTATTCACTATTCACTATTCACTATTCACTATTCACTATTCAGAATTTACCATTTCTGTTTTAAGTAGTAATCTTAATCTTCGTCTTATGCTTATACTAAAATAAGATTGATATTAATATTTCTAGAAATCGGAGGCGCAAAGCAAATCTCTTTTTGGTAACGACTCAAGGTAAGGGGGAGTGAGATAAGAATTATAATATGAAAAGACATAAGAATAATGGGAGGAGTCCCCTACTCCTTTTAAATTTAATAATATTATTATTTTAAAATATTAACTTTTTAACTTAACATTTTTAATAAATTTTAAATTAAATATCCGGTTAACTAACTCTAACATACCTATGCAAAGACTTGGACCATTATGACCTATATGGACTGGACTATACCTATGCAAGGACTTGGACCATTATGACCCATATGGACTGAACTATACCTATGCAAGGACTGGATTATATGGACTTACATATACCTATGCGAGGAATTGACCAAAAGGACTAAAATTGACTATATTAATAATCATTAAATTTTGTATTATGATATGTATTAATGATATTTAATTGATTTGATTATGATTTGATTATGATTGATTGATTGATGATATTTAGTTATGATTGATATTGTTTGATTTTGATTGATGATATTGTAATGTGGAGTTTGAGCATATAGCGAGCATGACGGAAAGCTAAAATTCAGTAAGAATTTCTTACCTTACTCTTTAAATTTTATTATCTTTTATTTCTTCTTAGAAATTATTTTTATTAACTTTATTTTCAATATTTAGAAAAATAAAAATAAAAATTAGTATTTATTTTAGAAAGAAAATATTTTATGAGAATTTATTTAATTAAATCTTGAGTTAAAGAAAAATTTTATAATTTTAAGTATTTTTGGTTAATAATTATTCTCTTTTAATAAAACAAAATTTTTTTGAAAGAAAATTGTTTTATTTTTTCCAACTTAATAACTAAATATATTTGGAAATAATTGAGATTCCTAAATTTGATTTTGTTAAGATTTAATTTGAGAAAGATTATGTAAAGTTTTATATGATAAAGTTTTTAGATATTTAAGGCTTAGAAACTCAATTTCAGTGAGATTCAAAAACTGTACCAAATTTATTTCTGTGGGATAGAAATTCAGAGAACTGAGAAAATGTACAGTTTATTGAAATGATATTGTAAACCTTTAAGGGATTTAATAATTGAGTTTCTAAAAGCCTTAACCAACTCAATACGCGAGTAGTTCATGCATCATGGATAATGAAAGTGAAATGAAATAATATTGTCTGGGGACGGATTATAGAAACCGAGGATACATTAGAGGAGGCTTATTTACGAGCCTTGGGATGAGAGAGTGTGAAAGGGTGCTTCAGGGGACCTGGGGTAGCTCCCTAGTGTCGGGTACTTTCACAATAAAAACTTTCTCAATCTGACTAGTCTCTAAGTGTTTCCATGCCAGTTGAGCTGTTCATATTATTATTATCCGGACTTATGGAACAGTGTAAACTCCTGGTTGGCCCAGTGCAAATTAAAATTTAAGGGCCCACATATATAGATAAGTTATGATGAAGATATTGCATAACATTCATGCATTCATAATTGATTGTGTATGTGATTTTGATTGATATTATTATGTATTGGTTGTGAAAACCCTTTGTTGCTTATGTCTTATTCGGAAATATTATATTCTGTTTCTCACTCCTTTCTCTGTGTTTTTGTTTCATATATTCTAAATTGATGGTTCAGAGGGAAGGATCGAAGAATATCAGCAGTAACTATAGCACGTTCTAGAAAGGGAGCTCGGTATGAATACCGTGGTCCAATGAATAAATAATGTTAATAAGTAACTGCTTCTGGGCCATGGAGTTTCCTCTCTTTCTTATAATGTTTAATGTTTATTTTCTTCGGATGAATGTACAAATACTTTATAAAGTTTTTAATAATATTTGTGAGGTATTTCAGAAATAATGTATATAATTTATTCCGATAGTTTCTTTTTAACAATCATATCTTTAGTAAAAAAAAAAATTACGAGTTTTTCTAGAATTTATTAAGGTGTAACAGAGGGTGTTATAATTATTATCCGGAATTTATGGAACAGTGTAAACTCCTGGTTGGCCTAGTGCAAACTAAAGCTTTAAGGGCCCACATGCATAGAATGAATGAGATGATAGTATTGAAAACATTGCATGACATTCATATGATTGTGACATTCTATGTGGGTGGTTGTGAATGAAAATATAATTGTTATGTTATGAAAACCCTTATGCTTATGTCTTATCTGTAAAGTATTATATTCTGTTTCTCACTCCTTCTTGTTTGAATTTTATGTCCAAAATATATGTTATATGATATATAGCTAGCAGTTCAAGATGAAAGGATGAAATTACAAGAGGGTAAATTGGTCTCATCCTCAATCAGATAGGAGAAGAGATGTGACAAGAATAGGATTCAAAATCACATGGTTTGAAGATAAGGAAATAATTGGTTATAGTTGAAGTAGAGGTATTAAATTTTTAGTTTTAGTTTACCTTAATACAATATTAAGTTGGATGATTGTAAATCAATGTAAAGGTTAAACTTTAATAAACCTTATTCTTTGGATATGATACTGAAATCTTTGTTCACTTATGATTTTCTGAAAGTTCATTTTATCATTATAAATAATTTGAAACTTTTTACTTTCAAAATTCAAAGAAAATCAAATGTATATATGTCCTTGTATACACGAGATAAGAAGTGATAAATATGTATATCTTTCTTAAAAAAAAAGAGAGCAAGAAGAATAGATATATGTCTCGTGTATATAAGGGGGTGTTACAGTCTGGCCCTGCTAATCTCAATACTTATTAACTTAACAACCATTACCTCAATTTTTAAATCAAGCTCATAAAGCCACTTATACTATAAATAACATAATTATCAACATACTTATAATGCATATATCGACCAATACAACCAGTAGCTTTAATATCATCAATAATTCACATCATCACTCATTAAATTGTTAATATCTCACTCAGCTAGCACATCAGGTTTCAATAATTATTTAGTGCCACCATAGGGCGTAACCAATAACATGACAATAGAATTAATATGAAATAGGGTCTTGTAGCTACCTAAACCACATGCAAGGTACGAGATGAAACGCATAAGAGATTAGCTACAAAACTTGGAGGGAAAAGAACCAAAATCAAGGATGAACAACCCAAAAGGGTATTCGGCCAAGGTAAGGAATTTAAGGGCAAAGACTTTTAAATCTTCAACATCACATGTTTGGCACCTTTAGGCTAAAATCAAGACTCCTTATGTTTCCAAAACCACATGCAAACTCTTAAACTTAACATATATGCAACGTAAATCAAAAACCAAGAGAAAAAGGCCACAAGGTGCTCTCGGCCGTAGCTAGGAAATAAGAGGGAAAGGCTTCCTTTTTCTAAACTTTGTATCCATAACATCTTGGACTATGATCAAAGCACACAAGGATCCCAAGCTCACATGCAAGGCTTTAAATACAACATGCATGTATACAAGAATCAAAAACCAACTATGGAAATGCATATGACATGCTTGGCTAAGAGAAAAAATAAGGAGAGTAGGATATTACCTTTCAAATCCTTTATGCATGGCTTTTAGGGGCTTAAAAACGTCTATCCATGGTGGTGACATAAGGAGACGATACTTAAAAATGAAGTATTGGCCAAGGTGGAGGTGGTTTGTGGTGGTTTCGGGTTGGTGGCCCTTGGTGGTTGTTATGGTGAATTGATGACACAAGAGGGGAGAAGGTGAGAGGAATAAAGGGTTCCTTGGTGGTAGAGGTCATTCGGCCTTGAAGAGAATAAAAGAGAAAAACAATTGCAAGAGTAGGAGAGGAAGAGAGTGCTGGCTATGAGAGGGAAGAAAAGAGAGTACAAATGGAAAAAAATTATGAAGGTGGAGGGAAATATTTATATAAGAGCTGGTGTTGACATGTTTTCACTTAGGTGGCAGCATCCTGGAGCGCATAGGAGGTAAGGTGTCAATGGCTGGTGGTGCATGGGATCATGAAACATGAGGAAGTTACATATGGCCTGTTGTGGAGACAAATTCGTATAAACTTTGTCACAAAAATAAATTTAAGTTCTGATGAGAATTAGACAAAATGGTCAACATCAAAGTTGTAAATCTCTCTTTTCCTTTTCCAACAAGTCCAAAATCATTGAATTTTGATACTCGTATGAAGAGTTATGGATAAAATATGAAAGACTGCTAAGTCTAGACGTGACACTAGAACAACCACTTAAAATAAAAACTAGAAACAATTGGTTATGAATTAGCTTTTGGTGTCTTATAAAAGTTGTATAGTATTTTATTATGAAAATTATAGGACTAGAATCACTCAATTCTGATATCGATAGAGAGAGTTATGATTAAAATACAAAAGGAGGTTTGGGTACCACGTGAATTCTAGGAACAACGTAAAGATTTTAAAACTGGGAATGATCAGCTTAGAATTGGTCTTCAAGTTTTTCATGAGAATTGTAAAATAATTCCATTACGAAAATTTGAGGACAAGAATCTCTCAATTTTGACATCGGGAGATGAACTTACGTCAAAAATAGGTAGGTAGGTGCGCATGTTCACATTTTTCACTAAAATTTGATAAGATGCAAAGTTTGAGGCTTTTAATAAATTTTGATAATTTTTAAAGAGACACTCTAGGGGAGATCCTTAATTAAATTTTTAAGTTTTAGAGTACTCTTCTTATCTCATGGCCTCCAAGATTCCCTGTTGCTCATTTCAGCTCCAGGTACGATTCCTGATGTGCATGTTGATCGAGAAACCAACTAAAAATTTTCTTTTATTGATACTATTATCCCTGTAACGCCCTCTGATTAAATCTCTATAAATTCTAAAAAAATTTGTAAGTTTTTTTACTAAAAATATAATTGTTAAAAAGAATTTATAGGAATAAATTACATACAATATTTCTGAAATACCTCATAATATCATTAAAAATTTATAAAGTAATTTTACATTCATCCGAAGTAAATAAATATTAAACATTATTAGAAAGAGAGGAAACTCCATGGCCCAAGAGTAGTTACTTAATAACATTATTTATTTTCATTAGACCACGATATTCATACCGAGCTCCCTTTCTAGAACGTGCTATATTTATTACCGAGATTCTTCGATTCTTCCCTCTGTACGAACCATTAATTTAAAACACATGAAACAAAAACATGGAGAAATGAGTGAGAAATATAATATAATATTCCTGAATGAGACATAAGCAACAAATGATTTTCACAAACTAATATATAATAATATCAATCACAATCACATACACAATTAATTATGAATGTATAAAAGTTATGCAATATCTATAACTTACCTATATATATGGGCCCTTAAATTTTAATTTGTACTGGGTCAACCAGGAGTTTGTACTGTTCCATCATTCTGGATAATAATAACATGAACAACTCAACTGACATGGAAACACTTAGAGACTAGTCAAATTGAGAAAGTTTTTATTGTGAAAGTACCCGACACTAGGGAACTACCCCAGGTCTCCTAAAGCACCCATTCACACCCTCTCATCCCAAGGCTCGCAATTAAGCCACCTCTAATATATCATCAGTTTTTATAATCTGTCCCCAGACAATATCATTTTGTTTCTCTTTAATGATTCATGATGCATGAACTACTCGCGTATGTAGTTGGTTAAGGCTTTTAGAAACTCAATTATTAAATACCATAAAAGTTACAACATCATCTTAATAAACTGTACATTTCCTCAATTTTCTGAATTTGTCATTCATAAATAAATTTGGTACAGTTTTCAAATTCAAATCTCACCAAAATTGAGTTTCCAAGTGTTAAATATCTCAAAACTTTCTCATATTTACATAATCTTTCTCAAATTGAATCTTAACAAGATCGAATTTAGAAATCTTAATTATTTCCAAATATCTTTAGTTATTAGGTTGGAAAAACAAAATAATTTACTTTTGAGAATTTTATTTTACTAAAAGAGAATACTTTTTTTTAAATCATTAACCAAAAATACTTAAAACTATAAAATTTTTCTTTAACTTAAGAATTAATTATCTCAATCTTTTTATAAATTAATTTTCATAAAATGACTTCTTTTTGAAATAAATACTAGATTTTTTTTATTCTAAAGATTAAAAGTAAAATTAATGAAAATAATTTATAAGAAAAAATAAAAGACTAAAATAATAAAATTTAAAGAGTAAGATAAGAAAATTCTTAATGAGTTTTAGCTTTCCGTCATGTTTCCTATATGCTCAAACTCCACATCACAAGATCATAAATCACAATCAAATATTATCAATCACAATTAAATATCATCAATCAAAATCAAATATTATCAATCATATTTAAATACCATTAATCACAATCAAATATTATCAATTATAATCAAATCAAATTAATTAAATATCACTCATAAATATAATTCAAATTTTAATAGTTATTTTGGTTAATAAGATTGATTTTGAGTCCTTATAGTCCATTTCTCGCATAGGTTTATGTAAGTTCATATAATCCAGTCCTTGCATAGGTTTAGTTCAGTCCATATAGGTCATAATAGTCTAAGTCCTTGTATAGGTTCAGTCCAATTCGTATAGGTTATAAAAGTTTAGGTCGTTGCATAGGTATGTCAGAGTAAGTTACACAAGATACTTAATTTAAAATTTAATAAATTTTAAGTTAAAAAGTTATTATTTTAAAATAAAAATATTATTAAATTTAAAAGGAGTAGGAGACTCCTTTCATTATTCTTATGTTTTTTCATATTATATTCCTATCCCACTCCCTCTTACCTCTTGTATCTTGATTCGTTATGGAAAGTCCGTGCGCGTATCGTCTCTGAGTTCTAAAATATATCAATTTCATTTTAATATAATTATAAGATGAAAATTTAGATTACTATTTGAAGTAGGAAGGATAAATGGTAATTATGCATAGTAACGATAAATAAAAATTTTAAATAGTTATCGTGAATAGTAACAGTAAATAGTAAAAGTGAATAGTAACAATAAATGGTAAAACGTGAATAGTAATGGTAAATAGTAAAACATAAATAGTAAAGGTAAATAGTAATTTACTATTCAGAATAGTAATTGAAAATAATATTATATCTAGTATAATAATAGATTTCTAAAACGATATGAAAATAAATCTAAAAAATATAAAAGAGAGTTATTCTTACCTTATAATTTTGGCAGAACCACTTTCCAAAGAAAATTATTTCTCTCTTTTACTTCCACCACTATCTCACTAGCACTACTATATTAAGAAAACTTAATCAGAAACTGTGATTTCCTTGCTTCGCTGCTTCGCCATTTATAAGAAAAATTTTTATTGTGCATTCTAATATTTTATTATAAAAGTACTGTGTAAGAATTGAAAATTTCATACAGATTACTGTGTAAAGTTTGAAAATTTCAAAATTGCACAATAACTTTTCTCGTGAAGGTGGCTGAAATTATAAGGGGTGGTGTGAATAGTAATTTAGGGGTGCAAAAGAAATTTTTCATGTTTTTTAATAATAATTTTTTTATAAATTCTGAAATAATATATTGATCAAAAATTCTAAAGGTCTATGGTCAAATTCCATCAAGATTTTAATATAAAATTTACCTTGTCAATTAGAATAAAAATAAGGGTGTTACAATTCCTATCACTATGATCACCATCTTTACTATGGTCTCTAACACCACTATTTATCATTATATTTATTATTCTTATTTATATTATATTATCATTTCATTTATAATCATTATTATTATTATTATTTATCATAAATTGTTATTTTGTCTTTTATTCTTTGTCCTCATTATCAACTCTATCACAATTAATATTATCATTTTATCATACCTATTCACATATCCAGGCATCACCGCCCTCACAAAAAACACATCAATGTTAATTGAAGCCCAAATACTTATCATTATCAATCAATACACTATCAGTCGTACCCCATACACAGACAATCATTATTACACACCGAGCCCTTATGGGTTCATTATCTGAAAACCTTTCCCGAAAGATTCGGATGTTGCATACGTTACAGAACAGTTCATTAACATTATAATCCATACAGTTCTTAGACATAGGAGAAATAATTTCTGACACCACACACTTGCAAGGTGTAAATTAAACCTTTAGCAAGGTGTTAGTTACCTATCGACTAGCAATCATACAAATATAGTTTCACATATCAACATATATATTGAAACCTTGCACCAAAGTCTCAAAATTACCATTTGGCCTTACACACATACGATTGTCAACTCAAGCAAATCAAAGGGCTATAGCATAATCTCTATATACCACCAAAATAATACTATATACATATACACATCAAGCATGATAATAAATTAATCAACTACAATTCCTTCTCCGACATGGCATTGCGTCTGCCCCAAGCTCACCAAGCGATATCATCGCCCTGAAAATTCACTAATATGGAAGTTGGAGGGGTGAGTACTGTGTAAGAATTGAAAATTTCATACGTTATATATAACTCATTAAACTATATATAACTCATTAAACTATATATCAATCATCTTTTTCAATTCAAACATCATTAATTACTCCCAAACCTTCCATTACCTATTATGTTCCAATACTCTCAATGTAAATACTTGGATGCCATGGACTTTAACAAAACATGTCATTTTCAATGCATAAATCATGAAATGCGAATTCGACTCGGGTGAGAGGCAAATCTAAGTGCTAACCCGCGAAAATGACAGGTGTATATATATATATAATCCACATAGCAAATTTGAGTGTTATAAATTGATGGATATTCAGGTAACCATATAGTAAATATGAGTGTTATAATCAACGGACCCATGCAACAAATCTGAGTGTTGAGCGAATTAAAGCGCTATAGACATAAATGCATATGATGTCATGAGTTAATTATGCATTATGCATGGATGTAAATCAAGGCGCAACTACATAATCTTGACATCATAGCCTAGCTCCACTAACCTCAATATCCCTCAATTCATCATTCATCAATTCACATATACAAGGTCAAATAATTGGAGCCATACAATTTCTTACTTTAACATAACCCACAACAACATCATCATATATTATCAATAACAAAATATGTCAATCATCATATATAATATCATTTCATGATTTCATCTATATAGTACAATGACTAGGCATGATTGACAATGGTCCAATAAATTTCCAATACATTTTATAACAATCACTTAGTCAATTCTCATGCATTATCATAATTCAACAACAAAAAGAAAGATACACATATATATTGTACATTAAACATTTCCCGACGTTATTTGAATTAAATATTTAGACCAAGGATTTGGCCCCTGGTATAATAGTTCCCATCCGACTTTTCTGAATTAATTTTCGATTTCGATTCAACTTCGAACACCAAAAACCTACATTCAATTAATTCTGAAAAATTAACTAAAATTATTCTTACAACCTACAAACCACCTAAAATACAAGAATTGAGTTTAGAATGCCAAATTGACAAAGTTTCAAAAAATGTTTCACTTACCAAAGGTTACGAAACTCATCGTCGAAACCACCTCAGAGCTTTGAAACTTCTTCCAAGAATCTCCAAATATACTTCAAACGTCCTTTGGTAATTACAATCGCAAACCTGTGAGAAATCTGAAAATGGGTTCCATGGTTTTCATTTCTGGAAAAGGAATAAAAAATGGCGTAAACTTGTGTCCTTACCTTAAAAGCTTCAAAAGTGAGGTTCTGAGGATTCAAGCTTCGCCCATGCCTTCCAATGGCTGCCATGGCCAAGCTAGAAGGAGAAGAGGGAAACCCAAAATTAATGCATGCTAAAGAGAAAGAAAAATGGCCTTATATAACCTTAGAGATGCAAAAAAAGAAGAAGGTACAGTTTGAATGGAAATAAAGGAAGAAGATGATGTCTTTAGTGAGGATTATGAAGTGGATGAAAGAGAGGGAGTGAAGTGAATTGAGTGGAAAGAAGAAAAAAGGAAAAATTAGTTTAATTATTTTAGGTCGGTTAGAGGTAGTTGGTCCATTAATTTTTTTGGTTAACCATTAAAACTAAACACCTTTTGATTTAAATTCTAAAATTAACCAGAGTAACCTAATAATTCAATGGGTCACTTTTAATCTTAAATAATTAATTCCCATATTATTAATTAATTATTACCCACTAGATACACATCAATTCCTCAATTTAACTTTAATAACAATTTCTAATTATTCAAAAATTTAGCATGTTACATGTAACATCCCTAATATTTTAGAAAAGTTTTAATTGGTGAAAAATATTAGTAATTGCCCAACCGGATTTATTAAGACTTTGGGAATTATTATTATTAAAAATGTAATTATAAATAATTAAATGTTGTGAAAATAAATAAATTTATTTAACGATTAATTATAAAAGGTTAAGTGAAGGTAATTAGAAGAAGGTAAAAATTAGAAGTTACCAGTGGGGAAAAAGGTAAAAATTAGAAGTTACCAGTTTGGAAATGGGATGATATTTCAATGGACTTTGTGTCAGGGTTACCAAGAACACGTTCAGGGAACGATACAATCTGGGTTATTGTAGACAGATTGACAAAGTCTGCTCATTTTCTCCCAATGAATATGAAGAACTCTCTACAAAAATTGGCACAATTATATGTGAAGGAGATCGTAAGACTTCATGGTGTACCATCTAGTATTGTGTCAGATAGAGACCCAAGGTTCACTTCCCGATTCTGGGGAAGCTTGCATCAAGAATTGGGTTCAAAGCTTCGATTAAGTTTAGCTTATCATCCCCAAACAGATGGACAGTCAGAGCGTACCATACAAAGTCTGGAAAACCTACTGCGATCTTGTGTACTTGAACATGGTGGTAGTTGGGAGCAGTTTCTTCCACTGATTGAATTCACATATAACAACAGTTACCGTAGCAGTATTGGTATGGCTCTATTTGAAGCATTGTATGGTAGAAAGTGTCGAACGCCCCTTTGTTGGTTAGAAACTGGTGAAAGTTTGGCGTTAGGACCTGAAATTGTGCAGCAGACTACTGAACAAATATAAATAATCAGAGAGAAGATGAAGGCATCCCAAGATAGACAAAAGCACTACTATGACAAAAGGAGGAAACCACTTGAATTTCAGGTTGGTGATCATGTATTCTTGAAGGTTTCACCTCACAAGGGAATTGGTCGAGCATTGAAGAGTAAGAAGTTGAGTCCAAGGTTCATTGGACCATATGAGATCCTGAAGAGGATTGGTACAGTGGCGTATCAGATTGCACTTCCTCCTCACCTGGCAAACCTGCACAATGTGTTTCATGTGTCACAACTAAGGAAGTATGTACAAGACCCCACTCACGTGATTGCTGCTGATGATATTGAAGTTAGAGAAAATCTGACCATCTCCACAGAACCTACACAGATTCTAGAAAGATCGAATAAACGCCTGAGAAACAAGAACGTACCACTAGTGAAGGTTGCATGGAAACAAGGAAACGAAGTAACTCTGACTTGGGAGCGTGAAGATGCTATGAGGACGCAGTATCCAGGATTGTTTCACTGAGGAGTACGTTAAGTTAAATTTCGAGGACAAAAATTTTTATTAGGGTGGGAGAAATGTAACATCCTGCTTTAATAATAGTTCAATTATATAATTTATGAAGCATGAAAGGTCTGTAAGTGTTAATCAATGAATAAAACACTCTATGGATGGTTTTTAATGCTCCAAAAGTTTCATTTTTGGATATAATTCTAGAATTTATATAGATCCTTATTGATAAGACCCAATTTCCGAGTAAAAATGTCTTAGAAAGAACTGTCCGAGTGAGAAAGAGACTCTGTTCCGAGTGAAAACTACAAATTCCGAGTGACCAAGAGGAATTCCGAGTGGAAAATGGAAATACCGAGTGAAAATTGTATTTTCCGAGTGGAACATGGTCAAGAGGACTTATTCCGAGTGAAATTCTGTCTCAGAGACTCATTGCTGAGTCAAACATGGCAGGAAGACTCATTCCTGAGTCAAGCTTCTTCCAAAGACTCGTTTCTGAGTCATTCATAATGCAATACCAAATGAAAGTTCTACCGAACAAAAACCCAAGGATTGGGAATCGGTTTTAATAAATTTACCGAGTAAACAGTCGAGTGGAATAACTCGGTTTGGAGATGAATTACCGAGCAACAACTGACCTAATGTTGAGTCCTCTTTGGAAATGAAAACTGAGTGAATGATGAGCAATAAAGGATTACCTTGCCGAGTGGAAAATCTAAGTGTTGGAGTCGGACTCAGAAGAATACTTCTGAGTATAAAAAGAATGAGGTGTTTCTGAAAGAGGAATCAGAATTGTGTAACATACCGAGTGAAGCTTATGCATATTGTTCTTTTCCGAGTGGTGAAAACCTTAGAGGTTTCCGAATGAAGAACAATTCAAGGGTTTTTGCCAAGTGGAAACCTGGGAGCATTGAGTCGGTCTGAGACGACTTGACCGAGTGAAATGATGAAGGAAGAGGAATCGGTTTTAATTAAATTACCGAGTGGATAATTGAGTGGAATGAGTTAGCTTAATAATGATTTGAAACGGCCGAGTGGAAAACAGAGAAGAATGACTCGGTTTCAGGGAGAATATGCCGAGTGAGATATTTTATAAGTAAGTCCGAGTGAGGAAACTCCGACTGTCATCTCCAAGGAAGAGAAATCAGACTGAGAGTTTCAAATAGAACCAATTCCGAGTGAATAATAGGTGAAGACTCAGTTTCAGGAGGTTTTACCGAGTGGACTATGATGTTGAATGAAAACCGAGTGGATTCGCTTAAGCGAATGAATTCCTCGCTTAAGCGAGGGAGAGTGTCTGGCTCAAGCGAGTCGGTATCCGCTTGAGCGAGAGGGACTTGGATTTCCCTCTTTTCACGTTGCCGACCACTTCCAGTCGGTATATACATTGACCGGGTAGAATTCCAGTCGGCCAAGAGGCTGACCGAGTGAAATTTCACTCGGAATTCACTGTCAGAGTAACGCTTTGACTTCAATTTTGTCTCTTTATGCATATTTTTAATATATTTGACCCAATTACTCACCCTAGTGGGTGGACGGCCAGAAGTGGACCATTATAAGCCACTTTCTTATTTTTTTATCCTCCATTATCTCCACTAACAGTACTAAACATCCACTAATGGAAAAGTTGTTTCCCACTTGTTTTGCATTATTAACTCTGCCTTTTGCTAAGACCTGAACGCATTAGAACAAAGCTAGTGAACTATCCTTACCTTGATTTCCCTCCTTCCTCAATACTCCTTCGAACAGAAGCCAGGACAGCAAGAGGCCATTTTCAGTCGGCAAACCAAGTAAGAGGGGACAGGGTTGTGAATATTTATGAAATGGGTAGAGTTGTATGCTATTTTAGGATTCCAGTTTTAATTTCGTATCTTGTTGCTTAATTTTAAAGCTGAAAACGTATGAATTTGACTCTGACTTCTTCATAAAAGTTGTAGATCGTTTTGTTATGTGAATTTTGATACCTGATTCAACTGATTTGGATATGTATAGCAAAAGTTATAGCCAAAACACTACAGCATGACCGAGTGAAATGTTTAAGCTATGTTCTGTGCATATTTTGACATTCTGGGAATTTTACAAGCATAATCAGCCTTTGATGTCTGCACAAAAGTTGTAGATAATTGTGTTATGGATCTGTAGAAAGTGGTTTCAAGTCAAAATGATTTTTGTAGCCCGAGTTATGCCTAAAATACTGAAGTATGTCCAAGCTGTAAATCTATTAACTTGAGATACGAAATTTATTTTTAAAACTGGGAATTTTATGGTGAGAATTAGTGATCAGTGTCTTCATGAAAGTTATAAATCTTTTTATTATGTGAAATTTGAGACCTGAACTGACTGATTTGAGTATGTGTAACAAAAGTTATAGCCAAAATACTACAGCATGTCCAAGTGGAATATTTATCCCATGTTTTGTGTGTATATTAATATGCTGGGACTTGTACGTATATAATCAGCCTTTGATGTCTTCATGAAAGTTGTAGGTATTTATGTTATGGATCTATAGAAAGTGGTTTCAAGTCAAAATGATTTTTGTAGCTTGAGTTATGCCTGAAATACTGAAGTATGTACGAACTGTAAATCTGTTAACTATGAAATCCGAATCTTATTTTCAAAACTGGGAATTTTGTGGTGTGAATTAGTGGTTGGTGTTTTCATGAAAGTTGTAGATAATTATGTTAAGAGTAATTTAGGACTGGTCTCATGTCAAAACTATTTTTGTAACTCCAGAAATGTTGAAAATACTAATATATGTACGTTTTGAAAGCTCATCTGGAGGCAGTGTTGTATTCTGTGAATAAGTGATGGTTCTGTTTAGAATTTGAATTTATGGTCTTCATGAAAGTTATAGATATTTATGTTATTGAGCTATAAAAATTGGAATCACATAAAAAGGATTTGATTTGCTCATGTTATGACTGTTTTACTAATGTATGTCGCTGTTTGGAAATGCTGAAATTTACTTATAATGGTTATTATGGATAAAAATGATATTTTCTCTATGGGTAATAATTTATTATTGAATTCTTGAGTGATTATGAATTATTATGAATGCTGTTGAGCATCATACAGTTTGTATATTTTGGTGGTGAATAATTATGAATAACGAAATTAATTTATATGTACATGAATGCCTTGCGGTTACTGTTACATGTGGTTAAAACAGTAAATCCATGATTCTGAAAAATTATTATATGTGATGCGTCCTTTAAGGACTTGTGATTTTCCAAGTGGTTTTAGAAATTAATATATCATGGTATGTTAAATGATAATAAGAATTAAAGGCATTCATGCATCATAAGCATTTGGATGCACCATGGAATTTAGGGGTTCCATGATTGCCTACCCTGGTGGGGGGTTACTCTATGACGAGTTAAGCCCTATTTTGTTGTGCGCCATGGAGTGTAGGGATTCATGGTTTATGCAAAGCCCTACTTATGATATTTGTGTACTTCGGTACTTAAGCGCCATGAAGTGTAGGGATTCATGGTATATGCTAAAGCCCTATTTGTGTCTCTATGAGACTATTACTGCAGTATTCCCACCAAACCAAATGGATCCAGCATGACATCATTTGACTAACTAAAGACTTATTAAATATAAATGAACTTGTTTGGCATATTCATTATATCATTATGGTTTGTTGATTGTGTTTGTGCAATTTTATTTATTTTATAATTATTCTATATTCTGTCTCACTCTTACATTAATTTTTACAGTGAATGCCACGCAGAATGAAGAGTGATGCCATGATTGATGCCTATTTGAATTATTACTTGGACTTTAATTTAATGGGTTGTAATAAATAATACGTACTATGTACTGTTACTTCTAAATCGTTTCCGCTATGCAAATATTTCATGAATCTTATTAATCACGACTAGTATGCATGATAATATTCCGCAATTATCGAATTTTATGTGAACTCTGAGTTAATTTACAAATTTTAAATTGATCTTTCAAAAACGCGAAAAATTTATTCAGAAAATTACACGGGACGTCACAGGGAACGCCAATCTCATCAAGAACGAGTCGTCGGAGCTCGGAATCGAGGTAAGGGGGTGTTCGGGTTATAATTAATTAGAATAAGTAAATATAATTGAATTGAATCATTGAATTAAATATGGAACTAATGAGAATATATAAGTAATGATAATTGTATGTGTATGAATAGAAGTTGTGTATGATTTGTGATGATTATGAGCACAATGTGAATTGAATGGTGATGAGTTGTTGAGTATAGTGGCATTATGATGACGGGCTTGACAAGTAGGTCACCCAATTGATGAGTATGCGTTTTGTTGCTGACCACTTGCAGTATGATATGTGAAATATGAATATACATGTGTGATTATGTGGTGTAGGACGGCCGACGGTATGTGCAGCCCCTCGTTTCTGGCTCCCGTGGTGTTTATGCCCAGTTGAGCTACCCAGTGGTTAAGTAGGACCCAGTGGTTAAGGTGGAGAGTCAAGTAGGACTCGGTGGACCAAGCAGGGTTCACGGGGTGTCAAGTAGGACCCCCAGCTGAAGGCCGATCCTTTTAGTATCCGGATACTAGGCGTCGAATTAATACGAGAGTCAGTTGTGTTATTCGATGTATTGTTAACATTGTGTAATGATATGAATGTGTTTTATGATGAGTGTTCATTGTGATTGGCAAATTGGAGATAAAGAATTGGAATTGAATTCTTGATTGGTAATGGAAATTGAGGACAAGAGGTAAGATGAAGGGTACAAGCTAAAACTAGTAAATATGTGCCTTGTTCTTAAATTGTTATTCTACATTAATTATGATACCAAACACTCACCCTTGCTGTTGTTTCTTTAATTTTAGTAACCAGTGACAGAGAGGAGGTTGAAGCCCCGGAGATGCGTCAAGCAGAGAATTGATGCCAAGGAGCTAAGGGAATTATGCAATGAACTATGGGTGTAATGTGTGTTGTGATTTATGTATATTAAGTTTAGATGTTGTTTATGTGTGTGTAGTTAATTTGGTATATTGTCACCATGATCATGAATGTGATGGATAATGAGTAGAATCTGGATATTATTTGATGAGGTTATAAATTCATGATGAAGATATGAACTCATATTGATGGAGTAGTATGGTGTTGATGCCAATGTGAGCAATGTTAATTTTTGTTTATGGTCAACTTTCCTCCATGACTCAATGAGGTAAAGGATAAGTCTGCAATGCTTGATGATGTTAGATTTAATGAATGAGTGTGTGTATGTGTGTTTGTACCATTTTATGGAACATGTGAAATGATGATGATTTCAGATTATAGGTATGGCATGAATGATAGTTTGAATATAATGTTGTTGATGATGAATTTAATGAAAGAATGAAGTAAATTTTAAGTCCTAGCATTTCATGTAGTTGGGAGAATTTGTAGATGAATGATGAAGAAAGGTGATGTATTAGTAAGGGGTTAAATTGGTAGAAAGTAATAATTCAGGTGTAGAGCTAAGAGGACTTTCGTTTCTACATCACTCCTGCATAACTCGCTCAAGCGAGTGAGAATCTCGCTCAAGCGAGATTGTTTTGAAAACAGGGGAATTGTCACTGGCCTGCACTCGCCCGAGCGGGTGACAATTTCGCCCAAGCGAGATTAATAAAAGTATCAGGGGTGGTCTCTGGACTATTTTCGCCCAAGCGAAATGGAGGGCGCTCAAGCGAGGAGGTAAGGAATTCAATACTGGACAATTTTCGCCCAGGCGAGAGGTACCTCGCCCAAGCGAAAATGGGACAGTGAGCTTCTGGGATTACTGGAGCAATCTCGCTCAAGCGAGATATATTCCGCTCAAGCGAGATTGGCTACTGATGCAGAATTGTTTCCTCGCTCAAGCGCTTCGCTGGTTCGCTCAGGAAAATTCTTTGTACCTCGCTTAAGCGAGGTAGGTCTCACTCAAGCAAAGCGAACCCCTGATGCCCAATTGTTTTCCTCGCTCAGTATGTCCCAGTTTTGCCCAAGCGTACCCACGCTGTCTCGCTCAAGCGAATATGATCTCGCTTGAGCGAGTGGCAACTTGATTCACATACTTGCGTTGTTTCCAATAGATTTAGCATTTCGCTTAGACGTTGGTGGCTCGGTCAAGCGAGAGACCCTGGTCCTATTATCCTTCTTTTTGTTTTATTTAATTAATTTTCTTTTCCTCACTCTAATTATTTGATTTATTTATTGTTGTTTATTATTTTAAATATGTTTAGTGAAAATCAATGAGTTTGAATTAGGACTTAATTAATTATTATTGATCGCAAAAAAAAAATTTATTGTAAAATTTACTTGAATAAATAAAAATAAATGTAAATCAACCTAGGATGTCACATTACAAATAGTAGAAGTTTAGTGGATAATAAAATTACGTAATAAATTAAAGAATCTAGAAAAAAAGGTATAAAAAATATAAAAGGCTAGGAATTGAGTGAAATAAATGAAAGTTCAATAATAATAATTTAAAATAAAAATTAGAATAAAATGGGGAAAGTAAGTGAAAGAACTTTCATATTTTCGTAGATTTTTTTTTTGTAATTAGCCTCTTTTTTGGTATATAACACATTTATATAGATATTGAGTTTGAAGATAAAAATTGTAATGATATTAAAACTTGCAGAAGTACGAATGGAAAAAAATATAATTACCAAATAAGAAACATATAGATAAGGACGGGAAGTTAGCAACAGGGGACGATTAATATACACACCGAATCATTAGAATCATATGAAAGTGATGGCCTAAAATTTGAAGAAGAAGAAACCGAAGCTTTTGATTCACTAGACATTATAATTTATTTTAGCAATATCATTAAATATTATGTCAGCAACTTACACAAGATCTTAACCATATTAATAAATTTATGGAGGAGTATTTTACTCATCAAACAAAGTAGCACTCAGGGAAACTAACTGACTAGAGCGTGTGAATTATTACGAGACTGTTATAAATTTAATTTTTAATAAAACTAAAAAAACAAAGTAATAAATAACTATACCAATTTATTATTTTACTTTATTTTTAAATCTTGAAAATAATCCTATTGGTCTCATTTAAGTGATACTATGTCGCTTACTACTTTTACCAACCCATTCATATTTCAATAATTATGTTGCATTGACAATGTACTAAAATTAAATTAAAAATCATATAATCATCATTCATTGACTCAACAACAAACATTAAGAAATTTTAATGTGCAGATAATGTTTTGCAATCAATTATTATAATTGATAACTTAAATTCTGTCAATTTTCAACTTTTTTTTATTTAGTTTAATTAAAAAAACGTGATACGCAAGGAATAAGTGGTCATCCCAATTAAGTCCCCGAGTTATTCCTTACAAGAGTTCAACGCAAATGAACAGATTGACTAACAATTTAACTTTTTGTTTTTTGATCCAAATGCTTATGGCAAACTCCTCTGTTTTACTGCAAGAAATGCTTTCTCAGCTTAATCAACTCCCATTACAGTTCGGAAATTAGTATAACATATATAATTCTTAATAATCAACTATAGAGATCTCCCATTTTCATAAGTGATACCGACATAAATTATAACCAATTATAGAAAATGTAGCATGGACATTGTGTTGTAAGAATAAATGTTTTAATTAGCTTCATTATAAGATTGTTGAACCAAAGGTTTGAATTATTCGTGGGTAGAAAAGGCAAAGGAATTAGGTTCAATCAGATTGTGGGTAATTGGCTGGCTTGACCTTTCAAACTAGAGGACTTGATTATTATCCTTTTTGGTGGCACCTTTTCCCCTTATGTTGAGTTAATTTCTTGAAATGGTAATAATTTGTTCTTTAAACATAAAAAAGTGGCCACTACCCGTCAATGAAAAAGAGGGGGAGGCATGATGAGAATCACAGAATTGGTAATGTCTACATGAAATGAACACGTTTTGTTTCATTGTTTCTACTCACTATCTGCCATATTTAATGAGAAACTTGTTGACAATTAGGGTCACACCAGGGGCGGCAACATTTGGACTTTTATTTGCCGTCACTCCTATTCTCTTCATTCATAAACCAACACACAATTTTAAAGGATATGCTATGCTAGCCGCCGTTAAAAACCCTCAATTTTTCCTTCTACTCCACACTCCTTTTACTTCACTTTCACACCACTTAGATCCAATCTACATTATAATACACCAAGGAAAAGATGAGGTGTTTGGTTTGCAGTTGGAAAAATAAAGTTGAGTTGAAGTGAAAAATTTAAAGGTTGATATTAATTCTTTACGTCGTTCGAAATAAGCAAAACTCCATTAACTCGTAAAATCAAAAAGCTTCTCCACTTAATGGAGAAAACTCCGTTAGAATTGAGTTGTCAAATGTACCGGAGAAAAGTCTAAAAACTCTAAATCTTTAAAGTAGTTATGATAGGATTTAGATTTACAAAGAGAATTTACTTAAAAGATTATTTCATTAGATTGAAGAATCTTAAACTTAAATAGTTTAGAATATCTATCAAATTTAAAAATTTATTGATTATTAATGAGTTTTTCCAATTTATTTATAAATATACAACTTATAATAAATCAGTTGTATCCTAAAATACGTATTATTTCAATTTGTTCCAGATATTAAAACAGATATGGATAGACGAATCCATAACCTTTTGGACCATTAAGAGGATGATGAGCATAGGAGGAGGGTTGAGCTAAGTATAAAGTGGCTAAAATAAATGGAAAAATAAGAAGGCAGAGATCTCGGATTCAAATTCCTCACTATAATTTAAATAAAAAAAACAAATTAAAGTTTATCGATTTCGAAAAAAGGTTCACTGAAATTTAAACTAGTGTTTGACTGATAATCACGGATAATAAAAAATTAATTTAAATATAGAAATACTGTAAGAGTGTATTAAATTCTGCGTTCATATACAGGTATAATTAATTAGTAATGTAATGACTTTAAAGCGCAAGGGGATTTTAATTAATCTCAAAATTTCAGCCGTCTATTTGGAAGCATGCATCTATGCTTACCTAAAGTCTTTCAGTTTACAACATAATTTAATCTGTTTTTGTCGTATTGTGATTAGAAATTTAGAAGCTGTTGTTGTGTGACACTGACAAACTAAAATGCGGGAATAATTTTGTTAATTGAAGCTAACCATTATCTAAGCGACTTTAGCGGTTCTCATTCTTCTTATTTTGCAACTACATATATTCTGTTTGAATTTCAGTCATAGTTCTTCTCACCCAATTACTCCCTCCGGTTTTTCATATTTGTCAATTATAAAGGTTGTATTTGTTTTTAACTGTTTGATAGAAGATATGTGTTTTGTTGGTAGTTGTTTTATGGGTAAATTTTTATTCACCTAAATAATTGACTGAGTCTTCACATATTTGAAAACATAAATTTTTTTATATTTGAAGTTTTTCATAATCTAACTTGTACCATCTCTAATGTTTGATTAAATATAAAATTATTTAAATATTATTGAGTGTAAAATTAAATAAATTAAGAATTTTAATAGGCAATTAAATTAAATTAATTAATTATGGGTGATTAATTATGAAATTAAAGTTGAAGTAAATTGTGATGGTAAAATATTAATTACCATGGAGTAAAAATGAAATATATTTACTTAAAATAAATGAAGGAAAAGAGAAATGAAATTAGAAAAGAAAAAGAATATAAAAAGAAAAGAAAAAGAAGTGAAAAGACAAAAACGCCCTTATGCATAAAAGTATTTTCATTTCCTTTCTCCTTCACCCGCGTGAAGCTTCTTCCTTTTCTTCTTATGGTCGTATGATTCTAGGAGTGGATTGGGACTCGTTTTCTTGTAGAAACTCGAAATTGATCATATTTCTAGAATCATGGAAACAAGGTAAGTAAAATGATAACTTCAATTTCTAGTTTCAATTATCTTATCTAAAAACCAAAAATTGCATAATGATGGAGGTTCTCGAATTCTTCTCAATTTAAGGTTCTTGTGTAAGAAAATGATGAAAGTAAGTCTCTAAGGTCCAAATATAGTGTTCAGTGTTAACAGGATTCCATTTCAGTGTGTTTAGGTGATGAATCAAGCCCCGAAGAATCGTTAGTCAAAGTGAAGCTTGAAAGAAATGACAAAACTAGTCGAGGTAAGGTTTGGAAACCTTCGAAATGAATTTAAAGTTGTTTTAGTGGATTGAATTATGGTTTCGGAAGTTGAAATGCTAAACCCACTTTGTAAATTCTTGATTTTAGATATTTGAATTATTTGGCGTTGTGAAGGAAAGCTCGGGAGCCTAGAAACGAGGTAAAGGAGTATACTTAGGATATAAATCAATGAAAATAATATTTGGCGTTGGATTCGACGTGTAAGAAAAAGATAGAATAGCCTACGTACCATAAAAATTTCTTATATGTGTTGTTAGAAATGTATGATGATGTTAGGATAATATGTGATGAATTAATTACTTATGTGAGTATGAGTTATGCTATGGAAATATGACTTTTGAAATGCTTGGGTGATTTTTTATAATTTTAAATACATGAGCATATTGAGAATTATAATGTAGATTGTGGAATCATGTGCTTGAAGTATAAAAGGAATGAATTATGATTTATTGAAAATTATTGACATGATTAATATGGAATAATGTAGTGAAATGTTGATTGTTGTTAATTGAGAAATTGGAATGAGATGTAAATGAAATAAAAAGAGGATAATGTGCTTGAGTGGCTTGATGGTGAACCTAGGGTGATGGCCATAATGTCGGGACAGTGTATCGTGAAATGATTAAATTGATATTGAGATGTATTTACTATATATGCATGCTTGTATGGTTTGGACGATCAATCGTTATAGTTCACCTATCGTTTTGGCTCCAATGGTCAAGTGTGACTTAGTTGAGCTACCTAGAGGTCAGATAAGACCTAGTGGTGAGGTGGGGAGCCAGGCAAGGCTCGGTGGACCAAGTAGGGTTCACGGGTAATCAGATAGGATCCTAACTGATCCAATTTGTATTAAGATACTAGAGAGTCTTGATTATGATGATTGAGAGTCAATGGTGTATTGAATTGATTTTTATATGCATATTTGATGAATTGATTAATGTTTTTGATAACATGGTGTGGAATTAAATACTTTATAATGCCATTGAATTTCAATGATTTCAAGTATTGGACGAATATTTACTAAGGTAACTAAATGAAGGATGATAAATATAAGCTAGTTGATGTTTTTCCTTTACTTTGAATTATTTCCATTGATTTATAATTGTCACTCACTCATCTTTAATGTTTAACATAGTGAATGAAGACAGGGCCCTTATTGATACCACAGAGGCCAGTACTAGATGAATCAGATGGAATAATACCAAGGAAGAGTGTGATAATGATGTATATATTATTAGGTTTTGAGAAATTAGTATTGTATGATATTTGGTAAATGTGTTTATACATGTGTATATATAACTTCTGTTTATGATGAGCTATGATTGACGATGAATTATATTTTAAGACTTGATGAGTACTGAGGATTAGGTTTAATGAGTTTTATTTGCTAATATGGTGGATGGATATAATTGAGTATGTTGGAATGATTGATGACGTAGAAAACTACGAAAGCCATTTTTCTTTATTTTTTTTCCTCATTTTCATAGTTTGTAATGGTGACTATGCATAGCTAAACTCTTTTTGGAATTGGATGCAATCTATTTGAGCCCGTCATACTTTGGCTATATATATATATATTTGGTATTTTCGTTCCATTGATGTTTGGTATTTCATTCTGCGTTTAATGCTTGATTCATATCTGATCAATAACATCTTGATTTAGTTTTTTTTGAGTTGTTGGAAAATGATTTTCAAAAACTGATCTGGATAAAATACTCGATAAGTTTGGCTGTTAGGAATAACTTCCAACATACCGAACACTTTAAACATTTGTTTGTAAGGATGGAAAAGTTCTTAAAATGATTGAGGAATCAACGTTTTAGGAGTTTTCTTATGGATTTCATAGTCGAGGAATCGATATGAATGCTTTATGAACGTTGTGTTAAAGTCAATACATTAAAATGCCATTTATATATGCATATGCAGGGTACGATTAGGGGAAATAAATGAAATCCAATCCCATTTTTCTTTTATTTGGTTTTGTCAAATATAGTTTGCTATTTTACTGTTGTTATTAATTTGAGCAATGTTTATTTTCATGCGTTATAATCAAAATTATCAATTTACATTTATGCCAACCACAGTTCCAAACAAATAATTCTAAATTTTAGCAAACCGCTATGGAACGACATCTGATTTTAATCTATTACTAAAATGGGGAGTGGGTAACATACAACGGACCCTGTATCAGTCATGCGTTGTATGTTTGAAATCTAAGGTTGAGCATTAGAAACCTTTTGGAATGCTGCAGCCTATTGATATTCTTGTGTGAAAATAGGATAACATAGCTATAGACTTTGTGTCTGGCTCTCAGACCCATTCTGGAAGTAATGTCATTTAGGTTATTGTTGATCGATTGACAAAATGTACATATTTTCTTACTGTGAATGTGAAATGGTCTTCAGAGAAGCTTATGAGGTTATATGTGAATGAGACTGTGCGATTACATGGTGTTCCTTTAAGTATCATATTTGATAGTGACCCCTGTTTTACTTCTAAATTCTGGGAGAGTTTACACAAAGAGCTAGGTACAGAATTAAGGTTGAGCTTAGCATATCATCCTCGGATTGATGGTCCTCCGTGCTTATGTTTTGGAGCATGAAGGATGTTGGGGGAGATACTTGCCTTTGGTTAAGTTTACCTATAACAATAGTTTCTATTGTAGCATTGGCATGACACCATATGAAGCTCTTTATGGTAGGAAGTGTCGTACCTCATTATGTTGGGCTAATAGTGGTGATACTTTGGTGTTGGGTCCAAAAATGGTCCAATAGATGATTGAGTAAATGGTTATGATCAAAGAAAAGATGAAAATAACTCAAGATAGAAAAGAGTTACTATAATAATAGGCATTGACCTCTAGAATTTCTAATTGGTTATAGTGTATTTTTGAGAGTTTCTCCCATAAAGGATGTTGGTAAGACTATCAAAAGCCAAAAGCTGAGTCTGAGATACATTGGTCCTTATTGGATTTTGCAACAGATATGAGATGTAGCTTATCATATTGAGCTTCCTCCAACCTTACCCAGATTACATGATATGTTTCATGTATCTCAGCTTTGGAAGTATATTCCATATGATAGTATGATGATACCAAGGGATTCCATTGAGTTGAAGGAGGATTTGATAGTGCCAACTACCCCTATTCACAGTGAAGCTTTTTAGACCAAGCGTTTGAGGAGCAAATAGGTGCCACTAGTGAAGGTTCTGTTGAAAAGCTTTAATGAAACCTCTTACACCTGGGAGCTAGAGTCAGAGATAAGACGACCGTATCCCGAGCTGTTTAATGAGGTACGTTGCTTTTGGAAATGAAATCTCTTTTAAGGGGGTGTAGCATCCTTGGTGTTAGATTAAAAATTTATTTTTACCACATAAAATTATTTGAGTATTATTGAGTATAAAATTAAATAAATTAAGAGTTTTAATAGGTGATAAAATTAGATTAATTAATTTTGGGTGATTAATTATGAAATTAAAGTTGAAGTAAGTTATAATGGTAAAATATTAATTATCATGGAGTAAAAGTGAAATATATTTACTTAAAATAAATGAAAGAAAAGAGAAATGAAATTAGAAAAGAAAAGAAAATATGAAAAGAAAAGAAAAGGGATGGAGAGACAAAAATGCCCTTATGCATAGAAATATTTTCATTTCCTTTCTTCTTCATCAATTCACACGTGAATGCTTCTTCCTTTTCCTCTTATGGTCGCATGCTTCTAGCTAGGTGTGGATTGAATTCGATTTCTTGCCAAAACTCGAAATTAATCACATTTCTGGAATCACGGAAACAAGGAAAGTAAAATAGTAGCTTTAACTTTTAGTTTCGACTATCTCTTCTAAAAACGAAAAATTTCATAATGGTAGGGGTTCCTAAATTCTTCTCAGTTTAAGGTTCTTCTGGACGAAAGAGATGAAAGTAAGCCTAAAGGTCCAAATATAGTGTTCAGGGTTAACAGGTTTCCATTTCAGTGTGTTTATGTGATGAACCAAGCATCGACGAATCGTTAGTCGAGGTTGAGCTTGAAAGAAAGGACGAAACTAATCAAGGTAAGGTTCAGAAACCTTTGAAATGAATTTGAAGTTATCTCAATGGATCGAATTATGGTTTTGAAAGTTGAAACGCTAAACCCACTTCGTAAATTATTGATTTTAGATATTTGAATTATTTGGCATTATGAAGGAAATCTAGGGAGCTTGGAAACGAGGTAAGGGGTGTACTTAGGATATAAATTAATAAAAATAATATTTGACGTCAGATTTGACATGTGGGGACAAGGTAGAATAGCCTAGTATCATAAAAACTTCTTATATGTGTTGTTAGAAATGTATGATGATGTTAGGATAATATGTGATGAATTAATTAATTTTGTGAGTATGACTTGTGCTATGAAAATGTGACTTTTTAAATGCTTGGGTGATGATTTATAATTTTAAATACATAAACATATTGAGAATTATAATTTAGATTGTGGAATCATGTGCTTGAAGTATAAAAGGAATGAATTATGATTTATTAAAAATTATTGACGTGATTAATATGGAATAATGTGGTGAAATGTTAATTGCTGTTCATTGAGAAATTGGAATGAGATGTAAATGAAATAAAAAGAGGATAATGTGCCTGAGTGGCTTGATGGTGAACCTAGGGTGATGGTCGTAGTGCCAAGACAGTGTATCGTGAAATGATTAAATTGATATTGAAATGTATTTATTATATGTGCATGATTATGTGGTGTGGACGATCGATCGGTATAGTTTACCCTTCATTTTGGCTCCAATGGTCAGGTAGGACCCAGTGGTGAGGTAGGGTTAACTGGTGGTCGGGTAGGACCCCCAGCCGACAACCGATCCAATTAGTATCCGGATACTAGAAAGTGTTGATTATAATGATTGAGAGTCAGTTGTGACGCCCCTGGAAATACGGGGAAATTTTTCACGTTTTTATAAGTCATAATTCAATGGAAAGAAAATAAGTGGTGAAGGTATTTGTACGACACCTGGATCTATGATATACCACTCTCATATATGAAGATATGAGAGGGTAATTAAAAATATGATTTAATAATAATTGTCCAATTAAAAACAACAGAAGAATTAATTTAAATTAATGGTTGTATGATTGAAATTAAGAGAAGTAATTACATAGAGTTTCATGATTCACAACGTACCCAATAACACCCTTAAAGTGATATATGATAAGAATTTAATGCATGAAAAACAAAGGTTTATTTGAAAACAAACAAATGAGTATCAGGGTGACACTCGCTCAAGCGAGAATCAATTCGCTTGAGCGAGCCAGCGTGGGCACGCTTGGGCGACGCTGAGAAAGGCTGAGCGAATGAAAGGTTTGAGCATCAGGGGCTCATCTCGCTTGAGCGAGCCCTGTCTCGCTTGAGCGAGCCCTGTCTCGCTTGAGCGAGATGCAAAAGAAATCATTAAGCGAGCCAACGAGACACTTGAGCGAAGGAGGAGGTAAGCATCAGGTACCAATCTCGCTTGAGCGGATCATGACTCGCTTGAGTGAGATTGTTCCAGAAGCATTGGTAACTCTCTGGTCGATTTTTGCTTGGGCGAGGCATCTCTCGCCTAGGCGAAAATCGTCCAGTATCTAATTCTCTTCCCCTTCGCTTGAGCTACCGCCCACCCGCCTGAGCAAAAATTGTCCAGAGGCTAACCTCTGATTCAACATCAATCTCGCTTGGGCGAGATGATCACCCGCTCGGGCGAAATCAGGCCAGAGGCCAAAGCCCTGTTTCATATCAATCTCGCTCGAGCGAGATTCTCACTCGCTTGAGCGAGTTCTGCAGAGTTTATGCAGAAAATGCGAAATTGTACACCTTACATGCAACACACCATGCCAAAACTCGTTCTACTACAATTCATTTACATTCAACATGGTCTACACATTATATAACACATTTATAACTTGCCTCATTCATCATTATCCATTAAAGTCCATTCTAATTTATGAAATGATAATAAATCAACACCATTGTAGGTGATCACCAAAACATGAATTTTCACATAGATGTTCATTCATTCCTAAAATTAATCATCAACAAGCATCATCATTCATCAAATTACATCCTTGGGCCATAAATGAAAATTGGTCATACACCAAGGATCCAATTTTCCTACATGACCCACAAAATTATATTACCACAACTAGATTGTAAAATCAAGTATATGAACATCATATACTTCCACAAAACGATTTCATGCCGGCCAAGGCTCACACATTCCTCTTCCATATTTACCTTCTTTAAACTCGGCCTCCAAAACGGTAGGATTTACATCATACCTACATCAACCTTAAAAATAGCAACGAGGAGGTGAGTAACATAATCCAAATGAATTAAAGTCATACATTATGATGAAATACATGTATACTTGCACATATAGCATATCTTACCCAACATCATACATCATTTATAAGCATATTTCATAATCTCAAGTATACATTCACAGTTTCATTCATTTGGTTCACCAAATACATACATAAAGTTAGTATCCAACACTCTCCCTTTTCAATTCTCATTCATCCATTTGCCACTATGGGCTTTCAACTAGGCATATCTCCAGCTATATGCAAATGCTCTTAAAGCTAATGCATATGCACAAGGATTTCTTATCAAACAATGTGGATCCGACTGTGGGAAATACAACATCAAATCAACTTGTGGGACAAGCATAGGTGTGCTACTATGCCCCTACTGCAGTAGTAAATTGTGTACACATATATCTCAATTTATGCATGCTTACACCATCATAAATTTTACTAGTACCAAACCGCTCTCGCCCATTTGTAGCACTAGTCACCCCGTGACTTGCGGATCAACATCGTGGCCTCAATTACCACAAGTGCTACAGGCCCCTCCCGAACACATATTGAGAGAGCCGTGCCCCGTCGGACACCGAGGTAACTCGCTCACCATAGAGCCACCCGCCCACTGGGCCCGCCACATAGGGTTCCTCGTCACCAAACTATGGACAGTTTCGTGACTCACACACCGAGTCACAGGGGAAAAACAACAATATGCTCATGCACTGAGCCGCCCTCCCACTGGGCCCGCCTAGTGGAATCCCCTAATGTTCCACATAGACAGCTATGATATGCCATGGATGCAATGCAAATACAAATCAAGTGCCTCCTCACACTATGCATCCTAGATGCCACTCCACATTCAATCATTCACCACCACCACTTGGTGGATTTCAATATCCTCTCATCCAATCCCAATTCTCTTTGAGACTTATTCATATATATAGTTAGTGGCATACATATTCAATAAATCATACAACCATCCTTGGGATATCCTACATTATAGATTTCAATTCATACATGGTCTCAAACCATCAACATACTTCATCATTATAATATTATCACCACATCACAATATTATCCCAAACACAATGTCACATAACAATCATCATTCCAAATGCATTCAAATCATATCATCATCACATCATCCATTCAAACAATCATCAACATAATCATATATACATCATTTCACATCATCAATGGATGAAATCATGCATTTAGAATAGTTACCCCCTTCTACCTCAAGTGAAGTAGTGATCAACGCGGTTTGACGTTTTCGCCTCGTCGATGGGGTCACTTCCTACATCACAACACATTACATAATCAATTTTCTATTTACCCACCAAGACTCAAATACTTATATACTTCAATAACTTGGTGTTTATATTATTTTAACTCTCAAACCTCTTTCATTTCATTTTATCCACCATAACCACCATGGGTTAGGTGCCACCATTTATTATTATGCATTTTAGAGCCAAACCCATTCATGGGTTTCTCCATCAATGACTTCCACCAACCAAATACCATCACCAATGGCCATTATTCATCGTAAACTACATTTATTGCCAACAATAAATGCTCATCTACCCCCATTATACATTTCCCCCAAATTTATGAAGCTAGGGTTTCTTAGAACCCAACAACCATCACAAATACTCTTCTTCTTCCAACCATACATGCATCCATTTTCATTACTCCCCCAAGAAATCTTACTCTCACGAAAACCCACCTTAAAACTCATGCATTAAATGCTCTCTATATACATCTATGTTCATGCATTACTCCTTCAAACCCTTACATCACACAATATTAACATTAACCCATCCAAAAATGGTGAAAGGAACTTACCTCACACCCAAAACGAAATGGGTTTTCAAGAGGAGGAAGGTGGCTGCGAAAATGAGGGAGAAGAGGAAGAAGGATTCAGCTTCAATGGTTCTCTTCCAAGCTTCTTCAAAAACGAAAATGAAGGAAGGTAGAAGACCCAATAACTTTTGCTTAGTCTTGGAGGAAGAAGGAGATGAAAATATGAAGTGGAGTAGAAGAAGGAGAAGAAGTCACAGTTTTTGCCAAGGGAAATGGTGTCCTACGAGAGTTAAGAAGCAAATTTGGAGTTTTTGTTTTATTTTAATTCTCTTTCATTAAAACTTTATCGTTTCTCCACAAACAGGCTCTTCGTTTGGGCTCAATACTTCATTCGAAAATTATTCCGAACACAGATTCGGATTCCCAATATTATCCTTAATAGCCCTGACCAATATCATCTCAATCAGAGATACTTGGTCCGACACCCATATCTCAACCGGGCTCATTTTCAGCTTAGCCGGTCCCCATAAATCACCAACAATTCCCAAAAATCTTTATTTAATTATTTTCAATAATTTGGGACGTTTAATAATTCACATACAATTTTCTAATATTTATTCCGTTAATTAATCCCCTATTTTAAAATTTGGGATGTTACATCAGTGATGTATTGAATTAGTTTTTATATGCCTATCTGATGAATTGATTATTGTTTTTGAGAACATGATATGAAATTAAATACTTTATAATGCTATTGAATTTCAATGATTTCAAGTATTGAATGAGTATTTAGTAAGTTAATTAAATGAAGGATGATAAAATGATAAGTATAAGCTAGTTTATGCTTTTCTTTTACTTTGAATTATTTCAATTGATTTATTATTGCTAGTCATTCACCCTTACATGTTGATATAATGATTGAAGACAAGAACCCTACTGATACCATAGAGGCCAGTACCAGATGAATAAGGTGGAGTAATGCCAATGAAGTGTGTGATAATGACGTATATTGTAACACCCCTATTTTTATTTTTATATTAAAATTTTGAAGAAATTAAATTATGATTCTTTAGAACTTTTTAATCTACGTATTATTTATAATTTTTTGGAATTTTTTGAAAATTTTCAATTATTTTAATAAAATAATATATTTTAAATAATTTTAAATTCATATAAAGTGACTTAAAATTAAAAATATTTATAAGAAAGTGAATTTAAATTATAAAAAATTTTCTAAAATCCATTTCAAATAGACTTATCTAAAAATTATCGGTTTAAGAAAAATCTTGATTTTTTTCAATCGTTAAAAAAATTGGAAACGTATTAATAAATATTTATTAACAGAAAATTTTAGATTTTTAAAATTTAAACTTTATATTACTTATTATAAAATTAGTGAGGATTGATATAATATCGCTAAATTTCAAAAAGGACTGATTTTGAATATTTAAAATATACCGAGTGAAAAGTTACTATTTGATTTAATAATTCAGCTGACATTTACTATGCAAAACACTGTGCATGAACGAAAATTTCAAAGGTTACACAGTAACCAGAAATGAAAATTTCAGAAAATACACAGTACTTTTATAATAAAATAATGAAATGCATAGTAATTTTTTTCTATAAATACCGAAGGAATTCTTCTTTAGAATTCACAATTTCAGATTAAGTTTTCTTAATATAGTAGTGCTAGTGAGATAGTGGTGGAAGTAAGAGAGAGAAGTAAATTTTTTTTGGAAGAAGGTTCTACTAAAATTCTAAGGTAAGAATACTTCTCTTTTATATTTTTTAGGGTTATTTTCATATCGTTTTTAGAAATCTATTATTGTACTGGAAATAATATTATTTTAAGTTACTATTCTACATAGGAAAACACTATTTCAATAGTAAATTACTATTTCAATAGTAAATTACTATTTAAATAGTAAATTACTATTTACTATTACTATTTACCTTTACTATTCACGTTTTACTATTTACCATTACTATTCATGATTTACTATTTACCGTTACTATTTACAATTTACTATTTACTATTACTATTCACGGTTTATTATTTACCGTTACTATTCATGATTTACTATTCACTATTCAAAATTTACCATTTCTGTTTTAAGTAGTAATCTTAATTTTCATCTTATGCCTATACTGAAATAAGATTGGTATTAATATTTCTAGAAATCGGAGGCGCAAAGCAAACTCTCTTTTGGTAACAATTCAAGGTAAATGGGAGTGAGATAAGAATATAATATGAAAAGACATAAGAATAATGGGAGGAGTCCCCGACTCCTTTTAAATTTAATAAGATTAGTAATTTGAAAATATTAACCTTTTAACTTAAAATTTATAATAAATTTTAAATTAAATATCTGATGTAACTCTAACATACCTATGCAAGGACCTGTACTTCTATAACCTATATGAACTGGACTATGCCTATGCAAGGACTTGGACCACTATGACCCATATGGAATGAACTATACCTATGCAAAGACTGGATTATATGGACTTACATAAACCTATGCGAGGAATGGACAAAAAGAACTCAAAAAAATCAACTATATTAATAATCATTAAATTTTGTATTATGATATGTATTAATGATATTTAATTTAATTGATTTAATTATGATTGATTATATTTGTGATTGATGATGTTTAACTGTGATTGATAATATTTGATTGATGATATTGTAATGTGGAGTTTGAGCATATAACGAGCATGACGGAAAAGCTAAAACTCAGTAAGAATTTCTTACCTTACTCTTTAAATTTTTATTATTTTAAAATCTTTTATTTCTTCTTAGAAATTATTTTTATATCTAGAATAAAAAAATTAGTATTTATTTTAGAAAGTAGACATTTTATGAAGATTAATTTATAACAAGTTGAGATAATAAAATCTTGAATTTAAAAAAATTTATAATTTTGGTTAATGATTTAAAGATTATTCGCTTTTAATTAAAATTTTCAAAAGAAAATTATTTTATTTTTTCCAACTTAATAACTAAAGATATTTGGAAATAATTGAGATTTCTAAATTTGATCTTGTTAAGATTCAATTTGAGAAAGATTATGTAAAGTTTGATATGAGAAAGTTTTTAGATATTTAAGGCTTAGAAACTCAATTTCAGTGAGATTCGAAAACTGTACCAAATTTATTTCTGTGGGGCAGAAATTCAGAGAATTGAGAAAATGTACAGTTTATTGAAATGATGTTGTAAACCTTTAAGGTATTTAATAATTGAGTTTCTAAAAGCCTTAACCAACTAAATACGCGAGTAGTTCATGCATCATGAAGTATTAAAGTGAAATTAAATGATATTGACTGGGGACGGATTATAGAAACCGAGGATACATTAGAGGAGGCTTAATTTTCAAGCCTTGGGATGAGAGGGTGTGAAAGGGTGCTTCAGGGGACTGGGGTAGCTCCCTAGTGTCGGGTACTTTCACAATAAAAACTTTCTCAATCTGACTAGTCTCTAAGTGTTTCCATGTCTGTTGAACTGTTCATATTATTATTATCCGGACTTATGGAACAGTGTAAACTCCTGGTTGGCCCAGTGCAAATTAAAATTTAAGGGCCCATATATATAGGTAAGTTATGATGAAGATATTGCATAACATTCATGCATTCATAATTGATTGTGTATGTGATTGTGATTGATATTATTATGTATTGGTTTGTGAAAACCTTTTGTTGCTTATGTCTTATTCGAGAATATTATATTCTGTTTCTCACTCCTTTCTCCGTGTTTTTGTTTCATATATTCTAAATTGATGGTTCAGAGGGAAGGATCGAAAAATCTCGACAGTGAATATAGCACGTTCTAGAAAGGGAGCTCGGTATGAATACCGTGGTCCAATAAATAAATAAAGTTATTAAGTAACTGCTTCTAGACCATGGAGTTTCCTCTCTTTCTTATAAAGTTTAATATTTATTTTCTTCAGATGAATGTAAAATTACTTTATAAAGTTTTAATAATATTTATGAGGTATTTCAGAAATGATGTATTTAATTTATTCCGATTGTTTCCTTTTAACAATCATTTCTTTAGTAAAAAAAAATATACGAATTTTTCTAGTATTATTAAGGTGTAACAGAGGGTGTTACATATATATTCTTAGGTTTTGAGAAATTGGTATTATATGATATTTGGTATGTGTGTTTATACACATGTATATATAGCTTATGTTTGTGATGAGCTATGATTGATGATGAATTATATTTTGAGACTTGATGAGTACTGAGGATGAGGTTTGATGAGTTTTATTTGCTAATATGGCAGTTGGATATACTTGAGTATGTTGGAATGATTGATGATATAATGTTACTGATGAATAGTGTAGTTGATGATAAGGAATTATGAAATGGCATTGAGCCATTAGATTGCTGATTGTGTAACCATGGGTAGGTGATTGTGGTAGTGTGATATGAGTATATTGTGAATCATTGGCATTAAGCCAATTATATGAAAATGTTAATGGTGATATTAGAGGTGATGATGATAGTTGGAATTGAAGATTGAACGATGTTAAGTGATGTGCTTACAATTTGCGTGTTGTTTATAAATATGGTAAAACTTAGTTGAGAATTTGATGAATGTATAGGCATTATGTATTGCATTGATAATTGTGGTGGTAAAAGTATATAAGTGGTTGATGATGGAGATTTTATTTTAGAGGGGAAATAGCTAATTAAGCCAACTGAACATGTGAGTTTGAGTTTCAGTAGGATTTAGAGTCCCCTGAAGCTGTCAATAGAACCCTAGGTATATTTAGAACTTGTGCATGAAGAGAGATTGCCAATTGAATGGTATTTGGTGTTGTTTTGGTATGGAAGTTGCTTGAAAATGAGCAAATTACATTTTTCTACATAAGTCCACGATACAGGGGAATTTTTTAGTACTAACTAAGGTAGTAGGTCCGAAATAGGTTACATATCTCATAAAGTTTCATAGCAATCAGAGTTAAAATGGACAAGTTAGGGGGTACGAAAGTTGGCCCGGAGGACAAAATCGACATAATTTTGCAGATCTATTCTGCTATTAATCGATTACATAATCAATTACTAGAGGTTGCTCGCAGGTAATCGATTACTAGAGTGAAAAAGCGTATTTTTGAATGGTTCTAAGTTATGTACCGCTTAGGTTCTTAGGGTTTATTGTCATGACGGGCATACTCAATGCGAAAAGTTTTCTCTAATTTTATTAGACCCTGGGGTAAATCCTAGGAATTTAGGTGGGTATGTTACATAACTTACCACATTCATCTTTAAATATAAGATTGTTTTAAGAATTCTTTTTGTCCCTTAATTTATAACTCTTTCAAATTTTAATGTCATTAATTATTTGTAGACTAAAATACCCCTTTTAATGAGTAACTCTTATTGGAGTTTAAAAAAACAATAAATGAATTATATTCCTTAAAATATTTATCTCTTTTATTATAATTGGATGACACTGAGATTAATATTTTTTGTTATTGACTTTGTCTTTTCATATGAAATACAAGTCATTAACTATAATAGAGAGAATTAGTAGAGAGTGAATGAATGAGCATTTCCAATGATTTTAAGGATAATTTTAGAAAATCACCCTTTATTTTAGACAAAGTTAATGATTTTAACTAATGATCCGGTATCCATATCGGTCTGCTAAACCAAGGAATGACACATGTTGAAGGTAATGACAAAAGGCACAGATCCAACAAGATTACACAAACCAGTTTTCAATATAAACAATATGATATTTACATGGATACTAGCCAAAAGCCTGCAAGCAAGTCAGAACCTCTGAACACAGATTGCAACTTGACTGCAAAAGCAGTCTGGTCATGTGTCACACGTCAAATCATGAGGTGGACCTATACCATCATTTATGATGAATCAAGTAAATCATTTATTACTCTGAATGCTCCGATATTATTAAATCTGTATTGACTTAAGCTTTAAAGAATCTTTATAGGTACCACCACCACCTGTTCTAGAACAAGTACCAAGAGAAACCCGGACACCAAGGTGGAAGACATTGAACTCCCCGTGATATCGGAATACTGGATTCCTTCCCCACTAGATCGACGTAATATCACAATGAAAGTGAGATTTAATACTAGCTAAGAAAATAGACGAACTACCTCCTACATATCAGACAATTCATAAATTAACCAACTTTCTTTATGCCCATGAATTAAGTAAAAGGAGTCACATTGATAACTTTTTTAACCAGTGGAACAGCTTATATATTATTGAAACTCGGTGGTATTTTGCAACTGTTATTTATTTGTTTTTTCTTTCTTGTGCCGTGAATTTGAAGTTCATTATTGTATGATGGGTGACCAGGCTAACAGCTAGAATGGACTGAATAACAAAGTGTAAAACTAGCCTTTTCTAATTACAGCCCGACATACGTCAAAGGAACAGTGCCAAAAATTCCTTCCTCATGTTCCATCAAACATACATATCACATAATAATGGAAAAAGCAAGATATGTTTCTAACCAAATTTTGGAATTTACTTATAACTCTACCCGCTGAGAATAGATTGAGATACTATTCCAAATCTCCAACATTGTTTTATACGAAACACTAAAGATTACGATCTCATTGATTTGTCATTTTTTGTGTCAATACAAAATTTATATTTCATTTGAACTTAAAGGAATGCTGATTTATTTTTCTCCAAATCCTGAATTGGTTGTATCCCAAGACCCCAAACAAAACAACGTAAGAAACAATTGAAGAACACAGTTTAAATTTAGAGAATGTTATTCAATGAATCAACATCAACCACCAATTGCATAAATTAACTAACGCAAGATTATTATAACTTAAACTGTTTAATTAGCTGCATTTACACTTGATAAGACGATTGATTTCGAATAGGACATACCAGAAAGATGAATTTAAATCAGAATTGAGAACATATCTATACTACTAAACATGTTTTATATTGAAATTCATGGAATGAAAGTTATGAAGTAAAGGAGTTAATAAGAACGAAGAATTTAACTTTCAGTGACATTGTTTGTAATGATCTAAAGCTTCTCTGCATTATTTATTATCTAAACCATGGTTCCATTCAAATGCAGATTACATTATTTTGTATATAGACATGAATCTTACTGTCGAAACTAAATAATCAAGGATTGGAAGCCATGTTAGGAGTTGAAACTTCATTGCTACAAATTGGACAAACCTTCTTAATTTGAAGCCACTTGCTTATGCAATCTGTATGATAAGGATGGTCACATTTAAGTGCCACCAAGGCTTCACCTTCTTCATATTCAACCTGACAAATCACACATCGATCAATTCCACTTTTGGTTTCACAAGATTGGCAAGTATAAGGGTACAAGCACAAAGAGATTTCATTTGCTGATAACCCTTTAGCCTCTTCTCCTATAAACTCTTCCAACTCGATCAACTCTTCATAAGATAATTCATCTGGATCAATCTCATCTTCTTCCACTTCCATTTCATCATCTTCATCATTATCAAACTCTTGGCTCTCTAAAAAATCAGAATCATCATTATCAAAAGAGGAGTCACTTATGTATTCATCACTTTCACTTTCAATAGTTGAAAGCATTGTGAATGCTCTCTCTTGTTCTTGCAAGCCAATTGCTAGAATATAGTCAAAGTCAACTTCCTCAAGTTCAACATATGGATTTTTGTGGGAAGATTGTTTCCCCTCCTCATGTTCCATATTGAAGGGGAAAAAAGATGTTCTGATGCTGTTGGTGGATTGAGAACAGAACAATATAATTGAGGTATTTGAGGGGATGAATATAGAAACATAATTTTTTAGATTTCTTTGGGATGAACAAACTTCAATGTCAAGTAATGGAAACCCTTCGTCATGGATTCCGAAATTCCAGATTCTTATCTATTCCAAGGTATCTCACCGTGGCATTACCTAAAACAATCTTAAACTTTGGAGTTTCTTTTTAGATAACGCAACCTTTGTGCAAAGCAATAGCAAAACATCCTCCCTAAGTAGCAATATACCTTACTCAACAAAATAAGCTATCATTTATCAGCTACCATTTTTAGTTCTTAGCTATTTATGTATCACATTATTAGTATATGTGATTGTCAAAATCTTGATATAGAAATCAAGATCAAAGAAACCAAGACGATTTGCAGAGGAGCCTTTCTCATAGTGAGAGAAATAAAACAAAAAGATAAAAGAAAACTTCAATAGGAAGTCATTTTCTTCACTTATGCCTTTTTCCTTGTTATCAAAGAATAAGAAGGAAACAAAGATATATGTTGTTCTCTTAAATCCTAACAAATTACAAACATATTCATTGATACATAAAGTGGTTTGTATATCAATGTACCCCCTGAGAAAATATTCTATCATCTATGCCTTGGAATAACTCTTTTCCTTCTATTTATACCTTTTCTAGCAAACTTAGATGCACTTGTTACCTTGATGTCATGAACCATGCCATGTTTGAAGTCATTGCTTTTGTAACTGGGATCTCCACAACTAAGATTCCTTTTATTTTTATAACTAAGATCTCTAGTAATTTCAACTCGAGTATGATCATTCCTAGGCCGCAAAGACTTCCTTAAGTGGGAGGATTTATAGTCTCTCCTTCTTTGAGAAATTGATCTGCTTAATTTTGCTGGTGTTGGAAAATGGTATGAAAGGCTTTCATCAGTATAATCTTCTCCATTTGTATAATAGAACTCTCGATTCATGCCCATTCTGACCCTTCTTCTTTTTCTTTTCAACTTGTGTAGCTTAAGACACAAGAAAGTGCAAGAATACTCCAAAATATGGAAACAAGAAGAGAAACATGCCCATGTCATTTTGCATGAAGAGCGGCAAATACATCCACATATGCCCAATTTATGCAGCAGATACAAGAACAACAGAACTGTATGGAAACAGAAAATTAATACTCAATTTTGGATATGTCAAATTCAATACGGCTAGGTTAATGTTATGTACTAAAAATGACCATTTTGCAATCTGGATTTGTTTAGACAAGAGTAATACAATATAGAATGGTCAAATCACTAACTCACCAATGTACAACAGCATAAATACCATGGCCATTTTTAGGAGATTGGCAACACAAAAATGTTCGATATAGCACATGAGATCCCACGTTGGTCCACATACTGAGCTGCAACATAACCAAAACATTATATACATATATCAAGCATGAAGACTGAAAGTGTAAGCACAAGGAGCCAAAACCACAAGATTGAAACTACCAACACTAAGGTGCTCAATCATTCTGAACTTATAATACTGCCTCACTCAATCAATTAAGCTAGATTTATTTCACTGTTACTTTTTAAGGTTTGTTTACAATAACCAAGGAAAATAATAAATTTTTTTCTTTTGTTTTTTTTATGAAATTTGTTATTATTCTTCTATCATACTCTTGTCAAGTTTTCTCTCTATTTTACTGAAAATAACACAATTATTTTTTTTCTTATCTCAATAAAGTATGTATTAAATGGAATCACATAGTTAACAAATAAGTAATTAACGTGATCTTAAAATTTAAAAATGACATAGAAATAAAAATAAAAATGTTCTAAATAAGTTACAGTTGAAATAAACAGAGGGAATAATATACTGTACAGAGAATCATAACGAGAGTATGCATAACCAACCGTGCATGGTGTTACCTGCAAGACTTTCCAGAAAGAAATTCAATAGGAGAATTAAAAAGTTTGCCAACAGCATTTCCGAAGCCGGAAGCAAATGAGTCAATGACGTTGCCCATAAATTCAAGAATCACAGTGCTGTAGGAGATATGGTTTATATTTCAATGCAAAGCATGCACTCGTCTTATATCGATCTTTCTAAAATGCTACAAATGAGTATAATTCCGAACTTGTATCTTTGGTACAATATATTTGCATGGTTACAACAAATATCTCATGCAAAGAGTCAAACACAGACATTTCATCAGAAAAGATTGGTGCATAGCAGCATCTATTATTTTGCACTTCTTGCTCTGCAGAATGATATTAAAAACCTGTGTAGGTGACAAATACAAATGGTGGCCTGATTGCGGTTATCTGTCTGGTAATGCTCAGTTAGTTACAATTTTCGAATTCAAACATCTAATGAAGGAATGTTGGGCTTAGAAAGTGCAGAGGCCCAATTACATTATCCAGGTCCAATCTTGGGAGACCTGGGATGGAATTTTAATTTTTGTTAACAATGAAAAGTTCTATAGCAACTTCTAAGCCCACGCCATAACTGCATTTGAGATCACAAAAACATTATTCATTGGCCATTTCATCCTTTAAACATTTTACAATTTGGTTACCAAAAAAAAACATTTTACAATTTTAATCTAACAATTTGAATCCCTCGGAACGATTTTACAATCCAAACTATGAAGATATTCGTGCAATTGCACGCGATAAGTTAGTTATGGAAATATGTATTTTTTTTGTATTATTGAATGGTATGATGCTAACATTAATAATAAATATATATTAAAAGTATTTATCATCATAAAAGAAAAATTAAAGTCAATTTTATTGAAATAAATGGAAAGTATATATACATTATTTAATACATATTTAGTTGTTACTTAAAATATAATTGAATTTGAAAGAATAATTACATCAAATATTATACGCATTTGAGCCAATTAATATAGCATTTGATATTTATTTAATAGATCTTTATCATCAATTGAAAATTTTAAACTTTAAAAAATCAAAATAAAATTATCACACTTACTCTGTGTAGGTTTGTTTTATTTTTCTAAGAATCATGTTTGATACGTGAAAAATTCATAATTGTTACTTTAGGAATTTAAATTAAATTTTGTTTTTCAAGTATAAAATAATTTTATAAATAAAAAAATGACTATAAATAATTGATTAGGATGGATTGTAAATGTTTAACAAAATTAATTGCAATAGTTTTGAAATCAACAATAATCAAATTGAAAAAATTTATTACACTTAACCTTATGATTTAAGTCGTATTTTTGCAAGAGTTAAGTAGGATATGCAAAAGAAAGGTATTATATTCAACATCGTGCTTTTAAGTTGTGTTTTCAGTAAAATCAAGTCATGTTTAATAAGTATTTTAAGCATTTAAATTTTAAAGAATTAAATTAAAATTAAGCCATCACATTTAATCCTCATGTGCTTAAGAGGTATTTTTGCTTACGAATTGAGTTTTTCTTTGAATAGTCGCTTGATAGTTAAGTTATTTAAATCTTCTTACTAGTAATAAATAAATTGGACAAAAATACATTTTATTTTGTAGGTAAATTTATGAATAAGTTACAATAGAATTTTTTGATTTATAAAGTTCCATGTAGATTTTATTATTTCTTACTAAATAATATCATAATATTGTATAATATATGTAAGATTTTGAAATAGGTTATAAAAAAATAGACTAGTGGGTCATTAAAATTTCAAACTAAGGTAGAGAAAAAGAAAATATAATAAATGTGAATTAGAATCTAAATTTAAAACTAAAATAATAGAGAAAGATTTTTTTTATAAAAGAACTGAGAAATTGACAATATAAATAATAGATTATCTATTGATTTTTTATTTGATGGAAAGCATTGTTAAGTGATTATTAAAATTAATATAAGAAATAGTTTTTATAAAATAAGGAAAAGACTAAAAAAGTTGCATTGCAATTTTAAATTTGAAAATTGAAATAAGGAACATTTTTTCTAAAAAAATATAAGATGAAATGCAGGATAAAAACCGAAAACATAAGAAGATTTTAAAAAATATATAAATACTCCTCCCATTCATATGTTTATTATATCCATCTATTTTCATTTATGCTTTAATCATTATTTTAAATACAACCAATAACATCATACCATTTTGATTAAAGACCATTTTGATTAAAGAAAGGTTGAGATATAAAATTTCAACCAATTTCTAAGTAAAGTATATGAAGGTGAATGTTAACATAGTTTAAGAAATATAAAATTATTAAATCCTATTTGATCGAATTTCAATTAATTCCAGAGTATATTATACAAGAAAGTGAATTTTAATAACTAATTTATAAGAAAGATGAAAAATTAAACTCCAAAATCAAAAAATGTAACGAAGTTTAACTATTACTTCTTTCATAAATCTTTCATCCAAATTTTCTCTAAGAATTCATGAATATAGTTCATAGATGTGACAGAGTTGCACCAAAAAGAGAAAATTCAAATAATATGACATGTATTTTGCGATAAATAGAAATAGAAAGTAGTTTTAAAATTGAAACATGACTGTTTTTTTAAAAATTGAAAAAATTATCATGAGAGTAGTTCTGAGATTGAAACATAACATTCAAAAAAAAAATTCAAAAGTTCAAGTACCGATTGTCTAAATACTATCTTCAATAATTTTGTTAACTAACTGCCTTAAAACTTAATTTTAAATAGATGTAAAAATAGTAAAAGAAAAACATAAAACAAAACAAAAATGGAAAGATAACATAAAAAGAAACACATATAAAGTGAAGATGAATTAGAAGTTAACATGTGTATATAAAGAACGGTAATTGAATAAAAAAATCATCATCTGGTGGAAGATTTTTCTTATATAGATATTAGATTGCAAATTTAACTACCAAGTCCTAACTCCCAAATGGAATTAAAACTTCTCATCAATAACTGAATTCACTTGACAAGACTGCCTCAAGAAATCCTAAACAAACTTGTTCAAAATCCTATTCATGGTGCATCTGACTAGACCACAACTAGAAGGTGCAGTGGGTGAGTATGCTAAGTTAATCCATTCTTCCCTTCAATATCCTCTCCTTTACTTCGGTTGGGGTGCTGCAGCAAATAAAAGAAAAGATTGATAAGCCACTATGATAACAGGTTATGAATAGGAATCTTAAAAAATGGAACTTGGAATAAGCTTATAAACATCTAAGTGCGATATACAAAAGCCCTAGTTTCAGAGAAGAAAATAATTATTTAGAAAGTAGAATAAGAAAGGAAACCATAAAATAATTGTGGAAAACAGTACAGGTACTACTAGTTTTTCTTTCAAAGTGATTACAGCAGTTAGATTCAGCACATTAATGAAATAACTCCCTCCTAAAAGCTGCTTTTATTTATTGGTTTATCGTGAATATTGCCAGCATTTGCTAACTAGTGGTGTCACTGTCAATCATCAGGTGCATCCATGCAATACAACAACAGCCGCCAACTTTGACCCTCATTTTTACTAACATTAAACAGTTAGCTGTCCAGTATATCATAACTGGGAAAATTATTTATGGCCCGTAAAAGTTTAAGCAGAATGTCAAAACTGCACATTTGGAGGTAAGTCAGGATTAGTTTTCATTATGCCAAAACAATTTTGTCTAGAATATAGCAAAGCTGTTGTCAACTAGTGGTGTAGAGATTTGTAAGTGCATAAAATATAATGCATTACTGCCTGGCTCCCATACTGGTAACAGCAGTATGCTAAAACTTACGGTCAAATACAATGAGAAATGGAAAATTCATAAGCTTACACAACATAAACATGTCCACCCCAGCCACTTAAACAATCACGATCTACAGATGATAGCAGAGCTTGGGAGATTGTCTCAAACAATTCTTCCGGTTCCTGAGTCACAGATAAGGAACCATGGGAACATGAATAAGCTTCTCTTTAAAGATCATCAAGAAATTGAGTTTTACAAATCTTTAATTAAAGTTTCAAGAATACATCATAAGTACGATAATGCGTGAGAAGTTGGGAACTCAAGTTACTCAACTGCAAATTTGAGCCTCTATTAGTGGCCTGGTTTAACTTAAACGTATTGAAAACCCTATGATACAACATCCTGTGATCCTGTCTACCACACATGGATGGTATTCCAAAATCAATGCAACGAATTATTCACAATCATGTCCACTTGCAACTGTTTATGGCTTATTTCATAACTTGGTAATAGAACAGCAACACATAAAAAACAAACATGACAGCAGGGATTTGCAAACTCTTGAAAAATATGGCATTAAAGACAACAAATTGAGTCTCGGGACAAACCATGTCAGGCTTAAACATAGACTCACAAGCACCATAAAGAGACTCAGACGCAGTGCCAGCCACAACAAAATCTTTTGCAAGTTCCCTGTCATACGAAAAAGAAAACAGAAAATCAGAAGAAACTATACTATCACAAACATGTAGCTCAGATGAAAAATAAAGGTAATATTATTCTAATGACAGAAGTGCAAGAAATTGCATAAAATGCACTTCCAAAAAAAACTTGAAAATTTAGATTGAAAATGTTGAAATAATTTAGAATAGAGGATACAAGATGTTGAAACAAAGACTGGTGTGTACATTAGAGAGAGTGAATCAAATAATTTATTTATTGCTTCACTGTCAAATGTAAATGCATCAACCTTGACCTATCAGGGTTTAACAACCCACTTCTTTTTTAGCAGGGGTTATTTACCATAATTTTAAAACAAAATGCTGAAACAATCTTTTCCCAACAAATTTTTAGTTTGAAAGGAAATAAAATATTCAACAGCCGGAGTATATATTTGTAGAAACCAGCATCTGATTACCACTTAGTTTCACTCATAACAATGATTATTAGGTCATAACACTTGAAAAGGTAAGAAAAAATTCTGAAACCTCCTCTGATGTCTGATTTTAGAGTAGCAGGAATAGCTGAAACTGGTATAGTTAAGCAAAATAGTTCAACTTTTCAGATGCCACAGTCACCACTCACCACCCTCCCGGCCAAAAGCACAATAATATGTCAAATATATTACATAATAACAACCAAGGGATGTTTCAAATTGTGGTCTGCAACCATAATTACGACCTCAATATCAAGGTTTTTTAGTCTTCCACAACTGCATCCCGACTGCAATAACGGCTGCATCTGCTGCATTCACTCACAATCGGCCACAATATTATGATTTTTGACACCAACAGAGTCACACCAACAACCGCAATTTAAAACACTTCATAGATGGCATATGCATTAACTTCGGTCTGAGAAAACCTTTGTCTTTCTTTTCCTAATTTCACTTTTAATTCCAAAAATTCACCAACCTCAGCAACAAATCAACACAAAGAGTACATAATACTTCAACTTACTTAGCTCCAATACAATCCATGGTGCAAATGAAGGGTTTGTCATCGTCTGCTAACCCGGCAATCACAGGCTGGCAAAAGTAGGGACCAAACCTGAAAAGCATATATTGATTTTACGGTTTCAATAAAACATGCAGAGATATTCAACAGAAATAAGGGAACATTGAAATAGGCTATGTTATGAACGGTGGGACCTTTTCTCGTAGAGAAAAGCGGAGACAAGGCTAGCGAAGGTTTGGGGTTTGATGTCTCGCTCTTCGCGGAGCTGATACAATTTGTGGCGGAAAAGGAGGCGCTGGTAGAGTGTTTGAGCATCGGTGGCGAGTCCAGAGAGACCAATGAAGAGCTTGTGGTGGATCTTGAAAATCCTCTGGAAATCTGTGGCGATTGTTTGGAGCTGAACGCCGAGTCTCCGATCGCTGGCGATGGCGAAACAGTTCTTGCCCACCATAGCCACTACGGCACTACCATTGTACTCGGAGATCGACATCGAAAGCAACAATTGGGAATTGCAAGTAAACCCCCACACGCGAACCGTGAAGTTTATTTCCTTTCTTCTGCTACAAGCCAGTATAAAGTGAAGGCGTGTTTGGTTGTGCGGGAACAAAACTGAAAATTGATTTTATTATAAAATAATTTAAAAGTAAATGATTATTGGAAAGTGATTTTAGTGTATCAGTAAGTAAATAGATTTTTTTTTAAACAATGTGTTTTTTAAAAAATATTTGGGAAATGAGATAATTTAAAAATAATTGTTTATTTGGGGTAGAAAACATCAAATTATGTTTTCATTTCACACACCGAGGAGGCGAAATGTCAGTCAACGTCAGACTGACTGCTATTTTGCATAGTGTATGCGAAATGCATGTATGGTTAACACTTGACAGATTTAATATATCAAATATTTATATTTCTTAAATATTTATATTTATATATTAAATATTTATATATCTTAAAATATTTAATATATAAATTTAATACATTTAAATATTTTTAAGATATATAAATATTTAATAATTAAATATATTTTAAAAATATATAATATATTAATATATATTAAAATATATTAAATACATTTAATATATAAATATATTAACATATAATATATTAACATTTAAATGAATGTTAATATATTAAAATATATAATTTATTGATCTGTCCTGAACCGGGGTCAAGAGATCCGGAGTCAAGTCAATCAATAATAGTATATGAATACTGTATAGAAGACCGGATGTATGAGTATCCGGTGTAAATATCCGTTGTCCTTGTGTGAGGAGAGCGGATTGGGCGTTCTGGAGATCCTCTACACCGACCTAACGCGTTGATGTGGGCGAATGGTGGTGTCACCTGCAAAGATTCTCCGACGCTCAAGTCAGTGATATATTCCAAGTAAGGAATGTATTTCAGAGAGTAATCGTAAAATAGTTTCAGTTGAGAATCCCCCCTTCATTGATGAGAAAGAGTTCATATACCTGATTGGCTCGATTTACGAGGACTCGTTAGTGGGGAACCACTAACTTCCACTAGCATTATTTTATTGCGCACTTACCAGCATGATTGGGTCAAGTGGCTATTTTATATTGAGCATGGAGAGTATAGGCTAGGATTAGGGAACAAGTTGACCATCCCCGTGAGCAGAATTTGGCTCGTAGTGCAGGGGATTATTGATCGGTCCCTGTAGCCATGATTTTTGTCTTTTGCACAGTGACGTGTGTGTTATCCGGTGTCATGGTGTTATCCTGAACAACCGGTATAGGGAGAGCGCCTGATACGGAATTACAGTCCGGATGTATACCGATGACACCGGTTACACGTTGAAGTCTTGACAAAGACGTTGAAATTTGTCTTGAAGATCGGATACCGGTATTGAGACCGGATCATTTATATATTAAAACATTTTAAAATCTATGTAAGTTTTTTTTGAATGTATAAAAATCTAGTAAAGAAACAGAAAGAGTTATATCTAATAGCATATTTTATTAAATAACAAGGAAACATTTGTTCTAGTAGTTATCATGCTAAGTTGTGTTTAATGCGTTCTAAATTCAACTCTTAGTGTAGGTGTTTGAAAACTTTTATTTTAAAATTAGTAAATAACAAATTGGATTTCAATCCATATCTATGATGGATAAGGGGGATAACTAATGAGAATTTATTTTACACGCACTCAAAAGCTACAATTTTTTTCCCATAACTTACATAAACTATCGTTTTTACATATACAGTAATTATTTATAGAAAATTTATAAAAAATATTTAAAAAATCAAATTTAAAGTATTCAACCATGGTTTTCATCGGTTCCCTTCTTCTCTTTACAAGAGTTGTTTTTTTTAAAGTGAAATTATATTTAAATTAGGAACATTTATATAATGGTGGCTCTAACTCTTTAAATTTAATCTTTTCTATTTATATGACTCTCAAAACCTTACTTAAGGAGAATGAAACATGTATCTTTTAAATATTTTATTTATTTTTTATTCAAATTTTTTAATGTGTGCATTTAAACAATACAAAAGGGGAAATGTTTAATTGAAAGATGTGTTATTCTTACATTGAAATAGTTAGAACTACATTATATACGACGTCTAAATAAACATTTCCACTTGTGTATTGTTTAAAATGTGTCTTGAGATATGCATTTGAAAAACAATTTCTTTATTTTTTGTTTCAAATTTATAAACTTTCTGATCCGGTCTCAATACCGGTATCCGTCCTACAAGACATATTTCAACGTCTTTGTCAATTCGCCAATGTGTGACCGGTGTCATCGGTATACATCCGAACTCTAATTCCGTATCAGGCGCTCTCCCTATACCGGTTGTCCAGGATAACACCATGACACCGGATAACTCACACGTCACTATGCAGAAGACAAAAGGCATTGCTACAGGGACCGATCAATAATTCCCTGCACTACGAGCTAAAATCTGCTCACGGGAATGATCAACTTGTCCCCTAATTCTAGCCTATACACTCTACGCTCAATATAAAATAGCCACTTGACCCAATCATGCTGGCAAGTGCAGAATAAAATAATAATATATAGTGCTATTGGAGGTTAGTGGTTCCCCACTAATATGTCCTCGTATTTCGAGCCAATCAGGTATATGAACTCTCTTCATCAATGAGGGGAGGGATCTTTTGACTAAATCTACTTACGACTACTCTCTAAAAAACATTCCTCACTTGGAATATTATCACTGACTTGAGCGTCGGAGAATCTTTGCAGGTGACACCACCTTTCGCCCACATCAACGCGTTAGGCCAGTGTGAAGGACCTCCAGAACGCCCAATCCGCCCTCCTTATACAAGGACAACAGATATTTACACCAGATACTCATACATCCGGTCTTCTGCATAGAATCTTTATACTATTTATGATTTCTTGACACCGGATCTCTAGACCCCGGTTCAGGACAGATCATTGGCACGCCCAGTGGGACACGATAAAGTTATCCCCACCTCTCGTTTACAAAGTCTGACCTTGCGTCATGGAAGGCAATGGAAGAAATATATCTGATGGACATGTAGAAGATGTGACGGCCCAAGAACAACCAACGAACAGACGCTTGGTTTTTGAGTCACCTGTCGAAAGTTCAAGAAGAATGGTGCAAGTATCTACACCCGATCCAAGAGATGAGATGATACAGAAATTGATGGAGGAGTTAGTAGAGTTAAAACGCGAAAGACAGAACTTGGGAGAGAAATCAACATCCCAAACTGGCGGGACACACCATACAACCAACGGGGAAAAATCCACAACTCTCCAATACTCAAACATCCCTACGTTTGAGGGAAGAGGACAGACCCACGTTTCTGATGATGAAGCTACTCGAGGGAAGAGGGAGCTAACTACAGCACCCCCGGTAACTTACAAACTCAAAGTTCCTTTTTCAAGGAGGCTTATGAGCATCCACATCCCGAAACATCTTCAAACCACTCAGCCACTCTCCATTGGAAAGTATAATGGCGAAACTGATCCTACTAAGCATCTTTATGCTTACGTATTTGAAGCCATGTACTTAGGGGCTGATGAAGATGTGATGTGTCGAATGTTCCCACGGACATTATCAGAAGAGGCCCTCGGTTGGTTTAAAGGTTTACCTTCTGGATCCATAGATTCCTGGGTTGAAATGACAGCTATTTTTGAAAGTCACTTTGTCATCTCCAGGGATGTTCCCAGGACATCTCATACTTTAGCCCAAATTAAGCAGGGTGAAAATGAAACCTTAAAGGATTTTCTGAAAAGGTTTTACAAGGAAGCATCCCTGGTTCCTAACCTCACAGAATCCATCAAGCTGCATATTATTATCGAGGCGTTGCAGCCAGGATCAACTTTTGCTCTCTCATTAGCAAAGATCCCACCAACAACATTTGAGGAGTTCAGGAAAAAGGCCTCAAAGTATGTGAGTATAGAGATGCACCTAGAAGCTATGGCTGCAAAGAAAAAGTCACCAACACCACCTTCACAACCTCAGAAGGGTAAGGAGAAAACGAGGTCAGAACGTATGGAGAGGCCATTCACCAACCCCAAAGTTAATAACTCCTCTCCTCGACCTCGAGAAAGGCGTGTTAATTCTTTCAGCCATTATGCACCACTGTCAGCCAAGCCATCTCAGATTTTGAGAGAGGTTGGATGGCCAGCTTTCAGCATCTATGGCATTAGAAGGCCAGCCCCTATGAAGAGACCAGGGAATCCCTGTAAGTACTATGATTTTCATGAACAGACAGGTCATTCCACTGATGAATGCCAAGCTCTAAAGAACGCAGTTGAAACGTTAATTAGGGAAGGCAAATTAAAGCAATACCTGTTCAAAGAAAAATCCTTTGACAGGGCAGATCGGAATGAGAAAAGAGAAAGAGATCCAGACGATGGGGATGACAATAACCATAATCCGGTTAGAAAATTCTCTGCTGTAGAGAAACAAAAAGGTGTAATGACTGATGATATAGCACGCAGAGATAACATGCCTCAGCAACAGCGTCAAGGCCGGCGTGAAGTCATTGATATGATCGCTGGAGGGTTCGCTGGGGGAGGAGCTTTAATTACAGCCCGAAAGAATCATCATAGAATGATTTTGTCTGTTCAAGGAAAAGTTAAAGACAATCGTCCCTACAGAGGAGGGGTTGAAGCTCCGATAATTTCATTCTCTGATGAGGATTTTGGTCCTACCATCCCTGGTGGAGATGATGCTGTAGTCATCGTTGCAGTCATAGCCAACAAGGACGTCCGAAGAATCCTTGTTGACCAGGGAAGTTCCTGTGATGTTATTTTTTACAACTGCTTTAAAAGGATGGGTTTTAATGACTCAGACTTACAGCCTTACACACAGGAACTAACAGCTTTCAATGGTGCAAAGCAACCAACAAAGGGATACCTTGACACCCTTATCTCCTTTGAAGGTGAGCCAGGAGCCAGGACGGTTAAATCCTGAGTGCTGGTAATCGATGTCGAGTCACCATTCAACGACATCATAGGACGCCCCACCCTGAATGCCATGGAGGCAGTCGTGTCAACTCCACACCTCCTTATCAAGTTTATTGATAAAGACAATGCTGTTTCATCCATCCGAGGTGACCAAGAGATGGCCAGGTATTGTTACAACCTGAGCCTGAATATGACAAAGTTGGAGGCATCCAACAAAAAGAGGAAACTCAATGATTCTGGGATAGCTGCTGGTTCTGTGAGCCTTGTCGACCTGGACCCTAGGGTGGATTTGCACATTGATCCGTCCAACCCATCAAAGCCCACACCGGATAGAAGTTCCAGGGACATTATATTGGGAGATTCTCCAGAAAAGGTCACCCATATTAACGACAAGCTAGATACAAAAATGGAGCGGCGACTCTTGATGCTCTTACAGGAGTTCAAAGACCTCTTTGCATGAACTGCAGCCGATATGCCTGGCATAGATCCTACTTTCTGTTGTCACAAATTATCCGTCTATCCAGAGACGAGACCGGTTTCCCAAAAGAAGAGAAGATTGGGACCAGAGAAATAGAAAGCAGCTTGCCAGCAAACTGAGGAATTGCTTAAGGCCGGATTTATCAGGGAAATCCATTATTCCTCTTGGCTTTCAAATGTAGTAATGGTCCGGAAAGCCAATGGCAAATGGAGAATGTGCATCGACTATGTGGACCTTAATCATTGCTGTCTAAAAGATCCTTACCCTCTTCCTAACATAGATCGAATGGTGGATGATTCCTCCGGTTATCAGTATCTGAGTTTCATGAATGCGTACTCAGGTTACAACCAGATTACGATGTGCGAGGAGGATCAGGAGAAAACAGCTTTCATCAATGATCGTGGTGTCTTTTGTTACACCGTTATGCCCTTCGGCCTGAAAAATGCTGGGGCCACGTACCAGCGCATGATCAATAAGGTGTTTGAGGGCATGCACACCAAACTTGTTGAGGTGTACATTGACGACATCATAGGCAAGACATCGGAGGGGGGTGATCATATTGAAGACCTACGCTAAGTGTTTACCCACTTGAGAAAATTTAACATGAGACTAAACCCATTGAAATGCACTTTTCCTGTCCCAGCTGGGAAGTTTTTGGGTTTCATGTTAACTCAACGCGGCATCGAAGCCAATCCAGGGAAGTGCCAAACGATTCTCAACATGCAGAGTCCAAAGAATCTGAGAGAAGTCTAATCCCTGAATGGCAAAGTAGCAGCCTTGGCACGGTTCATGCCAAAGATGGCTCACAGATCACTTCCTCTATATAAAGCACTGAAAAAGTCCAAGAAATTCGAGTGGGGACAGGAACAAGAATAAGCATTCCAAGAGCTTAAGTAGGTGTTGTCCAAACCTCCTATTCTAGCAAAGCCTGACCCCGAAGACACGCTCATCCTATACTTGGCTATTTCAGATGAAGCTTTGGGCGTAGCCTTAGTAAAGGAAACTCCTGATGGACAGAGACCGGTCTATTTCACCAGCAAAACTTTACAAGGTGTTAAGATCCGGTATTAAAAAATTGAAAAGGCCGCCCTCGCTATTGTTTGGGCCTCTCGACGGCTACGACCGTACTTTCACGCACATCCAATCTTGGTAAGAACGGACCTTCCACTCCGCTCTGTGTTAATCAAACCTGACCTCGCTGGTAGGATGATCAAGTGGTCCATTGAACTCTCAGAGTTTGATGTATCCTATGAACCTCGAGGCGCTATTAAAGCTCAGGTCCTGGCAGATTTTATTGTGGAAATGACAGGGATAGATCCAGCTACACCTCACGTTCATTGGACCATCTATGTTGATGGTTCATCAAATCAGAAGGGCTCTGGTGCAGGGGTAGTTCTTGAAAGTGACGATAGAGTACACTTGGAGATCTCCCTTTGTTTTAATTTCAAAACTTCCAACAACCAAGCTGAATACGAAGCTTGCTTGGCCGGACTATGAGCTGCGATCGACATCGGAGCCTCTAAGGCAACGCTCTGCAGTGACTCACAGCTTGTGATTTCACAGATCTTGGGAGATTATCAAGCCCGTGAGCCTCAACTCCAATTATACTTAAACTGCGTCAACGAGTTGAGAGAAAAATTCTCAAAGATGGAATTTAAACACGTTCCACGCGAAGAGAATACAAGAGCGGATATACTCTCCAGGCTGGCAAGCACCAAACGACCTGGTAGCACCACAACATTGGTCCAAAGCACTCTGACATTGCCCAACATTCCTCTTTTCCCTTCTCTAAACGCCATAATGACCAACTCCCTTTACAGTAACACATGGATGGCCCCCTACATCCGTTATTTGGCCTTTGGGCAGTTGCCCACTGATGAGAAGGAAAAGAAAAGAATAAGAAGAGAATTGCCATACTTTACTATGATTGATAGCAACCTTTACAGAAGGGCACTTTCAGTACCTTACTTAATCTGTCTAAAAGAGGATGAGGTACAAGGAGTGATGGAAGAAGTGCACGAAGGACAATGTGGGCACCACGCCAGAGGAAGAAGTCTGATGAGAAAAATCCTCAGGGTGGGGTACTGGTGGCCCACGATAAAGCAGGATTCCATTGACTTCGTCAAGAAATACGACGCCTGCCAAAAATTCTCTAATCTTCACCACACACCGGTAGAAGAACTCTTCACATCCGCTGTTCCATGGCCGTTCTACCAATGGGGTTTGGATATTTTGGGCCCTTTCCCAACTGCCCCTGGAGGCATCAAATACCTCATTGTAGGGGTTGATTATTTCACTAAGTGGATTGAAGCAGAGCCAGTGGTACACATAACTTCAGCCCGAACTCGTCGTTTTATGTATGAAAATATTATAACACGATTCGGAGTCCCAGCACGGGTTATCACAGACAATGGCACTCAATTCACGGACAGGAAATTCACATATTTACTCGAAGGGTTAGGAATAGCCCAGATATTTTCCTCCGTTGAACATCCCCAAACCAATGGCCAAGCTGAAGTGGCCAACAGGGAGGTGCTGAAAGGACTAAAGAAACGTCTAGGTGAGGCCAAGGGCGGATGGACGGATCAGTTGTGCCACGTCCTCTGGGCATATCGAACAACGCCTCATTCTTCCACCAATGAATCCCCTTATCGCCTGACCTACGGGGTGGAGGCAATGATACCTGTAGAACTGCAAATTGCTTCTACTAGGGTCAAGTATTTCTCTGAAGAAAGTAACAACGCTAACTTGGCATTAGAAATGGATGTCATACAAGAGCTCAGAGAGGTTGCATTTATTAGAGATCAAGCCATCAAAGCCAAAGCTGCCCTTCGATATAACAAACGAGTCCAATCAAGGACTTTCAACATCGGGGATTTAGTTTTGAGGAAAGCAAGTGTGGGAAACAAATTTGCTCATCAAGGCAAATTAGCCCCAAACTGGGAGGGCCCTTACAGGGTATCTGAGGTCGCTGGTAAAGGCTCTTACCGCCTTGAAAACCTTGATGGCACACCGATCTGAAATAAATGGAATACCCAGAACTTGCTCATTTATTACAGCTAGCTGCTGAAGTAACATGCACTCTTCTCTCCTCACTTGAGAGTGTTCGACGGAGAAACCAATATTATTATGCCAGCTACGCTTTTATTGTAATTCTTATTTTTGCTCAATAAGAATCTCATATATCAACTTAACTCTTTCGAGTTTTTCTTATGCTGTCATTTTCAGTCTATCCGGCATGCACAAACATATTCAGGACGGATGATCTCAACTACCCATTCTGTAGTTGACGATGTAACTCCTTGAATATGCATGAACAATTGAAGACCTGGGCATAGTAGGATTGATCCTCTTGCAAGGATCATACCGAATCCCAGGAAAAGGGCGTAGTAGGATCAGACCTTTTTCACAAGGCTGTACCGAACCCCTTTTAAAGGCCCAGATTGTAGGATTAAACCGAATTCTGGGTACGGTTAGTAAGTTTGGCTGAACACCGTCGAAGGCTTGGATTGTAGGATCAAACTGAACTCCAAGTACGGTTAGTAGGTATGGCCGAACACCGGAGAAGGCTTGGGCGCAGTAAGATGGTTCTTGTCCAAAACCACGCTGAACCCCGAGTAACGGGCGCAGCAGGTTCAGGATTAGCCCTGATCTGAACCCCGTGTTGAAGGCTTGGATTGTAGGATTAAACCGAACCCCGAGTACGACTAGTAGGTCTGGCCGAACGTCGGTGAAGAATCGTCAATGGGTAAAACCAAAGACCGACTAAAGAACGGTTAGTAGGATCAAACCGAACGCCAAATACGACATGGGTTGTAGGATCAAAACCGAACCCCGATCAGAATTTTGGATTGTAGGATCGAACCGAACTCCAAACACAACAAGTAAGTTATTCTGAACTCCGGATTAACATTCTCTTTTGAAGTCCCTTATTTGGGAACTTCATGATTTCAAAGTCCGGGTCATCAATTCTCCAGTCGGCATTACTTATTCGAAGCCCGACTCATGAATTCCGACTCAAGAATAATTCATTCGGGTACACCCTTATCTGAAGCATATTCAACCAAAGTATTCGAAAATTCTCCATTCGGTACTATGCCGGGCAGCAGTCAGAAATTTCACTCGGTGAAATCTTACCCTAGAGTATCACACTCTGGTATGCCTCTCAGACATTTTCATCCGAAGCATTTCATTCGGAAATTTTCCACTCGGTGCGTGCAACGCATAAGTGAGAGATAAGTCACTCGCTGACTTCCCGTTCGGAAATCCCTCATTCGGTGATCTCCTGTTCGGAAAACTTCCACCCGCCTCAACATCAAGCGGGAATCAGAGATATTTCATTCGGAATTTTTCTCATCCGTTCCCCGAGTCAGAAAATAATTCACTCGGTGATTTCCCATTCGGAGATTATCCACTCGGTGACACATCACGTGGAAATCGGACGTCTTCCACAGCAGAATTGAACTCCGAGTGTAATGAGTACAATAAAACCGAATGCGACTGAAGAATCACTCAGAACCTTCCACTCAAAAATCTTCACTCAGTAAAATTTCCACTCGAAAATTCTCATTCAGCAGAACTTCCACTCGGAAATCTTCACTCAGCGAAATTTCAACTCGGATATTCTCATTCAGTAGAACTTCCACTCGAAAATCTTTACTCAGCAGAATTTCCACTCGGAAATTCTCACTTAGAAGAACTTCCACTCGGAAGTTTTACTCGGAATTTGTTCAATCAAATATTCACTCAGAACTGATCACCCAACAATACTGGGGGACAGTATCGACAGCCTAACGAATATTTCGAGGGATGAACTCTTAGTGAAACGTTCTTATAATCACTTCCCCTCAAGATTAACATTGCAAGCCGTTCTCATGACAATAGCATGTTCCCTCACAACGGCGATCCCCATTATGGTACTTACAACCAAAAGGCCTGATCTTCAAGGAGCAAGGTACACTTTTTACCAGGCTTGTAATACCAAACGTGTGATTCCAGAAAACGACTTCATCACACCAAATTATCCATACTTGACAAAAGATACTCTATCTTTTTTGTCAAACTAAGCCTCTAGCTATCAAAGTGCCCATACATGAGAACGATAGTTATATGTCTCTATCCGTTCTTCATCCTGCATGTTCAAATCCGAAGTGAAGGTTATATGTTAATATCCGTTCTTCACTCTACATACTTAAATCCGGAATAATTCATTACACATGCAATCCTTCTATCGAAGCTGTTTTCAACTGACAAACATATAAAGGCAAATTGTTCTTTTATTGATCAAATGCTAAATTACACGAAGGAATTCATTTAGTAATCTGGAGCTGATCCCGGAACACAGCAGATTTGAATCAATAAAAACTAAGACAAGGAGGACACTATTTTTTTGGCTCGTCTCTCCATCCTTTCCTTTGCCTTTACCTCCGGCCATGCCTCCCCCATCACCAGTAGCCTTAGTTGCTTCAGCACCAATGCTTGTTCCTTCGCTTCTAGGCTTCAGGAGAGAAGGTTTCATTGACTGACCTTCAGGTAGAGGAGCAAACTTGTACGGGGTGTTAGGCGGATCCTCCTGACGATTATTAACAACGGCCACCAGTTTCCCTTGGTGAAACTCATAGAACGGATCAATACCGTTCAGATTAAGTTCCACTTTGGGATTCCGGTATTGAACTTGACAAACAGCCAGCCCGAAAGATTCCTTGACTGCTTGGTCACACATATCTACAGCCTCAGCCAAATCCGCTTTCAAAGTTTTGACTTCGTCAGTCGAACCCGCCAACTTTAAAAGCAACTCCTTCTCCTTACGTGACCAGTCTTCTGCTCCTTGGGAGTAAACGACCTTGGCGTCCTTCAATTCTTCCGTTAATTTGGCCGAATGCTCCTTCTCTATACAAAGGCTAGCATGGAGGTCGGAATTGGCTTTCTTCTGATCAAGTATCTGAACCTCCAGCTCCTTAAGAAGATATTTCAGACTGGCAATTTCCTCATCCTTTTTATACCCTTCCTCTTTGGAAGCCTCTAATTTATTCTCCAGTCGGAGGATGCTTGCCTTATCCCTAGCTGCAGCAATGTTAAGGTCATTAACCTTGCCAACCAATTTACTAAGCCTTTCATTATCTTCTGAAAGCTTGCGAATCGACTTCAAAAGACCGGACAATTCTGCCAAGTGCCTCTGTCCGGCATCGTAAGCTTTGGTTACTTCTTCACTTTCTAATGGAGTCTTCAGCTTGTATGGAGACTCAGGAATGCATTCAGGCATAGGACCCTCATACATAAGGTATTGGGCGAGACTGGGATTGTCATCTGAGGGGCAAGGAACTTTGGGCACAAAATATGAAGTTATTGGTTTTGCACCGAAGGTAATCACACTGCCTGGGGCATCCGGAGTAAGCCCTTCTACTTTCTTTCCTTTAGAAGCCTCTGGATCAGCTTCCCCTTTGGAAATTTTTGGTTTTTTGGGAGAAGGTTGAGGCTCCGAGGTCCTGGAGGAATCATTTTTTGCCTTTTTCCTTTTCTCTCCGCCCTTCTTAACCACAACATTAGAGGTCGGTTTATCAGATCCGCCCTCCAGCAAGGGAATATCGTCACCAGCAGACGAAGTGAGTGTTATGGTCTCAGTAGTAGCCTTCTTAGAATTCCGTTTTGCCTAAATGTCGTTCTCAGCCGCAACAGAGTTCTCTCCAGCTTTGAGCCCTTTCAACTTGTTCATCTCTGATGACTTAGCCTCGATTTCAACTGCAAAATCAAATAACAATATTAGAGATCGAAGATTTCAAGGCATAATATGAGAGAACATGAAAAATGACAGAAAAATTACATAAATATTCCTCGCGGGTGGACTTTGACCCTAGCAAACGCCTGCAGGAGAAAAATTTGTGCGAGGCAGTGTATGATTGAAGAGCAGAAAGAACAGAGATCGAAGTTGGGCTCAATTCATCTTCATCAGTATAATAGGCCTGGGAGGTTAACAAAAAATGCTCATGCGTCCAGGCAACAGGAAATTCTTGAATCTCATCTTCATTTAACCAAAAAATTGGATCTTCAGGCCTAACGCTGATCTTGGTGAAATAAGATTTGAAGGAACGACCATCAACTTTGGCGGAGTCAGTATAGGACTCGAAGTTGATGATCTTGGAGAGAGTCCGGAGGGTTATCAAACTTACTCCTCCCTTCTCTTTATTTGCACGACGGACCACTTGTGAGAAATAAAAAAGCATAGCCACCGTCGGTGTGAAATTGAAGTGCTCCCCAAGCACTTCAAGAGAATGGATCAACCCCCATCCATTGGGATGAAGCTGTGAAGGGGCGCAGTCCAAAAACCTCAGGACCCCTATCTGAAACTTTGTAAAAGGGAGGCGCACACCTAGATTCAGAAATAGGAAGTCATACATATATATGGACCTTTCGTCTGATGTATGACATATCCGTTCTGTTGGAAGTGGAGCCAGCACCATAAAACGCCCCCTATGCTTTTCCTCCTTGAAGACAGTAAAGCGTGGTTCCAACTATGCTCCGTCCTCACGAGCATGGATGGACGGTGTATCACGAAATTCCTCAGCCACCCAGCTAAAGGGACGCTTCTGTTGGAACTTCACCCAATCAATCCGATGTGCAACTACATTGCACAATCCGGAAGCTGTCTTCATGATGTACCGTTGAGAGGGTGTTTCACCACCAGAAGTTCTTCCTCCGATCGTCTTCTTTACTGCCATCTTAAAAGCTTTTACGCTGCGGTAAAAATCCACATCATCAGAGAGGTATAAATCAGTACTCTCAACACTCTCACTAGAGGAGGACTCTGAAGAGGGTATTATCACCCTTCGCCTTGGATATGGCGACGCCTTCCTCTCTGAATAAGGTGGCTTCGATTGGAATATCACAGGGATCCTCCCACCACGATTTGAGGGGTTTCGAGTTAAGGCCCTTCCTCCTCTTCCCCTAGGGTTAACACGGCCCGAGCTAAAACCTCTCCTAGACATTCAGAGAAACTAAAAGAAAACACGAAAAAATGAAGGAGAAGGGTTACCTAGGAATGAAGGAGGATAGTGAATCAAAATTCACAGGGGCAAACAGGAATGTCTTCTCGAAATTTTTGCAGAGGTTCGTCAGGGAAGCAAGATGAAGTGATTTCTGAAATTACCAAATACGTCTTTTTCAGGGCACGAAGAGTCTCAAATACCGACTCAAACAACCTGTCGTTTACTCTCAAACGACTCTCCCTTTTGGTGGATCAAAATAGTCGTTTTGAATCCAAAGGCGCGAAAATGCCATCGATTCGTTACAAGGCCTTCTAAATGGGCCTATTAAATTCAAATTTTAGGCCCACCAAGCTCCCGTGAGACGGTTATAAAGACATGCGCATTTAACGCAATAATGGCTCGCCCACGTGATTAAAGGCATTAAATGTCCAATCATAGGAGATATTAAAACTGTTGCTCGAATACCAAAGGTTGCGAGTTTCAAACACTTTTGGGATTCTCGCAGAGAATCTGTCCATAATCCGTCCTAAAGAATTCCATCACAACGGAATCTTTTTCCAAGAACGGACATTTACACGACAGCATAATTTCGAAATCTAACACGTGTTAGATAAATACTCCTCTAACAGACGAACCGGTATCCAGACATATTATAATCGATACAGCTTATATGAGCAAATCTACTAATCCTTCACATAACCTAGGGGGCTAGTAGAGTGATAATCTTATTTTGATACCGGATTTGATTATGAATATGAATCCACACTCGGATTCGGATATGAAATTGAAGACTCAATCTGTACTCCTACGATTGAGAAATATTTCCTAGGATGGATCATCTCAATCACCTATTCTGTGATTTGACGATGCAACTCTTGGCGTAACATATGTTCCCAGGACGGATGATCTCAATCACCTATTCTGTGATTCGATGATATAACTCTTGGCGTAACATATGTTCCCAGGACGGATGATCTCAATCACCTAATCCGTGATTTGACGATGTAACTTCTGGCGTGAACAAATTCCCATCAATCAACCATCATCTTTGTGTATCTGTGCAATTCATTGAGCTCGGAACAATACTCTCACATTGAATGACGGGTTTACTCTGTGAACCGTCCCATGAGAATAACAGAAATTATTAGTCATCCGTCTTGTGACACCGCTTCTGAGAACAACGGATTGACTCCTTTTCTCCCCAAAAGAATTAAAAATGACGCCCTACAACAGGTACCTATTCCTTAACACGCCTATACTTGGGGACAGTACTCATGTATATGTCTTTCTGTTCTAAAATTACCTAATTTTCTGAGGTAATTATTTCGATTCAACCTCAACGGTTAGTCATACAGAACGGACTATCAGGTACTGAGACAATATATACATCCAAGACAAATATCTGAATAGAATTTCATTCATTCATAGAGAAGGAAAAGAAAAAGCAAAACTACATGTAACTGTTCAAAACTGGAGTTGATCCCGGTACACAACTTTACATATAAACAAAAACAAGACTACGGAGGGGGAATTTGCTCTTCAGTCTCTTTCTGTGCTTTCCCTGCTCCAAGCTCTTGTGTCCCTTCCTTTGGGATTTCCTCAGGAGTCTTCCCCTCAGGAGCCTCAGTACCTTCTGTAGATGAGGCAACTTCAGACGTAGGAAAGACGAAATCCGGTCCCATACTTTGACCCTCAGGAAGGGGAGGCAAACCGTACAAGGACTTCGGAGGATCTTCATGTCGACCATAAACCACTATGACTAACTTTCCTCCATGGAATTCATAGAACGGATCCATACCATAGAGGCTAAGTTTCGTAGTGGGGTTGCGGTAAGAAACTTGGCGTATAGCCAGGCCGAAGGATTCTTCAACCGCCTGAGTGCATATGTCAATAGCTTCCTGCTTCTCAATTTTTGCTACAGTCAATTCTTCCCGCAACCTCGATAGTTCCCCACTCGATCCTTCAGATTCCGTGCTCCCAGCCTTCAGTCCCTCGATCTCAAGGAGGAACTTCTTCTCCTTTTGGGACCACTCCTTGGCTTGTTTAAAGTAATCCTCCGCAGCAGCTTTGCTTTTATCTTCGAGCTCAACTTGCTTAGCCTGGCTGCTACAGAGTTCTTCCTTTGATTTATCAAGCATTTCCTCCCTCTCCGCCAGTTTATCCTCCAAGTCTTTGAGCATGCCTTTAAGCTTAAGGTTCTCCTTATTCATAATATCCCCGAACTCTTTAGACTTGGCAAGGCGGTCTTCCATTAATTTTAGAGTGGCTTTGTCCTTCCCCGATGAGAGGTTGAGCTGTTCTATTTTATCACTCAGCTCATCAACCTTGTCAACATCGTCGGCTAACAAACTGAATGAGTGAAGCATCCCAGTCAGTTCTGCTAACTGCCATTTTCCGGCCTCACACGCCTCTTTGATTTCTTTAGTTTTAAGAGTGGGCCAGAGTTCATACAGCGGTTGAGGAAGAATCACTGGAGTTGTTCCCCGATATGAGAGGAAGGGGGTAAAGAATGAAGTTGTTGGGTAAGAGATCGGACTAGATCCAGAAACCCTGGCAGGAATGCCCTTATGGAGTCCGGAAGAAACATCAGCTGCATCCGAGGTCTCTACAGCTTTACCTTCTGAAGCCCTTCCCCTTTTTAGACTCTTCAAAGGTTTATATTTCTTCGACGGTCCTCCGGAAGAATCATTCTTGATCTTTCTCCTCCTCTCGGTTATTTGGGGCTGACTCGTAGTTGCGCCAACACCAGTCGAGCCGCCCTCGACCAGCGGAATCTCCCCTTCTACATCCGAGGTCAGAATAATCAATTCAGGACGATCCTTTACAGAAGTCTTAGCCTGAATTTCATTCTCACGGGCTACGAATTTACCTGCCGCTTTAAACCCCTTCAACTTATTCATCTCCGGAGATGCCTGCTCTATTTCACCTGCATATACAAACACAAAGATATTAGCAACTATGAAATACTCGACACATTTGACAAAGGAGAAAAAGAGAAATAAAACGAGAATTACGTAGATATTCGTCCCGAACTCCGCTTGAACTACTTAAAAGACGCCTACACGAAAATACTTTAGAACGTGTAGTGTGTGCTTCAAGTGCGAACAACACTTTCGATGATTCGGGGGATAGCTCGGATTGATCAGCATAATATGCTTGGGAGTTTAAAAGAAAATACTTATGAGTCCAGCTCAGAGGAAATTTATTAAGACCCTCTTCATCCCTCCAAAAGACGGGTTTCTTCTTCTTAGCAGATATCCGGGTAAAGTAGGATTTGAATGATTTTCCATCAACTTTAGCCGAATCGGTGTAGGATTCGAAGTTCACAAAGGAACATAGGATCCGGAGTGTTACTAGACCAACACCGCCCTGCTTGTTAGCCCTCCGAACTACCTGAGTGTAATAGAACAGCATCGCTACAGTAGGTGTAAAGTTGAAATAATCGCCCAGAACCTCTAGAGCACGGATGAGGCCCCAACCGTTGGGATGAAGTTGAGAGGGTGCATAATTTAAGACCTTTAACACACCCATCTGAAGCTCGGATAGGGGAAAACGAACTCCGAGGTAATAAAATAAGAAATCATGCATGTATACGGAACAGTCATTTGGCACGACGTGGCATATCCGTTCTGTAGGGAGTGGTGCAAACACCCTGAACCACTTTTTCATTTCTTCCTCTGCATGAAGTGTGAACCTTGGTTGAATTCGAGATCCATCCTCATTTGCATGACGGGAAGCCAAGTTCTTAAACTCATCAGCTACCCAACAGAAAGGCCACTTAGCCTGAAGTTCTTCCCAGTTCAGCCTAGAGACAGCAACGCTGTAGAGACCTTCTGCTGTCTTCAGAACGGTGTGATCTCCGGAGGTTCCTTCTCCAATCGCCATTTGAGTCGCCTAGACCAAAATCTCTGATCTACGATAAAAAGTCACATCGTCAGAAGGGTGACAATCATTACTCATTTCACTTTTCAGAGCGACTACAATCAGAGGACGACTCTGAGAAGGGAAAAGTCACTTTCCACAGTGAGTAAGATCCCCTTTCTGAGTGACATGACTCAGCCCTCGGAAGAATCACAAGGATTCTTCCCCCATGATAATTAGGGTTGCGAGAAGTTAATCTCCCCCTAAATAAAGTACATTCTTTTCGAACAGAAACAACATGGCAAAAAAAGATGAAAATAACAGGGGAAAGAAAAATAGTTACCTCAGATGATAAGGAGGATGAAGACTGAGAAAAGCTTCATAGAACAAGCGACAAGCGTCCTTGCAAAATTTTTGCAGAGTTTTGCTAAGAAATCAGAAACGAGTGGAACCCAGAATCCACTAAGTGTTTCTTTAATAGGAAACGAAAGGGTTCGGTTACCAACTCTTGAGGTTGTGTCGTCCATGACTAAACGCGTTGGTTCACAAGTGAAACGACACAGTCGGTCCAAATTCATGCCCGCCAAAACAATATCAATTCGACGAAGGGCCTATCTGCTGGGCCCAAAAGTTTCAAAAATTGTAGGCCCATTAAGCCCTAAACGACGGTTACTGAGATTTCCATCTTAGACGCAATAATTGCTCGCCCACGTGATTAAAAGCATTTAATGTCTAATCATGCGACGCAATTCACGCTTTACAGCCGTTACACAAATTTCAAGAGTCTTCAATTCCAACAAACTCTTGAAATCCTCATACAGCAAATCTTTGTCTGAATCCATTGTGACGACGTCAAGACATCGGATCTTTCGATTAAAGAACGGTTCTTTGCAATATGATAGTACATGTGAAGAAACTATTATGCGCATAAGCATACCGATATTTAGACCTCTCGTAGGTTGAGTAGCTTATGTGAACAACTACTCAGTCCCTCACACAAGCTAGGGGATATATGATCCGGTCTCAATACCGGTATCCGTCCTACAAGACATATTTCAATGTCTTTGTCAATTCGCCAACGTGTAACCGGTGTCATCGGTATACATCTGGACTCTAATTCCGTATCAGGCGCTCTCCCTATACCGGTTGTCCAGGATAACACCATGACACCGGATAACTCACACGTCACTATGCAGAAGACAAAAGGCATTGCTACAGGGACCGATCAATAATTCCCTGCACTACGAGCCAAAATCTGCTCACGGGAATGATCAACTTGTCTCCTAATTCTAGCCTATACACTCTACGCTCAATATAAAATAGCCACTTGACCCAATCATGCTGGCAAGTGCACAATAAAATAATAATATATAGTGCTATTGAAGGTTAGTGGTTCCCCACTAATATGTCCTCGTATTTCGAGCCAATCAGGTATATGAACTCTCTTCATCAATAAGGGGAGGGATCTTTTGACTAAATCTACTTACGACTACTCTCTAAAAAATATTCCTCACTTGGAATATTATCACTGACTTGAGCGTCGGAGAATCTTTGTAGGTGACACCACCTTTCGCCCACATCAACGCGTTAGGCCGGTATGAAGGACCTCCAGAACGCCCAATCCGCCCTCCTTATACAAGGACAACAGATATTTACACCGGATACTCATACATCCGGTCTTCTGCATAGAATCTTCATACTATTTATGATTTCTTGACACCGGATCTCTAGACCCCGGTTTAGGACAGATCACTTTCAATCTAAAACCTTAAATTCAAAACTATCACCATTGTCACTTCTATTATTGTCACCACTATTGTCATTATTACCATAACTACCATAGTCATCATCGCATCACCAAAGTCGTCATCATCATAACCACTTTCATTATAGCCATCGCCACTATTATCACCATCATTGCCCCTATTATTGTTGCAAACACCATAGATTCTAAACATTAAGCCCTAAACCACCATTACCACAACCGCCACCACCATTGTTACTATTATTGCTGCCACCACCACCTTAAACCTTAAATACTAAGCCTTAAACCACATGATTGTTACCACCTCTTCCACCACTATAACCATTGTCATCACCATTATTATTGTCATTGTCACTGTCATCGCAACCATAATCACCGACCATCTTTACCACCACCACCATTATAGTATTGAATTTATTTACATATTATGTATTTAAGATTACAATTATAAAAGTTTTGTAATAAATTTTTAAAATTGAAAACCATACAAACTAAAACATATAACTAAAAACTAAAAACTTTGATGTTTTGACCTGTGAGTTTCAAATAGAAAATGATTAAATTATTTTAGTTTTTGTAAATATTGTATAAAAATGAGAATATAGTATTTTTAAGTAGAATAGGTTGAAGAGTGGAGTGTAACATCTCATTTTTATCACAAATAGGAAATAGATATTAATATATCTTTCTTGAAAAATACTTACTATAAGTTAGCTAATTATTATCATTTTTTTTGATTTTGGTATTTATATTTAATTATTTGTTTTATTTAAATAATAATAATAATAAAATAAAAATATTTCTGAATGAGAATTTTAAAATGACTTAATTAGTATTCACTAATTAAGAAAATTATATTAAGAATTTTTAATATCTTTATTATTCATCATTTTTATTTTATGTTCTTATATTTATGTTTTTACATATTTAATATTTAACTCTTATTAGAATTTTAAAATAAAATTTTGAAAGAATTAGACTATGGTTCTTTAGAACTTTTTGATCTACATAATATTTATGATTTTCTGGAATTTTTTGAAAATTTTGAATTATTTTAATAAAATAATATATTTTAAATAATTTTAAATTCATATAAAGTTGCTTAAAATTAAAAATATTTACAGGAATGTAAAGTTAAATTATAAGAAAATTTTCTAAAATCTATTTTAAGTAGACTTATCTAAAAATTATCGGTTTGAGTAAAATCTTGATTTTTACCAATCGTAAAAAAATTGAAAACGTACTAATAAATTTTTATTAACAGAAAATTTTATATTTTTAAAATTTAAACTTTATATTACTTATCATAAAATTAGTGAGAACCGATATAATATCGCTAAATTTAAAAAAAGATTAATTTTGAATATTTAAAATATACCGAGTGAAAGGTTACTATTTGACTTAATAATTCTGCCGACATTTACTATGCAAAACACTGTGTATGTATGAAATTTTCAAAAGTTGCACAGTAACCAGGTTTTAAATTTCAAAAAATGCATAGTACTTTTATATTAAAATAATAGAATGCATAGTAAATTTTTTTCCTATAAATACCGAAGGAATTCTTCTTTAAAATTCACAATTTCAGATTAAGTTTTCTTAATATAGTAGTGTTAGTGAGATAGTGGTGGAAGTAAGAGAGAGAAATAAATTTTTTTGAAGAAAGTTCTGCTAAAATTCTAAGGGACGAATACATCTCTTTTATATTTTTTAGGATTATTTTTATATCGTTTTTAAAAATCTATTATTATACTGGAAATAATATTATTTTAAGTTACTATTCTGTATAGTAATACTATTTCAATAGTAAATTACTATTCAAATAGTAAATTACTACTGTTACTATTTACTTTTACTATTTACGTTTTACTATTTATCATTACTATTCATGATTTACTATTTACCGTTACTATTTACGATTTACTATTTATTGTTATTATTCATGTTTTACTATTTAGTGTTACTATTTACTGTTACTATTCACTATTCACTATTCACTATTCAAAATTTACCATTTTTATTTTAAGTAGTAATCTTAATTTTCATCTTGTAATTATATTAAAATGAAATTGGTATGTTTTAGAACTGGAGACGAGGCGCGCACGAATTTTTAATAACGAATCGGTATACAAGAGGTAAGGGGGAGTGAGATAAGAATATAATATGAAAGACATAAAAATAAAGGGAGGAGTCCCCTACTCCTTTTAAATTTAATAATATTATTATTTTAAAGTAATAACTTTTCAACTTAAAATTTATAATAAATTTAATATATTTTGTAACTTATTCTGAAATATCTATACATGGATCTGAATTATTATAACTTATACGGACTGGACTAAACCTATGCAAGGACTTGGACTTTTATATCCTATATGGATCGAACTAAACCTATGCAAGGACTTGGACTATTATGACTTATCTAGACTGAACTATACCTATGCGAAGACTGGATTATATATATGGACTTATATAGATCTGTGCGAGGAATGGACTATAAGGACTCAAAATCAAATCTACTAATTTAAATAACCATTAAAATTTAAATTATATTTATGAGCGATATTTAGTTGATTTGACTTGATTATAATTAATTATATTTGATTTTGATTAATGATATTGTATTAGACTGTGATTGATAATATGCAATTATGATTGATGATATTTGATTGTGATTGATGAGATTACTATACTTGATTGTGGTTGATGAATGATTGATGACTTTGTGATATGAAGTTTGAGCATATAGCAAGCATGACGGAAAGTTAAAACTCAGTAAGAATTTTCTTACCTTACTTTTTAAATTTTTATTCCAAGAGAAAGTATTTTATAATTATTTTAGTCTTTTATTTCTTCTTAGAAATAATTTTCACTAACTTTATTTTTAATTTCAATAATAAAATCTAGTATTAGAAAGAAGTTATTTTATGAAAATCAGAGGTTGAGATAATTAATTCTTGAATTAAAGAAATTTTTTATAGTTTTAAGTATTCTTAGTTAATGATTTTAAATTATTTTCTTTAGAAATTAGAAGTTTAAAGTAAATTATTTTGGTTTTCCCCAACGAAATAACTAAAGAATATTTTGTCAAGGTTTCTAAAACTCAATCTAGTTAAGATTCAAATTGAGAAAGATTATGTAAATATGTGAAGATTTTTAAGAGAAAGTTTTGAGATATTTAAGGCTTGGAAACTCAATTTTGGTAAGATCTGAATTTGAAGACTGTACTAAATTATTTCAGTATAACAGAAGTTCAAAGAAGAACTTATGGGAATGTACAGTTTATTGTGATAATTTTGTGAACCTTTATGGTATTTAATAATTGAGTTTCTAAAAGTCTTAACCAACTAAATATGCGAGTAGTTCATGCATCATGAATCATTAAAGAGAAATGAGATGTGATATTGCCTGGGGACGGATTATAGAAACCGAGGATACATTAGAGGAGGCTTAATTGCGAGCCTTGGGATGAGAGGGTGTGAAAGGGTGCTTCAGGTGACCTGGGGTCGCTCCCTAGTGTCGGGTACTTTCACAATAAAAACTTTCTCAGTCTGACTAGTCTTTAAGTGTTTCCACGCAAGTTGAGCTGTTCATATGCCATGAAGGCATTTATGTTATTATTATCCAGAATTTATGGAACAGTGTAAACTCCTGGTTGGCCCAGTGCAAACTAAAACTTTAAGAGCCCACATGCATAGAATGAATGAGATGATAGTATTAAAAACATTGCATGACATTCATGTGATTGTGACATTCTATGTGGGTGGTTGTGGATGAAAATATAATTGTTATGTTATAAAAACTCTATATTCATAATTGATTATGTATATGATTGTGATTGAAATTATTATATTAGATTGTGAAAACCCTTATGCTTATGTCTTATCTGTAAAGTATTATATTCTGTTTCTCACTCCTTCTTGTTTGAATTTTTGTGTCCAAAATATATGTTATATGATATATAGCTAGTAGTTCAAGATGAAATGATGAAATTACAAGAGGGTAAATTGGTTTCATCCTCAATCGGATAGGAGAAGAGATGTGACAAGAATAGGATTCAAGATCACATGGTTTGAAGATAAGGAAATAATTGGTTATAGTCGAAGTAGAGGTATTAAATTTTTAGTTTTAGTTTACCTTAATACAATATTAAGTTAGATGATTATTGATCCAGTCTGGATACCGGTCCCCAAAGTTATGACGTCAGAATGACTTCATAAGAGGGAAACCAGTGTCACAGTTCAGGCAGTGCCACACCGGATATCCGATATCCCTTCATCCGCTCTTGTCTCATCAGATGTTCTACTCATTCTCTCTACAACGGATACTTCACTCGTTCTCACTGTACGTCTATATAACCGTTTGCCTCAGAATTGTTGTTCAAGTGGCCTCAATACTCAAGAGGGGGGGTGAATTGAGTTTTAAGAACTTTGAATTGGAATGCCTTTGAACTTGATTTTTATATCCAAGTTTACAAGAGAATGCAAGTTAAATCAAGTTAAAGGTAGTATGCAATGCACAACAAGGATAAATATAGTTGAAGCAATTTAACAAACACTTGGTGGGCAGTATTTGAAATGTATCTAATTAGACAAGCTCAAGTATGCAATTCTCAATCAATCAACACAAATCAACCAATTGCAGTATATGAAAGTAAAAGAGTAAGGGAGGGGAGCTTGCAAACCGATATAACGAGTTCCACCAACACCGGTGTACGTTTCGCCTCTAAGCAACCCACTTAGAGGATTTCCACTATTGAAGTTTAGAGATACAAGCTATGAGCAATTGCAGCTTCCTAGTGTCCCACACTCAAGAACTCAATCCTCACTAGCACAAGGGCAACCCACCCAATCTCTTAAACTCTCAATACCCAAAGGTTGAACCCCAACCTTTGTGACCACTCAACCTAGAGTGAAAATCTTTTGTGTTTGTTGAAGTGTTTACAAGGAAATGACTCTCTTAATAGAGTGGATAAGCAAATGATAGCTCACACAATTTCTAATCTCTCAAGAAGAGAGGATATACAAATGAAATCTCAAGATATACAAGAATAAAGCTTACAAAGCACAAGAGTGAGCAAAGAAATTGTAGCTTCTTGGTGTGTCTTTTGTGCTTGAGTTCCTCTTCAATTTATAGAGCCATTTGAAAGCTTGAAGAGTGCCTTTCTTCTTCCTAGCCGTTGCACATAGTGGAGATCTGAAGAAGTAATGGAGAAATATGCTGGTTTCCCACTAATATGTGTTTTCCCACTATCGTAATCGATTATCCCTTAAGGTGTAATCGATTACACTTCGAATTTTCCATCTCTGTTCGCTATGTAATCGATTAGCTTCATTTTCCTAATCGATTATCTTCAAGTCAGAAGCTTGATAATCGATTTCCTTTTGCCTTGTAGTCGATTAGTAGAGATGCCTGATGCATTTAATTTGGCTTCGTAGCTTCGTAATCGATTATATAGTCATAGTAATCGATTAGCTTGATTCCAGTAGGCTTCTAATCGATTGTCAGAATTCTCTTAATCGATTAGCTGTTATACCTGATGCTTTTAAATCCATTTTTGGTTTTGGTAATCGATTGAGCTATTCATGTAATCGATTAGCTTGATTCCAGTAGCTCTGTAATCGATTATTTCAATTGCTGTAATCGATTAGCTTATGCCCTGTTGCAATTGTTCCAAAGACAGAATCACTCTAATCGATTAGACTGGGCTTCCTCATCGATTAGCTTCGCACTGTTTTATGTCTTCTTTGTTTTTGCAAGACTTTCTTCAAGAGTGTTTTGTCATTATCAAAATCCTTGTACCTGTTACCACATTCAAACACATTCTCCCCCTTTTTGATGATGACAACCATGTTCATCTCTTGAGGGTTGTTAGTGTAAACAATCAATCTTTATCTAATTTTATCTGCAAAAACATTTGAATTTTTCCTTATCTCTAAAATCAGATTATCACTTGTACAAGTAAATCTCTTATCTCTTAAAGGTTATCCTCTACAGCTTTATCTCTTTAAAAGGTTATCCCTTACAGCTTTGAAACAACTAAAACTCCTAAGTCTCCCCCTATCTTTTGGAATTTATTAACCTCTTTACAAATTGTTAATCATTTGGCAGTTTTGTTTTAGCAGCTTATTTCAGATGAACAAGATATGAACAAATAATTCTTCTCCCCCTTTGGAATCATCAAAAATACTAAAACAAGTATAGCATATAAGGAAAGACATATTTTTATTCAATGTAATGAAAGGGAGTACACCAAGGAAAGATTAATAACTTATGCAGAAAGGGAAAAACAGAAAGCACAACAAAACTCTAGTTATCAGGATTAAAAAATTGAAGCTCGGAGATTTGGTGGGAGAGTTCTTCATAGCGCTGTTGCATCATCTCAAAGTGTTGCTGCTCAGTCATTGAGAACTCTTGAAGAGAGTTTTCAATGCGGTCGAAGCGGCGATCAAGATGAGCATAGAGTGATGCAAAGGGGTCAGCAGGAGCGGATGGAGAGGCTTGAGGTGCAGGAGGAGGAGGAAGAACGGGCTCATCATCAGCAGGAGCTTCAAAGGGAATGTTGGCATGAATGCCTTCCATTCGTGAGTACCATGCTCCGTGTAGAAAAACAAGACCTATCTTAGTGAGGTGATGGGTGCCAATGCAAGCTCTTGGAGGCACTTTTTCTGATAATTCTCCAGCCAAGTCTACTCCACAATATTTGAAAATTTTGGTAAGAAGAATACCATATGGAAGTTTTTGTTGGTCTTTTGCGTGGCGCATGTGAAACTTGACCAATTGAACCCAGTTAATTGCCTTGTGGTTCAGCATCGCCCACATCAAGAGGACATCATCCTCTTCCACCAAGGCATAGTTCCCACCATGAGGAACTATCATTTTGACCAAGAAAAAGTGTAGGAGACGGTTGTTCATGGTCAAGTGTCCTGCCAGTTTGTGGTTGCTCCTGGGGCGGTCAGCTTTCCACAAGGATTGACGAGCAGTGAGAGCATTGAAGCCCCATTCATCTTCTGGTTCTCCTCCATCAAAATCTGTATTGTTGAGCGGCAGCATAGAGATTTCTGCAAATTGGGCATTGGTGAGCTTGATGGTCACGTTTTTCACTTTGGATTCGACCATCCCATTCACCAGTTTGAGATTGCAGTAGAACACCCTGATGAGTTCAGGATAATATTCTTCTTCCTTGAGGGTGAGAAAAGGAAAAAGGTTGTAGTGGTGGAGGCATTGGGTAAAGGTGAGGCTATGGTTATCAAAGGTTTCTACAATGGTGAAGTAGGGAGTCATGATTTCTTTCTCAAAAAATTTTTTAACAAAGTGTTAGAGGTCTCTAGGGGAGGAAAAGAACCTTGAGAAGTCAAGGGGGTTGTTGGCCTGAGCCATGGAGGACCTTGCTCATTTAACTGTGCGGGAGGAAGCCATTGACAAGGAACGTAGAAAAAGATGAGGAGACGAGAAGAGTTCTTGGGAACTTTTGAGAATGAGAAAGAGGAAGGAGGTAGTGTGAGTTGAGAGAGTGAAGAGAGGGGTATTTATAGATAGAAATTAGGTTTAGGAAGGAGTGAGATGAGTTAAGAGAGTGGGGAATTCGAGTAGACCTTGGAACCATGCGTTTTGACTCTGCAGTACCGATGCTAATCGATTACGAGACATGGGTAATCAATTAGCTCACTGTTTCTGGGGAATTTGAAGGGTTTCGAGCAGTGTGTAATCGATTATTGAAATGGAATAATCGATTAGTGAAGAAATAGAATCGTCCTAATCGATTGAAACATCGATTGAAACAGTATGGTAATCGATTAGTGAGAAGATGAAACGTTTTATACCTGAAACAGAGGCTGTGTAATCGATTATGGATTAGAAAGTAATCGATTAGATTAAAATAGAAGCATTGTAATCGATTAGATATCAAAGGGTAATCGATTATCAACAAAACAGAAACGTGTTAATCGATTATGAGGAGCTGAGTAATCGATTATATGGGTCAAAAATTCACTTTTATGCATTTTTCTCAAAGGAGGTTTGCAGTCTTAAAGAATCATGCCACAGATAATACCAAATTCATACAAACATGCTATACAACAGTGCTTTTATCAAAATACTTCATCATTCAAACACAATTGGTCATGTCAAGAATTCCTAATTCTCTTCTAATATGGATGAATTGCTCCCTAGCTAAAGGTTTGGTGAAAATATCTGCTAGTTGCCTAGAAGTTTCAACATGCTCAAGTACACAGTCTCCTTTTAATACATGGTCTCTAATGAAATGATGCCTAATCTCAATATGTTTAGTCCTAGAATGCATTACAGGATTTTTTGAGATATTGATAGCACTAGTATTATCACACTTAAGAGGCACATGGTTCAATACAACTCCAAAGTCTAGAAGTTGTTGTCTCATCCAAAGGATTTGAGCACAACAACTACCAGCTGCAACATATTCTGCCTCAGCTGTTGATAGCGTAACACTTACTTATTTCTTGCTATGCCAAGAAACAAGAGAACTACCAAGCAAGTGACATGTTCCGCTAGGGCTTTTTCTGTCAAGTTTACATCCTGCAAAGTTTGAATCAGAGTAACCAACTAAAATACATTCAGCCCCTTTGGGGTACCATAAACCAACATTTTGAGTCCCAACTAAATATTTCATTATCCTTTTTACTGCAGTGAGATGTGATTCCTTAGGACAAGCCTGGTATCTAGCATACATACACACAGCAAACATGATATCCGGTCTACTAGCGGTTAAGTAAAGTAAGGATCCTATCATACCTCTGTATTTTGTGAGTTCAACATCCTTACCTTTCTCATCCTTGTCCAAATAGCATGAAGTGCCCATGGGTGTGGCTATATCATTTGCTTTATCCATATTGAATTTTCTGAGTAGTTCTTTGCAGTACTTGGATTGATTTATGAATGTGCCTTCATTGGTTTGCTTGATTTGTAGTCCGAGGAAGAAAGTGAGTTCCCCCATCATGGACATTTCAAATTCTTCCTGCATTAGCTTAGCAAACTCCTTGCACATTGAATCATTAGTGGCACCAAATATTATATCATCAACATAAACTTGTACCAATAGTATGTTATTCTTTTTGTGCTTTATGAATAAAGTTGTATCAACCTTCCCTCTTTCAAAATGATTTTCTAAAAGAAATTTGCTCAACCTTTCGTACCAAGCTTTTGGAGCTTGTTTCAAACCATACAAAGCTTTCTTTAATTTGAAAACATGATTTGGAAATTGATGGTTTTCAAAACCTGGAGGTTGATCAACATATACTTCCTCTTGAATGTATCCATTCAAGAAAGCACTTTTAACATCCATTTGGTACAATTTGAAGTCCCTACAGCATGCAAAGGCTAATAGTAGTCTAATTGCTTCTAATCTAGCTACGGGTGCATACGTCTCTTCATAATCAATGCCTTCTTCTTGATTATAGCCTTTAGCTACTAGCCTAGCTTTGTTTCTAGTAATTATACCATTTTCATCCAGTTTATTCCTAAAAACCCATTTGGTTCCTATTATTTGGTGATCATTGGGTCTTGGCACGAGCTCCCAAACTTCATTTCTTTCAAATTGATTTAGCTCTTCTTGCATGGCCAACATCCAATGTTCATCAATAATAGCCTCATTTATGTTCTTGGGTTCTATTTGTGATACAAATGCTAGGTGATTACAAGTATTTCTAATAGCATTTCTAGTACCTACACCTTGAGTCATTTCACCTATGACTTTGTCTAAAGGATGATCCTTCAAAGTGATCTATTGTTGTGGTTCCTCATGTTTGGCTTCATTTATGTCTTTGATTTCTACTTCCTTGTCATCTAAGGTCAATTCTTGAAGAGTACCTACAAGATCATCAACATCTTTCTTTCTCGGAGGGTTATGGCTATTTTCATCAAATTTAACATGAATAGACTCTTCAATGGTGTTTGTTTGTTTGTTGAAGATTCGATAAGATTTACTAGATTGAGAGTACCCTAGGAATATTGCCTTATCAGATTTGGCATCAAACTTTCCTAGATTATCCTTTCCATTATTGAGCACAAAACATTTACATCCAAAAATATGAAAGTGTGAAATGTTGGGTTTTCTACCCTTGTAAAGTTCATAGGGGGTTTTCATTAGAATAGGCCTTATTAAATATCTATTCATTACATAACAAGCGGTGTTTACCGCATCGGCCCAAAAGTGTTTTGCAATATGGTTTTCATTTAACATGGTTCTTGCAAGCTCCACCAAGGATCTATTTTTCCTTTCAACTACTCCGTTTTGTTGTGGAGTTCTAGGAGCTGAAAAATTGTGATTAATACCATGTTTTTCGTAAAACTTTTCAAAAGATTAATTTTCAAATTCTCCCCCATGATCGGTTCTAATGGATGTAATTTTAGAATTTTGCTCATTTTGGATAATCTTTACAAGTTTCTTGAATGCATGAAATGCTTCATTTTTATGAGCAAGAAACAATGTCCATGTATATCTAGAATAGTCATCTACAATAACTAGACCATAGTAATTTCCTCCAAAGCTTTTGATTTTGGATGGTCCAAATAAGTCCATGTGCAAAAGTTGTAAAGGCCTTTGTGTGGAAACAATATTTTTGGATTGAAAAGATGCCTTTACTTGTTTTCCCTTTTGACATGCATCACAAAATCTATTTTCAAATTTAAGCTTTGGTAATCCAATTACTAATTCTTTGGAAACAAGTTTGTTCAAATGGTCTACATGTATATGAGCTATTCTCCTATGCCATAGCCAAGTTTCATCCTCTTTTGAAATGAAGCATTGTTCATCATTTGTAGACAAACTATCCACATCAATCATGTAAATGTTATCAATCCTTTTTCCAACAAATTTGACCTCTTTGTTTAGCTTATTCTCAATTATACAACAATTGGATTCAAATAAAACTCTATATCCTTTGTCACATAATTGACTTATGCTAAGTAGATTATGTTTGAGGCCTTCAACATACAACACGTCACTTATTGATGTGGAAGAATTCTTACCAATATTTCCGATGCCTAGGATTCTTCCTTTGGTGTTGTCTCCGTAGGTGACACTTCCTTTTCTCTTGGGAGTGAATGATGTAAACTTGCTTATGTCTCCCGTCATATGCTTTGAACACCCACTATCCAAGTACCAATGGGTGTTGCTTGCCTTGAAGCATACCTACAAAACAAGATTAGTTTAGAGAACTAGGTACCCATTTTATGTTGGGTCCTTTTAGGTTAGTTTGTGGTAATGTTCCTTTGGGAACCCACATCTTTTTCATAACCTTTGGCCCTAATTTTCTAACGTTGCAATTCGAAGAGTTATGACCTTTAAAACCGCAATGATGACATTTTATAAAAGGTGAAGATGATTTGCTTGGTGGTACAAAGAAATTTTTATAGTGTTTTTCCCTTTTGTGATTGCTATTTTCTTGAATATATCCTAGCCCGGTTTTATTAAACATGCATCTTTGTTGTCCAAGCAAGATATTCAAATTGTCTCGTCCATTAGTGAACTTTTCTAATGTCTTATTTAGATCTACAACCTTTGTTTCTAACATCACGCATCTTTTTGCAAAGTCACATGGTTTATCCTTAGAACATGCTTGAACATTCTCTAATTCTTCTTTTAAGCTTTCATTTTCTTTACATACCTCCATAAGATGCATTTCAAGGGTGTCACTAGTTTTCCTAGATGACTTAAGCCTATTAGACACTTTTATAAATTTATCATATAACTCCTCAAAAGCATCTAGTAGTTCATTCTTATCTAAGTCAAGAAGGTTTACCTCATTATCTTCTTCTTGGTGATTGGCCATTAAGCAAAGATTTGCTTCCTCATTTTCCGAATCGTCGGAGCTACTTACATCGTTCTCATCCCAAGCGATGTAAGCTCTTCTTCTTCCTCGTTTATCCTTGCCCTTCTTTTTAAGATTTGGGCAATCGGCCTTGAAGTGCCCTTCCTTGCCACATTCGAAACAACTAGGTGAAGAAAAAATTTCATTCGAAGTTGGCTTCTTACCTTGGGGCTTGAAGTTCTTTTGGAATCTTTTGTTCTTCATGAATCTTCCGAATCGTTTTACAAACAGCCCAAATTCCTCTTCTTCATCCATGTCACTGCATGATTCTTCTTCATGTATAGAGGTGGCTTTGAGTGCTAAGCCTTTCTTTTTGGAAGATTTTTCTTCTTCCTCCGCTAGCTTCAGTGCTTTTAGTTCTTTCTCTTGCTCTTGTAATTTTCCAAAGAGTGTTGCAAGAGACATCTCATTGATGCTTGGAGATTGTTTTATGGCTGTGACAAGTGGTTGCCATTCCCTGCTAAGACTTTTTAAAACTTTATGCACAAGTTCTTTGTTAGTGTAAACTTTGCCAAGAGTAATGAGATGATTAATAATAAGAGTAAATCTTTTCTGCATATCTACAATGGATTCTCCTGAGTTTATTCTAAAGCTTTCATATTGACTTGTCAAGGTACTAATCTTGGAGTCCTTCACATCGTTAGTACCTTCGTGAGTTACTTGTAGAGTATCCCATATTTCCTTAGCGGTTTGACAAGTCATTATTCTAAAGAATTCATCTTGACCTAATGCCATAGTGATTAGATTCTTTGCCTTATAGCCATATTGTACTTTCTTTTCTTCATCACTGGTCCATTCATCTATAGGCTTTTCCACATTCTTACTATCAACAGTATGCATTGGTATATAAGGACCATTTTCAATGGCATTCCAAATTCTCAAATCAATGGATTGAATAAAGATTTTCATTCTTCTTTTCCAAAATGCATAGCCTTCCCCGTTGAAAGTGGGAGGTCTGTTTATAGCACCACCCTCGGGAAAAATGTTATGAGAACTTGAGGCCATCTAGTCTCTTGAAGCTGTTAAGCTTTATTTAACAAGAGTCAAGCTCTGATACCACTTGTTGTTCAAGTGGCCTCAATACTCAAGAGGGGGGTGAATTGAGTTTTAAAAACTTTGAATTGGAATGCCTTTGAACTTGATTTTTATATCCAAGTTTACAAGAGAATGCAAGTTAAATCAAGTTAAAGGTAGTATGTAATGCACAACAAGGATAAATATAGCTGAAGCAATTTAACAAACACTTGGTGGGCAGTATTTAAAATGTATCTAATTAGACAAGCTCAAGTATGCAATTCTCAATCAATCAACACAAATCAACCAATTGCAGTATATGAAAGTAAAAGAGTAAGGGAGAGGAGCTTGCAAACCGATATAACGAGTTCCACCAACACCGGTGTACGTCTCGCCTCTAAGCAACCCACTTAGAGGATTTCCACTATTGAAGTTTAGAGATACAAGCTATGAGCAATTGCATCTTCCTAGTGTCCCACACTCAAGAACTCAATCCTCACTAGCACAAGGGCAACCCACCCAATCTCTCAAACTCTCAATACCCAAAGGTTGAACCCCAACCTTTGTGACCACTCAACCTAGAGTGAAAATCTTTTGTGTTTGTTGAAGTGTTTACTAGGAAATGACTCTCTTAATAGAGTGGATAAGCAAATGATAGCTCACACAATTTCTAATCTCTCAAGAAGAGAGGATATACAAATGAAATCTCAAGATATACAAGAATAAAGCTTACAAAGCACAAGAGTGAGCAAAGGAATTGTAGCTTCTTGGTGTGTCTTTTGTGCTTGAGTTCCTCTTCAATTTATAGAGCCATTTGAAAGCTTGAGGAGTGCCTTTCTTCTTCCTAGCCGTTGCACATAGTGGAGATCTAAAGAAGTAATGAAGAAATGTGCTGGTTTCTCACTAATATGTGTTTTCCCACTATCGTAATCGATTATCCCTTAAGGTGTAATCGATTACACTTCGAATTTTCCATCTCTGTTCGCTATGTAATCGATTAGCTTCACTTGCCTAATCGATTATCTTCAAGTCAGAAGCTTGATAATCGATTTCCTTTTGCCTTGTAGTCGATTAGCAGAGATGCCTGATGCATTTAATTTGGCTTCGTAGCTTCGTAATCGATTATATAGTCATAGTAATCGATTAGCTTGATTCCAGTAGGCTTCTAATCGATTGTCAGAATTCTCTTAATCGATTAGCTGTTATACCTAATGCTTTTAAATCCATTTTTGGTTTTGGTAATCGATTGAGCCATTCATGTAATCGATTAGCTTGATTCCAGTAGCTCTGTAATCGATTATTTCAATTGCTGTAATCGATTAGCTTATTCCCTGTTGCAATTGTTCCAAAGACAGAATCACTCTAATCGATTAGATTGGGCTTCCTAATCGATTAGCTTCACACTGTTTTATGTCTTCTTTGTTTTTACAAGACTTTCTTCAAGAGTGTTTTGTCATTATCAAAATCCTTGTACCTGTTACCACATTCAAACATAAGAATCACTGAGAGATAAGAGTTCCTTATAACTTATCAGCGAAGATACCCTGTATAGCGGAATGTGTCAATGTCAATTACTTTAGAAAGTAAGTACATGTGTCAGCGAAATATGTGGAAAAGGTGATTATCCTCCATCTTTATCACAGGATCATACTCTGATAATTGACCTACCCCCTGACACATCTTGAGTACTGAGCCACTTTGATTGACACACTTCACACGCTATCAGAACCAACAGGCCCACTTGCACCCAACGATTCATTTCCTACGTTCAACTATAAATAGCACAATCTCAAACACATGCAAGGTTACGTTGTCCTAACTCACTCTTTACTATTGTATTGCTCAACTATTCACTGAGTTCATACACTTTTCTAACTTGAGCGTCAGAGAATCTTTGCAGGTGGCACCATCTTTCGCCCTCTCTCAACGCGAAATGTTAGTGTAAAGGATCTCCTAGACAACAAGACCGGTTTTTCCCACTGAGAGGCCGGATTACCACACCGGATACCCACTGTACCGGCGTACAAACCCTAAAACACCTGCACTCTTGTGGCTGGTCCCACGCCGGATCTTAGACCCCGATTCAGACCAGTTCATTGGCACACCCAGTGGGACTCGATAGAGTTATTCCTACTTTTCGTAGAAGTTTGGTTGTCGGAATGGAAGGTGATGGACGTGATTTTGTTGATGGTCATGTGGAAGATGTGACCCATCAACAGACAGGGAGGAGACTCGTCTTTGAATCCTCTGTTACCAACACTCGAAGGATGGTGCAAGTGCCAACCCCTGATCCTCGTGATGAGGTTATTAGACAGCTTAGGGAGGAGTTGGTGGAGTTAAGGCGGGAGAAGAGAGGAGCTGGGGACAGGGTAACGTCCCATGCAAAAGAGGCTCACCATGCATCAGTGAGGGAAAGATCTACAACCCTCCAGTATTCGAAAATCCCTACGTACGAGGAGAGGGAGCAGACCCAAGACTCTGGTGATAGAGTCAGTACCAGGAGAAGGGAACAGGCAGTGATGACTTCTGGGACTTACAGGCTCAGCGTTCCTTTCTCAAGGAGGCTCATGAGTATTGTCATCCCAAAACACTTGCAAACGACTCAACCACTGTCGATCGATAAGTATAATGGAGAAACCGACCCCACTAAGCATCTAGATGCTTATGTTTATGAAGCCATGTATCTGGGGGCAGATGAAGACGTCATGTGTAGGATGTTCCCAAGAACACTGACGGAGGAGGCTCTCAGCTGGTTCAAGAGCTTGCCCTCGGGATCCATAGACTCTTGGGAGGAAATGGCAGCTACGTTTGAAAGCCATTTCGTCATCTCCAGGGACATTCCAAGAACTTCTCACACCCTGGCCCAGATAAGGCAGGGAGAGACTGAAACTCTTAAGGAGTTCTTGAAGAGGTTTTACAAGGAGGCTGCTTTGGTCCCCAACCTCACGGAGGCCATACAGCTCCATATTATAGTGGAAGCTTTACAACCTGGGTCCGCTTTTTCCCTGTCTTTGGCAAAGAGCCCCCCGACAACCTTCGAGGAGTTTCGGAGGAAGGCTTCCAAGTACATGGGTATAGAAATGCATCTGGAAGCTACAGCAGCTAGAATGAAGCCTCCAGTGCCCTCTCAGTAGCCACGGAGGGAGAAGGAGAGGGTGAGACCAGAAAAGCATACCTTCCGAGAGGACTTTGTGAGCGTTTGACCTCATCAACGAGACAGGCGCATCTCATCTTTCAGCAACTATGTTCCTCTGAACGCCAGGTATTCCCAGATCATGAGGGAGGTTGGTTGGCCAACGCTCAGTGTTTTTGGTATAAGGAAGCCACCCCCAGTCAAGAGGATTGGTAATCCACGGGAATATTATGCTTTTCATGAACAAACGGGTCACCATACAAACGAGTGCAAAGCATTGAAGAACACTGTGGAGACCCTCATTAGAGAGGGAAAGTTGAAGCAATATCTGTTCAGAGAAAAGTCTTTGGATGAGCCTGATAGAATGGACAAAAGGAGGAGAGATCCAGATGATGAGGGTGATAATAGTCGTAACCCAGTAAGAAGATTTACTGCAGCTGAAAAGCAGAAAGGGGTGGTGATTGCTGAAGGAGCCCAGCAGGACAATGTGCCTCAGCAACCGAGGCAAGGTAGGCGCGAGGTGATTGAGATGATCGCTGGAGGATTTGTAGGTGAAGGAGCATCCATAACAGCCATGAAGAATCACCACCGGATGATTTTATCAGTACAGGGCAAACCAAGAGATAACCGCCCTTTCAGGGACGGTGTGGCAGCCCCAATGGTGTCGTTTACTGATGATGACTTTGGCCCAACGATCCCAGGAGGAGACGATGCAGTGGCGATAATTGCTGTTATTGCCAACAAAGACGTGAAAAGGATCCTCGTCAACCAGGGAAGTTCTTGTGATGTAATTTTTTATAGCTGTTTCAAAAGAATAGGTTTTAATGATGCAGATTTGCATCCTTACACGCAAGAGCTCACATCGTTTAATGGGGCCAAGCAACCCACTAAAGGGTACCTTGACACCCTGATTTCTTTTGAAGAAGAGCCTGGTGCAAGAACGGTCAAATCAAGAATTCTAGTGATTGATGTGGAATCTCCCTACAACAGGATCATAGGCCGCCCTACCCTAAATGCAATGGAAGCGATTGTGTCCAGTCCTCACCTCTTGATCAAATTCATTGACAAGGACAACGGTGTGTCTTCCCTTCGCGGCGATCAGGAAATGGCTCGGTACTGTTACAACCTGAGCCTCAACATGGTTAAACTGGAAGCATTCAATAAAAAGAGGAAGCTGAACGACGGAGGAACAACGGCTGGGTCTGTCAGTCTGATTGATTTGGACCCTAGAGAGGAATTGAAGATTGACCCTCTTAACCCTTCAAAGCCCACACCGGATGGTGGTTCCAGGGACGTCATCTTAGGGGATTCCCTAGAAAAGGTCACGCACATCAATGATAATCTGGAGGCGGGCATGGAGCAGCGTTTGTTAACTCTCTTGTAGGAGTTTAAGGACCTTTTTGCATGGACTGCAGCAGACATGCCTGGGATGGACCCTGATTTCTGTTGTCACAAACTCGCTGTGTACCCTGAAACTAGACCGGTGGCCTAGAAGAAGAGGAGGTTGGGACCGGAGAAGCAAAAGGCAGCATGTGAACAGACTGAAGAGTTGTTGAAAGCTGGCTTTATAAAGGAGATCCGTTATTCATCTTGGCTTTCCAATGTAGTGATGGTGCAAAAAGCTAATGGCAAGTGGAGGATGTGCACAGATTATGTCGATCTCAATCGATGTTGCCCCAAGGATCTGTATCCTCTCCCAAACATTGATCGCATGGTGGACGATTCTTCTGGTTGTCAGTACCTCAGTTTCATGGATGCTTATTCAGGGTACAACCAGATTCCGATGTGGGAAAGAGATCAAGAGAAGACGGCTTTTGTTAATGACCGCGGTGTTTTCTGCTACACCGTCATGCCATTTGGACTAAAGAATGCTGGTGCTACTTATCAGCGCATGATCAACAAAGTTTTTGAAGGGATACACACCAAGCTGGTTGAAGTGTACATCGATGATATCATCACAAAAACTCCCGCTGGAGGAGATCATATTGATGATCTACGTCAAGTTTTCACCCGGCTTCGACAATATAATATGAGGTTGAATCCGTTGAAGTGCACTTTCACCGTTCCAGTAGGGAAATTCTTAGGGTTCATGTTGACCCAACGAGGCATTGAGGCCAACCCTAGAAAATGTCAAGCAATACTAGACATGTAGAGCCCTAAGAGTCTGAGGGAGGTACAATCATTGAACGGGAAAGTAGCCGCTCTAGCTCGGTTCATGCCCAAGATGGCCCATAGATCTCTTCCTCTGTATAAGGCGTTGAAGAAAAACAAAAGTTTTGAATGGGGAGAGGAGCAGGAGCAAGCCTTTCAGCGACTCAAGGTTGTGCTCTTAAGTCCACCAATTTTGGTAAAGCCTGACCATGGCGAGACTTTGATTTTATACTTGGCGATTTCCGATGAGGCCTTAGGTGTGGCACTGGTTAAAGAAACTCCAGAGGGTCAGAGACCAGTGTATTTCACCAGCAAGACGTTCCAGGGGGCGGAAGGAAGATATCAGAAGATAGAGAAGGCCGCTCTAGCAGTTGTGTGGGCTTTACGGCGTTTGAGGCCATATTTTCATGCGCATCCAGTTCTCGTGAGAACGGATTTACCCCTTCGCTCAGTGCTTAGCAAACCAGATCTTGCTGGAAGAATGATTAAATGGTCCATCGAACTTTCTGAGTTCGAAATTTCTTATGAGCCTCGAGGAGCTATTAAAGCTCAAGTACTGGCAGATTTCGTGGTGGAAATGACAGGGTCGGATCCAGCCACATCTCGAGCGCATTGGACCATTTATGTTGATGGGTCATCAAATAGTAAAGGCTGTGGAGCAGGCATTGTGGTAGAGAGTGATGACGGTGTACACCTGGAGATTTCCCTCCGGTTCAATTTCAAGACTTCCAACAATCAAGCTGAATATGAAGCATGCTTGGCTGGCCTCCGAGCGGCGATCGACATCAGAGCATCAGCAGTTACATTGTGCAGCGATTCACAGCTGGTGATTTCATAAATTCAGGGGGAATATCAAGTCCGAGAACCACAACTTCAACTCTATTTGAATTGTGTGAATGAATTAAAGGGAAGATTCGACGTTCTAGAATTCAAGCATGTGCCAAGAGAGGAAAACACCAGAGCGGATATCTTGTCGAGGCTTGCAAGTATGAAACAGCCTGGTAGCACAACGACGGTGGTTCAAAGTACTTTGACATCACCTAGCATCCCTCTATTCCCTTCTCTGAATGCTATAATGGTAAACTATCCTTATGAGAACTCTTGGGTCATCCTCTATATCCGCTATCTGGAATATGGACAACTCCCTACTGACGAGAAGAAGAGAAAACGAGTAAAAAGGGAGCTGCCCTACTTCACCATGGTCGATGGTGTTCTTTACAAAAGAGGATTCTCTGTCCCATACCTCCTGTGTTTGAGAGAAGATAAGGTACAAGCAGTGCTGGAGGAGGTACATGAGGGGCAGTGTGGGCACCATGCTGGGGGTCGAAGCTTGATGAGAAAGGTCCTCAGGGCTGGATATTGGTGGCCCACGGTGAAGCAAGATTCAGCAGATTTCGTGAAGAAGTGTGATGCGTGTCAAAGATTCTCTAATCTTCATCACACACCGGCCCAAGAACTCTCTTCATCTGCTGTGCCCTGGCCGTTCTACCAATGGGGCCTTGATATCCTGGATCCGTTCCCCACTGCGTCAGGAGGTATCAAATATTTAATTGTGGGGGTAGATTACTTCACCAAATGGATTGAGGCTGAACCAGTAGTGCATATTACTTCTGCACGGACAAGGCGTTTCGTGTATGAAAACATCATAGCTCGATTCGGTGTCCCAGGGCAGATTGTGACTGACAACGGCACCCAGTTTACAGATAAGAAATTCACTGACTTGCTCGAGGGACTGGGGATTGTCCAAATATTTTCATATGTGGAGCACCCCCAAACGAATGGACAAGCCGAAGTGGCCAATCGAGAGGTGATGAAGGGGTTGAAGAAGCGTCTTGGAGAAGCGAAGGGAGGTTGGACTGATCAATTATGCCATGTTCTATGGGCATACCGTACTACACCACACTCCTCCACTAATGAATCCCCATACCGGTTGACCTACGGGGTCGAGGCGATGATCCCAGTAGAGCTACAGACCAGATCGGCTCGAGTGGAGTATTTCTCAGCTGAGGACAACAATACCAATCTGGCATCAGAGCTGGACGTTCTCCATGAACTAAAGGAAGGAGCTTTTGTTAGAGACCAGGCAATAAAGGCGAAGGCAGCCCTTCGGTACAACAAGCATGTCCAATTCAGAGCGTTCAACACTGGTGATCTTGTGTTAAGGAAGGCAAACGTGGGGAATAAATTCGCGCATCAAGGAAAGCTAGCGCCAACTTGGGAAGGCCCCTACAGAGTTTCGGAGGTGATTGGAAAGGGATCATACCGGCTGGAGGAACTCGATGGGACTCCAATCCGTAACAAATGGAACACCCATAACTTACGTATTTATTACAGCTAGTTGGTAAGATGGCATGTACTCTTTTTCCGTACTTGAGTTTTTTCCCATTAGGTTTTCTCAAGAAGGTTTTAACGAGGCATGACCCCAACTACGCTTTCTTTGTAATATACTTTCAATCTTAATGAGAATGCAGTTTATAACTCTATCACTCTCACTTTTCTGGTATGTTGTGATTTATAGCTATAGTCTATTACGCATATTCCCCAGGACGGATGATCTAAATCACTTATTCTGTGGTTCGATGATACAACTCCTGGCGTGGACAATTCCCATCATTATCCTTATGATGGAAGTCTTTGAAGACCCAATCCGTACTCTTACGATTGGGATGAAGACCCCTCAGGACGAATGATCTCAATCACCAATTCTGTGTATTGACGATGTAACTCCTTGAGGGATGAACGAAGACCCCTCATGACAGATGATCTCAATCACCAATTTTGTGTATTGGCGATGTAACTCCTCGAGGGGGAAATGGGTTGTAGGATTAAACCGAACCCCATTTTGAAGGCCTGGATTGTAGGATTGCACCGAACTCTGGGTACGGTTAGTAGGATCAAACCGAACACCGGATGAAGGCTTGGATTGTAGGATTGCACCGAACTCCAAGTAATGGTTAGTAGGATCGAACCGAACACCATTTGAAGGCTTGGGCGTAGTAAGCTGGTTCACCTAGAATACCACGCTGAACCCCGAGTAACGGGCGCAGTAGGTTCAGGATTAGCCCTGATCCGAACCCCGTGTCGAAGGCCCGGATTGTAGGATTGCACCGAACTCTGGGTACGGTTAGTAGGATCGAACCGAACACCGTGTGAAGACTTGAGTTGTAGGATTAAACCGAACCTTAAGAGAAAGGTGTAAAACTTAACCTTTTTCAAGGCTGTGCTGAACTCTAAATATAATTTCAGTCCTCACCTCTGAAGTATTCATTACAGAATGACTAAACGTTAATATAGCCATTCTACATCTTTGAGGTCGGATGAGTCTTTCCTAATTTCCAAGTAGATAAAGGTAACGCTTTACAGCGAAATTTCCCTTCCCAAAATACTTATACTTGGGGACAGGGTATACTTTAACTTATTTGTTGCTTGTCTGTTATAATTCATGTTATCTTAATCCGGGGCGATAAACACGCTTTAAACAGCAATATAGCTAAACAGAGCGGATTTGTAAAGTATTGAAAAGAGTAAAGTATTAAGCATACCACTAAGTTATCTAACAATCATATACTTGTCACAAGTAGTTGAAGAGAAGCAAAAGTAAATTTTATTTCTGGAAGTGAGAAATTGTACAGGTCTCAAAGTATTAAAAGCTGGAGCTGATCCCAGTACACAGCTATAAATGAAAACATAAATCAAGGAGCAGGTGGTTGATTCTCCGAAGTGGGTACCTCCGTCCTCTCCTCTTCGGCTCCATCAGTTTGAGCCCTATCCGAGCCGGCCTCTGCTTCAGTTTGAGCACCTCCTTGCGTCTCAGCTTCAGGGCCAGGAGTGGACGGTGTTGGCTCCATACTTTGACCCTCTGGAAGTGGAGGCAGTTCATAAAGAGTCTCGCGAGGATCCTGGTGCGAGCCGTCCTTCTTCACTTCGACAAGTTTCCCCCCATGAAATTCATAGAACAGATCCAATCCGTACAAATTAAGCTTCACATCAGGGTTGCGGTAAAAAACTTGACGAAGTGCTAGGCTGAAGGATTCGTAAGCCACATTTTTGCATATCTCCAAGGCTTTGGCAGCCTTGGCCTTAGCAGTAGATAATTTCTTCTGAAGCTTGGTAAAATCCTCCTCCGACGGCCCAGTGCTCGCACTCCCCTTCCTCAGCTCTTCAATTTGGGCCTGCATCTCCTTCCAAAGGATTTCCCACTCTCCAAGGCTTCTGTTGTGCCCGTCCTCTATTATTTTGAGATCGTCAGCAAGCTTGGCCGATCTCTTCTTCTCCAATTGCAGCTCTTCTTCAAGGAGGGGAATGGACTTATTCTGTTGTTGAAGCTCATTGACCTGCCGCTCCAACGCTTTATTGGCGAAATAAAGTTGGCTTATTTCCTCTGTTTTCTTCTGAAGTGTTTCCTTGGCCTTCTTTAGTTCAGCCTCCACACCTCTGTGAATATTAGCTTGCTTGGTAGCCCAGGTATCCTTCACAGCGAGTTCGGTTTCAAGCTTTTCAACTTGCTCCATATAGTCCGCCTTTTCGCTCAAAGAGTCCAAGAGGCCGGATAGCTCATCTAGCTGCCAGCGGCCAGCTTTACATGTGCCTCAGACCTCGGTAGCGTCGAGCGAGGGGCGGAGGCAGTACCTAGCCTTTGGAAGAGTGGGGGGCATGGACCCCTGGAACCATAGGTATGGTGAGAGAAAGGAATCGCGAGGAGGGTCAAACGCTGGAGGAGGACCGCTCTCAGAGTCCGGCCCAGAAGTGGTTTGTGAAGCAGGGGCAGAAGAGTCAAGGACGGGCTTCTTCCCCTTGTCCTTTTTCAGCCCAGATTCCTCAAGCGTCCTCTGGCGCTTCTTTGCGGGGTCACCAGAGGGAGGCTTCTCCAGATCCGTTGTCTTGACCAGGTGCCTCTTCTTCTTTTTCTTTTCTGGGACGGCCTCTTCATCGCCCTGCCCAGTGGCTTCCGCTTGTTTTTCTGGTTCCTCCTTATCAAGGAGAGGGACTTCGTCTTCCACAGCGGAAGTCAGAGGAATAGTTGGAGCTTTGGTGGCGTTCCTCTTCGCTTGAATTTTATTCTCCTCGGAGGAGGAGTCATCATCAACCAGCATGGTCCTTAGAGACAACATCTCTGGACAGGCTTTTTTGATTTTTTCTGCAAAATAAGGAAAATTAAGTTAACACATGAGAAGAAAATAATCAGAACGGAATAAATGCATAGCATAACCACAGTAAGAACGGATATTACGGAGGTAGGCGGTTCGGACATCGTCATCTGCCAGGAGGAGCTTGCAAGAAAATCCTTTGAGGGTCCTTGAGGCCTTCTGCATGGCACTCAGTACCTCAACGGAGTGGGAGGAAAGCTCACCCTCATCAGTATAGTAAGCACGGCTTAACAGTAGAAAGTGCTCGTGCGTCTAACTGAGAGGAAACTTGGTGAATCCTTCCTTGTTGCGCCAGAAGACCGGCTTGTTGGGCTGAATACGGACCCTCGTGTAATAATGTTTGAAAGAACGTCCGTCCACCTTCGCGGATTCCGTATAAGACTTGAAGTTTACCACCCTTGAGTCACAACGGAGTGTTATGAACCCAAGGCCGCCCTTCTTGTTGGCACGGCGGACCACCTGGCAGTAATAAAATAATTTGGCCACAGTGGCAGTAAAGTTGAAATGTTCTCCCAGAATTTCGAGAGCGCGAACCAGGCCCCAGCCGTTGGGGTGCAGTTGGGTTGGAGCGCAGTCGAGGAAGCGCAGGACGGCCATTTGAAATTCCGTCATGGGGAAGCGGACTCCCAATTTTTGAAACACGAAGTCGTACATGTAGACCGACCTCTCGTCTGGGACGATGTGACAAACTCTTTCAGATGGACGGGGTGCAAGGGCAACATAGCGTCCTTTATACTTCTTGTCTGAGTAAATCTTGCAGCGGAGAGTGACGGGGCACTCTTCTTCACTCGTATGATGTGAGGGGATTTCCAAAAATTCCTCCTCAACCCAGCAGTATGGCCTCTCCCTATTTAGTTTTTCCCAATTTAGCCAGTGTGCCACGACATTGACACACCCTTCAGTAGTACGAAGAATCATCGTTTTACCAGACCCAGGGATCTCCATGGTCTTTGATGCACGATGGAACGCGTATGTGTTGTGGTAGAAAGCAACATCGTCAGAGAGATAACCTTCGTTACTCGACCCTTCATCAGAGCTGCTGGTAGCCCTCGAGTCAAGGGGAACCTCAGAGCAGCGTTGAGTAGAAAACGCTTGTGAGGAAGAAGTTTCAACTCTCTCTGAGCAACGAAGCCCAGCCACAGGAAGGTTCACTGGAATCCTTCCACCACGGTGGCTAGAGGGGGCGCGAGAGCTCAAACTCCCCCTGTTTGAGGTACCAGCGTTGCCTGTTCTAGGACGCATGGTCGAAGTAGAATGAATAAAATTGTAGGGAGGTAAAGGAAAGGGAGGTTACCTAAAAGAGAGAAGAGCTTTGTGAAGGTTGAAGGCAGCAAAGAAATCTCCAAAAATTTGAGCAGAGGTTCACTAAGCTGGACGACAGAGATGAATTCCAAAACTCGTTAAGTGTCCCTTTTATAGGTAACGAAGAAGCACAGTGAACAGCCAAGAGTCGCAACGTTTGCTTCAAAACGCAACTTTTAAGGATCAAACGACTTCTTCGTTTCGTAACTTAAAGCGCAAAAATGGTAACGTTTCAGTAAATGTTCTTACGAAATGGGCCTTCATCAGTTGAAATCCAGGCCCAATAAGCCTAATCGACGATTACATCCCTGCGAAGTAATGGCTCGTGCGTAAAAAGACGCATTTAATGTCCAATCATTTCAGACGCATTTAATGCACCCCAACCACTCTTCGAATACCAATAGTTTTGATTTCCAAAAACTCTTGGGATTACCCTCATTATGATACGCTGTCTGAATCCGTTGTATATAGCACGAGAAGAACGGTAACTCAGTTGGCAGAACGGATATTAAAGAGTTTTCAAAAAGAATTTCCAGAACGCTCCACCGGCATCCAGACTTCTTAAAGGCTGTATAGCTCATATGAGCAACTTAACAGTCCCTCACAAGCTAGGGGACAAATGATCCGGTCTGGATACTGGTCCCCAAAGTTATGACGTTAGAATGACTTCATAAGAGGGAAACCGGTGTCACAGTTCAGGCAGTGCCACACCGGATATCCGATATCCCTTCATCTGCTCTTGTCTCATCAGACGTTCTACTCATTCTCTCTACAACGGATACTTCACTCGTTCTCACTGCACGTCTATATAACCGTTTGCCTCAAAATCACTGAGAGATAAGAGTTCCTTATAACTTATCAGCTGTATAGTGGAATGTGTCAATGTCAATTACTTCAGAGAGTAAATACATGTGTCAACGAAATATACGGAAAAGGTGATTATCCTCCATCCTTATCACATGATCGTACTCTGATAATTGACCTACCCCCTGACACATCCTGAGTACTGAGCCACTTTGATTGACACACTTCACACGCTATCAGAACCAACGGGCCCACTTGCACCCAACGATTCATTTCCTACGTTCAACTATAAATAGCACAATCTCAAACACATGCAAGGTTACGTTGTCCTAACTCACTCTTTACTATTGTATTGCTCAAGTATTCACTGAGTTCATACACTTTTCTAACTTGAGCGTCGGAGAATCTTCGCAGGTGGCACCACCTTTCGCCCTCTCTCAATGTGAAACGTTGGTGTGAAGGATCTCCTGGACAACAAGACCGGTTTTTCCCACTGAGAGGCCGGATTACCACACCGGATACCCACTGTACCGGTGTGCAAACCCTAAAACACCTGCACTCTTGTGGCTGGTCCCACGCCGGATCTTAGACCCCGGTTCAGACCAGTTCAATTGTAAATCAATGTAAAGGTTAAACTTCAATAAACCTTATTCTTTGGATATGATACTGTAATCTTTGATCACTTATGATTTTCTGAAAGTTCATTTTATCATTATGAATAATTTAAAACTTTTTACTTTCAAAATTCAAAGAAAATTAGATGTATATACGTCCTTGTATACACGAGATAAGAAGTGATAAATATGTATATCTTTCTTAAAAAAAAAGAGCAAGAAGAATAGATATATGTCTCGTGTATATTAGGGGGTGTTACATGGAGCATACAATTTTAGAAGTTGAGAGAATTAATTTACTTAGATAGAATTTGGGACAAAAATGTAATTTCCTCAAAAGATTATTATAATACTACTTATGATCACTTTTCAGTTAATTCTAATTTGAATGGAAATTAAATATAAATCTACGGGTAAAGAAGAATACGTATATATACTCTGTATCTTGATTTTAAAATTTCATACTCTTTTAAATGTCGAATTTTGTAGCTTTCTAATAATTTATTTTATATCTAAAAAAATAACTATCTTCATTATCAAATATATAAAGATATTTAAGGTTATCTTTCTAATTTTCTCTATCTAATTATGGGATATAAAGATTATGTATACCACAATTTATAAAAAAAATCATATATATAAATGTAAATTATTAAGTTTAAAAATCTTATCTTCTAATTTTTTTCTATTTGAGATCGATAGCAAAGATATTATTTTAGTTAAATTCGAAAAACTCATTCATAATGCGATAATCAATTAAGTTTGAGATTTATTATTATTATTATTTATATAGTGGAGAATTTCGCCAATTATATCTTTTATATAGATTGAGATATGGATATTAATTATGTTGGAGATTTATCATATATTGTTCAGAAATACGTGTTGAACTCATTCATTATAAATTTGTAGCTAATCAATGAATTGCAATTAATCGTTTGGTTTGTTATTGTTTCAGCAAGCACAAACTATTCTAGTTGAAATTTAACGAGGATGTCGATGATATTGAGTTTGGGGGAACTTAGGTTCCCCGCTTTGGATGAATCTGAATTGCAAAATTACCTTGTTCTTAAAGAAGGAGATATTGAAGACTATTTCCATGTTAAGGTCAATGTTACACATGAAGTATGTGTGGCTTATGGGCAACTGGTACCCATCAACAGGTTCTTATTTCAAGGCTCTATGTTTGTACCCGTCCAAGATTTCTTAGAAGACGGTCCCCTCTGTATGCGAGCATGTTTTGATGACCAAATCATTCCCGATAGCTTCCTCCACGAGATCATGCCAAACGTCACAGCATATTCCAGAGCTGAGGTTCAAACATCTCATCCCGATTCCCACAACGTAACTCCTAATTTCCGTGTCTTCAATTTGGTTTTGGCTATTTTTATTACAGTTATACATGAGGAGACCAACATGAGTCAAGTTAGAATGGTTCCTGCATCAAAGACCGCCATTGAATCTCTCCAGAAAGCCAAGCTTCAAGACAATGCAACCATGGAAAAATGTACTATTTGTCTAACCGAGTTTGACAAAGACGCCCAAGTCTTGCTAATGCCATGTAAACACGTGTATCATGAAGAATGTCTCATCCAGTGGCTCCAAGCCAGTCATATGTGTCCTTTGTGTCGTTATCCAATGTCTACCTTGTAGTAGAACAATTAGACAATGTTCTTCCATGAATTCTTCTTTCTTTCCGTTAAAATTGTTATATGAATTCAAATCATTCATGTTTATATATACTTTTGAGATTGCTATAACAATTTCAGTAATATTCTTCCCACTTTTTGTTATTTGAGTTTGACTATACCTATGTGTTATTATTAGATTTAGACCTTTTAATTAGAATTTGTATATAATTTTTGGTAGGGAGTACATGAATAATTAACCTCTTTTTTATTTGCAAAAAATAGCCGGGATAGGAATGACTTTTTTGCACGAATGAGGAAGAATTTAACCACCAAAGAAATTTATCATGTTAAAAGAAAATTGGTTAAGTAAATGAACACATAATACTATAAGGCACCATTAGTTAGGGGTGTCCATCCGTCGGGTTCGGTTAATTTTGAGTCTATCCATTGTTATCCATAAAACATAAACAATAACTCATTTTCACCCAATAGTACGGTCGGTTTGGTCGGATTCGGTTAATTACGGTTTTCGGTTTTTTTTGGTCAGGTTTTTCGGTTAAGTTTTTAAGAAAATTTTAATTTTAATTTTTTGTCAAACACCTTTTACGTATAAAATAATTTTAGTAAAAACTTGTATATAAAAATGATGTATTTCACGTTTTAGAACAAACGCCTTATGGAATATGAAAGTGACATAACATTGAAGCAGTAGAAAGTAATTCTATTAGATTATTTTTTTCTAATCATAGATTGTATCAGAAAAGAGCTTTAAAAGTTATGTATGACTTCAGGTTGAGCACACAAAGACCAATATTAAATAAAGTATTGTTAATATATCTAGAAATCAGTAAAGAGAAATAACTACATGATATTTTTAGTAGCAGTCGATCGGGTGTAGGTATCATCGGGTTTAATTTTTTTAACCCAAACCCACCCGTTCTTAGTCACAATAAACCATTTAAATGATCCATTTTTACCCAAAAACCCGTTACAAACCGACCCGTTCTTACCTTTAATATCGGGTAGCTCGGGTTCGCACGAGTAACGTCGAAATTGAACACCCCCACCATTAGTAATTCAAAACCTTACAATATTAGGTTATAAGTTCTTACGCTTATGTATTGTATTATTAACATATCTCTAAACTAACATGTGACATATCCAACATTTTCTTAAGTATAATTATTATGCGGGAGTTTTTCGGAACATTGAGTTTAATTATTTGTCCTTTTAATAATGCAGTTGCTTTCTTCCTACTGTCTTCCAACATAAAACAAAATGTGTACGAAAATATTATTGAAAATGAGGGATAATTGACTAACAATGTAATATATATTCGAATTGAGTATTTTTTTCAGACTACATAAAAACTAAATTATAATATATTACAAATCATATATTTTTTAAAAACTATGTATAAAAACTTTAAAAAAACCAGTTTAACAAGTTAAAAATACTTTTTTCAAAAGTTTAAAATAACTTATTTAATTAAATAAATTTTTAAAAATTTTTAATACGATATTTCTATTAAATAAATGAAATTAAACTAAACTTTAAATAAGTTAAATTATGGACAAATCTATCATTTTTGTTCTTTAGGTTAAGTTATAGATAAATCTATCATATTTTTACCCCTTAGGTTAAGTTATAGACAAGTCTATCATATTTTTACCCACTTATTATGCCCTAGTTATTGGGCGTAACATTTCAAAATCTGGCGCCATCATCTCAATGCACAGCGTAATAATCCAGTTAATGCCACGTGTCCTTTTTGTGTGTTTTGACACAACATAAAGAATCTCAAACTAATAATTACTCTAAAAAAATCCAGATTTAATAATTAGCTTTTAAAAGAATATTATTGAAAAAAAAATCTAATTGGAATTGAAAAAAAAATCTACGTACAAGAAATGTAATTAATAGATATAGACACTCTGCATCTTGGTAAAATGCAATTGCCTTAATAAATTATCACCATATATATATATATATATATATATATATATATATATATATATATATATATATAAAAGAATCTATAGATATAGGCACTCTGTATCGTGTGTTTTTTTTTAAATACCAGGTTATAAAAAAAAACACACTCGATCTATATCTTGATTTTAAAATTTCACACTCTTTTAAATTTCATAATGTGTATATTTCTAATAATTTATTTTATATCTAACAAAATACTATCTCCATTTTGAGCAAAATAATAATAATACTATATTCATTATCAAATATAAAGATATTTTCTTATACATTATTTTAAAAATGTTATCTTTCTAATTAATGGATAAAAAGATTATGTGTATAACGATTTAATTCCATATATACTTTTTAATTTTAAAAGTCTTATCTATTAATTTTCTCTATTTGAGATCGATAATAAAGATATTATTTACTTATCAGTTAAATACGTGCGCTTAGCATTATTTAAGGACAAGGATTATTTTTCTCGTTTATGCAGTTTTATTTATATTTCAAATTTTAATTAAATTCGAAAAAATAATTCATTATATGATAATCAATTAAGTTGGAGAATCTTGCTAATGAGTAGTATCTTTTAAAATTGATATGGATATTAATTGTGTTCGAGATTGTGAGAAGAAATACGTGGTTTTATTTGTTGAACTCATTCATAAATATAAAGCCAAGCGTGATAGTGCATTCCCGACTCTAACAACGTAAGTTCCAATTGTTGTGTTTTCAATTTGATTTTGGACATTCTTGTTCAAACATTAACATGAGTGAAGTTAGAATGGTTCCTGCATCAAAGAACGCAATTGCAAGACTCAGAAAAGTGAAGCTTCAAGAATGTGCTACTAGTACTATGAAAGAATGTGCTATTTGTTTAACCGAGTTTGATAAACACGCAGAGGTTTTGCGAATGCCATGCAGGCATGTGTATCATGAAGAATGTTTGGTCCAATGGCTTCAAACCAGTCATGTCTGTCCACTATGCCGTTACCCACTCTCCACTTTAGTTTACAATTAGACAATAATTTTTTTTATTTTTATTTTGTTAATCACTTAATTTTGTGTATACTATTTACTCAGACTTGTGAGACCGTTATAACAATTTCAATAATAAAATGTAGAAACTTCCATCATTTTTAAAAAAATTCTTTTATCGTCACTAATGTAAAAAGGGGTTACAACTACAGGATATAAACTCGGTTTTAGAGGAAAACGAATTTGTAAAAGACAAGAGAACAATTTTGAAATTATGAGAACAATATACAATCTCAGTTACAAGTAGAACCGAGTTCTTAGAGTACAAATTTGATTTTAAATTTTTTTAACCAAACCCAGGACCATAGTTTGTGCGAAACTGAGTTCATAGGTAGTGAGTCTTAGATTTTGGGTATTTTAATTTAATTTTTTTTAAAAGAACTAAGAACTCGGTTCCTTGTAAACTGAGTCTTACATTTGGGTTTTTTATTTTAATTTTTTAAAAAAGAAGTAAGATCTCGGTTCCCTTGCAATCGAGTTCTTAGTGTGACTTTTTAAATTTTTTTAGGAGACCTAAGAACATGGTTTTCGTGCAACTAAGTTCTTAGGTCTATACTTTTAAAAAAAGATTAAAACTAAAGTAAGATGTCGGTTATCTGATGTCGAGTTCATAAGCCCCTAAGAACATGGTTTTAGTCATTAACCGAGTTTGTAGATGTAGCTGCTCTGTCTTAAAACCTCTTCAAAACCTTTCGCAAGCATAACGTTGTTTTGAACGGTTTTATGTGTTTGCCTTACCACGCTTATTCTATGTTACTATACTGGTTATGTTACTGCACTCGTCTTCGTCTTTGTTGCCCCACATTGTTCTTTTGCTTACTACGCGTATGCTATGTTGTTGTTGCCATTGTTGTTCCTCAATTGTGTTACTGTTACTATTGCTCTTCTCTCTGTGTTTGTGATTGTTTGGCATGCTGAAATTTTGTTTAGGCTTGGTCGTGAGTGACCTTAGACTTTGAAAATTTTATGAATGACCTTAGGCTTGGCATGCTGAAATTTTGTTTAGGCTTAGTCGTGAGTGACCTTAGACTTTGAAAATTTTGTGAATGACCTTCAAGGCTTGGCATGCTGAAATTTTGTTTAGGCTTGGCCGTGAGTGACCTTATAGACTTTGAAAATTTTATGAATGACCTTAGGCTTAGCCGTGAGTGCCTTAAGTTGTTGTACAAGAATTTTGTTTGACATGCTAAAATTTTGTTTAGGCTTGGCCGTGAGTGACCTTAGACTTTAAAAATTTTGTGAATGACCTTAGGCGTGACATGCTAAAATTTTATTTTAAAAGAAAAGACTTATATAAATGACTAGCCTAGTATATTTATTATTTTTCCATAAGTGTACTCTACTATGTTGAATCAGACAATATTTGATGTAGTACGTTATCTCTATTGCATGAGTTAAGAATCATAACTTTTGAATGATTTTCTTAATTCTAATTGACCAAATGTACTCTGTGTTGAATAGTGTCATGTTGTAAGTGTTGTATTTGGGTCTAAATTCATGGATAAAAGTTGGATTAATGCATCACGGTTAATTGATATGTATGAAAGTGGAGTTGATATATTCATAGAGTTAGTATTTTGAAATGCCGAAGACAATAATGGAAGATACTCCTGCCCTTGTGTTAAATGTAGGAGTACGCGTCTACTACGCCTAGAAATGATAAGGGAACATCTGCTATGTGATGGTTTTCTCAAGAGTTATACACGTTGGATATGACATGGTGAACATGTTATCACACTGAGTGTAATGAATATAAGTCAAAATGAAGGTTTTGCACATGATGTTGATTATGATATGGATGATCGATTTGAAGAAATGATTCGCGATGTGGGTGAAGAAAATTTCCAGAGAGCATATGTGTATGAAACTCTCTGTGAGGATTCAGAGATCAACACCTAACTCATGCATAGCATCTTAAATGACTAACCAAATTATGCTTTTGGTTATGAACCGTGTGATGGTGAAGGTGTCTATGTTTAATTGATATGTTCTTATGAAGTGTCACTACTGTCATGATGGTTGAATGTGATGTTGTTGGGGTAATAAATGATACCTGATTAATGTACTGTAGATAGTAAAGAGAAGATTAATGCTAGCTTAATTGATTAGAGAACCTTAGGGTACATGATAATGATTGAATGTCAGAATAGATATGGTAAGACTAGGATTAACTACTGAATATAAATGTATGTTGGCTTAGTAATGAAATGGTAGGGTTGTGTAGATGGTAGCCAATGTATCTATCTCTGAATGATCCAAGCTGATGTATGTTAAAGATAATTAAATAATGATTATGTAGCTAATATTATGAAAGTATAAGTTATATGTGGGTCGTTACAATGTAATTATAAGTAATTAATAGGTTATGTGATGATGTTTGTTAGGTGAGGGGATTGTATGTATCTGTAATAAGTAAAACTTGTTTGGCGATCTAATTATATGTGAAACCTGTCCAATACGACAGTGTACTTTTATGTGTTTTTCCAACAAGATTGGAGTAAGATAAACTCAGCCCTCTTGCTCTATGGTTTCTGAACTGGTCTGGACCGGGGTCTAGGATCCGGTGTAGGACCAGCCACAAGATTATAGGTGTTTTTAGGGTTTGCACACCTGAACAATAGGTATCCGATGTGTTAATCTGGTCTCTCAGTGGGAGAGGCCGATCTTGTTGTCCTGGAGATCCTTCACACCAGCGTTTCGCGTTGTAGGGGGCGAAAGGTGGTGCCACCTGCGAAGATTCTCCGACGCTCAAGTTAGAAGAGTGTAAGAGCTCAGTGAATACTCAAGCGAAGTAATAGTGAAGTGTGAGATAGAACAACGATACCTTGCATGTGTATTGAAATAAGCTATTTATAGTTGTACGTGAGAAAATGAGTCGTTGGGTACAGGTGGGTCCCTTAGCTCTGATAGCGTGTATATTATATCAATCAGGGTGGCTCAACGCTCAGAATGTGTCAGGAGGGTAGGTCAATTATCAGAGTATGATCCTCTAGGAAGAGGAGAGGATAATCACCTTTTCCGCATAATCTGCTGACACATCCACTTGCTTTCTGAGGCCATTGACGTGACATATTTTGCTACATATAGTGTCTTCGCTGATAAGTTATTAGGGACTCTTATCTTGCTGTGACAGAAAAGCCAACAGTTATAAAAATGTCTTGTGAAAATGAACAAAGAACCGTTATAGAGAAAATAAGTGGGGCAGTCGTGAGATGAGGACGGACGGCCAGACATCGGATATCCGGTGTGGTAATGTTGAACCAGGACACCGGTTTTCCTTATATGAGGTCACTCTGACATCATAAGAATAGGGGCCGGTATCCAGACCGGATCATCTGTCCCCTAGCTTGTATGAGGGACTGTTAAGTTGCTCATATGAGCTACACAATTCTAGAGAAGTCTGGATGCCGGTGGTACATTCTTGAAGGTCTCTGGGAGCTCTGCGGCGTACGCTCTAGTAAACGAGTGACCGTTCTTCTCGCATTGCGTACAACGGATTCAGACAGCATAAAATAAATAGTGGAAATCCCAAGAGTCTTTGAGAATCAAAACCGTTGGTATTCGAAAAGTGGTTGAAGGCATTAAATACGCATGACATGATTGGACAGTAAATGCGTTTTTTTTGCGCACGAGCCATCATTACCCAAGAGTGTAACTGTTGATTGGGCTTATTGGGCCTGGATTCAAACTGAAAAGGGGGGCCCATTTTGCCAAAATGTTTACTGAAACGTTACCATTTTCGCGCTTGTACGTGACGAAACGACGGAGTCGTTTTAATTTGAAAAGGTTGCGTTTTGATACAAGCCTTGTGACCTTCGACGAAACACTGTGCCTCTTCGTTACCTATAAAAGGGACTCTTAGCAGATTTTGGAATCCACTCTTGTTTTCAAGCTTAGTGAACCTCTGCTCAAATTTCTTTGGAATTTCTCTGTCGTCTTCAAACTTCTCAAAGATCTTCTTCCTTTAGGTAACCTCCCTTTCCTTCAACTCCTTGCAATTTTTGTTCATTCTATTTCCATCATGCGCCCTAGAGCAGGCCACGCTAGTCCTTCAAACAGGGGGAATTCTGGCTCTCGTGCCCCCCTTAGCCACCATGGTGGGAGGATTCCAGCGAATCCTCCTGTGGCTGGGCCTCGTCGCTCAGAGAGAGCCGAAGCTTCTTCCTCACGAGCGTCCTCTTCCCAACGTCGCTCTGAGGTTCCCTTTGACTCAAGGGCTACCAGCCGCTCTGATGAAGGGTCAAATGCTGAAGGTTACCTCTCTGACGATGTTGCTTTTTACCACAGTACGTACGCGTTCCACCGTGCCTGCACAACTATGGACCTTCCAGGACATGGAAAGACACCAGTTCTCCGCTCTGCTGAAGGGTGTGTCAACGTTGTGGCATACCGGCTTGACTGGGAAAAGCTCAACAGGGAGAAACCCTACTGCTGGGTGAAGGAGGAATTCCTAGAGATTCCTTCGCACCATGCAAGTGAAGAGGAATGCACGGTCTCTTTCCGTTGCAAAATATATTCAGACAAAAAGTACAAGGCACGGTACGCTGTGATGGCACCGCATCCCTCTGAAAGAATATGCCACAGCGTCCCTGATGAGAGGTCGGTCTACATGTACGACTTCGTCTTCTTGAAATTGGGAGTATGCTTCCCCATGACGGAATTCCAGATGGCCGTCCTGCGTTTCCTAGACTGCGCCCCCACACAACTGCATCCCAACGGTTGGGGTCTAGTCCGGGCTCTGGAGGTCCTGGGGGAACATTTCAACTTCTCCGCCACTGTGGCCAAGCTGTTTCACTATTGCCAAGTGGTCCGCCGTGCTAATAAGAAGGGCGGCCTTGGGTTCATTACTCTCCGTAGTGACTCAAGGGTGATAAATTTCAAGTCTTATACGGAATCCACGAAGGTGGATTGACGCTCTTTCAAGCACTATTACACGCGGGTCCGTATTCAACCAAATAAGCCGGTCTTCTGGCGAAACAAGGAGGGATTTACTAAGTTTCCTCTCAGCTGGACGCACGATCATTTTCTCCTTATGAGCCGTGCTTATTACACAGACGAGAATGAACTCTCCTCTCACTCTGTTGAGGTCTTGAGCGCCATGCAGACGGCCTCGAAGGCCCTCAAAGGATTTTCCAGCAGGCTCCTCTTGGCCGAGGACGACATCCGGAACGCATACCTCCGTAATACCCGCTCTTACTCTGTCTGTATTACATAATTATTCCGCTCTGATTATTTTTTCCTTCTTATGTGCTAAACTCAACCTTTCTTGTTTTGCAGAACAAATCGAAAGAGCCTGCCCAGAGATGTTGTCGTTAAGGACCATGATGGCTGACGATGATTCCTCCTCTGAGGAGAATGAGATCCAGGCGAAGAGGAACGCCACCAAAACTCCCCTCATTCCCCTAACCTCTGCAGTGGGTGATGAGGTTCCACTCTTTGATGAGGAGGAAACAGAAAAACCAGCTGAGGCCACTGGAGCGGGCGACGAGGAGGCTGTCCCAGAGAAGAAGAGGAAAAAGAGGCATCTTGTAAAAAAGGCAGACCAAGAAAAGCCCTCCTCTGATGACCCTGTGAAGAAGCGTCAGAAGACGGTCGAAGAAGCTGAATTGAAGAAGGACAAGGGAAAGAAGCCCGTTCCTGAATCCTCTGCCCCTTCTTCACAGAATGCTTCAGAACCGGACTCTGGGAATGGTCCTCCTCCGGCGTTCGATCCTCCACGTGACTCCTTCCTTTCTCCTTACTTGTGGTTTCAGGGGTCTATGCCTCCCACTCTTCCAAAGGCAAGGTATTGCCTCCGCCCTTCCCTCGACGCTGCTGGGGTCCGAGGTGCTTGTAAGGCCGGGCGTTGGCAGCTGGATGAACTGTCCGGCCTCCTTGATTCCTTGAGCGAGAAGGCAGATTACATGGACCAGGTTGAAAAACTTGAAGCCGAACTCGCGGTGAAGGAGACATGGGCGACCAAGCAAGCTGAAGTTCATAGGGGCGTGGAGTCAGAATTGAAGAAAACCAAAGAGACGCTCCTGAGGAAGACTGAGGAGGCAAGCCAAGTTCATTTTGCGAACAAGGCTCTAGAGCGGGAAGTTGCCGACCTCTAGAAAAAGAACAAATCCATACCCCTCCTTGAAGAAGAATTACAACTGGAGAAGAAGAGATCGGCTAAGCTTGCTGACGATCTCAAAATTATGGAGGACGGTCGCAACAAAGACCTTGGGGAGTGGGAGAGCCTTCGGAAGGAGATGCAAGCCCAAATTGAGGAACTCAAGAAGGGTGGTGCGAGTGCTGGGCCTTCAGAAGAGGATTTTGCCAAGGTTCAAAGAAGATTAGCTGCTGCGAAGGCCAAGGCTGCCAAAGCCTTGGAGATATGCAAAAATGTGGCATATGAATCCTTCGGCCTGGCCCTTCGTCAAGTCTATTATCGTAACCCTGGAGTGCAGCTGAATCTGTACGGATTAGATCCGTTCTTCGAATTCCATGGGGGAAGACTTGTCAAAGTTCATAAGGACGGCTCGCACCATGAACCCCGTGCATCTCTGTATGAACTGCCTCCCCTTCCAGAAGGTCAAAGTATGGAGCCAACAACGTCCACCGCTGCCTCTGGAGCTGAAGCGCAAGAAGGTGCCCAAACTGGAGTAGAGGAAAAAATGAAGAAGGCAGGAGTACCCACTGCGGAGGATCAGGCACCGGCCTCTTAATTTATGCTTTATTCATAGCTGTGTACTGGGATCAGCTCCAGCTTTAACTACCTTGTGACTTGAACAATTTTTATTTTTTGGAAATAAAATTCACTGCTGTTTTTCTTCAACTGCTTGCGTCGAATGTATGATTGTTGAATAACTTAGTGCTATACAATACACTTTATTGTTTTCAATGCTTTGCGAATCCGTTCTGTGTAGTTACCTAGCTGCTTAAAGCGTACTTATCACACCGGATTAAGATAACAAATTGTAACAAAGAAGTGACAATTAAGTTAAAGCATGCCCTGTCCCCAAGTGTAAGTACATTGGGAAGGGAAATTTTATCTCAAGAATTACCTTTTAACTTCTTTAAAAAGATAAAAATGCTCATCTGTCCTCGAAGACGTAGAGCGGGTACGTGAGCGCTCAACCGCTCTGGGGTGGATATTCCACAATTGAGGACGGATATTGCCTTTGAATTTTTGTATAGCTTTGGCAAGGGTAAGCTTTACGCCTTTCTGTTGAGGTTCGGTTTGGTCCTACACCTCAAGTCTTCACACGGTGTTCGGTTCGATCCTACTAACCGTACTTGGAGTTCGGTGCAATCCTACAATCCAAGCCTTCAACACGGGGTTCAGATCAGGGCTAATCCTGAACCTACTGCGCCCGTTACTCGGGGTTCAGCGTGGTTTTCTGGATGAACCAGCCTACTGTGCCCAAGCCTTCGCATGGGGTTCGATTTGTGGCCTTGAAAAAGGACCAGCCCTACAACCCATGTAGTCCTTGAATGGGGTTCGGTTTGTGGCCTTGAAAAAGGACCAGCCCTACAACCCATGTAGTCTTCAAATGGGGTTCGGTTTGTGGCCTTGGAAAAGGACCAGCCCTACAACCCATATAGTCTTCGAATGGGGTTTGATTTGTGGCCTTGGAAAAGGACCAGCCCTACAACCCATGTAGTCTTCGAATGGGGTTCGGTTTGTGGCCTTGGAAAAGGACCAGCCCTACAACCCATGTATTCTTCGAATGGGGTTCGGTTTGTGGCATTGGAAAAGGACCAGCCCTACAACCCATGTAGTCTTCGAATGGGGTTCGGTTTGTGGCCTTGAAAAAGGACCAGCCCTACAACCCATTCCACCTCAAGGAGTTACATCATCAAAACACACGATGTGTGATTGAGATCATCCGTCCTGAGGGGTCTTCATCAGTTCCTCGAGGAGCTACATCGTCAACTACAGAATTGGTAGTTGAGCTCATCCGTTCTGAGGTGTATGCATATTAAACTACGACTATAAATCACAACACATAAGAAAAGTGAGAATGATAGGGCGGTTAAAATGTATTCTCATTAAAATTGAAAGTACATTACATGAAGAGCGTAGTTGGGGTCATGCCTCATTAAAACCTTCTTGAGAAAACCCAAAGGGAAAAAACTCAAGTAAGGAAAAAGAGTACACGCCGTCTTACCAACTAGCTGTAATAAGCACGTAAGTTCTGAGTGTTCCATTTGTTGCGGATTGGAGTTCCATCAAGTTCTTCCAACCGGTATGACCCTTTTCCAGTTACTTCAGAAACTCTATAAGGACCTTCCCACGTCGGTGCTAGCTTTCCTTGGTGAGCAAACTTATTCCCCACACTTGCCTTTCTCAAAACAAGATCTCCGGTGTTGAAAGCTCTGTACTGGACACGTTTATTATACTGGAGTGCTGCCTTTGCTTTTATTGCCTGATCTCTGACAAAAGCCTTTTCCCTTAACTCCTGGAGGACGTCCAGTTCTGATGCCAAATTGGCGTTGTTATCTTCAGCTGAAAAATACTCCACACGAGCCGATCTTGTTTGTAGCTCCACTGGAATCATCGCCTCAACCCCGTACGTCAGCCGGTATGGGGATTCGTTAGTTGAAGAATGAGGCGTAGTGCGGTATGCCCATAAAACATGACATAGCTGGTCAGTCCATCCTCCCTTCGCTTCTCCCAGACGTTTCGTCAACCCCTTTAGCACCTCTCGATTGGCTACCTCCGCCTGTCCATTGGTTTGAGGGTGTTCAACAGACAAAAATATCTGGATTATCCCCAGTCCTTCCAGCAAATCTGTGAACTTTTTGTCTGTAAACTGGGTGCCGTTGTCAGTCACAATCCGCCCTGGCACCCCAAACCGAGCTATGATATTTTTATACACGAAACGTCTTGTTCGTGCAGAAGTGATATGCACTACTGGTTCTGCCTCGATCCACTTGGTGAAGTAGTCTACCCCCACGATCAAATATTTGATACCTCCTGGCGCAGTGGGGAACGAACCCAAAATATCAAGGCCCCACTGGTAGAACGACCAAGGCACAGCAGATGAGGATAGCTCTTGGGCCGGTGTATGGTGGAGATTGGAGAATTTTTGACAAGCGTCGCACTTCCTAACAAAATCTGCAGAATCCTGCTTCACAGTGGGCCACCAATATCTAGCCCTGAGGACTTTTCTCATTAAGCTTCGGCCCCCAGCATGGTGCCCACATTGCCCCTCGTGCACTTCCTCCAAAACCGCTTGAACCTCGTCCTCTCTCAAACACAAAAGATATGGGACAGAGAATCCCCTTTTGTAGAGAAAACCATCGACCATAGTAAAATATGGCAGCTCCCTCTTCACTCGTCTCCTCTCCTTCTCATTAGTGGGAAGTTGACCATCAGCCAGATATCGGATATAGGGGATGACCCAAGAATCCTCATATGGATAGCTTACCATGACAGCATTCAGAGAAGGGTACAGAGGTATGCTAGGTGATGTCAAAGTGCTTTGAACTACCGTTGTTGTGCTGCCGGGCTGCTTTGTACTTGCAAGTCTTGACAAGATGTCCGCCCTGGTGTTTTCCTCTCTGGGCACATGTTTGAACTCTAAAACTTCAAACCTTCCCTTCAACTCATTAACACAATTCAAGTACAATTGAAGTTAAGGCTCCTTTGCTTGGTACTCCCCCTGGATCTGCGAAATCACCAATTGGGAATCACTGCACAGTGTGACTGCTGATGCTCCGATGTCAATCGCCGCACGGAGACCGGCCAAGCATGCTTCGTATTCAGCCTGGTTGTTGGAGGTTTTGAAATTAAATCGGAGGGAAATTTCTAGGTGCACACCATCATCACTTTCTACCACCACACCTGCTCCACAACCTTTGCTGTTCGACGATCCATCAACGTAAATGGTCCAATGCGCTCGAGGGGTGGCGGGGTCCGCCCCAGTCATCTCCACAACAAAGTCAGCCAACACTTGCGCCTTGATGGCTCCTCGAGGTTCATATGAAATTTCAAATTCAGAAAACTCGATAGACCATTTTATCATCCTCCCGGCGAGGTCGGGCTTGCTAAGCACTGAACGGAGAGGCAAATCCGTTCTCACTAGTACTGGGTGCATGTGGAAATAGGGCCTCAACCGTTGTGATGCCCACACGACTGCTAGAGCAGCTTTCTCAATCTTCTGGTACCTTCCTTCCGCCCCCTGAAACGTCTTACTAGTAAAGTATACCGGTCTCTGCCCTTCAGGGGTTTCTTTAACCAAGGCCACGCCTAGGGCTTCATTAGAGATTGCTAAATACAGGATCAAAGTCTCACCAGGGTCAGGCTTAACCAGTATTGGTGGACTCGAGAGAACATCTTTAAGTTGCTGGAAGGCTTGTTCTTGTTCCTCTCCCCATTCAAAACTCTTGTGTTTCTTCAACGCCTTATACAAGGGGAGGGACCTGTGCGTCATCTTGGGCATGAAACGAGCTAGAGCGGCCACTTTCCCATTCAATGATTGGACCTCCCTCAGGCTCTTGGGGCTCTGCATATTCAGGATTGCTTGACGTTTCCCAGGGTTAGCCTCAATGCCCTGTTGGGTCAACATGAATCCTAAGAATTTCCCAGCTAGAACGGCAAAGGTGCACTTTAAGGGGTTGTTGTTCAAGTGGCCTCAATACTCAAGAGGGGGGGGGTGAATTGAGTTATAAAACTTTTGCTTGGAATGCCTTTAAAAATGATTTCTATAACCAAGTTTATGAGATTGTGCAAGTGAAAGCAAGTAACAATGATATGCAATGCACTACAAGAGGTAAATATTGCTGAGGCAATTTAGCAAACACTTGGTGTGCAATGTCTAAGGTATAGCAAATTAAGCAAGTTCAAGTATGTTCTTCTCAACCAAACAATACCAATCAACAAATATGCAATGTATGAAAGTAAAAGAGTAAGGAAGAGAAGCTTACAAACTGATGTAACGAGTTCCACCCAATCCGGTGTACGTCTCGCCTCTAAGCAACCCACTTAGAGGATTTTCCACTATTGTAGACTAGAGATACAACTTTGAGCAATTGCGGCTTCCTAGTGTCCCACACTCAAGAACCCAATCCTCACAAGTATAAGGGCAACCCACCCAATCTCTCAATCTCACAATATCCCAAAGGTTGAGTCCACAACCTTTGTAACCACTCAACCTAGAGTGAACAACCACTCAACCTAGAGTGAATAATTTGTGTGTTTGGTGTTTGTTTACAATCAATACACTCTCTCAATAGAGCAAATATACAAATGAAAAGCTCTCACCAATTCTAATCTCTCAAGATGAGAGGATATACAATTGAAAGTACAAAAATGCAAGAGATAGGCTTACAAAGCACAAAATAGAGCTATGAATTGTTGCTACTTGGTTGTTTATTTGTGCTTGTCTTCCTCTTCAATTTATAGACCTAAGATTGCTGTTGAAGAGTGCCCTAGTCCCTCATAGCCGTTGCAGTTAGTGGAAATTTGAAGAATGGTGGAGACATGACCTGGTTTCCCACTTAAATCTGTTTTTCCACTAGCGTAATCGATTACACCCTTGCGTTGTAATCGATTAGCTTCAAGTCAGAGAGTCACTAATCGATTATCTCATTACCTGTAATCGATTAGCATCTTGTACCTGATGCATTTAATTCCATTTTTTATTATTGTAATCGATTAGTCTCTGGTGTATAATCGATTACCTTAAATTCCAGTGGCTTCCTAATCGATTGGTCAGCTCCTTAATCGATTAGCTTTCAAGTCTGATGCAATTTCTTCCAAGACAGAAAGCTCCTAATCGATTAGCATCTATGGCCTAATCGATTAGCTTCGCTGTTTCTTCAATTCTGATTTCATGTCTTTGTTTTTGCATTGTTTCTTCAAGAGTACTTGTCATTATCAAAATCCTTGCACATCTTTTGGACCTGTTAACATATTCAAACACAGGGGTTTAACCTCATGTTGTACTGCCGAAGCCTAGTGAAAACTTGTCACAGATCTTCAATGTGGTCTCCTCCAGCAGGCGTTTTGGCTATAATATCATCGATATAAACTTCGACCAGCCTGGTGTGCATCCCTTCAAAGACTTTGTTAATCATGCGCTGATAGGTAGCGCCGACGTTCTTCAATCCAAAAGGCATGACGGTGTAGCAGAAAACACCACAGTCATTGATAAAGGCAGTTTTCTCTTGGTCTCCCTCCCACATCGGAATCTGGTTATACCCCGAATAAGCATCCATGAAACTGAGGTACTGGTAACCAGATGAATCATCCACCATGCGATCAATGTTGGGCAGGGGATATGGATCTTTGGGGCAGCAACGGTTAAGATCCACATAATCTATGTACATTCTCCATTTGCCATTAGCTTTCTGCACCATAACCACATTAGAAAGCCAAGAAGAGTAGCGTATCTCCCTTATAAAGCCTGCTTTTAACAACTCCTCTGTCTGCTCACAAGCTGCCCTCTGCTTCTCCAGTCCCAACCTCCTCTTCTTCTGGGCCACCGGTCTTGTTTCAGGATATACAGCAAGCTTGTGACAACAAAAATCAGGATCCATCCCGGGCATGTCTGCTGCTGTCCATGCGAAAAGATCCTTGAACTCCTGCAGAAGGGCTAATAAGCGTTGCTCCATAGCAAACTCCAGCTTATCATTGATGTGCGTGACCTTCTCTGAGGAATCTCCTAAGACAACATCCCTGGAACCACCATCCGGTGTGGGCTTAGAGGGATTGAGTGGATCGATCTTCAATTCCGCTCTGGGGTCCAGATCAATTAGACTGACAGACCCTGCCGCTGTTTCTCCGTCGTTCAGCTTCCTCTTCTTGTTAAATGCTTCCAACTTGACCATGTTGAGGCTCAGGTTATAACAATATCGAGCCATCTCCTGATCACCACGGAGAGAGGACACACCATTGTCCTTGTCAATGAATTTGATCAAGAGGTGAGGAGTGGATATAATTGCCTCCATCGCATTCAGTGTTGGACGGCCTATGATACCGTTGTATGGGGATTCCACATCAATCACCAGAATTCTTGACTTGACTGTTCTTGCACCAGGCTCTCCTTCAAAAGAAATCAGAGTGTCAAGATACCTTTTGGTGGGTTGCTTGGCTCCATTAAACGCTGTGAGTTCTTGCGTGTAGGGTTGTAAATCTGCATCATTGAAACCCATTCGTTTGAAACAATTATAAAAGATAACATCGTAAGAACTTCCCTGATCGACGAGGATCCTCTTGACATCCTTGTTGGCTATGACTGCCACGATAACTACTGCATCATCACCTCCTGGAATTGTTGGGCCAAAATCATCATCAGTAAATGACACCGTCGGAGCCGCCATACCATCCCTGAAAGGGCGGTTATCCCTTGGTTTGCCCTGAACAGACAGAATCATCCTGTGGTGATTCTTCCGTGCTGTGATTGATGCTCCTCCCCCCGCAAATCCTCCAGCTATCATCTCAATCACTTCTCATCTGCCCTGCCTCTGCTGCTGGGGCATGTTACTTTGTTGGGCATCTCCAGCAATCACTACTCCCTTCTGCTTTTCGGCTGCAGTGAATTTCCTTGCTGGATTACGTGCATTGTCATCTTCATCATCAGGATCTCTGCTCCTTTTTTCCATCCTCTGAGGCTCATCTACAGATTTCTCCTTGAACAAATACTGCTTCAGCTTTCCTTCCCGAAGGAGAGTTTCCACTGTATTCGTTAATGCTTTGCATTCATCAGTATTATGCCCCGTTTGTTCATGGAAAGTGCAATACTTACGTGGGTTACCACCCCTCTTGACTGGGGTTGGTTTCCTTATACCAAAGACGTTCAACGTTGGCCAACCAACCTCCCTTATGATTTGTGAATTCCTGGTATTCAACGGAGCATAGTTGTCGAACGATGATACACGCCTATCTCGTGGATGCGGACGAGCGTTCACAAAGTCTTCTCTAAAGGCATGCTTCTCAGGCCTCACTCTCTCCTTTTCTCTCCGTGGCTGCTGAGTGGGCGCTGAAGGCTTCATTCTTGTTGCAGTTGCCTCTAGATGCATCTCTATGCCCACGTACTTGGAAGCTTTCCTTCGAAACTCCTCGAAGGTTGTTGGGGGGCTCTTTGCCAAAGATAGGGCAAAGGCTGAACCAGGCTGAAGAGCTTCCACTATAATATGGAGTTGTATGGCCTTCGTGAGGTTGGGGACCAGAGCTGCCTCCTTATAAAATCTTTTCAAGAACTCCTTAAGAGTTTCAGTTTCTCCCTGCCTTATCTGTGCCAGGGTGTGGGAGGTTCTTGGGATATCCCTAGAGATGACAAAGTGGCTTTCAAATGCAGCAGTTATTTCCTCCCAAGAGTCTATAGATCCTGAGGGTAAGCTTTTAAACCAGCTGAGAGCCTCCTCCGTCAGCGTTCTTGGGAACATCCTGCATATAACATCTTCATCTGCTCCTAGATACATAGCTTCATACACATAAGCATCCAAATGCTTAATGGGGTCAGTTTCTCCATCATACTTCCCTATCGACAGTGGCTGAGTTGTTTGCAAATGTTTCGGGATAACAATGCTCATCAGCCTTCTTGAGAAAGGGACACTGAGCTTGTACGTCCCTGAAGTCACCACCGCCTGCTCCCTTCTCCTGGTACCGATTCTATCACCAGAGTCTTGCGTCTGCTCTCTCTCTTCATACGTGGGGATCTTCGAATACTGGAGGGTTGTAGATCTATCCCTCACTGATGCATGATGAGCATCCTCTGCATGGGACGCTGCCCTGTCCCCAGCTCCTCCTTTCTCCCGTTTCAACTCCATCAGCTCCTCCCTGAGTTGCCTGATAACTTCATCGCGAGGGTCAGGTGTTTGCGCTTGCACCATCCTCCGGGTTTGAGTTACAGGGGACTCGAAGACAAGCCTCCTTCCAGTCTGTTGATGGGTCACATCCTCCACATGACCATCAACGAAATCTCTCCCATCACCTTCCATCGTGACAACTAAACTTCTGCGAAAATGGGAATAACTCTAACGTGTCCCACCGGGCGTGCCAATGAACTGGTCTGGACCGGGGTCTAGGATCTGGTGTGGGACCAGCCACAAGATTATAGGTGTTTTTAGGGTTTGCACACCAGAACAATAGGTATCCGATGTGTTAATCCGGTCTCTCAATGGGAGAGGCCGGTCTTGTTGTCCTGGAGATCCTTCACACCAGCGTTTCGCGTTGCAGGGGGGCGAAAGGTGGTGCCACCTACGAAGATTCTCCAACGCTCAAGTTAGAAGAGTGTAAGAGCTCAGTGAATACTCAAGCGAAGTAATAGTGAAGTGTGAGATAGAACAACGATACCTTGCATGTGTATTGAAATGAGCTATTTATAGTTGTACGTGAGAAAATGAGTCGTTGGGTATAGGTGGGTCCCTTAGCTCTGATAGCGTGTATATTATGTCAATCAGGGTGGCTCAACGCTCAGAATGTGTCAGGAGGGTAGGTCAATTATCAGAGTACGCTCCTCTAGGAAGAGGAGAGGATAATCACCTTTTCCGCATAATCTGCTGACACATCCACTTGCTTTCTGAAGCCATTGACGTGACATATTTTGCTACATACAGTGTCTTCGCTGATAAGTTATTAGGGGCTCTTATCTTGCTGTGACAGAAAAGCCAACAGTTATAAAAATATCCTGTGAAAATGAACAAAGAACCGTTATAGAGAAAATAAGTGGGGCAGTCGTGAGATGAGGACGGACGGCCAGACATCGGATATCCGGTGTGGTAATGTTGAACCAGGACACCGGTTTTCCTTATATGAGGTCACTCTGACATCATAAGAATAGGGGCCGGTATCCAGACCGGATCAGTTTCTATTATGTATATTTATATATGCACTCTATTTTATTTAGAGACAGACTAAAAGAGAAGATAGTCGTCAGAGTTACGCAACAGAAGCCCTGGAGTCTTTAGAGAATCCTTGCAGGAAGAGTGAGGAGATCGTATCGACCGAGGAGGACAACTCAACATCTCTCAAGTTGGCAATGCCAGCTACGGTAAGATTGTTATTGTTGGCTACATTAACCCTATTGCAAGATATGGGCATAGATTTGGACCAAGATACTCTTATTTATCAGCCCAAGAGGGTTGACATGTCTGAATTGATTCATACGTGGATGATCGTTAAGGAACATAATGTGCACTGTTTGGTTATATCTAGATTACTTGTTCTTCACCCCTTGCCTGATCCTACTTTCACTAGTATAAAAGGCAAGACATCTTTCCTTTTTGTAGATATAGATGACCACACTCCACTTTCCACCGAGATGCCCATACCGACTGGGCCTTTAGAGTAGGGTGAGCCATCTCACATAAGTAAGGAACAACCATTTTCAATGCATCAGATATATACTTTACTTCAACAAATGTCTGCTGAGCAACTCCGTCAAAGGGCCTGACTTGATCACATTTTTGATCGGGTTAATGCCATGTATGATTGGCATACCTACAAGGTTATTTCCCCCTCTTTCTCCATGACAGGTATCTGTTAAGATTTTGTGTCCTACTTTATTCCAAATTAGACATTGAGGACAATATCCATCATTAGTTTGGGGTGGTAGGTATGCAAAAACTTTACATTACTCTTGTTTCTGTTTTGTTTATGTTTATGTTTTTCATGATTGAACTTTGGTATTTTGTTTTGTATGTCATAATATAACATTGATTGTTTGATTGCATGTACTGTTGTTTGTATGACGAATGATTTAGATTGGCTAAGTCTAAAGCATAACTTGTGGAATCTTTAAATAAAAAATTAAATTAAATTAAATTAAATTAATATGATTGCTAGGATGTCAGAATAATCTACACCTCATGATGCTATGTTTTCTCTGATTGAGCTAATTACTATTATGAGCTTTTGAGCAAAAAGGGTTTTCATGTCGTTAAAATAATAGCCCGTGTTTCCTTCTTTGAGTGATTCACATATTTTAGGCACTCTAGATCTTGGCTTTTGACCGAGTCAGAATAGTTTGTGAATGCATACTTGGGATGAAAAAGATACATTAGGTTTTGTTTCTTTAGCCTCAGAAATTGCAAATTTTATGATCCACTAGTTGCCCCTTTTGAGCCATGTAATAATTATATACGTTCTTTTGAAGCCTCATAAGGTGATAGTTTCTAATTCTTATGTAGAAAAGGCAAAAGTAAGGCAATTGAATGAGTGTTTTTATATATATATTTGAAAAAAATGGTAGTTTTGGGTCGGTGATTCAAAGAAAAGAAAGAAAAAGGGTGTTAGTAAGGATATGATAAGGAGTTAAGTTCAAAAGTAAAAAAAATGAATAATGAAAATAAATAAATTATATTCCTTATAATTTCTGAATATGTAAGAGATATTTTGTAACACCCCTATTTTTATTTTTATATTAAAATTTTGAAGGAATTAAATTATGGTTCTTTAGAACTTTTTAATCTACGTATTATTTATGATTTTTTGGAATTTTTGAATTATTTTAATAAAATAATATTTTTTAAAATAATTTTAAATTCATATAAATGACTTAAAATTAAAAATATTTATAAGAAAGTGAAGTTAAATCATAAGAAAATTTTCTAAAATCTATTTCAAGTAGACTTATCTAAAAATGATCCGTTTGAGAAAAATCTTGATTTTTTCCAATCGTTAAAAAATTGGAAACGTATCAATAAATTTTTATTAACAGAAAATTTTGGATTTTTAAAATTTAAACTTTATATTACTTATTATAAAATTAGTGAAGACTGGTATAATATCGTTAAATTTCAAAAAGGACTGATTTGAATATTCAAAATATACCGAGTGAAAGGTTACTATTTGGCTTAATAATTCAGCCGACATTTACTATGCAAAACACTGTGCATGTACGAAATTTTCAAAAAATGCACAGTAACCAGGTTTGAAATTTCAAAAAATGCACAGTACTTTTATATTAAAATAATGAAATGCATAGTATTTTTTTTCTTATAAATACCGAAGGAATTCTTCTTTAGAATTCACAATTTCAGATTAAGTTTTCTTAATATAGTAGTGCTAATGAGATAGTAGTGGAAGTGAGAGAGAGAAATATAATTTTTTGGAAGAAGGTTCTGCTAAAATTCTAAGGTACGAATACCTCTCTTTTATATTTTTTAGGGTTATTTTTATATCATTTTTAGAAATCTATTATTATACTAGAAATAGTATTATTTTAAGTTACTATTCTAAATAGTAAAATACTATTTCAATAGTAAATTACTATTCAAATAGTAAATTACTATTTACTATTACTATTTATGATTTACTATTTACCGTTACTATTCACGTTTTACTATTTACTGTTACTATTCATGATTTACTATTCATTATTCAAAATTTACCATTTCTGTTTTAAGTAGTACTCTTAATTTTCCCCTTATGCCTTTACTGAAATAGATTGGTATTAATATTTCTAGAAATCGGAGGCGCAAAGCAAACTCTCTTTTGGTAACAATCCAAAGTAATGGGGAGTGAGATAAGAATATAATATGAAAAGACATAAGAATAATGGGAGGAGTCCCCTACTCCTTTTAAATTAAATAATATTATTATTTTAAAATATTAACTTTTAACTTAAAATTTATAATAATTTAAATTAAATATCTGATGTAACTAACTCTAAAATACCTATGCAAATACCTGGATAACGTATGCGAACTAGACTGAACCTATGCAAGGACTTAGATTATTATGACCTGTATGGACTTATGGACTGAACTATACCTATGCGAGTATTAGACTATATGGACCTACATAGACCCATGCAAGAAATAGACTATAAAGACTCAAAATCAATCTTATTAATCTAAATAACCATTAAAATTTGAATTACATTATAAGTGATATTTAATTTATTTGAATTGTTTATAATTGATAATATTTGATTTTGATTGATATTTAATTGTGATTAATAATATTTGATGTAATTGATGATATTTAGTTATAATTGATAATGCTTGATTTTGATTGATGATTTTGTGATGTGGAGTTTGAGTGTAACATCCTGTTTTTAATAATAGTCCCATTTTGTAAATTATGAGGTATAGAAGGTCTGTAAGTAATAATCAATGAATAAAACATCCAATGGATGGCTTGTATTACTTCAAAAATTCAATTTTGGAGTATAAATATGGAATTTATATAGATCTTTGATGATAATATCCATTTTTCGAGTGAAACATGCCTTAGAAAAGACTGTCTGAGTAAGGAAGAGGCTCTGTTCCGAGTGACTAAGATAATTCTGAGTGAAATATTGAAATTCTGAGTGATTCACCTTGGGGTGACTCACTGCCGAGTCAAATTGCTTAGAAAGACTCGTTTCCGAGTCAAATGCCTTCAAATGACTCATTTTCGAGTCAATTATTTCTGAATGACTCGTTTCTGAGTCAAACACCCCAGAAAGACTCATTCCCAAGTCAAGTATTTTCCAAAGACTCGTTTCCGAGTCAATCATGGTTATACGTTGCAATTCTGAATGAAAGATTCACAGAGTGCCTTCATTTTCGAGTGAAGTACAGAGGAAAATGTATTTCCGAGTGGCAGGGTTCCGACTGGGGACACACGGTGTATGATTGCCCAGATGTGTCAATCCTGGAATGAGATGCCGAATGAAAGATCTCTGAGTGTGACTCAGAGTGGGATGGTACCGAGTGGAACCCGTGTGAGTGAAGACACGGATTCGAAGATGAGTTTACAAATGAGGAACCGAGTGTTGAAGACTGAGTGAAAGAGGACTCAATTTGGATTATTCTGCCGAGAGAAGAACGGAATGAATGATGGGTCAGTAAGGATTATTTTGCTGGGTGGCAAACTTGAGTGCTTGAGTCGGTGTTGTGAGGAATTTCCCAGTGAGAACCGATCAGGTATTGAATCGGATTTAGAATAAATAACCGAGTGATAGACTATGTAAGTGTGAGTCGGCTTAGGAATGATTTAGTTTGAAATTACCGAGTGAGAGACTGATTGAGAGCTGACTCGGTTCCAGGAGGTTCTACCGAGTAGGAATCTGAGAGCTTTGAGTCGGTCTGGATTAAGTTGTTAAGTGGAAACCGAGTGGATGAAGGATCGGTTTTGGGGAATGACGACCTCTGGTCAGATTTCGCTTAAGCGAATGAATTCCTCGCTTAAGCGAGTGAGAGTGGAATAAGCGAGGCTTGTGAGTCTCGCTCAAGCGAGTCGGTATTCGCTTGAGCGAAACTTCCCCTGACAGTGCAATGTATGGCACTCGCTCAAGCGAGAGAGGGTTTCGCTTGAGCGAGAGGGACTCGGATTTCCTTCTCTTCACGTTACTGACAATTTCCAGTCAGCATATATGCTGACTGGGTAGAATTCCAGTCGGTTTAGAGGCTGACCGAGTGGAATTCCAGTCGGTATTCAGTGTCAGATTAACGTTTGACTTCAATCTTGCCCTTTTATGCATATTTTAATATACTTTTCTTCAATCATACCCACTCCATTAGGCAGGCGGCAGAAGTGGACAACTATAGAGCTCACTTTCTTACCTAAATCTCCATTATCTCCACTAATAGCCCACTAGCAATCCACTCACAAGAAAGTTATCCCCCACTTGTCCTTGCATTATTAACATTGCCTCTACTAAGACCAGAACTTCTTAAAACAAGCCAGTAAATCTTCTTCCTCTCTTTTACTCTTCTCCCTCAAGGCCTTTTGATCTGAAGCTAGGACAGCAAGGAGACCATTTTCAATCAGCCAAATATCTTCAATCCAAGTAAGAGGGGACAGGGTTGTGAATGATTATGAAATGGGTAGAATTGTATGCTGTCCTAGGATTCCAGTTTTATTTTCATATTTTGTTGCTCCGTTTTGAAGCTGAAAACGTATGAATTTGATTCTGACTTCTTCATCAAAGTTATATATCTTTTTGTTATGTAAATTCTGAGACTTGAATCAATTGATTTGGATATGTCTAGCAAAAGTTATAGCCAAAATACTACAGCATGTCTGAGTGGAATATTTATCCCATGTTTTGTGTATATATTAATATTCTGGGAATTATACATGCATAATCAGCCTTTGATGTCTTCACAAAAGTTGTAGATATTTATGTTAGTAATCCATAAAAAGTGGTTTCAAGTTAAAAAGATGCTTGTAGCTCTAGATATGCCCAAAATACAGAAGTATGTTCATGTTGAAAATCTGTTAACAATGAAATACGAATCTTATTTTTAAAACTGGGAATTTTGTGGTGATAATTAGTGATAGGTATCTTCATGAAAGTTGTAGATATTTGTGTTTGGAGTAATTTAGAACTGGTCCCATGCCAAAATTATTTTTGTAGATCTAGAAACGTTGAAATTACTAACATATGTACGCTTTTGAAAACTCTCTTTGAGGCAGTTTTGTATTCTGTGAATAAGAGGTGTTTCTGTTTGGAATATGAAATTATGACTCTTCATGAAAGTTGTAGATATTTGTGTTAGGAGTAAGTTAGAACTGGTCCCATGCAAAAATTATTTTTGTAACTCCAGAAACGTTGAAAATACTAACATATATACGTTTTGAAAACTCTCTTTGAGGCAGTTTTGTATTCTGTGGATAAGTGGTGTTTCTGTTTAGAATTTGAAATTATGGTCTTCATGAAAGTTGTAGATAATTATATTATGGAACTATAGAAAGTGGAATCACTGAAAAAGGATTTGATTTGCTCATGTTATGGTTGTTTTACTAACGTATGTTACTGTTGGAAATGCTGAAACTTACTTATAATGGTTATTATGGATGAAAATGATATTTTCCCTATGGGTAACAATTTATTATTGAATTCTTGAGTGACTATGAATTGTTATGGATGATGTTGAGTGTCTAATGAGTATCATACAATTTGTATACTTTGGTGGTGAATAACTACGAATGACTAAATTGATATATATATATATATATATATATATATATACATGAATGCCTTGCGGATATTGATACATGTGGTTGAAATAGTAAATCCATGATTCTGAAAATTATTATATGTGAGTGTCCTTTGAGGACTTATGGTTTTCCAAGTGGTTTTGGAAATGTTGATATCATGGTATGTTAAATGATAAAGAGAATTAAAGGCATTCATGCATCATAAGCATTTGGACGCACCATGGAATTTAGGGGTTCCATGATTGCCTACCCTGGTGGAGGGTTACTCTATGATGAGTTTAAGCCCTATTTTTTTGCAGGAGCCATGGAGTGTAGGGATTCATGGTTATGCTAAGTCCTACTTGTGTACTTCGGTACTGCAGGAGCCATGAAAGTGTAGGGATTCATGGTTATGTTAATTCCTACTTGTGCACTTATTTTCACAGGAGCCATGAAGGTGTAGGGATTCATGGTTATGCTAATTCCTACTGGAGTCTTTATGAGACTTTTTACTGCAGTATTCCCACCAAACCAAATGGATCCAGCATGACATCATGTGACAAATTAAAGATTTATAAATGAACTTGTTTGGCATATTCATCATATCATTATGCCTTGTTGGTTGTGTTTGTGCAATTTTATTTATTTTATATTTATTTTATATTTTGTCTCACTTTTACATTAATTTTTACGGTGAATGCTACACAGAATGAAGAGTGATGCCATGAATGGAGTTTACGTGAATTATTGCTTGGAATTTGACTTTATTTTATTTTGATGGGTTGTAATAATATAATGTTTCATGTACTGTATTTTTCTAAATCGTTTTCGCTATATATAATTATTTTATGACTTTGATTATCCACGACTAGTATGTATGATAATAATCCGCGTTTATCAACTTTTACATGACTTATCACAAATTTCAAAAAATGATTTTTAAAATGCAAAAAATTTATTCGGGAAATTATTAAGGATGTCACATTGAGCATATAGCGAGCATGATGGAAAGCTAAAACTCAGTAAGAATTTTCTTACCTTACTCTTTAAATTTTTATTACTTTAAATCTTCTCTTCTTAGAAATTATTTTTATTAACTTTATTTTCAATATTTAGAATAAAAAAAATTAGTATTTATTTTAGAAAGAAGACATTTTATGAAAATTAATTTATAACAAATTGAGATAATTAAATCTTGAATTAAAGAAAAATTTTGTAATTTTAAGTATTTTTGGTTAATGATTTAAAGATTATTCTCTTTTAATAAAATAAAATTTTCAAAAGAAAATTATTTTATTTTTCCAACTTAATAACTAAAGATATTTGGAAATAATTGAGAATTTGATATTGTTAAGATTCAATTTAAGAAAGATTATGTAAAAGTTTTATATGAAAAAGTTTTAAGATATTTAAGGCTTAGAAACTCAATTTCAGTGAGATTCGAAAACTGTGCCAAATTTATTTGTGGGACAGAAATTTAGAGAATTGAGAAAATATACAGTTTATTGAAATGATGTTGTAAACCTTTAAGGTATTTAATAATTAAGTTTCTAAAAGCCTTAACTAACTAAATACGCGAGTACTTCATGCATCATGAATCATTAAAGTGAAATTAAATGATATTGTCTGGGGACGGATTATAGAAACCGAGGATACATTAGAGGAGGCTTAATTACGAGCCTTGGGATGAGATAGTGTGAAAGGGTGCTTCAGGGGACCTGGGGTAGCTCCCTAGTGTCGGGTACTTTCACAATAAAAACTTTCTCAATCTGACTAGTCTCTAAGTGTTTCCATGCCAGTTGAACTGTTCATATTATTATTATCCGGACTTATAGAACAGTGTAAACTCTTGGTTGGCCCAGTGCAAATTAAAATTTAAAGGCCCACATATATAGGTAAGTTATGATGAAGATATTGCATAACATTCATGCATTCATAATTGATTATGTATGTGATTGTGATTGATATTATTATGTATTGGTTTGTGAAAACCCTTTGTTACTTATGTCTTATTCGAGAATATTATATTCTATTTCTCACTCCTTTCTCCGTGTTTTTGTTTCATATGTTTTAAATTGATGGTTCGGAGGGAAGGATCGAGGAATCTCGGCAGTGAATATAGCACGTTCTAGAAAGGGAGCTCGGTATGAATATCGTGGTCCAATGAATAAATAAAGTTATTAAGTAACTGCTTCTGGGCCATGGAGTTTCCTCTCTTTCTTATAATGTTTAATATTTATTTTCTTCAGATGAATGTAAAAATTACTTTATAAAGTTTTAATAATATTTACGAGGTATTTCAGAAATGATGTATGTAATTTATTCCGATATTTTCTTTTTAATAATCATATCTTTAGCAAAAAAAATTTACGAATTTTTATAGAATTTATTAAAGTGTAACAGAGGGCGTTACATATTTGGTTATGATTTGCCTTGTGAAATTACTCTTCTCAGAAAATTAAGCCATTTGTATTTCCTTTTTCTTGGTTTCCATTCCCATTATGTGAATCCCTTGGTCAAGTTATCAGACTTGAGACTATCAGAATTCTTCTTGCATTTGCTGCATTTAAAGGCATTACATTATATCAGATGTATGTAAAAAGTGTTTTTTTGAATGTGTTCATTGAGGAAAAATTTTATGTGAAACAACCTCCTGGTTTTGAAGATGTGTCTCTTCCTAACCATGTTTTCAAATTAAGTAATGCACTGTATGGTTTAAAACAAGCTCCAAGAGTTTGGTGTGACAGACTAAGCTCTTTTCTGATTTCAAAAGACTTTACAAGAAGAAAAGTAGACATAACCTTATTCAGAAAAAGCTCTCAAATATTTTATTATTATGTAAATTTATGTGGATGATATTGTTTTTGTTTCTACTGATGATAGTCTATGTAAAGATTTTTCTAAAATGATGCAAGCAGAATTTCAAATAAGTATGATAGGAGAACTTAAGTTCTTAGGCTTGCAAATTAAATAGACAAATGATGGCATTTTCATCCATCAGTAGAAGTACACCAAGGAGCTGCTCAAAAAGTTTAAAATGGATGATGCTAAGGCCATGAGCACTCCTATGCATCCAAACTGTATAATAAATAAAGATGAATCTAGAACATCAGTGGATCAGACCTTGTATAGAGGAATGATAGGTTCACTTTTGTACCTTACATCTAGTAGACCTGACATAATGTTTAGTGTTTTTATGTATGCAAGATATCAATTAGATCCCAAGGAAGCACATCTATCTACAATGAAGAGGATTCTGAGATATCTCATTGGCACAACTAACCTTAGGCTGTTCTATAAAAGAACAAACTTTTTTTCCTTATCTAGATTCTGAGATGCAGATTTTACATGAGATAGAGTAAACAAAAAAAAGTAATAGTGGTGGCCGTCACTTCTTAGGTCAAACTTTAATATCATGGGGAAGCAAAAAGTAAAACTCTGTTTGCACTTTCCACAGCTGAAGCAGAATACATGTCTACAGCAGAATGTTGTTTTCAACTTCTTTGGATCAAGTATCAACTTAAAGATTATTCAATGAAAGAAGGATAAATTTTTGTATTTTGTGACAATACAAGTGTAAAAAACCTATTAAAAAACCCCATTCAACATTCAAAGGCAAAACACATTGAAGTAAAATATCACTTCATCAGAGAGTATGTATAAAAAGGAATTTTAGATATGAAGTTTGTAGATACAGACTGTCAGTGGGCAGATATCTTTGCAAAGCCTCTGGCCGAGGCTAGGTTTGCTTTTATTAAGCACAATTTAAATTTGAGAACTATTGCATGAAAAGTCTGTTGTTTGACACACTTAATATTTGACTTGTCTGAACCTATACTTTCTTTTAAATTTTTTGAGAGATGCCTTTTTTTAGGATTCGTGTTAACTGTCAATCTTTTATACATCATGGCAGCAGTTACTCTCTTTTATGTAACTGTCGTCTGAACATGTTTTCTTTCTCTTCTTAGTCTTCAGTTTTACGCTCTTTATATTTTGACTCTTCATTTGCTTTCTTTTCCCACATTTTGCTAAAACCTCTTCATTTCTCTCATTTTCAAAAAGTCTTTTCATTTCCTTAAACCCTAAAACCTCCTTTCCTTCTTCTTTGCTCGAGCAATGGCATTCAAAGTCTCAGATATTGTTGAATTATCTATGTCCAACATGAAACAACATAGTCTTGATGGAAGAGATATCTTTGAAGAAATACATGGCATTGGATGGACCAAGTTTTACCATGATCAAGAGCCCTATTCACCATCTCTTGTTCTGGAATTCTGGAGAACTGCTACTATGGACAAGTCTAAGTTTATTATGCTAGGAAAGCTCAGAGGGATGTCCATTAAGATTTTTAAGGAAGTTCTTGCTACTGTTACTGGTTGCCCCGCTGTGGGGGAAGTCTTTGCTAATGACTTTGAATATGAGGTTGTCTCTTCTATGGAAATCAATGAGATGCTCTACGGTTCTGAGTGCCCTGCCAAACTTGTTTATGGTAATCTACATTCTGAAGGTCAACATGCTTCACCTAGTAATGAAGTAAGTCTTTTGCCCTAGGAAAGGTGCTCACTAAAGAGAAAGTAAGTCTACCTAACGTTATCATGACTTACTTGATTTCGATTGGAAAAAAGCAAAACAAAATTCCATATCCTGCTGTGCTCATGAAAGTTTTTGCCCTAGAGAATGTGCAAGTAGATACTGTGAATGACTTGGTGTCTCCTTCCTTCTTAGTGAACAAGTTACCTCCCTTCTCTCCTCTCTTGGATCAGATCGTGGGTAGCCCTCTTCCTTCTCCTAAGAAGAAAAGGTCTGCATCTAAGAAGCGGATCATTGAATGAGCTCTTAAATGCCCCAACAATAGAAGAAAGTGTCCTGTTAAGAAAGTTAGAAAGATGGTTCTTGACATTTCTGATGAGTCACTATCTGATGAGTTTGGTGAGTCAGACTCTCCATTAACTGTGAAACAATGCTAGATGATCCCTCATTCCTCTCCTGCTTAGGTTACAGACCATGTTGAGCTTTGCGAACCTAGTATTGTTGCTAAAGAGTCTTTTTACGTAGATGATAACATCCCTATTCATCAGCTTCAATACAAATCCATTGCCCAACAGTCTGGGCCTAAAAAGCAAAAGGATGTTCAGTCCCTTGTAGTCCAACAGACCCTCTAGCAACCATTGAAGCCTCAACCATCTTCTTGGCCCCAATAATCACAACAGAAGAAGCTAACAAGTGATGAAATCTACAAGATGTTTGTCTCTGTGTATACTTCATTGCAACCTGAAGTACCTGTCACTAGTTGGACAACATTAAAGTGGCATGGAAAGTATGAAGAAATGAAAGATGATTATCAAGAGGTCATGAAAGCTAATCATGATGCTCTAATAAAATATGGTAGGTATCTTGGCTTCATAACTTATTTAAGATCTATCTATGAATTTTTGAAGCATACCTTTGACCCTAAAGTGAGGAAATATATTAAATGGTTGAATCAAATGTATGAGATTGTGGGCAGTTTTCAGAATGATAAGCAAGTTTTCAGAGCCTCCTTAAAAAGAAAGTGATCAAACTCCACCTCTGATGTAAGTGTAAAAAGGGAAAGGTTTGACCTTGAATCCTTAAGACTAATTGTCCCTTCTCTATCCCTTTAGCCTACACTTATTTCTATTGAGCCTCCACCTCAGATTCATACTTCACCCTCCTTAGCCATTGTTCCCTACCCAACCATTTCTACTATTTTGCATAAGTCTAGGCTTCCACCTCTGTTTGTTCCTCACCCTGCTCTACCTACCTACACTTTCTATAAACCTATCCTTGGTCCCTCAGACCCCGACTATAGGAACCCTCACAACTTAGCCATTGTTAACAATCCCAACTTCAATCTAAGAAAATTTTACATCAAGCCTTCTGAACCCCAATACTTTCCTCATTTTCACTTTGAATGCCTGCTAGCCTACCCTGACCTGCTCTCAGATGATGATATTGCTACGCATCAAGCACTAGTTGCTGAACAGATTGTTATGGCTCGTGATTTAAAAAAGGGTGTAGTATCTTTGGATAATGTTGCTATTAGAAATTTAGTCATCATCACCCTTAGGAAGAAAATCTTGTTTGCTATCACTAAACGTTCTCTGGCAGTTTCTTGGATTTGTTTGGGAAGATTGAAGAAGCCTATTTTTCAGGCCTCACTATAAAGGTTACCTTCAACCAAGGCAGCTTCAGGAAGCCAACCTTGCCAATATGTTGCCTACTCCCAATCCAATAGAAGCTCATGCTGATGCTTTGTGGTGCCATTATCTTTGGTCTATTCAAGAAGAAGGCTCTTCCTCTTATAATTATTTTCCTTCCCACCCTATTTTTTAATATTGTCCCTCTGTTATTTCTTTTAATTCACCTATGCTTTTTGTTGTTCAGACTCGTTATTTTGTTCTTGTCTTTTTAGCTGCTGCCCCCTTTTTCAGCTCTTCCCTAACGTGTGACTTGTTGTTGGGTTCTCGGTGATGTCCCTCTTTTGTTGATATTAAAAGGGGGGGATATATTAGAAGTCTTTTGGGTTGGGTGATGACAAGTTAATTAGTCTAATATTTATTTTCTTGTATGACATTTTGAAGAATACTTTGGTCTGCTTAAAATTGCTTGATCTTACGTAAATTTGACTTAATTTGAGTAAAACCATGTAATATGTTATCTAAGATAAACACTGATATCTGTGAAATTCTTTTGGTATGCATAATCTGATAATTTATCCTCCCTAAATCATGGAATTTATTTATGACAAAGACTTGATGTTTGTTATCAACAAATAGGGGGAGATTGTTAAAGAAAGGTCTGGTTGAAAAAGCATTTATTAAGTTATATTGGACCAGACCTCAGTGCTTGTGTGCTCAGATTTGTCAATATCATACATTAAGAACTTCTATTAATAAATGAAGTCTATACATCTTATGACTAAATTGTGTGCCAAAGTGTTTCAGGATATAAACCTTGGGCTATAAAATAAAGGAGAAGTCCCAACATTCAAAGGTCTGGTAGACAGATCAAAAGTCTAGTAGAAGCATCCCTTTGAATTTAGAACGTCTTGATCAAACAGAAAAATATCATAATCTCTTTTCAACGTTTTTAATTCTATTCGCGTGATGCATTGGGACATATGCTCTTATCACATATACGTGCTTATCATCAAAGAACACAAGGAACAAAATCAAGCTCAGTAGCCAATGTCAGCATACCCACCTTTGTGCATAATCTGAAAAAGCTGAGTATATTCAGAAATAATGTCACCGTATCTCAGAAAGCCTCTTAGTACTGACTTCTGATCATCCACTTAATCAATATACAAAACAAGAATGGCTTTACTTTCTGGAAATGAATAAAAAACCAATTCTATGAAAGAACTGAGGAAGCCACTTACCAGACCCCTGAACTTGTTCTACCATCAAAGGTCTGGTACCTGAAAGCTTAATGCAAACACTTTAAAAGGATTTCCAATGACTATATCTTCCTTCAAGAAGTAGCAACGGTCACTTTTCTAGCACAAGGAAGATTGAATTACAGATACAACACTCATGAGCTTTTATCAAAAACTTGCTTGAGTTAAATTCTTTCTGTGTATTCCTTCTTCTCTTAGATAGAGGCCTTCTCTGTTTGTTTTGCTTTTAGCAAAACCTTGGTCTCGTGTCATAACTTAGTGCACAATTTCATTTGTATATCTATTATACACTAAGTTTTGTGAGTTACTCTTTCTTTCAAAATAATTTGTAAAGTCTGGTGTATTACCAGAATCTGTTAAGTATGGGAAATATTATTGGTATGAAGAGGCTTTAGAAAGAATACTTGGGTTTGAGCCAGGAGTGACTTATTGAAAGAATACTTGGGTTTAAGCTAGAAGTGGCTGGAGTCAAGAATACTTGTGGCACTGGTCTGGTGCTATTATTATAAAGGAGTTTTTACAATAGTGAAAATCCTTCAAGTTAGAAAGGACTGGGCGTAGCTTTTGTGTTAGAAGTGAATCAGTATAAACTCTCTATGTTTATTCCCTCTCCTCTGCTCTTCAACCCTTTTTGATTACTTGTTTTATTTGGTTCAAATTTCTACAAAACTGTCTATGACTTATTCAACCCCCCTTCTAAGTGAGACTCTGAACTATCACAACATAATGTAATGTTTATATTCATTTTATAATAATTTAACCTGAGAAGTGAAATTTCCAGGTTATTCAAACACTGTGTCTGAATTATATAATGTTTTTCCAGAAAATAGGTAAGCTTATTGTTTTTATGTTCAACATGTCATGAAATTAATTTCCTCAAGTTTTTCATTCTTCTTGTCATTTTAATGAAATCATGTTCTAAAACTAGGATTTAATCATCAAGAACTTACTCTGTGTATGTAGTTCATTAGGAGTTAGGAAGCATAAAACTATTCAATCTAGAATAATTGATGTTGATACCTCAAAGAATGTATTAGCATTGTTTGAGGCAGAAGTTTCAAATCACCCTAAACATTTCCAATATGCAGCATGTGGACATTATGATCCAAAAGATCATAACAAAGGTTGTTGCTTTAACCCCAGCACAAATTTTAAAAAATTTACAGCTACCCTTTAATCATTTTGTTATACATCACAGAAAGGCATTTTTTATTATCTCTAATGTAAGTGCAGTGGTATATAGTGGGGAAGAGGTCACTTTGGGTCAAATTTCTTCAAATTTATGGTATACAAATGACTCCGAGCTAATGTAAAATATTTTTACCTAACTTATTAAATGTCAAATATGTTCTATTTAATTAGTAAAAATTTATATTGTGTGGAGTTGAACTTCCAGACTTAAACCACCTTTCTGGAAATGGACAACCAAAATTTAGAACATTGGATGCAATTGTTGAAAATGAAGGTGACTGAATCATCCTTGCAACAATGAAACTGTTTTTTTATATCTTTGATTGAAATTTGCAGTCTTGCTTAAAAGTTGATTCAAACATTTTTTTTCTTTTCATGTTAAAATCAACACAATTTTTATACAAATGATGAATCAAACTTGGATCAAGACGTTGATGGATTTGCCATATTTGAAGGAGATGAAGAAGGTAAATCAACAAAATCAACCATACGTCCTTCAACATATTGTTGTTTTATTTTCCATTTAGTAATTATTTACTTATTGAATGCATTAGATCAATACAATCAAATCAATTATCAAACATAATGTCAAGGTATTTGTTATATTTCTTATTTTCTCATTAAATAAAAAATCACTTTAAATATGTTACATATGAACTTCATTGGTTTCTTTTCTCAGAATCTTAGGACATAGGTGACCCCTTTTTTAAAAAAAATTACGTGATTATAGGTAAGTGTTGCTAGATGTGTGAATGTTTGATGATAGATGGTTCAAAGCCAAGTAGATAGTGATGATGAATTATATATGTTATGCCTAGGTATTGTGAATGTGGAGTGAAATGACACTGAGCCAATGTGTACATGAAATCATATATCCATGGGTTGGATATGCCTGATAGTGATGATAGTGATGTTGATTGGTAATTGTTTATAATTTAGAGAGATTGATGCATATATATATATATATATATCATGTTTTAAGAGAAGAAAAGACTAATTAAGCTAACTGAATAGGTGATTTTGAGTTATAGTGGGATATAGAGTCCCTAGAATGTATCAATAGGTCTTTAAGCATAATTGTAATTTGTGTGTGAAATGAGATTGCCATTTAGATGAAAATTGATAGAGTTTTGACATTAGAGTTGAGTGAAATTGACCATTTGCATATTTCTACATAACTCCATGATATAGAGAAATTTTTAAGCATGGATTATGGCAGCAGGTTTGAAATGAGTCATGGATAGTGCCTATAAAGTTTTATAGCATTCAAAGTTAAAACGGGTAAGTTAAGGGGTGCAGAAGTTGGCCTGAGGCCAAAATCTGTATAATTCTACAAGTCTGTCTGTCTGTCTAGTAATCAATTATGTAATCGATTACCAGAGAGCAAAACTGAAATCCTATATAGGTTGCTCGTAGGTGTAATCGATTATAGGGAAACTGTAATAAGTTACCCGAGTGGAAAAAAGGGTTTTAAGCTATTCTAAGTTACATAACACTTAGATTTTTAAGGTTTATTTTCCAAGGGTAATGCTAATTATGAAAAATTTTCTCTAATTTTATTAGACCCTAGGGTAAATCTTAGGAATTTAGGCGGGGGTGTTACAGGTTCCTATGGAAGCAACTCGTATCTTGCTTGGGAGATCTTGTCAATTTGACAAAATGGTCACCTATGAGGGTTTCACCAACACCCTCACCTTTGCACATGAAAATAAAAAGTTTGTGCTTTATCCCTTAAGTTCTAAACAAGTTATAGAGGACCAACTTCAAATGAAGTAAAAAAGGGATAAGGATGTTGGTCCTTCCACTTCCTAAGCCCAACAAAAAATAAATAAAAAAGATAAGGAAAAGGGAGTTGTCACACTTGATGACTCCAAGAGGCATTCTACTTTGTTTTCCTCCAAGTATAATATGAAGAAAGCCTTGCTCCTTCACCAACCATTATACATGTTTTATTGTAAGTACACTCCAAGAACCTATGCTTAGTGAGCATCCAAGGATTGTCAAACCTTTCAGAGGAAGTTTCTCTATCTTCTCATATTAACTATGGGATATATTAGACATTGAGTGTGCATAGTCTTCTTAGGGTTACTTGTAGGATTTACATAGTTACTATAAGGTTTTGTATAGTAAAGATATGTTTATATTCCTTTAAGTTGACCTTCCCAAGAATAATGTCTTTTGTTGTTTTCTTGAGCCTAAGACTTTCATATGGTTTCCTTTTTTCCATCTCATATCATCGCCAATTTAGACTCGTATAGGACCATATAATAGCTTTGACTATGTTGATATAATCCATTTGCATAAGGGGTTATATAGGGAGTTAGTTGCATTGTTACATGTCACGACCATAGTCCCCAGTTCAAATGCAATCACATATTATGACCCTATTAGGGCATCACATCTATTGATTACTCATGATATACCCATGTTTACTATTACATCACATGTTCATGCATCCATATCTCATACCATATCTATTATGCATTTCGTAGATAAAATTATACTTAGGCTTCTTGGGATTCCCTATAGCTTTGTATGTGTATTCTTGTGGGACAATCTCATTGCATTTTTTGATGATATTTTTACTTTTGTCACTTCAAGGATGAGAAGGTTAATATTTGATCCCAGTTGACTTTTTCATTACGTAAATAAATTCTTCATCTTTGTTTTATTCATTTGTTTTTCTTTTGTCCTTTATCATGATGTCGACTTATTCTTCTTCTTTGTTTTGCAGAGATGATAATTTTTCTTGGGAGCTATAAAAGAAAGAGCATGGATTTAAGGACAAGTCCCTTTTAAGGAAGGGAGTATGATGAATATTCATAAACTATACACCATTTGAATTTTATTTTAGTATTAGAGTTAAGTTTTAGATTATTTTTCATTTTTAGAAGCCCATTAGTAGTCTTAGATATAGGTTTTGGCCTTATGTGTGGTCATATGCTTGCTTTGGGTCACTTTTAGGCCATGTTTTTTAGGTTTTAGGCCTTGGGTGAAGCTTTAACAAGCCCACCTAAGTTATGTTTGAAAATTACACTTAGGGGAGCATATACAACTCCTTTCATTTGTAAATTGCATCTAAGAATTCATTTATTGATTTTCTAGTAAGATAAATAATTTCTTTTCTCTAAGATCCCAAAAGTGCTTAGCTTTTCCAGAAAGTTCTTATCCATTTAGAACCTCTCCAATGGTGGTGAACCACTTTGAAATGTATCTCTCTAGCTTCTAGAGAGTGGGATTTCCCTTAGATCCCTTTCTTGTATTTCCATTTCATCTACCTTTTCTCTAGTTTCCCTTTTAAATTTTGAATTTCATGAACCTAAACCTTTATGATGAATATTTAGCCAAGGCTAGCAATTGAAGAAGAATGAAGTTGTTGATGCAAAGGAGCTTGAAATTGCTTATAGATCAAAGGAGAAGCAAGATCTAGATCCAATCCACCACAATTCCTATATTTCCAAAAGGAGAAAACATCATATAGGGATTCATTGTTCAATGAGTTTAAGGAAAGGCTTGATAAGGAGAAAGATTATGACCCAAAGGTTAATGATTCTCGATGGTTCCAAAGAGAGGTTCTAGACCAAGAAAGGTTGGAGGACACCAAAGCCAATCTCAACCCAAAAATCTATTAAGAAAGAAGGTTTCCTTTCGATTTCTTGAAGCTAAGTTCTTGAGGAGTTGGGAAATTCAATTAGTAATAAAGATTATAGATATGTAAAATAACTTTTTCATGATCAATTTCATCTGAAAGGTAGATCATAATCATGCCTTATTCGAAGGGGATTACATGATAAATGACCATTACATAATGGTGCAATGATGGTGCCCTTTCTTTTCACCTTGGGATAATATAGTCAAGAAATTAGTTGCATGGGTAAAGATTCAGGATCTCTCACTAAAGCTATATAATGAAAGATTCATGTTCTGTCCAGTATGGAGGAATAGACTTTTAGTATGGAAGGTAGTATGTATCATTGGCTCAATGTTAAAAGTGGATAGATTAACACCAGTTCATTCATGGGGTATGTATGCTAAATTGTGTTGAATTGGATGTAGCCAAGGGCTTTGATAAATCAATTTTAATACACTTCTTATAGTTTTACACTTGGGGTTTATTATATAATTACTATGTTTAATAATAGTATTTTAATTAAGTTTTATGTTGTTTAGTTAAATTGAAGTATTATGTATATATGTTTCAATTTTTATTTTTTGTATGTATCTTGAGTATCTTGCCTTATTTTGGCCATAACTTGGGCTTTTATGATCCAAATGGGCTAATCTTGGAGCCCATGGAAAGCAAAGACAGAGGGCTACATCATGATGATCAAATTTGGTTATTTTGCATCTGAAAAAAATAAAGAAATGGAGCTTGAATCAATCAGCCCTTATGTGTCCTACAGCATTGACATAGTTCACCAAAATACACATATATGGAGCTCTAGATGTCCAAATGACCTCATTCTTGCGCCAAATTCTCAATAAGACAGAGATCTACAACTTTCATGTTGAAGGTTTTTCAAAATTCGGCCATCTAGAAGGTCATATTGGACTCGCAAGGTGGAGAAGATAAAGAGGAGAATGAATTTCAACACCTACCATTATCTTCTTTTGAATTATTGTAATTTCAAGCCCACCAATGTTGAAAAAATGCATTCATAATCAGAAAATGAATGTATAGTATTATCATATCTTGCCTATAAATAGATGCTTGAAGTTGTAAGAAATACACAAGAAATACATAAGAAATACATGCTTTAGTTTTCATTACAATTCTATATCTTTGCTTTAGCTTCTTAAGTTTAGTTCTTTCTCTTGCTTTATCTCCTTGTTCTATATTCCATCCTTCAAGTTATGGTTTTCATTTCCCTTCCTCAATATCAAGTAAGTTAATTTTATTATTTGTCATTTACTTTTATAATCAAAGTTTTAGTAAATTTATATTAGCTTTCATTGTTAAAAATTATCATGGAAGCTTAATCTTTTAAAATCAACTCAAGGAATTTAATTTTTCTTTATGTTAACTTTGAGTTCTTGCTCTTAATATTTTGATTGAAGATAATTACTTTTCTTTGTTTCTCAAGCACTTATGATGGTAGATTATTTAAGTGTATAACCGATTGGTATATAATTAAACAATCTATAATCTAAACTGATGTTGGTTGGTTAATCAATAATCAATTTGAGAACAAAGATTAAGTTACTAAATAAGAGATTTCTATTTAGTTTCTTAACTCAATCAAATTATGGTTTTAAAGTTATTTTAGTAATTAATAAGAATATATCGATTGGTTATTCTTATTAGTTCATTAATTCAATTCTAGAAGATTTTCTAGAATATAATCATTTAGGGATTCCAAATGATTCAAGATTGAGAAATTAATTATATTTAATCATATTTGTGATCAATGATTAGTTAACTAAAGATTTATTAATTCCTTGGGTTGGTTGTTTCTAAATTTGATTATTCTTACTCATAAATTTACTTTTTGCACTATCATATAATCACTTAATTTTCCTTTCAAGCTCAACACAAACCCCCTTTATTATAACTAAATTGAGTGTAACTAATTGAATTAAGGTCCTCAAGAGACGACTAAGGTTGTTCACCTTATACTATATTAATTTAACTTTTCATTTGACCCGACAACGACAGCGTGTCAAATTTGGCGCCGTTGCCGGAGACCTTTGGTCCTAATTATTTACATTCAATTATCTAATATATTTTACATTCTTTTGTAGGTATATTGAAGATATTCAGGTTTGGTTGAATGTGAGCATATAAAAAATAAATTTTTTTTTCCACTTTATTATATTCTTATTCATTTTCTAGTAATCTCATTTTCAACCATTGAAAAAAAAATATAAATATAAAAAATCTTTAAATTTTTAAATATATGTTCTAAGCATTTCATAATTAAAATGATAACTTTTTCCTTTTATTACATAGTTGTAGTATTTTGTTACAATATATGTAGATGTATTGTGCATGACTAGATCTAATCCTGAACCACTATATTCTTTTGATCCTGAAATAGATAGAACATTTCATCAATTAGTTAGATCATCTAAGAAACTATTAGACAATAATAATAATAATAATAATAATAATAATAATAATAATAATAATAATAATAATAATAATAATAATAATATTCTAGCTAATAGCATAAATAGTGAAACTAAACCTTCAACTTCTGAGTATTTGCATAACATGGCTGAAAAGACATTAAAAGAACTAGTTACACCAGATGTCACTAATCAAACATCATGCATCTTATATCCTGAGGAAGATGTTCCTTTTGTGCTTAAAACTGGTTTAGTTCATTTGTTACCAAAGTTTCATGGTTGTGCAGGTGAAGATCCTCATAAACACTTAAAAGCATTTCATATCCTTTGCTCTACCATGAAACCTGAAGGGGTTTCAGAAGAACATATAAAACTTAAAGCTTTTTCTTTCTCCCTAGCAGATATCGCTGAGGATTGGTTATTTTACCTTCCTCCTGGTTCTATTACAAGTTGGGATGACCTAAAGAAAATGTTTCTTGAAAAAATTTTCCCCGCTTCAAGAACTTCCTCAATTAGAAAAGAAATATGTGGCATCCGGCAACATGACCGGGAAAATCTTTATGAATACTGGGAAAGATTTAAAAGATTGTGTGCTAGTTGTCCCCATCACCAAATTATGGATCAACTTCTCATATAATATTTCTATGAAGGTCTTAATCCAATGGATAGAACTTTGGTTGATGCAGCTAGTGGTGGTGCTTTGCAAAATAAAACTACAAATGCAGCAAAAACTTTAATTGAGAACATGGCTGCTAATGCTCAACAACATGCCACTAGAAATAATTTTGTAGTAATTAGAGGAGTCCATGAAATTGAAACTACTAATGATGGAGATAAAAAATGGGAAAGTAAATTTGCTGAACTAGCAACACTTATGAAAAATATTATTGTGTCTCAAAAACAACAACCTGTAACCCCTGCTAAGGTATGTTCTATTTGTACTTCATTAGATCATTATGCTGATTGTTGTCCTTCACTGCAGGAAGCTAAAATTCCCAATAAAAATCCTCAAGTATGTGTTGCCAACTTATACAATAACAGACTGCCACAACAACAACATAATAATTATGATCTTTCTTCTAACAGATATAATCCTGGTTAGAGGAATCACCCTAATTTAAGATGGGGTAATTCTTCACAACAACCTCATGCACCTTTTCAGGCAAATACTGGACCAAGCAGACCTTATCAACCTCCTCATGTACAATAACAAGCTACACAAATAGCTGCACCTTCTACTGAGAAATCAAATTTAGAGGATTTGATAAAGTAAATGTCAGTAGAAAATCTGAACTTCCAAAAAAGAACTGAGGCTACAATTCAGACTCTTGAAAATCAGATTGGTCAATTGGCTACATCTTTAAACCATTTGCAGTCTCAAGGTTCAGATAAGTTACCCGCTCAGATAATTGTCAATCCTAAAAATGTAAGTGCAATTACTTTAAGATCTGGTAAAGCTATCCATGGACCAGAAAAACAACAAAAAACTAAAAATACTATTGTCACAGAAAAACATGCAGAAGAAGTTTTAGATAGTTCAAGTAATAATAGTAATAATAGTAATGATATATCTCTCACAAATCCTCCTTCTGCAGCTGGTCCTGATAAGCAACATATCCCTCTTCCATTTCCATAAAGACAAAAATCTATACAAAATAAGAAAATGGATGAGGAGATCTTGGAAACATTTAGAAAAGTAGAGGTAAATATACCTTTATTAGAAGCCATCAAGAAAATCCCAAGATATGCCAAATTCCTTAAAGAACTATGCACTAATAAAAGAAGACTAAAAGGCAATGAAAGGATTAATATAAGTAGAAATATGTCTGCATTAATTGAGAAACCTTTGTCACATATACCAGAAAAATGTAAAGACCCTGGGACGTTTACCATTCCATGCATAATAGGTAATAACAAATTTAAAAATGCCATGCTAGACTTAGGTGCATCTATTAATGTTATGCCTATGACTGTATTTACTTCACTTTTCCTTGGACCTTTGCAAACTACAGGTGTGGTTATACAATTAGCAAATTGAAGCTCTGCACATCCTGTAGGAATTATTGAAGATGTCCTTGTTAAAGTTAATGATTTAATTTTTCCTGTAGATTTTTATGTTCTAGATATGGAAAGTGAGAATTCCACTAATAAAGCTCCAATAATTTTAGGTAGACCATTCTTAAAAATAGCTAGAACAAAGATAGATATGCATGCAGGAACACTTTCTATGGAATTTGGAGATAGTGTGGTTAAATTCAACATTTTAGATGCTATGAAGCATCCTACTGAGGATCATTATGTTTTTCAAATTGATTTAATAACTGATTTAGTTGAGGATAATATTTTTAAGTTGTCTGATGATGTTGATTTTCCTGTATTTTCTAATTTTTATGATTCATTTGTTTGTGATTCATGCATGGATTCTCATCAATGTAATGTGTGTACTGAAATTGAGAAATATCTGCTTAATGATAATAATGATCCATACTCCCTTAAAATAGAAAATATAGTTCCAAATGTTGTTTCAAAAGAATCAGAGTGTGATAATTTGATTAAAGTAGTTACAAATACATCTGATTATGTTGAAGTACAAGTTGCTGAGACAAATTCAACCAAGTTGATTCCTTTAATAATGCAACCTCCTATGTTAGAGTTAAAACCTCTTCCTGAACATTTAAAGTATGCATATTTAGAGGAAGATAAGAATCTTCCAGTGATTATTTCTAACAAATTAAATGTTGATCAAGAAACAAGGTTGTTGCAGATTATTAGGAAGCATAAGAAAGAAATTGGTTGGACTTTGGCATATATCCCAGGTATTAGCCCTTCCATGTGTATGCATAGAATTCTACTAGAGGAAGAAGTTAAACCAGTAAGGCAACCACAAAGAAGACTTAATCCTCAAATCCTTGATGTAGTTAAAAAAGAGGTAACAAAATTATTACAAGCTGGCATCATTTACCCTATATCAGATAGCACTTGGGTCAGCCCTGTACAAGTGGTTCCCAAAAAGTCTGGAATTACAGTGGTTAAAAATGAAAATGATGAACTAATTCCTACCAGAATCCAAAATAGTTGGCGAGTATGCATTGATTACAGGAAACTTAACAAAGCAACCCGAAAGGATCACTTTCCTTTACCTTTCATTGATCAAATGTTGGAACGACTGGCAGGTAAGTCACATTATTTCTTTTTAGATGGATTTTCAGGTTACTTCCAAATTTATATTGCACCAGAAGATCAAGAAAAAACAACATTTACATGTCCTTTTGGCACTTTTGCTTATAGGAGGATGCCTTTTGGCTTATGCAATGCCCCTGGTACCTTTCAACGATGCATGATTAGTATCTTTGCTGATTTTCTTGAAAATTGCATGGAAGTATTTATGGATGATTTCACAGTATATGGTTCATCATTTGATGCTTGCTTAAATAGTCTAGATAAAGTATTACATAGATGCATTGAAACTAACCTTGTTCTTAATTATGAGAAATGCTACTTCATGGTAGAAGAAGGAATAGTTTTAGGCCATGTGATATCTAAAAAGGGCATAGAAGTAGATCCTGCAAAAATTACTGTAATTTCTCAATTACCTTATTCTTCTTGTGTGTGAGATATTCGTTCTTTTCTTGGTCATGTAGGTTTCTATAGAAGGTTTATAAAAAACTTCAGTAAGATAGCCCTTCCATTGTCTAACTTACTACAAAAAAATATAACATTTGACTTTAATGACAAATGTAAAGAGGCTTTTGATTGCTTAAAGAAAGCTTTAACTACCACTCCTATCATCCAGGCACCAGATTGGTCACTTCCATTTGAACTTATGTGTGATGCATCAAATTATGCATTAGGAGCTGTTCTTGCTCAAAGAGTAGGTAAAGTACATGTTATTTACTATGCCTCACGAACTTTGGATACTGCACAAATAAACTATACTACCACAGAAAAAGAACTACTTGCTATTGTGTTTGTACTTGATAAATTTAGATCTTATTTGCTCGGTTCAAAAGTATTTGTATTTTCAGATCATGCAGCATTAAAGTTCCTTTTAAAGAAACCAGATGCAAAACCAAGATTGATCAGGTGGATGTTGCTGCTCCAAGAATTTGACATTGAAATTAGGGATAAAATTGAAGCAGAAAATTTGGTGGCTGATCACTTAAGCAGAATTGAAAAAGAACTTGACCCAATTTCCATTAGAGATGATTTCCCTAATGAACAACTTATGGGAATACATGATTCCACTCCATGGTTTGCTGATTTGGTAAACTACTTAGTTGCTTCTGTTACTCCCATACATGCATCTAAACAACAAATAATAAAACTAAAAAGTGATTCTAAATACTATGTTTGGGATATCCTTACTTATGGAAACTTTGTAGTGATCAAGTCATTAGTGTGTTTGAATATGTATACAGATTCAAGGATGTTCAAAGATTTTGATAATGACAAAACACTCTTGAAGAAACCTATGCAAAAACAAAGATATGGAATCAGGTGCTAAGTAACAGCGAAGATAATCGATTATGTCACTTATGCTAATCGATTAGGAGCTTTCTGTTTTGGAAGAAACTGCATCAGGATTGAAGCTAATCGATTATGGGAATGAAGATAATCGATTATGAAGTCACTGGAATTAAGATAATCGATTACACACTTGTAATAATCGATTATGAACTCACTGGAATTAAAATAATCGATTATACATTTGAAGCTAATCGATTACAATTATCAAAAATGGGATTAAATGTATCAGGTATAATGTCTAATCGATTAAGAAAGCTATACAATCGATTAGGAAGCCACTGGAATTAAGGTAATCGATTACAAGACATGCTAATCGATTAGGAAGCTGCGAAATCAAATTAAATGCATCAGGTATAGATGCTAATCGATTACAGGAATTGAAATAATCGATTAGTGACTCTCTGACTTGAAGCTAATCGATTACAACGCAAGGGTGTAATCGATTACGCTAGTGGAAAAACACATTTAAGTGGGATTCCAGCTCATGTCTCCACCATTCTTCAAATTTCCACTGAGTGCAACGGCTATGAAGAACGAAGGGCACACCTCAACAGCTATTTTGGCTCTATAAATTGAAGAGGAACATAAGCACAAAGACACAACAAGAAGCTACAAATCCTTTACTCTATTTTGTGCTTTGTAAGCCCTATTTCTTATATCTTGAAATACATTTGTATATCCTCTCATCTTGAGAGTTAGAATTAGTTAGAGCTTTCATTTGTGTATCTACTCTATTAAGAGAGTGTATTGACTGTAAACACAACACCAAACACAAGGGATTCACTCTAGGTTGAGTGGTTGTTCACTCTAGGTTGAGTGGTCACAAAGGTTGGGGTTCAACCTTTGGGTATTGAGAGATTGTGAGATTGGGTGGGTTGCCCTCTGCTTGTGAGGATTGAGTTCTTGAGTGTGGGACACTAGGAAGCTGCAATTGCTCAAAGCTTGTATCTCAAATCTTCAATAGTGAAATCCTCTAAGTGGGTTGCTTAGAGGCGAGACGTACACCGGATTGGGTGGAACTCGTTATATCGGTTTGCAAGCTTCTCTTCCTTACTCTTTACTTTCATATACTGCTTGCTAATTGATTGTTGTTGATTGTTTGTGAAGAGCACACTTGAACTTGCTTAATTTGTTACTCTTCAAATACTGCCCACCAGGTGTTTGGGAAATTGCTTCAGCAATACTTCTCATTATTGTGCTTTGCATATTATCCTCTTTTTAATTTCACTTGCATATTCTCATTAACTTGGTTATAAAAATCAATTTCAAAGGCATTCCAACCAAAAGTTTTAAAACTCAATTCACCCCCCTCTTGAGTATTGAGGCCACTTGAACAACAAGTGGTATCAGAGCTTGACTCTTGGTAGATCGAGCTTAACAGCTTCAAGAGACTAGATGGCCTCAAGTTCTCAAAATGTTTTTCCCGAGGGTGGTGCGATAAACAGACCTCCCGCTTTCAATGGGGAAGGGTATACCTTTTGGAAAGAGAGAATGAAAATCTTCATTCAATCAATTGACTTGAGAATTTGGAATGCCATTGAAAATGGCCCTTTTATACCAATGCATATTGTAGACAGTAAAAATATTGAAAAACCCATAGATGAATGGACAAGCGAGGAAGAAAAGAAAGTTCAATGTGGCTACAAGACCAAAAATCTTATTACTATGGCTTTAGGTCAAGATGAATTTTTTAGAATAATGACTTGCCAAACTGCTAAAGAGATGTGGGATACTCTACGAGTAACTCACGAAGGCACTAACGATGTAAAGGACTCTAAGATTAGTACTCTTACTAGTCAATATGAGTGCTTTAGATTAAACTCTCATGAATCAATTGTTGATATGCAAAAAAGATTCACTCTCATCATTAATCAACTCATTACACTTGGAAAGACTTACACTAACAAAGAGCTCATTCATAAAGTGTTGAAAAGTCTTAACAGAGAATGGCAACCGCTAGTTACCGCCATCAAACAATCTCCTAGCATAAACGAAATGTCTCTTGCCACTCTATTTGGTAAGTTGCAGGAACAGGAACAAGAGCTGAAAGAATTAAAGATGGCGGAAGAGGAAGAAAAATCTTCCAAGAAAAAGGGTCTTGCTCTTAAGGCTACTTCCATAAATGAAGAAGAAGAATCCGGAAGTGAACTTGATGAAGAAGAAGAATTTGGACTATTTGTGAAACGCTTCGGGAAATTCATGAAAGGCAAACGCCTTCAAAGAAGCTTCAAAAACCCAAGTAAGAAACCTATCACTAAAGAAAATTCTTCCTCACCCAATTGTTTTGAATGTGGCAAGGAAGGGCACTTCAAAGCGGATTGCCCAAATCTTAAGAAGAAGGGAAAAGAGAAAAGAGGAAGAAGGAGAGCATATATAGCATGGGATGAAAATGAGATAAGCAGCTCGAATGACTCAGAAAATGAAGAAGCAAACCTTTGCCTCATGGCCAATCACCAAGAAGAAGATGATGAGGTAAACTTCCATGACTTAGATAAGGATGAATTACTTGATGCTCTAGAGGAATTGTATGATAAATTTACAAAAGTCTCCAATAGACTTAAGGTATCTAGAAAAACTAGTGACACTCTAGAGATGCACCTTATGGAGATTTGCAAAGAGAATGAATACTTAAAAGAAGAATTGAAAAACGCTCAAACATGTTCCAAAAGTAAACCATGTGATTTTGCAAAGAGGTGCATTGTGTTAGAAACCAAGGTTGAAGACCTAAATAGGACACTAGAGAAGTTCACTAATGGAAGAGATAATTTGAATATCCTACTTGGGCAACAAAAATGCATGTTTAGTAAAACCGGTTTAGGATATGACCAAGAACATAGTAATCATAAAATGGAGAAACACTATAAAACTTTCTTTGCACCACCAAGAAAATCCTCCTCACCTTTTATGAAATGCAATCATTGTGGTTCCAAAGGACATAGTGCTTATAAGTGTAGTGTTAGGAAACTAGGACCAAAGGTCTTAAGAAAGGTGTGGGTTCCCAAAGGAACATCCCCACATGCTAACCTAAAAGGACCCAACATAAAATGGGTACCTAGTTCTCTAAACTGATTTTATTTTGTAGGTATGCTTCAAGGCAAGCAACACCCATTGGTACTTGGATAGCGGGTGTTCAAAGCATATGACGGGAGACATAAGTAAATTTACATCATTCACTCCCAAAAGGAAAGGAAGTGTCACCTACGGAGACAACACTAAAGGAAGAATCCTAGGCATTGGAAATATTGGTAAGAATTCTTCCACCTCCATAAGTGACGTATTGTATGTTGAAGGCCTCAAACATAATCTACTTAGCATAAGTCAATTATGTGACAAAGGATATAGAGTTTTATTTGAATCCAATTGTTGTATAATTGAGAATAAGCTAAACAAAGAGGTCAAATTTGTTGGAAAAAGAATTGATAACATTTACATGATTGATGTGGATAGTTTGTCTACAAATGATGAACAATGCTTCATTTCTAAAGAGGATGAAACTTGGCTATGGCATAGAAGAATAGCTCATATACATGTAGACCACTTGAATAAACTTGTTTCTAAAGATTTAGTAATTGGTCTACCAAAGCTTAAATTTGAAAATAGATTTTGTGATGCATGTCAAAAGGGAAAACAAGTAAAGGCATCTTTTCAATCCAAAAACATTGTTTCTACTCAAAGGCCTTTACAACTTTTGCACATGGATTTATTTGGACCATCCAAAATCAAAAGCTTTGGAGGAAATTACTATGGTCTAGTTATAGTAGATGACTATTCTAGATATACATGGACATTGTTTCTTGCTCATAAAAATGAAGCATATCACGCATTCAAGAAACTTGCAAAGATTATCCAAAATGAGCAAAACTCAAAAATTGCATCCATTAGAACCGATCATGGGGGAGAGTTTGAAAATCAATCTTTCGAAAAGTTTTGCGAAAAACATGGTATCAATCACAATTTTTCAGCTCCTAGAACTCCACAACAAAATGGAGTGGTTGAAAGGAAAAATAGATCTTTAGTGGAGCTTGCTAGAACCATGCTAAATGAAAACAATATTGCAAAACATTTTTGGGCCGATACGGTAAACACCGCGTGTTATGTAATGAACAGATGTTTGATAAGGCCTATTTTAAAGAAAACCCCCTATGAGCTTTACAAGGGTAGAAAACCCAGCATTGCATACTTTTATATTTTTGGATGTAAGTGTTTTGTGCTCAACAATGGAAAGGATAATCTAGGAAAGTTTGATGCAAAATCTGATGAGGCAATATTCCTAGGATATTCACAATCAAGTAAATCTTATAGAATTTTCAACAAACAAACAAATACCATTGAAGAATCTATTCATGTTAAGTTTGATGAAAATAGCCATAACCCTCCGAGAAAGGAAGATGTTGATGATCTTGTAGGTACTTTCCAAGAAATGAACTTGGAAGACAAAGAAGAAGTCAAAAATGATGGAGGTGCAACACAAATTGAGAGACAACAAGATTGGGTAACCTTGAAGGATCATCCCTTGGACAAAATCATTGGAGAAATAACCAAAGGGGTAAGTACTCGAAACGCCATTAGAAATGCATGCAATCACTTGGCTTTTGTATCCCAAATTGAACCCAAAAATATTGATGAAGCCATTATTGATGAGCATTGGATGTTGGCCATGCAAGAAGAGTTAAACCAATTTGAAAGAAACGAAGTTTGGGAACTTGTGCCAAGACCCAATGACCATCTAATAATAGGCACCAAATGGGTTTTTAGAAATAAGTTAGATGAAAATGGCATAATAACAAGAAACAAAGCTAGACTAGTTGCAAAGGGATACAATCAAGAAGAGGGAATAGATTATGAAGAAACGTATGCTCCCGTAGCTAGGTTAGAAGCCATTAGGTTATTACTAGCTTTTGCATGTTGTATGGATTTCAAACTTTATCAAATGGATGTCAAAAGTGTGTTTTTAAACGGCTTCATTCAAGAAGAAGTTTATGTAGATCAACCTCCCGGTTTTGAAAATCATAAATTTCCAAACCATGTCTTTAAATTGAGAAAAGCTTTATATGGTTTGAAACAAGCCCCAAGAGCTTGGTATGAAAGACTAAGCAAATTCCTTTTAGAACACAATTTTGAAAGAGGAAAGGTTGATACTACACTGTTTATAAAACGCAAAAATAATGACATTCTCTTGGTATAAATTTATGTGGATGACATAATATTTGGTGCTACTAATGAAAATCTTTGTCAAGAGTTTGCCAAGATTATGCAGAATGAGTTTGAAATGTCCTTGATGGGAGAACTCACCTTCTTCCTTGGATTGCAAATAAAACAAGCAAATGATGGAACATTCATTAGCCAAACTAAGTACTGTAAGGAACTACTTAAAAGGTTTGGAATGGACAAGGCAAACGAGATAGCTATACCCATGAGCACATCCTGCTATCTAGACAAAGATGAAAAGGGTAAGGACATTGAAATCACCAAATATCGAGGTATGATTGGATCCTTATTGTATTTAACTGCTAGTAGACCCGATATTATGTTTGCGGTATGCATGTGTGCTAGATATCAAGCATGTCCTAAAGAATCACATTTAACTGCCGTAAAAAGAATTTTGAAATATCTTGTGGGTACTCAAAATGTTGGTTTGTGGTATCCCAAAGGTGTTGAATGTAATCTTTTAGGATATTCCGACTCTGACTTTGCTGGCTGTAAACTTGATAGAAAAAGCACTAGTGGCACATGTCATTTACTTGGTAGCTCCCTTGTTTCTTGGCATAGCAAGAAGCAAGCAAGTGTTGCATTATCGACGGCTAAGGCAGAATATGTAGCCGCCGGTAGTTGTTGTGCTCAAATTCTTTTGATGAGACAACAACTTCTTGATTTTGGCATTGTTTTAAACAAAGTACCCATCAAATGTGATAATACTAGTGCCATTAACATCTCAAAGAATCCAGTAATGCACTCTAGAACCAAGCACATTGAGATTAGGCATCACTTTATTAGAGATCATGTGTTAAAAGGGGATTGTGTACTTGAACATGTTGAAACTTCTAGGCAACTAGCTGATATCTTCACAAAACCCTTGGCTAGAGAACAATTCATTCACATTAGAAGAGAATTAGGCATTCTTGATATGTCAAATTGTGTTTGAATGATGGAATATTTTGATAAGAACTATGTTGTATGGCATGATGAATGGTATATGTTACATTTCATGTTTGGAACTTTGCTGTATGAAAAACTTGAAGTTTTTGAATCAATAATCGATTACATTCCTCCTCACAATCGATTACTATGCTTCTGTTTCCTTCATAATCGATTAGTCCCATCCCCTAATCGATTACACTGATTCTGTTTCTAAGCTAATCGATTGCCCTTGACCCACAATCGATTACTCAGCCTCTGCTTCAGGTACAAAACGTTTCCTCTTCTCCATAATCGATTACCATCCTGTTCCAATCGATTAGGACGGTTCTGTTTCTTATCTAATTGATTAGTCAAAGGCGATAATCGATTACGCTCTGCATGAAACGTTTAGGATTCCCAGAAACAACGATCTAATCGATTACCCCTGCCTCGTAATCGATTAGCCTCGGTTCTGAAGAGTCAAAATTGCAACTTCCAAGGTATACTCGAAGTACCCCCTTTCTTAACTCCCTTCACTCCTTTCTAAACCCATTTTTCTCCTTCCTAAACCTAATTCTCACCTATAAATATCCCTCCCTTCACCTTCTTATCTCACACTACCTCCTTCCTCTCAAACCTCTCCAAAACTCTCAAGCACTCCTCTCTCTTCATCATCTTCTTTGTCTTCTCCACCATGTCTACATCTAGAAATGTCAAGAGAGCAAGGTCCTCTGTAGCTCAAGCCCATAACCCCCTTGATTTTTCAAGGTTCTTTTCTTCTCCTAGAGACCTCTAAAATTTCATGAAAAACTTCTCTGAAAAGGAGATAATGACCCCCCACTACACCATTGCCGACACTTTCGACAACCCCAGCCTAACTTTCACCCAAAGCCTTCACCATTACAACCTCTTTCCCTTCCTCTCCCTCAAAGAAGAAGAGTACTACCCTGAACTAATAAGGGTATTTTACTGCAATCTCCGCCTTGTGAATGGCATGGTTGAGTCCAAAGTAAAGAACACAACCATCAAGCTTTCCAACGCCCAATTCGCAGAAATTTCTAAGCTGCCCCTCAATGATGCTGACTTTGACGGAGGAGAACCCGAGGATGAATGGGGTTTTAATCCTATCACTGCCCGTCGCTCCTTGTGGAAACCGGATCCTCCTATGAGCAACCACAAGCTGGTAGGCCACTTGACCATGAACAACCGCCTGCTTCATTTTTTCTTGGTCAAGATGATTGTTCCCCGTGCTGGGAACTATGCTTTGGTTGAAGAGGATGACGTCCTCTTGATGTGGGCAATGCTGACCTCTAAGGAGATCAACTGGATTCAGTTGGTCAAATTTCACATGCGCCATGCGAAGGACCAGCAAAAGCTTCCCTATGGCATCTTTCTCACAAAATTTTTTAAATACTGTGGAGTTGATTTGGCAGGAGAACTCTCTGAGAAAGTGCCCCCAAGAGCATGCATTGGCATTCCCCACCTCAACAAAATGGGCATGATTTGCATCGCTGGAATGTGGATTCTCAGGAGTGACCAAGAACATGGTGCCAATCCATTTGCTGAACCTGCTGCTCCTCCTCCACCTCCTCCTCAACCACAAGCTACACCATCAGCCTCTTCATCTGCACCCCAAGCTGACCCATTTGCATCTCTTTACGCCCATCTTGACCGCCGCTTCGATCGCCTTGAAAACTCCATTCAAGAGTTTTCAATGACCGAGCAGCAACACTTCGAGATGATGCAACAACGCTATGAAGAGCTGTCTCACCAAATCGCTGAAATTCGCTTTTTCAATCCGGATAATTAGATCCTTAGTCATGCTTTTGTTTAGGGTGCTTATGTTATTGTCTTTTTAATTCTGAATATTGTCTCTTGGTTTACTTAATGCAATTCCCATCCGTTTTCAATTCAATAAAATTATCTCATTTCAGTTCATATTATATCTCTTTAATTGCACGAATTATTTTTGATGATTACAAAGGGGGAGAAGAATATTTGTTCATATCTTGTTTAATTCTTGTTTAAAATATGGAGAAGAATATCTGTTCATCTTGTTTAAAATCTGAAAAAGATAGGATTAATAAATTCCTTTTGATAGGGGGAGATTTAGCAAGAGATAACAGATAAGAGATAAAAATAGATAAGATATTTGCTGCTGAATGTGATAATGATTCTGACTTTTGAACTTGGTAAATAGATAATATATTTTAAAACTGATAATGCAGCAGAGATGTTTTTACAAAGAGATAAAATTAGAGATAAGTTTAAATTGTTTAAACTAACAATCCTCAAGAGATGAACATAGTTGTCATCATCAAAAAGGGGGAGAATGTGTTTGAATATGTATACAGGTTCAAGGATGTTCAAAGATTTTGATAATGACAAAACACTCTTGAAGAAACCTATGCAAAAACAAAGATATGGAATCAGGTGCTAAGTAACAGCGAAGATAATCGATTATGTCACTTATGCTAATCGATTAGGAGCTTTCTGTTTTGGAAGAAACTGCATCGGGATTGAAGCTAATCGATTATGGGAATGAAGATAATCGATTATGAAGTCACTGGAATTAAGATAATCGATTACACACTTGTAATAATCGATTATAAACTCACTGGAATTAAAATAATCGATTATACATTTGAAGCTAATCGATTACAATTATCAAAAATGGGATTAAATGTATCAGGTATAATGTCTAATCGATTAAGAAAGCTATACAATCGATTAGGAAGCCACTGGAATTAAGGTAATCGATTACAAGACATGCTAATCGATTAGGAAGCTGCGAAATCAAATTAAATGCATCAGGTATAGATGCTAATCGATTACAGGAATTGAAATAATCGATTAGTGACTCTCTGACTTGAAGCTAATCGATTACAACGCAAGGGTGTAATCGATTACGCTAGTGGAAAAACACATTTAAGTGGGAAACCAGCTCATGTCTCCACCATTCTTCAAATTTCCACTGAGTGCAACGGCTATGAAGAACGAAGGGCACACCTCAATAGCTATTTTGGCTCTATAAATTGAAGAGGAACATAAGCACAAAGACACAACAAGAAGCTACAAATCCTTTACTCTATTTTGTGCTTTGTAAGCCCTATTTCTTGTATCTTGAAATACATTTGTATATCCTCTCATCTTGAGAGTTAGAATTGGTTAGAGCTTTCATTTGTGTATCTACTCTATTAAGAGAGTGTATTGACTGTAAACACAACACCAAACACAAGGGATTCACTCTAGGTTGAGTGGTTATTCACTCTAGGTTGAGTGGTCACAAAGGTTGGGGTTCAACCTTTGGGTATTGAGAGATTGTGAGATTGGGTGGGTTGCCCTCTGCTTGTGAGGATTGAGTTCTTGAGTGTGGGACACTAGGAAGCTGCAATTGCTCAAAGCTTGTATCTCAAATCTTCAATAGTGAAATCCTCTAAGTGGGTTGCTTAGAGGCGAGACGTACACCGGATTGGGTGAAACTCGTTATATCGGTTTGCAAGCTTCTCTTCCTTACTCCTTACTTTCATATACTGCTTGCTAATTGATTATTGTTGATTGTTTATGAAGATCACACTTGAACTTGCTTAATTTGTTACTCTTCAAATACTGCCCACCAGGTGTTTGGGAAATTGCTTCAGCAATACTTCTCATTATTGTGCTTTGCATATTATCCTCTTCTTAATTTCACTTGCATATTCTCATTAACTTGGTTATAAAAATCAATTTCAAAGGCATTCCAACCAAAAGTTTTAAAACTCAATTCACCCCCCTTCTTGAGTATTGAGGCCACTTGAACAACAATTAGAAGGTGTGTACCTGAAAATGAATTTCATTCCATTCTTACATTTTGTCATACATATGCATGTGGTGGACATTTTGGACCTCAACGTACAGCAAGGAAAGTATTAGAATCTGGTTTATATTGGCCAACAATTTTTCGTGACGCATATACGTTTTGTAAATCTTGCGAACGATGTCAAAGAATGGGAAACATATCTCGTAGAAATGAGATGCCTCAACAACCCATGTTATTTTGTGAAATTTTTTATGTTTGGGGCATAGATTTCATGGGACCTTTTCCTGTATCTTTTGGTTTTGTTTATATACTACTTGCGGTCGATTATGTGTCTAAATGGGTTGAAGCTAAAGCTACTCGAACTGATGATTCTAAAGTTGTTGCAGATTTTGTTAAATCACACATATTTTGCATGTTTGATGTTCCTAAAGCCATTATTAGTGATCAAGGATCACATTTTTGCAACCGTAAAATGGAGTCCCTTCTTAAAAAATATGGAGTTATGCATAAGGTTTCAACACCTTATCACCCCCAAACAAATGGGCAGGCTGAAGTGTCTAATCGGGAATTAAAAATGATCCTTCAAAAAACAGTACAACCAAATAGGAAAGATTGGAGCAAAAGGTTAGAAGATGCTCTTTGGGCTTATAGAACAGCTTATAAAACACCTATTGGAATGTCACCCTATAGGATTATTTTTGGAAAATCATGCCACTTACCTGTAGAAATTGAGCACAAAGCTTATTGGGCAGTAAAACAATGTAACTTGGACTTAAATGAGGCCGGTAAAGAAAGGAAACTCCAACTACAGGAACTAGAAGAAATTCGTTTGGAAGCTTATGAAAGTTCTAAAACCTATAAAGAAAAAGCCAAATCCTTTTATGACAAACAAATCTTGAGAAAAAACTTTTTCATTGGATAAAAAGTTTTATTGTACAATTCACGTCTAAAGCTCATATCTGGTAAGCTTCGCTCTAAATGGGCAGGCCCATTTGAAATAACTAATATCTTTCCTTATGGTGTGATTGAAATTTCAGATAAAGCGACAAACAAGGTTTTCAAGGTAAATGGGCACCGACTTAAACCTTTCTTTCAAGGGTTCCAAGAGCACATAGATACGGAGGTGTATTTGTGTGATGCCAAATATTTTGACTAATTTTTCCTAATAACAATATTTATAATAAAAAATAAAAAAAATAATAAAAAATAGATATCAACTAATTACATCATCATTCTTTTCGGTGCTAACACTTGTCTTAATCATTATTACTATTATTGTTTTGGCATTATTATCATTTTCTTGCAGTAGTTAAAAGGTCATCGTCAGGCTCGTGACGTTAAACAAGTGCTTGATAGAAGGCAACCTATCACCTTTTCACCTTCTTCATCTCTACTATTCTCTATAACCTCATTTTCTATTCTCTCTTTTCTAAACAGCCACAACTTCAAAGTAATCTGACAATGGAACAAACCCTTGCAAAACTTAAGGAAAGATTCCCTAAACTTCCACGCGATGTGATTGTAAAAATTTATAAAGCTCGAGTTCAAAGGTTAAAACTACTCACATATTTTGGCATTCCAGAAGATGTTCGTTGGCTTATTGAAGCAAAGGTATGTCTTTCTGGTGAATTACATAAGTCCTATATAAAACATTTGCCAGGTATGGGACGTAGTTCTTATTCTAAAAAACGAAGAGCTAAAAGGATGGGAGTTTGCCATAAGTGTGCAAGATGGAATGGTGATACACGTTGTAGGAACCCTGGAATGGTATCTATAAATCGGGAGGACAAAATAAAATTTATAAAGGATGGACTGAGTAAAGAGAACTTGGATAACTTAATCCAAACTCTTGAGACGCATCCATGTGGAACGGTTCAAGGAGTCCTTCTGAAATTATATGATCTATTCATTCAATAAAAAGAAAACTATAGCCTTGGGAATCTGGCGTTAAACGACCCTGTTTGCCAGTTTATAAGAAAACTGGATGGGTAGAAAAAACCTCGACTCATAGAAGGCGTTTAAGCCGTTACTGGACGTAAAACCAGAGGAAGATGTGAGCCATAATCACAACTACTGTACATATTTACTGTTGTTTTCAATGTTTTACTTTTCTGAATTCACTTTGACTTTTAAAATTACCTATTTTTATTTTCTTCAATCATGTCTTTTCAAATTTCTTCATTACTGTCATTTATTTTTATATAATAATAATTATGTAAACTTTTTATCTTTCATCAATTATTTCATCTCAATTTTTATCTATATAAGGGCGCATAACTCTATATGGAAAACACAAAAAAAAGATGAAAAAAATCAAATCCATTTGTGTGTTTGGTGGATCCAACAATGGTAATTGTAAGGAGTACCTAATAGCAGCTACTAAGTTGGGAAAACTATTGGCTGCGAAAGAAATAAAGGTCTTGTATAGAGGAGGAGTACAGGGTTTGAGAGGCTCCATGGCACTATCTGCACTAGTTGAAGGAAGCAACGTCTCTAGTATCATCCTACATCATGTTGGTATTACACCAGCTATTGCTGTAGGAACTGAGTTAAAAGTTACAAGCCTCCATCAACGAATGGCTCGTATGGTTATAGGTACTGAAGCCTTTATCGCACTTCCTAGAGGTTTTGGTACTTTTGAGGAAATATTTTGCATTTTATCATGGTGTAGCATGAACCTTCATAAAAAGCCATTAGGATTATTAAATATTAATGGTTTTTATGACAGTTTGTTAATGTTTTTAGATAAAGCTGTGGAACAGGGCCTTATAACTCAAGATGATCAATCATTCATTCATGCTTCATCAAATACAGATGAATTGATTGATATTTTGCAAAGCTTTTTACCCCAACCTCAACCCCTCTTGAAGCAAGATAAAGATCACACACATAAGCAAAAGAATCCAGAACCAGACACCACCCTTTGATTATAACTTCTTTCTCACCTCTATCTATATTTAAAAAAAATAATTAAAAAAATAAAAATTGAAAAAAAAGAAAAAAATAGACTGTGGAAATCATATAAGACACTGAGGACAATGTCTTGAATAAGTGTGGGGGGGTCTGAGTTATATATATTCTATTATTTGTTTTTGTGAGGGATAGACAGAGTAAAGATTAATTTGGGAAAGTTGCATCTAAAATCATAAAGATGCATCTTTGAGAACCAAAGTCTTGAGACGTATCCTTCACTATATAGTGTCAGTATCACTTTTGTTTATTTTTTTGTTTTTTAAAAAAAGAATAATATTTTTTTTCTTTCGTGAGTACTTTTGTTGGGATGGCTGAGTAAAGAGTCCAAACTCTTGAGACGCATCCTCGCAACAAAGCTCACTCAGATAACTACAACCGTTTCACCTTCCTTATCAAAACTATTTTTCATTTTAAAAAATAAAAAAATAATAAATAAATAAATAAATAAATAAATAATAAAAAATAAAAACACATACACACACAACCACTATCTTTGCTTTAGTGTCGGGTATCCTTTGCCTTTACCTTTACCATGATCATTTCCATTCGGCATCAACCATTCTGCAACCATAAACATCATCTTCATCAGCCTCCAGCCGCCACACTTTGCCTTCATCCTTTTCTTTCAGATCGGAGCCACACCTCACCACTAGTCAATCATCAGGTTCTTTATTTTCTCTTAATGGATGATATAGCAGAATCTTTCTATAGGCATACGAATGAATTAAGATGTATGTTATTGCTCTTGATGCTACTCATGGTTGTGTTGATGATATTTTTCTTATGGGTTCTAACACAAGGCCTATGAAACTGGGTTGTATGACACAATCAAATTGTTCAGTTATACTAACCATTTCACATGTAATTGAACTGATCAATTTGTTGTAGGTATCTTTGTTACTAAGCGCCCTAAAAAAAAGATACAGAGCAAGAAGCATAAGGAACTGGATCTTGACACCAATATTTGGTTATGATTTTCTTTTCTTTTTTTGTTTCTTGTTCACAAAAAAAATCATCATTTCCAGTTTTTTATTTTAAATTCTACATGCTTTTCACTAAATTTGTTTTTTAAATTTGTCTAAGTAATGAGTAATTGCATCACCCTTGTCCAATATTTCATGACATGTTATGAATAATTTCCTTGCATATTAATTTAATAAGTTGTTTGTGAAGATCAAATTGTATATGAATTGTGATAGATTGACCACCTTCGGTGAGATTTTGAGCTTAATTGGATGGATCATATTATGCCATCTTTCCTTTTTCTTGATTAACCCTTATTTATTAGTACTCTAGAACTTGACTTATTTCTTTTTGATGTATTATGTTCCATGTGCATGCTTTGATGTGATTAAGGCCATTTTTGTTTTAACTAGCCACTAGCCATATGCCTTACCTTACATACTTTCCATTGTTACCCACGTTGAGCCTATATCCATTTCTTGATTCAGCCACATAATTTGCCAATAGCCCCCAAAAAAATGATCACCTTTGCTTAGGAATTGATTAGGAGTTTTGGAATTACTATAAATAAATATTCTTGATGATTGTGGAAATGTACCCAAGATATATATGTTGTTGTTTCATTGTTCAATAAGAAAGTAAAAAAATAATAAAAAAAGAGAAAAAAGAAGAAAAAGAAGAAGTGGTGAATATATATATGAAAATAATCAGGAGGATTTATTCTTATGTTTTATCCTCCATCATGTTTCATTTTACTAAGTATTGAGTTTCAAAATGTACTTCCACAATCACTGAATCACGTACTCCATTGCTCTTTTTCAACCCTAAGTTTAGCCATACTATTTCATTTTATCCACCCTATATCACCTTGGCCCCATTACAACCTTAATAAAGTCCTTTTGATCTTTGCATACATATGTGTTCAAATATGGAAATTAGAAATTTGTCAAGCCTATGGTAGTGCTAATTTATTTGGGTGATTTCTGAGAGTATACACAAACCCAAACAATTGAGATATAGAGAGCATAAAGAGAACATCTATCACATTTTCATCCAGTCTTTGATTTGATCACTCAATTTGTGAAACTAGAATGTAATGCTTCTTATTCACACTTATCATGACCTCTTGATATAAGGGATGATGTGTATTACTTATTATTTTAGACTTAAAAAAAGTCAAAAAAAATCAATTTGAAAAAAAAAACCTTTTTCTGTTGTTTCTCATTTTAGTTTTTAGTTTGGTTTTGCCCTGGAGTGCAAAAGCTTAAGTGTGGGGGAATTTGATAAATCAATTTTAATACACTTCTTATAGTTTTACACTTGGGGTTTATTATATAATTACTATGTTTAATAATAGTATTTTAATTAAGTTTTATGTTGTTTAGTTAAATTGAAGTATTATGTATATATGTTTTAATTTTCATTTTTTGTATGTATCTTGAGTATCTTGCCTTATTTTGGCCATAACTTGGGATTTTGTGATCCAAATGGGCTAATCTTGGAGCCCATGGAAAGCTAAGACAGAGGGCTACATCATGATGATCAAATTTGGTTATTTTGCATCAGAAAAAAATAAAGAAATGGAGCTTGAATCAATCAGCCCTTATGTGTCCTACAGCATTGACATAGTTCACCAAAATATACATATCTGGACTCTAGATGTCCAAATGACCTCATTCTTGCGCCAAATTCTCAATAAGACAGAGATCTACAACTTTCATGTTGAAGGTTTTTCAAAATTCGGCCATCTAGAAGGTCATATTGGACTCGCAAGGTGGAGAAGATAAAGAGGAGAATGAATTTCAACACCTACCATTATCTTCTTTTGAATTATTGTAATTTCAAGCCCACCAATGTTGAAAAAATGCATTAATAATCAGAAAATGAATGTATAGTATTATCATATCTTGCCTATAAATAGATGCTTGAAGTTGTAAGAAATACATAAGAAATACATAAGAAATACATGCTTTAGTTTTCATTACAATTCTATATCTTTGCTTTAGCTTCTTAAGTTTTAGATCTTTCTCTTGCTTTATCTCCTTGTTCTATATTCCATCCTTCAAGTTATGGTTTTCATTTCCCTTCCTCAATATCAAGTAAGTTAATTTTATTATTTGTCATTTACTTTTATAATCAAAGTTTTAGTAAATTTAATATTAGCTTTCATTGTTAAAAATTATCATGGAAGCTTAATCTTTTAAAATCAACTCAAGGAATTTAATTTTTCTTTATGTTAACTTTGAGTTCTTGCTCTTAATATTTTGATTGAAGATAATTACTTTTCTTTGTTTCTCAAGCACTTATGATGGTAGATTATTTAAGTGTATAACCGATTGGTATATAATTAAACAATCTATAATCTAAACTGATGTTGGTTGGTTAATCAATAATCAATTTGAGAACAAAGATTAAGTTACTAAATAAGAGATTTCTATTTAGTTTCTTAACTCAATCAAATTATGGTTTTAAAGTTATTTTAGTAATTAATAAGAATATATCGATTGGTTATTCTTATTAGTTCATTAATTCAATTCTAGAAGATTTTCTAGAATATAATCATTTAGGGATTCCAAATGATTCAAGATTGAGAAATTAATTATATTTAATCATATTTGTGATCAATGATTAGTTAACTAAAGATTTATTAATTCATTGGGTTGGTTGTTTCTAAATTTGATTATTCTTACTCATAAATTTACTTTTTGCACTATCATATAATCACTTAATTTTCCTTTCAAGCTCAACACAAACCGCCCATTTATTATAACTAAATTGAGTGTAACTAATTGAACTAAGGTCCTCGAGAGACGACTAAGGTTGTTCACCTTATACTATATTAATTTAACTTTTTATTTGACCCGACAACGACAGCGTGTCAGGCTTAACCCTAAAAATCAAGGGTTTTGGTAGAATTAAATATTCAATATGAGGATTTTCCCTAGATCTACTTTAAGTATGGAAGGTTTGGACACATAAAGATAAAGTCTATGGATTCTTCAATAAAGGAAGCTACCCAATTTGCCCTTGATTTAGAGATAGAAAGGAAAACAAAATAAGGATGAGGATCAATAGATGCCATAGAATCCTATGCCAAATAAACTAAAAGAGCCTCAAAGTCTCAATGGAAATTCTACTATATTGAATATAAATATGTTGGTTGAGGAAAATGATTAATTTAGTCCTTGTATGTTAGCTAAGAAACCAATAAGAAGAAATCCAACCACCAAATTTATGGATTAGATGTGGAAGAATGAGCCATTATGGATGTTGCTTCAACAAAGATCATTTTCTTCTCTAGTTATGGTGGAAGGATTGTGTTCATAACAAAAAATAAAGCATTTCTTTTGATTGATTTTGCATTTTGGCAAGAAGTTAGTTAGTTATATCTTAACTCCCATTTAGTTTATGTATATTGTGTTGATTAAGAATGTAAGATTGAAACTGAACAACATAACCTCTAAAATTGTTTAAAACATTAGGTAGATGACTATTGTATGTCTGACTTGTTAGTTTAAGGAAAATTGTTTGTCTCTTTGAAATGTTGATGGTTGTTTGTTGATGTTAATTTTTTTGGATGTCCATATTATAGAAGTAATGCTTTTTATTTTTTAAATATTATATTATGAGTTAAAATTAAATTCAATGTTAATAATTGTATTTTTAGATTCTAAGTGGTTAAATACAATAATGTAGAAAATGAATTGTATGTGAATGTATGATAGAATTAATGTAAATTTCTTAAAGGGGTTAAAGAATTTTTCAATAAAATTAAACAACAAGTAATTGTCATATCTAATAGTGATATTAGATGCCCGTGATAAGTGTTGTTGTTTGAAAAATTAAATAAAGATGATATTTGTAACATCCCTGATACTAAATTAAATTTATCTTTATGCATAAAATTTAGTAAGCATCAGGGAGCATTAAATTAAATTAATTAAGAATTTTTAATAAAGCAATAAAATTAGAATAATAGTTATGGGTGATTTAATTTGTAAAATTAGTGTTGAATTAAATGGTGGTAGTAAAATATAAGTTACCATGAAGTGAAAGTAAATTTTATTAATTACTTAAGGTAAATAAAAGAAAATAGAAAAGGAAAAGGAAATGGTAAAAAGACCAAAATGACTTTATACATAAAAACATTTTTTTCATTTTCTTTATTCTTCATCAATTCACGCGTGAAAAGTTTCTTCCTCACCCTCTTATGGCTATATGCTTCTAGGCGTGAATGAGAGCTTGATTTCTTAACGAAACTTGAAATTAATCGTGTATTCAAAACCAAGAAAGCGAGGTGAGCATTAAGGTAGTTTCAATTTTATGTTTCATAGTAATTTTCCCAAAATCGAATTTCATCTATGATAGCAGTTTTTGATTTCATTGATTTTTTACACTTTAAGCTTGTAAATGGAAGTATTGGAGGATGAGTAATGATAATTTGTTGACAGGTTTTCATTTCGGTGCCTTTAGGTGATGAACCATGCGCCAAAAAGGTGTTAGTGGAAGTGGACCTCGAACCCAAGGATGAAACTGTTAGTGTATGCACTATAAGATTTATGTTTTTTCATTTGTATCATTTTTCTGCTTATCAATAAAATAAGTATTTCAGTTTAAAATTGTTTTAAAACGTATTTATCCTTGGAGTAATAGGTCATATGAAAGTTATTCCTAAAATGTCCCTAGTCAAGTATTTACATGGGGACGTGTAATTACATTAAGACTAGTGTGTGAGTGTACTGATGACCTGATCTCACAGATCATAGATATAGATGATATCAAGTCTTCACACGGGTACACATTAAGAGTAATGATGTACTGGACAGACCCACCATGAGAACGTTGCATGGATCGTTACATGAATGTCATAAACGATTCTCAATGTGATAATGGTATATGTAGTCCTTCGACCTGAAGTCACTACGATTCCTACATGAGGAGTTTATTGTTTTAATATAATTAAACGTCTTCTGTAACAAGAGGACTATAAAGGTTGTGATTAGGCAATGAACAAATTATGCAGAGGGATGTGAGTGATGTAGATGAGATTTGTCTCTCCGATGTGACAGGAGTGATATCTATAGGCCACTTGATGGAGTAAGACTAAGAAAATGCATGGCCATGCTAGAAAGAATAAATATTAGATATTTATTCAGATCAAGTCTACTCCGGTATCAAGTAAAATAAATTGGGCCGTACAAGGATGACGCGACCATGCCTTGGGCCCAATTAGGATATCGTGACAAAAGGAACAAACATATTAAATAATTATCACTTATAGGTTATATTGATATTAAATAATATTCGGACATAATGATGCATTGCTAGATGCTGCTCTTATTTTATATAAATAATAAAATAATTTATTATTAATATGACCGGGTATTTTACCTATAGGGTCACACACATAGAGTAAGCCCATCAGAAAATGTTTTGTTTTATTTTAGTTGGACTAAAATAAAGCTATTGGGACTAACTCATTTAGAATGAGTAAGGAGCTCACTCTTTAGAGAGAACAAATTAGGTTAAACCTAAGCCTATAAATAGAGCATAAGATGCTCATAGGCCGTTCATTAAAGTGAGACACAAATTTGCAAAAGTTGCAAGAGCTACATTTCGTTAAACTAGCAGTTAACAAGTGTTGCGATTCTGGTGGGAGTGCTCGTGTGGACTCCTAAAGGACGAGGCTACGACTGCTTCGGTGTTCTTCAAGAGGTAATCTAAAACGAATTTTTTTTGTGTGTTTGTTTTGTGCTTTGAATAACAGCACTTTGCAAATCCTATGGAATCCTTGTTTTTCCGCTGCTCATGTTCTAGGGATTCCCTAACAGAAACTAGTTAAGGTAAGCTTTGGAAGTGATAAAAATGTATGTGGAGTTGTTTTGATAAAATAAGTTTTAGTTTCGAAGGCTGAAACCTTAATCCCTTTGAATTCTTTGAATTTTAGATATTTGACGTACTCAACATTAAGGAAAGAGTCATGGAAGCTTGGAAATAAGGTAAGGGGTGTACTTGGGATATAAATTAATAAAAATAATATTTAGCGCCAGGTTCGGTGTATAGGAAAAGGGTAGAATAGCCTACGTGTAATAAAACCTTTTATATGTGTTGTTAGAAATATCTAATTATGTTATAATAATAGGTGGTGAATTAGTTAATGATGTGAGAGTATGATTTACTCTATAAAAATATAAGTATTGACATGTTGAGTTGATAAATTATAAATTTATATATGTATGTGTGTGCCTGATGAAAACTATTATATGAATTGTAGAATTGGATGTTTAGAATGTGAAAATGATGGATTATAATCTTATATGGAATTGATTTCATTTAATATGGAACCATGGTATGAAATAGTGATTTGTTATTAAGTTTAAAGATTGGAATGTGATATGAAATGAGATAAAATAAAAGAGTAAGCCTAAGTGGCTTGACTGTGGTCCTAGGTTGATGGTTATGGTGCCAAGACAATATATTGAGAATTAATTAAAGCAATATTGAGATATATTTGCTTATGTGCATAATTGTGTGGTGTGGATGGTCGATCAGTATATTTTACCCCTTGTTTTGGCTCTAATGGTAAAGTGTGATCCCATTGAGCTACTCAGAGGTCAGGTAGGACCCAGTGAAAAGGTGGAGAGCCAGGTAGTGCTTGGTGAACCAGGCAGAGTTCACGGTTAGTCAGGAAGGACCATCAATTGACGACCAATCCAATTTGGCATCTGAATACTAGGGAGTCTTGATTATATTGATTGAGAGTCAGTGGTGCATTAAATTGATTGCTATTGTGAAAATTTGATGGTATGTATATATATAACTTATGCTTGTGATGAGCCATGGTTGATACGACCATATATTGATGTGTGATGAATTGAGGAAGTGATGCTTGATGCATCTTTAATGCCATCATGGCTTATATATACAAATGAGTATGTTTTGCATGGATAAATATATATATATATATATATATATATATAACCAGGAACTATGAATGTGTTCTGTTCTAAAATCAGGGTCAAGAGTTGACTGTCTTGACCGGCGTCAAAGGTAAAACTCCCTAACCGCAGTTACCTCGCTAACTCAGTCTTACACCGCATTAGTGGAGTACGTTATTATGCACCTAGGTTCAGTAGGAATCCCAGATTCTTCAAGTAAAGGTGGCTATTGATGTTCAATCCGTACCAAAGTCAAAGAACCACACCGGAGGTATACCTGCAGAAGATTCTCCGATGCTTAAGTCAGTATGGCCATTAAGATAATGGTATTACAGAGGTAACTTACAGAATTAGATCAGATCCCTCTTCAGTAATAAATGGGTTGTATTTATAGTGTTTACCTTAGTTTTAAAAGTGATTTAACCATCTTCCTAACTTACTATTGATACAGTGTCTGCAAGGTCAGGTTGCCCATACCTCCTCTGACTCGTTGTCTGGTTGTCAGTTACAGGCCGGGTTTAAAGGAGGAATCCGTAGTCAACCAACGATTTCGGACTTCGGTCGTGAACCTGCCAGCCTTTTCAGTGACGTGATGTGGTGCTCCTGGACCCCGGTCTAGGCCCTAGTTACCACCGCGGATCAGAATGTATTATGAAATAGTACTGGGTCAATGCATCGTTGAATTGTGTAAGTATGGGCAGGTTACTGATGTGTGTATGTATTAAGCCATGATGAACTACATTGACAATTGTGGTAGTATAGTATATGAATTGTTGCTGAATGAATGCACTAAGGGTTGAACCTAATTATACATTAAAGAATTCATGGTACGTAGAACTTAAGTCTGATTGGTAGATATGGTAGACAATGAGATAGGAAGGTGATTTACGGTTTAAAAGTGGGAATTGATAGATCTAATTATTAGGAATTATGTTGTAGAAGAAAAATGGCTAATTAAGCCAACTGAATATGTGATTTTAAGTTCTAGTGGGAGGATATGTGAAACTTATGTGTGAATTGAAAGTGATTTGATGAGGTTTTGGTATAGGAGTTGCATGAAAATAACCTCAGAATCTTAAACTTAAACACCAAATGTATTACCACTAGGCTGCATGTCACTTTCATGTTATGTTTGGCAATATTTGTATATAAAGGTAACCTTTCAATATCTTATAAATATAAATTTAATTTAATTATTATTAATAAATATTTATAGGTATATTTAATTAATTTATTTATTATAAAATATTTAAAGATATATTTAATTTTATTATTGTTAATACAATATTTAAAAATATAATTAATTTAATTATTTTTGATAAAATATTTAAAAATATATTTAGTTTAATTATTATTAATAAAATATTATTTAAAAATATATTTATTAATAAAATATAAATATATATTTTTAATATTTTTAATATTATAATTATATTTTTATTAATAAATATATTTTTGAATATTTTATCAAAAATAATTAAATTAACTATATTTTTAAATATTTTATTAATAATAATTAAATTAAATATATTTTTAAATATTTTATTAACAATAATAAAATTAAATATTAAATATTTTATGAACAATAAATAAATAAAATATAACTATAAATATTTTATTAATAATAAATAAATTAAATGAAATTTATATTTAGAAAATATTAAAAGGTTACCTTTATATTCAAATATTGCCAATTATAGCATGAAAGTGAATTATAGCCTAGTCGTAATGTATTTAGTGTTTGTGTTTAAGGTCTTTAAAAGATAAGTGACCAAACCATATATTTAACATATATTTAAAATATAAGTAAACATATAAAAATAGATATGACTAATTTATATAAAAAATTTGAGGATATATCCTCTTGTTAATGTCACATTATTTTGGCACCCCTAGTTTTTATATTCAAAATCCGCCACTGCATCTAAGGGCTTTAACATAGATTTTTTGCCTTTAGTTTTCACGCCCCAATTACTGATTTTTAGAGTGATTTAACTTAATTTTAAGTGGTAAAAGAAAAAATAATACAAATCAATAAAATGATAAATTAAAAGAAATTTTAAAAGTTAAAATTTAAGGGAAATGTTATGTGACACTTTTAAGAGAACAACATTTATATATAATATATAATATAAATTCTAATTTGAATTAAAATTAAATCTACGCATAAATAAAGAATTAATAGATATAGACACTCAGTATATTGTGTTAAAAGAAAACATGTTACCAAGAAAATACACTCTGATTCTTGATTTTAAAATTTCATACTCGACTTTTTTAAATTTCAAAATTTGTGTTTCCAATAATTTATTTTATATATGACAAAGTACTATCTTCATTATCAAATATAAAGATATTTTCTTTTATATAATTTTAAAGTTGTTATCTTTCTAATTTTCTCTATCTAATTAAGGGATATAAAGATTATAATTTATTTTCATATGTATTTTTTAATTTGTAAAAATCCTATCCTCTAATTTTCTCTATTTGATATTGATAACAAATTATTATTTACTTATTAAAATACGCACATTTAAGCATTATTTAAGGACACTAATTAATTTGATCGTTATGCAGTTTTATATATTTATATTTATATTTAAAATTAAATTTAAAAAACACACTAATTAATAAATACAATAACAAATTAACTTCAAGATTTATAATATAGACAAGATTCATGTATCTTTGAAAGTATCTTTTAAATTGATATGGATATTAATTAAGGTTGAGATTTACCATATCTTTATCATAAATACATGATTAATTACTCATTCATTATAAATTGAGTATCCTACGGTTAATCAATCACTTGTAAATTGTAATAGTTGCTGCTCTTTCACCAATTACAATCTATTCTTTCACCATGTTATTTTTCTCTTGGGAACTTGAGTTCCCCCCTTTGATTAATTTTGATTTGCAAAATGTTCTTGAAGAAGAACACATTGGAGATTATTTCAATGTCAAGGTGAATATTACATATGAATCAACTGGAGCTTCTATTGAAACACCTATTCATACGATCTCATTTCAAGCCTCAATGTTCCTACCTGTCCAAGAATTCTTAGAAAACGGTGTAACATATATACGAGGTCTCATTCGTGAGCAAACCGTTCAAGACGAGTTGACGTCCACGATGATGCCAAGGGTGATAGCATGTTCCCAACTTGAAGTTCAAAATTCTCCTCCTGACTCTCACTACGTAAGTCCCAATCTTCGTGTCTTCAATTTGGTTTTGGACATTCTTATTCAAACAATATATGAAGATGATGAGTACGATGATGGGACGGACACGATCTTAAGCGAATCCATTAGTGAAGTTAGAATGATTCCTGCATCAAAGAACGCGATTGCAAGACTCAGAAAAGTGAAGCTTCAAGAATGTGCTACTTTGAAAGACTGTGCTATTTGTTTAACTGAGTTTGATCAAGACACGGAGGTTTTGCAAATGCCATGCAAGCATGTGTACCATGAAGAATGTCTAGTCCAATGGCTTCAAACCAGTCATGTCTGTCCACTGTGTCGTTACCCATTGTCCACTTTAGAGGACTAATAGACAATAATGTTGTTATATCAATTATTTTGATTTTGGTTTTGGTCCACATTGTTATATCATTAATTCAAATCACTTAATTCTGTGTTAACTGTCCCTTGCAACAAATTCAATAATAAAATTTAAAGTCTTGCCAAATATTCTTTTCTCGGTACGTTTACAGTGAATTCTAAATTTCCAATGGGTATGTTAATTACAGTTCTTTTTTCTTTGATTTAGACTATATTTATTTGTTATTATTAAATTCGTGTATAATTTTGTGTATAATTAGCCTCCTTTAACTTTTAAATTTTACGAATAATGGGATCGGATGAGACTTCTTGGATATAATTTTGCGTAAATTTTTTGGATTAATTATCCTCTTAATATTGCAGTTGTCTACGTCCTTTCTTGTTTATTAACTGAAAAGCGGAATATGTGTAGAGTAATCTACTGCTTCCGTTGCATCTTTAGACAGATCACCAAAAAAACCCTTTTTTTTTTATAAGTCAGACTAATATCTTTTAAGATTTAAAAATTGATATAAGATTCAATATCGGATAGTTAACTTTTATTCCATATAAGTATATATAATCAATTTTTATTTCATTCTTTCACAAAATTCTTAAACTTGTCTGCATTAGTTTGGGGTTGGATTTATGCAAAATCACCAAATTATGAATATCTAGTAGTTTGGTGCATATCACCATTACACTGTGTTTAGTTTGTTCAAGGTCTGAGGTGCAATGCCTGGATATCTGTTTACATTTTGAAATTTGGCAGGGATTGATTCTCAGCTTTTAGATGAACTATTTTTAAAATAATTTAGAAATTTATGAGAATAAGAAAATGTGGAGCAATATCTCCCATGGTTGAACCATTTCGACCCTGTTCTACGTTTTACCTACCTGTATGAAATTGGACAAAAGCTAAGTGTATAGTTGGTGCTATTTTACAAAGTGGTTTGAATGAGAGGAGACAACCTCTGCTAAAGTTTTGCAGTTTTCTCCGCATGCTGTTGTAGGAATGCTTTGAAAGAACCAAAGAAAGGCAATTTGTGAATTTGCCATTTGATTACAAGGGGCTTCAGTGAATGACTTTGAAATAAAAATTTATTAATTATATACTACTCAAGATTTTGATGGCTATGTTACTAGTAACTTTCATTTATTAGGATCTTCACATATATTACATACTATAGTAAGAAAGAAAATTCATAAATTTTCCAATTAATTGTTGTGGGAAGGATCTAGTAGTTATATTATACTGCCTGTAAGGACTCTGTAGCCATGTCCTCTACTACAAACTTGTAATTTCCCTCAGAATCACCATCATACCGATATAATCTCAGGTCACACTATCTACATCATTCTTCATTCTTAAAAGTGGCTATGAGAATGGATTAGTAAATTCTAACTCCCTCTCCTGCATAATTGTTATATCAACTCAAGTGTTCCAGTAAGAAAGAAATAGTGCAGAAAGACCTGTTATTGTAACAACAATGATAAAGATATTTAAAATTCTACTTCACTAATAGACTAAAACTGCATAAATAGAAGATAAAGCAGCCTAAATAATGATTTCGAGTTCGTAGAGATACCAAGTCATTTGAACAAGATATAAATCATACTTAACAGTTCTTAAACAAAAAATTAAAAGGCAATAAGGCAATATAGCAAGCTTAAGTTTGAGGAACTGAGAGTAATTACAAATATTCGCATCAACATAGGAAATTCAAATCCACAACTACAAAAAGTTTTAATCACAAATCCAAAGCTATAATTTTTGAGTAATTGAGCTTTCAAAATTGGATGTCCTAAATGACCAAAACAATCATAGAATCTCAAAATTCCTAAAGATTAAACAATCCAAAAATAAAAGTAGAATTAGAAACAATTGAATCTAATGCAAAACAAATTAGAAGTGAAAGATGGAGAAACAAAAGCACATGCAAAAGCGAGACCTGAATGAGAAAGAGGATGTTGCGATTTGGATCCCCAGCAAAATAACATCTTGTATATTAATTTTAACAATTTATTTTCATTATTTTTTAATTTTAAAAATCTTATCTTTCTAATTTTCTCTGTTTGAGATAGATAATGAAGAAATTATATTTTTCTGCGAAATATATTATTTGTTCTTCCGGTTTTTTATTTTTTTTATGTTGAAGTCGTTTTTAAATATACCTCCATTGGAAATTTTAAGACAAAATTAAATGTTTATTTTTTGAATAATTGTCTTATTTTTTGTTAAAAATAATAGGACATTAATTAAAGTATTAAATATAAAAGAGAAATGAAATATAAAAATAAAAAATAAAAAGATATATTAATCATGGTCCCGACTCCCACAATGTGTTCTCGTTGATTCTGAACATTCATGAACGTACTACAATGTGATCATTGAAACTCTTAAGAAAGTGAAGTTCCCATACAATGGTACCATGGAAGAGAAAATGTACTATTTGTCTAAGTGAGTTGAATAAAAACACAGAGATTTTGCCAATGCCATGCAAGCATGTGTATCATGAAGAATGTCTCATCCAATGGCTCCAAACCAGCCATATATGCCCTTTGTGTCGTTACCCAATGTCTGAACAATTAGACATTCTCATATGCTTTCAAATTACTTATTTATGATAAATGTTGTCCTATTTGTAATGAGTTATTATATCATTTAATCAAATTATAATACATGTTATAATTAAATTGAGATATATATGTTAGCCTATAAAATTATGATAGCTTTAAATATCATCTACCAGTGTTAGTCCAAAACAAATTGAATGGTCAAATTGAACTCTTTAAAAAGATGAAAGACCCATGTGAAACACAAAAAGATATAGGACTTGGTTAAAATAAAATCAAAATATACTAGTGGGTCATTTAGCCAATATATAAGGTCAAATGGAACTCTTTAAAAAGATGAGAGACCTACATAAAGTGTAGAAAAAAGATGTAGGACTTAGTTAAAATAAAACCAAAGTACGAAATTGATTGGTCATTTAATCAATATATAAATATTAAAATCATAAAACTTTCAAAGTATACAATACATTCTAGTATGACAAACCTATAAAATTTTTTAGGTCTTTAATTTAATATACAATATGATTTAAGTTAAGTGGGTTTAAAATTATAAAAAATAGATGATTATCTTACTTTATTTAAAGAAAAATGTTAACTAGTATCTTAAAGATATTATCAAAAAAACCAAATGAAAAAAGGTTTTTTATTTAAAATTATCATGAAAATTTACTCACTTTGATTTCTAAGGGTGGGTGCATTTGGTTAGCATGTTCCCTAAAAAATAGAAAAAATATTTTAAGAATACATAATTGCAGGAGAATCAAAGTGGATGTGATATGAATAACAACAAAAGGAGCTTAATCATTTACAAGAAGTTTTTTAGGGTTGTTTCAAGAACCACCAGAATTGCCACCACAAAGGAGTTGTCATCATGCAATACCGTTAGTTCCGGGGTAAGGCCAATGAACGTAAAGCCATAGCGTTATCCTCATCATCATAAAGATGAAATACAAAAGCTGATGCAAGAAATGTTGCACAATGGTATGATTCGACAAAGTAACAACCCTTATTCTAGTCAAGTAATTCTAGTTAAGAAGAATATACAAGTTGGAGGAAATGTGTGGACTATCGGGCCCATAATAAGGTAATTGTACTTGAAAAGTTTCCTATTTTGGTTGTTGATGAATTATTGGATGAGTTACATGGTTCTAATTATTTTTTTCAAATTGGACTTGAAATTTAGGTACCATCAAATCTAGATGAAGGAGGAAGATATAGAGAAAACAATTTTTAGAACTCTCGATGGGCACTATGTGTAATCAATTACCAGGAAGCAAATAAGGGTTTCAAAGTTGTTTTAGATTATGTACCTGGTTGAGAAAAAGTCTGGTCAAAAATATAAGTTTCAAGTCCCGTTGGACCAGACCCTTGATTTTATAATCCCTGAATTTGTTTATACCACTCATCAAGCACTTTCTCTAAAAGAATAAAATCTGAACAGTGCATAACATTCTTGTTTAGTGTAGAAGTAACTTCAGGATATGAAGACCAAGTTGTAAAAACAAAGGGCGAACGTATCTTCTAAAAGTCTGGTAGAAGAACAAAAGTTTGATAGAAACATCTTGAATAAATAACTCCTCGTCAACGTTCAAAAAATCTATTTTAGTGATGCTTGGGGAAAAATGATCATATCATATTTGCGTGCCTATCATTAAAGAACAAAAAGAACAAGATCAACATGAGCAGCAGCTGCCAACGTACCTACTTCTACAAACTCTGATCACAAGTCAGAAACTCTTCAGGATATCTCTGAAATCTATTTCTTGCTTAATCAAGAATAAGTTCATGACAAGTTCTATACAAGGAAACGCGTGAAAAACCATTCTCATGAAAATTCTAAAATATGATTCAGACCTCTTTTAAGGTAGAAATCATCTTAAGGTCTGATCTCAAGAAGCCTCTAGCAAAACACCTTCAAAGGATTTCCAACGTCTATATCTGTTTTCAAGATGTATTAATGAATACATTTTTCAAGTCACTAGAAATATCAAGGAAGTTTGAACATTCAAAAGAGAGAAATATCTGAGAAGAAAGCTCCTCAAGTCATCATCCAATCTTAGTTCACTCTCTTGTAAAAAGACAAAAACCCTCACTACCCTCTAGTTCTGCCTCCAACAGACTCAAGTCTTATGTCAAAGATACTTAGTGTTCGATCTCAAAATTTGTCTATCATTTTTGTACACTAAGTTCCTGGAACATTTTCATTCTTACTGTTTGTATAAGTCTAGTGAGTTACCAGGACTGTTTTATGTGTTAGGAAAGATTTTGGCTTAAAGAGGCTTCCAAACGAATACTTGGGTTAAGCCAGAAGTGGCTTGTTGAAAGAATACTTGGGTTGAGGTATAAGTGGCTTGGTGAAAGAATACTGAAGCACAAGTCTGGTGTTGATATTGTAAAGGAGGCTTTTACAATAGTGGAAATCCTTCAAGTTAGAAGGGACTGGACGTAGCTTCTGGATTGGAAGTGAATGAGTATAAATTCTTTATGTTTATTTTCTCCTTCTCTTAATCATTTGATTACTTGTATTTGCTTTTGGTTCAAAATTCACTCAAAAAAAGTCTAAGACTTATTCAACCCCCCTTCCAAGTCTGACTCTGAACCATCATACCTTTTAGGTATTTCTAGACACTTGCAAATGACTCAGCCTCTCTCTCTCTATAGGAAAATATACAGGAAAGACTGATCCAAGTAAACATCTTGACACTTATGTGTATGAGGCAATGTTTCTAGGAGTAGAGGCTGGTGTGATATGTCATATATCCCCCTAGGCATTGACTGGAGAGGCCTTAAGCCAGTTCAAAGGGCTCCCATCTGGGTCTATTGATTCCTTGAAGAGATGGTAGAAGCTTTTAGGGAACATTTTGTTATCTCTAAAGATGTGCCTAGAACATCTTACACCTTGGATCAAATTAAGCAAGGTGAGTTAGTCTCTATAGAATTTTCTAAGGAGATTCTACAAAGAAGCAATAATGGTACCTGATCTCATTGAGGCCATACAACTGCATATTACGATCGAAGCCCTGCAGCCTAAGTCTCCTTTTGCCCTGTCTTGGTAAAGGGACCCCCTAACACCTTCGAGGAGTTTAGGTGGAAGGCCTTAAAATATATGAGAATAGAGATGCATTTGGAGGCCACATTTGTTAGGAGCAAACCATCTTCCTCATCACCTCAGTTTGAGAAGGAGATTCAGGAGTCGAAAAGAGAAAAGATGTTCTAAAAGGAAAGGAACTGAGAATAGCAACCCCAGCAGCAAGAGAAACATGTTTTTGCCTTCAGTCACTATGCTCCACTAAACACAAAGCCTTCCTAAATCCTCAGGAAGGTTGGTTAGGTGCCATTTAGTGTGTATGAGGTGAGAAAGCCAACCCTGATAACCCACGAAAGTATTGTGATTTTCATGAACAGACTGGCCATTCCATTGACAAGTGTTGGCAGCTAAAGGACACTATTGAATTCATAATCAGATAAGGGAAGTTAAAGCAGTACCTCTTCAGGAAGAAGTCCCAGGATGAACTTGAGAGGTTCAAGGAAAGACACCGAGATCGATCTCTAGATGGTGATGACAGTAGAGGGAAAAAGCAGTTCACTGTTGTTGAAAAGTAGAAGGGGCTTCTCATAGAGTCTGTCTAGGAAGAGGAGGTACTTTCCCCCACACTATAGCAAGCAAGAAGTGATACATATGATTGTTGGAGGGTTCACTAGGGCTGGCATGTTAATAACAACATGGAAAAAACATCATTGTATGATCCTTTCTGTACAAGGAAAGAAACAGGATAACCCCCCTTTCTAGGATGGAGTTTAGACCTCGTACATCACTTTTTTTATGATGACTTCGGTCTAATAATCCCTGGCAGAGACGACGTCGTGGTGATAGTAGATGTCATTGCTAACATGGATGTGAAGTGAATCTTGGTTGACCAGGGAAGTCCTGCGATGCCCTTTTCTATGATTGCTTTTATAAGGATGGGCTTGACTGACAATGACTTGCAACCTTATATGCAAGATCTCACTACTTTCAATGGAGTTAAGTAGCCCACCAAGGGGTATCTAGATACATGTATAACAATCGATGGTGAGCCTAGGGCTAGGACGGTTAAGTGAAGGGTCCTGGTGATTGACGTACAATCCCCATACAACGGCATCATTGACCGACTAATCCTGAACGCTATAGAGGCTATAATGTCAACACCACATCTCCTTATCAAGTTTATTGATAAGGACAATAAAGTATCGTTAGTCTGTGGTGACCAAGAGATGGCTAGGTATTACTAGAACCTCAACTTGAACATGGTAAAGCTGGAGGCCATCAATAAAAAGCGAAAGCTGAATTATGGAGGAGCCACTTTTAGTTCAGTTAACCTTGTCGACTTGGACCTGTGGGCTAAACTGAAGATTGACCCTCCCAAATCGTCTAAGCCAACACCAAATAAGGGGTCCAAAGAAATCATCCTAGGAGATACCCCAGACAAAGTGACTCATATTAATGAGAACTTGGAACCTTAGATGGAATAATGGTTGCTGGCATTGTTAAAAGAGTTTAGAGACTTGTTGGGCTTGGACAGTTATCGATATGCCATGTATGGATCCTAATTTTTACGGCCGCAAATTATCCATCTACTTAGAAACTAGATCGGTGGCCCATGAAAGAAAATGATTAGGCCCTGAAAAGCAGAAAATTGTATGTAAACTGTAACACCCCTATTTTTATTTTTATATTAAAATTTTGAAGGAATTAGATTGTGATTCTTTAGAACTTTTTAATCTACATTTTATTTATGATTTTTTAGAATTTTTTTGGAATTTTGGAAATATTTTAATTAAATAATATATTTTAAATAATTTTAAATTCATATAAAGTGACTTAAAATTAAAAATATTTATAAGAAAGTGAAGTTAAATTATAAGAAAATTTTCTAAAATCTATTTCAAGTTGACTTATCTAAAAATGATCGGTTTGAGAAAAATCTTGATTTTTACCAATCGTAAAAAAAATCAGAAACGTACCAATAAATTTTTATTAACAGAAAATTGTAGGTTTTTAAAATTTAAACTTCATATTACCTATTATAAAATTAGTGAGGACTGATATACTATCGCAAAATTTCAAAAAGGACTAATTTTGAATATTTAAAATATACCGAGTGAAAGATTACTATTTGACTTAATAATTCAGCCGACATTTACTATACAAAACACCGTGCATGAACGAAAATTTCAAAGGTTGCACAGTAACCAGGAACGAAATTTTCAAAATTGCACAGTACTTTTATAATAAAATATTTAAACGCACAGTAAATTGCTTTGCTATAAATAGGGAAGCGAGGAACGAAGTTTTTCATCGAAAAATTGAAAACTTAATAGTGTTGGACAGATAGTATTAAGTGAAGAGAGGAAGATATTTTTCAAAGGAAAGAAGTTCTGTAAAAATTCTAAGGTAATAATAAATTTCTTTTATAATGTTTTTATGATTATGAAGGTTATTTTTATATCATTTAAAAATATATTATTATACTGAATCTAATATTATTTTAAGTTACTATTTTTGAATAGTAAAATACTATTTCAATAGTAAATTACTATTCAAATAGTAAATTAGTATTTACTATTACTATTTACTGTTACTATTTATATCTTACTATTTATTATTACTATTCATGATTTACTATTTACTGTTACTATTTATGATTTACTATTTACCATTTACCATTTACTATTCACTATTCACTATTCACTATTCAAAATTTACCATTTCTGTTTTAAGTAGAAATCTTAATTTTCATCTTATAACTATTAAAGTGAAATTGGTATATTTTAGAACTCGGAGACGAGGCGCACGGACTTTCTATAACGAACTAAGATACAAGAGGTAAGGGGGAGTGAGATAGGAATATAATATGAAAGGACATAAGAATAATGGGAGGAGCCCTACTCCTTTAAAATTTAATAATATTATTATTTTAACATAATAACTATTTAACTTAAAATTTATAATAAATTAAATTGAGTATCTTGTGTAACTTGATCTGAAATACTTATGCAAATACCTGGATAACCTATGCGAACTGGGCTGAACCTATGCAAGAACTTGGATTATTATGACCTGTATGGACTGAATTATACCTATGCGGGGATTGGACTATATGGACCTACATAGACCTATGCGAAGAATGGACTATAAAGATTCAAAATCAATCTTATTAATCTAAATAACTGTAACATCCTATTTTCATCACAAATAGGAAATAGATATTAATATATATTTCTTGAGAAATACTTACTATAAGTTAGTTTATTATTATCATTTTTTTAAAATTTTGGTATTTATATTTTTACTATTTGTTTTTTTTTAATAATAATAATAATAAAATGAAAATATTTTTGAATGAGAATTTTAAAGTGACTTAATTAGTATTCACTAATTAAGAAAATTATATTAAGAATTTTTAATATCTTTGTTATTCACCATTTTTATTTTATGTTGTTATATTTTTATTTTTTTTACATATTTAAGATTTAACTCTTATTAGAATTTTAAAATAAAATTTTGAAAGAATTAGACTATGGTTCTTTTAAACTTTTTGATCTACATAATATTTATGATTTTCTGGAATTTTTTGAAAATTTTGAATTATTTTAATAAAATAATATATTTTAAATAATTTTAAATTCATATAAAGTTGCTTAAAATTAAAAATATTTACAAGAATGTAAAGTTAAATTATAAGAAAATTTTCTAAAATCCATTTCAAGTAGACTTATCTAAAAATTATCGGTTTGAGAAAAATCTTGATTTTTTCTAATCGTTAAAAAATTAGAAACGTATCAATAAATTTTTATTAACAGAAAATTTTAGATTTTTAAAATTTCAGCTTTATATTACTTATTATAAAATTAGTGAGGACTGATATAATATCGCTAAATTTCAAAAAGGACTCATTTTGAATATTTAAAATATACCGAGTGAAGGGTTACTATTTGACTTAATAATTTTGCCGACAATTACTATGCAAATCACTGTGCATGTATGAAATTTTCAAAAGATGCACAGTAACCTGGAATAAAAAATTCAAAAATGCATAGTACTTTTATATTAAAATAATGGAATGCATAGTAAATTTTTTTCCTATAAATATCGAAGGATTTCTTCTTTAGAATTCACAATTTCAGATTAAGTTTTCTTAATATAGTAGTGCTAGTGAGATAGTGGTGGAAGTGAGAGAGAGAAGAAAAGTTTTTGGAGAGAAGGTTCTGCCAAAATCCTAAGGTAAGAATACTTCTCTTTTATATTTTTTGGGTTATTTTTATATCGTTTTTAGAAATCTGTTATTATACTGGAAATAATATTATTTTAAGTTACTATTCTGCATAGTAAACACTATTTCAATAGTAAATTACTATTTCAATAGTAAATTACTATTCAAATAGTAAATTACTATTTACTGTTACTATTTACCATTACTATTCACGATTTACTATTTACTGTTACTATTTACGTTTTACTATTTACTGTTACTATTCATGTTTTACTATTTACTGTTACTATTTACGATTTACTATTCACTATTCACTATTCACTATTCACTATTCACTATTCAAAATTTACCATTTTTTTTATTTTAAGTTGTAATCTTAATTTTCATCTTGTAATTATATTAAAATGAAATTGGTATGTTTTAGAACTCGGAGACGAGGCGCGCATGGATTTTCAATAACGAATCGGTATACAAGAGGTAAGGGGGAGTGAGATAAAAATATAATATGAAAGACATAAGAATAAAGGGAGGAGTCCCTTACTCCTTTTAAATTTAATAATATTATTATAAAGTAATAACTTCTCAACTTAAAATTTATAATAAATTTAATATACTGTGTAACTTATTCTGAAATATCTATACATAGATCTGAATTATTATAACTTATACGGACTGAACTAAACCTATGCAAGGACTTGGATTTTTATATCCTATATGGATCGAACTAAACCTATGCAAGGACTTGGAATATTATGACCTGTCTAGACTGAACTATACCTATGCGAAGACTGGATATATGGACTTATATAGACCTGTGCGAGGAATGGACTATAAGGACTCAAAATCAAATCTACTAATTTAAATAACCATTAAAAATTTGAATTATATTTATAAGCGATATTTAGTTGATTTGACTTGATTATAATTAATTATATTTAATTTCGATTAATGATATTGTGATTTATAATATTAGACTGTGATTAATAATATTCAATTATGATTGATGATATTTGATTGTGATTGATGAGATTACTATACTTGATTGTGGTTGATGAATGATTGATGATCTTGTGATATGAAGTTTGAGCATATAGCAAGCATGACGGAAAGTTAAAACTCAGTAAGAATTTTCTTACCTTACTCTTTAAATTTTTATTCCAAGAGAAAGTATTTTGTAATTATTTTAGTTTTTTATTTCTTCTTATAAATAATTTTTATTAACTTTATTTTTAATCTCAATAATAAAATCTAGTATTAGAAAAAAGCTATTTTATGAAAATCAGAGGTTGAGATAATTAATTCTTGAATTAAAGAAAATTTTTATAGTTTTAAGTATTCTTAGTTAATGATTTTAAATTATTTTCTTTAGAAATTAGAAGTTTAAAGTAAATTATTTTGGTTTTCCCCAATGAAATAACTAAAGAATATTTTGTGGAGATTTCAAAAACTCAATCTAGTTAAGATTTAAATTGAGAAAGATTATGTAAATATATGAAGGTTTTTAAGAGAAAGCTTTGAGATATTTAAGGCTTGGAAACTCAATTTTGGTAAGATCTGAATTTGAAGACTGTACTAAATTATTTCAGTATAACAGAAGTTCAAAGAAGAACTTATGGAAATGTACAGTTTATTGTGATGATTTTGTGAACCTTTATGGTATTTAATAATTGAGTTTCTAAAAGCCTTAACCAACTAAATATGCGAGTAGTTCATGCATCATGAATCATTAAAGAGAATTGAGATGTGATATTGCCTGGGGACGGATTATAGAAACCGAGGATACATTAGAGGAGGCTTAATTGCGAGCCTTGGGATGAGAGAGTGTGAAAGGGTGCTTCAGGTGACCTGGGGTCGCTCCCTAGTGTCGGGTACTTTCACAATAAAAACTTTCTCAGTCTGACTAGTCTCTAAGTGTTTCCACGCCAGTTGAGCTGTTCATATGCCATGAAGGCATTTATGTTATTATTATCCAGAATTTATGAAACAGTGTAAACTCCTGGTTGGCCCAGTGCAAACTAAAACTTTAAGGGCCCACATGCATAAACTGAATGAGACAGTAGCATAAGCATTACATAACATTCATGTGATTGTGACATTCTATATGGATGGTTATGAATGAAAATATAAGTGTTATGTATGTGGAAACCCTATATTCATAATTGATTGTATATGAGATTATGACTGATATTACTATATTAGTTTGTGAAAACCCTTATGCTTATGTCTTATCTGTAATATATTATATTTTGTTTCTCACTCCTTCTTGTTTGAATTTTTGTGTCCAAAATATATGTTATATGATATATAGCTAGCAGTCCAAGATGGAAGGATATATAATTACAAGAGGATAAAGTGGTCTCATTCTCAATCGATTAGATGAAGAGATATGACAAGAGTAGGATTCAAAACTCGATGGTTCAAGGACTAGGAAATGATTGTTCATATTTGTAGTAGAGGTATAGTTTAGTTTTATTTTGCCTTATTACAATATCAAGTAGATAATTGTAACAAGGTAAAGGTTAAACTTTGATAAACTCTTTCATTCGGATATAATATTGTAATGATTTATCACTTATGATTTCTATAAATTATTTTGTCATTATGGACAAATATTGAAAGACAATTTTTTTTTTACTTTCAATATTCAAAGGAAATCAGATGTATATACGTCCTTGTATACACGAGATAAAGAGTGATAAATATGTATATCTTTCTAAAAGTTTTTTTTTAAAAGTAAGAAGAATACATATATATCTCGTGTATATAAGGGGGTGTTACAAAGTGGTATCAGAGCAGTTCAATCCAAACCGGCTTGTGGTATGGTCTTACTAGCGTGTTAGTGTACTCTGATGGTTGAGTTTGACAAGAGATTTTATGGTTGAGAAAAGAGGAAATTTTATTAGAGTAAATGGTAAGAAGTAAGTGAAGAAAAATTAGGAGTATAGAAAGAAGGAACTAATTTTAAGTTCATAAGAAGTATAAGTTAAAACTTTATAGCCTGTTACTTGAAAAATGTTATTGCAGGGATTATCAGAAACTGGCCATTCTGAAGTCTTTCTTGACATTGTTTAAGTACAGGCCTTAATGTATGGTGGAATGATAAGGTAAATTAACTAATGCAGTTATTTCCTTTTATTCCAAATGTATTGTATGGTGTTTGATTCTCTGATTAATATGTGATAGTGAAATATTCTAACATTTTCCTGTTTTACAATATGGTATGAGACAACAAGGGAGATAAGACAATAGAAAATTCTTAGAAATATTTTGGTATGAATTCTAGACTGGAGCTGTCGTGACTTTGACTACTTAGTTATAAACTATCGGGACTGATCACCCCGAATGATTTGCACTAAGTAGTGAAAGACATGTCAAAAGAAGGATGTTAAGATCAACGAATTTAACCTTGGGTTAATGTAGTATATGGAGAAATGGAGATAAACTCAATAAATTCTATTAGGATATTCCTTACCATGTCCTTGAAGTTGTAAGAGATACTTGTGTGAATTAGAATTCCAATGGGTAAATAACTGTTGTAATCCCAAACTAGTATAACAAATTCTTTAAGATAGAATCATAGTTTTTCCTTTGGTGATATATTTTGAAAAGAAAAATGTGTGGATGTATACTTTATGAAAAAATATGATAATTTATAACTTGTTTGATATAACAAATAATCATATTAGGAATTGTATCTCTGGCTATTTGTATTGATTCTTCTTTTGTATGACATAGAAAATATGTTAATTATTGTTTGATTTGATGAAGTTTTCATTTATGATGTGTACGATTGAATAATATATATGATGGTTATGTGTGTAAATATATGAATTAATGAAACTTTTATGATTGTGACATCGAATGTAATTAACCATATATTTTTGAATTTTTTTTAAATTGATTTATTGTGATAAATATATCAATGAATGACCTAAAATAAGCATTATAGATCTTTGGAAGACATCGATATTGGTTTAATATTTAGAAATTGTGACATAAAATATTTTTGTGATTCCTAACAATATGATACATGTTTATCAAGTTATTTTCTTTTAGTCATCGATTTTGTTCGACGAATATATATACATGATATAAATCATTGTTATGTAATGACCATTGTAGATTTAAAATAAAGAAATGTGTTAGTAAACCATGAGGAAGTAGATATGAACCTTTACTTATTGATTACATAAGTCTTAGTTACCTATAAAAAAAATATTCAAGTGAATATTTCTAAGTCAACGTAGTGATTTGTGATCATTTAAGATTGGAGAATTTATCAAATATATGTAATGGTTGTAGTCAATTATAATGGAATGTGTAATCACTTAGTTAAGGAATATTTGATTCATTATAGAAGACAATAAGAAATGATTACATACCCTGGATTATCATGAAGCAAAGACCACAAGGATTTAACTAGTACAACATGGACTAAGACATATTTATCCTTTCTCACTAGGATAATTTATTATACACGATTACATTAAGGAAAATAAAATAGAACATCTAGTATATCATAGATAGAGGTCTAAGAGTCTTGGCAATACAAAAATTATCCAAACTAGAGAAATAATCATAACGATTATAAGAAGTGAAGCACTTGTTACCACAACTTGTAGTCCATCCCGACTTCGTTCTTCCTTACTTCTAGGAAGGTTAGCCATCGAATAGTATGATAGTACTTGAAAAAAAAAAAGATTGAAGAAATTAGAAAGAAGAGAGAAACTAAGAAACCTTGAAGTTGTGATAGGAAGTGAGAATGGAATGAGAATTTATAAGCAAGCAAGGGAGGGAGAGTTGCAACGGTCATAAACGGCTAGTCCAACGGCTAGTCCAACGGCTAGTTGCTAACGGCTAGTTGTCCAGTAATTAATTCTTAGCAGTCCATTTTACTATATTACGAGTAGGAATTTTAATTAATAGATGTTATGGATTATGTTAAGTAAGATTTTAATAGATTGAGAAACGTAATTATTGAGGTGTTTAGAGTTAACCATCAATTTATGATGAGCATGGTTGACAAAATTAAGACGAGTAATATTTTTGAATTAAGGAAAAAAATACAGATAAGATTAAAAAAAGAGAGATAAATGGCAATGTTAAGGAAAATGTACACAATTGCCAAGGAAACTAGAAATATATTTTAGAACAGTTCAGTTAGTTTAGCTATGGTAAGATTTATTAACAATATTAAATTTCGAGGACGAAATTTCTTTTAGGGGAGTAGAGTTGTAACATCCTATTTTCATCACAAATAGGAAATAGATATTAATATATATTTCTTGAGAAATACTTACTATAAGTTAGTTTATTATTATCATTTTTTTAAAATTTTGGTATTTATATTTTTACTATTTGTTTTTTTTTAATAATAATAATAATAAAATGAAAATATTTTTGAATGAGAATTTTAAAGTGACTTAATTAGTATTCACTAATTAAGAAAATTATATTAAGAATTTTTAATATCTTTGTTATTCACCATTTTTATTTTATGTTGTTATATTTTTATTTTTTTTACATATTTAAGATTTAACTCTTATTAGAATTTTAAAATAAAATTTTGAAAGAATTAGACTATGGTTCTTTTAAACTTTTTGATCTACATAATATTTATGATTTTCTGGAATTTTTTGAAAATTTTGAATTATTTTAATAAAATAATATATTTTAAATAATTTTAAATTCATATAAAGTTGCTTAAAATTAAAAATATTTACAAGAATGTAAAGTTAAATTATAAGAAAATTTTCTAAAATCCATTTCAAGTAGACTTATCTAAAAATTATCGGTTTGAGAAAAATCTTGATTTTTTCTAATCGTTAAAAAATTAGAAACGTATCAATAAATTTTTATTAACAGAAAATTTTAGATTTTTAAAATTTCAGCTTTATATTACTTATTATAAAATTAGTGAGGACTGATATAATATCGCTAAATTTCAAAAAGGACTCATTTTGAATATTTAAAATATACCGAGTGAAGGGTTACTATTTGACTTAATAATTTTGCCAACAATTACTATGCAAATCACTGTGCATGTATGAAATTTTCAAAAGATGCACAGTAACCTGGAATAAAAAATTCAAAAATGCATAGTACTTTTATATTAAAATAATGGAATGCATAGTAAATTTTTTTCCTATAAATATCGAAGGATTTCTTCTTTAGAATTCACAATTTCAGATTAAGTTTTCTTAATATAGTAGTGCTAGTGAGATAGTGGTGGAAGTGAGAGAGAGAAGAAAAGTTTTTGGAGAGAAGGTTCTGCCAAAATCCTAAGGTAAGAATACTTCTCTTTTATATTTTTTGGGTTATTTTTATATCGTTTTTAGAAATCTGTTATTATACTGGAAATAATATTATTTTAAGTTACTATTCTGCATAGTAAACACTATTTCAATAGTAAATTACTATTTCAATAGTAAATTACTATTCAAATAGTAAATTACTATTTACTGTTACTATTTACCATTACTATTCACGATTTACTATTTACTGTTACTATTCACGTTTTACTATTTACTGTTACTATTCACGTTTTACTATTTACTGTTACTATTTACGATTTACTATTTACTATTCACTATTCACTATTCACTATTCACTATTCAAAATTTACCATTTTTTTTATTTTAAGTTGTAATCTTAATTTTCATCTTGTAATTATATTAAAATGAAATTGGTATGTTTTAGAACTCGGAGACGAGGCGCGCATGGATTTTCAATAACGAATCGGTATACAAGAGGTAAGGGGGAGTGAGATAAAAATATAATATGAAAGACATAAGAATAAAGGGAGGAGTCCCTTACTCCTTTTAAATTTAATAATATTATTATAAAGTAATAACTTCTCAACTTAAAATTTATAATAAATTTAATATACTGTGTAACTTATTCTGAAATATCTATACATAGATCTGAATTATTATAACTTATACGGACTGAACTAAACCTATGCAAGGACTTGGATTTTTATATCCTATATGGATCGAACTAAACCTATGCAAGGACTTAGAATATTATGACCTGTCTAGACTGAACTATACCTATGCGAAGACTGGATATATGGACTTATATAGACCTGTGCGAGGAATGGACTATAAGGACTCAAAATCAAATCTACTAATTTAAATAACCATTAAAAATTTGAATTATATTTATAAGCGATATTTAGTTGATTTGACTTGATTATAATTAATTATATTTAATTTCGATTAATGATATTGTGATTTATAATATTAGACTGTGATTAATAATATTCAATTATGATTGATGATATTTGATTGTGATTGATGAGATTACTATACTTGATTGTGGTTGATGAATGATTGATGATCTTGTGATATGAAGTTTGAGCATATAGCAAGCATGACGGAAAGTTAAAACTCAGTAAGAATTTTCTTACCTTACTCTTTAAATTTTTATTCCAAGAGAAAGTATTTTGTAATTATTTTAGTTTTTTATTTCTTCTTATAAATAATTTTTATTAACTTTATTTTTAATCTCAATAATAAAATCTAGTATTAGAAAGAAGCTATTTTATGAAAATCAGAGGTTGAGATAATTAATTCTTGAATTAAAGAAAATTTTTATAGTTTTAAGTATTCTTAGTTAATGATTTTAAATTATTTTCTTTAGAAATTAGAAGTTTAAAGTAAATTATTTTGGTTTTCCCCAATGAAATAACTAAAGAATATTTTGTGGAGATTTCAAAAACTCAATCTAGTTAAGATTTAAATTGAGAAAGATTATGTAAATATATGAAGGTTTTTAAGAGAAAGCTTTGAGATATTTAAGGCTTGGAAACTCAATTTTGGTAAGATCTGAATTTGAAGATTGTACTAAATTATTTCAGTATAACAGAAGTTCAAAGAAGAACTTATGGAAATGTACAGTTTATTGTGATGATTTTGTGAACCTTTATGGTATTTAATAATTGAGTTTCTAAAAGCCTTAACCAACTAAATATGCGAGTAGTTCATGCATCATGAATCATTAAAGAGAATTGAGATGTGATATTGCCTGGGGACGGATTATAGAAACCGAGGATACATTAGAGGAGGCTTAATTGCGAGCCTTGGGATGAGAGAGTGTGAAAGGGTGCTTCAGGTGACCTGGGGTCGCTCCCTAGTGTCGGGTACTTTCACAATAAAAACTTTCTCAGTCTGACTAGTCTCTAAGTGTTTCCACGCCAGTTGAGCTGTTCATATGCCATGAAGGCATTTATGTTATTATTATCCAGAATTTATGAAACAGTGTAAACTCCTGGTTGGCCCAGTGCAAACTAAAACTTTAAGGGCCCACATGCATAAACTGAATGAGACAGTAGCATAAGCATTACATAACATTCATGTGATTGTGACATTCTATATGGATGGTTATGAATGAAAATATAAGTGTTATGTATGTGGAAACCCTATATTCATAATTGATTGTATATGAGATTATGACTGATATTACTATATTAGTTTGTGAAAACCCTTATGCTTATGTCTTATCTGTAATATATTATATTTTGTTTCTCACTCCTTCTTGTTTGAATTTTTGTGTCCAAAATATATGTTATATGATATATAGCTAGCAGTCCAAGATGGAAGGATATATAATTACAAGAGGATAAAGTGGTCTCATTCTCAATCGATTAGATGAAGAGATATGACAAGAGTAGGATTCAAAACTCGATGGTTCAAGGACTAGGAAATGATTGTTCATATTTGTAGTAGAGGTATAGTTTAGTTTTATTTTGCCTTATTACAATATCAAGTAGATAATTGTAACAAGGTAAAGGTTAAACTTTGATAAACTCTTTCATTCGGATATAATATTGTAATGATTTATCACTTATGATTTCTATAAATTATTTTGTCATTATGGACAAATATTGAAAGACAATTTTTTTTTTACTTTCAATATTCAAAGGAAATCAGATGTATATACGTCCTTGTATACACGAGATAAAGAGTGATAAATATGTATATCTTTCTAAAAGTTTTTTTTTAAAAGTAAGAAGAATACATATATATCTCGTGTATATAAGGGGGTGTTACAATAACCATTAAGATTTGAATTATATTTATCAGTGATATTTAATTGATTTGAATTGTTTATAATTGATAATATTTGATTTTGATTGATATTTAATTATGATTGATAATATTTGATTTTGATTGATGATATTGTGATTGATAATATTTAATTATGATTGATGATCTTGTGATGTGAAGTTGAGCATATAGCAAGCATGACGAAAAGCTAAAACTCAGTAAGAATTTTCTTACCTTACTCTTTAAATTTTTATTATTTTAAATATTTTATTTCTTCTTAGAAATTATTTTTATTAACTCCACCTTTAATATTTAGAAAAAATCTAATATTTATTTTTTAAAAAATAAATTCATTTTATGAAAATTATTTTATAAAAAGATTGAAATAATTAATTCTTGAATTTAGAGAAAAATTTTATAATTTTAAGTATTTTTTTATAAATTAAGAATTATTATCTTTAAGTAAAATAAAATTTTCAAAAGAAAATTATTTTGTTCTAATCTAATAACTAAAGATATTTGGAAATAATTGAGATTTCTAAATTCGATATTGTTGAGATTTAATTTGAAAAAAAATATGTAAAGTTTTCTATGAGAAGTTTTGAGATATTTAAGGTTTGGAAACTCAATTTGGTGATAATTGAAAACCGTACCAAATTTATTTCTGTATGAAAGAAATTCAGAGAATTGAGGAAATGTATAGTTTATTGAGATAATGTTGTAAACCTTTAAGGTATTTAATAATTGAGTTTTTAAAAGCCTTAACCAACTAAATACGCGAGTAGTTCATGCATCATAAATCATTAAAGTGAAATAAAACGATATTGTCTGGGTACGGATTATAGAAACCGAGGATACATTAGAGGAGGCTTAATTACAAGCCTTGGGTTGAGAGGGTGTGAAAGGGTGCTTCAGGGGACCTAGCGTAGCTCCCTAGTATCGGGTACTTTCACAATAAAAACTTTCTTAATCTGACTAGTCTCTAAGTGTTTCCATGCCAGTTAAGCTGTTCATATTATTATTATCTGGATTTATGAAACAGTGTAAACTCCTAGTTGGCCCAGTGTAAATTAAAATTTAAGGGCTCACATATATAGGTAAGTTATGATGAAGATATTGCATAATATTCATGCATTCATAATTGATTGTGTATGTGATTATGATTGATATTATTAAATATTAGCTTGTGAAAATTCTTTATTGCTTATGTTCTATTCGTGAATATTATATTCTATTTCTCACTCCTTTCTCCGTGTTTTTGTTTCATATGTTTTAAATTGATGGTTCAGAGGGAAGGATCAAAAAATCTCAGCAGTAAACATAGTACGTTCTAGAAAGGGAGTTCGGTATGAATACCGTGGTCCAATGAATAAATAACGTTATTAAGTAACTGCTTCTGGGTCATGGAGTTTCCTCTCTTTCTTATAATGTTTAATATTTATTTTCTTCAGATGAATGTAAAATTATTTTATAAAGTTTTAATAATATTTATGAGGTATTTCAGAAAAGATGTATGTAATTTATTCTGATAGTTTCTTTTTAACAATCATATCCTTAGTAAAAAAAATTATGAATTTTTCTAGAATATATTAAGGTGTAACAGAGGGTGTTACAAAGTGGTATCAGAGCAGTTAATCCAATAGGCCTGAGAAAAAGGTCTATCTTGTTTTGTCTGTAAACTCTGTATAGGTGATAGAGAATAGAATATCTAACTTGGTAGTAACTGTGATTGATGTGACAAGTCTCAGTTACTGTGAAACAGGAAACTAATGGCCAGAAACGATCTTGCTGAAGTTGTAGAACGCTTAATTAATGCAATGTGAGCACGTGAAGGTCAAGGTAATGATGCCTTGAGAAGGTTGGACCTTTTCGAAAAGCGCAATCCACCTCGTTTCAAGGGAGGATATAACCCTGATGAAGCACAAATCTGGATTCGAGAGATAGAGAAGATCTTTCGAGCATTGCAATGTAATGAAGCTGATAAGGTAGTCTTCGCTACTTGGAAAATCAATGGAAATGCTTGGATTGAATTTCATCTATCTCCCTTGTCCATATCCTATATTATTAAACTCGATACAACATTACAAAATTCATTTATACTGATTCCTTGCATACAAAATTCATAAGGAAATCTCTTAAACATTGATTCCTTAATCATTTAAGAAACTCTCAGCCTTATGATCAGATGTTATAAAGCATTTGATACGTTGGAATCTATTCCTATCAACACAACGTATCGAGTAATTTCATTTAAAGTAGTTTTCCAGAATCATTTTCCAATAACTTAAGAAAACATATTCAAGAATTTATTGATCAGATAGAATCCAACATTAAGGACAGAATGAATACAGTCCAATAGAGATAAAACCGCTATATATATAAATGTTACCAAGATTTGTTCAAGTTTGAATTGATTACATTCAATCCTAAAAGGAAGGTTAGCTACTCATGGTAGGCATTACATAACCAGAAATGAAGAAATCTGTTTCTGCGGCTCTTTGCTTCGCTTCTTGAGCACAATGGAACCATATTTCTTCCTCCAACATCTATGTTTTTTTCTTTGCAATATAAAAAACTTTTTATATTAGGGGAATCTCGCTTGAAGAAAGGTTATTTTTCCTTAGTTACGAGGCCTCACTCAAGCGAGGTATTTCTTTGCTCAAGTGAGAATGCTAAAACTGGAATAATCCTCTCTAGCTCACTTTCACTTAAACGAAGATTATCCCACTCAAGCAAGGATGCTTCAACATTAAGGAATTTCTCTTACTAACTCCCGCTTAAGCGAAAGTAAGCTTCATTTAAGTAAGAGCCTTCTTCAACTGTCTTATCTATCATAAGCGTCTTTCTCTTGATATTTCCTCCTACCATTCCTTCATTTTAGCCTTGATTACCTATAATTTACACAATATTAGGATTAAACGCCTTCAAATATAGCAAGATCTAGAAACATTCATTTAAGTTCAATATTCTGATCATTTAAGAATAATTAATATCCAAATGTTGACTTTTGGCTTTGAGTCTTCCTAAAACTAAACAAAATTGCCTTAGTCATTTTCACATTTCTTATATGATGTAGGTAAACAAAAATTTAGACAAAATTGACTGAACAAAGATTAATGACGCTCTCAAGTGTATAAGGATTCACATTCTTGGCTTTTATAGGTTCAATTCCTTGACTTAACCGGTTATGGATACAATTTATTTCTTTGTTCAATTGACATGCATCAACATCCTAAATCTCCTTGAATCATGGATTCAACCACAAAATTTCATTTTTCAAAAAATCCAGCTGTTCTAGGCTTAAAACACTCATTGGTATTTGATTTCTTTACAACCAAATTCAAGCATACTAATTGCAATAAATCTCAAAAAGTTGGAGTTAGATCCATCAATAAGATACTAATACTAAAACATTTATTTACAAATTAAATATTTTTGTCTTTTTTCATTTAGTATAAAAATTAAAACTAAAATTAATAAATGAAAAAATGTGAGAATATTTATTTTGCAAATAAATTTTATTAACGGATATACATTTTTACGAATATAATATAACAATATATAATTATATTGCATCTCTTAAATGCAACCTAGTGGTGAGGCTCCTCTTCCATCTCTTGCTCAAATTGAATGCTTCATATGCTATCTTAGAATCCAAACAAAAATAATGACTTGGAAAAATATGTGGCATAGATTGAGTTGACACGTGGCTAGAGACCAATCATGTGGCATAAACTCAATTGACACATGATTAGGGGGCTAGGAGCATTAGAGCCCTCAATTAATGCGCTTAGCAACTGGTCAAACTAGTCACTCATAAATAGTCAACATGTTAAAATATTTATTTTTCAAAATTTAAGTGTAATAAGGTTTGACCCCCTAACGTATATATAGGAGATGAAAGATGAGCCTTAACAAATTAAAGGCATATATCATGAGTTTTTTTAGGAATAGATGCCCATAGTCACATGTGTGATTTAAGCAACTGGAATTGATACCCATAGCCACGTGCCAACTAAATTTAACCACATGTATTAGTCTCTAGCCACATGTCAACTCTATCTATGCCACATATTTTTCCAAATCATCATTTTTGTTTCGATTTTAAGATAACATTTGAAGCGTTCGATTTGAGTAGGAGATGGAAGAAAAGTTTCACCACTAGGTTAAATTTAAGAGATGTAATATAACTATATATTGTTATATTATATTCATAGAATGTATATCTATTAATAAATATTCCCACCATTTTTCGTTCATTAATTTTAATTTTCATACAAAATGAAAAAGACAAAAATGTTTATTTCATAGATAGATTTTATTAACAGATATACATTCTACAGATATAATATAACTATATATAGTTGCATCATATTTTTTAAATTTTAGTATATAAAATGTTTTAATGCATTGACTATTTAGAGTGATTGATTACTTGACACGATCATGTTCATCCATTCTAGTTGCTTAAATCACACATGATTACGATATATGGGATGACGCGTGGCTAAGGGTATCAATTATAATTATTTAAATCACACAATTTTTACATGTGACATGACACATGGCTAGAGGTATTGAAACCCTCAATTTAAAGAGGGTATCCAAGAATTTCTCTTAATTAATTTATTTGGCCCTCATGATCATGAAGGTCATATTAATTAAACTAATTAAACTACGTATCATATATATTAATCATACATTAATTCGAGCTTGGCTTGGACAAGTGCCACACTTTGCCACCTTTCATGATGAATTTCTTGAGTCTCCCGAAGAACATAACCAAGATAAGAATGAACTTATCTTTGCTACTCCACCTACCTGAAAACCCAACCCATGAATCTTTGCACATATCATCCTCTTTCAATTTCCTTGCATAGGTGTATCCTGTTGAGAACCCTACGTTCCCATACGCAGTGCATGTACACAGTTTAATTTGTTTCCATTTAAATAAATTATAACATAGTATTAATGTTTTAAATTGTAATCACAGACTTGTAGTGATCTCAAAAAATCTTAATACGCGACTAATTGGGGATGAATGTGGTTGATGTGATTGTGATTACAATCCTAATTCCGTTGCAGAGAATACAAAAAGTTTTATATTGTAACTGTGCCTAGTACTATACATGTTTTCTTTCATAAGAAAATAATATACAAAATAATTAATACTTATATATGTATGTATTAGCCCACTAATTAAAGAATATGACATATATATATATATATATATATATATATGTATATAAATGAATAAATTTGAATCAATTAATTAATTAAAAATAGTCGTTGACAAAAATATTCCGAAGAAAAGAAAGTTCCTTGCCTGATTACTTCTAGGGTGATGTTCAACACATTAAAGTTGAGGGGTCCTATTTTAAGCTTTTGTTCTCTGTGATGCAAATCAGAAAAATGAAAATAACCAAGTTTGAGAGTTAGGAAAATATAACACACTCCACTAGGCTTCTTTTCTCTCCCTTGGCATCATCTCCGTGGTCTCTTATTATAGGTAAAAATGTAGTGTAGGTGGGAGGTACCTCTTAGAGAATTAAAATTAATTAACATAAGTTCATATATACAAAATTCCATGTATTAATTTTAACTATATTTCGTCTCCTTATGGTTGATTTGATTCCTGAATATAACAAATTGTTATACAAAAGCTGTATTATTGAACTTTTTTTTCAATTAAAGCAAGTGATTCGAGATAATTTATGAATTTTTTAATCCTATTGCTAACACGCACTCCTGTAATATGTGTTCGCTGTGTCAATCATATGCATATCTTTATCTTTTTTTTTAAGTTATCAAATATATGGATATATTCCCTTTTCCATGTAATTAGTGGGAGAGGGCAGAATATATGCAAACGCTTTGTTTCATATATATATATATATATATATATATATATATATATATATATATATATATATATATATATATATTGCTCAAAAAACATGAGAAGAATATAGAAAAATAACAAATATAATTTTTCTGCAGACAACTAAAAATTAGGAAAATGTATATATATTAAAATGGGTCCATAAAAGAAATGATGGAAAATGGGGCCATCAAAGAAATATATAGAATGTTGAGTACAATTTATATAGTACAGTTTGGTCACCGAAGCATTCAAACGTTCCTTTGACAAAAAAAAAGGAAGATGATGATATATGATCATTGTGTTTTATGACAAAAAAATGAAGTGATATATATATATATATATATATATATATATATATATATATATATATATATATATATATATATATATATATATATATATATATATGTGTGTGTGTATCCAATCTAGTTATCTATATTGAGACTAGGGACATATATAGGGTTTAAGGACAAGTAAAAGTTTCTATCATAATTAAACAAAACACACATTAAGCAACCTGATTAATTAATTGAAATGTTTTTTTTATTTCTTACATATTTTCTTCAACTTTGTTGTGAACACCTCTTTTTGTCCGGCTAATTGGTATAGTTCCATCCTTTGGGCACTCTCTGCTGCGCATGGTTCACTTAGAAATTCATAACTCCTTCATACGACCTTCGATTTGTGCAAACCCGGTCTCAAAATTTCCGTAACAAAATTGTCTACGACTTTTGTGAAGACCTTGAAGGCTATATCCTTACCAATTGGTACAGTTTTAATAATCTTCCTAGACTTGTTCCAGTTTCATGACTGCTCTGCACATCTTTAGGAAAAAATTCATATCTCCCTCATATGATACTGAAATGACCCCGTTCTTTTTTCTGTGGCTCCACATCAAAGATATCTACAAACTTCATGAAGGTCACAAAAGCTAATTCTCCACCCATTTTGCCCAGTGAATTTATTTTGCTTGCAAATGTATTTCCGTCACACTCTGGAGCAGTTTTCGTAGATGGGCCATATCTCCCTCGTTTCTTGATGAAAATTTTTGTGCCATATATCAAATTAAAGCTAAGAGAAAGATCTACAATTTTCATGTTGAACTCTCTTTCAAATTTGGCATGAATTTTTCCTTAAATATGCAAGCAAGTTTCGTGATGAAGAGAATGGAACCCACCATCAAAATTGTGGTCATGACAAAGGCTTTCAAATTTGTAACAAATTGTCACCTAAGCCTACCAATTTTGACCAAGTCAAAATTAAATCAAGAAATAAGCTTCCAAAGTGTAGAATTTTATCCAAAAAAAATACTCCAAATTGTTATATTCCCATGGCCCACACTTGTTCCCATATGTAGAATTTTTGAAAGCCAAATGCATCACTTGGCTCTCCATTCATTCTCACGGCTACAAGGCTCCAAGGACCAACAATTTATGCAATATTTGGTAGCATGATTTCATGACCCACACAAGGTCCTACATGGAGAATTTTTGCAAGAAAAAATTCTGCACCCACTTGGCCATTAACCTTGTTCACGTAAAGGCTTCTCCACCATGGTTCCATGTGCCAATATTTTATGCAAAAGAATGTCAACTAAGACCCAATTTTTTTTGGCAGCACTTGACAAGACTCCAAGAGACATTTTTTTATGCAATTAATTGGTAACAAAAGCTTCACGGACTGCACCAAAAATATAGCTCCTTGTTCCAATTATTTTTATGCAAAGAGTTGCATTCTACAAAAGCAATTTTGGCTGCACATGCAAGGGATCCTCATGACAAATTATTCAATGCAAACAAGTCACTATGGACAAGCTTTCACGTGAAAGGCTCCCTAAAAGTGCAGAATGGCTTTGAAAAATTATGGTCACATTATGCATTATTGAAAAAGAGGAAACATACCAAAGGCCTTACATGCTCATGGCCATGATGAATCAAAAAAAAAGCATGTTCTCTTTGTGTTAGAGGGGCCAACGGGAAGCATGATGGCAAGGGAGATGGGCTGAATTTTGAGGTCAAAAAGCCAGCCATGGAAATGCTATAAGGAGCCACGAGAAAAAAAAAGGGCACAACAAAGGAGAGGAGGAAAAAGAGAACATACACAGCAAGAAGAGAGAGTCAAAGAGGAAAATTAGAAAAATAGCAGAGAGTAAAGAGGGCAAAGAGAAAAGGGCAGTGCAAACTCAGTGGTTCAAAAAAGATTATCTAGAGAGGAAATTATCTCCACATTCTTGAGTTTTGGAAGGTGCTTCTGAATTTTTACAGTGAAAATTCGCAGTAACAGCAACAGTAACAGCAACAGAAGCAACAGCAACAACAGCAGCAGTAGTAGCAACAGCAACAGCGGCAGTAACAGCAACAGCAACAGCAACAACAGCAACAGTGGGCAAGAACTCAATCAGTGAGCAAGAATATTTTTTTATATATTTTGTGAAAATAGTGTTTATTTTTCAAAAGGTTGAATTTTTGTACAAGGATCAGATTAGTACTGTTGTATTAGACTTTTTTTCCCTGCTGTCTCTTGTCGTTATTATAATTCAGTTTTACAGTAGGATATTGTGATGTATGCTTGAATCTCTAATTAATCTCTGCTACTGTTTCTGTTCATGTTATTGTTCCTGTTTATTTGCTGCTCAATATTGTTACTCAAATTGTTTGTATATATTTTAGTTCTGTACATATTTAATTTTTTTAAAGGGTGGTTACGATCTTAATTTTACTGCTCAGAATATTAATCCTATTACAAGAAATCAGCCGTCTGTATACTGTTTCTTTTTCCGGATAGTTCATTCACCGTATAGTTAGAGTGTAATTTTCTTTTAAGGCATTCGCCATTCTTTGAAAGAATCGGGTTGTATAAAGCTTAACAAAATGTGATTATCCATGTCCTTTTTTTGTTATTTTAAAATTGTGTCTAATTAAAATTTTAACAACTCAGCATTATCTTCAACCAAAAAATATTACCCATTTTTCACTTTAGTAAGTCTAAGTGCTTTTTGTCAAGTTTTTGATAAATTTTTACTATTCGATTTTTATTTTTATTTTTTATTTTAAAAAATTTGTTTTATCAAAAAGAGGTTAATTTAGACGAGACGTCTTGTTACCTTTTTTAAATTTTCAATCGGTTGTTATTTATTAAATAATAATATTTCAAAAAAAAAGAAATCAATTTAGACGTGACGTCTTGTTGATTTTCCCTTATCCCCGGTAGACCATCACCACAAGGAACGGGATACTTGAGACGAGACGTCCCGTTTATCCCCTTCCCGTTTCTAACCCCGTATTTTGATGACTAATTTAGACGCGACGTCTTGTTAGTATCCTTCCCTTTTCCTGTTTTATACCAAAGCCAAGGTTAATTTGGACGCGACGTCCTGTTAACCTTTACTTTCATTTTGTTTTACTTTTTCTTACTAGTGTTATTTCGTCAAGTTTCTTATTGTCTCTGTTTGCCATTTCCTATTGTTATTATTTTTTTTTTACTTTCCTACTGTCGATATTCTGCTAAGTTTTTTATGATCGCTGTGTGTCGTTTCTTATTATTGTTTTGTTAAGCTTCTTATTGTCATTGTTTTGTCGAATTTTTCACTGTCATTTCTTGTTACTATTGTTTTAATATTCTACTATCATTTTTTTTTACTGTCACTGTTTGATCTTCTATCGTTACTGTTTTTTTCTTTTTTACTATCATTGTTTGGTCAAATTTATCACTGTTACTGTTTAGCCTGTTTTGTCTGTTTGTGTCTGCTTTGTCATTTTGTGTGGAAGAAGTTAAAAATAATTTCTGGGCTATTTTGAAATAAGCGCTATCAATTTGAGGTAACCGTTTTATAACGGACAGTTGTGAGGTGCTAATACCTTCCTCACCTGTAATTCGACTCCCAAACTTAGAATTTCATCTTTCATAACCAGTGTTTTAAAAGAGGTTTTTCCCGATATTTTTATCCTAAAAAAATATTGGTGGCGACTCCCTGTTTTTTCTTTTCGAAAGGATTTCGAAACTCGTTGTATTTTTAAGGGTCGGCCATCCCGCTGCGATCCCGGTCGCGACAGATGGCGACTCCACTGGGGACAATTTAGAGAGTCAAGCCAATCAAGTTGATAGCGCATGTTTTTAAATAGTCTGTTAATTATTTAACTTTTTCCTTTATTTTATTTTATCACTATTTGTATGTGATTTCTGTTTTGTATGTATTTTGTTATTTATGTTCTGTTAATGTCTGTGTGATTATTGAACCCTAGGGTAGACGACTTTGTGTTATCGTTTTGTGTTTGTTCTCTGTGCAGGATAGGATAAGGTACAGGTATTGAATGCCCTTTCACACACTACACTCACCATTTACACACACTTATGAGTGGCGCCCTATACCCGGGCCCCAAATGAAGCTTAAGTTAGGGGAGGTTGGTAGCGGTGTCGTTTGGGATGTACTTCCCATCCGGCAATCGTAAGAACCTCAACTAGAGTTCGACCTTTCATGATGTACGCACCTAGTAGATTCCCTACTGTTGTGGTTACATCATGAGTAGGATCTTGGCTCTAGTGACCTTTTAGAAGTCTAGTACAAGCCACCCAATGTGAGGAGTCCACTGTTAGATAAGCTATAGGTCCCAGAAAAGACTTTCAGAAAAACCTGACTTAAGGCACAAAAGGGCAGACTTTACTATACCTTATCTCATTCTCGCTTTCCCTTTAAATCCAAATTGATGAACTGCTTACATGTTCAAAGGGTTACTTTATTCCAAAAAAAATGACTCACTTTCTTTTTTTTAAAAAAAAAACTAGTAATCCTTTAACAAGTAAGCGGCTCCCTCTCTTTTCGTGTACTTATGAGTCCTGGGTTATAAATCTTCCCAATCGTCAAAATAAAAAATGAAAACGAAAATTCTCTTCAAGTAGGTATTGACGATGTTTGGAAGATCCATGACCCACACGACTTTAGTTTCACACGAGTTTTGTCGACCGCTACTTCTCAAAGTGAAAGTGTTTTCCAATAAATTAATAAGGAAGTAGCGGTTTACAAAACATGACAGTAGCTAATTTTTTTTTCTCCTTTCTCTTTGTTCTTGCAGGAAGCTGTTTGGAACTTAGCGAGTACCTTTGAGCAATATGGAAATTAACATGAGAGCCGATAGTTGTGACACAAATGTAACCGAATTGAGAAAAATATTACACGTTAAGGCCAAGAGGATTGACATGGGTAGTCTACAAACAATGGGGAGAAAATTAAACCTAACACAGAAAATGGCTTTTACAAGAAAGTATGGGAGGATTCTAAAGCTATTAGAAGTGGAAGTGCAAACTGAGGCGATCACTGCCTTAACACAGTTCTACGACCCACCTCTCAGATGCTTCACATTTAGAGACTTTCAGTTGGCCCCATCTATTGAGGAATTTGAACAAATCTTAGGGATGCCTTTGGAAGGACAGATACCTTACCGTCATCTTGATCATCATGCAACTATTACTTCCATCGCCCGTGTTCTGAAGATCCATCCCGAAACTTTAAGGAGTGTACAACTGAATAGAAATCAGACCCCCGGATTCACTCGGGAATTCCTTGAGAAACATATGCAGGTCCTGGCAGAAAAGGAAGATTGGGAAGCCTTCATGGATACTCTAGCTATTACCATCTATGGTGTTGTCTTGTTCCCCAACATTGATAACTATGTGGATTATGATGTTATCGCTGTATTCCTAGCTCACAAGCACAGGCTTGAGAATCCTGTCACAGCTGTATTGGCAAATGTGTACTGCACTATGGATTTCTGCCACACACAAGGTGGAAAGAGGGTTATTTGTTGTTTACCTGCTTTGTATGTATGGCTCACATCTCATGTTTTCCACCAAGTCTGTAAGGCTGAATGCCCTGTTTCTGATCTAAAACTATGCCAACTAGCAGTGAAAAATGGGCGTGAGTGGGCCAATCACCTTGTAGGGCTCACGGCTGAGAAAGTCAGATGGTATCCCCAATGGTTAGAAGTTGAATCCATCATTCATCACTGTGGAGATTACCCAAATGTTCCCCTTATTGGTACGCAAGGATGTATCAACTATAATCCCATCATAGCCAAGCGTCAGCTAGCTTATCCTTTGCTTGGACCACCTGATGAAGAGTCTCTCACTCCTTTCATCTTATATTACTCGAAGGGAAGCTATGTCTCTGTCATTCGGGATATAGCAAATGCATGGAAGAAAGTCCACCGAAAAGGAAAGGAATTAGGGGCCCGGAGCCATGCTGTCAGAGAAGAATATCATGAATGGATCTTGAATAGGGTCTCTATTGTTAAATTACCCTTTAGAAGTCCCCTTTATCTCCTGGAAAACACTCCTGCTCCATCACTTGTTGTGGAAGATAAAGCAACCAAGGCGCTAAAGACCAAAATAGAAGAGTTAGCTGCCAAGAACAAGAAGTTAGAGGAAGACTTATTGAGATGTCAGCAAGAATACACCCTTCAGAAAAGGGAGAACTTGGAGAACAAGCAAGCCATTGAAGAGATTAGAAAAAAACAGAAGGTTGAAGAAGACTACATGATAAAACAAGACCAATGTCTTCGAGCGGCCAACTCTCAGCTGAAAATGAAGAGCAAACAAAGTGATACTATCTTGGCTGAGAAATATCTTCTGAAGGATATGTTGGCACAATCAAAAGAAAATGAGCGGAGTATCATGGTGCAAAAAGAGCTTCTACAGTCACAAGTCTATAAATTAGAACAACAGCTCAATGAAGTGGTAAAGACTTGCGAGCAAGAGATAAATAGGGAGCAACAACGCGCCATGAACATTGAACAAGACTGTCAAGAGACCATACGCCTCTTGGAAGCTGAGTTAACACAACAAGATGAAACTGTTCACTTGTGGATGGATCGTTTCGCTAAACTGGCATACCTGGCTAACGGGGCTCTTGAAGACCTCCCGTTTTTACTCAAACAAGCTGAAGGAATTGCCAACCCTGTCAGTACTCCTAGAGAAATTGCAACGTTCTTAGATTACTGCAGAGGACGAATTTGTAAAATGAGGGAAATGATTGCCCGAGCTAGGGATGGCTGATTTATTTTCCCGCTTTGTAACTTGGCACTTTATGGCAATAATGTACTCTTTTCGAAATAATGGATTCCTTTGTCTTCACAACTATCTCATGTTAATTTCCATTCAATGCTTTACTTAGTACTCTTGAACGTGACGTTCTGAGGAACAGTCGAAGGATCCGTCAAGTTCCAACATTGCTTCCCGCGTAATCTCGTTTCACTTAATTTTTTCTTTAATTCGCTTATCTTTTCTAAATTTTCTTTTGTGTTTCTTTCTAAAGACATTACGGGTAAACATTCTTACGGGACCAGGCTCAGGAAGAAACTCATGGCTGACATAGAACAAGAAAATAAGAATTTGAAGGCTGAGCTCGCCCAGGTCAAGGAACAGATGGCCGAGATGGCTAAGCTCCTGGAAAGGAGAGTCACAGAAGGGGGATCTTCTACAGGGGTTGAAGACGCTCGGCAACAACCACCCACCTCTCATCACGGTCAAGATCTGGCTACAGGATCTGACCCCAGGACCACCGCACCTCCCCTCGTTGTTCGTATAAGGAGACCAAATCCTGCAAACACACAACAACATACCTTTGTGGATGAGGAAGGCAATGTTATTCCCTTTCCCCCGTATGGTTTACCGCACGGATATTTCCCACCACTCCAGGAAGAACCTTGCCACCAAGACCAAGTTCCCATCACTGCCCAGCCTAACACTAATCAACCAAACGACCCACTTACCCAAGCACAAGCCACCCAGATGCCACCCACTCATACTCAAGCCGCCCAAACACAAGCCGCCCAAGCGCAGCCTGCTCATACCATTTATATACCCCGAACCACTGCCAAACCGGATACCTTCATACCAAACACTGACCTGTTTCATTCCTATCAGCAATATGGGAAGTTTGGTCAACACACTGCTGCCGGTCCGAGTGCTGTGGCTACCACCCAGGAAGAGAGGTTGGAATTCTTGGAAAGGCGTTTAAGGGAGATGGAAGGAACAAGTAAATTTGGGACAGGCACTGCTGCTGAACTTTGCCTAATCCCTGATGTCGTCATACCTCCTAAATTCAAGACGCCCGATTTTGACAAATACAGAGGGTTGACATGCCCAAAGAATCATCTAACCATGCACTGCCGTAAGATGGCTTCGCATGCGTCAAATGACCCTCTGCTGATTCATTGTTTTCAGGACATCCTGGTTGGGGCTCCCCTGACATGGTACAATCATCTAGAGCGCTCTCGTATACGCTGCTGGAAAGACCTAGCAGACTCGTTCATGCAATAATACAAATATAACCTGGACATGGCCCCGGATAGGGGACAATTGTAGAACATGACTAAGAAAGATAACGAGACGTTCAAGGAGTACGCCCAAAGGTGGCGCGAAGTGGCGGTACAGGTTGACCCACCTCTATCTGAAAAGGAGGTGATCACTATGTTCATAGATACACTTCAAACTCCTTTCTATGAGAAGATGATTGGAAGTGTCTCATTCCATTTCTCTGATATTGTCACTATTGGAGAAAGGATAGAAAATGGGCTAAGGACCGGCAGGATAGTCCGAAGTCTATCTGGGATGGGAGCTGCAAGGAGACCTACACTTGGCGAAAACAGGAGAAGAGAAGGGGAGACCAACTTGGTCTCTCACAACCAGAGAAGGAACCTGGCAGGGCCACCTACCCCAGTTAGCCTTTCACCAGTATATCCCGGCGTGTCGCACCCGTATGTGGCAGCCATTCCAAACCTTAATCCACCACAATTCAGACCAACCATTGTACGGCCGCCTGCGCCACCACAGATACCACACCAAGCACCACAAGCCAACCCACCGCCAAATATCCAAAGAAGGAACAATGACCGTGCTCCACCCCAGTTCGATCCCATCCCAATGTCCTATACCGAACTCTTGCCTCACCTCATTGAAAAAACTCTAGTAGTACCCTGTCCCTTGAGGCCACTACAGCCACTTTATCCTAGGGGGTATGACCCTAATACCCGATGCGATTATCATGCGGGTGCACCAGGCCATTCTACTGAAAATTGTCTTGCTTTGAAATATAAAGTAAGGGACCTGATTCAGGCAGATTGGATAAGCTTCCGAGAAGGAAGTCCAAATGTGACAACAAACCCTCTGCCTAATCATGAAGGGCCCGGGGTCAATGCTATCGGGGAAGATGTGGAGTATACGTCTAATGTTGAGGACATTCAGATGCCTCTAAAAGGAATTCACTCCCTTATGTTTGAGGTAGGGTTAGTGAAGGACAAATGGGATGAAGACTTCTATGATGCCCAATCGACAAAGCAGCAAGAGTTTCGAAAAACTCTCCAAAGGTTTATGGACAGTCACACTATACGAGTCTGCAAGCGCCATGGCGATGAGGTAAATATGATACAGGGACAGACTGGACCTCGGGCCCCAAAACCCCTGGTCATATTTTATAGTAAAAACGCGTCGCTAACGCAGACCCCTGCCAGAACTACTATTACGGCACGGCCACCTGCTCCATTCCCGTATGACAACTCCCACGCCGTGCCTTGGAAGTATAACACGGACATAGTCGTTTCCAACCCCATAATAATTGATCCGGCGCCTGCTTTGTTGGTTACCAACATCGCCGGTGTAGGCGGAATGACCCGAAGTGGGAGAGTGTATGCACCTTCAGAGCCAAAGCAAGACAAGACTGCCGCGGAAGGCAAAACCGGGAAGGTTGGGATCGCTGGCGAAGCAAAGAAGGTTGTGCCAGAAGAGGAGACTAAGGAGTTCTTAAAATTTATCCGCCACAGCAATTACCAGGTATTGGATCAGTTGAACTATACCCCGGCCAAGATCTCCTTATTATCTCTGCTGACAAGTTCTGAATCACATCGGAACGCGCTGATGAAGGTGCTAAGTGAGGCACACGTAAAACATGACTTGCCTGTTGATAAGTTCCAAGGTATTGTCGGACATATAGTGGCCAGTAACTATCTGACTTTCACGGATGACGAGGTGCCGGTGGAAGGGAAAGGACACAACAAAGCTCTCCACATCTCTGTGAAGTGTCAAGACCATATTATGGCAAAAGTGCTCGTCGATAATAGATCATCCTTGAATGTGATGCCCAAGTCTACATTAGCTAAACTACCCATAGATGGGGCATGCATGAGACCGAGCTCCATGATAGTAAGAGCTTTTGATGGGACCCAACGGGAGGTCATAGGCGAAGTTGAGCTACCCATACAAGTTGGACCCCATATCTTTCAAGTTCTCTTCCAAGTAATGGATATCATGCCCGCCTATAGTTGCTTGTTAGGGAGGCCATGGATCCATTCAGCAGGGGTAGTTCCTTCCACTTTACACCAGAAACTAAAGTTCATCGTTGATAACAGACTGGTAATCGTTTCTGGAGAGGAGGATCTTCTGGTCAGTAAGCCAGTTACTACCCCCTATGTAGAGGCAGCCGAGGAAGCCCTCGAGACATCATTCCAGGCTTTGGAGATAGCCAACGCCACAAGTATGTCTTTCCCAAAGGTACCGTTAGCAGTAGCGAAGACCATGCTACGAGGAGGATATAAGCCGGGAAAAGGACTCGGAAGAGAACTGGAAGGAAGAATTCAACCTATCTGTCTCCCTGAGAACAAAAATAGGTACGGCCTGGGATACCAACCTACCACTGAAGACCAAAAAGGCGTAGAAAAAGAGAGGAGAGGGAAGAGGATTACTCGTCATACCGGGCATGCATTCAACACTGCGAAAATCCCCATCTGTGACCTCTACCAGAGCTTCAGGAGCGCCGGAGTAATGTTTCCAGATCAAGTGGCCGTGATCCAAAGTGATCTTGATAAAGGCCCCGAATTTGTGTATGCTGGCTCACCTGGTCAGGAACTGAACAACTGGGAGGTCATAGAATTCCCCACGATTTGTACCATTTCATCAAAGTAATCATGTTTTCTGTTCGATCCTTTAGCTATGCTTCGGGATCTTATTTTGTAACAATAAAAACTTGTTTGTTTGTTTGAATAATAAATGTCGTCAGTTTCCAAATAGCTTGATCTGTTTAGTAACCTATTATTTAAACCTTTCTCTTGCTTGTTTTCCTTTTCATTTGCTATGATAAAGCGATTCATCTGAGAATAGTGAGAATTCGGTCTTATTTCACGATTCTGACTGTCTAACTGATTGCGCCAATAAGGAATATGATGAAGACTGTGATCCCTCGCCTGAGTTAACCCGGTTATTAGAACAAGAGGATAGGGAAATTTTGCCCTACTTAGAGATAGCCGAGGTTATCGATTTGGGAATTGGAGGAGTTAAAAAGGAAGTCAAAATTGGTACCTCGTTAAGTAAAGAACAGAGGCAGGAACTGATTGGGTTATTGAGAGAGTTCAGCGATGTTTTCACCTGGTCTTACCAAGATATGCCGGGACTGGACAATAGCATTGTCGAACATAGGTTACCATTAAAACCCGAATATCTGCCGGTAAAGCAAAAGCTGCGACGTATGAAACCTGAGATGCTTTTGAAAATCAAGGAAGAAGTCAAGAAGCAATTTGATGCCGGATTCTTAGCCGTGGCAAAATACCCACAGTGGGTGGCAAATATAGTCCCGGTCCCGAAAAAGGATGGCAAAGTACGAATGTGCGTGGACTATCGCGATTTGAACAGGGCTAGCCCCAAGGATGATTTTCCCCTGCCTCAGATTGATGTTCTGGTTGACAATACCGCGCAACATACGATCTTTTCATTCATGGACGGTTTCTCCGGATACAATCAAATTAAGATGGCGCCCGAGGATATGGAAAAAACCACATTTGTCACCTTGTGGGGAACCTTCTGTTATAAGGTGATATCTTTTGGTCTAAAGAATGCCGGAGCAACTTACCAAAGGGCCATGGTAACCCTTTTCCATGACATGATGCACAAGGAGGTAGAGGTTTACGTCGATGATATCATTGCCAAGTCTAAAACGGATGAAGGGTATATGGAAGACCTAAGGAAACTCTTTGAAAGGTTGAGGAAATTCAAGCTTAGGCTGAACCCAGCCAAGTGCACCTTTGGTGTAAGATCCGGGAAATTACTGGGATTCATAGTAAGCAAGAGAGGCATAGAAGTCGACCCTGACAAAGTTAAAGCCATTCTTGAAATGCCTCCTCCCCGTACAGAAAAGGAAGTTAGAGGTTTCTTGGGGAGATTAAATTACATCGCTCGCTTCATCTCACAGTTGACGGCAACATGCGAGCCAATTTTCAAATTGCTCCATAAAAACCAACCAGTTCAATGGAACGAGGATTGTCAAAAGGCTTTTGAAAAGATAAAGCAGTACTTGCAGAACCCGCCAGTTTTGATCCCACCTACCCCGGGAAGACCACTCATTTTATACCTTACAGTGCTAGATGAATCCATGGGTTGTGTATTGGGGCAACATGATGAGACTGGGAAGAAAGAACATGCCATTTATTATCTAAGCAAGAAGTTCACTGACTGCGAGATGAGGTATTCTGCTCTGGAAAGGACCTGTTGTGCGTTAGCGTGGGCAGCTCGACGTTTGAGACAATACATGATAAGCCACACTACTTGGTTAGTTTCCAAAATGGACCCCGTCAAATATATCTTCGAAAAACCTGCCTTAACCGGGAGGATTGCTCGATGGCAGGTCCTGCTAACTGAGTACGATATAGTCTATGTCACTCAGAAGGCTATAAAAGGAAGTGTTCTGGCTGACTACCTGGCTCATCAACCCATAAGAGATTATCAGCCCATGCAGTTTGACTTCCCGGACGAAGATATCATGGCCCTGATTGATGAAGAAGGAGCCCAAAAGGATAAATGGACCCTAAGGTTTGATGGTGCTTCTAACGCATTAGGACACGGAATCGGAGCAATCCTCATTTCGCCTGACAGAGAACTTATCCCCGTTTGTGCTCGATTATGTTTTGATTGTACCAATAACATCGCTGAGTACGAGGCGTGTTCTCTGGGAATCCAAGCAGCATTGGATGCCAAAGTGAAGAAATTGGAAGTATACGGGGATTCTGCCCTGGTCATTCACCAACTAAAAGGAGAGTGGGAAACTAGAGACAGCAAATTAATTCCCTATCAAACTCGCATCAAAGAGTTGATTAAGGAATTTGATGATGTTTCTTTTCACCATGTTCCCCGGGAAGACAACCAAATGGCTGATGCTTTGGCTACCCTAGCATCAATGTTCAAGGTGAGCAATGATTACGACATGCCTCTCATTGAAATAGTGCGGCACCACGAACCCGCATATTGCCAGATGATTGAAAGGGAGTCAGATGGGAAGCCTTGGTATTACGATATCAAGAGGTATGTCCGAAATCAAGAATATCCCAAAGGTGCTACAGAGAATGATAAGAGAACCCTACGACGGCTCGCCATGGGTTTCTTCTTAAACGGTGATGTGCTTTATAAGAGAAACTATGACTCTGTCCTTCTTCGTTGCATCGACACCGACGAGGCAAGTAAAATCATGAGGGATGTCCACGAAGGATGTTTTGGAACTCACACCAACGGGCATGCCATGTCGAGAAAGATCTTGAGGGCTGGTTACTACTGAATGACCATGGAGTCAGACTGTTTTGCCTATGTTCGTAAGTGTCACAAATGTCAGATATACGCGGACCATATTCACGCTTCCCCGTCTTCCCTGAATGTCTTGTCAGCTCCCTGGCCCTTTTCAATGTGGGGTATGGACGTCATTGGACCCATCGAGCCAAAAGCCTCTAACGGTCATCGTTTCATTTTAGTCGCTATCGACTATTTCACAAAATGGGTAGAAGCTGCTTCGTACGCCAATGTGACAAGGAGTGTTGTGGTTAAATTTGTCAAGCGTGAACTGATATGCCGGTACGGTCTGCCAAGTCAAATCATCACTGATAATGGCATGAATTTGAATAACAAAATGATAAAGGAACTTTGTGAAGACTTCAAAATCCACCATCATAATTCTTCCCCGTATCGCCCTAAAATGAATGGGGCAGTCGAGGCAGCCAATAAAAACATCAAGAAGATTATACAGAAAATGGTTGTGACCTACAGAGATTGGAGCGAAATGCTCCCCTTTGCTTTATATAGGTATCGCACCTCAGTCCGAACCTTAACTGGGGCCACTCCATTCTCCCTGGTTTATGGAATGGAGGCAGTCCTACCTTTCGAAGTAGAGATCCCTTCTCTTCGAGTGATAATGGAAGCGGAATTAAAGGAAGCTGAGTGGGTCCAAGCTCGACATGACCAGTTAAATCTGATTGATGGAAAGAGATTAACCGCCCTTTGTCATGGTCAGCTGTATCAGAAGCGTATGAAACGAGCATTTGAAAGGAAGGTACGACCTCGACAATTCCAAGAAGGAGACCTAGTCCTCAAGAAAATCTTGCCAATCCAAAAGGACATCCGAGGGAAATGGACACCTAATTACGAAGGACCATACGTCGTGAAGAAGGCTTTCTCTGGAGGAGCTCTGATCCTCACCAACATGGATGGAGAGGATCTGCCAATGCCTGTGAACGCCGACGCGGTGAAGAAATATTTTACCTAAAAAAAAAAAAAAGGTGCTCGCTAGGCTGAAAACCCATGGGGCAGCCTAGGCAAAAATTAGAGCTGCTTGATGAGTCGAAAACCCGGAAGGGCGGCTCAGGTAGAATAAAAGCCACAAGTTCAGGCATAAGGACGGGAACTCTTCAGAGAAGGAAAACTGGTCAGGCACGCTCATTTTTGTCAAAATCATTTCCCAGAAGTAAAATCAGAGGATGGTCTCAAAGTCGTGAGGAAAGATCCGGATTCTTATCACTCACGGGGAGTCGCTGGCGGGTTCAAAAGGCCTTCTTTCTCTCCCACCTTTTAATTGTTTATACATATGTTTTTGTTACCTTTACCTTCATTACCAATGTAAATACTTATATTCAATAATAAAATAAGCTCTCCCTTTCCTTCCCCTGAGTCTACGGCTGAATCTTATAAACGAACAAGTTTTTTTTTCTTAAGAGGAAATTTTTGAAATGAAAAGTGATGAAATGAAAAGTCGTGGTGAAACGGAATGTATCCTGGCGCCAGACCCGGCCCGTGAGAAAGCATAACCAATTCTGTTAATTATGTTCCTGGAAGACAGAATTTGTCTCTATCTCATCCATGAGTTATCTTGAAAGCCTATCTCTTAGGAAAGGTCGCTCGAAATGTCAATTCTTTTGATTACTCGTGCTTCTAACCATCTGTTTTGAAGGGTGATGGAACTACGTCACACAGAAATGAAGAACCTGACACCAAAGATCCGGACCAGAAGTTTTCCCCAAGAGAAATCAGTAGATTGGCATCCCCAGTGAAATCACAATCGCCAAAGCTGGCACTTCCCAAGTTCTCATTCCCCAGCGGAACCATAATCACCAAAAAACTACACTTCCCAAATCCTTCCCCAGTGGGACTACACTTCCCAGTCAACCCAAACTGGGGCATCTCCCTGGGTTTGTTCTCTCATTCAAGGGACAGTTCCCCAAGATTTCATCCAATCATGTCAAACTGGGGCATCTCCCCGGGTTTATTCTCTTAGTCAAGGGGCAGTTCCCCAAGATTTCATCCAATCATGCCAAACTGGGGCATCCCCCCGGGGTTTTCCTATCAGTAAAGGGGAAATCTCCCACCTTTTACCTTTCTGCAAACCAAGGGGCACACCCCACATTTATTTTTCCTGTCAGCCAAGGGGCAATCCCCCACCTGTTACCTTTCTGCAAACCAAGGGCCACACCCCACATTTATTTTTCATGTCAGTCAAGGGGCAATCCCCCACCTTTTACCTTTCTGCAAACCAAGGGCCACACCCCACATTTATTTTTCCTGTCAGTCAAGGGGCAATCCCCCACCTTTTACCTTTCTGCAAACCAAGGGCCACACCCCACATTTATTTTTCATGTCAATCAAGGGGCAATCCCCCACCTTTTACCTTTCTGTAAACCAAGGGCCACACCCCACATTTATTTTTCCTGTCAGCCAAGGGGCAATCCCCCACCTTTTACCTTTCTGCAAACCAAGGGCCACACCCCACATTTATTTTTCATGTCAGTCAAGGGGCAATCCCCCACCTTTTACCTTTCTGCAAACCAAGGGCCACACCCCACATTTATTTTTCCTGTCAGTCAAGGGGCAATCCCCCACCTTTTACCTTTCTGCAAACCAAGGGCCACACCCCACATTTATTTTTCCTGTCAGTCAAGGGGCAATCCCCCACCTTTTACCTTTCTGCAAACCAAGGGCCACACCCCACATTTATTTTTCCTGTCAGTCAAGGGGCAATTCCCCACCTTTTACCTTTCTGCAAACCAAGGGCCACACCCCACATTTATTTTTCCTGTCAGTCAAGGGGCAATCCCCCACCTTTTACCTTTCTGCAAACTAAGGGCCACACCCCACATTTATTTTTCCTGTCAGTCAAGGGGCAATCCCCAACCTTTTACCTTTCTACAAACCGAGGGTCAACCCCACCTTTACATTTCCTGCCAATAGTGAGTTAATTTGGACGAGACGTCCTGTTAGCTCCCCTAATCTTTACCTTTCCTGTCAACCAAGGGTCAACCCCAACCTTTACATTTCCTGCCAACAGTGAGTTAATTCGGACAAGACGTCCTGTTAGCTCCCACAATATTTACCTTTCCTGTCAACCGAGGGTCAACCCCAACCTTTACACTTTCTGTCAAACGAGGGTCAACCCCAACCTTTACATTTCCTACCAACAGTCTACCGGGGGGCAACCCTAATCCTCTCACCTCCTACTAACTGGAAGACAATCCTTTCCGGTCGATTCAAAAAGAAAAACACAAAAAAAGAATCCCAAAAAAAAAAAAGAAAAAAAAGAGAAAAAAAAACAAAAACAAAAAAAAACAAAAACAAAAACAAAAAAAGAAGAAGAAGGGAAATAGAGAGAGACGGATCTAGAAAATGCTCATCTTTAAAGAAGAAAAGGTCACACCAGCTCGTTGACTGCCAACACTGTCAGACACCATACCGATTAAGAGGTCCCCACCTGGTCCCTACATCGGCGTTCATATCTTTACTTTATTTTCACTTCAAAAACACGGAAAGCTTCGTGTTTCTCTTGTGAAAAAGAAGTAAAGAAGGGCATCTGTGAACACCTCTTTTTGTCCGGCTAATTGGTATAGTTCCATCCTTTGGGCACTCTCTGCTGCGCATGGTTCACTTAGAAATTCATAACTCCTTCATACGACCTTCGATTTGTGCAAACCCGGTCTCAAAATTTCCGTAACAAAATTGTCTACGACTTTTGTGAAGACCTTGAAGGCTATATCCTTACCAATTGGTACAGTTTTAATAATCTTCCTAGACTTGTTCCAGTTTCATGACTACTCTGCACATCCTTAGGAAAAAATTCATATCTCCCTCATATGATACTGAAATGACCCCGTTCTTTTTTCTGTGGCTCCACATCAAAGATATCTACAAACTTCATGAAGGTCACAAAAGCTAATTCTCCACCCATTTTTCCCAGTGAATTTATTTTGCTTGCAAATGTATTTCCGTCACACTCTGGAGCAGTTTTCGTAGATGGGCCATATCTCCCTCGTTTCTTGATAAAAATTTTTGTGCCATATATCAAATTAAAGCTAAGAGAAAGATCTACAATTTTCATGTTGGACTCTCTTTCAAATTTGGCATGAATTTTTCCTTAAATATGCAAGCAAGTTTCGTGATGAAGAGAATGGAACCCACCATCAAAATTGTGGTCATGACAAAGGCTTTCAAATTTGCAACAAATTGTCACCTAAGCCTACCAATTTTGACCAAGTCAAAATTAAATCAAGAAATAAGCTTCCAAAGTGTAGAATTTTATCCAAAAGAAATACTCCAAATTGTTATATTCCCATGGCCCACACTTGTTCCCATATGTAGAATTTTTGAAAGCCAAATGCATCACTTGGCTCTCCATTCATTCTCACGGCTACAAGGCTCCAAGGACCAACAATTTATGCAATATTTGGTAGCATGATTTCATGACCCACACAAGGTCCTACATGGAGAATTTTTGCAAGAAAAAATTCTGCACCCACTTGGCCATTAACCTTGTTCACGTAAAGGCTTCTCCACCATGGTTCCATGTGCCAATATTTTATGCAAAAGAATGTCAACTAAGACCCAATTTTTTTTGGCAGCACTTGACAAGACTCCAAGAGACATTTTTTTATGCAATTAATTGGTAACAAAAGCTTCACGGACTGCACCAAAAATATAGCTCCTTGTTCCAATTATTTTTATGCAAAGAGTTGCATTCTACAAAAGCAATTTTGGCTGCACATGCAAGGGATCCTCATGACAAATTATTCAATGCAAACAAGTCACTATGGACAAGCTTTCACGTGAAAGGCTCCCTAAAAGTGCAGAATGGCTTTGAAAAATTATGGTCACATTATGCATTATTGAAAAAGAGGAAACATACCAAAGGCCTTACATGCTCATGGCCATGATGAATCAAAAAAAAAGCATGTTCTCTTTGTGTTAGAGGGGCCAACGGGAAGCATGATGGCAAGGGAGATGGGCTGAATTTTGAGGTCAAAAAGCCAGCCATGGAAATGCTATAAGGAGCCACGAGAAAAAAAAAGGGCACAACAAAGGAGAGGAGGAAAAAGAGAACATACACAGCAAGAAGAGAGAGTCAAAGAGGAAAATTAGAAAAATAGCAGAGAGTAAAGAGGGCAAAGAGAAAAGGGCAGTGCAAACTCAGTGGTTCAAAAAAGATTATCTAGAGAGGAAATTATCTCCACATTCTTGAGTTTTGAAAGGTGCTTCTGAATTTTTACAGTGAAAATTCGCAGTAACAGCAACAGTAACAGCAACAGAAGCAACAGCAACAGCAACAGCAACAACAGCAGCAGTAGTAGCAACAGCAACAGCGGCAGTAACAGCAACAGCAACAGTGGGCAAGAACTCAATCAGTGAGCAAGAATATTTTTTTATATATTTTGTGAAAATAGTGTTTATTTTTCAAAAGGTTGAATTTTTGTACAAGGATCAGATTAGTACTGTTGTATTGGACTTTTTTTCCCTGCTGTCTCTTGTCGTTATTATAATTCAGTTTTACAGTAGGATATTGTGATGTATGCTTGAATCTCTAATTAATCTCTGCTACTGTTTCTGTTCATGTTATTGTTCCTGTTTATTTGCTGCTCAATATTGTTACTCAAATTGTTTGTATATATTTTAGTTCTGTACAGATTTAATTTTTTTAAAGGGTGGTTACGATCTTAATTTTACTGCTCAGAATATTAATCCTATTACAAGAAATCAGCCGTCTGTATACTGTTTCTTTTTCCGGATAGTTCATTCACCGTATAGTTAGAGTGTAATTTTCTTTTAAGGCATTCGCCATTCTTTGAAAGAATCGGGTTGTATAAAGCTTAACAAAATGTGATTATCCATGTCCTTTTTTTGTTATTTTAAAATTGTGTCTAATTAAAATTTTAACAACTCAGCATTATCTTCAACCAAAAAATATTACCCATTTTTCACTTTAGTAAGTCTAAGTGCTTTTTGTCAAGTTTTTGATAAATTTTTACTATTTGATTTTTATTTTTATTTTTTATTTTAAAAAATTTGTTTTATCAAAAAGAGGTTAATTTAGACGAGACGTCTTGTTACCTTTTTTAAATTTTCAATCGGTTGTTATTTATTAAATAATAATATTTCAAAAAAAAAAGAAATCAATTTAGACGTGACGTCTTGTTGATTTTCCCTTATCCCCGGTAGACCATCACCACAAGGAACGGGATACTTGAGACGAGACGTCCCGTTTATCCCCTTCCCGTTTCTAACCCCGTATTTTGATGACTAATTTAGAAGCGACGTCTTGTTAGTATCCTTCCCTTTTCCTGTTTTATACCAAAGCCAAGGTTAATTTGGACGCGACGTCCTGTTAACCTTTACTTTCATTTTGTTTTACTTTTTCTTACTGGTGTTATTTCATCAAGTTTCTTATTGTCTCTGTTTGCCATTTCCTATTGTTATTATTTTTTTTTACTTTCCTACTGTCGATATTCTGCTAAGTTTTTTATGATCGCTGTGTGTCGTTTCTTATTATTGTTTTGTTAAGCTTCTTATTGTCATTGTTTTGTCGAATTTTTCACTGTCATTTCTTGTTACTATTGTTTTAATATTCTACTATCATTTTTTTTACTGTCACTGTTTGATCTTCTATCGTTACTGTTTTTTTCTTTTTTACTATCATTGTTTGGTCAAATTTATCACTGTTACTGTTTAGTCTATTTTGTCTGTTTGTGTCTGCTTTGTCATTTTGTGTGGAAGAAGTTAAAAATAATTTCTGGGCTATTTTGAAATAAGCGCTATCAATTTGAGGTAACCGTTTTATAACGGACAGTTGTGAGGTGCTAATACCTTCCTCACCTGTAATTCGACTCCCGAACTTAGAATTTCATCTTTCATAACCAGTGTTTTAAAAGAGGTTTTTCCCGATATTTTTATCCTAAAAAAATATTGGTGGCGACTCCCTGTTTTTTCTTTTCGAAAGGATTTCGAAACTCGTTGTATTTTTAAGGGTCGGCCATCCCGCCGCGATCCCGGTCGCGACATTTGTAAAAAGGAAAAACTTCAAAAATAGAAATAAGCATTTGTGGCAAATGCAGCTATATAAAAATGTGTTTTTAACACTTCATTTTTCGATACCAATTTTCCACCCTTTTTAAAGGGGAACAGAACAATTAATATATATTGAATTTCCATACTTTCTTTTCCTATAAGCCTTTTACTGCTGTTTTTTTTAAAAAAAAAATTCTGTATCTGTTTCATCTCCCTATATGCTGTAACCACTGCATTCTTGTTTTAGGGTTGAGTAGCCTAATTGGAATATTTACTTTACAGTTTAAAAAAAAGATCCTGAGGGAAAGTGGGATAATAATTAGTACATAAGAATATCGAGTCTTAACTTGTTCCTTTATTGCAGGAGAAAATATTATCCAGTTCATAGCCATCGCATCATTTATGTAGAATTAATAAACAGTTAAATGAGATAAATATAATATTATATTTATTTTAAGAATGGTTGGATATCATGTAATATTGCACACCACTACCGAGCCCCTCTCCATAATTTTGTGATGATCATTAAATTTGTTGCACGTCCAATCAAGCAATGCAGTTCATGTCGACTAGGAAATCATTCTTGCATGTCCATTGAAGCATAATGATTTCTATTAAAGTAAGCTAATATTAATTATTTTAATATATGTGTGTATATATATATATATATTCTCTTACATTTATATACTTCACTCATGTGGAAGGAGTATTTTACATAACTTTTTCTTATGAATAAAAATTTTAGTATCACATATGAATGGTTGACACAGACATGATAAATAATGTGGTGCTATTCTATGTATCATGCAATAATAATAATAATAATAGCCAAAAAGATAATATATACTTACATTATGACAATGAAAAGCAGCATTATGGCTGAAGAGATAGTGGAGAGATCAAACACGGATTCATTAGCATGTCTGGCATTGATGACTTGAAACATAGACGCAATCAATCTGTGATAAAGATTTAGTCTTCCATGTTTTTGGAATTCCACTCCACTGAGCAGAACATGACAAACTGTACAACATTGAAACCCAACACAGTTGCAACCAGAAGGCGACGATGAAGAGCAAAGAGCAAATGGTCATAACCTGTCTTTGGAATTCTTCAACAGGTACGAGAATTCCTCTTTTCTACTAACCTTTTTTAAAAGTGTTATGATTAGTCTCAAACATGGTGCGTAGAGGGTGTTACCTAGAAATATGTGTGGAAGTGTAAGGAGGAGAAGACCTGAATTCTTCTTGAAAACCAGCATGTTCTCATTTATGGGGACAAAATAACTTACAAAAGTGGACACTACGATAAACAAAGAAAACGTTAATATTTTGATGCCTTTGTTTTTCAGCACTTGATTGGCATTTGATATCAAGGTTATGTACAAACACCAAACTAAAACCAACAACATTGATCACCACAAGGTAACCTAAAATCGCATGTGTGAGACACTTAAGAGAGTTATACTTAACTTTATCTTTATCATTAATTGAATGTTGGTATTATTTTTTTTTTTGAATTTCTTTTGGATATCCACAGTTAGATACAGTGACTAATCCTTCATTAAAGCTGAGCTCGTATAAAATAGTTGTCGAATAATTACAAAATATAGCTTCATTCTCACTGGCGGAGATTGAACCCTGCATGGAGCATTGATTATTAATATCACTTTGTTTGTGGTTTTCTCATAATTATGAGTAAGGAATTATAGAAACTAAACCTAGCTCAATTTGATTGGCATTAAGTGGGGGAGCCTTTATAGAAGAGGTAACACTAACACTATGAATGTAGTAGAAATGAAGGCTAGCAAGTAAAAGGTCAAGAAAGGATGTAAAGACTTCACCACAAAAAAATATGAGAAAGGTGAGGAGAATAAGTTAGGAATTGGAGAAAGTCTCCATTTCAACAGCAAATGATGGAAATGATGGAAGCATAAACAGAGGTGTAAAACAGATCAAGGTATTGGGGCTAACGGGTTCTTAGGTTAGAGAACTTGAGACCAAGGTAACCTAAAGAGAAAAAAAGTGAAGAAGAAACCAAGTTCAATGAAGGAGGGATGGAAATAGAAGAGAAAAAGTATTAAAGGAGGGGAGTTGGAGCTGCAAAAAGATTGTTGCCTTTTACTAAAGTAGGCAAAGTTTATTTATCCTTGTGTTTAATTGAAGAAGAGGGCTTGGAATGGATACTATACACCAAATTAATTGGAAGTCATTTATTTATAAGGCCATAGATTGAATTTTTGTGCACTAGGGTCTTCATTGCCTTATTATCTAATGCCTAATGCCTTACTTTAACTAGAGCTAGCAAAATCCCAACCCCCTTAAAATAAATAGATTTGGGCATTTAAAATTGAAGTTCAACTTAATGAGAGTTTTTTCAGCTTGATCCATAAAATGTATGCATCCATCGCAGGCTAAATAACCTTAACCTTTCACTTGTATGAGGTCGGCCTGCTCACAAAAATAGATAGAATTAGACACCTTAAATTAAAAAATTAAAACCCAAATTAATATGAACTTGTAATAGGATTGATGTGCAACAACATGAGCATAAACATTAATAAACATTAATTAATTTAGCATGTGGATCGTTTGTGAAAAAATATGGCATGGAGGAGCTAGGTCATGACCAACACAGATTTGACTCAATGATTTAAATTAAAGCCTCTAATCACCTAACAAAGAATATAGGGGTTAATGTTTAAAATATAAACTCATAACAATATATCATCCACTTTGTAGTGTTGGGTCCAATGATTGAATTCAAGCCACAATACGGTTAAAATTCCCAATAGGAAATATTTTCATAGTAGTATTTGTTAAGAATACAATTATTATTTCTTAAGTATTTAGAAAGTTTTGCAAGTACATGTTGGGCAATTACTAGAGAATTTTACATCGTGGTAATTATAACATATTAGAATTCTCTAGAATTATGGTGAGATAGTGAAAAACATCTAGTAATCATCCACCACCTTTCTTAAGTAGTATACATAGGATATGAATGACATTTGCAAGAACACATAAGTGCGTAAATAATTCTTAGGAGTAAAATTAAGTGAGTGCAAGTGTGAGTGGTTAGTAAGTGTAAAGAAGTAAGTGTTTCATAGTGTAAGTTACTGAACTGGTCTGAACCGGGGTCTAGGATCCGGTGTGGGACCAGCCACAAGAATATAGGTGTTTTTAGGGTTTGCACACCAGAATAGTGAGTATCCGGTGTATTAATCTGGTCTCTAAATGGGAGAAGCCGGTCTTGTTGTCCTGGAGATCCTTCACACCAGCGTTTCGCGTTGCAGGGGGGCGAAAGGTGGTGCCACCTGCGAAGATTCTCCGACGCTCAAGTTAGAAGAGTGTAAGAACTCAGTGAATGCTCAAGCGATGTAATAGTAAAGTGTAAGTTAGAACAACATAACCTTGCATGTGTATTGAAATGAGCTATTTATAGTTGAACGTAGGAAATGAATCGTTGGGTGCAAGTGGGCCCCTTGGTTCTGATAGCGTGTGAAGTGTGTCAATCAAAGTGGCTCAGTACTTAGAGTGTGTCAGGGGGGTAGGTCAATTATCAGAGTACGATCCTATAGGAAGAAGAGAGGATAATCACCTTTCCGCATAATCTGCTGACACATGTACTTGCTTTCTGAGGCCATTGACGTGACATATTTTGCTACATACAGTATCTTCGCTGATAAGTTATTAGGGGCTCTTATCTCGCTGTGACTAAGAAACTAACAGTTATATAAATGTTCTGTGAAAATGAACAATGATCCATTATAGAGAAAATAAGTGGGGCGGTTGTGAGATGAGAACGGAAGGCCAGACATCGGATATCCGGTGTGGTAATGTTGAACCAGGACACCGGTTTTCCTTATATGAGGTCACTCTGACGTCACAAGATCGGGGCCGGTATCCAGACCGGATCATCTGTCCCCTAGCTTGTATGAGGGACTGTTAAGTTGCTCATATGAGTTACACAACTCTGGAGAAGTCTGGATGCCGGTGGTACATTCTAGAAGGTCTCTGGAAGCTCTGTGGTATCCGCTCTAATAAACGAGTGACCGCTCTTCTCGCGCTGTGTACAACGGATTCCCAGACAGCGTAAAATAAATGATGGAAATCCCAAGAGTCTTTGAGAATCAAAACCCTTGGTATTCGAAAAGTGGTTGAAAGGCATTAAATGCGCATGGCATGATTGGACATTAAATGCATTTTTTACGCACGAGCCATCATTATCCAAGAGTGTAACCGTCGATTGGGCTTATTGGGCCTGGATTGAACTGAAAGGGGGGCCCATTTTGCCAAAACGTTTACTGAAACGTTACCATTTTCGCGCTCGTACGTGATGAAACGACGGAGTTGTTTCAATTTGAAAGGTTGCCTTTTGAGGCAAGCATTGTGACCTTCGACGGAACACTATGCCTCCTCGTTACCTATAAAAGGGGCTCTTAGCAGATTTTGGAATCCACTCTTGTTTTCAAGCTTAGTGAACCTCTACTCAAATTTCTTGGAAATTTCTCTGCCGTCTTCAAACTTCTCAAAGATCTTCTTCCTTTAGGTAACCTCCCTTTCCTTCAACTCCTTGCAATTTTTGTTCATTCTGTTTCCACCATGCGCCCTGGAGCAGGCAACGTTGGTCCTTCAAACAGGGGGAGTTTTGGCTCTCGTGCCCCCCTTAGCCACTGTGGTGGGAGGATTCCAGTGAATCTTCCTGTGGCTGGGCCTCGTCGCTCAGAGAGAGCTGAAGCTTCTTCCTCACGAGCGTCCTCTTCCCAACGCCGCTCTGAGGTTCCCCTTGACTCGAGGGCTACCAGCCGCTCTGATGAAGGGTCAAGTGCTGAAGGTTATCTCTCTGACGATGTTGCTTTTTACCACAGCACGTACGCGTTCCACCGTGCCTGCACAACTATGGATCTTCCGGGACGTGGAAAAACACCAGTTCTTCGCTCTGCTAAAGGATGTGTCAACGTTGTGGCACACCGGCTTGACTGGGAAAAGCTCAACAGGGAGAAACCCTACTGCTGGGTGGAAGAGGAATTCCTAGAGATCCCTTCGCACCATGCGAGTGAGGAAGAATGCACGGTCTCTTTCCGCTGCAAAATATACTCAAACAAGAAATACAAAGCGCGATACGCTGTGCTGGCACCACGTCCCTCTGAGAGAGTATGCCACAGAGTCCCTGATAAAAGGTCGGTCTACATGTACGACTTCGTCTTCTTGAAATTGGGGGTACGCTTCCCCATGACAAAATTCCAGATGGCCGTTCTACGCTTCTTAGACTGCGCCCCTACGCAACTGCATCCCAACGGTTGGGGTCTGGTCCGGGCTCTGGAGATTCTGGGGGAGCATTTCAACTTCTCCGCCACTGTGGCCAAACTGTTCTACTATTACCAAGTGGTCCGTCGTGCTAATAAGAAGGGCGGCCTTGGGTTCATTACCCTCCGTAGTGACTCAAGGGTGATAAATTTCAAATCTTATACAGAATCCGTGAAGGTGGATGGACGCTCCTTCAAGCATTACTACACGCGGGTTCGTATTCAACCGAATAAGCCGGTCTTCTGGCGAAACAAGGAGGGATTTACCAAGTTTCCTCTTAGCTGGACGCACGAGCATTTTCTCCTCATGAGCCGTGCTTATTACACAGATGAGAGTGAACTCTCCTCTCATTCTGTTGAGGTCTTGAGCGCCATGCAGACGGCCTCAAAGACCCTCAAAGGATTTTCCAGCAGGCTCCTCTTGGCAGAGGATGACATCCAAAACACCTACCTCCGTAATATCCGCTCTTACTCTATTTATGTTGTATAGTTATTCTGTTTTGATTATCTTCTTCTCACGTGCTAACTCCACTTTTCTTGTTTTGCAGAACAAATTGAAAAAGCCTGCCCCGAAATGTTGTCCTTAAGGACCATGATGGCTGATGATGACTCCTCCTCCGAGGAGAATGAAATTCAAGCGAAAAGGAACGCCACCAAAGCTCCCCTCATTCCCCTGACCTCTACAGTAGGTGAAGAGGTTCCTCTCTTTGATGAGGAGGAAACAGAAAAACAAGCTGAGGCCACTGGAGCGGGCGACAAGGAGGCCGTCCCAGAGAAGAAGAAGAAAAAGAGGCACCTTGTTAAAAAGGAAGATCAAGAAAAGCCCTCCTCTGATGACCCTGTGAAGAAGCGTCAGAAAACGCTCGAAGAAACTGGATTGAAGAAGGATAAGGGAAAGAAGCCTGTTCCTGAATCCTCTACCCCTTCTTCACAGAATGCTTCAGAGCCGGACTCCGGGAATGGTCCTCCTCCAGCGTTTGACCCTCCACGTGATTCCTTCCTCTCCCCATACTTATGGTTTCAAGGGTCCATGCCCCCCACTCTTCCAAAGGCAAGGTATTGCCTCCGCCCCTCCCTCGACGCTGCTGGGGTTCGAGGTGCTTATAAGGCCGGGCGTTGGCAGCTAGATGAACTGTCCGGCCTCCTTGATTCCCTGAGCGAGAAGGCAGATTATATGGAGCAGGTTGAAAAACTTGAAACCGAACTCACGGTGAAGGAGACATGGGCGGCCACACAAGCTGAGACTCATAGAGGTGTGGAGGCTGAATTGAAGAAAACCAAGGAGACGCTCCAGAGGAAAATTGAGGAGGCAAGCCAAGTTCATTTTGCCAACAAGGCTCTAGAGCGGGAAGTTGCCGACCTTCAGAAACAGAACAAATCCATACCCCTCCTCAAAGAAGAATTACAACTGGAGAAGAAGAGATCGGCTAAGCTTGCTGACGATCTCAAAATTATGGAGGACGGTCGCAACAAAGACCTTGGGGAGTGGGAGAGCCTTCGGAAGGAGATGCAAGCCCAAATTGAGGAACTCAAGAAGGGTGGTGCGAGTGTTGGGCCTTCAGAAGAGGATTTTGCCAAGGTTCAAAGAAGATTAACTGCTGCGAAGGCCAAGGCTGCCAAAGCCTTGGAGATATGCAAAAATGTGGCGTATGAATCCTTCGGCCTGGCCCTCCGTCAAGTTTATTATCGTAACCCTGGAGTGAAGCTGAATCTGTACAAATTGGATCCGTTCTTCGAATTCCATGGGGGAAAACTTATCGAAGTACATAAGGACGGCTCGCACCATGAACCCCGTGCATCTCTGTATGAACTGCCTCCCCTTCCAGAAGGTCAAAGTATGGAGCCAACAACGTCCACCGCTGCCTCTGGAGCTGAAACGCAAGAAGGTGCCCAAGCTGGAGCAGAGGACAAAAAGGAGAGGACAGGAGTGCCCACTGTGGAGGATCAGGCACCGGCCTCTTAATTTATGCTTTATTCATAGCTGTGTACTGGGATCAGCTCCAGTCTTTAACTACTTTGTGACCTGCATAATTTCTTATTTTTGGAAATAAAATTTACTGTTGCTTCTCTTCAACTGCTTGCGTCGAATGTATGATTGCTGGATAACTTAGTGCTATATAAAACACTTTATTGTTTTCAATGCTTTGTGAATCCGTTCTGTGTGGTTACCTAGCTGCTTAAAGCGTACTTATCACACCGGATTAAGATAACAAATTGTAACAAAGAAGCGACAATTAAGTTAAAGCATGCCCTGTCCCCAAGTATAAGTACATTGGGAAGGGAAATTTTATCTCAAGAATTACCTTTTAACTTCTTAAAAAGATAGAAATGCTCATCTGTCCTTGAAGATGTAGAACGGGTACGTTAGCGTTCAACCGCTCTGTGGTGGATATTCCATAATTGAGGACGGACATTGCCTTTGAATTTTGGTACAGCTTTGACAAGGGTAAGCTTTACGCCTTTCTCTTGAGGTTCGGTTTGGTCCTACATCTCAAGTCTTCACACGGTGTTCGGTTCGATCCTACTAACCGTACTTGGAGTTTAGTGCAATCCTACAATCCAAGCCTTCTACACGGGGTTTGGATCAGGGCTAATCCTGAACCTACTACGCCCGTTACTCGGGGTTCAGTGTGGTTTTCTGTATGAACCAGCCTACTGCGCCCAAGCCTTCGCATGGGGTTCGGTTTGTGGCCTTAAGGAAGGACCAGCCCTACAACCCATGTTGTCTTCGAATGGGGTTCGGTTTGTGGCCTTGAAAAAGGACCAGCCCTACAACCCATTTGGTCTTTGAATGGGGTTCGGTTTGTGGCCTTGAGAAAGGACCAGCCCTACAACCCATGTTGTCTTCGAATGGGGTTCGGTTTGTGGCCTTGAAAAAGGACCAGCCCTACAACCCATGTTGTCTTCGAATGGGGTTCGGTTTGTGGCCTTGAGGAAGGACTAGCCCTACAACCCATGTTGTCTTCGAATGGGGTTCGGTTTGTGGCCTTTAAAAAGGACCAGCCCTACAACCCATGTTGTCTTCGAATGGGGTTCAGTTTGTGGCCTTGAGGAAGGACCAACCCTACAACCCATGTTATCTTCGAATGGGGTTCGGTTTGTGGCCTTGAGGAAGGACCAGCCCTACAACCCATTTGGTCTTCGAATGGGGTTCGGTTTGTGGCCTTGAAAAAGGACCAGCCCTACAACCCATGTTATCTTCGAATGGGGTTCGGTTTGTGGCCTTGAGGAAGGACCAGCCCTACAACCCATGTTGTCTTCGAATGGGGTTCGGTTTGTGGCCTTGAGAAAGGACCAGCCCTATAACCCATTCCACCTCAAGGAGTTACATCGTCAAAACACATGATGTGTGATTGAGATCATCCGTCCTGAGGGTCTTCATCAGTCCCTCGAGGAGTTACATCATCAACTACAGAATTGGTAGTTGAATTCCTCCGTCCTGAGGTGTATGCGTGTTAATCTACGGCTATAAATTGCAACACATAAGAAAAGTGAGAGCGATAGGGTAGTTAACTGTATTCTCATTAAGATTGAAAGTACATTACAAAGAGAGCGTAGTTGGGGTCATGCCTCGTTAAAACCTTCTTGAGAAAATCCGATGGGAAAAAAACTCAAGTAAGGAAAAAGAGTACACGCCGTCTTACCAACTAGCTGTAATAAACACGTAAGTTCTGAGTGTTCCATTTGTTACAGATTGGAGTTCCATCAAGTTCTTCTAACCGGTATGACCCTTTTCCAGTCACTTCAGAAACTCTATAAGGACCTTCCCATGTCGGTGCTAGCTTTCCTTGGTGAGCGAATTTATTCCCCACACTCGCCTTTCTCAAAACAAGATCTCCGGTGTTGAAAGCTCTGTACTGGACACGTTTATTATACCGGAGTGCTGCCTTTGCTTTTACTACCTGATCTCTGACAAAAGCCTTTTCCCTTAACTCTTGGAGGACGTCCAGTTCTGATGCCAAATTGGCGTTGTTATCTTCAACTGAAAAATACTCCACACGAGCCGATCTTGTTTGTAGCTCCACTGCAATCATCGCCTCAACCCCGTACGTCAACCGGTATGGGGATTCGTTAGTTGAAGAATGAGGCGTGGTGCGGTATGCCCATAAAACATGACATAGCTGGTCAGTCCATCCTCCCTTCGCTTCTCCCAGACGCTTCTTTAACCCCTTTAGCACTTCTCGATTGGCTACCTCCGCTTGTCTATTGGTTTGGGGGTGTTCAACAGACGAAAATATCTGGATTATCCCCAGTCCTTCAAGCAAATCTGTGAACTTTTTGTCTGTAAACTGGGTGCCGTTGTCAGTCACAATCCGCCCTGGCACCCCGAATCGAGCTATGATATTTTCATACACGAAACGTCTTGTTCGCACAGAAGTGATATGCACTACTGATTCTGCCTCGATCCACTTGGTGAAGTAGTCTACCCCTACTATCAAATATTTGATACCTCCTGGCGCAGTGGGGAAGGGACCCAAAATATCAAGGCCCTACTGGTAGAACGGCCAAGGTACAGCAGATGAGGACAGCTCTTGGGCCGGTGTATGGTGGAGATTGGAGAATTTTTGACAAGCGTCGCACTTCCTAACAAAATCTGCAGAATCCTGCTTCATAGTGGGCCACCAATATCCAGCCCTGAGGACTTTTCTCATTAAGCTCCGACCCCCAGCATGGTGCCCACATTGCCCCTCGTGCACTTCCTCCAAAACCGCTTGAACCTCATCCTCTCTCAAACACAAAAGATATGGGACAGAGAACCCCCTTTTGTAGAGAACACCATCAACCATAGTAAAATATGGTAACTCCCTCCTCACTCGTCTCCTCTCCTTCTTATCAGTGGGAAGTTGACCATCAGCCAGATAGCGAATATAGGGGATGAACCAAGAATCCTCATATGGATAGCTCACCATGACAGTATTCAGAGAAGGGTACAAAGGTATGCTAGGTGATGTCAAAGTGCTTTGAACCACCGTTGTTGTGCTGTCGGGCTGCTTTGTACTTGCAAGTCTTGACAAGATGTCCGCTCTGGTGTTTTCCTCTCTGGGCACATGCTTGAACTCTAAAACTTCAAATCTTCCCTTCAACTCATTAACACAATTCAAGTACAATTGAAGTTGCGGCTCCTTCGCTTGGTACTCCCCCTGGATCTGCGAAATCACCAATTGAGAATCACTGCACAGTGTGACTGCTGATGCTCTGATGTCAATCGTCGCACGGAGCCAAGCATGCTTCGTATTCAGCCTGGTTGTTGGAGGTCTTGAAATTGAATCGGAGGGAAATTTCTAGGTGTACACCATCATCACTTTCTACCATAACACCTGCTCCACAACCTTTGCTATTCGACGATCCATCAACGTAAATGGTCCAATGCGCTCGAGGGGTGGCAGGGTCCGCCCCAGTCATCTCCACAACAAAATCAGCCAACACTTGCGCCTTGATGGCTCCTCGAGGCTCATACAAAATTTCAAATTCAGACAACTCGATAGACCATTTTATCATCCTTCCGGCGAGGTCTGGCTTGCTAAGCACTGATCGGAGAGGCAAATCTGTTCTCACCAGTACTGGGTGCGCGTGGAAATAGGGCCTCAACCGTCGTGATGCCCACACGACTGCTAGAGCAGCTTTCTCAATCTTCTGATACCTTCCTTCCGCCCTATGAAGCGTCTTACTAGTAAAGTACACCGGCCTCTGCCCTTCAGGGGTTTCTTTAACCAAGGCCACGCCTAGGGCTTCATCAGAGATTGCTAAATACAAGATCAAAGTCTCACTAGGGTCAGGCTTAACTAAAATTGGAGGACTCGAGAGAACGGCCTTGAGTTGCTGGAAGGCTTGTTCTTGCTCCTCTCCCCATTCAAAATTCTTGTGTTTCTTCAACGCCTTATACAGGGGAAGGGATCTGTGTGCCATTTTGGGCATGAAACGAGCCAGAGCGGCTACCTTCCCATTCAATGATTGGACTTCCCTCAGGCTCTTGGGGCTCTACATATCCAAGACTGCTTGACACTTCCCAGGGTTAGCCTCAATACCTCGCTGGGTCAACATGAATCCCAAGAATTTCCCAGCTGGAACGCCAAAGGTGCATTTTAAGGGGTTTAACCTCATGTTGTACTGTCGAAGCCTAGTGAAAACTTGGCGCAGATCTTCAATGTGGTCTCCTCCAGCGGGCGTTTTGGCTATAATATCATCTATATAAACTTTGACCAGCCTGGTGTGCATCCCTTCAAAGACTTTGTTAATCATGCGCTGATAGGTAGCGCCGGTGTTCTTCAATCCAAAAGGCATGACGGTGTAGCAGAAAACACCACGGTCATTGATAAAGGTAGTTTTCTCTTGGTCTCCCTCCCACATCGGAATCTGGTTATACCCCGAATAAGCATCCATGAAACTGAGGTACTGGTAACCAGATGAATCATCCACCATGCGATCAATGTTGGGCAGGGGATATGGATCCTTGGGGCAGCAACGGTTAAGATCCACATAATCTGTGCACATTCTCCATTTGCCATTAGCTTTCTGCACCATAACTACATTAGAAAGCCAAGAAGAGTAGCGTATCTCCCTTATAAAGCCCGCTTTCAACAACTCCTCCGTCTGCTCACAAGCTGCCCTCTGCTTCTCCGGTCCCAACCTTCTCTTCTTCTGGGCCACCGGTCTTGTTTTAGGGTACACAACAAGCTTGTGGCAACAGAAATCAGGGTCCATCCCAGGCATGTCTGCTGCTGTCCATGCGAAAAGATCCTTGAACTCCTGCAGAAGGGCTAATAAGCGTTGTTCCATAGCAAACTCCAGCTTATCATTGATGTGCGTGACCTTCTTTGGGGAATCCCCTAAGACAACATCCCTGGAACCACCATCCGGTGTGGGCTTAGAGGGATTGAGTAGATCAATCTTTAATTCCGCTCTGGGGTCCAGATCAATTAGACTGACAGACCCTGCTACTGTTCCTCTGTCGTTCAGCTTCCTCTTCTTGTTGAATGCTTCCAACTTGACCATGTTGAGGCTCAGGTTATAACAATATCGAGCCATCTCCTGATCACCACGGAGAGAGGACACACCGTTGTCCTTGTCAATGAATTTGATCAAGAGGTGAGGAGTGGATACAATTGCTTCCATCGCATTCAGTGTAGGACGGCCTATGATACCGTTGTATGGGGATTCCACATCAATCACCAGAATTCTTGACTTGACTGTTCTCGCTCCAGGCTCTCCTTCAAAAGAAATCAGAGTGTCAAGATACCCCTTGGTGGGTTGCTTGGCTCCATTAAACGCTGTGAGTTCTTGCGTGTAAGGTTGTAAATCTGCATCATTGAAACCCATTCGTTTGAAACAATTATAAAAGATAACATCACAAGAACTTCCCTGATCGATGAGGATCCTCTTGACATCCTTGTTGGCTATGACTGCCACGATAACTACTACATCATCACCTCCTGGAATTGTTGGGCCAAAGTCATCATCAGTAAATGACACCGTCGGAACTGCCATACCATCCCTGAAAGGGCGGTTATCCCTTGGTTTGCCCTGGACAGACAGAATCATCCTGTGGTGATTCTTTCGTGTTGTGATTGACGCTCCTCCTCCCGCAAATCCTCCAGCTATCATCTCAATCACTTCCCGTCTGCCCTGCCTCTGCTGTTGGGGCATGTTATTTTGTTGGGCACCTCCAGCAATCACTACTCCCTTCTGCTTTTCTGCTGCAGTGAACTTCCTTGCTGGATTACGTGTATTATCATCTTCGTCATCAGGATCTCTGCTCCTTTTTTCCATCCTCTGAGGCTCATCTACAGATTTCTCTTTGAACAAATACTGCTTCAGCTTTCCTTCCCGAAGGAGAGTTTCCACCGTATTCGTTAATGCTTTGCATTCATCAGTATTGTGTCCTGTCTGTTCATTGAAAGTGCAATACTTGCGTGGGTTACCACCCCTCTTGACTGGGGATGGTTTCCTTATACCAAAGACGTTCAACGTTGGCCAACCAACCTCCCTCATGATTTGGGAGTGCCTGGTGTTCAACGGAGCATAGTTGTTGAACGATGATACACGCCTATCTCGTGGATGCGGGCGAGCGTTTACAAAGTCTTCTCTAAAGGCATGCTTCTCAGGTCTTACTCTCTCCTTTTCTCTCCGTGGCTGCTGAGTAGGTGCTGAAGGCTTCATTCTTATTGCGGTTGCCTCCAGATGCATCTCTATGCCCACGTATTTGGAAGCTTTCCTTCGAAACTCCTCGAAGGTTGTTGGGGGGCTCTTTGCCAAAGATAGGGCAAAGGCTGAACCAGGCTGAAGAGCTTCCACTACAATATGAAGTTGTATGGCCTCCGTGAGGTTGGGGACCAAAGCTGCCTCCTTATAAAACCTTTTCAAGAACTCCTTAAGAGTTTCAGTTTCTCCCTGCCTTATCTGGGCCAGGGTGTGAGAAGTTCTTGGGATATCCCTAGAGATGACAAAATGGCTTTCAAATGCAGCGGCCATTTCCTCCCAAGAGTCTATAGATCCTGAGGGTAAGCTTTTAAACCAGCTGAGAGTCTCCTCCGTTAGTGTTCTTGGGAACATCCTACACATAAAATCTTTATCTGCTCCCAAATACATAGCTTCATACACATAAGCATCAAAATGCTTAGTGGGATCGGTTTCTCCATTATACTTCCCTATCGACAGTGGCTGAGTTGTTTACAAATGTTTCGGGATGGCAATGCTCATCAGCCTTCTTGAGAAAGGGACACTGAGCTTGTACGTCCCTGAAGTCACCACCGCCTGCTCCCTTCTCCTGGTACTGACTCTATCATCAGAGTCTTGAGTCTGCTCTCTCTCTTTATACGTGGGGATCTTCGAATACTGGAGGGCTGTAGACCTGCCCCTCGCTAATGCGTGGTGAGTCTCTTCTGCATGGGACGTTACCCTGTCCCCAGCTCCTCCTCTCTCCCGCTTCAACTCCATCAGCTCCTCCCTGAGTTGCTTGATAACCTCATCGCGAGGGTCAGGCGTTTGTATTTGCACCATCCTCCAGGTTTGAGTTACAGGGGACTCGAAGACAAGTCTCCTTCCAGTCTGTTGATGGGTCACATCCTCCACGTGACCATCAACAAAATCTCTCCCATCACCTTCCATCGTGACAACCAAACTTCTGCGAAAATGGGAATAACTCTAACGAGTCCCACTGGGCGTGCCAATGAACTGGTCTGAACCGGGGTCTAGGATCCGGTGTGGGACCAGCCACAAGAATATAGGTGTTTTTAGGGTTTGCACACCGGAACAGTGAGTATCCGGTGTATTAATCCGGTCTCTAAATGGGAGAAGCCGATCTTGTTGTCCTGGAGATCCTTCACACCAGCGTTTCGCATTGCAGGGGGACGAAAGGTGGTGCCACCTGTGAAGATTCTCCAACGCTCAAGTTAGAAGAGTTTAAGAACTCAGTGAATGCTCAAGCGATGTAATACTAAAGTGTAAGTTAGAACAACGTAACCTTGCATGTGTATTGAAATGAGCTATTTATAGTTGAACGTAGGAAATGAATCGTTGGGTGCAAGTGGGCCCCTTGGTTCTGATAGCGTGTGAAGTGTGTCAATCAAAGTGGCTCAGTACTCAGAGTGTGTCAGGGGGTAGGCCAATTATCAGAGTACGATCCTATAGGAAGAAGAGAGGATAATCACCTTTCCGCATAATCTGCTGACACATGTACTTGCTTTCTGAGGCCATTGACGTGACATATTTTGCTACATACAGTATCTTCGCTGATAAGTTATTAGGGGCTCTTATCTCGCTGTGACTGAGAAACTAACAGTTATATAAATGTTCTGTGAAAATGAATAATGATCCGTTATAGAGAAAATAAGTGGGGCGGTTGTGAGATGAGAACGGAAGGCCAGACATCGGATATCCGGTGTGGTAATGTTGAACCAGGACACCGGTTTTCCTTATATGAGGTCACTCTGACGTCACAAGATCGGGGCCGGTATCCAGACCGGATCAGTTACTATAATGAATGTGTATTTTAGTATCTAGGAGTGTGAGAAATATTAAGATATATTAGACACCATTGTAATATCTTTTTTATGTCAATAATATTTGTATCGCTTCTCAACAGTATTATCAACTTATTTTATAACTATTAGTAGAGAATGCTAACTATCATCTTAAGGGCACATATATATATATAATTATTTTTAAATATATTTCAATTTTTTCCTCAACACTTTGATTTTCATTTTTTTTCTCCTTTTATAGTAATTAAGGATTTATATTGACAAATCAGCTCATTTATTTGAAAACTTAAATTGAGTTGGTTCAAGAATGAAAATAAGGAGGCATTTGGCATGTGGATAGCTTTTTGATTCCAAAAAATTGTAACTGAAGAATTTTTTATTCAGCATTTGATGTAATTGTTTTAAAAAATATTTTCTGAAAGGATTTCCTGAAAATTATTTTTATTTATAATTCCTACCAAGACATTCCCACTAAAGGGGGTGAGAATCTTAATTCCTGCCGAGTATGAAAGTTTTTTAATAAAGTAAAATACAATTATATCTCATATATAAACTTATTTAAATATCTCTTACATGTTGAATCTTCATTCAAGATCGAATTATTAGAAACACAAGAGTGATTAGAATTTGAAAGATTCATGTAATTTTCCCAAGAATATTTTAATCATACCAAACATATTTATAATAGAGAAATTCTTGGATACCCTCTCTAAATTAAGGGTTTCAATACCCCTAGCCATGTGTCATGCCACATGTAAAAATTGTGTGATTTAAATAATTAGAATTAATGCTCTTATCCATGTGTCATGCCACATATCGAAATCATGTGTGATTTAAGCAACTAAGATGGATGGACATGATTGTGTCTAGTAATCGATCACTCATAAATAGTCAACGCATTAAAATATTTTATATGCTAAAATTTGAATATAACAAGGCTTGATCTCGCAACACATTGGAGAGAAAATAAGAACCTTACCACTAAACTATCTGACATATTTAACAAATATGATGCAACTATATATATTTATATTATATCTGTAGAATGTATATTCGTTAATAAAATCTATCTATGAAATAAACATTTTTGTCTTTTTTCATTTTGTATAAAAAGTAAAATTAATAAACAAAAAAAAGGCGGGAATATTTATTTTACAAATAAATATTATTAATATATATACATTCTACAAATATAATATAACAATATATGGTTATTGATCCGGTCTCAATACCGGTATCCGATCTGCTATACATATTTCAACGTCTTTGATAAGACATCTACGTGTAACCGGTGTCATCGGTATACATCCGGACTGTAATTCCGTATCAGGCGTTCTCCCTATACCGGTTGTTCAGGATAACACCATGACATCGGATAATACACACGTCACTGTGCAAAAGACAAGGATTGTTGCTACAGGGATCGATCAATAATTCCCTGCACTACGAGCCAAATTCTGCTCACGGGAATGGTCAACTTGTTCCCTAATCCTAGTCTACATTCTCTATGCTCAATATAAAATAGCCACTTGACCCAATCATGCAGGTAAGTGCGCAATATAATAATGCTAATGGGAGTTGGTGGTTCCCCACCAACGAGTCCTCGTTAATCGAGCCAATCAGGTATATGAACTGACTTCATGATTGAAGTTAAGGATCTTCTTCTTCTTCAGCTCTTTTACGACTGATTATTCTCTGAATACATTCCTTACTTGGAATATAATCACTGACTTGAGCGTCGGAGAATCTTTGCAGGTGACACCACCATTCGCCCACTTCAACGCGTTAGGTCGGTGTGAAGGATCTCCAGAACGCCCAATCCGCTCTCCTCATTCAAAGACAACGGATACCTACATCGGATACACATACATCCGGACTACTAGACGGTATTGACATACTATTCGTGACTGGCTTGAGATCGGATCTCTTGACCCCGGTCCAGGACAGATCATTGGCACGCCCAGTGGGACTCGATAAAGTTATTCCCATATCCTTTGACAGAGCAGGTAATCCACAATGGAAGGCGAAGCACAAGACTTCATGGAAAATCAGGCTGAAGGCAGAACCAATCCTAACGCCTTCAGAAAACTCAACTTTGATTCTCATGGGGGCAGCTCAAAGAAGATAGTAACAGTGTCTGATCCTGATCCTCGTGATGAGTTGATCAAACAACTTCAGAGGGAACTCGCTGAATTGCGAAGAGAAAAAAGGCAAAGCGAGGATAAAGAGTCATCTCGAACGCGAAACACTCCCCACACAACTGATGGTGAAAAGTCCACCACTCTTCAGTACTCAAAGATCCCAACGTTTGAGGAGGGAGAACAAACTCGCGATTCTGAGGATGCAGCTTCCCGAAGAAAGAGAGATTCAACAACAGCACCCCCATTGTCTTACAATCTGAAGGTTCCTTTTTCAAGGAGACTTATGGGCATCAGCATCCCCAAGCACCTTCAAACCACTCAACCACTTTCCATCGGAAAGTATAATGGTGAAACTGATCCAACTAAGCACCTTGATGCTTATGTGTTTGAAGCCATGTACTTGGGGGCTGATGAAGACGTGATGTGCCGAATGTTCCCTCGAACATTGTCTGAGGAAGCCCTCGGCTGGTTTAAAGGCCTGCCTTCTGGATCCATAGATTCTTGGACGGAAATGGCAGCTGCCTTTGAAACCCACTTTGTCATCTCCAGAGACGTACCCAAGACGTCTCATACCTTGGCTCAGATTAAGCAAAGTGAAACTGAGGGCTTAAAAGATTTTTTGAAGAGGTTTTATAAGGAAGCAGCCCTGGTTCCTAACCTCACAAAATCTATCAAGCTGCATATCGTAATTGAGGCATTGCAGCCAGGATCAGCTTTCGCTCTTTCATTAGCAAAGAGCCCCCCAGCAACTTTTGAGGAGTTCAGGAAAAAAGCCTCAAAGTATATGAGCATAGAGATGCACTTGGAGGCAATGGCTGCAAAGAAAAAGCCACCAACACCATCTCCCCAAACCCAGAAGGGTAAGGAAAAGACGAGGTCAGAACGCATGGAGAGGCCATTCACCAATCCTAAGGTGGATAACCACCCTCCTCGACCTCGAGAAAGGCATGTCAATTCCTTCAGCCATTATGCACAGTTATCTGCCAGACCATCTCAGATTTTGAGAGAGGTCGGATGGCCAGTTTTCAGCACATATGGCATCAGGAGACCAGCCCCTATGAAAAGACCAGGAAATTCACGAAAGTACTGTGATTTTCATGAACAAAATGGTCATTCCACTGATGAATGCCAAGCACTAAAGAACGCGGTTGAGACGCTAATTAGAGAAGGCAAATTGAAGCAATACCTGTTCAAAGAAAAATCCTTTGACAGGGTAGAACGGAATGAGAAAAGAGAAAGAGATCCCGACGATGGGGATGACAACAACCCCAGTCCGGTTCGAAAGTTCTCTGCTGCAGAGAAGCAAAAAGGTGTAATGACCGATAATGCAGCACAGAAAGACAGCATACCCCAGCAACAACGTCAGGGCCGACGTGAAGTTATTGACATGATTGCTGGAGGGTTCGCTGGAGGAGGAGCTTTAATTACAGCCCGTAAGAATCATCATAGAATGATTCTATCTGTGCAAGGGAAAGTCAAGGACAATCGCCCTTACAGAGGAGGGAATGAGGCTCCCACAATCTCTTTCTCTGACGAGGATTTTGGCCCAACCATTCCTGGTGGTGACGATGCTGTAGTCATCACTGTTGTGATCGCCAACAAGGACGTTCGAAGAATCCTTGTTGACCAGGGAAGTTCCTGCGATGTTATTTTTTATAATTGCTTTGAAAGAATGGGTTTTAAAGACTCAGACTTACAGCCTTACACGCAGGAACTAACAGCTTTCAATGGCGCAAAGCAACTAACTAGAGGGTATCTTGATACCCTTATCTCATTTGAAGGCGAGCCAGGAGCCAGGACGGTTAGGTCTCAGGTGCTAGTGATTGATGTCAAATCACCATTTAATGGCATCATAGGTCGTCCTACTCTGAATGCAATGGAGGCAGTTGTATCAACCCCACATCTCCTTATCAAGTTCATTGACAAAGATAATGCTGTGTCATCTATCCGGGGTGATCAAGAGATGGCTAGGTACTGCTACAACCTTAGCCTCAACATGACAAAGCTGGACGCCTTCAATAAAAAGAGGAAACTTAATGATGCTGGAACATCGGCTGGATCTGTAAGTCTTATCGACCTGGATCCTAGAGCGGATTTGAACATTGATCCGTTCAACCCATCAAAGCCCACACCGGATGGAAGTTCCAGGGACATTGTCTTGGGAGATTCTCCAGAAAAGATCACCCATATCAATGACAAGCTAGATGCTGAAATAGAGCAGCGACTGCTGGCTCTCTTGCAAGAGTTTAAAGACCTCTTTGCATGGACTGCAGCCGATATGCCAGGCATAGACCCTGAATTCTGCTGTCATAAACTTTCCGTCTATCCAGAGACGAAACCTGTGGCCCAAAAGAAAAGACGATTGGGCCCAGAGAAACAGAAAGCAGCTTGTCAGCAAACTGAGGAATTGCTGAAGGCCGGATTTATCAAGGAAATCCGATATTCCTCTTGGCTTTCGAATGTGGTGATGGTCCCTAAATCCAATGGTAAATGGAGAATGTGCATTGACTACGTGGACCTCAACCGCCTTGGTGCTTAAGGGACTAAAGAAGCGCCTTGGTGAAGCCAAGGGCGGATGGACAGACCAGCTGTGTCATGTCCTATGGGCATATCGGACAACGCCTCATTCATCCACCAATGAATCCCCATATCGCCTAACATACGGGGTCGAGGCAATGATACCTGTGGAACTGCAAATTGCTTCCACAAGAGTTAAGTACTTCTCTGAAGAAACCAACAATGCTAACTTGGCATCTGAAATGGATGTCATACAAGAACTCAGAGAAGACGCTTTCATCAGAGATCAAGCCATCAAAGCCAAAGTTGCTCTCCGGTACAACAAACGAGTCCAATCAAGGACTTTCAACGTTGGAGATTTGGTTTTGAGGAAAGCAAGTATAGGGAACAAATTCACCCATCAAGGCAAATTAGCCCCAAACTGGGAAGGCCCATACAGGGTATCCGAGGTCACTGGCAAAGGCTCTTATCTGTTAGCCAAGGCCTCGATACTCAAGAGGGGGGGTGAATTGAGTAATCCAAATTTTCGCGTGGAAACCCCTTCAAAACGGTTAGTGATACACAAATAATACAATGCAAGAGATGAGACAATTATGAAACACATATCATATTAAAGTATTGAGTTAAAGATGCTATGTTCAAGAATTGATTTTAATAAATAAGACCCACTATTGGTTTATTCAATTCTTGAGATACTTAGTATTCAACACTTAACTCCAATTTAAGATTAACTAGATATTGTCCAATAGATTTAATCAAGTTGTTAACAAGGTTATTTAACTCAAAAATACAATGTTTAAGTTCAACAATATTTGAGACAATTTATTCAAGGATTTAACCACACCAAGTTAATGAAGATGTTTTAGCAAGCAAGTTAAGTTCTCAAAATAAATGAGTTTAAGGGAAGAGAAGCTTTGCAAACCGATGTAACGAGTTCCACCACGCCGGTGTACGTCTCGCCTCTAAGCAACCCACTTAGAGGATTTCCACTATTGTAGATTAGAGATACACTTTGAGCAATTGCGACTTCCTAGTGTCCCACACTCAAGAATCCAATCCTCACAAGTACAAGGGCACCCCACCCAATCTCTCAATCTCACAATTACAAGGTTGAAACCCAACCCAAAGCTTCTAAGATGTTTGGTGTTTAAGTGTACAAGTAAACTCTCTCACTAGAGTGGATATACAATTTAAAGCTCACACATAAATTAACTCTCAAAGAGAGGATATACAAGTTTTAGCTCACTTAAAAATTCTTCCCTCTAACTCTTAAGTCACTCACTAAGAGGATATGCCAATATGTAAATTATAGAGAGAAAGTAGAATAAGATGAAGAAGAAATTCAGAGGAAATGCATCTCTTGAAGGTGTGTCTTTGGTCTTCATCTTCTTCTCTATTTATAGACCCCAATGGCATGAGTTTTTGCAATATTTAATTCCTTGGAGGTTTAACTTGTTAGGCATGCTTGTCTTGAATGTATTTCCAATGAGACATATGCATGTGGAGAGGGACAAAGCATGGAGCATTGCCTTGGGTCTTCCAAATTGATTCAACCGAAGGGCACAATGTTTCCTTTTGAATTTTGAATGATTCCAGCGTGTGTTTTAGCTTCTGACAGCAACAAGAATCGATTCATATGATTAACCTTGAGAAAAGAATCGATTCATATCATAAAAATGAAGTTACTGGGCAAATTAAAACGTGTGAATCGATTCAAGGTAGGAAGGAATCGATTCATGCATTGAAAAACACATCCTGGGCACTTGCAAAACCGTGTGAATCGATTCAACCATTAAGGGAATCGATTCATGCGTTGTGAATTCAGTTCCTGGCCCTTTTTATATGTAAGAATCGATTCAAGAGGTTATGCATTGTTGTGTGAATCGATTCAAGCACCTGACACTTGAATTTTGGCACTTTGTTTCACCCTTTTTGATGTTTGATGAGTCTTGGCTCCAATCCTTTGATTCTTGGCACATTTGTTGATCATTTGTACTTGATTAACTTATCCTTAAATGCCTTTAACATAAGTCCTTGATTGATCATCAAAATTAAACATCAACCATTTTAATTTCCACATCAAACATAAATGATTGCTTGATAATATCTTTGATACTTCTTCATTTGTTGTGTCATTATCAAAACCTACATCAACATTCAAATACATTCTCCCCCTTTTTGATGATGACAACAAATGTTTGTCTCTTGGGGTGTTAGTATCATAACAATTCATATATATTGCAATAAAGACTCCCCCTTTCATATACAATTTGATACCACATGTTGATGAAATCATAGACACAAGAAATCAAGAAAGTATTTAAGAAACAAAGGTCTTTCCCCCTTAATAAGGTCTCTCCCCCTTAATATATGTTCTCTCATTCTTAGTCATCTCCCTTTAATCATACAATACTTTAAATATCTCTTACCTTTTACAAGATATTTTTATAAATTCTTCCCCTTTCTTATAGATATATCTCTCCCCTTTTAAAAATATGTATTTCTCTCCCCCTTTGGCATCATCAAAAAGATTTCCTTATAAACATATACAACTTAAGGTAGATGCATACATTTGAAGTGAGATGACAATGTAACATATATCACTTAAAGAAATGTAATTTGTGCCATAAATAATAACCATAAAAATTTAAGAGAAGTGATAGATAAAGATGAACAAATACTCATGAGATTTCAACCAACACACATGAACCTTTTGGAAGCAATTTAAAAAAGAGAACATGATTAAAGAATATAAGAAATATTACATGTTCTATCTTGATATTTTCTCTCTTTATAATTCTCCTCTTTTTGGCATAAATAACATTTTATCCTTTTTACTAATCCTTTCACTAATCTCTCCCCCTTTGGCATCATCAAAAAGATCATCATCTTAATTATATTCTATGCCACCAACATCTATACTCGTGTATTTAGAGAGATTTAGAGCAAGTATTTCATGAAAGGATTTCAATTCAAGGCTCATAACATGATCAATGATGTATATCATTTTGTTGCATCTAGAGTCAATAGTCAATCACATAATTCATTTGTCAAGCCATCATATAATAGATTGCTAACTCATTTTCAATCATGTAATTTATATCACTTTTAAGTATGGTAAGCGTCACATGATTCTCACATATTATGTCAAATAAGCACATAATTTTCTCCTCTTTGATATCAAAAAAAATATACCACTTAGAGATATATGCATACATTATTGAAAGTGTGAGTATGTATTTACCTAAAAAAAACTTGTATGTATATCACAAAGTAAAGCACTATGTTCAAAGTAATGAAAACTTTATGAAGGAAATAAGTAAAAATCTTCAAGATTTTCAAAAAAAATTTGTTCAAAGTGTAAGTGAATGTGACAAAAAAAAATAAGCCCATTTAAGTAATTTCTAAAATTCCTAATTCCTTTATGTCCGTCTCCCTTTTTGGCATTACTAAATGCATAAGAATAATTTTCCAATTAAGCATATAGGAGAAATAGAAACAAGATTGTAAGCATAGGTACCATAATCATAATTATAGGGAGGTGAAATCAAGGATAATCATTATTCATATGTGTGCTCCCCCTTACTATTGTAATTGATATCACTTGTAAAAACATATAGCACTTATTAACATGTGAAGTCAATTTGATAAAGTTTGATACCATTTGTTTATTACTAAAGCAGATGATCACCTTCTTTTAATAGATGCCACTGGATTTTTAGAAATGATGAAGGAGAAGTGTTTCAAGTGGTTAGAAAGAAGGCAAGGGAACTGTAAGTGAAGAGTGAAGAATGGGTGAAGAAAGTGAGAAGAGGTGACTTGAATTTATAGCAAAAAAGTGAGAGAAGTGCCAACAGAATCCGTGTGAATCGATTCTTTCCCAAGTGAATCGATTCATTTCGCTGTTACACATGATTTTGCTTACTGACTCTCGTATGAATCGATTCACTCCTAGGATGAATCGATTCAAGCCTTGTATTTTGCGCAAATTTGAAGCTTTAATGTCACGTGAAGGAATCATGCACTTAGGGAATCAACTTTTGTCATTTAGCCTTATCAAAGATGGATTCATGGGAAAGAGTAGCACATGCCTTTGTCATTTTATGCAAGTTTGAATTTTGAATTCAAATTTTGAATTTGAAATTTTGAATTCAAATTTTGAATTTAGAAATTTGAAATCAAGTCTTTTTATAAAATGATCCAAATAATGCTACATGGAGATTTAAAGAATCATTGATCAAGAAATAAAACTAGACAAACTTTATGTAATACAAATTTTGTAAGGAGTTTATCAAATTGCCAATGATTTTGTTGAAACCAAAAATATTGAATTAAGAGATACTAAGTAAGAACTTAAGGGTAATAAGTTTGTAAATAATATCCTTTATTTCATACTACATATATGTATATGTATATTTATGGTTCTACTTGCTTATTTGTTGATAAGGCAAGTAGATGTTAAAGGAAAATAGATACACAAAAACATTTCTTCATTTGGTATTATCAAAACATACAAGAATATCCTTTCAAGTAAACACTTAGAAGTGTAGAAACAAGATAACTACCTTGATGCTATTTGTGAAGTATCTAGATAGATTTGCCAATTTAAGTTCTTTGATACCAAAAAAATTTGTCATACCTTTCAAGCATATATCAATAAGTATGAAGTTTTGTTTTTATAAAATATTTACCCACTTGAGAATTATCAACAAACTTCATATCAAACAATGTATGTCCTCATGTTCTCATCCTTTCAATTGATGATGTTTTAGTCATTTAGATACCACTAGTTTAAGCACATATCTCTTGTTTAATGAATGATGCATCATCAAGTATTCATGTTCAATCAAGATCTCATGCATCATTTAGAGTCCATCATACAACAACTAAGATTTGTTGTTTCAATAATTAGATTTTTCTTAACATATATGCATGCAAACAACTTTAATCAAGTTTTTCATAGTGCTAAGACATGTCATCAAAGTAGTCATTTATCAACCTTATCACCATTCATATAGATCATCAAAAAAAAAAAAACATAAGGGTAATCCCTTTCAAGATTTCACACCTTTCTTGTTCAAACATAAATATCAAATCAAAATTTTATTGTGAACAAGTATGGAATTTGATTTTATAGGATATCACTTTTAAACAAACTTTGACAAGTTATCAATCAAATTCATAATCAACTAATCATGACAACCATGTCATTTGTTCAAATGAGTTAAGGATCCAATTGTACCTTTGAAATTTGCAAGATGTGTGTCCTTGTCTTTTTCATCCTTTGTTCTTTGAAGTGTAGGTTATGAGTCTTGATTCTTCATTCGTCAATGAGAGATTGCCGATTTAGAATAAGCCTACAAAGTATCAAGTTTCATGGTACCCTTTGAGAGTTGGGTCCTTCTTTGTTAGTTTGGGATTTCAAAAATTGTTTTAGGAATCCATACTTTTCTCATGCATTTTTGACGTGATTTCTTTATAAAACAATTTGAAGGTATATGATCATATATTTCACAATAAGCGCAAGTTGCATTCAAAGAGTAATTTATAGTATGATTGCAATGGTTCCTATTGTGTTCTATGTGCTTCCTTTTAAAACTATTTGTCATAGAGTTCCTTTTTCTTTCATGATTAGTATATCTAAGAATAGATTTAGATTTTTCTTTATAGAGCACTAAGGGATTCTTGTAGTGACTTATTTTCCTTGTATGCTTTTGATTTTTAAGAGATGCACTTAAATTCTTTTGACTACTTGTGAGCTTCTTGAGTGCTTCTTTTAGTTCTCTATTTTCATTTTCAAGAAGCATACATTTTTCAATAAGCATACAATCCTTACTATCATTATAAGTCCTTGGAGGGATAATTGAAGCAACTAATTTACCATTTTGAATTTTAAGAGTTTCTTTTTCTATGTGAGAATCATGCAATTGTCTTTTAAGTTTCAAGATGTTTTGTTTTGAGCATGCATATTTCTTTGATAGTAAAATAAACTTTTCATGCAATTCCTCAAAAGCTTCTAACAATTCATTTTTATCAATTTCATTTTCATCATGATTTTCACCAAAAGCATTTAATGAACATACCTCATCATCTTGGGAGTGCTTTGTCATTAGGCATGTAATTTCTTCTCCCGGTTTGTTGAACTCTTCTCCTTGACTTATTTTGAGCTCTCCATCTTGACAAGAAACGGAACTAATCCTTGCATCTTTATCAACATTAGTATTTCCATAGATTGTTCCAAGAGTCTCCCACATTTCTTTAGCATTATCACACATATTAATTCTAGCAACGTCATTAGATTCTAATGCTAATGTGATAATGATTTTAGCTCTTAGATTAAATTGTACTTTCCTTTCTTCTTCCTTAGTCCATAAGTTCATGGGCTTCATGCATTCTATATTATTAACTATGTATTTAGGAATAAAAGGACCACATTGAATAGCATTCCATACCTTGATATCATAGGCTTGGATGAAGATTTTCATCCTTTCTTTCCAAATGACATAGTCCTTACCATTGAAGATTGGTGGTCTATTTATTGGAAGTGTATCATAAGAAGTAGAGGCCATCTTGATCTCTTGAAGCCGTTAAGCTTGATCTTCCAAGAGTCAAGCTCTGATACCACTTGTTAGCCAAGGCCTCGATACTCAAGAGGGGGGGTGAATTGAGTAATCCAAATTTTCGCGTGGAAACCCCTTCAAAACGGTTAGTGATACACAAATAATACAATGCAAGAGATGAGACAATTATGAAACACATATCATATTAAAGTATTGAGTTAAAGATGCTATGTTCAAGAATTGATTTTAATAAATAAGACCCACTATTGGTTTATTCAATTCTTGAGATACTTAGTATTCAACACTTAACTCCAATTTAAGATTAACTAGATATTGTCCAATAGATTTAATCAAGTTGTTAACAAGGTTATTTAACTCAAAAATACAATGTTTAAGTTCAACAATATTTGAGACAATTTATTCAAGGATTTAACCACACCAAGTTAATGAAGATGTTTTAGCAAGCAAGTTAAGTTCTCAAAATAAATGAGTTTAAGGGAAGAGAAGCTTTGCAAACCGATGTAACGAGTTCCACCACGCCGGTGTACGTCTCGCCTCTAAGCAACCCACTTAGAGGATTTCCACTATTGTAGATTAGAGATACACTTTGAGCAATTGCGACTTCCTAGTGTCCCACACTCAAGAATCCAATCCTCACAAGTACAAGGGCACCCCACCCAATCTCTCAATCTCACAATTACAAGGTTGAAACCCAACCCAAAGCTTCTAAGATGTTTGGTGTTTAAGTGTACAAGTAAACTCTCTCACTAGAGTGGATATACAATTTAAAGCTCACACATAAATTAACTCTCAAAGAGAGGATATACAAGTTTTAGCTCACTTAAAAATTCTTCCCTCTAACTCTTAAGTCACTCACTAAGAGGATATGCCAATATGTAAATTATAGAGAGAAAGTAGAATAAGATGAAGAAGAAATTCAGAGGAAATGCATCTCTTGAAGGTGTGTCTTTGGTCTTCATCTTCTTCTCTATTTATAGACCCCAATGGCATGAGTTTTTGCAATATTTAATTCCTTGGAGGTTTAACTTGTTAGGCATGCTTGTCTTGAATGTATTTCCAATGAGACATATGCATGTGGAGAGGGACAAAGCATGGAGCATTGCCTTGGGTCTTCCAAATTGATTCAACCGAAGGGCACAATGTTTCCTTTTGAATTTTGAATGATTCCAGCGTGTGTTTTAGCTTCTGACAGCAACAAGAATCGATTCATATGATTAACCTTGAGAAAAGAATCGATTCATATCATAAAAATGAAGTTACTGGGCAAATTAAAACGTGTGAATCGATTCAAGGTAGGAAGGAATCGATTCATGCATTGAAAAACACATCCTGGGCACTTGCAAAACCGTGTGAATCGATTCAACCATTAAGGGAATCGATTCATGCGTTGTGAATTCAGTTCCTGGCCCTTTTTATATGTAAGAATCGATTCAAGAGGTTATGCATTGTTGTGTGAATCGATTCAAGCACCTGACACTTGAATTTTGGCACTTTGTTTCACCCTTTTTGATGTTTGATGAGTCTTGGCTCCAATCCTTTGATTCTTGGCACATTTGTTGATCATTTGTACTTGATTAACTTATCCTTAAATGCCTTTAACATAAGTCCTTGATTGATCATCAAAATTAAACATCAACCATTTTAATTTCCACATCAAACATAAATGATTGCTTGATAATATCTTTGATACTTCTTCATTTGTTGTGTCATTATCAAAACCTACATCAACATTCAAATACATTATCGCCTTGAAAACCTTGATGGCACTCCAATCCGAAACAAATGGAACACCCAAAACTTGCGCATCTACTATAGCTAGCTGTTTCTACACTCTTCTATCCTTATCTTGGATTGAATACTGGAGAATTTATTTTCACAGCTACGCTCTCCTTGTAATTCTTATTTTTGATTTAATAAGAATCTCTCATAACAATTTAACTCTTTCGAGTTTTTCTTATGCTGTGATTTTCAGTTTATCCGGTGTACAAAAGCATATTCAGGACGGATGATCTCAGCTACTTATTCTGTAGTTGACGATGTAACTCTTCGAATATGCGCAACGCACAAGAACATACTCAGGATGGATGATCTCAATTACCCATTCTGTAATTGACGATGTAACTCCTCAAGTGTGTAATTATTGAAGGCCCAGATTGTAGGATTAAACCGAACTCTGGGTACGGTTAGTAAGTTTGGCTGAACACCGGTGAAGGCTCAGATTGTAGGATTAAACCAAACTCTGAGTATGACTAGTAGGATTAACCGAACGTCGGTGAAGACCTGAGTTGTAGGATTAAACCGAACCTCAGGACATAGGTTGTAGGGCTGGCACTTTTTTAAGGCCACAAACCGAACCCCATTCAGAGATTACATGGGTTGTAGGGCTGGTCCTTCTTCAAGGCCACAAACCGAACCCCATTCAAAGACTACATGGGTTGTAGGGCTGGTCCTTCTTCAAGGCCACAAACCGAACCCCATGCGAAGGCTTGGGCGCAGTAAGCTGGTTTTTCTTCAAGACCACGCTGAACCCCAAGTGACGGGCGCAGTAGGTTCAGGATTAGCCCTGATCTGAACCCCGTATCGAAGGCTCGGATTGTAGGATTAAACCGAACTCTGAGTACGACTAGTAGGACTAACCGAACATCGGTGAAGAATTGTCATTGGATAAAACCAAAGACTAATTGAAGAACGGCTGGTAGGATTAAACCGAACGCCAAATATTACATGGACAGTAGGATCAAACCGAACTCCAAGCACAACAAGTAAGTTATACTGAACTCCAGATTAATACTTTCTTATGAAGTTCTTTATTTGGAAGTTTTATAACTAACTCATAAACTCCGACACAAACAATTCACTCGGGTACGCCATAATCTAAGGCATTTTCACCCGAAATTCCTCAGTCGGAAATATTTGAAGAGGAATTTCTATTTTAAAACCTCACTCTTAAAAGCTCTCACGAGAAAATCTCACTCAGAGTTTATTCAAAGTGATAATCACCCAATGATACTGGGGGACAACATAAACGGTGAAAATTTCTTGAGGAATGAACTCTCGTTTAAACGATCTCACAATCATTCCCCTTAAACCGTTCTTGTAACAATGATGTGTTCCCTCATCAGCGGTGACCTTATTATGAAATTCATCTTGCATGTATAAGTCCGGTATGGAGATTTTGTTTTACAATCCGATCTTCATTACTTAAATCCGGAATGATACAATACACATGCATTCCCTCTATTTAAGTTGTTTTTCACTAAACAAGAATGGAGGTAAAAAACTCTTTTATTGATTAAATGAGAATTACAATTCGTGTAATAATCCGGAGCTGATCCCGGAACACAGTGAATTCAAATCAATAAAACGAAAAAAGAAAACAAGAAAGGCGTTACTCTTTCTGGCTTGAGTCTCCCTCCTTCCCTTTGCCTTTGTCTCCGGTCTTGCCTCCTTCAGAGCGAGAGCTTGATCCTGTACTTGTGGGCTTCAGGAGGGAAGGTCCCATTGATTGACCTTTAGGTAAAGGAGCAAACCTGTAAGGAGAGTTAGGCGGACTCTCATGATGATTGTCAACGACGGCCACCAGTTTCCCTTGGTGAAACTCATAGAACGGATCAATACCGTTCAAATTAATTGACACCTTGGGATTCCAGTATAGCACTTGACGAACTGCCAACCTGAAAGCCTCCTTGACTGCTTGATCACACATATTTACAGCATCGTCCAAGTCTGCTTTCAGGGTCTTGACCTCGCCATTTGAATCCGCCAACTTTAATAGCAGCTCCTTTTCCGTACGAGTCCAATCATCCACTCCTTGAGAATGGACAACCTTAGCCTCCTTCAACCCCTCTTCCAGCTTTGAAGAGCGTTCCTTCTCCGTGCAGAGATGAGCATTGAGGTCAGCATTGATTTTCTTCTGATCAGAAACTTGACCCTCCAGCTCCTTGGCAAGCTTCTTCAACTTGGCAATTTCTTCATCCTTCTTCTGAGTTTCTTCTTTGGAAGTTTTTAATTTTCCTTCTAATTGGAGGATGATTGCCTTGTCCTTGCCAACCATCGAGGTGAGCCTCTCATTTTCTTCTGTGAGCTCGCGAACCGACTTTAGGAGCTCGGATAAATCAGCCAAGTGCTTCTGTCCGTCGTCGCAAGCTCTGATCATTTCTTCATTCTTTAACGAGGGCTTCACCTTGGGTGAGGATTCAGGAACGCCCTCAGGAACAGAGCCCTCGTACACCGGATGTTGAACAAGACCGGAATTACCTTCAAGAGAGCAAGGGGCTTTGGGCGCGAAATAAGTCGTTATTGGCTTCGCCCCATAGGTGATTACACTGCCGAGGGCATCCGGAGTGGGTTCTTCCACTCTCTTCTCTTTAGAAGGCACTAGCTCAGCAGCCTCTCTTGAAGTTTTTGGCTTTTTGGGCGAGGATTGACGGTCTGAGGTCTTCGAAGGATCACGCTTTGTCCTCTTCTTTTTCTCGACCACCTTCTCAGATCCGCCCTCGATCAGAGGAATATCGTCACCAGCAGACGAAGTTAATATTATCGTCTCAGCAGTAGCCTTCTTCGAGTTCCGCTTTGCCTGAATGTCATTTTCAGCCGTAACGGAAGTCTCTCTGGCCTTGAGACCTTTTAGTCTATTCATCTCTGGTGACTCGCTCTGAATTTCACCTGCACAATCAAAAGACACAATCAGAGACAAAAAATTTTCAAGGCAAATGACATAATAACGCATGAAGAACGGCAGGAAAATTACGTAAATACTCCTCGCGAGTAGGCTTTGATCCTAACAAACGCCTGCAGGAGAAAAATTTGTGCGAGGCTGTGTAGGATTGAAGAGCCGAAAGAACGGAGATGGAAGATGGGCTCAGTTCGTCCTCCTCAGTGTAGTACGCCTGGGAGGTCAGCAAGAAATGCTCATGCGTCCAAGCCACTGGGATCTTTGGAATCCCATCTTCAGTTAACCAAAAAACTAGTTCATTCGAATGAACGCTGATCTTTGTATAGTAAGATTTGAATGAATGACCATCAACTTTGGCGGAGTCAGTGTACGCCTCGAAGTTGATGATCTTGGAGATAGTCCGGAGGGATATCAAACTCACTCCTCCCTTCTCCTTATTTGCACGGCGGACCACCTGAGAGAAGTAGAAAAGCATGGCCACCGTTGGTTCAAAGTTGAAGTGCTCCCCAAGCACTTCAAGAGAACAGACTAACCCCCATCCGTTGGGGTGAAGCTGCGAAGGGGCGCAGTCTAAGAATCTCAGGACCCCCATCTGAAAATCTGTAAGGGGAAAGCGTACGCCGAGATTCAAAAACAAGAAGTCATACATGTACAAGGACCTTTCGTCCGGAGTATGACAAATCCGATCTGATGGGAGCGGAGCTAATGCCTTGAAACACCATTTATATTTATGCTGCTTCCAAACGGTAAACCGCGGCTCCAGCTCCCCTTCATCCTCCCGAGCGTGGGCGGACGGCGTTTCACGAAACTCCTCAGCCACCCAGCTGAATGGGCGTTTCTGTTGAAATTTCACCCAGTCTATCCGGTGTGCAACCACATTGCAGAGGCCGGACTGGGTCTTCAAGATATATTTCTCGGAAGGAGATCCCCCTTCAGACGATTTCCTCCCGGTGGCTTTCTTTGTCACCATTGTAAAAGCTTTGATGCTGCGATAAAATTTCACATCATCAGAGAGATACAAATCCCCACTTTCAACACTTTCACTGGAGGAGGAAGACTCTGAAGAGGGTATAATCACCCTTCGCCTTTGATATTGCGACTCCTCCCCCCCCTGTATACTGTGGCCTCGATTGGAAGATCACTGGGATCCTCCCACCACGAACACTAGGGTTTTGAGCCAAAGCCCTTCCTCCTCTTCCTCTAGGGCCAACGCCACTGAGGCTAACACCCTTCCTAGGCATTCTCAAATATTGAAAAGAGAAACTGAAAACGAAGGGAAAGTGGTTACCTAAGGATAGTGAATTGAAATTCACAGAGGTCGACACGAAGAACTTCTTGGAACTTTCGTAGAGATTCGTCAAGGAAGCAAGAAGAAATGGTAACTGAGATTGCCAAATATGCCTATATCAGGGCACCAAAATTTTTCAAATACCCACTAAACATAACCTGTCGTTTACCCCCAAACGACTCCCCGTTTAGTGGACCAAAATTGTCGTTTAGTACATCAAGGCGCGAAAATGCCATCGTTTCGTCACAGAGCTTTCTAAATGGGCCTATTAAATCCAAATTCTAGGCCCAACAAGCCCCTACGTGACGGTTATTAAGACATGTGCATTTAACGCAATAATGGCGCGCCCACGTGAATTAAGGCATTAAATGTCCAATCATTAGAAACGTGGCCACCATTACTCGAATACCAAGGGTTGCGAAATTCGATAAACTTCTGATATTCCCATTGTCGAATCCGCCCTTAACATTTCATCACTACGGAACATGGTTCCCAGGGAGGATATTTACACTTCGGTGCAAATCCGAAATCCAGACGTACTATGATCAATATAGCTCATATGAGCAAGTCAACTACTTCCTCACATCAGCTAGGGGGCTAGTAGAGGTAAGACTCAGATTTCGGATGGAGCGAAAATTGCCAATTGAATCCGCACTCCCTTGATTGGAAAAATTCACCAGGACGGATGATCTCAATCACTTATTCAGTGATTCGGTGGTGTAACTCCTGGTATGAAGAACTACAATAATCATTCCAGGACGGATGATCTCAATCACTTATTCAGTGATTCGGTGATGTAACTCCTGGTATGAAGAACTCCAATAATCATTCCAGGACGGATGATCTCAATCACCTATTCAGTGATTCGACGATGTAACTCCTGGTATGAACAATTCTCATCATCATTCTGAAAGTATTCACTCAATCCGTATTCCTACGATTGAAAAATGTCTCCAGGGTGGGTTATCTAAATCACTTAATCTGTGATCTGACGATGTAACTCTTGACGATGTGTACTTTTCCAGAACGGATAACCTCAGTCACCCATTATGTGATATGACGATGTAACTCCTAACGCGGTGTACCTGCCCAGGACGGATGATCTCAATCACCCATGCTGTGATCTGACGATGTAACTCCTGGCGCCATACACACCCAAAGGACGGATGATCTCAATCACCTAATATGTGACCTGATGATGTAGTTCCTGGTATCATACATGTCCCCAAGACGGATGATCTCAATCACTTATGAAGTGATTTAATGATAAAACACCTGGCATGATCAATACTCAATCATCTTTATGATGGAAAATTCTGAAAGTCAGTCCGCACTTTCACTTTCTAGTGGTATTCTCCCAGGACGGATACTCTTTATCACCTATTCTGTGATACAACGACGTAACTCCTGGCGTAGAAAAAACTCCCATCATCATCCTTATGATAAAGGACTCAAACACCACTTCCTTGCAGTTCCCTAAACTTGGAACAATATTATCATCTCCTGTAAGAATATTACGGATTAGAAGCAGTCATCCGTCCTGTTACACTACTTTGCTAAACAGCGGATCGACCCATCTTTCCCCAAAAGAATTAAGGATCATGCCCTAGAGACAGGTACCTTCTTCTTAATACGCACTTGGGGACATGTATATATTTATCCGTTCTAAATTTTATTTGTTATTTAATCTTCCGAGGCTATTATTTCAATCTGGCCTTAAGATTAATTATACAGAACGGATTCGAAACGATTTAAATATACATGAAACGACGAAGACAAATTTCTTCAATCAAAACTCATTCATTGAAACGAAATTACATACAATAGTTTAAAATCCGGAGTTGATCCCGGTACACAACTATACATGTAAATGAAAACAAAACTACTGAGGAGGAATCTGTTCTTCAGTCCTTTGTGCCTCTTCAGCACTGGGCTCTTGTGCTCCTTCCTTTAGAACCTCCGCAGGAGTCTCGCCTCCAGGAGCCTCAGCCCTTTCTTCAGAAGAGGGTACCTCGGACGCAGGAAAGACGTAGTCAGGTCCCATGGATTGACCCTCAGGAAGAGGAGCCAAACCATATAAGGACATCGGTGGATCTTCGTGACGACCATCCACTACTGCGACTAACTTTCCCTCATGGAATTCATAGTACGGATCCATCCCATAAAGGTTAAGTTTTGCAGTGGGGTTGCAGTAGAAGACTTGGCGTATGGCTAGGCCGAAGGACTCTTCAACAGCCCGGCTGCATATGTCAACAACTTCTTCTCTTTCAGCTTTCGCTGTAGCCAATTCTCCCCGCAACTTAGACAGCTCCTCACTAGATATCTCGGGCTCCACTTTCCTAGCCTTCAGTCCCTCTATCTCAAGAAGGAGCTTCTTCTCCCTTTGAGACCACTCCTCAGCATCAGCCTTATTTTTATCCTGGCTGCTGCGGAGTTCTTCCTCCTTCTCTGCCATTTTGCCTTCCAAGTTTTTAAGATCGCCTTTGAGCTTGAGATTCTCTTTAGTTATGAGATCCCCAAACTCCTTAGACTTGTTAAGACGATCTTCCATTAACTTCATGGCGGCTTTGTCCTTGTTTGAGGAAAGGTTGAGCTCTTCTAATTTGTCACTTAGCTCCTCAACCTTGTCGACGTTCTTAGCCAACTCGCTGACGGAAGATAGCAATCCAGCGAGTTTGGCTAGCTGCCACCTTCCGGCCTCACACGCTTCTTCAATTTCTTTAACACTAAGCGTAGGCCGGAGTTTATACATCGGTGGTGGAAGAGTGGCAGGAGTAGAACCTTCGTAGGAGAGGAAAGGGGTGAGAAACGAGGTCGTTGGGAAGGAGGTCGGCCCTGATCCAGAAACCCCAGCAGCAGTGCCTTTATTGAGACCGCAGGAAGCACCAATCCCTTCCGAGGTTTCAACGGCTTTATCCTCCGAAGTCCTTTGCTTCTTGGACTGACGCTTCGAAGGATCATTCTGGATCTTTCTTCTCCTCTCAGTAACTGGAGGCTGACCCGAGGCTGCGCCAACATCGGACGTACCGCCCTTAACCAGTGGGATGTCCCCTTCAGCATCCGAGGTCAAGATGATTACCTCAGGACGATCCTTAGTTGAGGGCCTGGGCTTCACCTCATTTTCATGAGCAACAGATTTACCAGCCGCCTTGAATTTCTTCAGTTTATCCATTTCTGGAGTTTGCTGTTCTATTTCACCTACATGAACAAACACAAGATGTTAGCAACTACAAATATTCTACACATATTTGATAAAGGAGAAAAGATAGAATAAAACGAGAAGTACGCAAATATTCCTCCCGGACTCCGCTTGAGCTACTTAGCAAACGCCTACACGAGAAGACGTGACGACCTGTAGTGTGCGATTCAAGTGCGAACAACACTCTCGACGTCTCATGAGACAGATCAGATTGATCAGTGTAGTACGCGTGTGAGCTCAAGAGGAAATGTTTGTGTGTCCAGCTCAAGGGAAATTTGTCAACGTCCTCTTCATCCTTCCAAAATTTTGGTTTGCCCTTCTTGATGGAGATGCGAGTGAAGTAAGTCTTGAAGGACTTCCCGTCAACCTTGGCAGAATCTGTGTAAGACTCAAAGTTCACAAAGGAACAGAGAGTCCGGAGAGTCACCAGACCAACTCCGCCCTGCTTGTTTGCTCTTCGAACTACCTGAGTGTAGTAGAACAGCATCGCTACAGTTGGCGTGAAGTTGAAATGTTCACCAAGGACCTCCAGAGCCCGGATGAGGCCCCAACCATTGGGATGAAGTTGAGAGGGTGCACAGTTCAGGAACTTCAGGACGCCCATTTGGAGTTCGGTTAGAGGAAAACGAACTCCCAGATTATGGAAAATAAAGTCATACATGTATACAGAGCGGTCATTAGGGACGACGTGACATATCCGCTCTGTCGGAAGTGGTGCATAAACCCTATACCACTTCTTTGTCTCTTCATCCGTACTCAAAGTAAACCTCGGCTGGATCCGGGATCCCTCCTCATCCGCATGTCGGGAGGCCAATTCCTTAAACTCACTGGACACCCAGCAGAAAGGCCATTTAGCCTGAATCTCCTCCCAATTTAGCCTCGAAGCAACTACGCTGTAGAGACCTTCTGCTGTCTTCGAAATGGCGCTATCTCCAGAAGATCCTTCTCCAGTTGCCATTGGAAATATCTAGACCGAACTCCTTAATCTACGATAAGAAATAAAATGTCGTCAGAAAGTTGCAATCATTACTCACTGCATTTTAAAAGCAATTACAATCAGAGGGCGACTCTGAGAAGGGAAAGGTTACTTCCCGCAATGAGTAAGATCCCCTTTCTGAGCGACGCGGTTCAGTCTTAGGAAGAATCACAAAGATTCTTCCCCACGACTATTAGGGTTGAGGGAAACTGATTCCCCCCTTTAGATGAAGCCTACTTTCTATAACTACGAGTAGCAAGTCAAAGCGAAACTAAAGCGACAAGGAAAAGATAGTTACCTCAGATGACAGTGATGAATTTGAGGGACGAAGAAACCTTCGCAATGTAGGTGATAAACTTCCTTGTAAAATTTCTGCAGAGTTTCATTGAGAAAGCAAAAGCAAGTGGAACCCAGAATCCACTAAGTATTCCTTTTATAGGAAACAAAGAGGACCGGTTACCTCCTCTTGAAGTTGTGTCGTTCTCGATAAAACGCACCTGTTCACAAGCGAAACGACACAACCGTTCCAAATTCTTGGGCGCCAAAACGATAGCGACTCAGCAAAGGGCTATCCACTAGGCCCAAAAGTTTTGAAAACTTCAGGCCCATTAAGCCCAAAACGACGGTTAATGAGATTTTCATCTCAGACGCAATAATTGCTTGCCCATGTGATTAAAAGCATTAATGTCTAATCATGCAACACAATTTACGCTTTACAGCCGTTACACGAACTTCAAGAGCCTTCAATTCCAATAAACTCTTGAAATTCTCACACAACGAATCTTTGTCTGAATCCGTTGTGACAGTACCGAAAGGTCTTTTCCATTAAATTCAGAGCGGTTCTTTACGAATGACAACAAATGCTAAGGAACTGTTACACACATAAGCTTACCGATATTAAGACCTCTCGCAGGTTGAGTAGCTTATGTGAACAACCATTCGGTCCCTCACACAAGCTAGGGGACATATGATCCGGTCTCAATACCGGTATCCGATCTGCTATACATATTTCAACGTCTTTGATAAGACATCTACGTGTAACCGGTGTCATCGGTATACATCCGGACTGTAATTCCGTATCAGGCGTTCTCCCTATACCGGTTGTTCAGGATAACACCATGACATCGGATAATACACACGTCACTGTGCAAAAGACAAGGATTGTTGCTACATGGATCGATCAATAATTCCCTGCACTACGAGCCAAATTCTGCTCACGGGAATGGTCAACTTGTTCCCTAATCCTAGTCTACATTCTCTATGCTCAATATAAAATAGCCACTTGACCCAATCATGCAGGTAAGTGCGCAATATAATAATGCTAATGGGAGTTGGTGGTTCCCCACCAACGAGTCCTCGTTAATCGAGCCAATCAGGTATATGAACTGACTTCATGATTGAAGTTAAGGATCTTCTTCTTCTTCAGCTCTTTTACGACTGATTATTCTCTGAATACATTCCTTACTTGGAATATAATCACTGACTTGAGCGTCGGAGAATCTTTGCAGGTGACACCACCATTCGCCCACTTCAACGCGTTAGGTCGGTGTGAAGGATCTCTAGAACGCCCAATCCGCTCTCCTCATTCAAAGACAACGGATACCTACATCGGATACACATACATCCGGACTACTAGACGGTATTGACATACTATTTGTGACTGGCTTGAGATCGGATCTCTTGACCCTGGTCCAGGACAGATCAGTTATATTACATCTCTTAAATATAACCTAGTGGTGAGACTTTTCTTCCATCTCCTACTCAAATCAAACACTTCAAATGTTATCTTAAAATCTAAACAAAAATGATGATTTTGAAAAATATGTGACATAGACAGAGTTAACATGTGGCTAGAGACTAATACATGTGGTATAAATTTAGTTGACACGTGGCTAGAGGCATCCATTCCAATTGCTTCACACATGTGACTGTAGGCATCTATTCCTAAAAAAACTAATGATATATGCCTTTAATTTGCTAAGGCTCATCTTCCATCTCTTATATATACGTTAGGGGATCAAACCTTGTTACACTTAAATTTTGAAATATAAATATTTTAAAATGTTGACTATTTACGAGTGACTAGTTTGACCGGTTGCTAAGCGCATTAATTGAGGGCTCTAATGCTCCTAGCCCCTAGTCATGTGTTAATTGAATTTATGTCACATGTATTAGTCTCTAACCATGTGTCAACTCAATCTATGTCACATATTTTTTCAAGTCATCATTTTTGTTTGGATTCTAAAATAGTATTTGTAGCGTTCGATTTGAGTAGGAGATGGAAGAGTAGGCTCGCCACTAGGTTACATTTAAGATATGTAATATAACCATATATTGTTATATTATATTTGTAAAATGTATATCTGTTAATAAAATTTATTTGCAAAATAAATATTCCTATATTTTTTCGTTCATTAATTTTAATTTTAATTGTTATACTAAATGAAAAAAGACAAAAATGTTTATTTTGTCAATAAATTTTATTAACAGATATACATTCTACAAATATAATATAACTATATAGTAGCGTTATAATTTTTAAATGTGTTAAGTAGCTTAGTGATAAGACTTTTTGTTTCTTACCCATGTGTTGCGGGATCAAGTCTCTTGACACTATCAAACTTTGGCATTTTAAATATTTTAATGCGTACTATTTATTTTGACATGTGGCATGACACGTGGCTACCCAAGTAAAACCCTTTATAATATTCATAGGAATTACAATTCTCAAATAATATGTCTCCTGAAAAATATAATTTCTGAGAGTCAAAAAATATTTACGTACCAAACATCCCCTAAAACTAATCTATTACTAATATATGATAGAATAAAAAGGATTTATTAAAATTAACAATAATTGAATTTAAAATGTGAAAAAATCTAATTTTAAAAAAATAATTAATATTTTAAGAAGTTGTAAAAAAAATAGAATAATGATAAAGTCATACAATACAAATACATTAAATTTTATATAAAACTTCATTGCCGACTATATATAATCTTTTTCAATCAAACTCAAATAGTATATCAAACCAAAAACATAATGGTAGAGTGACCTATAGATATATCACAAAATAAAAAAGAGAAAATACAATAAAATATTCCCACCTTTTAAAATGAAAATTCAAAATTTAATAATATGAGAGTTGATCATAATTTACTGACCATCAATTACCTTTTAGGTTGAAACCAATTGGTGGAAGCATTAGGAACCAAATAAAAGGGGAATGAGTTAATGTGAATTAATTAAAAAAATGTAGTCAATCATTTAAGTGGGATATCCACAAAGTAAAGGAAACTATAGCGTTTGGAGTTAGAGATAATTAATAGTGAGAAGCGAATTACTGAAGGAAAAATATTAGTCACAATTTATCAGATAATGGTTTTTGTTTTATCCTTTTGCTTATCAAAAAATAAAAAGAAAATGCAACTTTGTCCTTAATTAAAACAACCAGTGAAGTGAATCCACCTTCTTACGAGTCATGTTCAGTCCTGAGATATGCTCTAATTGGTATGTGACGTATTAGGTATATATGCATTTTGCAATTAAAATATACAAATAATAACTTAGAAGGGGAATTATTATCCAGAACTTGTCGACACCTAATTTTTTTTACATGCTTTAATTTTCATCTAAAAAAACGACAAAAAGTAATGTCATATATCTTTTATATGTTGTTTTTCCTCTTTTCTTTATTTTTGGTCCATGTGTATAAAATAAAGGTTAAAATATATACATTCAACTATTTTAAAACTTTCAAATTAAATTACCCTAATCCGGATTTAGCTTCATATTTTAAAGTTGTTCGAATTCAATTTTCACCGTTAAGTTTTCATATTAAGTATTAAGATGATAATCATTTTATTATTAACATGACCACATATATTACCACCTGATATTTTTTATGATAAAAAATAATAATTACCACTAAAAGACCTTCGTAAAAGGCCCTAAAACATCATGGCAAGGACCACTGGAAGCAAGGGTTCCTCCTCCACACCATCCCTTTTCCATCCCTATCATTGCCTCTGACAAAGTCCTCTCGTGACCATCATGAGTCCCTCCTTCGATACTTTGATAAATTTGACAACACTCGATATATCGTACCTCCACAACCTAACATCGAAACCTTCATCACCACCATCGTACGATCGTCAACACCATCCATTTCAAGCCCTATTTATGCTATGTTTTCGTGTTTTCAATTCAACGCAACCATGGTGTTTTGAACAAAAGATTCAATTTGACGACATCCTACCCCATTTATTGTTATAACAATAAATGGTTTTGAGATTTTGAGAAGGAATTTTAGTTGCAATTGTTATATCTTTTAATGGCAAGAAAAATAGCCACCAAAAGTGTTAATTTTCACCTATATAATAAGGAACATGGTGAAGATTTGGAATTACTATTATTTGTTTTAAAAGAATACCAAGTGGCGAAACATGCTTGTGCTGAGATGGCAAATATTTGTCACCATAACACTTAATAAGGGGAAATTAACAATAGATGTTGAATCTAATCGACCTAAATATATGATAAGCTAAATCCTCATTATTATTTTTTTATAACGCAACTCTAATTTATAGCTTTTAAAGTGGCTACATATATAAGTTAACCTAAAATATAATAAAATAAAGTACATAAAAGTTCAATTCAATGAACCATGTAAAGGGGAAGAGACCCATAAATGTGGACTCAATTTTTCTTCAAGTTTGATATCATTTATGGCTAAAAATTAAACATTTGGGAATATACATTAAAGACTTGATGAGCTTATTTTTACTCAACTCATTTAAATTTTGATAAAAAAAATTTTGCAAGTTTGGTCTCTAACCTTTACTTTACTGTAGGGATGACAATTAAACTTGTACCTAATGCACCCATAAAATTATCCATAATAAATAGAATTTTTATACCTAATTAATATAAGAAATTACCCCAAAAAAATATAAGAGCACTAGGGGTGATTATCAATTAGGTTTGGACGGTTTAGGTGATAAATAACTCAACCAATATTAACTAAATGTAACTTAACCAAATAAGTTCACGGTTTCGTCGGGTTTCGGGTGAGCGGTTTTGATTAAGTTCGAATGGGCAATTTTGGTTTAAACCTGTAATGAATTGAATTTGTTTTGTGACCTAAATTTATTTTTTAAACTTTTTGACACATTTTTCTTATCAATTCCATAGAAAAATGATTAAATACCTACTACATTATCACAGTATGTACTATATATATCTTATATAATCACATGATAAAAGACTTAAAGTATAATTAAAATAAATAATAAGCTCAAAAACTATAATAGGATCTGGTCAAGTATAGTTAATTCAATTGGTAAAAACATAAAATCGGATTCGTCCAAACTTAGTTATTTTTTTAACCCAATGACCCATTTAGAGGTCCAAAACTAACCAAAACTTATTTTCTTATTTGATTTTTACGGTTTTTGTTTAGATGGGCCGGGTTATGCCTCAGCCCGCCGATCCGAAGCGAATACCATCCCTATTTCACGGGCTGCAATTAAATTGAAGGGACCATCCTAACTTTAAATGCCTATGAGTACAGTTCAAACTTCAAACCTGTCTTTCACCAAAAAACAAAAGACTTCAAACCTGCCAACCGTCACTATATTGTTGATTAAAGAGGCACTATTTGTGTGATAAGCGACATGATCAGTTCTTTTAACTAGTGATGTACATTGAAGTTAAATGTTGTCAAAATAAAAATATAAATTAAATACTCTTAATAGCATGATACTTTAAATGATAGTATAAAAGAGTTCCAATAAAGCATTATGAAAAAATTCTAATAAAATCTGACACATAGTTAACAGGTAGATAAGTCTTTTAATTGATTAAACATGTTGTTATATAGTTAAATCTAGTTATGTTTTATAGAAAAAGATTTTAATAGTGAATATGATTAGTTTGTGATGATATTCTTAGTTTTGTTTTTTATTTTCTAAAAAAGATTGACTTAAGGTAGTGATATGACTTAATTAATGTTATCCCTAACCGAGCATGATATCGAAAACTACAGGTGAAAATTACTGGCTAACAATATATAAAATTGAGGCATATTACTATTGTGCAGATTGTCGAGACATGTCAATTTGCTCAAAGTGGAGGGAGCAACAAGTTCGTGAGTGTAGGCTTTTGTTGCTTTGCCTAAAGTATCTTGTTTTTATTTTAACCACCTATAGGTCTCTTACCCCTCTAAATAATGTGTTTGGTAAGAATTCAACTTGAGACTTTTTTATTATATATTTGTGAACATGAATTCAAGTAGATTTGTGAATTTGATCAACTAAAACCCTAAAATTAAGGTTCAGCTAAATAATCACGTAAAACATTTTTAAATATAACAAGCAAGTTGAGTTTGCTCCTCTTAGTTAGTTAATTACTTCTTTTATTTTGTCTTTTTATTTTCCAATTCACCAAAAAACATAGTCTTTATATGAGAAGAAGAGGCCAACCAAATTCATAATATGATCAAGCAAGCCTTTTTAAAATCAAACTAATTTAAAACCAATCATATAATCAAACTATTGTACATTATACTAATTTTTTTGTTAAGTTCTTAAATAACATATGAGTTACTTAGCATCTCTCAAATATTTTCATTATGATAAAAGAAATATTATACTATTTGATGTACTAATGTTGCAAGATATTCTAAGGTTTATTCACAGATAAATATAAGTTACAAGTTAAAGAAAAAAGCCTAGACTAGTTGTCTGAACATTCATAGAAGTCAAACACCTAGACTCAACTTAGGGGATGTTTGGTATAAAGTTGAGTTAACGGAGTTTAAAAAACTGGGATTTTGTAAATGGAGTTTAGAAAATTGGGGTTTTGTAAACGGAGTTTTGTTTGGTTAATAGTTGAGTTAAAGTGAGTTGAGTTGTAGTGATTGTGTTTGGTTTGTAGTAGAATTGGGTTGGGAAAGTGGTAATTGAGGGTAAAATTACCAAAAAGGTATAAGTTTAAATATATATATATATATATATATATAATTTGTGTGTATATTTGTTTATAAATGAATTAATATATTAAACACTATTTAATATTAAATTTTTATATTTATTAAAACTAATAAATTTATATGATTATTTTTATATATTATAAAATTAAAATATATTTTATTATTTTTATTATAGTAAAATATCAAGTTACTTTTATCCAATCCTAAAATATTTTATTTAAACAATTAATAAAATTAAATTTTAAACATACTTCTTCCTCTTCTCTTCTCTTCCTCTTCTCTGCACATCACCACCCCCATGGCCACCGTCCCAACAACCCCTCCTTCCCCACAACCCGACACTATCCCAAACCAAGCCCACCCCCAACCCACGGCCAACGTCCCCATAACCCGCCCCACCCCAAGCCCAGCCCCAAACAACCCAGATATTAACCACCCCCTATAACCCACCCCAAACCCAAAACAACTCCCACCCCAACCCCATCAACCCCCCTGTGCCCAACAGTTCCAAAACAGATCCCAACACATAAAAAAGAGAGGAAAATCGAGGGAATGGAGGGGTAATATGGACTTCGCCTCAAACGTCGTTGAAGGGAAGCTGCTCCGAGTGGCTTCCACACAACGGAGCGCGTTGTCGTTCGCCTCGACGGAACGGAGGTCTTCCTTGCAGCCAAACACAGCTCCGTTCGCGTGGATGGGGAAAGGGAGCGTTCAACGCGACGGAACGGAGGTGAACGGAGGGGAACACGCTCAACCAAACACGCTCTTAGACATATCTCTTGAAGATAAATACAAGCCACAAATCAAAATCTATGTTTTTACATCAACTTGAATCGGACTATCTATCCAATTAGAATAACTTCAAATGACTACCTGGACAAAAGCGTCCATCTTATGCACCAATTTGGAAAGTTAAAAAACTAATATGTTCACATGTTGAAAGAGTTTAAATATTCTTCTCGTTTCACTCCAATAACTTTGAACATATGTCAAGTCATCATTTGACGAAAGGCCCTTTGTCTCACAACGTTTATTTCAAAGGAGGCTTATGAAAGGAGGATCACTCAAGAATATAAAGTACTTTATCATTCTACTTCTCTTCTCTCTACGTATTATACAAGCTGTGTAATATTCTCTTTTCTTATAAAATATTTTAAGATTTTTACTTCTTTTAATATCCTGAGCAACTAGTTCAGTTTTATAAGTTCAACTATCCCTAAGGTCTTTGCTAAAGGCTTGGGATTTCCTTACTTCTCTTTTAAGTTTGTAAGAGTTTGAAGAGGCTTAGTCAAGAAAGAATACTAGTTTAATTAGCCTGAAGAAGCTAAGTTAAGAAAAACATATTTGAGTTATTAGCCTGGAGATGCTATGTTAAGAAACAATATTTAGGTTATTAGCCTAGAGAAGCTAAGTTGTGAAATAATATACTTGGGATTTTTAAAAGAAAGTGTGGGTTTCACTTTGCTTCATAATCAGTTAATACAAACTTTTGTTAACTCGAACTTGACATAGTCTTGGTAAAGAGGTAAACAAGTATAATAGCTCAAACTTGACATAGTCTCTTTTATCCTTCATCAAAAGTTTATGAAAATTTGGACGAGTGTCTGAATTTCTTATCAATAAGTTTTGTTTCTTAACCAAATATTTTAGAAAACTTAGACAAGTGTTTGAATAGCTATCTTTGCAAAAGAAATTTGTCAAAACTTTAATCACACTATTCAACACTTGTCTAGTGTGAAACTATGTTGCCTTCAGCTTTTTATTTAATTATTTTTAAAAAGAAAATGGAATTAGAGAAGTATAAGATTGGATAGAACTAACTTTTAAGATTGTATAGATAAAGGGAGAAATATTAATAGTAGTTTAAATGGATAGAAAAACTATTGTTTGACTTTCTAGTAGTTTCCTTACATTATTGCATGCATAAAGTTGCATTTTTTTGTTACGGCATAAGGACGTTGGTACGCGAAATCTATCTATATTTTTAAGTAAATTTAATGGAAATAAAAGGTTCTCATGTTTAGTAGAAGGTAATAAAGTTGTCTCTCAAAATAAAACAATCTCATGAATGTTTTTTAAATATTTTTTAACTTTTATAACTTCTTGTTACCAGGAGTAATAAATCAAAAATAGTTTATGGAAGTCATAAATTATTTTCCTAATCAAGTTCCTAACAAAAACATTTTGAAGTTGGTCCTCTAATTCTTAGAGAGTTTTCAAGTTAAGACTCTAACTTTAGTTTGATTCAAATAGATCCTTTAAATTTCTAAAGTGTCATAATTTAGTCCGTTTGTGTGTTTAATTTCATGATTTTATCATTCTAAGTGTGAGTTTCTTCTATAAAATTTGTATTTCTTGTACTTTCTTTCACATAGAATGGTTATTTTACTACATTCTGCCAAATAAAATTGTAAAATTTAACACACAAAGGGACCAAAGTGGCATTTCTAAAACTCCAAGAACTAAACTTATTCAAACAAATGTTAAAGACCAACTCAATCAAGAGTTAGAAGAGAAAACATGTATTTTGCCTTATTTTGATCATTGAGTTTATTCTCATATGATTAATTATTTTTAAACAAATATAAATAAGAATATACCCATATTTTCATTGTCAAGCACCTTTAATTATATGTCATGCCAAACTATAATATTATTACAATACCTTTATCTTGTGCTTGGATGATAAATTTAGTAGAGGAATTCATTTTAACAATATTTTAAATGTAAGTAATTATAATACATTATTTAGATATCAAAGTCATAATAATTTTAAATTTCATACAATTTTTAAGGAAATTCTAACATAACTAAGATGAGAAATTTTAAATTCTACCAAAAAAGAGAAAAATCTAACTCTCCCTAAACATCATCATTGCTATCTTACAATCACAATCAATGTTATCACCGCTACCACCACCATCATAGCCATCATTATTGTTGCCACCCCAACACCGCCAATGTCACCATTACCCCTTTTAACTCCACCATTACCACCACCACCACATCTAGAGAATTAATTTCATGTTATATATTGAAAAAAGATCCTAAAACATATTATGTGGTAATAAGTTTGATTGATGTATTTTTTTAGAGAAACTAATTAAGAGAAATAGAATCAATAATGAGTAATTCTACATGGGAACACTTTGATTTGTTACTAGTAGCGAACCTATAGATAGTAAGTGGATTTTATTTTAAAAAAATTGAAGCTTATAGATAGTAAGAGGATTTTTTTTAAAAAAAAATAGCTTATGGGTCAATTGAAAATTTAAAACAAGATTGGTAATTAAAAGATTTACTTAAAAGCATGGAATAGACTATGTTGATACCTATCATTAAAATATCTTCTATTAGAGCTCTAATTACTTTTTGGCTACTACAAATGATTTGCTCATTCACCAAATTGATGTAAAGATCACGTCTTTAAATGAAGATTTGAAAGTGAAAATTTATATGAAGTAACTAAAAGTTTAGGTTGTCTCTGGTCAAGAACCCAAAGCATGTAAACATACAAAAAATAATTGTTGCATGGATTGAAACATGTACCAATAGTGGTATGAAAAATTTAGTGGTGTTCTAATTGAACATAATTTTATTGTGAATTTACATGATATTGGTGTTGTGTAGATAAAATATTTTAAATCTAATTGTTTGATAATATGTTTATATATTGATGATGTGTTAATTTTTAAAACTAATTAAGTGATAAATTATGTATCATCAAGATAACTTATATCATATTCTATCAATATTATGATAAGGAAATTGGTTGTCTTTAATTAAATTTCCTTTAGATTAAACTCCATATCACTTATGCACTTACCTCTAAATTTTGAATCTTTATTCTTTGTATAGAGAGGATCACACATTATTTAACACTTTCTACATCAATTATTTTAAAATTCAGTATAAAAATATTATGTTAATTTTTTAAAAATAATTGGTGAAAAATTCGACATTAGTGTCAGGCTCACTAGCAAAACCCATAAGGTTAGAAGACGGTGTGGGGGGACCCGAAGTTGAAGCAGATAAAGTGCATATTTTTTCCATATAATGCTCCTTCTCTTCACGGCTCAACATCCTTATTGGATCCTAGGGTGTGTTGTCCGGCGTAGAGTTGACATGAAGGCAGCTTGATCACCGGTATATAAAATTTGTTTAAGCTCTCTCGGCCTAATTTGCGGCTCGCACCGAGATGACATTGACAATGGTCTAGAAAAAACCCTCATCGACGTATCACTCGAGACTTCGTCCCGTATATCCCCTATACGTTATGCAATTAAAATTAGTTAAGGATTTAAAAGAGAAACGGTATAAGAGTTACCTTCAGAGAGGGCGACACATATAGTTTGCTTCATGCAAGACAACAAATCTTTCATTCACATTGTAAACAAGTTGCTAACACTATAGCAAAAGGTTCGGCAGGAAAAATATATGAAAATAACGTGAAGTCCCTTCCCCTTTTATAGGCAAGCCTAGGGGATCAAAAGGGCATAGAAACAATTATGTTGCAATGGCAACATTTTGCATACTATCTGACAGACGTATAGGATTTGAAACATCATGACAAATCACCACGTGGCATGTGCCCTATCAGAACCTTGCCTAGAAAAAAGACGCGTAACTTCAGCCTAAAAGGTAACACCGACAATGACAGAAACCGGCAATGACAGAAACTAACAATGTCAACAACATCAGCCATACTATTTCAACACAGTAAGTAGCCCATTGAAGCAACTCCCAAGTCACTTCAGTAGGCTATAGGGTAAATGATCTGGGCCTTATACCAGCTCAGATGGTATGGCATAGAACGATGTCTTGTTCTACGACAAATGTCTTACAGAACCATTTTTACACGCCGAATGCACCCACGTGATATCATCTCTCGTGACTAGAGCCCTTAACGATCAGAGTCGATAATAGGATGACGAGCTAGCTAGAGGCACATTGATTTTATGCCTGCAGGTGGTGTTTGAAAAATCTATGAAGATGTCAAATTTTCGTGTAATTTGCGAATTCATACTATTACAGCGTTATGTGAGACTCACCTGCCACCAACCTTTATAAATATATCTTATGTATGACCCATCAAAGTACATGATTTTATTTAACTTGCACTCAAGCTCTAATATTGGGCCCGTTTGTTTAAGCTTATTAAAAAAGTGATTATAAAAAAGCGATTCTCTTAAAATCACTTTTTTAATAAGTAGATCAGAGTTGCTTCTTAAAATAAGCTGAAATCAGCTTATTTTCAGTTTCTGCTTATTTTTAAAACTTTAAACAAACACGTTAAAATTTAAAATAATTGCTTTTTTTAATTAAAAAAGCACTTATCTCTTAAAATAAGTTTAAACAAACGAGCCCATTAAGTATCCAAACTAACTTGTGTTAGAGTGTCTTTGCCTTGAAAATTTGTATTTTCTCTAAAAAAATTATAAGGTGGGTGCAATTAGTCATTCATTATTTCTAAAGAAGAAAGAAGAATTACATGTAGACATAAAAAATAGACAAAATTCGTGAATAGGATAGTATTGATTTTGATTGTAAAATTGTAACATTAACGGGGGTTTCCAATAGACGATAAAGTTTGCATTACTTGGGTTATGACATTACCCAAGATTGACTTAAAGCATAGTGAATTTGCCTGTGACGGGAGGATTTCCTATGTTTTTTGAAACTATAGGTAATGATTTTAGTAAGGTTTTACATTCGTTAAAATCAAAATAGACGGTTGAAAAAAATAATGTTTTCATAGTGATCACTTATATATTTACCTTTGATTTTTTTTTTGGACCGACTTACCTTTAAATTTTGAATCCATATTCTTTACATAGAGAATCACACATTATTTAACTCTTTCTAACTTAATTATTTTAAAATTTGGTATAAAATATTATGATGATTTTTTAAAAGTAATTGGTGGAAAATATCTCCTATGCAAATCACCTTTTACATTAGTTATTTAAAACTTTGATATGTAAAATATTTTTATACCGCTTCTTTAATTAAGTAACCTAAAAAATACTAAATGTATAAAATGCATTATCCTCAATTCAAATTCCTATGTTTCAGGTGTAGCTTGATAAACAATATTAAGTGGGAATATCAATTAGATATAGTGATGCTCACCACGGGTAATACACAACCTATAGCATTGTACCCAGGTAGTGATTAGTGGGACAAGATATTTATTCACTATCATACATAATAAATACATGTTTGACATATATATAAGAGCAAGAAAAAGAGATAATGGACTCGTCCATATTGATTAATTTATTAGGCCCTCATGATGATGAAGGTCGTATTAATTAAACTATATATCATGGCTTGGCTAGGACAAGTGCCACGCTTTGCCACCTTTCATGTTGAATTTCTTGAGTCTCCCAAAGAACATGACCAAGATAAGAATGAACTTGCCTTTGCTACTCCACCTACCCGAAAACCCAACCCATGAATCTTTGCACATACCATCCTCTTTCAATTTCCTTGCGCAGCTGTATCCTGTTGAGAACCCTACGTTCCCATACGCACTGCACGTACATAGTTTAAAAATAAATTACAACAATTGTACTAATGCTTTAACATGCGGCTGATTGGGACGAATGTGGTTGATGTGATCGTATTCCATTATATCATTGCGTCTAGTACTGTCCATGTTTTCTTTATGTACGTGTATATTGATAATTGATACCAAAAGCAGGGTCCAGCCCACTAATTAAAAATATGATAAATTTGAATCAATTAACTAATTAAAGACATTCGTTGACAAAGATATTCCAGAGAAAAGAAAGTTCCTTGCCTGATGACTTCTAGGGTGATGTTCAACACATTAAAGTTGAGGGGATCCTCTTTTAAGCTTTTGTTCTCTGTGATGCAAATCAGAAAAATGAAAATTACCAAGTATGAGAGTTGAGAGAATATAACATACTCCACTAGGCTTCTTTCCTCTCCCTTGGCATCATCTTTGTGGTCTCTTATTGTAGGTAAAAATGTAGTGTATGGTGGGAGGTACCTGTTAGAGAATTAAAATTAATTAACATAAGTTCGTACAAAAAATAAAGTCACTCCGTGTATTAATTTTAACCATATGTTTCGTCTCTTGATGATTGATTTGATTCCCGAGTATAACAAATTATTATATATAGCAGCCTAACTTCAGGATCTCAAAAGCTGCATTATTCAACACATTTTTTTCAATTAAAAGCAAGAGATTCGAGATAATTTATGAAATTCCTAACACACATGTAGAATTTTAATCCTGTAATATATGTACATGTGTTTGTTGTGTCAATCATACCATATCTATTTCTTTTTTGTTATCAAATCTATGGATATATTCTTTTTTCCAGGTAATTAGTGGGAGAGGACAGAATATATGTGTTTGTTGTGTCAATCATACCATATCTATTTCTTTTTTGTTATCAAATCTATGGATATATTCTTTTTTCCAGGTAATTAGTGGGAGAGGACAGAATATATGCAAACACTCACTTGTTACCATTTTTGTTTCATATATCTATATAGCTCCAAAAAATGAGAAGAATATAGAAAAATAACAAATAGATATGTACAAACATTTTTCACGCACACAGACACACACGTGCGTGTTCCTAATTTTTCTGCAGACAACTGAAAATTAGCAAAATGATATGCATTCGATCACTAACAAAACATGAATGGTTCTATTAATAATTATAATGGGAATTAATCATGATGGAAAATGAGGCGATAAACGAAGTGATATATAGAATGTTGAGTACAATTTATCTAGTGGAGTTTGGTCACCAGAGCATTCAAACGTTACTTTGACGAGAAAAAGAAAAAGATGACGACAGTATCATCATTATGTTTTAATTATAGATGTTAATATGGGTTATCAGTCAATTTCGATTTGGTTGCGGGTTGTAATAGATTAGGTTAAAAGGACTTGAAATCAGCTTTTAATATTATTCCTCAAATCTAACTTATTCTGGGGCTTAGACTTGATGGACTATCTATTTTATTTTGCAAGATTCATAATTTATAAAAATTTTATTTCTATTAAGATAAAATTAATAATATTATTAATATATATATATATATATATATATAATATTGTTAATGTATTATACATATAATATAACGTTAATATATTACTATTAACGTTATATATATATAAAGTTACGTTGATGCATAGGACAAAGATGCTCATCCAATGGTGTAGAATGCTTCAGGCGTGAATCGAGCGGGCAACAAGGTGGCAGGGGCAAAAGCAAGGAGGAGACACGGGCATGTGCTAAGCATCCTTCTCGGGTTGTTGATCAACGATCCAGATTGAGGGATAGAAAATCTAGGGGCATCTGACGGGTGGAACTTAAAGGTAGTGGAGTCAAAGGTCTTGTGGGCCATGGTTGATGTGAGGAAATGATAAATAATGTGGTGTTATTCTACATATCATGCAATAACAATAACAATAACAATAATATATACTTACATCATGACAATGAAGAGCACCAATATGGCTGAAGAGATGGTGGAGAGATCAAACACGGATTCACCAGCATGTCTGGCATTGGTGACTTGAAACATAGACGCAATCAATTTTTGATAAAGATTTAGACCCTCCATGTTTTTGGAATTCCACTCCATTAAGCAGAACATGGCAAATTGTACAACATTGAAACCCAACACAGTTGCAACCAAAAGGCGACAATGCAGAGCAGAGAGCAAATGGTCATAACCTATGTCTTTGGAATTCTTCAACAGGTATGAGAATTCCTCTTTTCTACTAACCTTTTTCAGAAGCGTTATGAGTAGCCTCAAGCATGGTGGGTAGAGGGTGTTACCTAGAAATATGTGTGGAAGTATAAGGAGGAGAAGGCCTGAATTCTTCTTGAAAACCATCATGTTCTCATTTGTGGGGACAAAACCACAACTTGCAAAAGTGGACACTACAGTGAACAAAGAAAAGGTTAATACTTTGATGCCTTTGTTTTTCAGCACTTGTATGGCACTTGGTATCAAGGTTATGTACAAAGACACCAAACTAAAACCAACAACATTGATCACTACAAGGTAACCTAAAACCGCATGTGTGAGACACCTAAGAGAGTTATACTTAAGTTTGTCTCTATTATTAAATGGAATGTTGGTATTATTTTTTTGAATCTCTCTTAGATGTCCATAGTCAGATGTACTGACTAATCCTTCGTTAAAGTTGACCTCGTATGAAGTAGTTGTTGAATAATTATTAAATGTAGCTTCATTCTCACACGCAGAGATCGAACCCCTGCATGGAGCATTGATATTATTAATATCACTTTGTTTATGGTTTTTTGATAATCCTGAGGAAGGAAGTACGGAGACTAAACCAAACTCGATTTGATTAGCATTAAGTGGGGGATCTTTTGTAGAAGAGGTAACACTAACACTATGACTATGGTAGAAATGATTACTAGCAAGTAAAAGGTCAAGAAAGGAAGTGAAGACTTCGCCACCAACAAACATGAGAAAGATAAGGAGAATGAGTTGGGAATTGGAGAAAGTCTCCATTTCAATGGCAACCATGCTAGAAACAGTGGAAGCAGAAACAGAGGTGTAAAACAGATCAAGGTCATTGCTGATAGGGGTTCTTGAGTTAGATAACTTGAGACCAAGGTAACCAAAGAGAGAAAGGGTGAGGAAGTAACAAAGTTGAATGAAAAAGGGATTTAAAGTAAGGAAGTTGAAGCTACAAAAAGATTGTTGCCTTTTACTAAGGTAGGCAAAGCTTTTGAACATTGTGTTTAAATGAAGAAGAAGAGTAAGCTTGAAATGGATATCGTACACCAAATTAATTGGAAGCCATTTATTTATAAGGCCATAAAATGAATTTATGTGCATGTGGGTCTCCATTTTCTAATGCCTCACTTTAACTAGACCTAGCAAAATTCCGATCCTCTAAAATAAATAGGTTTTGACATTTAAAATTAAAGTCTATATTAATGAGTTTTTTTACCTGATCTATAATTACGGGTTGAACGACTCCGACCTTTCACTTGTATAAGGTCAGCCCACCCATAAAAATAGATAGGATTATAACCTTAAATTAAAAAAATTGAAGCCTAAATTAATACGATTTTTTTTTGTCATAGGATTGATGCACAACAACAACAACAACGAGACATAAACATTAATTAATTAAGCATGTGGATCATTTGTGAAGAAATATGACGTCGGGTCTGTTTGGTACGCAGATCGTTTTTTGATTCCTGTGAATTGTAACTGAGGAGTCTTTTGTTCCCATGTTTGATGTAATTGTTTTTAAAAAATATATCCCCAGCAAACTAAAATTATTAAAAATTTGCTTTTATTTATACTTCTCACAAAAAATATTCCCACTAAAGGGAGTGAAAATCCTAATTCTCATCTAGTTTAGAAGTTTTTTTATAATGTAAAATACAAGTATATCCTATATATAAACTTATTTAAATATATCTCGATGTTTAGTCTTCATCCGAACTTAAATTATTAGAAATACAAGAATGATCAAAATTTAAAAGATTCATGTAATTCTTTTAGAAATATTTTAATCAATCAAGCATATTTATAACATTTCTGAAAAATATAATTTCTGAAAAATATAATCACTAGGATTAAAAAAATATATGTATACCAAATACTCCTTAAATGTAATATGTTACTAATAAATAATGGAATAAAAAGGATTTAAAATAAAATTAACAAGAATTAAATTTTAAATGTGAAAATATCTTACGTAAAAGAAAATTTAAAAATAATTAATATTTTAAGAAGTTATGAAAAGATATATGATAATGATAAAGTCATGGAATGCAAATACGTTAAATCTTATATAAAATTGTGTTGCTCACAATAACCTTCTCTAATCAAACTCAAATGGTATATCAAACCAAAAACATAATGGTAGAATGACCTATAGATATATTACAAAATAAAAAAGAGAAAATATAATAAAATGTTGCCACCTTTTAAAATGAAAATTCAAAATTTTATATTATGAGAGTTGATCATAATTTACCGACCATCAATTAAGCTTTTAGGTTGAAACCAATCGGTGGAAGCATTGGGAACCACATAAAAGGAAAATGGTTTAATATCAATTAATTAAAAAATGAATCCACGCTTTAAGTAGGATATCCATAAGTAAAGGAAAATAATTAGTGGTTCAAACTCTAAAGGAACATGATTTGTACTTAGGATATCCACATGTAAAGGAAAATGATAGTCACACAATCTATTGGATAATGGGTTGTTATTTTAGGAATAGGTTTCAAACTCTTTAAATTTAGCTGTAAAATAAATGTGTTTGTTCGTTAAAAATAAAATTTAGAAAAAAATGAGATTTATTTTATCCCAGCAGATAAAACATGAACCAATATGTAAAAAACTAATCGGATCTAAGTATTTTTTAATATCAACAATCCATATATGGTTATATCTCATATATATATATATATATATATATATATATATAAAACTCACATGATCAATTTCAACCATCTATTCTATAGTTGGACGGTATAAATTCATTCATCTCACTCGTCTTTCTCGTATGATACATCCTCATTAATTTTACCTTAATTAGAAATAAAAAAATTATAAATTATAAATATTGTAAAATCATATGGGTGGTCCATTAAGCCCGAGGTTGAAATAAACTAAATTTAAGTAAAAAAACCTAAATTTCCATAAACATTTTTAACCCAATTCATTAAAATCTGATAGCTTATATTGACAGTTTTATCATCAACTATGAAATCTACTATGATTGGTATGTGTGTATTAAGTATGTGTTTGGGTAAAAAAAAATTAATTTTAACAATATATATATATATATATATATATATATATATATATATATATTGAATAACATTTTGATTTGCATTAAGAATTTGTTTGTTTTTCCTCTTTCTTATTAAAAAAGAAAACGCACTTCCCTCCACTATGCCACTCCACTCCTCTTTGTCAGTCACGCGCTATCTGCTTTCTCGGTGCTCAACCCACAAATGCCCCTCCCATCACAAATTACAAACTTCCTTACCTAAGCCACCGTACCATCCAAACTCACTATTTTCTTTGGGCCAATGAAGCTTTTATGGGCTGAGGCCCATGTGTTTCTTTAAATATTAAATTATTCTTGAAATTAATGGATCTAATTTCATATTAAAATATTATTTTTATCTTCTCATAAATTTACTTAATTTAAGTTTTTCAATTAATTAAAATATATCTCCAATGTAATTTTTTTAATATAACCAATAATTTTTAATATTTTAACATAATCATATATCTTATATTATATAATAAACGTTAATACTATATTTCTTTAGGTTTTTATAAATTATTTTTATACCGTACACATATAATAATATGATTTTATTAATTTATAATTTTATTGTTAATTTTTAAAATAAGTATTGTAATTAGTTTAAACTGTTTGAAAAATATGATTAGTTTTATAACTTTGAAAATATTACTAATTTATGAGTATTTTATAATTACAAAAATAGTGTAAAATGCAAACAATCATCTTTAACTTTATTCTTAACATAATCATGGGTCTTTTTAATGTTTTTAGAAATTATTTATTTTTTTATTTGTATTGTGTATAGGATGATATTTATTAAATTGTTCTGAAATTTCAAATATATTTATAAATTATGATGGTGTTAAAAAGAAAATGTAATATAAAAAAAGTGAATTAAAATTTTTTGTTTCCAAATCTTATACTAATATTTCTTTTTAAATGTCAATTATTAGTTGATAACCTTTACCATCGTACCATGCTTTTTGTAATTACCTTATTACTGGTTGATTCTAATTATAAACATACTATTTTTATTTATTAATTATTTTTATGATATTTAAAAAGTCATTTTTTATATATTAATATTTTATTATTATTGTTATTAAATATTAAATATGTTATTATTTTTATTAATATTAAATATTATTTTGTGTGTGTTATACTCCCTCATGTATTATTATTTTTAATGTTTACGTGTATATATATATATATATGTGTGTTAAAAGAATAAAATGAAAAAAAAGTAAAGAAGGTTAAGAATAATTAAAAAAATGAAACAATATATATAACTAAATATGCATAACTCTAACATAATTGGTTTTTTAACACATAAATATAATAATTTTAAAGAAAAATATCAAAATATGAGAAAAAGTTTGAAATGTTTTCATATGTGAGTAAACCTCAAGTAAGATTAATGTGATTAAACCTTAAGTAATGTTGTCTTCAGAAAAGATACATGTAATTAATAAAATAAAAATAAAGAGATTGATGATGAATCACGGTATGTACATAATGCATAAAAAAGTGCAAGATTCTAATTTAAATTATTAGTTAATTTTATTAATCAAATAATTAAATTGGGAAGGTTAAATTAATTAATGGCGATTGCGTTAATTTCTGAAATTTATCGGGGTAAGTTTCGGGTAACCTAAAATTTCCCGATTGGTTTCAAAAATTAATCGAACACATAAAAGACAAGATTACCCTTAATTATTGGTTTTCATTTCACTTTCCTTCCTCACTTTCTTCTCCCCCATGCGTGCATGCCTTGGAGAAAAGAAAAGAACTCTTGCTTCCTTCATCTCTTCCACTTACGACTCCACCCATCCACTTCCATCTTTTTCTTTATTTTTTTCTCAAGCTAAAGCAAGGGTTCAAGTTCCACCTTCTTCTTTTTCTTCCACAGCCGCAAGGTAAGGGTTCATATATTTTCAATTATCAAGGTATAATGCCACGCAACCCATTTTGATCTTAACTTACTTCTTGAACCCCCGTTCTCAAATTCTTTCAATTTCATGGGTTTTGGGTCGTTTCAAAACCGAGTTTGTGAGTGGGCAACTTTGTGGAATTTGGGTTTTGGATTTTGTCATTACGGGTAAGCATCGAGATGACCCATTGTTTTGGTTTGGTTCAATCCTTGGTCCTAGACTTCAATTAATGGATTATTATGATTCTAGGTTGTATTTGAAACTAATTGGAGTTATGACAACATTGAGATCTTGTGGAAGTAAGTATTAGGACTCGTCGGTAAAGCTTGGTAAATTGTAATTCTCTGAGCCTTCGTCGTTTTTTTAATTGATGATAATTGTCATGTTTCAGGTTCGCAGATAGTTAGAAATTAATTAAATACTAAAGGTTTAATACTCAAGTACTTAATAGGAAAGTGTCAGGTTATGTGTGATGTAGGTTTTGATTCCGGAATGTGATCGGGAGTGTTGATTTGGCATTTCGGGAATTGTCGATTCCAGATAGAGGAACATTATATTTTAAATGTATAAATTATACACGGATAGGGGTATATATATGTGCTTATGTTTGATGATTTGTGATGCCTTGGTGAGAATTTATGATGATGACGATGTTTGATTGGTGATACACCCCTTTAGGTGTTATTGTTATCTTGATTGGTGATTTCTTAAGTGTATTGGATTTCGTTCATATATAGACTCGTGTTAATTTGATGATTAGGATATTGATTGCATGAGGTTGCAATGAATGAATATAATAGTTGATTGTATTGTATTGGCGATGATAAAATAAGCTTGAGGTAGCTTAGATAATATTGTGAATGGATTGTAATTGACCATTGCATGTTATGCTTGAAATGAAATGAAATGTGGACCCTTGGTGATGGTAACCAAGTGGTAGCCCTTGATGATAGTAATCAGGTGGTTCATTGATGATTTATTATGGGCATAGCATTTGCATTCAAACGCACACAGGAATGCAAGGGGTTTGTGATTGTCGGCCCAAATAGGAGAGTGGCCTTTGGATAGGCAAAAGCCCTATGTGTATGTGGTTTCCTCTGGATTCCATAGTCGCCTTGGATTGGATTCAAGGCCAGCTCGCAACACCTGAGTTTAGTTGTCAATGTCACCTAAACCCTAAACCCTAAACTGATTATATGTTGAGAAAATTATATACTACAAAATAAATCTCATCAATAGATTCAGATCTGCATGCATATGCATTTGCATATAGATATTGAGATTAAGATGATTCGCACTGTTGTGATTGTGCAAATATGTTAAATGGCAATATGATTAATGATGAATTGTGAATATTGATAATTTATGATGAATCATGTGTTGATATGATGATTGTAGAACTAGATAGGTAATATTGTGCATAATGGTTAAATCCAATTCAATATCTGTCATTTAACATATATATGCTCATCCCTAAGTATTGTTGTTTTTCAATGGATTTGGATCGTGGCGAGGAATGGTGATTAGCCATGTGGAAGGCATTGTGATCATGGGAACCATTAGTGGATATATGTATATATGTGGGGACATTTGTATAGTTTGATATTTTGTGCCTTGGATGACTCTTAATATGTATATATACACTTTGTATAGTTTAGAATTGATTTTGATATAATCTTGTGAGTTTTGATGATGTGGATATGCATGATGATAGATTAGACTTGAAAAAAACATGGATGGATCCATGGTGAATGAAGTGATATTGGATTACGCCCAAGAATTGTTTATGTGTTATGTATATTATTTCATTGATACTATGGGTAGGATTTTAATTGTTATATTGCATGTGAGATACTTGAATGATATGGAGATAACTTAGTAGATTTAGATTTGACAAAGGGCATGTAATTGGAATTCTTATGTAATTGAGAACTAAACAGGTCAAAATGGAATCTAAGGTTTTGGAACCTCTGGATAGGTTCAATGGCTTGTATTTGGTATTTAGAATGAGTAAGAATTGAAATGACCCAATTTGAATAGGAATTGATGGGTGAAATTGGTTAGGAAAGGCTTAAGTTGGTCAAATTGTATTTTTGCGTATATCTTGCTCATTTTTAGGAATTTTTGTGCGTGGTTTATTGCCACAGGTCATAAAGGATGTGTTTTAGGTGGTGTCAAAGTTTGGTGGTGTTTAGAGGTCATTTGGGGAAGTTAGGGTGTGCAGAACTTAGCCTATAAGCTAAAATTTTGCATAATTCTGCACTCTGTCTATCTAGTAATCAATTAGGGTTTTACTTGGGTACCTTCTCTAAATTGAGGGTTTCAATACCTCTAGCCACATGTGATGTCATGTGTAAAAATTGTGTGTAATTTAAGTAACTAGAATTGATGCCCTTAGCCACGTGTCATGCCACATGTCAAAATAAATGGTACGCATTAAAATATTTAAATGCCAAAATTTAATAATGTCAAAACTTAATCCCGCAACACATCGGAAAGAAACAAAGAGTCTTACCACTAAGCTACTTAACACATTTAAAATTATGACGCAACTATATAGTTATATTATATTTGTAGAATGTATATCTGTTAATAAAATTTATTAACAAAATAAACATTTTTGTCTTTTTTCATTTAGTATAATAATTAAAATTAAAATTAATGAACGAAAAAATATAAGAATATTTATTTTGCAAATAAATTTTATTAACAGATATACATTTTACGAATATAATATAACAATATATGGTTATATTACATATCTTAAATGTAACCTAGTGGCGAGCCTACTCTTCCATCTCCTGCTCAAATCAAACTCTTCAAATATTATCTTAGAATCCAAACAAAAATGATGACTTGGAAAAATATGTGACATAGATTGAGTTGACACATGGTTAAAGACTAATACATGTTACATAAATTCAACTGATCAAACTAGTCACTCGTAAATAGTTAACATTTTAAAATATTTATATTTCAAAATTTAAGTATAACAAGGTTTGATCCCCTGACGTATATATAAGAGATGGAAGATGAGCCTTAGCAAATTAAAGGCATATATCATTAGTTTTTTTAGGAATATATGCTTATAGTCACGTGTGTGAAGCAACTGGAATTGATGTCTATAGCCACGTGTCAACTAAATTTATGCCATATGTATTAGTCTCTAGTCACATGTTAACTCTGTCTATGCCACATATTTTTCAAAATCATTATTTTTGTTTAGATTCTAAGATAACATCTGAAGTGTTTGATTTGAGTAAGAGATAGAAGAAAAACCTCACCACTAAGTTACATTTAAGAGATGCAATATAACCATATATTGTTATATTATATTTGTAGAATGTATATATATTAATAATATTTATTTGCAAAATAAATATTCCCGCTCCTTTTTTTTCATTCATTTTACTTTTTATACAAAATGAAAAAAGACAAAAATGTTTATTTCATAGATAGATTTTATTAACGGATATACATTCTACAGATATAATATAACTATATATAGTTGCATCATATTTTTTAAATGTGTCAGATAGTTTAGTGGTAAGGTTTTTATTTTCTCTACATGGCCCCTGGTAATTAATTACATGTCTTGTATTTATAGAAGGGAAATGCAAACCATTTGCATTGAAAAACAATCACAACATGCCTATTTTAAACAAGTTAGTGTTTAGTGGCAACCAATTTTAACTATTTTAAACAAATTAGTGTTTAGTGGCAACCAGTTTTGATTGGTTGTTACAAAAATGTGGAGTGTAAAATCAAAATTAACAATATCTCCCATGATTGAACCATTTCGACCCAATTCTACATTTTAGCTACTTGTACGAAATTGGACAAAAGCTAAGTGTACAGTTGGTGCTATTTTACACGGTGGTTTGAATGAGAGGAGACAACCTCTGCTAAAGTTTTGTAGTTTTCTCCGCGTGTTGTTGTAGCAATGCTTTGAAAGAACCAGGGAAAGGCAATTTGTGAATTGGCCTTTTCATTGCAAGGGGCTTTAGTTGATGACTTTAGATAAAGATTTATTAATTATACACTACTCAGGATTTTGATGGCTATGTTATTAGTAATTTTCCTTTATTGGGATCTTCACATATTTCATACTAGTAAGAAATAAAATTCATAAATTTTCCAATTAATTGTTGTGGGGGCAGACTTGTAATTCCTTCAGTATCATCATCATACCAGTATAATCTCAGGTCAAACTATCTACATCATTCTTCATTCTTAAAAGTGGCTATGAGAATGGATTAGTAAATTCTAACTCCCTCTGTTGCATAATTGTTATCTCAGCTCAAGAGTTCCAGCAAGAAAGAAATAATGCAGAAAGAGCTGTTATTGTAACAAGGACAAAGGTATTTAAAATTCTAATTCACTAATAGTCTAAAACTGTATAAGTACATGATAAAGCAGCCTAAATAATGATTTCGAGTTCCTAGAGATACCAAGTCATTGAACAAGATATAAATCATAGTTCTTAAACAAAAATTAAAAGGCAATATAGCAAGCTTATGTTTGAGGACCTGAGAGTAATTATAAATATTCGCATCAACATAAGAAATTCAAATCCACAACTACAAGAAGTTTTAATCACAAATCAAAATTCAAATCAAAATCCCTAAGCCAGCTATAAATTTTAATTGAGCGTTCAAAATTCTATGTCCTAGGTGCCCAAAACAATCATAGAATCTTAAAATTCGTAGAAAGATTAAACAGATCCTAAAATAAAAGTAGAATTAGAAACAATTAAATCTAATGGAAAAGACAAATTAGAAGTAAAAGATGGAGAAACAAAAACACATGCAAAAGAGAGACCTGAATGAGAAAGAGGATGTTGCGGAGGTGAACTGCGACGGAGACTCCTAGACATGGCAGACGGAGAGTTTAATTTTAGATTACCGAAAGAAACTAGTCTTGTTGAAATTTAATCACTATGTCCATGCCATTCACCTTCTCCTGGAAAATGAATTTCCCCCTGTTGGGTGAATCTCACATGATGATGCCGAACCTGATAGCGAAATCCAGAGCTGTGGTCCGAAATTCTCGTCCCTACTATGCAAGTCCGAATGTTCGTCTTCCATGTTCGAGCGTTATTCTACAATGAGATGGACATGATCACAAGTGAATCTGAGTGAAGTTAAAATGGTTCCTGCATCTAAGACCGCAATTGAATCTCTCAAGAGAGTGAAAGTGAAGCTCCAACACAATAGAACAATGGAAGAAAAACGTACAATTTCTCTAACTGAGTTTGAAAAAAACACAGGTTTTGCTGATGCCATGCTTGCAAACATGTGTGTCATGAAGAATATCTCATTCAATGGCTTCAAACCAATCATATATGCCCCTTGTGCCGTTACCCAATGTCCACTTTAATCGACAATTATTAGACATTCTTATATGCATTCAAATACTTAATTTTGTATATATACTATTCACTCAGACTTTTGAAGCTGTCATAACTATTTCAATATAATGTAGAAACTTGCCAATATCTATTTAATATGTTATATTTCTCTTTTATTATTAGATTTCGACCTTTCGATTAGAATTTGTCTGTAACTTTTCGTAAGAGAGGACATGAGTAATTAGCAATTGGTAGGGATGAGTTTTCTTGGATATGATCATTAAGTGGTAATTTTCTGAAACGTTGATTATCCTCTTAATACGGTTGTTTTCTTTCTTTTCTTGTTTTTCAACTGAAAAAACGAAATATGTACAGAAAAGGATTATTAATTATGAGTGGTAATTGACTAATAGTAATAAAAAAAAGAAAAAAAGCAGCCTCGGGTTATTGTTTATTTTTAAACAATTAATTTGCTTAGAATAGTTGTCATTCAAAACATGTAATGATTTTTTTTTGGTGAATGATGAAGTATTTAACTCATTAAAAAGAGACTAATATATAATGAAATTGACGGATTTAACAACAAACTTGTTTACGCATTAAAATTAAAAAAAAAAACATAAATTATAATTTTAGTAGCAGAAAGTCAACAAACGATGCATCCACTTTCTATTCTTCTCACAAGACTTATTAAAATGCCTCCGTAGCATGTAGACCTTCAGACAGGTCACCAAACTAAAACTTTTTAAGATTTAAAAAGTGGTATAAAATTTATTAAAAATTAATTTGTTATAATAATCAGCTAATCTACTTTTGTTTCATATAAATATAATCGATTTTGATTTTATTCTTTTACAATTTTTTAATATACATTTTAATTTTTTTTTTAAAAAATCTCGTCACTTTTATTTTTATTATATATCTCATCGTAATATATACATCTAATTATATACATTGACAATCATGTTAAGGTGTTACATCTTAAGTTTAGATATATACCAAATAATTACATTTATGAAAATAAGAAAAATGTGCAGGGCAAAATTAAAATTAGCAATATCTCTCATGACTAAGCCGTTTTGACTCTTATTCTACATTTGACCTATCTGTATGAAATTGGACCTGTTACTACCTAATGGCATTCTATTTAGAAAAAAATGCAACCTAAAAAAAACAGGTCTAAAATGTAATCTAACTGCAAAAGCCCAATCAATGAGGAATTCTTCATTATCATTGGCTAAGATTGTAAGTCATAGAACAAATGCCAGTGTTACATTGCAAGGTTAAGCCACCAGTCAGATGGCAAAGGTGGGGAAAATGGAGTTGATCCATCCTGTAGACTGAAATAATAAAAGCCAAGTCTACAGGTGGTGCTATTTCACAAAGTGGTTTGAATGAGAAGAGACAACCTCTGCTACTGGTTTGTAGTTTCCTCTGCATGTTTTGTAGGAATGCTTTGAAAGAACCAAGGAAAGACAATTTGTGAATTGGTCTTTCTATTGCAAGGTGTCTAGGGGCTTCAGTAAATACAAGCTGGTTCCATGAGCATGAATGACTGAGATAAAAAGTACTATAATCTTTATTTAGTTCTATTTGCTGAAGGGTAATTGCTTGGCTCCTCTCTCCAATGCATCTCTCCATAATCTGTACCTCACCCCAAGCTTGTCATAGGCTACTGGGAAATTCCACACATTTGCACCTTTGTTCATCCGCTCTTGCTGCCCTACTACTAGCCGTAGATCCTCATTTAAAACCTTTAATAGATTAACATCAACAAAAAAATAAAATGTTACAACAAAAGTCATTCACACTGATGCTACATATTTATCCAACCAAAGCTTAAACACTTTTACAATAGTTCTCTACTAAATCAGGCAAAAAGCACATCAAGGTTTTGAGGTTTAGGTTCAGTTTGAATTGTCTTCTACTTCATGAGAATAATTCAATTGGAAAATGATTAAATGAAATCCTAAACCCTAAATTTATTTTCACCTGCCTAATTCATTTTATTTTCTGATCCTATAAGTGTTTATTAAGTTAAAATACCCCAAATTTACATGTATATCTGTACAACGTTAGAACAAAACCTCTTTCAAGTCCCAACTTTTTCTCCCTTTATGTTTCTCCATGATCTCAAACATTATAAAAATGCATGTTGACACAAAAAACCTTCTACCTGTTCTGCAAAATGTCTCCATAGATGTTGCATAAAAGGAATATGTTTAAGCACCGGAGCAAAATCCAGTGACATTCTGTACAGCAATCTTGTTTTATCTTTTGAAGATGGTAGGCAGACATGGAGCTGGTGCAGGTGTGTGTCGCACTGACTTGTGTTTTGTCCTTCCAGTTTACCAGGCTTTGAAATTCCAATGGTTGACAGAACCATGCAAGGCGGCCGAAACTCCATATCAATTGGATAGGGGTCCCAGTATCCTTGGAGGTCAGATGCAGGTGTCAAAAATTTAACCAAACTGCGAGTTCAAATTCATGAAATGAGACTAAGTGAACAAGAAATATATCTTTTCAGAGGACTAAGCTTAGATTTATGCATTTAAAAATAAAAATAAAATAGAGGATAGAGTTATCCATCCTTTCACGCACAATCACAATATGAGTACGAATATATGACACACTGACTACATTATGTTATTAGAGATCCATGAGCCTAGAAAAATGTTGGAAGATCAATTGAACAACATATCGAAAGCTTTGCAGGACAGAAGTCTTCCCTTGCTTCAGAAAGGAATGGAAGGAAGAAAGGCTATGATCCCTGGGTATTTTGATCATTCCTCACTTGCAATATGGAATAGTCTTTAAAAAGTTAAAACCTTTTTTAAATAAAGAAATGGTTTCCACTTTCTAGGGTACAAAGCAAAACAAGCCAAATGACTTTCAGTTTTTGGGCCAAATAGTAAAACAAACCAAATGGTTTTCGGTTCTCAGGGTATAAACAAAAACAAACCTGGGGACACTCCATCCCTTGGCAAAAGTTGAAGTGTGAGTAAAAGGGGCATGTGCAAGATCCAAAAGGTTATCCAACAGTAACCCGTGTTCAACTGGAAGCTCCATGACAATCTGTGGCATATAAAGACACAACAAGTGAGAAAACACAGCTTTTTCTATGAATTATAATTGTAATTATTGAACATTCAATTGCTATATCTAGTGACACAATTTTTCTCATGACATACCTCTGCATGGACTTCAAACCCAGATGGAGGTAGCAAAGATGGAAGGGTAGCTGTTGGGGGGTCATTACCAGGCCAAATCCAGATCATCCCCTCTTTTTCACAACATGGCAGTGACTTTATCTTCACATTTAGAAGTCGGGTAGATGGCATTTTCTCACATTTTCCATCAGTAGTATATTCCCAGCCTAACATCCAACCATTAGATATTTTCAACCTGTAAGTTTTAATGTGTATAACATATAACTTATTGCTAGGATACATGTTAATATATGCACATATTTTGATATATGCATGAAAGAACCAGTGTACTGTGTATGTAACTCATTGCCAAGATATAATCATGAATTGAAGCAGAAATTTACTGAAGGCGAGCTTCAAAACTTGTTGTTCACCTATTACTAACCATGGTAAGGGCATTGAATGCGACCCTCATTTACAGAACCAAGGTGAAGAGGACATGCTCTGTGTGCACAGGTGTTCTGAACACATCCAGGCTTCCCATCTTTCCCTCTAAAGATAACCCATGGCTCCTCAAAGCATTCTATTGGGATCTGAAAAAGAGAAGGATTAAAAATAAAGAACAGATATATTTAGTGTATGATGTTAACTATAAAGAACAATAGATGTTGTTGACCTACCATTGTATCATCCTTCAAGTCAGTAGAGAAAGCTATAGGATACCAGAAATTCTTCAAGTGGGGATGGTATGATTGAACTGGACCTGATACATCCAAGCTTTTTCGTGGCAGCCTTCTCTTTTTTATATCTACAGATTTAAAAGAAGTGCTAGGAGAAGATGATGTCTGGGAAACTTCAGTTGTGCTTCTGTCTAGCAAGAGCTTATCATTTACCAATTCTTCCATGTAAGCTAGTTTATCTAAAGCAGTGGAGACTCTCACCTCAGATATGTGGACCTGTTGTTTATTAACAACATGATTACAGTCACAGATTAATAACTCATGAACAAATTCCTGCCAATTTGGATGATCTATGACATATCAGCTTCATGTTGAGCTGATTAGTCCTCAACAAGTACCTGTCTGTGTGCTTGTGCTAATTCTTCCTGCAACTCTGCTAGCTCCTTTTTCATGGTGCCAATGGACTTATAATCACGAGCTAAAGGATTAAGAACTTCCACTACCTACATCAATAATTTTTGGAGGAATAAATTCACCATGTAGTGGAATATGTGGCTGAATTCAAAAGGCAATGGTCAAACAATAATTATATTTTGTTGGTGACACTATTATGATCCAATGGCCCAGTTTATGAATATATTAACCTATATAAGTTCAAACCTTTTCATGGAGAAGCATGATGGTAAGCAAGTCTTGGCGAGCTCGCCAGTCACAGTATTGAATATCATATCTCGCCACTTCTAGGGCTTGATATACATCCAAAAACTTCCCTTTATACTGTGGAACTTTGGATCTTGGATCCTCTACATCAAACAATGCACTCCATGCATTCTTCTTATCTACCTCTTCTCTATATACAGCAAACACTCTAAATCGACCTTTCAAACCCTGAAATTTGATACAAACACCATAATGTCATCCACAGATCTTAAATAACTAAATGATTTCTCTAACGTGTGTAGCATGACACATTTTAAAGAAACCGATAATTAAATTACTCCTTATGAGCCAGAAAATAAACCTATAAATGGATAAATTTACGAGACTGGTTTCTATTCTAACCATTGTTACTAAAACCAATTGGAGCGCCTCGGTTGAACTAGTTAAACTTTAAACTGGTAAGATGATCGGGTTTATTATTTATTATTATCAATTTAATTACTGTTGAATCTTCAGTTTCTTTGAACTAATAATTAGTCCAGTTTTAGAAATATTGATTTTAACTGATCATAACTGTAGGATGAATTATCGAATACCAAGAGGTATTTATTTGGCAATGAATTGTGAAACCTATAAGAATTGATGCTTACCTACAAGTTTCAATTTCGACTAAGCTAAAAGATTAAGCTACAACGCTGAGACATATAAATGAAAGAGAAAAGGAAAAGAAATAAGAATGGTTTACCTTTTTGGCGTCAAGTTTGGAAGATTTAGAGAAGGAGAATGGTAGAGGGAGAACTGCAGCAGTGGCTATGGCGTTCATGGCGGTCGGAAGATGACAAGTCTCCAGAGAGAAGAAACGTGTGCAACGATGTTTTGAGGATTTTGTTGATAAGAGGTTGGTGTTCCGCGCGATTTCGGTTTGCCTTCCGATGGACGCCACGTGGACTAGCGTGGACTTTATTGTCTCACACGTGGCACCTCTTCCTTCCACATGCTGTTTTTGAATTCTCAATGTATTTTGGGTCTTGTGGCCCTTGACACCATGCCAACTCGGATAGGGGAAGAAGATCTCTTCTATCCTTTTCGTCCCTTCTATTTTGTCACCTCATGAGATTTTCATCTTTCTTAAGAAATAATAAGTTTTTATTTTAAAATTATATTAGGCTGTATCTAGATTTATTATTAAGTAATCTTAATTTATTTTTTAATAATAATAAAAATAACCTCTCCATTCTTTAAAGAGTATCTTTATAACATTGGTTAACAGAATTCAAAAACTAATGTTGTTTCTTCTTCCTATAATAGTTTATTAGTTAAATTAAATATTTTCAATTAACGGTAAGAAGATGAAAAATCAATTATTTAATATCATCCTACATTATAATCAAATAATGAATATTCTTTCACATATAGTAAGAATTCATTATTTTAGAGTTTGGGACGTGTTATTACTGTGGGTTATGTTGTGTTATTTTAATATAATGTCGGATAAACTCTAACACATTTTTTTTATGGTTGTGTCGGAGAAAGTGAACACAAAATACACATGATTTTCAAAATAAAATTTTGTTATGCATTTCCTTAAGCGCTTTGATCATTGTGGGAGGGGCAATGCGTCAATAGAATGTATTCAAAAAGGAAACTTAGTTATTAAAAAATAATTTTTCTATTTTTATAATTTAAACATATTTTTTGATGTCTTTAGTTCTCTTTTTAGTGAGTTTTTGATGTTTTTATGAGTTATAGACCATTATGATAATTAATGGGGCTTTATTTTAAGTTTTGATAAAAGAAAAGTTAGATAGTTAAGGGAATATAATGTGAGCATTAGTGAGAATTTATTTCCTTTTTGTATATTTTAAGAGTCTAATAAAACCTATAAATAAGACCCTTTGTAATGCAAAATAAATCAACTTGAGTTTTGAGAAATTTCTTCATTGTCTCTTTTATGAGAGCTTCTTTTGGTTCTTAAGTAAAGAACTACGTTTGACCTTATCAATAAAACTTATGACAATCTAAATTGATATTATCAGGTTTATTTGTGGCGATCAACTAATGACTTATCATTCATCTTCTCACTTATTTCTTAAACATGGAGTCAATAGCATTCTTTAATCCTTGCCTAAAAAAATCATTCCTTATAAATCAAGGTGATCTCTCTTTGGTTTACATCATTTGGTATTAAAGTTTTGAGTCCTTGATTTTCAAGTATGACAAGAATAAATGATGGTTTACTTGCTCTCAATGATGATCAAAGGTTGTTATTGCCAATACAAAAAGGATAATGGAAAAACACACTAAAAAACTTTGTGAGAGAATTGATAAATTTCATGAAAGACTTAAGAAAAGAGAAAAAAAAGCCTAAACAAACAAAAGATAATAAGATTGTAGTACCAGCTTTGTATGAAAAGAGTAATGTCAAGACTTACACACAATGGTGAATGAGGGAACAAGGTATAAGGAGTAAGAGAAAAAAATGGAAATTTCTCTTAGAATAAAAAATGAGTTGGAGAAAATTTTTAAAGAGGTGTTAAAAAATGATGAGAAATAGAATAAAGAGTTTAAGAAAAACAAAAATTAAGAATAAAATGAGAGAGAAAAAAAAAAGAAGAAAATAGTGAGTTACATTCATTAAGTGTTGTTATTAAAAAAATAAAAAATAAAAAATAAAAAAATTGAATGAAAATCAAAATGAGGTATTCATTAAGTGTTGTTATTAAAGAAAATAAAAGAAATAAAAGAAAAAGTGAATAAAAATCAAAATGACGTAAGGTTGAAAACGTTGATTGAAATGAAAAAAAAAGGGGAAATAAGATTAAAAGTACTATTTTTTCCTTTGATTTAACAATTATACATTCTAATAATTCTTTCTCTAGTATTGAAATGTCTCATGTAGGGAAGTTACCAAAGTTTTCATAAATTTGAATTATCATTTGTCTTGAAAATTAAGTCTAAAAAAGTACAAGAGTAATTATGATCTCTTCTTTAAAGTTTAAATATTTAGAATTTGATTGACCGGGCCAAAAGAATTCAAGTGAAAAATGGTTTTAAGAGGTTGACTTTTGACCTGAGATGACATATATTGCAACGAAAGAAAAATGGTGATGGATGACGATTTATTCTAAAGAGGAGGACAATGATATTAATTAAAAGGACAATTTGATTATTAAAAAATAAATTTTCTATTTTTTTAATAAATGTTCTATTTATTTTTAAGTATGTTTTTAAAATGTCTTTTAGTTCTTTTGGTAATTGTTTAATGATTTTTTTGAATTTTTAGTCATTTTATAATTAATGAGAATCTATTTCAAGTTTTAATACTAGGGAAGTTAAATATTTAACAGAATATAATGTGAGCATTGGCGGAAATTTATTTCCTAAAGATTTTTAATAGTTTAATAAAGTTTATAAATAAGACTTTGTAATGTAAAATAAATCAAGAGTGTTGAGAAAATTGTCTATCGTATCTTTTATGAGAGTTTCTCTTGGTTCTTCAATAAAGAATTAAGTTTGATCTTGATCCGGTCCCAACACCGGCCCCCAAGAGCATGGTTTTAATGCTTTGCCAGATCAGCATTTCGAACAGGAGAAATACGTTTCAAATCCTCTACGATTACTCTTATACGGAGTACATACCGCCAAGGCATGTTACTCCGCCAAGGCATGTGACTCCACCAAGGCATGTGACTCCGCCAAGGCCTATTACTCCGCCAAGGTGGAAAGTATTAAAAAGATTGTACACATACATAAAGCATTTCCAATGCACACTACTCTGCCAAGCCATAGGCTCAATACAGGCGGAATACCAAAATTCCCATACTGCGAAGCGAGCCCATATTTATAACCCCGGCACGAGATTGACTCTGTCTTGAGAGGTTGAAAATGGGAATCACGCTGTCACGCATAAGAGGGAACAACAAATAAAATAATAAAGCATCAACGCTTTCCAAGTGAGTGGAAATACCCACTACAGTGATGGTGCTCGTGAACGGCGCAGGGACCCACAACCTTTCTTGCATTGTGCCTGAAAATAAGGAACGGGTCCCACCAATAATAGAGCACCAGTAACAGGTATATAAACCTCAGCAAAAAGGTATAGAGGGGATCCCCCTAATTCTGAACCTTACACTCATACTTGCATAATTCTCTCAGATTTGCTTTCTAAGTCTAACAGTATTTCAAAATACTGACTTGAGCGTCGGAGAATAATTACAGGTACAACCACCAATTGTGTCAAGGCAAAGGAGGCTATTCCAGGTGGACTGCTACACCGCCGCAGAGTGCATTATACTACCCCCTAGTATACAAGAGTACTCTATATTTGTACCTGTATAAGGCCCTCCTCATATCAGATTTTACCTTACATGTACATTTTGAATTGTTTGACAATCATACCTTTACACCCCCTGTAAAGAACGGTTCATTGGCACGCCCAGTGAGACCTGTAAAATTGGTAATCCCACAATCCTTGAACAATTTCCATTATATTCATCATCAATGGAAAGACCCGGGCCAGAAGTGCAGACTGAGGATTCTCCTCCCCGTAATCCTTGACGTCTAAGCTTTGACAACGATACTCACAAAAGGGCAACGCATGTTGGCTCTCCAGATCCGAGAGATGACATGATCAGAATGTTGAGGGAAGAAATCGCAGCGCTTCGACGTGAAAAGGCGAATCCCATACACGAGAAAGCGGGTCCTGCAAAACAGCCACACCATGAATCGCATGTACAAGAGAAATCGATTACCTCAAATTACTCTCGCATCCCTACTTACATGGAAGAGCAACGAAGCCTTCCACTGGCAAATGCCCACCATCATGAGGGAAGAAGAGTCGTTTCAAATACATCCCCATCGGGATACAAGATGAGTATCCCATTTTTCAAAAGACTGATGAATGCGCATGTCCCCAGACATTTGCAAACTATGCAACCCATTTCCATAGGAAAATACACCGGGGAGACAGATCCTTCTAAGCATTTAGATGCTTACATCTATGAAGTTATGTTCTTAGGTGCGGAAGAAGATGTCATGTGCAGAATATTTCCCAGGACCCTCACAGGTGAAGCTCTTAGCTGGTTCAAGAGTTTGCCTTCAGGTTCCATTGATTCATGGGAGGACTTGGCCACAGCTTTTGGCAGTCACTTTGTAATCTCTAGGGATGCGCCTAGAACCTCCCATACCTTGGCTCAGATCAAGCAAGGTGACAAAGAGTCTCTAAAGGATTTCCTGAAGAGATTTTATAAAGAGGCGGCCATGGTCCCTGACTTGACAGAAGCGATCCAGTTGCATATCCTCATCAAGGCCATGCAGCCGAAATCGCCCTTTGCTTTGTCGTTGGCAAAAGGACCTCCATCCACCATGGAGGAGTTTCGCAGGAAAGCATCCAAGTACGTAGGTATTGAGATGCACTTGGAAGCCACTGCATCTCGCAATAAACCACCCATTTCAGCTCTACACCATGATAAAGATAAAGAAAAATCATCCAGGAATGATAAGTTCCCTCAGAAAGATAAGGCGGGGAACCAACCCTTCAAACAGCAAGATAGACGTGTGTTCAATTTTGCTTATTATGCACCCCTGAACACGACATATGAGCAAATCTTACGCGAAATAGGATGGACTACCCTCAACGTTTACGGGGTTCAACGTCCACCTCCACTCAGACGCGGTGGGAATCCAAAGAAATATTGTGAGTTCCACGAGTCAGTTGGCCATACCACGGAGGAGTGCAAGCAACTCAAAAACACCATCGAGGTGCTTATTCGTGAAGGCAAACTGAAACATTATTTGTTTAAGGGTAAATCTCATGATGAGCCAGAGAGGTTCGAAAAACGACCTCGTGATCGTTCTCTGGATCCTGATAACACTCGGGAGCCAAAACGCACAGCGGCAACAAAAAAACAAAAGAGTATTGTTCTGGAGTCTGCCCAAAGAGAACCAAGCCCTGAACCCAGATCGCGGGGCAAAAGGCAGGTGGTAGATATGATTGCTGGGGGCTTTGCTGGGGGCGGACCCTCAATCACCGCGAGGAAAAACCACCATCGTATGATCTTGTCTGTGCAAGGCAAGAGCAAAGAATATCGCCCATTCAGGAACGGGGTTCAGACTCCGCCTATAACCTTCACAGACGACGATTTTGGCCCTACTATTCCTGAAGGAGATGACGCAGTAGTGATTATTGCAGTAATCGCTAATATGGATGTAAAACGCATCCTAGTTGATCAGGGAAGTTCCTGCGATGTTATCTTTTATGACTGTTTTAAACGCATGGGATTAACTGATGCAGATTTGTAACCATATATGCAGGACCTTACAGCCTTCAATGGCGCCAAACAGTCCACCAAAGGCTACTTGGACACGAGAATTACTTTTGATGGCGAACCTGGAGCAAGGACTGTGAAATCCAAGATTCTTGTCATTGATGTGAAATCTCCATACAATGGCATCATTGGGCGGCCTACCCTGAACGCCATGGAAGCCATCATTTCAACCCCCCACTTGTTAATCAAATTCATTGACAAAGATAATCAAGTCTCATCTGTAAGGGGTGACCAAGAAATGGCTCACTATTGCTACAACTTAAGTCTTAACATGGTGAAGCTTGAAGCCATGTCTAAGAAAAGAAAGTTGAATGAAGGGAGCAGTGCGGCGGCGTCCGTCAATTTGGTGGATCTTGACCCCAGGACGGAGTCTTCTGTAGACCCACTGAACCCTTTGAAACCAACTCCTGATGGTGGTTCCAAGTCTATTGTTTTGGGTAGCACCCCAGAACAGATTACAAACATCAATGACAAGCTTGAGGCCAACATGGAGGCAAAACTAATTGCACTTCTCCATGAGTATAAAGAAATTTTCGCTTGGACCGCTGCAGACATGCCTGGCATGGATCCCAACTTTTGTTGTCACCGCCCGGTGGTGTACCCTGAAACTAAGCCTGTAGCACAAAAGAAACGGTGTATGGGTCCAGCTAAACAAAAAGCTGCCTGTGAGCAAACAGAGGAACTCCTCAAGGCGGGGTTCATCAAGGAACTCCGTTACTCCTCCTGGTTGTCTAACATGGTCATGGTACAGAAAGCCAATGGCAAGTGGCGTATGTGTATAGACTATGTTGATTTGAATAAATGTTGTCCCAAGGATCCATACCCTCTCCCTAACATTGATAGATTGGTTGACGAATCTTCAGGATACAAGTATCTATCTTTTATGGATGCTTACTCCGGTTACAACCAAATTCCAATGTGTGAGGATGATCAAGAGAAGACAGCGTTTGTTAATGATAAAGGAGTCTTCTGCTACAACGTCATGCCATTTGGATTAAAAAACGCCAGGGCAACCTACCAGCGCATGATCAATAAAGTTTTTGAGGGTATGCACACAAAGCTGGTAGAAGTTTATATTGATGTTATTATTGCTAAGACCCCGGAAGGAGGAGACCATGTTGAAGATCTACGCCTCATTTTTCAACGCCTACAACAATATGATATGAGGCTCAACCCTTTAAAATGCACATTCGCTGTCCCTGGTGGCAGATTTTTGGGCTTCATGTTGACACAAAGAGGTATAGAGGCTAATCCTGATAAATGTCGCGTTATCCAGGAATTGCAGAGCCCCAAAACACTAAAAGAGGTACAATCCCTCAACGGCAAAATCGCTGCTCTAGCACGATTCATGCCAAAAATGGCTCATCGCTCTCTTCCCTTGTACAAAATGCTGAAAAAAGACAAGAAATTCAGTTGGGGCCCAGAGCAAGAGGCGGCTTTCCAAAGCTTGAAAAATGTCTTGGCCAGCCCTCCAATCTTCGTAAGACCAAGCCCAGGTGAGCAACTCATCGTTTATTTGTCTGTTTCAAATGAGGCTTTAGCAGTAGCTCTAGTCAAGGAAACAGTTGAAGGCCAACGACCGGTGTACTTCATCGGTAAAACATTGCATGGCGCAGAATGCCGTTATCAGAAGATTGAAAAGGCAGCGCTTGCAGTTGTTTGGGCTTCACGACGCCTAAGACCATACTTTTATGCCCATCCTATCTTGATTCGCACAGACTTGCCACTTCGTACTATACTGTTCAAACCAAACCTGGCTGGAAGAATGATCAAATGGGCCGTAGAACTCTCTGAATTCGACATATCCTACAAACCAAAAACTGCTATCAAGGCACAAGTCCTAGCAGACTTCGTAGTTGAATTAAAAGGCTCTAGCCCAGATGCAGATCATTCACATTGGACAATATACGTTGATGGATCTTCAAATAGCAAAGGATGTGGGGCAGGAATTGTTGTGGAAAGCGATGACGGGGTACATCTCAAAATTTCATTGCACTTCACCTTCACTACGTCTAACAATCAGGCGGATTATGAAGCCTGCTTAGCCAGACTCAGAGCAGCACAAGATGTTGGGGCCAAAACTGTAACCTTATGCAGTGATTCTCAATTAGTCATCTCGCAAATTCTTGGCGAATATCAGGCTAAAGAACCTTTGCTGCAACAATATCTAAACTGCGTTAATGAGTTAAAGCAACGCTTCGACGAAGTCACTTTCAAGCATGTACCCCGGGAAGAAAATACACGTGCTGATATCCTCTCCAGGTTGGCTAGCACAAAGAAGGTAGGATGCACAACTACGATTGTACAAAGTACCTTGGCGGAGCCAAGTATTTCCTTTCCTTCTTCAATGTGTATGATTAGAAGCCGCTCCTTTGATGACAATTCCTGGGTAGCACCGATAGTTCGTTACCTTGTTAATGGACAATTACCCACGGATGATCTTGAGCGACGAAAACTAAAGAAAGAAGCACCTTATTATACGCTCCTAGATGGACAGTTATACCACTGAGGAATTTCTGTTCCTTACTTAATATGCATAAACGAAAATGAGGTGCAAGCTGTTTTAGAAGAAGTCCATGAAGGGCAGTGTGGGCACCATCCGGGGGCACGTAGTCTAATGAGAAAAATACTCAGAGCTGGGTATTGGTGGCCTACCCTGAAGCATGACTCCGCCTCATATGTTCAGAAGTGCGATCAATGTCAACGATTTACAAACCTTCATCACACTCCGGCGGAAGAAATGTCATCATCAATAACGCCTTGGCCTTTCTATCAATGGGGCATGGATATCTTAGGTCCATTCCCAACTGCACCTGGCGGTATCAAGTACTTGATAGTTGGCGTTGATTACTTCACCAAATGGATTGAAGCAGAGGCAGTGGTGCATATTACATCAGCCAGGGCTCGTAGGTTCGTATACGAAAATATCATTGCACGTTTCGGAGTCCCTAGACGCATAGTCACTGATAATGGCACCCAATTCACAGATCGTAAGTTCACTGAACTCCTAGAAAATCTCAGTATTAGCCAGATTTTCTCTTCTGTGGAGCATCCTCAAACCAATGGCTAAGCTGAAGTTGCCAACAGAGAAATTTTGAAAGGCCTTAAGAAACGCCTTGGTGAAGCAAAGGGAGATTGGGCAAATCAATTATGCCACATTTTGTGGGCATATCGAACAACCCCTCACTCCACCACAAATGAATCCCCATATCGGCTGACATATGGAGTCGAGGCTGTTATTCCTGTTGAATTGGCAGCCCCTTCAGCTCGAATCCTCCACTTCAATGAAGAAGCCAATCAACAGAACCTCGCCCATGAACTCGAGGTCTTGGCAGAATTGAGAGAGGAAGCCTTTGTGCGGGATCAAGCTGCTAAAGCAAAAGCCGCCAAACGGTATAACACTCGTGTTTCTGAACGCCATTTCAAAGAAGGAGATTTGGTTTTGAGAAGGGCCAATATCGGCAACAAATTTGCACACCAAGGCAAATTGGCGCCAACCTGGGAAGGTCCATACCGAGTCATCGAAGCTCTGGGCAAAGGCACATACCGCCTAGAAAACTTAGATGGCACTCTGGTCAGGAATAAATGGAACATTTTAAATTTACGCATATATTACAGCTAGTTGGGTAATACGGTATGTTCTCTCTCCTAACTTAAGGTTCTTCCCAAATGGGCTTTCCTTGAAAAGGCTTCGACGAGACATACCCCAACTCAGCTCTTTATGTAGTTCCATCATTAATAAAATTCCTTCCTACATTCAATTTTCATTCTAACTTTCAGTTAATTATCTATGGCAGAACTTGTTCCCATGCAGATAAGACACCGGCTCCAACAATTGAAGCATAAAAGCATAACTCTTTATTCCATAAAGATCATCCAACATGCAACAAAGCTTCACAAACGGAGTCAAAAAACTCCTTGGGGGGAAAGGATTGGTGTCTCAGCCTATGCTGCACCATACCGACCCCAAGGTCCAAAAAACTCCTTGGGGGGAAAGGATTGGTGTCTCAGCCTATGCTGCACCATACCGACCCCAAGGTCCAAAAAACTCCTTGGGGGGAAAGGATTGGTGTCTCAGCCTATGCTGCACCATACCGACCCCAAGGTCCAAGAAAACTCCTTGGGGGGAAAGGATTGGTGTTACAGCCCATGCTGCACCATACCGACCCCAAGGTCTAAAAATTCCTTGGGGGGAAAGGATTGGTGTCACAACTTATGCTGCACTGTAACGCCCGAAATGTTGGTTAAAATTTTCGAGTAAGTTTTTCGCTTTTTCGAAAGGTCATTTTAAAATTTATAAATTTAATTCAGAGTTTATGTAATAATTAATAACAGCGGAAAAATTATCATACATACTAGTCGTGAATAATTAAATTCAAGAAAATATTTAAGTAGCGGAAATGATTGAGAAGATAATGGTACATGACATATTATATTTATTACAACCCATAAAATCAAAGTTCAGGTAATAATTCAAATAGACATCCATCATGGCATCACTCTGCATTCTGCGTGTCATTCACTGTAAAAATTAATGTAAGAGTGAGACAGAATATAGAATAAATATAAAATAGTTAAAATTACACAAACACAATCAACAATTCATAATGATATGATGAATATGCCAAACAAATCCATTAATAGATCTTTAATTAGTCAAATGATGTCATGCTGGATCCATTTGGTCTTGGTGGGAATACTGCAGTAAAAGTCTCATAGAGACACAAATAGGGCTTTAGCATATACCATGAATCCCTATACTTCATGGCGCTTAAGTACCGAAGTACACAATATCATAAGTAGGACTTTTGCATAAACCATGAATCCCTACACTCCATGGCACACAACAAAATAGGGCTTAACTCATCATAGAGTAACCCCCCACCAGGGTAGGCAATCATGGAACCCCTAAATTCCATGGTGCGTCCGAATGCTTATGATGCATGAATGCCTTTAATTCTTTTATCATACCATGATATACATATTTCCAAAACCTCTTGGAATACAAGTCCCCAAAGAACATAACACTCGTAATAATTCGCAAAATCATGGATTTACTGTTTTGAGTCACATGTATCAATATTACAAGGCATTCATGTACATACAAAGTGATTTCGTTATTCATAATTATTCATCACCACATCAAACAAACTGTATAATGCTCAACAACATTTCTAATAACTCATAATCACTCAAGAATTCAATAATAAATCTTTATCCATAGAGAAAATATCATTTTCTTTCATAATAGCCTTAATCAATGAATTTTCAGCATTCCCAACAGCAACATATATTAGCAAAACAGTCATAACATGAGCAATTCAACTCCTTTTTAGATGATTCCACTTTCTATCGCTTAACAATACAATTATCTACAACTTTCATGAAGAACACAACTTCAGATTCCAATTAGAAATACCACTTATTTATAAAATACCATACTGCCTCAAGATAAGTTTTCCAAAATGTACATAGGATAGTAATTAGAACGTATCTGGAGTTACAAAAATGATTTTGACATGAAACCAATTCTAAATTATTCTTAACACACATATCTACAATTTCCATGAAGACATCAACCCCTAATTCTCACCACAAACTTCCCAGTTTTAAAAACAAGATTCGGATTTCAGAATTTCAAATTTTCAGAACTTCAGCTTGCACATACTTCAGTAATTTGAGTATAACTTGAGCTACAAAAATTATTTTAATGTGAAAACACTTTCTAAAGATCCACAACATATATATCTACAACTTTCATGAAGACATTCAAGGCTGATTATGCATGTATAATTCCCAGCATATCAAAATATACACAAAACATGGAACAAATCTTTCACTCGAACATGCAGTAGTAATTTGGCTATAACTTTTGCTATACATACTCAAATTAATTGAATCAGGTCTCATAATTTAGATAACAAAAAGATCTACAACTTTCATGAAGAAGTCAAAGACAAATTCATACGTTTTCAGTTTCAAAATTAAGCCACAAGATACGAAATTAAAACTGGAATCCTAGAACAGCATACAACTCTACCCATTTCATAGTTATTCACAACCCCCTCCCCTCTTACTTGGTTTGTCGATTGAAATGGCTCCTTACAGTCCCCAAAGTTGTTTGAATTGAAGGAGAATCCGTTCACAAGTTTTTTCCAATCTGCCTTAGTAAATGGGGCTGATTTAATCATGCCAGACAAGTGGGGAACATTAGCTGGAAGATTAGGTGGGATAATGGAGCCTTTTGACTCCTTTCACAGTTAGTTTTGCATTGGTTGGAATAAAATATACAAAGGTATTATAATGGATGCAACTTTCCCTTGTGATTGGTTCGTTGTGCCACTCATTTTTGGATTCATGTGATTAAGTGGGCTGATCACTAGCTGAAGTGGAAATAAAAAGGTGTTCACTGTTGAAGGATTTGCAGAGGTCGGTATGGCGTGAGGGTGGTATTGAGTGTGAGGGGCGGTGTTGAGTGTGAGGGCGGTATTGAGTGTGAGGGCGGTATTGAGTGTGAGGGGCGGTATTGTGTGAAGGCGGTGTTGTGTGAAGGGCGGTGTTGTGTGAAGGGCGGTGTTGTGTGAAGGGCGGTGTTGTGTGAATCTTGAGATGTCCATGCTCTAAAAGATGTTCACGTTACTCCGCCAAGGCATTTGACCTCGTCAATGCTTATGACTCCGCCAAAACGTGTGACCCCGCCTAAATTTACTACTCCGCCAAGGCATGAGACCCCAGTTTTGTAGGAAAACTGTACCCTTCCTAGTCTGTAATCTTCTGTTCTCTGGACGGACTCAGTCTGGTCTTTAATACCGGTACAATTTATCCGGTGTGAACATTAGTTTTAAGGATGAACCTTCCTTGAATCTAACCGGTGTTCACAATGACAAAGCATTAATCCGGTCTCATGGTCATGTGACCCATAGCTCATTCAGTAAAACGTTGATCCGGTCTGCTTCACATAAGCTGTCCTCCCTACATCGGTCATCCGATGTGATGTGGTATTAGTGGGCATCCGATCTTCTTCTTTGAAGTCTTGACGTCGTCCTACCTTTTGAGATCAGAACGGATCAGAAGTGTCTCTTCCGATCTCATTCAACCGACTCCTCTTCTTTCAACTTTTCACTCGGTTAAGTCTTCTCAGGCCGACTCAAGGCTCATTCGATCTTCACTCGGTGTTCATGTCCTTTCTCATCTGAGGAATAACTTAACCATTCATTCATCAGAGACAAGCATCACAGTCAAGTCTCATTCGGACTCAGTCATTACTTAGTCACTCGGAATACGGTTTACATGATTCACTCGGAATATGTATAATGTCTTCCACTCGGTTATCAACACTTAGGAATATAGAAGTGTTTCCCATACGGGTTTCACTCGGTTAATATAGATCCTAAACCGACCCAAGACTTATTCGTTGTCAATCAGAATTCCTTCCCTCAGGATTGCAACTTCTAATCTTAATTGACTCGGAAACGAGTCACTCAAGAATAATGGACTCTGAAATGAGTCCTTTGAAGGTCTTGACTCGGGATTGAGTCTTCTTGGCATGTTTGACTCGGCAGTGAGTCTCTGAGACATTATTTCACTCGGAATAAGTCCTCTTGACCATGTTCCACTCGGAAAACACCAATTTCACTCGGTATTTCCATTTTCCACTCGGAATTCTTCTTGGTCACTCAAAATTTGCAGTTTTCACTCGGAACAGACTCTCTTTCTCACTCGGACAGTTCTTTCTAAGGTATTTTCACTCAGAATTTGGGCCTCATTAATAAGGATCTATATGAATTATAGAATTATACCCAAAAATACAACTTTTGGAGCATTAAAAGCCATCCATAGAATGTTTTATTCATTAGTCAACACTTACAAGCCTTCCATGCTTCATAAATTACAAAATAGAGTTATTATTAAAAGCAGGTTGTTACAATTCTCCCTCCGTAATAAAAATTTCGTCCTCAAAATTTAATGCGCTCCTCAGTGAAATAATTCTGGATACTGTGTTCTCATAGCATCTTCACGCTCCCAAGTCAGAGTTACATCAGTTCCTTGTTTCCATGCAACTTTTACCAGTGGTACATTCTTGTTCCTCAAGCGTTTATTCGATCTTTCTAGGATCTGTGTAGGTTCTGTGGAGATGGTCAGATTTTCTCTAACTTCAATATCATCAGCAGCAATCACGTGGTTGGGATCTTGCACATACTTCCTCAGCTGTGATACATGGAATACGTTGTGCAGATTTGCCAGGTGAGGAGGAAGTGCAATCTGATATGCCACTGTACCAACCCTCTTTAGGATCTCATATGGTCCAATGAACCTTGGACTTAACTTCTTACTCTTCAATGCTCGACCAATCCCCTTGTGAGGTGAAACCTTCAAAAATACATGCTCACCGACTTGGAATTCAAGTGGTTTCCTCCTCTTATCATAATACTGCTTCTGTCTGTCTTGAGATGCCTTCATCTTTTCTCTGATCATTTCTATCTGTTCAGTAGTCTGCTGCACAATTTCAGGTCCTAACGCCAAACTTTCACCAGTTTCTAACCAACAAAGTGGCGTTCAACACTTCCTACCATACAATGCTTCGAATGGAGCCATACCAATACTGCTGTGGTAGCTATTATTATACGTGAATTCAATCAATAGAAGAAACTGCTCCCAACTACCACCATGTTCAATCACACAAGATCGCAGTAAGTCTTCCAAACTTTGTATGGTACGCTCTGACTGTCCATCTGTTTGGGGATGATAAGCTGAACTCAATCGAAGCTTCGAACCCAATTCCTGATGCAAGCTTCCCCAGAATCGGGAAGTGAATCTTGGATCTCTATCTGACACAATACTAGATGGTACACCATGTAGTCTTACGATCTCCTTCACATATAACTGTGCCAATTTTTGTAAAGAGTTCTTCATATTCATTGGGAGGAAGTGAGCAGACTTTGTCAATCTGTCTACAATAACCCAGATTGCATCATTCCCTGAATGTGTTCTTGGTAACCCTGACACAAAGTCCATTGAGATGTCATCCCATTTCCAGACAGGAATCTCTAATGGTTGTAGTTCACCAGATGGCTTCTGGTGTTCTACCTTGGCTTTTTGACACACCAGACATGAAGACACATATTCAACTATCTCTTTCTTCATCCTTGGCCACCAAAAGCTTTTCCTCAGATCTTGATACATCTTAGTTGATCCAGGATGAATGCTCAACATACTTTTATGCGCTTCTTCTAGAATCGTCCTTCTCAGATCAACATCATCTGGTACACAAATTCTATTCCTGATTCTCCAAATTCCATCTGATCCTTCTCGTAGTCCCATATCTTTTCCATTCGCCTGTAATTCTCTCAACTCCTGTAATGGCAAATCTTCTTTCTGTCTTTCACCTAACAGTTTCAAGAAATCATTGGTTATTTTCAAAGTCCCCAAAGTCATACTCCTTGAAGATTTTATCTCTACACCCAAGTTCATGTCTCTGAACTGTTCTATCATCTCCATTTCTTTTATCATCAAAGATGCCATATGAATGGACTTTTGGCTTAGTGCATCTGCCACCATATTTGCTTTTCCTGGATGGTACTTCAAATCAAAATCATAATCTTTAAGAAACTCCATCCACCTTCGCTGTCTCATGTTCAATTCTTTTTGATCGAACAAATACTTCAAGCTCTTGTGGTCACTGAACACTTCAAACTTGACTCCATACAAATGGTGTCTCCAGATTTTCAGAGCAAATACCACTCTGCCAATTCTAGATCATGCGTCGGATAGTTCATCTCATGTGGTCTCAACTGTCTAGAAGCATAGGCAACCACCTTTCGTTGCTGCATCAAAACACATCCTAAGCCCATTTTGGAAGCATCACAATAAACCACGAAATCTTCTTGTGGATTAGGTAAGGTTAAGACTGGAGCAGATGTAAGCTTCAACTTCAGTTCTTGGAAACTTTTCTCACATTCTGGCGTCCAAGAAAAAGGTTGATTCTTCCGGGTTAGTCGAGTCATTGGTAGGGCAATTTGAGAAAACCCTTCAATGAATCTCCGATAATAACCAGCTAATCCCATAAAACTTCGTATCTCAGTGACTGAAGTAGGTCTCTCCCAGTTTACCACAGCTTCTATTTTAAAAGGATCCACAGATACTCCTTCGTTTGAGATTACATGGCCTAGGAATTTTACCTCTTTCAACCAGAATTCACATTTTGATAACTTTGCATACAACTGCTTCTCCTTCAAAATCTGCAATACCACTCAAAGATGCTTTTCATGTTCCTCTACAGTTTTTGAATAGATCAGAATATCATCAATGAAAATGATAACAAATTGATCCAAGTAGGGATGAAATACTTGATTCATGTAATCCATGAATACGACTGGGGCATTGGTCACTCCGAAGGGCATCACAAGGTACTCGTAATGACCATATCGTGTTCTAAAGGCTGTCTTTGGAATATCCTCAGACTTGACATGAATCTGATGATACCCCGATCGTAGATCAATCTTGGAAAACACTGTAGCGCCTCTCAATTGATCTATCAGATCATCAATTCTGGGCAGAGGATATCTATTCTTCACCGTCAATTTGTTCAGCTGACGATAATCTACACATAACCTCATACTTCCATCTTTCTTCTTGACGAGCAATACTGGCGCTCCCCATGGTGACACACTAGGTCTGATGAAATGCTTCTCCAGCAACTCTTCAATTTGTTTCTTCAGTTCCGCCAGTTTAATTGGTGCCATACGGTATGGAGCTTTAGACACTGGTCCTGCTCCTGGAATTAAATCAATGGAGAATTCTACCTCACGTTCTGGAGGTAAACTTGAGACATCCTCAGGAAATACTTCAGGAAATTCAGAAACAACCGGCATCTCGATTGCTTTAGGTTCACCATCTTCTTTGTAAAGAGTGAATAAAGCAAACAATTGACTTTCACCTTGTAATACATAGGTCTTGAGGTTGTCAGAATTTAGATTTTCTGATGGAAATATCACGGTCTTGTTGTGATAGTCCACCAAGACTCAATTTGTCGATAACCAGTCCATCCCCAGAATCACCTCCAGATCCTTCAAAGGTAAACAAACAAGATCGACAAGAAAACGTCTACCTTCTATGAGTATAGAACATTCATTACACACCTTAGCAGTCCTAAGTTGTGTATCAGTGGGAGTGGAAACAATCAGATCATATGTCATAGGCTTCACAGGTAATTGAAAGCGTCTAACACACTCGTCAGAAATAAAAGAATGCGTAGCACCAGAATCAAATAACACAGATAGGATTGTACCATTAATCTCACACTTACTTTGTACGAGGTCATCAGCTTGGTCTGCCTCTGAACCGCTGATGGCAAAGACTCTCCCAGTTGTTTGTTGTAATCTCTGATCTGTGGACTCCTGGTTCTGTCTTGGAGGTTGGGCAGTACGTGTGTCTCCTCCACGGCCTCTCTGATAATTAGAGCCTCTTGGTTCATTCATTGTGTTCCTGTTGTTGTTTTGATTGTTCTGCGGACAATTTGGACTGATGTGTCCTTTTTGATTACATCGAAAGCAAGTGACTTCTTTAAGACGTCTGTTACAATCACGTACATGATGATTACCTCCACACTTAAGACACCTCATATTATTGCATCTATCAAAAGATGATGATGATGATCCTCCTCTGGAGTGACTTGGATAGAATGATCCTCTTCTTTTGAAATCAACTGACTGAGGTTTCAGTTGTCTATTGGCCCTTTCATGTGCCAGTTTGGCTTGGTGATTCTCTTCAAAAATTCTGCATTTGTTGATCAGAATAGGAAAACTCCGAATTTCTTGGTACCCTATCGCCTCTTTGATTTCCAGATTCAGTCCGTTCTCAAATTTAACACATTTTGATTCTTTGGCACCAGCCTGTTGAAAAGGAGGGTAAAAGAGAGATAGTTCTTCAAACTTTGCAGCATATTCTCCAACGGACATCGAGCCTTGTTTCAACTCCATAAATTCCAGCTCCTTGCGACTTTTCACACTTGCTGGAAAATATTTCTCCAGGAAATAGTCTTTGAGGTTGGCCCAGTTCAAGGGTCTGTCAGTCTCGATCATACAGATTCTAGCATGAATCCACCAGTTCTCTGCCTCTTCCACCAACATATAGGTGGCATACTCCACCTTTTCGCATTCTGTGCAGGGCAATGCTCGAAAGATGAGCTTCATTTCCTTGGCCCAAAGATATGCTCCTTCGGGATTATAACCTCCTTTGAATTGTGAAGGCTTTCTCTTCAGGAAGTGGTCTAACCCATGAAGTCCTCGAGTGCTCCTTGGTTGGTTTTGTCGTTCTATAGCTTCAGCTAAGCGGTTGAAAGCTGCTGCCATATCGTTGTTGTTGTTGTTGTTTCTTGCCATCCTATATTCGTAGTTTGGTTTATACCAATTCTAAAGGATAATATATCATATATAAATACTACATAACTATCACTATCCTACAGTTTGTCAGTTAAGCAATAAATCATTATCATATTATCAAGCGGTAATCAAACAAATCTTTTCGCAATTAATCAACTAGGCACAAGTCATATAGTACACATTTAGCATGTTATCAAGTAAGAAATCAAACATTTCACATATTATGTCGAGAAACAGTACATGTCATAGCAATTGGTCCTGAATTTTTGAAAATGCTCTGATACCAACATGTAACGCCTGAAATGTTGGTTAAAATTTTCGAGTAAGTTTTTCGCTTTTTCGAAAGGTCATTTTAAAATTTATAAATTTAATTCAGAGTTTATGTAACAATTAATAACAGCGGAAAAATTATCATACATACTAGTCGTGAATAATTAAATTCAAGAAAATATTTAAGTAGCGGAAACGATTGAGAAGATAATGGTACATGACATATTATATTTATTACAACCCATAAAATCAAAGTTCAGGTAATAATTCAAATAGACATCCATCATGGCATCACTCTGCATTCTGCGTGTCATTCACTGTAAAAATTAATGTAAGAGTGAGACAGAATATAGAATAAATATAAAATAGTTAAAATTGCACAAACACAATCAACAATTCATAATGATATGATGAATATGCCAAACAAATCCATTAATAGATCTTTAATTAGTCAAATGATGTCATGCTGGATCCATTTGGTCTTGGTGGGAATACTGCAGTAAAAGTCTCATAGAGACACAAATAGGGCTTTAGCATATACCATGAATCTCTATACTTCATGGCGCTTAAGTACCGAAGTACACAATATCATAAGTAGGACTTTTGCATAAACCATGAATCCCTACACTCCATGGCACACAACAAAATTGGGCTTAACTCATCATAGAGTAACCCCCCACCAGGGTAGGCAATCATGGAACCCCTAAATTCCATGGTGCGTCCGAATGCTTATGATGCATGAATGCCTTTAATTCTTTTATCATACCATGATATACATATTTCCAAAACCTCTTGGAATACAAGTCCCCAAAGAACACAACACTCGTAATAATTCGCAAAATCATGGATTTACTGTTTTGAGTCACATGTATCAATATTACAAGGCATTCATGTACATACAAAGTGATTTCGTTATTCATAATTATTCATCACCATATCAAACAAACTGCATAATGCTCAACAACATTTCTAATAACTCATAATCACTCAAGAATTCAATAATAAATCTTTATCCATAGAGAAAATATCATTTTCTTTCATAATAGCCTTAATCAATGAATTTTCAGCATTCCCAACAGTAACATATATTAGCAAAACAGTCATAACATGAGCAATTCAACTCCTTTTTAGATGATTCCACTTTCTATCGCTTAAAAATACAATTATCTACATCTTTCATGAAGAACACAACTTCAGATTCCAATTAGAAATACCACTTATTCATAAAATACCATACTGCCTCAAGATAAGTTTTCCAAAATGTACATAGGATAGTAATTAGAACGTATCTGGAGTTACAAAAATAATTTTGACATGAAACCAATTCTAAATTATTCTTAACACACATATCTACAATTTCCATGAAGACATCAACCCCTAATTCTCACCACAAACTTCCCAGTTTTAAAAACAAGATTCGGATTTCAGAATTTCAAAATTTCAGAACTTCAGCTTGCACATACTTCAGTAATTTGAGCATAACTTGAGCTACAAAAATTATTTTAATGTGAAACCACTTTCTAAAGATCCACAACATATATATCTACAACTTCCATGAAGACATTTAAGGCTGATTATGCATGTATAATTCCCAGCATATCAAAATATACACAAAACATGGAACAAATCTTTCACTCAAACATGCATTAGTAATTTGGCTATAACTTTTGCTATACATACTCAAATTAACTGAATCAGGTCTCATAATTTAGATAACAAAAAGATATACAACTTTCATGAAGAAGTCAAAGACAAATTCATACGTTTTCAGTTTCAAAATTAATCCACAAGATACGAAATTAAAACTGGAATCCTAGAACAGCATACAACTCTACCCATTTCATAGTTATTCACAACCCCCTCCCCTCTTACTTGGTTTGTCGATTGAAATGGCTCCTTACAGTCCCCAAAGCTGTTCGAATTGAAGGAGAATCCGTTCACAAGTTTGTTCCAATCTGCCTTAGTAAATGGGGCTGATTTAATGATGCCAGACAAGTGGGGAACATTAGCTGGAAGATTAGGTGGGATAATGGAGCCTTTTGACTCCTTTCACAGTCAGTTTTGCATTGGTTGGAATAAAATATACAAAGGTATTATAATGGATGCAACTTTCCCTTGTGATTGGTTCGTTGTGCCACTCATTTTTGGATTCATGTGATTAAGTGGGCTGATCACTAGCTGAAGTGGAAATAAAAAGGTGTTCACTGTTGAAGGATTTGCAGAGGTCGGTATGGCGTGAGGATGGTATTGAGTGTGAGGGGTGGTGTTGAGTGTGAGGGCAGTATTGAGTGTGAGGGCGGTATTGAGTGTGAGGGGCGGTATTGTGTGAAGGGCGGTGTTGTGTGAAGGGCGGTGTTGTGTGAAGGGCGGTGTTGTGTGAATCTTGAGATGTCCATGCTCTAAAAGATGTTCACGTTACTCCGCTAAGGCATTTGACCTCGTCAATGCTTATGACTCCGCCAAAACGTGTGACCCCGCCTAAATTTACTACTCCGCCAAGGCATGAGACCCCAGTTTTGTAGGAAAACTGTACCCTTCCTAGTCTGTAATCTTCTGTTCTCTGGATGGACTCAGTCTGGTCTTTAATACCGGTATAATTTATCCGGTGTGAACATTAGTTTTAAGGATGAACCTTCCTTGAATCTAACCGGTGTTCACAATGACAAAGCATTAATCCGGTCTCATGGTCATACGACCCATAGCTCATTCAGTAAAACGTTGATCCGGTTTGCTTCACATAAGCTGTCCTCCCTACATCGGTCATCCGATGTGATGTGGTATTAGTGGGCATCCGATCTTCTTCTTTGAAGTCTTGACGTCGTCCTACCTTTTGAGATCAGAACGGATCAGAAGTGTCTCTTCCGATCTCATTCAACCGACTCCTCTTCTTTCAACTTTTCACTCGGTTAAGTCTTCTTAGGCCGACTCAAGGCTCATTCGATCTTCACTCGGTGTTCATGTCCTTTCTCATCTGAGGAATAACTTAACCATTCATTCATCAGAGACAAGCATCACAGTCAAGTCTCATTCGGACTCAGTCATTACTTAGTCACTCGGAATACGGTTTACATGATTCACTCGGAATATGTATAATGTCTTCCACTCGGTTATCAACACTTAGGAATATAGAAGTGTTTCCCATACGGGTTTCACTCGGTTAATATAGATCCTAAACCGACCCAAGACTTATTCGTTGTCAATCGGAATTCCTTCCCTCAGGATTGCAACTTCTAATCTTAATTGACTCGGAAACGAGTCACTCAAGAATAATGGACTCTGAAATGAGTCCTTTGAAGGTCTTGACTCGGGATTGAGTCTTCTTGGCATGTTTGACTCGGCAGTGAGTCTCTGAGACATTATTTCACTCGGAATAAGTCCTCTTGACCATGTTCCACTCGGAAAACACCAATTTCACTCGGTATTTCCATTTTCCACTCGGAATTCTTCTTGGTCACTCAAAATTTGCAGTTTTCACTCGGAATAGACTCTCTTTCTCACTCGGACAGTTCTTTCTAAGGTATTTTCACTCGGAATTTGGGCCTCATTAATAAGGATCTATATGAATTATAGAATTATACCCAAAAATGCAACTTTTGGAGCATTAAAAGCCATCCATAGAGTGTTTTATTCATTAGTCAACACTTACAAGCCTTCCATGCTTCATAAATTACAAAATAGAGTTATTATTAAAAGCAGGTTGTTACATGCACCATACCGACCCCAAGGTCCAACAAACTTCTTGCAGGGAGAATTGGTGTCACAGCTTATGCTGCACCATACCGCCTCCAAGGTCCAACAAACTTCTTGCAGGAAGAATTGGTGTCACAGCTTATGCTGCACCATACCGCCTTCAAGGTTCAACAAACTTCTTACGAGAAGGACTGGTGTCACAGCTTATGCTGCACCATACCAACCCTGGTTTCAACAATTTTCACTTGATCAGGAGATACACTCCAATTCAAATTCAAAGGGATGAACGCTCCATCCAAATCCTTACTCCGCCCAACTGCTAATGTTTCGCAGAGTACATAATCGACAAACTCAAGCACTATCAACAAGTCCAAGTAAGTATAATACTTGTAAAAATTATGCTTCATTGAAATTCTTAAGAGGCTACTCCGCCTCATTACAGAATTCTACTTCACTGAAATTCTTAAGAGGCTACTCCGCCTCATTACAGAATTCTACTTCACTGAAATTCTTAAGAGGCTACTCCGCCTCATTACAGAATTCTACTTCATTGAAATTCTTAAGAGGCTACTCCGCCTCATTACAGAATTTTCCTTCATTGAAATTCTAAAGGGGCTACTCCGCCTCATTACAGAATTCTACTTCACTGAAATTCTTAAGAGGCTACTCCGCCTCATTACAGAATTCTACTTCACTGAAATTCTTAAGAGGCTACTCCGCCTCATTACAGAATTCTACTTCATTGAAATTCTTAAGAGGCTACTCCGCCTCATTACAGAATTTTCCTTCATTGAAATTCTTAAGGGGCTATTCTGCCTCATTATAGAATTCTACTTCACTGAAATTCTTAAGAGGCTACTCTGCCTCATTACAGAATTCTACTTCACTGAAATTCTTAAGAGGCTACTCCGCCTCATTACAGAACTCTACTTCATTGAAATTCTTAAGAGGCTACTCCGCCTCATTACAGAATTTTCCTTCATTGAAATTCTTAAGGGGCTACTCCGCCTCATTACAGAATTCTACTTCACTGAAATTCTTAAGAGGCTACTCCGCCTCATTACAGAATTCTACTTCATTAAAATTCTTAAGAGGCTACTCCGCCTCATTACAGAATTTTCCTTCATTGAAATTCTTAAGGGGCTACTCCGCCTCATTACAGAATTTACTTCCTTAAAATTCTTAAGAGGCTACTCCGCCTCATTTCTGAATTTTACTTCATTAAAATTCTTAAGAGGCTATTCCTCCTCATTACAAGATTTTACTTCATTAAAATTCACAAAAAGGTTATTCCGCCTCGTTATACTTAGTCATATTTCATCAGTCCTCAAACGATTACTCTGCCTTATTAATAGCATTTTACAAGGCACAACTCCTACGGACTCAAACATCATTTATACGAACAAGTATAAAATTACAGAAATTATACTTTATTAAATATTGTCAAGAATTGATAAGGGGTCCAGAGCCTATCCTGGAACAAGGCAATATTATTAAAGTGTAAAAAACAAAATTTACGAAGAAACCCCGGAGCTAATCTTTAAGACTCGGGTGGCACTCCTTCTTGGTGGGCGGAGCTAGGCTGAAACTCACTGGGTTTGGACAAACTCTGTGAGGGGGCAAGTCCGCCAAGACGTACTCTTCATTAGGCGCAGGAACATGACCCCCCTGAGCAGGCACCATTAATTCACCATTGATAAACTCATAATATGGGTGAATGCCTGCAATATTAAGAGCAACGCCTGGGTTGCGATGACGGACCTGACGAATAGCCATGCTGAAAGCATCATCAATTGCTGCCTCAGCTGCATCCAAAGCCGATTGCAACTCCTGATCAAGCCGTTTATTGCTGGCATCGGAAATAGCTTTCTCAGCTTTCAGCTCTTCGACCTGTTTGTCAAGGTCACTATATGCAGTGGCTGCTTGATCTAACTCCGCAGCCCAGGCGTCTTTAGCGAGAGCCTTACTAGTTTCAAAAGAAACCAGTCTCTGCTGAACTTCACTCACATCCTCACCCAGTTTTTGGTTCTGCTGTTTCAAATCTAAAATTTGTTGTCCCAGCAGAACATTTTCAGCCTTCACATGGGTCAGCTCGCCCACATCCTCACCCAGTTTTGAATTCTGCTCTTTCAAATCCGAAACTTGCTTTTCCAGCAGGGCCTTATCAGCCTTAACCCAAGCCAGCTCCTCCTCAAGCTTCTTTTTATCAGAGTCAGCGGTGTCAAGGTGTTTATCTTTAGCCTTGATCACCTCCGACAACTGTTCATTGTCATGCTCCAAGCTTCGAATTTTTTCAACAGAATCATGAAATGATTCTTGAAACATGGCAGCCTCCGCAGCTACTTTGGCAATGCGGGGCACTGAAGCAAGGAAACCATCAATTTCAGCAAGATGCTACCTTGCAGCGGCAGTGGCATCTGCAATCTCCTCAAAGTCGATATCTGGGCGGAGAATGAAGTCCAGATCGCGCCTTTCTGACTGGCGGGATCCCACATTTGTGAAATACAGGTAAGGGTTCAAACGAGACCCCGCCATAGGGAGAGAGACAGACCGCCTAGATGGCTCCCCTGTAACGTTGACAAGGAAAACTGCTGTGCCTCGAGCAGTCAAGTCCAGGGCAGGACTCTCAGTTTGGCGAGGTGGAGAAGCTTGAATCCCCCCATCTCCTCTTCCACAACATCTTCTTCAGGGGCGACCTCCTGACCGCCCAGTTCAGGAGTGATAGCCACAGCTGATGGCTCCAGAATCTCTTCAACCTCTATTACAGCATCAGATGATGCTCCTTCCCTCACCTTCCCTTTTCCCTTGCTCTTCCTCTTCTGCAAAGGTTGGGGGTCCTCTTCCTCCACCTCGATAGTTTCTGGTTCTTGGCGTTTTTTAGATCGCCTTTCCACATCAACTATCGAGGGGCCCGCACCACCCTCCAGCATCACTACCTTGGTGGATGCAGACAAAGGGAGAGTCCTCGTCAGAGCTGCAGCAAGATTCCTCCGGGGCTGCACATTGTTCTCCGCATCAATTTCCTGGCGACTCATACGGATTTGCTTGATACGCTCCATCCCAGGAAATTCAGCGATCTCTCCTGCAAACATAAGATACATGAATACAATTAGAAGTTGTAAGGAAGCACAGAAATAATATTCAAGCAACAAGTCTTAACATTACTTAAATATCCTTCAGCATCATGCCCAAGCAGCCTTCGGCACAGAAACTACTTGTGGGCGGAGTTATACTCCTTCAATGTCCGGAGTACTTCCACAGAGGTAGGTGACAGGACACTCTCCTCAACTTCATAAGCTTGTTTAGTCAGGAGGAAGTGCTCATGAGTCCACGCCACCGGGAATTTATCAATCCCCTCCGCACTCCGCCAAAAGACGGACTTGTTCTTCTTAACAGAAATTTTTACAAAGCTCATTCTGAAATGAAGTCCGCCTTCTTTGGCGAAGTCAGCAAATGCCTTAAAATTTACAATCTTCGACTCCGCCCGAAGAGTAACAAAACTCATGCAGCCGGTTTTTGCATTCACCCGCCTCATTATGCGGCAAAAGGCAAAGAACAACGCCATAGTAGGCGTAAACTCCAAATGTTTAGCCAGCACTTCAAAGCTGCAGACTATTCCCCATCCATTAGGGTGCAGCTGAGAGGGGGCGCAATCCAGAAACCTGAGTACACCCATCTGGAATTTGTTCAACAGAAATCGCACCCCCAACTGAGTAAACAGGATATCGTACATATACAAAGTATGCTCATCCTGAGGACGATGGCAAATGCGTTCAAACGTCTTTGGCGAACGAACGATAAACCTCCTTTCAAATCTCTCATCCTTCCAGACAGGCACTGACAACTCCATTACCCCACCACTTGTCGTTGCATAACGTGAAGAAGCTTCTTTGACGTCTTCCTTGACCCAACAATAGGGATCAGTCTCAAGCATCTTTTCCCAATCTAACCCGTGCAGCACAACATTTTGACATTCTGCCATGGTTATCACTTGTATCTGAGGGGTACCTCCTGCTACAAACGAATGTATAGCATTACTAAAACACTCTACGCTGCTGTAAAATGTTGAATCCCTCCCAGTATAGAAGCCCTCATCTTCACTCTCAATATCCGAAAACATAGGGTGGACAGATACCCTAAGGCACGACTTTGTTTCTTTTCCTCTCATCCTCGTTTCAACAAACACACATATAAAGAAAACAGAACCAACCCAATAACAATGAAGACAGAAAACAGAGGAAGAAGAAGGTTACCTTAAATCTCTGAAGAAACGATGAACTGGCAACAAGAAATGAATCGCGAGGAAGTAGCGTTCAGAAGGTAGTTTAAACACTAAAACACAGAATAGAAGATGAAGCAAAACGTTTGTTCCCCTAAGAGTTTACCTATTTATAGGCATGGCTTGGGGGGAAATAAGAGAAACCTTGAAAATCTCAGAAATACACCTATGGCCGTTGGATGAATCATATGACGTTCCGTTAATTCTGAGACCGTTAGATGAATCTCAAGGCAGGTATTTCCTGGGCCGTATTTTCAAAATCCAAGGCCCATGGTAATTTGAAAATCTCAAAAATACACCTATGGCCGTTGGATGAATCATAATGACGTTCCGTTAATTCTGAGACCGTTAGATGAATCTCAAGGTAGGCATTTCCTGGGCCGTATTTTCAAAATCCAAGGCCCATGGTAATAACCTCGAAAACGTATTCCAACTGCCATCCCACGCATTTATGTCCCATCATTGGAATGGCAATCGTTACGAGGGCATACGTGGCAATGAGAGATTGAAACGGCAAAACACAGTTTCGAGGCGCTTTGATGACAGGCGTGGTAAGTAATGACAAATACAATAAATGCATGAAAACACTTGTCTGTAAATCCTGAGCTAGCAGACGCCGCCTAAACCCATGCCTATAAAAGCTAAGCATAACAGTGTTATAGCTTATTAAAGTGACTCCGCCAGTCACTATAACAAGCTAGGGGGCAGATGATCCAGTCCCAACACCGGCCCCCAAGAGCATGGTTTTAATGCTTTGCCAGATCAGCATTTCGAACAGGAGAAATACGTTTCAAATCCTCTACGATTACTCTTATAAGGAGTACATACCGCTAAGGCATGTTACTCCGCCAAGGCATGTGACTCCGCCAAGGCATGTGACTCCGCCAAGGCCTATTACTCCGCCAAGGTGGAAAGTATTAAAAAGATTGTACACATACATAAAGCATTTCCAATGCACACTACTCCGCCAAGCCATAGGCTCAATACAGGCGGAATACCAAAATTCCCATACTGCGAAGCGAGCCCATATTTATAACCCCGGTACGAGATTGACTCTGTCCTGAGAGGTTAAAAATGAGAATCACGCTGTCATGCATAAGAGGGAACAACAAATAAAATAATAAAGCATCAACACTTTCCAAGTGAGTGGAAATACCCACTACAGTGATGGTGCTCGTGAACGGCGCAGGGACCCACTACCTTTCTTGCATTGTGCCTGAAAATAAGGAACGGGTCCCACCAATAATAGAGCACCAGTAACAGGTATATAAACCTCAGCAAAAAGGTATAGAGGGGATCCCCCTAATTCTGAACCTTACACTCATACTTGCATAATTCTCTCAGATTTGCTTTCTAAGTCTAACAGTATTTCAAAATACTGACTTGAGCGTCGGAGAATAATTGCAGGTACAACCACCAATTGTGTCAAGGCAAAGGAGGCTATTCCAGGCGAACTGCTACACCGCCGCAGAGTGCATTATACTACCCCCCAATATACAAGAGTACTCTATATTTGTACCTGTATAAGGCCCTCCTCATATCAGATTTTACCTTACATGTACATTTTGAATTGTTTGACAATCATACCTTTACACCCCCTGTAAAGAACGGTTCAGATCTTATCGAGACAACTTATCTTATGGTGATTTAACCCGATTTTATGAAGTTTATTTATGATGATCAACCTATGACTTATCATTCACCTCTTAACTTATTTCTTAAGGTGACATCAATATTCTTCTTTAATCTTTATCTTAAAAAATATTCTCCAAAAAAAAAATGAATTTCAAGACGATCATCCTTCAGTTTGTCATTAGTAATAAAAGTAAAAAAAATGAAAACTAAGTAATTAAAAAATACATTTTATTTTTTATAATTTTTATGTTCCTTTAAAAATATTTTTTAGATGTCTTTTGGTGAGTTTTTAATTTTTTATGAGTTTCTAGAGCCATTATAATAGTCAATGAGAGTTTATTTCAAATTTTAATGCTAGGAAGTTAGATAGTTAATAAAATATTACCTTCATCCCTTATTATAAGAATCTTTTGAGATATTTTTTTGGTATTTACTTTAAGAACTTCATTAAAAAGTCAATAACATTAATTATTTTTTTTACCAAAATACTCTTCTTAGTCATTAATGAAATAAGTATTAATTAGTCTTTGGATCCCTTTCATTCTGGTATGTATTCGGTTCGTTCATGTGTCCCTCCCATTGGAAGCCTGCTAGGAGCCGCTCCTTATTTGTGTCTGTGCATCGGCGATCACTCCCCACCTTCAACAGTGTTTGGGATGTCACATTCCCCGCTGGAAGCCTGTCAAGAGTCGCTCCTTGTCCGTGCCCATACACCGACGATCACTCTCCGCCCTCAACAGCACCAGGATGTCACATGCCCACTAGCTTCCGCCTGGTTCGACCCCGAACTATACCGTACTAAGAGAGGCTAGGTTCTAAGGAATAAACGACTCTCCCCACAGACCAATACGAGACATTTTCAGTGTGCTTTTGTCCTCACTCACACACTTCCCGAGAACTTCCCAAGAGGTCACCCATCCCATAATTACTCTAAATTAAGCACGCTTAACCTTGGAGTCCTTAAGTGATGGGCCACCGAAAAGGATAATGCATTTGTTGGTATAAATAGTACGAATTCATTCCTTTAAGCTATCCTCGATTGTATAGTCCCATACCTATACAGTCTTTGGATCCCTCTCATTCTGGTATGTATTCGGTTCATTCATGTGTCCCTTCCACTGAAAGTCTGCCAGGAGCCACTCCTTATCTGTGCCTATGCACCGGTGATCACTCCCCGCCCTCAACAGTGTCTGGGATGTCACATTCCCCGCTGGAAGCCTTCCAGGAGTCACTCTTTATCCGTGCCCATGCACCGGTGATCACTCCCCGCCCTCAACAGTGCCAGGATATCACAATGGGAACCCAGGGCAATAAACGATAAGAACACAGGGCTACACCTCTAAAAATCACTCAAAAACTCTATTTTGACTCTGGTAATCGATTACCCCAGGCTGGTAATCGATTACCAACCTAACAAAAAAATGCTAATTGATTACAAGGGGATAGTAATCAATTAGGCCAAACCTAGTAGTCCATTACAAAACCCTGGTAATCGATTACAGAGACTCCATAATGCATCTAATTGATTATATAAAGCTTGTTATCGATTACACCATATCAGAATGCAGAAATTCTATAGAATTAGGTACGTTGACCAACTTTCGCCCTATCTAAATTGCTCGTTTCAACTTTGATTATCACCAAACTTCATGCACACTATATTTCCCCCATTTTGGACATGCCGATGAGGTCCGTTCGTTAAAATTCCTTCATATGACTAACTTATATGTTAAAATGCATTAAACTCAATTCTTAGCAATTCTAATGCACAACTCATACCAATTACTATCCAAACAACCATTTAACACTTTAAACAACTTCTAAATATCACTAAGAGTCTACCAATACCTTCCGGGGGTTCCTACACCAATCAAAACTCCAAATCACCTACTCAGTTGGTAATAAATCACCTAATTTCACACCATTTGCATCTTATTTCATATGTTAATTACCACCACTACATGTTATTGAATTTTTAGCAACATCATGCATATGTATAACACACATAAGTCATAATACCTGCCAATATACATACAACACACAACAATGATGGCTCAGTGCCATATAAATCACAAAACCTGCCCATCTAGCATATAGTCATCATGAAAGGCTGAATGCTCAATCACAACAAAGATAACCTGGACATCATCATATTCATTCATCAACACAACAATTACTATACTAACACGAAGCATAAGTCATCAACATACTATCATATGCTCACATCCATCAGCAACATAAGCATATATACCACAATTACATAATAACCACTTTATCACCTACTCTTCCAAAACATACCATATACATATTTAGAAATATATACATATTAACAAATCAAATGTCCTTCATTGGGATTGCTTCATTTCTAAGCACTGGTATTTGCAGCATCTAGAAGATCCATGTCTTCAGTCACAAAAAACAATTGTAAGGGTGAGTGACTAGCTATATAAATTAATACAAATAATCAACAATAAATGTATACATACTCATGTAATGAAAAAGTATAGTATAGTGCAACACTAGCATCATTACTCATCACTAACTCAATTAATACCACTCTCATCACCCATTTACTCAATCATCATCTCCTTATCAATTTGATTAACATCAAACTCATCATTTATTTCAAATAGCCTTATATCATCATCAACGCAATTACCATTACTTCATCATTAATTTAATCAACGATAGTCACCACTGACTCTCAAACAATCCTAATAATCTAACTCTAGTATCCAGATACTTAAAGGATCGGTCATCAACTATGGGTCCTACCTGACATACCCGTGGACCCTACCTAGTCCACTAAGCCCGCTTGGTTCTCCACCTCACTACTGGGTCATACCTGACCACCAGGTAGCTTAACAAGGCCACAAACAACCACTGGAGCAAAAAAAAGGGTAATCTATACTAATCAATCATCAACACCATACGATATACATGTAAGCATTTATAAATCATCACCAGCACCTTTAAATCAACAATTATCATCATCATCAATTAATTAATTCCCAATCTCTAGTCCCAGCCATTAGAGCCATCACCTTGGAACCATCACAATTACCACTCAGGCACTCAACTCATTAACAATTTAAATTCTCTTTTTATCATCACAGTTTAACTATTTCAATTCATCAATAATACAATTCATTCTCAACATCAAGGATCATAATCAACAAACACATTTACATCAGAAAACATGACTATGAACATCACCCTCTTAAGCATCAACATACATACATACATACATATGTATAAGCAACTATGCCATATATCCATAATCAAGAGCATATCAACATCATAAAGTATCATTGGGAATATCATTTTCTCCCCTTTCTCTCTAATCACACTTACATCGTTAATCATACATATACATTTAGAAAATTCTCATTTAAACTACTTTTTTTCGCAATTGTTAGAACGACTTTAATAATTATTTCCATTAATATATATGCCTGCTACACCCCTTTTACCTCAACTTCACGCTTTCAAAACTTTGAGTCAACTGCCGCCTTCGTCAATTTCCTTAAAAAACTGAATTTAAAGTGATTACGAACCAATTTTAGTACATCGGCTTTCGAAACTACAACCCGTCGCATTCAAACAACATCAACACATATTTAGAGGTTTTGAAACTCATCGTTACCACTTCGACTCAATTCTAAGGTCCACCTTGTCGATCAAGCTTTCAACCCTCACTCCGCAATCTATAACTAATGGTTACTTAACAACACTCGCAAGGCTTAGAACGACTCAAGCTTCAAAATACCATGAAAGCAAACGAAACAACAAACCCCCATGAATACCCCACGTCTAACCCTAGAATTGGGAGAAGAAGAATGATAACGAAATGTAAAATTGAAGGTATTTATACGTAAGTCTCGCTCTTAGGGTTCCAAAAACATTTTCAATTTGAAATTTTGATGACAAATCAACTTCCAAATCAAAGCTTGAGAACATGATAATGGTGTTTTATGCTTCTCGAATGCTCTTTGTTTTCTCTCTTTTCTTTTTTACGCGAGGATGACAAGGAAATGGAATTAAAATGTTGAATTTTTAATCTAAGGGCGTTATAAACATTTCACACATTTTGTATATTTTCCTTTTCCAATTTCCTTCATTTTAATTAATCCTTTTTTTATTTCCTTTTAATTTCAAATTCCATTTTCTTTTTCTTCTTTTTATTCTCATAATAATAATAATATGTTATAAATAAGCTAAAATTATAAGAGTGTGGGAGAAGAAGAAGAGGAAGAAAATTTAGAGAGTAAGAGAGATTAAGAGTGAGAGAGGTTAGTAAGAAATGAGATGCATTTGGTGAAGGACATTGATCCTATTTATACACAAATTTGGACATCCAAAATAATAAAATATTCATAATACTCCCCCTTGGATGTCCATATTTTAGAATGTGCCTCATTAAAACCTTACTAGGAAAAACCCAGTGGGATAAAAACCTAGTGAAGGAAAAAGAGTACAACATTCTTTACAAAGTAAATAATTAAATGTACAAGTATTTAATTCTCCCCTTCATCAGAACACTTATGTAAGCGTCGAAGACCAATCTTCTGTACTAGTTACTCGAAGACTTTGGTTGGTAGAGATTTTGTAAAGATATCTGCTAGATTCTCACATGACTGGACTTTCTGGATATTTATTTCACCATTCTTTATAAGATCATGAGTAAAGAAAATTTTTGGTGAAATATGTTTTGTTCTATCTCCTTTAATATAGCCCTCCTTTAACTGAGAAATACAAGCTGCATTATCTTCACATAAGATAGTTGGTGGTAGTTTTCCAGTATGCAAGCCACAAGTTTCTTGAATATGTTGAATCATAGATCTTAACCAAACACATTCTCGACTTGCTTCATGTAATGCTAAGATTTCAGCATGATTAAATGATGTTGCTGTGATCATTTGTTTTATGGATCTCCATGAAATTGCTGTATCACCACATTTGAATAAATATCCTGTTTGTGATTGACCATTATGAGGATCAGACAAATACCCCGCATCAGCATAACCAATTAGGTTTGCCTTAGATACATATGGGAAAAATAAACCCATGTCCATTGTGTTGGTGTATGCACTATGAGCTTTTATGCTTCTTCATTTGTATCATTTTTCTACTTATCAATAGAATAAATATTTAAGTTTAAAATTGTTTTAAAACATATTTATCCTTAGAGTAATAGGTCATATAAAAATTATTCCTAAAATGTCCCTAGTCAAGTATTTACATGGGGACATGTAAATACACTGAGACTAGTGTGTGAGTGTACTGATGACCTGATCTCACAGATCATAGATATAGATAATATCGAGTCTTCACACAGGTACACATTAAGAGTAATAATGTACTGGACAGACCCACCATGAGAACGTTGCATGGATCGTTACATGATTGTCATAAACGATTCTCAATGTGATAATGGTATATGTAGTCCTTCGACCTGAAGTCACTACGATTCCTACATGAGGAGTTTATTGTTTTAATACAATTAAACGTCTTCTGTAACAAGAGGACTATAAAGGTTGTGATTAGACAATGAACAAATTATGCAGAGGGATGTGAGTGATGTAGATGGGATTTGTCTCTCCTATGTGACAGGAGTGATATCCATAGGCCACTTGATGGAGTAAGACTAAGAAAACGCATGGCCATGCTAGAAAGAACAAATATTAGATATTTATTCGGATCCAGTCTACTCCGGTATCAAGTAAAATAAATTGGGCCGTACAAGGATGACGCGACCATGCCTTGGACCCAATTAGGATATCGTGACAAAAGGAATAAACATATTAAATAATTATCACTTATAGGTTATATTGATAATATTCGGACATAATGATGCATTGCTAGATGCCGCTCTTATTTTATATTAATAATAAAATAGTTTATTATTAATATGACCGGGTATTTTACCTATAGGGTCACACACATAGAGTAAGCCCATCAGAAAATGTTGTCTTATTTTAGTTGGACTAAAATAAAGCTATTGGGCCTAACTCATTTGGAATGAGTAAGGAGCCCACTTTTAGAGAGAACAAATTAGGTCAAACCTAGCCTATAAATAGAGCATAAGATGTCCATAGGCGGTTCACTCAAGTGAGACACAAATTCACAAAAGTTGCAAGAGCTACACGCCGTCAAACTAGCAGTTAGCAAGTGTTGCGATTCTGGTGGGAGTGCTCGTGTGGACTCCTAAAGGACGAGGCTACGACTGCTTCGGAGTTCTTCAAGAGGTAATCCAAAATGAATTTCGAAATTGTTTTTTTTTGCTTTGAAACACGGAACCTTGCAAATCCTATGGAATCCCTTTTATTTTTCCGCTGCTCATGCTTAGGGATTTCCTAACAGTGGTATCAAAGCCAGGTTGCAAAACCGTGTTTTGGGTATTTGTTTATATTTTATGATGATATGTTTTCGTTTGCAAGAGCTTTTGGAAAATATGATTTGTGAAATCGTTTCGTTGTTTAAAGCTTTGCAATTTTGTTTTGCGAAAATGTTTTGTGAAACTAGGATTCGAAAATGAACATGCATGATTATGTTGCTATTTTGAGTTATCGAATATGATGCATATTATTACAATGATTAATCATGTATATGGTATGACCTCTGTTTTGGCATGATACATATAATTTTGAGTTATTCTTTATAAATTGTATATGATGCATGTTATAGAGTTTCTCAATTTTAGTATGTATGTTGTTGCCGTTTAAATTTGTATGATGTATGATTTTATGCATTTTTTTATATTTGATATGTGTTTTACTCATATGATAGTCATCGTACAAACTTTGAATCAATTGAGTTGATCTTCGAACATGAATGGTTCATGTTATGGGGCGTTAAGTGATGAGGTTTAAGTGTTAAACCATGGCCGTTCCTTAATCTAGGGTTCAAGAGTTGAAACCTAGACGGCCGTCATGAAAAGGCATTGCATGTTGGCATTAGCGCAAATTGAATTCTAGGTTTTGAAACCCTAGACGGCGCTGCCTCCATGTGCCTTGACGGCTGCGTTGTGAAGTGTTCGCAACAAGGAATTAGGGTTTCAAAGTGGTTGAAACCCTAGCCGAAATTTTAGAGCTGTTAATGGTCAGTGGGACGTTCTGGCTAGGAAAGATTTGGTAGTGGGACCCCCGTACATTCTCTGCGTAGCGCCTTATTACCGACCCACGTGTTTAATGGCCCATTTAAAAATTTATTTTTTTTAAATTATTTCAAATGGGTTATAATTAATTAATTAACACGTTGCATGGTGAATGGTTATGGTCTTAGTTATTTTATTTAAATACAGCCTGCGTGCTGTGCCTCTCTTCATTCTGTTGTATTTCTTTTCTCAACCCTTCACTCGTATGTAAAGCGAGTTTCTTTAAAAATCTTGTAATCTTGATCGAGGCAACAAAGTAGAGATCTAGAAGAAAACTAGAGTGGTGACTCTAAGCGCTTTTGTCTTTGAAAGGAACCAAGGAGTGGTGACTCCAAGAGGATGGTGGGTTCAAGAAGTAGGACTTCATGAAGCCTTGGCATATAGTTCCTTTAGGTTTATTTATTTATTTATTTTTCTTCTAGGAAGACCATAACCATCTCACAATTTCGTTTGTATGTTTTGGGGATAATTTTATTACGTTAAAGCGTTTAACAAAGACGGTAATTTTAAAATAAATTAAAATCCCTCAAAATAATATTAAGTTATAAACGCCTTCCAATAAGTACACTCGTCAACACTAATGTCAATAAATAGTGGGTCTGCCAAAGCAGGGCACTATTATTTATATTAGTAAGACGCGATGGGATAATGGTAATATCCAAACTGTTTTATTGGGCTTTAACTTAACTAAGTTTTCAATTGGATTGAATAATTCTTAGAGGCGTAAACATTGGGCTAAATATTCATAAGATGAATAATAAGTAATGGTTACTGTCGCGACCGGGGTCCCGGCGCACGACGCGGACTGGTTAAAGACAAATAAAAGAAAATTGAAACGACATTGAAGTGAGGCTCTTGAGAAGCCTAAAAAATAAAGGGTTCAAGGAGTCGCCACCAATATTTATTAAGGAAAATATTAGGAAAACCTTTAAATAGCACTGGTTTTTTTGTTTTAAAAAAAATGAGATTCTGTTTTGTCCGGGAGTCGAATTACAGGAGGGGAAGGTATTAGCACCCCACACTGTCCGTAAAAAACGGTTACCCAAATTGATCATGCATAATTTAAAAAATGATTATCAAATATTTCATCCTTCATAAAACAATCATAAATAATATACACAATAAAAAAATATATAAATATGAATAAAACAAAGATAGTAAAAAAAATACATCTCCTAAGTTTGTTGTTTTTTAGTTCTAAGAAAATAAATAAACAAATGATTAAAAGACCATAAAAATAAAAAGATAAAAAAACAATAAGACGTCTTGTCTTACTTATTTTCTAGTAAAAAAATTGATTTTTATTGAGAAATATAAAGTTCAAAACAAATAAATAAATAAATAAATAACTAAAGATAAGAGAAAAAAAATAAAATTAAACACATCAACATGAAGATAAAGAAATATAATACACTTAATTAATTAAAATTGACACGGAATATTATTTAATTATCTTTTAAGAAATTAAGATTAATAAGATGTCTCATCTAAATTAATCTCATCTTAAATTTAAGAGAAAAATGAATGAATAAATAACACACTATTTATTAGTCTTGATTTTTTTATTTTTTTATGAAAATAATTTCTTCTTAATTATTAAAAGGTTACTAAGAGAAAATAATAGGAAATCATGACCATAATAAAAATGGATAATTATGTATATATATAACATATTTATAAACTATTAAAATGGTCAAACGTAAATAAATAAATAGAAAGTATAGAAAGATAAAAGCAAAAAGATAAATAACTAAAAATAAAAAGTATAGAGAATAAATAATAATAATAAAATAAAAAAAATAAAGGTAGAAAAAAAAATAAATGAAAAGTTCAAAAAAATAAAAATAAAAATAAATAGACATAACAATAAATACATAAAAATAAAAGAGCAGAAAAAAAATAAATACATAAAATAAAGGGATAGAAAAATAAATAATAAAAAAAATAAAGGAACAGAAAAGTAAATAACAAAAATAAAGCAGCAGAAAAGTAAATAACAAAAATAAAGAGACAGAAAAGCAAATACATGAAAATAAAGGGGCAGAGATATAAATAACAAAAATAAAGGGGCAGAAATGTAAATAACAAAAATAAAGGGGCAAAAATGTAAATAACCAAAATAAAAGGGCTAAAAAGTAAATACATGGAAATAAAGGGGCAGAAATGTAAATAACAAAATAAAAGGGGCAGAAAAGTAAATAACAAAAATAAAGGGGCAGAAAAGTAAATACATAAAAATAAATGGGCAGAAAAGTAAATAACAAAAATAAAGGGACGGGAAAGTAAATAAATAAAATAAAAGGGCATAAAAATAAATAAATAAAGATAAAAATGTTAAAAAATAAAAAAAATGAACTAATAATTGCAGAAATATAAAGTGCGGATAAATAAAGTGCAGAAAAATAAATTAACAATAATAAAAGTACAGAAAAGTAAATAAAGAGGAATAAAAGTGTAAAAAAAATAAATAAGGAAAAATAAAGATACAAATAAATAAATAAAGATGGAGATGCATAAAAATAAATAAACAGATAAATAACTGCAAAAAAATAAAGTGCAGGAAAATAAAGTGCTTGAATATAAATAAAGAAAAATAAAAGTGCAGAAAAATAAATAACAATTAAATAAGACGAATAAATAAATATAAATAAGCAACTTTGTATTAATAAAAAATACCTTGGTACAAGATCAATTACAGAGAAACTAGAACAGAAGTCGGGAAATCAATTTTGTGTAGATTTCCTTTGCTTTTGGCTTTGTTTGGACTTGATTTGAAGGTATTTGGATACCGGTTATAACACTTGGACAGTATTTTAGCTCACAAAAACTCACATACTAAGACAAACAAGAGTTGTGCACTCATTTTCCTAACTAGGATTACACAAAGTAATTTTTGAAAACCCAAACTTCTAAAAATTCTCACAAAAATTTAACACTCTTTCCCCTCTTTTTTCTCTTCTTTCTCCAAAATGCCTCAACATCACCTTCTATTTATAGAAGAAAATTGGCATTGGATTCTCCATAAATGACATCACTTTTCTACTTTTTCAATTTGTCCAAATTTGATGTCAATTTCCCCAATTTTCTCCAATTATCCAACCAAACCGGGCCCACCACTAAAACCACCGTGACTTTCCTCTTTTTTTTCTTTTCTTTTTTTTTTAAATTTTTTTTATTTTCGTTTTTTTAAAAAAAAATTTTTTTTTTGGACTTCTTTTTTTGGGCCTATTTCTTTTTTTTTGTTCTTTTTGGGCTTCTTTTTTTTTTTAAGTTTTTTTTTTAGTTTTTTTGTTTGGGCCCTTTTTTTTCTCTTCTTTTTTTTCTTTTTCTTTTCTTTTTTTTTGGCCCTTTTTATTTATTTATTATTTTATTTTCATTTTTTTTATTTTTATTTTTTTCTGATTTTTTTTTCTGATTTTTTTTTTGCCCATTTATTTTTCTGATTTTTTTTGGGCCTTTTATTTAAAGGTACAAATGGAAACATAAATTATTTATTACATATATGGAAATATATAAAATATCCAATAAATATAAATTACTACCCACACTATAAGGAGTAAAAAGGTAGTCACAAAACATCGTCTTCCCTCCCTTATTCTTTCCTCTTGGCTTCGGCATCCATCAGCCATTGCTTGAGAGAAATGAAGAGAATTGATGAAATGAGAGGTGTGGTAGGAAATGAAGAGGGATTGGGTATTTATAGAGATGAGGAAGGGTTACTATTCCAACAGTCACTATGCAATTTTTAATATTATTTTTTTTAATATGATCCGGGGTGGCAATCTGGACTGGGCGGGGTTCTAAGCACTGTACCGCGTCACCAACGAGAACTGGTAAGTCATAACCGGGTTCTGAAATCATTGGTCAACTATAGACATTTCTCTTCACCTCGGTTAAATATTAAGCATTGGGGACTCTCCTGCAGGTGTACTTCCGGTGTGTCTTGAAGTTCAAGTACGGATTAACACATCAGTTTTAATCTTGAAGAACCTCGGATTCCTTCGAACTGAGGTGTAAAATACCGTACTCCACTGAGGCTGTACGAGCTTAGAACTAATGAGGTAACACCGGTCATGAAACCGTGCTAGGACCCCGGTTAATGCAGTCAACATTGACTCCGGACTCTAGGATAAAAAAACTCTTTTTTTTTCTTCTTTTTTTTTTCCTTTTTTTTCTTTTTTTTCTTTTTAATATATATCACCGGACAAAAATAGGTGTTCACAGTTACTTAACCCAATGACTAAGAGTTGTATAAAGATACAATTGGAAAAAGTTTCCTACTTAAATAACCAAGTATTAGGTGATCAGCCAAAGCTGACTTAACGCTTGGCAAAATATGGATCTTAGCCCACTAGAAAATCTTTCAACGGGATTTTTTGATTCGTGGAGGGTATTTTGTTTTGTATCGAAATAGTGGGAGACATATTTAATTTAAATGACCATAATTTAAATATGTTTTGAAAATGATACTTACTACATATTTTCTGTTTTAGATAACCATGACGTCAAACACACCTTCAAACCTTTCGTTGCGATCAATCCTAGACAAAGAAAAATTGTCTGGTTCTAACTTCCTTGACTGGTATAGAAATTTGAGGATTGTCCTCAAACAAGAGAAAAAGCAGTATGTCCTGGAAGGTCCGATTCCGGAACCACCCGCGAACAATGCCTCTAAAGCTGACAAGGATGCTTACAAGAAGCATCAGGATGACGCTTTAAATGTCCAATGCCTTATGCTGGCAACCATGTCTCCTGAGCTTCAGAAGCAACATGAGCATATGGAGGCTTTCGATATGATCGAAAACCTAAGGAAACTATATCAAGGTCAAGCTGACCAAGAAAGATATGAAGTTTCTTCAGCCCTATTTAGCTGCAGACTTGAAGAGGGAGGTTCTGTAGGACCTCATGTGCTCAAAATGATTGGGTACTTGGAGAATCTAGCTAGGCTAGGATTCCCCTTCCCTCAGAAGTTGGCTACCGATCTCATTTTGAAATCATTACCTGATAGTTTTAAGCCAGTCATCATGAATTACAACATGAATGCATTGGACAAAACATTGCCAGAGCTACTCAATATGTTGAGGACTGCTGAGCCCAATATTTCTAAAGGAAAAGGCAAGGCCATAATGATGGTCAATTCTGGCAAAGGTAAAGGAAAGGGCATGTATAAAGGCAAAGGAAAAGCTATTGTAGGAAATGGCAAGAAGATTTGGAAAGGCAAGGATAAGCCAAGTACATCAGCCTTAAAACCTGTGGGCGGGGTGGCTAAGGAAGGTAAATGTCACCATTGTGGACAAAAGGGACACTGGAAGAGAAACTGTCCAAAGTACCTAGAAGAGCTTAAGAAGAAGGGAAGTGAGACTTCCACTTCAGGTATTTTTGTTATAGAAATTAACATGTCAACTTCAACATCATGGGTATTAGATACTGGATGTGGATCTCACATTTGTCTTAATGTGCAGGATCTAAGAAGGAGTAGGCAGTTGATGAAGGGTGAGGTAGACCTACGTGTTGGAAATGGAGCAAGAGTTGCTGCATTAGCTGTAGGGACTTATTTTTTATCCTTGCCCTCAGGGTTAGTCCTTGAATTGGACAATTGTTATTTTGTTCCTGCAATAAGGAGAAATATTATTTCTGTTTCTTGTCTTGATAAGAAAGGGTTTTCCTTTACAATAAAGAACAATAGTTGTTCTGTTTATTTAAAAGACATGTTTTATTGTTATGCAAATTTGAGTAATGGACTTTATGTTCTAGATCTCGAAACCCCTATCTATAACATTAATACTAAAAGGGTTAAAACAAATGATTTAAACCCAACTTATCTTTGGCATTGTCGCCTAGGACATATAAATGAGAAACGCATTTCTAAACTCCATCAAGATGGATATTTAGAATCTTTTGATTTTGAATCAATAGATACATGTGAATCTTGTTTATTAGGGAAGATGACCAAGACCCCTTTTATCGGAAAAGGTGAAAGGGCGAGTGATCTTCTTGGCTTGATACATAGTGATGTATGTGGGCCCATAGGGACAATGGCTAGGGGAGGTTTTAGTTACTTCATCACTTTTACTGATGATTTCAGTAGATATGGATTTGTGTTTCTCATGAAACATAAATCAGAATCCTTTAAAAAGTTCAAGGAGTTTAAACATGAAGTAGAGAACCAACTTGGCAAGACAATTAAAGCACTTCGATCCGATCAAGGTGGTGAATATTTGAGCCTAGAGTTTGATGAATATCTTAAAGAGTGTGGGATTATATCTCAACTTACTCCCCCTGGAACACCAGAATGGAATGGGGTTTCTGAGCGGAGAAATAGAACCTTGTTGGACATGGTTCGATCAATGATGAGTCAAACTGACCTCCCTAACTCATTCTGGGGACATGCTTTGTTGACAGCAACTTTCACACTTAACCGTGTTCTATCAAAGGCTGTCATAAAGACACCATATGAGATATGGACTGGGAAACGACCTAGTATGTCTTTTCTTAAGATTTGGGGCTGTGAAGCTTATGTTAAACGCCAAAGTTCTGATAAACTTGGGCCCAAGTCAGATAAATGTCTTTTTATGGGATACCCAAAAGAAACTAAGGGTTATTATTTTTACAATCCTTCTGAGGGCAAAGTGTTTGTTGCTCAGAATGCTATATTCTTAGAAAGGGAATTCATCTCTACAAGAATCAGTGGGAGGAAAGTAGAACTTGAAGAAATTCAAGACTCACAAGGCATTGAAGAGCCAATGGTGGAAGTAGAGCAGGACCCACAAAATATTGTGATAACACCAGCTCCAGTAGCACAAGACTTGCGTAGATCAGGTAGAATACGTCAACAACCTGAAAGATATGGATTTCTTGTAACTCAGGAAGGAGATGTATTCCTAATGGATCAAAATGAGCCAACATCTTATGAAGAGGCCATTGCAAGTTCAGAATCTGAGAAATGGCTAGAAGCCATGGAATCTGAAATGGACTCCATGTACACTAATCAAGTTTGGAACTTGGTTGATGCACCTGAAGGGGTAAAACCTATAGGATGCAAATGGGTTTTCAAAAAGAAAACTGACATGGATGGTAATATAAGTACCTTTAAAGCAAGGTTGGTGGCTAAAGGTTTCAAGCAAATACATGGTATAGACTATGATGAAACTTTTTCCCCAGTTGCTATGCTAAAGTCTGTTCGGATTCTGCTTGCTATTGCTGCATACCATGATTATGAGATATGGCAAATGGATGTAGAGACTGCTTTCCTTAATGGAAATCTTCTTGAGGAAGTGTACATGACACAACCTGAAGGCTTTGTTAAGCATGAAGCATCCAGGAAGGTGTGCAAGCTACAACGTTCTATATATGGACTTAAGCAAGCTTCCAAAAGCTGGAATCTTCGTTTTGATGAAGCTGTTAAACAATTTGGCTTTACTAAAAATGAGGATGAACCTTGTGTCTACAAGAAGGTTAGTGACTGCACAATTGTTTTTCTGGTCCTGTATGTTGATGACATACTACTTATTGGAAATGACGTTCCTACTCTTCAGTCTGTGAAGAGTTGGTTGGGAAGCTGTTTTTCTATGAAAGACTTAGGTGAAGCAACCTACGTGTTGGGAATTAAGATCTATAGAGATAGATCAAGAAAACTTCTTGGCCTAAGTCAGAATACATACATAGACAAAGTGTTAAAAAGGTTTAACATGCAAGATTCCAAGAAAGGAACTTTGCCTATGGCTCATGGCATAAGCTTATCAAAAGCTCAATCTCCTTCCGCTAAAGAAGAAAGAGAACGGATGAATAAGATTCCATATGCATCTTCTATTGGATCAATCATGTATGCCATGATATGTACCCGACCAGATGTCTCGTACGCTTTAAGCATGACGAGCAGATACCAGTCTGATCCCGGTGAAAGTCACTGGACTGCTGTCAAGAATATCCTGAAGTACTTAAGAAAAACTAAGGATTTATTCTTGATATATGGAGGGGAAGAAGAGCTCATTGTAAAAGGTTACACTGATGCTAGCTTCCAAACTGATAAGGATGACTCAAGATCGCAATCTGGGTACGTGTTTTGTCTAAATGGTGGCGCTGTAAGTTGGAAGAGTTCAAAGCAAGAGACAGTTGCTGATTCTACTACAGAGTCTGAGTATATTGCTGCCTCAAATGCTACAAAAGAGGCAGTATGGATCAAGAAGTTCATAACAGAACTTGGGATTGTTCCTAGCATTGTGGACCCTATAAGTCTCTACTGTGACAATAGTGGAGCAATCGCACAAGCTAAGGAACCTAGATCACATCAACGATCCAAGCATATACTTAGGCGATTTCATCTCATTCGAGAGATCCTTGACCGAGGAGATGTAAAGATATGTAAGGTGCATACTGATGAGAATATTGCTGACCCACTCACAAAACCTCTTACACAACAAAAACATGAGGGGCACACTAGATCATTAGGCATTAGGCAAATGTCTGATTGGCTCTAGTGCAAGTGGGAGATTGTTGGTGTATGCACTATGAGCTTTTATGCTTCTTCATTTGTATCATTTTTCTACTTATCAATAGAATAAATATTTAAGTTTAAAATTGTTTTAAAACATATTTATACTTGGAGTAATAGGTCATATAAAAATTATTCCTAAAATGTCCCTAGTCAAGTATTTACATGGGGACATGTAAATACACTGAGACTAGTGTGTGAGTGTACTGATGACCTGATCTCACAGATCATAGATATAGATGATATCGAGTCTTCACACAGGTACACATTAAGAGTAATAATGTACTGGACAGACCCACCATGAGAACGTTGCATGGATTGTTACATGATTGTCATAAACGATTCTCAATGTGATAATGGTATATGTAGTCCTTCGACCTGAAGTCACTACGATTCCTACATGAGGAGTTTATTGTTTTAATACAATTAAACGTCTTCTGTAACAAGAGGACTATAAAGGTTGTGATTAGACAATGAACAAATTATACAGAGGGATGTGAGTGATGTAGATGGGATTTGTCTCTCCTATGTGACAGGAGTGATATCCATAGGCCACTTGATGGAGTAAGACTAAGAAAACGCATGGCCATACTAGAAAGAATAAATATTAGATATTTATTCGGATCCAGTCTACTCCGGTATCAAGTAAAATAAATTGGGTCGTACAAGGATGACGCGACCATGCCTTGGGCCCAATTAGGATATCGTGACAAAAGGAATAAACATATTAAATAATTATCACTTATAGGTTATGTTGATAATATTCGGACATAATGATGCATTGCTAGATGCCGCTCTTATTTTATATTAATAATAAAATAGTTTATTATTAATATGACCGGGTATTTTACCTATAGGGTCACACACATAGAGTAAGCCCATCAGAAAATGTTGTCTTATTTTAGTTGGACTAAAATAAAGCTATTGGGCCTAACTCATTTGGAATGAGTAAGGAGCCCACTTTTAGAGAGAACAAATTAGGTCAAACCTAAGCCTATAAATAGAGCATAAGATGCTCATAGGCGGTTCACTCAAGTGAGACACAAATTCGCAAAAGTTGCAAGAGCTACACGCCGTCAAACTAGCAGTTGGCAAGTGTTGCGATTCTGGTGGGAGTGCTCGTGTGGACTCCTAAAGGACGAGGCTACGACTGCTTCGGAGTTCTTCAAGAGGTAATCCAAAATGAATTTCGAAATTGTTTTTTTTTTGTGCTTTGAAACACGGAACCTTACAAATCCTATGGAATCCCTTTTATTTTTCCGTTGCTCATGCTTAGGGATTTCCTAACACATTGTACCTCTAAGGTATCGGAATATGTGTTTAATCCCATTCCAATGCCTTTTTATGGATAAAGAACTATATCTTGCTAACAAATTGACAGCAAATGATATACAGGTCGTGTATGACTAGCAAGATACATCAATGCACCAATTACACTGAGATATGGTATTTCAGGACCAAGTAGTTCTTCATTTTTCTCTTGAGGTCGAAAAGGATCTTTGCTCACTTCAAGTGACCTTACAATCATTGGACTGCTCAATGGGTGTGATTTATCCATATAGAACCGCTTTAGTACCTTTTCTGTATAGGCCTTTTGTTGCATTAAAATTTCTTCCTTTAAATATTCTAATTGTAATCCGAGACAAAACTTTGTTTTTCCCAAGTCTTTCATCTCAAATTCCTTTTTTAAGCAATTTACAGCCTTTGAGAGCTCTTCAGGAGTCCCGATGATGTTTAAATCATCTACATAAATTGCAATTATAACAAACTCTTTTTCCAATCTTTTCATAAAAACACATGGACAAACCGGGTCATTTTTATACCCTTCTTTCAACAGATATTCACTGAGGCAATTATGCCACATACGTCCAGATTGTTTCAGTACGTAAAGAGATTTATTCAATTTAATTGAATAATTTTCTTGAGGATTTGTCTTGTATGCTTCAGGCAAATTAAATCCTTCAGGGAGTTTCATATATATGTCATTTTCAAGTGATCCATATAAATATGCTGCAACAACATCCATAAGGCGTAAGTCAAGCTTTTCACGGATTGCCAAACTTATCAAGTATCAAAAAGTAGTGGCATCCATCACTGGTGAATATGTTTCTTTGAAATCAATACCAGGTCTTTGTGAGAATCCTTGTGCAATAAGTCTTGCTTTGTATCGCATAATTTCACCATTTTCATTTCTTTTTCTCGTAAAGACCCATTTGTACCCAACTGGTTTTACACCTTTGGGTGTTTGGACTACAGGCCCAAAAACTTTACGTTTTGCAAGTGAGTTTTGTAACGCCCCGAAATGTTGGTTAAAATTTTCGAGTAAGTTTTTCGCTTTTTCGAAAGGTCATTTTAAAATTTATAAATTTAATTCAGAGTTTATGTAACAATTAATAACAGCGGAAAAATTATCATACATGCTAGTCGTGAATAATTAAATTCAAGAAAATATTTAAGTAGCGGAAACGATTGAGAAGATAATGGTACATGACATATTATATTTATTACAACCCATAAAATCAAAGTTCAGGTAATAATTCAAATAGACATCCATCATGGCATCACTCTGCATTCTGCGTGTCATTCACTGTAAAAATTAATGTAAGGGTGAGACAGAATATAGAATAAATATAAAATAGATAAAATTGCACAAACACAATCAATAATTCATAATGATATGATGAATATGCCAAACAAATCCATTAATAGATCTTTAATTAGTCAAATGATGTCATGCTGGATCCATTTGGTCTTGGTGGGAATACTGCAGTAAAAGTCTCATAGAGACACAAATAGGGCTTTAGCATATGCCATGAATCTCTATACTTCATGGCGCTTAAGTACCGAAGTACACAATATCATAAGTAGGACTTTTGCATAAACCATGAATCCCTACACTCCATGGCACACAACAAAATAGGGCTTAACTCATCATAGAGTAACCCCCCACCAGGGTAGGCAATCATGGAACCCCTAAATTCCATGGTGCGTCCGAATACTTATGATGCATGAATGCCTTTAATTCTTTTAACATACCATGATATCCATATTTCCAAAACCTTTTGGAATACAAGTCCCCAAAGAACACAACACTCGTAATAATTTGCAAAATCATGGATTTACTGTTTTGAGTCACATGTATCAATATTACAAGGCATTCATGTACATACAAAGTGATTTCGTTATTCATAATTATTCATCACCACATCAAACAAACTGTATAATGCTCAACAACATTTCTAATAACTCATAATCACTCAAGAATTCAATAATAAATCTTTATCCATAGAGAAAATATCATTTTCTTTCATAATAGCCTTAATCAATGAATTTTCAGCATTCCCAACAGCAACATATATTAGCAAAACAGTCATAACATGAGCAATTCAACTCCTTTTTAGATGATTCCACTTTCTATCGCTTAAAAATACAATTATCTACAACTTTCATGAAGAACACAACTTCAGATTCCAATTAGAAATACCACTTATTCATAAAATACCATACTGCCTCAAGATAAGTTTTCCAAAATGTACACAGGATAGTAATTAGAACGTATCTGGAGTTACAAAAATGATTTTGACATGAAACCAATTCTAAATTATTCTTAACACACATATCTACAATTTCCATGAAGACATCAACCCCTAATTCTCACCACAACTTCCCAGTTTTAAAAACAAGATTCGGATTTCAGAATTCCATAATTTCAGAATTTCAGCTTGCACATACTTCAGTAATTTGAGCATAACTTGAGCTACAAAAATTATTTTGATGTGAAACCACTTTCTAAAAATCCACAACTTAATTATCTACAACTTTCATGAAGACATCCAAGGCTGATTATGCATGTATAATTCCCAGCATATCAAAATATGCACTAAACATGAAACAAATCTTTCACTCGGACATACAGTAGTATTTTGGCTATAACTTTTGCTACACATACTCAAATCAATCGGTTCAGGTCTCAAAATTCACATAATAAAAAGATTTACAACTTTTATGAAAACATTGATCACTAATTCTTACCACAAAATTCCCAGTTTTAAAAATAAGATACGGATTTCAAGTTCACAGATTTACAGCTTGTACATTCTTCAGTATTATGAGCATAACTTGAGCTACAAAAATTATTTTAATGTGAAACCACTTTCTAAAGATCCACAACTTAAATATATACAACTTTCATGAAGACATTAAAGGCGGATTATGCATGTATGATTCCCAGCTTATCAAAATATGCACAAACCATGGAACAAATCTTTCACTCGAACATGCAGTATTAATTTGGCTATAACTTTTGCTATACATACTCAAATTAATTGAATCAGGTCTCATAATTTAGATAACAAAAAGATCTACAACTTTCATGAAGAAGTCAAAGACAAATTCATACGTTTTTAGTTTCAAAATTAAGCCACAAGATATGAAATTAAAACTGGAATCCTAGAACAGCATACAACTCTACCCATTTCATAGTTATTCAACACGCCCTCCCCTCTTACTTGGTTTGTCGATTGAAATGGCTCCTTACAGTCCCCAAAGTTGTTCGAATTGAAGGAGAATCCGTTCACAAGTTTGTTCCAATCTGCCTTAGTAAATGGGGCTGATTTAATGATGCTAGACAAGTGGGGAACATTAGCTGGAAGATTAGGTGGGATAATGGAGCCTTTTGACTCCTTTCACAGTCAGTTTTACATTGGTTGGAATAAAATATACAAAGGTATTATAATGGATGCAACTTTCCCTTGTGATTGGTTCGTTGTGCCACTCATTTTTGGATTCATGTGATTAAGTGGGCTGATCACTAGGTGAAGTGGAAATAAAAAGGTATTCACTATTGAAGGATTTGTATAGGTCGGTATAGCGTGAGGGTGGTATAGAGTGTGAAAGGCAGTGTTGAGTGACGGGCGGTGTTGTGTGAAGGGCGGTGTTGTGTGAAGGGCGGTGTTGTGTGAAGGGCGGTGTTGAGTGTATCTTAAGAGATGTCCATGCTCTAAAAGATGTTCACGTTACTCCGCCAAGGCATTTGACCTCGTCAATGCTTATGACTCCGCCAAAACGTGTGACCCCGCCTAAATTTACTACTCCTCCAAGGCATGAGACCCCAATTTTGTAGGAAAACTGTACCCTTCCTAGTCTGTAATCTTCTGTTCTCTGGACGGACTTAGTCCGGTCTTTAATACCGGTACAATTTATCCGGTGTGAACATTAGTTTTAAGGATGAACCTTCCTTGAATCTAATCGGTGTTCACAAATGACAAAGCATTAATCCGGTCTCATGGTCATGCGACCCATAGCTCATTCAGTAAAACGTTGATCCGGTCTGCTTCACATAAGCTGTCCTCCCTACATCGGTCATCTGATGTGATGTGGTATTAGTGGGCATCCGATCTTCTTCTTTAAAGTCTTGACGTCGTCCTACCTTTTGAGATCAGAACGGATCAGAAGTGTCTCTTCCGATCTTATTCAACCGACTCCTCTTCTTTCAACTTTTCACTCGGTTAAGTCTTCTCAGGCCGACTCAAGGCTCATTCGATCTTCACTCGGTGTTCATGTCCTTTCTAATCTGAGGAATAACTTAACCATTCATTCATCAGAGACAAGCATCACAGTCAAGTCTCATTCGGACTCAGTCATTACTTAGTCACTCGGAATACGGTTTACATGATTCACTCGGAATATGTATAATGTCTTCCACTCGGTTATCAACACTTAGGAATATAGAAGTGTTTCCCATACGGGTTTCACTCGGTTAATATAGATCCTAAACCGACCCAACACTTATTCGTTGTCAATCGGAATTCCTTCCCTCAGGATTGCAACTTCTAATCTTAATTGACTCGGAAACGAGTCATTCAAGAATAATGGACTCTGAAATGAGTCCTTTGAAGGTATTGACTCGGGATTGAGTCTTCTTGGCATGTTTGACTCGGCAGTGAGTCTCTGAGACATTATTTCACTCGGAATAAGTCCTCTTGACCATGTTCCACTCGGAATACATCGTTTTTCACTCGGTATTTCCATTTTCCACTCGGAATTCTTCTTGGTCACTCAAAATTTGCAGTTTTCACTTGGAACAGACTCTCTTTCTCACTCGGACAGTTCTTTCTAAGGTATTTTCACTCGGAATTTGGGCCTCATTAATAAGGATCTATATGAATTATAGAATTATACCCAAAAATACAACTTTTGGAGCATTAAAAGCCATCCATAGAGTGTTTTATTCATTAGTCAACACTTACAAGCCTTCCATGCTTCATAAATTACAAAATAGAGTTATTATTAAAAGCAGGATGTTACAATTCTCCCTCCCTAATAAAAATTTCGTCCTCGAAATTTAATGCGCTCCTCAGTGAAATAATTCTGGATACTGTGTTCTCATAGCATCTTCACGCTCCCAAGTCAGAGTTACATCAGTTCCTTGTTTCCATGCAACTCTTACCAGTGGTACATTCTTGTTCCTCAAGCGTTTATTCGATCTTTCTAGGATCTGTGTAGGTTCTGTGGAGATGGTCAGATTTTCTCTAACTTCAATATCATCAGCAGTAATCACGTGGTTGGGATCTTGCACATACTTCCTCAGCTGTGATACATGAAATACGTTGTGCAGATTTGCCAGGTGAGGAGGAAGTGCAATCTGATATGCCACTGTACCAACCCTCTTTAGGATCTCATATGGTCCAATGAACCTTGGACTCAACTTCTTACTCTTCAATGCTCGACCAATCCCCTTATGAGGTGAAACCTTCAAAAATACATGCTCACCGACTTGGAATTCAAGTGGTTTCCTCCTCTTATCATAATACTGCTTTTGTTTGTCTTGAGATGCCTTCATCTTTTCTCTGATCATTTCTATCTGTTCAGTAGTCTGCTGCACAATTTCAGGTCCTAACGCCAAACTTTCACCAGTTTCTAACCAACAAAGTGGCGTTCGACACTTCCTACCATACAATGCTTCGAATGGAGCCATACCAATACTGCTGTGGTAGCTATTATTATACGTGAATTCAATCAATGGAAAAAACTGCTCCCAACTACCACCATGTTCAATCATACAAGATCGCAGTAAGTCTTCCAAACTTTGTATAGTACGCTCTGACTGTCCATCTGTTTGGGGATGATAAGCTGAACTCAATCGAAGCTTCGAACCCAATTCCTGATGCAAGCTTCTCCAGAATCGGGAAGTGAATCTTGGATCTCTATCTGACACAATACTAGATGGTACACCATGTAGTCTTACGATCTCCTTCACATATAACTGTGCCAATTTTTGTAAAGAGTTCTTCATATTCATTGGGAGGAAGTGAGCAGACTTTGTCAATCTGTCTATAATAACCCAGATTGCATCATTCCCTGAATGTGTTCTTGGTAACCCTGACACAAAGTCCATTAAGATGTCATCCCATTTCCAAACAGGAATCTCTAATGGTTGTAGTTCACCAGATGGCTTCTGGTGTTCTACCTTGGCTTTTTGACACACCAGACATGAAGACACATATTTAACTATCTCTTTCTTCATCCTTGGCCACCAAAAGCTTTTCCTCAGATCTTGATACATCTTAGTTGATCCAGGATGAATGCTCAACATACTTTTATGCGCTTCGTCTAGAATCGTCCTTCTCAGATCAACATCATCTGGTACACAAATTCTATTCCTGATTCTCCAAATTCCATCTGATCCTTCTCATAGTCCCATATCTTTTCCATTCGCCTGTAATTCTCTCAACTCCTGTAATGGCAAATCTTCTTTCTGTCTTTCACCTAACAGTTTCAGGAAATCATTGGTTATTTTCAAAGTCCCCAAAGTCATACTCCTTGAAGATTTCATCTCTACACCCAAGTTCATGTCTCTGAACTGTTCTATCATCTCCATTTCTTTTATCATCAAAGATGCCATATGAATGGACTTTTGGCTTAGTGCATCTGCCACCACATTTGCTTTTCCTGGATGGTACTTCAAATCAAAATCATAATCTTTAAGAAACTCCATCCACCTTCGCTGTCTCATGTTCAATTCTTTTTGATCGAACAAATACTTTAAGCTCTTGTGGTCACTGAACACTTCAAACCTGACTCCATACAAATAGTGTCTCCAGATTTTCAGAGCAAATACCACTGCTGCCAATTCTAGATCATGCGTTGGATAGTTCATCTCATGTGGTCTCAACTGTCTAGAAGCATAGGCAACCACCTTTCGTTGCTGCATCAAAACACATCCTAAGCCCATTTTGGAAGCATCACAATAAACCACGAAATCTTCTTGTGGATTAGGTAAGGTTAAGACTGGAGCAGATGTAAGCTTCAACTTCAGTTCTTGGAAACTTTTCTCACATTCTGGCGTCCAAGAAAAAGGTTGATTCTTCCGGGTTAGTCGAGTCATTGGTAGGGCAATTTGAGAAAACCCTTCAATGAATCTCCGATAATAACCAGCTAATCCCATGAAACTTCGTATCTCAGTGACTGAAGTAGGTCTCTCCCAGTTTACCACAGCTTCTATTTTAAAAGGATCCACAGATACTCCTTCGTTTGAGATTACATGGCCTAGGAATTTTACCTCTTTCAACCAGAATTCACATTTTGATAACTTTGCATACAACTGCTTCTCCTTCAAAATCTGCAATACCACTCGAAGATGCTTTTCATGTTCCTCTACAGTTTTTGAATAGATCAGAATATCATCAATGAAAATGATAACAAATTGATCCAAGTAGGGATGAAATACTCGATTCATGTAATCCATGAATACGGCTGGGGCATTGGTCACTCCGAAGGGCATCACAAGGTACTCGTAATGACCATATTGTGTTCTAAAGGCTGTCTTTGGAATATCCTCAGACTTGACACGAATTTGATGATACCCCGATCGTAGATCAATCTTGGAAAACACTGCAGCGCCTCTCAATTGATCTATCAGATCATCAATTCTGGGCAGAGGATATCTATTCTTCACCGTCAATTTGTTCAGCTGACGATAATCTACACATAACCTCATGCTTCCATCTTTCTTCTTGACGAGCAATACTGGCGCTCCCCATGGTGACACACTAGGTCTGATGAAATGCTTCTCCAGCAACTCTTCAATTTGTTTCTTCAGTTCCGCCAGTTTAATTGGTGCCATACGGTATGGAGCTTTAGACACTGGTCCTGCTCCTGGAATTAAATCAATGGAGAATTCTACCTCACGTTCTGGAGGTAAACTTGAGACATCCTCAGGAAATACTTCAGGAAATTCAGAAACAACCGGCATCTCGATTGCTTTAGGTTCACCATCTTCTTTGTAAAGAGTGAATAAAGCAAACAATTGACTTTCACCTTGTAATACATAGGTCTTGAGGTTGTCAGAATTTAGATTTTCTGATGGAAATATCACGGTCTTGTTGTGACAGTCCACCAAGACTCGATTTGTCGATAACCAGTCCATCCCCAGAATCACCTCCAGATCCTTCAAAGGTAAACAAACAAGATCGACAAGAAAGCGTCTACCTTCTATGAGTATAGAACATTCGTTACACACCTTAGCAGTCCTAAGTTGTGTACCGGTGGGAGTGGAAACAATTAGATCATATGTCATAGGCTTCACAGGTAATTGAAAGCGTCTAACACACTCGTCAGAAATGAAAGAATGCGTAGCACCAGAATCAAATAACATAGATAGGATTGTACCATTAATCTCACACTTACTTTGTACGAGGTCATCAGCTTGGTCTGCCTCTGAACCACTGATGGCAAAGACTCTCCCAGTTGTTTGTTGTAATCTCTGATCTGTGGACTCCTGGTTCTGTCTTGGAGGTTGGGCAGTACGTGTGTCTCCTCCACGGCCTCTCTGATAATTAGAGCCTCTTGGTTCATTCATTGTGTTCCTGTTGTTGTTTTGATTATTCTGTGGATAATTTGGACTGATGTGTCCTTTTTGATTACATCGAAAGCAAGTGACTTCTTCAAGACGTCTGTTACAATCACGTACATGATGATTACCTCCACACTTAAGACACCTCATATTATTGCGTCTATCAAAAGATGATGATGATGATCCTCCTCTGGAGCGACTTGGATAGAACGATCCTCTTCTTTTGAAATCAACTGACTGAGGTTTCAGTTGTCTATTGGCCCTTTCATGTGCCAGTCTGGCTTGGTGATTCTCTTCAAAAATTCTGCATTTGTTGATCAGAATAGGAAAACTCCGAATTTCTTGGTACCCTATCGCCTCTTTGATTTCCAGATTCAGTCCGTTCTCAAATTTAACACATTTCGATTCTTCGGCACCAGCCTGTTGAAAAGGAGGGTAAAAGAGAGATAGTTCTTCAAACTTTGTAGCATATTCTCCAACGGACATCGAGCCTTGTTTTAACTCCATAAATTCCAGCTCCTTGCGACTTTTCACACTTGCTGGAAAATATTTCTCCAGGAAACAGTCTTTGAAGTTGGCCCAGTTCAAGGGTCTGTCAGTCTCGATCATACGGATTCTAGCATGAATCCACCAGTTCTCTGCCTCTTCCACCAACATATAGGTGGCATACTCCACCTTTTCGTATTCTGTGCAGGGCAATGCTCGAAAGATGCGCTCCATTTCCTTGGCCCAAAGATATGCTCCTTCTGGATTATAACCTCCTTTGAATTGTGAAGGCTTTCTCTTCAGGAAGTGGTCTAACCCATGGAGTCCTCCAGTGCTCCTTGGTTGGTTTTGTCGTTCTATAGCTTCAGCTAAGCGGTTGAAAGCTGCTGCCATATCGTTGTTGTTGTTGTTGTTGTTTCTTGCCATCCTATATTCGTAGTTTGGTTTATACCAATTCTAAGGGATAATATATCATATATAAATACTACATAACTATCACTATCCTACAGTTTGTCAGTTAAGCAATAAATCATTATCATATTATCAAGCGGTAATCAAACAAATCTTTTCGCAATTAATCAACTAGGCACAAGTCATATAGTACACATTTAGCATGTTATCAAGTAAGAAATCAAACATTTCACATATTATGTCGAGAAACAGTACATGTCATAGCAATTGGTCCTGAATTTTTGAAAATGCTCTGATACCAACATGTAACGCCCCGAAATGTTGGTTAAAATTTTCGAGTAAGTTTTTCGCTTTTTCGAAAGGTCATTTTAAAATTTATAAATTTAATTCAGAGTTTATGTAACAATTAATAACAGCGGAAAAATTATCATACATACTAGTCGTGAATAATTAAATTCAAGAAAATATTTAAGTAGCGGAAACGATTGAGAAGATAATGGTACATGACATATTATATTTATTACAACCCATAAAATCAAAGTTCAGGTAATAATTCAAATAGACATCCATCATGGCATCACTCTGCATTCTGCGTGTCATTCACTGTAAAAATTAATGTAAGAGTGAGACAGAATATAGAATAAATATAAAATAGATAAAATTGCACAAACACAATCAACAATTCATAATGATATGATGAATATGCCAAACAAATCCATTAATAGATCTTTAATTAGTCAAATGATGTCATGCTGGATCCATTTGGTCTTGGTGGGAATACTGCAGTAAAAGTCTCATAGAGACACAAATAGGGCTTTAGCATATACCATGAATCCCTATACTTCATGGCGCTTAAGTACCGAAGTACACAATATCATAAGTAGGACTTTTGCATAAACCATGAATCCCTACACTCCATGGCACACAACAAAATAGGGCTTAACTCATCATAGAGTAACCCCCCACCAGGGTAGGCAATCATGGAACCCCTAAATTCCATGGTGCGTCCGAATGCTTATGATGCATGAATGCCTTTAATTCTTTTAACATACCATGATATCCATATTTCCAAAACCTTTTGGAATACAAGTCCCCAAAGAACACAACACTCGTAATAATTTGCAAAATCATGGATTTACTGTTTTGAGTCACATGTATCAATATTACAAGGCATTCATGTACATACAAAGTGATTTCGTTATTCATAATTATTCATCACCATATCAAACAAACTGCATAATGCTCAACAACATTTCTAATAACTCATAATCACTCAAGAATTCAATAATAAATCTTTATCCATAGAGAAAATATCATTTTCTTTCATAATAGCCTTAATCAATGAATTTTCAGCATTCCCAACAGCAACATATATTAGCAAAACAGTCATAACATGAGCAATTCAACTCCTTTTTAGATGATTCCACTTTCTATCGCTTAACAATACAATTATCTACAACTTTCATGAAGAACACAACTTCAGATTCCAATTAGAAATACCACTTGTTCATAAAATACCATACTGCCTCAAGATAAGTTTTCCAAAATGTACACAGGATAGTAATTAGAACGTATATGGAGTTACAAAAATGATTTTGACATGAAACCAATTCTAAATTATTCTTAACACACATATCTACAATTTCCATGAAGACATCAACCCCTAATTCTCACCACAACTTCCCAGTTTTAAAAACAACATTCGGATTTCAGAATTCCATAATTTCAGAATTTCATCTTGCACATACTTCAGTAATTTGAGAATAACTTGAGCTACAAAAATTATTTTGATGTGAAACCACTTTCTAAAAATCCATAACTTAATTATCTACAACTTTCATGAAGACATCCAAGGCTGATTATGCATGTATAATTCCCAGCATATCAAAATATGCACTAAACATGAAACAAATCTTTCACTCGGACATACAGTAGTATTTTGGCTATAACTTTTGCTACACATACTCAAATCAATCGGTTCAGGTCTCAAAATTCACATAATAAAAATATTTACAACTTTCATAAAAACACTGATCACTAATTCTTACCACAAAATTCCCAGTTTTAAAAATAAGATATGGATTTCAAGTTCACAGATTTACAGCTTGTACATACTTCAGTATTATAAGCATAACTTGAGCTACAAAAATTATTTTAATGTGAAACCACTTTCTAAAGATCCACAACTTAAATATATACAACTTTCATGAAGACATTCAAGGTTGATTATACATGTATGATTCCCAGCTTATCAAAATATGCACAAACCATGGAACAAATCTTTCACTCAAACATGCAGTAGTAATTTGGCTATAACTTTTGCTATACATACTCAAATTAATTGAATCAGGTCTCATAATTTAGATAACAAAAAGATCTACAACTTTCATGAAGAAGTCAAAGACAAATTCATACGTTTTCGGTTTCAAAATTAAGCCACAAGATACGAAATTAAAACTGGAATCCTAGAACAGCATACAACTCTACCCATTTCATAGTTATTCACAACCCCCTCCCCTCTTACTTGGTTTGTCGATTGAAATGGCTCCTTACAGTCCCCAAAGTTGTTCGAATTGAAGGAGAATCTGTTCACAAGTTTTTTCCAATCTGCCTTAGTAAATGGGGCTGATTTAATGATGCCAGACAAGTGGGGAACATTAGCTGGAAGATTAGGTGGGATAATGGAGCCTTTTGACTCCTTTCACAATCAGTTTTGCATTGGTTGGAATAAAATATACAAAGGTATTATAATGGATGCAACTTTCCCTTGTGATTGGTTCGTTGTGCCACTCATTTTTGGATTCATGTGATTAAGTGGGATGATCACTAGCTGAAGTGGAAATAAAAAGGTATTCACTGTTGAAGGATTTGTAGAGGTCGGTATAGCGTGAGGGTGGTATAGAGTGTGAAAGGCGGTGTTGAGTGACGGGCGGTGTTGTGTGAAGGGTGGTGTTGTGTGAAGGGCGGTGTTGAGTGTATCTTAAGAGATGTCCATTCTCTAAAAGATGTTCACGTTACTCCGCCAAGGCATTTGACCTCGTCAATGCTTATGACTCCGCCAAAACGTGTGACCCCGCCTAAATTTACTACTCCGCCAAGGCATGAGACCCCAATTTTGTAGGAAAACTGTACCCTTCCTAGTCTGTAATCTTCTGTTCTCTGGACGGACTCAGTCCGGTCTTTAATACCGGTACAATTTATCCGGTGTGAACATTAGTTTTAAGGATGAACCTTCCTTGAATCTAACCGGTGTTCATAAATGACAAAGCATTAATCCGGTCTCATGGTCATGCGACCCATAGCTCATTCAGTAAAACGTTGATCCGGTCTACTTCACATAAGCTGTCCTCCCTACATCGGTCATCCGATGTGATGTGGTATTAGTGGGCATCCAATCTTCTTCTTTGAAGTCTTGACGTCGTCCTACCTTTTGAGATCAGAACGGATCAGAAGTGTCTCTTCCGATCTCATTCAACCGACTCCTCTTCTTTCAACTTTTCACTCGGTTAAGTCTTCTCAGGCCGACTCAAGGCTTATTCGATCTTCACTCGGTGTTCATGTCCTTTCTCATCTGAGGAATAACTTAACCATTCATTCATCAGAGACAAGCATCACAGTCAAGTCTTATTCGGACTCAGTCATTACTTAGTCACTCGGAATACGGTTTACATGATTCACTCGGAATATGTATAATGTCTTCCACTCGGTTATCAACACTTAGGAATATAGAAGTGTTTCCCATACGGGTTTCACTCGGTTAATATAGATCCTAAACCGACCCAATACTTATTCGTTGTCAATCGGAATTCCTTCCCTCAGGATTGCAACTTCTAATCTTAATTGACTCGGAAACGAGTCACTCAAGAATAATGGACTCTGAAATGAGTCCTTTGAAGGTCTTGACTCGGGATTGAGTCTTCTTGGCATGTTTGACTCGGCAGTGAGTCTCTGAGACATTATTTCACTCGGAATAAGTCCTCTTGACCATGTTCCATTCGGAATACATCGTTTTTCACTCGGTATTTCCATTTTCCACTCGGAATTCTTCTTGGTCACTTAAAATTTGCAGTTTTCACTCGGAACAGACTCTCTTTCTCACTCGGACAGTTCTTTCTAAGGTATTTTCACTCGGAATTTGGGCCTCATTAATAAGGATCTATATGAATTATAGAATTATACCCAAAAATACAACTTTTGGAGCATTAAAAGCCATCCATAGAGTGTTTTATTCATTAGTCAACACTTACAAGCCTTCCATGCTTCATAAATTACAAAATAGAGTTATTATTAAAAGCAGGATGTTACAAGTTTAACTCTTCTTACATTGCATCTTTCCACTTTGGCCAATCATTTCTCTGTTCACATTCTTTAGCTGATTTTGGCTCATGATCTTTATCATCATTTATGATATCAAGAGCTACTTTGAATGCAAAAATTTCATCAATATTGACCTTTTGTCGATTCTATTGTATTCCATCCATGACATAATTTATTGAGATCTCTTTATCAATTTTAGGTACCTTGGTTTCTTCTGAATTTGAAACCTTGATTATGTCAGGAGACTCTACTGGAGTCTTTATATTCTCGATTCGACCATCCTCTTTATTTACTTTTCTTTTCCGAGGATTTTTATCTTTAGAACCAACAGGTCTGCCACGTTTTATTTTGGCTTCAGACTCATTTGCAAATTTAGATTGTCCTTCAGGGATATCAATCTTTATTGGAGTATTAACAGCTGGTATGTGTGACTTAGTCACTCTTTTTGGATCAGCAAATGCATTAGGTAATTGGTTTGCTAAATTTTGCAAACTAATTATTTTCTGAACTTTTAGTTCAGATTGCTTTGTTCGAGGATCAAGATATGATAGAGATATCTCATTCCATCTAATCCTTTTATCCAACTGTTTATTTTCTCCCCCTAATGGTAGGAAAACAGATTCATCAAAATGACAATCAGCAAAACGAGCTGTAAATAAATCACCTGTTAAAGGTTCAAGATATTTTATTATAGATGGACTTTCATATCCAACATATATTCCCAACCTTCTTTGAGGCCCCATCTTAGTGCGTTGCGGAGGAGAGATAGGAACATATACCGCACTTCCAAAGATTCTTAGATGGGAAATATTTGGTTCTTTACCATGAACCAATTGTAAAGGGGAATATTCATGATTACTTGTAGGCCTGATGCGAATAAGTGCTACCGCATGCAAGATTGCATGTCCCCAAGTTGAAATTGGGAGTTTTGATCTCATTAACAATGGTCTTGCTATTAATTTCAAATGTTTAATCAATGATTCAGCAAGTCCATTTTGTGTATGAACATGTGCTACAGGATGTTCAATATCAATTCCAATGGACATACAATAATCATTAAATGATTGAGATATGAATTCACCAGCGTTATCAAGGCGTATTTTCTTAATTGGATAATCAGAAAAATAAGCTCTTAAACGAATTAATTGAGCTAGTAATCTCGCAAACGCCTGGTTGCGAGTTGATAATAAGCAAACATGTGACCATCTAGTTGATGCATCAATCAAAACCATGAAATATCTAAATGGTCCACATGAAGGGTGTATTGGTCCACAAATATCACCTTGTATACTGTAACACCCCCTTATATACACGAGATATATATGTATTCTTCTTACTTTTAAAAAAAAACTTTTAGAAAGATATACATATTTATCACTCTTTATCTCGTATATACAAGGACGTATATACATCTGATTTCCTTTGAATATTGAAAGTAAAAAAAATTGTCTTTCAATATTTGTCCATAATGACAAAATAATTTATAGAAATCATAAGTGATAAATCATTACAATATTATATCCGAATGAAAGAGTTTATCAAAGTTTAACCTTTACCTTGTTACAATTATCTACTTGATATTGTAATAAGGCAAAATAAAACTAAACTATACCTCTACTACAAATGTGAACAATCATTTCCTAGTCCTTGAACCATCGAGTTTTGAATCCTACTCTTGTCATATCTCTTCATCTAATCGATTGAGAATGAGACCACTTTATCCTCTTGTAATTATATATCCTTCCATCTTGGACTGCTAGCTATATATCATATAACATATATTTTGGACACAAAAATTCAAACAAGAAGGAGTGAGAAACAAAATATAATATATTACAGATAAGACATAAGCATAAGGGTTTTCACAAACTAATATAGTAATATCAGTCATAATCTCATATACAATCAATTATGAATATAGGGTTTCCACATACATAACACTTATATTTTCATTCATAACCATCCATATAGAATGTCACAATCACATAAATGTTATGTAATGCTTATGCTACTGTCTCATTCAGTTTATGCATGTGGGCCCTTAAAGTTTTAGTTTGCACTGAGCCAACCAGGAGTTTACACTGTTTCATAAATTCTGGATAATAATAACATAAATGCCTTCATGGCATATGAACAGCTCAACTGGCGTGGAAACACTTAGAGACTAGTCAGACTGAGAAAGTTTTTATTGTGAAAGTACCCGACACTAGGGAGCGACCCCAGGTCACCTGAAGCACCCTTTCACACTCTCTCATCCCAAGGCTCGCAATTAAGCCTCCTCTAATGTATCCTCGGTTTCTATAATCCGTCCCCAGGCAATATCACATCTCAATTCTCTTTAATGATTCATGATCCATGAACTACTCGCATATTTAGTTGGTTAAGGCTTTTAGAAACTCAATTATTAAATACCATAAAGGTTCACAAAATCATCACAATAAACTGTACATTTCCATAAGTTCTTCTTTGAACTTCTGTTATACTGAAATAATTTAGTACAGTCTTCAAATTCAGATCTTACCAAAATTGAGTTTCCAAGCCTTAAATATCTCAAAGCTTTCTCTTAAAAACCTTCATATATTTACATAATCTTTCTCAATTTAAATCTTAACTAGATTGAGTTTTTGAAATCTCCACAAAATATTCTTTAGTTATTTCGTTGGGGAAAACCAAAATAATTTACTTTAAACTTCTAATTTCTAAAGAAAATAATTTAAAATCATTAACTAAGAATACTTAAAACTATAAAAATTTTCTTTAATTCAAGAATTAATTATCTCAACCTCTGATTTTCATAAAATAGCTTCTTTCTAATACTAGATTTTATTATTGAGATTAAAAATAAAGTTAATAAAAATTATTTATAAGAAGAAATAAAAAACTAAAATAATTACAAAATACTTTCTCTTGGAATAAAAATTTAAAGAGTAAGGTAAGAAAATTCTTACTGAGTTTTAACTTTCCGTCATGCTTGCTATATGCTCAAACTTCATATCACAAGATCATCAATCATTCATCAACCACAATCAAGTATAGTAATCTCATCAATCACAATCAAATATCATCAATCATAATTGAATATTATTAATCACAGTCTAATATTATAAATCACAATATCATTAATCGAAATCAAATATAATTAATTATAATCAAGTCAAATCAACTAAATATCGCTTATAAATATAATTCAAATTTTTAATGGTTATTTAAATTAGTAGATTTGATTTTGAGTCCTTATAGTCCATTCCTCGCACAGGTCTATATAAGTCCATATATCCAGTCTTCGCATAGGTATAGTTCAGTCTAGACAGGTCATAATATTCCAAGTCCTTGCATAGGTTTAGTTCGATCCATATAGGATATAAAAATCCAAGTCCTTGCATAGGTTTAGTTCAGTCCGTATAAGTTATAATAATTCAGATCTATGTATAGATATTTCAGAATAAGTTACACAGTATATTAAATTTATTATAAATTTTAAGTTGAGAAGTTATTACTTTATAATAATATTATTAAATTTAAAAGGAGTAAGGGACTCCTCCCTTTATTCTTATGTCTTTCATATTATATTTTTATCTCACTCCCCCTTACCTCTTGTATACCGATTCGTTATTGAAAATCCATGCGCGCCTCGTCTCCGAGTTCTAAAACATACCAATTTCATTTTAATATAATTACAAGATGAAAATTAAGATTACAACTTAAAATAAAAAAATGGTAAATTTTGAATAGTGAATAGTGAATAGTGAATAGTGAATAGTAAATCATAAATAGTAACAGTAAATAGTAAAACGTGAATAGTAACAGTAAATAGTAAAACGTGAATAGTAACAGTAAATAGTAAATCGTGAATAGTAATGGTAAATAGTAACAGTAAATAGTAATTTACTATTTGAATAGTAATTTACTATTGAAATAGTAATTTACTATTGAAATAGTGTTTACTATGCAGAATAGTAACTTAAAATAATATTATTTCCAGTATAATAACAGATGTCTAAAAACGATATAAAAATAACCCAAAAAATATAAAAGAGAAGTATTCTTACCTTAGGATTTTGGCAGAACCTTCTCTCCAAAAACTTTTCTTCTCTCTCTCACTTCCACCACTATCTCACTAGCACTACTATATTAAGAAAACTTAATCTGAAATTGTGAATTCTAAAGAAGAAATCCTTCGGTATTTATAGGAAAAAAATTTACTATGCATTCCATTATTTTAATATAAAAGTACTATGCATTTTTGAATTTTTTATTCTAGGTTACTGTGCATCTTTTGAAAATTTCATACATGCACAGTGATTTGCATAGTAATTGTCGGTAAAATTATTAAGTCAAATAGTAACCCTTCACTCGGTATATTTTAAATATTCAAAATGAGTCCTTTTTGAAATTTAGTGATATTATATCAGTCCTCACTAATTTTATAATAAGTAATATAAAGCTGAAATTTTAAAAATCTAAAATTTTCTGTTAATAAAAATTTATTGATACGTTTCTAATTTTTTAACGATTAGAAAAAATCAAGATTTTTGTCAAACCGATAATTTTTAGATAAGTCTACTTGAAATGGATTTTAGAAAATTTTCTTATAATTTAACTTTACATTCTTGTAAATATTTTTAATTTTAAGCAACTTTATATGAATTTAAAATTATTTAAAATATATTATTTTATTAAAATAATTCAAAATTTTCAAAAAATTCCAGAAAATCATAAATATTATGTAGATCAAAAAGTTTAAAAGAACCATAGTCTAATTCCTTCAAAATTTTATTTTAAAATTCTAATAAGAGTTAAATCTTAAATATGTAAAAAAAATAAAAATATAACAACATAAAATAAAAATGGTGAATAACAAAGATATTAAAAATTCTTAATATAATTTTCTTAATTAGTGAATACTAATTAAGTCACTTTAAAATTCTCATTCAAAAATATTTTCATTTTTTTTTATTATTATTAAAAAAAACAAATAATAAAAATATAAATACCAAAATTTTAAAAAAATGATAATAATAAACTAACTTATAGTAAGTATTTCTCAAGAAATATATATTAATATCTATTTCCTATTTGTGATAAAAATAGGATGTTACATATACGCTCTAAAAATATGAGTGATTCATTTCTAATTTTCATTGGTGATGGCCGAATGATCAATTTTCCTTGAGAACAAGCAACACATGAGAAGTTCTTAGTTTGCATAATTTGTCTGCTAGACAAACAATGACCATTTGAATTATCAACTATTTTTCGCATCATAATTGATCCAGGATGGCCTAATCGTTCATGCCAGATAACAAAGTCATTCTTATTTGTAAACTTCTGGTTTACAATAACATTTGTTTCAATTGTACTAATATAAGTATAGTACAAACTGGAGGAAAATGAAGGTAATTTTTCCAATATATATTTCTTATCAGAAATTAACTTTGTGATGTAAAGATATTCATCTTTTCCTTCATTTGTGGTCTCAATATGATATCTATTTCTGCGGATATCCTTAAAACTCAACAAATTTCTTTGAGACTTCTTAGAATATAATGCACTTTCAATGTGCAATTTTGTTCCTCCAGGTAACAAAATACTGGCTCTGCCGGAGCCTTCAATTATATTTATACTACCAGATATAGTATTAACATTGACTTCTTGTTTTACTATATGGTAGAAATATTTCTCATTCTTGAGAATGGTATGAGTTGTTGCACTGTCTGCGAGACATATATCTTCATCATTCACATGAGCATTCATTCTTCATTAAATGAATAAAAATAAATCATGAGTAAAATATAATTAACAATAGTATTTAACAAAATTTTATTGATAAAGACAAAATTTACAACAAAACAAATTACATGAAACATTAAAATAATTTATTTAGGGTCACTCCCTTCTCCAACCGAGTGGTCAATGTCTTCTTCAGGAAGAGTAAGAAAATCATCAACACTAAAATCAGAGAAATCATCATCTATACCAGTAAAATTTATCTCTATTATTTCCCCTTTATTTTTAAAGGATTTTTGGTATAGATCTACGAGATGCTTTGGTGTGCGACAAACTCGAGACCAATGTCCCTTGCTACCACAACGATAGCAGATATTTTTAGTTTGTTTGCTATTTTGAACATCTGTCCCTTTTTTCATATGTTCTTTATTTTTCCATGTGAATGATGATTTCTTATCACTTCGACTATGACCACGGCCATAACCATATCCACGACTACGACCAATACCATGTCCCTGAGCATTACCTCGTCCACGACCGCGACTACGGCCATGACCACGACCATGAGTATGATGATCTTGTGTTGCTACATTCACTTCTGGGAATGGAGCAGTTCCAGTTGGACGAGATTCATGATTTTGCATAAGCAATTCATTATTTTGCTCAGCCACAAGGAGACAAGTAATTAATTCAGAATATTTTGTAAAGCCCTTTTGGCGATATTGCTGCTGCAGGAGCATATTGGATGCATGAAAAGTGGAGAATGTTTTCTCTAACATATCACTTTCAGTGATTTTTTCTCCACATAACTCCAATTTTGAAGTAATTCTAAATAGCGCAGAATTATATTTATTTACAGTTTTAAAATCTTGAAAGCGCAAATGCATCCATTCATAACGGGCTTTTGGAAGAATTATATCCTTTTGATGGTCGTATCTCTCTTTTAGATTATTCCATAAAACAAGAGAGTCTTTAACTGTTAAATACTCATTTTTTAATCCCTTATGGATATGGTGACGTAAGAAAATCATGGCTTTAGCTTTATTTTGACTAGATGCATTATTTCCATTTTTAATCGTGTCTCCAAGACCTTTTGCATCTAAATGGATCTCAGCATCTAGTGTCCATGATAGATAATTTTTTCCAAATATGTCAAGAGCCACGAACTCAAGGTTGGTAATATTCGACATAGTTATTTCTTTAGAAGACTTGATTAGATCTCAGTTGGTTAGAGGCTCGTGCTGATAACGTGTTATAAATAAGCTAAAATTATAAGAGTGTGGGAGAAGAAGAAGAGGAAGAAAATTTAAAGAGTAAGAGAGATTAAGAGTGAGAGAGGTTAGTAAGAAATGAGATGCATTTGGTGAAGGACATTGGTCCTATTTATACACAAATTTGGACATCTAAAATAATAAAATATTCATAATATAATAATAATAATAAATCTATTTTACTTTTACCACTAGGTAAGTAATAACTTACCATCACAATTTAATTAAAAGTTACTTTCATAACTAATCTTCCTTTTATAAATTTTAATTCTCTAAGCCATCATTTAATTTAATTTAATTAATTGGGATGTTATAGCTAATCCTTATTTTTTTTGTAGTGTGTAGTTAGTTGCTAAAAAAAATAGTGAGTGTAATAATAAAATAACCTAGTTGATAATGTGGGATAGAATGTGATAGTATAATTACTGCTGATATTTCTTTAATTTGATATCAACTATTTTATAATTAGTATAAACAAATACTTCTTTTACACCAACCATAAAAATAACCAATATCAACTTAAAAATATTTAGACCAATAAAAATAACCATAAAATATTTAAATAAGGTACTAGATTCCTTGTCACAACAATAAAATAAAAATATTTAGACCAAGTGAAGCATTCTTCTATTTTATTATTATATTCATTAATTTTTCAATAGTGGACTACAATTTTCATTTTTGAAAATGCTTATTTAATAAATTAATCCATTAAAAATTGTGTTCAATTTTAATTAAGAGGAATCTTACTTTCTTTTTAACATGGTGAATAATAAAAATCCTAGAAATTTAATATTAATAATAATTATAACAACAACAACGAAAAACTCAGCCATGATTAGGATAAGATAACAACAAAGGATATTCAATGATATATTCCTTATTTAGTTTAAAGAAATGGAATGGAATGTTTGAAATAGTTTGGAGTTTTAGGCAATTTTCTTAAACCTAAAGGATGATAAGGATAATTTACCTTATAATTAAAACTTTGGGTGATTACTATGCAGTTAAGGTAGTTAAACATCTTAAAAATTTAATGATTTCACATTTATATTACTCTTACAATATTATAAAAGTATATAACCTACAATACAATGTTGTACTTTTTGGTTCCTTTTTATTTAGCATAATTTTAAAAAAACACACAGATTAAGAAAATCATTCAATAGCTTTGAAACACATACTTTTATCATTTAATCTCTTAATTTACCATCATATTTTTCTCTCTTCTCATTTATTCTACATCTTAATTGTAGTCATTTATTTAAAGAATAATAATAAAATAGAAAAATAACTGCTTAATATTTTCTTAAACTCATAAAGTGATAGATAAAAAAATAATATTTTTTCAAAATTACACCTGATAAAGGAGTACTCATTTTTTACTTGATTTTGATAAATAAATCATTTATATATTTATTTATTAGATGAGAATACAATTACACACTTGAACTCCATAAATCAGTTTAATTATTTTTAAATATTATATTCATAATAATTATTTTTAAGAATTAGTTTTATCATTTATATATTTATGAATTTCTTAACCTACATAATTTTATCAATTATATAATTATGATGTTTTGCTTTGAAGTTATTAGATACTGTAATTTCATAATAAAATTTGATGCTCTATTAGTGTATATATAAAAAGATTTAAATTGTTAACCATTTTAAAAAAACACCTTAGATAGAATAATTTAGTTGGAATAACCAATCAATTTAAACATAAAAAAATGTATAATATAAACAACAAATATTGAATTACACAATATAACTATATTGAAAATCATATCTAATTAAGTAGATTTTTAATTAGTGGAGAATGTATACATTGATAGTACATTACCATTAAAATCTTAACATTATATATTAACTAAGTAAATAATTTTTACTTATGACAAGTTCATGCAGCTCTTTATACTATTAATGTATTTTAAATAATCCTTTATTTTAGTTTTCAAAATTAACAAACTAATTATGTTCACATCGTTACTTATTTGATATCATAAATTTTCATTAACTAATTTTATATCATGTGATTTTTATACAAATAATTATTTATTTTTGAAATTATTAATAGTAATTGATTTATTTCAACAAATACTTAGCATAATTAAAGATTTTATTTGATAATATTATTATAAATAAATCATATAAAATTTTTTAAGAAAATAAATTTAGCAAAAATTTAATAAAAATTTAAGGATTTTATATGATGCAATATTAGAATTTGAAGAGATAAAATTTTGAAATTGTTATATTAATCGGAGGAAAGTTAATGTTTTGGTTGATGAGTTTTTAGTAGAAAACAATTAATCAATTTAAGTTAGGAATATTGTCTGTAAAGAATGAAGATATTGGACTCGTTTGTTTAAACTTATTTTAAGTGTTTTTTTTAAGAAGTGCTTTTTTTATAAGTACTTTTTTAATAAGCAGATCAGAGTTGCTTCTTAAAATAAGTAGAAATCAATCAGCTTATTTTTAGTTTCTACTTATTTTTAAAACTTTAAACAAACACATCAAAAATTAAAATAAGTGTTTTTCTAATTAAAAAAGTAATTATCTCTTAAAATAAATTTAAACAAATGAACAATTATAATGTTAAGATGAAAAAAAACTAAAATTGTATAATTAAATATTTTTTAATTTGCTCAATTAGAACTCGAGAGAGTAAAATTAGACAACAAAATTTAAATTTAAAATAAATAAATTGTTATTTTCTCATCTCGAGGGATAAGTGTCAAGTGGGATCCTGTGATAGGCGGGGACGGAGAGGATTGAAGAGCGGAGCTCAGTAAGGAATGGGCGGTGAAAAGCGGAGCACGGTGGAGGCGTTTTTCTTTGCGGCTCTTCTCCTCTGGCTGTTCTCCGTTTGTTTGGAGATTTTTTTGAACAAACGCACCAAGTTTCTCTTTATCATCGCTGGTTCCATCTTCTATCAAACTTCCAACTCCCTTATCCGATTCTTCTCTAAGCTCAAAGACCCCCTCTTCGTCAGCACCTCCGTATCCCTTCTCCACGCCTCCATCACCTCCGCTTCAGGTTCCTTCTTCCAACTTTACTCTTTCCATTTCACCAATTGATGCCTTGTTCTTTATACCCTGATTATACATCACCCTAATTACCGTGAATGCAATTTGCCCTTTTGGTCTAATACTGATTTATGGTTTATATGCTAATTGTTTTTTATTTTTCGTTTTTTTTCTGTTTGATTGTAGACAATTAAATTCCCCATAGATGCTGTGATTTTTTTATTTCCCTCTTTTTCCTACTCGTTGAGGTATTGATGTTATTGCCTCCTGTTTTTGTGCAGTGATCTTCATCTTGTTCAAAGAGTTGTTAAGTAATGGGTCCAGTGGAATGTTTGAGCACTCACAGTTGGTTGAAGGTACTTGGCCATGGGCTTTTGAAGCATTGAGCTTTTCATGTGGTTACTTTGCATATGATCAGTTGGATATGCTTAGATCCCGCTTATACACTGGTTGGATTCCTCCCATTCTCCTGCATCATCTGCTTCTCCTTATTTGCTTCACCCTTGCTTTGTATCGAAATGTCACCATCAATTACCTCATTCTCACTCTTATCTGCGAGGTAAGCGTATTCTAGTTTGATAATATTACTTTTTTGATGGTTGAAATTCCAAGTTTAGTAGAAATAAGGTCAATTCATAATATATAAGAGCCCAAGAGTATAGAACAATTTTAAAATCTAAGTTAATTATCTCACTCATTAAAATGCTTACAAGCAAGCAAGGGAAGGGATTAGTTATTACTATGCGTTAGTGACGGACCCAAAGATTTTATAGAGTGGGAGCAAGGTAATATTTTATATTTTATATAAGAAAAAAGTTTTGGGAGTAGGGGCAAAATAAAATATAATAAACCTTAAATGGTGATTTTATCTTATAACATACCAAAAAAATGGTCATTTTATCTTATAATATAAAAAAATAAAATTTAGTGGGGGCATTAGACTCTATGGACTCTAAAGTAGGTTTGTCCTTACCATAGGTTATGCCTACACTCAAAAAATCTGAGTATTGAGTTAACTTTTAGGATTGAGTTAAACTCAATATCTAAATTTAAGATAATATCAAAGTGTATCCTAGATTTGTTGTTGGACACCTTATTGGCTAATGATAGATGTTTAGTCCTAGAATGAGGGTAGTCTTTATCTTATGAGTTAGTTTTTAAGATTGAATTAGGCCAACATCCAAATTTAGCATTGTTCTATCTCTAATGATTTGTTTGCTTAAACAAACTAGAATTTTGGCACAAGGAGGTTTCCCCCCTCTTTTTAATCTGTGTATGTATATGTTGTTTGAGTCTGTTATTGAACCTTACTGTGCAATGCATAACGGTTAGTGGCTATTGTTTAAACTGAGGACGTTTCTATGATGGTACAGCTGCATTCCATCTTTCTGCATGTGAGGAAAGTGAGACGAATGGCCGGTTTTCGGGATGGAAATAGCATTCTTATTAAGTTTGAATGGTGTCTGCATTGGCTCACCTTCTTTCTAGCAAGGTTTGCATCTCACATTCTCATCACAGCTAAGCTTATCAGGGATGCTCACAAATTTAGAAAGGGAGTGGAGCTACCACTGGCTCTTATTGGCATGGCTGGGATGAATATGCTGAACATTGGTCTTGGCATTGGTCTCTTTAAAGCTTTTAAGAGAGAAAGGAAGTCCCAGCAGGGTAATCAGCATCACCATCGTGAATGATAGAAGAGTAATACCACGAGGTCGTGTTTATGTCCGAATAGGTTCCACTCTCATATTTTATTTAATTATTTTTAAAATTCAACACAATTTTTTAAAACCCTGAACACAAATAGATTATTTGTAATTTTCCCTAACAATTATTTTGTACTATCTGGGTTGTATTATATATATATATATATATATATATATATATATATATATATATATTTAATCATTTTAGGAGTAATGTTTCACTGACATCTCTTTAGGAGTATACACTTCTTAGAGAGGAAAAAATAGAAAATAAATAAATAATGTAATAGTCTAATAGATAATAATGTGACATGAAACGATACACACATATGAAATATCTTACATAGGTTTTAATAGTTTTAGAGCATCTTCAAATCATTACTTTTGTTTAATATTATATATTTAACTCCTTTGTTTACACACTAGTACAAAATTTTCGTCTCCATTTTATTTCAGTTCTGCCTGTTAATATTGGTTGTATGTTGTCACAAATAACAACCCATTTTCATTTCTTCACAAACTACAACAGCTAGTATTTTAGGTGAAAAAGACATCTGTAGTAAACAAAATTAAAAGGTGTTTTTTTAATCATATGTATCTTTATATGAATGAATTATATTCGAGTTAGGAATATATATGTATATTATGATAAGGTTAACTTGTGAAATTTTTTTTATACACAAAATTAGAACTCTGGATGTTGTTTAAGGAGAAGTATATGATATCATTTAAACTAATTATCCGTTAGTAAATTAAAAGGTGCTTAAAACAAATGAGCCGAAAAACTTAAATAATAAAAAATAAATTAAATGAATAACTATATTTTAAAATTGTTTTTCATGCTTTGTTGTATAAAGTTTTCTACGGTATTGTGTAGCATAATATTAATTATTTGATGAGTTTAACATCTTACATGTTATTTAAATTTATTTAAATTGATAAATTCTTATTTTAATTATTGTGTTTGGTGTTTGTTTTAAGTCAGAGCCTTAAGTTATTTTTTGGTTAGTTAAGTCTTTTATGTTTGAAATAAGTTTTGGTTAGGTTCTTCCATTAACTTTTGGTTAACTCTATTAAGAGGGATCTATGTGTCATTGACCTTGTTGACATGACTATTTCACGTGGTAGATGGTCATTCCATTTACATGATAACTCAATGTGTCAAACATGATTAATTCACATTTTAGATGCTTATTCTTTTGACATTGCTAGCATAACGAGTTTATATGTTAAATATTCATTGGTTAACGAAGAAAATTAAAAATTTTAAAAAATACATTGGATGAGATTTAAATTTTTGACCCACTAAATAAACCACTTAATGAATTACTAAACCTAATCTTCATTTAAGAATACAAATAGCAATTATGTGTATACTTAAATAAAGATTTGGTTATTAAATAATTCTTTATTATGTGGCAGATCAAAGGTTCAAATCACATTTAGTGTATGGGCCTAACTAAAATTATTTTTAAGTATAAAAATCTAACTGACAAAAAAAAAAAGTAAAAATTTAACTAGAAACGAACACAAAACATAGAACTAAAGTAAGTATTTGTTGTGTCGATAAATTAGTTTTGCTTGCTTGACATCTAGCCCCTACAACATTATCCCCCGTTCACAAATAGCTTAGTTGCCTATAAATAATGTTTAAGAAGTATCTACTTAAGATTAATTTTTTTATATCTTAATGTGACCCCTTCAATTATAAACCAAAAAAAACAATAGATGGAGAATTCATTATTAAATGACAGTGTAAAATCTATGCATGCATACGAATTGAACTTAAATTCTTAGAAAAAATTGTTTTAATCTAATTCAATTTAGATTATATTGAACTAAATTGAACACATTAAAAAAAATGGACCTAATTAAATTCAGGTTTTATCCCCTGAAATCCTTAATTCATGAGCACACTAATACATAGTAAGTAGTTTATAAATCGGTGCGTTGTATGGTTTTTTAAAAATATTAAGTAAATAATGAGAAAAAATCATATAAAATGATTATTAGAGAAAGAATTAGGTTACAAAGATATTTATTCATACTAGTTAGTATACTTATACTGTAACGTCCCCTTAAGGATTCCTAGAATTTATCTCGGGGTCTACTTAAAAACACAGTAAATTTTTCACGATTAATATTCCCGACACTAAGTAATAGGACCTTAAGGGTCGCGCACTTAAAACAGCTCAAAAATCCCAATGTTAGACTCTGGTAATTGATTACAACAAGTGATAATTGATTACCAGCATAAAAATTCAAATTTCACATTTTCGACAACTGGTAATCGATTACTATCTAGACAACAACAACAAAAATGTAGAATTTTGTACTTTCGTCAACTTTCGGCTTACTTAAATCGGTTGTTCTAACTTCGATTGCTACAAAATTTTACGGGCCCCATGTTTTCCCTATTCTAGAACTATTGGGGTAGTCTGTTTGTCAAAATTCTATCATATGAATGAGATATGCACAAAAATGTATAAAATCCAATTTTTAACAAATACCTTGCACAAAATCATTCAAATGGGTTCCAAACCACTTAAGGCCTACATGCACAAGTCCTAAATGATGTGGGGAACCTATTGATTACCTCTGAGGGTCCTAAAACCTAACAGATCACAAAATCACCTGCTCAGTTCTTAATTTAGCTGAATTTTGCCTAAAATGCAACATAAGGTCTCATTAATCATAACTCATCAATTTCATTTCTAATTCTCACACATATGCCACAATTACTCAACAACATTCAAGTTTATATTTATGCAATACTTGCCCATAATCATTTGTTATCATTCAAGCACACTCAATTCAATTTCAACACACAAACACATTTAGCTGCATTAAAGCTCAATGCTTTTTTACTTCCAAATTTCATAGACACATATATATAATCACATACTCCATAACATTAAATCACTACACAATCATTAACTACTAGGTATCGCATCATAGATCAAGTTTCATGGCTAACACATAGTACCACCAACATCATTATCAAACCATATTACATAACTAACAAATTTTAAAGATATCATTTCACTTGCATTAGTTTCAATTCTTCCTTGGTATATCCACACATCACTTGGCACTTCCTTTTGGTGCATCCACCACTTCCTTATCATTGGTTACTAAAAAGAAAAGTAAGGGTGAGTGTTTGGAAAATCATAATTAACATAGAAGGGTAACATTAAACTAAAGGCTATTAATTACTCATTTTCCAACGTCATACAAACCCACCAAGCTCCAAAATAATCCAATATACACCAATATAATTTATTCACTTTAGTCTGCATAATACTGTTTATATAAATATCTTAACAATTATGAAATTATGTAAATCATCCACCAATATAGGTTTTCATTCAATCTAATATTTTAATCATCACATAAACACCAATATAAACATCATATCAAATCAAGGCATGCAAAACATAACTGACTCTCAAATTGATAATATAACGCCCTAGTATACGGATACTAAAAGGATTGACCTTCAACTGGGGTCTTACCTGACACCTTGTGAACTCGACTTGGTCCATCGAGCCCGACTTGGCTTTCCATCTCAACCACTGGGTAGCTCAATTGGATCTTAAATGACCTCAGAAGCAAAAAAATGAGGGGGCAAAACATACTGCCGACCATCCACATCACATAACCACATAAATTCATTTTTAGTCTCATTTCACATTAATTAAATGGCATACAAGCCTCATGTTAATTATGTAGGGCGGCCACACAAATTTGGCCCTTATATATGCACCAAATCATATTTATCACTTAATCATCACCTGGAAACCAACACAAACCATATATTTTCAATGCATTATTTAAAATACATCATATCACTAACTATCACATAGTTGTTCATCATCATAAACACCCATTATATTTCCACAACCACATTTCATTCGTAAACCATAAATCCAAGATTTAATTCACCATACATTTTAACTTATAAACGCCAAGATAATAGTTCACATATAATTCATACAATTTAATCTATCACACACCATTAACTAAGTAGTTAACTTCATATAGTTCTAAAAATCCTCAATCCTTTTTATCTATAAATTTACACCACATTCACTTATATATATTGCTTAACCACGTTCTTTATTCCTCATATTCCATATACGCACTATTTTCTATTCAAACCTATAATCGATTCCAATTAATTATGACCCGAACACCCCCTTACCTTGATTCCAAGCTACTTTAACTTGTTTTTAGTGTCGATCGTATTCGGTATCCAACAATTTACAATCATCAAGCAATTAGCCCATAATTCTGCATCTGAAACAAAAAAAACATTTCACTGAAGGCATTGCAACTCAATTTCAAAGGTTCCATCACTTACCACCACCAGTTTCAGCTTCACTTCCAAGCTCCGCGATGTTTAACGACTTGCTGACGCTCGGTCCGTTACCTACACATCCCAAAACAATTACCCATCAATATTCAAGCATACCTAACATTACAAAACACCATTTTCGTGACCAAGAAGGTATGAATTTTAGAATTTCAAAGTCCCCTATTAGCCTAGGAGCTCACAGCTTTGAGAGAGAGCATGTGGAAAGAAATTAAAACCACCATTGTACTCACCTCTCACACACGGTTACAAAGACATCCTCAATTTTGAGTTTTACCAAGAACCTCCTATGGCAACATGCATGTCACAGTCACAAAGAGAGAAAGAAGGAGAAGGAGAAGAACGCGTGCAGCTCGTGGAAAGGAAGAAGAAAGTGAATTTGAACTTAAGGGCTTTTTGATTATTTCCCTATTTTCTTTCCTTTTTATTATAAATGTAATTACTTTTACCTTTAACCCTTGGTAACTTTAAATTTACCATCACCTATTTAAATTTTATTTAAATTTTAATAATCAATCAACCAATCAAATAAATTTATTTAATTTACATTACCTAAACTAATCATAAATTAATTTATAAATATTTTCCAATAAGTCCTAATTAAATATTTAATTATTTTATTCATTATTTCCTATCAATCATAGATTTTTAAATTAATTTATGAGATGTTACACATACTGTGTATAGTATATTTAAAAATAAGAATATTATGTTATTTATTATTTTATATGTTTTGTATCATAAGAAAAATATCAATAGTTAAATATTTTTATGGGATCAACACTATAATAAAAATTTTAATTAAATTAAATATATTATTAAAAGAAAAATTTATAAATAAAAATATTATTTTTTCATTTTATTTTCATTTTAATTTTAAATTTTTCTATTTTATATATTTTAACTAAACAACAAATCAAATAAAACACTTAATAAAATTAAAATAGATAAAGTTATTGACTAATGTTAAGTTTAATAAATAAATATATAAAATAAATATTAATATGTAAATAATTTAAAACATGTACATTGTAAAAGAAAAAAATGAAAAGATAATTTTTGTCATGATATTAAATATATATAAACTATCATTAGAAGGGTTTGTAAATAAATAGAAGAGGTGAATGTTGGCCTAGTAGTTACAAAATGAGTTAAATGGGCAAGATAAAAAATATGTTTCAGTTTTGAATTTCTTCATCTTATATTTTTAACATATTTAACATTAAACGAACAATATTTTGAATAGGAAATTTGTCAGGCTAGACCATTGTAACATCCTAATTTTTAATTATTGGATAAATTATTACCAATCAAATAATTAATTGGGATTATTAATCGAGATTGAAATACGGATTAATCTAGTTAAATTTAGGGTAACTTAAATCTACTAGATTAGTTTCAGAAATAACCGAACAAGCAAAATAACGTTTTTGCCCCTAAGTTTCTAATTAGACAACTAAGTCACTTCTTCCCACATTCCATGAGCAAACCAAGAAAGAAAAGAAAAGGGAACCAAACTTTTTTTCTCCTCTTTTGCCTCTTCCAAACTGTGACCCATCTTCCTCACCATGTCCATGTTCACATCATTTTCCTTCCCCCATTGTTAAGGCAAGCAAGCTTCACTTCATTTCCTTTCTCTCTCCCACGTGTGTATGTATGTTGTGGGTAAGGGCTCTCTCTTTTCTTTATCCACCAGCTAGGGCACTCAAAGGTGTCACTTTATTCTCCAATTTTATGTGACCTAAGGTAAGGTTCTAAGACCCACTTAGGTATCTACTTTGACTCTCCAAATTCATCTCAATTCCTTTAAATCCATGGATGTAGGAACCATTATAAGCTTATAGGTATCGCTGGAGGCCCAACCTACTCTTTGGAACCCTTGTCGTTAAGTGTTTGGCAAGTTGAAACTCTGAACCTTTATTGTTTGTTAAATTGAAGTAATTGGTAAGGTTTTGGGTTTCTGGGTAGTTAGGATTAAGTTCAATTGGTTAGAATCAGTGAGCAATTGACTAATCGACGAGTGTCGATATGTTTTTGGTTGTAGGTTAGATACTGAAATGAAACCAGAATGAGGAAACTACTTGGGATTCCTAATTGCAGGTAAGGGGACAATGATATATATATATATATATATATATTAAATGGATGATTATGAATAAATATATTGGTTGTGTGTATTTGATGTTAATGATGTGAACAATTAAATTGTTAGTGATAATGATATGAAATCAATGTTGAATACGATGAAAGACAATGAATTATTGATAATGATATGGTGATGAATTTGGACTATTGATGTTGCATTATCGTTGGTGATGATGATAATGTGGATAAAAATGTATGGATGATTATAAATATGATATTATGCATTATTGTTGTGAACGATGATGTTAGTACATGGTGATGGTAACCATGTTAGGAATGCTATGTTGTTGTGAAACTCTTGATGATGGAAATCAAGTGGTAACCCTTGGTGATGGTAGTTAAGAGGTTTTATTGTTGATATTGATGTTTGGACATAGTATTTGCATAAAGTTGCTCATAGAATACAGGGGTTCTTTGAGGGGCCTAGATAGAAGGATGACCTAATTGTAAGGTACAGACCCTGTGGTGGTTCCTTAGGGTTCCATAGCCGATCTAAAGTTGGACTCTAGGGCCGCCTACAACACTGATTGTTGAGTTGTCGCAGTCACTTGGAGTGACAGTGTTGTAAATGGGCGAGCAATTCGATACCGATAAAAAATATATAAATATATGTTAAATTTTAAATACTATACTATAATCCCATCAAATAGAATCAAATCCACATGCATATGTATTAGAATGATAACATTGAGCTAGGTGAGCTACGATGTAGCTAATGATGAATGATGATATGGTAATTATAGTATGTGTTGTGTGTAATGTTAAATGGAAATATAATTGTGATGTGGTTGTTATTGTTAAATGACAATGAATTGAATATTGATTGGGATGATGTTGTTATTGTTGTATGAATTGGATGATAATTAAGGTGTTAAATAAAATCCGGTTTAGTATTTGTCATTTAATATATAATTGCTTACCCCCTACTACTTTTGCTTTAGATTGAACTTCATAGATGGTGAAGCACTTGGGAAATTTAATAGTGCTTGTGGTGTCTTAATATATGTATGTGTATGTAACTTGTGTAGTTTTGGTTAGGTTGATAGTTGAATGCCTTGGTCGACAATGCTTGGACTATTAGTGGACTAGGTAACTGGTAGATGCCTCACTAGAGGTAATAGGTTGTTCATGATGATGAATGCATTCTAGGATGCTGGATTGAGCCATGGAAAATAATCCATGTGTTATACGTATACATGTTCATGTTGCATGAAATGGGCAAGAATTGTTTGATGTATGTGAGTTATGATGATTGTATGCCTAAGGACTATTTAGGTGCATTGAGTTAATGGAACAAAATATGAATTATGTCTTTAATCATGCATGATTAAATGGTTAGGTAACATGACTTAGTTAAGGGCGTGATGGGTTAATGGATGACGAAACCCTAGTGTGCCTTATGTATATGTATGGCATCGTGTATAACATTGAATTTGTGATAGTTAGATGACATCCATGTTATCGTTATGGGTAGGTATTGTATCATATATGAGGCTAAATAACATTAATATATGAGTGCATAATCATGGTGAAAAGAGGCAAGGGATGAAAATAAGCAAAATGACATGGCTGGGTTCCAACTTTACCATATTGAGTGAGTGGGCGTGCTAACATTAGGTGCCAAGGTCAAACAGGTGCCTCTTGCCATTGAGTGTTACCACGCCTAATACCGGACATCACGACACTGGATGCATGGACAAAGAGGAGTTGCCTTTGTCATTGGGTGTTACCATGCCCAATCACCATGCTGGCCCCTGGGCGCACGACACTGGCACGCTTAGATGGCTAGGCTTGGGCGTGGTGGCCTCCTACGCTCATACATAGACATGTGTAGATGGCTAGGCATGCTTACGCTGATTGGTGGGCATAACCACGCCTAACATTCAGTTTTTTTTTTGCATTTTGGAATTTTTACCCTAATTTGGGCACTAGTTTTGGGTGGGTCCACCCCAATCTCGTTACCTAGGGTCGTTATGATGGTCATATGACGTATATAGTTGAACATCGAAAAATTTTTGGTCCCAAAATATTGTGTGTTAGGTTGTGCTACATACTAAGGCATTTGAGATTTGTGAAAAATTTTAGGTGTTACAATCGTTGCTTCATTATATTATAAGAAAAATTCATCTATATGAATAAGAAAAAGCCATCTCATTTATTATCACAACTAGTTTTTGCAACGGTACATTGTACAAGTTTATAAAATAAAAAAATGTTTTATTTTATATTAATTGTTTAGACTATATAATTTATTTATAATAAATTATTTCTAAAAAATATGTATTTGTATTAAGAAATCACATTACATAAAGTTAATTATATATTAATTCATGTTATCAAATAAAATTCTTTAAAGCATGTGAAAGTCATTATTTTGTTGATTTTAAATTAAAATAAATATCATTATTTAAACTTACTTAGAAATTATAATACATTAATAATATGAAAGAGGTTTTATGGATTGTCATTTAAAAAAATTACTTTTTTAAATAATTAAAAATAAGCTTAATTAGATATAACTTCTATCGTAATTGAATAGTTCAACATTTGTTCCTTATATGATAATTTATTTTTTCCGTAAACTAATTTCTTTTTTATGGTTCCAAATGTGAACTTGGTATGATTTATTTCTGGGGTAAATTAAGGAGCCAAGAATTAGATTAATTATTCTACCTAAATGTGAACTTAGTATGATTAGTTATTTAATTTCTCCCTTAAATATTATCCTCAATTACTTTTATTTTCATTTTTATTCATCAATCTCTTTTTTCTTAATTCCTTTTTTTTCTTTTCTCCAGTTTCTCTTCCTCACTTTCCTTTTCTTCGTTAACTCTCACTCTTTCTCATTCGTGTATCTCTTTCCTCTTTTAAGCTCTTTTTCTTTCTCATCTTCCTCTCTTCCTCGTGTATTCTCTTTTGGCACACTCCATCTCCCCCGACCATCTCTCTTTCTCCTTGTGTAGCCCCCTCTATCTTCCATCCCCATCCTCTTTAATTTCATCTTCTCCATCCAAAGGTATGTGCATGCGTGAATTCTTGTGTTTCTTCTCTCTTCCTAGCTCATGGGTCTCCCATCTCTAATGTGAGAGCTTAATTTCTTTTTCTTAGCAGAACCGTGGGCTAGGAGGCTTGTCAAGTGTGAAGCTTGAAAACACCATGGATCGCATTGTTGAAGCTTGAAAGGTAAAACTCGGGTTTATCTCCCATTGGCACTTCATTCGACTAGGAAGGATCTAACACTCATTGTTTCTAGTTGCTAAAACCCTGCTTGGATTATATGGAACAATGTCTAGAACTTGGTTTCAGAAGAAATCAGTGACGTTTTGAGGTTTTAGGTGTGTATCAGAGGCGTTTGGGGTGACGTCTCCCAAATTAGTGATGTTTGGTTTGAAATATGTATTTAAGTTGTTTAGGTTGTTGAAGTGATGATTGTTAATTTTAGAAAGTTCAAACTTGAGGTGTTTTGGGGATTCAAAAGCTAAAGTGGTGCGTGGAAGGTTTTGAAAAGTCAGACTCGTTGTGAGGTATGTTTTGACATACGAGGGGAGTTTACTACTTGAGTAACGAATATGAAATTGAATTTTAGGATGGGTTTACGATTGAAGAAATTAATCTTGTTTATGATTCTCATTTTATTTTTATTTTATATGAAGGATGGTTACATTGTGTACCCTCTTATGATATTGTGAAGTAACATATAGTTAATTAGTGTAAATTGATACTAATTGGCCTTAGTGGCATGTTATATATGATGGTGGTGTGGATTGTTATGTGTAAATTAAAGTGACTTGATGATTATATGGCCTTGTGGTAATTATGTTGAATGATGATTATTGAAATTGATATTATGGAATGGTTTAGAGGAGTAGGCTATGATGTCAGTGTTGATATTAATTATGTGCTAAGATTCGCATCATTTGCATTTTGTATTTTCATGACATTATATGCATTTAGCGCTACGATTCGCTCAATGCCACAATTCACTTAACACTACAATTTATCGATGAGACTGTCACTTATAGTGCTACGATTCACTAAACAGTTCTCTAGTACCAATGAGGCTACTGCTTTTAATGCTATGATTCACTATGTAGCCCTCGAACACATCACATGGTTGACAGATAACCAATCCATGCCTAGGATCACATCAAGGTTTTTTAGTGGTAAATAGATCAGATCAACAATAAATTTTCTATCACCTAATGCCAAACGCACATCCCTATATACATTGTGTAACATCCTAAATTTAAAAATAATTCATTAAGGATCGGTGGAATTTCTTTTTAATTAAAAAATGCCAGACATCCGTTATTAGTGAAGAAATTTCGAGTCTGATTTCGGACGAGTGAAACGTTCCTGAGTGAATCATGTTTGAGATAAGACTTTCCGAGTGAAGAAAAGGATCTGATTTCGAGTAAGATCTTTCTGAGTGAGAGAACTACTTCCGAGTGAAGTAAAGTTAAGATGTTTCCGAGTAAGGCATTACCGAGAGAATCACTTCCGAGTGAAGAAAACTATGTGTCCGAATGAGACACTTGAGTGACGCAAATCCGAGTAAAACATTTCCGAATGGGTCGTTTCCGAGAGAAGTACTTCCGAGCGAAGAAAACCTTTGATTTCGAATAAGTACTTCTCGGGCCAAGATAATTATGAGTAGTGAATTCCCGAGTGGGGTATCTCCGAGTTGAGTGCAACTTTCCCGAGTGGGATGTCTCCGAGTGTGACACTTCCGTGTGGGATAGCACCGAGCGAGACATTTCCAAGTAGGATGGCACCAAGTGAGATATTTCCGATTCTCGTGTGGTATGGCACCGTTTGAGACATACCGAGTGAGTCTTTCCAGGGGAATTACTTCTGGACAGAGAAAGACTTTAACTTTGAATGAGTACGTTTTCGAGTGAATAGTTCCCGGGGGAAGTAAATATCTGAGTGGTGAACCCCTTCATTCAATTCGTGCTCGGGTGTCTTAAAGATCGTCTAGAGCCTGTGCTCGGGCCATACTCAAAGTTGCCGAGAGCTTGTGCTCGGGTTCGTCTTCGAGATTGTCTTTGACTCCGAGTGATATTCCCAAGTGGAAAGATTTTTGAGAGAAGACTGAACTTCGACTCCGAATGATCCTTTCGGTTGTAAGACTTCCGAGTGATGTACTTCTGAGAGAAATATTTTTGAGTGAAGAAAGGCTTTGACTCGGGCAGAGATATATCCGAGTGGGATATTTCTGAACGAGGTGTCTCCGGGTGAGACATTTCTGAATGGGTCACTTCCGAGGAAAGAACAGCTATGACTGAGTGTTTCAAACATAAACATTTCCGATTGAATCCCTTCTGAATGAAGCAATTCTGAACGAAGAGACTCTGGTGAATCCTTCTCGGAAAGAGATATTCCTGAGTACTTTTAATTTAATCTTTTTACCATGTTAGAGTCGGAATTTGGAAACATGATCAACTACAAAGTTATTCCTCGTTGTCTTAGCTTTCCAGCAAGACCAAATTTATTAAAATCCATTAAGATATGAGAGAGATATGCCAAAATATCTAAATAATGTCAGAACTGATATTTACTTCAATCATCAAGGTTCTTCCACGTAACTCTATTCTTCTAAATTCTAGCAGATTCTCTTGTATTTTTCTAAGTATGGGACCCTCTCTATTGTCCTATCCTCTTTTATTATTTTGTTTCTTCCTTATCTCTTAATAGAGATATATATATATCAGCACTTCCTCACTTCGTGGACACCTTTTCCATCAATGATTTCTGTCAATCCCATTATTGGATCAGCTTGAAATTTTAAGAGTGGAAAGAACTCTAAATTCCTTAGTTCAAGGTAGCTGTGGAAGATTTTAGAACTAAGAGTTGATTCAGAGCTTGTGGATAACGAGCTGATTATATTTAATAGCTTGAAGAGCTGCTGGAATTCTTATTTTCCAGGTAGGGGGAGCGTTTACATTTTAAATGTATAGTTTATGAACGGAGTCAGGATAATATTGTTATCTTCAACAAGAAATCCCGAATATGTATGATATATGTGATATATTATGAGATATGAATGGTATATGTGATGTATGTATTTATGATTATTCCTATGCACAGTCGAAAATATAATATTGATATGTGATTGATGATAATGATGATATGAATGTTATTCATGAAATATATCATGATGTATGAATGCATGGGATGCATTTGATAAGCATAGGATGCTTGTGTAATGAATAAATATGAAATATTATGTGGTTTCAAGGATTCCACAAAAGACCTTGGGTGGGACTCAAGGCAAACCTCTTGAGCGGGGCTCGGGGTTTAGCCCGTGACACTACCGTTGTCGCTGGGAGTGATTGTGTCACGTGAGAGGGCAAACGGTTTGGTACCAGTAAAACGGCCGGATCAGCTGAGAGCTGAGTTATGGCTGAGAGCCAGTGTTGCAACATAAATTAAAAGACTTAATAATGAATCCATTTGATTGAGCATGTGAATGCATCGGTGTATGTTGTTGTGAACAACATGAGTATATGATTATTATGAATAAATGAAATGTGATGAGATTGTGTGATATGAGTTTGATTTATATGTGGTTATGAATTGGACACTTGATCCGATTCAATAACTGTCATTTGACACGCAACGATGATATATGAGGTCACTCAGCATACCCGGAGCATTATGTATTTATATGTATTGTACATGATGCACATAGTCGTTTTGTAGTAGCCTTGGCCGGCTCCTGTGTATACCGGTTTTATTATATATATATATATGTGTACATAATTAAGCATGTTAATGTAATAATGACAGTGTTATTATGTTATCCAAAATTCTGTTTTAAAACTGAAACTTATTCGCGAAAAATTTATTTGGATTTTAGAAACTTAACTTTAAATATTAGGATGTTTTACATTGCGTGTCCTTAAGCATACATCAGTCACTGTAGTAACAAGTAAAGCACCCTTCATACTAGTCACTAGTAATTTTGGCTGTTTCACATAATCCTTAGATATAAAGGAGTGGGTTGCACCAGAATAAGAAATTACACTGAGTGAAAAATCACTAATCAGACACTTACTTTGCACTAAGTCATGCGCTTGCTCAACATCTGCACCGGTCATAGGAAAACCATGACCAGGAGCTGTTTGTTGCTGACTACCCTTGACATATACTTCACTTCTTTTGGAAGGTTGGCTTCCATGACCCCTCAATTACAACCACCATGGTTTCTACCACCATCGCGGCCAGCAACATTAATAGTATTACCACAACCACTCAGAACATGAGTCCTAATATTTTGGGAGCACTCAGGTCAAATATGGCCTCTCTATCCACATTGGTAACAAATCACCTCAGTTCTCTTGTTATAGTGTCTGACCATGTGGTGACCACCACAATGGAAACATTTCCCTTGAAATCGACTACCAGATGGCGAGGATCCTCCCTTATAACGGTTTGGACCTTGTTGAGTCTACTTCTTAAATTTTCTAGATTGAGGCTTTAAGTTCCTATTAGCTTTCCTCTCAGCTACTCGGGCTAATTAGTCTTCCTCCAAAATTCTATATTTGTTAACCAAAGCAGGAAAATTACAGATTTCTCAATACCGTATAGCATCCTTATACTCAGATCAAAGTCTGCTCTCATGCTTCATGCACCTTGAAGATTCAGTACCCTTGTTTTGAAATAGAGGATAAAATAAGCTTAATTCATTAAACTTGGTTGTATACTCACCAACAAACATGGTTCCCTGCTTTAACTACATGAATTCAAGCTCCTTCCAACTTAACATTCATCGAAAAGAATTCCTCCAGGAAATACTCCTCAAAATTTATCTAGATTAGTTGCCTCCTAGTGTTTATCATACGTTGTTCAGCTTGAAGCCACCAGGTCTTAGCCTTCTCAATTAACTGATATAAGGCATATCCACCTTTTGTGCCTCAATGCATTCCAGGGATTGGAACACACGTTCTATTTCCTTAATCCATAAGTATGCACCTTCAGGGTTGTATCCCCTTTAAAAGTAGATGGCTTCCATTTCTAGAAGTGATTAAGGCCGCCAACACTACAGCCTTGCCTATCAAGTACACTAACCAACTGGACTAGTGCATCAGCCATAAGATCATTACCTTGCCTAAGGCCCGTTGTAACTGTAACACCCCTATTTTTATTTTTATATTAAAATTTTGAAGGAATTAAATTATGGTTCTTTATAACTTTTTAATTTACGTATTATTTATGATTTTTTGGAATTTTTTGGAATTTTGGAATTTTTTTATATAAAATAATATTTTTTAAATAATTTTAAATTCATATAAGTGACTTAAATTAAAAATATTTATAAGAAAGTGAATGTAAATTATAAGAAAATTTTCTAAAAATCCGTTTCAAGTAGACTTATCTAAAAATTATCAGTTTGAGAAAAATCTTGATTTTTTCCAATCGTTAAAAAATTAGAAACGTATTAATAAATTTTTATTAACAGAAAATTTTAGATTTTTAAAATTTCAACTTTATATTACATGTTATAAAATTAGTAAGGACTGATATAATATCGCTAAATTTCAAAAAGGACTCATTTTGAATATTTAAAATATACCGAGTGAAAAGTTACTATTTGGCTTAATAATTCTGCCGACAGTTACTATGCAAAATACTATGCATGTACGAAATTTTCAAAGGTGCACAGTAATCTGGAATAAAAAATTCAAAAATGCATAGTATTTTTATATTAAAATAATGAAATACATAGTAAATTTTTTTTCTATAAATACCGAAGGATTTCTTCTTTAGAATTTACAATTTCAGATTAAGTTTTCTTAATATAGTAGTGCTAGTGAGATAGTGGTGGAAGTGAGAGAGAGAAGAAAAGTTTTTGGAGAGAAGGTTCTGCCAAAATCCTAAGGTAAGAATACTTCTCTTTTATATTTTTTGGGTTATTTTCATATCGTTTTTAGAAATCTGTTATTATACTGGAAATAATATTATTTTAAGTTACTATTCTGCATAGTAAACACTATTTCAATAGTAAATTACTATTTCAATAGTAAATTACTATTTCAATAGTAAATTACTATTTACCGTTACTATTCACGATTTACTATTTACCGTTACTATTCACGATTTACTATTTACCGTTACTATTCACGTTTTACTATTTACTGTTACTATTCATAATTTACTATTTACTATTCACCATTCACTATTCAAAATTTACCATTTCTGTTTTAAGTATTAATCTTAATCTTCGTCTTATGCTTATACTGAAATAAGATTGGTATTAATATTTCTAGAAATCGGAGGCGCAAAGCAAATCTCTTTTTGGTAACAACTCAAGGTAAGGGGGAGTGAGATAAGAGTATAATATGAAAAGACATAAGAATAATGGGAGGAGTCCCCTACTCCTTTTAAATTTAATAATATTATTATTTTAAAATATTAATTTTTAAACTTAACATTTTTAATAAATTTTAAATTAAATATCCGGTTTAACTAACTCTAACATACCTATGCAAGGACTTGGACCATTATGACCTATATGGACTGGACTATACCTATGCAAGGATTTAGACCATTATGACCTATATGGACTGGACTATACCTATGCAAGGATTTGGACCATTATGACCCATATGGACTGAACTATACCTATGCAAGGACTGGATTATATGGACTTACATAGACTTATACGAGGAATTGATCAAAAGGACTCAAATTGACTATATTAATAACCATTAAACTTTGAATTATAATATTTATAAATAATGCTTTGTTGACTTGATTTTGATTGATATTTAATTGTGATTAATAATATTTGATGTGATTGAGGATATTTAGTTATAATTGATAATGCTTTATTTTGATTGATGATTTTATGACGTGGAGTTTGAGCATATAGTGAGCATGACGGAAAGCTAAATTCAGTAAGAATTTTCTTACCTTACTCTTTAAATTTTTACTTTAAATATTCTCTTCTTAGAAATTATTTTTATTAACTTTATTTTTAATATTTTTAAAAAAATCAGTATTTATTTTAGAAAGAAAACATTTTATGAGAATTAATTAATTAAATCTTGAGTTAAAGAAAAATTTTGTAATTTTAAGTATTTTTGGTTAATAATTATTCTCTTTTAATAAAATAAAACTTTTAAAAGAAAATTATTTTATTTTTCCAACTTAATAACTAAAGATATTTGAAAATACTTGAGAATTTGATCTTGTTAAGATTTAATATGAAAAAGTTTTGAGATATTTAAGGCTTAGAAACTCAATTTCAGTGAGAATTAAAAACTGTACCAAATTTATTTCTGTGGGACAGAAATTCAGAGAATTGAGAAAATGTACAGTTTATAGAAATGATGTTGTAAACCTTTTAAGGTATTTAATAATTGAGTTTCTAAAAGCCTTAACCAACATAATACGCGAGTAGTTCATGCATCATGAATCATTAAAGTGAAATAAAATGATATTGTCTGGGGACGGATTATAGAAACCGAGGATACATTAGAGGAGGCTTAATTACGAGCCTTGGGATGAGAGGGTGTGAAAGGGTGCTTCAGGGGACCTGGGGTAGCTCCCTAGTGTCGGGTACTTTCACAATAAAAACTTTCTCAATCTGACTAGTCTCTAAGTGTTTCCATGTCAGTTGAACTGTTCATATTATTATTATCCGGACTTATGGAACAGTGTAAACTCCTGGTTGGCCCAGTGCAAATTAAAATTTAAGGGCCCATATATATAGGTAAGTTATGATGAAGATATTGCATAACATTCATGCATTCATAATTGATTGTGTATGTGATTGTGATTGATATTATTATGTATTGGTTTGTGAAAACCCTTTGTTGCTTATGTCTTAATCAAGAATATTATATTCTGTTTCTCACTCCTTTCTCCATGTCTTTGTTTCATATATTCTAAATTGATGGTTCAGAGGGAAGGATCGAAGAATCTCGACAGTAAATATAGCACGTTCTAGAAAGGGAGCTCAGTATGAATACCGTGGTCCAATGAATAAATAATGTTAATAAGTAACTGCTTCTGGGCCATGGAGTTTCCTCTCTTTCTTATAATGTTTAATGTTTATTTTCTTCGGATGAATGTACAAATACTTTATAAAGTTTTAATAATACTTATGAGGTATTTCAGAAATGATGTATTTAATTTATTCCGATAGTTTCCTTTTAACAATCATATCTTTGGTAAAAAAATTTTTTTACAAATTTTCATAGAATTTATTAAGGTGTAACAGAGGGTGTTACAAAGTGGTATCAGAGCAGTTAATCCAATAGGCCTGGGGAAAAGGTCTATCTTGCTTTGTCGGTAAACTCTGTATAGGTGATAGAGAATAGAATATCTGACTTGGTAGTAACTGTGATTGATGTGACAAATCTCAGTTACTGTGAAACAGGAAACTAATGGCTGGAAATGATCTTGCTGGAGTTGTAGAACGCTTAATCAATGCAATGGGAGTACGTGAAGGTCAAGGTAATGATACCTTGAGAAGGTTGGACCTTTTCGAAAAACGCAATCCACCTCGTTTCAAGGGAGGATATAACCCTGATGGAGCACAAATCTGGATTCGAGAGATAGAGAAGATCTTTCGAGCATTGCAATGTAATGAAGCTGATAAGGTAGTCTTCGCTACTTATGCCTTATCTGAGGATGCCGAACATTGGTGGGATAACATGCGTAGACAATTCGAAGTCAATGACGTGGAGATCACTTGAGATTATTTCAAGGATATGTTTCTGGAGAAATACTTTCCAACTGATGTTAAAGAGAAAAGACAATTCGAATTCCTGTCGCTGACCCAAGGAAATATGACCGTTGGAGAGTACGCATCCAGGTTTGAAGAGCTATCTCGTTTTCATTCTCATTATAATGATGCTACTAATGAAAGAGATCGGTGTGAAAAGTTTGTAAATGGACTGCGGCCAGAAATTAAGGAAGCTATACGAATGCAGGAAATCCGTGAATTTTCTGTATTGGTAAATCGCTGCAGAATCTTTGAAGAGGATCATAAGGATAGAATGACCAAAAGTCATGAGCCCATTCACAAGGCAGGAGAAATGAGAAGTGGAGGACCTCACCATCACCAAAGAAGAGACTTCAGAAGGAATAAGCCTTACCAAGCGCCATTTCGCCAGTTTGGAGCAGCATCTGTTCCTAACAGACCCCAAGCTTCAACTGGAAGCTATTACCCGACATCTGCACCAAATTTTAAATGTTTTATCTATGGAGGACCCCATTTGAAAAGGGATTGTCCTAAAAACACTTATGTTTGTTTTAAGTGTAACAAACCAGGTCATCACATCAAGGATTGTCCAGAGATGAAGAGGGAAAACCCTGAAGGTGCAAGTACAAGCATAAATACTCAAGGAGGCGCGCATAGTGCAGTCGGAAGGCCGAAGGCAAAAGGAAAGGTTTTTGCAATCACTGGAGAAGAAGCATCTCATTCTGATTCCATGGTGGAAGGTAAGTGTATCATTAATAAGATTCCTTTAACTGTTATGTATGACTCAGGTGCATTACATTCCTTTATTGCCAATGACTGTGTAGAAAAACTAAAATTACCTGTGATAGAACTGTCATTTGACTTATCTGTACATACTCTTGGAAACAATCCCATTGTCACTTCTAAAGCCTGTTGGAAATGCCCTATTGTCATAAATGGTAGGGACTTTAAAGCTAATCTTTTCTGTTTACCCCTTTCTGGTTTAGAAGTTATTATTGGGCTAGATTGGTTGTCTGACAATCATGTTCTAATAGATTGTCATAATAAAACCATAATGTTTAAAGAACCAGTGAATTTGAATCCTGAGGATTCGAGATTTCTAACCGCCAACCAAGTGAGTGCCTCTTTAAAAGGAGAGGCTCAAGGATTCATGTTATTGCTTTCAACGAAAGGAGAGCAAGAATCAAAAATCAAAAATCTGCCGGTTGTGTGTGAATTTCCTGACGTTTTTCCTGAAGATATCCCTGGTTTACCCCCAGAAAGAGATGTGGAATTTTCCATTGATCTAGTACCTGGAGTTGGACCCATTTCAATTGCACCATACCGAATGTCACCTCTAGAATTAGCAGAGTTGAAGAAACAACTTGAAGAGATGATAGAAAAGCAGTTTATATGACCCAGCGTATCCCCCTGGGGTGCACCAGTGTTGTTGGTTAAGAAGAAGGATGGTAGCATGAGGTTGTGTGTAGATTATCGACAACTGAACAAGGTGACAATCAAGAACAGATATCCTCTGCCAAGGATTGATAACTTGATGGATCAGCTGCGTGGTGCCACGGTGTTCTCCAAAATTGATTTGAGGTCTGGATACCATCAAATAAGGGTAAAGAAAGAAGATGTACCAAAAAATGCTTTTAGAACACGCTATGGCCATTACGAATATCTAGTAATGCCTTTTGGTGTAACTAATGCACCAGCCGATCCATATCTAGATAAATTTGTAGTGGTGTTCATTGATGATATATTAGTGTACTCTAAAAGCAAAGAAGAACATGTTGAACATTTGAAGGTCGTGTTAGAAATCCTGAAAAAGAAACAATTGTATGCAAAGCTGTCAAAATGTGAATTCTGGTTGGAAGAAGTGAACTTTTTAGGACATGTAATTAGTCAAGGAGGAATAGCTGTAGACCCTTCCAAGGTGGAAGCAGTTTTAAAATGGGAGAGACCAACCACAATCACTGAGATTAGAAGTTTCTTGGGTTTGGCTGGATACTATAGGAGATTCATTGAAGGATTTTCAAAGCTAGGATACCCATTGACCAAGTTAACATGGAAAGGAGAACCTTTTATGTGGACGACACAATGCGAGAATAGTTTTCAAGAGCTGAAAGATCGACTTACTTCTGCGTCAGTGTTAGTACTCCCTGATCCATATCAAAGTTTTGAAGTTTACTATGATGCGTCTAAACAAGGACTAGGAAGTGTACTCATGCAAGACAAGAAGGTTGTAGCCTATGCGTCGCGCCAATTAAGGCAACATGAGATTAACTACCCTACCCATGACTTAGAGTTAGCCGCTGTAGTTTTCGCCTTAAAGATTTGGAGGCATTATCTATACGGTGCAACATTCGATGTGTTTAGTGATCATAAGAGTCTTAAGTATTTATTCGACCAAAAGGAGTTGAACATGAGTCAATGGAGATTGATAGAGTTCTTAAAGGACTACGACTTTGAGTTGCAATACCATCCTGGAAAAGCGAACGTAGTAGCTGATGCTTTAAGTCGAAAGTCTCTACATGCGTCCACAATGATGATTAAAGAGATGGAATTAATAGAGAACTTCAGAGATCTTAACCTAGCAGTAAAGGTTAATGCTAACAGCTACAGATTAGGAGCGTTGCAAGTGACAAGTGAATTCCTGAGACAAGTTTTAGAGGCTCAACGAGAGGATAAATTCCTGTAAGAGAAGAAAGAACTCTTGAAACAAGGAAAAGAAGTCGAGTTCAATGTAAGAAGTGACCAATTGTTGAGGTATAAGGATCGAGTGTGTATCCCTAATCAAGAGGAGTTGAGGAAAGCAATTTTGGAAGAAGGCCATAAAAGTTATATGAGCATTCATCCTGGAGCTACTAAAATGTATCAAGATTTGAAGAAGTTATTTTGGTGGCCTGGAATGAAGAAAGCAGTGGCAGAGTACGTGGCTGCATGTCTAATTTGCCAGAAGGTTAAAGTGGAACATCAAAAACCCCCTGGAATGCTACAATCAATGGAAATACCAGAATGGAAATAGGATAGCATTACCATGGATTTTGTGACTTCTTTACCAAAAACTCCATTAGGACATGATTCAATATGGGTAATAGTTGATAGACTAACAAAGTCTGCCCACTTTATTCCCATTAATATTCGTTACTCTATGGAGAAGTTGGCAAAATTATACATCAAGGAGATTGTGAGATTGCATGGAATTCCTTCAAGTATCATTTCTGATCGGGACCCTCATTTTACATCACAATTCTGGAAGAGCTTGCACAAGGCTTTGGGAACAAGACTGCGTCTGAGTTCAGCATATCATCCTCAGACAGATGGACAATCAGAAAGAACAATCCAATCTCTAGAGGATTTGTTACGAGCTTGTGTGTTAGAGCATAAAGGAAGTTGGAATTAATTCTTACCATATGTGGAGTTTACCTACAACAACAGTTTCCATGCTAGCATTGGCATGGCACCTTTTGAAGCATTATATGGAAGAAAATGTAGGACCCCGCTATGTTGGTTTGAGACTGGTGAAAACTTGATGCTAGGACCAGAGTTGGTACAACAAACCACGGATAAAATCAAAATAGTTCAGGAAAAGATGAAGGCAACACAGAGCAGGCAGAAAAGTTACTATGACAAAAGAAGAAAGCCGCTCGAATTTCAAGAAGGCGATCATGTATTCTTGAAAGTCACACCTATGACTGGGGTCGGTCGGGCAATGAAATCTCGAAAACTAACTCCTAGATTTATTGGTCCATATCAAATAATTCATAAAGTTAGTCCCCTTGCCTACCAAATAGCATTACCACCTTTTCTTTCTAATATCCACAATGTTTTTCATGTGTCAAACTTATGAAAGTATATATTTGATCCTACACATGTTATTGAACCTGATGTCATACAAGTTAAAGATAATCTTACATATGATGCACCACCTATCAGAATAGGTGATAAAAGAATAAAAAAGTTAAGACACAAGACAATTCCGCTTGTAAAGGTCATTTGGAGTGAAACGAGAGGGGAAGATGCTACATGGGAACTAGAAACTGAGATGAAAGAGTCTCATCCTTATTTGTTTTACTGAATAATGTAAATTTCGAGGACGAAATTTTCTAAGGGGAGTAGAGTTGTAACACCCCTATTTTTATTTTTATATTAAAATTTTGAAGGAATTAAATTATGGTTCTTTATAAATTTTTAATCTACGTATTATTTATGATTTTTTGGAATTTTTTGGAATTTTGGAATTTTTTTATATAAAATAATATTTTTTAAATAATTTTAAATTCATATAAGTGACTTAAATTAAAAATATTTATAAGAAAGTGAATGTAAATTATAAGAAAATTTTCTAAAAATCCGTTTCCAGTAGACTTATCTAAAAATTATCAGTTTGAGAAAAATCTTAATTTTTTCCAATCGTTAAAAAAATTGGAAACGTATTAATAAATTTTTATTAACAGAAAATTTTAGATTTTTAAAATTTCAACTTTATATTACATGTTATAAAATTAGTAAGGACTGATATAATATCGCTAAATTTTAAAAAGGATTCATTTTGAATATTTAAAATATACCGAGTGAAAGGTTACTATTTGGCTTAATAATTCTGTCGACAGTTACTATGTAAAACACTGTGCATGTACGAAATTTTCAAAAGGTGCACAGTAACCTGGAATAAAAAATTCAAAAATGTATAGTACTTTTATATTAAAATAATAGAATGCATAGTAAATTTTTTTTTCTATAAATACCGAAGGATTTCTTCTTTAGACTTTACAATTTCAGATTAAGTTTTCTTAATATAGTAGTGCTAGTGAGATAGTGGTGGAAGTGAGAGAGAGAAGAAAAGTTTTTGGAGAGAAGGTTCTGCCAAAATCCTAAGGTAAGAATACTTCTCTTTTATATTTTTTGGGTTATTTTCATATCGTTTTTAGAAATCTGTTATTATACTGGAAATAATATTATTTTAAGTTACTATTCTACATAGTAAATACTATTTCAATAGTAAATTACTATTTCAATAGTAAATTACTATTCAAATAGTAAATTACTATTTACCGTTACTATTCACGATTTATTATTTACCGTTACTATTCACGATTTACTATTTACCGTTACTATTCACGTTTTACTATTTACTGTTACTATTCACAATTTACTATTTACTATTCACCATTCACTATTCACTATTTACTATTCAAAATTTACCATTTCTGTTTTAAGTATTAATCTTAATCTTCGTCTTATGCTTATACTGAAATAAGATTGGTATTAATATTTCTAGAAATCGGAGGCGCAAAGCAAATCTCTTTTTGGTAACAACTCAAGGTAAGGGGGAGTGAGATAAGAGTATAATATGAAAAGACATAAGAATAATGGGAGGAGTCCCCTACTCCTTTTAAATTTAATAATATTATTATTTTAAAATATTAACTTTTAAACTTAACATTTTTAATAAATTTTAAATTAAATATCCGGTTTAACTAACTCTAACATACCTATGCAAGGACTTGGACCATTATGACCTATATGGACTGGACTATACCTATGCAAGGATTTGGACCATTATGACCTATATGGACTGGACTATACCTATGCAAGGATTTGGACCATTATGACCCATATGGACTGAACTATACCTATGCAAGGACTGGATTATATGGACTTACATAGACTTATACGAGGAATTGATCAAAAGGACTCAAATTGACTATATTAATAACCATTAAACTTTGAATTATAATATTTATAAATAATGCTTTGTTGACTTGATTTTGATTGATATTTAATTGTGATTAATAATATTTGATGTGATTGATGATATTTAGTTATAATTGATAATGCTTGATTTTGATTAATGATTTTGTGACGTGGAGGTTGAGCATATAGCGAGCATGACGGAAAGCTAAATTCAGTAAGAATTTTCTTACCTTACTCTTTAAATTTTTACTTTAAATCTTCTCTTCTTAGAAATTATTTTTATTAACTTTATTTTCAATATTTTTAAAAAAATCAGTATTTATTTTAGAAAGAAAACATTTTATGAGAATTAATTAATTAAATCTTGAGTTAAAGAAAAATTTTGTAATTTTAAGTATTTTTGGTTAATAATTATTCTCTTTTAATAAAATAAAACTTTTAAAAGAAAATTATTTTATTTTTCCAACTTAATAACTAAAGATATTTGAAAATACTTAAGAATTTGATCTTGTTAAGATTTAATATGAAAAAGTTTTGAGATATTTAAGGCTTAGAAACTCAATTTCAGTGAGAATTAAAAACTGTACTAAATTTATTTCTGTGGGACAGAAATTCAGAGAATTGAGAAAATGTACAGTTTATAGAAATGATGTTGTAAACCTTTTAAGGTATTTAATAATTGAGTTTCTAAAAGCCTTAACCAACATAATACGCGAGTAGTTCATGCATCATGAATCATTAAAGTGAAATAAAATGATATTGTCTGGGGACGGATTATAGAAACCAAAGATACATTAGAGGAGGCTTAATTACGAGCCTTGGGATGAGAGGGTGTGAAAGGGTGCTTCAGGGGACCTGGGGTAGGTCCCTAGTGTCGGGTACTTTCACAATAAAAACTTTCTCAATCTGACTAGTCTCTAAGTGTTTCCATGCCAGTTGAGCTGTTCATATTATTATTATCCGGACTTATGGAACAGTGTAAACTCCTGGTTGGCCCAGTGCAAATTAAAATTTAAGGGCCCATATATATAGGTAAGTTATGATGAAGATATTGCATAACATTCATGCATTCATAATTGATTGTGTATGTGATTGTGATTGATATTATTATGTATTGGTTTGTGAAAACCCTTTGTTGCTTATGTCTTAATCAAGAATATTATATTCTGTTTCTCACTCCTTTCTCTGTGTCTTTGTTTCATATATTCTAAATTGATGGTTCAGAGGGAAGGATCGAAGAATCTCGACAGTAAATATAGCACGTTCTAGAAAGGGAGCTCGGTATGAATACCGTGGTCCAATGAATAAATAATGTTAATAAGTAACTGCTTCTGAGCCATGGAGTTTCCTCTCTTTCTTATAATGTTTAATGTTTATTTTCTTCGGATGAATGTACAAATACTTTATAAAGTTTTAATAATACTTATGAGGTATTTCAGAAATGATGTATTTAATTTATTCCGATAGTTTCCTTTTAACAATCATATCTTTGGTAAAAAAAAAATTTTTTACAAATTTTCATAGAATTTATTAAGGTGTAACAGAGGGTGTTACAGTAACATCCTAAAATTTATATAAATGATTAATTGAGAGGAATAGTTAGTAAATAATTACATACGAGTTATCTAATGTCTCAAACTTTAGAAATAATTAAATTAGAAATTATTATGATTATTCATAATTTATTATGGCTTAAAGAGCTAAAAATAATACCCGATTAAAATATGGGTGTCAGATCAAGTATCTCCGATTGGGGAGCTGTTAGTCAGGGATGTTAATAATATTAATGTGAATCCAAATATATCTTCAGAATAATTTTTAGATAAAGTATTGAGCCTGAATGAAGATCCTATTTGTTGTAAAACAGAGAGATTTTAATAATAGGTCTAAACACAAAACTAAAAACTCCCCTCTTCTCTCAATCTCACGTTCACTCCCTCCCTCCCAAACATACATTTTCTCCTCACCTTCATTCCTCTTCATCTTCTTCTTCCTCTCAAGATACAATAAGTGTGTGTGCCCACTTCCCTCTCCCATTTTCGTTTCTTCTCTTCAAGTAAGGAAGAGGTTAAAGTATTGGAAGCTCTCTCTTTTCCCCCTCTATTTTTGTCACCCTTTCTTTTTCCTTGGAGCTCAAATTTGTTTGGCTTGAGGTAAGCTTCCTTCACCATTTTTCTTGAGCTCTAGCCTTTGATAATAAGGTGTTATGGTTTGTGAGAGTATCGCATGTAAGGGTATTATTAATGGGAGTCATTAATAATGGAAACCCTAAGATAGGATGCATTTAATGTAAGTTTTATGTGGGTATTAATGGGTACACAAAATGGTGGTGCATGATATGGGAAACGATGCGTATTGATGGTGGTTATTGGGTTTTTGATGAAACCCTAACCTAGAATTCGGGGGAAAGTGAAAATGTGAGTGTAAGAGCATTTATTAATGATGGGTGAGTGACATTAATAGTGGGAGATGACATTAATGATGATAAAAGGGACATGCATATGGAAACCCATTAATAGGTATGGTTTCAAAATACATAGTAATGAATATGAGCACCTAACCCATGATGGTTATGGTGGGTTCAATGAGATAAAAGTGATTTAAGACTTAAAATGGTATAAACACCAAGTGGTTAACTAAGAACATTTAAACCTTAGTGGTTGAGATAGGAAATAATTATATAATGTGTTGTGTGATGTAGGAACCGACCTCATCGGTGAAGCGGGACCTTCGGATCTCGCTGAGTATTACTTCCCTTAAGGTAGGAGGGGGTAACATTGCTTAAATGCATGACTTCATCCATTGTTGATATATATATATATATATATATATGTGTGTATGGGTATGATTTCTTGTTTGGTTTAGATGAATGATTGAGTGCTATGTGTGATTTGAAATAAATTTGGGATATTTTGTGTGATGTGGTAAATGCTTGGGATGACACTTTGATGGCAATCAATATATGACTAGTGAATCATTGAGTTTGGTGTCATAACTGTACTTGGATTAATTGTAATGTATGAATATCCCATGATAATATGTGTGGAAGAAATTGATGAACCATGTTTGCCACTAACAATTGATGTGAATGGAATCCAATGATAATTGATTATTGAGAATGATAAGAATATTGAAATCCACTAAGTGATGGTGGTGAGTTAATGACTATGGAGTGACATTTAGGACGCATAGTATGACTTAAAGGAGGGCGACCCAGTGCATGGGTAAAATGTATAGTTCCCTAGTGACTTAAAGAAGTCATGAAGCTATCCATAGTTTGGTGATGAGGCACCCTATATGGCGGGCCCATTGGGTGGTCGGCTCTATGATGGGTAAGTATCCTCGGTGTTTCTAATGGGAAACGACTTTCTCGATGTTTGTTTTGGAGGGGCCCATAGCACTTGTGGCAATTATAGCCATGTTGTTGAATCCGCTTGTTACGGGGTGACTAGTGCTACAAGGGGGCGATAACAGTTTGGTACCAGTGAAAGAAGTTGTTATGCATGCAAGTGAGAGATAAGTGTACACTTTTACTACTGTAGTAGGGGCATAGTAGCACATATATGCTTGACCCACATATTTTATGATGTTATTTCCCACAGTCGGATCTGCATTTGATACGAAGACATTTGTGCATATGCATTAGCTATAAGAGCATTTGCATATAGCCAAGGATATGCCGAGAGATTGATGGCCCTTAGAGGCGATGAGTATTGAAAGTGAATAGACTAATATGTAGTACTAACCTTTAAGTGATGGTTGTGTTTGATGTGTGTGTTGATAATTTGATATATACATAATGTGAATGCATTGAGTAAGCCATGTATTTTGTACATGTTGATATGATGTATAAATTGACTATATGAAACTATGATGGAATTCATGAGGTGCTTATATATGTGTATTATCATAATGTATGAGATTGATCCATTTAGCACATGTTACCCACCTCCTAGTTGTTATTTTAAAAGGTTGATGTAGATATGTTGGACATGCTACCTTTTTGAGGTTGAGTTGGAGAAGGTAAATATGGAGGAAATGCTTGTAAGCCTTGGCCGGCGGAAAAATTTTGTATAGCATATGTATGTTTGTATGCTTATTTGTGTATGACCCGGTTTTGGATTATGGGGGTCATGGATGAAATTAGACCCTAATGTTTAATGGGTAATTTCCTTGTATGACCTCGACAATGAATGGAGACAATGTGATATTTGATTTTTGAGCTAAGTCTATGAGTGAATGATTTAAGTTGATTGATGATAAAAATGAAATATGTAATAGTATGATTATTAGTTATAAAAGATGATAGTATACCATATTTATGCATAATTGGGAAGTGGATAGGCTATTTTTTGGAGGGTGACTAATACCTCTTGTAGAGGGCCCCAATAACTCATAATGCTTGTGTATGATGTGTACATGTGTGGTTGTGGCCAAATAGGCCTACAATTCAAGTTGGCATGTCTAGTTGGTCCAAAAAATGCCCAAAATGACTTTTACGTATGTGATGATCTAGAGCTAAAATCATGAGGCGGGACTTGCTAATTAGGTGCCTAAACATGTGTCAAATGATGGTTGAGGTCAATTTTACATATAGTGCGTTTTGATGCATGGTGTAATTTGAATTGCTTAAGTTAAAAGCCATTTATTGATAAATTCGCTTAAGCGAATAGATTTTTGCTCAAGCGAGATTTGCCTTATCTCAGTGGTATGGTTTCTGGCCCAAATTTGCTCAAGCGACTTGGTCACTCAAGCAAATTTTGATGTTCTCGCTCAGGCGGGCTGAGCCTCGCTTAAGCGAGTTGGGTAAAAAATGGTTCTGTGTATGTTTTGCTTAGGCGAATAAGGCCCACTTAAGCGAAAATGGTTCTGCCTCATTTTCGCTCAAGCGGACAGGGTCTCACTTGAGCGAATACAAATGGAAATGGTTTTGGACAATTTTTGCCAGACGAAATATACCCCCGCTTAAGCGAATCATTCATATTTAGCTTCTGGACTATATTCACCTGAGCGAACATGTCTCGCTCGAGCGAATTAAATAGAATTTAGATATTGGACATTTTTCGCTCAAGCGGTTATGGGTCGCTTAAGCGAGAAACTCGGGTCTGATGGTATGGGATGCTCCACTCAAGCGATATGCATGCGCTTAAGCGAGTGTATACAATTTCGCTTAAGCGAGTAACATCTCGCTTAAGCGAATTGACCTATTTTTGATTTCTTCACTTCCTTTCAAAATTTTAGGTCTTTTCTCATATTTTCATATATGAGACTAGGCGTATGCCCTGTATACGTGACAGTTTTCCATCTAAACTCATTTATCTTGTATATGTAATTGGGCTAATTATTAACTGATCCAATTTACAAAACCTTTAACTCTACACTTCAGTCTTTCATGGTTCAGGTTGTTGAAGTGTTAAACCTCTCTTAACGACACAAAAAATTTACTCGCACTTTTAAAGAATTAATCATCTTAATTACATCAGATCCGGGTCTAGGAAATCGAGGGTGTGACATCTGTCATCAATCAACCTAGATACATAAACAAGTATTCAAGGTTTAATACACTATTGGCCTTAATAAAACAATATACCATTAACTTTTAAATAAGGTAACTGCATAAGTGAAGCTCGCGAGGTGGAATGCAATGTCATAATTTCCTGAAAATGTCACATGATTACATCACATAATAAAACAAATAATTCACATTGTATTCATGCTCTCAAGTATAATTTAATTTCACACATCTAGAACTAGTTTGTTACCTCAATAACTAATGCCTCTGCCATGATATAAAGAAACTGCTCTAATACCATCTTGTTGTGTCCCGCCGCGATTCCTAAAATTAATTCCAAGGGTTTAATAAGAATTAGATAAAATTTTTCACGAATAAAACACCCTGGTGAATTAATCCTAAAAACCTAAGCGGCTGGTGACTTTAATAGCAGAAACAGAAACCATAAGCCCAAGACAGGCTTAAGGATGGACCTACCCGAGCTACATGTCCCTAGCAGGGTATCCTTCCTTTCCATATATAAAGATATGAGTAGGGAACCGAGGAATACCAACCTCAGGGTATTGCTTACATAACACAACTACACGTCAATTCACAATCATTCTAGTTCAAACAATTTTTGGACGTATAGAGGATTAAATCCTCAACATAATACCGTTGCAATACACAATCTAAACCTCTAGTGAGATGCCAATTACCTATTCACTAACAATCATATACATATGTTTCCACACACACGGATAGTTCGCCAATTTAAGCCAATTAAAGGGCGATGGCACAAGCTTCAAACATCAACAAAACTATATTAAATACAAGTTGGCTCCATGAGTATGAATGACTCGAGATAAAAAGTACTATAATCTTTATTTAGTTCTATTTGCTGAAGGGTAATTGCTTGGCTCCTCTCTCCAATGCATCTCTCCATAATCTGTACCTCACCCCAAGCTTGTCATAGGCTACTGGGAAATTCCACACATTTGCACCTTTGTTCATCCGCTCTTGCTGCCCTACTACTAGCCGTAGATCCTCATTTAAAACCTTTAATAGATTAACATCAACACAAAAATAAAAACGTTACAACAAAAGTCATTCACACTGATGCTACATATTTATCCAACCAAAGCTTAAACACTTTTACAATAGTTCTCTACTTAAATCAGGCAAAAAGCACATCAAGGTTTTGAGGCTTAGGTTCAGTGCGAATTGTCTTCTACTTCATGAGAATAATTCAATTGTAAAATGATTAAATGAAATTCTAAACCCTAAATTTATTTTCACCAAATTAATTCATTTTATTTTCTGATCCTATAAGTGGTTAAGTTAAAATACCCCAAATTTACATGTATATCTGTCAAACGTTAGAAAAAAACCTCTTTCAAGTCCTAACTTTTTCTCCCTTTTTGTTTCTCCATGATCTCAAACATTATAAAAATGCATGTTGACACAAAAAAACCTTCTACCTGTTCTGCAAAATGTTTCCATAGATGTTGCATAAAAGGAATATGCTTAAGCACGGGAGCAAAATCCAGCGACATTCTGTACAGCAATCTTGTTTTATGTTTAGAAGATGGTAGGCAGACATGGAGCTGGTGCAGGTGTGTGTCGCACTGACTTGTGTTTTGTCCCTCCAGTTTACCAGGCTTTGAAATTCCAATGGTTGACAGAACCATGCAAGGCAGCCGAAACTCCATATCAATTGGATAGGGGTCCCAGTATCCTTGGAGGTCAGATGCAGGTGTCAAAAATTTAACCAAGCTGCAAGTTCAAATTCATGAAATGAGACTAAGTGAACAAGAAATATATCTTTTTAGAGGACTAAGCTTAGATTTATGCATTTAAAAATAAAAATAAAATAGAAGATAGAGTTATCCATCCTTTGACTCACAATCACAATATGAGTACGAATATATGACACACTGACTACATTATGTTATTAGAGATCCATGAGCCTAGAAAAATGTTGGAAGATCAATTAAACAACATATCGAAAGCTTTGCAGGACAGAAGTCTTCCCTTGCTTCAGAAAGGAATGGAAGGAAGACAGGCTAGGATCCCTGGGTATTTTGATCATTACTCACTTGCAATATGGAATAGTCTTTTAAAAGTTAAAACCTTTTTTAAATGAAGAAACGGTTTCCACTTTCTAGGGTACAAAGCAAAACAAGCCAAATGACTTTCAGTTTTTGGGCCAAATTAAAACAAACCAAATGGTTTTCGGTTCTCTGGGTATAAACAAAAACAAACCTGGGGACACTCCATCCCTTGGCAAAAGTTGAAGTGTGAATAAAAGGGGCATGTGCAACATCCAAAAGGTTATCCAACAGTAACCCGTGTTCGACTGGAAGCTCCATGACAGTCTGTGGCATATAAAGACACAACAAGTGAGAAAACACAGCTTTTTCTACGAATTATAATTGTAATTATTGAACATTCAATTGCTATATCTAGTGACACAATTTTTCTCATGACATACCTCTGCATGGACTTCAAACCCAGATGGAGGTAGCAAAGATGGAAGGGTAGCTGTTGGGGGGTCATTACCAGGCCAAATCCAGATCATCCCCTCTTTTTCACAACATGGCAGTGACTTTATCTTCACATTTAGAAGTCGGGTAGATGGCATTTTCTCACATTTTCCATCAGTAGTATATTCCCAGCCTAACATCCAACCATTAGATATTTTCAACCTGTAAGTTTTAATGCGTATAACATATAATTTATTGCTAGGTTACATGTTAATATATGTATATATTTTGATATATGCATGAGAGAACCAGTGTACTGTGTATGTAATGTTGGAATTTTTAATTTTAATATTTGAATTAATATATCATTATATTAATATTTAGTAGATAAGAATTATTAATTTATTATATCTATATTTTAATAATAATAATAATAATAATAATAATAATAATATTATTATTATTAATAGAATTGTCTATTCAAATAAATATAGGTGATTGAGCTTATTAATAAAATAAATTAGTGATGAGTTAACTTATCCTAGTGGTCATTCAGAGGTTCTTGTTACTATCTGGTTTGCCTATATATACGTTATTCAATTAGACAAATATTAGAGATTAAAAACTACGACGAACTAGACTGAGAGTGGTAAACATTCAATGATTCAAAAAAGGGTTATGGATTGTTTCACACCAGGTACATCATTTATTGAGTTTTTTATTGTATAATTGGTGGAATAATTGTATTATTATGATATGTGTCTATTTATAATATGTTTTTAATCTAACATATAAATTCTGCAAATGATATCAGAGCCTTTATGACAAGTATTATGATTTTCCACCCATGCACTTGTGTTGTTATGTCAATTATGTACTAATACCCTATTGGTGTTAGGATTTTGTGATATACATTTTGTGCGTTCATTTATGTATATTTTTTATTCATTGTAATCTGGGACCTTTATGCGAGATTACATTAAGTAAAGAATTTATGATTTTGAAACACCACAATCTTATTGTGGATTTTTTATTTAGTTGATGGGTTTTAACCCTTGTTCATCCACGTATAAAATATCATAAAGATTTTTGTATTTCATAACATAAAGTAAGAGCATTTAATCGTTCTCATTTCTTTAAAACTTAAACCCTCACTTCATTTTTTAAAAATCTTTCAAATGAGTTAACAATTCAAAACTTATTAGAGGGGTTTAGTTATACATGTTATGAATTTTGTAATGTCTTTCCTTGTTATAAATTTGTTTCTCTCTTTATACTTGTGTACGTGAGAAGTGGTGATCATCATGAGTAGATCATAGTGAAAGAAAGACATAAATATGAGCATGATTTTGTAATATGATTTAAACTTATGAACTTAATTCATTTAGTGACTTAAGAATTTTTTATTTTTATTTAAGGATATATTATTGAATTTTTAGGCCTAAAAGTTTTGTTGTAATAATTCTCTATGTTTAGGAATTATTTATTTGCGCATTATGAAATTAAATATAGCATACTTTGGTTTTTTCTAATATGCCCTTTCATATAATATATTTATATACATTTTGTTTGTTATATGAAAGTTTTAGTATGTTATAATTGTGAGCTCACCTATCGTGGGTACAATTATAAATAATTGTTTAATAAGATAAATCAAATTAATTGAATTATGGTAATAATTCAATATAACTATAATATAATCTTGAATTTCATATGCATGATATACATGCATGATTATTTTGTATTAATGTTATCTCATATATCGTGCGACCATTTATATAAAATTTGTGTGGATTATATGGGTATAAGATTATTTATATTAATGATAATTATATCTTATCAGTCCGATGTTATTAATATAATTTATGATGAATACAATATATTTTGTTTTGCTTATGTCAATCTTGTACTGATACCCTATCAGTATTAAGATTTTGTGGCATGAAGTTTTATATATTGTATTTTTTATTTATCATAATCCAAGACCCTTAGGTGGGATCATAATGGTAGGAAACTTTGTGATAGACATATTATAGTTGCACTTGAATATTACTACCTCCGGTTCCAAATATAAGCAAATATACCTAACTTCACACATATTAAGAATAGTAGTTGGAGGTAGTTATTTGCATTAATGTTACCACATATTTGATTTAATTTTCTAAAATACCCTTAGTATCATTTATTACATAAAGAATTAGTGGCCTTGGAAATATATATGATGAGGACATATTTGGTAAACAAGCATTTAATGACACTGGGAAAGTCTAATTTTGCTTATATTAAGAGACCAAAAAATTCCACTAAAATTTGCTTATATTTGGAACCGGAGGTAGTACTTTTTTTTTGTTTCTCATAAGTGTTATATGCCCACTTTTGTTAAAAATTAAATGAGACCGATTTAAGGACTTACTGCACTTTTATTATAGAGTTTGTTTGTTTTTTCAAATGCATAATTGTAATTGTTTCAAATCTAGTTGGTTGGATTTACATTAGGATGCCCCTAAATTTTTTGAGGATTGCTATTAAATTTATGATAAATTAGAAGATCAAATTTGTGAAATTTTTTTGATGAGTACCAGGGTCTACATAATGAATATTTAACAAATGTTTTAGGATCCTATTTTTGAAATTTGTGTGGAGTGATGAAAGGTTTGTCAGGGGATCTTTTTGCAAGTGGGTTTTTGTATGGGGTTTTTGTATGGAGTGATGGGTTTTTGCAAGTGGGTTTTTGTATAGAGTGATGAAAGGTTTGTCACTTGAAGAGTGCTTCAACGTGGGCGCATGCAGTGGTGGGTCTGTTATTCGCTCTCTTGGTGGAGAAGTGACATTAGATAATCGCCATTGGATGCACAAACAAATGCAAATAAAAGTCCTTCTCACGCCTGATACTTCCAAATGAATGTCAAAAAAAAGTTGATGACTTTCTTTCTTTCTCTGCAACTCGTCATTGCCATCAAATGCCAGCTAATGTTGACTAGTTTAATTTGATTAATGCATTGTGGCATGAACAATTTCTACTGAATGTGTTGAGCTTGATGCAAGATTACCGTTCGTAGCTTAATTTAAAACATACTAAACTCAAAGGTCCTTTGATTTTCTTAACTGTTAACGAGTCGGTTGGGTCGCCGGTCGTGGCGTCCTCTGCGACAATGCGAAACGCGTAAAGGAAGAGCTCGATTTGTATCAGGTGTGGGAATGCCAACATGTTGAAGGAGAAGGAAATTTTAGAAAAAAGATGGGGTTAATCTGTAATTTTAAAAGTTTAAAATTATTAAAATATAAAATATTATATGAATAAATATTACACATGTTTTTTAATAAAATAGACAGCATGTTGAGGGTTTTAAAACTCTCAATTTCTTAAGGGTACAGTAGAAACACTCATATATTTTTAGGACTGATTTTAGGACTTATAGGCATTGGGCTGGTTTTATTGTATATATATGCTGAACTATATATTTTTAGGACTGATAGGCATTGGGTTGAATTTCTGGTTATTATTGTATTGTATATAATATATATATACTGAACTATATATTTTCATGTCTGATTTTAGGACTGATAGGCATTGGGCTGATTATTATTGTATATATATTTTGAACTATATAGTTTTAGGATTGATTTTAGGACCGATAGGCATTGGGCTGAACTAAAATATTAACTTATTTAACAATTAATTAATTATTATTTAATAAATAATAATAATTTATTACTACCGGTTCGACCGCCGGTCCGACCAGTGACCTTTGAACCGACACCGGTTCAATGACCGGTCCGGTTCTATGACCGGTCCGGTTCTGGAACATTGGAATTTAACATATAAATTCTGCATGTAACTCATTGCTAAGATATAATCATGAATTGAAGCAGAAATTTACTGAAGGACATCTTCAAAACTTCTTGTTCACCTATTACTGACCATGGTAAGCGCATTGAATGCGACCCTCATTTACAGAACCAAGGTGAAGAGGGCGTGCTCTGTGTGCACAGGTGTCCTGAACACATCCAGGCTTCCCATCTTTCCTTCTAAAGATAACCCATGGCTCCTCAAAGCATTCTATTGGGATCTGAAAAAGAGAAGGATTAAAAATAAAGAACGGATATATTTAATGTATGATGTAAACTATAAAGAACAATAGATGTTGTTGACCTACCATTGTATCATCCTTCAACTCAGTAGAGAAAGCTATAGGATACCAGAAATTCTTCAAGTGGGGATGGTATGACTGAACCGGACCTGATACATCCAAGCTTTTTCGTGGCAGCCTTCTCTTTTTTATATCTACAGATTTAAAAGAAGTGCAAGGAGAAGATGATGTCTGGGAAACTTCAGTTGTGCTTCGGTCTAGCAAGAGCTTATCATTTACCAATTCTTCCATGTAAGCTAGTTTATCTAAAGCAGTGGAGACTCCCAGCTCAGATATATGGACCTGTTGTTTATAAGCAACATGATTACAGTCACAGATTAATAACTCATGAACAAGTTCCCGCCAATTTGGATGAATCTATGACATATCAGCTTCATGTTGAGCTGATTAGTCCTTAACAAGTACCTGTCTGTGTGCTTGTGCTAATTCTTCCTGCAACTCTGCTAGCTCCTTTTTCATGGTGTCAATGGACTTATAATCACGAGCTAAAGGATTAAGAACTTCCACTACCTACATCAATAATTTTTGGAGGAATAAATTCACCATGTAGTGGAATATGTGGCTGAATTGAAAAGGCAATGGTCAAACAATAATTATATTTTGTTGGTGACACTATTATGATCCAATGGCCCAGTTTATGAATATTCAAATTCCTATAGATTAAAGAGAACAACCTGGTGCAAAAATTCATTGAAGGGTCAAATATGATTCTGAAATATATAATTAACCTATATAAGTTCAAACCTTTTCATGGAGAAGCATGATGGTAAGCAAGTCTTGGCGAGCTATTGAATATCATATCTCGCCACTTCTAGGGCTTGATATATTTATACTGTGGAACTTTGGATCTTGGATCCTCTACATCAAACAATGCACTCCATGCATTCTTCTTATCTACCTCTTCTCTATATACAGCAAACACTATAAATCGCGACCCTTCAAACCCTGAAATTTGATACAAACACCATAATGTTATCCACAGATCTTCAATAACTAAATGATTTCTCTAACGTGTGTAGCATGACACATTTTAAAGAAACCGATAATTAAATTACTCCTTATGAGCCAGAAAATAAACCTATAAATGGATAAATTTACGAGACTGGTTTCTATTCTAACCATTATTACTAAAACCGATTGGAGCGCCTCTATTGAACTAGTTAAACTTTAAACTGGTAACATGATCGGGTTTATTATTTATTATTATCAATTTAATTACTGCTGAATCTTCAGTTTCTTTGAACTAACAATTAGTCCAATTTTAGAAATATTGATTTTAACTGATCATAACTGTAGGATTAATTATCGAATACCAAGAGGTATTTATTTGGTAATGAACTGTGAAACTAATAAGAATTGATGCTTACCTACAAGTTTCAATTTAACTAAGCTAAAAGATTAAGCTACAACGCTGAGACATATAAATGAAAGAGAAATGGAAAAGAAATAATGGTTTAACTTTTTGGCGTCAAGTTTGGAAGATTTAGAGAAGGAGAATGGTAGAGGGAGAACTGCAGCAGTGGCTATGGCGTTCATGGCGGTCGGAAGCTGACATGTCTCCAGAGAAAAGAAACGTGGGCGAAGATGTTTTGAGGATTTTGTTGATAAGAGGTGGGGGTTCCGCGCGATCTCGGTTTGGCTTCCGATGGACGCCACGTGGACTAGCGGGGACTTCATTGTGTCACACGTGCACCACATGCTGTTTTTGAATTCTCCATGTGTTTTGGGTCTTGTGACCCTTGACACCTTGCCAACTCGGGTAGGGAAAGTAGATCTCTTCTATCCTTTTCGTATCTTTTATTTTGTCACTTCAGGAGATTTTGATCTTTATTAAAAAATAATAAGTTTTAAAAAATATTATATTAGTCTGTACCTATATTTATTTTAAAGTAATCTCAATTTAATTTTTAATAATAATAATAAATCACTCTCAATTCTTTAAACACTATCTTTATAACACTGGTTAACAAAATTATAACAGTAATATAAAAAAAATTAGAAGAATTTTTTTTGCTTTTAGTACTTAAATCGACCATAAAAAAATCTCATTAAGGCTATAAAACAATAAAATAATATACAATATAAATAATTGAAATAATTAGAATGAATATGAGCCGGCTAAGGCGTTTTAATCAAAAGCTACACAAAAGACATATAATTATAACTTTATATATATATATATATATATATATTCATAAATCCATATAAGATCCTTCCAACAATATTCCTCCTCCAATCATCACCAATTTTCCTCACGGCCTAAGTCAAATGTTACATAAAATTGGCTGTAGGGGTGACAACATACATATTAAATGATAAGTATTAAACTTGAAACATTTAATCACCCATTTAGTTATCAATCATTTTCCATTTTCATACTTTTTTCATATTTTTCATCAAGTTAACATCATATAACTTTTCAGTCCAACACTAGTCACAATTACAAATCATTCAATATGACCCATGCTCAGCTGCCTTGCAACACTTTAAATGTATATGAATGCGGATCCAACCCCATGATGGGATAACATACTGTTGTGTAAAAGGCTTTCGGTCATATCTCTAATTTTTATGGGTTGCCTAAAGTCCCACTCAAGGCTGTGGAATCCAAAGAAACCACCACAGGGTCTAAGGCCTCCTATTTGGCCGTACCACAGGCCCCTTGCGGTCCAGTGTGCATGAATGTAAATGTAGTGCATGCAGATCACTTCATATTATTTATCAAACTATCCGAAGCTATTACAAACAACAATATTATGCATTGTCACTACATAATTAATTCAACAACAATCTCACAACATACATTATTCCATCCCAATCATTATTGAACTGGTCTGGACCGGGGTCTAGGATCCGGTGTGGGACCAGCCACAAGAGTGCAGGTGTTTTTAGGGTTTGCACACCGGAACTGTGTATATCCGATGTATTAACCCGGTCTCTCAGTGGGAGAGGCCGGTCTTGCTGTCCTGGAGATCCTTTACACCAACGATTCGCGTTGTAGGGGGGCGAAAGGTGGTGCCACCTGCAAAGATTCTCCGACGCTCAAGTCAGAAGAGTGTATGAACTTAATGAATACTCAAGCGTAGTAACAGTAAATATGAGATAGAACAACGATACCATGCATGTGTGTTGATATAGCTTCTTATAGTTGAACGTAAGAGGAAAATGAGACGTTAGATGCAGGTGGGTCCCTTACCTCTGATTGCGTGTATATTATGTCAATAAAGTGGCTCGACTTTCAGAATGTGTCAGGAGGGTAGGTCAATTATCAGAGTAAAATACTCTAGAAAGAGGAGATGATAATCACCTTTTCCGCATAATCTGCTGACATGCCCACTTACTTTCTGAAACCATTGATGTGACGTATTTTGCTACAAACAGTGTCTTCGTTGATAAGTTATCAGGGACTCTTCTCTTACTGTGACTGAAAAGCCAACAATTATATAAACACTCTGTAAAGATGAATATAGAACCGCTATGGAGAAAATGAATGATGTTGTCATGGAGTGAGGGCGGATGACCAGACAACGGATATCCGGTGTGGTAACGTTGAACCTGGACACCGGTTTTCCTTATATGAAGTCAGTCTGACGTCACAAGTATGGGGGCCGGTATCTAGACCGGATCATCTGTCCCCTAGCTTGTATGAGGGACTGTTAAGTTGCTCATATGAGCTACACAATTCTCGAGAGAAGTATAGATGCCGGTCGTACATTCTTGTAAGTCTCTGGGAACTCGGTGTCGTCCGCTCTACTAAATGAGTGACCGCCCTTTTCGCGTTGCATACAACGGATTCAGACAGCATAAAAATAAGCAATGGAAATCCCAAGAGTCTTTGAAAACCAAAACTCTTGGTATTCGAAAAGTGGTTGGTAGGCATTAAATGCGCACAGCGTGATTAGACAATAAATGCGTTTTTTATGCGAGAGCCATCATTGCCCAAGAATGTAACCGTCGATTGGGTTTATTGGGCCTGGATTCAAACTGTGTGGAGGCCCATTTTGCCAAAACGTTTACTGAAACGTTACTTTTTTTCGCGCCCGTTTGTAATGAAACGACGGAGTCGTTTCAATTTGAAAGGGTTGCGTTTTGAAGCGAGACTTGTGACCTTCGATGAAACACTGTGTTTCTTCGTTACCTATAAAAGGAACTCTTAGCAGATTTAGGAATCCATCCTTGCTCTCAAACTTAGTGAAACTCTGCTCGAATTTCCTTGGAATTTCCTTGTCGCCTTCGACTTCTCAAAGATCCTCTTCCTTTAGGTAACCTTCCTTCCCTTCAACTCCTTACAATTTTAATCATTCTATTTCCATCATGCGACCTAGAGCAGGACATGCTGGTCCTTCAAATAGAGGGAGGTTTGGCTCTCGTGCCCCCCTTAGCCACCGTGGTGGGAGGATTCCAGGGGATCCTCCTGTGGCTGGGCGCCATCGCTCAGAGAGAGCCGAAGCTTCTTCCTCACGAGCGTCCTCTTCCTCTCGTCGCTCTGAGGTTCCCCTTACTTCGAGGGCTACCAGCCGCTCTGATGAGGGGTCAAGTGCTGAGGGTTATCTCTCTGACGATGTTGCTTTTTATCACAGCACCTACGCATTCCACCGCGCCTGCACAACCATGGATCTTCCAGGACGTGGGAAAACGCCGTTTATCCGCTCTGCTGAAGGGTGTGTCAATGTAGTGGCACACCGGCTTGACTGGGAGAAACTTAACAGGGAAAAACCTTACTGCTGGGTGGAAGAGGAGTTCTTAGAGATCCCTTCGGCCCATGCGAGTGAGGAGGAGCGCACCGTTTCTTTCCGCTGTAAGATATACTCGGATAAGAAGTACAAAGCAAGATACGCTGTGATGGCTCCGCGTCCTTCTGAAAGAATATGCCACAACGTCCCTGACGCGAGGTCGGTCTACATGTACGACTTCATTTTCTTAAAGCTGGGGGTGCGCTTTCCACTGACGGATTTCCAGATGGCCGTCCTGCGTTTCTTAGACTGTGCCCCCTCACAATTACATCCCAACGGTTGGAGTCTTGTTCGGGCTCTGGAAGTCTTGGGGGAGCATTTTGGCTTCACCGCCACTGTGGCCAAGCTGTTTTACTATTGCCAAGTGGTCCGCCGAGCTAATAAGAAGGGCGGCCTTGGGTTCATTACACTCCGTAGTGACTCAAGGGTTGTAAATTTCAAGTCTTTTACGGAATCCGCAAAGTTAGATGGACGCTCCTTCAAGCACTACTACACGCGGGTCCGGATTCAACCAAATAAGCCGGTCTTCTAGCGAAATAAAGAGGGGTTTACCAAGTTTCCCCTTAGCTGGACGCACGAGCATTTTCTCCTAATGAGCCGTGCCTATTATACAGATGAGAGTGAACTTTCCCCTCATTCTGTTGAGGTCTTGAGCGCCCTGCAGACGGCCTCAAAGACCCTCAAAGGGTTTTCCAGCCGTCTTCTCCTGGCCGAGGAAGACATCAAAAACACCTACCTCCGTAATATTTGCTCTTATTCTCCTTGTATTGTATGGTTATACCGTTCTAGTTATTTTCCTTCTTGTATGCTTATTCAACTCTTTTTGTTTTGCAGAACAAATTGAAAAGGCCTGCCCCGAAATGTTGTCATTAAGGTCGATGTTGGCTGATGATGACTCTTCTTCTGAGGAAAATAACATCCAGCCGAAGAGGAACGCCACCAAAACTCCCCTCATTCCTCTAACTTCTGCCGTAGGAGATGAGGTTCCTCTCTTCGATGAGGAAGAAGCCGAAGAAGCAAAAGAGGCCGCTGGGGCGGGTGGCGAGGAGGCCGTCCCAGAGAAAAAGAAAAAGAAGAGGCATCTTGTGAAGAAGGCTGATCAAGAAAAGCCCTCCTCTGATGACCCTGTGAAAAAGCGTCAGAGGACGGCCGAAGAAGCCGAATTAAAGAAGAACAAGGGAAAGGAACCCGCTCCTGAGTTCTCTGCACCTTCTTCTCAAAATGCTTCAGAGCCGGATTCTGGGAACGGTCCTCCTCCGGCGTTCGATCCTCCGCGTGACTCCTTCCTTTCTCCATATTTGTGGTTTCAAGGATCTATGCCTCCTTCTCTCCCAAAGGCACGGTATTGCCTCCGCCCTTCCCTCGACGCTGCTGGGGTCCGAGGTGCTTGCAAGGCTGGGCGTTGGCAACTTGATGAACTGTCTGGCCTGCTTGAGTCCCTGAGCGAGAAAGCCGATTATATGGATCAGGTTGAAAAACTTGAGACTGAACTCGCAGTGAAGGAGAAATTTGCGGCCAAGCAAGCTGAAGTTCACAGGGGGGTGGAATCTGAACTGAAGAAAACTAAAGAAACGCTCCAGAGGAAGACTGAAGAGGCAAGCCGAGTTCATTTAGCGAACAAGGCCCTAGAGCGGGACGTTGCCGACCTCCAGAACAAGAACAAATCCATACCCCTCCTTGAAGAAGAATTACAACTGGAGAAGAAGAGATCGGCTAAGCTGGCTGATGATCTCAAAGCTATGGAGGAGGGTCGCAACAAGGACCTTGGGGAGTGGGATTCTATTCGGAAGGAGATGCAAGCCCAAATTGATGAACTCAAAAAGGGTGGTGCGAGTGCTGGGCCTTCAGAAGAGGATTACGCCAAGGTTCAAAGAAGGCTGGCTGCTGCAAAGGCCAAGGCTGCCAAAGCCTTGGATATATGCAAGAATGTGGCGTATGAATCTTTCGGCCTGGCCCTTCGTCAAGTCTACTATCGTAACCCTGGAATAAAGCTGAATTTGTACGGATTAGATCCGTTCTTTGAGTTCCATGGGGGAAGACTTGTCGAAGTTCACAAGGACGGATCGCACCACGAGCCCCCTGCATCTCTGTACGAATTGCCTCCTCTCCCTGAAGGCCAAAGTATGGAGCCTACCACGCCCACTGCTGCCTCTGGAGCTGAAGCACAAGAAGGTGCCCCAACTGGAATGGAGGACAGAGCGGAGAAGGAAGGAGTGCCCACCGCGGAGGATCAAGCACCGGCCCCTTAACTTATGTTTTATTCATAGCTGTGTACTGGGATCAGCTCCAGTTTTAACTACCTTGTAACCTGAACAATTTCTTTATTCTTGGAAATAAAATTCACTGTTGCTTTTCTTCAACTGCTTGCGTCGAATGTATGATTGTTGGATAACTTAGTGCTGTACCAAACACTTTATTGTTTTTAATGCTTTACGAATCTGTTCTGTGTGGTTACCTAGCTGCTTAACGCGTACTTATCACACCGGATTAAGACAACAAATAGTATCGAATAAGTGACAATTAAATGAAAACATGCCCTGTCCCCAAGTGTAAGTACATTGGGAAGGGGAATTTTACCTCAAGGATTACCTTTTAAATTCTTAAAAGATAGAGATGCTTAACTGCCCTCGATGATGTAGAGCGGGTACATTAGCTTTCAACCGCTCTGGGGTGGATATTCCACAATTGAGGACGGATATTGCCTTCGAATTTTGTATAGCTTCGGCAAGGGTAAGCTTTATGCCTTTCTCTTGAGGTTCGGTTTGGCCCTACACCTCAAGTCTTCACACGGTGTTCGGTTCGATCCTACTAACCGTACTTGGAGTTCGGTGCAATCCTACAATCCAAGCCTTCAACACGGGGTTCGGATCAGGGCTAATCCTGAACCTACTGCGCCCGTTACTCGGGGTTCAGCGCGGTTTTCTCTGTGAACCGGCCTACTGCGCCCAAGCCTTCGCATGGGGTTCGGTTTGTGGCCTTGAAAAAGGACCAGCCCTACAACCCATGTAGTCTTCGAATGGGGTTCGGTTTGTGGTCTTGAAAAAGGACCAGCCCTACAACCCATGTAGTCTTCGAATGGGGTTCGGTTTGTGGCCTTGAGAAAGGACCAGCCCTACAACCCATGTAGTCTTCGAATGGGGTTCGGTTTGTGGCCTTGAGAAAGGACCAGCCCTACAACCCATGTAGTCTTCGAATGGGGTTCGGTTTGTGGCCTTGAGAAAGGACCAGCCCTACAACCCATGTAGTCTTCGAATGGGGTTCGGTTTGTGGCCTTGAGAAAGGACCAGCCCTACAACCCATTCCACCTCAGGGAATTACATCGTCTGACTTGGGGGTCTTCCTCCGTTCTTCGAGGAATTATCTCACCAACTACAAAATAGGTAGTTGCGTTCATCCGTCCTGAGGTGTATGCGCATTAAACCACGGCTTTAAATCATAACACACAAGAAAAGTGAGAATGATAGGGCGGTGAAAATGTATTCTTATTAAAATTGAATATAGGTTACACAAAGAGCATCGTTGGGGCCATGCCTCGTTAAAACCTTCTTGAGAAAACCCAGTGGGAAAAAACTCAAGTAAGGAAAAAGAGTACACGCCGTCTTACCAACTAGCTGTAATACACTCGTAAATTCTGAGTGTTCCATTTGTTGCGGATTGGGGTTCCATCAAGTTCTTCCAATCGGTATGATCCCTTTCCAGTCACCTCCGAAACTCTATAAGGTCCTTCCCATGTTGGTGCTAGCTTTCCTTGGTGAGCGAATTTGTTCCCAACACTGGCCTTTCTCAGAACAAGGTCTCCGGTGTTAAAAGCTCTGTACTGGACACGTTTATTGTACCGGAGTGCAGCCTTTGCTTTTATTGCTTGATCTCTGACGAAAGCCTTTTCCCTTAACTCTTGGAGGACATCCAGCTCTGATGCTAAATTGGCGTTGTTATCTTCTGCTGAAAAATACTCCACACGAGCCGATCTTGTTTGCAACTCAACTGGGATCATCGCCTCAACCCCGTACACCAACCGGTATGGGGATTCGTTAGTTGAAGAATGAGGCGTAGTGCGGTATGCCCATAGAACATGACATAACTGGTCAGTCCATCCTCCTTTCGCTTCTCCCAGACGCTTCTTTAACCCCTTTAACACCTCTCGGTTAGCTACCTCTGCTTGCCCATTTGTTTGGGGATGTTCAACAGATGAAAATATCTGGATTATAGCCAGTCCTTCAAGTAAATCCGTGAACTTCTTGTCTGTAAACTGGGTGCCGTTGTCAGTCACAATCCGCCCTGGCACCCCGAACCAAGCAATGATATTTTCGTACATGAAACGTCTTGTATGTGCAGAAGTGATATGCACTACAGGTTCTGCCTCGATCCATTTGGTGAAATAGTCTACTCCCACGATCAAGTATTTGATTCCTCCTGGCGCAGTGGGAAACGGACCCAAAATATCAAGGCCCCATTGGTAGAACGGCCAAGGCACGGCAGATGAGGATAACTCTTGGGCCGGTGTGTGGTGGAGATTGGAGAATTTTTGGCAAGCGTCGCACTTCCTCACGAAATCTGCTGAATCCTGCTTCACAGTGGGCCACCAGTATCCAGCCCTGAGGACTTTTCTCATTAGGCTTCGGCCTCCAGCGTGGTGCCCACATTGCCCCTCGTGTACCTCAGTCAAGACCGCTTGAACTTCATCTTCTCTTAAACATGAAAGATATGGGACAGAGAATCCCCTTCTGTAGAGAACACCATCGACCATAGTAAAATATGGCAACTCCCTCTTCACTCGTCTCCTTTCCTTTTCGTCAGTGGGAAGTTGACCATCAGCCAGATAACGAATATAGGGGATGACCCAAGAATCCTCATATGGATAGCTCACCATGACAGCATTCAGAGAAGGATACAGAGGTATACTGGGTGATGTCAAAGTGCTTTGAACCACCGTTGTTGTGCTACCAGGCTGCTTTGTACTTGCCAACCTTGATAAGATGTCCGCTCTGGTATTTTCTTCCCTGGGCACATGCTTGAACTCTAAAACTTCAAATCTTCCCTTCAGCTCATTAACACAATTCAAGTATAATTGAAGTTGTGGCTCCTTCGCCTGGTACTCCCCCTGGATTTGCGAAATCACCAGCTGGGAATCACTGCAGAGTGTAACTGCTGATGCTCCGATGTCAATCGCCGCACGGAGGCCGGCCAAGCATGCTTCGTATTCGGCTTGATTGTTGGAGGTCTTGAAATTGAATCTGAGGGAAATTTCTAGGTGTACACCGTCATCACTTTCTACCACCACACCTGCTCCACAACCTTTGCTGTTCGACGAACCATCGACGTAGATGGTCCAATGCGCTCGAGGGGTGGCCGGGTCTGCCCCAGACATTTCCACTACAAAATCGGCCAATACTTGTGCCTTGATGGCTCCTCGAGGCTCATATGAAATCTCAAATTCAGATAACTCAATAGACCATTTTATCATCCTTCCAGCGAGGTCTGGCTTGCTGAGTACGGAACGGAGTGGTAAATCCGTTCTCACCAATACTGGGTGCGCATGGAAATAAGGCCTCAACCGTCGCGATGCCCAAACAACTGCCAGGGCGGCTTTCTCAATCTTCTGATACCTTCCTTCTGCCCCCTGAAACGTTTTACTAGTAAAATACACCGGCCTCTGCCCTTCAGGGGTTTCTTTTACCAAGGCCACACCTAGAGCTTCATCGGATATCGCCAAGTATAAAATTAACGTTTCGCCTGGATCAGGTTTAACAAGAATTGGTGGACTCGAGAGAACGGTCTTGAGCTGCTGGAAGGCTTGCTCTTGTTCCTCTCCCCATTCAAAACTCTTATGTTTCTTTAACGCCTTATACAAGGGAAGGGACCTGTGCGCCATCTTAGGCATGAAACGAGCTAAAGCGGCCACTTTCCCATTCAATGACTGGACCTCCCTCAAACATTTAGGACTCTGCATGTCCAGGATTGCCTGACATTTCCCGGGGTTAGCTTCAATGCCTCGTTGAGTCAACATGAATCCCAAGAATTTTCCTGCTGGAACGGCGAAGGTGCACTTTAAAGGATTTAACCTCATGTTGTATTGCCGAAGCCTAGTGAAAACTTGGCGTAGATCTTCAATGTGGTCTCCTCCAGCGGGTGTTTTGGCTATAATATCATCAATATAAACTTCGACCAGCCTTGTATGCATCCCTTCAAAGACTTTGTTAATCATGCGCTGATAGGTAGCGCCGGCGTTCTTCAGTCCGAAAGGCATGACGGTGTAGCAGAAAACACCACGGTCATTGATAAATGCAGTCTTCTCCTGGTCTCCCTCCCACATCGGAATCTGGTTGTACCCCGAATAAGCATCCATGAAACTGAGGTATTGGTAACCAGATGAATCATCCACCATGCGATCGATGTTGGGCAGGGGATATGGATCTTTAGGGCAGCAACGGTTAAGATCCACATAATCAGTACACATCCTCCATTTGCCGTTAGCCTTCTGCACCATGACCACATTAGAAAGCCAGGATGAATAGCGTATCTCCCTTATAAAACCTGCCTTCAACAACTCCTCTGTTTGCTCACAAGCCGCCTTCTGCTTCTCCGGTCCCAACCTCCTCTTCTTCTGGGCCACCGGTCTGGTTTCAGGATACACTGCAAGTTTGTGACAACAGAACTCAGGATCCATCCCCGGCATATCTGCTGCTGTCCATGCGAAGAGGTCTTTGAATTCCTGCAAAAGGGATAATAAGCGTTGCTCCATAGCGAACTCCAGCTTATCGTTAATGTGCGTGATCTTCTCTGGGGAATCTCCCAATACGACATCCCTGGAGCCACCATCTGGTGTGGGTTTAGATGGATTGAGTGGATCAATCTTCAATTCCGCTCTGGGGTCTAGGTCAATAAGACTGACAGACCCTGCCGCTGTTCCTCCATCGTTCAACTTCCTCTTCTTGTTGAATGCATCCAACTTAACCATGTTGAGGCTCAGATTATAACAATATCGAGCCATCTCCTGATCTCCGCGGAGTGAGGACACACCATTGTCCTTGTCGATAAATTTGATTAGGAGATGAGGGGTGGACACAATTGCTTCCATAGCATTCAATGTTGGACGGCCTATGATACCGTTGTACGGGGATTCCACATCGATCACCAGAATTCTTGACTTGACCGTTCTTGCACCGGGCTCTCCTTCAAAAGAAATCAAAGTGTCGAGGTATCCCTTAGTGGGTTGCTTGGCTCCGTTAAACGCTGTGAGTTCTTGTGTGTATGGTTGTAGATCTGCATCACTGAAACCCATTCGTTTGAAACAATTATAAAAGATAACATCACAAGAACTTCCCTGATCGACGAGGATCCTCTTGACGTCTTTATTGGCAATGACGGCCATGATCACTACTGCATCATCACCTCCTGGAATTGTTGGGCCGAAGTCATCATCTGTAAACGACACCGTCGGGGCTGTCACTCCGTCCCTGAAAGGGCGGTTATCCCTTGGTTTACCCTGGACTGACAGAATCATCCTATGGTGGTTCTTTCGTGCTGTGATTGAAGTTCCTCCTCCCGCAAATCCTCCAGCTATCATCTCAATCACTTCTCGTCTGCCCTGTCTCTGCTGCTGTGGCATATTACTTTGCTGGGCACCTTCAACAATCACTACCCCTTTCTGCTTCTCAGCCGCAGTGAACTTCCTTACTGGGTTGCGTGTATTATCATCTTCGTCATCAGGATCTCTATTCCTTTTCTCCATCCTGTGAGGCTCATTCATAGATTTCTCCTTAAACAAATACTGCTTCAGCTTTCCTTCTCGAATGAGAGTTTCCACCGTATTTTTTAACGCCTTACACTCATCAGTGTTGTGCCCTGTCTGCTCATGGAAAGTGCAGTATTTACGTGGGTTACCTCCCCTCTTGGCCGGGGCTGGTTTCCTTATACCAAAGACGTTCAGAGTTGGCCAACCAACCTCCCTCATGATTTGTGAGTGCCTGGTGTTCAACGGAGCATAATGATCGAACGATGATACACGCCTATCTCGTGGATGCTGACGAGCATTTGTAAAGTCTTCTCTAAAGGCATGCTTCTCGGGTCTAACTTTCTCCTTTTCTCTCCGTGGCTGTTGAGCTGGTACAGAAGGCTTTACTCTTGCTGCAGTTGCCTCTAGATGCATTTCTATGCCCACATATTTGGAAGCTTTCCTTCGAAACTCCTCGAAGGTTGTAGGTGGACTCTTTGCCAAAGATAGGGCGAAGGCTGATCCTGGCTGAAGGGCTTCAACGACAATATGGAGTTGTATGGCCTCCGTGAGGTTAGGAACCAACGCAGCCTCTTTGTAAAACCGTTTCAGAAACTCCTTAAGAGTCTCTGTTTCTCCCTGTCTTATCTGGGCCAGTGTGTGAGAAGTTCTTGGGATATCCCTGGAGATAACGAAATGGCTTTCGAATGCAGCAGCCATTTCCTCCCAAGAGTCTATAGATCCTGAAGGCAAACTTTTAAACCAGCTGAGAGCTTCCTCCGTCAACGTCCTTGGGAACATTCTGCACATGACATCTTCGTCTGCTCCCAGATACATAGCTTCATAAACATACGCATCCAAATGCTTAGTGGGGTCGGACTCTCCATTATACTTCCCAATCGACAATGGCTGAGTTGTTTGCAAATGTTTTGGAATGACAATATTCATCAACCTTCTTGAGAAAGGGACGTTGAGCTTGTATGCCCCTGAAGTTACCACCGCCTGTTCCCTTCTCCTAGTACTGACTCTATCACCAGAGTCCTGTGTTTGCTCCCTTTCTTCATACGTAGGGATCTTCGAATACTGGAGGGTGGTAGATCTATCCCTCGCTGATGCATGGTAAACATCCTCTGCATGAGACGCTACTCTGTCCCCAGCTCCTTTTCTCTCTCGCCTCAACTCCATCAGCTCCTCCTTCAGTTGCCTAATAACCTCATCGCGAGGGTCAGGCGTCTGCACTTGCACCATCCTCCGGGTTTGAGTTACAGGGGAGTCGAAGACGAGTCTCCTCCCAGCCTGTTGATGGGTCACATCCTCCACATGACCTTCCACGAAGTCTCTCCCATCACCTTCCATTGTGACAACCTTACTTCTGCGAAAATGGGAATAACTCTATCGAGTCCCACTGGGCGTGCCAATGAACTGGTCTGGACCGGGGTCTAGGATCCGGTGTGGGACCAGCCACAAGAGTGCAGGTGTTTTTAGGGTTTGCACACCGGAACTGTGTATATCCGATGTATTAACCCGGTCTCTCAGTGGGAGAGGCCGGTCTTGCTGTCCTGGAGATCCTTTACACCAACGATTCGCGTTGTAGGGGGGCGAAAGGTGGTGCCACCTGCAAAGATTCTCCGACGCTCAAGTCAGAAGAGTGTATGAACTTAATGAATACTCAAGCGTAGTAACAGTAAATATGAGATAGAACAACGATACCATGCATGTGTGTTGATATAGCTTCTTATAGTTGAACGTAAGAGGAAAATGAGACGTTAGATGCAGGTGGGTCCCTTACCTCTGATTGCGTGTATATTATGTCAATAAAGTGGCTCGACTTTCAGAATGTGTCAGGAGGGTAGGTCAATTATCAGAGTAAAATACTCTAGAAAGAGGAGATGATAATCACCTTTTCCGCATAATCTGCTGACATGCCCACTTACTTTCTGAAACCATTGATGTGACGTATTTTGCTACAAACAGTGTCTTCGTTGATAAGTTATCAGGGACTCTTCTCTTACTGTGACTGAAAAGCCAACAATTATATAAACACTCTGTAAAGATGAATATAGAACCGCTATGGAGAAAATGAATGATGTTGTCATGGAGTGAGGGCGGATGACCAGACAACGGATATCCGGTGTGGTAACGTTGAACCTGGACACCGGTTTTCCTTATATGAAGTCAGTCTGACGTCACAAGTATGGGGGCCGGTATCTAGACCGGATCAATTATCATTCTCAATTTCATCATGATCAATCAGAATTTTAATATAATACGTATATGTATCTGAATGAATCCACGTTAACTCATAAATCTTTAAAATCAGTTCAATAACTATTAACAAAAGGGGATCAACAGTTTAACTCAATCATGTCATCAAACAAGTCACACATTACTACAAATCAATATTATTAATTTTTTCAACATAAACATCATCAGTATAATAACAAATCCTCAATCCGTTCATAACTCATGCATTTAATATATACAATACTTCCCCTGTTTGGAATCCGTTATTCTAAAGCCCCAAATATGCTTTCAAATGCCTTCTAATCTTTTTCGACCACTAATTCCAAGTTCTAAAAATTTCTAAAATTAATAACTATTTTTTGTAACCCGAAGCTACCATAATCACATTTAGGCGCTTAATGTAACACCCCAGCCGTTTTTCAGGAATGAACGACTCGCCCCACAGACCAACACGAGACCTTTCCAATGTGCTTTTGTCCTCACTCACACATTTCCTGAGAACTTCCCAAGAGGTCACCCATCCCAGAATTACTCCAAGTTAAGCACGCTTAACTTTGGAGTCCTTATGTGATGGGCCACCGAAAAGGCTAATGCATTTGTTGGTATAGGTAGTACGAATTTATTCCTTTAAGCTATCCTCGACTGTATAGTCTCATACCTATACAATCTTTGGATCCCTCTCATTCTGGTATGTGTTCGGTTCGTTCATGTGCCCCTCCCACTGGAAGCCTGCCAGGAGCCGCTCTGTAACATCCCAATTTTTATGATTTATAGAAAAATAATTTAAAAAGGATTAAAGATGAATTTCTGAATGAAATTCCGAGTGAAAATGTCAAAGATAAGATTTTTTGAGTAAAATGAGTATGATTCTGAGTGAAATAAGATAGAAAACTAATTCCAAGTGAAGTTAAGATGTTTCCGAGTGAAACATCATGAAGAGAATTATTTCTGAACGAAATAACGCTATGTCCGATTGAGACACATTCGAGTAAAACAAATCCGAGTGAAACGTCTCCGAGAGGAACGTTTCCGATTGAGTTGCCGAGAGAAGTGCTTATTCAAATAAGAGAAGCTTTGATTTAAAAAGGGTACTTCTCGGAAAGATATTTCTGATTGGTGAACTCCCGAGTGGATTATATCCGAGTTAAGTAATTATCCGAGTAAAGTGTCTCTAAGAGTGACACTTCCGAGTGATACATTCCGAGTGAGTCTTTCTAGAAAGAGTGCTTCTGGACAGAGACTTCAACTCCGATTATGTTTTCTGAGTGATCTTTCAGATGAAAGAATTCCGAGTGAATGTAAGAGGAAGACTTTGACTCGGGAAAAGGAATATCCGAGTGAGATATGCCTGATTAAGGTATTTCAAATAAGACAATTGTGAAAGGGTCATTTCTGAGGAAGGGAAGTCGAGTGTTTCATGAGAAGGAACCTTTCCGAGTGAATGGTTTCCGAATGAAGGAGTTCTGAACGAACAGCTTTCTCCGAGTCGGAATACACTGAAACTGAGTCAGAATAAATAATTATTTTAAGTTTTCCACATCATTCTGTTCTTCCATCTTCTAGTGAAATCCTTTCTCATATATTTTCTAAGAATGGGACCCTTTTTTATGTGCTGTCCCTTTTCATTAAATATCTTCATTATCATTAAAGAGACGTATGTCAGAATACTTCTATTCATTCACGTCTCTTCTGCATATAAAAACTTCCATTGTTGGATTAATTTAAAAACTTTTGAAGTGGAAATCATTACCAATAATCCTTCTTCCAAACTTTACTGGGAACCAACGAGCAAGAAGAAAGTTAAGTCTTCATTTCCTTCTCTTTACGAGGAAAGCTTGGGACTGGTGCAGGATTTGCAATTCCAGTCGGAATTAGTGGGCAGAGACTTGGTTATAGCCTTTAAAGCTGCTGGAACACCTTATTTCCAGGTAGGGGGAGCGTACATCTCAAATAGATGGTTTATGAATGGATTTGGGGTGATGTTATGATGTGTATATGTTATGTGAGACCCCAATTGAATTACATGCTTTATGTTTCCTTATTTTCCATTCATATTGATGTGCTGATTATATATGTATATAATGGTGATGAGAATGGTTTCCATGAATTCTTCATGGGATATTTATATGATGATTATGTTGATAGTTGGATCGGTTGATGGTATGAGATAATGTTGATATGTGATTGATGATTGATATTTGATTGATATTGTTTGTATTGAGACGCACACAGGACTGCAGGGGGCCTGTGTTGCCGGTCCAGATGAGTGGACGCGCCTGTTGATGGCATAGACCCTGTGGTGGTTCCTTTATACCACGGACGCCTTTGAGTGTGACTCAAGGCCGGCCCGTAGCACTGAGTAGAGGACCGCTATCACTCTGGGAGTGGTACTCGGTGTTACATTATGGGCACAGAGCGGTTTGGTACCTGTAAAACGGTCAGATCAGCGAGGAGCTGAGTTATGGCTCGGGGAGCCAGTGTTGCAACACAAACAGTATAATGATCCCATTTTGGTTGGTCATGTATACTGATGTTGATACATATTAATGGATCCATTTGGTTGAGCATGTGTATACATTGATTTATGTGTTATTGAGAGAACATGTTGTTATAATGAGTATATGTATATGTCTCGGTTTTGAGAATGAATAATTTGTTATTTGCCGAGTGAAATTGTTATTTGCCGAGTGAAGTTTGTTATATTGGCTGAGTGTGGATTATTATGTTTGCCGAGTATGATGTGCTGTATCTGCCGAGTGTGAAATGTTTTACTCGCCGAGTGCGAAATGTTGTAACTGCCGGGTGTGAATTAATTACCGAGTGTGGTTGACTAAAATTGACGAGTGTGAGTTAGAATTGCCGAGTTTGAATTTTTGGCCGAGTGTGATCGGTTTTGTTTATAGTTATTAATTGGACTTTTTATCCAATTCAATAACTGTTATTTGATATGTTATGCTCACCCTCTACAATTATTATTTTTCAGTGGATGAAGGGCCCAACCATGATATGTGAAGTCACTCACGCTGCTCGAATTATATATGGGTAGAAGCCTTGGCCGGCTCCTGAATACCGAGTGCTTTTATTTTTTTATTATAAATTTAAAAGAGCCGATCAGCTTTTGTAAAAAATTGATATTGTAATTATTTAATTCAAATTCTGTTTTGGAAATTTGAATTATTTGCAAAATATTATTTGATTTATTGAAATTTATTTTAAAAATTAAGGATGTTATACGCTCCTTGTCCATGCCTATGCACCGTCGATCACTCTCCGCCCTCAACAGTGACCGGGATGTCACACTTAAACTACCAATATACAATTATTTCAATAAGTTGTAACTTACCGTTAGCTCTGACCCGCTACTTGATTCTACAAACCCTAATGTTGCCTACGAACTAAAATGGCACTGAAATATTTCCTACGTCATAGAAATAGCAAGGTTAAGGGTCGAAATTGCAGCTATGGAATCCACAGGCCATGGGTATTTGTACGACTTACTTGATATGGAAGAATTCAAAAATCTTAATTGCCCAAAGTTGTCCCTCTTTATGGATTTAGCTCCAAACGCCCTAAAATCCATAGGATTAGGAAAATGAAGGAATGGGAGAAAGATAGACATGCCAAAACAAAAATGGGGTTGTACACCATACCTTGAGAATTGTAATTTAGAGTCTCCCAAGTCTTTATTTGCTGCCGTGTGAAGAGAAAAAGATGGTGAAACCAATTGGTGATAGCTGTGAGAGGAAGGAAACACATTGAGTATTGTTGACATCAGCCACTCCTTACTCACTTTGAGTGTTGTTGACACCAGCCACTCCTGGCTCACAAGAGTATTTTTGACACTAGTCACTCCTGGATCACAAGAGTATTATTGACACCAACCGCTCTTAGCTCACAAGAGTATTGTTGACACCAGCCAATCCTGACTCACAAGAGTATTGTTGACACCAACCACTCCTGGATCACAAGAGTATTGTTGACACTAGCCACTCCTGGCTCATATAAGTATTTTTTCAACAAGCCACTCCTGACTCAACCTAAGTATTATTTCAACAAGTCACTCATGGCTCAACCGAAGTATTTTTTCACTAGCCTCTTCAAGCCAAACTATTTTCCACATAAACTTACATAGGTCTCTCAAACCTAGAAATTATAGGGTTTAGGGGAGGAGATGTGTTAGAGTGGAAAAACTAGCCTACAACTTAGCAATGCTAAAGAATAAGTGTATACTACAGTTTTTTACAAGGGCATAGAGGCTTGACTTTACTAATGACTTAATCAAGGTGTACAAAGATGTAAGATAAGACACAGGTACACACTAAGTCTGGAAGCTGACCAAAGGCTAGTTACTACAACAAGCAACATCTCATGATTCTAAAGCAGGTCTCTGGTTCATCATGTTGTAGCTTGACATTCTAAGCAGAGTTCATTGTGATACCTACAACAAGCTTCACGTTCTATCTTTCTTTCTTTCTTAGGGTGAGTCTCTCACAGATGTTCTGTGTTATTCATTTTGGAGTTCCCCTAATTCTCATTCTCTCTGGGTGGTACTGGGTTGCACATCTGCTTACCCATTCACACTTTATTCTCCCATATTCTTCTATCTCTTCATTATACACTCTCACTACTTTGTTCTTTCTTGTTTCCTTATATTACCGAAAGTTTCTCAAGGATGGGGAAGATAGTTGTTGCAAGTGCGTTTGGATAAGAGCCATTGAGGATTTCGCATATAGGACAAAGTCCTTGATCAAAGAGAACTGTAACATTCCATTTTCTACTCAAATAGAAAATAGATATTATTATCTCTTTAATGAGAAACACTTACTATTAGTTAGTTTATTATTAACTAATTCATATTTTTATGAAATTTTGGTACTTATATTTAATTATTTTATTAAAATAATAATAATAATAATAAAATAATAAATATATATATATATTGAATGAAGATTTTAAAATGACTTAATTAGTATTCACTAATTAAGAAAATTATATTAAGAATTTTTAATATCTTTATTATTCATAACTTTTATTTTATGTTTTTACATATTTATGATTTAACTCTTATTAGAATTCTAAAATAAAATTTTGAAGGAATTAGATTATGGTTCTTTAAAACTTTTTGATCTATGCATTATTTATGATTTTCTAGAATTTTTTTTGTTTTTGAAATTTTTTTAAAAAATATATTTTAAATAATTTTTTATTTATATAAAGTTACTTAAAATTAAAAATATTTACAAGAAAATAAAGTTAAATTATAAGTTTTTTAAAATTCATTTCAAGTAGACTTATTTGAAAAAGATCGGTTTGAGTAAAATCTTAATTTTTACCAATTATAAGGAGACCGGAAAGGTACCAACAAATTTTTATTAACAGAAAATTTTAAATGTTAAAAATTTAAAATTTATATTACTTATTATAAAATTAGTGAGGTCTAATATAATATCGCTAAATTTTAAAAAAGACTGATTTTAAATATTTAAAATATACTGAGTGCATTGTTACTATTTGGCTTAATAATTCAGCTGACATTTACTATGCAAAACATTGTACATGTATGAAAATTTCAAATGATGCACAGTAACTAGGAACGGAATTTTCAAAATTGCACAATACTTTTATAATAAAATAATAAAATGTATAGTAAACTTCTTGCTTATAAATACCGAAGGAATTCTAACAAAGAATTCATAATTTCAGATTAAGTTTTTTTAATATAGTAGTGTTAGAGTCATTGTGGTGGGAGTAAGAGAGAGAAATAATTTTTATGGAAGGAGGTTCTACCAAAATTATAAGGTAAGAATAATCTTCTTTTATATTTTTTATGTTTATTTTCATATCGTTTTTAAAATTTATTATTATACTGGATATAATATTATTTTAAGTTACTATTTTAAATAGTAAATTAAATTACTATGTCAATAGTAAATCACTATTATGAATAGTAAATTACTATTCAAATAGTAAATTACTATTTACGATTTACTATTTACGATTTACTATTTACTTTTACTATTCATAATTTACTATTTATCATTACTATTCATTATTTACTATTTACTATTATTATTCATAATTTACTATTTACTGTCACTATTTATAATTTACTATTTACCGTTACTATTTATAATTTACTATTTACTATTACTATTCATGATTTACTATTTTTTATTACTATTTATGATTTACTATTTACTGTTACTATTTATGATTTATTATTTATCGTTACTATTTATGATTTACTATTTACTGTTATTATTCATAGTAACTATTCAAAATTTACCATTTACTATTACTATATATAATTACTATTTATCATTTCTATTTCAAATAGTAATCTTAATTTTTATCTTATACCTATACTGAAATAAATTGGTATTTAATATTTTTAGAACTTGGAGGTGCAGAGCGAATTCACTTTTGGTAGCAAATCAAGGTAAGGGGGATAGGACAAGAATATAATATGAAAAGACATACAAATAATAGGAGGAGTCCCCTACTCCTTTTAAACTTAATAATAATATTATTTTAAAATAATAACTTTTTAAGTTAAAATTAATAATAATTTTAAATTAAGTATTTTGTGTAACTTATTCTGAAATACGTATGCAAGGATCTAAACTATTATAACCTATACAGACTAAACTAAACCTATACAAGGACTGGACTATTATGGACTTACATAGGCCTATGCGAGGAATGCACTATAAGGACTTGAAATTAAGTTTATTAATTTAAATAACTATTAAACTTTGAATTATGATATTTATGAATTATATTTAATTTATTTGATTTGATTATGATTGATAATATTTATTTGTGATTGATGATATTTAATTGTGATCGATAATATTTGATTGTGAGTCATAATAATTAATTGTGATTGAATATTTGGTTGTGATTGATGAGTGATTGGAGTTTGAGCATATAGCAAGCATGACGGAAAGATAAAACTTAGTAAGAATATTCTTACCTTACACTTTAAGTTTTTATTTTAAGAAAAAGTATTTTATAATTACATTAGTCTTTTATTCCTTCTTAAAAAAATATTTTTATCAACTTTACTTTTAATAATTAGGATAAAATCTAATATTCATTTTAGAAAGAAACTATTTTATGAAAATTAATTTATAAAAAGGTTGAGATAGTTAATTCTTGAATGAAAGAAAAATTTATAGTTTTAAGTATTTTTTAATGATTTTAAGAATTAATTTCTTTTAGTGAATTAGAATTTTAAAGTAAATTATTTTGATTTTTCCCAATGTAATAACTAAATAATATTTTGATATAATTAAGATTTCTCAACTCGATCTTGTTAGGATTCAATTTGGGAAAGATTATGTAAATATGTGAAGTTTTCTATGAGAAAAATGTTGAGATATTTAAGGCTTAAAAACTTAATTTTTGGTGAGATTTAAATTTTGAAAGTTGTCCTAAATTTATTTCTGTATAATAGAAATTTAGAGGAGAAATTATAAGAGTGTACAGTTTATTGAAATGATGTGGTGAACCATTATGGTATTTATTAATTGAGTTTCTAAAAGTCTTAACCAATTAAATACGCGAGTAGTTCATGCATCATGAATCAATAAAGAGAAATGAGATGTGATGTTGACCAAGGATACATTAGAGGAGGTTCAGATGCGAACCTTGGGGTGAGAGGGTGTGAAAGGGTGCTTCAGGTGACCTTGGGTCGCTCTTTAGTATCGGGTACTTTCATAATAAAAACCTTCTCAGTCTAACTAGTCTCTAGGTGTTTCCATGTCAGTTGAGTTATTTATACGCCACAAAGGTATTTATTTTGGAATTATGGAATAATTTTATTTCCTGGTTGGCCCAGTGAAAATTAAAACTATAAGGGCCCACATGCATAAACTGAATGAGATAATAGCATTAAAAGCATTGCATGACATTCATGTGATTGTGACATTCTATGTAGGTGGTTGTGAATGAAAGTATAATTGTTATGTTTATGAAAACCCTACATTCATAATTGATTGTGTATGAGATTATGACTAATATTATTATATTAGTTTATGAAAACCCTTATGCTTATGTCTTATCTATAAAGTATTATATTCTATTTTTTACTCCTTCTTGTTTGAATTTTCGTGTCCAAAATATATGTTATGTTGATATATAGCTAGCAGTCCAAGATGAAAGGATGTAATTACACGAGGGTAAAATGGTCTCTTCCTCAATTGGATAGGTGAAGAGACATAGCAAGAGTAGGATTCCAAAACCCTATGGTTCGAGGACTAGGAAATCATTGGTCACAGTCGTGGTAGAGGTATAATTTAGTTTTAGTTTACCTTATTACAATATCAAGTTGGATAATTGTAACAAGGTAAAGGTTAAACTTTGATAAACCTTATCATTCAGATATTATACTATAATCTTTTATCACTTATGATTTCTATAAATTTATTTTGTCATTATGGACAAATATCGAAAGACAATGTTTTTTTATTTTCAATATTCAAAGGAAATCAGGTATATATATATGTAACGCCCTCTGTTACACCTTAATAAATACTAGAAAAATTCATAATTTTTTTCTAAAGAAATGATTGTTAAAAGGAAACTATCGAAATAAATTACATACATTATTTCTGAAATACCTCATAAATATTATTAAAACTTTATAAAGTAATTGTACATTCATCCGAAGAAAATAAACACTAAACATTATAAGAAAAAGAGGAAACTTCATGGCCCAGAAGCAGTTACTTAATAACATTATTTATTTATTGGACCACGGTATTCATACCGAGCTCCATTTCTAGAACGTGCTATATTTACTGCCGAGATTCTTCGATCCTTCCCTCTGAACCATCAATTTAAAACATATGAAACAAAAACACGGAGAAAGGAGTGATAAATAAAATATAATATTCCCAAATGGAGTATAAGCAATAAAGGGTTTTCACAACTAATATATAATAATAACAATCACAATCACATACACAATCAATTATGAATGCATGAATGTTATACAATATCCTCATCATAACTTACCTATATATGTGGGCCCTTAAATTTTAATTTGCACTGGGCCAACCAGGAGTTTACACTATTCCATAAGTCCGGATAATAATAATATGAGCAGCTCAACTGGCATGTAAACACTTAAAGACTAGTCAGATTGAAAAAGTTTTTATTGTGAAAGCCCGACACTACGGAGTTATGTAACATCCCATTTTCAAAACAAATAGAAAATAGATATTAATACATCTTTAATAAGAAATACTTACTATTAGTTAGTTTATTATTATCATTTTTAATGAAATTTTGGTATTTATATTTAATTATTTGTTTTTTAAATAAAATAAAATAAAATAAAAATATTTATGTATTTTGAATGAGAATTTTAAAATGACTTAACTAGTATTCATTGATTAATGAAATTATATTAAGAATTTTAAATATATTTATTATTCACAACTTTTATTTTATGTTTTTATATTTATATTTTTATATATTTATGATTTAACTCTTATTAAAATTTTAAAATAAAATTTTGAAGGAATTAGACTATATGGTTCTTTAGAACTTTTTGATCTACATAATATTTATGATTTTTTGGAATTTTTTGAAAATTGTTGAAATATTTTAATAAAATAATATATTTTTAATTAATTTTAAATTCATATAAAGTTACTTAAAATTAAAAATATTTACAAGAAAGTGAAGTTAAATTATAAGAAAAATTTATAAAATCCTTCAAGTAGACTTATCTAAAAATGATCAATTTGAGAAAAATCTTGATTTTTTCTAATCGTTAAAAAATTGAAAACGTATCAATAAATTTTTATTAACAGAAAATTTTAGATTTTTAAAATTTAAACTTTATATTACTTATCATAAAATTAGTGAGAACTGATATAAAAATATACCGAGTGAAAGGTTACTATTTAGCTTAATAATTCAGCCGACATTTACTATGCAAAACACTGTACATGTACGAAATTTTCAAAAGGTGTACAGTAACCAGGATTTAAATTTCAAAAATGCACAGTACTTTTGGAATGCATAGTAATTTTCCTTCCTATAAATACCGAAGAAATTCTTCTTTCGAATTCACAATTTCAGATTAAGTTTTCTTAATATAGTAGTGCTAGTGAGATAGTGATGGAAGTAAGAGAGAGAAATAAAATTTTTAAAAGAAAGTTCTACTAAAATTCTAAGGTAAAAATATATCTCTTTTATATTTTTTAAGGTTATTTTCATATCATTTTTAGAAATCTATAATTATACTGAAAATAATATTATTTTAAGTTACTATTTTGAATAGTAAAATACTATTTCAATAGTAAATTACTATTCAAATAGCAAAATTACTATTTAATGTTACTACTTACCTCTACTATTTACGATTTACGATTTAATTTTTACTGTTACTATTTACATTTTACTATTTACTGTTAATATTCACGATTTACTATTCACTATTCACTATTCACTATTCACTATTCAAAATTTTACCATTTCTGTTTTAAGTAGAAATCTTAAGTTTCATCTGATAACTATTAAAGTGAAATTGGTATATTTTAGAACTCGGAGACGAGACGCGCACAGACTTTTCATAACGAACCAAGATACAAGAGGTAAGGGGGAGTGAGATAAGAATATAATATGAAAAGACATAAGAATAATGGGAGGAGTTCTCTACTCCTTTAAAATTTAATAATATTACTATTTTAAAATAATAACTATTTAACTTAAAATTTATATAAATTTTAAATTGTGTAACTTGATCTGAAATACCTATGCAAAAACCTAGATAACCTACGCGAACTGGATTAAACCTATGCAAGGACTTAGACTATTATGACCTGTATGGACTGAACTATACCTATGCGAAGACTGGATTATATATATGGACTTATATAGACCTGTGCGAGGAATGGACTATAAGGACTCAAAATCAACTCTACTAATTTAAATAACCATTAAAATTTGAATTATATTTATGAGCGATATTTAGTTGATTTGACTTGATTATAATTAACTATATTTGATTTTGATTAATGATATTATGATTTATAATATTAGGCTGTGATTAATGATATGTAATTATGATTGATAATATTTGTGATTGATGATATTTGATTGTGATTGATGACATTACAATACTTGATTGTGGTTGATGAATGATTGATGACCTTGTAATATGAAGTTTGAGCATATAGCAAGCATGACGAAAAGTTAAAACTCAGTAAGAATTTTCTTACCTTACTCTTTAAATTTTTATTCTAAGAGAAAATATTTTATCATTATTTTAGTATTTTATTTCTTCTTAGAAATAATTTTCATTAACTTTATTTTTAATCTCTAGAATAAAATCTAGTATTAGAAAGAAGCTATTTTATGAAAATCAAAGGTTGAGATAATTAATTCTTGAATTAAAGAAAATTTTTATAGTTTTATGTATTCTTAATTAATGATTTAAAAAATATATATTTTCTTTTAGAAATCAGAAATTTAAATTAGTTTTCCCTAATGAAATAACTAAAGGATATTTTTTTATAGTCGAGATTTCTAAATTCAATGTAGTTAAGATTCAAATTGAGAAAGATTATGTAAATATGTGAAGTTTTTTAAGAAAAAGTTTTAAGATATTTAAGGCTTGGAAACTCAATTTTGGTAAGATCTGAATTCGAAGATTGTACTAAATTTATTCTGTATAATAGAAGTTCAAAGAAGAACTTATGGGAATGTTTAGTTTATTGAGATGATTTGTGAACCTTTATGGTATTTAATAATTGAGTTTCTAAAAGTCTTAACCAACTAAATATGCGAGTAGTTCATGCATCATGAATCATTAAAGAGAAATGAGATGTGATGTTGCTTGGGGACGGATTATAGAAACCGAGAATACATTAGAGGAGGTTCAAATGCGAACCTTGGGATGAGAGGGTGTGGAAGGGTGGTTCAGGGGACCTGGGGTCACTCCTTAGTGTCAGGTACTTTCACAATAAAAACCTTCTCAGTCTGACTAGTCTCTAAGTGTTTCCATGCCAGTTGAGCTGTTCATATGCTACAAAGGCATTTATGTTATTATCTGGAATTATGGAACAGTGTAAACTCCTAGTTGGCCAGTGCAAATTAAAACTTTAAGGGCCCACATGCATAAATTGAATAAGGTAGTATTAAAAGCATTACATGTCATATATGTGATTGTGATATTCTGTATGGATGGTTGTGAATGAAAGTATGATTGTTATGTGTGTGAGAACCCTATATTTATGATTAATTGTGTACAAGATTTTGAATGATATTAATTTATTAGTTTGTAAAAACCCTTATGCTTATGTCTTATCTATAAAGTATTATATTATATTTCTCACTCCTTCTTGTTTGAATTTTATGTCCAAAATATATGTTATGTGATATATAACTAGCGGTTCAAGATGGAAGGATATGTAATTACAAGAGGGTAAAGTGGTCTCATCCTCAATCAGATAGATGAAGAGATATGACAAGAGTAGAATTCCACTCAATGGTTCAAAGACTAGGAAATAATTGGTCACATTTGTAGTAGAGGTATAGTTTAGTTTTACCTTGCCTTATTACAATATCAAGTTAGATAATTGTAACAAGGTATAGGTTAAACTTTGATAAACTTTTTCATCCGGATATAATACTGTAATGATTTATCACTTATGATTTCTATAAAATTATTTTATCATTATGGGCAAATATTGAAAGATAATGTTTTTTTTTACTTTCAATATTCAAAGGAAATCAGATGTATATACGTCCTTGTATATGCGAGATAAAAAGTGATAAATATGTATAGCTTTCTAAAAGTTTTTTATATATATCTCATGTATATAAGGGGGTGTTACAAGTTACCCCAGGTCCCCTGAAGCACCCTTTCACACCCTCTCATCCAAAGGCTCGTAATTAAGTCTCCTCTAATGTATCCTCGGTTTCTATAATCCGTCACCAGACAATATCATTTTGTTTCACTTTAATGATTTATGATGCATGAACTACTCGCGTATTTAGTTGGTTAAGGCTTTTAGAAACTGAATTATTACATGTCTTAAAGGTTTACAACATCATTTCAATAAACTGTACATTTTCTCAATTTTCTAAATTTTTGTCTCACAGAAATAAATTTAGTACAGTTTTTGAATCTCACTGAAATTGAGTTTCTAAGCCTTAAATATCTAAAAACTTTCTCATATAAAACTTTACATAATCTTTCTCAAATTGAATCTTAACAAGATCAAATTTAAAAAAATCTCAATTATTTCCAAATATCTTTAGTTATTAAGTTGGAAAAATAAAATAATTTTCTTTTGAAAATTTTATTTAATTAAAAGAGAATAATAATTAAATCATTAACTAAAATACTTAAAATTATAAAATTTTCTTTAATTCAAGATTTAATTATCTCAACCTTTTGATAAATTAATTTCATAAATGACTTCTTTTTAAATAAATACTAGATTTTTAAAGATTAAAAGTAAAATCAATGAAAATAATTTCTAAGAAGAAATAAAAGACTAAAAAAAAATAATACTTTTTCTTAGAATAAAAATTTAAAGAGTAAGGTAAGAAAATTCTTAGTGGGTTTTAGTTTTCCGTCATGCTTGCTATATGCTCAAACTCCACATCACAAGATCATCCATCACAATTAACAATCATAAATAATTAACAATCATAAAAATAATCAATCAAAATCAAGTCAATAAAGTATCATTTATAAATATTATAATTCAAAGTCTAATGGTTATTAATATAGTCAGTTTGAGTCCTTATCATCCATTTCTTGCATAGGTTTAGTTCAGTTAATAATAGTCCAAGTCCTTACATAGGTTTAATTCAGTCTGTATAGGTCATGATAGTCCAAGTCCTTGCATAGGTTTAATTTAGTCCGTATAGGTCATAATAGTCCAAGTCCTTGCATAGGTTTGTCAGAGTTAGTTACACCAGATATTTAATTTAAAATTTATTATAAATTTTAAGTTAAAAAGTTAATATAAAATAATAATATTATTAAATTTAAAAGGAGTAGAGGACTCTTCCCATTATTCTTATGTCTTTTCATATTATATTCCTATCTCACTCCCCCTTACCTCTTGTATACCGATTCGTTATTGTAAATCTATGCACGTCTCGTCTCCGAGTTCTAAAACATACCAATTTCATTTTAATATAGTTACAAGATGAAAATTAAGATTACTACTTAAAGCAGAAATGATAAATTTTGAATAGTGAATAGTGAATAGTGAACAGTAAATCATGAATAGTAATAGTAAATAGTAAAACGTAAATAGTAACGGAAAATAGTAAATCGTGAATAGTAACGGTAAATAATAAATCATAAATAGTAATGATAAATAGTAAAATGTGAATAGTAAAGGTAAATAGTAACAGTAAATAATAATTTACTATTGAGATAGTAATTTACTATTGAAATAGTAATTTACTATTGAAATAGTATTTTACTATACATAATAGTAACTTAAAATAATATTATTTCTAGTATAATAATAGATTTCTAAAAACGATATGAAAATAACCCTAAAAAATATAAAAGAAAGGTATTCTTACCTTAGAATTTTAGCAGAACCTCTTTCCTTTGAAAAATATCTTCCTCTCTTCACTTAGCACTCTCCTCCAACACTACTAACTTTTCAATTTTCAGTGAAAAACACGGTGCCTCGCCCCTTTATTTATAGCAAAATAAGTTACTGTGTATTTGAATATTTTATTATAAAAGTACTGTATAAAATTTGAAATTTTCATATAGGTTACTGTGCAAAGTTTGAAAATTTTAGAAACGCATAGTGAATTTCACTTATGAGGGGGTGCGAATAGCAATTTTGGAGGTGCGAATAGCAATTTTAGGGGCGGTGTAAATAGTAATTTAAGGGGTGCAAATAGTGATTTTTTGTTTTTTTTTTAAAATTATTATTATTATTATTTTAAATAAATTCTGAAAAATATACTGATCAAAAACTTCTAAAGGTCTATGGTCAAATTCCATTAGGATTCTAATATAAAATTTTCTGTAATAAATTAAAACAAAAATAGGGGTGTTACAATATACATCCTTGTATACGCGAGATAAGGAATGATATATATATATATATATATATATATATATATATATATATCTAAAGTTTTTAAAAGGAATAAGAATATATATATATATATATCGTGTATATAAGGGGTGTTACAAGAACTGTTCTTGGATGCTGCAAAAAGTAACATAGAACAAAGTGCTTTGAGATACGTGCTTCTAATGGTGCAAGGCAAGGTTAGTGTGAGTTTCACCAAAATGGAAATTTCCCATTAATTACTTTCTGCGTAGGTGAAGACACGGGAATATAATTGCCTTGTATTTTAAACACAACACGTTTTCTTCAGAGACGTCTTACACATGGATAATATCTTCAGACTTACGTTACTCAATTTCCAAAGGAGCAACAGACATGGGGCAATCTAAAGATTGACACTTATCGAAAAGAGACTAGCTTTGTTGATCTATTAGATGTTGATGATGAGACTCAGAACATGGCATGAAGTCTGGAAGCTTTTGCTTGAATGTCTTCATAGATTTCACAAAGTCTAGGGCAGACATAGCTTGGAGAAGCATCGAGGCAGAGAAAGATTCATGTAGAGAGCACTTCTTTAATCTTAATGCTTTTTTGTGTCTGTGTTGATCGAGACTGGGGAGACTTTGAGCTTCTTGCTGAGTCTGAGGAACAGGTGAGAGGAACGTGACTCAGCAGGTCTAGGTCTGATTCGACTTATATGCAAAACATGTGTCCAAACTTATTTTTCCTTGAGCGGTCTTCCAATAACGTAGATCTTTGTTGCAACTTATATCTTTGCTCTTGGTCTTTAGACTTTGGCTTGGGTGTTGTACTGCTACTACTTGAGAGATGTGTGGACTTTGCCTTGAGATGTCGATTATTATGCAGCTTAAGTGCAGATTATGATTCCTGAAACACTTAGGGCATACTTTCAAATATAACACTTAAGAACTTGATTAAATTAAAGTTCGTAATGTAAGTTATCAACAAATCTAAAGTTTCTCCAAAGTCTTCTAAAAGCAGACTTAGTTCTAACAGAAAGTATGTAACATTAAAAACCTTAAGAGCAACCCATGCTTTGATATCATTGAAAAGTGTTATGTCTTAGAATCGAGGTCAAGAGTTGACCTGTCTTGACTGGTGTCAAGAATAACCTCTCAAGCTCTTAGTTTTACACTGTCTCAGTGGAGTACAGTATTTTATACCTAGGTCCAGTAGGGAGCCTAATTTCTTCACGTTATGGTATGAGTTTGATGTACCAAAGTCAACGGGATACACCAGAGGTGTAGCTATAAAAGATTCTCCGATGCTTAAGTCAATACGAGTATTACAGAAATATCAGTATTACAGGGGGTTACTCTCTGATTAGTCCAGATGCCTTCACAGTAATAAATAAGTTGTATTTATAGGAGTTACCTGAGTAGGAGAAGTGATTTAACCCTTCTCCTAACTTACTGTAGCAGCAGTATTTGTAGGGACATGTTACCCATACCCATTCTGGCTCATGTTTTGCTGTCAGTGGAATGATTGGAGTCCTCGATATTTGTCCACAGTTGTTCTGGTTTTGGACCCCGGTTGAAGGGATTAGCTAGGTGCTCTTTATACCTTTGATGATGTGTCCTTATTTTTAGAAGCATTCCGGTCATGGCCTTTTGGAGTTTGGTTTACACCCCGGATCATTTGCCCCTAGTTTGTTGTTATGATGATGTCACAACAATAAGCTATTTTGACTATAGCGGAAAAGGTTCATCTCAAAATTCTTGCTCTAAGATTTGGAAGATTCCTGGCCGATATTGCAGCATAACCTATGTGTGAATTTTCCCGGACCGTCGTGCTCAGTGGGTTGGGTAGGCATTTAATGTGCATTGCCTGAAAAAGCTGTCATTTTACAGGGATTGCTGACATGGCGTGTTTCAAATGGCCCGTATTTTTCATGCACCATCAGATGACGTCATCTAAAGGTGAAGCGTCGCCTGTTTATGGGTCACGTCGTTTCAGTTTCCATCCCATCCATGGGCCGTGACGGTTGAACTTCGGTCCATGGGATTTCGACACTTATATAAGGAGGATTTCTTCATCAGCTTTTCACTTTGCATTTTTCATCTAGAAACTCTATCCATTCATAGTCTCTGATTCTTCGTGACTAAGTCCTAGCTCGTACTAGAAGAACAATTCAAACCTTCCACACAGGTAGCCTCTTCCTTCAACCATTTTCTTAAAATATGTCTGCTTTTTCTACTAACAACGGCCAGGACCAAGACAGTTCTGTTGAGATAATTTTAAACCCTTCTGTCTCTTGGCCGCCTGAGGTTCCTCGATTTACTTAGACAGATATCTGTAGGTGGGTGAGGACAGAGAGTCAGGGTGGCCAAGCTAGAGACTTGGAAACCTCGACCATTTTATCTTCAAATCTGAAATCACCCTCCTTCAAATTCCTTGAACCTAAGTCACCTTTACATCCCTTGTCTTTGGATTGGGATGTGGATTCCAATGTAGTGTACTACTATGTTGACGATCCTAACTTTTATTCAATTATTCCATTTTTAGAACATGTTACCATGGACATTACTAGATCATCCGTTTTGAGGAATGACCCGATGACACCTTTATGATTGCTGAAAAATGAACTAGTTAGCTCAGAAAAATGAAGATCTGTGCTTCTAGATTGCTCAGGATGTACTAGCCACCTATAGCCGTCATGCTAAGCCTACTGACGATTTAGAGCTTGAAGCTAAATATTTTTAACATGCCAAAAAGTATGTTCATTCTTTCAGCCTCTTCGCCGTCATGTTTGCGGAGCGGATCTGCCATATTCCCAACGACCGCTTCTTATTCTTCTATGAATATACTTTAATAAAGGTGGAAGTTCGGTTCCCACTGAATAAATTCGAGATGGGGGTGCTGTGTTTTTTAGACATCGCCCCTTGTCAACTCCATCCCAACGGTTAGGCCTTGATTCTCGCCCTTGAAGTCCTTGGTAGGCATCTAGGATGGGCTTTGTAAATTTGAGATGTCAAAGAGACATCGTCAACTTCGAGGCGTTCGTTGAGTCCTGCAAGATGGCAGGAGCCTCCTTCAAAAATTCTTACATTAAACTTTTCATCAAGGGGACAGACCCCCTTTTTTGGAAAGACGAAGAAGGTCGATTCCTAATCCACACCGGCCGGACTTATAAGAACTTTCTTTTGGAAAGCTCGGTGTATGCAGTCGAGGAGTGCTCTCTCTTTGAACCTTCCAGGGTTGTGGTCGATGCCCTTCATACTCTCTTCCGAGGTGCTCCCTACAAATGTTGCTCTCTCCTGGGCACTACGGAGACACGAAATGAGTACCTTACTCATTTGGGTATTTAACCTTTCTTTCTCTTTTCTTTAATGAATTCTTATACTTTGATTTTACTAACAACTTATCTTTTTTAGGAAATATGAGTGTCGATGCCTTGGAGGCCCTTCGACAGCTCATGGAGGGTTCAGTGGTCGACGTTGCTAGGGAAAATAACGTCACCCTAAAGCTGAAGAAAGCCTTCCACCTCCATATCCCAGGAGGGACAGTCCCAGTTAAGGATGCCCCAGCAAGAAAAAGGAAAAGAAACAAGAATGGGGTAACTCCAAGCGGCAGAAGGTTGACCTAGCCAGTAGGTACTGGACAAGGGTAAAAGGGTCATGGATGGTTGGGTTAACCACAACACCGTGAAGTTTATGGCCACGGATGACACATTCAATTTGATATTTCTAAAGATAAAAAATTTTGAGTTTAATCGCAGTTGTATGTGAAAAGGTGCTTGTAACATTCACCGGAGAAGATGCCTCCTCTATCCCAGTAATATTTGTGGAAGACATGATGCTTCCAGATCTTCAAGCTCTTGATACCATATTAAAGAAGAAAGTAATACATAAAAGATGAATTGATGTTTTGATATTTTTATTACTCAACATTTGAAAGCCAATACAAGATATTTATACATGAGCAATTTAGCTTTGCCAACTCAGCATGTAACTAACTCATAGTTACAGCTGTCTACACTAATAGTTATGATATTTTGCCTTTCTTTTTGATTTTATTGAGTCCCCATTTCTTGTTGTATCATAGCCAGTGATTTTGATAGGTCTGATGATGCCTAACCATTTGATGATGATATATATCTCCATGTCCATTTGGGATCATGGAATGCAATATACCAATTCTGGCAACTTATGGTAAAAATGTTTTTTTCTAGTTCTTGTGATCGAACCAGTGAATTAGGGTTCTGTGGCACTATATTGGTGTTATTTCTTTAATTCAGCAAATGGTATGATTTATATGTTTTCTATTTTAATTGTAGATTTCCAACAATGGGTTTGGGCCAGCCTCGGCTGAGGCTACTTTCCAATATATATTGTTGTCAACAAGTACTTGCAGTTATAGTTATTTTCATTTTTCTATGCTTTAAATTTCTTGATGAATAACATTAGAAAGCTCTTATATATTCATCATACCTAACCATTTTTTTCTGTTGTACAGCCTGGAACTTTTGATCTTGTAGGAACCATTGTATATGGGATAGACCAACATCCATATCGAAAAACTTTCCATAATGGTACTATTGAAGTTGTCAAGACTGGTGCTTTTCTTTGCGTGGAATTCGCTTTCTTTATCACTCTTGGAGTTGCCCTTCTTGTCCTTCTTATACTTTGGGTTCGTGGTCAAATACAGTAGCTAACTATGGTATTATAATATTTTTTTATTCTAAATAAATAATGTTGTCTACCACTTATTTTCTCGTATGAGAATTCTCATGTCTGCATGAATATTTATTGATGTCGCTTAAAAAGCAAAAAGAGTTCCAAAAGTTGAAGTTGGGATGAGGAGTATAAATGCCTCAACGGATGAATGGCTTCAAGTATGTGATAATGCTTTAATTATTTCTCTTAGATGTCAAAGTGACTTTCAGTTTTTGTAGTTTATGATGTGTCTCTCATTTGGCTTGATTTCATCTACTTTATTCCTAAGAAAAGAATATCCATTTTGGTCATTCAAGTATGTGAACGTCATCACATTTGTCCTCCATTTGTTAGCAACATCAATTTGGTCTTTCAATATCAATTTATGCAATTCTAGTGATTGATCTGATTTGGTGGCACTAGTTGACTTGGATGGCTAGCTTACTGTAGTTATAAATGGAAGACCAAGATGATTTGTTGATGACATCTATATCTGTAGAGTAGTGAAAGGGACATTTTCTCTTTTTTAATATTTACATCCGAATAGATAAGAATAGAATGAATAGCTCAAAAATATTTCTTTTTTTTTTATTCAGAACTAAACTAGGATAGTTGTCCACAGTGCTATTTGTTATAATATCTTAGATATTTTAACTTGATTCTTAGTATAATCAGATTGGAGTTAAATTTGTGTCTGGGCAATCTATATAACAATTCAGTCCCCATAATTTCTATTATTTAAGCTAGAAGATATAGTTCATATACAGATCCTTATGAGGTCAATGTTACAACTTTTTATGGTTTCATTTTTTGTTATTGTATTTGCTGACATGGCTCATATGTTTGATTTCTCTCACACAATAAGAGGGATTCAAGGTGCCTTGATTGTTAGTGCAAGTTTCCAAATGGGTATTGGATTTTTAGAGGAATGATGGTGTGCATTTCAAATTATAAGCATGATTTTTTCTTTTAATTGACATTAGTAGTAGTTATTTTGTGGGAGTCATAACCGCCGCTAAAATAAATAATATCTTACGCCAATTCTGAGGTATATTACTGATGATGTTTCGGAGTTTATTAGAACCGCCAGTAAATATATGTTGTCACCAGTTTTAGTGGCGGTTTTGAAATGGTCAAAACTTCATTTTGTGGCACTTAAAACCCCCAGTAAATCCATTTAAAATGCCACTAAAAAACGTATTTCTTGTACTGTTGTTGAAATAAATATACGTTAATTTTTATGAGTCTATATGAGAAATTAACTTATTTTAATAAGCTAAATTAATAAAATTTTTAGAATAAATTATAAAAAATTTATAAGTTACAAGTCATTTTAATAAGTTTTTGATAAACTTTTTCCTAAACACACTATATAACATCCCGTGTGTTTTTGCATTTAAAAAGGGATAATAAATGTGTAAATGAGTTGAGATTATGATAAATTGAGGATATGTGGCATTTGTGTGATTTAAAATGAATTTAAAGGGAGATTTATGAATTTTGCCTAACGCATAGCGTCCAGCTGATGTATAACGTCAAGGTAAAATTTTGGAACTGACGCGTAGCGGTAGCGTCATGGGAAGAATTAAAATGGGACTGTGACAACAACACAGAAGCATGCAAAACAGAATTTGGACATATTCTTCTTTTTCCTCTCTCATGGGTCATGACTTTTAGGGCCAAATCAGAGGAGTTTTCATTGTCGAAACTTGTAATTAATTGTGATTTTGAGATGGGGGAAGTGAAGTAAGCATTTCAATAGCCGTGAAGTGGTCTATGCATGGGGTCTTTCATTTTCACATGTTTATGGCAAAATGAAACTTAAAGAGATTGCATGATGTTGTGGGTATTCTGAAATGGGTAACGGGGTTTTGTTTCGGTGATTGTAGGTTTCGAACCAAGGGTCGGAAGGGTATTCTACACGGTAGGACTTGAAAACGAAGGTCGAAAATGGAAACGGTAAGTTTTGATAATCTTGAATTGAAGTTTGAAATTGTTTTGAGGTTACGGATTAATGTTTCAGTGATTATTACATCAATTGGTAATTCTTTAATCCTTAATCTTAGAGCTTGGTGGGTTTTGGAAGGAACCGGAAATTGATACAAAGATTCGGAAAACTTAGAGTAAAGGTAAGGGGGTGTGCTAGGTTAAATTAATTTAGAAAATTATTTATGTTATGTTGGGTGCAGGAAAAATATAAATTATGGTCATTAATGTTCATGACGAAATGTAAATTTAGTGATATACAATAATGAATATGATTTGGAGAAAGAAAGTATTTATAGTAAATCATAGAGTAGTAATGTAAAGAATATAGTGTGTAAAATCATGAGATATAAGAGGTAGTATAGTTATGATTAAATTATGTTGGGTTTAACAAATTAATGAAAGGATGTCTGGATGTTTAATTAAACAATTGAATTAATTTTCTTGAGTACAAGTGTGAATATGATTTAATTTATGACATTGAGTAGTTAATATTTATCTGTTGCATGAGTAGCTATTGTTCTTTGTGCTTGAGTGGTTGATAATTATGATGTGATGATATATATATATATATATATATAAGTATAGCGATCCAATATGATTTATTATGATGATAAAAATCATATGATCTAATACAATTAGGATTGTGTAAATATTAATGGTGATGAACAATATGATTGATGTTGATAGTTATTATTGAATTGATTATTACAATAACATAATATATTGATGATGCGATGTGTATATGTATGATGTGATTTGACTTCAAATATGCAAAGGGGGTATCATGACATTGTGTAGATGGTGTTGAGTATATTGATGTTCATGAGAATGGAGATTTGTGATTGTTATTGATTATTGGTGAGGTGATTCTCTATGATATGTGATATTATATTTAGGGTCTGTCTGTGTGGCCGCCCTGGTGGAGATTTATGGGTCTGGTCTATGTGGCCGCCTTGGTGGACATTTGTGGGTCAAGTAAGTGTGGTGTGTGGCTGCCCTGAATAATTAAAAGGTGAGACTCTTATGCCATTTGAGTAAGAAATTATAAAAAATGATTGATTATGTGGTTGAGGACGAGCGATCGTATATATTACCCCTCACTTTCAGCTTCCGTGGTCCTTTGAAGCCCAGTTGAGCTACCCAATGGTTGAGGTGGAGAGCCAAGTTGGGCTCGGTGGATCAAGTCGGGTTCACGGGGTGTCAAGTCAAACCCCCAGCTGAAGGTTGATCTTTTACTATCCGGATACTAGGGCATCATATTATTTGTCCGAGAGTCAGTTATGTTTTATATGCCTTGGCTTGTGATGATATTTATATAGGTGTTTATGTGATGATTTGTACTATTGAAATGAATTAAAGCCTATGTAGTGAATGATGTTGAATTGATTTGATGATGATGAATCTAGTGGTTCCAATGTTGATTAATAGGTTGAATTCATGTAATGAAATGGAATAATTGATTAAGTGAATTAGTGAATTAAAAAGAGACTATATTGCGTGTATGCTTGAATTTGATTGATTAATATCATGTTATTGGTAGTGGTAATATTGAATAATGACTTTGGCACTTTAATTCTTGGTAGTTTATACTAGTGTAATTTAGTTAATAATGATAATTACAATTACATTGATGAAAGAGTATAGTGGTGAATTATAGTAATGCATCTAAGTGATGAGGGGTGACTAAATTAACTGATGAATAAAGGTTATAGTGAAAAAATTTGAAAATTATTTAGTAAAATAATGTGATTAAGATATTCGAGATATTTAGATAAACAGATGGAGTATGTAAAAGGTAATGAGCGTAATTAACGAATAGGTGGGAAAGATGATAATTGATTTATGTTTTCCTATCTTCATTTCTAAATTAATTTTAATTCTAGTCATTCACCCTCATGCTGTGGTTTCAATGACTATTGGCAGGTTGTAGATAGACACCGTAGAGACAAGTACTAAATGAGGCCAGGGTGAAAAGGAAGTTAAATAACATGATAGTTATATATATCTTTTTGATGTTTGGGAATGTAGATTTACATTAAGTTGTTGATGCTAAGTATGTAAATCAACATGGATAGTTAATTTATTATGATGTATGTTAGTTATAAGTGTGTGCTTGTGATGTCCAAGTTATGCTTGTGTGTGTGATGTGACACTGAGCCATTTATTTGATTGATTATATGATTGATGGGCAGGTTCTGTGTAAAGTGTGAGTTTAAAGCATTTTGTATATTTACAATATGTGTTTGATTGGTTCGATGATGTGAGATGAATGTGTGATGAGGATTCACATGATTGATGATGATAAAATGGGATTTATGTTGTGGGTTGGTAAATTAGGCATGTTAGTTAAGTTATGATCTTAGCTGATGAAATGTATAGGTATGGCACGGAGCCATTTGGGTTAACGAATTTGATATGGATAGGTCTTATATTGTGTGTGTGAACTGCGTGGCTGTGCGCATGTGGAAGAATTATTAATGTGATGATATTATATGCCATTATGCATATTGGTGGAATTAAGTGGAAATAGGTAAAAATGCGGAATTAAGGAACCAGGAGGTGACTTTGAGATTCGATGGGTTTTAGGACCCCTAGAAGGGGCCGATAGGTTCCCTACCTCAATCATGATTTGTGCATACATGACTTACCTAGTTTAAAACTCATTTGATAGATTTGGTGCATTCAATTGTATTATTTTGACTTAAATGCATTTTTCTGCATATCTTGAACATATGATGGAATTTTGGTGAATAGACGGTGCCAACAGTTTTGGAATGGGGACAACATATGGCCCGTGAAATTTCGTTGCAATCGGATCTTAAATGGGTTATTTGGGTAGGTCAGAAATTGGCTAAAAGGCTTAAAATCCATGACAACAGCATTGCTGCTACTGTCATGCTCACATCTAGCGTGGGGCTGGCGCTTAACACTAGGTCCTGACCTCATGCGTAGCGCTAGCCTGACGCATAGTGCTAGGCACGAAGCTAAAGTCAAAGCAAAAGCCTTAGAGTCAAAGCTAAAGTCAAAGCTAAAATTGCCTTAGAGTCCAGCCACAACACATATAAGCAAAGTCAAAGTAAAAGCCTAGAACAACAAAGGAAACAAGCTCCACACCTAGCACACTTTTAATGGAAACTAAAGAACACTTAAAACAAAGAATCAAACACCTAAGAGACACCTAAATTCCATACAGAATTCATAACATTCAGATCTAGAATTTCAACAAAAATTAAAGAAAAGACACAAAAACCACTCAATATGCAAGGAAAAGGCAATAAAACAACAAGTTATGAAGGTTACTTAGAGTAAAAGGCACCTTAAGGTCAACAACTTTGACCAAAAAAATTGCTCAATTTTGAATGACATTTTAAGGTTATTTCACGGTCACATGCAGTAGCAAGAGTTATGAAGACACTTCTCAAAATTTCAATCCAAAAGGTGTAGATCTAAAACTTCAAATAAGCATAACTTTTGCAATTTTTTGAGTTTTTAAGCATATGATATATGAAAATTTATGTAGAGAATGTAAGGAATTCAGATTTAACACTTAAATTACAAGAAAAATACTACATAAAAACATATGTAAGAAATGCAAGAGAATGTGAGACTCTTGATACCAAATGATGAAGGAATTTCTTCAAATTCCAACGAGGGAAGAGGTGGATCTTCTTCTCAAGCTTGCTTAGATCCAAGGGTCCTTGAGAAATGGAAATGATGCACATGGATTTGGAGAAGAGGAAGTGGAAACTGAAATGTTCTTGGATGAAGGTTGAAGGTTTAGAGTTGGAAAATCCTAGATCTAGACTAGAATTTAGAAGAAATGGAGGAGATAATGGAGAGGCAAATGTGGACTAATGGTGTCGCCACTCTCTAGGAGTTAGAGAGATAAGGAATGCTTGTCACCACCTTTGGGAGAGAGTCCAAAGGATAAGACTTAGAGAAAGGAGCCTAGAACTTCTACTTTTTAAAGAGAATGGAGAGTTTTTCACACTAAAATTTTTAAACATTCAAATTATAAAGAAAATACAAAGGGAAGAAGCTTATATACCTCCTTGCTAATTTAGGCCACCTAGAGCTAATTATGGGCCTTGGATTAATTCCTAAGGCCCAATCGTAAAGCCTACTTAAAATTGGCCCAATACAAGCCCTAACCCAAAAACTACTAATTAAGAGGCCCAAAAGTGCCCAAGCTCAATGGCTATGCAAAGCCTAAACTAAAACCTAAAATATTATCCTAATATACTACTAAAAGTATTAAAATATAAAAATATGTACAAAGATGATGTAGCCTAATAAAGAGGCCCAAACCATAAAAGTAAGCTCATTACCCTTCTATAGAGTAAGAGGAAAGGGTAAGAGTCTTCAAGTACTCCTCCTTGGGCTTGGGCCTATTCATGGTATCCATAAAAGAAGCCAAATAGTTTTGGAGTGCCTCTCTAGCTTTCTTGGCCCTTGACATAGTCATAGGGCCCTTAAAACAATGGTTATCAGAAACGGACCGGACCGGCCGGTCGAACTGGAAATCGGGAACCGGTGCCTTGTCCGGTCCGGAACGGGGGGAAACCGGTCAACAATTGAACCGGTCAAAAATCCGATCAAAACCGGTTAAAACTGGGAAACCGGTCAAAAACCCGGTTTGTAATTTTTGGAAAAAAACAATTTAGAAACCTTTTTAGTGCGGTTTTTTGTAGAACCGCACTAATAGACCCTGTACACTAAATAAATTAATATTTTTTTATTTTACTTAGTTTGGACTAGTGTTTTTAGACCTTTTAAGCATGTTATAGTAGGATGTGTACTATTTTAAGGTTCTTTTACTATGTAATATTTTAATTCTAACGTATTTATTGAATTTAGTTGATAAATAATATATTATTTTTGATCTAATCGATTATTATTTAATATATAAAAGAATAATAATAATAATTTATTATTACCGGTTTGACCACGGTTCGACCATTGGTTCAACCACTGACCCTTGAACCGGTGCCTCCACCGGTTCAATGACTGGTCCGGTTCTGAAAACATTGCTTAAAACTATCCAAGGCAACCTCCAAAGTCTGTGAAGGGTCTGTGACTTCCACCTGGGTGATGGCCATGTCAGATCAGAAATAAGGCCTTTTCATTAAGTAGACAATTTTTCTCTACTTGGTGCATATTAGTTTTTCCTTTGTCTTCTTCAGTTAGTTTAGCAAAACCATCTTTAATGATTTCACCATAACTATTGGTTTTTAAGCACAACTCCATGAGGCGTTTCCACATGGAAAAATTTGATCTGCCATCAAACTTGAAGATAGTTGTTTGTACTATTTGAACTTGACTTGCTCCCATGCTGGAACTTACTGACATTTTAATACAATAAGCTCTGATACCAAATATTGGTAATTAAAATAAATTACCTTGTTGAAAATAAAATGCTATGGGAAGAAAATATGAATACTTAAAGAGTAAAATTTAATCTCACTATAATATTTGATTAGCAGATACACTCAACTTTCTTTAGCTTTGTTAAAAGCTAATACATATACACAACACTCAAATAAAGCTTGTTGAAGCTTTCTCTCAATCTTTTCTTCTCACTTTCTTCTTTTACTCAAGGCATGCAAATAACAAATGCAAGTAACTTATTTATACTAAATTTTGGTGTCACTTTTTCTAAGGAAAATTCAAGTTGGAACTTACTTCTTAAGTTAGCAAAATTCAAGTTGAAATTTGCTTCCTAAGGTAGAAGAGTTCAAGTTGAATTTTTCTTCCCAAGGTAGAAGAGTTCTAGTTGAATTTTGCTTCCAAAGGTAGAAGAGTTCTAATTGAATTTTTCTTCCTGAGGTAGAAGAGTTCAAGTTGAAATTTGCTTCCTAATCTTAATCACTAAGCTAATTAAATACACAAAGATGAAACATAATAGGAGCTTCTAGCAAATCAAAAGGCCAAGTTTAATTTCTAACATCACACTGTTGAAGAAAAGTCTGGTGAATGTCGAATTATTTAAACCAGATTTCATGAGATTTGTTGATAACTAACATTATGAATTCTAACTTAAATAAAGTCGTTTGTTATCACTTGATGCGAGTGTTTAAGTGTTTTAGGAAACATAAGGCTTAAGATACAAAAGAAATGGGGAGCTTATGCATCAAAAGTCTGGAAGACTTAATCATAACATGAACTCTATAATCTATGACAAAAAAAGAATCAAAAGGTCTGGTAATTTGCTTCAAAAGTAATTTTCTCACATTAGAGTAACTCACCAGACCCAGACTTGAAAAACATCATTCAAGCTTCAAAAAATACGAAAGCATCAGACCCTGTCTTCCCCTTCAAATCTTTTTAGAAGCGGTCTGATACATGAAGCATCAACGGTCACAAGTCATCTTCTTCGAAGCTTAAAGAAAAGACTCTTCAAAGGAGGGTTGATTAAACAGGATGGATTCTAATCTAGTCTGAAAAGCATCTAAGTTTCACCTTTATCTCACGCATTCAGAGATTTCCTGAATCAAAGCTTTCCCTCTTCGTGAAACCTATGATACTTGTACTCCACCTATGACTACACACATCTCAAAGCTCTCAAATTTATATTGTGTGTACAGAACATCTCTTTCTGACAACAAAAACTGTGATGACCCGCGTCATTTTTCTCATTTTTCACAATAGATTTTTCACATTTAATAGAAATTCCACTTGGTTTATTATAAAATAATATTTACTTTTCTTAAATACATTCAAAATAGCATAATCATACTTAAAATAGTAATGTCTGACTGAAACCGATCGGATATACATCCATAGAGTTATTTAGAAAGCAGTGGAAGAAGGGAACAGTCAGGATTCACTCGGAAATAATTCTCTCACTCAGTCATCTCTCACTCGGGACAGCTTAACTTCCACTCAAAAAAGGTTCACTCATATCTCACTCAGAAACACTTTGACTTCACTCGGAAGCACTCTTATCTTTCTTCGCTCAGAGTCTCAGCCACAGCTCACTCGGAGACACTAACCCTTTTCACTCGGAATTGAGTTTCTCGATTATTCTCCTCTTGGAAAGAAATGAAGGATGCACAAATAGGCATCAAATTAGTAGGCCCTCGCTCGGGTAAGGAATCCACTCGGCTAAATTCACCAGGTAATTAACTCTGCTACAACAATGAAAAATTCATTCATAAAATAAACACCGATCACCTAGCATCATAACGTCATAACCGATTCAAATTTTAATTCTACACACAGACAACACATTGTAACATCAAACACTCGGAAAAAACTCAAAAAATATATATATTACATTATTCATTCAATTTCAATCGGTGCCTTGGCATCAGTCCTCCGCTTGGCGCACCTCCATGGCTCCAACCTCTTCCCTGTCACTGGTTACTAAAAATGTAAACCACAGCAAGGGTGAGTGTTTAGCATCATAATTAATCTAGAACGGAAATTAACAATTTACATGTATATAAAATTCTGTCCGATTACTTCATCATTTATCACTCGGCATTTACTCACAGTCAGCAATACACTCACACTCGGCAATCATAGCAATTAACACTCGGCACTTATTACATTTCTCACTCGGCAATTATAACCATCACACTCGGCAAATTATGACAGTTCACATTCGTCAGACAAAACCATCACACTCGGCAAACAACCACACTCGGTATTTAACTCACATTCAACAATCATAGCTATCAACACAGCCATTTTAACAAATTACCCAACTCATTCGACAATTTTAACAACATTCAGCAATAACTTTCGCTCAGCAAATATAATAATTTTCCACTCGGAAAATATATCAACCACTCGGTAATTATATGAAATTACACTCGGCAAATACATCAAATACTCAGCAATTATTTCAACTTTCATTCAGCAATTAAAACCAATTGCACTCAACAAAATTATTAAATCAACTTCCACAACTGACTCAAAAAATTGACACAGTATCCGGATACTCAAAGGATCGACCTTCAGCTGGGGGTCCTACTTGACACCCCGTGAACCCTGCTTGGTTCACCGAGTCCTGCTTGACTCCCCCTCAACCACTGGGTCATAGACCTCTGGGTAGCTCAACTGGGTCCTGCTTGACCACTGAAGCCAAAAACGAGGGTAACATATACCGTCAGTCGTCCCATACCATATCATCATATAATCATTTAACAAGTGGCCATTAACAACATCACTCGGGTGACCTGCTTATCAAACCCGACTCCACATTTCCACAAAAAACCGATTGTCACAGCATCATTTCAATTTCAATCGGATTCACACATACACACACGATCCTCAACTGATCGGTGTCCAAATACATACATGCATCTATATTAACTTTCACTCAGCATCATCTCATCACAGCATCAAATAATTCACTTTCAATCGGAATATGCCACACACACGATCAGAAACCGATCGGTGTCCATACACATGCATACATACACATTAACTTTCATTCAGCAACATCTCTTATTTCTTAAGTCACACACACACACATACAATCCTAAACCGATTGGTGTATACATTAATACATACATTCATATACATATGCACACAGATTTCATTCAGCATCAACTCTCACTCGGTTTACAGTCATTACAATGACTCAGACAGTATGTCCTATTCTAATTAATTATAACCCGAACACCCCCTTACCTCTGTTCTACGCCTCAACAGTTTCTGAGTTCACCGTCCCTCCTCTGTTCCAGCAGCAACTTCTTTAAACGTTCCACTAGCGTTTGTTCCACCACCTACGGGTTTGGAACGTGAAGTTCATTAACATCACACCATCATCCACACGGTCAAAGGCCATTTACAGGCTTACTGCCAGGAGGAGTGGGATCGGAACAGTACCTCCTCTATACACATGACCATTCGGTCCAGAAAAGAAAGGAAAGAGGTTTAAACGGTTCAAAGGACTTACCTTAAAACCTCTGTTACAGCTTTGTAAAATGAACCTTCCTTCAAAGCCTATAGCTCTCAATCAATAGAGGAAGAAGAAAAAAAGTAGCAGAAGTTCTTCACGTGAAAGAGAGTGAATGATTGCGTAAATGATTGAAGAAAGAGAAGGAATCCATTATTTAAACTCATGGCAATCGGTTACCTTCTCAACCGGTCACTTCCAACCGGTAACCTCTTAAACCGGTCATCTCTCCATTTCCTTTACAATTTCTTTAAAGATTTAATTTAACTTCTCTTCTTCTAATCACACCCTTTATAATTAACCAATAATTCATAAAAATATCAAATAAATTCCTAAATTTTTTTTTAATATTTCCCACTTCACAAAAATTTTCTACAATTATCCGGGATATTACAAAAGCTCTTACTCTTTGTGCAACTTCAACAGGAAGGCTTTTGTCCCCTGTACAATAACTCTCTCAATGGTCATATAATTAACAGTCTCTCCCTGAGCTCAACAAGATGATTCTATATAAACAGAATTAATCTCTTCTCTAGGGTAGCCTCTTAAAAAACATAGAAGAAAGCATGAGGAGAGAAAAATCTATTACCAAGAGCTGAGGTTAAAAAGAAATACCAGAAAGTATAAAAAGAAAAATGAAAAAGACAGAGAGCTTGTGAAAGGAAGAAGATAAGCTAGAACACACTAATCAAAGTGTGATGAAAGAAGAAGAAAATATCATGAATGAACATCAGATGTTCATGTACAAAAGCTCATAAGAAATGAAGAAATAGCAGTATACTCATCAACTAGTAACTCTACCTAGAACATCTGCCATGAAGACGAAGAAAGCTTACTATATGCAATCATTTTCCTACTTAGATGCTATAGTAACTTAGGATATGCCTTTGTGTGCTTACTAGCATACTATCCCAAGTCATGTTTTCTGGCTCAGTACATTTTCCAATCATCTTTCACTTTCTGAATGTACTGAGCCCTATGAGAAAATAAGCCTTCTTCATCCAATCCTCTGATATTATAGGTCTAGTGTGTTGCCAGACTCCGTTAGTGTGGGAAACATTGTTGGCCTGGAGAGGCTTTTGAAAGAATACTTGGGGTTTGAGCCAAGAATAGCTTGTGAAAGAATACTTAGGTCTGTCCTAGGAATGGGTGTTGCAAAATAATACTCATAGGAATTCAGAGGGGTCTAGTGTGTTGAAGCATGGGTTGTGCTTAAGCCAGGAGTGACTAGAGTCAAGAATACCCAGAGCATGAGTTATGCTCAAGCCAGGAGTGGATGGATTCAAGAATACTCAAAAGCACGGGCTGTGCTTAAACCAGGAGTGGCTGGAGTCAATAATACTCAATATCTAATGTAAATGATTTTTACATAGTGGAAATCCTTCAGATTTGAAGGTACTGAATGTAGTCTCTGGGTTAGAGGTGAACCATTATAAATTGCTTGTGTATTGTCTCTTTCTCTCTTACTCTTTACTATCAAAAGTCTGGTGCATTATTATTGTTATACTTGATAGTAAAATTCTGGTAAAATTACGCTCGCTTAATCAAAGTATCACGCTCTCTATATAAGTAAAAGTCTGGTCTGTTGTGCAAAATGTCATTGCGCTTGAATATCACTTTTTGGTTTAAAAAAGTGAATAGACTTATTCAACCCCCTTCTAAGTCTGTTCTCTGAACCATCAATCACCATTCTTCTCTTCTTCCATGTAGGTTTGAAATGTGTTGGTTACTTGGTCTTTGATGTCCATGACTTCCTTGTTTTTCATTGTGGCTGTATGAACTTCTTCATCCTTCTCTAGCGTGGCTGGTGAGTTCAATCATGTCAGTCTCATACACTATAATACTAGAGTCTGTTGCTCCCTTTGTGATCTCTACCAAGTTGATGGAAGCAGGAACATTTTAAGGTCCATGAACACACAGGAGGATCCTTAGCTCACTTGTTAGATCAAACAACTGAAAAGCCAAATGATGAGTAGGTGCCCTTTTCTTTGCACATTTTTATGATACATGCCACAACTCTTGGAGTAGGCATAACTGTAAAAAAAAAGTTGCAATTACCATCACAATGCCTGTGGAAAGACTTACTACACCACAACCTATCTGGTAATTAGTAGATGAATAAGATATGAGCCTATGAGATTGAAGTAATCAACACAAAAACAACTTTAGTTTACACTGTTGTAATAATTCTAAACAATCCATTAACGAAGTAATCATAATGCTAAGAATTTTTTTAAAAATCGTCTAACTTTACACATGTTAAAAAAACCAAAAATAGTAAGTTTTACTCTCAAATTAACACTAATAAAATACCTTATGATTTCTAAAATAGAGTGTCATTATTATAACTAAGGTTATTTCAAAATTTCAATAACATCATTTTACATAAGGATCATGTTATTATAGAGAGAAATGTTAAGCATAAAGGCTTACCACTTTGATGGCTAAGTAGATGTGTAAATGGCCCTTAATGAGAAGTAACAATCCTATAGCAACAAATTCAGGCTAGTGAATGCCTAGCATTGCCTCAGCCACAACTGTTCTAGCAACTTTACCTACTGTTGCCACTACCAAGAGAATAATTAATGTAACCCATGTTACAAAATCATCTGCCTCAAAGTGCCATAAATTAGCTTCACACCCTATCCATAAGAAAAATATAGGAAAGAAAATAGTGGTCAACATATAATTGATTCTAATGATGACCCATCTGGAAACTCTACCTTCCCTTGGAAGGCAAATACCTACTAGAAATGCACTTAAAATTAGACTATAGTCATACAAAGTGGATGAGGCACACATTAAGACCATGAAGGCAATAGAGAGCACTAAATGTGGACCTTTCATGGGTCTGCCATCATGGTTTTCATTGTTAACCTAATTTATAAGTACTGGTGAAACCAAGCCAGTGAACACCACCTGCACCAAAACTACACAACCTATCTTAATATTTTTCTTAAAGTCCATATTTCCATCCAAATTCTTGCAAAATAGAGGCAATGGTGCAACTATGTATCCAATGGAAAGGATCAAACAACACATAAAATCTGAATGCACCCCTAATGTAATGGCAAGCTTTCCAATATCCGACTTTCCTATTTTAAGTTGTATTATTAAACGAGTCAGGATAGGGGAGTCTGTGCTAGCAAGCATGGTAGAGAGGGATATGGTGAAATGTTTACTTGGAAAATATTGAAAAATTGGGCTTACAATACCTTCCAAGAAGAAAGTGCAAATAACTCCTGCAATAGCAACTTTTGTATGCCTAATTGGTGGTTTAAGATCACATGAGGATTCATTTCTATCCCCAATGTAAACATGTAACACATCATACCAAAATCAATTATGAATCCAAATATGTTGTTGAATTTCTCAAATAGTAAGAATAATTCCTATGTTGTCCACAATTAGTCATACATGCATAAACAAGAATAACATCATAAAAAAAATTGTTTTTTTCAATTATTAGTTGTTTTTTAACCAATTTAAGACTCAAGCTTACAATTATGTCTAAAATAATACAAGGTTGTGCAAAGGGCTTTAGTGTAAAATGTAAACCATTGGATGCAATCACCATCCCCAAAAATGCAAATAAGTTTTTAGCTACTTCAAAAATGAGGCTACCTAACTTATCTCCAAATATACTTGCCTTCATACCCTCTATAGCCCTTGGCAAGTCTAGGTTCATATTGGCCATGTTGAGGAAAAATATTATGCTTTAGATTTCTTGTTCTTTTTGGCTTTTTCCTTTTAGAATATTATCTTGTTTTGTTTATTCTTTTTCTTCTTTTCTTCTTTGAAGCCTTAGGGTCCATTTGGTTTTCAGTTGGGTAAATGGAAAAATTTAAGAGTTGATATTGATCTTCCACGCTGTTCAAGACAATCAAAACTCTGTTTGACCATAAGATCTATTTTTAGGGTTGGTTTGACCAACCAAGTTAAGTATCCAAACGGGCTCTTAATCACCAAGGACAACATTTTTCCTTCTTAATTTTGTTTTGTTAGCTTTTGTGAGAGCCAATGGATGTGATTTGTGGCTTTGTTTCCGGAGACAATCGAGGATCACTCTGAGGACATTAAGTCTTATGTGGGTCGTAACTGAAAAACATGGATAAATCACAAATGTTTGACTGTATCCCTATCATTTATTCACAACAACCTCATAATATGATTCCAAACGCATTTTAATAAAAAAAATCAACACAATTTAAATAATTACTATCTTTAATTTTAAACATAAACAAAATTTTAATATTTTTTATCTCAAATAAATAAAAATATATTTTTTATATTAAATATTTATTTATTAAATGTATAATTCTTTATTCACATAACAACTAAAGTGTGAAAACAATAAGTTTTACTTATATTTATAATAACTAATTTTATGGATTATTATAATGTGGTGTTGTTTCCTTGATAAAGGATTGCATTCAAAATGGAGAAAGTAGTGTTGAAAAGCTAGTGTAATTTTAAATTGATGTCTTAATTTTCTTTCTTTCCAAAAAAAAAAGAGAGGCTACCATAGTCATTTACTTCACAAATAATTATATTCAGTTTTCTTAAACTAGTGATAATAATATCAGACTTATTTTTAAAAAAAATTATACTTTCATGCTTATACTATATTTGTTTTCAAAAAAAATTACATTTGCTTCCCTGGTAAACTTATTTGTTTTTTATTTAGAAAATTTAATATATTTTATATGTTTTAATCCAATTACTGTAATTAAAAATATTTGATTTAAAAGAATTTAATTAAGTGACTTGTGGTAAAAATCGATTGTTGACCGGTTTTTCCAATTTTAGCCAGTTTAACATGAGACTAATTTTTAACACATTTAAATAGGTTAAGAGTTCAGTTTCGATCCAACTGACTAATCTGATTTGGTGCTAACAACCATATATAAAATAATAAACTTAGCCTAGCAAGAATATAAACTCTTAAATGCAAAGTCATTAGCATGTCACTTGTGAAATTACACAAGGTAATATAGATGTCCACAATCTATCAAGAATGTGTTATTTTTTTCTAGGTTAAAAATCATGAAGTGTTTACGATCTCTAAGGTCAAAGAGACTAATATTATTATTGTTTAATTTTATTATTATTTATCTTTATATTTTATTTTGATACACATTAAAACTTAATAAGATAAAAACTTATTTTTTTAAGAGATTATCCTTATCTTATTTTTATTATATATATATATATATATATATATATATATATTACCAATGTATTTTATCCAATTTTTTATATCATGTACATTAACAATGTAACATCCTAAATTTTAATGATGGGATAAAATTAATTTTTGTTGATCAAGAGTAAGTTTGACTTTTACGATACAAATCAATTTAGCAAGAATTTTTAAAATAAATTATTATTGTAATTACTAAGAAATATTTCTAATAATTCAATTCCTAATTTCCACAACACGAAAATTGCACTTCTACTTATCTTCATCTCCTTCGTGTGCGTTCTTCCAAGTGGGCTGGACCAAAGTTTTCCTTACTTAATTCCATCTCATCCCCACTGTGCATGCATCACCGTCACCAATCCCTTCTCTTCTTCTCCGAGCCGTCACCTCCTTACGCCTTTCCTTCTTACCACTTCATCAATTTTCGTTTCTTCTCAAGCAAATGGCTACATGCAAGCTTTATTTTTTTCTTCCTCTTCTTTAAAGGTCACGAGTTCTTAGAATGGGTATATGAACCTTCTTTATTTCTCACTTCTAAGGTCGTATTATGAATAGGGATGAAAATGGATTAGGTCGGGCTTTGAAAGGCCTGAGCCTGGTCTATATCAAATTTTTAAGGTCTGACTTATTAGTCCGTCATAAGCTTTTTTTAAGGTCTGTTCTGGCCTGTTTGAAGGTCTGACCCATTTAAAAGTTGTTTAAAAGGTCTGTTTATATAACTAAATTATTGTTACAATTTAATAATATAATACTTTAAACTTTAAATTAGAAGATAAGATTTTCAACACTAGATATCTATTAGAAGAGATATAATAATGTTTTCTTTGGATCCTTATATAAATAGTAGGTGGAGCCTACAAAAAAGATTCAGAACTTAAACCTTGTATTGTTTTAGTTTGATACATACAAAACATGTTTTTGGACTTTCCTTAATTTTTGTTTGAAAATTATTTCTATTATTTAAATCTTCTTTCCATTTGAATTTATTGTTTTAATTTTTAATACTCTCTTACAAGTTTTCATTGTTCTCAGTTTGAAATTTTAATTTTAAATTTTTTAAAGACTGTAAAGTAATTAGTTTGTAATTGATTTGTTATTATTTGTATATTTCTTAGAACGGTATAAAAGAATCAGTAGTTGTATTGTTTTAGTTTGACTCGTATGAAACATATTTCTAAATTTTCCTGTATAGAATTGGTCATGTCTTGAGGATACAAATGGTAACTTTTATTATATAGTATATTTTTTATATTGTTGGCAATTGCACTTTGTTGCTTCTACTTGATAACTGTTTTTCTTCTAATTTCTCTCATGCTTCCGGTTGTTTTTTAGTTTTTATGTCCATTATCATATGTTATCTGACATTCTATAAACTCTTTAATGCTAAATGTACAAATTGAATAAAGAAAATACGTTCCCCTTAAATAGTTTTTACACTTTTCACAGCCATATTCTAACATTTATACATTTCTTGATAGTTGTCTTTCTCTTTCCTTTTCCTTTTTGTTATTTATTTATTTATTTGTGGAGTTTAATGTCATACGTTACATATCACATAATCTTTTTTTCAAAATCTTCTTTCGTGTGAAAAATTGAATTCTTTAGTTTAAAGTTTGAAATCTCATGTGTTCTAAAATTTGAATTTTAAAATTTGAAAAAAATGCAAACTAATTTGTTAGTTTTTTTAATGTTTTGAAACATGTTTTCTAAAATTTGAATTTTAAAATTTGAAAAAACTTTTGTTGGTTTTTTTATGATTTGGAATCAACAATATAAAAAGATTATCAGAGTAGTTGTATTTTTTTGAATTTTTTAATCTTTTTTCCTTTTAAAATTTGAATTCTCATTTTTCTCATTTTCTTATATTTTCTTTCATGTTTTTATTGTCTATTACTTATTTACTCTATTTATTCCACTCCATAACACATGTCACTCTCTAATTCTTTTTTATTTATTTTAAAAGAATTTATTATATATTTTTATTTTAAATTTAAATTTCAAATCGTTTTTAAAAAATTGTAGCAAAACAACTTTCTCTTGTCTATTTCTTCTCACTTTTTTTCATTTATTTTTTCAATTTTTATTTCAATTCCTATTTTAAATTTAATTTTTTCATAACAATACTACAAACATATTTTTTAACGGTGACCAATATTTTTTAAACCTTTTTCCCCATACTTTCATTCGGTTTTTTTTACCTTTTTACTTTATTTTTAAATGTTTTCGCTCACATAAAAGATAAAATTGGTTCTGCCAAATTAACCAGTAACTGTGTATAACTGCTTATAAAATTTAAGTGTAACACCTCCTCTATTCACCACCAACCTTCTAATTACCACTAATCTTATCTTTTTTCCTTCGGTTTGCACCTTCATATTTAGGGGTGAGCAAATACTGGATTGGATTGGATTTCACGCAAAAAATAATCCGATCCGATCAAATTTCATTGGATTGGATTGGGTTTGTGTAAATTTTTTTTGAAATCCAATCCGATCCGATTTAAATTGGTTTGAATTGGATTAGATAATTGGATATCCGATTAAAAAAAATTTTGTTATATTTTTTATGAAACCACAATATAAAAAAACTTCTAACATCTTAAAGTCCATATCAAACATCACAACATAGTACTTACTAGTGTTTAATAACACACATAATCAATAGAAATATAAATCAAATCTATTTTAACAACACATTTAAATTTAAAATAAAATGACAACAATAACAAGGTAGCTATGCCATATTTTTTTTTATTAACGTGGGTGTGAATTGAGTATTTCTATTTTTTTTAACCTTGGATTGAGTATTCCCTTATTTGCTCTAGGGAAAAACATGAATATATATATATATATATACATAAAATATAAAAATAGGTTGGATACTCATCGAGTACTCCGATCCGATTATAATTGGATCTTGGTTGGATTGAATTGGATTTGATCCGATGACCAAAAAAATCTAATCCAATTTAATTGGATTGAATAATCGGATTAAATGGGTAAATCTGACCCGCTGCTCAGCCCTATTCATATCTCTAAAAAAGAGGTCCAATTGACACATTATTTAACATATCTTCCAATATCAATTTTTTCATCTCTTTTTTTATTGGATTAAAGTTTCTAAAAAATTTTAAAAAATGTTTCACTGCCTTTGAAATCGCATTCCCTCTCCTCACCATTTTCTTTTGATTTTTTTGCATGACCAATGAATTGACAAAACATCTAGCGCATAAACTTCCATACACACTCAATGTCTTTTGGGACAAAGATTAAAACATTTTTTTGTCAAGTCTCATATAAGTTATACGTGTAATAATGGGCTTTTTGGTTTCATATTTTGCTTTTATTTTATTTACATATACTTTATTGTTTAAAGAATATTATTTTTCAAGACGATGCACTTAAATTAGTTTGGTCTATGATAAAAATAAAGTATATAAAATGATATATTAGCACAAGCTTAAAGTATTAATCATATATTTATCATCATGACAATATTTATTTCTATTAATTCAAAATTTAAAGATTGACTCTTCTCCCTTCCTTTCTATAAATCTTTCACTCAAGCAAGGCCTTAAATGTGTATGGGGGAGATAATTGTGATAATTTTATTTCAATTTGTTTTTTCTTAAATTTTCGGATTTGGAAATTTATCAGATAATAGTAGTCCATTTTATTTAATATCTCTTTTCATTTGATGATATAAATATACTTAATATTTTAAGGAATTTTTTACCTGAGAATTTTTTTTATTAAGTTAGAAAAACTTATTTTAAATCTTTAAAGCGACAAATAATTATGAATTGTTTATGTATCTAATTTTAATCATACAAAAATAAAGTTGGTCACCGAACTAATGACGATCATTTTTTTTATAAAATAAATGAAATTTCTAAAGAAAAAATTATGGTTTATACATTTATCCAACTTATTCCTTATAAAAAGACTTGAATAAACAGGTGCAATAACTTTATTATTTAAATTATATTAGTCATTTTCATTTACCAATTTTTAATTGATAATAAAAAGACATTATTCTGAATAATTTTTTCATAAACAACTTATTTTTAATATTTATAGCAACCCATTTTTAATTTTTGAATTTATTATAATTAACGAGTTTTATTGAAAAATACATGAATAGTATTAGAAAAATTCTTAAACTTATCCATATAGGAATTAATTTTAAAAAATTATTTTATATGTAATATATATGCAGGTGGAAACAATTGATTATTTTAAAAAAATCTTGTTATAAAAATTTTAAAATTAGCATTATAAAATGAATATAAGTTTTTACATAAGTTTGTCACAAGTTTCTATCTTTCTTAAATAACCAATGTATTTTTATTTTATATCAAGTATTACACTAATTAGCTTAATCATAAAATATTTAATGTATAATATTATTCATCCAATTTTAATTATATTTCAAATTAGGCATGACAATTATATCTAAATTCACAGGGACCTGCCCATCCTCGCCTTAGATTTGATGCCTAAATTTAATAGAGGATAAAAATTGTGGTGTATGGCTTTGATAAGGAATTTTGATGTAGATGAAATTGATAGCATGAATATATGTAATAATGAGATAAAAATCAAGATGTAATGAAGAATTGAGTAGATTGATGATTGTAAAAGTTTAAGACTTGTGATAATTATTAGGCGATGTATATGCAATGGATTTGTGTAGTGGTTTGTGATGATTAGGGTAATGGGCCTTAATGGCTATGTAGAATTTGATTGAGAATATATGATGTGCGTCAGGTTTGTGTGGTCGCCCTTTGTTTGAGATTAATGTTTTGAATCACTATATGATGATATAAAATTGTGTGCTTGGGCCGAGTCTATGTGACCATTCACTTGTTTAAAAATTGATGTTTTGATGATAGTGTAATTATATGGGATTGTATGATTGGCCCAAATTTATGTGGCCATCTCGAGTATTTGAAATTGAGGCCTTTGTGCCAACTATTAAAGAGAAAGAGAATTTGAAATGAATATATATGTGATTTATGTGGTTGGAACGACCTTTCACCCCTCAGTTTTGGCTTTCGTGGCCAAGTAGGATCCAGTTAAACTACCAAGAGGTCAAGCAGGACCTAGTTGTTGAGGTGGAGAGCCAAGTAGGGTTCACAGAGTGTCAAGTAGGACCCCAGGCTGGAGGTCGATCCTTTTAGTATTTAGATACTAAAGAGTCGTATATTATGATTGATTGAGAGTCGGTCGTGCTTTGCATGATTTGAACTGAATGATGTATGGTGATTATGATGATTATAGTTTCAATGATGTATGTGTACTCTGTGATTGTAATTAATATGGTGATAAAAGTTAAAATTAATGAGTTGGGGAATATGAATTGTATGTGATTGTAGAATTATATTATCATACCGAATGATACATTGATTAAGTGAAATGATAACAATTTTTAATAAGTGATGAAAGAAGAATTATTGTGGATTGAAATTTAAGAGACGGATGTACTTGAGTGACTATAGCGGTCCCTATGTATGGCTGTAGTATTGGGACAAGGTGATTGTCAATTATTGTGATTCATTTAAAATGATTTCTGATAAATATGATATACGTGGTTTAAAAGGCGAATATGAGTTATATATATATATATATATATATATATATATATATATATCGAATTAAGGAAAACTATAGAGATAAATTAACTGGAATTCAACTAGGAAGGTAGCTAGATTATGCTTTTCCTAGTACATGTATATATGTTTCTGGATTAATATTTAATTCCAGTCACTCACCCCTTGCTGTGGTTAAGTGATTGATGACAAGGTTGATGGGCACCGCAGAGGCGAGCACTAAATGAGGTCAACATGAAGTTAATGTCAAGGAAGGAGAAGAGATTTTGATATATATATATATATATATATATATATATATATATATGTGTGTTTGTGTGTGTGTGTGTGTGTGTGTGTTTTGAGCTTTTAGTGCCATAAAGATAGTTATGTGAATATAAGTGCATAGAATTCTTGTCGGTGTTTACTATCTTATCAACAAGGAACATGGTTAGTTGGACAATGGAGTTGTGGTGTCGAATACCAGATTAATGATCATGAATATAGGTGCATGTGGTAGTATGATGTGAACATAATAGATGGCATCCAGGAATTGTTATATGGCATGGAGCCATTGAATGATGAGTTGATTGCTAATATGTGAATATGACCAGGGACTATTGTTAGCATTGAGCCATTTATTGATATTGAGTGTATATTGGCAAGTTATTGTGATAATGTGCATGTTGTATGATCCGGGTGTGAATTGCAAATGGTAAATTTTTGAATTAATGGTAATGAGTCAGGGTGGATGAATGTTGGTTGATTTGAATAAAATATAGACATGTTTGATTCTTATTATGAACTAGGTGGTGCCTATATGTAATCAAGATTAATTAGACATGAATAATGATGAGTATGTGATCATGGGTGGATTGTGATGGTTCAGAGTCAGACTTTTGGTTGCTTTGTACTCGACCCATGTGGTTCGGCTTGTTGCGCCACCTCACTTAACCAAACATATCCGAGAAGAAGTTCTACCAGATCTACAGCACTTGTTCATGCCCGGTTGCATCTTACTCTGCCGGTTCACCTTCTAAACAGGTCTCCGCACCTGCGAGACATGCTTGTGTCTTCGTGTTCTCCAGATTGGGGTCATGTGGAGCGCTTTGCCACTGATCTCGATTTGAAGCTCGATGAGGACACCGGCTTGCTGACAGAAAAGCTTTTTATCGGGTGAGAACTACTAGGCGGGAAGGGATCTAGTCGAATTCAAGCAAAAGAATACGTCGAACCCATGCATGCTACAAGAAAGCTTGTATTTCCGTCTGGTCCAATAGATGTAACTGGCACCTTTCAGGTCGAGTCTGAATGAGCCACAAACTCTTTTCGTAGAAATTTGAACCAAATAAAAACTTGTAATCAAATGAAGCAAAAATGTAATAAGGAAATATTAACATCGAGAGTTTATATTGATTTACTTCCAACACAAAAGCTACGTCTAGTCCCTTCTAACTTGAAGGATTTCCACTATTGTAAAATCTCCTTTACAATAACAACACCAGACCAGTGCCACAAGTATTCTTGACTCCAGCCACTTCTGGCTTAAACCCAAGTATTCTTTCAACAAGCCACTCCTGGTTCAAACCCAAGTATTCTTTCAAAAGCCTCTTCAGGCCAACAGTGTTTCCCACACTAACAGATTTTGGCAACACACCGGACCTTACAAATTGTTTGTGAGAGAAGAGTAACTTTTATAACTTAGTGTATGACAGATACGCAAATGGAATTGTACACTAAGTTTTGACACGAGACCAAGGTTTGCTAGAGGCAGAATAAGAAAAGAAGGTCTCTATCTTTCAAAAGAAGAATGAACACAAAGAGAATTTGACTTTAACAGAAATATTGAATGATTGCTTCATGAGTTCTCTGTCTTTGAAGTTCAATCTTCCTTGGTATAAATAGAAGTTGGAGGATATGACCGTTACTGCTTCTTAAAAGGAGATATAGACGTTGGAAATCCTTTAAAGGTATTTGCTTTATATAACACCCCTGATTTTTTGTACTCGAATCCCGATGTAATCGTCATAATTAATAAAAATGTGAATAAATTTTTCACGTTTCAAAAGTAGTTTCAAAACACCATCTCGACTACACCAAGACCCGAATCACAGAAAACCAAAGAGTGAGATTTAGAAACCTATAACTGGATCGATAAATAGTTTGCCCATAAAGGTATACAAAATAACAGAGTTTACAGCGGAAGAAAAATGTGTATACCGGGCACACGCCTAGTCCCATATATGAAGATATGAGAAAAGGCTCGGCAAGCATGCAATGACATATCATAAGCCTAATATACAACCATCATCATTTTACATAATCACATAAGCATACAATGCCTAAGATATATGTATGTACATATCTATATGGTCATGCGACATACATCTCCAACATTCATATTCAATTTAACCCCAAGACATATGTCATCAATACTTATACATTCGTCAGGCGGGTGTAAGTCCATATACCCCCAAATACCAATACAATATCCACTTAAGTCATTATTCATAATACATCCAAAAATATCATGAAATATCAGCACTATAAAATACGTTCATTCACAACTCAACAAATTACAATCGCTGCCGGCCAAGGCATTCCATTACAACTATGAACACCTCTTTCGGTCCGGCCCAAATTACGATGACACCGGACCCAGCCTTGAAGTTGGTAACACCGGACAAGGCCTAAGTTAACACCGCACCTCAACTCCGCCCATGAGTCCTCATCTTAACACTCCGCCCATGAGTCCTCAACACTCCGCCAACCGCCCTCATTTGTACTCCGCCCTCATGAACGGTGTGGAACTCCGCCTCTTCACACACCGTCCCATAAACGGTGTGGCACTCCGCCCTCTTCACACAACGTTCCACAGACGGTGTTAGCTAACATCAACTCCGCCCAAACGTTCGTCCTCGCCTCAACTCAGCCCAACGTCCTCACTTCAGGAGTCCCTTAATGGCCGATGTCTCGGATCTGACAACAAAAAGACGAGCGAGTCCGGTCCAAGTAAGACGATCTCGTGGGCGGACCGAGGTCAAAATAGACACACCGGCTGGTAGTAAATCCGGACCAGGAAGGAGAACACCGGCCCCTGTGATTACATTGAAAGATTCAGTCGGTGTGAGGACACAGGTAATGGTTCTTAAGGCCCCACATCGGATCAGTGGAGACTCTGTCCAACCAATGGCTTTGCTAACCGGTGTCACAAAATTGACAACGGAAGGACGAGGTCGGAAGATTATGCGCGGTGACCTGGAATCGCACTCCCTAGAAAATGGCAGACAGGGAGGCGGAAGTGGGCAATAAAAAAAAATCCCACTAAACCCTGCTCCCCACCAATGATAACGGCCAGAGCTGCACACCACTACACAGATGGGTGAGTGGGGTTTCTGGTTGTCCCAAAACCCTCAGCCCATGACTCGAAGGCCCTATAAATGCCCCAACCAAGGAAGCTCAAGGGGTTGGTCTTCAGATTCTCCCTCTATGCGAGAAAACTCTAGAAACTCTCTCCGATTCCTCAGGGTTCTTAACTGATCTCCTCACTTGAAACCAGTGACTGGCCTTAGTCACCACAAAAGATCCCTTAGTTCGAAAAGGTTTTTGAGTTTTTCTCACTAACACAAAGCTACTGCTCTCACACCGTCCGTACCTCGAACACACCTCGTCATCTCAATACCACCCCTCCCCCATTTCCTGCATCATTACCTCGTCCATCTCCGTTACTGCTCAACAGCGTTTTGCCTCGGATTAACTTCCCATAACACCGGTCGTGACTTTCAGATTCCCAGGTTGGGTATAACTCCGGTCTATTGTCCCTGCCCGCGTACGAGTTCAGAATCAGTCTGACACTGTCACTGCGCTCAACCTCCCATATCGGTTCTTGACTCGTCACACCGTTTCCACTCTGACACCGTCACTGTGCTCAACCTCCCACATCGGTTCTTAGCTCGTCACACCGGTTCCACTCCTTTCCTTATCTCTTTTTTTTTGCTTTCAGTCCCTTTTTTTATTTTTCTATGAGTTTGCTGTCTTGTTGACCGTAATTGCCTGCATACCATTAGTTTACTTTGTTAATATTTTTATCCTTTTCCATAACAAACAGACACAATAAAAAGGGCGATTTTGTAAAAAATAGTGTCGTATGGGAGTGCTCCTGTCTACACAACCCTCTTAGGATTCGTGCACGTGCGAAGAACTTCGCTTTGCATGAATCCTCCTCCTTAATGATATCCATCAACATCTTTCAGATCCCTCTCTAAAATAGCAATACTCAGAACTACGTAACCCTGATTTCTTGACAATTCAAGAATACGTAGGAGCAGGACTTTAATTCCTGTCGGGCCCATCTTTCTTATTTCCTTTTTTCGCTGATTTATTGCTCTACTTTTTATATTTCTTTCATAAACTTCCTTTTTCGGTCACTTCCGTGAAAAATCAATTTAGACGTGACGTCTTGTTGGTTTCCCCATGGTTTTTTGCCCAAGCCTCGCCATAATTTCATAGGGGAGGGGTACTTAGGACAAGACGTCCCACTTATCCCTTTCCTATCCCTATCCTTTTATCCGAGGATGTCCAATTTAGACGTGACGTCTTGTTGGCATTCTCTCACCCCCCTCTGTCTCATATCGAAGTCGAGCTTAATTCGGACAAGAACGTCCTATTAACCTCGCTTAGGCCTTCTATGTCTGTACAGTCCTTTACTCCATTCTATCATTTTCAAAGTAAAAGGGAAGAAACCATGTTTTATTTAAGGCTATTTATTTTGTGCTTTCAATCTTGGTACTGTCTTTGACAGGCGATGTAGGGTGCTAATACCTTCCCTACTCGTAACCGGCTCCCGAACTTGGATTTCAATTTTTAAACCAGTGCTTTACTGAACTTAGTTTTTTCCCAATGTTTTTCCTACCGATAAAAACGTTGGTGGCGACTCCCTGTTTCATTCTTTCTCTCTTGTTCGCCGCGCCGTCGCGACCCAGGTTGCGACAGATGGCGACTCCACTGGGGAGAGTAAGAGAGTCAGGCCAGCTTGATTGAAAGCGCATGTTCTTTTTATATAGCCTTTGTTATCTCGGATTTCTTCCCATTGTCTTATTTTCTACTGATTGATGTGAATATTTGTTTTTGTTTTAATCGTCTTGTTATTTGTTTCGTTGTCTATGTTTTGCATGTTTATTGAACCCTAGGGTAGGAGACCATGTTACTTTTCCGCAAACATTGAACCCTAGGGTAGACCACTTTGTATATTTGCTCTGTGTTTGTTCTTTATGCAGAATGGGTAAGGTATGAGGTATGGACTGCCCTTCCACACACTACACTCACGATTATTTGCACACACCTATGAGTGGCGCCCTATGCCCGGGCCCCAAATGAAGCTTAAGTTAGGAGAGGTTGGTAACGGAATCGTATGGGATGTACTTCTTATCCGGTGTTCGTGAGAACCTCGACCAGAGTTCGACCTCTCATGATATACGCACCTGGTGAATTCCTCACTGTTTGCGTCCCTGTCGTGACTAGGATCTTGACTCTGGTGACCTTCTAGATGTCTAGCGGAAACCACCCGGTGAAGAGAGTCACTTTTAGACAAGCCATAGGGCCTAGAAAAGACTTCCAACAAAACCCGACTTAGGCCACGAAAGGGCAAACTTTACTTTACCTTACGTCATTTTTGCTTTCTCCTTTTTAAAAAAAAAAGGGGGGTGAATTATCTATCACCCGCAGGTGTTTAGTTTTCGAAATAATAGCTCATTTTGAAACACGCAATATTCTTTGGGTGAATAGATAATCCACTTTTGGTCGTGTATCCCTGAGTCCTGAGTCATAGATTTTCCTAATCGTCAAAAAAAAAAACAAAAATGTGTACAACTTTATTTCCGCTCCAACAGGGGCGTCGATGACGATTAGAAATAATTATGACTATTGCGGCTGGGATCCTTGGTATTCGCTGTTTTCCCAAAAAAAAAATCTGCTTTATGTTAAATCGATGGGGAAATACCAGTTCCAAAACATGACAACAACTAATTTCTTTTCCTTATCCTCATTTTCGTGGGAAGTTATTCAGAATTCAACGAATACCCTTCGAATATCTATGGGAGCTAACATGGGATTGAACCCAAGAAATAAGGGATGTAATTGCCCAAAGAAAATGTTTAAGCTTGAGGCTCCCGCCTCGGGGTGAAAAATTTCTTCTGTCTTCATAACTATCCCATATTAGTTTCCATGTCTACTATACCTAGTACTTTCGAACGATCAGTTCAAAGGAATGGTGAAAGGATGTTTGTCAAGGTCTGTGATTGCTTCCCACGGTATCCTATTTCCTTCTGTTTCCACCTGACATTCCTTTTTCTTCTTTCAACGACACCGAACGACACCTTTGTTAGACTTTCAAAGGAGACTCATGGCTGAAAGAGAGCAAGAAATTAAAAACCTCAGAAACGAAGTTAACCAGCTAAGGAAGCAAATGGTGGAGATGGCCAGACTTCTAGAGAAGAAGATCATAGAAGAGGAACCCTCTACGGGTGTCAAGAATGATCAACATTTGCCAACCACCCCACTCCACCTCCCTGGATTGATAAAGGACCAAATTTCCCCGTTCCATAATCAACAAGAGGATCATGATTTACAAATGATGAATCCCCATATTTCACAGACCTCCCGGTCGCCTGGGGCTCCTATCACAAGAATGTCTGCATCGGGAGATAAGGGGAAAAGAAAAGGGGATGCTAATTCCACTGCCCGTAACCAAAAAAGGGCCCAACCCAGATCAGTAACACATACTCCCTTTCAACCTGCCAATATCCCTGCACCTTACATGGCCACCACCACCCCTAACCAGGGCTCTAATTTTTTCCCATTTCAACTCTACTTTCGTCCGAATATTCCTCAAATACCTTCCTATTCTCATTTGCCTGCTATTAGGTCTACCCTTCCACAACCCTATCATCCCCCACTAGTACAAACTCAGCCACTTAATCCAGACCAAAGCACAATAAAACCTGCTAGTAGTCGAGCACCGGTCCGGTTCGACCCCATTCCTATAACCTACACAGAACTTTTACCTCATCTTTTTCGTAATTTCCTTGCAGTACCCTGCCCACTGAAACCAGTGGTTCCTCCTTACTCCAAAGGCTATAATCCCAATGCCCGATGTGAATACCATGCTGGAGCCCCGGGGCACTCTACTGAGGACTGTCATACCTTGAAACTCAAAGTAAGGGATTTGATTAAAGCTAAGTGGCTAGATTTCCAGGAAGGGAGTCCCAATATAATTATAAACCCCAGGTCCAACCATGAGACCTCTGGGGTCAGTGTAATAAAGAGGGACTAAGGGTGTAAAGAGGATGCATGCAAGATTTTGTGAATCACACGCCAACTGGAGAGGTTCATGACCAAGAGACCACTTAGTTCCTTATGACTTTAAACTTATGTTTCAACCCAAACGCTATGCCTAAGGCTTTGGGATATTGTTATGTAATAAGGGCAAAAACATGTTTTTATCATTTTAAGTTTCTCTCAATAAATATGTGTCAAATTTCAAAATGCCTTTTCTTGCTTTCCTTATTTCCACTTTGAATCCTTTTCCCTTTATATACTTCTTTTTCTCATTTTTACCATAAAAAAACCAAAAAATACAGGACTAAAATCATCCTTTTGAGAACAATGAGATCGTGATTCCATTTCATAACTTTGACCACCCCGTTGATTACGCTGACGAAAGGGGTAGCAAAAACGAAAATTTATTGGCCGAATTATGTAGGATGTTTGGATAAGAGTCACCTAGTTCTACCCAAAGGCAAGGTCAACACACAGAATGAAGAAGATTCATAAACAACTGAAGACGTTGCAAGCTCAAAACGAAGATAGTGCCGGATTCCATGAATGGCGTATCTACCCTTCAAAGAAATATTAGCATTGATCAACGTGGATGGTCAAGAAATACTCTCAAAAAAAAAAAACAAAATGCTATAAAAAAAAGGGTCAAGGTTGGTGCCCTACGCATATACCAATCAGGGCGAGCTGATTCATAGGTCAAATTATCACTTTTCCGTATGGGGGCATAAATGTTATCAAGCTAAGGACACGGCAGAAATAATGTTTCATCTGTGTCGCAATCAGCACCCCAACTTTAAGGGAGTATAACTATTCCCACATCAGTGTAACCAATGGATTGGTTTACTGTGATGCCATTAATATCATATTTCTTTACCACATTGGTTAGGAGATAAAATGGCTAGACCCTAACAAAGGTACCAAAGGGGTCATTCAAAACAAAACAAAAAAAAATGCAAAAAGAAAAGATAACAAAAAAATAGATGGAAAAAAGAACAAGAAAATAAGGACTCAAAACGAGCCCCCTCATTGGTACCGAAAAGGGCACGCCTTTGTTTCCCTGGATACACGGTGTTAGGGGCAAATTTTCCTATCTGAAATAACATTTATTCCCCCACAGGATAAGACCAAATTGAGAAAGATCAAATAAGCTCATTGGCAATCAGCTTAAACCTTTGTTGAGAGGGACACAACCTTAAGAAAGAGAGTAAAGCAAAAACCAAAAGACGTCACAGGGAGAGAGAAGCTCGCTAGGCTGAAAACCTGGAAGGGCAGCCTAGGCAAAAGTTAGAGCAACCTGGTAAGCTGAAAACCTGAATAGGCTGCTCAGGCAATCAATTGGGATCAAGATTTTGGCCAAGTAATCGTAGTCCGACTACCTTTTCAGAAGCAGAGTCAACTGGTGAATTCAGAGTCATGATGTGGGATTAAGATATGCTTTGTTCTCAACTGGAAAATTTGTAAAATAATTCCTACTCTACCCCAATTATTAATATTTTCCATACGTCTCCACTTGCTTCCACACTTACCCAACTTGTAAATACAATCTCACCTATTTTTGACACATATTTATTGTGATTTTCCATGATTTGATAAGACATATGTTTTCCCTTAATATATAAAAATAAGAAGGTAATGAAATTTTAAAGTCATGAGGACAAGAAGTTCCTGTTACTTGATCTCGCCACAAGCAATCATTATGAAGACTGGGCCTGACATGTTTCCAAAGCTAGGTTTGTTTCATCTGCTCTGTTTCAGTCATGAGTCACTTCGAATCTCTAAGGATTGTGTTTTACGGTGAGTCTTTTCAAGTTCCAATTTGTTTTGTACCACTAACCTTTCTTGCAGGATGTTGTAATAAGTAGATGTGTCAAGTTTCCACCGCCAAAACTGGCACTTTCCAGGTGTATGTCCATCAGTCTTCAAAGCTCACTCTTGCCTTTACTCATTAAAGTGGGTCATCCTCGAGTTTCTTCTCACAACCCACCGAAATCATTGGACAAAACACCCTTCTATGGCCAAACATGACACCTTTCTGAGTTTCCATTTTGCTTTGAGGTTTCCATGAAGTCCATCAATACCTTGTAGTCGAAACTGACGTCTTCTCAAGGTTTTTGTCTTATTCATGAGGCATGTTAAGGGTCATACCTCCAAGAAATCAACTTGGTATATTCTAGGACCTGGTTAATTTGGACGGAAAGCCCTATTAACCTCAAATCTTTTCAGCCAAAGGCCAGTTTCCCCCGAAGTCCTCCTAATTTTCCCAAACTGGGGCATCTCCCCACGTTTCTATTCTCTTTCTGTCAAAGAGAAGCACCCCTAATTCCTTTAGGTAAATTTTTCAAACATGGGCATCACCCTGGGTCTCTTTTCTTTCAGTCAAGGGACAGTTCTCCAAAAATCCTTTCAATCATACTCTAACTGGGGCGTCTCCCCAGGTTTCTCTTCCCTAAAAGACAATACCCTGAACTCCCAAGCAACCCAAAACTGGGGCATCCCCCAGATTTCTCTTCTCTAGTGGACCCACTATCATCTCTAAAAGGAAAACGGACTGAGGATTCCTCCTGAAAAAAAACCACCAAATGGACTCAAAAAAAAAAAGGGAGTTATCTTTCTGACAGAACCGCAAGAGATCAAAGGCCATGCCTTCCTCCCCCAAGAGGAAAACACTTTCCCCAGTGGAGTTACCCTCATTAAAATGTCCCAAGTTGGGACATCCATCAGATTTTTCTCCTCCGACAGGCCTGCCATGCATTCCCCAATAGAACCATAATCGCCAAAGTTGGCACCTTTTAATGTTTTCTTCTCCCATCGCCTAAGCAGGCACCTTTAAAGTCTCTCGCTCAACTCCAAAGTCAGCATCTCTCAAATTCTCATCCCCCAGTGGAACCTTCCTAACCAAAGTTGGCACTTCTCGGAACTCCATCCTTAGATCGCCAAAGTTGGCACTTCTCAAAGTCTCCTCTTCAATCTCCAAAGCAGGCACCGTTCTAAGCCTCTTTCGCTAAAGTTGGCAATCTTCAAAGTCTCCCACTCAACTCCAAAATCAGCACCTCTCAAATTCTCATCCCTAGTAAAATCAATCGCCAAAGTTGGCGCTTCTCAAGATCTCTTCCCCAAATGAATCCCAAACTTTACATTCTCAATCAAAGAGCAGTATCTTGAATCACCCAAATTCTTCCCCAGTAGAACTACACTTCCCAGACAAATTAAACTGGGGCATCACCCTAGATTCCCCCAAAGCCCTTTAGATCATGTCAAACTGGGGCATCCCCCCCAGGATGTTATTTTTTGTCAACCTAAGAGCAATACCCCACGCTCCCGGGAAGTTTGAGCCGGGACATCACCTCGGGTCTCTCTCTGTCAAAAGGGAACGTACCCCAAGCTTCTTCAACCGCCCTAACTGGGGCATCACCCCATATCCTTCTCCCAGCCTTGAGGTGATACCCCTAAATCTTCTAATCTTTCCAAAATTGGGGTATCACCCCAAATCTTTCCTCTGTTCGAGGGGCAGTATCCATAGCTCCTTTAGCTAGATTTTCCCTCATTTCTCTTCCTACCAATCAAGGAACAGTTCCCCAAATCATCCAAGACAGCTTGAACTGGATCATCCCCAGATTTCTTTCCTTTAGTAAGCCCACCATACATCCCCAGTGGACCCTAGATTTTTCCTTCCAGTCAAGAAGCAGTTCCATGAGATCCCTTCAATCTTCCTAACTGGGGCATCTCCCCCCAGATTTCTTCTATTTTAGTCAAGGGGCAATTCCCCAAGATTCCTTCAAATCATCTCCAACTGGGGCACCCCAGGTTCACCCTCTTTCAGTCAAAGAGTAATTCCCCAAGAACCTTCAGTCATGTCAAACTGGGGCATCACCCCGAGCCTTTAGGTCCAATGAGTTAATTTGGACGAGACGTCCTGTTAGCTCCCCCCCAACCTTCACATTTCCTACCAACAGTGAGTTAATTTGGACGAGACGTCCTGTTAGCTCTCCCAATCTCTGTATTTCCTGTCAGTCAAGGGGTAATCCCCCACCTTCACCTTTCTGCAAACCAAGGGCCACACCCCATATTTACTTTCCTGTCAACCAAGGGCCATACCCCATATTTACTTTCTTGTCAACCAAGGGCCACACCCCACATTTACTTTCCTGTCAACCAAGGGCCACACCCCACATTTACCTTCCTGTCAACCAAGGGCCACCCCCACATTTACTTTCCTGCAAACCAAGGGCCACACCCCATATTTACTTTCCTGTCAACCAAGGGCCACACCCCACATTTACTTTCCTGTCAACCAAGGGCCACACCCCACATTTACTTTCCTGTCAGTCAAGGGCCACACCCCGCATTTATTTCTCTGTCAGTCAAGGGCCACACACCACATTTACCATTCTGCAAACCAAGGGCCACACCCCACATTTATTTCCCTGTCAAACCAAGGGCCACACCCCGCATTTATTTCTTTGTCAGTCAAGGGCCACACCCCACATTTATTTCCCTGTCAGCCAAGGGCCACACCCCACATTTATTTTCCTGTCAGTCAAGGGGCAATCCCCACCTTTACTTTTCTGCAAACCAAGGGCCACACCCTATATTTATTTCCCTGTCAGTCAAGGGGCAATTCCCCACCTTTACCTTTTTGCAAACCAAGGGCCACACCCCACATTTATTTCCCTGTCAGCCTCCCACACCCCACATTTATTTTCCTGTCAGCCAAGGGGCAATCCCCCATCTTTATCTTTTTGCAAGCCAAGGGCCACACCCCACATTTGTTTTCCTATCAGTCAAGGGGCAATCCCCCACCTTCACCTTTCTGCAAACCAAGGGCCACACCCCACATTTATTTCCCTGTCAGCCAAGGGCCACACCCCACTTATTTTCCCGTTAATCGAGGGGCAATTCCCCACCTTTACCTTTTGCAAACCAAGGGCCACACCCCACATTTGTTTTCCTGTCAGTCAAGGGGCAATCCCCACCTTTACTTTTCTGCAAACCAAGGGCCACACCCCACATTTATTTCCCTGTCAGTCAAGGGGCAATCCCCCACCTTTATCTTTCTGCAGATCAAGGGCCACACCCCACATTTATTTTCCTGTCAGTCGAAAGGCAACCCCAGTTTTTTTCACTCTTCCATGAATCAAGGGCCACACCCCATATTTTATCTTCGGTCAAGGGGAGATTCCCCACTCTTACCCTCCTATCACCCACCGTATGTCAAAAAAAAAAAAAAAAAAAAAAAAAAAACGGTGTTTGATCCGATATAAGTAGAGGAAGTCCACTATTCCAAGACAAGTGACGATCCAAAGGACGGTGTCATGACCCTCAAGGTCAAATAAAGTAGGCCCTGTCAAGTTGCTGGGACGATGTCCCAATGGTTACACCGTCTACCACTTCGGGGCATAACAAACGGTGTCGTGAAGCCTACCTCGGATAGAATTGGGTTAAGGGGTTGCCAAGACCGATGTCAGGCCAATCACACCGGATTTTGGTCCTACTTAGCCCCTACATCGGTGTTCATATCTTTACTCCCCTTTCACCTCAGAAATTTACATTTCTCGTGAAAGAGAGTAAAGAGGGGCATCTGTGAACACCTCTTTCGGTCCGGCCCAAATTACGATGACACCGGACCCAGCCTTGAAGTTGGTAACACCGGACAAGGCCTAAGTTAACACCGCACCTCAACTCCGCCCATGAGTCCTCATCTTAACACTCCGCCCATGAGTCCTCAACACTCCGCCAACCGCCCTCATTTGCACTCCGCCCTCATGAACGGTGTGGAACTCCGCCTCTTCACACACCGTCCCATAAACGGTGTGGCACTCCGCCCTCTTCACACAACGTTCCACAGACGGTGTTAGCTAACATCAACTCCGCCCAAACGTTCGTCCTCGCCTCAACTCAGCCCAACGTCCTCACTTCAGGAGTCCCTTAATGGCCGATGTCTCGGATCTGACAACAAAAAGACGAGCGAGTCCGGTCCAAGTAAGACGATCTCGTGGGCGGACCGAGGTCAAAATAGACACACCGGCTGGTAGTAAATCCGGACCAGGAAGGAGAACACCGGCCCCTGTGATTACATTGAAAGATTCAGTCGGTGTGAGGACACAGGTAATGGTTCTTAAGGCCCCACATCGGATCAGTGGAGACTCTGTCCAACCAATGGCTTTGCTAACCGGTGTCACAAAATTGACAACGGAAGGACGAGGTCGGAAGATTATGCGCGGTGACCTGGAATCGCACTCCCTAGAAAATGGCAGACAGGGAGGCGGAAGTGGGCAATAAAAAAAAATCCCACTAAACCCTGCTCCCCACCAATGATAACGGCCAGAGTTGCACACCACTACACAGATGGGTGAGTGGGGTTTCTGGTTGTCCCAAAACCCTCAGCCCATGACTCGAAGGCCCTATAAATGCCCCAACCAAGGAAGCTCAAGGGGTTGGTCTTCAGATTCTCCCTCTATGCGAGAAAACTCTAGAAACTCTCTCCGATTCCTCAGGGTTCTTAACTGATCTCCTCACTTGAAACCAGTGACTGGCCTTAGTCACCACAAAAGATCCCTTAGTTCGAAAAGGTTTTTGAGTTTTTCTCACTAACACAAAGCTACTGCTCTCACACCGTCCGTACCTCGAACACACCTCGTCATCTCAATACCACCCCTCCCCCATTTCCTGCATCATTACCTCGTCCATCTCCGTTACTGCTCAACAGCGTTTTGCCTCGGATTAACTTCCCATAACACCGGTCGTGACTTTCAGATTCCCAGGTTGGGTATAACTCCGGTCTATTGTCCCTGCCCGCGTACGAGTTCAGAATCAGTCTGACACTGTCACTGCGCTCAACCTCCCATATCGGTTCTTGACTCGTCACACCGTTTCCACTCTGACACCGTCACTGTGCTCAACCTCCCACATCGGTTCTTAGCTCGTCACACCGGTTCCACTCCTTTCCTTATCTCTTTTTTTTTGCTTTCAGTCCCTTTTTTTATTTTTCTATGAGTTTGCTGTCTTGTTGACCGTAATTGCCTGCATACCATTAGTTTACTTTGTTAATATTTTTATCCTTTTCCATAACAAACAGACACAATAAAAAGGGCGATTTTGTAAAAAATAGTGTCGTATGGGAGTGCTCCTGTCTACACAACCCTCTTAGGATTCGTGCACGTGCGAAGAACTTCGCTTTGCATGAATCCTCCTCCTTAATGATATCCATCAACATCTTTCAGATCCCTCTCTAAAATAGCAATACTCAGAACTACGTAACCCTGATTTCTTGACAATTCAAGAATACGTAGGAGCAGGACTTTAATTCCTGTCGGGCCCATCTTTCTTATTTCCTTTTTTCGCTGATTTATTGCTCTACTTTTTATATTTCTTTCATAAACTTCCTTTTTCGGTCACTTCCGTGAAAAATCAATTTAGACGTGACGTCTTGTTGGTTTCCCCATGGTTTTTTGCCCAAGCCTCGCCATAATTTCATAGGGGAGGGGTACTTAGGACAAGACGTCCCACTTATCCCTTTCCTATCCCTATCCTTTTATCCGAGGATGTCCAATTTAGACGTGACGTCTTGTTGGCATTCTCTCACCCCCCTCTGTCTCATATCGAAGTCGAGCTTAATTCGGACAAGAACGTCCTATTAACCTCGCTTAGGCCTTCTATGTCTGTACAGTCCTTTACTCCATTCTATCATTTTCAAAGTAAAAGGGAAGAAACCATGTTTTATTTAAGGCTATTTATTTTGTGCTTTCAATCTTGGTACTGTCTTTGACAGGCGATGTAGGGTGCTAATACCTTCCCTACTCGTAACCGGCTCCCGAACTTGGATTTCAATTTTTAAACCAGTGCTTTACTGAACTTAGTTTTTTCCCAATGTTTTTCCTACCGATAAAAACGTTGGTGGCGACTCCCTGTTTCATTCTTTCTCTCTTGTTCGCCGCGCCGTCGCGACCCAGGTTGCGACAACAACTATTTACCTTCCCAAAAGCTTTACTTCATAAACGTTCTCATCCCATGGTTTTCCTGCATCAATACTAAAAAGTAGACCACATGAGAGAGTGAGTTATACATTTCAAATGACGATATGAATACAATTGAAATTATGTGCATATGTATATCAACTTCATGTATGCTTTGCTAAATGCATCACTAATCATCATAATTTGTCAATTCAATAACATATACATAATTCATAATATTTCATCTTTTCATAGCAAAGCAAGCATATACACATCTATCGCATTGCCACAATGGGCCAACATTACCAATGCCGACCATTTAGGTCTTTTCTCAAAGCCACCATGGGCTATTGTAACATCCCTAATATTTTAGAAAAGTTTTAATTGGCGAAAAATATTAATAATTGCCCAACAGGATTTATTGAAATTTTGGGAATTATTAGTATTAAAAATGCAATTAGAAATAATTAAATGTTGTGGGAATAAATAAATTTATTTGATTAATCAATTATAAAAGAATAAATGAAGGTAAATAGAAGGAGGTAAATTTGAAGTTACAATAGGGTAAAAGGTGAAGGGTGAAAGGTAAAGGTAAAAGTTTTAATTAAAACTTTTAAAAGAAAATGTAATTGAAATAGGAAATGACCAAATCGCCCTTGGGTATTAAAACCTTAAGTTTCATTTTCTTCTCCTTCTTCATTCACGCGATTTGCTTTCTTCTTCCTCTCCATGCTGGCCGTGACCTGCATGCACCAGGGGGAGGTCAATCTTGCGCCGAAACTTCGAGCTAACTACGTTTTTGAGACCGTAGCTTCGAGGTGAGTCTAATGGGTCTTTTAAATTAAGCTTTCGTAGCTCTTTCGTTTTCTCCGTTAAGCCGAAGGGTCGTGCATGGGGGAAATGAGTTTCGTTTCTTACTCCTCTAGTGCGTAGAAGCTTGAAAATGGCTTTTTAAAGTAATGTGGATGGTTTAACATTGACGGATTTTGCGTTTCGACCTCCGTAGGTAACGAAACAGTCGTCGGAGGATCGAACGGTGAAGTGGGTGTTAACTTCGAACTTAGGACGTTGGACATAGCGTTGAGAGAACGCCAATCTCGTCAAGAACGAGTCGTCGGAGCTCGGAACCAAGGTAAGGGGGGTGCTCGGGTTATAATTAATTAGAATAGGTAAGTATGATTGAATTAAGTCATTGAATGAAACATGGAAATAATGAGATTTGATAATGCGTAATGGTAGTATGTGTATGAATGTAAATGGAGTGTGGTTTGTAATGATTATGAGGATGACGTGATGAGAATTGTGATGATTTGATGAGTTTAGTGGCAAAGTGATGACGGGCTTGACAAGTAGGTCGCCCAATTGATGAATATGTGTTTTGTTGCTGGCCACTTGCAGTATGATATGAGAAATATGAATATACTTGTGTGATTATGTGGTGTAGGACGGCCGACGGTATGTGCAGCCCCTCGTTTCTGGCTCCCGTGGTGTTTATGCCCAGTTGAGCTACCCAGTGGTCAAGTAGGACCCAGTGGTTGAGGAGGAGAGTCAAGTAGGACTCAGTGGACCAAGCAGGGTTCACGGGGTGTCAAGCAGGACCCCCAGCTGAAGGCCGATCCTTTTAGTATCCGGATACTAGGCGTCGATTTAATATGAGAGTCAGTTGTGTTATTCGATGTATTGTTAACATTGTGTAATGATATGAATGTGTTTTATGATGATTGTTCATTGTGATTGACAAATTGGAGATAAAGAATTGGAATTGAATCCTTGATTGGTAAGTAGAAATTGAGGACAAGATGTAAGATGAATGGTATAAACAAAAACTAGTAAATATGTTCCTTGTTCTTAAATTGTTATTCTACATTAATTATGATACCAAACACTCACCCTTGCTGTTGTTTCTTTAATTTTAGTAACCAATGACAGGGAGGAGGTTGAAGCCCCGGAGATGCGTCAAGCGGAGAATTGATGCCAAGAAGCGAAGGGAATTTATGAAATGAACTATGTGTGTAATGTGTGTTGTGATTTATGTATGTTGAATCTAGATGTTGTTTATGTGTGTTAAATTAATTTGGTATACTGTCACCATGATTATGAAGTGTTGAGGGTTATGCTAATTTCCTTGGGTTGGATGTATAATGGCATGGAGCCAATATTATCGTTATGGCCAGGTCTTGTCTGCATATGTGAAGAGTGAAAGATAAAATCATACATATGCGCTGTTAGTAGTTAGATAATGTGCCAAACGAATGATGAATTTATCCATGGTGTGTTTGGTGAACTAGAAACATGATTGGAGGGTATGCTTAGTCAAAATTAGTCTCATGTGCATATTTGATTGTATGGAAATGGATGAACTAGGCTAAATAATGCATGTGAATGCTTAGGTTGCTGGTTGGTATGAGAATCTCCAGTGTTAATGTATAAACTGCATAATTCGCTCGAGCCAACTGTATGTTCGCTCAAGCGAACGTGTCCTGTATCCCCCATATAGTCACTGGTGTAAATTCGCTCAAGCGGATTAAATCTCGCTTGAGCGAGGGGTAGAGTAAATGGTTACTGAAGTCATCTCGCTCCAGCGGGTAAGGTTCCCGCTCAAGCGAGAGATATTTGAGGTATCAGAGGTAGTCACTAGAGGATTTTCGCTCAAGCGGGTGGAGCCTTGCTTGAGCGAAAGGCAGAGGGACTGGTTCTGTGTCTATCGCGCTTGAGCGAATACAACTCGCTCGAGCGAAGGAGGAAAGTTTAGTTACTGGAGTTAATCCGTCCAAGCGAGACATTCTCGCTCAAGCGAAGTAAGGACTGATAGGTATGAATGTTTTCGCCCAAGCGTGAGTGTGGCTCGCCCAAGCATGAAATGTAAACCTCACTCAAGCGAGTGGGCACTCGCTCAGGCGAAGATTCATGATCTCGCTTAAGCGAGTTGGGGCCTCGCTCAGGCGAGGTGCCCCTGATTCCCTTTTTCCTCCTTTCGTTCCATTTAACTAGTTTTCTCCTCTTTCTTCAATTGTTTGATTTAATTGAGACTATTTACTATTTTAAATATGTTAGTGAAACATAAATATTATTTTGAATCATGACTTAATTATAATTGTTGATCGCAAAAATTTATTGTAAAATTTAATCGAATGAATAAAAATAAATGTAAAATGACCTAGGATGTTACAGGTGGTATCAGAGCGGTTCTTTCTAGAGCCGGGTGAATGGGCAGTGTTAGAGGATAGTTTGAGTCCCATGTTGGACTATTTTTGCATTGTATGGAAATTGTTGTGTTATAATTGAGTTGTAACAGGTTCACTTGGCATCATTTCCCTTGGCACTCTGGTGGCATTATGTTATGTATATGTATGAGGTAAATGCCCTATCCCTGATAGATCATTGGTTATTAATGGTGATGTGTTTGGTTATTGTAGAACTACTTTATGGCTGAAGAAACTAGTTCAGGAGGAGGAGATGATTTCTTCTCAAAATTTTCCCAACTGTTGAGTAGGACTGAATCTGGTCCCACTCTTGATAAATTCCTGAAGAGGAATCCACCTGTTTATAGAGGAGGCCATGATTATGATGGGGCTCATGTCTGGATGCAAGAAATTGAGCAAACATTTGAATACTTTGAATGCTCTGAAGAACAGAAAGTCCAATTTGCTACGTATCAATTGAAGGATGAGGCTCGTGTGTGGTGGTCAAGGACTAAGATTCAGATGAATGCTGCGAGTGAACCATTAATGTGGATGAATTTCAAACGGAGATTTCTTGCTAAATACTTCCCAGATAATTACAAAATTCGCAAAGAGATGGAATTCTTAAAACTTGAGCAAGGCAAAATGTCAGTGGCAGAATACACGTCACAGTTTGATGAACTATGTGATTTCTATCATCCTTTTTCTCTTGAAGGAACCGAAGGTAGTAAGTGTGCAAAGTATGAATCCGGGCTGAGAATTGAACTCCGAAGTGTCATTGTTCCTATGGAGATCCGTGACTATCCTACTCTGGTAAACAAGGCCAGACTTGCTGAGGAAGTGCAGTTACAGAGAGCGTCTCAATCAAGGGACAAAAGACCCTTGAAGGTTAAAGGATTTAGTTTTAAAAAGATGGGTCAGTTTTTCCGTGGAGGTAAGTCTTCCACTACATCTTCTTCTTCGGGCCGTAGTTCTGCGGGCCGTTCTGGTGGTTATTCTGGTAGCCGTGCCTGTTATAATTGTGGCCGGGAGGGCCATATTGCAAAACATTGTCCGGCCAGCCAAATTATTTGCTTCCAATGTGGACAACCGGGGCATCTTAGGCCAGATTGCCCACAGAGGCAGCAACAAGATGAACATAGCAGTCGAGCTAATACTTCTGTGGCCCGTGGTGGTAATTTTCAAAGAGGAGGTAGGAATAACAGTGGTCGTGGAGGTCAACGCCCGAGGAGGACTGATGCCCAATCTAGCGGTGCTCAAAATGTTATGACTGGACGAGTGTTCGCTTTTGATGCTTCAGAGGTTGCAAGAACTGATAATTTGGTGCAGGGTAAGTGCATTATTCATGACTGTCTGGTAAATGTAATTTATGATTCAGGTGCAACACATTCTTTTATTTCTGAAAGTTGTGTGAGGCGGTTTGGGTTACCAGTGGTGTTAATGGAGAATGCCCTTAATGTCTCCACCCCTACTGGTTCTACATTCCGTGCCACCACCATGTGTGGAGGATTACCAATGCAAATTGAAGACCGTTCCTTTTGGGTAAATTTAATATGCATGCCGTTGAAAGATTTAGATGTTATCCTGGGTCTTGACTGGTTGTCTGCAAACCATGTTATGGTGGATTGTTACCGCAAGACTATAGTATTTTCTCAGGAATTGGACACTAAGAGTGTGGTAAGTAATGTCTCCACAGTTTATGCTATCCTATTTACTTCAGAAGGACGGTATACTCTTAATCCCAATGATATTCCTGTAGTGTGTGATTTTCCTGATGTATTTCCGGGAGAAATTCCGGGGTTACCTCCCAATCGGGAGATTGACTTTGCCATTGACTTGATTCCCGGGGCCGAGCCTGTGTCCCGTGCACCCTATAGAATGTCTTCAGTGGAATTGACTGAAGTGAAGAGGCAAGTGAATGAGCTATTAGAAAAAGGGTTTATCCGACCGAGTGCTTCACCTTGGGGCGCTCCGGTGTTGTTGGTGAAAAAGAAGGATGGCAGCATGCGAATGTGTATCGATTATCGGCAGCTGAATAAGTTGACAGTTAAAAACAAATACCCTTTACCACGAATCAATGATCTGTTGGATCAGTTGAGAGGCGCTGAGGTATTTTCCAAGATTGACTTGAGGTCAGGATATCACCAAATAAGAGTGAAATCGGAAGATATTCCCAAGACGACGTTCCGGACTCGATATGGACACTTTGAGTATGTTGTAATGCCCTTTGGAGTGACGAATGCTCCTGCTATCTTCATGGACTACATGAATAGGATCTTCCAACCTTACTTGGATCAATTTGTAGTAGTATTCATTGATGATATATTGGTGTATTCAAAGTCCATTGAGGAACATGCACAACATCTTGAATTGTTTTGCAGATATTGCGGGAGAAAGGGCTATATGCCAAACTGTCTAAATGTGATTTCTGGGAAGGAAGTGTGCAATTCTTGGGCCATGTAATTTCCAGGGATGGAGTATCTGTTGATCCATCCAAAATTAAAGCAGTTATGGGCTGGGAGAGACCTAAATCAGTGACGGAAATTAGGAGTTTCCTAGGATTGGCTGGTTACTATCGCCGTTTTATTGAAGGATTTTCTCGTATTGCTCTTCCTTTGACTCGATTGACAAGAAAAGATAACCCATTTGTATGGTCAGATAAGTGTGAATTGAGTTTTCAAACTCTGAAGCGATGTTTAACTACTGCACCTGTGCTTGCACTACCAGATGTGACAAAGGAATTTGTGGTATATTGTGACGCATCTAAGTTTGGTTTAGGATGTGTATTGATGCAGGACGGCAGGGTGATTGCCTATGCTTTAAGGCAATTGAGACCCCATGAGCAGAATTACCCTACCCACGACTTAGAGCTTGCAGCAGTGGTGTTTGCATTAAAAATCTGGCGTCATTATTTATATGGTTCTCGTTTTGTGGTATTCAGTGACCACAAAAGCTTGAAATACTTGTTCGATCAGAAAGAGTTAAACATGAGACAAAGGAGATGGGTAGAATACCTAAAAGATTATGATTTTGATTTGAAGTACCATCCTGGAAAAGCAAATGTTGTGGCAGATGCTTTAAGTAGAAAAGTATTACATGCAGCCTTTTTGATGGGCAAAGAGCAAGAATTGTTAGAAGACTTTCGCGACATGAACCTTGGGGTTGCTGTGCAAGCTCCGAATCAAATGATAATTGGAATGCTGAAGATATCTAATGAATTCTTAGAATCTTTAGCCACGGCTCAGGAGGAAGATAAAGAGTTACTAGAATTGCTCAATACTCAAGCAAGAGGAAAAGATATGGAGCTAACCAAAGGTACTGATGGAATTTGGAGATTCAGAAACCGAGTTGTAGTGCCTACAAAAGGTGACTTTAGGCAGGCCGTGTTAGCTGAAGCTCATAAAAGTTCTTTTAGCATTCATCCTGGTGTTACAAAAATGTACCATGATTTGAAGAGAGAGTTCTGGTGGCCAGGTATGAAACAAGCAATCATAGAGTATGTAAGATCTTGTGTGGTATGTCAGAAGTGTAAGGTCGAACACCAGAGACCCCCAGGTCTACTTCAACCTCCGGAGATTCCAATGTGGAAATGGGAAGGCATTACTATAGATTTCGTATCCGGGTTACCCCGTACCCGTTCTGGTTATAATGCAATATGGGTGATTGTGGATAGGCTAACAAAGAGTGCTCACTTCTTAGCTATGAATATGAAATGGTCATTGGACCGGTTGGCTAGATTATACATTGCAGAAATTGTAAGATTACATGGTGTACCTGTGAGTATTATTTCAGATCGTGATCCTCGGTTTACTTCCAAATTCTGGGGAAGTTTACAACAGGAATTGGGTACTGAACTGAGGTTGAGTTCTGCTTATCATCCCCAGACTGATGGCCAATCTGAGCGTACAATCCAGACCTTGGAAGACATGCTTAGAGCTTGTGTACTGGAGCAAGGCGGTTCATGGGAGAAATACCTACCATTAGTATAATTTGCTTATAATAACAGTTGCCATAGTAGCATTGGAATGGCTCCTTATGAAGTGTTATACAGAAGGCGGTGTCGTACGCCCTTATGCTGGAATGAAGACAGAGATGTAATCCATTTAGGGCCCGAGTTAATTCAGGAAATGAATGATCAGGTGATAATGATTCGCGAAAAGATGAAGGTTGCACAAGACCGTCAGAAGAGTTACTATGACAATCGTCATAGGCCACTTGAGTTTCAGGTGGGAGACTGGGTGTTCCTGAAGGTTTCACCTACCAAGGGCGTAGGTCGGATACTAAAGAGCCATAAGCACAACCCACAGTATATTGGGCCATATCAGATTCTGGAAAAAGTTGGTGATGTTGCTTACCGATTGGATCTTCCCCAATCATTAACTAACATTCACAATGTGTTTCATGTGTCACAACTTCGAGCATACATTCCTTGTGACTCCATGATCGTACCTGAAGATTCTATTGAGCTGAAAGAAGATTTGACGGTAGAGGTGGCACCTATTGGTATTGAAGGATATCAAGCTAAACGATTGAGAAACAAAGAGGTATCATTGGTGAAAGTGAAGTGGTGGAATATAAATGGAGTAACTTACACATGGGAGTTGGAGGCGGACATGAGACGGCTGTACCCCAATCTTTTTCAATAAGGTAAGTTGATTTCGGGGACGAAATCCCTTTTTAGGGGGAGTGGATGTAACATCCCTAATATTTTAGAAAAGTTTTAATTGGCGAAAAATATTAATAATTGCCCAACAGGATTTATTGAAATTTTGGGAATTATTAGTATTAAAAATGCAATTAGAAATAATTAAATGTTGTGGGAATAAATAAATTTATTTGATTAATCAATTATAAAAGAATAAATGAAGGTAAATAGAAGGAGGTAAATTTGAAGTTACAATGGGGTAAAAGGTGAAGGGTGAAAGGTAAAGGTAAAAGTTTTAATTAAAACTTTTAAAAGAAAATGTAATTGAAATAGGAAATGACCAAATCGCCCTTGGGTATTAAAACCTTAAGTTTCATTTTCTTCTCCTTCTTCATTCACGCGATTTGCTTTCTTCTTCCTCTCCATGCTGGCCGTGACCTGCATGCACCAGGGGGAGGTCAATCTTGCGCCGAAACTTCGAGCTAACTACGTTTTTGAGACCGTAGCTTCGAGGTGAGTCTAATGGGTCTTTTAAATTAAGCTTTCGTAGCTCTTTCGTTTTCTCCGTTAAGCCAAAGGGTCGTGCATGGGGGAAATGAGTTTCGTTTCTTACTCCTCTAGTGCGTAGAAGCTTGAAAATGGCTTTTTAAAGTAATGTGGATGGTTTAACATTGACGGATTTTGTGTTTCGACCTCCGTAGGTAACGAAACAGTCGTCGGAGGATCGAACGGTGAAGTGGGTGTTAACTTCGAACGTAGGACGTTGGACATAGTGTTGAGAGAACGCCAATCTCGTCAAGAACGAGTCGTCGGAGCTCGGAACCAAGGTAAGGGGGTGTTCGGGTTATAATTAATTAGAATAGGTAAGTATGATTGAATTAAGTCATTGAATGAAACATGGAAATAATGAGATTTGATAATGCGTAATGGTAGTATGTGTATGAATGTAAATGGAGTGTGGTTTGTAATGATTATGAGGATGACGTGATGAGAATTGTGATGATTTGATGAGTTTAGTGGCAAAGTGATGACGGGCTTGACAAGTAGGTCGCCCAATTGATGAATATGTGTTTTGTTGCTGGCCACTTGCAGTATGATATGAGAAATATGAATATACTTGTGTGATTATGTGGTGTAGGACGGCCGACGGTATGTGCAGCCCCTCGTTTCTGGCTCCCGTGGTGTTTATGCCCAGTTGAGCTACCCAGTGGTCAAGTAGGACCCAGTGGTTGAGGAGGAGAGTCAAGTAGGACTCAGTGGACCAAGCAGGGTTCACGGGGTGTCAAGCAGGACCCCCAGCTGAAGGCCGATCCTTTTAGTATCCGGATACTAGGCGTCGATTTGATATGAGAGTCAGTTGTGTTATTCGATGTATTGTTAACATTGTGTAATGATATGAATGTGTTTTATGATGATTGTTCATTGTGATTGACAAATTGGAGATAAAGAATTGGAATTGAATCCTTGATTGGTAAGTAGAAATTGAGGACAAGATGTAAGATGAATGGTATAAACAAAAACTAGTAAATATGTTCCTTGTTCTTAAATTGTTATTCTACATTAATTATGATACCAAACACTCACCCTTGCTGTTGTTTCTTTAATTTTAGTAACCAATGACAGGGAGGAGGTTGAAGCCCCGAAGATGCGTCAAGCGGAGAATTGATGCCAAGAAGCGAAGGGAATTTATGAAATGAACTATGTGTGTAATGTGTGTTGTGATTTATGTATGTTGAATCTAGATGTTGTTTATGTGTGTTAAATTAATTTGGTATACTGTCACCATGATTATGAAGTGTTGAGGGTTATGCTAATTTCCTTGGGTTGGATGTATAATGGCATGGAGCCAATATTATCGTTATGGCCAGGTCTTGTCTGCATATGTGAAGAGTGAAAGATAAAATCATACATATGCGCTGTTAGTAGTTAGATAATGTGCCAAACGAATGATGAATTTATCCATGGTGTGTTTGGTGAACTAGAAACATGATTGGAGGGTATGCTTAGTCAAAATTAGTCTCATGTGCATATTTGATTGTATGGAAATGGATGAACTAGGCTAAATAATGCATGTGAATGCTTAGGTTGCTGGTTGGTATGAGAATCTCCAGTGTTAATGTATAAACTGCATAATTCGCTCGAGCCAACTGTATGTTCGCTCAAGCGAACGTGTCCTGTATCCCCCATATAGTCACTGGTGTAAATTCGCTCAAGCGGATTAAATCTCGCTTGAACGAGGGGTAGAGTAAATGGTTACTGAAGTCATCTCGCTCCAGCGGGTAAGGTTCCCGCTCAAGCGAGAGATATTTGAGGTATCAGAGGTAGTCACTGGAGGATTTTCGCTCAAGCGGGTGGAGCCTTGCTTGAGCGAAAGGCAGAGGGACTGGTTCTGTGTCTATCGCGCTTGAGCGAATACAACTCGCTCGAGCGAAGGAGGAAAGTTTAGTTACTGGAGTTAATCCGTCCAAGCGAGACATTCTCGCTCAAGCGAAGTAAGGACTGATAGGTATGAATGTTTTCGCCCAAGCATGAGTGTGGCTCGCCCAAGCATGAAATGTAAACCTCACTCAAGCGAGTGGGCACTCGCTCAGGCGAAGATTCATGATCTCGCTTAAGCGAGTTGGGGCCTCGCTCAGGCGAGGTGCCCCTGATTCCCTTTTTCCTCCTTTCGTTCCATTTAACTAGTTTTCTCCTCTTTCTTCAATTGTTTGATTTAATTGAGACTATTTACTATTTTAAATATGTTAGTGAAACATAAATATTATTTTGAATCATGACTTAATTATAATTATTGATCGCAAAAATTTATTGTAAAATTTAATCGAATGAATAAAAATAAATGTAAAATGACCTAGGATGTTACAGGTATCATCATGATCATCAATCATAAATAAATACGCCCTTCATCACATTGGGCCATAACATACATATCGTCATATTTAACATCGTTTTGTATATTCATATCATTTATTACTTTTATGTGGTCTTTCGGTATATTAATTACCCATCTCATCAACACCATACCACCATCTCAAATCATCATCAATCATCATCATATTCTGGCATATCTCCATGCTATATGCGAATGCTCTTATGGCTAATGCATATGCACAATGGAATAGACAACAAATGCGGATCCGACTATGGGAAATAACACCAAGTGTGCGTTCAAGCATGATCACATACCATGCCCCTACTGCAGTAGTAAAATATGTACACATATATCATAATGCATGCATATTCACCATATTTTTACTGGTACCAAACCGCATCGCCCATTTTGCAACACCTGGTCATTTTCACCATGACCGCGGTATACAACATATTCAACATATGGTGTTGCGGGTCAACCATGATTCTCAACATGGCAGCTGTGATCCAAAGGACCACCGAGGACACCTACTCCTCAAGAGCCACCCCCACAAGGGTCAACCACATGCAGCTCCCCGTAGCTCAGCATGGGCAGCTTCGGGACTTACACACCGAGTCACAGGGGAAACAACAGAAATGTTCGTGCACTGAGCCGTCCTCCCACTGAGCCAACCGGGGGAATCCCCTAATATTCCAACACCGACAGCTATGATATGCCATGGATGCAATGCAATGCAAATCAAATGCATCCTCACATTGTGCATCCTAGATGCCACTCCATATACAATCATTCACCACCACTTAGTGGATTTCAATATTTTCATCATCCTCAGTCATCACTAATTCTCTTTACATTTCATACACATTAAGAGTTAGTGGCATACACATTCATCAATTCAAACATACATCTTTGGGATATTTTTCATCATGGATTTCAATTCATACATGGTTTTAAACCACCATCACATCTCATCATCATAATCTCATTACAACATCATATCCATTATCCCAAACACATGCCACACAACAATAATCATTCTAAATGCATTCAAATCATAACATCATCACATCATCCATTCAAACAATCATCAACATATTCACATATACATATTTTCACATCATCAATGGATGAAATCATGCATTTAGAATAGTTACCCCCTCCTACCTCAAGTGAAGTAGTGATCAACGCGGTTTGACGTTTCCGCCTCGTCGATGGGGTCACTTCCTACATCACAACACATTACACAATCAATTTTCTATTTACCCATTAAGACTCAAATACTTATATATTTCAATAACTTGATGTTTATATTATTTTAACTCTCAAACCGCTTTTATTTCATTTTCATCCACCATAACCACCATGGGTTAGGTGCCACCATTTATTATTATGCACTCTAGAACCAAACCATTTTTATGGGTTTCTCCATCAATGACTTCCACTAACCAAATACCATCACCAATGACCATTATTTATCATAACTCATATTTATTGCCAACAATAAATGCTCATCTACCTCCATTATACATTTCCCCCAAATTTATGAAGCTAGGGTTTCATAAAATCCAACAACCATCATAAATACTCTTCTCTTTCCAACCATAAATGCATCCACCTTCATTACTTCCCCAAGAAATCTTACTCTCATGAAAACCCACATTAAACTCATGTATTAAATGCTCCTCATAACCACCCATTCACATGCATGGCTTCCTTTAAGTCACAACACTACATAATACCAACATCAATCCATCCAAAAATTGGGGAAAAAGCTTACCTCACACCCAAAACGAAAATGGGTTTCCAAGTAGAGGTAGGCCACACAAAAATGAGGAAAGAAGAGGAAGAAGGATTCAGCTTCAATGGTCTTCTTCCTAGTTCCTTGAAAACGAAAATGAGAGGGGGAGTTCACCACTCAAAGTTAGGGCTTAGAAAGAAGAAGAGGGAATGAAGAAGATGATGAAGAGAAGAAGAAATGAAGTGCATATGCCCAACTACTTCAGCAAACACACGTGAATAGGAAGGGAAAAATTGGGGTTTTGATTTATTTTTAATCCCATTCATTAAAGCTTCATCGTTTCATAACCAACAGGTTCTTAGTTCGGGCTCAATACTTCATCTGAAAATTATTCCGAATACATATTCGAATTTCCAATATTATCCTTGACAGCCCTGACCAATATCATCTCATTCCGAGATACTTGGTCCGACACCCGTGTCTCAACCGGGCTCGTTTTCAGCTTAACCGGTTTCCATAAACCACCAGAAATTCCCAAAATTCTTAATTTAATTATTCTCAATAATTTGGGATGTTAAGTAATTCACACACAAATTCCTAATATTTATTCTGTTAATTAATTCTCTTATTTTAAAATTTAGGATGTTACACTTTAAGCTTTTAGATACCAAACCTTCGTGTTGTTACAGGTTCATGGGTTTGGTAGTAGGTTTCTTCAATTCTTTCATGGAAATAGTTTCTCATGCATCTCTAATGCATAAAGCCATTCTTATTTTATTTCTTGATCGAGCGAAAGATCAGAAGTCAGTGCCAAAAAGGCTTTCTGAGATATCTTGACATTATTTCTGAATATGCTCAGTTTTCTCTGGTTATACGCAGAGATAGGTACACTGACATTTACTGCTGAGCTTGATTTTGTTCCTTGTGTTCTTTGATGATAAGCATGCATATATGATAAGTGCATAAATCCCAATGCATCACTTAAATAAAATTAAGAACGTTGAGAATGGATCTTCGATCTTTTGAGTGAAAATGTTCCAACTTTAGCAGTATGCTTCTACCAGACTTTTGATCATCCTACCAGGCTTTTGGAATGCTGGTACTCCCTTTTTGTTTCATAGCCTAAGACTTGTATCCTGAAACACTTAGGCACATTAATTAGTCATAAATGTACAGACTTCACTTACTAACGAAAATTCTTGATGTGTGATATTAACAAATTTGAGGGGTACTAAAAATTGGGGTATGGTCCAAGATAACTTAGGAAAATTCTTTTCATCCAGACTTTTCTTCAACAGATTGAAATTATAGGTGACCTATTTAGTGGTAATGGAAAATAGTGGAGTTCAACCAACTAAAAAGGTGAATTGGAGTTCCGGTGGGATCCGGAATCCCTGGAGGGTACTAGTAAGTCCCTAGGTGTAAATTATAATGTGTGTATGTGAATAAAATGGTGATTCTATTGCATTTGTGTGAGTTTAGGTATTATAGTTGTTAGAAATTGAACAAATTACATTTTTGTGTATATCTTGGTCGTATGGAGGAATAGGTCAAATATAGTGCCCATGAAGTTTCATAGCAATCATGGTTAAAACGGGCAAGTTAGATAGTGTAGAAGTTGACCCAGAGACCTAATTTTTTGCACAATTCTGCAGGACAGGTCTGCATGTAATCGATAGGATTAAATTAATTTCTTGCACATGTTTGCGGGTAATTGATTACCAGAGTTCTAGGATTTAGGCGTTTGAGTGACGTGACCCTTAGGTTATTATTACTTATTGTCAGGGAAGTTTAAAAAGTGAAAAATTTACCCAGATTTCATTAGACTCTGAGATAAACTTTAGCAATTGTTAAAGGGGCGTTACATATGATGTTATATTGTCTTCTAAATGGCGATGTTTTGTTTAGTAGGTGAATCTTATAAATATTTAAACCTTAGTTTTACCTCTATTTTTCATTCATCTTATACTTTGTTTTGGGAACTAATCTATCCAGTATAGGGGGACAAACTTCTGATATGGAGTATCGGGTTTATGTATTTAATATCTCTTACACCAGTATAGTAGGGATTTAGTAATATATATTTAAGTTAAGTGGAAATCTCAAGATTTTGATGTATTTCGTCTAACACACATGAGTATCTTGCATTGTAAGGTGAAATTTGGTGTCACTTACGAAGACACTCTAACGCTTAAGTAAGTACGGTATTAATATCAGAGCTCAAGCGTTAGAGTTGTTGAACGTACTCTAAACTATAGTAAATAAATGGTATTTATAGAACGGAGTGGTGATCAAATGTTTTGGTTCCTATGTTAGTATTTTTTCACAAAGTTTCAAAAAAAACTAACACATTCGCAAACATTTCTGACACAGCTACGAGTCTAGGCCGGTGTGCCCCTGGTAAATCCCTCAACCCTTACCTAATACTGATTCATCACGTGACACTAACTATCGTGAGTTATGTGAGGGAGCAATATTGTGGTGCTCACATTGATACTGGATGATTGTGTTGCTTTGCTCTTCAACCTCTATCTAATATTGGTTCGTTAACGATACCAATTATCAGGGCTTTTATGGGTGAGCAATATTGTGGTGTACATATTGATACCGAACACTATGTATATCTGTTAAAGTGAGTTGGAGTTGCTTAAATGAGTTGATATATAGACTCTGTATCTTTTCATAACACACCAATATGGTAATTTTTGCTTTTAAAATTCCTAACACATGTGACTTTTTATCGTTGTTGAATCAGATCCCATTTTATGGTTGAAATTGAAAATTACACGTGATTTTTTTGGTTGGTTATGACACTTTGATTTTTTTAAGCAACAATCTAACTATTTTTTTTTATTTTTTATCATCTTAAAAAAATTAATTTTAGCTAGCTCCATTATTTTTTTTTACATCCCAAATTAATGAATGAAAAATTCTATTTTCCCCTCTCATAATTTATCCCCTGCATTTTCCTTCAAAACAAACATATTTTTTAAAGAAAGGAAAAGATAGCATAACCAAAACACATGCGAGAACGTCATTTCGGAGGAAAACCTAAAATCAGCGTGTTGTTTCAAGCAGGAGCATTTTAGACGAATCAAGTGGATTGTCATCTTTGACATCGGAAATAAACACTCTCCTGTCGACAAGTTCACCATGGTATTCTTTTCTACTTTTGTTGTTTCCTTCATCCCCTTTCTGTTTTTGATGGTTTGATGTGTTGGAAATGTGGGTAGAGATGCAAAAGATCTGATTTTGAGATTTGGATTTTGGTTTCCAACGTTGTGTTTTGTGAGTGTAAAATGCAGGCCATTGCCAGGCGCTTAGGGCACCAATTGCTGAACCCATCATCTCCTCTCAAGTCCATCTATCCAATTTTCCATCACCACCGTAATCTTCCATCTCCCACTGATCTCTGCATTTCATATTGCTCTAACTCAACTCCGAAGTACCTAATTCCAACTGTTCTTGCAGATTATGGAATGGATCACGAACGTTCCGTGTCTACCCTCTCCACAAAGGGCGTCGGTCACCTCGTTCGCAAGGGTACCGGTGGACGATCATCTGTCAGGTACTATGAGGCCACTTTGGTTGTTGTAGGTTTTCTAGTTTCATGGTTTATCATGATATGATTGAATGTTTTTGCTGGTTGAGGACCTACATTTTCAAGAGGGGAAAAAATTAGTGTTCCTAGAGATGGGGATTGGGGAAAAAATGAAGGGAAGATTGGAAGGGTCAGTATGGTCGGGGGGTGGGGGGGGGGGGGGTGGTGTTGCGATTGGATTGTTAAACAAGCAAGCCCTTGGATATATGGAATTAACTCATTGAGAGTTATATGAATGGTATAAATGAGGCTTGGCTGGGAATTCTTGTTCATTTAAACTTGATTAGGAGTGACTTTCTAGGCTGGTGTTGTTACTTATAGCATTTTGATCATCCTGAACTTTCACGAGTAGAATTGAAATACTTAATCTGTTATCATTTGTCAGGAGTGAACGTGAAGCCATCTGCTAATAATTTCTCTGGTACCTACCTGTTAAATTTAGGCCCTGTGTTGGTGCGTGTGGAGTCGTGGATGCTTAGTATGGCTGAACTTTTGACATCTGGATTTATGTGCGTATAGGAGATAAGATTAAGTTTCTTAATTGGATGAAGTTTTTGTGCTATAGGAACTTTCTTTGAAGTTTTTGAGAAATGAAGTTGCCTTACTTAAGAGGAACCGATGTACATGAAAATATTGTAAGAATGGTTTAGGTATAACTTTGAGTTGATTATTCATGTTTAGGAAGGATTAGATTCTGCGAATGATATTTTGTATTATTATTACTAATTCACTAATTGACTGGGTCTATGCCTCTATGGTGTCCAATAATCTTATATCTTGAGGTTATACCATGAACGTTTGTTGTGTATGGAGCCATTTTCACTGTAGGTCACCATTTCAATCCCAGGTTTGAAGGTTTTTCTGAAGGCTAAAGTCTCTTTGTTCAATTTGTGCCCCATGTGCATTTTTGTTGGATTTCGGCTTGTCATTTTGAAAATGATTCTTCCAGTATGAATTACAGTTAAATGGTCCAAGAGGATTAAAATCTATTTTTAATCTGCTCAACTGATTTACATGCAACTCGAATTCTCTTTTTCCCATTTTATGTGAATTTAAGGCTTCAAATGGTGCATTGTTAAAGTAATTCTACAGCTGATAGGTAGTTTAAGTAATGCTTGGAAGCATTTCCTTTTGCAGTGGTATTGTTGCTACAGTATTTGGGGCAACTGGATTCTTAGGTCGTTATGTTGTCCAGCAACTTGGTATGTATGTTTCTGAAGATAATTCTTTTAAAGAAAAACCTTACCATAATATTCTGCTCAAATAAATATTTATTTTTGTTGTAAATTAACTTTTTGGAATGAATTATGTTATGGCTTTTACTTTTTCCTGTAACTGTATTGTGTTGACTGCTTTTGGTGGTGCCATTCCCCACTTCTAGCTAAAATGGGATCTCAAGTTCTAATTCCTTTCCGAGGCTCTGAAGATTGTCACCGTCATCTCAAATTGATGGGGGATTTAGGACAGGTAGTTAATGTCTTTATAAAAGTGGAGAGTCCTTTTTTGCCTTCTTTTTCAACTTTAGTGTGAAGGGAAAAGCTAATAGTGTTATGTGTGTGGGTTACATCCATCTTCTGTTTACGCTAACCTTCCGGCTATTAATGATGCCCAGATTGTACCCATGAAATACAATCCAAGAGATGAAAGTTCATTAAAAGCTGTGATGGCTAAGGCCAATGTTGTTATCAATCTAATTGGTAAATATCTTATCTTGTAATCATGCACTTTGAAGGTGTCAATATGTTGGAGTATATGACTTGTTGTCTTTTAATCACACTCCTGGCTTATTTGGTTGCTGGCAGGAAGGGATTATGGGACAAGAAACTACAGCCTTGAGGAAGTGCACCATCACATGGCTGAGCAACTTGCAATGGTATGTTCTTTCTTATTTTCCCTCATCTGATGTCACCATGTTAACATCTGAAATTGCCATTCACTCAATATTCTCTCTCTTGGATAAAACATGTTCTTTTTTTTTAAACATGAATGGATGTTTATTTGCAAATTTGCAATAATAATAGTTCATCCAAGTTCTTAAAAGAGCAAATGAATTTGATTCATCCTCCACATGTCTATCAATATACTGTTAACTGTAAAAGTTAGGGCATTCATGAACTTTTGAGAGAAAATGGCGAGATTAAATCAATGTGTTAAATTTACCTTGAGAGTTCTTTAATAGTTATTTGTCTTTATTATTGGATTTGGTCAGTGTGGAGCATGTCCCAATTGTTGTATCTGACTATGTTTTACACTCCTCCCAATTGAATGATGTAGAAGTCCTCCAAATTGATTATGCAGTTGATTTAAAATTTTATTGCCATGGGGTTGAGTAGTGTTTGACTGTTCTTGCCTGAGGAAACTATTAAATGTATTGGTTCAGAGTTATTTGTGTGGGCTCAGGAGCATCTTGCTAACTTCATGAACTATTTCTAAGGGATTTCAATCTTGATTCTGAGGCATAAGACAGTTCTGACCTAGTCCATACAAAGTGAGCTGATATGGAGCCTTGCTAAGCTTGGGCTTAGGGTTTAGTGTAAGCTTAGCTTGGCTTAGTTTAGATACTTCTAATTGTATTATTTTGTAGTATGTGATTTCCTAACTTGACCCGGCCTTTAATTTTATTAATTGTATAATAAATGATGTTTGAGTTGCAGATTTCCAAAGAGCATGGTGGTATCATGAGATTTATCCAAGTTTCTTGTTTAGGTGCGTCTCCTTCATCTCCATCAAGGATGCTTAGAGCTAAAGCAGCCGCAGAAGAAGCAGTTTTAAGGGAGTTACCTGAGGTACATTTCATTTCCTCAATGTCTGGACCAAATAATATATTTCTAGTTCCTTTATCGAATGTAGGAGCCACAACTATCACTGTACCCATTAACATTTGAGACTAAACTAAGAAAGGCCAGGGGAAGAGATCCTCTCATGTTGAAACTCCACTTGACCTTGTCATGTGAAAATTGTGCCATCTCTCTCCGTAGGCATTGAATAGGTGGAACCTTACAAAATTTGTGAATATTTACAGATGAAATGATACACACAAGTTTCCAGGTAATAAGGTCATGTGAAAATTCAACAGAAGAAAAACCATACCTGAAATGCAATATTATTGTTTTAATAGGTTTTTGGATGGAATAAGTTGGTATTTTCTCATGTGTATGTATTATATATCATATATTGTATATAATATACATACGCACTCATGCATGCAGGCATTTGATTTTGATTAATAGAATAAAGTATCATTGTGTACAAGTATTAGTTAGTTAGATGGGAGGTCCTAGAACCTTCCGCATTCTTTTATTAACGGAATACTGTTAGCATCGCTGTATAAATAGATTGGAGACCCTTATATCATAGAACAACAGAATACAATTTCATCTTCACTCTCTTCTTTCTTCTCTCTCTATGATTCTCTCAGTTTCTATAAGATTTGACCTTATACTGATGAAATATGTGTGATCATTTTGCACTGGAATTTTGTGTATGGGGCATTTTCATGCTTTGACAAGTTCTAAGAGCATTAATATCAGAATTCTAACATTAACCTCTGCAGGCCACAATCTTGAAACCTGCTGTTATGATTGGTACAGAAGATCGGATTTTAAACCCATGGGCTCATTTTGCCAAAAAGTATAGCTTTCTCCCATTGTTTGGGGATGGAAGCACAAGGTATGTATATATATCTTTTAACCAATTATTATGAACTTCAATAGTGAATTGTGTTCTTGATGGTTCTGGTGGCATTGAAATTTGTGTTTTTTTAATCTGACAAATTAAATTCTTACAGGATCCAACCTGTGTATGTTGTTGATGTTGCCTCTGCACTTACTGCTGCCTTGAAGGATGATGGCACTAGTATGGGAAAGACTTATGAATTGGGTGGTCCAGATATCTTTACTGTGCATGAATTAGTAATCTCTGAGTTCATCTCTGTTTGTTGATTTATATTTCATATGCTGTTAAAACAAGATACACTACTTGGGGGGGAGTTGAAATGTCATGATGTTGAATTTTTACATTAATTGCAGGCAGAGCTTATGTATGAGACAATCCGAGAATGGCCTCGATATGTTAAGTTACCTTTCCCCATTGCAAAGGTTTGTTAACCATTTCTTACTGTTGGAGAGCCAGTAAAGAACATATCTTTGACTGTGTGGGTTATTTTCTCTTAGATATTTATAAATCAAATAGAATACAATTCTAGGAGTTTCATATTTAAAGAATTTCAATGCATATTCAATTCAGTTTTTTAAGTATCCATTTCAGTTTAAATAAGTAACCGGGATATTATTCATGGCATGGCAACTAGGTTATATTCCTCAAGTAGAACTCAAACATAGAAGAACTTGCAATCTTGCATAGATTGGCGTTAATATTTGCTGTCTATTTATTTATGTGGCATAAAGCGATATCTTAGTTTGTAACACTGAATCATTTGGGAGTTGCAAGATAGCTATCACTTGGTCCTTTTTTGTTTTCGTTGTGGATTATTAACTTCTTGTGGGAGATGATGTTTGCCTGGTTTACTTGTTATATAGTGACGCTTTGTTGTTATGTGGGGTATGATTGATTTCAGGCATTAGCGACACCGAGGGAAATATTGCTAAACAAGGTTCCCTTTCCGCTACCTAGTCCTGCCATATTCAATTTGGATAAGATCCAAGCGTTGACTACAGATACTGTTGTTTCCGAAAATGGTAAGTACCTTAAATTTATCACAAGGTTTTTCTTTCTTTGTGTCGAGACATTACAGAACCCTTTTTTTTACTGTCGCATTCTCACATTTTTGTCTGACGAAATTCGCAGCTTTGACTTTTAATGATCTTGGAATTGTTCCTCATAAGCTGAGGGGATACCCTGTTGAGTTTCTTATCTCGTATAGGAAAGGTGGCCCCCAATTTGGTTCTACGATCAGTGAAAGGGTCATTCCCCCGGAATCTTAGACGTAAGATTCTTTGCATGTTTGATCCTGAGTCATTTTTCTGTTTTGCTGCTTGGATGAGCATCATTTCATTTCACTGTTTCCCTATCCAAAATGCTTTGTATCTCCCTTTCACAATGTAGAATTATAAAACCATACCGGTCATTCAACCGGTGAAGGTACCTGTTCAAGTAAACCGTGGTTAAACCGACAGGAATAAAGAATTGATGTAGATCAGTCACCTTGTTGGTTCATGGTTCAATCGATCCGGTTTTGATAACAATGAGAATATGTGATCATGTCTGATGATAATAATAAATATAGATACACTGTTGATTCTCAAACATAAACATTCTTTGTTGAAAATTGGATTGTAATTACTTGGAAATCGTGTAGATGGGGGCATTAATAATATTTTTTAGTGTATACTTTCTATTTTTGATTCCGTACAGCATTTTTTCTTTTTCTAATATCTTTCTTTTTTGGTTTACTAATATAGGAGAATACAGAAATTAAGATTAACTTGAACTTGTATTCTAACTTTAGAGGGAATATATATATATATATATATATATATATATATATATATATATGTATGTATGTATTTCATGCTTTCACTTCCATTAACATCTATAACAACCTAGTATTATGGTAATTATATATTTCTTTTCCTTTATAAATCAAACAAGGGAGGTTTTTCCTCCTACAACTTTAAATAAAATAGAACCTTAAATCCTTATTTCAGCCTTTGATCAAAAGGCGTCCAAGTTAAACACGATGTTAAAAGTTTGGGAAGGGGGGGTTCTTTTTTCTTTTCGAAGAGGGAACATCTCATTCAGAAAAGAGTGTGTTGATAATCCTCCGTTCATACCCTCTCTAAACTTCAAAGCAATAGTTGCCAGAACTTTATTACAATCTCCTAACAAAATTCAAATCAAAAGAAAGAAAAGAATGTGAGACAACTTCGGCCTTGAAACCAACTCCAAGCCCTTACATGAGAATAGGGATACCCACCCACTTGATCCCTCCACACTGCCCCTAGACCAACTCCCCTTTCCGACGATGATCTAATTCTTTCAGTCCTCTCGTTCGTAACCTGCACCATGGCTCTATCTAGAGCAAGCCTTTCAGTTCTCAATGATTTGGCCCCCATCTAGCAACATTCTATCAAAGGTTTTTTTTTATGTCTGGCCCAAATAACAAGCAATAAATGGAATGTAATCTTTATAGGGTAAAAATATCTAAATTCAACGGTTAAAAATTTATAACTAGTTGTCTAGTGCTGCTAATGAACTTAACTGACTCCCCAAAGATGCTATTCTTTTGGCACTTTACAAGGTTTCCTTCAGCTAGTTATAGATCCAGCTGGCATAGAAAATGTAACATGCATTAGATCAGTTACCCTGCATAGTCAAGATTGTATGAGTTATGCTATTTAATCTCGTGATTTTAAAAACTTTAAATTAGTTTCAACATTGCAAAATGAAATTCAATTTATTCCTTGAAAGTTAACTAATCGTGCAAAACATGTATGACAGATTCATCCTCTAGGAATGTAAACAGGCTGAGACAAATTTGAGTAGTGTATTACTTGTACAAATTAAACTGTACACGCACTCATACCCACAGTAGAGGCGGAGTCACATTGTGGCTAAGGGTCATAGCCCTTTCAACTTTTTCCAAATAATTTTAAAAAGAATTATATACTGATTTTTTAGAAGATATTTTAAAATACTAAAAAATATGTATATCATAAGCTTAATTAAAAATTAAGTTTTGAAATAAATTTTACATTATTTTTGTTGAGAGAAATTACCAAAAACTTTAGTATAGATTTAATTATAGATAGATTTAATAAATTAAACAGGCGTAAAACTTCTTTATAATACTATTTTAAAAAAAATAAATCATATTATATGATTTAATTACTTTAAATTTATCTAATTTTTAGTTATATTTTATTTAATTGATATCATATCTATTATCTTATTTTTTTATTTTTTCATATAAAAAATTTACTTATTTACTAATAAAAATTTTATTTAGTCTCAATTTTTATAATTAGAGTATCTGCATATTTGTCCCCTTAACCTTGGGTGTTGGTTTCACCCCTAATCCCCAGTAGTTTTAGTAGGCATCTTAATATTTTAAAAAATATATAACAAAGTAAAAAATAATATATAATGTATTGACTATAATATTATTTTAGTACAAAATAATATAAACTAGTATTATATGATAGAATTACAACTTAATATATTAAAAATAATATCATAAATTAATGTTAAATAAATTTTAACTTATTATAGAAGAACAAAAAAATCATACTATTTAACTATATTTGATAAAAATAAATATTTATATCATATTCGTATTTATAGCTCGTTATATTTTTAAATCGCATGATAAGTAAAAGTTAGCGTAAGGATGTCTTTAACAGTAAAGGGGTGGTGGCGTAGTTGGCTAGCGCGTAGGTATCATAGTTCCTGAGTTATCCTGAGGTTGAGAGTTTGAGCCTCTCTCATCTCAAATTTTTTCAACATGTTACAGATTTTATACAGATAGCAAAGCAATTTCGTTATATTTTTAAATCATATAATAACTAAAACTTAGCGTAAGGATATTTTTATCTCAAAGGGGTGGTGGCGCAGTTGGCTAGCGCGTAGGTCTCATAGCTTCCGAGTAATCCTGAGGTCGAGAGTTCGAGCCTCTCTCACCCCAAATTCTTTTATATTTCTGACATGTTAAAATATAGGCAAGGAAAGCCTATTCGAATGTCCATGAACCTTGGTATACCATACCTTGTTATTCAAATTCAACATGCATAGGAAAGGAAAGCCATAAATACATTTAGTTCAACACAGATTTCACAAAAATTGATATATAGTCAATTGAATGTTAAATATTTTTCAAAATTTCCAGTGAGATTCCACTCTTGGTTTGAGAGGAAAATTTTGCAAAACCATTTCAACTCTTCTCACGACTTCCACTATTTGGCAAGTTGGTTGATGAAGATGGTGAGCTCTCTTCTTTGTTGTTTAAGGGTGGGCCAGAGCTCCTATCACCTAATCTTGAATGCAACTCTCACATCTCTCTTCCAGCTCTAGCAGTGAGCGATGGACTTGCAGAGAACTCTTATTTGCTGGCAGTGTCAATAAGGAAATCTTCTAGTGCTGCTAGTGAATTTAATTGACTCCCCAAAGACGCTATTGTTTTTTGGCACTCTGCAAGCTTTCCTGCAGCTACTGCTAGGTCCTCCTGGCATTGAGAATGTATCATGCATTAAATGATAACAACTATTATTTCCGTCCCTTAACATAACCTCTTAACTAATTCTAGTTTTTTAAAAAAGTTGATAAATATAGTTAAAGTCATTTAATTTATCTACAAATTATATTGATTTTATAAAAGTACCCTTTTACTTTTATTAAGACTAACAAATCTTAATTTTTTTCCACTTAGTTAATGTTTATTTCATTAATGACAAATAAAAATGTTTTAATGAAAAATAAATTAACATTTATGACTTTGTGATAAGGTTCTTATATTAAAAGACAAAAAAAAAAAAAAAACTCTCAAATATTAATATTAAGGGACGGGTATTACATTCATTCCTTTCTACTTTGTAAATGATGTTTTGTTATATAATATATACATGTCTATGATATTGATGACCAACCTGCTTTAGCTTCATTTCACTATATGAGCTGGTTATGGATTGGAGTTTCTCTTCATGCCTCTTGCATTCTAGCTCTTCCTCCAACTCCTTACACTTTGTTGCTATCTCAATTGACATTGCCCTTTCCTTGTCAATCTCAGCTTCTAATGAGTGAACTTTGGAAGTTATTGATTGACCCTCGGCTTGCATGTTCATTAGTTCATTTTCTAGCATTTGTTTTGATTTGTAGGCATTTTCTAACTCTCTTTGCAACTCCTCCAATTTTGTCTCTGCCTCCCTTATTTTAAGTTGTGATGCCTCAATACACTCTTCACTTTTCATCAAAGATATCTCTAGTTCTGCTTTCTCTTCTTTGACCTTCTCTAACTTCTCTTTTACTTCATCCATTTGCTTACTCATAATGTCAAATTTGTCTCCAAGAGAGCTTTCTTCTTGAATGCATTCATTAGCAACAACTGATTCCTGGATATCAGGCAGTGCTGCAAGTCTTTCCATTTCAAGAAAATCATCCATGAGATCAATTTTAACAGCACATGATGGAATTTGTTTACACTTCTCATTCTTGAACTGATCAAGCTCCGCAATTAGTGCAGATGCCCATGAGTCAGAACAACTTAGCTCACACTTGTCTGGTTCTGAGCCACTCTTCCAGTGAGTATCAATCTCCATTGCATTAGTCTTCTCTCCACTGTCTGATTGACTATCTTTGAGAGATTCAATACAAAATGAGGATGATGTAATGGAAGCTCTACAACTCATGCTTTTCAGTCTCCTGCACTCAGCCTCGAGTTTGGCCACTTTACTGATGCTTTCTAATTGTTGCTTGCTTGCCATCTCAGCTGCTCGAGTGCTTAAATCCCTCTCTATTGTTCTGATTTCCAGCTTTTCAGATTTAGCTTGGAGCTCATGTTTGAGAGCCATGTTCTCTTTCTCCAAATGTTCAACCTTCTGGCACATATCAGAATCAATTGATGAAGAAGATCTAGCGCTAGAATCTTCTGATTTGCTCTGGAGCTCCATGAACTGGTTCTCAAGTTTATGTTTGGCTGATTCCAACTCTTGTGCTTTCTTTAATACAGCATCATAAATATTTTGCTCCTGCTCTTCTTTTGTTTGTCTCAGTTTCCTAACACACTCCTTAAGGGCACCATCCAGATGAGTGACTCTATCTTCTAGTGTTGAATTTCTGAGAGTCAGTACCTCAACTTGCTTCCTTAAATCCGCCACTTCATTTTCAGCCCTTTCCCAACCTATAAATTTATGGAAATGGTTAAGGAACAGTCTAACACTAAAAGTGGATGAAAGAGAAAGAAAAGAAAAAAAATATATACTCAAGAAGTATTGCATTCAAAAATATCAATTATAAGCCACTGAAATCATTATATACTAATACAAAAATCATGCAGTTTCTCTTAAAAATTCTATAAAAACTCACCAAACCCTCTTTCTGATTACAAAATTACATTATGATTTGTTTATTCAACAATCAACTGTCAGACGAATTTTTTAAAACAAATGTTTCACAACACAAAGCATATAAAAAGAAAATAGAGGCAACCAAGTACCAACCAATAAAGTATAACTTGTGGTTATTGTAAATTCTGGAAACTAGAAATCTATAGACATGCACTGATTATTAAAAACATATTCACCTGCAATGGCTTCTTCAGCAACTTTGGCATGTTGGTTAACCAAATCTTCTTTGGCACTGACATTCACAAGCGCTGCAGATAACTTTTCTGACATATTCTTCAATCCGTCAGTTACATTTCCATCCTTTGTTATATCATCGTCTGCTCCATTGTCATCTTCCTCCAATAAACCATCATTTAGGTGGTTTGTTGTATGTGAAGTGACTTCACTCACTTCAGATGATTTTGCATTGATAAATGACATATCTTTAATATCTTCAGGGCTGGCCAACACTTTTGAGGTGACATCAAGTGACTGAATATGTTCAATAGGAGATTCATTCAATACCACATGCTGTAGAAACAAGAAAAACTAGACTTCATCATAAACCAGAAGATGAACCTACCAGTTTAACATATCAACTTCCAAGAGAAGAGGGCTTAAAATATATGATACTTTTTCTTTATTTAACTGATACTAATGGTTAAGTTGATAATTTTGCCATTCTTAAATGAGTAACCTCATATTAGTCCTTCATATTTTGGACATCAGATACTTATATCCTCCTATTACTTATAATAACAGCTTGAGACGGAGAATGATAATGTTAGACACTTGCATCCCCCTGCTATTAACTCTTGTTACCTATCGATGTAAAAGTCATTTTAACTTACGTAAAAAGTCGTTTTTATCAAATGTAAAATGTCATTTTTAATTGAAAAATCACAGAAAGGACTAAAGTGTCTTAACATTATTATTTTTCAAGAACCAAGTTGATATTATAAACAAGTAGAAGAAGTAAGTCTCCGATACTCAAAATCTGGAGGATTAATTTAGGGTTTAGTCATTCTTGAATGCACTGAACATACATAAGGGTCACAATGTTCCTGATCGATTTTAGAACTACCTACTAATCGACCATTAACAGATTGGTTAAATTCACCCATTAAGTGAGGAATTGTGTGTTTGCCGAACATGACAAAGGTCAAATTATAATTTAAGACTTGAGTTGCTACTCTAGATATCATATCAAGAAGACTTTAGAATTTTCTTAAGAAGGTATCAACTATCAAGAATAAACAAGTCTTCTGGAGGTTTCTTTTCTTTTCGACATTAGATTGCTTACCTGTTCATCTTGTTGCTTCTCAGGAGAAGATCCTGAACTTTCAGTTTCACCAGGGCTCTTCTCAGAAGATGTTCTCTTCCATAGCCATCTCTTTTTCTCCATCATCCTCTCTTATAAACATTGATTTGAAAAGCACAATGAGTTCATCTGCAAGCATTACCCAAATGTTCAGAAGCTCACTCAAAAAGCACCACACAATCCTCCTCAACAATACAATTAAGAGATCATAAAAACAAACTTGACTAATGTTGTTGGAGAGCATACACTTTCAACCTACATGGCACATGCTCTATCCTTAAGAAATCATAAAATCTCAGTTGTTTTACACAGAAAAATAAAATAATATTTACCTTAACATTTTTTTTACCATCTTACAATAAACACACACATTGCATGATATGAATAAACAATGAACCTTTTCTCAAGTGAAAATACCATTCATGGAAAGAAGGAGAATAAGAAATTTCGTGGACTGGAACAGGGATAACATTTTAAAAAATAAAAAACAAAAAAATCATTAGCTTCATAACATTTTGCTGCAAAATTTACACTTTGGTAATGAAACAGTAACTAGCTAGCAAACAACGCAAAAAATCCTGAAATGTGAGTGACCCATTTCAGCCATTGGCACAAATTGCCTTCAATATTTCCTTCAATAAAAAATGGTGGAAAAAAAAAACAGTTCTTTCATAGCTTAACTACCAATATATGAACTTTGAAACAGAAGAAAACTACAGAGGGAAAAAACAGATCAATTACCTTATGCTGAGTAAACAACCTAGTGAATAGCTAGAAGCAAATAATTAATGAAAAAGTGGAAGAACAGAATAGGTTCAGATTAGAAGGTTTAAGATAAAAGAATGGAAAGCAAGGAAAGAAGGTGAAAGACAACACTAAAATACAAATAGTAGTAATAAAAAGACCCGGCAAAAAATCTCTAGAGTGCTAAGTAGTATCCACATATAATGTAACTGCTACTGACAAACAAAACAAGTAGTAGTAGCAGGTAAAATAGGGATTTCTATATCTTGTTTGTTTATGGTTACCCTTTTCTTTCCAGATATAAAAATACTAAATTTCTAATGCCCATGTGACTGTACATGCCCAGTTGTGAATTTCAAGGTCAAGGGTCTCTGTACATAAGACCACGATCAACTTTTGCAGCTTTTGAGAAAACAAAATTAAATTAATTTCTTATTTGATATAGTAGTTTGAAAATGAGCTTATTCTCTTGTTCCCGCCATGGATGCAAACATAAATGCAGGTCATTGTCTAGTTTCCTTCTTAATCTGTCTATACTCTTTGCGTCTACCTGCTCTGCTTTATTTCATTTGAATTAGTATTTCTCGTAGAAAGATATGTGTCAGAAAATTCTAGGTAATCAAATTACTAAAAAAAAAAAATTCTATGTAATCAATTTCATGTGTTCATGCGCAAGCTAGGACGTAAAGTCTTATGCAAGTAAATGGATGGAAAAAAAAATAATAAAGCACATGCATGTCCACAATTTTTTTAAGCTAAACCACTTATATCTTATAATATACTATCAGCCCGTTTCTTTAGAGTGTGATGAACCCAAACGGAGGTTGTAAGAAATGTTTTTTAGGACTTGTTTGGTTATCCATTAAAGTAATCTGATTGAGATAATTGTGGTTTTGTAAACAGAGATAATTAGGGTTTTGTAAACGGAGTTGTGTTTGCATGTGAACTCTTTAAAAGTGAGTTGGGAAGTATTGCTTATGTTTGGTTGGAGAAAAAATTAGGTTGAGTAAATGAGGGGTTTGATGGAAAATTACTGAAAAAGGTATTAGTGAAAAATATATTGAATATGTATATATTATATTATATATTTATTGATGAATAACATAATATATATTTGTCTATATTGTTCTATTTTTTAAAAACAAATTAGATGATATTTTATATAATTAAAATGTATTTATTTAACAAATTAGATTATTTTTTAAAACAAATTAAATGATATTATTGTATAATTAGAATGTATTTTTTAACAAATTAGAATGTTTTTTTAAACAAGTCAGATTATTTTTTAACAAATTAAATTCCCCTTGTCCATTTTAAGGCTAATAAACATTAAACATAAAAAGTTATTAAATATTGAACCGTTAATGTTTAAATTAAAATTACATGATTGCTATGTGATAAAAGATAAAACCCGAATGGAAAAGAAAATGATTGTTATTTTCACAATTAATTGATTGTTATCCCTCATTAATTTAATAAAATGTGTTTAATTTTCACAAAATTAATATGTGTTTATTGTTGCATTCACAAACTTATGTTTGTTATTCCTAATTAATTAAAAAATGCTATTATTTTTCCTCTTTTAAAAAAATATAATTACTTTTATTTTCACAAACATATGCTTGTTATCCCCTTTAGTTTAAAAAATCTGATTATTTCTTTCTACCCTAAAAAATGTTATTATTTTAATTCTTACAATTATATGATTGTTAACCCTTTTTAGTTTATAAAAAATCTGATTCTTTTTCCAACTCTAAAAAAATTGTTATTATTTTAATTCTCACATTTATATGATTGTTAACCTTCTTTACTTTAATAAAATGTGATTATTTATTTTAAACCCTTCAAAAATATTAATGTGATTATTAATGCTAAACCGATAACTTAATTGAAACGGATCAACTTAATTATTAAACGAATCGCTTAAGCGTTATAACTAAAATTATCCTTAATGGAACCAAATCGAGAGAGTTAAATTTAAACGGTCAACGTACTCTAAACGGATAACTAAATATAAACGGAAAACTTAATTTTAAAAAAATTAAACCATAACTTATACATACAACAACAAAAAATAACTATAATTCAAATAAAGCTAAACATAATTTCTTTAATTAGATTTCTGTTTTTTACAAAAAAAAATGTACACCCTTATCAAATTAATACATTTAAATACAATAAAAAATTAACCTTATCAAATTAAACTATACATAAAAAAACTAAACAATACATTCAAACTAAACTACAAATCATTTTAAAATCAAACTAACCTTATCAAATTAACCTTATCAATTCATACATACATCAACAAACAAAAATTATAAATTAAACTAAACTACACAATTAAAATAGCAGATTTTCTGTTTTTAACAAAATAATCTTAAGGTACACCTACAAAAAATAGACCACTCATACACCTCCATCATATACCATTAAAAAAAATTTATGGTAGACCCAGACAACGATGGAACACTCATGGACCTTCATCCCTAACCCCAAACACAGCAACCCCCTAACCCCCTAAACCCATCACCCACCACCCTAAACCACCCACACCCACCACCCATACACCCATGAAACCCCCATCCCACACCCACCGCCCCGTAACCTTTCCCCTTACCCAACCCACACCCGTACCCAACCCCTTGACAGAAAACCAAAAATCTAGAGACCACAATCCTAGAGACCTGTAGCCAAACTCAAACCCAAAGACCCGAAACAGGGACCACAAACCCAGAGAACAAAAAATTGGAGATGCAAAGGGAATGGAATGTCACCTACGAGATCGACCCTCCGAAGCTCATTCCTTTCCTGATATGGACCTCTCAACCTTTCCTCGAAATCGACGCTCTCTCCGTGTGAAGCTGCCACAGTTGGGTGCGTAGGGCTCTATTTTTCCCCAAACCGCGAAATCAACGCTCTCTTTAACCTCAATCGCGAGGGCATGCAGGACTTTTCCCTAAACCATGTTGGCAGGGAGCAACAGGGAGCAGCCTCTACGAAACAGAGTTAGACGAATGCCAACGAAACCTCCAACGGAGATTTGATGGACATAATGGAGAAGGAAGCAAACCAAACGCAATGCCACGTTGACGAAACAGAGAAAAAACGCCATTATATTAATGGCACGATGTTTTCTAGTCTAACCAAAACTCACTTAATTCTATGGTCAAATGAAATTTTAATTGTCTCGAATGACGTGAAAGATCAATATGAATAATTAAATTTCTTGTTCTTTTTAAATTTCGTTTCTCTAACTACATACCAAACGGATACTATATCAGAAATAATCTTGTTTAAATAAGAATATTCACATCATAATAGAACTAAGAAATTTGACACTTTGTTTTTTATTAAGTTTTATATGTAATTTTGTTGGTATATCTTTTTTTCCTTTTATGTTTTTACTTTTTAAATTAATGACTACAACCAATATCTAAAATAAATGTAGGAGAGAGAAGAACCTGGGTACTAAAAAAATATATGATAAAATTATGTATTTCAAAGTCATTTTATAATATTTTTAATTTATGTGTTTTTTAAAATTACACCAAATAAAAATAAATATATGGAATATTATTTTTAGTGACTTAAACTTAACAAAACTTGTAAAAAATTTCTACCAAATTAATTTTAGTTCCAACTTCCACTCATACGATTTTTTAATATATCATATTTGGATTTCAGTAAGACAATCAACAAGATACTTTTTACTAAAATTTAATGAAGTTTCATTAATTTTTTAATACTAAAATTTAAAACCACAAGTTAATTAAGCTCAAACAACTTCTTGATAACTTGAGCTACCCAATTGGATTGGGGTATGTGGAGTCTATCTTGTCCTTCAGCCTTTATTTTAATAAAAATTTTCTTCTTCCAAAAAAAATTGATCTGCCCTCTTGGTGTTGGACTCACTTTTCCTACATAAGTATTTGCAAGATGCATTATTACAAAATACTCCTTCTGATTGGTATGTTTGGATAATTCATTAATAACACTTTTGGTTCGCAGTTGGGGAAATGAAGTTATGAAAATAGAAAAATTTAAAGGTTAATATTGATCATTCATATCGTTTGAGAAGGTCAAAACTCTGTTTGATTGTAGGATCTTTTTTTTTGGGTTTGTCAAACTAACTGGGAACCAAACATGTCACAAGGAGGAAAGAAATCAGAATAAATAAAACGAGGGGGGAATAGAATATAAATAATAGAGAAGTGAGTGGAAAAAATAGAAAATGAGTAGATTGTATAAAAAGGGTTAAATATATATTTTAGGATTCATTTGGTGAAGAGGATAGAAACAGATAGATATGATAAATAAAATTGATAGGATAAGATAATAGCAGGATATGATATAAACATGATAACTTTTATCTTATATAGTATTTGAAGTACACCGAGATAGAGTATAAAAATATATAACGATAATATCAATATTATAATAATAATAATAATAATAATAATAATAATAATAATAATAATAATAATAACAACAATAACAATAATAATAACGATAAAGTTAATAAGAATAATGAAAACAACAACCAATTATAATGATGTTGATGATAACAACAACAACAACAATAATATCATTATTAATAATGGTATTAATATGGTAACAAACTCCTTATTTTATCTTGTCCATTCCTAACCTAGCCACCCCCTAGGATAGAAATTACAAAGGAGCGACATGATAGGATAAACAAGATAATCTTGTCTCGTTGGCACACCAAACATAAGATAACCTATCTTATCCTGACACTTTTATCTTGTTCACCAGACAAACCCTTAGTATCTTATGTTTCATGTTTGTTTTACTTTAGACCCCTAAGTTTTAATTAGATCCCTTATGTTTTAAAATAGCTTTACTTAGACTCCCTGTCAATTTCTGTTCAACTCTGTTAACGGATTGATGACATATCATGCTAAGATGACATGTGCCTATTTAAGTGACTTGTTGACTATACTTTCATAAGCGATGCCATTTTGATTATAAGGAAATATCAAATATGAAATCTTTAATTTCGTATGATTCTTGCAGTGTTATTTCCCTTTTTTTCCTTAGCACTTCTTTTTTTCTTCTATAAATGGCATTGTAAGATTTAAGAATCACTTCATATATCTTTAAGTACGAAATTTAAAAAGGGAATTTTGGGCACTATGATACGCAACGATGATGGCAAACCCTGTTGGTATAGGGGTTAGGTTGAGCACATGAATAATAGAAGAGTTGGCTCTTATTTTCCATCATGTAGGTGATTTTAATGCCATTATGAGAACAACAATCCACATAATAACTATGGGAGACAGTTATAGGGTTTTCATACATATAGGGTACAATGTTTTAATTTTTTTTTCTAAAAGATATCAAAAGTGGTGTTATGTTTTACATGTTGGAACTATGTTGTAAGGTATAAGAGATTATGTGAATGTGATTTTTTCTTTGCTGTGTTAAAGTTGTTAAAGTTGAGAATGACTACCTAATATTAAGACAAATAAGGGAAATTACCTTCCTGCAGAGAAGCTTAAACTTTTCATGAAAATAAAATAGAGTTTTAGGTGCGTTGTGTATTGGGTTAGTGTTAGTTAGTTGTGTTATATGATTTGTGTTGGTCTCTTTAGGGGGGATGGAAGCAATGTTAACATGTACTTGAAGTGAGGTTAGTTTTGTTGTAAATTTCTCTATTTGCATCAATAAAATGATATTCCCTTCAATGTTATTGTTGGTAATTAGGGGACTCAATTGAAACATTTTCATAACATGGGGGCCTAACTAAAACCAAATATATAAGTTAAGGATCTAACTAAAGCAATTTGATAAACAAGAGTGTCAATATTCATGTTCCAAAATGAAAGTTTCATTCACTTGTATAATCTGGGAAAAAAAGGTTAGTTGTACAACATCAATTCAAAAAAGGAAAATCAGTATAAGGGCATTTTGTCCAACATTAATGCAAAAAAAGTAAAATGCCTTAAGGTCTTTGTTCACCTAGAAGCAACTTGTGAATTCAAATTAAACCAAGTTTATACAACAATTCAAAAGTTTCCTAAAAGGTAGTGTAATGCCCATCCAACTGAATGTTTCAACTTTTCTTCTTTCTTGGTGTATTTTTTGCCTTCTAAATAGCACATGTAGTTGGTGGTGCATGAGTTGCTTCAACATGTCCCAAGTTGGGTGTTGCATGTTTTCGGTCATGACTTTTAGCATGTGTGTTTGTTGGTTATGACTGTCTGGGAAAAGGTTTAGTTTCTCTGAGTTTATGTATTGGCTTGAAGGTCTAGTTGGGCTTGTGTAGTGGGTTAAGGGTTAGACTGGGTTTGTAAAATAGGTTAAGGGTTGGGGAGTTGGTTGAGCTTGTGATGTTAGTTAAGTGTTGGGCTCAATTTGGGAAGTTGGTTAGGCTATGTAAGGATTCGGATGGCATATTTTCTTGATATGACCATGGAGACCACAAAATCCACACTTGTTTCCCATACCTTGTCTGCTTATATAAATGTCTTTATTTTCTGTTAGGTTTATATTCCTCGATTTTTTATCTACCAACTTACCATATATATAATGGTCGTAGTATCTTATTTGTAGCAATGTCCTCCCACATGTTTCCACCAGTTGTTAGGAAGATGATTAGTTAATAGCATGTTGCATACATCTTCTTCCTATAATATTTTGGGATATAGTCTTTTGGCTTTTCCTTCGTATCCAACATGTAAGTTGTAGCAAGGATGCATAGAATTCCTATTAGTTGCCACCTATTACAGTTGCATTTTCTCTCTCCTAAATGCACCAGATATTTGTCTCCAAAATTTTTTGTGTTTAACCTCATACACATTGTCCTTGACCCACCTATCAAATGATGCATATATTAGATAATTCCTAAGTTCCCTAAATATATTCATATATAGAAGATAGATTTCATACCTAACCATCCACACATTAGTGAAGCTTTTCGCCATCTCCAACCTTTTTTATCCTTGGCAGCACACCAACCTTGTAAATTGGCATGTTATTTTGGTTGTTTGCCCACCTCTCCATTAAATAGGTTTTGATATCCTCAATCATTGTTATGATTGGCTTCTCTCTAGAACTTAATATGATATAATTAAAGGTTCCCAACATATTATTATTAACCAGTGCATCACACATAGCATTGTAAGAAAATCTTGACTTACTCTAGTACCTTGGGGGCAACTTGATTAGTTCTAGGTTGGCAACCTCATTTGCTTTCTTTAACTCCAACATTTCTCTTTCCCATGACTATGTTTAGGTTCATTTTGCATATTTATATAATAAGTTCTTGAGTTCTTTGACAAGATGTCTTTTGTAAATATTGTTGTACAAATGTCTCTCATAAAATTTTTGATCCATATTAGGAACACATTCCTCTATACTATGATTCAAACCCTGAATAAAAAATAGAAATTAAAACCCAACATAATAAGTTTCTTTTGAGAAAGGGGACCTAATTGAATACAATTGAAAAACTATAGGATTTAATTGAAACTAATTGATAACTTAGGGGACTTGATCGAAATAAACTATATTAACGGTACCCATCAACTAACATACACAGTACATAGCACAACACATTCAAGATAACAACTAACAAAAGCTAACTTAGATAAAGTAACCTAGGGGACCTAACTGTAATTTAATGAACACTTAAGGGACCTAAGTGTAACTTAATAAAAACTTAAGGAACCTAACTATAACTAAATAAAAAGTTAAGGGACCAAATATTCTAAAAAGAAAAGCTTTATCTTTTGTTGATAAGTCATAAAGGTGATGTTCTTACAAACAGATTGTCACCCAAAGTCTTGAACCAACAAATCTAAGAACCACATCCATGCATTGATATTTTCACACTCAACAAAAGCAAATGCCACTGGTAATATTTGATCATTAGGGTCTCTCCTATCAACAACAAGAAATTGTCCACCAAATGGTCCTCTCAAAAAGTAGTCATCTAACCCTAAATATTGGTCTACATTTTGAAAAAATTGTCCTTGCATGATTTTGAGTAAACATATAATATGGTTGCACACTAAGCTTCAAGATGGATCTTGGATTTGATCTTAATAGTGCCCCGCAATAGTCCTATAACATAGCATACTTACCAACAAAATCACCATAAATAATTTCAATGGCCTTTTCCTTTTCCCTGTAAGCTTTTAATTTGGTTGCCTTAGTCTTCCAAGCTTCTTGTGTCCTCTCTTGTATGGAATTCAGTCTTAAAATTTGATTTTCTTTCACCCCTGGCACAAGCTTCTTAGACAACCATCTAGTAGTCATCACAATTATGTTTGCCAATGAGTGTCCTTAACTACCATGTTTACTTATTAGGAAGCTTTCCACAACATGCGTAAAATTCATAGCCCTCTACACACCTAGCTTTAACTATCTTCTTATCATTCTTATTAAAACATAGATCTCTCCCAAATCTACCAAAAAAATTTCAACACCTAACCAAATGATCAAACCAAATCCCCTATTTTTTTAATACTAAGCCTACTTTAAAAATAAATAAACAAAAGGACTAAAAACCCTAAATTTACCCTAAAAATTTAACAAACAATTTATATAACAAGAGACACAAACATCATGCAAAATGATCATAACATTGAAACCCATATCTATAAACAAAAAATTGAACATAATATGATGTTCATCAAGAAAGCTAGAAAAACCCATGACGTGGAACTTTCTCCCATGCTATGAATAGCGTGGGACTTAATGGTTATAGCGTAGGACAAGTCTCACACCATTCTAGGAATTCCAAAAGGTTCACATGACTTAGTTTTAACGTAGGACTAGGCTCTCACGCCATTTTTGAATGTTTGTTAAGATGTGATGTAGGAATTTCTTCAAATTCCTAAAGGAGGGATAGATCTTCCTCTTGATATCTCTTCTAGATCCAAGCTAAGCACTCCAAATAAAGTGTCAAATGCTGAATTTAAGATGTATATGTGTAGGTCGTGACTTGTATAGAGAGGATATAGAGTGGAATTTGTAAAGAAAACCTAGATCTAAGACTAGAGAATATGGAACAATGGAGAGACAAGGAGAGATCTATGGAACCGCCACTCTTAAGAGAATAGATAAGGTCAATGTGATGTTTCACCACCTTTGGGATGAGTCCAAAAGATAAGAAATTAGAAGCAAATAGCTAAGTGCTCAAGATTCTAGAGAGAGGTCACATTCTATCTCACTAAAACTCACTTAAAATTCAAGTGATGTATGAAATACAAAGGAAATAAGGTATATATATCTTCTAGCAAGGGAAAATTCAAAATTGGCTTGGGTGGACTTGTAAAAGCTTCTCTGAAGGCCCAAAATCTAAAAATACACTCCCAAAAGTGGTCCAAAATAAAAATTATGATCATGTAATGCCCACACTAAAATTATTTTATAAACCTAATTAATTCCTAAGCAAATAAAAAATACTAAAATGTTTAAAAGGAATGTCAAGGCCTAAAGATGGCCCAAAGGAGGTCCAAACAAAGCTCAAAGGACCCTCACATCAAAATAGTGAAAGTGAAGCAAGTAAGGGCCTTCAAATGCTCCTCCCTAGGCTTGGGCCCATCCAAAGAAGTGATGAAGGAAGCCAAAGTCTTATGGAGCGTCTCCTTGGCTTTCTTGGCCCTTGACCTAGTCAAAGGACCACTAAAGCCCTCAAAGGCAACCTTTAAAGTCTTTGTAGGGTCTAGGGCTTCTCCATAGGTGAGGTCCTTGTCATGCTCCCCCTCTTCAAAAGTGTCCTCAAATCCGATGAATCTTCATCTAACTCATCTGCAACACAAGGGATTAGATCGGTAATATTAAAAGTGGCACTGACCCTATACTCACCAGGGAGGTCAAGTATATAAACATTATTATTTGACTTCTTAATAATCTGAAAATGACCATCACCTTTAGGATTGAGTTTGAACATCCTAAGATTAGGAGAACGTGCCTTTCTTAGGTGAAGTCAAACCCAATCACTAACATCTAAAATTACTTTCTTTCTCTTCTTATTAACACACCTAGCATAGTGATCATTTTTCAATTGTATTTGAGATTTAACCTTGATCTGGTCTAGATATCAGCGTATAGACAAAAGGGTAATTTCACCCGTTCTTCACTAGTTTACCGGTGTGGTAGGTAAACCTTCGGACTGTAACCCGTATTAGATACCTTTCTATACTGGAAGTCCAGGTCAGCACCACGCACACCGGAAAGCATCCATGTCACTTGACAAACAGTACAAGGTACAACCGTAGGGGGGAACGTTCGTGAGAGACGCAGAGGTGTCCGTATTACGTGTCAGATTCTTACAGAATCATACTGACATAGTGTACAAATTATCCTATAACCCTAAAGGACTCTAACACTCTTCGCATGCATGCATATAAATATCATCCTTTCAATAACACTGGTACGTTAGACTCATTCTAAAACTTACACTCGAGAAACTTGTATTCAATTTTATGATTACTGACTTAAGCATCGGAGAATCTTCACAGGTGACACCACCTTTCACCCCCGTTCAACGTGAAAGCTTGGTGAGAAGGATCTCCAAGACTCTAAGTCCCCTACTTCCCCATTGGCATAGGGGCTATAATACTGGATCCCCACTAGACCGGTGTACTAAACACTCAAACAGAAAACATTTATGGCTGGTCCCACACCGGATTCCAAACCCTGGTTCAGACCAGTTTAAACCTTCTCATGTAGTTTTTGTACAAAAGATGATTTTGCCTTTCCATCTAAATGAAAAATATCATTAGAAATCTCAAGGGGTAAAAGATCAAGAGGAGTGAGAAGATTAAAACATATACAATCTCAAAAGGACTATGCTTGCTGGTGGAGTGAACTATCCTATTATAAGCAAACTTTATATGTGGTAGACACTCATCCCAAGATTTAACAATTTTAGTGACTAGGACTGAAGAAGGGTAGAAAGAGTCTTGTTCATTACCTCAGTTTGCCCATCGATTTGAGGATGATAAGTGGTGAAAAAGAGAAATTTAGTTCCTAGCCTAGCCTATAGGGTCCTCCAAAAATGGCTAAGGAACTTAGTATCTTTATCACTAACAATAGTTCTAGGGATCCCATGAAGTCTAACTATCTCTTTAAAGAAGAGTCTAGCAATATGACTAGCATCATCCACTTTATGGCAAGGGATGAAGTGGGCTATTTTGCTAAACTTATCCACCACAACAAAGATAGAATCCATGCCTCTTTGAGTTCTTGATAAACTAAGGATACTAATCAACCAATGGGTGGTGGGAGTAGGTAAGGGAGTCTAAAGGTCATGAGGTGAAACCTTAGATTTGGCCTTTTTACATGCAAGGCATCTAAAGCATAGCCTTTACACACCTTTTTTCATGTGGGGCCAATAAAAGTGCTTACTAAGGGTGGACAAAGTCTTGTCCCGCCCAAAGTGCCTCATGAGTCCTCCCTCATGACTCTCTCTAACAAGAAGTTCTCTTAAGGATCCTTTAGGAATACATAACCTATTGGCTTTAAACAAGAAGCCATCTAACTTACGGAATCCATGAGAAGACATAGTGGGATCACAAGAATGGTAAATGGATGAGAAATCCATGTCAATAAGATACAATTCATTTATCTCATCAAGACTAAGAAGGGTGGTGCCCAAAGAACAAAGTAAATTGTGCCTTCTAGACAAGGCATCGACTATATTAGATTTCCTACTTTGGTGTTTAATGACATTTAACTTATGTTGCCCTTTAATGTATTTGAGTAACTCATGGTCACTATGAATAATAAACTCTTTAGGGATCAAGTAATGTTCCTAAGTTTGTAGGACTCTAATCAAAGCAAAGAACTCTTTGTCATAGGTGGGATAGTTAAGGTATGTCCCATTAAGCTTTTCACTAAATCTTGGGGTAGCATACTTGAGACATTGAGGTAAGAGAGGTAACTGCTTGAGGTTAAGGAACTTGAACCAATTCGGAGGAGTGGTGAGAGTAAAACACTAGAATGAAATGACCATATTTTTGTTTTACTATCTTAATTGTGCTAACTTTTTTTTTTTTGGTGTTCTTAAGCTTACATTGTGCTCCATGCTTGTAATTGACGTCAACATATATATGGTTTACTTGAAATCTTCTCCAACAAGCTCTTGCATCGCACTGTATTTCATGTGAAGCATATAAATATAAGTTACGTTGTAGATTCTTTCTAAAATCTTTAACCGTCAATTGATTTAAGGGGTGTTTGGTTTGTAGTTGGGGAAATGAAGCTGAGTCAAAGTGAAAAATTTAAAGGTTGATATTAGTTGTTCACTCTGTTCGAGACAATCAAAACTTCGTTGATCCGTAGGGTCAAAAAACTCCCCCCACTTAACGGAGAAAACTCCGTTGAAGTAGGACTGCCAAACGTCCTCTTATTTAGATTCACATGCTTTATAGCATTATAGCATTACACGTAAATGCAAGATTTGACATGATTAATACCAGCAATCCATGGAAGAGGGATGGATCATGTTTTATTATTTTTGAGTGACAAGCTGTGAAGGCTTTTCAGAGTATTTTAGCTAAAAGCCACAGTGACAAACTACACAACATGGATGAGTTTGATAGTGTAGGCATATGTATGTGCAAGTGCAACCCTTTTATTTATGAATTTATGAACCCTTCGAAGTACTATTGGCATTTTCAATATCATCATCTTCTAAGTTCTAATTAAATCACCATGAGTATATATAATAATATATGAAATGCTGATGCCACATTTTCTTAAAAAAAATTCCAATTGAGGTTGCTTTCAACTGGGGTTGGCCACAATGTCTTCTGCTTGAAGTAATTGCTTTTAAATCCTGACGGGAACACGTGAATATTGTGTTTCGCCGTAACAACAACGCTTACATTACATAATTTAATTAGAGACAGGCAATGTTCCCTCAACATTAAATTGAATATGGGGAAAAGAGACATAGTAAGACATACATGTTATATATGGATAATGTAATACGTAAAATTAAAATAAAAATTGAAGAGGGACAATACGTAAATAAAATATAAAAATATGAATTACGATGTATTTTATTTTGTTAAGTTGAAGAGAAATTGATAAGAAAGTTGATTTTACAAAGAATTTTTTTTAAAATTTATTTTCTTTTATTTTCACTTCAATTGAAATTTTAAAAATTCTATTTCCACTTAAAATTTTCCTCCTATTTCTTTCTTGTCAAACAAAAGGCTTGTAGGGTTTTTAGAAATTCAATAAGTCCATTTTAAGTTTTCAATTAGAACAATTTCAACCCTTTTCAATACCACTTTTAATTAAATTGTAACACGAAATAAATTGTGTGTTGATAAAATTAGATTCAATTCTCCACTCAGGAAACAAGGGAAGATCTCACAAATATATTTTAAAAAAAACACATATTTTATTCAAAATTCAACTTGATGATTTACAATGAAGTTCTATTAAAAGGTTTGAAAGTTGTTGAAACACTAGAAAATGTGAATTTCCACTGAGAATTAAATTTTTATTATGAACCAACGTCTAAGTAAATTTACACTATCTATTATAATGCTTTGGAACACTTTAAAACACTAAAAACCAACTTAAGAAAGATCAAAAGAATCACGAAAAATGCAACCAAATATTAAGAACAAAAATTACATGAAATATAAAATTAGTCTTACGTAATAACTGATAAAAACTAGATTAATTAATCAATTAGGATTGGCCTGGTAGTGAAAAGTTAGGACAACTTATCTTAAAATTTTAGGATCAAATTTGTTGAAAAAAAATCAGCGTAAATGTTACACTTTAGATATGTGAAATGGGCTTCATTCAAGACTTCCAAAGTGAGAGGATTCTTAGAACACTCCATTTTTTCTATTTCTATCTTTTTTTGAATATTTTTATTCCAAAAATATCCATCTGCTATGTTGTTGATATTTGCGACACTTTTGAACATATAAACACATGACATGGCTTGATAAAGTGGTGAGCAAAGGTGTTTGAAGGTTGTGTACTAGCGGAGGACGATGACGCGAAGGGGGAGAAGCAAGGGTTCATTTATCTTAGATTGTATACTTTGGTGAATTAAAATGAAGTATCAAATACTTTTGGATTGATATAAAATTTTATACATGTGAATTATATTCTTGGAAATTTTAATCTAACAACAGGTTTGAATAAATGAAAAGTCATTAAAGCGTGTAATAGTTAGTGTAAATTATATCTCTATTCTAAAACAACTTAGTCGGTCAATGTTTAGTTCTATTTGTATTAGTTGTATTATTGTTATTGTTTTATCATAAGCTTGGATACGTTCTTTACATTTTACTAGTATGTGACTCATGTGATTACATATTTAATGGATGTTGTTGTTTTATAATCATAAGTTAGAATAAATTCTTGGACAATTTTTATATTTTACTAATTTTTGACTAATCGTTTGCACATGTTTGATGGATGTTGGAGATGAATATTTTTTGTGCGCGCATATTGTTAGTTAGTAGTATTTATTAAAAGAAAACACAAATTTGTTATTGTAAATAACTTTTTTTCTCGGCGATACAAAATATGATACCAACACAATAAGAAATGCAAGTGTACATAAAATTAGACCTGACCAACCGGTTCAATTAAAAAAATTGGTGAACCGGTCAAACGACCAGTCCATAAATCTCAAAAAACTAGATGAGTCAGACAAAAACCCTAAAACCAATGGTTTAACTGTGTTAACATTTATTTCCATTTGAACACCGTTTATTTCAATATAAAATAATAAATAAAAAAATAAATAAAATAAAAAGAGGGAGTTTTGTTGTTATTTTATTTTATTCTTTTTTAAATAGATAAATGAATAAAATATATACACTATTTTTTTGCTGATTCCTTTTTCCTATATTTTTTTATCTTACTTCCTTTGCTAAAACAATGAAATGGATTGTTTCCCCGAAAAAATTTCAGTACATGTTATAGAAAAATTGATGGTAACAAGTCCTAAAGTGGCAAAGTTTGCTTCTAATTTTTTTCAGATCAAAGAGAACAAAAAAAAATAATAAATGCAATTAATGAAAATAAGAAAAAGTTTTAAATTTGAAAATGGAACATAAAAGTTGTAATGAAAACCCTAATACCCTAAACCCTCATTTAAACTTACAAACCTTGACTCCTTCTTTTTCTTTTTCTTTTTCTTTTTTTTTTCTTTTTCTTTTCCCTTTACCCCTTCTTTTTATTATGTTTCTTTTTTTCTATTCTTGTTTTAGCCTCCTTTTTATGTTATTAATAAGCTTTTTTTAGTTTTATTTTATTTTATCTATCTTTTATTTTATTATACTTTTCTTTATGTGCTTGATGTGAAAAATAAAAATCATCATCTTTTTGTTATTGTGTTAATTTATGTTCTTTTGTTGACTATACTAAACAACTAAAACAATATATTTTTGATTTAATTATGAAATTGAATTCTTTTTTCTTAGAATTAAAATAATCATTCATTGAATAAATCATTTAATGATCTTATAATGGTGTCATACAAACACTTTGTCTACATTGATATTATAAGACCGTAAGGGGATGATACACGTATGGAATACTATCTTGTATTCTCCTATCGCATAAAACACATCTTTTATTAAAATTCTTAAAAATGCAATGAAGTATTTAAAAAAAACGTACATTTTCATTAAACAAAAATCAAGGTTTCAACTTTATTTTCTTTCATTTTTCCTTTTTCCAAAATCTCAAAAATCATTCAAAACCTAAAAAAATCAATTTTTAAATTTTATTTATACCAATAACTACTTCCTAGGATACCCGGGAATACGTAGAAGCGAGAATAATTTCTGTCTGGCCTTTTTTCATTTTAGTAATTTTATTTGCCGCCATTTATTTTGATCAATTTTAAATTGTTACCATTTAATTTAGAAACATCGTTTTACTATGATGAGATTAACTTAGATAAGAGATTAATTTAGACGAAAGTTTTTATTAATCTTGTCATATTTTATACCTTCTTTTCGTCTATTGAAGATAACAATTTTTCTTGTGAAAAGATTAATTTTGAGGATTCGTCTTGTTAATCTTGTTTTTTTTAACATATTCGATTTAAGATTAATTTGAACGAGACTTTATTTTTATGTTATTTATTTCCTTTTTTAAAGGTTAAGTTAATTTCTTAGCTATTTAAAACGTGTGTAACTGTTTTATATCGTGGTGCTAATACCTTTCTTACTTGTAATTCAGCTACTGAATTTATAATCTCGTTTTTATAAGTGTCTTAACAAAAGTTTTCTCGATATTTTACCTTTAAATAAATATTGATGGCGACTTCATTTTTTTAAAGGATTTCAAAACTTTTCTTTTCTTTTTCCGGTCAGTCTCTTGCCGTAATCCTGATCGTGATAAACTATTTGAGTCAGTTCTTTCCTAGCTTCTCCACTTTAGCTTTTTCAACCATCATAGGAGTAAAAATTGTAAAGACTGGATGCGGTGCTTAGTATCAACAGAACTATTCAATAATGAGAAAGAAAGAAGATAGATCAACCATTTGAAAATTATTACACAGATGGTGATAAGGATGAGGAAAGAAGATAAATAGTCGGAGGAAGAAATAAAATGCCAAAGGAAAAAATATAGATAAACAATGTTAAGACTTGAAACAATGTGAGAGAGTGTGAAAGAAATTTTTAAGAAATTCAAAAACTTTTGGAATTCCTCTAATGTAAACAAAAATCAAATTCATTTTAAAGTTTTTGAAATTCATTTACATTTTCAAGGATTGACAAGCTGCAATGAGTAGAATAGTAACAATAAAGTAGAGTGTAATTGGCTTTTCATTTTTTATAGAAGAAATAAATTGATCTGCAAGTATTATGAAAAATATATTTATATTATTACTCCATCTGATTTGAAATCGTATATGTTATATTTTAATAAATATATATTTATTTTCAAAAATCACTCTGAACTACCATAAAATGATATGGAAATCATAATTTTATTTGATATCAATTTAAATTTTATTTAATATATTTGATTATTCTCAGTTTCATTTATAATATACCTCTTAAAAAATATAATTAATGTGTTTTTTTATCTATTTTTCTTTAATATACTTTTTCTCTTTCTATATTTAATGTATAACAAACCAAGTTATTCATTCTATTTTATTAACGCTCTCTTAATTTACTCCATGAAATTAAAAACTTCAAAGAACTGAGTATTTTAGTTCACCAAAAAAAAAAAAGAACCGGTATTTCCCACTAAAATTTTGTTTGAAGTTTCAATGGTCATGGGCTTTGCAAGTTTTTCCATTTGTGTTAATGTACCTTGCAAAAAAAAAACCCTTCATTTATCCATATATATTTTTTACGACGTCATTAATTGTGGTTGGGAATATAAGAAGTTACTTCTTGAAAGTATAAAGCTTTTATAGTATATCTTTATAATAAATATTTTAAAAAATTAAATAATTAGATGAAGGTAAGGGACATATTAAAAAAACATTTAATTTTATTTTGAACTCTTAAAAGGATAGATAATTTGAAATAATTTGAAACAAATTTAAATCCTTAAAAGGATAGATAAAATGAAACACATTTAATATTGATTCAGCCACAATCAAACTAATAAATTATAAACTGGTAAATATAGCGGTTTAATCACAGCTCTAATTTTATTAATGTGATTACTCTTTTAGGAAACAAACTTGTATTAACCAGATAAACCAGAAACATCCTGATGAAGAACAGTGGAACTTTGCAGAGGATAATCCTCCACCTACACTCTCTCATGCAAATCAAATGCTAGAGAAGGTAGGCATTTTGCAACTTTATTACAATCCCTCCTAACATAACTTTAAGACAAAATATTCAAAAAGCAAAGCAATAGAGGTAGCATATAGAATAACATCATGGAAATAAGAAACTCTACTAGACTGCTTCCACCTGTTTCTACATGAATGTTTCTAAAACAAAGGTCCAGAGACAATTTCAAAGCCTACACTAAACTCATTGCTTCCGCCATTCTGACTTCACAGTTTTGGTGTTCCAACCAATTTGTTGCTGTAGCAAGGATATCCCCATTATTATCTCTCCAAACAGAGGCCTACCCCTCTTCCAGATTTACAAGAAGCATCAATGTTAAGCTTTATGCTCCTTTCTAATTTGTGGGATACAAAAAGATGGTATCTAATTCCCATATTTCTCATAAGGCCACATGAGCATATCACCCAACCTAACCTTCTAAGTGGAGTTTGGATTATCAAGGCAGCTTCATATGGCGAAAATATTTCATTAATAAGATCCATTTTCCAGCCTTCAATCTCATAATCATGAGGTCCCTCGCAACATTTACCTCGGGACGACTAGAGATGTGGTATATGATCCATCAAACCCGGAATCTAGTTGTCAAGGCAAATTCTCACATTCCGTCATAGAGCACCTTTCTCCATTAGTCATCTGGCATTAATCATGCTTGTCCACACGTGACTGGGTCTGGAGCCTTTCATTGCCTGCAACCTATGAACTTTTAGGATATAATGGGCCTTCAAACAAGATGACATCAAAGAGCAACACTTGGAGGAAATTCTCCACCACTATTTAGCAATCAGAGCATGGTTGAAAGCCCTAATTTTTTTTTGAAACTAATACAGCCTCTAAACTTAGATTTGGCAGGGTTTTCCCATCTCATCCAGTGGATTTTCTTGACATCAACAAAGCCACCCCAATAAAACCAAGCAATAAGACCCTTAATTTGATCACACAACCCACTAAGGAGTTTCAAAGGAAGGTGATGGCCATGAGAGAGGAAGAAGAAGGAACTCAAAACTGAGAGAGAGAGAGAGAGAGAGAGAGAGAGAGAGAGAGAGAGAGAGAGAGAGAGAGAGAACCAAGAGAGGAAAGTGAGGTAAACTGAAACTGAATATCTTTGATTAATTTGGATTACAAGCTGTTATTTATAGAGCTAGAATGACTAACTCCCACTAATCACCAATTAACTAAGTAATGGAAACTTAACTGGTTAGGCTAATACATCTATATCATCAGAGTTCAAATCATGACATAATATAGTTTAGAATGGCTTGTACCATTGCTTTGATAAGAACTCCCCTCCCGACTCTTGAAAGTGATTTCTCCTCCCACCCTTTGAGTTTCTTCCAAACTCTCCTTAACAAAATCAAAGAATTGGGTCTTGGATTCCCTATAATGGTAAGGATATACCCAAGTACTTCACATGGGATTCCATCGCCTTAACTCCCAAAGCTACATTAAGCTCATCAATACAGACACTTGACACATTTCGGCTAAAGGATACCTACGATTTGTTAAGGTTGATCATTTGTCCGGAAGCTTTCTCATAAGTAGATATCACTAATGCACTGAGCCTCTTCCACCATAGCACGAGAAAAAATAATGGAGTGATCTACAAAAAAACAAATGATTTAAAACAAGAGCGCAAGGGGAAACTTTCAATCCATGAAGACAGTTCTCAAAAAAGGTCTTGGAAATTAAAAAAAGACACTTCCACACAAAGAATGAAATGGTAGAGGGATAAAAGATCACCTTGCCTCAAACCCCCTTGTGGTCTAAATGTTTGACCAGGTTCACCATTAATAAGCACCTGAAAGCTCACTGTTGAGACACATTTATGCATAAGCTCCACCCACTTCTCTAGGAACCCTATTTTCTGGAGAACCTGAATAAAGAAACTTCATTCAACACTGTCATACACTTTTTCCATATCTAGTTTCAATGCCATGAAACTCATCTTCCCTTGTGTCTTCTTATGCATGTAGTGAAAGCATTTAAAAGTTATCAAGGCATTGTCAATTATCATTCTACCAGGAACAAAAGCACTTTGATGAACATAAATCACATTATTCATAGCACTTTTAAGCTTGTTAGCGATTGTTTTTATAACAGTCTTATGTATGACATTGTAGAGGCTAATATCGGAACTCACTTTGAGTGGAAAGCTTATTGACTTTCGGAATGAGGGTAATAAAAGTTCTGTTGAAAATCTCTGGGCTAGCACCACCATTAAGAATATTAAGAGTGGTGTCAATCACATCTTCGCCTATATCCTCCCAGAAATGTTGGGAAAAAAGGGGCCAAAGTGTTGTTAGGGCCAGGGGGCCGAAGAGAGTGCATATGGAAAGTAGCTTCTCTAACATCATCACTCGTGAAAGGCCTCCCTAGCCAATTTTTGTGATCATTAGATAGTTTGTTAGCCATAAGATAAGTGGCCTCATCCATACCATCCAACTTAAGCTTCTGTGAACAACTCTTGAAAATAGCTCGTAACCACTCATTCAATTTCTTCTTCATCTAAGAATTCACGCCCTTGGAAGTCTTTAATTGATTGAAGGGAGTTGACATGGGATCTTTGAAGCTTTCCTATGAAAGAAAGTTGTGTTCTTACCCCTCTGGTGCAACCATAGAGCTTGGGATCTTTGCATCTAATAAACTTCCCCCTTTCAAGCCATCTGTCAAACTCATTCTCCACCAGCTCAATTTAAGATTTGACCTCATCAGTGAGTAAACAAGATTGAAGAGTTTTCAGTGTCTTCTTGTAATTTTTTCAAATTTCCACTAATGGAACCAAAATAAGTTTTGTTCCAATGCAGAAGGCCCTCACCCACCTCCTCTAACTTCATTTTCACACCTCTTACAACAGTCCTCTAGGTGCTTCGAACTACCTCCCCACACCTCCCATCCTCTAACTGTTGTCCTAGTAGCCTTAATACTTAATAGGGGTGAATTGAATTTTTAAAACTTTTTTAAATGAATGCCTTTGAACATGTTTAGTTTTCTAAAACAATTGATGGAATGTATATAAACCAAGCAGAATTTTAATATTCAACTAGAATATACATAACCAACAAGATCAAACTTATTCAATTTATACAATTTAATAGGCAAAATGATGTGTAGAATGTAAAGAGTTTAAGGAAGAAATGTAAAAACTGATATAATAGCTAGTCCCACCATTTCCATTGTGGTGTAGTTCAGCCACTAAGCAAACCACTTAGAGAAATCCATTAAGAATGATTTAAATACAAGTAGAATAATTACAAATTTTTGATGTCCTACACCAAAAGCTTAACCCTCCCACTTATAGGATGCTCCTTACCCCTCTCACAATCACTCTATTCAACAACCCAAAGGTTAAAAGCTAACCTTTATAACAAGTTTAAAACAAAGATTACTCCAAGCCTAACCTTCTCTCAATTGCAAACTTACAAGAATGAATCAATAGATTCTAAACTCCCTTAAAGAGTAGATGATGCAAATTGAAGCTTAAAGAAAAATTTAAAGAATAATAAAAATGAGCTCAAAAGTAGTTATTTAAAAAATCAAATAATGAGTTTCAATCCTTGGATCTAAATATTATGAATAAGATGTGTATATATAGAGATCTGGGTTTGATTTACCCGTTTATAGTCGTTGGGGTTTGAAGATATGAGCATTAAATACTTGTTACAAAGTTCAACAACGCTATCAAACCATTTTTTTACACACGATAATCGATTATTTTAAAGGTGGTAATCAATTATCTTATCATGATAATTGATTATCAACATCATATGGCTATCAATTATTTCATCTCTGACTTCCAAAATTTTAACCTCCAATAATTGATTAGCCTGAGAAGGGTAATCAATTATTGCCTTGAAAAATCTTAAAATCAAATTTTTAACAATAAGAACCCTTTTTTTTGGTTGTTTAGAAATGCTTGTAATGCATGAAATCATTTTGGCCAAGTTCAAAAAGGTTTAGAGCTTATAGACTCATTTCTAAGATTTTTCTTTAACAATAATACTAGACTTAACATTATATAACACTTGAACTCTTGAAGTTTGTATTTCTTGACATTAAGCTCTTCAATTTGAACTTGTTCAGCTTCATCAATTTTCATATTAATGAAGAAAAGTCTGGAAAATGTTGAATCATTTAAACCAGAACTCACGAGATTTGTTGATAACTAACATTAGGAATTTTAACTTAAATGAAGACGTTTGTTATCACTTGATGTGAGTGTTTTAGTGCTTCAAGAAAAGGGCCTAAGCTACAAAAGAAAGGAGGAGCCTACGCATAGTATAACATCCCATTTTCAACACAAATAGAAAATAGATATTCATATATCTTTAATGAGAAATACTTACTATTAGTTAGTTTATTATTATCATTTTTATGAAATTTTGGTATTTATATTTAATTATTTGTTTTTTTAAATAAAATAAAATAATAATAAAAATAAAAATATTTATGTATTTTGAATGAGAATTTTAAAATGACTTAATTAGTATTCATTGATTAATGAAATTATATTAAGAATTTTAAATATATTTATTATTCACAACTTTTATTTTATCTTTTTATATTTATGTTTTTACATATTTGTGACTTAACTCTTATTAGAATTTTAAAATAAAATTTTGAAGGAATTAGACTATGGTTCTTTAGAACTTTTTTTATCTACATAATATTTATGATTTTCTAGAATTTTTTAAATTTTTTGAAATATTTTAATAAAATAATATATTTTAAATAATTTTAAATTCATATAAAGTTACTTAAAATTAAAAATATTTACAAGAAAGTGAATTTAAATTATAAAAAAATTTCTAAAATCTATTTCAAGTATACTTATCTAAAAATTATCGGTTTGAATAAAATCTTAATTTTTACCAATCGTAAAAAAATCAAAAACATACGAATAAATTTTTATTAATAAAAAATTTTAGATTTTTAAAATTTAAACTTTATATTACTTATCATAAAATTAGTGAGAACTGATATAATATCGCTAAATTTCAAAAAGGACTGATTTTGAATATTTAAAATATAGTGAGTGAAAGGTTACTATTTGGCTTAATAATTCAACCGACATTTACTATACAAAACACTATACATATACGAAATTTTCAAAAGGTGCACAGTAACCAGGATTGAATTTCCAAAAAATGCACAATACTTTTATATTAAAATAATGGAATGCATAGTAATTTTCCTTCCCATAAATACCGAAGGAATTCTTCTTTAGAATTCATAATTTCAGATTAAGTTTTCTTAATATAGTAGTGCTAGTGAGATAGTGGTGGAAGTAAGAGAGAAAAATAAATTTTTTTGGAATAAGGTTTTGCTAAAATCATAAGGTAAGAATACCTCTCTTTTATATTTTTTAGGGTTATTTTCATATCGTTTTTAGAAATCTATTATTATACTAGAAATACTATTATTTTAAGTTACTATTCTGAATAGTAAAATACTTTTTCAATAATAAATTACTATTTCAATAGTAAATTACTATTTACTATTACTATTTACTTTTACTATTCATGTTTTACTATTTATCGTTACTATTTACTATTACTATTTACCATTACTATTTATGATTTACTATTTACTATTATTATTCACATTTTACTATTTACTGTTACTATTCATGATTTACTATTCACTATTCACTATTCAAAATTTACCATTTTTGCTTTAAGTAGTAATCTTAATTTTCATCTTGTAACTATATTAAAATGAAATTGGTATGTTTTAGAACTCGGAGACGAGGCGCACACAGATTTTCAATAACGAATCAGTATACAAGAGATAATGGAGAGTGAGATAGGAATATAATATGAAAAGATATAAGAATAATGGGAGGAGTCTCCTACTCCTTTAAAATTTAATAATATTATTATTTTATATAATAACCGTTTAACTTAAAAAAGTTTATAATAAATTTTAAATTAAGTATCTTGTGTAACTTGATCTGAATACCTATGCAAATACCTGGATAACCTATGCGAACTGGACTGAACCTATGCAAGGACTTGGACTATTATGACCTGTATGGACTGAACTATACCTATGCGAAGACTGAATTATATATATGGACTTATATAAACCTGTGCGAGGAATGGACTATAAGGACTCAAAATCAACTCTATTAATTTAAATAACCATTAAAATTTGAATTATATTTATAAGTGATATTTAGTTGATTTGACTTAATTATAATTAACTATATTTGTTTTTGATTAATGATATTGTGATTGATAATATTAGACTGTGATTGATGATATATAATTATGATTGATAATATTTATGATTGATGATATTTGACTGTGATTGATGACATTACAATACTTGATTGTGGTTGATGAATGATTGATGACCTTGTGATATGAAGTTTGAGCATATAGCAAGCATGACGGAAAGTTAAAACTCAGTAAAAAATTTCTTACCTTACTCTTTAAAGTTTTAAGAGAAATTATTTTATAATTATTTTAGTCTTTTTCTTAGAAATTATTTTCATTAACTTTATTTTTAATCTCTAGAATAAAATCTAGTATTAGAAAGAAGCTATTTTATAAAAATTGAAGGTTAAGATAATTAATTCTTGAATTAAAATTTTTTTTTATAGTTTTAAGTATTCTTAGTTAATGATTTAAAAAAATTATTTTCTTTTAGTAATCAAAAGTTTAAAGTAAATTATTTTAGTTTTCCCTAATGAAATTACTAAAGGATATTTTGTTATAGTTGAGATTTTTAAACCCAATCTAGTTAAGATTCAAATTGAGAAAGATTATGTAAATATGTGAAGTTTTTTAAAAGAAAATTTTGAGATCTTTAAGACTTGGAAACTCAATTTTAGTGAGATACGAATTCAGAAACTGTACTAAATTTATTTCTGTATAACAGAAGTTCAAAGAAGAACTTATGGGAATGTACAGTTTATTAAGATGATTTTATGAACCTTTATGGTATTTAATAATTGAGTTTCTAAAAGTCTTAACCAACTAAATATACGAGTAGTTCATGCATCATGAATCATTAAAGAGAAATGAGATGTGATATTGCCTGGTGATCCGGTCTGGATACCGGCCCTAAGACTAAGAGATAATCATCTTAGCCGGCCCAGAGTTCAGTCGGTATCACTGAACAATGATCCAGTCGGTATACCACTGGACAACGATCGAGTCGGTAAAAATGTTAGCCGACCTCAATCGGTATCACAAGATACCGACTCAGTCTACAACTATACCGGTTATCCAAAGTAGTGACCAAGATATCGGATACCACATCCGTTCCCCTTTCACCCGGTGTTGAGAAGCTGATCCAGACCGATTAACCGGTTTCTATCATAACACATGCAACCAGTGTCATCGGTATACATCCAGACTGTAATCCCGAGTCAGGCGTTCTCCCTGCATTGGTTAGTCCGGATAACACCATGCACGCCGGATAACATATTCGTTACCTAACAGAAGACAACGGGCATTGCTACAGGGACCGATCAATAATTCCCTACATTACGAGCCAAAATCTGCTCACGGGAATGATCAACTTGTCCCCTAAGTCTAGCCCATACTCCCTACGCTCAATATAAAATAGCCACTTGCCTCAATCATGCTGGTGAGTGCGCATTAAACAATAATATACTTGCATAATAAAGGTTGGTGGTTCCCCACTAACAGGTCCTCGGAAACCGAGCCAATCAGGTATAACAATTCACTTCAGTTTACTGGAAGGGGGTTCCCAGTTCTGGTTCTGGTTCATCATTCTTCCTCTCTTATGCATTCATCTAATCCCTGTGATCATTTACATTCCATACTTGGAATATATCACTGACTTGAGCGTCGGAGAATCTTCGCAGGTGACACCACCTTCCGCCCACGTCAACGCGTGAGGACGGTGTGAAGGACCTCCAGGATGCCAAGATTGGTCTCTTCATTCAGTGACACCGAATTCACATACCGGATACTCACAGAACCGGCCTTCAGACATGCACTTCTCACACTATTTGTGACTGGCCTGACACCGGATCTCTTTGACCCCGGTTCAGGACGGAACACCTGGGGACGGATTATAGAAACCGAGGATACATTAGAGGAGGCTTAATTGCGAGCCTTGGGATGAGAGGGTATGAAAGGGTGTTGTTTTACTATTTATCATTACTATTCACAATTTACTATTTGCCGTTACTATTCATGTTTTACTATTTATTATTACTATTCATAATTTACTATTCATTATTCACTATTCACTATTTAAAATTTACCATTTCTGCTTTAAGTAGTAATCTTAATTTTCATCTTGTAACTATAATAAAATGAAATTGGTATGTTTTAGAACCCGGAGACGAGGCGCGCACGGATTTTCAATAACGAATCAGTATACAAGAGGTAAGGGGGAGTGAGATAGGAATATAATATGAAAAGACATAAGAATAATGGGAGGAATCCCCTACTCCTTTAAAATTTAATAATAATATTATTTTAAATAATAACTGTTTAACTTAAAAAAGTTTATAATAAATTTTAAATTGAGTATCTTGTGTAACTTGACCTGAATACCTATGCAAATACCTGGATAACCTATGCGAACTGGACTAAACCTATGCAAGGACTTGGACTATTATGGCCTGTATGGACTAAACTATACCTATGCGAAGACTGAATTATATATATGGACTTATATAAACTTGGGCGAGGAATGGACTATAAGGACTCAAAATCAACTCTACTAATTTACATAACCATTAAAATTTGAATTATATCTATGAGTGATATTTAGTAGATTTGACTTAATTAAAATTAACTATATTTGATTTTGATTAATGATATTGTGATTTATAATATTAGACTGTGTTTGATGATATATAATTATGATTGATAATATTTATGATTGATGATATTTGATTGTGATTGATGACATTACAATACTTCATTGTGGTTGATGAATGATTGATGACCTTGTGATATGAAGTTTGAGCATATAGCAAGCATGACGGAAAGTTAAAACCCAGTAAGAATTTTCTTACCTTACTCTTTAAAGTTTTAAGAGAAAGTATTTTATAATTATTTTAGTCTTTTTCTTAGAAATTATTTTCATTAACTTTATTTTTAATCTCTAGAATAAAATCTAGTATTAGAAAGAAGCTATTTTATGAAAATTAAAGGTTAAGATAATTAATTCTTGAATTAAAAATTTTTTTTATAGTTTTAAGTATTCTTAGTTAATGATTCAAAAAAATTATTTTCTTTTAGTAATCAGAAGTTTAAAGTAAATTATTTTAGTTTTCCCTAATGAAATTACTAAAGGATATTTTGTTATAGTTGAGATTTTTAAACCCAATCTAGTTAGGATTCAAATTGAGAAAGATTATGTAAATATGTGAAGTTTTTTAAAAGAAAGTTTTGAGATATTTAAGACTTGAAAACTCAATTTTAGTGAGATACGAATTCAGAAACTGTACTAAATTTATTTCTGTATAACAAAAGTTCAAAGAAGAACTTATGGGAATGTACAGTTTATTAAGATGATTTTATGAACATTTATGGTATTTAATAATTGAGTTTCTAAAAGTCTTAACCAACTAAATATGTGAGTAGTTCATGCATCATGAATCATTAAAGAGAAATGATATTGCCTGGGGATGGATTATAGAAACCGAGGATACATTAGAGGAGGCTTAATTACGAGCCTTGGGATGAGAGGGTGTGAAAGGGTGCTTCAGGTGGCCTGGGGTCGCTCCCTAGTGTCGGGTACTTTCATAATAAAAACTTTCTCAGTCTGACTAGTCTCTAAGTGTTTCCACGCTAGTTGAGCTGTTCATATGCTATGAAGGCATTTATGTTATTATCCGGAATTATGAAACAGTGTAAACTTCTGGTAGGCCCAGTGCAAACTAAAACTTTAATGTCTCACATGCATAAACTGAATGAGATAGTATTAAAAGCATTACATGTCATACATGTGATTATGATATTCTGTATGAATAGTTGTGAATGAAAGTATAATTGTTATGCGTATAAAAAATCCTACAATTATAATTAATTGTGTATGAGATTATGAATGATATTATTTTATTAGATTGTGAAAACCCTTATGCTTAGTCTTATCTGTAAAGTATTATATTCTGTTTCTCACTCTTTCTTGTTTGAATTTTGCGTCCAAAATATATGTTATATGATATATAGCTAGCAGTTCAAGATGAAATGATGAAATTATAAGAGGGTAAATTGGTCTCATCCTCAATTGGATAGGAGAAGAGATATAACAAGAGTAGGATTCAAAATCATATGGTTTGAAGATAAGGAAATGATTGGTTACAGTCGAAGTAGAGGTATTAAATCTTTAGTTTTAGTTTACCTTAATAAAATATTAAGTTGGATCATTGTAATTCAAGGTAAAGGTTAAACTTTAATAAACCTTATTCTTTGGATATGATATTGTAATCTTTGATCACTTATGACTTTCTGAAAGTTTATTTTATCATTCTGAATAATTTAGAACTTTTTACTTTCAAAATTCAAAGAAAATCAGATGTATATACGTCCTTATATACGCGAGATAGGAAGTGATAAATATGTATATCTTTCTAAAAATTTTAAAAGTAAGAAGAATATATATATCTCGTGTATATAAGGATGTTACACATAGAAAGCTTACGCATCAAAAGTATGGAAGACTTAATCGTAACATGAACCCTTCAATCCAAGACAAAAGAATAATCTAAAGGTCTGGCATTATGCTTCAAAAGTAATTCTCTCATCAGAGTAACTTAGCAGACCCAGACTCGAACAACACCATTTCAATCTTCAGAAAATACGAAAGCATCAGACCCTGTCATCTCCCTTTAAACCTTTAGAAGCGGTTTGATACATGAAGCATCATCGGTCGGAAAGCATTCAAAAGCGCTTTAAAGCAAAGATTCACGAAAAGAAGAATGACAAAGCAAGGAAGATTATGTTCTAACAGCGTCAAGCCTTTCACCCGTGCCTTATAGATTCAGAGATTCTCTGAATAAAAGCTTCCTCCATGGTGAAACTTACGCTACCTCTACCCTGCCTATGATTGCATACATCTCAAGGCTTTCTGTCTTACAATTACGTGTTGAGAACGTCTCTCTCTGACAAAAGAAATCTTATTGTCCATTGTGAAATATCCTTCCCATTGGGTATATCATCTCTCAACGCACTTATATCATATATACTCTCTCCTCGGGCTCTTTGGAAAAATTCTCTATAAATAGAACCAATCTCTTTAAAAGAAATTAGAGCAAGAGTGCAAGAAAAGACTCAGGCAAGAGCAAAAATAAAGAGAACACAAAATGGAAAATAGAAAAAGAGAGAGCTTGCTAAAGATAAGGAAGATGGGAAAACACACTAAGAAAAGTGTAGATGAAGAAAAGAAAGAATGAACGAGCACCAGACATTCATCTACAAAAACCTAAGAAAAAGAATGAAATGACAATCTACTCAAAAAGAAGAATTCAGACCAAGAAGAATCACCATGAAGACAAGGAAAGCTCGCTATGTGCATTCCTTCTCTCCCAAAAGCCATAACAACCAGAGATATGCCAACAACTCATATCTCTTTACTCAATGAAGAGCATTTCATCACTGGTTATGTTTTCAAACTCAGTACCTCATGTTCTCTTATTTCATATTACACATGTATTGAGTCTAAAGAATGAATAAGTCTTTCTCTTTCTTCACAAACCAACTCATGTAGTTGATCACTTAGCCTAGCTAAGTTAGAAATCTTATTCATTTTAATTGTAATAATTCTTCCAATCCTCTGGTAGTACAGGTATGTGTTGCCAGACTCTTAATGTGGGAAACATTGTTGGCCTGGAAAGGCTTTTGAAAGAATACTCGGGGTTCAAGCCAAGAGTGGCTCATGAAAGAATACTTGGGTCTGCCCCAGAAGTGGGTGCTGCAAAATAATACTCATAGGAATCCAGATGGGTTTGGTGTCTTGTAGCATAAGCTGTGCTTAAGCCAGAAGTGGCTGGAATCAAGAATACTCAGAGCATGAGTTGTGCTCAGGCCAGGAGTGGGCCAGAGTCAAGAATACTGAGGGCCAGAAGTGGCCAGTGTCAAGAATACTTGGGGCCAGAAGTGGCCAGTGTCAAGAATACTTGAAGCACGGGTTGTGCTTAAGCCAGGAGTGACTGGAGTCAATAATATACTCAACATCTGATGTAAAATGTTTTTATATAATGGAAATCCTTCAGATTTGAAGGTACTGGATGTAGTCTCCGAGTTAGAGGTGAACCAGTATAAATTGCTTGTGTATTGTTTATTTCTCTTTTACTCTTTACTATCAAAAGTCAGGTGCATTATTATTGTTATACTCGATAGTAAAAGTCTGGTAAAAATACGTTCGTCCAATCAAAGTATCACGTTATCCGTCTCATAAAAATCTGGTCTGTTGTGCTTAACACATTAACGCTTAAATATCACTTTTTGGTTTGAAAAAGTGAACAGACTTATTCAACCCTCATTCTAAGTCTGTTCTCTGAACCATCACATATGTTTTCTTGTGCTATGTTTGCCATTAGCAAAACTTATTTACACAACATCCAAATACACCAACCATATCTTTTCAAAATCTACATATACATTTTCTCCATCAACTTTCACAATTCATATGTTCAACTAAAATAGGGCTGCGATTAATAGTGTATCTTGGTAAATGTTGGACCAAGATTTTGTCTCCATGATCCTCTATATTCTTTGTTGGTTAGAGCTCGATCTAACATTTCCTGAGCTGTGCATGGGTATACTATTGTGTTTAACCATATAGCCATACTGGCAATATATCCCAAATTTTCAAGATCGCATTTGGTCACCATCTTCGAGAACTTGGTGGCCACCTGCATGTCTATAGGCTTTCATCCCTTCTTCTATGGTTGATTTATAATGAGATCTCCACACATCATCCAAGGCATAAAATTGATCGATTTTAGGGCACTAAAAGGCTCATGTTCCTTCTTTCTTCCCACAATCTGAGAAATCATAGATCCTTAACCTTCACTATGGTGTTCATTTGAATATCTTGCACAAAGACATTTATATGATTCAAAGACCAATTTTCCATCAAAACATCTAGCCCCTCAGCCCACCACAAGGTCAAACCCCCCAAATCTATGTCTTCCCTCACCATTACAATCCACATTGATCCCATGTTTCAGTTTCCACATAGAAAGAAGTCGTTTCATCTCCTCACTTTTTTCCTGGTTTCCATAAGGAACACCAGGGATGGCTTCTCATCTTTAACGAGCTTCCTTAGAGCTCGAACTGCACGTGGATGGCCTAATCCACGACAATTCTAACATAGAGTCTTCATGGCTCTTGCCAATGCTGACTAGCAACCACCTTTAATCTATCATCAATAAAAACTTTCTTCATTAAAGGGTCATCCTCATCAATCAACATCACATCAATGAGCGACTCATGTTTTTGCTTAGTCAAAACTAGGTCTTTTGTTGTGTTCTCCTTTGAAGATACAACTTTCAGTTTCTATTTCCATTTTTTACTCGATGATCCTATCATATAGGTCTACAAAGTCTCAAATTCTAGACCCTCTTTAATCATCTTCACCTTTCCAGCTCTTTTTGTCTCTTTATAAAAGACATTCTCCCCTTTTTCATCCTCTTACTCTTCCACTTACACAACAATCTTGGGTTGGTCAGTATCTAAGTTACATTTGGTAAATGACCCAGCAACTTCACCAATAAGGGGATTGACAAGATTAATGTATTTCCAATCTCTTTCTTTCACTTGCTTCGGCATCCTCTTCTTGTGTTGGTAATTTCTTCTTCAAAACTTTTCCCTCCATACTCTCCCTCTTCTCCCCAACAACCATAAAATTTTTAATAGGAGAGGCTTAAAGCCAATGACCATATAGGAGCTTATCCAAATCGCTATCTGAGTCCTCCTCATCTTGCTCATAGTCCTTCAAGGTGTGGTCAAACATCCCACAAACGTAACAAAAATTAGGTAACCTCCCGTGCTTAAACATCATGTTCAACTTAATTATTATTTGGGTTATGCACCAATGTACCTCTCCTTAACAGTTTAGTAACATTAAGCCTTGCCTGAAAATGTAAACTCTTTCCGAGTTGATGGTCATTGTGGCTATCCCAATTCTAACGTGATTAACTTGATTCTTACGAGATGTTATTACAATAATAATAATAATAATAATAATAATAATAATAATAATAATAATAATAATAATGATGTAGAAACATTAAAAAAAACTTTGATTGTATATAATTCCTTAAAATTTAAAATTTTCCCTCAATTATCTAAAAATTGATACATTTTAAAATTACTAAAGAAATCTTATGCAAATAATAAGATTTAAACATTTGAGAACATATTTCAAAGATTCAGCTATTAATAAATTATAAATTATGTGATAATAATTCATGATTAGTTTATGGGTGGTATCCTGAACGGTTGATTTTCTTTTTACCAGCATTGAACGGTTCATTTTAAATAGGTAATTTTATCCGAAGATAATATGTTATATGGTGCCAGCGGATATTTGTGTACTAGGAATATCCACTGCACTTGGTGGACGTGTCAAATAAGGATTTGTCGACTTGAGATTTCCTTGTCCAATCCTCCTAGCAACTAGGGACTATCACTAACTACCGAACATGACCCTAGTTAGATGTCCGAACAATCTAGAGACACGTGTCCCTTGTCCTAATTTACCAACAACCCTGCTTTACAATTCTACAAAAGTTTGAGGCAGGAAACTAAATACTGTGTGCATAATAATAATGTGTAAAATTAAAACATTATCACCATACCCACATATAGCAGAGGTGACGTGGGCACTCTTGTTGCCTGTCACTAACTATTACACCACATCCACAATATCCCCTGTTAAAGATTCTCCTCTCATTCTATCACACTTTGGTAATAAACTTTCTTAACATAGTGAAGTGAAGCAGCTATAGCTTGGGGTTCTCAGTGAAGCAAATTATGGCTCAAACCATGCTGCTCACGTCTAGTGTTTCTAGTACCTATTCCGTGACTTTGAAGAAAGACTCTTTGCTCCAACTTCAGAGTCAAAGATTAAGGCCTAAATTCTCTCATCTCTCATTCAGTCCACTTCCTTCTAACTCTTCGCCTTTTTCACCCCGCACTTTCACAACTCTTGCTCTCTTCAAATCAAAGACCAAATCCCCTCCTGCTAAGACTAAGGTACTCTTTATATTTTCAGTTTTTCACAATTAAATTTCTGTTGCTTTATTTTTCAGCATTCTAAATCTTGCTTCACGAGATTTATGCAGGTCACAAAGCCTAAGCCTAAAGTTGAAGATGGTGTCTTCGGCACTTCTGGAGGATTTGGTTTCACCAAGCAGAACGAGCTCTTTGTGGGTCGTGTTGCTATGATCGGTTTTGCCGTAAGCTCTATATCAACCACATATTTATAGTTTTTACTATTTTCTAGATTACATGTGGTAAAATTTATACTTTTACATAATTTTTCTTTTCTTTTCTTGGACTTTGTTAATTTCAATCTTTTAGGTGAGTTTATGTTACTTAAAAGTGGTAATATTTGTTATTGTGATGAATACAATTATAATATGTTTGAGATTAAAATTTAAATAATTTATAATAGAAATTTCTTATATGTTTATTTTTTATAGTATATTATAAGTATACTCAGTCCAATATAGACTATTATTTTTATTTTTAAATAGTTTAGGGGGTTGGAGTTTAAAGATAATTTTGGACTCAATGACAATCATATTAGACACTTGATTAAGAGTAATATATAAAATATAAAAGGTAAATTTAAGCTCAGTTTCTCCTATTTTATTTTCTTTTGGATAAAAATAATAACTGCATTAGACCATTTAGTAGTTTTCCATTGTTACATGATGTTTCCTAGACCAAAACAAAAAACTAGTTAGAAACATGAAGAAAAGGCAGATAATTTATGGCAAGGCTTGGTGCATTTGCAGGCATCAATATTGGGTGAGGCTATAACTGGGAAAGGAATTCTAGCACAGTTGAATCTAGAAACTGGAATTCCCATTTATGAAGCAGAGCCTCTTCTTCTCTTTTTCATCCTCTTCACACTGCTAGGAGCAATTGGAGCTCTAGGTGACCGTGGTAGATTTGTTGACGACGAACCCAACACTGGAGCTGTTATTGCTCCAGGCAAAGGCTTCAGAGGAGCTCTTGGTCTTCCTGAAGGAGGTAATTGCTCAATTTCTCATCTCCTAAGGTTGAATGTAATCGTGTTTTCTAATGAGATATTTTGGGTTGTTGCATTAACTACTAGGTCCTTTATTTGGATTCACGAAAGCTAACGAGCTGTTTGTGGGAAGATTGGCTCAATTGGGTTTCGCATTCTCTTTGATTGGAGAGATTATCACTGGGAAGGGAGCTCTAGCGCAGCTAAACATTGAGACAGGGGTACCAATCAATGAAATTGAACCACTAGTGTTGTTCAATGTTCTTTTCTTCTTTGTTGCAGCTTTGAATCCCGGAACTGGCAAATTCGTTACAGATGAGGAGGAGGATTAGATAAACCCTTTCTTTGTACTTAAATTAAACTTATTTCTTCATCTAAGATCAATGCATTCACTTTCATCATCCCTTCAGAAAATTAAACACAGGAAAAGTGAAACAAAAATCATCCCATGTCAATTAATTTTTAGACTAAATCTAATAAACCCAGTAATTGAAGAAACTTAGGAAATATTAGTGGAAAGAAAGTGTTTAAGATGCTCCTTCCCCTCAAATAAACTAGAAGAAATTTTCTTGTATTTTAAAAGGAATCGTTTCCTTTATATTTATTGTGATTACTCGTAATGTGTAAATAACGCTTATGATAAAAGTTTTAATTTTTACGGAATCCTAAAATTACATTAGATCGAGTTAGATTTTATGATATCCGTTTCTAAAACATATTTCTTGATAATAATTATCTAATCTAATTTATTTATTTACCATATACATAATTTTAAGCCCAAATCTTATATTTTTAAAAGTTTTATTTAAAACCCTGTTTTGAATGATACCTATTCAATAATTCTATAAATATGAGGTTACATGTATTCATGCATAAGATAACATATTTAAACATTTAAATGGATTAACACATAATATTTTAATAATTATAATAAAACTGTAACATTATATCATATACATAGATTTGTAAAATTTAAAACACTTTTCAATTTGTTTAAAATAAACTTTCGAACAAACTCAAGTTATTTTATTTGTTAAAAAATCTATTTTATTTAACAAAGATAAGGATTGAATTTAACATAAATGAGGGTATAGGTTTAACAAAAATAAGTGCGTCCACTTAAATGAAGGGCATTTTTGTTGTGTAAAAACGAAAAAGCAATCTTTAATTGCCTTATAATTTAGCATAAAAAATTGTCTTATAATTTATGGCACTTGGTAATTGCTTTACCGAAAGGTAAGAACTAAGAAGAGGAGAAAGCAAGGGGAAGGCAAACAAATTCCATTGGCCAACGCGCCACCTGAACACAATCTTACTTGGCAGTTTTTTATTGCCTATGTCGGCGCAACCTTACTATATCTCTCTAATAAAGTGACATAATTAACATGATAATTCTGAATGCATGCGATAACCACTATGATATTTTCATGCGATAACTAATATTGTATGGAAGTTAAATATGTATTTCCATCTTTTATATTTTATGTTTGTGTTAAGTAAGTCTAAATTTTTTTATTTTTAATTGGATAAATACATTCTTTGATCTTTTATTTTACACAAAAGTGTTAAGTGGGTCTTTTCATTTTTTTTCACTTTAATCTCTTATATGGATTAAAATGTTTCAATGTGGTCCTTCCGTCTAGTGGATGCTAACGTCGTGTGTATTGTTTCCATCATCTTCTTCGATTTAAGTTTTAGGGTCTCTCTCTTCAATGCCTTCTTCCATGTTAGGAGAAATCTAGAATCCACTTGCAAACTCAAGCAAATCCTACAACATGGCAAACTCAAGTGGATCAAGCTTCAGCTATGAAACTAAAGTGCACGAAGATGAGTCTCCTTTATGTGATTGCTCAAGGAGATTTAAAGTTGTGATGCGAACATCGAAGACACCCACAACCTATAGACGAAGATTTTGGGGTTGTGTGAAATATATTGTAAGTATTGGTTGTTTATAATCATATCTAATTAAGGGTCTGGTTGTGTTTTTACAAGACATAATCTTGGGGTTCATTTTGTAGGGGGCCAAGGATGATGAGAGCTGTAATTTCTTCCATTGGCAGTCTGATAATGTTGAAACTAAGAAAGATATGTTGATTCTGAGACAAAGGAGTCAAATAATGGCTTTACAAAAAACATTGAAGAAGTCACGAAGATGTCTCAATTGTGGCTTGGTGTTGTTTGTGTTCTCATAGGTTTAATGATTATTGTAGGGGTTTTACTATGTTTTTCTTAAGGGTTTAAGGCTGGGACTAATGTTTATTTTTGTGTTGGTTTAGGGTTGGGACTAGTGTTTATTTTGTGTCGTGGTTAACAACTATCCCTGAGTAAGAGAATTGTCATGGGATATATTTTGTATATGTTATGTTTCATTAATGAAAGTCCACTATTTTAGTAGAAAGATTATTGTAGATGCTGAATGTGATTGGAAAATATAAGTTGAGATGCATTCAATTGGAAAATATAGCTTCAACTATCATTGTAATTAGAAAATATAACTTGAGATTGGAAAATATAAGTTGAGATTCATTCAAATTGTGATTCGTATATCAATTCACATAGCATTGCAAAAGGAAACAGTTGAAACATCCAAATGGTTATGTTCGTGCTAAGCATCCTCCAAAAGGAACCATACTCCAAAACAGAATTACAAATTCAAAAGGAAACATTCCCACAACAAGTTCAAAAGGAAACAGAATTGCAAATTCAAAAGGAAACAGAATTACAAATCCAAAACAAAATTAACATTAAGTGTTTCTTCCTCCTTGGTGTTAATTTTTTGCCTCCTCCTGTAGTACTCGTTTTGCCTTTGGATGGACCTTGTTTGGTCAGACTCTGAGAGGGGTTTTAGGATAAGGGTGGTGTTTAAGATGTTTGGGTTGGTGGTGGGGTCTGTGAAACATTCTCTGTTTGGTTTGGTGGTGGATTTTCAGTTTGGGTGTCTTGTGGTATTGGTTTAGAAGGGCATATGGTCTTCTTGTGGTCTGGTTGCTTACATATACTGCATTTGAAAGTTAGGCTTCGAATATCATCCATTTCAGCTTTGTCCTTTCTTATTGACTTCTTTGGTCTACTTGCTTGTCTCTTGTAAGGTGGGGGAGTATATTGTTGTAGCCAATTGGTTCCCACATATTCTGTCTGGGTGTGGGATAGATAATTGGTTTGTAGCGTGTTGCGTATTTGACCTTCGAGTAGATTAGGGGGATGTAAATGGTTGGCTCATCATTCACTTCTCTCATACATGCTAGTGCACGGGTGCATGGTATCCTAGTGAGCATCCATCTCCTGCATGAACATTCTCTCTTACACAAATCCACAATGAATTTATCCCTCTCCTCTTTCCAGATGCTTGACCTCGTAAATCTTGTCCCCAGACCACCTATAAGAACACCACATCATATTCATGAACCATATATTCAAATGCACGCTAAAATTACCAAAAAAAGCTTACATCACAAGCCACACGTTAGTGAATTGTTTTGCCTTCTCAAGCTTCTTCATTATTCATGGACACACTTGCCTTTCCCCATTATTTTTGTTATGTTCTTAACCCATCTTTCCATTATATAGGTTTTATTTCCTCAACCATGGTGATTATGAGCTTCCCTCTTGCACCCAATATGACAACATTAAAAGTTTTTGACATGTTGTTGACCAATATGTCAGACTTTGCACTGAATTGCTCCAATATTTAGGTGGCAGCTTGATTAGTTCCTTATAGGCATCCTCATTGACAGCCCTTATCCTCAAATTTCCAATTGTGATTACGACTGTAACAACCACCTTCGAAACCTTCCACATCTCTCCCGTGAGTTACTTGGACACAAAACAGCGTTCTTCACTCGATTACATGAATAAGAAAGATGAACATCGACATTTTCTATTTTCCCTTCCAATTATCAAAACTGCATGCAACAGCAAATCACTCATTGACACACGTATACTGATGTCCCTATTTGACAACATGTCAAACAACAATGCACACGTCGTTAGCATCCACTTGACGGAAGGAACACATTGGGACATTTTAATCCACATAGGGGATCAAAGTGAAAAAAATTAAGGGACTCACTTAACACTTTTGTGTAAAATAAAAGACCAAATGGTGTATTTACCCTTTTTAATTAGGTCTTTTATTTTTAGAAGTAGTTTTATTTGAATTCCTTCATCCTACTATGTCAAATTCGTTAATAGTTATTACATGACATGTTCTAATGATAAATATTTATTTAAGTTAGATAATGATTTATATATTTGTTTTAATTAAACTTCCATATTTGTTTTAATTATGTTTATTTAGATTTAGCATAACAATATAAAAACCCAACCACCCATGCATACCTGCATGAGAAAAGGATGTATGTGCATTCATTCTCACCTTCATTGCATAATAAAGAACAAAGAGAGCTAGGAATTAATGTAAGAAATAAGATCTCTTTATCAGATTAGATTGTCCATCATTAGCATTTTATTTAACCTGGCTTTCGAAGCCAATGTTGATACCTTTGAGTTTGAGGGCACATATTTCAACCCTAGTAGCTTTTATGTGCGTGTGTGTATACACGGACATTCTATCCCATATCTATTATCATTTTAAGTTTTATTTTATTTTTTAAAAAAACTATTGTTATTTTAAAAGTTTAAGGTCAATTAATTTTGTTAATTGACTTATAATCAATATATCTCTCTCATAACATATCTTATTTTGATTAATGAGTGATATTAGAAAGTTGAATCATTATTTATTACTAATAAAATAATAATAATAAAGATTTTAGTTCGTATTTACTCAAATAACTAAACATTTACTGTTTATTAATCTATGAGAAAACATCTAAAACACCAATAAATATGAGACAAATGAAATACGTATGTGTGTGTGTGTATATATATATATATATATATATATATATATTTGTGTGTGCACGACTATTGAGAATGTTATTAAAAAATAAAGAGACCTAATTAAAACAAACTATTATATTTAACATTTGACTTAAATAGACATGTGTCATGGGGGCATGTCTAATATTAACGAAGTTTGACGAAATGTGACCGAGGAAATCTAAGTAAAATTGTTTTAAAATATCAAAAACCTAATTTGAAAATAAAAAAACTTGGAAACTAATTTGACAAAAACATAAAATATAGGAGATTGAAGTATATATTTAGGCTATTTCTAATTGAATTTTAGTGATTTTAATTTTAATAATTTTATTTACTAGTCATTAGCTAGGAAGTATATATAATCATGATTGGTGAGCTTATAAAAGAGTGATAATTAAATATATAATGATAAAAGTTAAGAATATGACAGAGGGCATAAATAGAGAGAAGGGTGATGTGGTTGGAGTAGAGTCAAAGTCGTCGTGTTTTCCCACATGACACGTTCCTACTTCTTACACAAACACTAACTTCCAAGAAGCAGTTCCTTCTTTACTTGTTACATCTTCCTATAATTAAAACTCTCTGCCTCTTTCTCCTTTGCTACTTATCATCATATTCATCTCAAAATGGACAATTCGGTGTTTAACAATGGACGAATTCACCATAATCTATCTTCCTCCTCTTACTCCTGTTCTTCTCAGAGAGATGTTCGTTACAGGTTCTTTCCCTCACTCTCATTCTGCTTTGTTTTTTTCTTCTACTTTAATTGCAATATCAATTTGCTTCTACCATGGTGTTTCAAAAACTAAGAACCGCACAGTATCTACATAATTCCATGTATATTCCATCCTATCAATGATATGCTTTCGGATTAATAATTTGTTTGGTTTGATTTTAGAGTAATTCCTGTTCTGAATAGTTCTCATGGAATAGTTATGAATAGCATTTGAACACAACTGTTTTTGGGGCTTCTTTTGGTGGTGTAAATGAACTCCTTTTTTGAAAATGGGAAAATTTTAATGTAATTTACCCATGTCACTAATTGAAAGGTAAGTAATGATTTGAGACAAAACTAAAGTAAAATCACCACCATGATTATGCTACATCTCGATGATCATCTGGCTTTATTTGGTTACAAGAGGATGAATAACTAGTTCTCATGGCAGTTGTGGTAGTTGCGGGTATGAGTTAAATTTGTCTTCCTCAAACCGGAATACTTCATCCATCGGTTCAAAATATGGGAAATCCATAAAGCGAGGTATCATATCATTCTTCAATATTGATGATAGCAGATTCAATGTGGTTGATGAAGTTGAATTCGCCCCCCACTTTTCTAAGCGTTCATGGAGTTTGTTCCGCCGAAAAACAAAGCTTCTTTGTCGCAAATGTTGCAACCATGTTGGATATGCTTACAATGGTAAAACTTCATCATCATTTTCCCTCGTCTCAAACAAAACAGAACCATCATCAATTCATACTAGATATGACATTCGCATCCGTGCCTTACAACCTTCATCTTCACAAGAATATGGAATCACTGTGCTCCCTTGAAAACCTAAATGTTGTTCTTGTATCACTTATTAAAATATACAAAGTTCTGTAAAAGTGTGGTTAATTAATATACTCGTATACAGGAGTTTATTGTAAATAACTAAAGGTTATAGTACAGCTGTTGAACTTTCGGGATGTTAACTGAATTCGCGAAATTTCCGAGAGAAAATGAATATTTATAAGTCGGCTACCCCGTGATTGATTGCTCCCACACCAAAGGTCAAAACAATATGAATATTATTTGAGGATGACAATGTCATCACGTAATATGGACATTGCTGGATTGGTTCAACTACTTTTACTCTCTTTTTTTATATTCCTTTAAATTATTTTTAAAAAATGTAAACTTGGCCGGCTAATCTTAGTTTAAAGAGATTATATTATGGTATGAAGGTCAATAATAAAAAATCATGATTTTCACATCTCACGGACATTTACAACCAAACACAAAGCCCAGATAGGCCCCACTTTTTGTATTTTGTATTTTGTTTTTGAAAAAGATATGGCACAGACAGCGAGCACCTTTGGTGGATGATTTTCAATCTTCAAATCTTCTTAGGATTATTTCACAAAATATTTTTAGGTTAAGGGATTTGGATCCTCTATGTCTCTCCAGCATATTTTTTATACCATCAGTAAAAATAATCAATAAATTTTATTGCTTAATCTTACCAATTAGTAATTTATATTGTGCTGCAGAGAAATGAAAAGAGAATCCAAATTCAAAAATATGTTCACTTATAAAATAAAAATGTATTTTTTGTTTGTCAAAAAAATGTGTTTTTTTTTGTCAAAAAAAATGAAAATCGTTTTGGACCTCAGTGCATGTCAAGGCCCGAGTACACTAAATGGATTAGGTTTCCAGCCCAATCAAGTTTCCTGTTACCGTTCGGCACATGACCTTCAAAGTGCGGAGTTTATAGAGTTTTCCTTCCTTTGTTAAGATAAAGGGAGGAATTGGGGAAGGAAAAAATTAAGTGAAAATAAAATGAATGAAAATATAATAAGTTAATATTAAAGAAAATTATATATATTTGGATCGATGTAAATTAGAAAAATTAAAAAAAAATTATTTTCTTATAAATTGTTTGGATGGATATAATATAAGAAGGAAATTTGGTAAATAATTGGGATATCCGTTGTAACTAATTTTAAATTTCTTTTTAATTGATAATGTAATTTTAAAAAAATTTTAATCTCAATTATGCATTATATGATTATATGACCAACATGCGCTCCTCTCTCTCACGTAAGAAAACTTTTCTCATATGATACATCTTATATCTATATATATTACCTATTACGGCTATCAATCTCATTCAACGAAAAGGTCAATTTTATTATTATTATTATAAACGAAAAGCTTACTTTTGTTCATGTCCTTTTACTGTAAGCCTACACAGATATATGAAATGGCAGCAAAGGAAATGTAACTAATATCCATCCAAATCCCACGGGTAGGGAATTTTAATGTGTGAGACCATGAAATTTAATTTTTTTTCTTCGCTAAAAGTACATCTAACCAAACATAGTGAAACAACAAAATTCTTCTTATTTCAGCTGAAAAAAAAAATCCATCAAACAATGTGAGGATTTAAAAATCAATACCCCATTGAGGAGAGGAAGCCTAGTAACAATGTTCTTCAGAGGGGGTGATGGGTGATTGAGGGTGGGCAATAGAGTCAAATTACATTTATTTTATTTTATGAGAATAATAAATTTAGACTTAACAATTATAAATGAATATTATTATTATTATAAATTATTTTTTTAAGTCATATAAAAATTTAAAAAGCTATGTAATTTCTTAAAAAATTTATATGATGAATATATTTTAATATTAACCATTTATAATAAATTTAATGATTTAGAATCTTACTCTCATTAAAAAAATATTCCTTATGTGATATATCATCTAAGATATAATAATATTTAAAATTTACATTCGTTAAAAATATGATTAAAATATTTTTATAAAATATCTCCTAACACTTATTTTTTAGTTTTTTGAATGGAGTAAATAAAATATATTTTATAATTTATTAAAAATTCAAATGTAATCTAATCCACATTAAATAAATATAAATAAGGTGAATGATTTTAAAATACAATAACTAATACACCTAATCTGTTAAAGATTTTAAATTATAGTGTCTGATGTTTGATATTTATAATGTTACTTGTCTGAATTAATTCACCAAAAGGAAAGAACATAGAGGCAAGACATGACCAATAGGGACAGAGTAGAGGTTGAGAACAGAGGCCTAGCTTAAGGTCTCCGGAATCTAAATTGTCATCATTGATCTTTATAATGTTTGGTTCATACTTTCTTATACAGCAACTTCACATTTTTTTTATCAATAAAGATTCTTTCCGCTATATATACATGCAGGCATTGACAAGCTCCCTCATGCGAATATATACAAACACATGTGTGAACATTTTGTTTTATTCGGATATCTTTTTTAATTATTTTTTATATTTTAAAAATATCCTTTATTTTATTTATTATGTTGTTATTATTATTTATTTTTTCCATCTTATTACATTTTTTCTATTTTATTTTTCTTTTCTTCCCCTCTTAATGTTCTCTGACTCTCTCACATTTTTTTCTCGTTACTCTTTTTTATTTTTTCTAGAAATTAAAAGCAATTTATTCTAAGGTTAATGGGTAGAAACTCCTTACTCAGCGTTGATTCAAGCTTCAAGAACAACAATGGCAAACACAGTAAATTGAAATAAAAGAAATCCTAAAGTTTAAAATGGAACATGAAAAGACAATGATAACAAATATAGAGAGACACCCTAAGAACCAATTAGGGGGGAGAACAAATCAACAATTGCAACAATCACTAGAAAAAAAAACCATAAAGCAGTAAAGACAAAGGAATTTTTTTCATCTTCCCCACCATCATCAACGTCACCTTCCTTATCATCAAACAACCCCCTAACATCCCTTACCACACCTACCACTTAGCATTAACAGTTGTCGCACCCCTTCACCACAGGGTACCCATCGCACAAGTTGGCCACCACCACCTCCATGACTGCACTGCCCTCTCGCTGCACACCGCCAGGTCCTGCGGTCAGCGTCACCGAGCACCACCACCCAGCCAAGACCGCTTCCTCGTTGCTTGAGATAACCGTTGTCGCTATCAAGCTCTTTTTTCCTATTAGTCTTCTATTTATGCACCTTGTCGCCTTTCCTTTTTCCACTTTCTGATTTTCTTCTCTTTACCTTAAGCAAAAGTTAGCCTAGGTTTTGGTATTAGGATACAGGCCTCATATGATAAGGCCCGTTTAGCTTTTCTTTTTTTTTATGATTTTTTATTTTTTATTTTTTATTTTATCTTTTTATGTTTCTTCATATGCTCTCTGTTTTCTGTTTGGCTTTCTTTCTTTCTTTCTTTCTTTCTTTCTTTTCCTTATTTTATTTTATTTTCTATTCTTTTGTATTTTCACATCTCACATTTTTTCTATTGCTTGTTTAACTTTTCTTTTCCTTTCCTTTCTTTTTATTTTATTTTCTATTCTTTTGTCTTTTTACGTCCCTTCAAGTTCTTTATGTTACCCGTTCTGCTTTCTTTTTTTAAAACAAATGAAAATAGTTTTAGTTTATAATTTTTATCATTGAAAGTGCATTAACGAAATTGTGATAGTCCTAGTGGCAAGCTTACTCTTTAGCTATTAGAAGGGGATGGGTTTGAAACATAAGTCCCCTATTTTTACGTATTTTTAGTATTAAAACTGAACTTGTACGTTGTGTTATAATTAATTTGGTTTGCTTCTTTGAGGTAGAATATAACTATCTTGATGGTAATGGTAAGGCGTTAGGTTTAAAAAGGAGTAGATTCAAACCCTAACTTCCTACTCCTTCTTTTAATTTTTCTTTTTCTTTTATATTTCTCTTAATTATGCGATGATATTGATTTAAATAATGGGAAGTTGATATTGATTTAAAATGATGATAGAATGATGTTGATTAACTTGATGATAAGATGAAGTTGATTTAAATGATGATGAGATGATATGGATTAATTTGATTATGACATGATATTGATTGTATTGATGATGAGATAATGTTAACTAAATTGATAATGAGAGGTTGTGATTAATTTAAAGTTAATTGAATTAATGAGGAGTTTAATATTATTCAAATTGATGATGAGATGAATGTATTTGAACTAATACGGACTATATTGAGAGGGAAATATGAGATTTAGAATGGTATGCGGAGCTACATTACTAAAGATAACACTTTAACTAGGAAGTAGCTAGATTATGTTTTTCCTAGTGATATTTTCTGTATTAATTCTTAATTTTAACCCCTTGCTGTGGTTTTTTTTTAGTGATTGGTGACAGGTTGCAGATAGACACCATAATGAGGGTTCATGTATAGTTAATGCCAAGGAAGGGAGTTATGATTGCGTGACTAATGATGAATTAGATGCATAAATGATATTGTTTGTTATGTATGAATATGAGTTTAAGTGCTTTATGATGAACTTGATGGGTTTAATTCTCATAGCATTGTGTAGTGTATTTTGTTTTAAAGATTATGTTGAAAAATTGAGTTAGGATAACTGACTACGGGTAAGCAAACTATAATGGAGTATATGTGTGGTACCGATGCATTATGTGTAATTATTTAGAGAATAGTGAAGGAATTGATAAACTCCTGATTGATGAAAGAAATTGCTTTATAGATGGTGGGATAGCAAAATCTAGGAACTGAACAGGAGAAACGGAGATTCAGGAGGAGTTAGAAACCTTGGAGGGGTTAGATAGGTCCCCTAGGTGATTTAGAATATGTGTCCATTGTCATTACATGATTTGGTGTTCACTTGATTCAGTTTGTGCATGTTGTTGTTTAAGTTTTTAGCAAATTGCATTTTGCGTATATCTTATGCATATGGAGGAATTTTGGCGAATGAACTGTGTCAGCAGTTTCAGAATGGGAAAAATATAATGCCCATGAAGTTTGGTGGTAATTGAAGTTGAAATAGGCAAGTAGGGTGCAAAGAAGTTGGTTTAGAGGTTAAGATGTTGATAATTTTTGCTTAAGCGAGCCAATTCTCGCTTGAGTGAGCCTGTGGGTGTTTTAGGGGGTGTTTTTTGGGTAAAGCTCGCTTAATTGAGAATAATCCTACTTGAGCGAGAGTTAAATAGTCAATTTCTAATGGATTTCACTCAAGCGAAGGTATTTATGCTTGAGTGAGACTCGCATGTGATGTTTCTACTGAATTTTTGCTCGAGAGCTTAAGCGAAAATCTTGCTCAAGCGAGCCAATTTTTGCTCAAGCAAGATTGGAATTTATTTTTGCTCCCTTCATAAAAGTTGTAGATAATTCAGTCACGGTTGTTTTACCGCTAGAATCGTGTTGATCGGAGGTCAGTAGCCCAAGTTATGCTCAAATTACTACAAGATGTTCAGGTTGAAAATTTCAGGTGGGCTGGTTCCATAATTTTGTGAATTAGGCAATCTTAGGGGCATAATTGGCCCTCAACTTCTTCATAAAAATTATAGGAATTTGAATTATGGAGGTTTACCAATTTGGTTCATCTCGATTGGAGATGTGTAGTTTTGATTTGATGTAAATTACCGAGAAGTGCGCAAAAAGTAAACGTGCTGAAAAAATTTTCTTTAAACTTTTTCCCGACATGGTTTGACCTTTTTATATCTATCTCGTTATTTAATGTGATATTGATATAAATTAGGTATAAAAACATTATTTAAACTCTATTAATTAGGTGGGACATTATATGACTGGTGTTCAAAATGGACTCAGTCAAGTACATATTTGAAAAGCCCGCCTTGAATGGAAGGATCGCTCGTTGGCAGGTTCTGTTAACTGAGTACGACATAACATATGTCACTCAAAAGGCTATAAGAGGAAGTGCTCTAGCAGATTACTTGGCGCACCAGTCCATGAGTAACTACCAACCCATGCAATTCGAGTTCTCGGATGAGGATATCTTGGCATTGTTTAACGAAGAAGATACCCGGAAAGGCAGATGAATCTTGAGGTATGACAAAGCTTCTAATGCAACAGGCTATGGAATTGAGGTTGTTCTGATTTCACCAGATAAAAAGTTCATCCCTGTTTGTGTCATGTTATACTTTGACTATACCAATAACATCGGGGAATATGAGGCGTGCTCTATAGGGATCCAGGCGGCATTAGATGCAAAAATAAAGTTGTTAGAAATCTACGAGGATTCCTCCTTGGTTATTCACCAACTCAAAGGCGAATGGGAGACTAGGGACAACAAGATAATTCCTTATCATGCTCACATCAAAGAGCTGATTAAGGAGTTCAATGAAATCTCTTTTCACCATGTTCTTCGGGATGACAATCAAATGGTCGACGCCTTGTCCACTTTAGCATTAATGTTTAAAGTGAGCAACTACTACAATATGCCCCTCATTGAGATAGAAAAACACGGTGGGCCAACGTACTACCAAGTAATAGAAGCCATGGTATCATGATACTAGGAGATATATCCAGATTCAGGAATACCCCGAGGGTGCCATAGAGAATAAAAAAAGAACCCTAAGACGGTTTGCCATGGGTTTCTTTTTGAATGGCGATGTGCTTTATAAGATGGATCATAGCTCTGTCCTCCTTTGTTGTATCAATGTGATCGAGGAAAACAAGATCACGGTGGATATTCACGAAGGATCCTTTGGAACCAATGTCAATGGGCATGTCATGGCAAAAAAGATCCTGAGACTTAGGTACTATTAGATGACCATGGAAGCTGACAACTTTAGCTATGTTCGGAAGTGTCATAAGTGTCAAACATACGCCACAACATCCATGAACCTTGTCATCCCTAAAGGTCTTATCAGCACCATGGCCATTCTTCATATGGGTCATGGATGTCATTAGGCCCATCGAGCTAAAAGCCTCGTACGACCATCGCTTCATCTTAGTCGCCATTGATTATTTCACCAATTGGGTTGAAGTAGCTTCCTACGCTAGCGTAACAAGGAGTGTCATGGTTAGATTCATTAAACAAGAAGCTGATATGGCTTACTGAGTTAAATTATCACTAACAATGGCATGAATCTCAACAACAAGATGATGAAAGAACTATGTGAAAACAATTCACCACCTCAATTCCTCCCCTTATCAACCAAAGATGAATGGGGCAGTCGAAGAGACAAATAAGAACATTAAGAAGTTTATGCAAAAAATGATCATAACTTATAAAGATTAGAGTGAGATGCTCCATTTTACTCTACACGGGTATCGTACCTCAATTCAAACTTCAACAGGAGCGACCATGTTCTCTTAAGTGTATGGCATGGAAGCAATTCTACCTATCAGGTGGAGATCATGGAGGTGAAGATGGAAGAAGCTGAATAGGTTCAAGCTACATGACTAACTAAATCTGATAAAAAGAAAGAGACTAACCACCCTCTGTCACGGGTAGTTGTATTAAAGGTGTATGAAAAAGGCCTATGAAAAGAAGGTACGACCTCGACAATTTCAAGAAAAGGACCTAGTTCTCAATAAAATTCTATCAATTCGAAAGGATCACTGGGGCAAGTGGGCACCTAATTATGAAGTAATATATGTCCTAAAGAGGCCTTTTTGGAGGAGTCTTAATACTCACCAATATGGATGATAAGGACTTACCAATGCCTATAAATGCAGATGTGGTCAAGAAATACTTTGCTTACAAAAAAAGAACACCAAATCAAAAGAAAAAGAAAAGAAAAGTAAATGATGATGCTTACTACGCTGAAAACCTAAAAAGGCGGCCTAAGAAAAAGTTAGAGCGACCCGGTGAACAGAAAACCTGAAAAGACGGCTCAGGCAAAAATTAAAGTCAAGATTCTAGCAACAGGACTGAGACTTCCCTCGTGAACAGTGTGAAACTGATAAGTGTCTATTATATTATAATTTTCTATGTTATTTAGGCAGTTATGCTAAGAAATTGTTGGATTAAAAGTGAATTAATTAATAAACCATCAAGAAATTGAAGTTTTAAGCCACAACCTTGGTTGTTAGCTATGATAACAATTAATCCTTGGTTTGTTACTTTTGTATAGGTAAACAAGAAATTGGAGAAAGGAATAAGCTGAAGTGGCAAAAATTCTAGCAAAACTAGAGTATTTCGCTTAAGCGAGGTTAGTTTCGCATGGGTAAGACACTCGCTTGAGCGTGGCTTTGCTCGTTTGAGCGAGAAGAAGACAGATGGCACACAAAAGGTATTCGCTTGAGCGAGCTATTTTCGCTCAAGCAAAAATCATCCAAAGAACATCAATTGGAATCTCGCTTGAGCGAGAATATTATAAAGGCCAGAGGTGTTACTTTCACTTGAGCGAGGACCAGTTTGCTCAAGCAAGAATCAGACAGAGATTCCAAGGATTTGTTTCCCTTGAGCGAGGGACTTTCCGCTCAAGGGAAAACAGAGTAGTAGGATCAGGGTGTTTCTCTCTTAAGTGAGATTGTGTTCGCTTGAGTGAGACTTCTAGAACCAAAACAGCCTATTCAACAACTGCAAGTGGTTCTTGGTTGAACGAGACAACTTATATTTAAAGAAATAGCTCGAGTTTTAGAGAGAGCTGTTTGGGAACAAAAAAGAACGACGATTCTCCATATTGGTGTGAAAGGGTTATGAAGGCCGTAGAAACTATTTTCTTCTCCTTTTTCTTAAAGCTAAACCTCTTTTTAGGATTGGATGTAGTCTATTCGAGTCCGACGTATATTGGCTTTGTATTTATATTTATGGTATTTCGATCTATTGATTTTGGTGTTTCATTCTACGTTCATTGCTTGATTCTATTGGATAAATAGTTTCCTGATTTAGTTTTCTTAAGTTGTTGGGAAACGATTTATGAAAACCGATCTGAATGAAATACTCAATACACTTGGGTGTTAGGAATGACTTCTGACGTATCGAACACTTTTAACAACTGGTTATAATGCTGGAAAATTTATTAAAATGATTGAGGGATCGACATTTCAAGAGTTTTCTTAGGATTTCATATTCGAGGGATCGAAACAAATGATTTAAGATTATTGTGTAAAAATCAATAGTTCTAAATATCATCTATATGAATATATCCAAGGTTCGTTCAGGTAAGATAGATGAAATCCAATTCCAGACTCTCTATTTGATTTTCCTTTCACTTTTAATGTTGTTTATGTTTGTTTCTATATTTAGCTTTTATTTTTGGTTGTCACAATGAAAACCAATTATTTTTTCGCTCAAATTATTTGAACTGAAGCTTTCAAATTACAATAGTCCCCCAGTGGAACGACATCCTAATTACTACAACTGAACGTGGAGTAAATTTGCCACATACGCAGAAAATTCATATCAGAGACCCAACTGGGGTATGTGGATCCTAGTCGGACCACCTTTTCTGAAACATAGTCGTAGGGTGAACTTGAAGTTGTGATGTGTGATTGGGATACGCATTGTTCTTGGGGATTCACTAAAGGGTTTGCGAGCCCTACCTGTTTCACCCATTACTAACTTTTTCTATTTCACTATACTTATTTCTTTTGCTTTTCCCGTTTTTGTTTCTTTGTACCTGCTTGATATACACGAATAAAATGTTGGCCTTTTTAATATGTGTTTACATTGCGAGGTTCATTGATGTGATAAAACATGTGCTCTTCCTTGACAAATAAAACAAGGCAATAATAATCATGTAAAGTCGTAAGGACAAGATGCTTCAGTTACTCGGTCTCACCTGAGACAAGCATTATAGTGATTGAGTTGGGAACCCACTCTAAAGCTAGGGTCACCTCATTTATTATGTTTCGTTCATGGATCACCTCAAGCCTGTGAGGATCACAGTTCCAAAGGGTTCTCCCCGTATTTAAATTTAGTTTTATATCTTTGCGTTGTTTACCCTTTTCTATTGGTTGTTGCGGCGGGCAGTCGTGTCAAGTTTCGACGCCTCAATCGCTAGAGCTGGCACCCCTTTTTTCATTTCTTATCGCTAAAGCCGGCAATACATTTAAAATTTCTCATCACCAAAGTTGGCAACCTTTTTTAAATTTCTTGTCACCAAAGATGACACTCTTTAATTTCCTTGTCACTAAAGCTGACACCTTTTAAATTTATTTGTCGCCAAATACAGCATTCTTTGAAATTTCCTTGTCATCAAAGATGACATTCTTTTAAATTTTCTTCATCACCGAAGAAGACACTCTTTTAAATTCTCTGTCACTGAAGATAATATTCTCTTAATTCCCTTGGGGTCAAACTGACGTCATTTTAGTTTCTTTGTCGCCAAAGCTGTCATCCTTTTCAGTTTTTTGTCGGTACAAATTTCAAGAATTTAGTCTAAGGAGTCTAGTTGCGATGTTCACATCTTTACTTCCTTTCCGCGACGACCAAATGAATAAGCCATTCATATTCTCGTGGAAAGAAAATAAAAAGAGGTAGCTGTGAACACCTTTTTTTTGTCCAGGTACCATTTGTAACATCCTAAAAATTTTATTCTCATGTATAATCATTTTGATTTAGACCATCAATGATATTATCCATTTTATCTCAACTTTCTTCATAAATTTTTGGTTAGGACAACATCTTCAATTTAACCTTTTTCCATGGTAAATAATTTTAACTTTATACCTTCGGTAAAAGTTAATCAAATAATTTATTACCTATTTCCTTAGTTATTAATTTCCTTGGCTTTTCCAATTACTCTCATCAAATTGCCACATACTCCACTCAAAATGCGTCATCTTGTACACATTCTAATTGTTAGTTAGAGTCCGAATTTGGAAATGTGGTTAACTAAAAAGTTGTTCCTCTTTTTCTTATCTTTCCAACAACACCAAATTTTTTAAATTCCATTAAGATATGAGAGAGATATGCCCAAAATACCGAAACAGTGTCAGAATTGATATTTTACTTCAATCATATCATCTTATACATATTTTAATACCTTGTTAGAGTCCGAATTTGAAAAAGTGGTAAACTACAAAGTTGTTCCTCGTTGTCTTATCTTTCTAACAAGACCAAATTTGTTAAAATCCATTAAGATATGAGAGAGATATGCCTAAAATACCAAAATAGTGTCAGAATTGAAATTTACTTCAATCAAACAAACTACATTATGTAGGCTGCGGAAATGGTCAACAATCCAGCTCATTTTTCTCACCTAAAACCTCCATTATCACCATAATTCATGCACCTAACATCCCACTACAATCCCATTATGAAAATCTTGTCCCCCACTTGTCATTTGCATCATTAAATCAACACTACATCTTGTTCCCAAGTCTGAATTCTTAGAACAAGCTAAAGTTAGTGAAGTCTCTCTCTTATTTTCTTTCACTTTCTCCATCAATTTCACTCTTGATCTGAAGCTAGGAAAATAATACAACACTTTCAACCATTTTAGGAACCTCCATTAAGGTAAGAGGGGTCAGGGTTGTGAATAACTATGAAATGGGTAGAATTGTATACTGTTCTAGGATTCCAGTTTTAATTTCGTATATTGTTGCTCAGTTTTGAAATTGAAAACGTGTGAATTTGATTCTGACTTCTTCATGAAAGTTGTAGATCTTTTTGTTATCTGAATTTTGAGACCTGAATCAATTAATTTGAATATGTATAGCAAAAGTTATAGCCAAAATACTACAGCATGTCCATGTGGAATATTTATCCTATGTTTTGTGTATATATTAAAATTCTGGGACTTATACATGCATAATCAGCCTTTGATGTCTTCATGAAAGTTGTAGATATTTGTGTTATGGATCTGTAGAAAGTGGTTTCAAGTCAAAATAATTTTTGTAGCTCGAGTTATGCCTAAAATACTGAAGTATGTTCAAGCTGTAAATCTGTTAACTTGAGATACGAACTTTATTTTAAAACTGGGAATTTTGTGGTGAGAATTAGTGATCAGTGTCTTCATGAAAGTTGTAGATCTTTTTATTATGTGAATTTTGAGACCCGAACCGACTGATTTGAGTATGTGTAGCAAACGTTATAGCCAAAATACTACAGCATGTCCGAGTGGAATATTTATCACATGTTTTGTGTATATATTAATATGCTGGGACTTGTACGTACATAATCATCCTTTTATGTCTTCATGAAAGTTGTAGGTATTTATGTTATGGATCTATAGAAAGTAGTTTCAAGTAAAAATGATTTTTGTAGCTTGCGTTATGCCTAAAATACTGAAGTATGTACAAGCTGTAATTCTGTTAATTTGAAATCCGAATCTTATTTTTAAAACTGGGAATTGTGTAGTGAGAATTAGTGGTTGGTGCCTTCATGAAAGTTGTAGATATTTGTGTTAAGGATAACTTAGAACTGGTTTTATGCCAAAATCATTTTTGTAGCTCCAGAAACGTTCAAATTACTAATATATGTACGTTTTGGAAAACTCACCTTGAGGCAGTGTGGTATTTCATGAATAAGTGGTAATTCTGTTTGGAATTTGAAATTGTGTTCTTCATGAAAGTTGTAGATAATTGTATTATTAAGCTATAGAAAGTGGAATCACATGAAAAGGTTATGATTATCTCATGTTATGACTGTTTTACTAGAGTATGTTGCTGTTGGAAATGCTGAAAGTTAATTATAATGGTTATTATGAATGAAAATGATATTTTCTCTATGAGTAACAATTTATTATTAAACTCTTGAGTAATTATGATTTATTATTGATGTTGTTACGTTTTAATGAGTATCATACAGTTGTATATTTTGGTGGTGAATAATTATGAATGACATAATTAATATATATGTACATGAATGCCTTGTGGTTATTGTTACATGTGGTTGAAACAGTAAATCCATGATTCTGAAAATTATTATATGTGATGTGTCCTTTGAGGACTTGTGGTTTTCCAAGTGGTTTTGGAAATATTAATATCATGGTATGTTAAATGATAAAGAGAATTAAAGGCATTCATGCATCATAAGCATTTGGACGCACCATGGAATTTTAGGGGTTCCATGATTGCCTACCCTGGTGGGGGGTTACTCTATGATAAGTTAAAGCCCTATTTTTGCGATGTGTTGGTCATGGGGCTGTAGGGATCCATGACTGTATAAATTCCTACCGATGTGTTGGTCATGGGGCTGTAGAGATCTATGACTGTATTAATTCCTACCGATGTCTCTATGAGACCTTTTACTGCAGTATTCCCACCAAACCAAATGGATCCAGCATGACATCATTTGTCTAATTAAAGACTTAATAATTATAAATGAACTTATTTGGCATATTCATCATATCATTATGTTTTGTTGATTGTGTTTGTGCAATTTTATTTATTTTATATTTATTCTATATTCTGTCTCACTCTTACATTAATTTTTACAGTGAATGCTATACAGAATGAAGAGTGATGCCATGAATGGAGTTTACATGAATTATTGCTTGGAATTTGACTTTATTTTTAATTTGATGGGTTGTAATAATATAATGTTTCATGTACTGTATTTTTCTAAATCGTTTCCGCTATATAAATATTTCATGACTTTTATTATTCGCGACTAGTATGGTAATAATCCGCGTTTATCAACTTTTACATGACTTATTACAAATTTTAAAAAAAATGATTTTTTTAAAACGCGAAAAATTTATTCGGAAAATTACTAAGGACGTCACACCATTTTTTATTATTTTTTCATGTTCCAAAAATAGCTCTTATTTTATTTTTTATTATTATTATTATTATTATTATTATTATTATTTATTGTTATCTTATTACATTTTTATTTTCTTTTTCTTTTTTATTTCCCCCCTTTTTAATGCTCTCTGACCCTTTAACATTCTCTGTTTCTCTTTAGTCCTTTCATTTTTCTAAAATTCAAACCAACCTATCCTAAAGTCAATGGCTAGAAACCCCCTACTTTGTTGGTTCAAGCTTCAAGAACAAAAATGGCGAACACCGTAAATTGAGATAATAGAAATCGTAAAATTTGAAATGGAACATGAAAGATAACAAAATAAAGAGACACCCATAAAACCAATTACGGGGGAGGAGAACAAATCAACAATTACAACAATCACAAAAAAAAATCACAAAGCGGAGATAAGGAATATTTTTTCATCTTCCTATCACATCAACACGCCTTCCTCACTATTAAACAATCCCCAACATCCCTTACCACACCTACCGCTTAGCACTAACCGTCGTTACACCGCCCCCTCACCACTGGGTACGCACTACAAACACCGCGCAGGTTGGCTCCCACCACCTCCGTGACCACACTGTCCTCTCGTTGCACACCGTCACTGTCTCATGGTCAATGTCACCGAGCACCACCACCCAGCCAGGGCCGCTTCGTCATCACCTTAGTCAATCGTTATCGCTATCAAGCTCCTTCTTCCTTTCGATCTTCTTTCTTTCTTTTCTCTCTCTCTCTCTCTCTCTCTCTCTCTCTCTCTCTCTTTCTATCCCTCTCTCTTTGTGTGTCTTCACCTTGCCGCCTCTCCTTTTTCCATTTTCTGATTCTCTTCTATTTACTTTAAGTTAAAGTTAGCCTAGGTTTTGGTATAAGGATACGAGCCTCACAATGAGGCCCGTTTAGCTTTTTTTTTATTATTATTCTTTTGTCTTTTCACATTCCTTCATGTGCTATATGTTGCTAGGTTGGCTTTTTTCTTTCTTTCTTTCTTTATTTTCCTTATTTTATTTTATTTTTTATTTTTTATTCATTTGTCTTTTCACATCCCTTCACATCTTTTCTGTTGCCTGTTTAGCTTTTCTTTTCTTTTATTTTCCTTTTATGTTATTTTATTTTCTATTTCTTTGTCTTTTCACGTCCCTTCAAGCTCTTTCTGTTGCCCGTTCTGCTCTCTCCCTTTTTTAAAATAGAAATGAAAATAGTTTTAGTTTATGATTTTTGTGATTGAAAGTTCATTAATGAAATTGTGATAATCCTAGTGGCAAGATTGTGCTTTAGCTATCAAAAGGGGATGACTTAAAAACTCAAGTCCCTTAATTTTATGCATTTTTAGTATTAAAACTACAACTTGTATGTTTTGTTATAATTAATTTGGTTTGCTTCTTTGAGGTAAATTGTGACTATCTAGATCACGAGGGTAAGGTGTTAAGTTTAAAATAAAGTAGGTTTAAACCTTGACTCTCACTTTTTCTTTTAGTTTTTCTTCTTTTTTTATTTTTCTTTTACCTTTCTCTTTATTTTTTATTGTATTTATTTTATTCTTATTTTCTCTTGGTTATTGTTTTAGTTTCCTTTTTTATGTTGTTAATAAGCTTTTTATTTTTAATTTAGTTTAACTTCTTTCATTTTTTTATTTTATTCTACTCTTCTTATAGTGCTTGATGTAAAAACGGAAAATCATCATTTTATTGTAGGTGTGTTAATTTATGTTCTTTGTTGACTCTACTAAAAACTAAAAAAATATATTTCCAATTTAATTTTGAAATCTGGATTCTTTTTTCTTAGAACTAAAATTATCGTTTTCATTAAATAAATTATGCAATGATCTTATAATGGTGTCGTACAAACACTTTGTGTACACTGATATTATAAGACCGTAAAGGGATTATACACATATGCAATACTCCTTCTTGTATTCTCCTCTCGTATAAAACACATCTTTTGTTAAAATTCCCAATAATGAAGTCTCTTTTAAAAAAATATGTTTTCTTTAAAAAAAATCAAAGTTTTAACTTTATTCTATTTCTTTTTTTTTCTGTTTTCAAAATCTCAAAAATCATTCAAAAGGATTTCTAAATTTTTTTTATTTTTACTTTTACAATCGGTCTCCCGCTGATGATGCATACAAATATACCCGTCAAGAAATAAAATTGATCGAAGATTAAACATTGAATGTGAAATTACAATGGTCTGGAGGATGTGAACAAATAACCACTTATTGGAGGAGAGACAAATTGCATCAACTTCTTCAATTTCATTCGTGAAATAAATGTGCACGTAGATATTTGTCAATGCTGTAAGTGCTGCCCCAAATATCTTCTAATTAAGCATTTCTCATTTGTATTAACTTTAATATTAGATACGATTCATTTTTAAAATATAAAACACCGAAAGTAAATAAAGAAAAACTTAAGTAAAATTAAATATGAAGAACATGATAAAAAATCTAAATTGATAATCATTATTTATATAAGATATGTATATTTACTTTTTGAAATCAAACTTTTAAAATTTTACCTTTGTATAAGACCTTGAGAAACATAATTTTTTATATATATTTTTATATTATAATTTGAATTAATCTAAAAACCAACAAAAGATAATAGTTTAATTGAACAGCTAAAGAGTATTTAACCCGTTTGTGTGATAAAGAAGTGATATGTGTGTGGTGTATCAGTTCACATAATTTTAGGGTCCGTTTGGATCCAAACCTCGGTTGGTCAAACCTTTGACCAACCTCAAAAATAAATCTTACGGTCACTCAAACGGTGTGAAGGATCAATATCAACCCTTAACGTTTTTTTATTTCTCCAACTCCCTTTCCTCAATTGCAAATCAAACCCTTAGTTTTCTTTGTTTAGAAGCAAATTTAGTTAGTTCTTTGGTGGCAAGTGTCTTAGCCCTGACCAAGGGTAAAGCTAGTGATGATCACACACCTCACTGAACCCTTATATGTACGTTTGTATTGCTGCCTTCTATAGAAGAATTTCAATCATATGATTTCTTACGATCCAAATGGTGCCACATTTCCTCCATTTCCCTTATCTTTTTTTTGGGTAAATTTTAGTTGGGTGAGGATTCGATTATGTCTTGTCATTTTCTTTTGCTCGCGGATAAAGTTTTTCTCTATCAAATTAACCCTTCCAATGTTGTGGTCCTGATGTGGCAAATTCATGTCCCCACCACCAATACCATCCATCCATCACTTGGGGACAAATTGACTTTGTGTAGGACACCCCATCACACCATTAAGCAAATTATAAGGGCCTAATCGGACAAACACACATGCACCATGACTTGTGTGGCAAAAACATATACTGTATACAAGACTAGGGTTGATGATTATTTTTGCAAGTTAATTTTTTAAATTTTTTATTAAAAAGAACCAATTGAGTGTTATTTTGAAATTTGGGAAACAAAACATTCTCCCCTTAGGACAACTATAAGACAAGTCCTGTAGCATTATGTTATAGGGCCCTTATGCTTCATTGTTTCCCACTATGGGTACCTAACATGGGGAGTTTTGGCAGAGGCTCGGTATGAGAAGAATACTCAAATGTTCATCTTATTTAAGTATATATATCTTAAGACCAAAGCAATTTCAACAAACCCTTTTACAGCCTGTACAGTCTATAACCATGAAGAAAAAACATAAAAAGAACTACAAAAAAGAACCCCATTCCCTAAAAGTATGCAAAGCACTACCCTTTTCTTTTCTTTTCTTTTTTTGGTATTCTAAAGCACATTTTTGAGAGAGTAACAAAAGCTAATTTTGACTCTACCATATGAATAGTATTGATATAACAATAACTTTAAGAGTGCACACTGCAAAGTGAGAAGCAAAGCTTTATTCCATGGTGGTCTTCCTCTTTGTCAGAGTCCTCATCCAACCCTTTCTCACCTTAACTCCCTCAACCTTGGTGGCCACGTGGCACACACCTCCATTTTTTCTCCACCGAATGAGCTGGAACATATGGCCAATCCTCTTTCGCCACCTAAGCATGTCACGTGACTTCCCATGCTCTATCACGCTCTTGTTCATGTCCTTGTTTTGGATAATGCTCTCATTGTTCCATGACACCTTCTTAGACACTCTGCTCTTTTCCCACGAGGCCACCCCATTCTCTTCAAACTTGATTGAGATGAATGACTCTGCAAAGTTTAAACAATATCATTCAATCCCATTCTCATTTTCAAAACTTAATTGATAAGGGGACCCTCACTTAATTGGTTAGATTGACCTAACGTTAAAATAATTAAATTGGAAAAAATTTTAATTATTGACAACAAAGATAGAGAAAAGAATAGATTCTTTAATACTTTGCCTAAGGTTTGTTTACTTTTATTTCTACTTTAAATCATGTATTGTATAAATGTGTGGTAGTATTCTTGCCCCAAAGGAGATTGCTAATTTTGGGTATAATGAAAATAGAAATAAATATTCAAATGTAATTTGATAAATAAGTAAAAAATATACATGATGATGGGATGATAAAACATGAATGACATTTTCCGTATCATGGAAAATAATTTTTGCAGTGTCATGATGCTCTTGGCGTTTGCATCTGACAGTAATGTGCCACGCCAAGAGGAAAAGAATGATACACAACCGAAAGGCTTCACCTTACCCCTGTCTTGTGGCAGCTACGCTTTTTGACCTTAAATTCATCATCACAATCTAATCTTCCACATCAAGACACACAAACATGCACTGATAATTCTCTTCGATAATGAAACCAACCCACCACCACTACCCCAACTTCACCAAGTGTCAAAATATCCCCCACTACTCCTAACTAACAATTATAATCGCACCTCAAAAATAAAAATAAAAATATAAACTTTTCTCTTTTTTCAAATATTATACACTCAAAACCGTGAGTATGTTACCGAAACAAAAACAATATTAATTAGAGATAATTAAATAGTATTCAACATTAGGTGGCTACTACAAGTAGAATACTAGTATTTAAGCTAAATAATAATTAGTGAATGGATTATTACCTTCTGGACTTGGAGAGACATCATAAAGATAGTTGTGAGATTTGCAGTGGTGGGAATCTGGGCGAGTGAAGAGGGAGCCAAAAGCAAAGATCTTGTGAATAGAAGAGGAAGGTTTAGAGGGGTTGTGTTTTGCAGCGAGCAAGAGGAGTCTCTCATTCAAGCACAAAGGGCACACCCCAATAAGTATTTGTTTTGGGTGGAAATAGCAGCATGATTGGTCTTCTCTGTACCCATTTCTATTCATGTTATGTTATGGTAAGGAAGAAAGTGAAGGTGAAGAAGAAGAAGATTACAATTTAAAAGAAGGAAAGAATTGTTATTGGGAATATACATGGTGGGAAAGTGAAACTAAACGGAAGATCATGAGCATGGCCCCACCACCACCACATGTATCAATCTTTAATTAACAGTGTAATTGTAATTTGGAATGTAAGAAATATTAAAAAAGTGAGGTAATTAGTATCCATGTATCAAATGGATTAGATTATGTAATCAGTTCCTCTCACTTGAGACTTGTTCCTTCTTAATTTCCAATAAATTGACCTGGCCCTCCTTCTCCCACAAAAATATCAGCTTAGGATGAAAGATATGTGCCGTTAGCATCAAGTTTTAGACTTAGCTCTCATTAATTTTTTTTTTGTTACTCCAATTTTTTTCCCCTTTTTTTTATACATATATATATATATATATATATATCATATATATTAAACAATGATTAGAAATACATACTTATATTAATATTATTAAATATCTGATATAATTTTTTAATATGCCTTTAATATTATTTATTTATTGTATAAAAGAATTAGTTCTTTTCAAAATATATACATATAAAGGACATACTTGATAGATAAACATTCAATGACATTGAAAAACATACTTTTACTTATATCATATGGCTAAAAACTTCTATTAAAATTTATTTATATTTAAACTGGACAAAGGATTAAAAAAATGACTAATTAATGCTTCCATGGTGTTGTGTTATGGGTTTGAACAAAGCTAAGGACCAATTTTTTTCTTTTTCTCTTTTCTATTTTTATTTTTTATAATTTTTTTAAATCAGAAAAAAATGAGACAATTTTATATTTAAAATAAAAAAAAAGAAATAGAAATCAAAATGTCCTAAAAAAGACATATATACACCAAATTGTTGGGTCATATGAATTTTTAACTATTTTTTAGATTTTGATGAGTTTAAATTATATAAATGTTTTAAAAAAACATAAATTCGTGCATTTCCCAAAATTCAATGTCTCCCTAGAGACAAAATGGTGGGTTTGAAAAAGCATCAATGCGAATTTAGAATGTAGGCACCATCAATTAATGAAATAATATAACAATTTTAAATCGATTTTTTTATAGGATTTTAATTTTAATATATTATTCTTACGGTCTTTTTTTATAGAACCCTATTACATTATTTTAAATAGACTAAAAAAATTAGTTAGTCTAAACAAATGTATTCAACTATCAACTATTTTTGTCAAACTTCATAGCTTTCATATTAGTTAAAAGAGAAAAAGGAATTTTTCAAATTTCACTAATATTATCAAGAGATTGTCTAATTAATAAGGATATGTATTAAAAAAAACTTAATAAATGCATATTTTAAGTTGAGAATGTTCTTATAGAAAGCATTGTTAGAAGTTTAATATCAACTAACAAAGGGAACCAATGTGGTACATAAGCTTTGAGGTTTTTCCACTTAATAAACTAGTCTTTTGGGTTTTGGGTTGGACTTTTTTCATGTGTTTAAGTCCTATCAATTGGTGTTCTCGTTAATAGACATGTCCATGGAAAGAACTACTTATAGGCTAAATTAAGGTATGCAAGTAGCAAATACTGATAGATGAGTGAAGCTGTCAAAGGGGAAAGAGCTACCACCATACTAATGTTGATAAAGTGAAAGTTGTCGTCAACGTTAGCCCTTAAAAGGAATGACAATGATAGGAATCTTACATTAAATAAGTAAGAGAACTCAATGTGATACTTAAGCTTTTAAGTTTTCTCACTTAATGTACTAGTATTTTAAGTTAGGTTCTCTTTAATCGTTTATAAAAAAAATCTTTTAAAAAAAGATAGAGAGTATTAATTAGTAGTGTGATTTTTTTTTCTTCCACCTAATTTTGCATCAATATATTATTATACAATGAGTTTGATAAACTATCAAAATTTTCAATTGACACAACAAAACATCATTAGTTGTTTGGATAAATTCTTTGTATTGACCATTAATCAAAATCAAATTCATTGTAGAAAATTATAGTTAGTACTTTTAAACATACAATTATCGTAGTTAACCAATTATTGCAGCAATCTAAAGTAGTAGTACCGTATTCATGTGTTAAAGATCATTTTATTATCCAAAAGGAAACAAAAGGAATCTTCAACCAATCATGTGCGTGTTAGTCAGTTTCTTTTTTCGTTTTTCTGTTTTTGTTAAAGAAAAAAGTATGACTACATTACATAAAAGCAATTGGGTACATGGGTACTAGTGTCTATGCCAACAAAAGAAAATCTATTTTATTTTTTTATTTTTCAAGATTTCCCCTTCTGATATTTTTTTTGAAGTTATAAACTCAAAGATTAATATCGATTTTTACCTGTCATATCTTAAAGATATGTTTAAATGTAAAAATTATCTTTTAAAAAGAATTAATTAATAGCTTATCAAATCTAAATCAGGACTTATCCGAACTTTAATATTCAAATAATAGTACTTGAAGAATTTGATGCAAGCAAACTTCTACCTCATGCCTAGAAAAGAAAAAATTAGAACGTCATAGCGTCCAAAGCAAGAACTATTTATTTTTTTCTAAGTGAAAAAGAAAAAAGTATTAAGAAAAGAAAAAAAAAGTAGTCTTAGGATATCATTAAAAGAAACAAAAGTATTCACACTTAGAGCCAAAAAAAAACCCAAAAACATTTCCTAGGGCTCTCGAGACCATTTATACAAGTAAAAAAAGAAGAAGAAAATGGGATCATTATCTAGGCCCAAGGTGATGTGAAAATACTCATATTCTTCAGGTACAAGATTAAAGTTTCCTTAATTCTTTTCTAAAAAGGGAGAAAGAAAATAGTGTGGGTCTCTCCTTAAAGGAAAATTTTTTACTTAAAAACATTATTAAAATTCACATATTAATTTTTTAAGTAATTTATACATAATTTTTAATAAAAAATATTTTTTATTTTCTTAAATTAAAAAAAAAAAAGAAAAAAAGAAAAGGGGAAAGATGGATAGGGTCAAAATTTGCGACTACCACTTGATTTGGGTATTAGAGGTTGGACAATGTCTAAAATAAAATGGTTGTTGATGTCATGTGGGTTCTTGTCCAGGACCACGAATGTCTAATTTTACCATACTTTCCCCTTTGACCTACACATTGAAAAGTGTTGAATCACCATTCCAGAAAAGTTTCTTCATTTTTAGTACGGATATGGTAAATCTTAATTCTTGATATTACACGAGCAAGACATTTTGATCTTTAAGAATATCAATTTAATCTTTTTAACTTTACTTAATGGAATTTAATGTAAACTCAAAGACAAAGCCTTCATCAAGGGGAATAAATTCGTGGACTGTTTATTATGTTGATTAAATAATTTTAAAAAGAAGCAAAAATCAGTTGTAGCCATATGCAAGATGCATCTCTGATAAAATTTGTAAGAATTTTCTAATTTCTACTTCATCTCTTTCCTTTTGTCAAACATGTGACACAAATAAGACACTAGGAGATGACAAGTAGACGCACTTACTTCTTCATTTAACATCAATAATTTGTATATGATAATAAAATATCGTTAAAATACTTTTATTTGAGTTTGATTATCTTTGTGATTATATCATAGTATCATGTTAGAGATCAGTTTAAAATTAAAATATAATATAATTTTATAGTATCTTTTAATTAAAAAAATTGGTCTGTCTTATTCTCAAATCAGTAAACCATTGTTTCCTCTATTAAATTGTTGATTCAAGATTAAATAAAAAATTGATTATTCAACTCAAAAACATTATAAAGTTACAGTATAATTTAATTTTAAACTAAGCGATCAAATAAAAGACTGTGACTACAAAGATGTTAGAGCATTGTAGCTAAATTTCTGGCTTTATTGTGACCCTGCGTGGTTATTATAATATATTTCAAATTTCATCTATTTAATTTAAAATTAAAATATATTAAAACTCCTTAATTGAAAAACAATCTTTACCGCAGTATAAATTAATAAATAATTATTTCTCTTTTTTATTAAATGATTTATTTGAGTTTGAGATAAAGACTAAGGCGATATTTGGTGGAGCCTTGTGTTCAACGGAACAGAGGTAGTAAAAATGAAAAAATTTATACTACGGTCAAACGGAGTTTTGATTGATTCGAACAATATCAACCTTTTAGATTTTTTCATTTCTCCAATTCTGTCGCCACAACTTAAAACCAAACATCTCCAAAGTTTTTGAATTAAAAGGATACTAAGAAATAAATGTGGAAAGTCACAAACTTAACAGAAAAGGTATAGTTAAAATAAAATGAAGAAAAGTGAAAGCAGGACTGGATGGAGCAGTAAGAAGGGTCCTAAAGGTGATGGAAACAAACAAACTAATGGTCACATGGGAAGAGGGTGTGGGGACTTCAAGTCATGCTCACATCATGCCTCTCCTAATTTATTTTTAGCTTATCTCATCCAATTTCAACCCCACTGCTTCCAGTTCCAACATTATTTTATTTATATATAAATAAGTAAAGAAAACTAACCATCCATAATAACAACTACATTTTTTTACACAATTTGGTGCCTTGAAAGGAATATAAGTCAAACAAAAGTAAAATTTTATACTTTAACCTGAATTGCCTTGTTAAATCTGAAATTTTCAGTCCCTTTGAACTGTTTGTTAAATGAATGTTAGGCTTTCCTATAGGGGAAAAGGGACAAATATAATGTGGTGAATATGTATTAATCAGTTTCCCCCCATTGACATAACCAGAGTGAGAAAAAGAAGAAGAGATGAAATGTTTTGAGAGACACATTTGATTGTCACGAGATAGGATGGTGGTGACATGGTAGGGCATGCCGTGTTTTGGAGGGACACAAATGTTGTTACATACACAACGATGAACCCTTGTTTGTTTTAGTGATGCCACCCCTCAAATAACATTACATCATATTATATTTACACACGTATAAGAAAATAACATCATATTACTTTTACAGTATGTAAAATATCACTCAATACTTTTAAAGGCTTTGGATATATGTTTTTTTTTTATCTTTATGAGCTCTTAAATACTTAACTAGTCTAATTTTTTTCTTTTTTTTCAACAAAACATACTATGATTTAGAAATCCCATATACATTTATATTTTAATTTTAACCACTTAGCTAAAATGATTTGTTTTATTGTTCTAATAACTGGATATTTTTGTTAGGAAGTTCCATGATCATAGTTGCGTGTAGAAATACAAGAAGTCTAAGATCACTCTAATTTATGATTAATCAAACATTAATCATACATCTCCCCTGTTATATATTTAGCTTTTATCATATTAAAATTTTTTAATTATTTTGATTTGTAGAATAGATTTTTTCATTTGTTTTTCTTACTTTAAATCTCTCAAATTCTTTTTAATAATTATCATGAATAGGTTAAATTATTACAAACTCTTCCGCTTCAAACTCATCAATCGAAATATTGTATTTTATCTTAAAGTAAATATTTTAAATGTTTATCCTCTTCACAACCTTAACCTTAACTTCATATTTGACTGTGATGAACTTTCGTGTTAAAAAATTATACTATTGATTATTACATCCATCCCAAAAAGGAGTTTAATTGTAATGCGTTGTAAATATAAAAAAATTTCCAATCAAATAGAAATTACCTTAAATATGATCTTTAAATGTAATTACTACATAAATTAATAATTTTTACTCAAATAATAATTTATAATTAAATATATAAATTTTTTTAGCTTAAATATAAAAAGGGTCCTAAAATTTTTTTTACAATTTAACCTTAAAATATTTTTTGTTTGAATTAAGTCCTACAGTTAATTTTCTCTTAGTTAAATTAATAATTTTTACTCAAATAATAATTTATAATTAAATATATAAATTTTTTTAGCTTAAATATAAAAAGGGTCCTAAAATTTTTTTTACAATTTAACCTTAAAATATTTTTTGTTTGAATTAAGTCCTACAGTTAATTTTCTCTTAGTTAAGTACGTTAGCTACATGATAATTCTTTTGACTTAAATATAAAATTAACTTCTAAAAAAGTTTAAAATTAAGATCACCCCCTTAAGAAATTTTTTTAGGATTTAACCATTGAAATATTTTTACTATGGTTAAACTCTAACACTTTCTATCAATTAAGTATTAACTTAGTATTAACGTGTGTATTTATTTAATGTTTTTTTTAAAAATATCACTTTAACCTATTTACTCTTTTATTCTCCTCACCCCTTTCTATTAGTCTTTTTCTTCTTCCTCTCCCTTGTTCTTCTTCCCTCACTTACCTCCCCTTTCCCCTCTCGACCGCAAGATTCATTCGGTGGAACTACCAACACAACATAGGCTATGCAAACACAAATTCATTGCAGTCTAAAATCATGCTTGATGTGACGAAAAGTTGTAGGTATGACTTAATCCTAACAAAAAAAAAACTTCAAATACTAAATCCTAAAAAAATTCTGAAATTGATCTTAATTTTAAATTTTTTTAGAAGTTAATTTTATATTTAAACAAAAAAAAACCTACACATGTCAATGTTAAAATGGTTGGCCACCTCATCACTTAACTGACAAAAAATTAACGACATAACTTAATTATAACAAGAAAAGACATATCAAAGACTAAACCCTAGAAAAAATTTAAGAGGTTATCCTTAATTCTAATTTTTTTTAGGAGTTAATTTTATATTTAAATGATTTTTTTAACGCTGAAAGTGTATTTCAATTAAATTTCCTACAAACTCATTTAAATTTTTAACTTTGAAATCTATAACATTATTTCATATCTCAAATATTTCATAAACTGATCTCAGACCCTCAATTATTTAAATAGAAAAGAAAAATAAGAGTTTTATGCAGACAATTTCGGAGGGGAAACTTGAAAAACTAAAATCAACCAAAAGAAAATATTGAAGGACAAAAAATATAATTTATGAAGGGATTATCATTAAAAAATATTTTTTCTATGTAATCACCTCCATAGAAATCATCTAACTCCCCCCACTAGTAAAGCTAAGGAGATTGATTTATGTAAGAAAAATTGTAGAAACATTATAGTAATACGCTTCACCAACCTGCAAATTCAAGATATTCAACATGTTGGCCTTCGACTCATGATAAACCTGACTACGCATGATCAATTCAAAATGGAATTATAATTTTAAATAATTCAGAATTCTCTCTAACAAAAATAATTTTTTTTAAAAAAATGCTCACTGGGATGAGTTCCAGATCCAAGTTTGGTCTAGTCTACGAGGCATATAACTCCGAGAGCTCTTCTTGAAACGTCTTTCTAATAACATCTCTCTTAATCTTAAGAGCAGCAGTGACTAAACCAGAATCAGGAGTCCACGGGTCAGAGAGCAATTTAATTTTTGCTGGAATCTCAAATTTTTCCAGACGAGCCTTCTTTGCTTCCTGCAAATGGTTTCACAAAATTATAATAATAAGGAAAGGAATGATATATAAACCATTTATCATTTCCAAGTTACAACATTCAAGAGATCGGTTTTTCCTTGGAGACCATATGAAAAGCAAGCCATCATAACTAAACAAAGCACCCTTCATTGTTGTGTTACCTTGCATTGCAGTACACAAAATTAACACGTCATTATTAGCTAAAAATAAGCTTCACAACTAAATGTAAACCCCCTTTTCTTTAACAATCAAATTTAGGGCTCTTCATTATTTACTAGCTTGCAGGATTATTCTTATCTCCGTCACCTTACAATATATTTTCTTTTATTTGGGGAGCTGTTTTGTTGACATATGAGAGGGTATAACTAAAGTAGTATTATATCTTAGTAAGGATTGAATGATAACATACTAATTGAAATATCAGTCTCATCGTCGAAATCAACAAGACAATTTCAATTTTTATCCTTTTAACAGAGATAAAAGTTTGACATCGAACTAAATTTATCATATTTACACGCAAAAGAGACCTACTTCCCTACTCTCTTCCTCCATGCATGTTGTAAATATGTATCCACCATATTAAGGTATTGAATGCTTACTTGATAAAGTGAAAATTGGAAAACTAGAAAATAAACAGGGTAGAAATATGGGAGGGATGGATTTAGATTAGTGAATCATTATTGTTTGGTAGATAGTGAAAAATCACTTCAAACATTGTTTCACAATTCATACAACGGAAGAGATCAAAATTGTGGAGAGGATTGCATATAAGTTCAACTCCGCTTTCAATCATGGGGAAACTAAGAGTTTTTAGAATTAAATTATATTTGATCAAACCCCCTTTGCCAGTCCTGTATCAGTGTCATAATAGACTGGACAGGGGCAAAATCTACAAGAAATGACTTAATGAACTCCCCAAGAAGCAAGAATTCGAGAGCCTGGTCTTTCCCACCAACTAGCCAATTTACTTTGTCATCTTCTGCCTGTATCTACAAGTATAACATCCTAACTAATTAGCTATACCCACAGGTCGTAACGCATACTCTAGTCTCAACTGACAAAACCTAACTAAAAGGCACATTCTACCAATGCTCCCCCCTAAGCATTCACCTTGTCCTCAAGGTGAAGGACATTGCCCCCCTAAATTTCCACTTGCAGCAAGATGCCAAATGATGCTTTGACTGTACAAGACAGTTACCTCGTCACCATAATTTCTGCAACAGTATCAGCTATATAGTGACTAGTCAACAAAGCAATGGTAAGACTACAGGCGGCTCAACCCACCACTGCAACCCCAAAATAGTTGACGACTCCTGTAGAGCTCTGTTTTCTACTGTATTTTTTGCCATGCAACAGAGTTTCAATGCTTCTGTAATTGTATTGAGGTACATTATTGCAAGTGATTGTCAAAGTTCTCCACTACATTCTGTTGAGTTTGGCCATGGAAACAATTCAATTCTGGAAAGAAATAATTTCCTCATCCAGAATACAATTCTTCTCTTTACTCATTCGGTGTAATTCCTCTTCAGTCCCCTCTTCCTCTTCTTCCCTAGCCCATTGCTTCTTGGTGCAGCTGCCATTTCTACCAGCACCTCCTTTGTGATCCTCCAATCAACCACTTCACAATAACCCAAAACTGGCTGTTCTGGCAGTGGAAGCTTGGACAGCATGTTTGACAACCAAGACAAAGTCACAGCTAACAACCCACCCACCTCCATGGGAGAAACTGAATCTGGTGGGTCATCTTGCTTGAAACCCAAACCTCCATGGTTGTTGTACATTCCTTCCTTCTCTGCTCCATTGCCACGACTCACACCACATGTATGGAAAGTTTTCAGCTCAATTTTCACTTCCACTTTGTACCTGGAAGAACATGCATTTGCCCCTCCATCCCACAACACAAAAGATGGCCTCCCTCCACAAAATACAGCTCTCCATTCAAAACCTATAAGAATCCACTGCTTTCCATCCTAACCTTTCCTCTCCATCCAGTAGACCATTTCACTTTTAATTCTTGATGCCAAATGCTAACTCATTGCTCCCACAGGGTTTCCTCCTTCTTGGTTGTCTTTAGTTCCAAAATTTCTGTTCCCTACTGTTCTTGTTTCCTTTCATGAACCCAAGAACCTACATCTTGGACCCAACTGGTAGATCCAGATCACACCCAGGCTGTGCTTCCACAGCCAGCTGCAGCTTCCCCTTCATCATTCCATCCATGCACATCTTTTCCTTGAAAGCCTGGATTCTTAGATGTTCTTCCTTGAGTTCTCTCCAGAAACTTGCTATCTCTACCCTCATTTCTCCAATAATGTGAGAATGTACTTCTTCATTTCCACTGAATCCTGAACAGCTCTTGAATCCTTCAGTACACACTACCCACAGCTCCAAGATCAGGGCAAAATCTTCCACCTCTATCCATAACAGCCTACCTAAATAACTATTCTAATGGGCTCTCTCTCAACGGAATAGGCCTAACTAACAGACAGGGCCTATCCTAACACAACTCTAAAAAGTGAAAACCTCATTTCTGGCTTATTACAAACAAGTTGTAAAAGACTTCAATACGAGAGGCAAACCTTTACAAGTGATGCATGCACCCCCTTCACAGTTTCTTCTTTCCTGCACAAATCTGAAAATTCAGAATAAGGAATTCCTTGTTTTGAAGCCCATTCCTCCAATGCAGGGTGAGAAACGGGCACAAGTGCCACGCAGTAACTATGGAAAGGATCGGCATGCAGCATTATATTGTCCACAAGAGGGCTGACAAGAAGAGCTGCCTCGACCTGTACTTAATTAATTAGTCATTGAATATTGAGAATGGTGCACTCAACAAACCAATATTCATACCTTCCCCAAGGACACATATTCTCCATGCTGCAGCTTAACTATGTCCTTTTTCCGATCAATGATTTCAAGACATCCATCTTTATGAATCCGCCCTATGTCACCAGTATAGAACCACCTGGTTCCTCTTTCATCAACCTTTATATAAAAACAGAAAAGTAAATATATGTCATAATCAAGATATAAAAAGGACAGTAAATCACAAATTTCAGCATGACTAAGCAGAACTGTCAAGGGCCAGCATTCTAAAAGCTTAAGCAGTTACCTTACATGACACTGACAGTGCATTCAAGATTCTATATTAAACACATCATCATCTCTGATAGTACAGGACTAGAAATAAAAATAAGTAAACTCTATTGCAATGAATAACCTCTTAGCAGTATCAAAGAGATGCACAACAAAGATCAAGAATGATACAAAAATATAATTCTCTTCAATTATTAGGACCCCTCCCTCCCCAAATTCCTCTTCCAAATAAGAGATGCACATCAGAGATTAAGAATGATGCAAAAGTATAGGTCTCTCTCAAAATCCCAGATATTCAAGGGCCCGGGACTCTCACTGCCCTATTTCAGCTTATAAGGCTTAAGGCAACCCTTAACGCTTGAACTAGCTTTTGGATTGAGTTAGGCCCGTCAGTTTCTAATATGGTATCAGAGTCTAACCTACCTTGAATGTTGGGTCACCCTTCCAGTCTTGTATGTGAGAGGGATGTGCTAAGATGTGTAAATACATCCCACATCAGTTAGGAATATGGTTAGTATTCCACTTATGAGACTTGAGGCAACCCTTAACTCTTGAGCTAGCTTTGGGGTTGAGTTAGGTCCGTCATTTTCTAATATCCCCAAATTCCCCTTCCAAGTAACATTTTCTCTAGTCTCTACAGTACTCTCTCCCTCCTATTCCCTATAGACCTCCTTCACCCACCACTGATCTAGCTAACTAAACTAACTACTGACATTTGGACCAAGTATCTAACAGTCTCCTCACAGGTTAGAGGACTTTGGGAATTTGGGCTTAAAGCAAGGAATGCACAGGTGCATCAATTTGTGCCTAAATTTGATTTTAATTTTAAGAATGGAGGTGGTGAGGATCAAACTCCTGGACATTTGGTCACATAGGCTTTGATGCTTTGTTACATATCAATTCCTCTAAAAGCTTAAGTTGTAAGATGAGATTCGTGAATGGCTTTGTGTCTAATATGTAATATCATGACAATGGCAAAAACCAAAAGTGATTCCCCACAAGAAAGATGTAGATATACCTTGTAAGATTCTTTGGTCTTTTCTTCATTTTTGAAGTACCCAAGAGTGACATTTGGCCCGCCAATTACAATTTCACCACGAGGCATTGGTGAGTCATTTGTTGAATATCCTCCTTCAGACCAGTCAATTAGCTGAACATACAACACCAAACAAATAACAGCAAAAGAAAATATTTTCTGAATGCAGAGAGTAAACCATCACTATAAGATAATTATAGTAGAACTCAAGACTAAAACTGGAAGCCACTCTTACACTGCACCACTATGCAAGGAAGCAAGAGTGCAAGAAAAGAATCAGTTTCATAAGAGTGTAAGTTAATCAAATATGTAAGCATTCCTATCCAGATTAGCCATGCATATGATGAGCAACAACAAAAACTGCAAAGATCTTGGAATAACTGTTCCAGATCTACTTAAGTAGTAAGGTTCCATTAAAATGGTATAAATAAAATGAAATTTTAAAAATAAAGGAGCATTTATGTGTGTAAATAATCCTTAAAGTTAATACCTTAATATATGAGCAAGGAAGAGGTGGTCCAACACGACCAACAGATGTATCATCAAAATCAGAGAATGTCCCACCAGCACAAGTCTCTGTGAGACCATATCCTTGACCTATTGGAGCACTGAAAATGATAACCAAGTGTAAATGTCTGAGAGAAAAATAATATAGGAAATCCGGAAAGCAAAAACAAGTACATAAATACTAGACCATTCTGGAGTGGCTAGTGTTATTTCTTTTAGAACACCAATCTAACCATAACAGACACAGAACTGGGAATTGAATTTTCTAAGAAAAATAGGCAAACCCACAGAATATGAGAATTATTGTCAATGTCATCTGTCTAACATAACATCAAGCCCAATTGATGTGTAAGCGAGAGCAGCAGTTTACACTTAAATGTAGCAAGCTTCCTGATCTTGCCTAGATTTGCACAACTGCTATGATGCAATTGTACAGTACTGAATTCTCAAAAACTTGACAGTGAATTAAGATATGCTACACAAACAGCTGACTACTTCAATTTAGGAAAACAGGAGTCAACTTGTATTACTGCCAATTCATCACCAGCAAAAAAATGGTTGAGTTTCTCATGTCATCTTACATTTTCTGAATTTGAAGTTGTAATGACCAATGGTGATGAGTTCTTAACAGAATAAATAATTCATCCACAAAAAGGTTGAATTAGTTTATACTACATGGAGAGAGAGTTGTTTTTCAACCCATGGTTACTTTGTAGGGATCTCTGTGACAGACATGTAGACAGTGGCAAGCTTTGCTCATTTAATATGCTTTTTCTTTCTAACCATGAACATTTGAACTACTGTTTTTTTTTTGCCTTTCTTTAGGAGATATCCTATCCTATCCTCTGTTATTATGTATCACTCCTTTCCTTTCTCAATTGGGTTATGATATTCATTTTTTTTATTTGGAAAAAAAAGAACTGATAATACAGCAATACTGACCCAAGGCAAATATTGATGAATCTTTGGGTATCACCAGAGAGGGGAGCACCACCAGACAGTATAAACCGAATTCGACCACCCAGAATTGCTTGGACCTTTCTGAATACAAGAAATTGCCATAGAGCTTTTTCCAAGCCCCAAGCACCAAACCAGCTACCTTTAATTGCCTGCAACCTTCGTGCATAGGCTAAATCAAACAGCTTTTTTGATAATCCTCCCTTTGCATTTACCTGCTCAATCAGGTGTTAGTCTTACACTCTTACTACATGGACTGTATACCTAAAAACTAAAAGATTCATTCAACAGGCTCACGAACGCATAATATCAATATGTAGGTGTGTATTCTACAATTCCATCACAAATCAAACTACCTTCTTGAAAACTCCATCCCGTACACGATCAAGAATTGCTGGTACAGCTGCCATCACAGTTGGCATCAATGCAGTGGCATCCCCCTGTTTTCCCTTTTTTATCTTGTTTGATGTATCAGTTAGAGTTAAAGGAGTTCCATATCCTATACAACCTCCAACAGATGCAATCAAATTCTAAAACAAATAGTTGAGCTTGTCAAAACTAGTATGATAAGAAAAAAGAGGAAAATAAAGCACAAACAAAATTCACTTTAAACTGAAATACTTATCAATTTCACGATTGGAAATATAAACCCATACCTCAGCTACTAATTCAAGGATATGAGCCATTGGTAGATATGCTAGATATACATCCTTTGGCCCAAGGTTAGGAACTATTGTCATTACAGAAGAAACTGTTGCTAAGACATTGCCATGTGTCATCATCACACCCTGTGCAAAATAAAGAAAAGTTTGGCAAAATAAATCTAGTTAGGGGATGGAAAAGGTTTACATTGGAATAACTACATATCTCAAAGGTGCTTTTTAACCTTGGGCAATCCTGTACTTCCACTTGTGTACATTATAACAGCAACATCTGCAGAAAGCGGCAAATCAGGATCAACAGGATTTTCTCTACCAAGCCTCTCAACATCAGCAAAGGATGTGACCACCCAGCCATGTGCGGACAAGGCATCAGAAGGGATATCATCATCCATGCATATCACACGTTTCACTGAGTCAAGTTGGCCACAGGTATCAACTAGTGATTTCAATTCTCTACGCCCACAAATCACAGTCGTAACCTCTGTCTGGCACAGATTTTACAAATAGGGTCAATGAAGGGGGAAAAAAGTAGCACAGAAACTAAAACAATTGTAAAGAAGCATAACAATTCCAGTAAACTGTTTCATATCATGAACAAAATCCAAAAAGTAAATCCCAATACCGAGGACAACCTACAGCTAAATTAATAACATGAAACAGAGTAAATTTCTAACAAAGTAAATAAAATTTTAAATACCAGAAATCGTTTTACAAACAAGTAAACTATAAATGAAAAGAAGGAATACATAATAATATAATATGTATAACAAATTACAAAAAAGGTATTCTATCCTTTAATAGCTAGTACTAAACTAACGAAATATATTAGCATTGCACTATAATCAGAAAGAGGCATAACATAACAGTAACATAAACAAGAGCAAACCTCATTCAACGAATGAGACAGGGCTTCCTGTCCTAACGACGCATATATAGTCACAACCGTCACATTTCTCCTGAAGCATCCCTGAACAAAGAAACAAAAAAAAACATGAAAAAAAATAAACAAATAACAAGAACACTAAACCAAAACAACTCATGATTTAAGCACAAAAACAAACACCTGCAGCGCAATAAACCACCGTTCCCTGGTGTCAGCAAAGATAGCAGCACGCTCTTCTCTGAGATGACCAAGCACTGCTAAACCAGAAGCGAAGCTACACACAGATTCAAACACTTTCCCATAGGTGAGCCATTGGTATTCGCCGAGATGAAGCTTCTCGAAGGTTCTACCATCGTGAGAAGTCTCAATATCCGTTGAGATCAAGACACGTGTCCCGAGCAACAACCGATGCTGGTGCTCCCTGCATGCACGCTCGAACAGTTCAGCCAGAGTGGTGACGCCCTCCCAAGCGGAACTCATAAGCGAAGCGGAGCGGTGGTTCCGAACCGCGTAACCGGGTTCGCCAGCGACGTCGGCGGGTAAACCGCGGCGCTTGCGGTTGTTGTTGGAATGGCGGAGGAGGAGTACGATGAGAGGAAACACCGCGCCGACAATGTAGGGGTTCATGGTTGATCCAATCCAAAGCAACACAGTGTTGTTTTGTAGCGATCGAAGAAAGGAAGGGAAAGAAAGATGATGTTGGGTTTTGGAAGAAAGTGCGTTGTTTCAGAAGAAAGGGTGTGAGTGTGAATGAATTTGCAATGGGAATGGGATGAAAACGATGAAGGTCGAAGTGCTGTGCTGTGCTGTGCCGTGATGGCTACTGCCCGCTGCACTCGGGCGGAAAGACCAAAGCGAATCGAGTTTGGAATTTCAGAACCTCGATTAATATTTTGAGAATTCTCCCCACACACCTGATTTTCACTTTAAATTATACCAATGGTCTATTATTAGACTACTTTTGTTTTTGGGTAGAGTTTTGTTAGCCTACTTTAATTTCCCCTTCCTTTTTACACGATCTCATTTTTGTCTCTCGTAATTCATATTTTTTAAAAGTTGTCTGATAATAAAATTTAGAACTTCCCAGTAAATTTTAAAACTTATCAAATAATTAAATAACGGATAATTAATTTAGAATGTTCTCTAAGAATAGGTTAGGTAATCAATTGATCAAATTCTTAAAATTTTTGTGCGAACAACTCTGAATATCACAAACCGCAAGAACAATGAGGAAAAATTCACCAATGCAAAAATGAACAACTCGATAACAATCATAACTTTTTTTTATCATTTTAGTCCCTCAAGTTTCATTAGCAGTGCATAATTCGCCCATCCGTCCTGGATCTAGTGACGTGTGAAAAAAATAGGTGACATGTGTTCTACATGTCATTGATGAAGTCACTAATTTGATGATGTGGAATAAGATGGCCAAAACAATCTCGGTTGGTGCTTGTCCTCGTATAAGGGTCTGTTTGGTTTTCAGTTAGGAAAACAGAGTTAGAAAAATGAAAAAAATTTAAGGGTTGATATTGATCTTTCACGTCGTTTGAGACAGTTAAAACTCCGTTTGACTGTAGGATATATTTTTGGGTTGATCAAACAGGTTTGACCAACCAACTTTAAGATCTAAACGGACCTTAAATCTGTCATTTTCCTTTGGTCACAACATCTCTTCCCCATTATTGTGTTTCAAAGGTTTCATTATAAGGGTTTCAAAGATCATTTGTTTGTAGTGATGGAGTGTGAAGGTTCTTCAAGGTCACGACAGAGAATGATGGCTCCTTATGTTTGTGGTTGTTTATAGCATGTTTATGCTTAACCACAAACATTGAACATGACATGGGTGGGCATTTTTGGAGATACAACCACTATTAGGTATAACATGTTCCTATTTATTTGTGTTTTTGAAATCCCTAACGAGTATTTATAATGATTTATGTTTTGTTTTGTGGTTTTGCAGTCCTGTGAAATAGGTGTAGGTGGGTTCCTTCAGTGGTACAACGATGACGATGAACTAAGAAGGGAATGAAGGAAGTTGGTGCCAGCTCAGAATCGGGCGGGGAGTGAAGACCAAATTCGTCGGGACTTTACTTGCCATAAGTGTTGTTGCAAAATATTATGTTAATGGGATGAGTTGTGAGGGTTTATGGTGAAGAACCATGTAAAAAAGATTCGATTTATAGGATCCATGAATGTAAACTAGGGGTTATGATGTTGTAGTAAGGTTGTTATGTTGTCATGTGGTTTCACTTTTGTAACATTAGAGAAGTTGGTTATTGTCAGAGTTACGTAAATATAGTACTCGTATATATCAAGATTAATTAAATGGCTTCCATCTTTATGTTATATATCTTGTAATTGTATACGATTCCCTATAAATGTAAAAGCTCTGTTATGATCACAATACACGAAATTTATGTGTTCTCTCATTTTTCACTCTTTCAACATGGTATCTAGAACCTGACGATAAACATTATTTTCCATGACTCTTTGGTAAACCCACTGCTTACTATATAATTTTTTTTTGAAACCTTAGTCTCTCTAGGTTTCAAATCACTCAGGTTAGCTTTTCCTCGACCCTCATCATTGTTCTCCCCCCCCCCCGCCGCCAATCTTTTCTGATGTGATCACATTGTTGGGTGCATCATCTCAAGACCGGTCGATCCCCATCGGCCCCATCCTCAATGGAGTTTCCACGCACTCTCATGTGCCACCTCTCTAACGGTTTTTCTAACACACCTCCCCTTCCAGTTGTGTATGGCTACGTATCTGGCAATAATTCCAATTGTCGCTTCTTGGGTTTTGCTTATATTTCCCTCTTCTACATGGATTTGGTCTCAATTTTACAATTAGCCACTTATTTCTTTGACATTTAGCCTTTTTCATGTTGCTTCCTGTTATTTTCTTTTTCCTTTCATTGATTCATGGTGAACTGGTCTTATCCGGGGTCAAAGATCCAGAGTGGGGACCGGCCTCAAAAGTCAAGGATATAAATGTTTGTACATCGGTACAGTGGGTATGCGGTATTATGGTCCAAACTCTCAGTGGGAGAATCCGGTCTTGTTGTCCTGGAGATCCTTCACACCAAGCTTTTACGTTGAAGAGGGGCGAAAGGTGGTGTCACCTGTGAAGATTCTCCGACGCTAAAGTCAGTGAAATAGAATAAGAATTCCAAGGAATTTGAGCAATGTAACAGTAAATAAAGAGTAAGACTAGCATAACCTTTCTTGCGTATGAGATTTGCCTATTTATAGGCGAGCATGAAGAATGAATCATCAGGTTTAGCCAGGGGACAAAAAGTACACTGCTCAGTGTATGATTCTAACACACAACACGGGGAGAGCCGCGTCTCCCGCGAATCCCCTTGTGGCTGTACCTTGTACCTTCTGTCGGGTGACGTGAATACTTTTCGATGTGTGAAATGCGAACTTGGGTAAACCGATATTGAAAGCGTCTTACACGGGCCTACAGTCTGGAGATGTACCTGTAAGATCGGTAGCACAGTGAGGTCGAATGAAATTACATCACTGCCCTAGGTACCAGTATCGAGACCGGATCACATGGCTATCCACGACTCTCCACAGTTTGATAGTACGAGTTTTACCAACCATGTAGTTGTACCACTCCCTTTCAAGCAATTGGATGGTAAATATTACGTTTCTCCAGCTTTTATTTCGCCACTTCCTCTAGATCCAACTTCACTTCCTTCCTACAAAGACTTCTTAAAGTGGTATGAAGATTGTTAGGTTTTAGGTTCCATTGTTACTGTTGCATACACTGGTAATAGATCTAATAGAATCGGGTAAATCGAAAGGACATAGCATGCTAGCTGTAGACTCAATTAAGTTGGTATCAATAACTTGCATGTTTTACTACAGCCTCAGAGGTTCTTGAAGTATTGGTCATTTTTTGCTCCAATATCTTCAATAAGCCAAACCATCCTTTTTTAAACAATACAACACATCAAAATAAGTGGACTGATAGCATTTAGTTACTTCATATACTAAAAAATGATTTTTTTTAACCCATTAAAAATTTTGTATAGTTTGAATGTGTTTGAATGTGTAAACAGGTTCAAGAATTTTGATAATAACAAAAACACTCTTGAAGAAATCCTTGTAAGAACAAAGACATGGAAACAGACCCTGAAATACAGCAAAGCTAATCGATTAGGGAGACCAGGCTAATCGATTAGGATCATTCTGTTTTGGAAGAAATTGCATCAGGTCACAATCTAATCGATTACAGCAATCAGAATAATCGATTAAAGAGCTACTGGAATTAAGCTAATCGACTACACACATGATATAATCGATTACTAATATCAAAAATGGCATTAAAAGCATCAGGTGTAATGGCTAATCGATTGAAGGAATTTATACAATCGATTAGGAGGCTACTGGAATTAAGCTAATCGATTACCAGACAAACTAATCGATTAGGAAGCTACGAAGCCAAATTAAATGCATCAGGTACAGTTGCTAATCGATTATAGGCCAAGATGTAATCGATTAGTTGCTCTCTGACTTGAAGATAATCGATTACAGCTCTAGGGTGTAATCGATTACGATAGTGGGAAAACACTTTTAAGTGGGAAACCAGCACATATGTCCACCATTTTTCAGAATCCCACTATGTGCAACGGCTAGGAAAGGCAAAGGCACTCCTCAAGCTCTCAAATGGCTCTATAAATTGAAGAGGAACACAAGCACAAAGACATACCAAGAAGCTACAATTCCTTTGCTTAATCTTGTGCTTTGTAAGCCCTATTCTTGTACATCTTGAAATTCATTTGTATATCCTCTCATCTTGAGAGTTAGAAATTGGTTGATCTTTCACTTGTATATCTACTCTATTGAGAGAGTCATTTCCTTGTAAACACTTCAACAAACACAAAAGATTTTCACTCTAGGTTGAGTGGTCACAAAGGTTGGGGTTCAACCTTTGGGTATTGAGAGTTTGAGAGATTGGGTGGGTTTCCCTTGTGCTAGTGAGGATTGAGTTCTTGAGTGTGGGACACTAGGAAGCTGCAATTGCTCATAGCTTGTATCTCTAAACTTCAATAGTGGAAATCCTCTAAGTGGGTTGCTTAGAGGCGAGACGTACACCGGTGTTGGTGGAACTCGTTATATCGGTTTGCAAGCTTCTCTTCCTTACTCTTTTACTTTCACATTCTGCAATTGGGTTAATTGGTGTTAATTGCTTGTGAAGTGCATACTTGATCTTGCCTAAATTGTTACATTTCAAATACTGCCCACCAAGTGTTTGTTAAATTACTTCAGCAACATTTATCCTTGTGATGCATTATATACTATCTTTAACTTGATTTCACCTGCATATCCTTTTAAACTTGGATATAAAAATCAAGTTCAAAGGCATTCCAATCAAAAGTTTTAAAACTCAATTCACCCCCCCTCTTGAGTATTGAGGCCACTTGAACAACAAGTGGTATCAGAGCTTGACTCTTGGTAGATCAAGCTTAACGGCTTCAAGAGACAAGATGGCCTCAAGTTCTCTTAACATTTTTCCCGAGGGTGGTGCCATAAACAGACCTCCCGCTTTCAATGGGGAAGGCTATGCATTTTGGAAAGAAAGAATGAAAATCTTCATTCAATCCATTGATTTGAGAATTTGGAATGCCATTGAAAATGGTCCTTATATACCTATACATACTGTTGATAGTAAAAATGTAGAAAAGCCTATTGATGAATGGACAAGTGAGGAAGAAAAGAAAGTACAATATGGCTACAAGGCCAAGAATCTAATTACTATGGCTTTAGGTCAAGATGAATTCTTTAGAATAATGACTTGTCAAACTTCTAAGGAAATGTGGGATACTCTACAAGTAACTCACGAAGGTACTAACGATGTAAAGGACTCCAAGATTAGTACCTTGACAAGTCAATATGAAAGCTTTAGAATAAACTCAGGAGAAACCATTGTAGATATGCAGAAAAGATTTACTCTTATTATTAATCATCTCATTACTCTTGGAAAAGTTTACACTAACAAAGAACTTGTGCATAAAGTGTTGAAAAGTCTTAGCAGGGAATGCCAACCACTTGTCACAGCCATAAAACAATCTCCAAGCATCAATGAGATGTCTCTTGCAACACTCTTTGGAAAATTACAAGAGCAAGAGCAAGAACTAAAAGCATTGAAGCTAGCAGAGGAAGAAGAAAAATCTTCCAAGAAGAAAGGGTTAGCCCTCAAAGCCACCTCTATGCATGAAGAAGAATCATGCAGTGACATGGATGAAGAAGAGGAATTTGGGCTGTTTGTAAAATGATTTGGAAGATTCATGAAGAACAAAAGATTCCAAAAGAGCTTCAAGCCCCAAGGTAAAAAGCCAACTTCAAATGAAATTTCTTCTTCACCTAGTTGTTTCGGATGTGGCAAGGAAGGGCACTTCAAGGCCGATTGCCCAAATCTTAAAAAGAAGGGCAAGGATAAACGAGGAAGAAGAAGAGCTTACATCGCTTGGGATGAGAACGATGTAAGTAGCTCCGACGATTCGGAAAATGAGGAAGCAAATCTTTGCTTAATGGCCAATCACCAAGAAGAAGATAATGAGGTAAATCTTCTTGACTTAGACAAAAATGAACTACTAGATACATTTGAGGAATTATATGATAAGTTTTATAAAAGTCTCTAATAAGCTTAAGTTATCTAGGAAAACTAGTGATACCCTTGAAATGCATCTTATGGAGGTATGTAAAGAAAATGAAAGCTTAAAAGAAGAATTAGAGAATGTTCAAGCATGTTCTAAGGATAAACCATGTGACTTTGCAAAAAGATGCGTTATGCTAGAAACAAAGGTTATAGATCTAAATAAGACATTAGAAAAGTTCACTAATGGACGAGACAACTTGAATATCTTGCTTGGACAACAAAAATGCATGTTTAGTAAAACCGGGTTAGGATATGACCAAGAACATAGCAATCACAAAATGGAAAAACACTATAAAAATTTCTTTGTACCACCAAGCAAATCATCTTCACCTTTTATGAAATACAATCATTGTGGTTTCAAAGGACATAGTGCTTATAAGTGTAGTGTTAGAAAATTAGGGCCAAAGGTTATGAAAAAGGTGTGGGTTCCCAAAGGAACATTACCACAAACTAACCTAAAAGGACCCAACATAAAATGGGTACCTAGTTCTCTAAACTAATCTTGTTTTGTAGGTATGCTTCAAGGCAAGCAACATCCATTGGTACTTGGATAGTGGGTGTTCAAAGCATATGACGGGAGACATAAGCAAGTTTACATCATTCACTCCCAAGAGAAAAGGAAGTGTCACCTACGGAGACAACACCAAAGGAAGGATCCTAGGCATCAGAAATATTGGTAAGAATTCTTCCACATCAATAAGTGACGTGTTGTATGTTGAAGGCCTCAAACATAATCTACTTAGCATAAGTCAATTATGTGACAAAGGATATAGAGTTTTATTTGAATCCAATTGTTGTATAATTGAGAATAAGCTAAACAAAGAGGTCAAATTTGTTGGAAAAAGGATTGATAACATTTACATGATTGATATGGATAGTTTGTCTACAAATGATGAACAATGCTTCATTTCAAAAGAGGATGAAACTTGGCTATGGCATAGGAGAATAGCTCATATACTTGTAGACCATTTGAACAAACTTGTTTCCAAAGAATTAGTAATTGGATTACCAAAGCTTAAGTTTAAAAATAGATTTTGTGATGCATGTCAAAAGAGAAAACAAGTAAAGGCATCTTTTCAATCCAAAAATATTGTTTCCACACAAAAGCCTTTACAACTTTTGCACATGGACTTATTTGGACCATCCAAAATCAAAAGCTTTGGAGGTAATTACTATGGTCTAGTTATTGTAGATGACTATTCTAGATATACATGGACATTGTTTCTTGCTCATAAAAATGAAGCATATCATGCATTCAAGAAACTTGCAAAGATTATCCAAAATGAGCAAAATTCTAAAATTACATCCATTAGAACCGATCATGGGGGAGAATTTGAAAATCAATCGTTTGAAAAGTTTTACGAAAAACATGGTATTAATCACAATTTTTCAGCTCTTAGAACTCCACAACAAAACAGAGTAATTGAAAGGAAAAATAGATCCTTGGTGGAGCTTGCAAGAACCATGTTAAATGAAAACCACATTGCAAAACACTTTTGGGCCGATGCCGTAAACACCGCTTGTTATGTAATGAATAGATGTTTAATAAGGCCTATTCTAAAGAAAACCCCCTATGAACTTTACAAGGGTAGAAAACCCAACATTTCACACTTTCATATTTTTGGATGTAAATGTTTTGTGCTCAATAATGGAAAGGATAATCTAGGAAAGTTTGATGCCAAATCTGATGAGGTAATATTCCTAGGGTACTCTCAATCTAGTAAATCTTATCGAATCTTCAACAAATAAACAAACACCATTGAAGAGTCTATTCATGTTAAATTTGATGAAAATAGTCATAACCCTCCGAGAAAGGAAGATGTTGATGATCTTGTAGGTACTCTTCAAGAATTGACCTTAGATGACAAGGAAGAAGAAATCAAAGACACAAATGAAGCCAAACATGAGGAACCACAACAATGGATCACTTTGAAGAATCATCCCATAGACAACATCATAGGTGATATATCAAAAGGTGTAAGTACTCGTAATGCCATTAGAAATACATGCAATCATTTAGCCTTTGTATCTCAAATAGAACCCAAGAACATAAATGAGGCTATTATTGATGAACATTGGATGTTGGCAATGTAAGAAGAGCTAAATCAATTTGAAAGAAATGAAGTTTGGGAGCTTGTGCCAAGACCCAATGATCACCAAATAATAGGAACTAAATGGGTTTTTAGGAATAAAATGGATGAAAATGGTATAATTACTAGAAACAAAGCTAGGCTTGTAGCTAAAGGGTATAATCAAGAAGAAGGTATTGATTATGAAGAAACATATGCACCCGTAGCTAGATTAGAAGCAATTAGATTACTATTAGCCTTTGCATGCTGTAGGGATTTCAAATTGTACCAAATGGATGTTAAAAGTGCTTTCTTAAATGGATACATTCAAGAGGAAGTATATGTTGATCAACCTCCAGGTTTTGAAAACCATCAATTTCCAAAACATGTTTTCAAATTAAAGAAAGCTTTATACGGTTTGAAACAAGCTCCAAGAGCTTGGTATGAAAGGTTGAGCAAATTTCTCTTAGAAAATCAGTTTGAAAGAGGAAAGGTTGATACAACTCTTTTTATAAAGCACAAGAAAAATAACATACTATTGGTACAAGTTTATGTTGATGATATAATATTTGGTGCCACTAACGATTCAATGTGCAAGGAGTTTGCTAAGCTAATGCAGGAAGAATTTGAAATGTCCATGATGGGGGAACTCACTTTCTTCCTTGGACTTCAAATCAAGCAAACCAATGAAGGCACATTCATCAATCAATCCAAGTACTGCAAAGAACTACTTAGAAAATTCAATATAGACAAAGCAAATGATATTGCCACACCCATGGGCACTTCATGCTATTTGGACAAGGATGAGAAAGGTAAGGATGTTGAACACACAAAATATAGAGGTATGATAGGATTCTTACTTTACTTAACCGCTAGTAGACCGGATATCATGTTTCTGTGTGTATGTGTGCTAGACACCAAGCTTGTCCTAAGGAATCACATCTCACTGCAGTAAAAAAGATAATGAAATATTTAGTTGGGAATCAAAATGTTGGTTTGTGGTACCCCAAAGGGGCTGAATGTATTGTAGTTGGTTACTCTGATTCAGACTTTACAGGATGTAAACTTGACAGGAAAAGCACTAGCGGAACATGTCACTTGCTTGGTAGTTCTCTTGTTTCTTGGCATAGCAAGAAACAAGTAAGTGTTGCACTATCAACAGCTGAGGCAGAATATGTTGCAGCTGGTAGTTGTTGTGCTCAAATCCTTTAGATGAGACAATAAGTTCTAGACTTTGGTGTTGTATTGGACCATGTGCCTCTTAAATGTGATAATACTAGTGCTATTAATATCTCAAAGAATCCTGTAATGCATTCTAGAACCAAACATATTGAGATTAGGCATCATTTCATTAGAGACCATGTATTAAAAGGAGATTGTGTACTTAAGCATGTTGAAACTTCTAGGCAACTAGCAGATATTTTCACCAAACCATTAGCTAGGGAGCAATTCATCCACATTAGAAGAGAATTAGGAATTCTTGACATAACCAACTGTGTTTGAATGATGAAGTATTTTGATAAAAACTGTGTTGTATGGCATGATTGGATAAATGGTATGATTCATTTCATGTTTGCAACTCTCCTGTGTGAAAACCTCAAATTTTTAAACTAAATAATCGATTACACAGCTCCTCATAATCGATTAAAATGTTTCTGATTTGTTGATAATCGATTACCCTATGATATCTAATCGATTACACTGCTCCTGTTTTATGCGCAATCGATTACCCTCTAATCCATAATCGATTACACAGCCTCTGTTTCAGGTATAAAACGTTTCATCTTCTCAATAATCGCTTACCATATTGTTCCAATCGATTAGGACATTTCTGTTTCTTCCCTAATCGATTATGCCAATTCAATAATCGATTACACTTTGTGCGAAACGTTTGAAATTCCCCAGAAACAGTTAGCTAATCGATTACCTATGCTCTGTAATCGATTAGCATCGATTCTGCAGAGTCAAAAACGCTGTTTCCAAGGCCTGCTTGAATTCCCCCCTCTCTTAACTCATCTCACCTCTTTCTAAACCAAATCCTCTACCTTCTAAACCTAATCCTCCTCTATAAATACTCCTCTCTTCACCCTCTCAACTCACACTACCTCTTCCCTCTTCATCACTCTCAAAAGTTCCAAAGAACTCCTTCTACTTCTCATTTTTCTCTCTGCTTCTCTTCTTCACCATGTCTTCCTCCCGCACAGTTAAAAGAGCAAGGTCCTCCATGGCTCAGGCCAATAACCCCCTTGATTTCTCAAGGTTCTTTTCCTCCTCTAGAGACCTCCAACACTTTGTTAAAAATTTTTCTGAGAAAGAAATCATGACTCCCCACTTCACCATTGCGGAAACCTTTGATAACCATAGCCTCACCTTCACCAAATGGCTCCACCACTACAACCTTTTTCCCTTCCTCACCCTCAAGGAAGAAGAATATTATTCTGAACTCATTAGCGTGTTCTACTGCAATCTCAAACTAGTGAATGGGATGGTCGAATCCAAAGTGAAAAACGTGACCATCAAGCTCACCAACGCCCAATTTGCAGAAATCTCTATGCTGCCGCTCAACAATGCAGATTTTGATGGAGGAGAACCAGAAGATGAATGGGGCTTCAATGCTCTAACTGCTCGTCAATCCTTATGGAAAGCTGACCGCCCCAGGAGCAACCACAAACTGGTAGGACACTTGACCATGAACAACCGTCTCCTACACTTTTTCTTGGTCAAAATGATAGTTCCTCGTGGAGGGAACTATGCCTTGGTGGAAGAGGATGATGTCCTCTTGATGTGGGCGATGCTGAACCACAAGGCAATTAACTGGGTTCAATTGGTCAAGTTTCACATGCGCCACGCAAAAGACCAACAAAAACTTCCATATGGTATTCTCCTTACCAAAATTTTCAAATATTGTGGAGTAGACTTGGCTGGAGAATTATCAGAAAAAGTGCCTCCAAGAGCTTGCATTGGCACCCATCACCTCACTAAGATGGGTCTTGTTTTTCTACACGGAGCATGGTACTCATGAATGGAAGGCATTGATGCCAACATTCCCTTCGAAGCTCCTGCTGAAGATGAACCTGTTCCTGCTCCTCCTCAACAACAAGCTGCACCTCAAGCCTCTTCATCCGCTCCTGCTGACCCCTTTGCATCACTCTATGCTCATCTTGATCGCCGCTTCGACCGTATTGAAAACTCTCTTCAAGAGTTCTCAATGACTGAGCAGCAACACTTTGAGATGATGCAACAGCGCTATGAAGAACTCTCCCACTAAATCTCTGAGCTTCGATTTTTTAATCCTGATAACTAGAGTTTTGTTGTGCTTTCTGTTTTTCCTTTCTGCATAAGTTATTAATCTTTCCTTGGTGTACTCCCTTTCAAGCAATTGGATGGTAAATATTACGTTTCTCCAGCTTTTATTTCGCCACTTCCTCTAGATCCAACTTCACTTCCTTCCTACAAAGACTTCTTAAAGTGGTATAAAGATTGTTAGGTTTTAGGTTCCATTGTTACTGTTGCATACACTGGTAATAGATCTAATAGAATCGGGTAAATCGAAAGGACATAGCATGCTAGCTGTAGACTCAATTAAGTTGGTATCAATAACTTGCATGTTTTACTACAGCCTCAGAGGTTCTTGAAGTATTGGTCATTTTTTGCTCCAATATCTTCAATAAGCCAAACCATCCTTTTTTAAATGATACAACACATCAAAATAAATGGACTGATAGCATTTAGTTACTTCATATACTAAAAAATGATTTTTTTAACCCATTAAAAATTTTGTATAGTTTGAATGTGTTTGAATGTGTAAACAGGTTCAAGAATTTTGATAATGACAAAAACACTCTTGAAGAAATCCTTGCAAGAACAAAGACATGGAAACAGACCCTGAAATACAACAAAGCTAATCGATTAGGGAGACCAGACTAATCGATTAGGATCATTCTGTTTTGGAAGAAATTGCATCAGGTCATAATCTAATCGATTACAGCAATCAGAATAATCGATTAAAGAGCTACTGGAATTAAGCTAATCGACTACACACATGATATAATCAATTACCAATATCAAAAATGGCATTAAAAGCATCAGGTATAATGGCTAATCGATTGAAGGAATTTATACAATTGATTAGGAGGCTACTGGAATTAAGCTAATCGATTACCAGACAAACTAATCGATTAGGAAGCTACGAAGCCAAATTAAATGCATCAGGTACAGTTGCTAATCGATTATAGGCCAAGATGTAATCGATTAGTTGCTCTCTGACTTGAAGATAATCGATTACAGCTCTAGGGTGTAATCGATTACGATAGTGGAAAAACACTTTTAAGTGGGAAACCAGCACATATGTCCACTATTTTTCAGAATCCCACTATGTGCAACGGCTAGGAAAGGCAAAGGCACTCCTCAAGCTCTCAAATGGCTCTATAAATTGAAGAGGAACACAAGCACAAAGACATACCAAGAAGCTACAATTCCTTTGCTTAATCTTGTGCTTTGTAAGCCCTATTCTTGTACATCTTGAAATTCATTTGTATATCCTCTCATCTTGAGAGTTAGAAATTGGTTGATCTTTCACTTGTATATCTACTCTATTGAGAGAGTCATTTCCTTGTAAACACTTCAACAAACACAAAAGATTTTCACTCTAGGTTGAGTGGTCACAAAGGTTGGGGTTCAACCTTTGGGTATTGAGAGTTTGAGAGATTGGGTGGGTTGCCCTTGTGCTAATGAGGATTGAGTTCTTGAGTGTGGGACACTAGGAAGCTGCAATTGCTCATAGCTTGTATCTCTAAACTTCAATAGTGGAAATCCTCTAAGTGGGTTGCTTAGAGGCGAGACGTACACCGGTGTTGGTGGAACTCGTTATATCGGTTTGCAAGCTTCTCTTCCTTACTCTTTTACTTTCACATTCTGCAATTGGGTTAATTGGTGTTAATTGCTTGTGAAGTGCATACTTGATCTTGCCTAAATTGTTACATTTCAAATACTGCCCACCAAGTGTTTGTTAAATTGCTTCAGCAACATTTATCCTTGTGGTGCATTATATACTATCTTTAACTTGATTTCACCTGTATATCCTTTTAAACTTGGATATAAAAATCAAGTTCAAAGGCATTCCAATCAAAAGTTTTAAAACTCAATTCACCCCCCCTCTTGAGTATTGAGGCCACTTGAACAACATTGAAGAGTCAAGAAAGGTGGATAAGTTGAGGGGAAAAGAAAACGGTACGACTACATCAAGGTATATTTGACGAGTTAAAAGTCATTAAGAGAAAGGAAATTAAAGTTGGAATGAAGAACCAATTAATCGTGTATACAAATTTAGGGAAATTCAAGAAAAAAAGAAAATTTAAATTTAAATGAAGAACCAAGGAAAAAAAAGTAAAAATATGACAAAGCTATTAGATAGTTATAGCAGAGTCTTATAAGGAAGCTATTGAATAGTTATTTATAAAATTCAACCCTTTGATGATATGTTTCAAATGATGATAGTTTAGCAAACAAAAATATAAAATAGGAAGAGAATACATGTGTCAAACTATCCACTTAGACTTTGTTTTAATAAACACAGCTAAATGCAAGTAAAGTAGATGTCGCTATTAAAAATAGAATGACTTTCTAAGTAGGCCAAAAGAATAAGTATGGTTTTGAAGTTTGAACTCAAAACAATAGCATATATGAACCAGAAAAATGATAAACTGACATTTTCTCATAAAAAAGTCATTTTATATACTAAACACATAAGCAAGGAACTCCTTAAGTACAACAATAACACAATGCAATTCATTTTCTTCCATTGACAAAGAATGTAAAATGACAATTAACAAATGTAAGAATTCATAAATAATATATGTACATGCATACAACTAATATTTAGAACGTATTTGGGGAACATAACAAGAACATCCAACCAAAAGTTAAAGGGCACAAACCAATAGGAGGATCCAGCCAAATAGTTTAATCAAAGTATCTCTTTAACAAAGTCACGTTTAAATTGAAGAATTTGTCGAAAAATTTCAAGATATCCTTTTAAAATTATTTATTATGTTCGTCTATAATGCTTATCAACGAAAGTAATATTCAAAACCAATTAGTAGGTAGGGTTTGAAATTGATAAAAACTCGAATAATATAAAATGGAATCATCTATGTGTTGAGATAGATGCCCTGTTTTTAATGAACTAATACAAGCTTCACACAAACCTTTATACAAAAAATGTAAAACTAATTTTATATTTTTCACCAATGATATAAAATGAAGGGAAATACACAAACATATGATACTTTATTCACTATTGAACGACATGTTATCATTACAAAAAAAATGTTATTTTTTACCACTAAAGTTACAGTGCCTAACGACTTAAAATCACCACAAATGGCATTACTACCAACATATATAAAAGCGACCAGTTCTACGTATGCCATAGATTGTTTTTGGCAAGTTTTAAGTAAATGTTGGTATATTTGCCAGAAAATGATCAAAAATTTAGTGGCAATTTTAAACACCTGGTATTGTCAATTGAATTTTTTTGTATCTCCTTGCCCATTGTAAAAAATGTAAAAAACCATGTGAGCTGTTTCTTGGAGATGAAAACAAAACAGAGGGAAAAGGACTTACAAGAGTATTGAGAAAGTTTCAATAGTTTTTCTCAATGAAAACAGAGAGGAGAAAAAGCTTATATACAGACTATGAAAGAAACGCGGTAAAAAACTCTAACTAACAAAGGCAAAAAAATAAAAATTAACAACCTGATCTAAAACTAAATTAGAAAGTGGTTAAGTTAAAAAAATTGTACAATGTAACATCCCCTCAAGCTGGAATGTGAATATCCAATATTCCAAGTTTGGATACAAGAGACTGAAAAGGTCTAGGACATAACGGTTTGCTCAAAATGTCAGCAAGCTGGTCTTGAGAAAGAACAAGCATGAGGTGCAGAAAACCAGATTGAATTTGATCCCTGATGGTGTGGCAAACAATCTCAATATGTTTGGTACGTTCATGGAAAACAAGATTATTGGCAATGTGGATGACAGATTGAATATCACAGTATAGAGTGACAGGTTGACTGATATGATGTTGAGGTCATGAAGAAGGAAGATGAGCCATTGAGCTTCACAAGTGGAAAGGACCATGGATCAACATCCTGTTTCTGTAGAGGAACGAGCAACTATAAATTGCTTCTTGATTTTCAACTGATTAAGGATATTCTAAGGAAAAAACAAAAACTAGAAACTGATGTTCTAGTTTCAGGGCATGTACCCCATCAACAAACCCTGTAAGAGTGAAGTCATTTTGGGCAGGGAAAAATAGGCCAAGTGAGGGATAAGATTTGACATATTAAAGAATTTAAAGGGCAGCTTGATGATGAGAAGATGAGGGCCTATCTAGAAACTGATTAAGTCTACCAACAACATAAGCAATGTCAGGTATGGTGTTAGTGAGGTAGATTAATCTGCTTAGTAATCTTTTGTACACAGTGACATCAGAGAAATAAGGGCTAGAATCCCTAGTGATCTTATGATCCATAGGACTGTTGTGGGGTTTACAACCAAGTAAACCTGTATCTTCAATAAGTTAGAGAACATACTTTCTCTGATACAAGCAAATACCAACATGAGACTTGGCAACCTCAAAGCCTAGAAAGAATTTCAAATTGCCAAGGTCCTTGATGCCAAACTTCTGATTCAACAATTGCTTGACTGAGGTCACTTTTGAAGTATCATTTCCAGCAATAACCAGATCATCCACATAAGTAGGGATAGTAGTGAAACCTGAAGAACTATTTTTGGTGAAGAAAGAGTAATCTGACTTAGACTGAGTGTACCCATGTTGGAGCAGGGTGCTGGTGAGTTTGGTATTCCATTGTCTACCTGCTTGCTTCAAGCCATAAAGTAGCTTACTAAGTTTGCAAACCAAGGAAGGGTCTGGAGGGGGGTCCATATAAATCTCCTCATCTAAGTCTCCATGAAGAAATGCAGTGTTAATATCTAGTTACTGCAATAGCCAACCTTTGGCTGAGGTAAGGGAAATGAGCATTCTAATGGTAGTTATTTTAACCATTGGGCTAAAGGTGTCTAGATAATCAAGGCCTTTAGTTTGGGTATATCATTTATCAACTAGTTGTGCCTTGTGCCTTTCAATAGTCCTATTGGCATTTAGCTTGGTCTTGAAGACCCATTTGCACCCAATGGATTTCTTGCCATGAGGAAGGGGACTGGGAATCCAAGTGTTATTTTCAGCCAGAGCTACAAGTTCCTAATTAATGGCATTCTTCCAATAATCATGTGCAACTGCCTCACTATAAGTTTTAGGTTCTTGAATAAATGAAAGAGTATGAGTATAAGATTTGTTTGAGGGAGAAAGAGGAATATATGAAAATGATTGAGATAAAGGATATCTGCCAGTAGATGATGGTTGGCTATGTGAAATGACAAGTGTGCAATGGTAGTCCTTCAAGTAGGATGGTGGTCTTCTCAGTCTCTGAATTTCTTTATAAAGAAACAATAGTAATGGGAGGTATGTTGGATGGGTTTATAGCTGAGGTTTATGGAAAGTGTGATATCCCAACGCTGCTGAGGGCGGGGAGTGATTGTCGGTGCATAGGCACGGATAAGGAGCAGCTCCTGGCAGGCTTCCAGTGGGAGAGATACATGAACCAACCAAATACATACCAGAATGAGAGAGATCCATAGACTGTATAGGTATGGGACTATACAATCGATGATAGATTAAAGGAATGAATTCGTACTACCTATACCAACAAATGCATTAGCCTTTTCGGTGGCCCGTCACTTAAGGACTCCAAAGTTAAGCGTGCTTAACTTGGAGAAATTTTGGGATGGGTGACCTCCTAGAAAATTCTTGGGAAGTGTGTGAGTGGGGATAAAAGCACACTTGAAAGGTCTCGTGTTGGTCTGTAGGGAGAGTCGTTCATTCATAAAAAGCGGTCGGGGTGTTACAGAAAGAGTGGTGAATAGGGGTTGATTAATGGTTGTAGATTGAAGACTAATAGCAGGGTATGCGTCAAAGGGGTCATCATAGATAGGCTGAGTAGGGAGAGGTTTGGAGAGTGTGAGTTAAGGTTTTGACATGGGAAAGGTATACTCATAAAACGATACATTTCTGGACAAAAAAATCTATTTGGTATTAAAGTCAAAAAGGAGAAAACCTTTAGTTCCTGTACTAAATCCCAAGAAAATGCATTTTCTGGATCTAGGATCTAATTTTTGTCTATGGAAAGGTAAAGTGGAAGCAAAGCAAAGACTATCAAACACCTTAAGGTTGGTTAAATTAGGGTGAGCATTGTGAAGGATTTCATAAGGAGATTTATGGTCAAGATTCTTGGTTTGGATCCTATTGATCAAGTAGCGACATGAGATACCCTTCTACACAAGATTCTTTCAATAGTGCCATTTTGTTGTGGATTTTCTACACAAGAAGTATGGTGGATTATACCCTTCTCATTGAACCAATCAATCATATAGAACTCTTTTCGATTGTCAAATCTTATAGCTTTGATTTTGGTAATTAGGTTTCAACTAAATTAACCAAGTTTTTTAGAAGATTTTGCTGTTTTAGATTTTTGTTTCATTAAGTAAATCCAGGTATGTCTTGTAACATCCCATTTTCATCACAAATAGGAAATAGATATTAATATATATTTCTTGAGAAATACTTACTATAAGTTAGTTTATTATTATCATTTTTTTGAAATTTTGGTATTTATATTTTTATTATTTGTTTTTTTTAAAAATAAAAAAATAAAAATATTTCTGAATGAGAATTTTAAAGTGACTTAATTAGTATTCACTAATTAAGAAAATTATATTAAGAATTTTTAATATCCTTATTATTCACCATTTTTATTTTATGTTGTTATATTTTTGTTTTTTTACATATTTAAGATTTAACTCTTATTAGAATTTTAAAATAAAATTTTGAAGGAATTAGACTATGGTTCTTTTGAACTTTTTGATCTATATAATATTTATGATTTTCTGGAATTTTTTGAAAATTTTGAATTATTTTAATAAAATAATATATTTTAAATAATTTTAAATTCATATAAAGTTGCTTAAAATTAAAAATATTTACAAGAATGTAAAGTTAAATTATAAGAAAATTTTCTAAAATCCATTTCAAGTAGACTTATCTAAAAATTATCGGTTTGAGAAAAATCTTGATTTTTTCTAATCGTTAAAAAATTAGAAACGTATCAATAAATTTTTATTAACAGAAAATTTTAGATTTTTAAAATTTCAGCTTTATATTACTTATTATAAAATTAGTGAGGACTGATATAATATCGCTAAATTTCAAAAAGGACTCATTTTGAATATTTAAAATATACCGAGTGAAGGGTTACTATTTGACTTAATAATTTTGTCGACAATTACTATGCAAAACACTGTGCATGTATGAAATTTTCAAAAAATGCACAGTAACCAAGAATAAAAAATTCAAAAATGCTTAGTATTTTTATATTAAAATAATGGGATGCATAGTAAATTTTTTTCCTATAAATACCGAAGGATTTCTTCTTTAGAATTCACAATTTCAGATTAAGTTTTCTTAATATAGTAGTGCTAGTGAGATAGTGGTGGAAGTGAGAGAGAGAAATAATTTTTTTTGGAAGAAGGTTCTGCTAAAATTCTAAGGTACGAATACCTCACTTTTATATTTTTTTGGTTATTTTCATATCGTTTTTAGAAATCTGTTATTATACTGAAAATAATATTATTTTAAGTTACTATTCTGTATAGTAACACTATTTCAATAGTAAATTACTATTCAAATAGTAAATTACTATTTACTGTTACTATTTACCTTTACTGTTACTATTTACCTTTACTATTCACGTTTTACTATTTACTGTTACTATTCACGATTTACTATTTACCGTTACTATTTACAATTTACCATTTACTATTACTATTCACGTTTTACTATTTACTATTACTATTTACTGTTACTATTCACTATTCACTATTCACTATTCAAAATTTACCATTTTTTATTTTAGGCTAAATACACCTTTTGGTCCCTTATGTTTCAACTTATTTTCTGATTGGTCCCCTATGTTTATTTTAATTCAACTTGGTCCCTCAACTTTTTAAAAAGGTTTCAGTTTGGTCCTTCCGTCATGTTTTCACTAACGACGTTTGTGCCATTTGCTTACATGGACCAAGTGTCTGACATGTATCCCATGTGTCAATTTTTTGTTTGCTGTGCTGGCAATGGCAAAACGAGCGTTTTGAGAAAAGGTAAGAGAGGTGGTTCATATTGGTCCCATCGTCTTCTTCCTCTGGCATTTGTTACGTGTTTGAAGGGTGACCTAAGGTACAAGCAAAGCTAAGTTCGGAGGAGATAGTGAGACAGTTCGTGCTTACGTCCTGTTGTTCAACATTGTAGGTAAGCCCTCTAATCCTTCATCTCTTTCATTTTAAGTTTGGGTTTGGGGGGGAAACTAATTTTGTGAGGGCATAATATGGGGTTTACGGTGTACAAATTTGGAACTATATTTGGCATTTACAAATTTAGTATGGTTTGAGTTTAGGGTTGCAGGATGAATCCTCGTTTCAAGTTGGAGATTTTTCATGGGGGGTCTTTTGTTGAAGAAAATGGAAAGAAGTTGGGGTATAGTGGTATTGACTCTGAATGGGACATCGATGAGGATAGATGGAGTTATTTTGAAATTATGGGAATAGTAAAGGACATGGGATACGTGAATGTTGAGGAGTTATGGTACAAGATTGGAGGCAAAGAGTTTCATGTTGGGCTGAAGCAATTGGTCGACGATAAAGGTTGTTTAGAGATGGCAAGGATTGCACACTCTCAGGGGAAGGTTCAGATGTTTGTGGTGCATGCCCTTGATGTGCCAGAGGTTGTTTTGGACCTCACTGGCCCAGAGAAAACAAATGATGTAGATGTTGATGCTGATGTGCCAGATGGTAAAGGTCTCGAGGATATAGGTGATGAGCCACATGGTGAAGATGATGAGGAGAAGGGTGATGAAGGCAGGGGTGATGAAACATATGTTGAGACGGTTTCAGATGATATTATAGTAGAAGATGATGATGATAGTGCAATGGAAATTCATTTCCATGATTCAGATGATGAAGGGGTGGATCAAGAGGATGTGATCACTGTTAAGACACATGGTGAAGCCACTAATGAGGTGATGGAACATGTGAATGTGATGCCTGAAAATGTGGAAGTGATGGATCAAGAGGATGCAATAGGTGAAGGTAGAGGAAGTACTGCCACTGATGAGCCAACTACACAGGTTGGTGTAAAAAAGAAATGGCGGAGGAGAAAAATTCCTAGAACTGTAAACCCAAGGACCTATATGAAGGGTACTAATTCTGGAAGGGGTGAGGGGTCAAGTTGTAAGAAAAACACAGGGAAAGGCAAAAAAGTGGTATCTGACATTGATGAAGATTCTGAGGAGCTATATAGTGATAGCTCAGAAGAGAGTGAAGGTGAAAGGTGCCCAAAATTTAAGATGCCAACAAACATGGAAGGTTATTGTTGGGTCAAGGGCACTGTATTTTTAACCAAGGAGCAGTTCAAAGAGGCCATTATTGCATATGCTATTGCAAATGGTAAGGATTTGAGGTTTGAAAAAAACGATAAAAAGAGAGTGAGGGTAAGGTGTATTGAAGGTTGTGAGTTTTATGCCTACTGTGGCAAGCTGGCAAATGAGGAAACATGGCAGTTAAGGACCATTATTGATAGTCACACGTGTGGCAGACAGCATAGGATAAAGTGTTTGACTTCAAGATGGCTTTCTAAGAGGCTGGTCAGTGGGGTGAAGGAGAACCCAAAGCTTAAACTTTCAGATATATGTAACAGGGCCCGAGAGAATTGACATGCTAAAGTAAGCAAGACAACGGCTTACAGGGCTAGGAAGGCTGCATTGGGGATTGTAGATGGTGATTTCACTGAGCAATACAAAGATTTATGGGACTACTGCACTGCTTTAGAAAACTCCAACCCTAGTTCCACTGTGAAGTTGAATGTACAACACATTGCAACAGGAAGCACAGTGTCTGAGAATACAGTTGCAACCTCTTTTCATAGGATGTATGTGTGTCTGAAAGGGAGCAAGGATAGCTTCAAGCATTGTAGGAAGATCATTGGGTTGGATGGATGCTTTCTTAAAGGGCCTTATGGTGGGCAACTTTTGAGTGTAGTTGGTAGAGACCCAAACGATCAAATGTTGCCAATTGCAGTTGGGGTGGTGGAGTGTGAAAACACAGATTCTTGGAGGTGGTTTTTGGAGCTACTTGTTGGTGATTTAGGTGGTGAACTGGTCTGGACCGGGGTCTAGGATCCGGTGTGGGAACAGCCACAAGGATGCAGGTGTTTCTAGGGTTTACACACCGGAACTGTGTATATCCGATGTATTAATCCGGTCTCTCGGTGGGAGAGGCCGGTCTTGTTGTCCTGGAGATCCTTCACACCAACGATTCGCGTTGTAGGAGGGCGAAAGGTGGTGCCACCTGCGAAGATTCTCCGACGCTCAAGTTAGAAGAGTGTATGAACTGAATGAATACTCAAGCGTGATAACAGTAAAATGTGAGATAGAATAACGATACCATGCATGTGTGTTGATATGGCCTCTTATAGTTGAACGTAAGAGAAAAAATGAGACGTTGGATACAGGTGGGTCCCTTGTCTCTGATTGCGTGTATATTGTGTCAATCAAGGTGGCTCGACTTTCAGAATGTGTCAGGAGGGTAGGTCAATTATCAGAGTACAATCCTCTAGAGAGAGGAGAGGATAATCACCTTTTCCGCATAATCTGCTGACACGCCCCCTTACTTTCTGAAGCCATTGATGTGACGTATTTTGCTACAAACAGTGTCTTCGTTGATAAGTTATCAAAAGGCTCTTCTCTTGTTATAAGGAAAAAGCTAACAATTATATAAATATCCTGTATAAATGAACATAGAACCGTTACAGCGAAAATGAATGATACTGTCATGGAGTGAGGGCGGATGACCAGACAACGGATATCCGGTGTGGTAACGTTGAACCTGGACACCGGTTTTCCTTATATGAGATCAGTCTGACGTCACAAGTATGGGGGCCGGTATCTAGACCGGATCATCTGTCCCCTAGCTTGTATGAGGGACTGTTAAGTTGCTCATATGAGCTACACAATTCTCGAGAGAAGTCTAGATGCCGGTAATACATTCTAGTAAGTCTCTGGAAACTTAGTGGTGTCCGCTCTAGCAAACGAGTGACCGCCCTTCTCACGTTGCATACAACGGATTCAGACAATATAAAATAAGCAATGGAAATCCTAAGAGTCTTTGAAAATCGAAACCCTTGGTATTCGAAAAGTGGCTGGAAGGCATTAAATGCGCATGGCATGATTGGACATTAAATGCATTTTTTACACACGAGGCATCATTACCCAAGAATGTAACCGTCGATTGGGCTTATTGGGCCTGGATTCAAACTGAAAGGGGGGCCCATTTTGCCAAAACGTTTACTGAAACGTTACCATTTTCGCACTTAATCGTGACGAAACGACGGGGTCGTTTTGACTTGAAAGGTTGCGTTTTGAGGCAAGCATTGTGACCTTCGACGGAACACCTTGCCTCTTCGTTACCTATAAAAGGAACTCTTAACAGCTTTAGGAATCCATCCTTGCTCTCAAACTTAGTGAAACTCTGCTCAAATTTCCTTGGAATTTCCTTGTCGTCTTCAACTTCTCAAAGATCCTCTTCCTTTAGGTAACCTTCCTTCCCTTCAACTCCTTGCAATTTTAATCATTCTATTTCCATCATGCGCCCTAGAACTGGACACGCTGGTCCTTCAAATAGAGGGAGGTTTGGCTCTCGTGCCCCCCTTAGCCACCGTGGTGGGAGGATTCCAGCGAATCCTCCTGTGGCTGGGCGCCATCGCTCAGAGAGAGCCGAAGCCTCTTCCTCACGAGCGTCTTCTTCATCTCGTCGCTCTGAGGTTCCCCTTGGTTCGAGGGCTACCAGCCGCTCTGACGAGGGGTCAAGTGCTGAGGGTTATCTCTCTGACGATGTTGCTTTTTATCACAGCACCTACGCATTCCACCGCGCCTGCACAACCATGGATCTTCCAGGACGTGGTAAAACGCCGTTTCTCCGTTCCGCTGAAGGGTGTGTCAATGTTGTGGCACACCGGCTTGACTGGGAGAAACTCAACAGGGAGAAACCTTATTGTTGGGTGGAAGAGGAGTTCCTAGAGATCCCTTCGCACCACGCAAGCGAGGAGGAGCGGACGGTTTCTTTCCGCTGTAAAATATATTCGGACAAGAAGTATAAAGCGCGATACGCTGCGATGGCACCGCATCCCTCTGAAAGAATATGCCACAGCGTCCCTGATGCGAGGTCGGTCTACATGTACGACTACGTTTTCTTAAAGCTGGGGGTGCGCTTTCCATTGACGGATTTCCAGATGGCCGTCCTGCGTTTCTTGGATTGTGCCCCCTCACAACTACATCCCAATGGTTGGAGTCTTGTCCGGGCTCTGGAAGTCTTGGGGGAGCATTTTGGCTTCTCCGCCACTGTGGCCAAGCTATTTTATTATTGCCAAGTGGTCCGCCGAGCTAATAAGAAGGGCGGCCTTGGGTTCATTACACTCCGTAGTGACTCAAGGGTTGTAAATTTCAAGTCCTATACGGAGTCCGCGAAGGTAGATGGGCGTTCCTTCAAGCACTACTACACGCGGGTCCGGATTCAACCAAATAAGCCGGTCTTCTGGCGAAATAAAGAGGGGTTTACCAAGTTTCCCCTTAGCTGGACGCACGAGCATTTTCTCCTGATGAGCCGTGCTTATTATACAGATGAGAGTGAACTTTCCCCTCATTCTGTTGAGGTCTTGAGCGCCCTGCAGACGGCCTCAAAGACCCTCAAAGGGTTCTCCAGCCGCCTTCTCTTGGCCGAGGAAGACATCAAAAACGCCTACCTCCGTAATATTCGCTCTTATTCTCCTTGTGTTGTATGGTTATACTGTTCTAGTTATTTTCCTTCTTGTATGCTTATTCAACTCTTTTTGTTTTGCAGAACAAATTGAAAAGGCCTGCCCAGAAATGTTGTCTCTAAGGTCCATGCTGGCTGATGATGACTCCTCTTCTGAGGAAAATGAAATCCAGGCGAAGAGGAACGCCACCAAAACTCCCCTCATTCCTCTGACTTCTGCAGTGGGAGATGAGGTTCCTCTCTTCGACGAGGAGGAAGCCGAAGAAGCAACTGGGGTCGCTGGAGCGGGTGGCGAGGAGGCCGTCCCAGAGAGAAAGAAAAAGAAGAGGCATCTTGTGAAGAAGGCTGATCAAGAGAAGCCCTCCTCTGATGACCCTGTGAAGAAGCGTCAGAGGACGGCCGAAGAAACCGAAAAGAAGAACAAGGGAAAGGAACCTGCCCCTGAGTTCTCTACACCTTCTTCTCAAAATGCTTCAGAGCCGGATTCTGGGAACGGTCCTCCTCCGGCGTTCGATCCTCCGCGTGATTCCTTCCTTTCCCCTTATTTGTGGTTTCAAGGATCTGTGCCTCCTACTCTCCCAAAGGCACGGTATTGCCTCCGCCCTTCCCTCGACGCTGCTGGAGTCCGAGGTGCTTGCAAGGCCGGGCGTTGGCAACTTGATGAACTGTCCGGCCTGCTTGAGTCCTTGAGCGAGAAAGCTGACTATATGGATCAGGTTGAAAAACTTGAGACCGAACTCGCAGTGAAGGAGAAATGGGCAACCAAGCAAGCTGACGCTCGCAGGGGAGTGGAATCAGAACTGGAAAGAACTAAAGAAACACTCCAGAGGAAAACAGAAGAGGCAAGCAAAGTTCATTTTGCAAATAAGGCCCTAGAACGGGAAGTTGCCGACCTCCAAAATAAAAACAAATCCATACCCCTTCTTGAAGAAGAGTTACAACTCGAGAAGAAGAGATCGGCTAAACTTGCTGACGATCTCAAAGTTATGGAGGATGGTCGCAACAAGGACCTTAGGGAGTGGGAGTCTATTCGGAAGGAGATGCAAGCCCAAATTGATGAACTCAAAAAGGGTGGTGCGAGTGCTGGGCCTTCAGAAGAGGATTACGCCAAGGTTCAAAGAAGGCTAGCTGCTGCCAAGGCCAAGGCTGCCAAAGCCTTGGATATATGCAAGAATGTGGCGTATGAATCTTTTGGCCTGGCCCTTCGTCAAGTCTACTATCGGAACCCTGGAATAAAGCTGAATTTGTACGGATTAGATCCGTTCTTTGAGTTCCATGGGGGAAGACTTGTAGAAGTTCGCAAGGACGGATCGCACCACGAGCCCCGTGCATCTCTGTACGAATTGCCTCCCCTTCCAGAAGGCCAAAGTATGGAGCCTACAACGTCCACTGCTGCCTCTGGAGCCGATGCACAAGAAGGTGCCCCAACTGGAATGGAGGACAAAGCGGAAAAGGGAGGAGTGCCCACTGCGGAGGATCAAGCACCGGCCTCTTAATTTATGCTTCATTCATAGCTGTGTACTGGGATCAGCTCCAGTTTTAACTACCTTGTAACCTGAATAATTTCTTTATTCTTGGAAATGAAATTCATTGTTAATTTTCTTCAACTGCTTGCGTCGACTGTATGATTGTTGGATAACTTAGTGTTGTACCAAACACTATTGTTTTTAATGCTTTACGAATCCGTTCTGTGTGGTTACCTAGCTGCTTAACGCGTACTTATCACACCGGATTAAGACAACAAATAGTCATGAATAAATAATAATTAAGTTAAAGCACGCCCTGTCCCCAAGTGTAAGTTCATTGGGAAGGGAGAGTTTATCTCGAAGATTACCTTTTAAATTCTCAAAAGATAGAAATGCTTATCTGTCCTCGAAGATGTAGAGCGGGTACGTTAGCGTTCAAACGCTCCGGGTTGGATGTTCCACAACTGAGGACGGACATTGCCTTTGAATTTTGTATAGCTTTGGCAAGGGTAAGCTTTATGCCTTTCTCTTGAGGTTCGGTTTGATCCTACACCTCAGGTCTTCACACGGTGTTCGGTTCGATCCTACTAACCGTACTTGGAGTTCGGTGCAATCCTACAATCCAAGCCTTCAACACGGGGTTCGGATCAGGGCTAATCCTGAACCTACTGCGCCCGTTACTCGGGGTTCAGCGCGGTTTTCTCTGTGAACCGGCCTACTGCGCCCAAGCCTTCGCATGGGGTTCGGTTTGTGGCCTTGAAAAAGGACCAGCCCTACAACCCATGTAGTCTTCGAATGGGGTTCGGTTTGTGGCCTTGAGAAAGGACCAGCCCTACAACCCATGTAGTCTTCGAATGGGGTTCGGTTTGTGGCCTTGAGAAAGGACCAGCCCTACAACCCATGTAGTCTTCGAATGGGGTTCGGTTTGTGGCCTTGAGAAAGGACCAGCCCTACAACCCATGTAGTCTTCGAATGGGGTTCGGTTTGTGGCCTTGAAAAAGGACCAGCCCTACAACCCATGTAGTCTTCGAATGGGGTTCGGTTTGTGGCCTTGAAAAAGGACCAGCCCTACAACCCATGTAGTCTTCGAATGGGGTTCGGTTTGTGGCCTTGAGAAAGGACCAGCCCTACAACCCATTCCACCTCAAGGGATTACATCGTCTGACATGGGGGGTCTCCCTCCGTTCTTCGAGGAATTATCACATCAACTACAAAATAGGTAGTTGCGTTGATCCGTCCTGAGGTGTATGCGTATGAAACTACGGCTATAAATCACAACTCATAAGAAACGTGAGAATAACAGGGCGGTTAAAATGTATTCTCATTAAAATTGAAAGTACATTACATTAAAAGCGTAGCTGGGGTCATGCCTCGTTAAAACCTTCTTGAGAAAACCCAATGGGAAAAAACTCAAGTAAGGAAAAAGAGTACACGCCGTCTTACCAACTAGCTGTAATACACTCGTAAATTCTGAGTGTTCCATTTGTTGCGGATTGGGGTTCCATCAAGTTCTTCCAATCGGTATGATCCCTTTCCAGTTACCTCCGAAACTCTATAAGGTCCTTCCCACGTTGGTGCTAGCTTTCCTTGGTGAGCGAACTTATTCCCCACACTGGCCTTTCTTAGAACAAGGTCTCCGGTGTTAAAAGCTCTGTACTGGACACGTTTATTGTACCGGAGTGCAGCCTTTGCTTTTATTGCCTGATCTCTGACGAAAGCCTTTTCCCTCAACTCTTGGAGGACGTCCAGCTCTGATGCTAAGTTGGCGTTGTTATCTTCTGCTGAAAAATATTCAACACGAGCCGATCTTGTTTGTAACTCAACTGGGATCATCGCCTCAACCCCGTACACCAACCGGTATGGGGATTCGTTAGTTGAAGAATGAGGCGTGGCGCGGTATGCCCATAAAACATGACATAACTGGTCAGTCCATCCTCCCTTCGCTTCTCCCAGACGCTTCTTTAACCCCTTTAACACCTCTCGATTAGCTACCTCTGCTTGCCCATTGGTCTGGGGGTGTTCAACAGATGAAAATATCTGGACTATCCCCAGTCCTTCAAGTAAATCCGTGAACTTTTTGTCTGTAAACTGGGTGCCGTTGTCAGTCACAATCCGCCCTGGCACCCCGAACCGAGCAATGATATTTTCGTACATGAAACGTCTTGTACGTGCAGAAGTGATATGCACTACTGGTTCTGCCTCGATCCATTTGGTGAAGTAGTCTACCCCCACAATCAAGTATTTGATACCTCCTGGCGCAGTGGGAAACGGACCCAGAATATCAAGGCCCCATTGGTAGAACGGCCAAGGCACAGCAGATGAAGATAACTCTTGGGCCGGTGTGTGGTGGAGATTGGAGAATTTTTGGCAAGCGTCGCACTTCCTCACGAAATCTGCGGAATCCTGCTTCACAGTGGGCCACCAGTATCCAGCCCTGAGGACTTTTCTCATTAGGCTTCGGCCTCCAGCGTGGTGCCCACATTGCCCCTCGTGTACCTCAGTCAAGACCGCTTGAACTTCGTCTTCTCTTAAACATGAAAGATATGGGACAGAGAATCCTCTTCTGTAGAGAACACCATCGACCATAGTAAAATATGGCAACTCCCTCTTTACTCGTCTCCTTTCCTTCTCGTCAGTAGGAAGTTGACCATCAGCCAGATAACGAATATAGGGGATGACCCAAGAATCCTCATAGGGATAACTCACCATGACGGCATTTAGAGAAGGATACAGAGGTATACTGGGTGATGTCAAAGTGCTCTGAACCACCGTTGTTGTGCTACCAGGCTGCTTTGTACTTGCCAATCTTGACAAGATATCTGCTCTGGTATTTTCTTCCCTGGGCACATGCTTGAACTCTAAAACTTCAAATCTTCCCTTCAACTCATTAACACAATTCAAGTACAATTGAAGTTGTGGTTCCTTCGCCTGGTACTCTCCCTGGATTTGCGAAATCACCAGCTGAGAATCACTGCAGAGGGTAACTGCTGATGCTCCGATATCAATTGCCGCACGGAGACCGGCCAAGCATGCTTCGTATTCAGCTTGATTGTTGGAAGTCTTGAAATTGAATCGGAGGGAAATTTCTAAGTGTACGCCGTCATCACTTTCTACGACCACACCCGCTCCACATCCTTTGCTGTTTGACGAACCGTCAACGTAGATGGTCCAATGCGTTCGAGGGGTAGCCGGGTCTGCCCCAGTCATTTCCACTACAAAATCAGCCAACACTTGTGCCTTGATGGCTCCTCGAGGCTCATATGAAATCTCAAATTCAGATAGCTCAATGGACCATTTTATCATCCTTCCAGCGAGGTCTGGTTTGCTGAGCACTGAACGGAGTGGCAAATCCGTTTTCACCAATACTGGGTGCGCATGGAAATAAGGCCTCAGCCGTCGTGATGCCCACACAACTGCCAGGGCGGCTTTCTCAATCTTCTGATACCTTCCTTCAGCCCCCTGAAATATTTTACTAGTAAAGTACACCGGTCTCTGCCCTTCAGGGGTTTCTTTCACCAGGGCTACACCCAGAGCTTCGTCAGATATTGCCAAGTATAAGATTAACGTTTCGCCTGGATCAGGCTTAACAAGAATTGGTGGGCTCGAGAGAACGGCTTTGAGCTGCTGGAAGGCTTGCTCTTGTTCCTCTCCCCATTCAAAACTCTTGTGTTTCTTCAACGCCTTATACAAGGGGAGGGACCTGTGCGCCATCTTAGGCATGAAACGGGCTAAAGCGGCCACTTTCCCATTCAATGACTGGACCTCCCTCAAACATTTAGGACTCTGCATGTCCAGGATTGCTTGACATTTCCCGGGGTTAGCTTCAATGCCTCGTTGAGTCAACATAAATCCTATGAATTTTCCTGCTGGAACGGCGAAGGTGCACTTTAAAGGATTTAACCTCATGTTGTATTGCCGAAGCCTAGTGAAAACTTGGCGTAGATCTTCAATGTGATCTCCTCCAGCGGGCGTTTTGGCTATGATATCATCAATATAAACTTCAACCAGCCTTGTATGCATCCCTTCAAAGACTTTGTTAATCATGCGCTGATAGGTGGCGCCTGCGTTCTTCAGTCCAAAAGGCATGACGGTGTAGCAGAAAACACCGCGGTCGTTGATAAAAGCAGTCTTCTCCTGGTCTCCCTCCCACATCGGAATCTGGTTGTACCCCGAATAAGCATCCATGAAACTGAGATATTGGTAACCAGATGAATCATCCACCATGCGATCGATGTTGGGCAGGGGATATGGATCTTTAGGGCAGCAACGGTTAAGATCCACATAATCAGTACACATCCTCCATTTGCCGTTAGCCTTCTGCACCATGACCACATTAGAAAGCCAAGATGAATAGCGTATCTCCCTTATAAAACCTGCCTTCAACAACTCCTCTGTTTGCTCACAAGCCGCCCTCTGCTTCTCCGGTCCCAACCTCCTCTTCTTCTGAGCCACCGGTCTGGTTTCAGGATACACTGCAAGTTTGTGACAACAGAAATCAGGATCCATCCCCGGCATGTCTGCTGCTGTCCATGCGAAAAGGTCTTTGAATTCCTGCAAAAGGGCTAATAAGCGTTGCTCCATAGCAGACTCCAGCTTATCATTGATGTGCGTGACCTTCTCTGGGGAATCTCCCAATATGACATCCCTGGAGCCACCATCTGGTGTGGGCTTAGATGGATTGAGTGGATCAATCTTCAATTCCGCTCTGGGGTCTAGGTCAATAAGACTGACAGATCCTGCCGCTGTTCCTCCGTCGTTCAACTTCCTCTTCTTGTTAAATGCATCCAGCTTAACCATGTTGAGGCTCAGGTTATAACAATATCGAGCCATCTCCTGATCTCCGCGGAGTGAGGACATACCATTGTCCTTGTCGATAAATTTGATCAGGAGATGAGGGGTGGATACAATTGCTTCCATAGCGTTCAATGTTGGACGGCCTATGATACCGTTGTACGGGGATTCCACATCAATCACCAGAATTCTTGACTTGACTGTTCTTGCACCGGGCTCCCCTTCAAAAGAAATCAAAGTGTCGAGGTATCCCTTAGTAGGTTGCTTGGCTCCGTTAAACGCTGTGAGTTCTTGTGTGTATGGTTGTAAATCTGCATCACTGAAACCCATTCGTTTGAAACAATTATAAAAGATAACATCACAAGAACTTCCCTGATCGACGAGGATCCTCTTGACGTCCTTGTTGGCTATGACGGCCACAATCACTACTGCATCATCACCTCCTGGAATTGTTGGGCCGAAGTCATCATCTGTAAACGACACTGTCGGGGCTGTCACTCCGTCCCTGAAAGGGCGGTTATCTCTCGGCTTACCCTGGACCGACAGAATCATCCTATGGTGATTCTTTCGTGCTGTGATTGATGTTCCTCCTCCCGCGAATCCTCCAGCTATCATCTCAATCACTTCTCGTCTGCCCTGTCTCTGCTGCTGGGGCATATTACTTTGTTGGGCACCTTCAGCAATCACTACCCCTTTCTGCTTTTCAGCCGCAGTGAACTTCCTTGCTGGGTTGCGCGTATTATCATCTTCATCATCAGGATCTCGATTCCTTTTCTCCATCCTATGAGGCTCATCCATAGATTTCTCCTTAAACAAATACTGCTTCAACTTTCCTTCCCGAATGAGAGTTTCCACCGTATTTTTTAACGCCTTACACTCATCAGTGTTGTGCCCTGTCTGCTCGTGGAAAGTGCAGTATTTACGTGGGTTACCACCCCTCTTGGCTGGGGCTGGCTTCCTTATACCAAAGACGTTCAGAGTTGGCCAACCAACCTCCCTCATGATTTGTGAGTGCCGGGTGTTCAACGGAGCATAGTGATCGAACGATGATACGCGTCTATCTCGTGAATGCTGACGAGCATTCACAAAGTCTTCTCTAAAGGCATGCTTCTCAGGCCTCGCTCTCTCCTTTTCTCTCCGTGGCTGCTGAGCGGGTGCAGAAGGCTTTACTCTTGCTGCAGTTGCCTCTAAATGCATCTCTATGCCCACATATTTGGAAGCTTTCCTTCGAAACTCCTCGAAGGTTGTAGGTGGGCTCTTTGCCAAAGATAGGGCAAAGGCTGAACCTGGCTGAAGAGCTTCCACTACAATATGGAGTTGTATGGCCTCCGTGAGGTTAGGAACCAATGCAGCCTCCTTGTAAAACCTTTTCAGGAACTCCTTAAGAGTCTCAGTTTCTCCTTGTCTTATCTGGGCCAGGGTGTGAGAAGTTCTTGGGATATCCCTGGAGATAACGAAATGGCTTTCGAATGCAACAGCCATTTCTTCCCAAGAGTCTATAGATCCTGAAGGCAAACTTTTAAACCAGCTAAGAGCTTCCTCCGTCAATGTCCTTGGGAACATTCTGCACATGACATCTTCGTCTGCTCCCAGATACATAGCTTCATAAACATAAGCATCCAAATGCTTAGTGGGATCGGTCTCTCCATTATACTTCCCAATCGACAACGGCTGAGTTGTTTGCAAATGTTTTGGAATGACAATACTCATCAACCTTCTTGAGAAAGGGACACTCAGCTTGTATGTCCCTGAAGTTACCACCGCCTGCTCCCTTCTCCTGATACTAACTCTATCACCAGAGTCCTGCGTTTGCTCCCTCTCTTCATATGTGGGGATCTTCGAATACTGGAGGGTGGTGGATCTATCCCTCGCTGATGCATGGTGAGCATCCTCTGCATGGGACACTACTCTGTCCCCAGCTCCTCCTCTCTCTCGCCTCAGCTCCATCAACTCCTCCTTCAGTTGCCTGATAACCTCATCGCGAGGGTCAGGCGTCTGCACTTGCACCATCCTCCGGGTTTGAGTTGCAGGAGAGTCGAAGACGAGTCTCCTCCCAGGCTGTTGATAGGTCACATCCTCCACGTGACCTTCCACGAAATCTCTCCCGTCACCTTCCATTATGCCAACCTAACTTCTGCGAAAATGGGAATAACTCTATCGTGTCCCACTGGGCGTGCCAATGAACTGGTCTGGACCGGGGTCTAGGATCCGGTGTGGGAACAGCCACAAGGATGCAGGTGTTTCTAGGGTTTACACACCGGAACTGTGTATATCCGATGTATTAATCCGGTCTCTCGGTGGGAGAGGCCGGTCTTGTTGTCCTGGAGATCCTTCACACCAACGATTCGCGTTGTAGGAGGGCGAAAGGTGGTGCCACCTGCGAAGATTCTCCGACGCTCAAGTTAGAAGAGTGTATGAACTGAATGAATACTCAAGCGTGATAACAGTAAAATGTGAGATAGAATAACGATACCATGCATGTGTGTTGATATGGCCTCTTATAGTTGAACGTAAGAGAAAAAATGAGACGTTGGATACAGGTGGGTCCCTTGTCTCTGATTGCGTGTATATTGTGTCAATCAAGGTGGCTCGACTTTCAGAATGTGTCAGGAGGGTAGGTCAATTATCAGAGTACAATCCTCTAGAGAGAGGAGAGGATAATCACCTTTTCCGCATAATCTGCTGACACGCCCCCTTACTTTCTGAAGCCATTGATGTGACGTATTTTGCTACAAACAGTGTCTTCGTTGATAAGTTATCAAAAGGCTCTTCTCTTGTTATAAGGAAAAAGCTAACAATTATATAAATATCCTGTATAAATGAACATAGAACCGTTACAGCGAAAATGAATGATACTGTCATGGAGTGAGGGCGGATGACCAGACAACGGATATCCGGTGTGGTAACGTTGAACCTGGACACCGGTTTTCCTTATATGAGATCAGTCTGACGTCACAAGTATGGGGGCCGGTATCTAGACCGGATCAGGTGGCTCTCAGGTCTGCAGTGAGATGACATTTATATCTGATCAACAGAAGGTATGTCATATGGTGATTATTTGAATTGTAATGCATGAATTATTGCAGTTGGTGCATATGGTGATTATTTGAATTGTAATGCATGAACTATGCAATAACTGCATAATGATCAGTCTATGTTAACTGCATGCCATAATGATCAGTCTGTGTAATAAGAGTCTATGTGAACTGCATACCATAACTATGCCTGACCTGATTTTGGTCTCAAATTGGTCCCCAATTTTTTGCAGATGGTGATTAAGTGATTTCACTGTGGTCCCCCATGTTTCAATACTTCATTAATTTGTTTTCAAATTGGTCCCCCATGTTTCAGTACTTGAATTTACTGCTTTCAATACTTCAAAGTAGTCTGTTTTATCTCAAATTTTGGATATTGTAGGGTCTGCTACATGCCTTAGAAGAACTCATACCTGGTGTTGCTCAGAGGTTCTGTGTTAGGCATCTATACAATAACTTCAGAAAAAGGCATCCCGGAAAACAACTCAAAGACTTATTGTGGAAGGCAGCGAAGTCAACTTACACTAAGGCATGGGAGAAAACAATGCTAGAGATAAAGGAAGTCAATGAAAATGCCTACAGAGACTTGATCAAATTACCTCCCAGACACTGGAGCAAGTCACGATTTTGATTTACACCAAAGAGTGATGTATTGGTGAACAATATGTCTGAAACTTTTAACTCAGTTATAATTGAAGCTAGGGGGAAGCCCATCATCACTATGCTGGAGATGATTAAGACTTATATGATGGAACGATGGGCCAAGAACCGGACAAAATTGCTCAACTTCACTGATGATGTCCTTCCAAGGATAAAACAAAGGGTTGAGAAAACTAAATCTAACATAAACATGTTCCAAGTCAGGTTAGAAAAGGCCACTCACATGTAATAGTCTTCTTTATATTTTCTAAATTGTATCCCATATTAATTTCATTCTTAATGACTTGTGCAGGTGGTCAGGGGACAGTGTATATGAGGTCAATCATATTCACCATACTGAGAAATTCATTGTGGATTTGAAGGCTCGGGAATGCAATTGCAGGAGGTGGATGCTAACAGGGATACCATGTAACCATGCAGTTGCATGCATGGTACAGGTTAATGAAACCCCAGAGACCTACATCCCAGCAATATATAGAAAACAGGCCTATGCAAACTGTTACAGTCCAGTGATCTTACCCACCATTGGGAAGAACATGTGGGAGAAGGTTGAGGCAAACAATGTACAACCTCCACCATTCAAGAAGTAAGCTGGCAGGCCTAAAAGATCAAGGAACAAGGACCAAGCTGAAAAAGATGACATCCGGATGTCCAGGAAGGGTTTGAAGACAAAGTGCAGTGTTTGTGGAACTACAGGCCACAACAAGGCTACATGCCCTTCCAAACCACCACCAGAAGACCCCCAAACCCAACAATCTGCAACCACCCAAGCTACAGCCCCGACTGAGAATGCTGCCACAACCACAACTAAAAGAAAACAAGCCACTTCTGCTTCTACAAACCCAGTCCAGCAAAGGCAAAAATTAAGACCAAGGCGGAAAGACATTTGAAGCATCATCCCTTTCTTTTTTGTTATATCATTTACTGATGGACCAATATTGTAAATTTTGTTCTGTTCTCTTTTGATCATGTTTAACATGGTAAACAAGTTATCATTTTCAATGGTAATTTCTGTTTTGTTATCTTTTGATGATGTTTAAACATGGTAAACAAATTATTATTATTTCAATTTGCATTGGTGGTCTATATATTATTTTATCTTGAATTAACAACTCAAATTGAAATGCTCAAATTAACAATTCAAAGATCAAATCTCAAATAAACAACTTAAATTGAAATGCTCAAGTTTATAACTCAAGTTTACAACTCAAAATAAACACTGAAATAACAACTCAAGTTTACAACTCAAAATAACATCTTACAATAAACACTGAAAGTAAAAAGTAAATTTAACAAGAAGACTCCATAACCTAAATTAAACCAAACAACACTATCTTACTGTGACCAACATAGAACTATCACAAACACATTGCATAAGACCAACAACACACAAAAAAAATACATCCTCTTGTTCCATTTTGTTGATTCCTTGAGAGATTTCTGTAATGCAATTATTTTTTTCCTTTGTCTGATAATCAATAGATCTTTCTCAGCTTCAGCCACGTCTGTGACCCATTGGAAAAAATTGCAACTCCCATCACCAGCTACACCCTACAAAAAGACCATTGACACAGTATTACACACTGAATCAAATAAACCTTTTTCAATATTAAAAAACCAAGGTAATAATCAACAAATAAACTTACGCGATACTTTCTACACCCCCAGAATTGTCTTCCATAGTTGATTGTCGTTCTTGAGGTTCGAAGCACTGCTTTATGGTGCCCGACACATTCACAAAATGGAGCACCCATTGAGTTGCCTCCATTACTGAACACAGAACCACCTGAGTTGGCCATGACAGAGGATTGTAATTTGGAGCTCACGTTCTTGAAGTTTATGAACACTTTCAACACTAACATAGTAACCCTAGAGCTTCCATGGATCTTTAATGGCGGATGGATGAAATCGTCCTTAACTGGGCAACAACGTCTCCAAGCCACGTCAGAAATGGCACAAACGTCGTTAGTGAAAACATGACGGAAGGACCAAACTGAAACCTTTTTTAAAAGTTGAAGGACCAAGTTGAATTAAAATAAACATAGGGGACCAATCAGAAAATAAGTTGAAACATAAGGGACCAAAAGGTGCATTTAGCCTTTATTTTAAGTTGTAATCTTAATTTTTATCTTGTAATTATATTAAAATGAAATTGGTATGTTTTAGAACTCGGAGACGTGGCGCGCATGGATTTTCAATAACGAATCGGTATACAAGAGGTAAGGGGAGTAAGATAAGAATATAATATGAAAGACATAAAGATAAAGGGAGGAGTCCCCTACTCCTTTTAAATTTAATAATATTATTATTTTAAAGTAATAACTTCTCAACTTAAAATTTATAATAAACTTAATATATTGTGTAACTTATTCTGAAATATCTATACATGGATCTGAATTATTATAACTTATACAGACTGGACTAAACCTATGCAAGGACTTGGATTTTTATATCCTATATGGATCGAACTAAACCTATGCAAGGACTTGGACTATTATGACATGTCTAGACTGAACTATACCTATGCGAAGACTGGATATATGGACTTAGATAGACCTGTGCCAGGAATGGACTATAAGGACACAAAATCAAATCTACTAATTTAAATAACCATTAAAAATTTGAATTATATTTATAAGCGATATTTAGTTGATTTGACTTGATTATAATTAATTATATTTGATTTCGATTAATGATATTGTGATTTATAATATTAGACTGTGATTAATAATATGCAATTATGATTGATGATATTTAATTGTGATTGATGAGATTACTATACTTGATTGTGGTTGATGAATGATTGATGACCTTGTGATATGAAGTTTGAGCATATAGCAAGCATGATGGAAAGTTAAAACTCAGTAAGAATTTTCTTACCTTACTCTTTAAATTTTTATTCCAAGAGAAAGTATTTTATAATTATTTTAGTCTTTTATTTCTTCTTAGAAATAATTATTATTAACTTTGTTTTTAATCTCTATAATAAGATCTAGTATTAGAAAGAAGCTATTTTATGAAAATCAGAGGTTGAGATAATTAATTCTTGAATTAAAGAAAATTTTTATAGTTTTAAGTATTCGTAGTTAATGATTTTAAATTATTTTCTTTAGAAATTAGAAGTTTAAAGTAAATTATTTTGGTTTTCCCCAACGAAATAACTAAAGAATATTTTGTGGAGATTTCAAAAACTCAATCTAGTTAAGATTCAAATTGAGAAAGATTATGTAAATATGTAAAGATTTTTAAGAGAAAGCTTTGAGATATTTAAGGCTTGGAAACTCAATTTTGGTTAGATCTGAATTTGAAGACTGTACTAAATTATTTTAGTATAACAGAAGTTCAAAGAAGAACTTATGGAAATGTACAGTTTATTGTGATAATTTTGTGAACCTTTATGGTATTTAATAATTGAGTTTCTAAAAGCCTTAACCAACTAAATATGCGAGTAGTTCATGCATCATGAATCATTAAAGAGAAATGATATGTGATATTGCCTGGGGACGGATTATAGAAACCGAGGATACATTAGAGGAGGCTTAATTGCGAGCCTTGGGATGAGAGAGTGTGAAAGGGTGCTTCAGGTGACCTGGGGTCGCTCCCTAGTGTCGGGTACTTTCACAATAAAAACTTTCTCAGTCTGACTAGTCTCTAAGTGTTTCCACGCCAGTTGAGCTGTTCATATGTCATGAAGGCATTTATGTTATTATTATCCAGAATTTATGAAACAGTGTAAACTCCTGGTTGGCCCAGTGCAAACTAAAACTTTAAGGGCCCACATGCATAAACTAAATGAGATAGTAGCATAAGCATTACATAACATTCATGTGATTGTGACATTCTATATGGATGGTTATGAATGAAAATATAAGTGTTATGTATATGGAAACCCTATATTCATAATTGATTGTATATGAGATTATGACTGATATTACTATATTAGTTTGTGAAAACCCTTATGCTTATGTCTTATCTGTAATATATTATATTTTGTTTCTCACTCCTTCTTATTTGAATTTTTGTGTCCAAAATATATGTTATATGATATATAGCTAGCAGTCCAAGATGGAAGGATATGTAATTACAAGAGGATAAAGTGGTCTCATCCTCAATCGATTAGATGAAGAGATATGACAAGAGTAGGATTCAAAAACTCGATGGTTCAAGGACTAGGAAATGATTGTTCACATTTGTAGTAGAGGTATAGTTTAGTTTTATTTTGCCTTATTACAATATCAAGTAGATAATTGTAACAAGGTAAAGGTTAAACTTTGATAAACTCTTTCATTCGGATATAATATTGTAATGATTTATCACTTATGATTTCTATAAATTATTTTGTCATTATGGACAAATATTGAAAGACAATTTTTTTTACTTTCAATATTCAAAGGAAATCGGATGTATATACGTCCTTGTATACACGAGATAAAGAGTGATAAATATGTATATCTTTCTAAAAGTTTTTTTTAAAAGTAAGAAGAATACATATATATCTCGTGTATATAAGGGGGTGTTACATGTCTTGATTTTTCTTCAACAATGGTTAGAAAGTATTGGTGGCCAAGCATAGAAGGGGTACCAATTGGTCCCCAAATGTCAACATGAATAAACTCAAATAATTCATTGTAAACAGTACTACTAAGAGGAAAATTGAGTCTTTTTTATTTAGCAATATGACAAATTTCACAGGGATCAGAAGTTTTATTACCCTCAATGTAAGGGTGTGACTATTTCAATACAAAGAATTTCTCATTAGAAATGTGTCCTAGCCTTAAGTGCCATAGATCATTATTGAGAACACAAAAATAATTTACACAATTTGCTAAAGAACCTTGTGGTTTAAAACCATTGCATACAAGCCCCCCCTTCAACTCAACTGTATCAATCATCTTCAAAGTGTTGGATTCTAGAATCTGACAACCAGAACTAGAAAAGTTTAGCTTGCAGGCCAAGCATCTAATTAGCCTAAAAACAGAAATTAAATTGAACTTAAACTGTGGAATTAACAAAACATCCATCAGGTAAAGGTTTTTCAAAAGATGAGTTATGCCTGAAATGGTGGCACATACTTTACTACTATCAGGCAATTTGATGTAAATGGGATCTATTCTTCCATGTGACTAAAAAAAGGATTAGGAACTACTAACATAGTCAGTTGCAGCTGTGTCTATTATCCAGAGATTTGGATTTGATATATCAATTAAGGATGAAATTATACCTAATGGTTTGGAATTAAAAGTCGAAGAAGAAATTTGGTTTACTACATGACTGGTTAAATTGTTGGTGTGGGATGAGGATGTTGATTGTTGGATCAATGCCATAATCTATTTTTGTAGTTTTGGTGTGAAAATGAAACTTGAATTCTTAGGTACTTCCTTATAAGAAATCACACTTTTGCTTTTTTTCAAGTCATCATAATTATTTACCACAACATTCTTTTTGAGGTGAGGAAGGTATCCATGTTTTTTGTAACAAACATCTACAGTGTGGCCCAATTTTTCTCAATAAGAGCATATCTTTGATCCACGACCTCTGTTGTAACCTCCACCTCTAATGTTAGAGCTTCTCCTTAGAAACTTTCCTCTTCTACCTCCATTAAAATTGTTCCCTGCACTAACCAAAACCTAAGATTCTTCAAGCACTGGTCCATTTTGCCTTTCTTATTGAACAAGAAGAGAGAAAACCTTGTTTATTGATGGAAGAGGATCCATCAACATGATCTGTGCTCTAATAAGAGCATATTATTCATTCAATCCCTTTAGAAAACGAATCACATAATCACCTTACGTGTAGGACTTTATCATGGGAATTAGTTGACAAGAACACTTAACTACATAGGTGCAATGGTAATTGGACGAAAGTTCTTCAATTCTTGCCAAAGACTCTTCAATTGAGTGAAATAGGTTGTAATAGACAACTTTCCTTGCTTCATCGCATAGATTTCTTCTTGAAGCTCGGATATCCTAAAGTAGGGGTGTTAATTTCACCCATTTATCCATCCAATCCATCTACACATAATTCATCCAATCCATCCATTTATAAAATAAAAACATGATGGATTTAATGGATTGGACCTCATTTATTTATTGGATAGATATGGATAGATTTATCATAATTCTAATCCATTGGATTTTATTTTTGTTTTTTATTAAAATTTATTGGATTTTTTAAATTAAAAATAATCCATTAAGTTTTTTAATCGTAACTTACAGTAACCTTTCGTTCACACCACACGCCAAAAAATCCATCATAATATCATTTCATTTCAAATAACCATAAAGATACATCTATCAACAAATATAATTTTTATTTTTTAATCTTTATCAATTTTTTAAATTTATTAAATATTTATTTAATAAGACTACAACTAACGTAGTGATCCTTATAATTATTTCTTCTGGAATAGCATTCTTTGTTATTTTATTATTCTTTAATAACATCTATTGTTGTTAATAAAATAAAGTTAATTTAGGCATATAAATGCTTTTTTAATTAATATGATAAACAATTTAATAACAGGGATTTTATTTTTAATATCATGTCACGACACATTTATTATGTGGCAAGGAGTTACTTTTAATATTTATCGTACCTAAAATGTTTTAGGATGTGTTTAAATACGCATTTTAATTAAGAGATACTGTAATAGATTATTTTAAAATTAGATGTTATAAATTTGATCATAAAATTTTAGAAAAAAATTGGAGGGTGAAAAAAGAAATTGAATAAAAAATATAGAGAGAAAAAAAAGAGAAATTAAAGTGTAAAAATATAGAGTGAAAAAATAAAAAAAGAATTAAAATAAAAAATTGGAGAGTGAAAAAGAGAAATTAAAATATAAAAATATGAAGGGAGAAAATAAAAAAATTAAAAGAAAAAATTGGAGGAAAAAAATAAATAAATAATATGGAGAGAAATTTAAAAAAAGTTTAGAGAGAAAAAATTAAAGTGTAAAATATTAAATATAAAATGAGAAAATAAAAAAAAGAAATTAAGAAAAAATACTATTTTTTTAAAATGGGTGGTTATCCACAAAAAAGATGTTAATGGATGGATTTGGTGGATTTAATTAATTAAGGTTATGGATTGGATGGATATCTCAAAAGTTTTTAAATAAATCATAAATGGATAATGGATGGATTTTATCCATCCAATAAAATTTAACTCAAATCTTATCCAAACCATCCATTTGATACCCTATCCTAAAGATATCTCCTTGATAATAACGTTCCTTTAAATCCTTCCATACCTCGGAGGCACTTTCCATCCATAGCACACTTTAAGTTATTGTGGGATCCAAAGAATGAGTGATCCACGATACAACGATGGTATTGCATCGATCCCACGCCATTAACATTGGATCACTAACTTCAGGTTTCAGCAAGGTACCATCAATGAATTGAACTTTATTCTTCAATCTTAGGGCCATCGTCATAGAGCGAGACCATGTGTGATAGTTTGCTTCGTTCAATTGAACTCCTAAAATCAGCATTCCATGATTCTCTTTGCATGCAGATAATAGGGACTAGAAACATCAAGAGCTGAATTTGCCATGAATCACCAGATCAAAGAAAGAAGAAAAGAGCAGATTCTTGAAGAAGGAAAACTTAAGGGGATGAAACCAAAATTCAATCTTGAAGATTAAAGAAAGGAAAATTAATCAAGAATTAGAGTTTGGCATTAGAGCCCTTACCATGTAGAAAATGTAAAAAAACCATGCAAGCTGTTTCTTGGAGATGGAAACAAAACAGAGAGAAAGGGACTTGCAAGAGTATTGAGAAAGTTTCAATAGTTTTCCTCAATGAAAACAGAGAGGAGAAAAGGCTTATATACAGGCTATGAAAGAAACTCGAGAAAAAACACTAACTAACAATTACAAGGAAGAAAAAAATAAAGATTAATAGCCTAATCTAAAACTTAATTAGAAAGTGGTTTAGTTAAAGAATTGTACAGTGTAACACCCATCTACCAAAAGGACAAAGAGTAGACATTATGTTCCAAAAGTCAAAAGTTCCAAAAGTCGAAAGATATATAATTATAAAAAGCAATGCGAGGTAAAATTGGACATTCTGTTACAAAAGGGCCTTCATATAAAATTTGAGAACTAATTATAAACCATGGGCCGTGTGGAATTACATAAACACAGAATCTAGTGATCCTTATTCATTCGTTTATCAAATTCTGTGTTGAGATTTGATAATTAAATTCTCTGATAATCGATTACCATTGTGTGTAATCGATTACCAAAGAGTGAAAACTCTGATTGTGTAACTTTTCAAATTTTGAGACGTCAAATGGTATGACTTTTCAAAGGTGTAATGCCAAATGGTATGACTTTCAAAAGGTGTAATTGATTACCATTGTGTCGTAATCAATTACACGCCTTTTCAGTAAATTTAAAGAGTCTCAACCTTTCATAAAGAGTTATAACAATTCATAAATTTGTGTCCCTTTGATTCAGAAGATGTCTGATCAACATCTATATAAAGGGATCCAAGTGCATTACTCAAATACACAAAAAATAAAAACACAAATCAAATTTCTTTCATCCTTTGTTCTTGTTTTGCAACAATACAAGAGTGAGTATTGTTGTTGAATCTTCTTTGTATCTCAAAATCGGATTTCGTGATACCCACACTCTATAGGGACGAAATACTGATTTTAGGAAAGTGTTCTGCATGCCTAGAAGATCATATCAAGTCCTCTAAATTGTTGTTCATCTTTTGGTTCACCCTTACTTTGGAAAATTGTTCCAACAATCTAAAATCAGTATCTCCAAGAAAGATGGCAACAATCCGTGATATGTCTACAAATGTCCACAAATTAGACAAATTTGAAGGCGTTGGTTTTCGTAGATGGCAAAAGAAAATGCACTTCCTCCTCTCCGCTCTTAATGTGGCCTATGTTCTAAGCACTCCACAACCAAAGGAGAGAGAAGAGGAAACTTTGGAAGAACAAAGAAAGAGGCACAAGTGGGAGAATGATGATTACATATGCCGTGGTCACATTCTGAATGGCATGACGGATGCATTATTCAATGTGTATCAGTATGTAGAATCGGCCAAAGAATTGTGGGATCAACTTGAAGGCAAATACATTTCTGAAGATGCATCAAGTAAGAAATTCCTTGTTAGTAATTTTAATAATTATAAGATGAGTGATGCTAGACCTATAATGGAACAATTCCATGAAATCCAAAGAATCCTTGGAAGTTTTAGGCAACATAATATTGCTATGGATGAGACTTTTATTGTTTCTTCTATAATTGATAAATTACCACCCAATTGGAAAGATGTGAGAAATTCTTTAAAGCACAACAAGGATGATATAAGTGTTGAACAACTGGCAACAGATCTTCGAATTGAAGAAGGAATCCATCTACAAGATGGTAAAAAGGATTCTAGCAATCCTAATTTGTCCACTGTTAATATGGTGGAAAATGAGAAATCAAAGGCAATACCAAAGTTCAAGAAAAGGCCCCTTAATTTCAATAAAGGAAATAGGGACAAGAGGCCTAAATTTGGTAAGGCAAATCAACAAGCAACTTGTTGGGAATGTGGCAATTCCGGTCACATGAAAAGAGATTGTACAATCTGGAAAAGGAAAATGGCCAAGAATGGTGGAAAGCAAGGTCAAGGCAATTCTAGCCAAGACCAACCTAAGAAAGGTAATTTTGCACAAATTGCACATAATTCTAATTTGAATTCTGTGAAAATGGTTTCTGAAATCTTCTGTGTGCAGACTAATGATTCTTGGTGGATCGATTCAGGAGCTTCAAGACACGTGTGTAAAGATCAGTCTCTATTCAAATCCTTGAAGGAATGTGACAATGGAGAAGTTCTTTACATGGGAAATGATTCTATGGCTAAAGTCCTAGGTTGTGGATAAGTAGAATTATTACTTAGTTCTGGAAAATCACTTGTATTAAGAGATGTACTATATGCTCCAGAATTAAGGAGAAATTTAGTGTCTGGAGTAATCTTGAATCGATTAGGTTATAAATCAGTATTTAAAGCTGATAAGTTTGTACTATCTAAAGGTGGTGTATTTATTGTTCTAGGATATCTCTATAACAATATGTTTAAATTAAGTACAACAAATGGTGTTATTGATTCTGCTTATATTATTAATCATGATTCTTCTTTATGGCATTTTCGTCTTGGACATGTTAATTATCGAAAACTACATTCTATGTCTAAATTTGATTTGATTCCTCCATTTGACTTGAACAAAGAAAAGTGTAAAAAATGCATGCTAACAAAGATAACAAGAAAACCTTTTCCTAATATTGAATGGAATTCAACTTTGCTTGAATTAGTACATAGTGATTTATGCGATTTTCATAGTACACCTTCATTAGGAAATAAGAAATATATGATAACATTCATTGATGATCATACACGCTTTTGCTATGTTTATCTTTTGTTTACTAAAAATGAAGCCTTAGAAAATGATCTGTCCTGGACCGGGGTCAAGAGATCCGATCTCAAGCCAGTCACGAACAGTATGTCAATACCGTCTAGTAGACCGGATGTATGTGTATCCGATGTATGTATCCGTTGTCCTTGAATGAGGAGAGCGGATTGGGCGTCCTGGAGATCCTTCACACCGACCTAACGCGTTGAAGTGGGCGAATGGTGGTGTCACCTGCAAAGATTCTCCGACGCTCAAGTCAGTGATTATATTCCAAGTAAGGAATGTATTCAGAGAGTAATCAGTCGTAAAAGAGCTGAAGAAGATCCCCCCTTCAATCATGAAGTGAGTTCATATACCTGATTGGCTCGATTAACGAGGATACGTTGGTGGGGAACCACCAACTCCCATTAGCATTATTATATTGCGCACTTACCTGCATGATTGGGTCAAGTGGCTATTTTATATTGAGCATAGAGAATGTAGACTAGGATTAGGGAACAAGTTGACCATTCCCGTGAGCAGAATTTGGCTCGTAGTGCAGGGAATTATTGATCGATCCCTGTAGCAACAATCCTTGTCTTTTGCACAGTGACGTGTGTATTATCCGATGTCATGGTGTTATCCTGAACAACCGGTATAGGGAGAACGCCTGATACGGAATTACAGTTCGGATGTATACCGATGACACCGGTTACACGTAGATGTCTTATCAAAGACGTTGAAATATGTATAGCAGATCGGATACCGGTATTGAGACCAGATCATATGTCCCCTAGCTTGTGTGAGGGACTGAATAGTTGTTCACATAAGCTACTCAACCTGCGAGAGGTCTTAATATCGGTAAGCTTACGTGTGCAACAGTTCCTTAGCATCTGTTGTCATTCGTAAAGAACCGTTCTAAATTTAATAGATACGACCTTTCGGTACGGTCACAACGGATTCAGACAAAGATTCGTTGTGTGAGGATTTCAAGAGTTTATTGGAATTGAAAGCTCTTGAAGTTCGTGTAACGGCTGTAAAGCGTGAATTGCGTTGCATGATTAGACATTAATGCTTTTAATCATGTGGGCAAGCAATCATTACGCCTGAGATGAAAATCTCATTAACCGTCGTTTTGGGCTTAATGGGCCTGAAGTTTTCGAAACTTTTGGGCCTAGTGGATAGCCCTTCGCTGAGTCGCTATCGTTTTGGCGCCCAAGAATTTGGAACGGTTGTGTCGTTTCGCTTGTGAACGAACGCGTTTTATCGAGAACGACACAACTTCAAAAGGGAGTAACCGAACCTCTTCGTTTCCTATAAAAGGAATACTTAGTGGATTCTGGGTTCCACTTGCTTTTGTTTTCTCAACGAAACTCTGCAGAAATTTTGCAAGGAAGTTTACTGCCTACATTGCGAGGGTTTCTTCGTTCCTCAAATTCATCACTGTCATCTGAGGTAACTATCTCTTCCTTGTCGCTTTAGTTTCGCTTTGTTTTGCTACTTCTTAGTTAAAGAAAGTAGGCTTCGTCTGGGGGGGAATCAGTTTCCCGCAACCCTAATAGTCATGGGGAAGAATCCTTGTGATTCTTCCTAAGACTGAATCGCGTCGCTCAGAAAGGGGATCTTACTCACTGTGGGAAGTGACCTTTCCCTTCTCAGGGTTGCCCTCTGATTGTAATTGCTTTTAAAATATAGTGAGTAATGATTGCAACTTTCTGACGACATTTTATTTCTTATCGTAGATTAAGGAGTTCGACTTAGAAAATTCAAATGGCCACTGGAGAAGGAACCTCTGGAAATAGTGCTATTTCGAGGACAACTGAAGGTCTCTATAGCGTTGTTGCTTCGAAGCTGAATTGGGAGGAGGTTCAGGCTAAATGGCCTTTCTGTTGGGTGTCCAGCGAGTTTAAGGACCTGGCCTCTCGTCATGCGGATGAGGAGGGATCTCGGATTCAACCGAGGTTCACGCTGAGTACGGACGAAGAGACGAAAAAGTGGTATAGGGTTTACGCACCACTTCCGACAGAGCGGATATGCCATATCGTCCCTAATGACCGCTCTGTATATATGTATGACTTTATTTTTCATTATCTGGGAGTTCGTTTCCCTCTAACCGAACTCCAGATGGGCGTCTTGAAGTTTCTGAACTGCGCACCCTCCCAACTTCATCCCAACGGTTGGGGCCTCGTCCGAGCTTTGGAGGTTTTGGGTGAACATTTTAACTTCACGCCAACTGTAGCGATGCTGTTCTACTACACTCAGGTAGTTCGAAGGGCAAACAAGCAGGGTGGAGTTGGTCTGGTGACTCTCCGGACTCTCTGTTCCTTTGTGAACTTCGAGTCTTATACGGATTCGGCCAAGGTTGATGGGAAGTCCTTCAAGATTTACTTCACTCGTATCTCCATTAAGAAGGGCAAACCAAAATTTTGGAAGGACGAAGAGGACGTTGACAAATTTCCCCTGAGTTGGACACACAAACATTTCCTCTTGAGCTCACACGCGTACTACACTGATCAATCCGATCTGTCTCGTGAGACGTCGAGAGTGTTGTTCGCACTTGAATCGCACACTACAGGTCGTCACGTCTTTTCGTGTAGGCGTTTGCTAAGTAGCTCAAGCGGAGTCCGGGAGGAATATTTGCGTACTTCTCGTTTTATTTCATCTTTTCTCCTTTACCAAATATATATAGAATATTTGTAGTTGCTGACATCTTGTGTTTGTTCATGTAGGTGAAATAGAACAGGAAACTCCATAAATGGACAAGTTGAAGAAATTCAAGGCGGCTGGTAAATCCGTTACCCGTGAAAATGAAGTGAAGCCCAGGCCCTCAACCAAGGATCGTCCTGAGTTAATAATACTGACCTCGGATGCTGAAGGGGACATTCCGTTGGTTGAGGGCGGTTCTTCTGCCGCTGATGAATCCACGGGCCATCCTCCAGTTTCTGAGAGGAGAAGAAAAATCAAGAATGACTCAGTGGGAGGCCCGTCCAAAAAGCGCAAAACTCCGGAGGATAAGCCTGTTGAAACCTCGGAAACAGCTGGTGCTCCCTCTGGTCTTAATAAAGAAACTGCTGCTGGGGCTTCTGGGTCAAATCCGACCTCCTTCCCAACTACCTCGTTTCTTACTCCCTTCCTCTTCTACGAGGGTTCTACTCCAGCCACTCTTCCACCACCGTTGTACAAACTCCGGCCTACGCTTAGCGTTAAAGAAATTGAAGAAGCGTGTGAGGCCGGAAGGTGGCAGTTAGCCGAACTTGCTGGAATGCTCTCTTCAGTCAGCGAGTTGGCTAAGAACGTCAACAAGGTTGAGGAGCTGAGTGACAAATTAGAAGAACTCAACCTTTCCTCAGAAAAAGACAAAGCCGCCATGAAGTTAATGGAAGATCGTCTTAGCAAGTCTAAGGAGTTTGGGGATCTCATAACTAAAGAGAATCTCAAGCTCAAAGGCGATCTTAAAAACTTGGAAGGCAAGGTGGCAGAGAAGGAGGAAGAACTCCGTAGCAGCCAGGATAAAAATAAAGCTGATGCTGAGGAGTGGTCTCAAAGGGAGAAGAAGCTCCTTCTTGAGATAGAGGGACTGAAGGCTAGGAAAGCGGAGTCCGAAGTATCTAGTGAGGAGCTGTCCAAGTTGCGGGGAGAATTGGCTACAGCGAAAGCTGAGAGAGAAGAAGCTGTTGACATATGCAGCCGGGCTGTTGAAGAGTCCTTCGGCCTAGCCATACGCCAAGTCTTCTACCGCAACCCTACTGCGAAACTTAACCTTTATGGAATGGATCCGTACTATGAATTCCATGGGGGAAAGTTAGTCGCAGTGGTGGATGGTCGTCACGAAGATCCACCGACGTCCTTATATGGTTTGGCTCCTCTTCCTGAGGGTCAAACCATGGGACCTGATTACGTCTTTCCTGTGTCCGAGGTTCCCTCTTCTGAAGAAAGGGCTGAGGCTCCTGGAGGCGAGGCTCCTGCGGAGGTTCTAAAGGAAGGAGCACAAGAGCCCAATGCTGAGGAGGCACAAAAAACTAAAGAACAGATTCCTCCTCCATAGTTTTGTTTTCATTTACATGTATAGTTGTGTACCGGGATCAACTCCGGATTTTGAACTATTGTATGTAATTTCATTTCAATGAATGAGTTTTGATTGAAGAAACTTGTCTTCGTCATTTCATGTATATATAAATCGTTACTAATCCGTTCTGTATAATTAATCTTAAGGCCAAATTGAAATAACTGCCTCAGAAAATTAAACAATAAACACAATTTAGAACGGATAAATATATACATGTCCCCAAGTGCGTATTAAGAAAAAGGGTGCCTGACTTTGGGGCATGATCCTTAATTTTCTTAATTCTCTTAGGGAAAGATGGGTCGATCCGCTGTTCAGTAGAGTAGTGTAACAGGACGGATGACTGCTTTTAATCCGTAATGCTCTCACAGGAGATGACAATATTGTTCCAAGCTTAGGGAACTGCAAGGAAGTGGGTTTTGAGTCCTTTATCATAAGGATGATGATGGAAGTTTTTTCTTCGCCAGGAGTTACGTCGTTGTATCACAGAATAGGTGATAAAGAGTATCCGTCCTGGGAGAATACCACTTGAAAGCGAAAGTGCGGACTGACTTTCAGAATTTTCCATCATAGGAATGATTGTATGAATTGATCATGCCAGGTGTTTTGTCATCAAATTACTTCATAAGTGATTGAGATCATCCGTCTTGGGAATGTGTACAGCACCAGAAGTTATATCTTCGGATCACATAATAGGTGATTGAGATCATCCTTCCTTGAGGTGTGTATGGCGCCAGGAGTTACATCGTCATATCACAGAATAGGTGATTGAGATCATCCGTCCTGGGCAGGTACACCATGTCAAGGAGTTACATCGTCATATCACGTAATGGGTGATTGAGATTATCCGTTCTGGAAAAGTACACAACTCCAAGAGTTACATCGTCATATCACAGATTAAGTGATTTAGATAGTCCGACCTGTATACATTTCTCCCAAGAGTACGGATTGAGTGATGATGAGAATTGTTCATACCAGGAGTTACATCGTCGAATCACTTTATAGGTGATTGAGATCATCCATCCTGGAATGATTATTAGAGTTCTTCGTACCAGGAGTTACATCATCGAATCACTGAATAGGTGATCGAGATCATCCGTCCTGGTGAATTTTACCAATCATGGGAGTGCGGATTAGGCAATTTTCGCATCCATCTGAAATCCGAGTAATACCTCTACTAGCCCCCTAGCTGATGTGAGGAAGTAGTTGACTTGCTCATATGAGCTATATTGATCATAGTATGTTTGGATTTCGGATTTGCACCGAAGTGTAAATATCTGCTCTGGGAACCATGTTCCGAAGCGATGAAATTTTAAGGGCGGATTCGACAATGGGAATATCAGAAGTTTATCGAATTTCGCAACCCTTGGTATTCGGGTAATGGTGGCCACGTTTCTAATGATTGGACATTTAATGCCTTAATTCACGTGGGCGAGCCATTATTGCGTTAAGTGCGCATGTCTTAGTAACTGTCACGCATAGTCTTGTTGGGCCTAGTATTTGGTTTTAATAGGCCCATTTTGATGACTCTGTGACAAAACGATGGCATTTTCGCGCCTTGAGGTACTAAACGATAATTTTGGTCCACTAAACGGGGAGTCGTTTGGGGGTAAACGACAGGTTATGTTTAGTGGGTGTTTGAAAAATTTTTGTGCCCTGATATAGGCATATTTGGAAATCTCAGTTACCATTTCTTCTTGCTTCCTTGACGAACCTCTGTAAAAGTTCCAAGAAGTTCTTCGTGTCCGCCTCTGTGAATTTCAATTCACTATCCTTAGGTAATCACTTTCCCTTCGTTTTTTGTATCTCTTTTCAATATTTGAGAATGGCTAGGAAGGGTGTTAGCTTCAGTGGCGTTAGCCCTAGAGGAAGAGGAGGAAGGGCTTTGGTTCAAAACCCTAATGTTCGTGGTGGGAGGATCCCAGTGATCTTCCAGTCGAGGCCACAGTATACAGGGGGGAGGAGTCGCAATATCAAAGGCGAAGGGTGATTATACCTTCTTCAGAGTCTTCCTCCTCCAGTGAGAGTGTCGAAAGTGGGGATTTGTATCTCTCTGATGATGTGAAATTTTATCGCAGCATCAAAGCTTTCACAATGGTGACAAAGAAAGCTACTGGGAGGAAATCGTCCGAAGGGGAATCTCCTTCTGAGAAGTATATCTTGAAGACCCAATCCGGCCTATGCAATGTGGTTGCACACCGGATAGACTGGGTGAAATTCCAACAGAAACGCCCGTTCAGCTGGGTGGCTGAGGAGTTTCGTGAAACAACGTCCGTCCACGCTCGGGAGGATGAAGGGGAGCTGGAGCCGCGGTTTACGGTTTGGAAGAAGGACAAATACAAATGGTGTTTTAAGGTGCTCGCTCCCCTTCCATCAGAACGGATATGTCACACACCGGACGAGAGGTCCTTGTTCATGTATGATTTTTTATTTCTGAACTTGGGTGTGCGTTTCCCCTTGATGAAGTTTGAGATGGGAGTCCTGAGATTCCTGGACTGCGCTCCCTCGCAACTTCACCCTAATGGATGGGGATTGGTCCGCTCTCTTGAAGTGCTTGGGGAGCACTTCAACTTTAAACCGACGGTGGCCATGCTTTTCTACTTCACTCAAGTGGTCCGTCGTGCGAATAAGGAGAAAGGAGGAGTGAGCTTGATATCCCTCCGGACTATCTCCAAGATCATCAACTTCGAGGCGTACACTGACTCCGCCAAAGTTGATGGGCGTTCATTCAAATCTTATTATACGAAGATCAGCGTCCATCCGAATGAACCAATTTTTTGGTTAACTGAAGATGGGATTCCAAAATTCCCAGTGACTTGGATGCACGAACATTTTTTGTTGACCTCCCAAGCGTATTATACCGAGGAGGACGAACTGAGCCCAACCTCAATCTCTGTTCTTTCGGCTCTGCAATCCTACACAGCCTCGCACCAATTTTTCTCCTGCAGGCGTTTGTTAGGACCAAAGTCTACTTGCGAGGAGTATTTACGTAATTTCCCTGCCATTCTTCATGCGTTATTATGTCATTTGCCTTGAAAATTTTTCATCTCTGATTATGTCTTTTGATTTTGCAGGTGAAATTCAGAGCGAGTCACCAGAGATGAATAGGCTAAAAGGACTCAAGGCCAGAGAGACTTCCGTTGCGGCTGAAAATGACATTCAGGCAAAGCGGAATTCAAAGAAGGCCACTGCTGAGACAATAATATTAACTTCATCTGCTGGTGACGATATTCCTCTGATCGAGGGCGGACCTGAGAAGGTTGTCGAGAAAAAGAAGAGGACAAAGCGTGATCCTTCGATGACCTCAGACCGTCAATCCTCGCCCAAAAAGCCAAAAACTTCAAGAGGGGCTGCTGAGCCAGGGCCTTCTAAGGAAAAGAGAGCGGAAGGGTCTATTCCGGATATCCCAAGTGGTGTTATCACATATGGGGCGAAGCCGATAACGACTTATTTCACGCCCAAAGCCCCTTGCCCTCTTGAAGGTAGTTCCGGTCTTGTTCAACATCCGATGTATGAGGGCTCCGTTCCTGAGGGCGTTCCTGAATCTTCACCCAAGGTGAAGCCCTCGTTGAAGAGTGAAGAAATGATCAGAGCTTGCGACGACGGACAGAAGCACTTGGCTGAGTTATCCGGGCTCCTCAAGTCGGTTCGTGAGCTCTCAGAAGAGAACGAGAGGCTCACCTCAATGGTTGGCAAGGACAAGGCAATAATCCTCCAATTAGAAGGAAATTTAGAAGCTTCCAGAGAAGAAATCCAGAAGAAAGATGAAGAAATTGCCAAACTGAAGAATCTTGCCAAGGAGCTGGAGGGTCAAATTTCTGATCAGAAGAAAATCAATGCTGACCTCAATGCTCATCTCTGCACGGAGAAGGAACGCTCTTCAAAGCTGGAAGAGGGGTTGAAGGAGGCTAAGGTCGTCCATTCTCAAGGAGTGGATGATTGGACACGTAAGGAAAAGGAGTTGCTCTTAAAGCTGGCTGATTCGAATGGCGAAGTCAAGACCCTGAAAGCAGACTTAGACGATGCTGTGAACATGTGTGATCAAGCAGTCAAGGAGGCTTTCGGGTTGGCAGTTCGTCAAGTGCTATACCGGAATCCCAAGGTGTCAATTAATTTGAACGGTATTGATCCGTTCTATGAGTTTCACCAAGGGAAACTGGTGGCCATCGTTGACAATCGTCATGAGAGTCCGCCTAATACTCCTTATAAGTTTGCTCCTTTACCTAAAGGTCAATCAATGGGACCTTCCCTCCTGAAGCCCACAAGTACAGGATCAAGCTCTCGCACTGAAGAAGGCAAGACCGGAGACAAAGGCAAAGGGAAGGAGGGAGACTCAAGCCAGAAAAAGTAGCACATTCCTTGTTTCCTTTTTCGTTTTATTGATTCGAATTCGCTGTGTTCCGGGATCAGCTCCGGATCATTACACGAATTGTAATTCTCATTAAATCAATAAAAGAGTTTTTTACCTCCGTTCTTGTTTAGTGAAAAACAACTTTAATAGAGGGATTGCATGTGTATTGTATCATCCCGGATTTAAGTAATGAAGATCGGATTGTAAAACATGCGAGATGAATTTCATAATAAGATCACCGCTTGTGAGGGAACACATCATCGTCACAAGAACGGCTTAAGGGGAATGATTGTGAGATCGTTTAGATGAGAGTTCATTCCTCAAGATATTCATTAAATCGTTGATGCTGTCCCCCAGTTTCATTGGGTGATGATTCAATTTGAATAAACTCTGAGTGAGATTTTCTCGTGAGAACTTTTAAGAGTGAGGATTTAAAATAGAAATTCCTCTTGAAATATTTCCGACTGAGGGATTTCGGGTGAAAATGCCTTAGATTGTGGCGTACCCGAGTGAATTGTTTGTGTCGGAGTTTATGAGTCATCCGGTCTCAATTGAAGAATTGATGACTCAGAATTATAAGCTATAAAACTTTCAAATAAAGAACTTCATGAGAGTATTAATTTGGAGTTCAGTATAACTTACTTGTTGTGTTTGGAGTTCGGTTTGATCCTACAGTCCATGTCATTTTTGGCCTTCGGTTTAATCCTACTAGCCGTTCTTCAATTGGTCTTTGGCTTTATCCAATGACAATTCTTCACCGATGTTCGGTTAATCCTACTAGTCGTACTCAGAGTTCGGTTTAATCCTACAATCCGAGCCTTCGATACGGGGTTCAGATCAGGGCTAATCCTGAACCTACTGCGCCCGTCACTTGGGGTTCAGCGTGGTCTTGAAGAAGAACCAGCTTACTGCGCCCAAGCCTTCGCATGGGGTTCGGTTTGTGGCCTTGAAAGAGGACCAGCCCTACAACCCATGTAGTCTTCGAATGGGGTTTGGTTTGTGGCCTTGAAGAAGGACCAGCCCTACAACCCATGTAGTCTTCGAATGGGGTTCGGTTTGTGGCCTTGAAAGAGGACCAGCCCTACAACCCATGTAGTCTTCGAATGGGGTTCGGTTTGTGGCCTTGAAAGAGGACCAGCCCTACAACCCATGTAGTCTTCGAATGGGGTTCGGTTTGTGGCCTTGAAAGAGGACCAGCCCTACAACCCACGTAGTCTTCGAATGGGGTTCGGTTTGTGGCCTTGAAGAAGGACCAGCCCTACAACCCATGCCCTGAGGTTCGGTTTAATCCTACAACTCAGGTCTTCACCGACGTTCGGTTAATCCTACTAGTCGTACTCAGAGTTCGGTTTAATCCTACAATCTGAGCCTTCACCGGTGTTCAGCCAAACTTACTAACCGTACCCAGAGTTCGGTTTAATCCTACAATCTGGGCCTTCAATACTTAGACACACTCGAGGAGTTACATCCTCAATTACAGAATGGGTAATTGAGATCATCCGTCTTGAGTATGTTCTTGTGCGTTGCGCATATTCGAGGAGTTACATCGTCAACTACAGAATACGTAGCTGAGATCATCCGTCCTGAATATGCTTCTGTACACCGGATAAACTGAAAATCACAGCATAAGAAAAACTCAAAAGAGTTAAATTGTTATGAGAGATTCTTATTAAATCAAAAATAAGAATTACAAGGAGAGCGTAGCTGTGAAAATAAATTCTCCAGTATTCAATCCAAGATAAGGATAGGAGAGTGTAGAAACAGCTAGCTATAGTAGATGCGCAAGTTTTGGGTGTTCCATTTGTTTCGGATTGGAGTGCCATCAAGGTTTTCAAGGCGGTAAGAGCCTTTGCTAGAGACCTCGGATACCCTGTATGGGCCTTCCCAGTTTGGGGCTAATTTGCCTTGATGAGCGAATTTGTTCCCTATACTTGCTTTCCTCAAAACCAAATCTCCAACGTTGAAAGTCCTTGATTGGACTCGTTTGTTGTACCGGAAAGCAACTTTGGCTTTGATGGCTTGATCTCTGATGAAAGCGTCTTCTCTGAGTTCTTGTATGACATCCATTTCGGATGCCAAGTTAGCATTGTTGGTTTCTTCAGAGAAGTACTTAACCCTTGTGGAAGCAATTTGCAATTCCACAGGTATCATTGCCTCGACCCCGTACGTTAGGCGATATGGGGATTCATTGGTGGATGAATGAGGCGTTGTCCGATATGCCCATAGGACATGACACAGCTGGTCTGTCCATCCGCCCTTGGCTTCGCCAAGGCGTTTCTTTAGTCCCTTCAGCACCTCCCTGTTGGCCACTTCAGCTTGACCATTGGTTTGGGGATGTTCGACGGATGAGAATATTTGGGTTATTCCTAACCCTTCAAGCAAATCTGTGAATTTTCTATCCGTGAACTAGGTGCCATTGTCTGTGACAATCCGTGCTGGGACCCCGAACCGTGTTATGATGTTTTCATACATGAAACGACGGGTTCGGGCTGAAGTAATATGCACCACCGGCTCTGCTTCTATCCACTTAGTGAAATAATCGACCCCTACAATGAGATATTTGATGCCCCCAGGTGCAGTTGGAAAGGGGCCCAGAATATCCAAACCCCATTGGTAGAAGGGCCATGGAACAGCGGATGTGAAGAGTTCTTCCGCCGGTGTGTGGTGAAGGTTAGAGAATTTTTGGCAAGCATCATATTTTTTGACGAAGTCAATGGAGTCTTGCTTCATCGTGGGCCACCAGTATCCAGCTCTGAGGATTTTTCGCATTAAGCTTCTTCCTCCGGCGTGGTGTCCACATTGTCCTCCATGCACTTCCTCCATTACATCTTGCACCTCATCCTCTTTGAGACAGATCAAATAGGGCACAGATAGTGCCCTTCTGTAGAGATTACCATCAATCATAGTGAAATATGGTAATTCTCTCCTTATCCTCGTTTTTTCCTTCTCATCCGTAGGTAGTTGTCCATCAACCAAGTAACGGATGTAAGGAGCCATCCATGTATCTCCGTAAAGGGAGTTAGTCATTATGGCGTTTAGAGAAGGGAAAAGAGGAATGCTGGGCGACGTTAGCGTGCTTTGAACCAACGTAGTGGTGCTACCTGGTCGTTTAGTACTTGCTAACCTGGAGAGTATATCCGCTCTAGTATTCTCTTCACGTGGAACATGCTTGAACTCCACCTTTGAGAATTTCTCAGTTAACTCCTTGACACAGTTCAAGTATAATTGGAGTTGAGGTTCGCGAGCTTGATAATCTCCTAAGATCTGCGAAATCACCAGCTGTGAATCGCTGCAGAGTGTCGCCTCAGAAGCTCCGATGTCAATTGCAGCTCTTAGCCCGGCCAAGCAAGCTTCGTACTCAGCTTGGTTGTTGGATGTTTTGAAATTGAAACGAAGGAAGATCTCCAGGTGTACTCCGTCATCACTTTCGAGAACTACACCTGCTCCAGAGCCTCTTTGGTTTGATGAACCATCAACGTAAATGGTCCAATGGACTCGAGGGTAATCTGGATCAGTCCCTGTCATTTCCACAATAAAGTCAGCCAGGACTTGAGCTTTAATAGCGCTGCGGGGTTCGTAGGATATATCAAACTCAGAGAATTCAATAGACCATTTGATCATCCTCCCAGCGAGATCGGGCTTGATTAAGACAGAACGGAGTGGTAACTCCATTCTCACTATGATTGGATGGGCGTGAAAGTACGGACGCAACCGTCGTGAGGCCCAAACAACAGCGAGGGCGGCCTTTTCAATTTTCTGATACCGGATCTCAGCACCTTGCAAGGTCTTGCTAGTGAAATAGACTGGTCTTTGTCCATTAGGAGTTTCTTTTATCAAGGCAACGCCCAAAGCTTCATCTGAAATAGCCAAGTACAGAATGAGTGTGTCTTCGGGGTCAGGCTTTGTGAGAATGGGAGGTTTGGACAACACCTCCTTAAGCTCTTGAAAAGCTTTTTCTTGTTCCTGTCCCCACTCGAATTTCTTGGACTTTTTCAGTATTTTGTACAGGGGGAGCGACCTGTGAGCCATCTTCGGCATGAATCGTGCCAAAGCTGCTATCTTGCCATTCAGGGATTGGACTTCTTTGAGATTCTTAGGACTCTGCATGTCTAGAATCGTTTGGCACTTCCCTGGATTAGCTTCAATACCATGTTGAGTTAACATGAAACCCAAAAACTTCCCAGCAGGGACAGCAAATGTGCACTTTATTGGGTTCAGCCTCATGTTAAATTGTCTCAAACGGGTGAATACTTGGCGTAGGTCCTCAATATGATCACCACCAACCGGTGTCTTTGCTATTATGTCGTCAATGTATACTTCAACAAGTTTGGTGTGCATACCTTCGAAAACCTTGTTGATCATGCGCTGATATGTCGCCCCAGCGTTTTTCAGGCCAAAGGGCATGACTGTATAGCAAAAGACACCACGATCATTTATAAAAGCTGTCTTCTCTTGATCCTCTTCGCACATCGGAATTTGGTTATAACCAGAATAAGCGTCCATGAAGCTCAGGTATGGATAACCAGAGGAATCATCCACCATCCGATCTATATTAGGAAGAGGATAAGGATCTTTTGGACAACAGCGGTTGAGGTCCACGTAGTCAATGCACATTCTCCATTTACCATTGGATTTAGGGACCATCACCACATTCGAAAGCCAAGAGGAATATCGGATTTCCCTGATAAATCCGGCCTTCAGCAACTCCTCAGTTTGCTGGCAAGCTGCCTTCTGTTTCTCTGGGCCCAATCGTCTTTTCTTTTGGGCCACTGGTTTCGTCTCTGGATAGACGGAAAGTTTATGACAGCAGAATTTAGGGTCTATACCTGGCATATCGGCTGCAGTCCATGCAAAGAGGTCTTTAAACTCTTGCAAGAGAGCCAGCAGTCGCTGCTCCATTTCAGTATCTAGCTTGTCATTGATATGGGTGATCTTTTTTGGAGAATCTCCCAAGACGATGTCCCTGGAACTTCCATCCGGTGTGGGCTTTGATGGGTTGAACGGATCAATGTTCAAATCCGCTCTAGGATCCAGGTCGACAAGGCTTACAGATCCAGCCGATGTTCCAGTATCATTAAGTTTCCTCTTTTTATTGGAGGCGTCCAGCTTTGTCATGTTGAGGCTAAGGTTGTAGCAGTACCTAGCCATCTCTTGATCACCCCGGATAGATGACACAGCATTATCCTTGTCAATGAACTTGATAAGGAGATGTGGGGTTGATACAACTGCCTCCATTGCATTCAGAGTGGGACGGCCTATGATGCCGTTAAAAGGTGATTTGACATCAATCACTAGCACCCGAGACCTAACCGTCCTGGCTCCTGGCTCGCCTTCAAACGAGATAAGGGTATCAAGATACCCTTTAGTTGGTTGCTTTGCACCATTGAAAGCTGTTAGTTCCTGCGTGTAAGGCTGTAAGTCTGAGTCTTTAAAACCCATTCTTTCAAAGCAATTATAGAAAATAACATCGCAGGAACTTCCCTGGTCAACAAGGATTCTTCGGACGTCCTTGTTGGCGATCACAGCAGTGATGACTACAGCATCGTCACCACCAGGAATGGTTGGGCCAAAATCCTCGTCAGAGAAAGAGATTGTGGGAGCTTCCAACCCACCTCTGTAAGGGCGATTGTCTTTGACATTCCCTTGCACAGATAGAATCATTCTGTGATGATTCTTACGGGCTGTAATTGAAGCTCCTCCTCCAGCGAACCCTCCAGCAATCATGTCAATAACTTCACGTCGGCCCTGACGTTGTTGCTGGGGCATGCTGTCTTTCTGTGCTGCATTATCAGCCATCACACCTTTTTGCTTCTCTGCAGCAGAGAACTTTCGAACCGGACTGGGGTTATTGTCATCCCCATCGTCTGGATCTCTTTCTCTTTTCTCATTTCGTTCCGCCCTGTCAAAGGATTTTTCTTTGAACAGGTATTGCTTCAACTTGCCTTCTCTAATTAGCGTCTCAACCGCGTTCTTTAGAGCTTGGCATTCATCAGTTGAATGACCATTTTGTTCATGAAAATCACAGTACTTACGTGAATTTCCTGGTCTTTTCATAGGGGCTGGTCTTCTGATGCCATATGTGCTGAGCATTGGCCATCCGACCTCTCTTAAAATCTGAGACGGCCTGGCAGACAATTGTGCATAATGGCTGAAAGAATTGACGTGCCTTTCTCGAGGACGAGGAGGGTGGTTGTTAATCTTAGGATTTGTAAACGGCCTCTCCATACGTTCTGACCTCGTCTTCTCCTTACCCTTCTGGGTTTGAGGAAGTGGTACTGGGGGCTTTTTCTTTGCAGCTATTGCCTCCAAATGCATCTCTATACTCACGTATTTTGAGGCTTTCTTTCTGAACTCCTCAAAAGTTGTTGGAGGGCTCTTTGCTAATGAAAGAGCGAAAGCTGAACTCGGCTGCAATGCCTCAATAACGATATGCAGCTTGATATATTCTGTGAGGTTAGGAACCAGGGCTGCTTCCTTGTAAAACCTCTTCAAAAAATCTTTTAAGCCCTCTGTTTCACCTTGCTTAATCTGAGCTAAGGTATGGGACGTTTTGGGCACGTCTCTGGAGATGACAAAGTGGGTTTCAAAGGCAGCTGCCATTTCCGTCCAAGAATCTATTGATCCAGAAGGCAGGCCTTTAAACCACCCGAGGGCCTCCTCAGACAATGTTCGAGGGAACATTCGGCACATCACGTCTTCATCAGCCCCTAAGTACATGGCTTCAAACACATAAGCATTAAGGTGCTTAGTTGGATCAGTTTCACCATTATACTTTCCGATGGAAAGTGGTTGAGTAGTTTGAAGGTGCTTGGGGATGCTGATGCCCATAAGTCTCCTTGAAAAAGGAACTTTCAGATTGTAAGATAATGGGGGTACTGTTGTTGAATCTCTCTTCCTTCGGGAAGCTGCATCCTCAGAATCGCGAGTCTGTTCTCCCCCCTCAAACGTAGGAATATTTGAGTACTGAAGAGTGGTGGACTTTTCACCATCAGTCGTGTGGGGAGTGTTTCGCGTGCGAGATGATTCTTTATCCTCGTTTTGCCTTTTTTCCCTTCGCAATTCAGCGAGTTCCCTCTGAAGTTGTTTGATCAACTCATCACGAGGATCAGGATCAGACACTGTTACTATCTTCTTTGAGCTGCCCCCATGAGAATCAAAGTTGAGTTTTCTGAAGGCGTTAGGATTGGTTCTGCCTTCAGCTTGATTCTCCATGAAGTCTTATGCTTCGCCCTCCATTCTGGATTACCTGCTCTGTCAAAGGATATGGGAATAACTTTATCGGGTCCCACTGGGCGTGCCAATGATCTGTCCTGGACCGGGGTCAAGAGATCCGATCTCAAGCCAGTCACGAACAGTATGTCAATACCGTCTAGTAGACCGAATGTATGTGTATCCGATGTATGTATCCGTTGTCCTTGAATGAGGAGAGCGGATTGGGCGTCCTGGAGATCCTTCACACCGACCTAACGCGTTGAAGTGGGCGAATGGTGGTGTCACCTGCAAAGATTCTCCGACGCTCAAGTCAGTGATTATATTCTAAGTAAGGAATGTATTCAGAGAGTAATCAGTCGTAAAAGAGCTGAAGAAGATCCCCCCTTCAATCATGAAGTGAGTTCATATACCTGATTGGCTCGATTAACGAGGACACGTTGGTGGGGAACCACCAACTCCCATTAGCATTATTATATTGCGCACTTACCTGCATGATTGGGTCAAGTGGCTATTTTATATTGAGCATAGAGAATGTAGACTAGGATTAGGGAACAAGTTGACCATTCCCGTGAGCAGAATTTGGCTCGTAGTGCAGGGAATTATTGATCGATCCCTGTAGCAACAATCCTTGTCTTTTGCACAGTGACGTGTGTATTATCCGATGTCATGGTGTTATCCTGAACAACCGGTATAGGGAGAACGCCTGATACGGAATTACAGTTCGGATGTATACCGATGACACCGGTTACACGTAGATGTCTTATCAAAGACGTTGAAATATGTATAGCAGATCGGATACCGGTATTGAGACCGGATCAGAAAAGTTTAAGGTTTATAAAAATGAAGTAGAATTGTAACTTAATACTAAGATTAAAAAGTTGAGAACTAATAAAGGTGGTGAATATTATGATCCAATTTATTTTTAATCTGTGGGTATTATCCATGAAACAACTGCTGCATATACACCACAACAAAATGGTATAGCAGAAAGAAAGAATAGGACTTTGGAAGAAATAGTTAATTCTATGTTGTCCTATTCTGGTCTAAGTGATGGATTTTGGGGTGAAGCCATGTTAACGGCTTGTTATATTCTAAACCGAGTTCCAATAAAAAGGAATGAGGTAACCCCGTATGAGCTTTGGTATAAAAGAAAGCCAAACTTGACTTATCTCAAAGTTTGGGGTTGTAGGGCAATTGTAAAAATACCGGAACCCAAGCGTAAAAAATTGGGTGAAAGAGGAATTGAATGCATTTTTATAGGTTATGCTGAACATAGCAAAGCCTATAGTTTTTATGTAATAGGACAAAATGATTATGTGTCACTACATTCAATCATAGAATCTAGAGATGCAATCTTTGATGAAAGGAGATTTTCTTCAATTCCTCATTCAAATGATTTAACTCCTAATACCAATATTGAAGAATTGGATCAAAGCTTGATTGATCAAGGATCAAATGTTCAAACTCTAGATGAGAATGATGCTTCCACATCACAACCTAGAAGAAGTAAAAGGGCAAGAAAAGAAAAATCCTTTGGCCCAGATTTTCATGTGTACTTAGTTGAAGGTACAAGAGATTCTATCTTAACAAAGTTCTCATATTGTTATAATATAGAAGAAGATCCATTGACATATCAAGAGGATATGAGGTCTCAAGATGCTGCTTTCTGGAGAGAAGCAATTAATGATGAGATGGAATTCATCATGGGAAATAACACATGGATTTTGGTTGACTTACCTCCTAAGTGTAAACCAATAGGATGTAAATGGATTTTCAAGAAGAAAATCAAAGCTGATGGAACTATTGATAAGTTTAAAGCACGTTTAGTGGCACAAGGGTTTAGACAAAAACCTGGAATCGATTATTTCGATACATATGCACCTGTGGCTAGAATCTCCACTATAAGGTTATTAATAGCACTTACTGCCATTCATAAACTTGTGATACATCAAATGGATGTCAAGACTGCATTCTTAAATGGAGAACTAGAAGAACAAGTGTATATGAAACAACCTAAAGGTTTTGTTATGGAAAACCAAGAACACAAGGTCTGTAAATTGATTAAATCCTTGTACGGATTGAAACAAGCGCCAAAACAATGCAACCAAAAGTTTGATGATGTTGTATTATCAAATGGTTTCAAAATAAACAATTCAGACAAGTGTGTGTATAGTAAATTTGATGACAAAGGTAATGGTGTCATAATTTGCTTGTATGTGGATGACATGCTGATTTTTAGAACAAATTTAGATCAAGTAAATTTGACCAAAACATTTCTATCATCATATTTCTCCATGAAAGATATGGGAGAAGCTGATGTCATCCTAGGTATAAAAATTAAGAGAGACAATGAGAAACTTATCTTGTCTCAATCACATTACATTGAGAAAGTTCTCAAGAAGTTCAATAACTTTGAATGCTCTCTTGTTTCAACTCCTATGGACCCAAGTTTAAAGATATTACCTAATGGTGGTAAGGCTATTTCACAATTGGAATATGCAAGGGTAATAGGATGTTTGATGTATGCAATGACAAGTACAAGGTCAAATATCGCATTTGCGGTAGGTAAACTGAGTAGATATACTAGTAACCCTAGTTTATCACATTGGCAAGTTGTACGTCGAGTACTTAAGTACTTAAAGAAAACTATTGATTATGGTTTGACATATAGTGGTTATCCTTCAGTTTTGGAAGGATATTATGATGCAATTTGGATTACAAACCAAGAAGATCACTCTTCTACTAGTGGTTGGGTTTTCCTCTTTAGAGGAGGAGCAATTTCTTGGTCATCCAAGAAACAAACTTGCATTACTGATTCCACTATGGCTTCAGAATTTATAGCTCTAGCTTCAGCAGGAAAGGAAGCCAAATGGCTAAGGAATCTCATGTTTGAGATACCACTGTTACAGAAACCAATATCACCTTTAGCAATACATTGTGACAATGTTGCAACTTTGGCTAAAGCTTATAGTCAAGTGTACAATGGAAAATCAAGACATATAGGTGTGAAACATAGTTATGTCCAAGGACTTATCAAGATGGTATTATTACCGTTGATTTCGTTCAAACAAAGCTTAATTTGGCTGATGGTTTTACAAAGGCATTGGCTAAAGATTCCATCTCTAGAATGTCTATTGAAATTGGAATGGAGCCCACAATTAATCACTAGTAAAGGAATCTTAACTTGATGCTTAATATGACATTAAGTCTTAAGTTCAATAAGATTAAATCTCTTATTTGATGATTGAAAGCATGAGGGTGCTTTGGACCTGTAATGTAAGGAGGTTGAATAATTCTTAATTGATTTCTTGAATTTATGTTTTATCGCAGGAACATGTTTTACCTAAGAAATCAACCTATGTAAGTGCGAAGTTTGGCCGCTTCAAGAAGTCAAGGGGCAATGACCTTGATGCACTTATGAATATATATGGATGCATGGCCCTATTGTGTCAAGTACAACAAGAACATGTAGTTTATCTTATATGTAGTTGTATCTTCAAGTTTTCATTATGTATTATATCGGTTCAATCGTTTCGATACCAATAAAATACAATTTCTTGGAATGTATACTCTACTAAGTGGAAGTTCAAGTCTATGTACACTTTCATTTACATGTAAGATTGTATATATTAAATTTAAGTTTGTGTGTAGTAATTATTTAATACTCTCAAATGGGGGAGGATTGTTGAGATTTGAGAATTAAATTCTCTGATAATCGATTACCATTGTGTGTAATTGATTACCAAAGAGTGAAAACTCTGATTGTGTAACTTTTCAAATTTTGAGACGTCAAATGGTATGACTTTTCAAAGGTGTAATGCCAAATGGTATGACTTTCAAAAGGTATAATTGATTACCATTGTGTTGTAATCAATTACACGCCTTTTCAGTAATTTTAAAGAGTCTCAACATTTCATGAAGAGTTATAACAATTCATAAATTTATGTCCCTTTGATTCAGAATATGTCTGATCAACATCTATATAAAGGGATCCAAGTGCATTACTCAAATACACAAAAAATAAAAACACAAATCAAATTTCTTTCATCCTTTGTTCTTGTTTTGCAACAACACAAGAGTGAGTATTGTTGTTGAATCTTCTTTGTATCTCAAGATCGGATTTCGTGATACCCACACTCTATAGGGACGAAATACTGATTTTAGGAACGTGCTCTGCATGCCTAGAAGATCATATCAAGTCCTCTAAATTGTTGTTCATCTTTTGGTTCACCCTTACTTTGGAAAATTGTTCCAACATCATGTATATTGTTTCTGCACATCATACAAAAGAGGTTGATGCGTTTAATTTATCTCAAGTGCAAGAAATAATAAAATACTATGGTTTTATTTTGTTTACTATTTCTGTATCTACTCCTACTAACCATGGTTAATTCTACTCGCTTAACTGCACATATAAAGGATCCTTTATAGTTAGTAAAAAGTTATTTTTACTCTTTTCAGGGATTTACAATCGCAGTTTTTCATATGCCAGTGAATAACAGTCATCTGTGGGATATATGATTTATTCTATGCAGGTGAAAGATGACTATTTTAGGCAGCAAAGTGAAGAAAATAGTTATCCTATAATTATTTCCTTAGTGGAAATATGTTCTTACTATAAATAATTTTGCAGCATGAAAAGTAAGCATATATTAACCAAAAAATACTATTAGTATTACCTATAGCTTGTACAGTCTATACTCTACTACTCTACTAGATTGTCGTCCTAGATGTGGCTGTTGAGTGGAGCCATAGGAGGAATAAAGGTCTGTGATGTATTACACATTGTTGAATCCATATCTTGAGGTGTAGGCACCAGTGGTGGGGTAGGAACTAGGAGCGGCAGTAGGAGCATGAGGTTGTGCTGAAGCTGAAGGTTGCTGCTGGGATGGCTCCACGGGAATGGGATGTGCTTGAGGTATTCCTTGTTTCAAACGTTTTGCTTTAGGAGGCATGATTACTGTGACGTCCTTAGTATAATTTTCTGAATAAATTTTTCGCATTTTTAAAAGATCATTTTAAAATTCATAAATTAAATTCAGAGTTCACGTAACAGTTGATAATTGTGGAATAGTATCATACATACTAGTCGTGAATAATTAAATTCAAGAAAACATTTAAGTAGCGGAAACGATTTAGAAAATAACGGTACATGATACGTTATACTTATTACAACCCATAAAATCAAAGTCCAAGTAATAATTCATATAGGCATCAATCATGGCATCACTCTTCATTCTGCGTGGCATTCACTGTAAAAATTAATGTAAGAGTGAGACAGAATATAGAATAAATATAAAATAAATAAAATTGCACAAACACAATCAACAAACCATAATGATATGATGAATATGCCAAACAAGTTCATTTATATTTAATAAGTCTTTAATTTAGTCCAATGATGTCATGCTGGATCCATTTGGTTTGGTGGGAATACTGCAGTAAAAAGTCTCATAGAGACTCCAGTAGGAATTAGCATAACCATGAATCCCTACACTTTCATGGCTCCTGCGAAATTAAGTGCACAAGTAGGAATTAGCATAACCATGAATCCCTACACTTTCATAGCTCCTGTAGAAATAAGTATACCAGTAGGAATTTGCACAACCATGGATCCCTACACTTCCATGGTTCTTGTGAAAATAGGGCTTAAACTCATCATAGAGTAACCCCCACCAGGGTAGGCAATCATGGAACCCCTAAATTCCATGGTGCGTCCAAATGCTTATGATGCATGAATGCCTTTAATTCTCTTTATCATTTAACATACCATGATATATCAATTTCCAAAACCACTTGGAAAACCACAAGTCCTCAAAGGACACATCACATATAATAATTTTCAGAATCATGGATTTACTGTTTCAACCACATATATCAATAACCGCAAGGCATTCATGTATATATATTAATTTAGTCATTCATAATTATTCATCACCAAAATACACAAACTGAATGATGCTCATTAGACACTCATCAACATTCATAATACTTCATAATCATTCAATAATTCAATAATAAATTGTTACCCATAGAGAAAATATCATTTTTATCCATAATAACCATTATAAGCAAATTTTAGCATTTCCAACAGCAACATACGTTAGTAAAACAGTCATAACATGAGTAAATCAAATTCTTTTCATGTGATTCCACTTTCTATAGCTCAATAACATAAATATCTAAAACTTTCATGAAGACCATAAATTCAAATTCTAAACAGAAACATCACTTATTCACAGAATACAAAACCGCCTTAAAGAGGATTTTTAAAACGTACACAGGTTAGTATTTTCAACGTTTCTGGAGCTACAAAAACAATTTTGGCATGAAACCAGTTCTAAATTATTCTTAACACAAATATCTACAACTTTCATGAAGGCACCAACCACTAATTCTCACCACAAAATTCCCAGTTTTAAAAATAAGATTCAGATTTCATAGTTAACAGATTTTCATCATGAACATACTTCTGTATTTTGAGCATATCTAGAGCTACAAGCATCTTTTTAACTCAAAACCACTTTCTATAGATCCCTAACATAAATATCTACAACTTTCATGAAGACATCAAAGTCTAAAAACGTATGTATAATTCCCAGAATATTCATATATGCACAAAACACAAGATAAGTATTTCAATCGGACATGCTGTAGTATTTTGATCATAACTCATGCTATACATATCCAAATCAGTCGGTTCAGGTCTCAAAATTCACATAACAAGAATATATACAACTTTGATGAAGACACCAATCACTAATTCTCACCACAAAGTTCCCAGTTTTAAAAATAAAATATGTATCTCAAGTTAACAGATTTACAGCTTGAACATACTTCAGTATTTTAGGCATAACTCGAGGTACAAAAATCATTTTGACTTGAAACCACCTTCTACAGATCCATAACACAAATATCTACAACTTTCATGAAGACATCAAAGGCTGATTATGCATGTATAAGTCCCAGAATTTTAATATATACACAAAACATAGGATAAATATTCCACTCGGATATACTGTAGTATTTTGGCTATAACTTTTGCTATACATATTCAAATTAATTGATTCAGGTCTCAAAATTCAGATAACAAAAAGTTCTACAACTTTCATGAAGATACCGATCACTAATTCTCACCACAAAATTTCCAGTTTTAAAAATAAAATTCGTATTTCATGTTAACAGTTTTTCAGCTTGAACATACTTCAGTATTTTAGGTATAACTCAAGCTACAAAAATCCTTTTGACTTGAAACCACTTTCTATAGATCGATAACATAAATATCTATAACTTTTATAAAGACGTCAAAGTCTAAAAACGTATGTATAATTCCCAGAATATTAATATATGCACAAAACATAAGACAAGTATTTCAATCGGACATGCTGTAGTATTTTGGCTATAACTCATGCTATACATATCCAAATTAGTTGGTTCAGGTCTCAAAATTCACATAACAAAAAGATCTACAACTTTCATGAAGACTTCATAATCAAATTCATACGTTTTCAACTTCAAAACTGAGCAACAAAATACGAAAATAATACTGGAATCCTAGAACATCATACAATTCTACCCATTTCATAATTATTCACAATCCTATCCCCTCTTACCTTAATGGAGGTTCCTAAAGTGGTTGAAAATGTTGTATTATTGTCCTAGCTTCAGATCAAGAGTGAACTTGATGGAGAAAGTGAAAGAAAATAAGAGAAAGACTTCACTAACTTTAGCTTGTTCTAAGAATTCAGACTTGGGAACAAGATGTAGTGTTGATTTAATGATGCAAATGACAAGTGGGGGACAAGATTTTCATAATGGGATTGTAGTGGGATGTTAGGTGCATGAATTATGGTGATAATGGAGGTTTTAGGTGAGAAAAATGAGCTGGATTGTTGACCATTTCTGCAGCCTACATAATGTAGCTTGTATGATTGAAGTAAATATCAACTTTGACACTGTTTCGGTATTTTAGGCATATCTCTCTCATATCTTAATGGAGTTTAACAAATTTGGTCTTGTTGGAAAGCTAAGACAACGAGGAACAACTTTTTAGTTTACCACTTTTTCAAATTCGGACTCTAACAAGGTATTAAAATATGTACAAGATGATGAATTTTGAGTGGAGTATGTGGCAATTTGATGAGAGTAATTGGAAAAGCCAAGGAAATTAATAACTAAGGAAATAGGTAATAAATTATTTGATTAACTTTTACCAAAGGTATAAAGTTAAAATTATTTACCATGGTAAAAGGTTAAATTGAAGATGTTGTCATAACCAAAAATTTATGTAGAAAGTTGAGATAAAATGGATAATATCATTGATGGTCTAAATCAAAATGATTATACATGAGAATAAAATTTTTAGGATGTTACAATTACAAGCAACGGAAATAAACAATGTTAGTATAATTCAAATATAGCATGACATAATGTACTAGTATAATTTAACCATATATCAAACGGTGTCTATAAACTCAGATGTTCTTGCAAAATTGGTGGGTTCGACCACATTGTGATATCTATCCATTCTAAATGCATCATTTATCATATCTAGAACTGGGTTTAATATACCAGCAGTTGTCTTGAACAAGACAATATCCAAACAAAAAGGCTGGTATTTTATCTTGGAGATATAATTGCGGTTGATAAAAGACAAAGAAGTTAAAATATCATGAGGAAAAGATATCAAGAAATCAAGAAATCAAGAAATTATAATTTACAAAATTTTTAAAGGTATTAAGAATTCAAGAAAAGACAACTATTTAAAACAACCAGTACAAATTATAATTTGCAAACCATTAACAGAAAAAAATTATAATCAACCATTGTTAAAAATTAATAAGTAACAAAAAATAAGAATTAAAAAGGATTACATCTTTAAATTTTATATTTTTACCTATATTATTACCTTAAGGTATTACATCTGTCGACAATATTACATCTTTTAAGTTTTATATTTTTTTGTGTCTAATCTATTAAATTATTTTTGTCAATTTGGTCAAATGAAGTTTTCAAACATTTATAAATCTCTCTTAAAATCATTGAATAGTTATCATTACTAATGTAACTTTCTCTCTTACAGCCTATTCCTTCTCCCTATCTCACTTATATCTAGTCCTTTTCTTTCTCGTCACCATCCACCACCACCTCAAAAGAGGAATCACCAAAAACTAATAATCATATATAATGTCAATTTTTAAGTTCAAATAATAAAAGTGTTTCTTTACATAATGACAATTTTAAAAAAAATTCAACTACTAGCTCGAGCAAGATGCAATCGAAGCTCATGTTTAGTAAACAAAATCCAAAGATCCATGATAGTTTTCTTTTGTAAGTCAAAATTGTCACGGTACATACATTGTATAACAATTATCAAATTTGTTCACAATTTAACATTGATTTCCCACTTTCCTTAATCCTACGGTGTTATGGTATAAGAAAATTTTTGAAACTACCGCTACATTAACCCACCAACAAACCTCTTTTCTATTTTTATTTTTTTGGGTGAGAAAGTGTTTCTCTCTTTTGGGTGCATTGTACATTGCTTCATAGGGTTCTCTTCTTCTATTATCTATTTCAATTTTGGATTAATCAGTTTTATGTATTAGGTTAATAACTTTGATAATTCCTAATTTCGATGCAGGGTAAGGGATAGTTGTAACGCCCTTAATTATTCAAGGTAAACGTTGCGAGATTTCAACACAACTCTGTCTTAAATAATCAAGTAAAGCATTACTTTTTTTTTGAAATAGTATCTTTTTTTGGTATAGGAAAATTTAGAAAGCAAAAACTGTCAAGTGGTAAATAAGAATTGGGAGGATAAGGTAAAGGTCATACATCATGTTCATAAATTACATCCATATGGCCTAAACGGTCCCTTTAAGAAACATACATAGAAAAGAACAAAATTAAAAGGTAAGAAAATAACAAAACACATCCATCGGTCCCGCAACTGGTTAAAGTCCCATACTCTTACTTTTTAGTACCCTCATCAATTCCTTCTTCCGTTCTAGACGACGAGCCTTCGCTATCACGAACTAATCAAAGCCTTTCCTTGTACATTATAATGTAAGCTTGGTCGATCAGGAATTGGTTGTTGGGACTCATGGTCTAACACCCTCGACTACTATAACAATCACACAAATAAAATACAGACAAATGGCCCATTTTTTAGTCAAATTAAAATTAAGATTGGTAGAATATAAACACCGGTTGTATTAAAATACTTGTAAAATGTTATTTAATAAAAATAGTTTCTTTAGGAATTTAAACCTAATTGCTCTGGTCTTGATACTGGCCCATAGACACAAAGGTAATTTTACCATAATCCGTCCTTAGGACTGATATCCCATAACATTTGGTGCCCTAACACCGGATCTTCAGAGTCACGTGTAAGGTCTCTGAACTGACCCAGTGTAAGTCATTCTCTTAACATCGGAAAGTCATGGTTGGCCTAGGTACCAGCGTGTTGAACAAGTAACCTGTAAAGTGACTGAGTGGTAGGTAGAGCCGTTTGGACATGTCCCTTTCATGTGTCAGTTTTTCTACAAGGGATCATAAAAGTGCTAAACAATGTACGGAAAGCTCAGAAAGTAAGAAGACTCTTCCACTATCTCCATGTATAAATACTCATGCATCAACGTAACAAAGGTAGAACATTCTTTCTCAAATTTACGCTTAAGCTTTAATATTCCTTTGAATATTCACCGACTTAAGTGTCAGAGTGTCCTTGCAGATGACACCTTCATTTGCCCCACAATGTGTAAGGCTGGTGCTATTGGTATAAGGAATCACTCTAAGACATTTATTTCCCACTAGAATACAGGATAAAATACCAGATCCCCACTAGACCGGTGTAAAAAATAAGCTTATCAACAAGATTAAGGACTGTCATGAGGTCGGCTCTTACACCCCGGATCAGACCAGTTCCTTGGCATGCCTGGTGGGACCTGTAAACTTTAAGTCCTATATTCGTATTTTCGAGTTGGGCATCTATGGAGGATCGTGAGCCTGATGGGCATGTTGAAGATCTGATGTATTTGGAGCCAAGACATTTGGCTTTCGATAGTGTAAGTGTGTCCGTAAGGAGGATAGTTCCAGTGGTCACTCCTAATCCTAGGGACGAGATTATTAAACATCTCAGGGAGAAGCTTGCTGAGCTGAGACGTGAGCGTTTTGCTCATGTGGAGAAGGTAAGCCCCAACAAGCTTCAACAACCTAAGGCTTCCAGATATAGAATGTCTTGTACACTCTCTTATTCAAAGATACCCACGTATAAAAAGGAGCAGGAAACTCAGTCTCATGCAGGACAACTAAACCCTAGGCGTAAAGGTGTTCTCTCTAGCACCCCCTCATTTGGATACAAGTCGAGTATCTCTTTCTCTAAGAGGCTCATGAGCGTCCTTATCCCTAAGCACATATAGACCACCCATCCTCTTTATGTAAGCAAGTATACGGGTGAGTCAGATCCATTTAAACATCTCGATGCCTTTGTTTTCGAGGCTATGTTTTTGGGCGTCGAGGTTGATGTTATGTGTTGCATGTTCCTGTGCATACTAACTGAAGAAGCCTTAGCATGGTTCAAGGGTCTACATTCTGGATCTATAAACTCTTGGGAAGAAATAGTTGAGGTGTTTGGAGAGCATTTTGTCATCTCCAGAGACATGCTTAGGACGTCTCATACCTTGGCTCAGATCAAGCAGGGTGAGACTAAATCTCTAAAGGAATTCTTGAAGAGGTTCTATAAGGAAGCAACTATGGTTCTAGATCTCGTAGAGGTCATTTAGTTGTACATTATCATCGAGGTTTTGTAACCAAAGTCTCTTTTTACTATGTCATGAGTGAAGGGCTCACCCACTACCCTGGAGGAATTCAGATGCAAGGTGTCCAAATACGTGAGCATAGAGATGCATCTCGAGGCCACGGTGGCTAGGAGCAAGCCACATACTCCTACACCACATGTGGAAAATGAGAAAGAAAAGCCAAAGCACGAGAAAACACCCTAGAAAGATCGGGGTGGGAATCAACAACCCCGCCAGTAGAAGAAGCATGTTGTTGTGTTTTCCCACTATGCTCCCCTTAATGCCAACCCGTCCCAAATCCAGAAGGAGGTTGTGTAACATTCCTGGTATTTTAATAAAAATTATGAAGAGTGGAAAATATTAGCAAATGTTTTAGAGATTTATTTAATATTTGATCTGCCTGAACCGGGGTCAAGGAATCCGGTGTTGGGCCGGTCTCAGATGTGAGGACCAAACAGTGTTGAAGATCGGTTGTACAAAGGAGAACGGTCAAAGACGTGTTGTCTTGTGACTAATGCTTATCCGGTGTGCCTGGAGTGGTCTTGGACTAACCAGTGTGAGGAGAACGCCTAACTCGGAATTATAGTCCGGATCAACTTCTTGTATGGCTGAGGCAAACAGATATGCATAACAAAGATGTAAGGACGGATGAAGTGTCTTACCTCTCAAGCGTTAGCTCGAATTACCGAGGTGTGGGCACTACGCCTGGGCACCGGTTGGCCGGTATCCAGATCGGGTCAACACTCTTAAGAAGTATTAGGCAATCACGAATAATTAAACATTGTGAAAGTAAATAAGCGTAGTTGGTTGGGTAACTATAAAAGAGTCCAATGTGGTGAAATTAATTAAAACTTTTAATGAGAATGCAAATGAAATAGGGGAAAAGGCTGTCTTGCCCCTGAGCCTTATATAAAAGGAAATTGTCTCTCTCTCTCTCTCCCTCTTCATTATTCACGAGAACTACTTCTTCTTCTTGGTCTGTTTCTCCTTCTTCTTCGTTTTCTCCTCTCTCGTCGCTGAGTTGCATGCTCCGGAGGAGGACTCCATTAGTGTTAAGACTTCAATCGAACCCCATTTCTGTGATCGTGGCCTTAAGGTGAGTCCACTGATCCATTTTATTTGTGGTTCCTTATCCCTTTCGTTTCTCTGGTAGCCAAGGACCATGCATGGCTGTATTCAAGTCTGTTCTCCATTCCTTTGGTGAGTGTAAGCACAAATGTGGCCCTTAGAGCTGAGGGCGTTGAGTTAACGGGTTTTTACATTCTGACCCGTAGGTAGTAGATTAAACAGTGAAAGGCTGAGTGACGGAGCTGAAACTGCGAATCCAGTGCTCAGAGGAAGAGACCGACACCGGGAGCAGATCATCGAAGCATGAAACCGAGGTAAGGGGGTGTTCGGGTTATGATTAATTAGAATAGGACTTACTTCCTATCCGAGCCGCTGAATAGTATGAGCAGGGTAAGAAAATGTTATTGAATGTTGTTGTGTGCCTATGTTTGTACATGTGTGACCGTGTACACCGATCAGCTGAAGATCGGGTGTGTGGTTGAGTTAATCATGTCATGAGCTTGAAATATTTAATACTGAGATGATGTTGGATGAGTTGTATGTGAATGCATATGTGTATGACTTACAATGGGATGAAATATGTGATGATTGAGGTAATCAGTATGTTATATTGAGGGGCTTGACGAGTCGGTCGCCCTACGCTGTGAGCACAGGTCAGTTTCTGACAGTTGTAAGTGGTAATAGGAATGATATGTTTATGTCTATATGATGGAATGTGATTATGTGGTGGAGGACGACCAACGGTATGAATTACCCTGTTTTTGGCTTCAGTGGTCAAGTCAGACCCAATTAAGCTACCCAGAGGTCTTTGACCCAGTGGTTGGGGGGGAGCCAAGTCGGGCTCGGTGAACCAAGTCGGGTTCATGGGATGTCAAGTCGGACTCCCAGCTGAAGGTCGATCCTTTTAGTATCCGGATACTAGGCGTCAAATTTTATCTGAGAGTCAGTTGTGATAATTGATGAATTAATGGTTGCGATGTGTATATTTACCGAGTGACATTTGTTATATTTGCCGAGTGAAACTTGTTATATTTGCCGAATGACATTTGTTATATTTTCCGAGTGGAGTTTGTTATATTGGCCGAGTGTGAAATGTTTTACTCACCAAGTGCGAAAGGTTGTGACTGTCGGGTGTGGATTAATTACCGAGTGTGATTTGTAAAGTGATGAGAATGCAGTCGGACGGAACTTATATATATATATATAACTTGTTAAATTTCATTCTATATTAATTATGATGCCAAACACTCACCCTTACTGTTGTTTTCAATTTAGTAACCAGTGACAGGGAGGAAGCCAGAGCCATGGAGTCGCGCCAAGGGGGAGATCGATGCCAAGGCCCGAGTGATTTTGAGTAACTGTATAATATAATTGTGTATAGGGAGTTTTTTGAATGTGTAATATCACCTGTGTGCTGACTTAAATTGAATCTGATGAGAACTGACATTGTGTTATGCTTAGTTTATATTTTCACGTGTTTGTTGTGACAGTCTTTTACCGAGTGAGTCTTGCCCGAGTCGATTCATTCCTAGTTGATCGAGGGCCAGTCGGTTTGATGTCTGTTTCACCACTATGTGAAATCCCCGCCTTTGTCCGAGTGAAGGATAACCGAGAGACCCCCTTCTGGGTGGGAAGGTTAGGATGTCCCGAGTGGGATTGGTTGGGAGAGTGTTCCGAGTAAAGAAAGTGTATCATGATTCCGAGTGAAGAGAAGTAGGATGTGTCCGGGTGGAAATTTGAGTTTCTTGCGAGGGAGGTAAGATTAGGGTATTTTTCGAGTGAGGATATCCGGAGAAACTATAACCGAGTGTAGTAGGTTGAATTATCTCCGAGGGAGTTGTGACCGAGCGAAGCTTTCTGAGTGAAGGGTAGTGATGAGTCAAGTGTGGAATGTCCGAGTGAATGGAAGTTGAGTGTTTGCCGAGTAAACCCTTTTACCGAGTGAAATCCCATGTGAGTCCACGTGTACGTCTTGTTCGCTTAGACTTCAGGTGTGGCATTCGCTCAAGCGAGTCGGTACTCGCTTAAGCGACTCTCGGATTTCGCCTAGGTACTTTGGGGTTTCGCTCAGGCGAATGACCCCTGTCCTCTTGTTCTTCTTCTTCTTCTTCTTCTTCTTCTTCTTCTCCCGCTGTTTTAACTCCATTTTACCGAACAGATGTTATTCTGCGTGCACTCTTATTATCATTTTGATTACATCGAAGTGAATACTATTTATTATCAAGACCGAGTAGAACCATTTCCGATTGGTTATTATTTTAACATACTTTTATTTAAGGATTTATTTTAGAACGGTTTTATTCATACTGAGTATGATTTTATGTAACTAAAAGAGGTAAATATTATTTTACATCAAGGCCGAGTGGATTAATTGTTAAAGGAAGTAAATACTATTTCATATTAAGATATAAATTTTTATTCAACGCAAAAAATTTATTATGAAAATAATTTGCCGTATGTAAATAAAAAGGTAAATCAACCTAGGATGTTACAGGTTGGTTGGCCCTTTTTTAATGTGTATGGAGTGTGGAAACCCACTCCTGTCAAGAGGCCAGGAAACCCTGAGAAGTACTACGACTTCCACAAGCAAACAGGGCATTCTATTGACGAGTGCGGACAGTTAAAAGATGCCATCGAAGTCCTAATTCGAGAGGGTAAGCTGAAGCAGTATCTCTTCAGGAATAGATCTTCGTATGAGTCTGATCAGATGGAGAAAAGGCACAGGGACCGTTCTCCTGACCATGGTGATACTCGGGGTCTCATAAATAATACCCCATATTTCTATTTAACTTTACACTCAAGAAATTTCAAGCCTTTTTGTGTTTATTTTTTAAAAAAAAACTTGTTCCTAAAATATATTTTAAAAACAGTCTTTAAAAATAAAAAATAATTTTTTTGACAATATAAATTTTAAAAATAGTTTTTAAAATTGTTTGAAAAGTTTATTCTTAAAAACATATTTATCTGATTCGTTATATCTTTAACTAAACTTCCTATTTAAAGATTATTTTAAACTAATTAATAGCTTAATTTGATTATTCATTCCAATGAATCTAAAAAGTTGTAAAAATAATATTTTTAATTATAAAGGTTAATAATATTTAAAGATTTGTTGGAATGATTCTAACGAGTTATAAAAAACAATTAATGATTAATAAATTTTATCTTATATTTAAAATTTGTTTATGGGAATAAGTTATTTTTTAAAATAACTTTTAAAAAAAATCCAAAGTTGTGTCTAGTTTTTTTTAAAACATGAATATAAAATAATTTACCAAATGATTTTTTTTCCTAAAAATCAGAAACTGTTACAGAAAAATAGTAATCAAGCATACCCTTTCTTTTTATTTATTTGTCCATTTAGATGTTTAAGAAAGCATTAATTATTTTCTTCCATAAAATTCAAAGAATAATAAATTGTAAGAAAATAATTATTTTATAGAAATCAACATTATTAATTATATTTTTTAATATTTACATTTTTCCATCTCTATTTACGGGTGCTTGACAGTCGGGTTTGGGCGGATACGGATAATGAATCGCTCAACCCATATTAACCGAATGTAATTTATTTCCTACTGACCGAATAACCTCACAGTTTCATCGGGTTTCAGGTGAACCGTTTCGGTTAAGTTAGAACGGGTAATTTCGGTTCAAACTTATAATGAATTAATTTTTTTGGGCCAAAATCTATTTTTAAAACTTTTTTTTACACATTTTCCCTATCAATTCTATAGAAAAAATGATTTAATGCATACAGTATATACTATATATATCTAATTAAAATAAACATATAGGTTTATACATAACATCAATGCATAAATTTACATCAATCTAGACTTAATTAAAATAAACATATAAGTTTATAATGAGTTCGGCCGGGTACGGTTAATTTGGTTTGATAAACATCTAAAACTGTACCCGTTCAGACTTAATCAAACTTAATCGTTTCTTTTACCCGCTTACCTGCCCGAAACTGACTAACCTCAATTTTTTCTAGTTTTTACGATTTTCTGTTGGGTGGATGGTTTCTACTCACCCCTATCTTTATTAACAGTTAAATTGAACCAAAGCCAACAAAGATTGGTCTAATTGATTAAAGATTTAACTTGATTACGAGATTATAAGTTCAGATCTCATCAATAAAAGGATGTTGTTAGTGATTGATTTATAAATACTTCTACAAGGAGGTTTGCTCTCACCCTTGTGAGCCGTTGAGATCTAAACTTTTATAATAAAAAAAAGTAAAATTGCACCGGGGCTTTAATAATTTGGAATCTTACCTTGTAATAATTTATGGTGCTATACCCGTGACCACAGGTGCGGAAAAAGCCAACTGCTACATCATGCCAAACCCTGCATTCTATGGCCAAACCCTATACTTGGTTAACGTGTAAGACACGAAAAATAAACAACGAGAAAATGTTTTTTGGTAATTTTTGTTAGATAAATATTAATTTAAAACAGTTTTATAAAATAAAAATATAATTTTATAATATATTAATGTTAATACAAAAACTATAGTAATATAATTTTAATATTTAATAATTATTTATTATAATTTATTTGTATTTAAAATGGAGGAAACCCATAAGAAAGAAGAAGGCTAATAATGCAATTTACATTTTAAAACAAAACTCTTTTCTCACCGATGTCAATAAAACTTTTTCTATTTTACTATTTTCCTACCTTTCAAACATAACGCAGAAGGCCTTGGTTCAATTTACGAACATAACGTCCTAGCTTTGGAAAGGATATCATCATCTTCTTTTCTTAATATGTTTTACATTAAAATTAAAATCAAATCGGTCCGGTAAATCCAACCAATTGAATTATGAACTTGTTAGATAATTAATTCAAGTTAATTCTTTTGATTTTAATTTAATCACGATTTACTTAAACTGACGTCTTTATTACAATGGTTCAATAATAACTGATTTAATTTTAAAAACATTGTTATTTTGAATGAAAATAACATCAATAGGTATAGAATTAATTATACATTTGGTGCAAGAGTTTTTTGTTTTACCTCATCTCAGATAATATCTGACCAACCATGATGTTGTTGTTATAGACATTTTCGGGCTCTACCATACCCAGTGGCGTGTTAACGTTGTGCTTGGACGAATTGGGAGCCACGAGTAATGAGATTTTAATTTTAAAAAGAAAAGGTGCTTGTAAATTTCAAAGTCACCTTGCAACCATGAGTTAACTTCCCCGTCATAATTCACACAATTAACGTTTGACCATATTTTCCACACCCAAAAATCACAACATATCTCGTAAGGTTGCATAAACAAATCACATGGAATATAATAGTACATTATATTCCCACAATTGTTAAGTCTCCATTATTGCTGCCCTTGCTTTGCCAAACCTGTGTAGTTAAATGTTTAAAGTTGGTAGTTGATTGAAAATTTTTAAGTTAATTAATTAAATAAAAATATATTTAGTAAAATTAACAGTGAAATATAAAATGACATCAAGATATATATATCTTTTTAAAATATATATGAGGAATTTTTTTAAAAATATATATATCAATAAAGATAAAAATATAAAAAATAAAATAAATTTAAAGTTTATAAGTTTAAAAACTACTTCAAGTAACTTTTCAAAAAACATTACAAATTACTAAAGTAAACTTATTTATTAAACAAAATTAATTTATCTAACAAACTTTTAAACTAATAAAATAAGATACAAACTAACTCAAATCAAACTCATAATAATTTTCATGTCAATTCATTTGGGTGTTGGTATCAATTTCGCATGAGTTATTAAACAATTCATTGAATTTGTTTAGTTGGTCATTAGGTCAATCAAACCAAAATTTGGCTAACGAAAAAGAAATCATTGGTTTACGAAAATTTAACTATTTTGAATAACTTAAAACCCATTATCACATATGAACATATAAATTAAAATATTACTTTAAAGTTATCTCCGGTGAATACAAGAGATCAATCTTATTAACAATTATTGAGGTACATATCATATAGCAACATTAAATGGATTAAATAAATTTTTGTGGGTCATAACTAAAATTTTAATACAAATAGCATCATATTGTTGAGTCAATACAAGGGGAACGGCCGTTGACGGAGACTTGGTGAACAGTTTCAGAAGCATGGCTTTGAACCCAGCTGCAGGCATGGCCAACTTAGGCATACGGATTCATAGACAAAATTGTTTAGATAAGAATCAAATGTGTTGGAGTTATATACTCAGATTAATTAACTGAGTTAGTTGTTTTGACAGTTTCTTTGTAGTTATAATTTAAGTATTAATGTTTTTATTTTTATATTTTATTAATTTTTATAAGAGTGAAAAAATAAAATTAAAGGTAGAGATTTTAACTGCAGGCACACAACTATACCAAATTTAACCGAAGGAAATCCATATCCTATGTTTTATTTTCTGGCAGGGTTAGTTTGGGGGATTTACAGAATATGCATTGGCTTGTTTTGACTTCGTAAACTCCACCGAACAAAAGTATACAACAAACAACATGCATGGAACTATGCCACGCATATTTGTAGCCAGCCACATGGGTACCAAGAAGGTGGATCTTGTATTCTTGTCCCTCGCTAGAAAGCGATCAAAGCAAATTTCCCTTTTAAGAATAAATACTATTTTAGGACATTATTTTTTTAAAAGTAAATTTTTTAAGTTAGATTCATATTTTTTTATTTAGCTTTTCCTATCTTTTAAAAATATTTTAATTAGGTCATTTCAATTTATTTTTATTAACTTCATTAAGAGAAATCTATCATATTATTAATTCTACCAACGTGATTATTTTACGTGTTAGATGTGACATAGTTAGTCCATTTAACAAATGTTGTTGACATTATAACTTCATGTGTCAAATATTTATTGATAACTTCACGTGTCATTTACTCTTCAATCAATTAATACTTTTGACACATGAAATCGTTATTTCTACAACATCTGACACGTGTGATAATGTTGCACAGTCATTAAATAAAGACATAACTAAGTGTCATGTTCATATGTTATATCATGACTCTCTAAACAGAGTTAACTAGTGAACATTTTAAAAAACTTAATTAACTAAAAAATTATGAATTTAACTTAAAATTCATTGAAAAAATAGATGATTAAATAATAATTTAACCTTTTGCTTATGAGTTCTATTAACCAATGCCCTTACTGCATTCTTTAATTTAAGGAAGCCAAAGTAAAAAATTCTTGTTAGAAATTGTGTAGCAATTACTTAAAAACAAGAGCGGTGAGTTGTAACTTTTAATGATGTTTTTCAATAAAAACCCTTCACATTTATTTTTTTTAATTAGTGTATAACAACACTTGTTAGTATGTTTATTTGTCTATTACTGCTTGACTCTCTAAATATAAAATCAATTTTAAAAAATTGTCTATTAATATAAGAGCATCTTTTAAGTTTTTATATCATTTTGTTTTACCAAATACCACATATAATTTTTCTAGAATAAATTATTTTTTATCTCTTATATGATAATTAAGTAGTAGATAAAGAAAGATTAAATGAAGGGATAACAAATTAATAAAATTAAATAATAAATCATAATTACCTTAAATATAATTTTTTAAAAATACTATAAATTTAAAAATTTCTATTAAATTAACCAAGTATTATATCAAGGGATAGAGGCGCCTATTTGGTTGTTGTTTGTGTGAAGTGCTTCTGCGCCCAAACACGCACCTTCCTTAGCCACCGGCCAGATCTGAATTTTGAAATAACACTTTTTTTTTTTGGTTCATGTGTTCTTTTTTAATACATCAGGCTAGTCTGATAATATATTAATTGACATCAAAACTGATTCGGGTATGCCTTTAAAAAAAAATACATCAAGCCATGAGTGAAAAGATATTAATTGACATCAAAACTAATTCTGTTTTTTAAAAAATAAAGTTAAATGTATCATCAATTGAAAACTAATTCTTTTAATACATATAGGATAAGATGAATCATTTAAAAAACATTATTTGATGTGATAATAAAATGATCGAATCTAAGCCGTACAACTATATAATGAATGATTAAAATCAATAATATGAGTATGTTAATCTCAACCATTCATATATGTTTAAACAACTTAAATTCGCTATTCCAAGATAGCCTTTCTCATCGTAACATTCATCCTATATATATATAATTGAATACTTTAATAAAATGTTTTTTCACGTGCGATAAGATTTAAATACCAATAAAATATTTAAAAAGTTTAACTATCTATTAACATATATGTCAGATAGATATGATTAGAGAAATGTTTTTAAATAGAAAAATAAACATGTATATTATTATTTTAACTCTTATAGATTTAATGAAAATACATAATTTGAAAATGATTACACTTTTTAAGTTTATTTGTTGAAATAACGTTTACATGTTTTTAAATAATCTATCAGAATAACCACACATATATACATGTGTGTATATATATAAATATATAAAGGCGCACACGTGTGTATTATACATATAAAAGGTACAAGTGCAATATATACCAAATTTTTACTACTGTTAGAAAGAGAGTATTTTTTTGGCTCAATAAATAAATAGTGAATACGTAAAAAAAAAAAGAATACTGTATGTGATTTGGTAAAATTCTGCAATCATCGTATTGGTTGATGATGCACGTAGAAGTAATAATAATTTGCGTGCAATTATAATATAATTTTTGGCTCGCTAATGTCATTGTGATTGCGATTAACAATTTAACTAGGGAAGGTCCTTCTGGGTCCGGTGGTAATTCTTCCTCCCATTTTTTTTTAAGTATATTCGAACTCATTTATTTTCTTAGAAGTACATATGTACATTATATATTTTTATATAAAAATTAGCAACTTTTAAGTTTTAAATTATTAGAATATTATTTGAATAAATAAGTAAGAACATGTTAACACTTATAAATTTATAATTGTTTCACTTTTTCCCCCTTTCATCCGAAAATTAAAACAAATTAATACTGTCTAAAAGCGGTACAAAATTTACCAGCTAACAGTCCCAGAGACAAAAAAATAAAATAAAATTAGGAGGTTGATTCCAAACTGAAATTCGTTTCATATTAGACGCATCATGTTTGATCAAAAGACCTACACACCTATTAGCTTCCCTAAAACAATAAAAAAATAATTCTGGTTTCAATCTCATTAAAAAAAGTTTACTGAAACTAAATTCCAAATAAAATTACATTAAACTTTACAAAGGATATTTATTGTTTATAGTATATTAAAAATAATCTCATGCACTAATAAAAGGTCCTTTAAGGTGTAAAGAAAGATTTTATTTCTACCAAAAATATATTTTATATTTTACCAAAAAATATATTTTAAGTTATTATTTTAATGGCGCGTACGTAATGTATAGGGCGGCAGAGTTTTCATTTTCAAGTAAATTATTTCTTTAGAAATGAAATTATAGGATTGTAAAACAATTATAAAACGCGTTAGATTATTTTAATTTTTCTTTTAAAAATATCCTGCTAAAATATTTGGTATTTCAAATATTTTCTTTATTGAGAAATTTCCTATAAATTATGTCTCTTTATCTGCTTCTTTGGATTTTTTTCATCGTGAGTTTAATTAAAATATAAGGGTAATATGAATATTAGATACACTATCATTTAAGAAAAAATACTTATACAGATAATAGTAAGTGTTTCCATAATAAAAATTAGTATAAAATTAAGATATCTAAATTAAATTATTTTATAAAATAGTAAGAGAATGAGTAAAAGATATAGACAAGCGCCAATATATATCATCTTTGTATATTTTCTTGGAACATAATGAGACACCGTCACGAGTACTAAATTGTTTGTGGTATGTTTGAATTTGTTTTTGAAGTAATAAATAAACCGAAAGAATTTTATTTAATAAATATTAATAATTTAATTATATTATTAAAATTATAAAAATTTAAGAAAAAAATTATATATCAAAATTTAATATAAAATTAAATTTTATATATAAATTTATTTTACATCTTATATAATTAATTGAATTCTATATATTCATCTTTTTTATTTGTTTAAAAAAGGAAAAGATTCTTTCTTTTTTATTTTTCTCTTTTATTTGTATTCTTCTAAACAACATATTTTTTCATCTTTCTTTCATATTAGTTTTCCATATTTGTTTTTTCATCTCATTTATTCTTTCTATCCAAACAAAACTTCAGCTAAATAATCCATTTTCACACTTCTATAACAGTAAAACCAGTAACAGGTAAGGAAAGAAAAATCAATAAAATTAATGATATAGTATAATAAATAGCAGATTAAAACAAAAGGGTAATTACTAACTAATCAAAATCAATTGATAAAGAGTATTTAATGCTTAATTTGTGCAAGTTTGCACACCATAAAAAATATTCAAACAACATTAAAATAATTATTTGGTCCATGAATTATGATAAAAACGTTGAGTTTTAGTACGATGTTGTGAAGCTGTTTTATGTTAAATGGGGTATTTATGTTGTATTATAATGGTTACACGGCAACTAAAAAACATGACAGAACTTCACAAAAGTTACACTTAAATAATTTAAATGATATAGGAATCAAAACTAAACACTATTATGTATAAAAATAAATATCTAAAAAAAGTGTAAAAATAAAATTTGAAAAGGGTTTAAATATTTATTCTCTTTCTCAATTATTTAAATCAAATCTTCCACTTTAAGATTTCATACGAAAATGAACATATTATATATTTTTCAAAGTAACAAATTATAAATTTTGATATATCATTAGTGTGCGTAAATCACATCACATTATATATTTTTATAATATATATATATATATATATATATATAATTTTTAACTAAAACGCAAACAAAAGAGACTTGCAACATATTTTATATTTTAAATTTTTGTTTAATATTTTATATTATCCAATTGTAATTTTCACAAATTAACAATGTTACATTTATTTATTATTATTATTATCAATAATCAGATTTTTAAAAATTTACACTGAATTTTTTCAAAAAATATTAAATTGAACTAAAAAACATTGATGATCCAATTGTATGTCGAGAGAAGTAAAAGAGAAAAAAAAGTGTGAAAAATATTATAAAACAATGAGAACACTCTGTTAACAAAAAAAAATATCTTTCTTAAAAAATTCAAAACATTACTTTAAGAAAAGAGCATGTATAATAGAAACTTTAGGTGAGAATCATTTACTATTTAAGTAAAGTTCTTATTGATTAGTAAACTAATTAGATAAAATTTTGAGATATCAGAATGAAATGAAAATAGTTAATAATTAAGAAACCGCTTAAACAATGAATTAAAAATAAAGAGAAAAGACAGACGTTACACGTATTAGCCGACATGTGGATGAAAAGTGAAATTCGGGTTCGGGCAATTAATTAATTATTATACGCGTAATTTTGAAAAAATCTAAAAAAGAAAAAGGGGATGGAAAAACGAAGAGCATATTCGGGCGCGACGTTGTTGACGGAATTGACCCCGAACCTCGGAGGATTGGAGTGGGACCCAGTGGAACACAAGATTTCCATGGCCTGAGAGGCAAATAGAAACGTTTCTGAGAAGAATTATCAACATAAAAAGAGAGAAGCAGAGAGAGATGCAAATTTCGTGAGAGCAGAAGAGGTGCCGTTACCACTACGACCAATCCTCTTCTGTTTCTCTCTCGTTCGCTTCCTAACCCACTGAATTGAACGATGGAAGAGAGCTTCGTTTTCCAGTGGAGTGTCGTTAGATCTCTCTTGTCCATCCTTCAATGGTGGGCTTTCAATGTCACTGTTATCATCGTTAACAAGTGGATCTTCCAGGTTCCTGTCTCTTCCTCTTTTCTACTTTCAATTTCTAAACAATTGCCGTTTCGCTTTTTAATTTACCAGATTTTTTCGTTTTTGTTTATTCTATGCAAGATTAATCCCATGATCTCTGCAATTTCATTAGATTTCGTACTTAGCTTGCTCAACTGTTCACACCGATGCTTAGTTTATTAAGAATTTTGAATTCGTCCACGTGTGCTTAAAACATATAATAAACACTATGGATTGCTTTATTATTAATTACTATTTGTTGCGTTGCGTTTTAGTTTATGGAATTTTTGTTGTTACAAGTAATCCTTGTTGTGTGTCTGGATCGAGTTATTTTATCTTTAAAATAGCTTAGGAACTTGGTAATGGAAGTGTTCGTTGTGCTAGATTACGTTTCTGAAATCGTGTTTTGTTACTGATCTACTACTCTTCCAGTACTTGTAGATATACCTTAGATTCTTAAGTTATTAGTTTGGATTGTCTTTGGGCGAGTTGCAAAGTTAATTTAAACCAGGCTGTTCCTGTTTATCCTTCTTTTGAGCTAAGAACATTGCTTGTTATTCGAGGCAGAAATTTAATCCTTCTGTTTTTCAAATCTTGGATTGCGTCATGTGTATTTGAACAATTGAAGTATGCGGAATCATGTAACTGGTGTAACTTTCCCGTGGTGGATCATACTATAGCATTGTAGTGTGATTTTAAACTGAATTTAAGATGGTCCTGACATAATGTCATTCATGACGACATTGATGTATTCGAAGAGTTTTCCACAAGGTCTTAAATGATTTTGAATTTTCGAACGTGATTGTTTAGATCTTCTATGTTTGAGTTCCATCTGTAATGGAGAAAAGGCTTATCAATCTTTAACACTCCATCTGCAATTCATATGTGTTTATAGGATTCCTTCTCACTCACCTTTACCACTCAATCATCATATTAAAAACTTGTATGGATTATGTAGCAAACAATTAAACTTCCTTTTAATCTTTGTGCAGAAATTGGATTTCAAGTTTCCCCTATCAGTATCCTGTGTCCACTTTATCTGTTCAGCCATCGGAGGATATGTGGTAATTAAGGTGCTCAAGCTTAAACCACTGATAACTGTTGACCCTGAAGATCGCTGGAGGAGAATCTTTCCAATGTCATTTGTATTCTGCATTAACATTGTTCTGGGGAATGTGAGCCTACGATACATTCCAGTTTCTTTTATGCAGACAATAAAGTCTTTCACACCTGCAACCACAGGTAAATTTTAATAATTTGATGTTTAAGTTTTCCAGCCATGTTTTGCTACCCGCTTTATATTGAAACTTATATTTTCATCCGATCCTGGTAAACTGGCACAGTTGTTTTGCAATGGCTTGTATGGAGGAAGTATTTTGACTGGCGTATTTGGGCTTCTCTTATACCCATTGTTGGAGGGATTCTTCTCACATCTGTAACAGAGCTTAGTTTTAATATGTTTGGATTTTGTGCTGCCTTATTTGGCTGCTTGGCTACATCTACAAAGACTATTCTTGCGGAATCTCTTCTGCATGGATACAAATTTGACAGGTACTATCTTTATGCTTGCTTGCATTTTATTTTGATGCTCTTTCCTTCCTTCATTTTTCTCTTTCCGGATTTCCTTATATATAAAGGTGTGAATCTGCTTGTTATAACTTATAAGGATCTATAAGTTAGTAGGTCCTCTGCATAGTGATTTTAATTATTAGTAATCAATATTTGTGTTATATGATAGAACAAAAACTGGGGAGTGCCTTTTTAAGTATAGTTATGGGCTTATGGTACAATTGCATATTCATCTTGATTGGAGCTTTGATGACTTATAAAATAAGCAGAGTATTTATAAAAACCAGGTAGATTTTATCTGACATGGCTGGTATTAATGACACATTTCTATCTTGATGTTACTTTTGAATATGTATACTTGCTAGCTACCCTTTGAATGGGCCAACTTGTCTAAAGAACATGCCTATCCATATTTATGAAAAAGAACTTTGCCAATAACATTTTTTTGAGTTTTTTTTTCTTTTAAATTCTGGCATTGGATGATGACATTTGCTATTCAGGATTATATGCATGGAAACATATCTTAATCTACACTCAAGTTATTCAACATATGTAACCATTGTGATGAAATACAATAGTGTTACTTTATGTATTGTATGTATTGTGCTTTTCTTGATGTTTGTGCCATTTTCTCCGAACTTACAATGGTTGCCATGCTACATTGACTGATCTGTTCCTGAAAAATTCCTTTAAATCCTTGCTACAAGAAAAATAAAGATAAAAAGAAGAATAATTATGCCATATGTGGATCTTGTCTTGGCCCCTTTTTTCCATTAAGCTTTGAAAGGCTGCATTTAGGGGTATGAAAATATTTGTTGTTGTGGCTAAGCAGTCTGTGTCTTAGCTTGTGCAGAAGCATTTCTGATCAACATCCATTGGGTATGCTGTGTTGACAACAATGTTTCTTGAGTTTCTTTTTATCTGTTTGCTTCAAAAGAAAGAAGAAAAATGTCATCAGTTGCTAAATAAAGATATTTTATTTTCTTGGGTACATGATAGTTTAGGAGGGGATGCCTTAAGAAAGGCTTGAAGTGGTTACCTATATATGCCCTACTAACAGAATTCTACCAGCACTTTTTTTGTTTTTTGTCAACTGTGCTTGATCTCCTTTTATTCCTTGCATTTGTCTGGGCTATGCCATACGTTATTCTACTCTGCTGATGTCTTGGTTTCCCTGAATTGCTATGCAAGCTAACTTTTCTTTTTAATGTATCTTCAGCATAAACACAGTTTATTACATGGCACCTTTTGCAACCATGATCTTGGCGCTACCTGCCTTGTTACTTGAAGGCAGTGGAATCCTTGAATGGCTAAATACTCATCCATATCCTTGGTCGGCTCTCATAATTATTTTTAGCTCGGGGGTGTTGGCTTTCTGTCTTAACTTCTCCATTTTTTATGTTATTCACTCCACTACTGCTGTAACATTTAATGTTGCCGGAAATCTTAAGGTGAGATCTTTCAGGCCCAATGCTTCAAGTAACATGGTTGTGTTTAATTGGTTTAGTTTATGTTTTGAGACACTGTCTAATATGTTCCTTGTTTAATTATCGGGAGATGTTGCCACATTATCATCATTCCTTCAAGAGATGTCTCTCCTCTCTCTTTCATTTTTTGTTGCATGTATCTTAAATCGTAGTTAGTTTTCTTTTTTGAAACTAACCAGATTCATGTGTATTATGCAGGTTGCAGTTGCTGTCCTTATTTCTTGGCTGATATTTAGGAATCCAATTTCATATTTAAATTCTCTTGGATGTGCCGTGACTCTTGTGGGATGTACATTCTATGGTTACGTTAGGCACATGCTCTCCCAACAGCCACCAATACCAGGAACTCCTCGGACACCCAGGACCCCCCGGAGTAAGATGGAATTGCTCCCTCTTGTAAATGATAAGTTAGAAGATAAAGTCTAATTGATTTAGCCATGTATGAGGTGTCTGCCCTTTCGGTAGGCAGTAATAGCAATAGGTACAAAATGATAAAAAGTGACTTCGGTATTTATTCTGTTAGATTATCCGAAATTTTTAATACAAGGTTTTGTTTCCTCAAACTCCATTTTCATTAATTTGTTTTTTTCCTAGTGTAGAGTTGTCTTATCTCTTTTTTGCTCTCCCCCTCCCTCTGGTTTCATGTATGCACTGTAAACACACGGACTATTATTGTTAAATTATTGTTATTTTTGTAAGTGCAAGCGAATTGGACGAGAACGTGATTTTACATTAACTTCGACATATTCCTGACCGAAAACCTGTTTCTAGATCAACGAATAGTGGAATTGTCTATGGTAGATACTACTGCATGTGTTTACAACACAGATAGATAGACCGTTATGTTAAATTGAATTTCTTTGTTTAAATGAGTTGGGGTTTAACTAGGTTCAATGCAAACAACTTGGTGTGTTTATCATCAGTGTTATAGATCATCTCCTGACGAAGTTTTTATATTTGTAAGATTTAAATATGTAATCTTTTGGTCAAATCTTTACCTAATTAGATTAACTTTAGTTGACCCTTTAACCACTTGATTCCCCCACCCCCGCACGTGTTCAAAGAATGAATTCAAATGTCAAATTTGGTTATAAGACAATAACACTTGACTAAGATATAACGAATCGTTTTGATGTTAATATGAAATAAATAAATAATTCGTATATTTTATTTTGTGAAAAAAATTAAAAATTAAACTAATTATTACATTTTCCTGTAAGGTTTTGTTTCTTTTTTCTGTTCATAACATGTCAATTATTAATTTCACTAAAACGAGTGGATCTAAATCCGATTTGTAATAGGTTACCAACATTATTCTCACAACATTGCAATTATCATTTTGACGTTGCTGAAATTAAACACTCACTGATAATGACGTTTTCCACTAGCTGTGACTAAAGTATCCAACAAAAGAAAAGAAATATCGTTAACAAGCACGGGCAATTTGATTATTTTTAGTCACTCATTACATCAGTACGATATAGTTAGAACTAGTTACAGAATCATATAGATTATAGACCACAAGACATAATATCAAGGTTAAGTTTCCCATTTACCCCATCTATCCCTTATTGGATCTTTAACTAGCAGCAACTAAATTTGAAATCTACGCTAAAAGCCAGAAGTTCTTCTGCCACCTAGTGCTGATAAGGTAACCATTCGTGCCCTGGCTTCTCTTCCTTACTCCTATTGTCAAGCAATCTGCATTATTGATGCAATGTTCCACAAACTCCTCTGTGCTACTGCTGCCCGTGCTTCCACAAATACTGGGAAAAAAACATGATTAATTCTTTGAATTACAACCACTCAATCTCTTAACCCTGAATACCAAGTAAAGAAAAAATTTCAAATTTGATCTATAAGGGATGGTGAGACTCTTACCAGCTTAAGAGAGAGGATGGCTTCTTTTGGCCCAGTACCAGGACAGAGACCTCCAGCTTCTTTACTTGGCTCATTACTGTGACCAGTTTTGGTCCTTGGATTACGAGCGCTTCCACTTCCACCTATGTCAGACCATGACACTATCAGGAATTCCTCCTTTTTTTTTAACAAGGAGGGAACAATAAAGGGGAAAATGTGAAAATAAAAGCTGAAGCATCTGAATAGTTCTCATGATTACTCTCTGCAAAGTGAAAATAAAAGAAAGGAGGGACTAGGGCAAGAAGCCAAAATCCTTGACCATGTAAAGAATAGAAAAGTCAAGTAAATAAAATGACTAATGGTAAGAAAAAATTTCTTAAAAGTAAGTAAAGAAGATGAAGAAGGGAAGGAACTTGAACTTCCTAATTCCTCCTTCACTCTCTCTGAACAGCATACAAATTAGCAAAACTAATTGAATCAAGATCTACCATATCACAATGACAATCCATTAACTCTACTCAAGATACACGGAACAGAAAATGTAGAAAATAACAAAACCAGGGTTCTCCCCATTCGATCTAAACAAATGAAAAGGAAGAGTAACATTACCCCTGGCTTGCAATCTTTGCAAAGGGACCCAAGATAATTAACAAGATAGGTGGAAGAAGAAGAAGAGGAAGATTCAGAAGCCTTGTGAGGAGGGACAACATGAAGCAGAGTCAACAAATCACCCTTGTTAGCAACATGTGTGAGTGCCCACATCATTGCATGCTTGGAATGTGAAGTGCCATCAACCACAACCATCACTCTCTTCTTCTTCCCCATCATTCCACATTCCTCATTCCCACCATACATGTTGAAACCTTCCATATGCTTCAAACTTTCCTCACACCCTCCAAAGCTCGCTACTCCCCGACCACCACTCCACCGGTTTGATGTTGATTTCCAAGCCTGCTTTGCACTTAACTGTCTTAAAAACGATGCTGAAGTGTGCATTTCTCACCTTCAAACACACCCTCTACACTTGATTTATCCAACCACAAGTGTACTATTATTACCACATAAAGTAGGAGTAGGTGCTAGAGTGTTGCAGAGGTTTTTGTTTGACAGATTACTATAGCTGGGAAAACACACTTGCTACTGGTTCCTAGAGAGAGAGAGAGAGAGAGAGAGAGAGAGAGATGATGATGATGTGGGGGGATACGTGATGCAATTTGCGAAGTTGGGAAGGGGGGTGTTAATATTTTTGCTCAGGTTATTAAAGTGTCACGGGAATCTGTTTTGTGCACGATGAAAAACAAGAGGATCTTTTGTGAAATGAAATCTTTTTCATCTATTTTAGAATCTATTATTGTACCATTGTAGTAATGCTTGTTTTGTTATCATAAACTGGATCCTTATGTATTGTCTAACGTAATACTAATAAACAACAGAAATTACCCATAACCATTATACATGATGGGTTACCTCATGCCACTTGATGGTGTGTAAAGTGGTCCATCAAAATGACTTAAATCCTTAGTTTTTGGTTCTTGTCTAAACCAACAAAATTTAATTCAAAATTCAAATGTGCATTTATCATTAAAACGAGCATTTAATTAGCATTGCTCTCTCTCTTCTGAACTCTTAAATTATTACTACTGTTTGAAGGTGGATAAAGGCAACTCACTTTCACCAAAGCAGTGTCCCAAATAGTGCTTGCCTGGGGAATATGTGTATTTAGATTAATTTGTGTTGAACTTCAAATTGAAAAAGACGATTTCAGAAATAAGAATCCCTCCATTGTTTATTCAACGGATTTAAATTTTACTCTATACCTCTAATTATTATTATTATTATTGAGGATGAATGATATTTTTTTAAGCTTTAACCAGTTTAGTAGGAAGCTTCAGTGGTATAACCCTGTGTTCCAAAATTAAATCGATTGGCTTTGAGATCCGAGCAAATAGGCATATGAATGAATGCTCAGCTGTAAATTAACCATTATATAAAATAGATACTTTGAATATAAATAAATTAAACAAATGGATATTTTAATAATCAAATAGACAAAATTAATTACACCAAATATAATAAAGATTTATAATCAAGAGAACTCATTCCTGACCTAACATGCCACTAATTTAAGAATTAAATTTTGACACAAAGAGATTGCATTAGAGGGATTTTTGAGTATAAGTGTTTCAAGGAATTTACAATAACATATTTTGCTGAATCAACTAAACTAAGATAAAATAATAATTTTGTAACGTGCGAATGATGTGATGACATAAATTAAGATATATAAATATGATTTTTTACTAAAGACAATATTAAATATGTATTGAAATCAGAATAAAACTATATCCGTATTAATTTTATATAAAAAATTAGTATTCTTAATTGCAATAAAATAAAATGACCACAATAATAGTATAATCAAGAATTTTAAAATAGAATCCCAAACATTGATATGATGAGGAGGGTACGAATATTGCAACCAATAGTAATTTTTAATAAAATAAAATAAAATAGTTTCTTTACTTCTTATTCACTCGTCAGTGGTCAGATAGCAGTAAAGAATCTGAACCTGACAGCCTATAATAATAACAATTTTGAAAAAATATAAATAATCGGAATCCTGTTAACTGACTATTAATATGATTTTGGTTTAATCACTTGTAGTTTAATTTAATTTAGAATTCGGTGTGATTTGCATTTAAGGAAATAGAGGAAAGAGTGTCAGGGAACCTCGTGAATTGGGTTTGTTTTGTTTGGGTTATGGCATCCACAGGCTGCTATGCTACCACCAAATTATTGCTCCCGTATTGCTCGCTGAACCAACTCTAGTACTCAACTATACATCATTACCCTTTTACCCTTTCATTTTCATATTTATTTAACCAACATTAATTACGATTCACATTTTTGAGTTATGAAAATAAAAAAAATATAAAAATTAATATTAATTTTTTATATCACTTAAAATAATTAAAATCTCGTTAAACTCAAAGATAATTTTTTTTATTTTTCTGAACTTCCGTTCCGTCAAACAAACTCTAAATTGGTGGTTTGGATTAAATTTATTTGAACCAAAGCAATACATCATCCTTACCCAATTCGTCACTCAACCGTCTCTGAGTTAAATGCATCAATTCTGTGTTTTAACTTTCAACCTCTGTGGACTTGGAATTGCTTTCTTTTAGATTTTAAATGGATAAACATAATTAAAATACATACGCAAGTTAACTTTGAGTTTTAGGTTCATACATAATAAAACACGTGTCTTAATAGCAAAGTCATACGTGCCTTATACACATTGTCTTTGTGGATTTGGATTGAAAACTTCGTAAATTTCTCTCACATCCCGTTTATGACCTTTGATCCATTTTGGTATATAAATGACTTTGGAAACTGAAGCATTTCCTCTGCGAGTGTAAATTTTAATTACAATTAGGGGTTAAAGACAAGATAAAATCCTTTATTGTTGGGAACAAAAATACAAGACAAAATATATAAAATTGATATTGGAAATAGGCACAAGTGGCTGGATTTATAGAGTTACAGGAAACATAAATAACAACTAACTTCATAGATACAATCAATTCAGAAAAAATAACTTAGATAGTCTGCCGCTGCTACGCTCAATTATAGTTTCTTTAAGTTCTGAATATAACATACAAAAGATTTTATATATATATATATATATATATATATGTACGAGAATGGGAGGAACGAATCTGTATTATACATCCATACAGTGAATGGTTGAGATTAATCATGTGATTTTTTAAAAAAGAAAATAATCTTTTGAGTGATCATATGACTTTGAAAATTTTTAATCTCAACTATCCATTGTATGGTTGTACGGCTCAGATTCGCTCTTCTTACTTTCACATAAAAATATTTCTCATAAGATACATCCTATATATATATATATATATATATATATATATATATAAGTATTTATAATAATTATATGAGAAAATTAATTTTTCTTTCGAATATACCCTTAATTAAATTGTTAAAGGGTCTTATTTACTAAGGCTATAAGAATATTGTTTAAAGAAATAAAAATTAAATTTTTTTAGAATTATATAGAGATTATTTAAAAATATAAGTTTTAATAATGTTTTTAAATATAAATATTTCGCTTTTTCTTTTTAATTTTACTCTAAGGACACATGATAACATTTTTTATTTTTAAAATAGGGGAATACAATTAAGTAACTTTTCCATCCTGAACTAATTAGTTAATAAATTATTTACATTAATATTATTATATTTGGTATAGTTTTCTAAAATACTTTTAATATTAATTATTATAAAAAATTAACTGTTTTTAGGAATATATACAAGAGTTAATAAACTTGATAGACAAATATTTAAAGATATTATACAACAATAATTTTAGTTATTTTAATTTTTTTAATATTTGATGTGATAATAAATAAAGAAATTAACACCCAACCATTTTCTTATGTTGAGCTAGTGCATAAATATCAACCAAAAAAACTAGTATGTAAATGTCAAAATAATAAGAAGAAAATCCCACCCCCTATGACGTGTGTGTGAGATGCAAAGAAATCATACGAAACAAATGTGACAATGAAGTCGCATTAGTATCTCTTGACACTTACACGTGTCAAGTTTATGTCATATGATAGTTCTACCACTTTGAAATTTTATTGATCTTATGCTACATATAAAAATGGTGTTGGACGTGGAATTAATCTCAAAACAACTCTAAAAATATAAAATGTTTTTCAAAGATATATTATTCATAAATAAAAAATAGCCAATATGTGTTAGGATTTGTGAAATTGATTTTGGTGATAAAGTAATAGGTAATTATCAATGATTGAATAATTTTATTTGGACAAGATACTATACTACATACCTGCTTCCATACCTAAGTTCATATTAAATCTATACATGTGTTGATAACAACTTTAATTTTCATCTTCGTAAGTTGTGAATATATAAGTACTCATTTATGAATTTATTCCTTTTTAAGTTTGCAATGAAAACGATAAATCCTAAGTTTTGAATCTATAACTTTAAGGTAATTACTATGACCTAACAAATAAAATATTTAATAAAATTTAAAACAAACGTTAAATATAATAAGTATCTATTTTAAAACACATTATATGTTAATCACTCAAATTATAAATAATTTAAAACTTAAAAGGGTATATTACAGCATATCCAAGTATATGAAAAGTATATATTAAAACGGTGCGAAGCCGTGTTAGTCCTATACATGTAGTTGTCTGTGTAATTTTTTATTTATTTATTTTGGATAATTACTCATACCCAACCACAAATTGGTTAAATGAGTAATTAATCTACGGGTAATAATTGTAGGTAACTATTAGGTTTGTATCTAATTACCATCCATGTGGGTCATATTTGTAGGAACTAGTCAAATTAAACTTTGAGATTTATCTAATTTGTATAATTTTAAGTGAAAAAAATAATTTATTTAAAAATATAATTAATATTTACACATCTTGATTTTTAAATAATTTTTATGTAATTGATAATAACAAATTTTATTTTAAATGTTTTATTTAATGTAGGATTCCACATATTAAATAAACCTTAAACTTTTTAATAATGAAATAAACGAAAAAGTAAAATTCTGTTAAGAGTGGGTGTGAATAAATAAAATAGAAAAGATTTACTAGTCACGATGTGGAGAATACTATTGAAGGTAGTGCAAAGCATTTTGATAATGGTGTCTAAAAATTAATTAACAATGCTTAGTAGTAGTACTACATTAACATGAAATTGATGGCAGTTATTAAGGGAACATTGAAATGAGAATAGAGACGAATTAGCGTTCAGCGCCCAGTCTTTGCAACTCGTGAAGATGGTATCAATTTTGTAATTTCATCATACACTATACGACACAACACAATAAAAAGTGGTACGTATTTCCCAATATTCCAAATTTCAATTTATAACTTTTTTTATTCTCCATTGCCTCCCCTTGGTCATCAACATGTGGCAATGACTATGGCATCTTATTATTGGTCAAAAAAATAATAATTTATTCATTCATTAAAAATTTGATTATTTTAAATGGTGTGTATAATCAGTACTAATTATTAGATTATTTTATTTTTACAATTGGGTTCTGTTTCTTTGAGTCGGGAGGGGGCCTTGTAGCCCAAGATCTTTGACGATTATTGTTATCTCATATTAATTAGGTCAAAATTAAAGCTCTCTTTTTTCTATTGTATAAACGTTTTGTTGCCGCCTTTTAACCTAAATGATATTTTTTAATAATAAACCCTAATTTCCTTTCTTAAAGTAATTTTAAATGGACATTGGGCTCATTTGTTTAAGCTTATTAAAAAGTGATTAAAAAAGTAATATTAAAAAAATACTTCTTTTATAATCACTTTTTTAATAAGCAGATAAGAGTTGCTTCTTAAAATAAGCTGAAATCAGCTTATTTTTAGCTTCTGCTTATTTTTGAAACATTAAACAAACACGTCAAAATTTAAAATAAGTATTTTTTTTAATTAAAAAAACACTTATCTCTTAAAATAAGTTTAAACAAATGAGCACATTGTAGGGAAGATAAATGTTGTACTGTTTTAAATAGAAAATAGAAAAGCAAGTGTTTTGGTGAATGGTAATAGTGCATAAATGGGACAGGAAAACCAAAAGCAAAAGATGCAGTGATGACAATTATGGTTGTCTATGCCACGAAAGATCTGTGAGTGAAGCCCAAGGCAAGATGCCAAAAGCAATGGAAGTAAAAATAAAATGATGCAGTAGTGCATCAGAACATAGCAAGACTTTTTAGGAGCTCAGAATGATGATTTATTACAATACAAATGCCCATTCGAACACCAAGATTCGCCCTACATGCATTTCTAAGCGAAGCTGAAGCTTTGAAGTTTGAATGCTAACATAAAACTATGTTAATAATTCAGGAGCCAAAAACATAGAAAACTTTGAAGGCTCTTTTTGATTAATTTTTCACCTAATGTAAGATCTTTCTTATTGGATGATATATAAGTACATATCTTCTCAAATGGTCTCAACTGTCTCGAGTGTCCCAAAAATAAAACTTCATTAAATTTCAATCGGGCAATTTTGTGGTTCAAAATATATTAAGCCGAGGTTGAATAAAATATAGTAAATAAAAATAAATAAACAAAATTAGTAAAACTCACAATGTTAGAGAAATGCATGTTTAGCATTAAAAAGTGCACTGTATATAACGCTTTGTTATCATCAGTTTTAGTGTTGGTTTTAAGTGATTAAATTTACAAAGATTTTATTGAAAATTTTTATTGTATTCTAACTATAAATTTTTCAATTAAAAACTTAACTAAAAAAGAAAAATGCTACAAGAGTATCTGAAATTTACTCAACTACTCTTCTAACACACAGCCTTTCCGACACTTTGTGAACGACCGTGGATCAGTTTTTAGGTACAACTAATTTTTAAAATACAAAACTATTCCAAAATTTGGAAAAAAGAGATATTTTTAAAGCATATGAATTTTCAAGAATCAAAGCTAAAAACGAACTTTGTAAGAACTAACATAAAAATTAATTATATTTGTAAAGAATAAAAGCACATTTAAACTAAAATAATACTACCTCTGGTTCCAAATATAAGCAAATTTTAGTGGAATTTTTTGGTCCCTTAATATAAACAAAATTAGACTTTCCCAATGTCATTAAATGCTTGTTTACCAAATATGTCCTCATCATATATATTTCCAAGGCCACTAATTCTTTATATAATAAATGATACTAAGGGCATTTTAAAAAATTAAATCAAATATGTGGTAATATTAATGCAAATAACTACCTCCAACTACTATTCTTAATATGTGTGAAGTTAGTTATATTTGCTTATATTTGGAACCGGAGGTAGTATGTTCAACTTCAACCTAAACTCCAACAAGATATACATAAAATAGGTTAGATTGAACTAATCTAACCTATTAAATCACAAACAAGTCAAATAACTAGTCTAAGTTAATTTTTTATTACTCTTAATTTAATCATAATTTAATTTACGATTCAACCACAATTCATTTGAGCTAGTATATCTCAATTCACTCAATTTGGTGCGATTTTAATATTAAAACCATTACCTACACAAGAATGGCCTACCTTTTTTAAAAACAAATATATTTGGTTAATCATGGATGAGAGAACAAGTCTCGAATGCCTGGGCAGCATGTCCTTTACCTTTCTACACAGACAATAAGTCATTTAAGCTTAGCAAAGAGACTTGGACCAAGGAAAAGAATGAAAAATTACCAGCAGTAAATCATTTTCAGAATTCTACTATCACTACTCTGGTATAATTTACAAGCTCGCTCGTGACCAAATCATCTTAGGCAAAAACAAACTACGCGGACCTATCCTATGTTAATCATTAACCCTTTCTTCTACCTGCTTATTTGTATTATAATTTTCCTTCTATATTAGCTGTATGCTGCGGAGAAACCCTTCTGTACAAATCACCGTCACCCACCAAAGATATATCTTCAGGAGACAACATTGTACGTATGCTCAAGTAATGTTGAACACCCCGTACCCTGCATTGAAACCTCACGTGATTTGAGCAACTTTTCAAAGGATACCCAGTTCTACTATAAACAACTCATTGCTCAACAAACACGTACCTTCCTCTTCTCTTCTTTTCAACCTCTTGTGAAATACGGAAAGCTTCGGACCTTGAAATCTGGCGTAATGACGATAGATATTCATTGAATGCATCACCTTTTATTGACAAGGTTATCCTGGCTGGAACAACGGATTGGATGACCTCCAACAGAGATGTTTTGGTTTCACTGTATTACACGCTCTCTAAGTAAGGTTTGACATCAAGACATGACAAAAAAATGTTCTAAAAATGTACCACAAAATGTCACAAGTGGAATTCAGCGATAACTATAGATGGTGAAAGGCAACGATAAATACCTCTTCTGCATATTATTTATTCGGCTGTTCCACTCCAACTCCTTTCCAGTATAAATATCTTTGCATTTGGAGGGATCCTGTTCGGATAACTTCCCCAATGCCATAATATTAGTGCTGGAAGCCAACATTTCAGAAGTTAGATCTGCCCAGCTCACACAACCCAACTTCGATCCTACATCTGCTATAAGCTTAGCATATAAGCAAAACCCATGTTCAGCAACAGTTGACTTCATTATTTGCTCATGATGCCAACTAGATATGGCTTCACAAGAAAGGAATATTGGAGGTTCCATAACATCCTGCACATTCATATAATGCCATAAATGAGTGCCAATAAATAAAAAGAAAAAACTTTCACATTTTTCATTTCAGCTATAAAAGGCACCTACACGCTTTTGTTGGTGAATATGAAACAAGTCAACTTCTGAAATTAGATTGCTCACTCCACTAGCAAGTTTAATAACTTGAGATGCAACTTGCTGCGAGGTAGCATGTGGTAATAAACCCATCTGACGCTCACGAAGATCTTTCCACAATTTTTGCATCACATCTGTCTCTGTTGATGGACTGGACTGCACAAACATTGACTTTGGCTTGAAATCCACGCGACTGCATTCATCCATCACATTGACAATTGTAGTTCCCGTATTTTCATCTACATCTTGCAGAACCCCTTCAGGAGAATAATCTGGAATTTCAGTATCCACCAAAAAATCTGGATTTTGTGACAGTTTTGACAAACGCTTACGAACACTGCATGGTTTCAAATCATTATCCACTGAAACTTCCAGAGGACCAAGATGGCCAGAAGACACTGCCCCAGACATTGTCTCTGTTCCATTTTCAATTGCAGTCTCAATTGCAGTCTCAGGAACATAAGTTGATTCTGGCACACAGGATATGTCAAATGAGTTACATGTTTCATTTATGCACGTATCGTTATCTGTTTCTGAATTATTAAATTGTTCCTCCTCTGAATCCTCCAATTCAGAACAAACCAGTTCGCAAACCAGTGTGCTGGGATTGTTTCCATTTGGCTGAATCTCAGACGGACCTTCATCTTGTTTTGTGAAATGTCTCTTATTAGTTTCATCATGTGTGTCTACAGGATACCTATTATTAGAATCCTCATTCTCAGAATCAGAGGACATTATTACAAGTTTCCTTCGACCATTTTGCCTGGAGGATGCTAGTGGAGATCCAAAAGAATTGGAAAACTCAGGAATATATTGAAATTCAAGCTCACTGTAATCTGCTAAAGATCCATTTCTCTTGATCATCTCCACCTTCTTGGCCTCAATACAATCAGTCTCCATATGCTTCACGTCTAAATCATTTTGTCCTCTGGAGTTTTCTTCCATTACAGTTGCCGATTTGGCAATTTCATTCACAATTAGTTCAGAGATCTCTGAAGGGAAGTCCCAGGGCATTATCTTTGGTAGGATCCGATGACCAAGCTCAAGATCAAATGGAAGTGAGCTACAACCTGTTTGTGCTTTTCCATCTGTACAGTAATGGAACCGATCATAACTTTTTGCAAGCCACCACAATGGAGGAACAAGATAAATCAGATTTGTAAATGATATTATATTCCCATATCCTTTTTTTGGTGTAAAATACTATAACTACAGCGAACGACTACTCGTTTGTGTTTTCCTAAACATTTTAGACTTCCTAAAACCATGTAGAAGCCAAAAATCAACCTTCTCAACAAAACACCAAAAGAAAGGTTGGGTGTCAAGACAAAAATGTTGATGATGATTTAAAACACAAATAGTTCATGATGGCAATATCAAGAAAGTCAACCAGTGTTATCAAAATGGCGGTTATAGCAGTGCCATGGCGACAAGGTTTTCTTCCCAACCACAATAAGCTACCAAAAAAGGCAGCTGAAATAGCGATGTCTACTATTCTTCAAATAGCACCCACAATGGCCATTGCATCATGGCAGCTAAGTGGTCCATGGCAGACCTAGCGGCGCCATAGGATTTTTCAAGTTTGGACCTTGTTGGACCAAGTCGGGTCAATTTTAAGACCCAAAAATGTTAGGTTTTTCTCTTCTATTTGTGTGCCCTTCCCACTTTCTAAGTTGCCTTCTTCTCCCTAGATACTCTCTAGCCCCTTGCATTCATCACTGTTAAAGTGAACCAGCATCGTCCGACAACCCTTTCTTGCAAGGCAGAGCGGGGGTGACAACCTTGAAGTCTCCGGCAACCATGCCAACAAGGTTCTTGTACGTTTCTTCCAGAAAACAGAGCATTCTGACAGGTTCTTCTTCTCTGGTGCCTCATCTCTGTTTTTTTCCTTTTATTTTACCCTCATCTCTGTTCTTCTCCAGTTTTTTAATGTTTTCTACTACTCTTTATTAATGTTATATTATACTATATCTTTTTATAGTTACATTATACTCTTTTTTTTATAATTATATTAGACTGCTTATTAATGTTACATAATACTCTGTTTTTTAATGTTTTCTACTACTGTTTTTTGTTTTATAGTTCTGATTTATATATATATATATATATATATATATGAATAAGTTATATTTCTTTGTTTAATATTGTTTTTCTCTGTTTATATGTCACAACGTTTGTTATATATGTCATACTGTGCTTTTTACAAAAACAGTTCTTACTTTTATAGAATCTTTATATGCATACTATTGCTAGCCAGCATTATAAAAAATATCAGTTTTCATATATTTCATACTCTAGTCTTGCAGTAGTTTAATTTATACTCTTATCTTGCATTATATTTCAGTTTCAGTTTTGATACTGAAAATTGCAAGTAACGAACCCCAACCTGCTTGGATGACTGATTTAATGTCATACTCTATTGGTGACTGATTTTGATACTTTTGGATGACATTTTACTATGGTATGCTTTTTTAAGTTATTTATGACATTATGCAGTTTAACTGTCCATTTATATTAATTTGTGCAGTTATATTTATATATAGCTTTATTTTATTATGTCCATCATACCCTGTTATAGCATCCAATTCCGCTATAACTTATATAAAGTTTTTTTTCTAGCTCACCACAATAACCCACAACTACTATCTAATAACACTGCAGTTAATTCATACAAACAAAATCAATCTGATTTGGGAGTGAGTAAATATCGATTCAATTAATTTTGCTTATTTTCCTAGTTCCTCTGCTTGCTGTTGCATAAACTTAACTCAATTTACACTTAAAAATGCAACTACTCTCACTTGTTAATACTATTCAACAATCAATAAATGCATAATGCATGCAGCAAATTATCCCATAGTACATGACAGACTTTAGCTAACACTAATTGATAAATGCAGTCTATACACGGAACTAAACCAAATGCTGATTGGTGCATACCTTTTTGAAATATTTTATTCTGAAACCAGAACTGAAGATGCATGATACATTTTCGAATATCTCCATCACAAAACTGAATAAACTTCTCCAGTAAAAGAGGATGGATGTTGACATCTTCAGTTAGACAAAGCTGCAGGTCATACATATAAGATTAATATAAATTTGGACAACAATTTTCTTACTGCTTTTGAGGGGGAGGAGGGAAATCTTAAAGCACATACACTGTACAAATGGCAAAGCAACTCCTTTGGTGATGGCAACACAAATGAAACATGAAGCGTATTAAAATTATCTGGCAGGCCAGGATTATCACCTAATTTACAGCAATAATTTTTCATAAGTATGAATCTGACACTAACAAAAACTTTAAGTTGGGCAAACAATGAATTGTTCTAACTAGTCATCTTACTATTGCTGGTCAATATAATTGGCCCCCTTGCTGTCTCGGCAATCTGTTGTATGGCAGCAATACATCCACGATCATCAGGAAAAAGGATGTCCACGTCCTCAACTAAAATTAAAGTTTGAACTTTCTCACATGCAACTACATTATTTTTGCCAAGTAACTTCAGTGATAATCCACCAGGAGGAGCTTCATCGTCAGATATGGTTATTAGTTCAACCATCTCACCCTTCATTTCATCAGCAGCTTCACTACTGAGCAAAGCTGTTGCTGGGGACAATTTAATTGTTTTCTTTTGTGAATTTACAGTGTGTTCTGATAGCCTGAAATATATGCACATCAAATAAGATATATTATCACATAGGAGGTGACAGAAGAGCTTTCTTATGATGAGTAACTTGGTTCAACTCAAATAAGATTGAATCAAAACGCACTGCATAACAAAGCAGTTAAATTATAAATGCCATACTCTTATTTCATCTAGACCAACTCTTTTAGCTTTTCTGTGTCTAAGTTAAGATTGAAGAAGGGAAGAACCAATCCAGACTCACATCTAGGGACTCCAAGTTTCCAACACTCCATGCTTTTAGTCCATATTTGTTTGACGATTCCTACACACTTTTTTAACGTGTAAATTTTTGTTCTCTCCCTCATCCACTGGATCATGACACGGCTGTAGCTCTTAAACACCTCTAAATAGTAACAAACTGCTTTTTGCATTCAGGCATACAAATACAATATTGTTCATCTTTATTGAATTCGAATAGCATTTTGCACAAGGGCATCTACATTCCCAAGTTCAATAAACTATTAATTCCCTGTGAAATGTGAAATTCTCTTCAACAGAAAAAAGGAACACTAAACTAAGGCAGCAAAATATTGCAGGAAAGTATATACAAGACAATCACAGTTAGTTAAAAATAACTACTACATTATATGTAAGATAAAGTCATCAGCAAAAGCATAGACAGAACAATTTAACAAACCTTTTGAACCCAAGTGAACCAAGAGTATCTCCAAAATACTGCTTAACAACAGTTCCACTTCGACAATCAGATGCATTGAGCTGTTGAAGACAACATGGACCATAAACTACATCAAGTTTGGCAATTGTCATAGTTGAAAAGACAGACATATGATAAGGAATATAATTCTTTTAATAACCACAAGTGGATGTTTTAAATTAAACAGGATGCTTATAGGAATTTTAGGGGAATATATAGTGCACATCTGTTTCTCAAGAACTTCAAATTGAAGACTAGACTAGCAACTGGTATTATATGAGCAAGCTTAAACCCTTTCTTAATGCTAACTACATGAGCAAATTTCCTTTCTCAATGCTGTTAACTACAACAAGTCACAATCCTCCATAGTACCATTCTTTACATCAGGCCAGATGAGCAAGCTTAAATCCAAATCTGGCAAATTAATCACTGTGCTTGACCTTCTATGCTGTTTTCAAAAATGAAGGTGGCTATTTATAGGATGAGCGGGATCAATAAATATTATGGTCACAAAAGTGTATCAGTTTAAAAGCATATATACTCAAAATATTAATAAACATTGATACCTCTAAAATGTCAAACCCTTGCTCTTGGGCACAAGCATAGACTGCTGCAGACTTGCCACTCTGCAATATGACAGATATAAGCTTTGGCTACCAATATGAACAGGAAACATTAAAACTGGAAATAATATTGATTCCAGCAACAGGTAAATAACAATAATGCCCAACACATACGTTAAAGTTATTCAAGCCAAGAAGTATTCAGAAAGTACATCTAGTAGAGATTTAGATTTTGTGCAAACAACTTTTATTGATATACCAAGAAAACAAAAACCAAAATTCCTTAGTCCTCACTACAATTATTATAAGTCAGATTAAAGAATTATTATTATTGATTTCTTCTAACTGCTATGCTCATACACAAATGAATAGAGGGAGCTAATTGCAGGAAAAGTAAAATAGAATCTGATGTTCAATAAACAAATAACCTTGGAGGGGATCAGCCATTAACACTAGGAGTAGAACATGTGAACTTAGAGTTGTCACCTAGCATTCATTAATCCACAAAACTCACAACCTTGTTTTCATTTCTGACACATGTTTATATTAGGGGATAAAAGCAGCCAGATCTAGTGTATTTTCACAACTCTCAAGTAAGAGGAAGGAAACAATTGCCAGTTTGCCAGTCTTCACTTTGCTTAGAATTGATTTTCTTTCATCCTCCATATGACTTGCAATCATTGAACTATAAATTTGTCAATTATATAGCTTAAAGATTTATGTGCCAATGGTTTTTTTCTTTATCTTCTACACTCTTTCCTCATGGCTTTTTTATGTTTTTTCAATAGGGAATTAGCTTTTATTTTGATTTGACAGCTCTATTTTGAAAAGTTCTTAACTCCTTTTTCTAAAAATTCTTCACCAATAACTTATAAAACTGACCATTATCTTACTGAATAATAATCACATTCAATACATCCCATGATCCATGCATAAATGATGAACACTGGAGGCAATTCATGCAAAGAAGTGCATGCAACAGTTCTGAGAAAGTATATTTCCACACACCCCTATTGGTCCTGTAATTAAAAGAACATTCTGCAGGGAATCCTCCTCATTTTCGTCTTCTGAATCGTAGTCACTATTAGAACAGTTATAATCATCATCATCATTTTCCACATCTTGCATGTCTCTTTTATCCCTGTCAGACGTATCCTTCCTGCTTTTATATCGTCTGTCATGCCAAAGTTGTAACCAGTTACGCAAGAAGCCCACAGATTCATCATTACCACATACCTACAAAAGAAAACCAATGACACAAGAAATGCAGAATTTAGGAACATATTATAATTTTTTAAAAAAAAGCAATATTAATTAACCAAAGGAAATGACCTCAACAGCCTTTGTTGGCTTGTATTTGTATGTCCATAGGCTGCCCTCGGCCTTATCTCCAGAACTACAGTAGTATGACCTCATACTGCAATATAGAATACACACAAGGCAAAACCTCGCTATCAGGAAATAAATTTCTTGTACAAGCTTAGGCCTTGTTTGGATTGCGAAAATGTTTCATATTTTTATTTCCTGTTTTTAAATTTTAAGTACAAAATAGTCATCATGTTTCTTGTTTCCAAAATTTTCTACAGGAAACACTGTAAACAACTTTTTGTTGTTTCTTGTTTTCATTTCCTATTTCTACTTTTTTTAAATATTAATTTTTGAAAACAAGAAACATGGTGACAGTTTTGTAATTAAAACTAAAAACAGAAAATGAAAATAAAAAACGTTTTTTCACAGTCCAAATGGGGCCTTAATCAATTGAAAAATGAGGTTCACACTAATTAGAAAAACAAACATCAGAGTGCTATTTTCTCTTTCATGATTGATAAATTCTATTGCATAATCATTCTAAGAACACAAGTGCAGTAGATTATACTTTAGCAGGCAGAGAGAGAGAGAGAAGTTAAAGGTAGCAGAAATAAATTGTTGTCATCTGGATACCCTGACTATCAAGATCTAGACACCAAAAATTTCTCACAACCACCCTGCTTTAAGCCAAGGGAATCCCAAATAAGCCTATCAGTTAGGGCATGTCCTTCCAAGACATAAGGGTCACTTGATTGACTGAAATCCAAAAAACAGTTCTGGACCTTCTGGCTAGTGTTAGAGGAGAGATAAAAGCAGAAGAAAACAATTGAAACACTTTCAAGGATTTCAAAATAGTGCACTTTGATTAAGTGCAGGTTTCCTAACTCAACTAGCATTACAAATAGGAGTTTTGGGAGATTTCCTACTGTAATCATAAATCATAAATTAATAATGAAAAGTTTATGACGAGCATCTCCCTAGCAACTTGGGATTTTTAGGAAACCAGCATTTCTTTGACTATTATTCTGTAAGCTTCTGGCAACTATTTGATTTTGAGAACAAACTCTTTCAGCTCTGACTGACAAAAAGGTTTAACACAAAAAGTTGGACAAATTTAATAAACAGATAACCAACCATAACACAAGACTTGCAGTGTTACACCTATCACATCAACAGCTCCTTACATATACATTTTCATCAATATCTTCTTTATCTAATTACTTAAACTTTAAAGTAAAATCAGATGGACAAGAGCGTATCTCCTCATAAACATTAAATGAATTTGCTCCCTTGAGTATTTTCACTTTTCTTCAAAGATTTATTGACTCAGGTATCATTTATTTACAATATCCATTCTAATAAAACACACATTTATCTCTTCACCAGATTGTTTACAAACACTTCCACATATACCTTTCTTGAAGAAATCTACTTAGTGGTTCAGCATCTGAATTTCTAAAAATGCCAGACTGCCCAGTTGCAGTAAGAGACTTATCCACCTCCAAGTCCTGAAAACAATTTTTGGCCAACAGTTAAAAAGAATTGAGACAATGATAAAAACATATTTCACCCTTTAAACTAGCATCCATGGGTTACCCATGTGCCACATCTGTGAATAGAGAGTGGATGACTAGGGAGTAGGGACAGAACTACAGAAGTCATTAATTAAAAATATATAATAAATTATTTACCACTTGGGCATCTTTACTGACTGGAGAGCATGCTGTTTGCTCTGCTACTGAAGTTGAGTTTGATGCTGATACTTCTTGCAGATTTCCTGAGCGTATAGAAAGTCTATCTAAAGAAGACGAGGCATTTGGCAAAACTGAAGCATCTGGTGGGTCCAAATCACTGAGAAGCTTATCAAAATTTAAGGATTCAACAGAACCCTCCATAACAGAGAAATTTGAAGTTCCTGGACCATTATTCAGAAGGGTAGTATTCTCCAAAAACACCCAGTTTCTCCAGTCAGGGGATGAGGCATCATCCTGCATGAATGAATTTTACACCCAACTCAAAAAATATGATATTACAGAATTCAAAACCCAAACAGCAGGAAATTTATGTTACCACCCATTTGTCACATCAAAGCAAGTTAATGGTAAATTGCACTTGCAGGCACAAGTAACAAACATATTATGCACCTGAATGTTTTCAAATACATGAATAGGGCCACAGGCGGTGCTTTCATCCTTATTCTTAACCGTGCATAAATTACTTGTCGATTTGGCCAGGTCCTGAACTTTCTTCTCCGCCTTCCATGATGAAAAAAATGGATGCATCTGCTTTCCTGCGAACATCCTTGAATTTTCCTGGTTTAAAAGGTTAAAAACAATGAGATAAAAGTATCAAAGATTGTGAAGCCAAGACTAATCACCAAGTATGATGAAGCTGAAGCTAGTCTTCGCTTGGATACATATAAATGACCCGCATGATTTAACCCATGTTACATAACACAATTCAGAATATAAAATGGTATTAAATTAATCTTTCCAACAATTCAAAACTAAAAACAGTAACCTCAGCTGACAATTTCGCCTCTAACCGCAAATCAGGTATGGCTGTATCAACCTCGTCAGCATAAGTCAACACTTGCGGTGAAGTTGACCCTTTAGATCCATTAGCCGACGCCTTTTTCTTTGGTGTGGCACTCTGCTTGTGAAGGAAAATAACAGAACCAAACGAAAAAATTAATAGAATTTGAAAATTTGAACTTAAATCCCTAATTTTCTGATCCTCCTTGCATATCAATGCAGCAAGAAACACTCAAATTGAAAAATAATATAAAATAAGCGTGTGGCAACGGGCGAATGTACAATGCTGTAATAGAATTTATGAAATTAAAGTTTAAAAATAAAAGTGAAGATGAAAAAATAGAGAAGACGATGATCTACCTTGGAACCTTTTTTTCGAGAAGTGGTTTTCGCCTTAGCTTTCCTCTTCTTGTGATTATGAGCATCACAGTAATCCTCGTCACGTTCGTCCTCTTTGTCGTTGTTTTGATTGGGTTCTGGTGGCTTGTGAGGGAAGAGCGTAGATTGGACCAACTTCCGGCGGGAACTGCGGCGCACCGGTGAGGCGGCATTGCGAAAGGGAGTGAGCTCGGTGACGGTGGCGTCCATCTGAGTAGAGTTGAATTGAGGAGATGGATAAGGTAGGGTTTCGGAATTTGGGGGTATTTGAGACTTGAAACTAGGGTGCGAAAAATTTGGAGGGAAGATAGGTTCGTTCCCCCCAAATTTCAGAAACGACTTCAACGTCGGGGTACTGTGTTATCATTTATTGCATTCTTAATTTGTATTAAAAAAATGTTTTTCATTATCAAAATTATAAATATAATTGTTTTTCCTTTCTTTTTCGGTAAAGGTCAAACTTGTTCTTTAAAGTATTACTATATTAAAATTAAATCAAATCGAATCATAATCTTAAAATAAAACCACTCTCTACATTATATTTATAATTTTGATCAAAATTAGATTATAATATAAATATTAAATTATAATCCATAATCTTAATTTGTAGATTGTAATTATAACGCTAACATCGTTTTTAAAATAATACAAATGATATAAGTTGTTTTTAAATTATTTTTCACCTAACATGATTAAATATATATATATATATATATATATTATTTTACCAATAGAATCGATGATTATATCTATAATTAATTATTCTTAAAGAAGAACTACTACCTCTATAAGTAAAATTTTAAAAAATTTTATCCTATAATATAAAAGATTATATTTTTTAATATTATTAAATATTTAACTACTAAATATGTCATTTGTATATATACTTAAGATAAATAATTTTTTAAAATAAAAAATATTAAAAGTATTTTAAAAATTATATCAAAGATTTTATAATATTAATATAAATAACTACTTCAGGGTTAATGTGTATCAAATTAGTTAGTTTTATTTATATATGAAAACAAAAGAAAGATAATAATAATTTATTATGTGTGGAAATCTATATATAATATAAAACCAAGTTTCTACTTAATGGAATCTAACAAGTGTCACTATCTAGTGTACCTATTTTCCCTCTAAAACTCCTTTATCTTTTTCATAGTCTTTCTAATTTAATTTTATTTGATTTAACCTTCTTTTTTTTGTATCTTTCCTTGCGTCTCTTCGTTTATGCATATTTTTTCTCTCTTTTTCATTTCTTCATTTATTAACACACATTCACTCTCTCTTTCTCCTCCGTCCTTTGGTTTCTACAAAGTTTTTTCTCTCTCCTGTCCTTTCATTTCATCCACCCTTTAATTTTGTTCGATTTAACCTTTTCTCTTTTGTTTATCTTTCCTTGCGGCTCTTCGTTTATACAAACTCTCTCTTTTTTGTTTCTTTTAGCGGTGTCTCCCCGGCCTCATATAAATGGTGTGTTGCTGTTGTGAGTCTGTATTTCTCTGTTTCGTATTCCCCCTCCTCGAACCATCATTTGTTCTCTGCTCTATTTTATTGCGGGTGTTTCTCTGTTTGGCCTCCACTTGATCATCGTTCTTCCAAGGGAGTTGCCCCGTTATAAAGATCTGTGTTGCACGTCACTGATTCTCATCTTCTGAGGGCTAGTTAGAACGTCATACGACGTACTATGATGATTATGGAATGGCCAAGATTTCCAAACTCCTTGCATATTTTTTTTCCTTAGCGACTACAAGAAGGTTTGGTTGACTTTTTTTGAAATGGGTTTTCAGGTTTAAGGTTGTGTGGATAATTTTTAAAGTGTTTTGATTGTGATTTTTAGAGAAGTTTGGAGCAAAACTTCCTTCTGCATGACTTTTAAGGGATCCTTTGAACCATTGTGTGAAGGTGACATTTCATTAGAGTGGAAAATGAGGTTTTCTTCAAGAGGGTTTAGAAGACATGAGAGATTTTTATGGTTTGAAGTCTGATTCTTTGGTGGTCATGCATTATATGGGACCCAATGAACACACACCAAGGAAAACAAGGGAACCCAACACCACGCATGTAACACCCCCTTATATACACGAGATATATATGTATTCTTCTTACTTTTAAAAAAAAACTTTTAGAAAGATATACATATTTATCACTCTTTATCTCGTGTATACAAGGACGTATATACATCTGATTTCCTTTGAATATTGAAAGTAAAAAAAATTGTCTTTCAATATTTGTCCATAATGACAAAATAATTTATAAAAATCATAAGTGATAAATCATTACAATATTATATCCGAATGAAAGAGTTTATCAAAGTTTAACCTTTACCTTGTTACAATTATCTACTTGATATTGTAATAAGGCAAAATAAAACTAAACTATACCTCTACTACAAATGTGAACAATCATTTCCTAGTCCTTGAACCATCGAGTTTTTGAATCCTACTCTTGTCATATCTCTTCATCTAATCGATTGAGGATGAGACCACTTTATCCTCTTGTAATTACATATCATTCCATCTTGGACTGCTAGCTATATATCATATAACATATATTTTGGACACAAAAATTCAAACAAGAAGGAGTGAGAAACAAAATATAATATATTACAGATAAGACATAAGCATAAGGGTTTTCACAAACTAATATAGTAATATCAATCATAATCTCATATACAATCAATTATGAATATAGGGTTTCCACATACATAACACTTATATTTTCATTCATAACCATCCATATAGAATGTCACAATCACATAAATGTTATGTAATGCTTATGCTACTATCTCATTCAGTTTATGCATGTGGGCCCTTAAAGTTTTAGTTTGCACTGGGCCAACCAGGAGTTTACACTATTTCATAAATTCTGGATAATAATAACATAAATGCCTTCATGGCATATGAACAGCTCAACTGGCGTGGAAACACTTAGAGACTAGTCAAACTGAGAAAGTTTTTATTGTGGAAGTACCCGACACTAGGGAGCGACCCCAGGTCACCTGAAGCACCCTTTAACACTCTCTCATCCCAAGGCTCGCAATTAAGCCTCCTCTAATGTATCCTCGATTTCTATAATCCGTCCCCAGGTAATATCACATCTCATTTCTCTTTAATGATTCATGATGAATGAACTACTCGTATATTTAGTTGGTTAAGGCTTTTAGAAACTCAATTATTAAATACCATAAAGGTTCACAAAATCATCACAATAAACTGTACATTTCCATAAGTTCTTCTTTGAACTTCTGTTATACTGAAATAATTTAGTACAGTCTTCAAATTCAGATCTTACCAAAATTGAGTTTCCAAGCCTTAAATATCTCAAAGCTTTCTCTTAAAAATCTTCACATATTTACATAATCTTTCTCAATTTGAATATTAACTAGATTGTGTTTTTGAAATCTTCACAAAATATTCTTTAGTTATTTCGTTGGGGAAAACCAAAATAATTTACTTTAAACTTCTAATTTCTAAAGAAAATAATTTAAAATCATTAACTAAGAATACTTAAAACTATAAAAATTTTCTTTAATTCAAGAATTAATTGTCTCAACCTTTGATTTTCATAAAATAGCTTCTTTCTAATACTAGATTTTATTATAGAGATTAAAAATAAAGTTAATAAAAATTATTTCTAAGAAGAAATAAAAGACTAAAATAATTATAAAATACTTTCTCTTGGAATAAAAATTTAAAGAGTAAGGTAAGAAAATTCTTACTGAGTTTTAACTTTCCGTCATGCTTGCTATATGCGCAAACTTCATATCACAAGGTCATCAATCATTCATCAACCACAATCAAGTATAGTAATCTCATCAATCATAATCAAATATCATCAATCATAATTGCATATTATTAATCACAGTCTAATATTATAAATCACAATATCATTAATCGAAATCAAATATAATTAATTATAATCAAGTCAAATCAACTAAATATCGCTTATAAATATAATTCAAATTTTTAATGGTTATTTAAATTAGTATATTTGATTTTGAGTCCTTATAGTCCATTCCTCGCGACACGGACAAAGTCAAGGAAAACCTCTGTAATTCTTTCCATATTGGACCTTGGACATATCATAGTTCCGAATCGAATTTTTCTTTATTAGAAAAAAGATCTTTTGTCTCATGGTAGCCTGCTTATAATCCAGTCTTCGCATAGGTATAGTTTAGTCTAAACAGGTCATAATAGTCTAAGTCCTTGCATAGGTTTAGTTCGATCCATATAGGATATAAAAATCCAAGTCCTTGTATAGGTTTAGTCCAGTCCGTATATATTATAATAATTCAGATCCATGTATAGATATTTCAGAATAAGTTACACAATATATTAAATTTATTATAAATTTTAAGTTGAGAAGTTATTACTTTAAAATAATAATATTATTAAATTTAAAAGGAGTAGGGGACTCCTCCCTTTATTCTTATGTCATTCATATTATATTCTTATCTCACTCCCCCTTACCTCTTGTATACCGATTCGTTATTGAAAATCCATGCGCGCCTCGTCTCCGAGTTCTAAAACATACCAATTTCATTTTAATATAATTACAAGATGAAAATTAAGATTACAACTTAAAATAAAAAATGGTAAAATTTGAATAGTGAATAGTGAATAGTAACAGTAAATAGTAATAGTAAACAGTAAAACATGAATAGTAACAGTAAATAGTAAATCGTAAATAGTAACGGTAAATAGTAAAACATGAATAGTAAAGGTAAGGATAAAATATACACATGTGAATAGTGAATAGTAACAATAAATAGTAATAGTAAATAGTAAAACATGAATAGTAACAGTAAATAGTAAATCGTAAATAGTAACGGTAAATAGTAAAACGTGAATAGTAAAGGTAAGGGTAAAATATACACATGGTCCTCTACGTTTATCCGAAGTCTCAGTTTGGTCCTATATGTTTTTTTATCCCAGTTTGGTCCTATACGTTTATAAAACGCATCAAACTTTTCCCCTCTGTTAACACCGTTAGAAATTTGGACGGAAATGGGACGTGGCACTTTGAGTGACACGTGTCACGATTTGGTTGGTGACACGTGTCACAATCTGATGGGCTGAGTGGTTTAGGTTGAAAATTAAAAACATTTTGCCTTCCATGGGACTTGAACTTGGCACCTTTAAGTGACAAAAGAGGTTGCTTTACCACTAGGCCAAGGTGCACCTTTGTAATAAGATGATGATTTTTTATTTATAAAACATACACTTAAGTTAATTATATGTTAAAAATATATTATTAAATATATTGTTGATAATATACTTATAAAATTATAAAATTATAATTTAATTTAATTTAATTTTTTAAAATATATTTTTAAAAAATATATTTAAAATATTTATCAATAACTATTAACGTATTACTAATATATTTTTAAGTAAATGATATAATATATTAATATTATTTATTATTAATATAAATTATTATGAATATAATTTTTAATGATACTTTAAAATATATATTTTAAATAATACTTATTATTATTAAATAATTTTAAAATGTATTATAAAATAATATTGAACTGTTCTTTACAGGGGGTGTAGAAGTATGCTTGTAGAACAACTCAAAATATACATATAAATGTGTTTTGATACAAAACAATGTATGTATAAATGTAAATACAAAGAGTCTTCGTATGCTGAGGCGGAGTGTAATGTACTGCGGGGCGGTGTCACAGTCCGCCTGACGGGATCTGAATTGCCTTGACCCAATTGGGGGTTGTACCTGCAATCGTTCTCCGACGCTCAAGTCAGTATTTCAGAATACTTAGAGACTTAGAAAGACAATCAGAGAGAATTATGCAAGTAATAGAGTGTAAGGTTCAGAGAATGGGAAGAAGATCCCTTATACCTTTTCAAGAGAGGTTTATATACCTGTTACTGGTGCTGCATTATTGGTAGGACCCGCTCCTTGTCTCCAGGCATAATGCTGAAAAGGTAGTGGGTCCCTGCGCCGTTTGCTAGCACCATTATTGTAGTAGGTATCACCACTTGTCTGGAAAGCGTTAGTGCTTTAATATTTTATTGTTATTTCCCTTTATGCGTGACAGCGTGATTCCCATTATTAACCTCTCAAGACAGAGTCAATCTCGTGCCGGGGTTGTGAGTATGGGCTCGCTACGCAGTGTGGGAAATTCAGTATTCCGCCTGAGTTGAGCCTATGGCTTGGCGGAGTAACAACTTTGGCGAGGTTACATTCCTTGACGGAGTAACATGCCTGGACGGAGTTACATTCCTTGGCGGGGTAACGTGCCTGGGCGGAGTCAAGAACCTTGGCGGCGTTACTTGCCCTGGCGGTATGCACTCCGTATAGTATTTGTAATGTATTTGAAGAGTACTTCTGTTTATTCAAAATGCTGATCTGGCAAGGCATTAAAGTCATGCTCTTGGGGGCCGGTGTTAGGACCGGATCATATGCCCCCTAGCTTGTTATAGTGACTGGCGGAGTCACTTTAATAAGCTATAACACTTAAGTTTAGCTTTTGTAGGCATGGGTTTAGGCGGTATTTGCTAGTCCAGGTTTTGTGGACAAGTGCTTTCGTGCATTTATTAGCTGTCATCACTTGACACGCCTGTCATTAATGCGCCTCGAAACCATGTTTTTAATTCTTCGGTCTCCTATTGACACGTATGCCCTCGTAACGGTTGCCATTCCAATGATGGGACATAAATACGCGTGATGGCAATGGAGAACCGTTTTCGAGGTTATTACCGTGGGCCTTGGATTTTGAAAATGTGGCCCATGCAATGTCTGCCCTTAGATATATCTATCGGTTTCAGCAAAACAGGAACCGTCATTGAGACAAATCCAACGGTTGTAATCGCATGTTTCAATTTTAGAACCGTTGATGAGATTTATCTAACGGCTGCAAACACATCTAACCGTTGATGAGATTTATCTAACGGCTGCAAACACATCTTCGAAATTTCTGAGGATTCGCTTATTTTTCCCCCCAAGCCATGCCTATAAATAGGTAAACTCTCAGAAGGGAAATGTTTTGCTGCATTCCTTGCTTCATATTTGTTTGCTGAAAGTGTTTTTTCTACTCTCTTGCAAGTTTATTGGTGTTTGGAGTTCTTCTATTTCTCGAAAGCTTAAGGTACTTGCTTCTTCTTTTTCTTTGCTTCTCCATTTTCACTGGGTTGGTTTTGTTTTCCCTTATTGTGTGTTTGTGAAAAGGAAGATGAGAGGAAAGAGGTCAGAGTCACGTTCTAGGGTTTCTGTTCGTCCCATGTTTTCTGACATTGAGAGTGGAGATGATGCTTTTTATACTGGGAGGGACTCGACGTTTTATAGCAGCGTGGAGTACTTTAGTAATGCTGTACATTCATTTGTGTCAGGAGGTGTTTCCCATACACAAGTGCTGACTATGGCAGAGTGCAGAAATGTTGTATTGCATGGGTTGGATTGGGAGAAAACACTCGAAAATGACCCTTACTGTTGGGTTGAGGAAGACGTCAAGGATGCTTCCTCTCGACATGCGACGACAAGCGGAGGGGTAGTGGAGTTGCCTGTTCCGGTTTGGAAGGGTGAGAAGTATGAGGATAGGTTCATCGTCCGTTCACCCAAGACGTATGAACGGGTCTGCCATCGTCCTCAGGATAATCGTACCATATATATGTACGACATTTTATTTACCCAGTTAGGGGTGCGTTTCCCATTGAATAAATTCCAGATGGGTGTGCTTAGGTTCTTGGATTGTGCCCCTTCCCAGTTGCATCCTAATGGTTGGGGAATAGTGCGCAGCTTTGAGGTGATGGCTGAACATCTGGGGTTTACGCCTACAGTGGCGTTGTTTTTCTCCTTCTGCCGCATTATGAGGAGAGTAAATATGAAAACCGGCGGCATGGGTTTTGTGACTCTCCGGGCGGAGCCAAAGATTTTAAACTTTAAGGCGTTTGCTGACTCCGCCAAGGAAGGCGGACTTCACTTCAGGATGAGTTTTGTGAAGGTATCCGTCAGGAAGGACAAACCTGTTTTTTGGCGGAATAAGGAGGGTGTTGATAAATTTCCAATGGCATGGACGCATGAGCACTTTCTCTTAACCAAACGAGCGTATGAGGTTGAAGAGGGTGCTCTATCGGCGGCGTCTGTGGAAGTACTCCGGATGTTGAAGGAGTACAACTCCGTCCACAAGCTGATTCTTTGTCGAAGGCTGCTTGGGCGGGATGCTCAAGGATACTTGAGTAATATTATGAACAATTGCAATGTGATTGAGTATTTCCTCTATCTTGCATTTTCTAACTGAATCCTCATCTTGTTATTTCGCAGGAGAAATCGCTGAGTTCCCTGGGATGGATCGTATTAAGCAGATGCAAATGAGCCGCAGGGAAAGGAACGCGGAGAATAATGTGCAGCCCAGGAGGAATTTGGGTGCCGCCCTGACGAAAACTCTTCCCTTCCCTGCATCCACCAACATAGTAAATTTTGAAGGTGGTGCAGGATCTTCAGCAGCTACTGTTGAAAGGCGTTCTAAAAAACGTCAAGAACCAGAAGCTGCTGAAGAAGAAGAAGAAGTAGATCCTCATCCCTTGCAAAGAAGGAGGACTAAGGGCAAGAAGAAGGCTGAGGCGGGGACGTCAATTGATGCCGCCATTGATTTGGAGGAGACTCCGGAAGTACCTGTTGTGGGTACTTCTGCTGATATGGGCGGAGCTGAAGGCATTCTCGAAGAAGATGTCGAGGGGGAGCAAGCGGAGGGATTTCAAGCTGCTTCTGGCCAGGATATGGGGGACGAGACAGAGAGAATTCAAATTTCCCCAGTCCGCCCGTCTGAGGATCCCGCCTTAAGCTTGACCACCCGAGGGACAGCCGTTTTTCCCATTGATGTACCAGGGGAAACATCCAGGCGGCTTGTTTCTTTGCCTGAGGCGGGGTCTCGCTTGAATCCCTTCTTATACTTTACAAATACGGGATTCCGCCAGTCAGAGAGGCGTGACCCAGAATTCATTCTCCGCCCTGACATCGACTTCGAGGAGGTACCGGAGGCTGCCGCAGCTGCGAGGTGGCACCTTTCTGAATTAGACGGTTTCTTGGCTTCTGTTCCCCGGATAGCTGACGTTGCTGCTGAGGCGAACATGTTTCAAGCGTCTTACCACGAGTCTGTGGAAAAGATTCGTAGCTTGGAGCATGACAACGAGCAGTTGTCCGAGGTGATCAAGGCCAAGGACAAACATCTGGACACCGCCGACTCCAATATCAAGAAGTTAACGGAGGAGTTGGCTAAGGTGAAGGCTGAGAAAGCCCAGCTAGAACAACAGAATAAAAAGCTGGGCGAGGTGGTGAGTGGACTTTCCCAGGTCAAGGCTGATAACATTCTGCTAAAACAACAAGTTACAAATTTAGATCAGCAGAACCAAACTTTGGGTGGAGACGTGAGCATTCTTCAGCAGAGGGTGGTCTCCATAGAAATAAATAAAGCCATTGCTGAAGATGCCTGGGCAGCGGAGTTGAGCGAGGCAGCGACCGCATATGGAAATCTTGAAGTGCGGGTTCAAGAGTTGGAAGCTGAGAAGACTGCCTCAGATGCTACCAGTGAGAGGCTGGACAAAGAATTACAATCTGCCTTGGACGCAGCTGAGGTGGCGATTGATGATGCTTTCAGCATGGCTGTTCGCCAACTCCGCTATCGCAACCCAAGTGTTGCTCTCTCCACCACAGGCATTCATCCCTATTACGAATTCATCAATGGAGAATTGATGGTGCCTGTGCAAGGGGGTCATATGCCTGCGCCCAATGATGAATATGTCTTGGCGGACTTGCCTCCTTCCCAAAGTTTGACCAGGCTAGGAGAAGGTCAGCTCACCTCCACTCAGCAAGAAGGGAAGCCGTCTGACCCTTGAAGATCAGCGCCTCAGTCTCCTCCTCAGTCTCTTTGCAAGTTTTGTTTTTATTAGCATTTTAATGATATCGCCTTGTTCCAGGATAGGCTCTGGATTTTGATTAGTATTGGCAATATTCAATAAAACATATTTCCTGCAAATGTATACTTGTTCATAGATGTAGTGTTTAAGTCCGTCGTATTTATGCCTTGTATAATGATATTGAGAAGGCGGAATATTCATCTGAGGACTTAATGAAATATGACTAAGTAAAACGAGACGGAATAGCCTTTTTGCAATTCTGGTGAAGTAAAATTCAGTGAGGAGGCGAAGTAGCCTCTTAGGAATTTCAATGAAACAAATTCAGTAATGGGGCGGAGTAGCCTTTTTGAGAATTTAACTGAATTAATTTCAATAATAAGGCGTAGTAACCTCTTGGGAATTTCATTGAAATGATTTTAATAGCGAGGTGTAGTAGCCTCTTAGGAATTTAAAAGGAATTGGATTCCGTAAGGAGGCGGTGTGGCCTCTTAGGAATTTCAATGAAGTTGATTCCGTAAGAAGGCGGAGTGGCCTCTTAGGAATTTCAATGAAGTTGTATTCCGTAAGGAGGCGGAGTGGCCCCTTAGGAATTCCCAAGGAATTGGATTCCGTAAGAAGGCGGTGTGGCCTCTTAGGAATTTCAATGAAGTTGATTCCGTAAGAAGGTGGAGTGGCCCCTTAGGAATTCCCCTGAAGTTGTATTCCGTAAGGAGGCGGAGTAGCCCCTTAGGAATTTTGATGAAGCACAATTTTACAAGTATTGAACTTACTTGAACTTGTTGGGTAGTGCTTGAGTTTGTTGCTCATGTACTCCGTAAAACGTTGGGAGTTAAACAGAGTCAAGTTTTGGATGGAATGTTCATCCTTTTGCATTTTGGTTGGAGTGCGACTCCTGATTGAATGAAAATTATCAAGTCCGGATTGCTATGGTGCAACATATAGCTGTGAGACTAATTCATTCTGCAAGAATTTGGTTAAACCTTCGAGGCGGTATGGTGCAGCATATAGCTGTGACACCAATTCATCCTGCAAGAATTTGGTTAAGCCTTCGAGGCGGTATGGTACAGCATATAGCTGTGACACCAATCCATCCTGCAAGAATTTGGTTAAACCTTCGAGGCGGTATGGTGCAGCATATAGCTGTGACACCAATTCATCCTGCAAGAAATTGGTTGGGGTTAGCGTGGTGCAGCATATAGCTGAGACACCAGCTCTTCCCACAAGAAGCCTGCAGGACCTTGGGGGCGAATTAGTGCAGCATATAGCTGTGACACTAGTTCTTTCCATAGGCGGCCTGCAGGACCTTGGGGTCGGTATGGTGCAGCATATAGCTGAGACACCAATCCTTTCCCCCCAAGGAGTTTTCTGTACCTTAGGGTCGGTATGGTGCAGCATATAGCTGAGACACCAATCCTTTCCCCCCAAGGAGTTTTCTGTACCTTAGGGTCGGTATGGTGCAGCATATAGCTGAGACACCAATCCTTTCCCCCCAAGGAGTTTTCTGTACCTTAGGGTCGGTATGGTGCAGCATATAGCTGAGACACCAATCCCCCAAGGAGTTTTTGTTGACTCCATTTGTGAAGCGGCGTTGCATGTTGGTTGATCTTTATGGAATAAAGAGTTATGCGTTTGTGCTTCAATTTTAGAGTCGTTTTATCTGCATGGGAACAAATTCTGCCATGGATAATCAATTCAAAGTTAGAGTGAAGATTAAATGCAGGAAGGCATTTCATTGAGAATGGAATTACATAAAAGATTGAGTTGGGATATATCTTTTCGGAACCTTTTCAAGGAAAGCATACAGAGGAAGATCCTTGAGTTTGGAAGAAAAGATCATACCGTATTACCCAACTAACTGTAATATATGCGTAAATTTAAAATGTTCCATTTATTTCTGACCGGAGTGCCATCCAAGTTTTCTAGGCGGTATGTACCCTTGCCCAAGACCTCGGTGACTCGGTATGGACCTTCCCAATTTGGTGCCAATTTGCCTTGGTGCGCAAATTTGTTGCCAATGTTGGCCCTTCTCAGGACCAAATCTCCCTCTTGGAAACGGCGTTCACACATGCGTGCGTTATACCGTTTGGCGGCCTTTGCTTTGACAGCTTGATCTCTCACAAAGGCTTCCTCTCTCAACTCCGCCAAAACCTCCAATTCGTGTGCGAGGTTCTGTTGGTTGGCTTCCTCATTGAAATAGAGGACTCGAGCTGAAGGGGCTGTCAATTCAATGGGAATGACTGCCTTGACTCCATATGTCAGCCGATATGGAGATTCATTCGTAGTGGAGTGTGGGGTGGTTCTATATGCCCATAAAACGTGGCATAACTGATTTGCCCAGTCTCCCCTTACCTCACCAAGGCGTTTTTTGAGGCCCTTCAAGATTTCTCTGTTGGCGACCTCTGCTTGCCCATTGGTTTGAGGGTGTTCCACAGAAGAGAAAATCTGCGTGATGCTGAGATTCTCTAAAAGTTCAGTGAACTTGCGATCTGTGAACTGGGTGCCATTATCAGTGACTATGCGTTCAGGGACTCCGAAACGTGCAATGATGTTCTCATAAACGAATCTTCGAGTCTTGGCTGACGTTATGTGCACCACTGCCTCTGCCTCAATCCATTTGGTGAAATAATCAACACCAACTATCAAGTATTTGATACCGCCGGGCGCAGTTGGGAATGGACCTAGAATATCCATACCCCATTGATAGAAAGGCCAGGGCGTTATTGATGACGACATTTCCTCAGCTGGAGTATGGTGAAAATTCGCGAATCGTTGACATTGATCGCATTTTTGAACATATGAGGCAGTGTCTTGCTTCATAGTGGGCCACCAATACCCCGCCCTGAGGATTTTTCTCACTAGACTTCGTGCCCCTGGATGATGTCCACACTGCCCTTCATGGACTTCTTCCAAAACAGCTTGCACCTCGTTTTCATTTATGCAAATTAAGTATGGGACCGAAATTCCTCGGCGGTATAGCTGCCCATCTAGGAGCGTATAATAGGGTGCCTCCCTCCTTAGCTTCTTTCACTCAAAATCATCCGTGGGTAATTGTCCATTAACAAGATAACGAACTATTGGTGTTACCCAGGAGTTATCATCAACGGGGCGGCTTTTAATCATATGAATTGAAGAGGGAAGGGATATACTTGGCTCCGCCAGAGTACTCTGCACAACCGTGGTTATGCACCCCGCCTTCTTTGTGCTGGCTAACCTAGACAGGATATCAGCGCGTGTATTTTCTTCGCGAGGTACATGCTTGAAAGTTACTTCATCGAAGCGCTGTTTTAACTCATTGACGCAGTCCAGATATTGTTGCAGTAGAGGTTCTTTAGCCTGATACTCACCAAGAATTTGTGAGATGACTAGTTGAGAATCACTGCATAGGGTGACAGTTTTGGCCCCAATATCTTGTGCTGCTCTGAGTCCGGCTAAGCAGGCTTCGTACTCCGCCTGATTGTTAGACGTGGTGAAGGTAAAGTGCAATGAAATTTCAAGATGTACCCCGTCATCACTTTCTATAACGATTCCTGCCCCACATCCTTTGTTGTTTGAAGACCCATCGACGTATACTGTCCAATGTGAATGATCTGCATCTGGGCTAGAGCCTGTTAATTCAACTACGAAATCTGCTAGGACTTGTGCCTTGATAGCAGTTCTTGGTTCGTAGGATATATCGAATTCAGAGAGTTCTATGGACCATTTGATCATCCTTCCTGCCAAGTCTGGCTTGAACAATATAGTACGGAGTGGCAAGTCTGTGCGAATCAGGATGGGATGTGCATGGAAATATGGTCTTAGACGTCGTGAGGCCCAAACAACTGCAAGTGCCGCCTTTTCAATCTTCTGATAACGGCACTCCGCACCATGCAATGTTTTACCAGTGAAGTATACCGGTCGTTGGCCTTCGACTGTTTCTTTGACCAGGGCCACTGCCAGCGCTTCATCTGAAACAGACAAGTAAACAATGAGTTGCTCACCTGGGCTTGGTTTTACCAGGATTGGAGGGCTGGCTAAGACATTTTTCAAGCTCTGGAAGGCCGCCTCTTGCTCTGGGCCCCAATTGAATTTTTTATCCTTCTTCAGCATCTTGTACAAGGGGAGAGAGCGATGAGCCATTTTTGGCATGAATCGTGCTAGAGCAGCGATTTTGCCATTGAGGGATTGTACCTCTTTCAATGTTTTGGGGCTCTGCAACTCTTGTATCACACGACACTTGTCAGGATTAGCCTCTATGCCTCTTTGCGTTAACATGAAACCCAAAAATCTTCCCCCAGGCACAGCAAATGTACATTTTAGTGGGTTGAGTCTCATGTTGTATTGCCGTAGGCGTTGAAAAATGAGGCGTAGGTCTTCAACATGATCTCCTCTCTCTGGTGTCTTGGCGATGATATCATCAATATAAACCTCCACCAGCTTTGTGTGCATGCCCTTAAAGATCTTGTTGATCATGCGCTGGTAGGTGGCCCCAGCGTTCTTCAGCCCAAATGGCATGACATTGTAGCAAAAGACTCCTCTGTCATTGATAAATGCTGTTTTCTCCTGATCATCCTCACACATTGGAATTTGGTTGTATCCGGAGTAAGCATCCATGAAGGATAGATACTTGTATCCTGATGAGTCATCAACCAGTCTGTCAATGTTGGGGAGAGGATAAGGGTCTTTAGGACAACATTTATTTAAATCAACGTAGTCTATGCACATGCGCCATTTGCCATTGGCTTTCTGCACCATAACCACGTTGGACAGCCAAGAAGAATAACGGAGTTCCCTGATGAACCCCGCCTTCAGGAGTTCTTCGGTTTGTTCGCAAGCAGCATTCTGCTTAGCAGGACCCATACACCGTTTCTTTTGTGCCACTGGCTTAGTTTCAGGATACACCGCCAGGCGGTGGCAACAGAAGTTAGGATCTATACCAGGCATGTCTGCGGCTGTCCAGGCAAAAATCTCCTTATATTCATGGAGGAGTGCAATCAGTCTTGCTTCCATGTTAGGCTCCAGCTTGTCATTGATGTTAGTTATTTGCTCCGGGGTGCTGCCCAAAACAATAGACTTAGAACCACCTTCAGGAGTTGGTTTCAAAGGGTTCAGTGGGTCTATAGAAGACTCCGCCCTGGGATCAAGATCCACCAAGTTGACGGATGCCGCCGCACTGTTTCCTTCGTTCAATTTTCTTTTCTTAGACATGGTTTCAAGCTTCACCATGTTAAGACTTAAATTATAACAGTAACGAGCCATCTCCTGGTCACCCCTGACAGATGAGACTTGATTATCTTTGTCAATGAACTTGATTAATAAGTGGGGGGTTGAAACGATAGCTTCCATGGCATTCAGAGTAGGCCGCCCAATGATGCCATTGTATGGGGATTTAACATCAATGACAAGAACCCTGGATTTCACAGTCCTTGCTCCAGGTTCACCATCGAAGGTAATCCTTGTGTCCAAGTAGCCTTTAGTAGGCTGTTTGGCGCCATTGAAAGCTGTAAGGTCCTGTGTGTAAGGCTGCAGATCTGTGTCAGACAGTCCCATGCGTTTAAAACAGTCATAAAAAATAACATCGCAGGAACTTCCCTGATCAACTAGGATGCGTTTTACATCCATATTAGCGATCACCGCAATGATCACTACCGCATCATCTCCCTCAGGGATGGTTGGGCCAAAATCATCATCTGTGAAGGTTATAGGCGGAGTCTGAACTCCGTCCCTGAATGGGCGATATTCTTTGTTCTTGCCCTGCACAGATAAGATCATACGATGATGATTTTTCCGGGCGTTGTTTGAGGGTCCGCCTCCTGCGAAGCCTCCAGCAATCATGTCCACCACCTGTCTTTTACCTCGTGATCTAGGTTCAGGGCTCGGTTCTCGTTGGGCGGACTCCAGAACAATGCCTTTTTGTTTATCTGACACCGTCGTACGTTTTGGTTCCCGAGTACTATCAGGATCCGGAGAACGATCACGATGTCGCTTTTCAAACTTCTCTGGCTCATCATGAGATTTGCCTTTGAACAGGTAATGTTTCAGTTTACCTTCTCGAATGAGCACCTCAATGGTATTTTTAAGTTGCTTGCATTCTTCTGTGGTGTGGCCAACTGACTCATGGAATTCGTAATATTTCCTTGGGTTTCCACCGCGCCTGATTAGGGGTGGACGTTGAATTCCATAAACATTGAGGGTGGTCCATCCTATCTCACGCAAGATTTGCTCGCAAGTTGTGTTCAGTGGTGCATAGTGAGCAAAATTGAACACGCGTCTGTCTTGCTGTTTGAAAGGTTGGTTCCCTACCTTGTCTCTTTGGTGGGATTTGTCATTCTTCAACAATTTATCTTTCCCTTTGTCTTGGGGTGGAGTTGCAGGGAGTGGTTTGCTGCGAGATGCAGTGGCTTCCAGATGCATCTCAATACCCACGTACTTAGATGCCTTCTTGCGAAATTCCTCCATCGTAGTTGGAGGTCCCTTTGCCAAAGACAAAGCGAAAGGTGACTTTGGTTGCATAGCTTCTATGAGAATATGCAACTGGATTGCCTCAGTCAGATCAGGGACCATGGCCGCCTCTTTATAAAATCTCTTAAGGAAATCCTTCAGAGATTCTTTGTCGCCTTGTTTGATCTGAGCCAAGGTATGAGAGGTTCTGGGTGCATCCCTGGAGATCACGAAGTGGCTTCCAAAAGCTGAGGCCAGCTCCTCCCACGAATCAATGGAACCTGAAGGTAAGCTCTTGAACCAGCTAAGAGCTTCACCTGTAAGAGTTCTGGGAAACATTCTGCACATGACGTCCTCCTCAGCTCCTAGAAACATGGCCTCATAGATATAAGCATCTAAATGCTTAGAGGGATCTGTTTCCCCAGTATATTTCCCTATAGAAATGGGCTGCATGGTTTGCAAGTGTCTAGGTACATGTACATTCATGAGCCTTTTGGAAAATGGGATGCTCATCTTATATCCTGAGGGGGAAGCGTTTGAGCCTGCTCTCCTTCCTTCTTGATGCTGAGCATTTACCAATGGGAGGCTTCGTTGCTCCTCCATGTATGTAGGAATACGAGAGTAGTGAGGAGTACTTGATTCCTCCTGCATGTGTGATTCATGATGTGGTTGTCTTGCGGGACCAGCTTTCTCATGCGCTGGGTTTGCTTTTTCACGACGAAGTTCTGCAAGTTCTTCTCTCAAGATTCGAATCATGTCATCTCTCGGATCTAGAGAATCAGCTTGCGTTGCTTTTTTCTGAGCATCATCATCGAAGTTAAGACGTCTGGGATTGCGTGGAGGAGAATCCTCGTTCTGCATCTCTGGTCCTTGTCTCTCCATTGATGATGAAGATTGATCAAGATTGTGGGATTACCTAGTTTACAGGTCCCACCGGGCGTGCCAATGAACTGTTCTTTACAGGGGGTGTAGAAGTATGCTTGTAGAACAACTCAAAATATACATATAAATGTGTTTTGATACAAAACAATGTATGTATAAATGTAAATACAAAGAGTCTTCGTATGCTGAGGCGGAGTGTAATGTACTGCGGGGCGGTGTCACAGTCCGCCTGACGGGATCTGAATTGCCTTGACCCAATTGGGGGTTGTACCTGCAATCGTTCTCCGACGCTCAAGTCAGTATTTCAGAATACTTAGAGACTTAGAAAGACAATCAGAGAGAATTATGCAAGTAATAGAGTGTAAGGTTCAGAGAATGGGAAGAAGATCCCTTATACCTTTTCAAGAGAGGTTTATATACCTGTTACTGGTGCTGCATTATTGGTAGGACCCGCTCCTTGTCTCCAGGCATAATGCTGAAAAGGTAGTGGGTCCCTGCGCCGTTTGCTAGCACCATTATTGTAGTAGGTATCACCACTTGTCTGGAAAGCGTTAGTGCTTTAATATTTTATTGTTATTTCCCTTTATGCATGACAGCGTGATTCCCATTATTAACCTCTCAAGACAGAGTCAATCTCGTGCCGGGGTTGTGAGTATGGGCTCGCTACGCAGTGTGGGAAATTCAGTATTCCGCCTGAGTTGAGCCTATGGCTTGGCGGAGTAACAACTTTGGCGAGGTTACATTCCTTGACGGAGTAACATGCCTGGACGGAGTTACATTCCTTGGCGGGGTAACGTGCCTGGGCGGAGTCAAGAACCTTGGCGGCGTTACTTGCCCTGGCGGTATGCACTCCGTATAGTATTTGTAATGTATTTGAAGAGTACTTCTCTTTATTCAAAATGCTGATCTGGCAAGGCATTAAAGCCATGCTCTTGGGGGCCGGTGTTAGGACCGGATCAAATATATTTAAATATTATTAAATATTATGTTAATAATAATTTATATTAATAATAGTAAATATAATTTTTAATGATATATTAAAATATATATTTTAAATAATACTTATTATTATTAAATAACTTTAGAATGTATTATAAAATAATATATTTAAATATTATTAAATATTATGTTAATAATAATTTATATTAATACTATTTATAGTATAATTTATTTAATAATACATTTTTAATAATAAATATTATTAAATATTTAAAAATTTATTTTTAAAATGTTAGATTAATATTTAATAATTTTTTGAGAAGGATTTTATTAATAATATATTTAATAAATTTATTTATTATAACTAATAATATTATACATATAATTAACTTAAGTGTATGTTTTATAAATAAAAAACCATCATCTTAATACAAAGGTACACCTTGGCCTAGTGGTAAAGCAACCTCTTTTGTCACTTAAAGGTGCCAAGTTCAAGTCCCATGGAAGGCAAAATGTTTTTAATTTTCAACCTAAACCACTCAGCCCATCAGATTGTGACACGTGTCACCAACCAAATCGTGACATGTGTCACCCAAAGTGCCACGTCACATTTCCGTCCAAATTTCTAACGGTGTTAACAGAGGGGAAAAGTTTGGTGCGTTTTATAAACGTATAGGACCAAACTGAGACTTTGGATAAACGTAGGGGACCATGTATATATTTTACCCTAAAGGTAAATAGTAACAGGAAATAGTAATTTACTATTGAAGACTTTGGATAAACGTAGGGGACCATGTATATATTTTACCCTAAAGGTAAATAGTAACAGGAAATAGTAATTTACTATTGAAATAGTGTTACTATGCAGAATAGTAACTTAAAATAATATTATTTCCAGTATAATAACAGATTTCTAAAAAGGATATGAAAATAACCCAAAAAATATAAAAGTGAGGTATTCGTACCTTAGAATTTTAGCAGAACCTTCTTCAAAAAAAAAATATTTCTCTCTCACTTCCACCACTATCTCACTAGCACTACTATATTAAGAAAACTTAATCTCAAATTGTGAATTCTAAAGAAGAAATCCTTCGGTATTTATAGGAAGAAAATTTACTATGCATTCCATTATTTTAATATAAAAGTACTATGCATTTTTGAATTTTTTATTCCTGGTTAATGTGCATCTTTTGAAAATTTCATACATGCACAGTGTTTTGCATAGTAACTGTCAGCAAAATTATTAAGTCAAATAGTAACCCTTCACTGGGTATATTTTAAATATTCAAAATGAGTCTTTTTGAAATTTAGCGATATTATATCAGTCCTCACTAATTTTATAATAAGTAATATAAAGCTAAAATTTTAAAAATCTAAAATTTTCTGTTAATAAAAATTTATTGATACGTTTCTAATTTTTTAACGATTAGAAAAAATCAAGATTTTTCTCAAACCGATAATTTTTAGATAAGTCTACTTGAAATGGATTTTAGAAAATTTTATTATAATTTAACTTTACATTCTTGTAAATATTTTTAATTTTAAGCAACTTTATATGAATTTAAAATTATTTAAAATATATTATTTTATTAAAATAATTCAAAATTTCAAAAAATTCCAGAAAATCATAAATATTATGTAGATCAAAAAGTTCAAAAGAACCATAGTCTAATTCCTTCAAAATTTTATTTTAAAATTCTAATAAGAGTTAAATCTTAAATATGTAAAAATATAACAACATAAAATAAAAATGGTGAATAATAAAGATATTAAAAATTCTTAATATAATTTTCTTAATTAGTGAATGCTAATTAAGTCACTTTAAAATTCTCATTCAGAAATATTTTCATTTTTTTATTATTATTTTAAAAAAAACAAATAATAAAAATATAAATACCAAAATAAAAAAATTGATAATAATAAACTAACTTATAGTAAGTATTTCTAAAGAAATATATATTAATATCTATTTCCTATTTGTGATGAAAATAGGATGTTACAACTCTACTCCCCTAAAAGAAATTTCGTCCTCGAAATTTAATATTGTTAATAAATCTTACCATAGATAAACTAACTGAACTGTTCTAAAATATATTTCTAGTTTCCTTGACAATTGTGTACATTTTTCTTAACATTGCCATTTATCTCTTTTTTTTTAATCTTATCCGTATTTTTTTTCCTTAACTCAAAAATATTACTCGTCTTAATTTTGTCAACCATGCTCATCATAAATTGATGGTTAACTCTAAACACTTCAATAATTACGTTTCTCAATCTATTAAAATCTTACTTAACATAATCCATAACATCTATTAATTAAAATTCCTACTCGTAACATAGTAAAATGGACTGCTAAGAATTAATTACTGGACAACTAGCCGTTAGCAACTAGCCGTTGGACTAGCCGTTTATGACCGTTGCAACTCTCCCTCCCTTGCTTGCTTATAAATTCTCATTCCATTCTCACTTCCTATCACAACTTCAAGGTTTCTTAGTTTCTCTCTTCTATCTAATTTCTTCAATCTTTTTCTCAAGTACTATCATACTATTCGATGGCCAACCTTCCTAGAAGTAAGGAAGAACGAAGTCGGGATGGACTACAGGTTGTGGTAACAAGTGCCTCACTTCTTATAATCGTTATGATTATTTCTCTAATTTGGATAATTTTTGTATTGCCAAGACTCTTAGACCTCTATCTATGATATACTAGATGTTCTATTTTATTTTCCTTAATGTAATCGTGTATAATAAATTATCCTAGTGAGAAAGGATAAATATGTCTTAGTCCATGTTGTACTTGTTTATCTAGTTAAATCCTTGTGGTCTTTACTTCATGATAATCCAGGGTATGTAATCATTTCTTATTGTCTTCTATAATGAATTAAATATTCCTTAACTAAGTGATTGCACATTCCATTATAATTGACTACAACCATTACATATATTTGATAAATTCTCCAATCTTAAATGATCACAAATCACTACGTTGACTTAGAAATACTCACTTGAATTTTTTTTTATGGGTAACTAAGACTTATGTAATTCTCTTTATAGGAAAATCAATAAGTAAAGGTTCATATATACTTCCCCATGGTTTACTAACACATTTCTTTATTTTAAATCTACAATGGTCATTACATAACAATGATTTATATCAGGTATGTATATTCATCGAACAAAATCGATGACTAAAAGAAAATAACTTGATAAACATGTATCATATTGTTAGGAATCACAAAAATATTTTATGTCATAATTTCTAAATATTAAACCAATATCGATGTCTTCCAAAGATCTATAATGCTTATTTTAGGTCATTCATTGATATATTTATCACAATAAATCAATTTAAAAAAAATTAAAAATATATGGTTAATTACATTCGATGTCACAATCATAAAAGTTTCATTAATTCATATATTTACACACATAACCATCATATATATTATTCAATCGTGGACATCATAAATGAAAACTTCATCAAATCAAACAATAATTAACATATTTTATATGTCATACAAAAGAAGAATCAATACAAATAGCCAGAGATACAATCCCTAATATGATTATTTGTTATATCAAACAAGTTATAAATTATCATATTTCTTTCATGAAGCATACATCCACACATTTTTCTTTTCAAAATATATCACCAAAGGATAAAACTATGATTCTATCTTAAACAATTTGTTATACTAGTTTGGGATTACAATAGTTATCTACCCATTGGAATTCTAATTCACACAAGTATCTCTACAACTTCAAGGACATGGTAAGGAATATCCTAATAGAATTTATTGAGTTTATCTCCATTTCTCCATATACCACATTAACCCAAGGTTAAATTCGTTGATCTTAACATCCTTCTTTTGACATGTCTTTCACTACTTAGTGCAAATCATTCGGGGTGATCAGTCCCGATAGTTTATAACTAAGTAGTCAAAGTCACGACAGCTCCAGTCTAGAATTCATACCAAAATATTTCTAAGAATTTTCTATTGTCTTATCTCCCTTGTTGTCTCATACTATATTGTAAAACAGGAAAATGTTAGAATATTTCACTATCACATATTAATCAGAGAATCAAACACCATAAATACATTTGGAATAAAAGGAAATAACTGCATTAGTTAATTTACCTTATCATTCCACCATACATTAAGGCTCGTACTTAAACAATGTCAAGAAGACTTCAGAATGGCCAGTTTCTGATAATCCCTACAATAACATTTTTCAAGTAACAGGCTATAAAGTTCTAGCTTATACTTCTTATGAACTTAAAATTAGTTCCTTCTTTCTATACTCCTAATTTTTCTTCACTTACTTCTTACCATTTACTCCAATAAAATTTCCTCTTTTCTCAACCATAAAATCTCTTGTCAAACTTAACCATCAGAGTACACTAACACGCTAGTAAGACCATACCACAAGCCGGTTTGGATTGAACTGCTCTGATACCACTTTGTAACACTCCCTTATATACACGAGATATATATGTATTCTTCTTACTTTTAAAAAAAAACTTTTAGAAAAATATACATATTTATCACTCTTTATCTCGTGTATACAATGACGTATATACATCTGATTTCCTTTGAATATTGAAAGTAAAAAAAATTGTCTTTCAATATTTGTCCATAATGACAAAATAATTTATAGAAATCATAAGTGATAAATCATTACAATATTATATCCAAATGAAATAGTTTATCAAAGTTTAACCTTTACCTTGTTACAATTATCTACTTGATATTGTAATAAGGCAAAATAAAACTAAACTATACCTCTACTACAAATGTGAACAATCATTTCCTAGTCCTTGAACCATCGAGTTTTTGAATCCTACTCTTGTCATATCTCTTCATCTAATCGATTGAGGATGAGACCACTTTATCCTCTTGTAATTACATATCTTTCCATCTTGGACTGCTAGCTATATATCATATAACATATATTTTGGACACAAAAATTCAAACAAGAAGGAGTGAGAAACAAAATATAATATATTACAGATAAGACATAAGCATAAGGGTTTTCACAAACTAATATAGTAATATCAATCATAATCTCATATACAATCAATTATGAATATAGGGTTTCCACATACATAACACTTATATTTTCATTCATAACCATCCATATAGAATGTCACAATCACATGAATGTTATGTAATGCTTATGCTACTATCTCATTCAGTTTATGCATGTGGGCCCTTAAAGTTTTAGTTTGCACTGGGCCAGCCAGGAGTTTACACTGTTTCATAAATTATGGATAATAATAACATAAATGCCTTTATGGCATATGAACAGCTCAACTGACGTGGAAACACTTAGAGACTAGTCAGACTGAGAAAGTTTTTATTGTGGAAGTACCCGACACTAGGGAGCGACCCCAGGTCACCTGAAGCACCCTTTCACATTCTCTCATCCCAGGGCTCGCAATTAAGCCTCCTCTAATGTATCCTCGGTTTATATAATCCGTCCCTAGGCAATATCACATCTCATTTCTCTTTAATGATTTATGATGCATGAACTACTCGCATATTTAGTTGGTTAAAGCTTTTAGAAACTCAATTATTAAATACCATAAAGGTTCACAAAATCATCACAATAAACTGTACATTTCCATAAGTTCTTCTTTGAACTTCTGTTATATTGAAATAATTTAGTACAGTCTTCAAATTCAGATCTTACCAAAATTGAGTTTTCAAGCCTTAAATATCTAAAAGCTTTCTCTTAAAAATCTTCACATATTTACATAATCTTTCTCAATTTGAATATTAACTAGATTGAGTTTTTGAAATCTCCACAAAATATTCTTTAGTTATTTCGTTGGGGAAAACCAAAATAATTTACTTTAAACTTCTAATTTCTAAAGAAAATAATTTAAAATCATTAACTAAGAATACTTAAAACTATAAAAATTTTCTTTAATTCAAGAATTAATTGTCTCAACCTTTGATTTTCATAAAATAGCTTCTTTCTAATACTAGATTTTATCATAGAGATTAAAAATAAAGTTAATAAAAATTATTTCTAAGAAGAAATAAAAGACTAAAATAATTATAAAATACTTTCTCTTGGAATAAAAATTTAAAGAATAAGGTAAGAAAATTCTTGCTGAGTTTTAACTTTCTGTTATGCTTGCTATATGCTCAAACTTCATATCACAAGGTCATCAATCATTCATCAACCACAATCAAGTATAGTAATCTCATCAATCACAATCAAATAACATCAATCATAATTGCATATTATTAATCACAGTCTAATATTATAAATCACAATATCATTAATCGAAATCAAATATAATTAATTATAATCAAGTCAAATCAACTAAATATCGCTTATAAATATAATTCAAATTTTTAATGGTTATTTAAATTAGTAGATTTGATTTTGAGTCCTTATAGTCCATTCCTCGCACAGGTCTATATAAGTCCATATATAATCCAGTCTTCGCATAGGTATATTTTAGTCTAAACAGGTCATAATAGTCTAAGTCCTTGCATAGGTTTAGTTCGATCCATATAGGATATAAAAATCCAAGTCCTTGCATAGGTTTAGTCCAGTCCGTATAAGTTATAATAATTCAGATCCATGTATAGATATTTCAGAATAAGTTACACAATATATTAAATTTATTATAAATTTTAAGTTGAGAAATTATTACTTTAAAATAATAATATTATTAAATTTAAAAGGAGTAGGGGACTCCTCCCTTTATTCTTATGTCTTTCATATTATATTCTTATCTCACTCCCCCTTACCTCTTGTATACCGATTCGTTATTGAAAATCCATGCGCGCCTCGTCTCCGAGTTCTAAAACATACCAATTTCATTTTAATATAATTACAAGATAAAAATTAAGATTACAACTTAAAATAAAAAATGGTAAAATTTGAATAGTGAATAGTGAATAGTAACAGTAAATAGTAACAGTAAATAGTAAAACGTGAATAGTAACAGTAAATAGTAAATCGTAAATAGTAACGGTAAATAGTAAATCGTGAATAGTAACGGTAAATAGTAAAACATGAATAATAAAGGTAAATAGTAACAGTAAAGGTAAATAGTAACAGTAAATAGTAATTTATTATTTGAATAGTAATTTACTATTGAAATAGTAATTTACTATTGAAATAGTGTTACTATGCAGAATAGTAACTTAAAATAATATTATTTCCAGTATAATAACAGATTTCTAAAAAGGATATGAAAATAACCCAAAAAATATAAAAGTGAGGTATTCGTACCTTAGAATTTTAGCAGAACCTTCTTCAAAAAAAAAAATATTTCTCTCTCACTTCCACCACTATCTCACTAGCACTACTATATTAAGAAAACTTAATCTGAAATTGTGAATTCTAAAGAAGAAATCCTTCGGTATTTATAGGAAGAAAATTTACTATGCATTCCATTATTTTAATATAAAAGTACTATGCATTTTTGAATTTTTTATTCCTGGTTAATGTGCATCTTTTGAAAATTTCATACATGCACAGTGTTTTGCATAGTAACTGTCGGCAAAATTATTAAGTCAAATAGTAACCCTTCACTCGGTATATTTTAAATATTCAAAATGAGTCCTTTTTGAAATTTAGCGATATTATATCAGTCCTCACTAATTTTATAATAAGTAATATAAAGCTAAAATTTTAAAAATCTAAAATTTTCTGTTAATAAAAATTTATTGATACGTTTCTAATTTTTTAACGATTAGAAAAAATCAAGATTTTTCTCAAACCGATAATTTTTAGATAAGTCTACTTGAAATGGATTTTAGAAAATTTTATTATAATTTAACTTTACATTCTTGTAAATATTTTTAATTTTAAGCAACTTTATATGAATTTAAAATTATTTAAAATATATTATTTTATTAAAATAATTCAAAATTTCAAAAATTTCCAGAAAATCATAAATATTATGTAGATCAAAAAGTTCAAAAGAACCATAGTCTAATTCCTTCAAAATTTTATTTTAAAATTCTAATAAGAGTTAAATCTTAAATATGTAAAAATATAACAACATAAAATAAAAATGGTGAATAATAAAGATATTAAAAATTCTTAATATAATTTTCTTAATTAGTGAATGCTAATTAAGTCACTTTAAAATTCTCATTCAGAAATATTTTCATTTTTTTTTATTATTTAAAAAGAAACAAATAATAAAAATATAAATACCAAAATAAAAAAATTGATAATAATAAACTAACTTATAGTAAGTATTTCTCAAGAAATATATATTAATATCTATTTCCTATTTGTGATGAAAATAGGATGTTACAACGTACCAGTGTATGTGTAACACCTCCTGATCCGGCCTCAATACCGGTATCCGATCTACAAGGTGTATTTCAGCATCTTTGACAGTCAAACAAAGTATGACCGGTGTCCTCGGTATATATCCGGACTGTAATTCCGTATCAGGCGCTCTCCCTATACCGGTTTGTCCAGATAACACCACACACACCGGATACTATACACGTCACCCCACAAAGGACAAAGGGCATTGCTACGGGGACCGATCAATAATTCCCTGCACTACAAGCCAAAATCTGCTCACGGGAATGATCCACTTGTCCCCTAATTCTGGTCTATACACTCTACGCTCAATATAAAATAGCCACTTGACCCAATCATTCTGGTAAGTGCGTAATAAAATAATGCTATTGGAGGTTAGTGGTTCCCCACTAACGAGTCCTCGTAAATCGAGTCAATCAGGTATATGAACTCCCTTCATGAAGGAGGGGGGCATCTTTTGGGGACCAAAAAAAAACTGATTTACAATTACTCTCTGAAAAACATTCCTCACTTGGAATTTTATCACTGACTTGAGCGTCGGAGAATCTTTGCAGGTGACACCACCATTCGCCTACGTCAACGCGTTAGGTCGGTGTGAAGGATCTCCAGAACGCCCAATCCGCCCTTCTCATATAAGGACAACGGATATTTATACCGGACACTCATACATCCGGTCTTCTACACATAATCTTCATACTATTTATGATTGACTTGACACCGGATCTCTAGATCCCGGTTCATGACAGATCACCTCCTTATATACACGAGATATGTATATTCTTATTGCTTTTAAAAACTTTAATAAATATATATATATATATAATTTCTTATCTCGCGTATACAATGACGTATATACGTCTGATTTTCTTTGAAATTTTGAAAGTAAAAAAAATATTGTCTTTCAATATTTGTCCATAATGACAAAATAAATTTACAGAAATCATAAGTGATAAAAGATTACAGTATCAAAGTTTAATATTCACCTTGTTACAATTATTCAACTTGATATTGTAATAAGGTAAACTAAAATTAAATTATACCTCTACTACGACTGTGATCAATCATTTCCTAGCCCTCGAATCATAGGCTTTTGAAATCTTACTCTTGCCATATCTCTTCACTTATCCAATTGAGGATAAGACCACTTTACCCTCTTGTAATTACATCCTTTTATCTTGGACTGCTAGCTATATATTATCATATAACATTTATTTTGGACACAAAAATTCAAACAAGAAGGAGTGAGAAACAAAATATAATATCTTACAGATAAGACATAGGCATAAGGGTTTTCATAAACTAATATAATAATATCAGTCATAATCTCATATACAATCAATTATGAATATAGGGTTTCCACATACATAATAATTATATTTTCATTCACAACCACCCACATAGAGTGTCACAATCACATAAATGTTATGTAATGCTTTTAATGCTACTATCTGATTCAGTTCATGCATGTGGGCCCTTAAAGTTTTAATTTGCACTGGGCCAACCAGGAGTTTACACTGTTCTATAATTCCGGATAATAATAATATAAATGTCTTCATGGCATATGAACAGCTCAACTGGCATAGAAACGCTTAGAGACTAGTCAGATTGAGAAAGTTTCTATTGTGAAAGTACCCGACATTATGGAGCGACCCCAGGTCACCTGAAGCACCCTTTCACACCCTCTCATCCCAAGGCTCGCAATTAGGCATCCTCTAATGTATCATCGGTTTCTATAATCCGTCCCCAGGCAGTATCACATCTTATTTCTCTTTAATGATTTATGATGCATGAACTACTCGCATATTTAGTTACTTAAGACTTTTAAAAACTCAATTATTAAATACCATAAAAGTTCACAAATCATCTTAATAAACTGTACATCCTTATAAATTCTTCTTTGAACTTCAGTTATACAGAAATAAATTTAGTACAGTATTCGAATTCAGATCTCACCAAAATTGAGTTTACAAGCCTTAAATATCTCAAAACTTTCTCTTAGAAAACTTCACATATTTACATAATCTTTCTCAGATTGAATCTTAACTAGATTGAGTTTAGAAATCTCGATTATGACAAAATGTCCTTTAGTTATTTCGTTGGGAAAAACCAAAATAATTTACTTTAAACTTCTGATTACTAAAAGAAAATAATTTTTAAAATCATTAACTAAGAATACTTAAAACTATAAAAAAATTCTTTAATTAAAGAATTAATTATCTCAACCTTTAATTTTCATAAAATAGCTTCTCTCTAATACTAGATTTTTTTCTAAAGATTAAAAATAAAGTTAATGAAAATAATTTCTAAGAAGAAATAAAATACTAAAATAATTATAGAATACTTTCTCTTAGAATAAAAATTTAAAGAGTAAGGTAAGAAAATTCTTATTGACTTTTTAACTTTTCGTCATGCTTGCTATATGCTCAAACTTCATATCACAAGGTCATCAATCACAACCAAATATTGTCAATCACAATTAAATATCATCACTCACGATAAAATATTGTCAATCACAATCAATTTATCAATCATAATCAAATCAAATAAATTACTTATCATTCATAAATATCATAATTTAAAGTTTAATGATTATTTAAGTTAATAAACTTAATTTTTAAGTCCTTATAGTTCATTCCTCACACAGGTCTATGTAAGTCCAAATAAGTCATAATAATCCAGGTCATTGCATAGGTTTAGTTCGATCCATATAGGATATAAAAGTCCAAGTCCTTGCATATGTTAAGTCCAGTTCGTATAGGTTATAAAAGTCCAAGTCTTTGCATAGGTATTTCAGAGTAAGTTACACAAGATACTTAATTTAAAATTTATTATTTTAAAATAATAATATTATTAAATTTAAAAGGAGTAGGAGACTCCTCCCATTATTCTTATGTCTTTTCATATTATATTTTTATCTCACTCCCCCTTACTTGGAATTGTTACCAAAAGTGAATTTGTAACATTCTAAAATTTAGAATTTTAGAAAATACTTTATTAAGGATCAGTGGAGAAATTCTAAGTGAATTACGTCTGAGACAAGACCTTCCGAGTGAAAAATAGATATGATTCCTAGTGAAGGAAGGTTAACATATTTCCGAGTGAAGCATGATTGAGAGAATCATTTCTGAGTTAAGAAAAACTCTGTGTCCGAATGAGACACTTTTGAGTGAGACAAATCCGAGTGAAACATCTCCGAGTGAAACGTTTCTGAATGGATCGTTTCTGAGAGAAGTACTTCTGAGCGAAGAAGAGCTTTAATTTCGAATGAGTACTTCTCGGGCCAAGATAATTTTGAGTTGTGAAATTCCGAGTGGGGAATTTCCGAGTTAAGTGTAACTTTTCGAGTAGGGTGTCTCCGAGTGTGACACTTCCGAGTGGGATATTACCGAGTGAAACGTTTCCAAGCGGGATAACGTCAAGGGAGATATTCCCGACTTCCGTGTGGTATGGCACCAATTGGGACATACCAAGTGAGCCTTTTCCAGGGAGAGAACTTCTGGACAAAGAGACTTTTAACTCCAAATGAGTATGTTTTCGAGAGAATAGTTCCTGAGGGAAGTGAATATCTGAGTGATGAATCCTTTCATTCAATTCGTGATCAGGTGTCTTAAAGATTGCCTAGAGCCTGTGCTCGGGTCTATATTCAGAGTTTCTGAGAACTTGTGCTCGGATTCGTCTTCAAATTGTCTTTGACCCCGAGTGATCCTTTCAAGTGGAAAGATTTCTGAGAGGATTGAACTTCGATTCTGAGTGATCTTTTCGGATGTAAGACTTCCGAGTGATTCACGTGAAGGCTTTGACTCGGGTAGAGATATATCTGAGTAAGATATTTCTGAATGAGGAATCTCCGAGTGGATCACTTCCGAGGAAAGAAAAGCTGACTGAGTGTTTCATGTAGAAACCTTTCCGAGCGAATTTCCTCTGAGTGAAGTAATCCTGAACGGAAAGAGGCTCTAATGGATCTTTCTCGGGAAGAGGGATATGCCCAAAATATCGAAACCGAGTCGAAATTGATAATTACTCCAATTATTGAGGCTTTCCACGTCACTCTGTTCTAGCAGATTCTCTTTTCTAATTTTTCTAAGTGTAGGACCTTCTCTATTGTCCTATCCTCTTTTCTTTTATTACCTTGTTTTGTCCTTATGTCTTAATATACGTGTATCAGTACTTATTCATTTCGTTCACGTCTTTTTCATGAACGATTTCTGTCAATCCTATCATTAGATTAGCTTGGAATTTTGAGAGTGTGTCAACATCACCTTTAATCCTTTTCTTTTCCAATTTTTACTGAAAATTATCAATAAAAGAGGAGACCAATCTTCACTTCTTCTTTTTCACGTGGAAGCTTGGCTTTAAATAAGTAATAGCTTTGAATTTCATAAGTGAAATAGCTTTAGAAGAGTTCAGAGTTGAAATTCTAGTCGGAATTCGTGAGCTGTGATTAGATATAGCTTGAATAGCTGCTGGAATTCTTTATTTCCAGGTAGGAGGAGCGTTACATTTTAAATGAATAGTTTATGAATAGATTCGGGGTGATATTGTTATGATATATATGATATGTGTGTAAATTATTAGTGTGAGACCCCGATTGAATGACATATTTTATGTTTTCATGTCTTCCATTCATATTATTGATATTGAATTTATATGAGATATGATTGTATATGTGAAGTATGAATGTTATTCATGAAATATATCATGATGTATGAATGCATGAGATGCATATTGATAAAGCATGGGATGCTTATGTGATGAACAAAGATTAAATATTGATCCGGTCTCAATACCGGTATCCGATCTGCTGCACATATTTCAACGTCTTTGATAAGACATCTACGTGTAACCGGTGTCATCGGTATACATCCGAACTGTAATTCCGTATCAGGCGTTCTCCCTATACCGGTTGTTCAGGATAACACCATGACATCGGATAATACACACGACACTGTGCAAAAGACAAGGATTGTTGCTACAGGGATCGATCAATAATTCCCTGCACTACGAGCCAAATTCTGCTCACGGGAATGGTCAACTTGTTCCCTAATCCTAGTCTACATTCTCTACGCTCAATATAAAATAGCCACTTGACCCAATCATGCAGGTAAGTGCGCAATATAATAATGCTAGTGGGAGTTGGTGGTTCCCCACCACCGAGTCCTCGTTAATCGAGCCAATCAGGTATATGAACTAACTTCATGATTGAAGTTAGGGATTTTTTTTTCTTCAGCTCTTTTACAACTGAGGACTCTCTGAATACATTCCTTACTTGGAATATAATCACTGACTTGAGCGTCGGAGAATCTTTGCAGGTGACACCACCATTCGCCCACTTCAACGCGTTAGGTCGGTGTGAAGGATCTCCAGGACGCCCAATCCGCTCTCCTCATTCAAGGACATCGGATACACACATCGGATACTCATACATCCGGTATCTTATACGGTATTGACATACTATTCGTGACTGGCTTGAGATCGGATCTCTTGACCCCAGTCCAGGACAGATCAAATATTATGTGGTTTCGAGGATTCCACAAAAGACCTTGGGTGGGACTCAAGGCAAACCTCTTGAGCAGGGCTCGGGGTTTAGCCCGTGACACTACCGTTGTCGTTGGGAGTGATTGTGTCACGTGAGAGGGCAAACGGTTTGGTACCAGTAAAATGGCTGGATCAACTGAGAGCTGAGTTATGGCTGGGAGCCAGTGTTGCAACACAAATTAAAAGACTTAATAATGGATCCATTTGATTGAGCATATGAATACATTGATATATGTTATTGAGAATAACATAATGTTATATGATGAGATTATATGATATGAATTTGATTTATATGTGGTTATGAATTGAACATTTAATCTGATTCAATAACTATCATTTGACATGTTTATGCTCACCCCCTATTGTTGTTATTTTTACAGTGGATGTAGGACGCAGCGATGATGTATGAGGTCACTCAGCCTACTCAGAGCATTATGTATTTATATGTATAGTACATAATGCACATAGTTATTTTGTAGTAGCCTTAGCCGACTCCTGTGTATACCGGATTTATTATGTATATGTATAAATGAATGAGCCGATTGATATAATATTGACAATAATATTATATTAATCCAAATCCTATTTCTAACGTTTAAATTATTTGCGAAAAAAAATTATTTGGATTTTAGAAATTTAATTTTAAAGGTTTGGGACGTTATAGAATTCGTTTTGTGTCTCCGAGTTCTAAAAAAATATTAATACTAATTTATTTCAGTATAAACATAAGATAAAAATTAAGACTACTATCGGAATGATAAATAGTAATTATGCATAGTAACAATAAATAGTAACGGTAAATAGTAAATCATCAATAGTAACGGTAACTAATAATTTTTTAATAGTAACGGTAAATAGTAAATCGTCAAAAGTAACGGTAACTAATATTTTTTGAATAGTAATGGTAAATAGTAAATCATGGTAAATTGTAAATTTTGAATGGTAGCGGTAAATGGTAAATTGTGAATAGTAATGGTAAATAGTAAATTCTAAATAGTAATAGTAAATAGTAAATTTTGAATAGTAATGGTAACTAGTAAATTTTGAATAGTAATAGTAAATAATAAATTTTGAAAAATAATGGTAAATAATAAATTTTGAATAATAACAGTAAATGGTAAATTGTGAATAGTAATAGTAAATAGTAAAAATAACGTATAGTGGTAATTTATTTTTACTATAGTAACTTATTCATAATAGTAATAGTATATTAATAGTTTAAGAGTACTAAAAAGAATAAACTAAATAATCTTAAAAAGAATATAGAAGAAAAATATTATTATCTTACACCTCTGGTAGAATCTCTTTTTATCAAAAGAATTTACTTTCCATTAATTTCTTAAACACTATCTCTCTAGATTCTCTCTCTAATTTTGGTTTGTAAATATTGTAAATGAGCCATCTATTTATAGGATGAGAATTTTACTATTTAAGATTACTTAATTATTTATTTTACTATTTATGATGTAAGTATTTACCAACTGGTGACTATTCACAATGTAAGTATTTACCAACCGATGACTATTCATGATGTAAGTATTTACCAACTAATGATGTAAGCAATAAGTAAGCGATGATATCGGCAATGACATTTTGGTTATTAGATAAAAGGTTAAGGGTATTTTGGTCATTTTTTCAAATATTTAAAAATTCAAAAAATTCTAAAAAATCATAAAATAGTACATAGATCAAAAAGTTCTAAGGAATCATATTCTAATTCCTTCAAAATTTTATTTTAAAATTCTAATAAGAGTTAAATCTTAAATATGTAAAAACATAAATATAATAACATAAAATAAAAATTGTGAATAATAAATATATTAAAAATTCTTAATATAATTTTCTTAATTAGTGAATACCAATTAAGTCATTTTAAAATCTTCGTTCAGTAAATATATTTTTATTTTATTATTTTTAAAAATAATTAAATATAAGTACCAAAAATTTATAAAAATATTAATTAGTTAAAAATCAACTAACTAACAGTAAGTGTTTTCTCATTAAAGAGATATTAATATCTATTTTCTATTTGAGTAGAAAATAGGATGTTACAGTATGGACACTAGGCTGGCGTCCCTACACACAGGAGAAGGCCAAACCACAAGACCTGGGCGTTTATAAACCCAGGTTGGGCGTTTATATGCTAATGACAGCTATCAACACCTGATTTTTGCAAATTAAACCTTAAGTCCTAATTATCCTCACTTTGTGAATTACAAGGACCCCTGAATTGCCCGTTTCAACCCCGAATGACATTAAATTCAATGGGCACTATGTTTCCCCATTTCAGACCTGTTGGCAGAGTCCGTTCGTCAAAATCCCCCCATATGAAGAAGTTATACAAAAGAATGCAATTCAGTTGCTTTATGCTCAACTCAAGGTACCAAAACAACGAAATGCAATTTCATCCTCAGTTCAAGCATGCACACAAACTTAATATGTAATTATGGACCTATAGAGACTATCCAGGGTGTATAATTCCCACAGACACGTAAAATGACCCTTTCAGTTCCACCAATGCATTGTGTCCCTATGCAACTTCCTTTCAACTTACACTAGCACACCTTGAAATAAACACAAACAATGTATCATAAACATTTCAACTTGCTTAATATGTTTATATATCTATTTCAACAATAGCTCAATGCCCATCATAATCAAATCACCATTTTGGGGTATAAATTCACATATCATCATCATCGGTTTTTGCATTCATATCACTATTCACATCATCACATAAGCATTATGTCAAGTTCATTATTAGCATCACCTAATGTCATCCCACTTCATTAAATTCAACATTATATAACCATCATTATAAACATATATAGCAATCTAAAATTTAGAGATCCATCATTTCATCATCATGCTCACAAGTAATCATCTAAATCCATGATTATCACCAAAATAATTTAAGTAACCATCATTATCCATTATATATATATAGATATATACTACATATCTACAACATCATATCAAAATATACATCAAAATATCATTATGGCATTACCTCCAAATTACTTTGCACTGGTATTCGAAGCATCTACAATATCCTAGTCTCCAATCATTGAAACAACTGTAAGCATGAGTGTCCGACCATATAATTCAATGCAAATAAAATTTCAATGAGAAATATACAACAAGGTAAACCAAACATAAACTTGCAATCAACAACCTTAACATTATTTATCATTAGTTGTCATAATCATTACCAATACGTTCATCACAAATAATAAGAATCATCATCAATATATTTCATAACTAACTTTTAATCAATCATAGCATAAGACACTCTAGTATCTAGATACTAAAAGGATTAACCATCAGTTGGTAGTCCATCTGACATCCCGTGAACCCACCTAGTCCACTGAGTCCACCTGGTTCCCCACCTCAACCATCAGGTCCTACTTAACCACTGGGTAGCTCAATTGGGTCACTAACGACAAAGGGAGCCTAAAAACAAGGGGTAAATCATACCAAATGGTTATCCTAACAACATATATTAATGGCATATAATCATCAATCATCATCATCAACCATCCCCGGCATAAAGGTCATCTCCTTGGGATATATATAAAGGTACTTAAAATACTACTTCGCATTTCATTTCATTTCATCGATTAGCCATATCAATATTACTCAATCACATTCATATTTCATAATTCCACATTCATACATCATAATCATAATTTCCAACAATAATAATCATCACACCATTTTAATGATTAAACGCAAACAAAATCACATTCCATTTACTATGTCATTTTATAAATCACTTATTAATTTACTCTCCTACGCTATACCTATATAAGTCATACATTTTCACTTATACGCCTTAAGGAACGACAAAAAAATTTATTTACATGAAAATATACACCACGAGCACCCCTTCACCTCAACCCCGTATTTTCTCAGAACCTTGAATCAAGCACCGATAACAAAAGGATATATGCTCACTTTTCAGAAGTCAGACAATTTGGAGATCATTGGGTACTCTTACTTTGATTTTGTTGGATGTCAAGACAGCAAATGCTTCATGTCAAGATACATCTTTATATTGGCTGAATGAGCTATCTCCTAGAAGTCTGTTAAACTGACTATTATAACTTCTTCAACCATGGCTGTAGAGTTTATTGCTTGTTTTGAGGTATCCAACCATAGGATATTGAACTGGTCTGAACTGGGGTCTAGGATCCGGTGTGGGACTAACCATAAGAGTGCAGGTGAATTAGGGTTCGTACACCGGTACAGTGGGTATCCGGTATTGTAATCCGGTCTCTCAGTGGGAGAAACCGGTCTCGTTGTCCTGGAGATCCTTCACACCAACGTTTCGCGTTGAGAGAGGGCGAAAGGTGGTGCCACCTGCGAAGATTCTCCGACACTCAAGTTAGAAGAGTGTATGAACTCAATAGTTACTCAAGCAATGCAATAATAAGAGTATGAGATAGAACAACGTAACCTTGCATGTGTGTTAGAACATGCTATTTATAGTTGAACGTAAGAAATGAATCGTTGGATGCAAGTGGGCCCCTTGGTTCTGATAGCGTGTAGAGTATGTCAATCAAAGTGACTCAGTGCTCAGAGTGTGTCAGGTGGGTAGGTCAATTATCAGAGTACGATCTTGTGATAGGGATGGAGGATAATCACCTTTCCGCATATTTCACTGACAATTGTACTTACTCTCTGAGGTAATTGACATAGACACATTCCGCTATGCTGGGTATCTTCGCTGATAAGTTATAAGGGACTCTTATCTCATAGTGATCCTGAGGCAAACGGTTATACACGCCGTGGAAATGAGAACGGATAAGGTATCCGTCGTAGAGAGGACGGAAGAATCGTTTAATGAAGTGAGGACGGATACAATGGCAACGGATGTCCGTTATGGCACTATCTTCCTGTGATACCGGATGCTCCTTTAAGAGGTCACTCTAACGTCATAACTTTGGGGACCGGTATCCAGACCGGATCAAATATGATTGTGAAATTTTGTCACGAATTTACATGTGGTTGATGACATTGAAAGGCCATTGAAGATCTAACGTGACAATAACTCAACAGTTCTTCCAATAACAACAGCAATACAACCAAGTCAAAATTCATTGATATCAAGTTTTTGGTTGTTAAGGAAATAATTTAGAATAAGCAAATTTCCATAGAACATATTGAGGCTGACTTTATGCTAGTTGATCCACTTACCAAGGGTTTAGTGCCTAGAGTTTTTTCATGAGCACATTGTTCATATGAGTGTAATTCCTAATAGTACCTTAGTGTGCGTGAGAGTCTCATTTACACTATATGTTCTTACTATTTTAAAAAAATACATTGATATTTGTCATTTTGATCTAACTTATCTTGTGCAATACTTATTTTGCATTTTGAGTTGATCTTTATAAAGAATAAAGTTTAGACCAGTTAAAAATAGTTATGAATAAGATCACATTGCATGTAATTTCCATACCACTTATCCATATTTGATCCATGTCATCGAGTACATATAATTGTGATGATCATTATGGTTTAGTCAAATTTAATTACGATAAAATCTGTAATGGTTCCATGTTGTTTTATAAGATGGGCCAAAATGTTTAAGGGATAACATACAGTTATGCTTCTAAAGAATTTTGTAATATAAATACTTAAATGGATATAAAGCCCAACTGGGAGATTGTTAGAAATTTTATTTCTAATAATTAATATGAGTTGATATATTATTTATAAAATTTACATTAGCTATTTACATTTAATTGGGCTCAATAAAAGTGATATGATATTGGTGAGCCTTTTAGACTACTAATAATAACAATAATAATGAAAAAGTGATATAGATTTAAATGAGTGGAAACCAAAATTTAGCTCGTTAGGGGTTAATGGGAATCATAAAATGTTTAAAATCAGAAAGTAGGTCATGGTCCCTAAGACATCAAATTAGAAAACTACTTTTCTTTTCCCCGTCAAAGAGAAAGTTCAAGTCCTATTAAGGAATTTGGTGATTTGGCTGAGAAAGATCATTGCACCAAAAAGCTATTCCACTGTAACCTCTAGTTAACGTTAATAGATTCAGGTATTCCTAAAACATTCTTCTTCATTCAATAATCTAACGCAATGGTTATTGTGTTTTATTTGGAATTTCATAAAGTTGAGATAGGAATTACCAACATAAAGGTGCAAGATTTGTTTTTAAATGTGGCATTTGTCAAAGAAATGGAAACATGTCTTAACTTCATGAAATGCCTTTGAATAATATATTGGAGGTTGAAATTTTTTATGTATGTGGGATGGACTACATGGAACCATTCCCATCTTAAACTGAGAATTAATACATATTGGCGGTGGTTGATTACATGTCTAAGTGGGTAGAAACATATCTTCTCCTAATTATGATGCAAGAATTGTTATTAAAGTCTTTAAGACAGTTATATCTCCTAGATTTGGAGGCTCAAGAGTTGTTATTTGCGATGAGGGTTTTCATTTTAAAGAAATATAGTTTGATAGCCCATTAGCAAAATACAGAGTCACTTATAAGATGATCATTCCTTATCATCTTTAAATGAGTGGTCAAGTGGAAGGCTCTAATAAAGGAGATCAAAAGGATTTTGGAGAAGACAATTGTAGTCTATAGGAATGATTGACTCATTAAACATCTAGATGCCTTATGAGTGTATAGAACAACATGAGATCTAAGGTGAGACTTGGATACTTTGATCTTCTAAAAGCTCATAGAGGGCATGCGTCCCTTCAAGCACTTTTAATGCTTAAGTCAATAAAGTCATAATGAATCGTCTAAGGTTAAAGAATTAGAAAAAAAAATTTCTTTTAACATATTTGAGAGTTGTATTTTTATAGTTGACATTGTACATATGTAATAATGATCATGTCAATAACTTATCCTAAGTTTCATGGATTTGTTTAATGATGTAACCATTATTTCTAAAGCGCATGTACATCAATGAAAATTCATGGATACCAATCGAAACTGTACTTCAATAGGAAGATTTCTATATAACTAGAATCTCGTTGAATCATAGCCAATGTCCAAACATATTGATGAGTAGCATTTGGATTAAGCATCATTCAAATAATATTAAATTATAAAAAATGAGCCAATATTTAATTACCAAAAAGGTCAATATCCAAAAGTAGATCAACTTCATATTTCCAAAAAATTATTTAAAAAAAGTTATATTCAAAAAGCGAGTTTGGTTGATTACAATTTGTTTATATTATAAAGATATATAATAAACCCACCCAATCTTCCCTCATTGGACTCCAAAGTATCGTATCGGTGTATGAAGGCAGCAAGAAACCTAAAAAATTCTTTACCCAAATGCTTAAAAAGCAAACTATACGAACAAAAATAAAACTGGAATGAGGCACACACCAGCTTGTCCCCAAATCAGAAAAAGCAAACCTCTAAATTACCGAAACATCCCTATCTCGCGGCGCTCCAAATCCAACACGTTATTATGCTATGCCCCTCCAGAATCCAAAGGACAAAATCAAAATAATTCACTCCAAGAAACTACCACCCCTCTGCCACGTCCAAATCAGAGAGTAATTTACTTCAAAAGATAAACTACTGCATAATTAAATAAAAAATATTTAACTTTAAATACTTAGAGTGATAAATTACATTCAAGAATAAAATTCGCCACCCTTAGTTTGACAGGGTTTTCCCCAATACATTTTGGGGATGTAAACCAGAATGAAAGACTAATCCTAATTGGTTAAATAATTTACTGTTGAAAATTGAATTCTAACCATGTCCTTAGAATAAGCGATGAGATAATTAAAATAGGAAAGAATTGGACATAGGGACAAACATGTCCAAAGAAGCAACTATGACGAATGAGGGAACAGTGTCCCTGTAGCTGGACTCGTGATATGCAAATGCAACCCACCTGTCTCCTACTCCTTTTCAAAGTGAAACTTTTCCCCTCGTCTTCTCTCCCTAAACAAACCACAGAAAACCCTAAACCCCTCAAGGTAGTCAAGAACAGCTTCCCTCACTCTGTTCCCATAATGCTACATTTAAAGCAAGTTTTGCACCACACTGTTTTCCTAGCATTGCTTTTTCAGGCTTTAACTAAAGCAAGTTGCAAATCCACCATAGAGCCGTGCTCAAACTCAGACTCATGCAACGCTCTCTTAGGATACACTCTTTACACGGACCTCAAAGTCTCCGAAGTAGCTTCCCTCTTCCAAATCGACCCCATCGCCCTTCTCACCGCCAATGCCATTGACATCTCTTACCCCGACGTCGAACACCACATCCTCCCTTCCAAGCTCTTCCTCAAAATCCCCATCTCATGTTCCTGCGTCGACGGCATTCGCAAATCGGTCTCCACACACTACAAAACACGCCCTTCCGATACACTCTCTTCCATTGCTGACTCTGTCTACGCCGGTCTCGTTTCCTCCGATCAGCTCCGGGAAGCAAATTCCATATCCGACCCTTCGGTTCTTGATGTTGGCCAGACCCTCCTTGTGCCTCTTCCTTGCACTTGCTTCAATGGCTCTGATAACTCTCTCCCTGCGATTTACTTATCTTATGTTGTTCAACCTGTTGATACCTTGGCTGCGATTGCTGCTAGCTATTTCACTACTCTTACTGATTTGATGAATGTTAATGCCATGGGAAGCACTGCTATAAACGATGGTGATATTCTCGCTGTTCCAATACCGGGTAATTTTGGATTATGTTATTATTTTTGTTGTTTTGTTGTTTTGATTTTTTCAATGGCTAACCTTGTTTCTCTTGTGTTGCAGCTTGTGCTTCGAGTTTTCCCAAATCTGCTTCTGATTTTGGCTTGCTTGTTCCTAATGGAAGTTATGCCATTACAGCGGGTCATTGTGTGCAGTGTAGCTGTGGACCGCGGAATCTTAAGTACTAACTTAGCAACTTAGTTAGATTCTGTTTTTAAGGGTTGGTTTATTTGGTGTGTGGTCTGAATACTGGTTCTTGCGGACATTTGAGAAGGAAATGTTGGTATACTAACCTGTGTTTGATGGTTTCTCCACAGTTTGTACTGTATGCCGGCTTCTCTTGCTGTTTCCTGCTCCAGCATGCAGTGTAGAAGCAGCAATCTTATGCTCGGGAATGTTACTGTGCAACAGACTAGTGGTGGTTGCAATGTCACTTCTTGCAATTATGATGGTATTGTTAATGGCACCATAGTAACAACGTATGTGTATCCTCTGCAGACATGCTTTTATAATTAATTTGAGATAGTGTTTCAATAAGTTGAGGTCTATTTCTGTGTAGTTGTCTTTGAATTTTAAGATTGTTTAATCTTTCTTGCAGGTTGTCTCCATCTCTTCAGCCTCGATGTCCAGGTCAGTGTTACACACATACAAACACCACAATTACATTGTACAATTCACTTAATGTATTCTATTAATCCGTTGTTAAGATTTGAAGTAAATTCTTTTTTTATTTTCACATTTCATTTTGGATGACTTATTTTCTGAGATGTGAACTCACTCAGTTCAACACTCTACTAGGTCTTTTATCTTCTTACTTGAGTTGAGCATGCCTTAATCTTGAATAGATGATACTTTAAATGTGTTAGATATACCATGAATCATTTTCAGTTGTGTTTTTTTTCCTAAATGCTATCAATGACATCCACTTTGTTCAAATTAAAATCTAGACTTCATTTGTGGAACGTAGAGTGAGTTAGGTTTGGTATCATGGACCATCTGTTATAAACTTATAATCCAGATAAGTGATAGCAGAAAGCATGGCAGTTTTATTTGGTTCTAGAGTGGAGGGTTCTAGTTGCAATTCTAATTTTAATATATCTCCCTCTTCTCAAATCCTTGAAAGAAAAATGATTACATGAAAAGGTTGTAGTTTCTGAGATGCCTTCTAAATACATTTGAATGTTTCAGGGCCACAAGAATTCCCCCCTCTGATTGCTCCACCTACATCTGTTCCAAGGGAATTGTTATTTGCACCATCACCATCACCGCAGTTTGATGGAGCTGGTCCAGCGTCACCCAGATCTTCACTGGTGCCTGCAACCGGGCTTCCAGGATTCTCTCCAGCAAATGGCCCCATCAGTGGGATTTCTTCTGGAGCTTCTTCTGCTGCATGCTCCTTGGTGAAACCATTATCGACTTTGACGTCTGCACTTGTGTTATTGCTTGTCAAGTTGGTTATACCTGTGGCATTGTAATCTTCTCAATTTTGTGGTGGCTTTAGTTATCGCCTGCTACTTTGTTTCTCACCGGTGCTCTTGTCTATTGTGGTTGCTGATATTCATTTGTACTATTGAACTGATTTGTGAATCAGAAAACCACGGGATTACGGGTGTGATGATCAGACGCTTAGCCATTTATCATTTGATGCTTTGCTGAATTATCTTGTTTATCTAGGGTCAGTAATTCTAGGTATAATCTGTATAGAGAAGCTCTAAATTTGACACGGATGCCAGTAAGTTTCTTAGTGTTTTTAATTTCCCCACGATTTCCCTCCTATTCTATTGCTAACTTGGTTGACAGAATGGTTTTTGCCAAATCTTAAATGCCTTCGATATTTGATAACAAGTTTCTGGACTAGTCCAGTTCAGGAATGCAACCTGATGCAAATGAGAACCAAATCACATATCCTTTTGTGCTCTTTCTAGTTTCTTTAATTAATTTTGGAAAGAAAACTAGCACTCTGGATTGAGTTTGGTGAAGGAACATATTTGGTTTCTATATTCTAATCAATGATAGATTAATTTCCTGTATCCTAGAATATCATTTGTGATCTACAAATATTAGATTACACGTACAGTGTACGTGTAGTTGTTGGATATATTGATGGGTAGAACATTATAGTTCCCTTAGAACATAGGATTCACATTATATGCCGTTGTTAAACCAAACATTTACAATTTCCTTCAATTTTTGAGAAAAGAGGGGAAAATCTAATTCAAGTACCGCATGTTTGGATTGATGGTACATAATGAAGCGGAATAGAGTGAAATATAATGGAATAGAAGTGAATGAGATGGAATTGAGTAAAAATGTTGTTTTATTGTTTGAAAATTTTAAGATAGAATGAAATAATGAACACATTCCATTGTTTGGAATAGTAATAGAGTTGATTTGTTTGGTATAAGGGGATAAATTTTTGGTATTGAGACTTAGAGTTATCTATCTAATATATCTTACATTGATTTAGTGTAGATCTAATATTATATTCTTAAGTTTAGTAGGAATTTTAAGATTTTGTTGTACTCTATCCAATATGCACTAGTATTTTGCATTGCATGGTGAAATGATGTGTCACCTACAAATATATTTTGACATTCAAGTCAGTTTCGATATCAAAGCTCAAGCGTTAGAGTAGTTGAACGTACCTTAAAATTGGAGTAAATGAGTGGTATTTATATAATAAAGTGATGATTCTCTCTTACGTGACATATGTTAATAGTTTTCCATAAAGTGCGAAGAAAGTTGACAGTTGCAGATATTCTAACAACTTTGTATGTTTGAATCAGTATGCCCTTTGTGAATCCCCCAGATAATCATGGATTATCATGGGGGACTATTATTGAAGGGCTTATATTGATACTAACTTTGGTAATTTAGGGAACAATATAGGCTCACTGACATTGATACTATTTGGCCCAGATCAAGAGCGAAAGACATTTCAATTGTTAAATTCCTATATGATCCTTTTTCAACTAATTTGGATAATTATAGAATTGAAAAAAAAAGTAAATTACTAATTTAGTGGGTTTAATTTCATCATGTACATCCCAACTTAGGAGGAGAGAATTAGACTTAAGTAATAGAATCAGATTGATCAACTTCCATTAGATTCCATCCATATTTTATCAATCCAAACAATGGTATGTCTATCTTTCACTCTTCTCTCCATTGTCTACTGTCAATCTAAATATACCTGTATTTGGACATTTATCAAGGATTATTAGATGTTCAAGAGATAGAAATTAAGACATTCAAATAAGTTAAAAATGATACATTATAATAGTCAAATGCCATCCATTTTCTACTTCTAATATAATTAGAATTGGCAAAATAGGCATTGCCCTGATGGGTTGGTCCAGTCTACTCATAAAATGAGTGAGTTTAGACATTTAAAATTGTAGTTTGAATTAGTGAGGTTTTTTTGACTTGACCCGCAAAAGCCCACACCTACCACGAATCGAACAACTTTGATCTTTCTCTTGTAAAATTACGAGAATAACCTGAATTTATAAGGTTGACCTAGTACACTAACAGAAATGGACGTGTTTAGACATTTAAATTAAAGGCCAAATTAATATTGTTTTTTTTTTACTTGACCTAAAAAACCGACTGATTTTACTAGCTATAAATACAATGATGGTTCATTACAATATTATTCATATCATTTTTTTATTCAATTATTAATGATATGTGAATATTTTACAGGCAACTTCTTAAATGTTACAATCTCATTATGCCTGATTTGTAAAAGGATGAGTTTAGAATTTTTTTCAACCGGATGGGTAAGATATGCTTTAGGCGTGGTTTCGTTCAACATGTTCCCAATGAAATTTTTTTTTTGATTGTCTCTGATAACATAAAAGATACCTTCAATTTTTTTTTAATTTTCTCAACTCTACAAACCAAATATTCCCCATCGATATTCCTTTAAGAAAATACTAGAACGATGACCATAAATGCAATTTCCATTCAACTATAACCAAGAACTTGAGCTTCCAATTGTTTCGTTTTACTACTCCCGCTGCCTAGCAAGTAGCAAGGAGTCGGAAGTGAAAGCAGAAAGCAGTGGCAACACAACAGGGACCATGCCTTCTGCTCCTTCAAAACTCTACACAGGTTCTTCCCTCCACCCCTCATCACACTATCTCTGAACCATTATTAACTCTTCTTTCTTTCCTTGCAGATGACGTTAGCCTCCTCGTCGTTACACTAGACACCAACCCTTTCTTCTGGAGCACTTTCCCCTTCGCTTTCTCCGACTTCATCTCTCAAGTAACTCGCACAAACCCATTCCTCTTTCAACACTCACATTCCAATTTCATTCATCTTTCTTTCAGGTACTCGCGTTTCTCAACTCAATCTTGCTCCTCGGCCAGCTCAACCAAGTCATCGTTATCGCCACTGGTTGCAATTCCTGTGCCTACGTTTACGATTCCACTTCTACCAAGAACCATGGCTCCACCACCGGTACAATACCCGCCATTTATTCCAATTTACTTCACAATCTCGACGAATTCGTTGCTCGGGACCACCAATTGGCCACCGTTCACTTACCCGGAACCGTTCCTCCTTCGCTCTTGTCTGGCTCCTTGTCCATGGCACTGTGTTGTATCCTTTTCATGGTTCTTCATTTTCCGCCTTTTCATGACCACCTGTGAATTTGAAAACACGATTAGGGTTTTGATTTTACTCGTTGCCGGATTTTGAATTTTAATGAAATTGAATGATTTGTATTTCATCTTGGACTTCTGTAAGTGTGTGCCTGTGGTTTTTGTTTGACCTGATTTGATTATCAGATATACAGAGAGCTTTTCGATCGGGACCCATGCATCCTCAACCTCGGGTGCGTCTCTATGCGTGTGCCTAATTCAGAATCTTTTTTTGGATGGAATTTTATTCTTCATTTGAATATGATAATTGAAACTGGAGCTGTCAGTCAACTATAATTGACTTTTGCCCTTTCTTCTATTTATGGGCGTCCTTGTGGGTTGATATTAGAGTTTGGGAATGGTATCGATGTCCTGTCTGTTATCGAAATGTTGATATTGCAGGGTTGTGGCTCTTTGGCACACTCTTCTTTCAGGTTTTGGATCTTTCGATTCATTGATGCTAACTATTGTGTTTAGTATTACGTCTCCATTTTAAACTTTTTTGTAGAACAAGTAAAAATAAAGATTTTGTCCTTTATAAACTGTTCTGTGTGTCAAAATTGATTTGGATGTTCCAAGTTGTAAATTTTTAGCGATATCTAGTTGATTTTGATATGGTTTAAACTGGAGATGAGTTTTACAGACACCCTACTGCAAGTTCATTTACATGATCAATCATCTTTCTTTCTGAGGATATATTGGCAGTTGCTTTGTTGCAGGAGTCTAATATTTTGAGCTGTTCTTCCTTTCTTGTTTTTCTTATTTATTTTGTTATTTCTTTCTAATTTACGGATTCTAATAATTTTTATTTCACCTACTGAATTATGAACAGATTTTATGTTTGCAAGGTGCTGCTGATGGACCAGAACAGTATGTTCCTCATGATATTTCCTTTTATATATTTAATGTTTGCATTGACCTTTCAATTCAAAGTTTGAATCACACCTTCTATTCTTTTCAGGTATGTGGCAATCATGAATGCAATATTCTCTGCACAGCATTCTACGGTATGATTTGAGTCTTTACTTTTCTTTCTTTGCACCTTTGGGGTTGGGACTGAGTTCATCTTTTGCCCTGTTCTTACTGACACACTGTTAAGTAGTCTGACTTTTTCCAGCAATATATGTGTCTAGCTAGCACATATAGATTGCTGTATTATTATGTCTGACTAGTATTTACATGCAACTAATATTTTTGTATTGTAGGTTCCTATAGACTCTTGTTATATTGGTTCAAACAATTCTGCATTTCTCCAGCAGGTAGTTAAAATACACACACATGCACACATACATATTGAATGTGTTGGTGTTGCAGACAATGTTTTATTGACTCCAGTTATTAATTTTTGTGTTATGAATCACAGGCTTCATACATAACTGGTGGAATATATTACAAGCCTCCCCAATTGGATGGGCTTTTTCAATATCTTTCAGTAAGCTTGTTTCATAATTTACTGTTTTGAAGCATTGGCACAACCTGCAGTATAGTTATTATTATTATTTTTGCTCACACAGGCAGTGGTCTCTAAATTTTTATTATTTAGAAAGCCATGATGATGATAAGTAATCCCCATAGTTAGTTAGTTGGGGGCTGGGATAATTTGAGAATAATGTGAATTGATAATAAGAAAGGAGCTCGAGAGGGAGATTTATCTTCTTACTTGAAAGGAAATTGGGGGCATTGGGCATTGGGAGGCGCAGACACTCAAAGTTCTGCAGTGTCTTTTTTTTATCTTTGTAATTGGAGTTAGTTACTCCAATTTCTTCTTATCTTTGGGCATTGGGAAAATAATGTGTCTTTTTTTATCTTTGGGCTCTGGGCATTGGGAGGTGAAGACACTCAAACCGCCAAATATTGCTGATACAGGTGTTCTCTATTCACAAACCCATTTCTTGATTAAATCTGTCAATGAAATAGAGACTGAAATCATGGTTGTCTTTGTTTTAAGATTGGTGAATTTTTTTAGTTAGCTTTAAGTAGTTCAAATTTGTTTTGCGTTGGCATCACTGTGAAATAGGTTATCAACCTCAACATCTTTAGAAGACTTGCAAGAAAAAGGAATGAAATGTTTTTGTAGTGTTGTGCCTCTTCCCTGAGGAGTTGTTTCACTGACAGAATTGGTGTCAAAGTTGATCTTTGCAGCTAGTTTCTGTTCAACTGATAAGTCCTTAAAATGATTGATAAATCACTGTATGGTAATACAACAAGTTGGATAATTTGTTTCTGTTATGGTATTACTTATTAGAGCCCTCTCTTTTGTGGTATTAGGGTTGGTATTTGGTGTGGTAGTACAGACTACCTGGTTGTTGGTGACATCCTTTTTGTTTTGGGTAAACAGAAAATGTTTCAAAATCATGTAGTTTGGTTCAGTTTGTGTTGTTTGTTTTATTATCCATGTAGTTCTTTAAACAGAATGAGACAATTGACTTATTTTCTTCTAAACAAACAACCATTCAACCAAATAATGTAGTAAAAGTGAAAAACTAATGTAATAACTCAATATATAGTCTCAAATTTTTAATTGTTGGCCTTTTACAAAAGAAGAAACAAGTTGTCAGATTTTTTAAAATATCTGGTTCAGGTTATTTATGTTTTAAATTTTAATTATTGTTTTACTTCTGATACTAATCTAACCTTGTGTATGCAGACAGTGTTTGCAACTGATTTGTATTCTCGTGCATTTTTACGGCTTCCTAAATCCATGGGTGTGGATTTCCGTGCCTCGTAAGTTTTTCATTCCTGTTTTAAATTTCTTAGAGCATGTTTAGAACAACTTTCATAGTGTGTTGTAAACCATGGTTTGGGATGGTCGACCCCCCAAAAATTAATGTTTGGATGACTTTCTGAAATCTGGTTTTGGTGAATGTAACCATGGTTTCATTGGAGTAACTTTTTCTTGCTTCAATGATGATAGGACATCAATCATGATAAAGAGGATTTACGTTAGGGTAATTATGTATCTTAAAAGCAGTTTTATAAGGAGCATCTAAACATCATTCTCTATAAAAGCACTTTTCTGATATCTATTATCCAAACGAAAATCATGTTATTTTAAAATCAATTTTACACAAAATTAATTTTACAAAATCACCTTAATCTAAAATCAATATATAAAAGCTGCAAGCATTTGGACTACAATCTAGCTATCATTGAACTTGTTTTTTCTTCAACTGGTCCTCTTTTCTTCCCCTTTAAATTTATACTGGTTAGAAAATACACAACTATTTATGGCTCTTCTATATATTTCTTTTCTATGATGGAGACATCAAGTTGTAATTTTTAAGATTAGATGGCATGTCTCCAAGCAATGTTTTTATTTAACCCTTTACGGATATGAAAATATTTATCCCATGCATTATTTAAGTATCACTGTCCATCCATGTTTAGTGACCCGAAGTTTTTGCAAAACAGTAGCCCAACTTTTAAAGCCCTATATCCACTAAATATAAAAACTTGATTACCATTGGGACACTTTGAGATATTTCCTCCATATAAATCAGTATAACGTTAAATTAATCTGACAGTATATTTGTGAAGGATGATATATGTAATGTAATTGTAGTGGACTTGTGTATACAAGTTGTGTGATGTGAAACTCTTTAGTGTTGACTATTTTCATCTGTTTATGATAGAAAATATGAGATCCGCACCCATACAATTGTATGAAATGTGCAGGTGCTTCTGCCATAAGCAAACAATTGACATGGGCTATGTGTGTTCTGTGTGCTTATCCATATTCTGCGAGCATCATGATAAGTGTTCAACCTGTGGGTAAGTGTGTATTACTTTATTTCCCTAACTTATTGTGGCCATTGGTCATTCTGTTTCCATGAGCATCTCCATGTATGATACTTCCAGTGAGTGTCAATGTTCATTATTTTGTTTGCTGATAGTAGGAATTTGCTCAGTTTTTTCAGAAATCTTCCTCTTTCAATTATATGCTTTTATTTGTTTATTATCGGACTCTACTTTTTTTATACTAGGAGACAATTATCAAGTAACTCCATATTTAGTATTTACTGAAAAGAAGGTTCGTCTGTATTTTGTTTGTTGACTACTGAAAAGCAGAACTGTCATGTATATTATGAATCTGATGCATCTTCTGGGATTTGAAAATGGAATTCTCTCAATCTTGAGTTTGAGTTTCATGTTTTGCCACTCTAGAATTTTAAATAAATAGAGAAATACAAATGTGAATGCATATTGGATGGAAACATGAGTGACCAACTTACGGCTTCAGCATTCAGGATGGTAACTATAATTGAGACCTCAATTGTTGTTGAATCAAAACTTGGTTAGTTCATACTGTATTATACCCCTTGGTTAATATAATTTATTATGCTATTTACACCTGCTGTGTCTTTGGCTACTTTTGCACTTATTGCAGGTCTACTTTTGGGCAGGCTCAAACAGATGCTGCGTCAGCAGCCAACCAAAAAAGAAAGGCTTGATACATTATGTTGTGTCTGAGCTCGTTATATATTTTATCACAGCCATCAAGAAGCTGATCGATGAACGTTCTCTTCACACATGTAGCATACTGAAATTTTGGCATCAAAGGGCGTTTTCCGTCCGTGTTGGTGGGATAGTGAATTTTGTTATGGAGATTATTGTAGGTGATAATTAGTTGCTTAGCAGGGATCTGGTTTTTTATCCGAGTTTCCTAATCTTTTGAAAGCTATGATTCGCATTCTGTTCACACTTCACAGGTCGGCTGAGCATTTTTTAACAGTATCTGTTCCATCCTGAAGAGTTATCATGAAAAATCTTGTAATCTGTGGTATCATGAGCAGATTTTAAACTACATTAGTTTATCCTTGCATATGTATTTTGGGTTAAGATAATATATAGGATAAACCATTCAAATTAAGATCCGACTACAATCCATAAAAAAAAGTAAAAAAGGTCAGATAAAATGTAACCAAGAGGTTTGGCTGCAAACTTACTTTTCTGCCGTTCCTTTGCTGATAATTACTGTAATTACGATGACGCAAATAAGGTTAGATAGTAAGATGCAACTTGTGAATAAAAATGGAACACAATCATAAAGGTGCATTAGTAGTAACTAGACACATATACAAGAGCCTCTGGGTTTGAGAGAATGGATGTTGCAATTTTTTACCATTGTCGCTGGACCTACGTTTACCATTATCATCATAGCCTGATATCTTCTATTGTCGGTGTCGAACTATTACTGTATCAACGCCTGAACCTTACCACTGTATTGTTGACATTCTCTACTACCACTTCTGCCCAACATTCCACCGTTTGTGTTGACAAAAGCTGGTCTACCCATTCAACTAGGTCAACTAGGGTCAAGGTTAAAGAAAACTGGGATTTTTGGCCAAAATAGAGTTTTTTTGAAAAATATTTACGTTTTTGGGGTTAAAAAGAATATATTTAGTGATATGTGGTAGAATCTGTCACATCCTATTTGACTTTGGTCTGGTGGGGAGACGTGTAAATTTCACCTGGGGAGGGGATGAATTTGACTGTTCAACACGCCTACCAAGAGTAAAACCTGTCACCCGTAAATCATAGCATGATACCTTTACCACTAGGCCAACTGATTCTTTATGATAAATAAGAAATACTATTAAATATGATACTTTATATTCTTACATATATATACATAAAATAAAATAAAAACACACACACATATATATATATAACATATTAAATATATATTATGTATTATAAAATATATATTAATATATATTTATATTAATATTAATATATTAATGTTAATAGAATATATATTAATAGAATATAGAAAGTATTAATATACATATTTAATCATATATATTAATATATATAATTTATATATTAAAATATCAAATATAAATATATATATTTTATATTAAAATATACATATTTTATATAATTTATAAATTAAATTATAATATATTAACATATTTTAATATTATAATATATTAACGTTAATTCATATGTTAACGTTAATGTATATAAATTATTTATATTAAAATATTTTAATATAAAATATATATTTATCTTTAATATTTTAATATATAAATTATATATATTAATATATATGATTAAATATGTATATTAATACTTTCTATATTCTATTAATATATATTCTATTAACGTTAATATATTAATATAAATATATATTAATATATATTTTATAATATATAATATATATTTAATATGTTATATATATATTATATATATATGTTTTTATTTTATTTTATGTATATATATGTAATAATATAAAGTATCATATTTAATAGTATTCTTTATTTATTATAAAGAATTAGTTGGCCTAATGGTGATGGTATCATGCTATGACTTATAGGTGGCAGGTTTGACTCCTAATAGGGGTGATTTTGTTGATTATTTTTCCCCTAGCCTTTCCAATGTGCGAATTTGAACAGTCAAATTTGTCCCCTCCGTCCCCTCCCCAGGCGAAATTGACACGTATTCTACCCCAGACCACTAAATATATTTTTTTAACCCCAAAAACGCAAATATTTTTTAAAAGAACCCTATTTTGGCCAAAAATCCAGAAAACTGGATTCAATTTAGACTTCAAAGCAATTTTGTGGGTTTTTACAAGTTTGAGGCTAAATTCGCATTTGGTTTCTTTGGATTAGGTTTAAAAACCGATTTAGATATTAATGAGGTTCAAAATTTAAAACTCAAGCTCTATATTCCTCCTATAGCTAACAATATGTAGGTAGCAACCTATAAGGGCAAGCTAAAAAATTTAGATTTGATTAAGACTTATAAAAAGATGCTCATGCATGATTTTTTAGAAGCCTTTGTGGACTTAGCGTAGATTAGATTTCGTTTGCCAAGCTAACAAGGTTTGGATTTACCAACTCTACTACTACTTTACATTTTTCATTGTCACCATCACTTGACACTTTTAACTACCGTTGACCCTTGACATCTTTCACCATAACATCAGTTACAACGGTAAATAATGCCACATCAGAGAGATGATAATGAATGGTTCTTGACATTAATGGTGATAATGCCTAAGAACTTAAAATGTTGACAACAATATTTAAAACTAAACTTTTGAAATGGGACTAATTTTCCTATTGCCATCGTTCCTTGGACAGAGAATTGCATCCCTCCACACACATATATGACCTAATTGTTTTAAGGAAATGAAGTAAATGGAGGTTGGTCCAAATGCAAAATGGTTTGGTATTGCTTTAATAAGGTCTTGAACCTGAAACCTTACGCATGTAAAAAAAACCATCCGACTAGAAGCTTCACACACCATACCTAAATATAGTTGCATTATAAACTATAGTGTTTAAGAAGATAATAATGTGTAAAATTATGAAATTATAATTTGTGTGTAAATATTTTATCACAATCAATTTTACTCAAATAGGATTATCAATTTTTTTTTACTCAAATGTCATAATTATACTTTATATTCGAATCCATATTGTTGAACTTGTAAGCACTATATGTATCGTTATTTTTGAATTTAAACAATATTTTCTAGGATTGACATTATAAAATAAGTATTTATAATTGATTTAATGTTACAAGATATGTTTAAATTAATTTGAATTAGTATAAACATTAAGAACGAAGCATGCTATTCTTTTCAAACAACAAACTGTGGAACTTTTAAAAAGCAATTAAAAAGAAAGAACATTTAAAATGTGGAGGGAAACATTTTGAAATATATATATGAAAATATAAAAAAGTTTTGAGATTTATAAAAAGTAATTAATTCGAGAGTTATAAAAAGTAAATTTTAATAACAATCCATGTCAGTAAAAGTAAAATAAAATTCAGTTGTGAATGAAGTGATTTTTTTTTTTAAATTTTGATAATGCGAATGAAGTGTTTTTATATCATATATAAAATATAAATTAGTATAAAAATATTTATAAAAACAAGAAGGAGTATAAAAATCGTAAAAAGGAAAAGATTTCATTTCATTATGTGTCCACAGGGGCACGCGCACAGGTGTTCTCGTCCCGTACCACCAGAAAAAAATAGTGCGTGTGTTGTGTGTGTCATGTACTTACCAAGTGTACCCTAATTTGAATACCCACACTCACCGAACTGAAACTTGCAAGTCGAGAAGTTGTCAGTGATGGCAGAAGATAGCGAGGGGAAGACGAAGGACGACAATATTGAGTCTCAGATTCAAACTGCTATGCGCTCTCGCGTCTCTCACTTCAAGGAACAATCCGAGTCAGTATTTCTCTCTTTCCCTTCAACTCTTTCTACCTTCAAATTCAAATTCAAACCTTTCTTCACCACCTCTCTCTCTCTCTCTGTTAATGCAGTTCTTTGACATTCGAGGGAGTTCGTCGATTGCTCGAGAAAGACTTGGGCCTAGAGGAGTATGCTCTCGACGTGCACAAGAGATTTATCAAGCAATGTTTGCTCACGGTACCAATTCCAACCTAGTTTGCGTAAATGCTACTTTTTAGGACTTCTTCTGCTCTATAGCGTTTTCGATAACCAACCCTGAGTCTGTCCTTGACCGTTAACCCCTTTAGTCTTTAGCATAACAATTAGACGCCTCTGTACTCGTATTATTATTATTATTATTATTATTATTATTTAATAACATGTTAGGGTTTAAAGTTCATGTGTTGTACTACACGGGGTTGGTTTAACAGTTGTGGCTGAGTAAATTGATTTTTTGATCACAGACGCATAACTATCTTTTTACTTGGATTTTGCGAACTACAGTAGTTCTCTCTCCCCTTTGTTGTTTAACGAGGAGTTCAATGTGTTATGTTTAGCCAGACTCATGATTGGTATGAGTTATCTAGTTAAGTATAATTGACAAATGTATGATGTTGGATAGATTATTATTAGTACCACTACTATTTGCTTCCAGCAGTGATGATAATGTTTTGCTTTATATGGTGCATTTTGGTATACAACTTAATTAAGCATTTATGTAATGAACACTTTTTATACTAGGGCTTGTACTATAAATTTGAACCTGAAGACCTATTGGAATTAGTTAAAAGGAGCTTAAGCTACAGTGCTACACAAAAAGGTTATTGAAATAAGCTAAGAAATGTTGTGGAGTTATGAACTATTTTCATAAGCTTATGTGTGAGTTCTTCCAAATGCACACGTGATATATTTGTATTGCTTTTTATTTGATTTTGTGAATTTTAATGCATGAAGAATGTGTGGATTTTTTCTTATTTCTGTATAACAATGTGTGTTTATTTATTTTTACTTCTTTCCATACTGCTAGTGCTTAGAAGGGGTTGGTGGTGATGATGCCCCAAAGATATCAGAGAAAGCAGGGGAAAAAGGTGCAACTACAAAAGGGGTGGAAGGACTGAAAGAAGAAAGTCAATCAAACGATGCAAAGGATCTTTGCCCTGAAGATGAGGAGAAAATGGAAGACTCTCCAGTATTAGGTCTTCTTAAAGAACAAAAAGGAGTTAAACTTGAAAATAAGGAAGATAAAGGCAATGGAAAGAAAGTAGTTCCAACTGAGGCCCTAATTAAGAAAGCTGTCAGAAAAAGATCTTCGTACATCAAGGCTAATACAGAGTATGCTGCTAATTTTTTCAATTATTTGGCATTCTGACCTCCACACATTCTTCCTGTTCTTATCCTTAGTACATTTTTGTTCATATCAACTGATTCTTTAGTTATAATTCTTAATGTATGGCATGGGTACTTTTTACTGGTTAATTTTAGTGAAATCACCTTGGCTAGTCTTCGTCGACTATTGGAGGAAGATCTTAAACTTGATAAATTCTCTCTTGATCCCTTTAAGAAGTTTATAAGTCAAGAAGTTGATGAGGTGAGTAAAAAATCTGTCCATAAAATGTCATTGATGCCCATAAGAAGCACAGCAACGCACTATCTGATGCTTAGCATGTCTCTGTTAAATGTGAAGGTATTAGCATCTTCTGAAGTTCCAGAACCTGCCAAGAATGCTAAGAAAATTGTTAAGAAACCTGACACCAAAGTAACCAAAAAGGTCAGCACTGAAGAGAAATCTGATACTTCAGATAAGGAGACTGATGAGGAAGACCAAGATAGTCAGGAAGATGAAGTTAAACCAAGAAAAAAGATTGTTTCGAAAGGCAAGATGCAGACTTCTGTAAGACCTAAAAAACGTAAAGGAGAGGAGGCTGACCTGTCCAGTAAGAAACGGGTTAAGCCTGCTAAAGCAGCCTCAGAAAACAATAGTGATGCAGAAGATAATGGAAAAAGCTCTGAAGATGATCAATCCCATTCATCACCAGAGAAACCTTCCAAGGTATTACTGGTTTTTAAATCATTATGTACTGATTACAAACAGGATTTCTTGGTATAAGCTGAGGAGTTAAGGCCATAGCCATAATTATTGAACAACCATGATCTTTTAGCTGAAATAACGATTCTATGTATTATGAAATTGCCACTTGTTGTCCTTCCATGTGAATTTCTATGAAGCTGTTATTGACATTTTTTTTTGGTTTTTGGTTAATTTCTACTAGTTAGATGTATGAGGTATATTTTATTGGGACCATATGTTTCTGTTTTCTGAACTACAGAAGAAAGAAGTTTCAACTCCTGTGTATGGTAAACGTGTTGAGCAACTAAAGTCTGTTATTAAAGCATGTGGAATGAGGTAATTTTCTTTTTTTGCATTCTTTTTTTATGATCCTATATCTTCTTGTTCAGGATGGTAGTTTAATTATATTCTTCTATCACAGTGTTCCTCCTGCAATTTACAAAAAAGTCAAGCAAGTGCCTGAAAACAAACGAGAAGGGCAACTAATTAAGGAGTTGGAGGAAATACTGTCTAGAGAAGGGTTGTCTTCAAATCCATCTGAAAAGGGTGAGCTCATGTTTATTAGTATTCCTTCCTCTGTGGATGTTACCTGCTATATTTTCATCTTCATTGAATAAATTATGCATTCTTTTGTCAATGGAGCTATGGAGCTGTAGTTATCATCCATGCCTAATTATCTTCCATACAACTCATAATTGAATTTTTTTGTAGTTTTATCTTAGTCTTCTTTGTTTAGTTTTGAATATTTTTGAGTGTAATTATCAATCCTGGATAGCGGTAACAAGCAGTAGACCCCAAAAAACACTATAGCGGGATACTGCTATTTTGAAAGACTTTATATACTGTTTGAATAATTTATTTTATATGCATATGGATGTTCAAAAATTTAAAAATACTCAAAATGCATGACAGATTCATAATTAAGTATAAAAATATTGGTCTCAAGTAAAACATAGTAGTATATAACAATGAAAGTCAAGGAAACATACAAAAAAATGATGTTGGTCGCACAATGTGTGTATGCATGGCTGTCAAAATTGCGTTTGGAAGCGTATAATTGCGTGATTTTGCAATTTTTTGAGGAGGTTGTGTGACAGAGTTTTCCGAGAATCATTTTCTAGTTAGCAAGCATGGAAGTGCCAATCTGGGTCGTGAAATTGTGGGTGCGTCTCAAACCATAGTAGTTAATCCCAAATAGCGGCGCATCTTAGCCAATTCCCAAAATTGAGATTGTGGTGTCATGGAGCAAATTGTGGACGCTATTTTACACTATCGTGAGAGAGAGAGAGAGAGAGAGAGAGACTTAAAAAAACAGAAAAATAACCAAAAACACTCTAAATGCATAGTAGATAATTAAAAACTAATATCCAAATAAAAAAACTCCAAGTTCAGCATGTGCAGTTGATTGGGGGGTCCTGGACAAATTTCCAGGCTGCTGTCCACCTTTTGCCATTGACGGAGAGGGATGGGAGTGCTGTTGGAGATGGTCTACAGCCAAAAAAAAAAGAAAACGCCAGTGCAGTGGCTATTGGGAGTGGCTAGATTGTGCAGTGGCTATTGGAGGTCGCCGGATTGTGCAGTGGCTGGGACAAGGTCATCGGCACACCTGCAGTATTCACTGGAGTCGCAGACTCAGGGGGAGACCTCGCTGGAGACATGGTGGTCATCACCGGAGATGCAGGTGACAGAGGGGCTGTCGCTGACAGAAAAATAACCAAAAACACTCTAAATGCATAGTAGATAATTAAAAACTAATATCCAAATAAAAAAACTCCAAGTTCAGCATGTGCAGTTGATTGGGGGGTCCTGGACAAATTTCCAGGCTGCTGTCCACCTTTTGCCATTGACGGAGAGGGATGGGAGTGCTGTTGGAGATGGTCTACAGCCAAAAAAAAAGAAAACGCCAGTGCAGTGGCTATTGGGAGTGGCTAGATTGTGCAGTGGCTATTGGAGGTCGCCGGATTGTGCAGTGGCTGGGACAAGGTCATCGGCACACCTGCAGTATTCACTGGAGTCGCAGACTCAGGGGGAGACCTCGCTGGAGACATGGTGGTCATCACCGGAGATGCAGGTGACAGAGGGGCTGTCGCTGGAGTGGGCTGTCATCGGACAACGGAGGACTTGACAGAGAAGAAGAAAAGTAGAGAGAGAGATGGCGTGAGAAGAAGTGTCGAATGAGAGAAGCGAAGGGTTTATTTGAAAACCCTAATGAGAGGGAAGTCCAAAATTACTTGGGTGCCCTTCATAAAGACAAAAATGACACAGTTTTGAGGTTCAAGTCAATTAGCGGCTGCTACAGGCTGTGATTTGCTACGATGAGATTGCACCTGTAGCGCCGCGACAAGAATCTGCCCTGGTTTCCAAAGAAAATAGCAGCAGCAAGCCGGGAAGTGATTTTGCTGCGCTACTATTTGGCAACTATGTCTGAAATCATGGGTGCATATGAAATCACATAATTCTACCTGCAAGAGATGTGGATTGAGGTGTTGTTCAAGATTTCAGGTTTCACAAGTTTCGAGTCTGGTTCATAGACAAGTTTTTTTCTCTTACGAATGATTCCACTTCTTGCCTTGTCTCATTTCATCTCTATCTCTCTATCCCTCTCACCCACCCACTATCACATTCAAAAGTCAGTCCTTGACTTTTGACTTCCCCATATCTTATCTCAACTTCTCTTCCCTTCTTCACTCATTTCCTGACAGGAAGTCATTGTTCTTCTCCCTTTGTTTTTTCAACCAAAAACAAAGGAACTTACAAGGATGGTTTTTAATCTTGTGAGATGCATCATAAGCTAGATGCATCATAAACTCTCTACAAGTCCATTAACCCCAATTTGTTAACTTGTTTGAAACTCAGGCCTGATTAGACTCATTTAAACTCGCGTGAATTCGTGTGATTTCGTGAGTTAAACCACGGGTTTGATTTAGAAAAAAATATTTCTCACCTTACCCCAAAACGCTGCCGTTTTGAACACTTGATCAAGATCTGGGTTTACAAAACCCTAAATAATCCATTTTCTCTTTAAAACATCATGATTCCAAAGATATACAGGTCTTTTATGATAGTTTATTTAACGTTTAACAATTATTAGCTACTAAAGTCTTGTTTTTGGTGTTTTATGATAGTTTATTTAGCTGAAGACATATATGTTTTATTATTTTAATATTTTTTTAATAAGACGTAAACTTTTGTGAGTCTACGAGTTAACTCAAGAGATGAGTCTACGGGACCCAAACGAGTCTACCAAGACTTCCTACTTTGACAACCTTGCTTACAAGACCTCACAGCAAAATGGGGCTCAATTCCACGATTCATTTCTTTGTATCTGTGTTTTGTTTTCTTCAAGGATGGCATCTGGTGGTGGTAAGAATGGTGGGAATGTTCCTAATGGCCAAGGCAGGGCCTTGATTGTCCTGTTTCTGGCCTTGTAGGTGTTTCCAAAAATGAAAAGAATGTTACTGTAACTGGAATGAAGACTGATATATGTAGGAAACACGGTATTTCTATTGATGGGGATTCAAAAAATGAAATGAAATGCTAAGAAACACAGTATTTCTATCGATTTAAGCACCATTTGGCTGGAATAAAGAAGGATGTTGGACCCTGTATTGCAGTCCCTGACAATGTCAGTAAACAGATTTTGATGTTTTCAAGTTGCAGGAGAAATGGATAAACAAGGCGGCTGCAACAGATTATGAAGGAGATAATGATGCTATTGAAGTAAACGAGGGTGGAAAAAGGAAAAGGCAAGAAGCTGACAATGCTGGGGATCCTTTTAAGAAAAGAGGTGCAAGTAGTCAAACTACCATCAACTAAATTTTCAGGAAGGGTTTGCAAGACGATGCAAATCTGGAAGTTTCTTCTTTTTTTTTACAATAATGCAATACCCTTTAAATGTGGTGAAAAGTGAAGAGTTCAAAAGGATGTGTGCTTTGATTGCCCAACCTGGTCAGGGATATGAGCCATCCTCCTACCATGAGATTGTGGTGAAATATTTGAACCAAAAAGTTGAAATGACTAAAGAAATATGGGAGAAACATATAGTTGAATGGAAGAGAACATGATGCACTATAATGATTGATGGTTGGACCAATTAGAGAAAGGGGACAATTATCAATTATTTAGGAGACAGCCCTAAGGGAACTGTTTTCTTGAAGTCAATTGGTGCCTTCAACACCAATAAAACAAGTTTTCAAGATGATAGATGGGGTAGTAGAAGAAGATGGTGAGGTAAATGTTGTCCAAGTTGTCACTGACAATGCTGGAAATTATAAAGTAGCTGTAGAATTGTTGATGGAGAAGAGGGAGCATTTTTGTTGGTCACCATGTGTGGCTCTTTGCATTGATTTAATGCTAGAGGATTTTGAGAAGTTACCACTTCATAAAGGCAATCATAAGTGGTAAAAAAATAACAACTTATTATATCTATTTAAGGAGTGCCCTCATTTCTTTATTGCATCATTTCAGTGATGGAAAAGATCTTATTCGACCAGCCATAATTATATTTGCTACTTATCACTTGACATTGGGCTACTTGATGCAAAATAAGGGGGTATTGATGTTAGACCTCAGGATACAAATAGAACTCTGAAAGTGTATTATAGGAAAAAGAGTAAAAAATAGGAATTAAACCAATTTATCTTTCAGCCACCATCTAGACTCAATTTCCAACTTCAACCTTATGGGTGGTTTGTTAGTTTTTAATAGAAGTTGGTTACACCAACCTTCTTTTAATAGGACCTCTGTTTAGGAAGAGGGGGAAATTCTTTTTGTTAGAAACAAACTGGATAGATTCCAGTGTGAAAGGAGTAGTCTCCTTTGTGTAATTTTCCCCCCTTGAAAGTCAATAAAGACAGGAACGAATAATGCCCTTTTGCTCTCTGACATCTCAGAAATCCTAACAGTTGATGAGGCTGTTCACATCTGAAACATAAAAATGGAGTCAATTGACAAAAACTAAGGATGGGAGGCAACTAGAAAATTTGGTTGTATGGATAGGGCCAAGGAGAAGATAGAAAAAGCTTTTAGTGGTGTCAATAGAAGGTATATAATAATTTAACAACAATGATTTCATTTGTTAATTTTTTTTAATTTACATGTTATTTTGAATGAATTAATTAATTTAATGTTTTTCCCATTCTTTAGTTACATGCCTCCATGGTAGATCATTGATAAGAGATGAGAAAAGAAAACCAACTGCATAGGCCTTTACATATGGCTGGTTACTACCTAACCCAATGTTGCACTATAATCCTGATTTTAGGGCTGATGTTGTAGTTAAGCGTGAGATTTATGAATGTTTGCAAAGGATGGTAGGAGAAATGCGAGCAGTAAACAAGACTGATGGGCAGTTAGAAGAATTCAAGAGTAGATCAAATTATTTTGGTTCAGAAGTAGTTGAGCTTGGTCTTACAAACAAGACTCCATCACAATAGTGGCAATATTATGGCTGATCATCGAGAGCTACAAATGTTTGCAATTCGTATTTTGAGTTTGACATGTAGTTCATCTGGTTGTGAGCACAATTAGAGCACCTTTGAGATGGTAAACTTTTAAGTTTATGAAATGATAGAATATTTGGAATATTCATTTAAATATTAATTGATGTTGTAATTTTAGGTGCATACTAAAAGAAGAAATTGTCTTTAAGCACAAGACAATGAATGATGTGGTGTTTGTAATGGCTAAGACAAGATTGGGCAAGAAGAAACAATATAGGAATGACAAAAATTTAACATTGAAGATATTCCATCTGATGAAGATTGGAATTTCAATAGTAGAGAATGATCGAAACTCAGATTCAGAGTTGGATGCTCAAGCTGATGAGGATTTGCTTTAAGTAGGAGATGGAGATGATGTTTATACGGGTGGTGTTGGAGGTGGTGCATTTTTAGTGAAATGATCAATACTTAGATTTAGAGTTAGATTCTCAAGCTGATGAGGTTTTGCATCAAGTAGGAGATGGAGATCAAGTTACCTTGACACGGAGGGGATTGTCGAAATGTAGATTTATAGTGTTGTAACACAATTCATAAGAGTCTATCAGAATGCTAATATATCTATAATTATAATTATAAAAAACCTTTAAAATAACAGGAAGCATAATATTAAAAGTGAAAGTCTGAATCATAAAAATAAAAATGTAAAACATAAAGACAAATTCAAATCTAAAGCCTAAACATCCACGTCCAGGATTAGAACCAGCCCCATTTATTTCCGTCAGACTCACCTCTACTTGCTGACATTTTCTTCAACAAAAAACAGCATGAAAGAAGAACAGAAAACAGACAAAAGAAGAGCTGCAAAAAGAGCTTGTAACTCATTTTGGAAGCCTTGCAGAATGAGAGAGTCGTGTTTCCCTAGGTTAAAAGTTGGGTTTTTAGGGTTACATGTTTTAAAAAACTGGCTGTGTGCACCTGACCCAGTTTCTTCTGTCGCTCTGAACTATTGCTGTCCGTGTCTCCATGTTCTGGCATAGGAGTCCACATCATTTCCACCTATTTGCGAGCCTTGCCAGTCCGTGACTGGTTCATGGCTCCGCAATTCATAGAAATGTAATGTATGTTTCTGAGTTTTGACACGAATCTAACAACCTTGATGGCAATGATGTTAATACTGGTGGTGTTGGAAGTGGTGCACCTTTAGATGATATAGATGTTCCTGATATTGCTGAAGGTGAAATTATTGAAAATGAAGATCATGCATAGGATAATTATCAATTTTCTTATGCAACATTGTTCCATTTTAGTTTTACTCTTACTAGTCATGCACTATTTGACTATAATATGATTTTTAGAGGAACAATAGGATATGTTGATATTCTAATGTAATTACATATGTTGAAATCTAATTCTGCATTGTTAGTACTTAGTAGAATCTTACGATACATGTTACGATTTTGCAATTTCCCCCCTTTCCAAGCTTGCACAAGATCTTGATTTTGAAGACTTTGGTCACATGGGACTAGTTGAGATAGAAATTTGGGGAACTACGTCCTAATAGAGACCTTTTGAAGTCTGAAAAAGGGAAGGAAGCAAATGAGGGAAAAAGTAGTTTTTTTTTTATAACTTACACACTAGTGCCGCAAAGGTGCCATAGCCTGCTATTGACAACTATGGTTGTGAGAAACTAAACTAAATTATTTGTGATGGGAGTATATTTTAGACATAATTGAATTGCTCCATAATTTTTTCATACATGGAAATAGTTAATCCACATGACTTCTTTAGGACCCCTGACCTCTTTTAGGATGTATAGTGTAGTGAAAAGTTACCATCACATATCAAAAATAAAATTTGGATTTTTTTATTGATACATGTTGTTTCCCACTGAAAGTATCATATATATTATTGGAATAAGTTGTTTGTAAACAGACAACTGTGGCTGTACGGTGGGGGTAAATTGTATGGAAAATTAAAAATGAGGAATGTGTCCTGTGAAAATTTGAAGTTTGGGAGGTAACTCTAATATACAAAGCTACACAGATCACAGATGGTAGTCTAATCATAATCGAGTCAAAGGAGGGTTGGATTAGTGTAATAATTCCTTATTTATTGGGTCATTTGAAATATAATCTCCTAATAGGCTGGATAAGGCAGGTGTACATCAGGGTAAATAAAGGCTGTAACAGGGGATAATTTCCCAAGTCAATAACAGTTAGGCAGTTAATTAGGCAGGAAAGCTAAACCTATCAATGAAAATATAATAAGAGATTGGGTGTGGAGGCCTTTAAGAATTCTGTAGTTGGAGTGTGCTAGGTGGGTCTCTCGGAAACCCAGATCCTGAGAGTGTCATACTGGACCTTTTCCCCTAATTCTGAATTTCATTTCACACCAGTGGGACTGAGTCAGAAGCTTGAGGGTTTATCAATAAAGAATCATTCTTTTTTCATCTTTTGGGTACCAGTCCCTGTCCTGTCCATGTTGAGCTGCCAATGTGACAGCTTCTGATATGTTATTTTAAATGGCCTCTGTTTAATGGCTTCTTCCTCCCCTTGTCTTATCTTTTCTCTTTACTCAGAAATCAAGGAAGTAAGAAGGAAGAAGGCCAGAGCCAAAGAACTTGAGGGCATTGATTTGAGCAATATTGTGTCAAGCTCACGGAGAAGGTCAACAACTAGTTTTGCAGCTCCTCCACCTCCAAAGCCTAAGATTCCTGCTGAAACTAGTGGCAATGGTGCTGAAGATGGTGATAATGACAATGACGAGGAAGATAATGATAATGAAGAGGATGAAGAAGATGAAGAGGAGGATAGCAGTGATGATGACAATGGAAGTCAGAGTGAAGAATTTAATGAAGGTAAGGTTTTTAAAATATGTAAAGGCTGTGTGTTGTTATCATTTATTGATTCTATTATATCAAATCATAGATTGTGGACCTTGTGTTTTCTTCACTCTTCAGTGCTTCTTGCAGCGGTTAAGTAGCTTGTTAATAATGATGAACTGCTTTGATAGGGTTGAAGAAGCATCATAGGTAGTGGGAACTCAGACATTGGGTGTGTTTGGTTTGACCAACCCCAAAAATAAATCTTACGGTCAAACGGAGTTTTGACTGTCTCGAACAACGTGAATGATCAATATTAACCTTTGAATTTTTCCATTTTCATAACTCTGTTTCCTTAACTGGAAACCAAACGGACTTATCCTTTCAAATGACTTTCATAGAATAGAACCAAGCCCTTGTATTTTAAGTTCCGTTTCGGTATCTATCTGCTGTTGATGACAATACTATCTAGAATATCTTGACATAGGTAACCATTTCGTATTATTTCTTCATTACTGAATTTGACATGGTCTTTGTATTCTAGGACACATGGATTTAGCAGGGCCTTAATTAATTAGTAACCTGAGGTTCTGAATATTCTAAACCTAAGTATAATACAGACAATGACAAATAAAGGGTCTTTTCAAAATTTTTCTTAATTTTCCAATAGTGATGATGGGTGATGAAAGATTTGAGGCGTTTTCTTGCATTTCACTTTTCTAGAACTTTCTAGTTTTATCGTGTCACCCAATTTTCCTCCATGGTTAATTTGGAAGCAATTTTACGGAAGACTTGTTACACTGTACTCTGGTGCATTATCTTCTATTGCAATAAGATGCATGTTACTGCCTTTTTCGCTTTGTAGGGAAGTGGTTGGTTTTACATTCTCTCTTTTGTGCAGATGAAGAGGACAGTGATTGAACTCAGGCAGATTCTTCAATAATTAAGGCGATTTTTTTTCACAATTTATTAGGTGATGGTGTATAATGTAATGTATTCCAATGTGTTTGCTCATTCGCTTTTGTATCTTCTATTTTTCCAAAATTTTACCTATGGAAATGACCTGTACTTGTTGCTAGTCACTAAGTGGTAATTACCAATTAGTTTCTTCCTTGGTCCTTTGGTAGGAAATGGCAATTTGACACGCTTGGCTAAATTTAATATAATTTTCTTTAACCGTGAGTGGTTGCATGGCCGTCTTTTATTTTTACTTATTTTTTAAATTTGAGTTGGTTTTAAAATACGAGCAATAAATTCGCGATTTTAATGAAGGGGCCCACCATAACCTTTTTTTGTAATCAATGATCACATGATCTTTATAGATGAACGAAAAGTAAACCCTACACTCAAATACAAAGGATATAGCGCTTGCTAAGAGATCCTACACTAGGAATACAATAATACATAAACAAAACCTAATATAAGCCTATAAACACATAGGAAAACCCTTCACAACCAAAACACCTCAAAAAACACCATCTAAACTATTTCTTTGAAACAAGCCTTTTTTATGTTGTTTCATCTTTAAAAATGATGGAACCAACTTTTAGTTTTCCGTCGAACTCAATTACAGCCAACAAAGATCCTGAATCCATGTTAAATAAATGCTTAGACAAGTGAAGATCGGTGTTCAAAGGTTGAAACATACTAGAAAAGCGAAAGATAGAAACAGGAAAAAGATACTAGTGGTAGCAGCGGGAGGTGGTAGTGGTGGTCGGAGAAGGTGGTGGTTCATGTCAAAGAAAAAAGTGGTATCGTCTCTTGGTAGAATTACAGTAGCACTTCTGGGCCTTCTAACACTAAGCCTATTACTAGTACTAGGAAAGAAGTTCCTGCACCCAGTGTTGAGCATAGGGATGTTAATGCGGGTTACCCGCTCCGTCCTGTCATCAACCCACCAAAATGTGGGGCGGGGTGAGTTTGGCCCCTATCGGAAGCGGGTTAAAATTTATGACTCGCCCATTTTGATAGCGGGGTGAGGTGGGTTAGCCTGCCAACCTTTAAAAAATTAAAATTATTTTTAATATTTGAAAAAAAAGTTTTTAATGGGAGGTTGGTCCGCTTAAAAATAAAAATTAATAAAAATCAATTAACTTATTTTTAATAAGAAAAAGTCAATTAAATTAAAACAAAAAAGTAATATACAATTAAAATAAAAATTTTGAATATAATTATATTAATAATTCTAACTCAAACATCAATCAAAGTGATATGCTATGAAAAAAATTAGAAATTTTTTTATGAGATATTATTAATATTATATTATTTTTTAAAATAAAATATCATATAACCTGTCAGGCCAACCCGCCCCGCCCCGCCGCAAAAATGCGGGGCGAGGTGGGCCAATTTTGAACCCATCGTGGAATAAATTTGGTCAACTCACCCCGCCCCATTTTAGGCGGGTTGGCGGGCCGACATGTCAGACTCAACCCGCTTTGACATCCCTAGTTGAGTAGATGTTACAATTTAAGTTATGAATAAAATTTATTAATGATTGTTTTTACAGTTTAAATATATTTTTTATCCTTATAAAATAAGTTTTTTTTTCTAATTTCTATAAAATACTTTTTCTTTTCCATTTCTCTTTTATTAAATATTTTGATTTTTGTCCTTAATTTAAATTTGAATTTGTTGATTGTTGATGCGAGTAACTAAAATACATCTTAACTTATTTAAATAGTTTGAAATATCTAACTACTCGTGAGTCTGATGAGTTAAAATACAGTTTTTGATAGTCAAATTTTTGTATTAAAAACCTTCGGTTTCAAAAACAATTTTAACCATTAAAAATTGTATTTAACTCACCGGGGTGGATGAGACGTCCAATTCTGTCACTTAATTCCCTTTTTAAGAGGTTTTTCTGATATTTTCCTTTAAACAAATATTGGCGGCGACTCCCTCTTTTTGAAAGGATTTGAATTTTATATTTTTACGGCCGACCTCCCTCTACGATCCCGGTTGTGACATATATGTTGAGTTTTAAAATAAAACTTAGTAGGAGAGACGTAAAAATAAACTAGCATCATAAATTCATGTACATATATGTCAATACATAATTTTAGGTGTTTAAAACATATTTGATTGATTATGTTTGTTAATCAATGTTAATAGGACATGCATAATCATCAAGTCACCCTAACCACTATACGAGGAGCACACAGGTAGAGAAACTCGACTCTGTGTTTCTATTGACTCACAAGCTCACTACTTTAATTTTTCTTAATCTTTTTTTTATGACTTTTTATTATAATATATAACGTCGTATTATTAGAAAATTTATTTTCATTAAAATATTATATATATTTTTGTTAAATAGTGTGTATTTTGGTTATAAATTGTATATATAAATTTTAGCAGACAAATACGATTTAAAATTTTATATATTCTTCATACAAGTTTTTAATGACTATTGCGAGTAATATATAAGCTCCATTGAACGGGAGAGAGAGCGACAGATTAGCGAGGATTTTTTGTTTAGTGACAATTAGTAAGCGATTTGAGCTTCAAAATGTTTTAATCGTCAATTTCTCGCTAACCCTCGTGAAATATTTTAACGAGAAATTAGCTACTGTTTCCTCCCTGAGCTAAACAATAAATTTCCAAGAATGATAACATTTAGCAGAAATACTAAAAAAAAATGTTGTGCTCTATAATAACAAAACAATGATTATTATTTTATAATAATTTGTACACCTGATTTTATTTCTTATAAGAAAATAATTATCACTCTTTATATGTTAAGTTGTGCTTCTTATGATATTGTAATTCTTTCTTTTCATTAAATCATTGATTACGTGATAAACTCTGATTTTTATCTTTTATTTTTACAATTTTTTAAAAATAACAAATCCTTTCTCTAACTAATCAAACATGCAACATTTAATATAAATACTTAAAAATTAAATATCAAATGTTCTTTTTCGATTATTTGTATTTACTCTGGATATCTGTTTCAAATTTCTAAATGTAAAACAAAAATAATTTTAGTGTTTTTTTTTTCTCATTTTATATGTTGATGTTCTTTTTATTCCTCTTCCCTATTTATTTATATAACTAATAAAGTATGTTATATTTAGCATAAATTACACATATCAACAAAACAATACGGGAAAGCAACCTAAGCGTGTGTTTGTTTACACGTTGAAATTTTGTTTGTTTTTTAAACTGCGGTTTTGAAAACCCTTTCCCTGCGATGCGTTTGGTTGCTTCAAAGGAGTTCTCCGTTGGTGAATTTGGAACGCGGTTTGCGAGTGGCCAAGGTATAGGTAGCCCCTAGTCACCTTCGTTTTGTTGTGTCTGGCCATTTATTGTTTGTGACAATTTTGCCCTGTTTGTCTCTGTCTCTCTCTTAATTTTATTTTTTTTTGTGTTTGCTGGTTTCTATGTTGCTTTCGTGGTGGTGATTTGTGGGGGGTGATGGATCGTGGAGCATAATGGATGGAAGATGAAGAAGAGGTTTGGGTGGTGAAGGTTTCAGTGGTGAGGGGGGTGATGGTGGTCGTGGGAGGTGGTTAAATGGTGGATGATGGTGAGAATAGGGAAGTGATTTGAATGGGTAGTGAGTGATTTGGGGAAGATGGAGCATGGGTGAGGATGATGCCTTGAGGTGTACCATAAACTGATGGTCTTCATTGGTTATGATTTGGGTGCATCGGTGTGGACATCAACTCTGGAGCATGTTAACTTTGCTTATAATATATTGTTTATTATATTTTTATGTTGTTGCAGTGGTATTTTTTTTGTAATTTTATTTAAATATATATTTTTTATTTTTTAGGGTGTTTTTTTTTAAAAATTTTGTATGATAATTGTTTGTATGTTGTAACTAGAATCAAAAAGCGTTTAGATACAAATTCGGTTAGGGTTAAGCGTTTATATAAATATCCGAATAACGTTTAGATACAAATTCGAATAACGTTTAGATACAAATCTGAATAACATTTAGACACAAATCCAAATAACGTTTAGATATGATAGTTTTAAGTTTTTAACGGCCTGTCGTTTATTTGTAATTTATACTTAATTTTTAGTTTTGTCATTAAATTTGTATTATTTTAAAATAAATTAAACCCTATTAAAAATAATAAAAATTTTGTACATTTTATACTAGGAAAGGTATTTATTTTAGAAAGTATCTATGTATCTAAAAAAATTTATATTCCATTGTTAATAAATATTATAAAATATATATTTATATAATACTAAAAATTGCATAATTTTTTAAAATAAGATAAGCATATACCAAAAAATTAACTTAAAATATATGTAGAACCAGAAAGAATGAGGACGCGAAAGAAAAAATTATAGCTTACCAAGTTAATGGATGGTAAATTTAGGTAACAAATTATTATAAATTTATAAAAAAATATATTACTCTACTACTCTTTTTAACTAATATTCTTTTTGGTAATTTTACCTTCAAATTCTATTTTTCTAAATTAAGGTTACCAAAACATTTTCCAATCAAACACAATCACTACTTTCCAACTCACTTTTACAACAAACTATCTAAACACAAATCATTATTTTTAAAGCCCCGGTTTTCCCAATCACATTTTCAAAATCCTAATTTTCCAAACCTTGTTTCCCAAACCTTACTCCAACTTTTAAACAAACGGACCCTAAGCCACTTGAGAATTTTTCTTTTTCCTAGTCAGCCCTGTACATTTCAGTAGCCAAGGTTTTTCCAAGCCATTTCTCTAGAATGATATCCAATGGATGATGTAATTATGTCCGGATTCTAGGCATTTGAAGTTCATATGCATATTGCCAAGATGGTCATCTAAACCCTAAATGCATTTCCAGTTTCCACCCTGGTTTTCAGGTGCTGCCATATAAATAAATCTTGCTAATATATGCAATTCATATCTTAATACTTCAAAGCATTTATAAAATCACATAAGTACCAACATTAGATTATAAGTAATGTTCCAAAGGAAGTTATAAATCCTTGATGTAAATATCATACAAACAACTCAACTAATCTCTTACGGACTAATCCAGCAAATAGATAGACTATAAATCATCTGGTTATCCTTTGGCTTCCTACAAATTGGGCCTGCTTAAACCATGACTTAGCATTTGACCAAAAAAAAACCCATGACTTAGCACTTTTTGAACTAAGGTCAAAAGCTATGAAACAACTTAAAACCTCTATCAGATAATATCTAAATTCCAAGCATTTTACATTCATCTCACTCTTACATTATAGTTTTATATTGCATATCAAATATACATCATGCCCTAAGCAGCATTGTCTATTTGTGCCACCACTAAGTCATACCACCATATTTCAGATTAGTTCTAACAAAACGAAAACCTGATAAATCATTTTCCTTTGACAACCTTATAAAACTTTCAATAGATAGTTCAAATTCCATAATAGAACTAAATGATATTGTTACCTAAGTTTTAAACTTATTTATACCAAAATAGAAACTATTACATGTATAAAATGCCCATATACTCAATGATAAAAATCCATATATCCTAAAAATACAAACTTGAGTTCCCAAAAAGAATACTAATGCCAATCAATGAACATGCCACATTTTTTTAACAATGTCAGATTAATACATAGAACATACAGGGAGTAAAAATTATAATTTAAAAAGTTAATCAATTTTTATTCAAAATGCACACCAGTATGGGAATAGTGTGAGCAACAAATTCAGCACTAAAAAGATTATGTTTGAGCATTGCCGGAGATGAGGTGAAGTAAAGAACTTATAAGTTGAACGTAGATATGCATTGTTTGGCTGAAGTGGAATATTGTTTAGAACATATAGACCATTCCTAAGTTTGCCTTGCAACAGAACCTTCTAAGTGACCTGACATTTGACAAGGTAGTGGTCAGAATAAAAGACAAAATATGCTTTATTGTCCTTTTGCAAACTGAGATACACTAATAAGGTTTTTAGAGATATTAGGTACATGTAGGAGGTTTTGTAATTTAAAATTACAGTTGTTTATAGTAGATATAAAATTGGATGATCCAATATGAGATATTGGTAGGGTATTACCATTTGCCACATGCACCTTATTTGATCCAGTGTAGTCAGATTTCATGGTGAGATTGTTGAAGTCTGATGTGTGGCACCTGTAACAGGATACCAAGCTTCATCACTGATTTGAGAATTATTAGTGGAAATCAGTACATTGATCAGTGATTCAGGTATGTTTGGTTGAGAACTATTGTTTGCTAGATTTGGTTATCCTAATTGATCATCATATCTAGACCAGCAATGAAAGGCTGAGTAACCATATTTGTCACAGACTTGACATTGGATTCAATTTCCTCTGCCATATGAGTTGGTGGTATTTTGACTTCTTCCATCTCTGGTTCTGCCCCTAAAGGGACCTTTGGTATATCCTCTTCCCCTGCTGTTTCCAAGATTAGTTTTCTTGAATTATTGAACAGTATGAGCTTGGGGGTTGATGACTTCTTTTTGCTTGTGTTTTTCTATTCTCTCTTCTTGATGCATGAGGAGAGCTTCGATTTGTGCCACAGTGTATGACTTTTTCCTGGTGATACAAGAGGTAATGAAAGCATCATATTCATCAGGTAAACCATCAAAGATTACCTCAATATGCTCTTCTTGGGATAAGGGTGCTCTAATGGCTCCAAGAGTTTCAGTTAGTTGCTTAATCTGAACAAGATATTCTGCAATTGATATGGTTTTCTTGATGTTCCTAAGTTGAATTTTGATCTTTTTGTATGAGCCTTAGTTTATGTAGCAAAATAGGTTTTGAGAATGTGCCATATCTCAAAGGACCATGTATAGCCAACCATTCTAATCTTGAATTTTTGATCTATAGATTCAAGAAGCCAAGATTTAAGAAGGTTATCTTGTTGTTCATAATCCTCATCTGCATATTGAGGAGGTATAGAATCCGCTCCTGTAATATATTTCTTCAATTTGTATCCCTTGATGGTGGCTTCCGCGTGTTGCATCCATGTTAGGTAGTTATCATCAGTGAGTTTGGTGGAGATGGAGGATGTAAAAGATTGTGGGTGGAAGATGTTAGGTGTGGGTGCCATGGGAGGAACGGTTTAGGCGTGTGATACCATGTTAATGAGAGGCTGAGATAGAATAGAAGTAAAATGTAAAAGTAAATATTGTTCTTATGTTTACAAAGACCAGGACCCTGTATATATACAGCAAAGCCCAAGAAACAGAAAACTAACAGAGCACTAACAGCAAAAATAAACTTAACTGCTATAACTGCAATTGGTTTCAATGTTAGTTTCAATAAGACACATGATCCTTTTTTAAGTCAACCTACCAATAAGCAAGGCATAAAAATGCACATAGAATAAACTCATAAAGACCAAGATTGCTTTTTGTACTATTTTTTTACTCTTCACACCACTTCTTATTTTTCATTGGCTTCTCAAAATTACAATTAAAATTGGAAATATTTTCATATTATGTAATCTAGCTAAACTTCCTAATTTTAAGATTTCAAAAATCAGGATGGCTAGCACAAATAATTAAAGATAATTAAACTTAAAAGGTTCATTGCTAAAGTTACAATCTTTGTTAGAAACATGATGGGTAATGCAAAAAGCAATTTCCAATTACCAGGGATAAGACTACATATCCACCAATAGTCTAACATTTAAATTTAAACTCAACTCAAATGTTATAAGTTTGAGTTGAGAGTTGCTAAATATATATTTTATAAAAAAATATACATGTCATATTCTTAATCGATGTAAGTTATGTTAATAATTTTTTTATTCATCAGTTTCTTTCAATACGATATTTATATTTATGCCTCCTTTACAATTTGTAAAAAACTCCAAATTCTTCTAAAAAATATTCTCTTTAATTTCCTTTATTATATATATAATAATCAAAACCAGTAATGCAACCAACTAGGATTTCTCGTAGAAGCCGATGTGCTCAACTAGTTAACTTTCATCATATGGGCAAATTATAATCCCATTTATTAGAAGACAGAACACCCCAGTTAGTCCCTGTCTCCAACAGAGTCGGACATTTAGGTCCCCGACTTAGCAAGTTGGACCCATAAATCTCTCACGTCCAGTATCATCGGACACATAGATCCCTACCGTTAGGTGTCCGTTGGTTTAGGGTGACGTGGGTCGTTATGTGCCAACTAGGACTGCCAGGTACGCATCAAACGACGTCGTCTCCATTAGAAAGTATACGACGTCGTTTCCATTAGAAAGTATACGATGTCGTTTAGGCTTAGGGTGTGGACGACGACGTGCAGATGCCTCTTCAATCTCTCATTTCCCTCTCGCGTAACCCTAAACGGAAACCCTCCAATTCCCCTGAATTCTCTCAAGTCCCTCTCGTGTAACCCTAAACATAATCCCATCAATTCCCCTTAATTTCGTCTTTCTGGTAACCCTGAACGTAATCCCCTCAATTTCACCAACGATCGAAACTCACTCTTGTAACCCCAGGCCCTTAATTGGTCAGCATCGTCAGTGATCGTGTTGGACGGGGGTCGTATTGGGCTGTTTCGCAAGTGATGGGAGATCGCGTTGAGGTTAGTAAACCCGTAGACACCTACATTGGTTCTACACATGTGTATTGGTTATGTGTATGCGTATTGTTTCTGTTTGGGTATTGTTTCTATTTGCGTATTGGTTCTGTGTTTGCGTAATGGTCTTTAACTTTTTTGTTAATGTAGTAATTGACTTGTGTTGTTATATATTTTGGGTTTAATACTCAGATTAGGCTTCACATAGGCGGAAGGTTTGTGGTTGACGGGGATGGCAAAAAGGGATACAAAGGGGGTAAGGTGGAAGGGTGGAAGGAGTTGGACCCTGATTATTTAGACTATTTTGCTTTCATTAGGTTTGTAGAAAATCGTGGGTTCTTTAAGATAGAGAATGTGTATTGGTATAACCCTAAGATGGAGATGAATGAAGGGTTGAATGTGGTGAAGGGGGACACTGATATATTGGATATGGTCAAGTGTGCTAAGGATAACATGGGGGTAATAGAAGTATATTTTAAGCATCCACTTGATGACACAGTATTGATGGATGTGGATGAGAGGGACCCTGTTGCAGCTGATAAGGTGAGGGTGAAGGTGCCTGTGAGTGTGGATGATGAAGTTGGTACATGTGATGAAGTTGGTCCTGAGACTAGGGAGGAGGATGTAGCGGGCAGTTCTAGGATCAGTGATGGAGATGTAGGTACATGTGATGAAGTAAATAAGACCAGTGATGAAGGGCTAGATGATAGGGATGAGAAAAACAAGAAACATAAGAGGAAGGTGCAAGAGAATAGGAAGTCGGCTATTCCTACTATAATTGACAGTGATTCTGACACTGAAGATGTAGGTAGATACGGGTTGGGTGGTAGAGGCATTGATGGAGGTTCTGAAAACTCTTGGGTTTCAGAAGAGTTGAAAACTCCTGAAGGATCAGATGAAGAGGAAGTAGGTAGAGAAGTGTACCCTCAGTTTAATGAGACAGCTACTTTTGGGTATGTAGTGCTGGAGTGTGAGATGGAGTTTCCTACACTGAACATCTTTAAACATGCTGTTAAAGATTATAATGTACACCTAGGCAGAGAGTTTAAATGGGTGAAGAATGATAAGCTTAGAGCCAGGGCAAGGTGCAAGGACAAGCACTGTGGTTGGGAGATTTTTTGTAGTTTGAATCCAACAAGGCAATCCTATCAGATCAAAACCTTCAACGATCATCACACATGTGTGAGGGTTTTAAAAAATTCAGCCTGTGACCAGCAATGGGTTACAGGGAAATTGGTGAAGCATATGAGGAGGCATCAAAACATTACACACTCAGGAGTGTATGAATTGTTTAGGGAAAGGTACAAAGTAAAGTTAAAGCATAAGATGATATATAGATCAATGAAGAGGGCCAGGGAAGTGATTGAGGGTAGTGAAAAGCAACAGTTTGGGATGCTATGGGACTATTGTGGGGAGCTATTGAAGAGGAACCCTGGGTCTACAGTTAAGATGGAATGTGACCCACAGCCTGAAGGACCACCAGTGTTTAGTAGGCTGTATATTTGTTTGAAGGGGTGTAAGGATGGATTTGTTGACTGTAGAAGACCATTGGTGGGGCTGGATGGATGTTTTTTGAAAGGCTACTACAGGGGCCAGTTGTTGACTGCTGTGGGACAGGATGCCAACAACTATATATGGCCCATTGCTTATGGGGTCTGTCAGATTGAGAACAAGGAGAATTGGAAATGGTTTTTGGAGCTGTTACATGGAGACATAGGTGACTATAAGGAGAGGATGTTGACCTTTATGAGTGACATGCAGAAGGTGTGAACACTAACCCTTATAATTTAGTATTTTTTTTTATCAAAACCTATTAATCTACTAATGCTTGTATTCTTTTGTGTGGTTTTTGTAGGGCCTGATACCCGCACTACAGGAGGTGATGCCTGGTGTACCACACAGATACTGTGTGTGGCACTTATGGCAGAACTTCTCAAAACAGTGGAGGGGGAAAGAGCTAAGGGGACTCCTGTGGCAAGCAGCCAGATCCACTACACCCAATGATTTTGAAAAAAGTATGTTGAAAATCAGGATGGTGGATGATAAAGCTTGGACATACTTGTGTAAATTCCCAAAGGAGGCATGGAGTAAGGCTTTTTTTGATGAAAATTGCAAGGTGGACAACATCACTAACAACAACTGTGAGGTACTCAACTCCAAGCTTCTACATGCCAGGTGCAAACCTATTTTAACAATGCTTGAGGAGGTCAGGACCTATATCATGGTAACTATAGGCAATCACAAGTTAAAGTTAACAGGCCATTCTGGGGTGCTGCCCCCAATTCAACAGAGTAGGTTAGAGAAGGCTAAGACTGCAAGTAACAACTACACAGTGGTGTGGACAGGTATGTCCTGTTTGCTTGATTGTTCTTCTGCTTAACATTTCTGGTTGGAGATTGACTTGTCCACCATTTTATGTAGGTGATGGTGGAGTTGAGAGATATGAGGTAACCTGTTTTCCAGACAAAGTCTCTGTTAATCTAGGGACACAAAAGTGCAGTTGTAGAGTATGGCAACTGACAGGTCTGTATTGTTTAGTGTGCATTGTTTTATTTAATCAATCTTAGTATGCATTTTAACTGATAATTAGAAATTGTTGACTACAGGACTGCCATGCAAGCATGCCTGTGCAACCATATCCTACAGAGGAGAAAGACCAGAAGATCATTGCCATGTAGGGGTCACCATGGCAGCTTGGACTGCAACCTATGAGCACCATATTGAATCTGTCCCAGGCTCAGAGTTTTGGGAGAAGACAGGATTTGTACCACCAATTCCACCAACAGTTCAAAAGACAATTGGAAGGCCCAAGAAGCAGAGAAGGAAAGAGAACCAAACTCAGAATAACAATGAAGAGGATCCAAAAAATAACAATAAAGGGGACAACTATACAAAGAGGATGAAGAGGAAGTTGCAGCCAGGGAGGTGTAGTGTGTGTGGTCAGACTGGACATAGGAAGGGCTCATGTTCAGTGGCTAAAGACAACAAAAGAAGGGCTCATGCTGAGGAAACACAAACCCAGGAAAGCAACCAAAGCATTCAACCACAGGAGACCCAACACACCAACCCAATACCTCAACAAACCCAAGATATAATTTCAGTGTCTACCTCACAACCTCTGTCTCAAATAACCCCTGTGAGGAGGAGTCCAAGGTTGGCAGCTCCACCCCTTGACACAACTTCACCACCCAGGAGGATTCTAAGGAGGAAGTTGCCTACCAAAAAGGCTGGAGACATGGTCTTCATAGACACACCATGATTGTAAATTTGATGTCAAGGCTCACAACCCCTGTTTTTATATGACAAGTTAATGTAATCTTGGTTTTCATGTAATTCTGGTTTCATGTAATCTTGGTTTAGCCTGCTGCTACCAAATTTGACAATTTGATGGTTTCATGTAACTCTGTTTTTATGTTAATTCTGAAACAATTTTTGGTTGTGTTATTTCTGCTGCAAATTTGATGTGTTATTTTTGGTTATGTTAACTGTGCTCCATGAGTGAAAACTGAGAATGTTGATTGGTGAAAAACATAAAATCAATCACAGGTGAAAACTGAGAATGTTGATTGGTGAAAAAGATAAAATCAATCACAGGTGAAAACTTAAAATGCTTATTGGTGACAACTTCAAATTTATCACAAGTGAAAACTAAAAACATGGTTGGTGAACCATTTACTATATTTTCAGTCACTCCATTCCTTGCTTTAAATACAAAACTCGGTTTTTGAATCATGATTGGTTCTGTTGTCAATTTTTAAACAAACACTTGTGGCAATTCAATGAATACAACATTCTCATTGTCAAGTGCATAGGAATACACTTTCTCATTGTCAAGGTTGTATAATACAGAGGAACACACATCCTTAGGAATATAATCTAAAATCAGTATCATTACAAATGCTTGGACATATTCTCATTACAAATACTACCCTAAGAACCAGGACCCACAACCAAAACCAATACCAAAGTCAAAATTATTACACTCTGCATAACCAAAATCATCTTCAACTTATACAAATCCTGATGGATTTCCATGCATCCTTTCTTCATTAATGATTCCATTTGCATTTGCCACTTACCTTCCTCCTTACGTATAACTTGGGCCATAGCTTCATAAACATCCCTGTGCACATCACTTTTATGCCCTTCAATCACTTCCTTCATCTCTGTTAGCTTGCATAACACTGCATTCCTCATTTCCTCCTCGTGAAGCACATTGTCCCCTTCCTGGACCCAGGCAAAAAAATCACATTGTCCACCACGGAGTTGTGCGCATCTCCAGAATTGTCGATTTGGGTTGTTCGATGTGTGGGACACGCGCAATGCTGGTGGGTCGCCACAACGACAACGGAGCCATCGTCGACCTTGGCTGGATGAAGAGGATGACGGTCCCTGGCTTTGGTTTTGACTCATGGTGGATTCCTTGAAGCATCGACAACTCGCAAATGGTGAGGGAGAAGATAAGGTGAGACACTAAAATGGAGAAGGAAATGGGATACCCATCGGAGTTGTAGATCGAAGATGGGAAGACAATTTGGTTAGGGTTAAGCCCTAAAACGGTGCCGTTTAATCACCATTGAAGGCTCTGACGTGTGTAGCCAAAACGTGGTCGTTTGATGCGTACCTTGCAGTCCTAGTTGGCACATAACGACCCACGTCACCCTAAACCAACGAACGCCTAACGATAGGGATCTATGTGTCCGACGATACTGGACGTGAGAGATTTATGGGTCCAACTTACTAAGTCGGGGACCTAAATGTCCGACTCTGTTGGAGACAGGGACTAACTGGGGTGTTCTGTCTTATTAGAATGAAGGAGTAAGAAGAAAATTAGATTGCTTTAACAGAATGAGATTTACAATAGTATTAATACACATGTTGTATTTTGAATAGATAAATAATGTTGCAATGCTCAAAACTACATAAATCATTGCTGAACTTAAAAGTTTATCTCAATTCTCAAGTCCTAATCTTAAAATGACCCACACGTTAAACTTACTCTACCAATAGAAACAAAAAACCACTGATATATGCAAGTAATTCATTTCAATTTAAATACAATTTTACTTTGAATTAATTCATTGTAATAAAATCCTCAATGATCTTGAATAGGGACAGGTCTATGTTATAAGTTATGAGGGTAAAAGCATGCCAGTGATCACGATAGTAATCTGGGAAGAAATAGTAAAACAAAATTCTTCTACTGAAAAATATCCTCTAATGTCATGTCCTTTGTTTACTTCTTTCAAGATGGTAAACTATTTGCCTCTATGATAATGGTAACTTAATAGTTTATTAAGAATTTATAACTTTTCAAAAACTAATAGACTTCTTTTGGTAAATATAAAATAATAGGAATTTCTCGTTTTAGTTTACGGTAGTTTGTAGCTTTAAAAAATCAATAAGCTATTTTATTATAATAGAATTCATATGAGGTGTAAAGGGATAGAGAGGTTAAACGAATAGAAACTGAATATTTGATTGCTTGCTTAATCTGTTGATTGTACACATATGCTGACTCAGTATAACTAAATTCTATTAAGACTGTAACAAACCTCTAGGCTACTATGTTTCTCTTTAACTACTTATAGTAGTCACACTCTTAAACACTTCTAATATTATCTCTAACATTCCCCTTTGGAAACCTAGAGTATCTTCTAGGCTCAAACATATGACTACATAACACAACAAATTTTTTCACCTATTGAATCAGACGGTTTAATCCGGATAAATATATATTTTTCATTTACATCCCATTTTTCACCTATTATTCCATTATGCATATCTACATCCTATTTTCCAATCAAGCATATAAAAACACAGAGAAGGAAATGCCACGAACTAAAATGAAGAACCGACAAACAAAATAATTTAGTTTACAAAGGATAAATATACATAAATCAAGAATATAAATCATAATGCAGAATGCATATTTTTATTAAGAAATGAGTTGTGTGATAATGATGTAGTACCAAATTGTATATAGGTGAGGCGTTGTTAGAGAGACTGCAACTTCGAAGGAGCTTTTAGGCGCAAGGACGGAGAAAGACAGAGGGAGAGAGCTTCAGAGAAAGGGAGGGGGGGATGGAGAAGGAGGAGGAGACGAAGATGGAGGGAGAGAGTTTCAGAGACGAGGGAGTGAGGGAGGCGGAGACACGGAGAGGGGGGATGGTTAGGGCAAATGATTGGGCCAAATGATTTGGGAAAGGTGACTGCTAGAATTAGATTAAAGACTTAGCGACGGCGAGCGCCCGTCACTAAGAATGTCCTTAATAAAGCCACCTAGCAGAAATAACGATGACAACAAAAATAGTTGCTGAACTGAATACTGTATAGCGATGACGCAAACCCATCGTTAAAGTAGCACAACTAGCGACGTACACCATCCGTTGCCGAAGGTTATAAGGTGCAACAGTACTTAATTCAGCAACGATCATACCTATACGTCGCTATATTTACTATGCAATAGCGACGGTGGGAGGTCGTCGCTATAGGATACCATGGGAAGGAAGCAAAAAAATAGAGGGAAAGAAAATCTAGTGATGAATCCCAATCATCGTCACTAAGTTTTGCAAGCCAAACCCAAATTATTTGGAGGGAAGGTTAAGATAGCTATAGTCCCTTACATCCATCTTACTTTTTGCTGCACGTAGCGACCGCGTTGCTCTGTCGCTAAGTTGGGCGCCAACATAAAAATTTAGAGGGAGAGCAAAAAAATTAGAGGAAGGTGAATATAGTGACCGTTTTAGTGACAGGTTTGGCGACAAAATGTTGCATAACTTAGTGACGTGGTCTGGTTGGTCACTAATTTGGTAAAAAAATTCCTTTTGAAGGTTCTTTTTACAAACTCAGTCACTAATTCAATCACTAACATGACTCACAACTCTCCCCTGGTAAGTAAGCAGAAATGACTCATAACTCTCCTCTGGTGAGTAATCTTCCAACCTTTTCACCTCTGATGGACCAGTCCATTGAAAAGTCTGATGCTTCTCCTACTAAGAAGCAACCAGCTCCTCAGATGGAGTTTAAGTCAAAGAGGATAACTGGTAAAGGACCAAGGTATAAGATGCCTACTACCAGGACTGCTCGTGTTGAACATGAAGAATCTGCTTCACCTATCATGGCTTAGCCTCAGAATGTTGCTCCTCCTCTCTCCTTTGCAAAAAGTGGCTCCAGACCCCAAGGTCCAAGCTACTAAGAAGACTATCCTTGTTCCTGAAGAGTCTAATGACTCTAATGATCAAAAGCCTATAGGGCTTCTAAAGAGAATGCAAGCTTCATCACCTCCTCCTCTTCCATCTCCTAAGAAGAAGTTTGTTCCTATCTCATCCCAGTAATAGAAATAGAAGTCTGTGTTTGCTTCATCTCAGCAACAAAAGAAAAAGTCTGTTCAGACCCTTGCTCATGACAAGGTTCATGAGTTTATGAAGAACCATGCAAAGCTCTATCTAGATATTGATACCAGCAGTTGGACTGGTGAAAAATGGTTTCAGAGTGTTGAGAAAAAGTCTGGATGGAAAAGAATTCTAAGTCTTATTGACCAGACCCCAGACTTTATATCCCTAAATTTGTTAATATTGCTCATCAAGTGTTTTTTCTTAGAAGTAAAGTCTGTACTATTTATAACTTATTTGTATTATTTGGCTATGAAAACAAAGAGGGACTGGCAGCCTATCAAAAGTCTGATAAAAGCATTCTGATCAAAGAACCATTCTCAATGTTCCTAAATTCTATTTAAGTGATGTATTGGGATTCATACTCTTATCATATTTGCGTGCTTATCATCAAAGAACACAAGGAACAAGATCAAAATGACCAACAACTGTCATCATACCTACCTCTACACATACTGATCAAGTTAAGAGGTTATGTCAGAATATTTCAGAAAGCTCTGGCATCCCACTTGACGCTTAATCGAGAATTAGTTTACGAATGGTTTATATATGTGAATGCATAAGAAACCTTTTTCATGAAAAAGCTGAAGAAGTTTTATACCAGCTCCCTTGAGTCTATTTCATCCTCAAGGTCTGGTAACAAGAAGCTTAAGGCAAAATTCCTTCAAATGGTTTCTAACATCATATCTCCTTTCAAGAAGTAGTAACGGTCATATCCTTCAGCTTCTATATACACCAAGGAAAATTGAACATAAAAAACATATAGAAATACATAAAGGATTTTTCAAGCTATTATTCAATCTCTTTCAAATTTTGATTTCTATTTGTTCCATTGTTCATCCATTTCTTGTAAAGACAAAGACCCTCATTATTTTTTGTTCTGCCTCTAGCAGACCTTAGTCTGTCAAAACTTAGTGTATAACTTCAATTGTTTATCTTTTATACGCTAAGTTCTGAAAAATGCTTTTCTTTCATTCAGACACTTTGTAAAATTTTGGTGAATTGCCAAAACTAGTTTGTGTGGGAAACACAATTGGCCTGAAGAGACTTTCGAAAGAATACTTGGGTTGAGCCAGAAGTAGCTTATTGAAAGAATACTTGGGATAAGCCAAAAGTGGTTGGAGTCAAGAATACTTGTGGCATAGGTCTGGTGCTGTTGTTGTAAAGGAGATTTTACAATAGTGGAAATCTTTCAAGTTAGAAGGGACTGGACGTAGCTTTTGTGTTAGAAGTGAACCAATATAAACTCTCCGTGTTGATTTCTTCTATCTTTCTATTTGCTTGATTACTTGTGTTATTTGGTTCATAATTTCTGTGAGAAGAGTCTGTGACTTATTCAACCCCCCTTCTAAGTCTGACTCTGAACCATCATAGATGTTTATTGAGTTATACACTCAGTAGTGTGCTCAGGAAAGGAAACGTAAATCAAAGCAGCAGGAAAAAGCTCTAAAGAAAAAGAAAGCTCTTTAAGAACAGAAGAAGGAAAAGCTGAAGAAGGTGTCAGGGTCTGACTCCTCATCATGGTCTATACCTCTTTGCCCCTCCTTTATTGCTCAACCATCCCAAACTTCCCAATCATCTCAACCATCCCAACTTTCTGCCTCTTCCTTTATCCTTCTCCATGCTCGTTTTACACTTAACCCCCAAATTTCCATAAAAACAAACAACACCATTCCCCTACCCTTGTTAAACTTCATTTTGATCACTTAATCATTACCCGACCTATCAAAAAATGAATCAGGATACCATCACCCCTCAAACCAAGCTATCATCTGTATTTGCATGTGATAACAGGTTTTGATAATGACAATGGAAACAAGCAATGGGAAGTCTTCAAAGAATCAAAAACAATTAGTGATTCCATATGAAAGAAGAAAATGGTCTCACAAAGGTTCAAGAGATGAAGAAACTAATGAATCAAACAAAAGGAAAGCAACCATGCATCATTAGATTCAAATGGATGACCAACAGGCATGAGAAAATGTCAAAATGAAGAGCCTGAATCGATTCAAGCACGAGTGAATCGATTCACAGCCCTGGAAGTCATAAAAATGAGAAACAGAATGGGTTGAATCGATTCACCATGACCCTGAATCGATTCACAGCCCTGGAAGTCACTAAGATTGCAAACAGTATGTCCTGAATCGATTCACAAGGACCCTGAATCGATTCACACGATGCTGACAGTCCAGGAACCCCAAACAGAATGCTCTGAATCGATTCAACAAAGCTCGAATCGATTCACACGAACCTGAAACTTAAATCTGCACACATCAGAATGCTTCGAATCGATTCAAGGCACTATGAATCGATTCGAGAAGTGGGAAACACCACTAAAAGAACAGATTTAAGTGGGAAAGATGGATCCAATCTTTTAATACGCAGAGACAAGCTGGAGCCATCATCTTGCAACGGCTAGGAACCCTCAACACTGCATAAATGAGTCTATATAATGAAGAGGAACTCAACCCCAACAAGAACCAAGAAGCTACTATCCTTTGCCTTCTATTTTTGTGCTTTGTAAGCCTATTTCTTGCATCTTATACTTCACTTGTATATCCTCTCATCTTGAGAGTTAGAAATTGTGAGAGCTTTTCATTTGTATATCTGCTCTATTGAGAGAGTGTATTGATTGTAAACAAACTCCAAACACACAAAGTATTTCACTCTAGGTTGAGTGGTTGTTCACTCTAGGATTGAGTGGTTACAAAGGTTGTGGACTCAACCTTTGGGATATTGTGAGATTGAGAGATTGGGTGGGTTGCCCTTGTACTTGTGAGGATTGGGTTCTTGAGTGTGGGACACTAGGAAGCTGCAATTGCTCAAAGTTGTATCTCTAATCTACAATAGTGGAAAATCCTCTAAGTGGGTTACTTAGAGGCGAGACGTACACCGGATTGGGTGGAACTCGTTACATTGGTTTGCAAGCTTCTCTTCCTTACTCTTTTACTTCTATACATTGCATATTTGTTGATTGGTATTGTTTGGTTGAGAAGAACATACTTGAACTTGCTTAATTTGCTATACTTTAGATATTGCACACCAAGTGTTTGCTAAATTGCCTCAACAACACTTACCTCTTGTAGTGCATTGCATATCATTGTTACTTGCTTTCACTTGCACAATCTCATAAACTTGGATATAGAAATCATTTTTAAAGGCATTCCAAGCAAAAGTTTTATAACTCAATTCACCCCCCCTCTTGAGTATTGAGGCCACTTGAACAACAAGTGGTATCAGAGCTTGACTCTTGGTAGATCAAGCTTAACAGCTTCAAGAGATTAAAATGGCCTCAAGTTCTCAAAATGTTTTTCCCGAGGGTGGTGCGATAAATAGACCTCCCGCTTTCAATGGGGAAGGGTATGCCTTTTGGAAAGAGAGAATGAAAATCTTCATTCAATCAATTGACTTGAGAATATGGAATGCCATTGAAAATGGTCCCTATATACCAATGCATACCATAGATAGCAAGAATGTTGAAAAACCCATAGATGAATGGACTAGCGAAGAAGAAAAGAAAGTCCAATATGGCTACAAGGCCAAAAATCTCATTACCATGGCCTTAGGACAAGACAAATTTTTTAGAATAATGACATGCCAAACCGCTAAAGAAATGTGGGATACTCTTCAAGTAACCCATGAAGGTACTAATGATGTAAAGGACTCAAAGATTAGTACTCTTACTAGTCAATATGAATGCTTTAGGATAAATTCAGGAGAATCTATTGTAGATATGCAGAAAAGGTTTACACTTATTATTAACCATCTTATTACTCTTGGCAAAGTGTACACTAACAAAGAGCTTGTGCACAAAATTTTGAAAAGTCTCAGCAGGGAATGGCAACCTCTTGTCACAGCAATAAAACAATCTCCTAGCATCAATGAAATGTCTCTTGCAACACTCTTTGGAAAATTGCAAGAACAAGAGCAAGAACTTAAAGCATTGAAGCTAGCCGAGGAAGAGGAGAAATCCACCAAGAAGAAAGGGCTAGCCCTCAAAGCCACCTCCATGCATGAGGAAGAATCATGCAGTGACTTAGATGAAGAAGAAGAGTTTGGGCTGTTCGTAAAAAGATTTGGAAGATTCATGAAGAACAAAAAGTTCCAAAAGAACTTTAAGCCCCAAGGTAAGAAATCTACCTCTAATGAAACTTCCTCTTCACCAAGTTGTTTTGAATGTGGCAAGGAAGGGCACTTCAAAGCCGATTGTCCAAACCTCAAAAAGAAAGGCAAGGACAAACAAAGAAGAAGAAGAGCCTATATTGCTTGGGATGAGAATGATGTGAGCAGCTCCGACGACTCGGAAGATGAGCAAGCCAATCTTTGCTTAATGGCAAATCATCAAGAAGAGGAAAATGAGGTAAATCTTCTTGACCTAGATAAAAATGAGCTGTTAGATGCTTTTGAGGAATTATATGATAAATTTACAAAAATCTCTAGTAAACTCAAAGCTTCTAGGAAAACTAGTGATACTCTTGAATTACATCTCATGGAAGTATGTAAAGAAAATGAGAGCTTAAAAGAAGAACTAGAGAAAGTTCAAACATGCTCTAGGGATAAACCTTGTGATTTTGCAAAGAAGTGCATTATGTTAGAAACCAAGGTTGAAGACCTAAATAGGACACTAGAGAAATTCACTAATGGAAGAGATAATTTGAATATCCTACTTGGGCAACAAAAATGCATGTTTAGTAAAACCGGTCTAGGATATGACCAAGAACATAGTAATCATAAAATGGAGAAGCACTACAAAAACTTCTTTGCACCACCAAGCAAATCCTCCTCACCTTTTATGAAATGCAATCATTGTGGTACCAAAGGACATAGTGCATATAAGTGTAGTGTTAGGAAACTAGGACCAAAGGTCTTAAGAAAGGTGTGGGTTCCCAAAGGAACATTCCCACAAACTAACCTTAAAGGACCCAACATAAAATGGGTACCTAGTTCTCTAAAATGATTTTGTTTTGCAGGTATGCTTCAAGGCAAGCAACACCCATTGGTACTTGGATAGCGGGTGTTCGAAGCATATGACGGGAGACATAACTAAATTTACATCATTCACTCCCAAACGAAAAGGAAGCGTCACATATGGAGACAACACTAAGGGAAGAATCCTAGGCATTGGAAATATTGGTAAGAACTCTTCCACATCCATAAGTGATGTATTGTATGTTGAAGGTCTCAAACATAACTTACTAAGCATAAGTCAATTATGTGACAAAGGATATAGAGTTTTATTTGAATCAAATTGTTGCATAATTGAACATAAGACCAATAAGGAAATTAAGTTTGTAGGCCAAAGAATTGATAATATTTACATGATTGATATGGATAGTTTGCCTACAAATGATGAACAATGCTTCATTTCAAAAGAGGATGAAACATGGCTATGGCATAGAAGAATAGCTCATATACATGTAGACCACTTGAACAAACTTGTTTCTAAAGATTTAGTAATTGGTCTACCAAAGCTTAAATTTGAAAATAGATTTTGTGATGCATGTCAAAAGGGAAAACAAGTAAAGGCATCTTTTCAATCCAAAAACATAGTTTCTACTCAAAGGCCTTTACAACTTTTGCACATGGACTTATTTGGACCATCCAAAATCAAAAGCTTTGGAGGGAATTACTATGGTCTAGTAATAGTAGATGACTATTCAAGATATACATGGACACTGTTTCTTGCTCATAAAAATGAAGCTTATCATGCATTCAAGAAACTTGCAAAGATTATCCAAAATGAGCAAAACTCAAAAATTGCATCCATTAGAACCGATCATGGGGGAGAATTTGAAAATCAATCTCTTGAAAAGTTTTGCGAAAAACATGGTATTAATCACAACTTTTCAGCTCCTAGAACTCCACAACAAAATGGAGTAGTTGAAAGAAAGAATAGATCTTTAGTAGAGCTTGCTAGAACCATGCTAAATGAAAACAATATTGCAAAACATTTTTGGGCCGATGCGGTAAACACCGCGTGTTATGTTATGAATAGATGTTTGATAAGGCCTATTTTAAAGAAAACCCCCTATGAGCTTTACAAGGGTAGAAAACCCAACATTGCATACTTTCATATCTTTGGATGTAAATGTTTTGTGCTCAACAATGGAAAGGATAATCTAGGGAAGTTTGATGCAAAATCTGATGAGGCAATATTCCTAGGATATTCTCAATCAAGTAAATGTTATAGAATTTTCAACAAACAAACAAATACCATTGAGGAATCTATTCATGTCAAATTTGATGAAAATAGCCATAACCCTCCGAGAAAGGAAGATGTTGATGATCTTGTAGGTACCTTTCAAGAAATGAACTTACAAGACAAAGAAGAAGAAGTCAACAATGATGGAGGTGCAACACAAATTGAGAGACAACAAGATTGGGTAACATTGAAAGATCATCCCTTGGACAAGATCATTGGAGAAATAACCAAAGGGGTAAGTACTCGAAACGCCATTAGAAATGCATGCAATCACTTGGCTTTTGTATCCCAAATAGAACCCAAGAATATTGATGAAGCCATTATTGATGAACATTGGATGTTGGCCATGCAAGAAGAGTTAAACCAATTTGAAAGAAATGAAGTTTGGGAACTTGTGCCAAGACCCAATGATCATCTAATAATAGGCACCAAATGGGTGTTTAGAAATAAGCTAGATGAAAACGGAATAATAACTAGAAACAAAGCTAGACTAGTAGCAAAGGGATACAACCAAGAAGAAGGAATAGACTATGAAGAAACATATGCTCCCGTAGCTAGGTTAGAAGCCATTAGATTATTACTAGCTTTTGCATGTTGTATGGATTTCAAATTGTATCAAATGGATGTCAAAAGTGCGTTCTTAAACGGCTACATTCAAGAAGAAGTTTATGTAGATCAACCTCCCGGGTTTGAAAATCATCAATTTCCAAACCATGTTTTCAAATTGAGAAAAGCCTTATATGGTTTGAAGCAAGCTCCAAGAGCTTGGTATGAGAGATTAAGCAAATTTCTTTTAGAACACAACTTTGAAAGAGGAAAGGTTGATACTACATTGTTTATAAAATGCAAACAAAATGACATCCTCTTGGTACAGATTTATGTAGATGACATAATATTTGGTGCTACTAATGAAAATCTTTGTCAAGAATTTGCCAAGATTATGCAGAAAGAATTTGAAATGTCCTTGATGGGAGAACTCACCTTCTTCCTCGGACTACAAATAAAACAAGCCATTGATGGAACGTTCATTAGCCAAACCAAATACTGTAAGGAACTACTTAAAAGGTTTGGAATGGACAAGGCAAATAAGATAGCTACACCAATGAGCACATCCTGCTATCTAGACAAAGACGAAAAGGGTAAGGATATTGAAATCACCAAATATCGAGGTATGATTGGATCCTTACTATATTTAACTGCGAGTAGACCTGATATTATGTTTGCGGTATGTATGTGCGCTAGATATCAAGCATGTCCTAAAGAATCACATTTGACTGCCGTAAAAAGAATTTTGAAATATCTTGTGGGTACTCAAAATGTTGGTTTATGGTATCCCAAAGGCGTTGAATGTCATCTTTTAGGATATTCTGATTCCGACTTTGCGGGGTGTAAGCTTGATAGAAAAAGCACTAGTGGTACATGCCATTTGCTTGGTAGTTCCCTTGTTTCCTGGCATAGCAAGAAACAAGCAAGTGTTGCATTGTCAACAGCTGAGGCAGAATATGTAGCAGCTGGTAGTTGTTGTGCTCAAATTCTTTGGATGAGACAACAACTTCTTGATTTTGGTATTGCCTTGAGTAAAGTCCCCATTAAATGTGATAATACAAGTGCCATTAACATCTCCAAAAATCCAGTAATGCACTCTAGGACCAAACACATTGAGATTAGGCATCACTTTATTAGAGATCATGTGTTAAAAGGGGATTGTGTGCTTGAACATGTTGAAACCTCTAGGCAACTAGCAGATATTTTCACAAAACCCCTGGCTAGAGAGCAATTTATTTACATTAGAAGAGAATTGGGCATTCTTGATATGACAAATTGTGTTTGAGTGATCACTTCATCTTGTGTATTGATTGTGTGACACCTTTACTAGTGATTAATGCAAAAGAAACCCATAGAAATGGAGATTTAATGATCCTATATGAATTCCTCATGCCTTGAATATATTGGAATGGAAAGAAATGAATTTTGGGGTGAAACAGCCCTTCGAATCGATTCAGCACCCCCTCGAATCGATTCACAGACCTGTTGGTTCAAAAATCCTCAAAACAGTATCGTTCGAATCGATTCACACTCCCCTTGAATCGATTCAAACACCTGATGGTCCATATTCCCTCAAACAGAGAGGTTGGAATCGATTCACAGCATCCTCGAATCGATTCACGCACCTGACCCTTCCATTTCTCTCAAATCAGTAACGCTCGAATCGATTCACCCATCCTTCGAATCGATTCACGCGTCAGTTACTGCATATTCACGCTGATTCAAGTCTCTAAATCACACACTTCCCACTTCCTCACTTCACTCCTCCACTATCTCCCACTCTCTCTTCTCAAACCTTTCAACTTCTAATCTCCTCAACTTCTTCTCCAAACCTTCCATTCAAATCCTTTACCTTCCATGGCTTCTTCCTCTCAACCTCGCAAGAAGCAACGTGCAAACACTGCTGGAGCCTCCATGCCTCAACACTCTGATTTATCTAGATTATTCACTACCCAAAAGGATCTTGAAAGGTACCAATCCTCATTCTCTGAGAAAAATCTCATTTCTCCTCATTGGCTTGATCTCCCATTCTTTGAAGCATCTGGACTTCCTCTACTCACCACCTTACATCAACAAGAGCTAGTTGGCTTCATGACTCTTGAGGAAGTTGCAATCTACCCCGAACTCATTCGTGTATTCTACTCCACGTTACGCCTTCAAGATGCTCGCTATATTGCCCGAGTGAAAGGTAAGACTATCATTCTTGATAATGAGGTAATGAATCAAGTTGGCTTACTCCCTCTTAGCAACGCTTCATTCCATGGCAAAGAACCTCCTCTTGCATGGAATTATAATCCATTGGAGGCAAGAGCTTTCTTTAATCTTGCAGGTCCCTCGAGCACGGTTGGCACCTTAAGTCTCCATCACCGCCTCTTGCACTTTGTCCTTGTCAAAATTCTCCTCCCCTCCGGTGGAAATTATGCAAGGCTAAATGAGGCCCAAATCTTGCTGCTCTGGGCAATTGTCAATGAGAAAGACATAAATTGGATTGACTTGGTTAGGCATCACATGGTTGAAGCCCAAAACCTCGCCCATCTTCCATATGCCATACTCATTACCAAATTGCTCCACCATTTTAAAGTGGACTTGAAAAATGAGATCAAGGAAGTGGTCGGTCCCAAGGCACCTATTGGAAAATCTCATCTCACCAAGATGAATATTGTGGAATACCAAGGCATATGGCAATTTCTTAGGCGTCCCCGACATGAAGTTGAAGATGACGCTCCTCCTCCTCCTCCTCCTCCACACGCTCCTACTGATGACCTTTTCACCAGACTCACTGCCCATCTGGACCAGCGCCTCAACTCCATGGAAGCAAACATCCACGCTCGACTGGACAGAATTGAAGCAAACATGGAAGAGCGATACACGGAGCTTGCCACCCAGATATCCAGCATCCACTTCCCACACCCATGATTGATCTTTACTTTTCTTTCCTTCTATTTCACATTCAGACTTGGTTGTTTAGTTTGGTTTATGTCTTTGGATAATTACTTTGGTTTGTGATTTGCACAATTATCTCGTTTGGTTAATTATTTTGGTTTATCTCAATTGCATTTGCCTGTGATTACTACTCGACTTACTGTTTACTCCCAACTTTTGTTTTTGATAATGACAAAGGGGGAGAGATAGAGAGAGATAAAGAGATATATGTGCGATATTATGCGATATATATTCATGTGATACATGTGCGACATTATTTCAACGCTTGAGATCATTTAATTGTTTTATTGAAAAACAAAGGGGGAGACCTATTTTCTTAAAAGAAATAACCACTTAAAACAAGAGACATTAGTCTTCATAACTTGCTATTGGCTAATAAATACCCCAAGAGATGGCCTTTGGTTGTCATCATCAAAAAGGGGGAGAATGTATTTGCATGTGATAACAGGTTTTGATAATGACAATGGAAACAAGCAATGGGAAGTCTTCAAAGAATCAAAAACAATTAGTGATTCCATATGAAAGAAGAAAATGGTCTCACAAAGGTTCAAGAGATGAAGAAACTAATGAATCAAACAAAAGGAAAGCAACCATGCATCATTAGATTCAAATGGATGACCAACAGGCATGAGAAAATGTCAAAATGAAGAGCCTGAATCGATTCAAGCACGAGTGAATCGATTCACAGCCCTGGAAGTCATAAAAATGAGAAACAGAATGGGTTGAATCGATTCACCATGACCCTGAATCGATTCACAGCCCTGGAAGTCACTAAGATTGCAAACAGTATGTCCTGAATCGATTCACAAGGACCCTGAATCGATTCACACGATGCTGACAGTCCAGGAACCCCAAACAGAATGCTCTGAATCGATTCAACAAAGCTCGAATCGATTCACACGAACCTGAAACTTAAATCTGCACACATCAGAATGCTTCGAATCGATTCAAGGCACTATGAATCGATTCGAGAAGTGGGAAACACCACTAAAAGAACAGATTTAAGTGGGAAAGATGGATCCAATCTTTTAATACGCAGAGACAAGCTGGAGCCATCATCTTGCAACGGCTAGGAACCCTCAACACTGCATAAATGAGTCTATATAATGAAGAGGAACTCAACCCCAACAAGAACCAAGAAGCTACTATCCTTTGCCTTCTATTTTTGTGCTTTGTAAGCCTATTTCTTGCATCTTATACTTCACTTGTATATCCTCTCATCTTGAGAGTTAGAAATTGTGAGAGCTTTTCATTTGTATATCTGCTCTATTGAGAGAGTGTATTGATTGTAAACAAACTCCAAACACACAAAGTATTTCACTCTAGGTTGAGTGGTTGTTCACTCTAGGATTGAGTGGTTACAAAGGTTGTGGACTCAACCTTTGGGATATTGTGAGATTGAGAGATTGGGTGGGTTGCCCTTGTACTTGTGAGGATTGGGTTCTTGAGTGTGGGACACTAGGAAGCTGCAATTGCTCAAAGTTGTATCTCTAATCTACAATAGTGGAAAATCCTCTAAGTGGGTTACTTAGAGGCGAGACGTACACCGGATTGGGTGGAACTCGTTACATTGGTTTGCAAGCTTCTCTTCCTTACTCTTTTACTTCTATACATTGCATATTTGTTGATTGGTATTGTTTGGTTGAGAAGAACATACTTGAACTTGCTTAATTTGCTATACTTTAGATATTGCACACCAAGTGTTTGCTAAATTGCCTCAACAACACTTACCTCTTGTAGTGCATTGCATATCATTGTTACTTGCTTTCACTTGCACAATCTCATAAACTTGGATATAGAAATCATTTTTAAAGGCATTCCAAGCAAAAGTTTTATAACTCAATTCACCCCCCCTCTTGAGTATTGAGGCCACTTGAACAACATCATCAATGCCCCTGGTTTTGACCCTAAGAAAGTCAAAATCTTCTCCACCCCTCATTTCCCACCTCCCATGCCTATAGAAGACATCCCGCTGAACCCTTCTCTCACCACCCAATCTGACTTTGTACTGGTACATGCTTTGATAAGGGAAAGAAAGATAATTGAGCTCAAGAGCAAGGACCCCTCAAGTTATCTGGTCATCCCTATCTGAATTTCCCTAGAAGGAAACTTCTTATTGCACCAGACAGACTCACCCTTTCTCTCAGGATTATGGATAAAAGGGAATCACAGGGTAGAAATACGACCTAAGACTCATTATTATCAGCCAGCATGGTATGAGCCTTATCCCAAGAAGCTTTCCATTCCTTCTCTAAGAAGCATGTTCACAGCCCCAGAGCTTAATGAAGATCATGCTCGAGCTTTCTGGAATCATCAGTTGTGGATCATCAACTCTGAAGGCTAGTTCTCTAACACCTATGATGACAACTTTTACTTCCTTTATGGCTTTGGGAATGTTGTGGTAGAGTTTTCAAGGATCATATTCTTTCTGAAGGAATGTATATTCCTTTAATCCCTAACCATATTAGTTTTCCCTCTAATTTTTGTGTCTGTTCTAGGCTTATTGTATGAGCAGCTTGGTCGTTTACTCATTATTTCCTTTTATGCTTCCACCCTCAGTTCCTCATCTTCTAGATTCCTCTATGACGCCCCCTCTGTTGTTGATATCAAAAGGGGGAGAATAGTCTAAGTTAGTCCAAGTTCTTTTGGGTTGGAGTCTGTAATCAGTATCTTTTGGAAAGAATAGTCTATGCTGCTAATTTTTTGAGTTATTTTGTAAGCACTGATCTTTACTTTATTAATAAGAAGAATCTATTTCTTATATTTGTTTTATGCATACATAAATAATATGCTCTGAGTATTATAATTTTTTTGCTCTAAAATGTATGCATATGATCTGATTGATAACATGATGCGTCTTGATTCTTAAAATGCTAAGAAATACGCCTTGCTTTATAAAACGTGTTGTGTTTTGATATCAGTCTCTCAAAACTATACATTGATGCTCTGATCAGACCTGCTCATTAAACTTTATGCTTTGATTCTTTCTAAGTATGAATATGCTCTAATCTCATCTCTGATAATGTTTTGGTCTTTTTATACCATGATAAAGCTAATGTAATGCATAAGCTGTAAATGAAATAGGGAGATTATCATAAAAAGTATGATGTTGATGAACAAGTCTGTATGAGACTAAAGAAATTTCAAAGTGAAGTTTGACCCTAAATACACTATCAGGGTTTGATATACCAAGTTTTGTTTCATTCAGAACTCGTTCAGACTTCAGAATCAAGACTTTTAAATATATAAAGACGTTATTTCTATCTCTATATCAAAGCCCAACAAAGATGCTTTAGAGCTGATACATTTTCTCTAAAGACTTCGTATCATCAAAGAAGATAAAGAAGACAAACTTGTGCTCAAGATCCAAAGAACACAACAAAAAGATTAATGTTTATTTTAATGATGCTCTGAACTATGTGCATATCAAAGAGAACTGCACTTATCATTAAAAGAAGAAAGGAGACAAAATAGTGCAAAAGCCAGAGCCTTTTATGGGAAGAAACCAGGAAGCAGTTCTGCACATTTCAAAATTTCAGTAAGCGTATCAAAATGCTTTCAGAAGGTCAACTCTTTTTGCTCTGTAACGTTTTATGTTAAAAGAAGAAAACCTATAGAAGCACTCTTATTTTGAGTTTGTTAAAGAACATCATTTTAGTGCAAAGCTTTGATGCATCTTCAAACTAGACCTTTGTTCTCTCTTCACTCCTTAAGGTCTGGTGCCCTCAATGGCTAAAACTTTCTCAACAAATCCACAACGACTATATCTCTCCACTAGATTATCAAACGATCACTTTAAGAAATCTATAAATATGAAGAGATTCAAAGATTTGAAAGAGAACTTGAGACTCTCGAAGAAATCATTTTACAATTAGCTATCAAAGTTTTCTTCTTCATTCTTAATTTTTATTTTAAGCAAAGACCTTCTTTGTAGTTCTACATCCAATAGACCTTGGTGTTTTGCTTTCTCACTTAGTGTATCTGTTCATATCATTGTATCTTTTCATACACTAAGTTCTTAGAAACACCAAACACAAGCTTTCATTCAAATCAGTATTTGTGTAAAAGTCTAGTGTATTGCCAACCTTTAGTTTCTATTGGGAAACAGTTGTGGCCTGAAGAGGATTTTGAAATAATATTTGAGATTGAGCCAAGATTGACTTGTTGAAATAATATTTGGGTTTAAGCCAGAAATGGCTAGAGTCAAGAACACTTGAGGCATAGTCTGGTGCTGAAATTGTAAAAGGAGATTTTATAATAGTGGAAATCATTTAAGTTTGAAGGGACTGGACGTAGTATGTTGGAAGTGAACCAATATAATTTTTTGTTCATTCTTTCTTTCCCCGCACTTAATAGTCTAGTACAAAAGTCCGATTGCCTACTCTTGCAAAGTTTTTAAAATTCCACATAAGAGTTTGAGACTTATTCAAACACCTTCTAAGTCTGACTTTGAACCATTAAGATGAAATTAAAATAGAATAAAATAAAACCAAATGGCGTCACATATGACAGGGAGAGACTCTATTATTAACTTTTTTACATTAAAAGATAAACTAAAAAACAAAAAAATGAAAATTTTAAAAAAAGCGTAGTGGGCCTTAGCCAAAATGAAATGGCTTTAGAAAAAAGAAAAACAGCTGGAATGAGCCTCATCTTAATGAGACTGAGACTTAAAAAAACACCCTAAAGAACCAAATAAACATAACAAAAATAAAGACAAATAAATAAACAAATAAAATTAAATTAAGCCTTAACCTAATAAGTCCCAATGATGATGATGATGATGATGATAATAATAATAATAATAAAAATAAATAAATAAATAAAAACCTAAATAACTTGGAGAGAAATAAAAAAACATACTACAAAGAAAGAAAAGAAAAAATAACTAAAACCTAAACCTAATGGGCCTTACTCTAGTTAGGCCCAAATCCTAAACTACAAACCTTAACCTAACAAAAGGAAAAGAAAGGGGAAGCAAAGTGGAAGGGAGGGCAGAAACATGAGAGAGAGTGAAACCGCGACAAAGGGAAAAGGACGTGTTGGTGCTCGACGCTACAGGACACAGGATGTGTGAACACCGTATTTTTTAAAATAATAAAAATTAAATAATAATAATTTTTCCCACACCATTCCGGAAATTCCGTTCGGAATCCGAAATTGGTTCCCCAACTTTCCATTGGCTTCATCTTCTCCCTTCATTTCTTCATCAGATCCCACCTTCTCCATCCTCTTCATCACCAAATCAACAAACCACAAAACTTCTTGATCTCACTTTATTTGCATCATTAACCTGAAAATTAAAATACTGCAACCAGAAACAATACCACAAACTGCTAATAACCCAAAAACTCATCACAACAAACAACAACCAATAACACAACAAAAATAAAATAAAAAACTCTTCTCATCTCATCTTCCCTGCAAACACAAAACTAGAAACAAATACCAACAGAAAAAGGAGAAGCCACACCGCCAGTCACCCTACGCTGGTCATCTTCTTTGCGGGGCCAGTACTAGTCCGACCACGACCGTGCGTACCCAACCGACCAGGATCCGTTTGGCCTTCTTCTCCGCCGCTCTGACCTCTCCACACGCGAATAAAATCGGCTCCTAGCCGCCGGGCATCACCGTGACAGCCCCCTCCTCGTGAGCGAACACCTCCTAGAACCTCTACCCGACCACACTAGCCGCCGGCTTCTTCCTTCTCCCGCCGGTCATCTCCCTCCTCTCGGTCTCTCCTCTCTCTCTCTCTTTCCTTCAACTTTCTCTCTCTTCCGTCACTCCCTCAATCTACCACCCCCCTGATGCTAATTCTTTAACTACTTTTCCCAAATGAATCCTAATGGGTTTTGGTGACCTTTTTTTGGTTAATGGGCTTCAAACTTTTGAAGCCCAAATGATCAAGTTCTCTTTTTCTTTTCAAAAAAGGTATTCTGATTTATTATATAAAATTTTAATAAAATAATTTTTTATGTTAAAAATATAAATATTAAATGTCTATTTCTTAAAATAAATAGTCTTTCTTTATTGTTATTAAAGTCTAAAATATCTTTTTTTAAAGAAAATGAATGAGGAATAAATGTTGTTTTAAAAAAATGAAAATCTTAGAATCCTGTAGAATAAAATAAATAGCTTTTAATTGTGTTAAATCAAGAAAATATTACAAGCTAAATATCCTTTTCTAGATATAATAAACTCTTTGTGGTAAATTCAAAGCAAGAATCTTGAAACCAAATATATTTTCTAAAATAAAAATAGATAGCTTAGCTCTCCTACTTATGATAATCTCAAAACAAAAAATATATCTTTTATAAAAAATAAATAATACAAAATCAAATCTTATAAGCAATGTCGTGTAAAAATCACTTTTGCCTACATCGGTTTTATAGGATCTTAAAGGTTTATGCACGTGCGATCTTCTTCGCCTTGTATTTCTCCTTCCTCATGAATTTTCTTTCATTATTAAAAATCAAAATCAATTTAAATATTTTTTTTCAAAATTAATTTTCCCCTAAAGAACTACGTAACCCTGATTTCTTAATACATTTGAGAATACGTAGGAGCGGGAATCAATTCCTGTCGGGCCCACTTTCTCGTTATTAATTTCTATGTCTCTGTTATTATTTCAATTAATTTTATATAGTCAATATTTTAAATTTTATTGTCGTAAGGAGGTTAATTTAGACGTGACGTCTTGTTAATCTCATATTTTTATTTAAAATAATATTTTCTTTAAAATGAGGTTAATTTAGACGCGACGTCTTGTTAATCTCATATTTTAATATTTTTATTTTAAATAATATTTTCTTTAAAATGAGGTTAATTTAGACGAAATATCTTGTTAATCTCATTTTTTAATATTCTTATTAGAATATTATCTTCTTTGAAATGAGGTTAATTTAGACGCGACGTCTTGTTAATCTTATGTTTTTTTAATATTTTTATTAAAAATAATATTTTCTTAATCAACTTTATTTATTTTTTCTATATCATTCATTTTATTTTAATCTTTAAATTTATGTAAAAATTAAGGTTAATTTAGATGAGATGTCCTGTTAACCTTTACTTTCACTCTGTTTTACTTTTCCTTATAGTTGTTGTTTTGTCAAGTTTCTTACTGTCATTGCTTTGTCATTTCTTACTGTTACTATTTTAATCTTCTACTGTCATTATTTTTTATTTTTATATTTTTTATTTCTTTTTTTTTGTGTCATTGTTTAGTCTTCTACCGTTACTGTTTTCTTACTGTTTAGTTTCTTATTGTCTAATCCCTTACTGTCACTGTTTGGTATTTCATTTGCTTAGTCAGGTTGTGCGATTTAAGATTAATTTGGACGAGACGTCCTGTTAATCTTATTTCAAACTTTCATATCTATTTTGTCTGTTTCGTATGCTTTGTCACTGTATATGTTTCTTTTCATAAAAGAAGTTAAAATAATTTCTAGACTATTTTGAAATAAGCGCTATCAATTTGAGGTAACCGTTTTATAACGGACAGTTGTGAGGTGCTAAGATTCTTCGATCCTGTAATTCGAAGTTAAAATAATTCCTCACCTGTAATTCGACTCCCGAACTTAGAATTTCATTTTCATAACCAGTGTTTTAAAAAAAGGTTTTTCCCGATATTTTTATCCTAAAAAATATTGGTGGCAACTCCCTGTCTTCTTTTCGAAAGGATTTTGAAACCCGTTTTATTTTTAAGGGTCGGCCATCCCGTCACGATCCCGGTCGCGACAGGATGTCGTCAATGTGTGATGAAGAGAAAGAGGGACCACAAAATGATGTCATGGTGGATGGTGGTGGCAGATTTGTGGAGACGACAACGACAAATTGCAGGGATCATTGGGATCGATGGTGGCTGAAGGGTAGTGGCTTGGTGGGTCGCAGGTAATGGTGGTGTTTTTCTTCTGTTTTCTTTCTGATTTTTGTTTTTGCTGTTTGTGGTTTGAAAGCTTAGTGGGTTGGGTTTTGGTGGTGAGGAAGGAGATAGAGGTGGTTTTGGGTTTTGAAGAAGGAGGTTGTGGTTAGAAGGTGGTGGTTGAGGGCGGTCATGGTGGTAGCTGCGGGTAGGGTGGTGAAGGAGGGAGGTTGCGGTTGGTGGCGGTGAAGGCTTAATGTGTTGGTGGTAGATGTTATGGTTTAGTGAAGGTGGTTTGGATGGTGGTGGGTTGATGAAAATGATGTTTGTAACACTCCTATTTTTGTTTTAATTTATTATAAAAAAATTTATATTAAAATGCTGATAGAATTTGACCATAGACCTTTAGAATTTTTTTATCAGTATATTTTTTCAGAATTTATTTTTTTTAATTTTTTTTAAAAACAATTATTTAAAAAAATGAAAAATTACTATTTGCACCCCCTAAATTACTATTTGAACCCCCCTTTCATAATTCAGCCGCCTTCACGAGAAAACTTACTGTGTAATTCTAAAATTTTTAAACTTTGCACAGTAATCTATATGAAAATTTCAATTCTTGTACAGTACTTTTATAATAAAATATTCAAATACACAATAAATTTCTTTGCTATAAATAGAGGGGCAAGGCACCGAGTTTCTCGTTGAAAATTGAAAACTTAGTAGTGTTAGAAGGAGAGTGCTAAGTGAAGAGAGGAAGATATTTGCCAAAGGAAAGAGGTTCTGTCAAAATAATAAGGTAAAAATACCTCTCTTTTATATTTTTTTAGGGTTATTTTCATATCGTTTTAGAAATCTATTATTATACTAGATATAATATTATTTTAAGTTACAATTTTGAACAGTAAATGACTATTATGAATAGTAAATTACTATTCAAATAATAAATTACTATTTACTGTTACTATTTACCAATACTATTCACAATTTACTATTTACCGTTACTATTCACAGTTTACTATTTTCCAGTATTATTCACGATTTACTATTTACTGTTTACTATTCACTATTCACTATTCAAAACTTACCATTTTTGTTTTAAGAAGTAATCTTAATTTTCATTTTATGCCTATGCTGAAATAAATTGGTATTAATATTTCTAGAAATTGGAGTCGCAAAGCAAACTCTCTTTTGGTAACAATTCAAGGTAAGGGGGAGTGAGATAGAAATATAATATGAAAAGACATAAGAATAATAGGAGGAGTCCCCTACTCCTTTTAACTTTAGTAATAATATTATTATTTCAAAATAATAACTATTTAACTTAAAAATTTATACTAAATTTTAAATTGAGCATCTTGTGTAAGCAAAGACCTAGATAACCTATGCAAACTAGAGTAAACCTATGCAAGGACTTGGACTATTATGACCTATATGGACTGAATTAAACCTATAGAATGACCGGATGATATGGACTTATATAGACCTATACGAGGAATGAACTATAAGGACTCAAAATCAATTTTATTAATTTAAATAACCATTATGAGTGATATTTAATTGATTTGATTTGATTATAATTGATAATATTTGATTTTGATTGATGATATCTAATTGTGATTGATAATATATGATTCTGATTGATGATATCTAATTGTGATCGATAATATTTGATTGATAATATTTAGCTGTGATTGATAATAATTGATTGTGATTGATGATCTTGTGATGTGGAGTTTGAGCATATAGCAAGCATGATAAAAAGCTAAAACTCAGTAAGAATTTTCTTACCTTACTCTTTAAATTTTTATTCTAAGAGAAAGTATTTTATAATCATTTTAGTCTTTTATTTCTTCTTAGAAATTATTTTCATTAATTTTACTTTTAATCTTTAGAATAAAAAAATCTAGTATTTATTTCAGAAAGAAGCTATTTTATGAAAATTAATTTATAAAAAGATTGAGATAATTAATTCTTGAATTAAAGAAAAATTTTATAATTTTAAGTATTTTTAGTCAATGAATTAAGAATTATTATTTTTTGTTTAATAAAATAAAATTTTCAAAAGTAAATTATTTTGTTTTCTTTCCAACTTAATAACTAAAGATATTTGGAAATAATTGAGATTTCTAAATTTGATCTTGCTAAGATTTAATTTGAGAAAGATTATGTAAAGTTTTATATGAGAAAGTTTTGAGATATTTAAGGCTTAGAAACTCAATTTTGGTAAGATTTAAATTTGAAAACTGTACCAAATTTATTTCTGTATGATAGAAATTTAGAGAAGAAATTGAGGAAATGTATAGTTATTAAGATGATATTGTAAACCTTTATGGTATTTAATAATTGAGTTTCTAAAAGCCTTAACCAACTAAATACGTGAGTAGTTCATGCATCATGAATCATTAAAGTGAAATAAAATAATATTGTCTGTGGATGGATTATAGAAACCGATGATACATTAGAGGATGCTTAATTACGAGCCTTGGGATGAGAGGGTGTGAAAAGGTGCTTCAGGGGTAGCTCTCTAGTGTCGGGTACTTTCACAATAAAAAACTTTCTCAATCTGACTAGTCTCTAAGTGTTTGCATGCCAGTTGAGCTGTTCATGTTATTATTATCCGTAATTGTGAAACAATGTAACTCCTGGTTGACCCAGTGCAAATTAAAATTTAAGGGCCCACATATATAAGTAAGTTATGATGAAAATATTGCATAATATTCATGCTTTCATAATTGATTGTGTATGTGATTGTGATTGATATTAATATATATTAGTTTGTGAAAACCCTCTACTTCTTATGCCCCATTTGAGAATATTATATTTTGTTTCTCACTCATTTCTCCGTGTTTTTGTTTCATATACTTTAAATTGATAGTTCGTACAGAGGGGAGGATCGAAGAATCTCAGCAGTAAATATAACACGTTCTAAAAAGGGAGCTCGGTATGAATACCGTGATCCAATGAATAAATAATGTTATTAAGTAACTGCTTCTGGGTCATGGAGTTTTCTTTCTTTCTTATAATATTTAATATTTATTTTCTTCGGATAAATATAAAATTACTTTATAAAGCTTTAATAATATTCATGAGGTATTTCAGAAATATTGTATGTAATTTATTCCGATAGTTTCTTCTTAACAATCATATTTTTAATAAAAAAATTTTACAAATTTTTTTAGAATTTATTAAGATGTAACAGAGGGCGTTACAATGTTTTATTTTTTTTTGTTTTTGTTGTTTTTATGTTTACAAATTCTTGGTTGTTTCTAATTGTTGGTTCTCTTTATATTTTAATGGTGGGTTATGACAAAACTAAAGCTTTCCCAATCTCCATTTAACTACATTTGTCATATTTGCTTTCTTAAGGCTTGAACCGGCGGCACTAGGGGTCTTCCGATAATTGATTCTATGAAGGGATGCTTCAAGTTGCCCATATTGTGCCTTGTAGCTAATGTGTGAAACATCCCTATTCCTAATCTTCCATTTTTGCTTCAAGTGTTGAAAAGGAATAAAAATAAAAATAAAAATACAGGTAACATGAAACAGAGTGTTGAAAAAAAGGAAAAAAAGTTGGAATTTTAAATTTTAATAAGATAACAAAAAACAAATTCAGAATGTTTTTCAAACAGTACTCGAGAAGTGGTGTTTACAAACACCTATATAAATATATGTACTAGATCAATTCATACCAAAAGAAAATATCTAAATTTATATGGGCCTATAAATCCTCCGGGTATAGAAACCTAGAAATGCCTATAAATAGTAACAAAATAATTAAGGTGCTTTATTATTTTATTACTTAGCTCATTATGTTAACTTAAGCATCAAAATCTTGTTCTATGTGAGAGGATGATGAAGAGTAAATATTGGATAGAATGGTCACATTAACTTAAGAGAGGAACGTAGATATATCAACCCAACATACTAGAAATACATACCAATTTAGTGGTTTTTTTTTATACATCCGCTATACATATGTATATATAATGTATCATATGAGAAAATTATGTGATCTTTTAAGTGATCATGTGATCTTTAAAAACTTTTAATCTCAACCATTTATGTATAATTATACGATCCAGATTCGTTTCTCTCACTTTTACGTAAGAAAACCTTTTTGATAGATATATCTCATATATACTTATACACACACGAACGAACGAGGCTTTTAATAGGAAAAGGGAAAAACATATATGAAGGGCACTTTTGTATATGCGGAGTCACTTGAAGTACAATTCATCGACCTGACTCGCAAAGCTGGAAGGATCAATCATTTTCCTTCCTTTATTAATTCATAATCTTCGATGATATTGGATTAACAGTGAGTTAAGAGAAGTTTATTGGTAACTTATAAAAATAAATTATTTTTAACTTATACTTATAAATTTTATGATAATTTATAGTATAAACTCTTATTTAAAAATAATTTATTATATAAGACTTTTGAATGAAGTCACACGCACTCTAAATTTTCATTGTCGTACATACTTGAATTACTTCCTTCATTTGATTAAAAAAGGATTAGCTTACTAAGAAATTAGTGGTTAGATGATATGAAGAATTTAACTACAATTTTAAATTTAGAAATTGGATTGAAAATAAACTTACTTATAGAATTGGGTAAAATCAACATTTTAGCATCTTCAATAATCCCGTTTATCTTTAAAATATGTAGGTTTTTTTTTTGGGTTCAATATAATAGTTTATTCATGTGTATGGTGGCTTTTGCGCATGGCGTGAATATTAAATACAAGTATTTGTTTTCTTTTAAATTTATCTAACTACTTTTTAAAAGTTAGTTACTTTCAAATGACACTTTAAAAGTGTGATTAACTTTTGAAATTTTAAACTATTCACGTTTTTCTTTTCTTACTTTCTTAAGAAGTGCAAATGTTAGTGTTCATATAAACGTATCAATTTTTTTGCTTATTTTAATTAACGTAGTATATATATTATTTGAGTAACTTCATGGCTAGCTTCTGCACCAATGGGTTAAATGTAAAAGCTGGTATTATATTGGTTTAGCAAACAATTATATAATATAGATGTAAAACTTTTTTGTTGAAACATAATATAATCTCTGTAATGGCAATAATTAGCGTAAAAAGACTAGACGTCAATATTCAGTTGAATGTGGCTCTGCCACTGAATAAAAGCATACATATTTTTTTGGTGCACTAAATAAAAGCTTATGCATTATATAAGAAAATAATAATAAAGTATGAAAAAGTAAATAGTTTAATATATATGTATATAATTAAGAGCATTTGTTGTTGCAATAAAAAGCCTAATATTGAAGTTGTAAGAAATAATTGATGTGATTTTAACTTTTGGGAAATTGTTTTGATAACCACTAGATAAATTGCGTGGCACCAAACATAAACTTTAAGAGAAATAACACAATAAGCTCAATAATGTAATGTTTCGTTTGAGGCATAACTATCAGAGTGCCCATGCAAAAAGTGATGTTGGTGACTAGGTATTTTGACGGAAAATTTTTGGATTTTGTTTTGAGTGTTAGAAAATTATAAAGCTATAATTATCTCTAAGAAAGTGCAGTGGTCAATGTTTTGGTCAAAAAGTTGAGATTTCTTTATCTTATAAAAGTAGGTATAGCGTCCAATTTCTTTCTGTCTGGAGCATGCACGCTTTTATTTTGTACAGTAATGATGCATTTTATGGCAATGGTAGCTTGTTTGTGTCTTCTCCAAACTCCAAAGAACATATAAATTCTGATGCATCCCCATCCTAATTTTTCCTTCCTTATTTTCTACTTTAACATTAAAGCATCACACATCATTCAATTCATGAACATCACATGAATTACTGATACTGACAAAACTTCAAAAGCTATAGAATGGAATGGACCTCAATAAATATTTATCTTAATTAAAATTACAAGAGTCACAAGTCACTAATGAGGTATTAGAGAAGAAAGAATAAACCATTGAATGATTCAAGAGTACAATATCACTTATGTTTACACCTAATAAAGTTGTTAGAAACAAAAAATAGTCTAATTACTAATATCACATTAATTTTTCTATACCAGAAGAAAATTACAAAATACTTTATCAATAAATCTATATATAACCTCCTCCCTCTATCTTTGCTCATAGGTGAATTTTGAAGAGTTAACTTACCTGAACTTTATCTATACAAAAAATACCTATATGTTTCCAATGGAAGATGTTATTGAAATTGAAAGTTAAAGGGTTAAGAAACTCTTGTGACAGAGGAGTTAGCATATTTGATAAATTAGCTAGCATGGAAGGTTGGAATTACACGTTGTTGGGTAATTTTGATAAACTAAGACATTTTAAGGATTTATTCATTTATGATGTATTTCTTAGGATTTAACAGCTTATTCTAAGATGGATTAATGATTAAAACTAGTAAAAACAAAATAATATTTTATGTAACCCATAATTAGAAGATATGTATCTGTTGTCCGGTAAAAATAAAAAATAATAATTTATAAATAAAATCTAACCAATTTACAGATAAGATTTGACTAAGTTATAGATAAAATGTCTAAGAATATAATTTGACTCAGTTAAAATTTATCTATAAAATTTAATTATAAAATAATTTAATTACTCCTTTTAACTAAAATAAAATAAACTCTATTTAAAACTTTAAGAATATAATATAATTTCCAACTCAAGCCACCACTGGAAAGTTGGCTATGAGGCGTGTGATGAAGAAGCTAACTTGGAGGGCAAATACATGTGTATCTCATGTAGCTAGCTAAAGACATTCCAGAAGAAAAGTAGCACCAATGAAATTGATAAAAGTAAGATCCAAATTCCAAATCACCCACCCATTTGGGGTGCAAATATTCAGCTTGTAGGAATCCAAATAATTTTAGCAGTAAATCTATCCTATGCTAGTTAACCCCAAGATTCTCATGATTTAATTATATGTACTTTATTTTTTCTGCCTCGTGTTGTTTTGTAATGAGAAGATATTATGTGTATACGTATGTTGCAAGGCATGTAGTGGAATTTGATTCTCTTCATCATGCTCTTGTTTTTTATTCTAAGAGACGTAATGGAATTGCCTCACACAAACTACTAATCACCACTATGTGATTTTAATCACATAATATCGCTGTGTTTTTAACATAAGTTGTTTGAGTCTAACACCGCTGTTTCTATTGAATTTTAATCCAATTACGTTATTTAGAATGCGTGATTTCTAATAAAATTAGAATAGTCTGTTCTGTTATTCACAAAGAACAAAAAAAAAAATCATATAATGGGTACAGACATTCAGACTTGAACAATAAATGTCTTTTAAACTGATTTAAAAAAAAAAACTAATACAATAAAAATGCATTGATAGTTGATTCTATGTATCTTCAAGATGTACATTAACCTCGACCCACATCCTACCTTACTATACTGAACATCAAAAAAACACATTTATCAAGAATTTATTTACATATTTGGACGATATTACAATTGTCAGTATCAAAACATCATCTCAAAAGTACTTAATATTTATGTTATATTATCAATAATTCTTAAAAAGATAACTGACATAGTCTTATTTATTCTTGTATATATCAACCACCGGAAATATAACTCTTAAATATCAAAATACACTTCTTCCCTACATTAATTACCTACACCTATACAAATTTAATATTGGAATATCAGCTCTGACATTCTCCTAACTTACACATCAAATTTGCTTTATAAGACATTCCCTCATTCTGATCCTTTCTACACCGGACCACAAACACTTACTCTACCCATGTTACTGCATACCAAATTTCCTCTCTTTCTACACCAGATAGATGAATAATAGTAATAGATAAGTTTGAGGCTCATAAAAAAAAAGCAGAAGTAGTCCCCTGTTTTAGATTTTATTCTAGACCATGATTTTATCTTAATTTGGTCTAAGACCTGCGTAACAAAAGCCTTATTTTTAAAATAATCTGTTGTTTCTTTGATGTCGAACAATATTTGTTATCAACTAACTTTCGCCATAAGAGGTAGAAATATTACTCTGTTTTTATGCAAAACAATATTTTTTGATGGAACATGCAAAGCAATATTGGTTGAAAAGATAGTATATATGTTTCTGTCAAATTAAAAGACACATTACAAAATTCTAAGCCACAACGAGACTGGGGAAAGATTTCCCGCACTTCCTTTCAATCAATTAATTTGATGCAACAGTTAAGGCCCGAGAGTACACTATGAGGGTGTTTGTGGTGCGAAACAATGTTTGTAATTCACGATTTGCCATGTAAATAAGCAAAGAGCAAAGTGATATAAGAGGTAGCAAATGATGATTCGACAAGCCTGCATGACCCTATCCCCAAGTTGTGTGTGAATGTAGTATGTGTCTTATATTGCGGCGACTTCCAATGGAACAAAACAAGTTGCGGTATGACAGGGAAACAACAAAGCCAGCACTTAATTACCATGAGACCAGGAACACATGCAACTCCCAAACAGTAACAATTGTTGCTCCTACGGAAAGTGGGAATGACATACGGCTATAACCATGGACATTGGAAAAGTAAGACCAACCATCAACCGTGAAAGCGAGATTCAAAGTGTTTCAACCTTTATTCGATCCTTACCCTCATAATTATTATATGCTGGTGGGACATCGTGTCATTTATAAGTAAAAATTATCTTACATTATTATTTTAATCACTCTGATTATAGTTAGTTAAATGTCTTTTTATCTCACCCACTCCAATTAAAATCTAATTGAGAACCATAAAGATACGGAGAATATAAATGATGTATTGTTGCTGAACTTATAATAATTTCTCAGCTTAACGTATCTATATGCGTACAATAACTTATATTTATTCAGCAGTATTTGTCTTGCTGGCTGTGGAGGCCTCAGGTGTTGGTTAGGAATGGAATCTTTGTGACAGAAGTAAGGTGGAAGGAATCTGAATGTGATTCTCTTGGTTGTACATGTAGTAGGGGCTGTTTTTGTATCCATAATAGTAATGCTGACACAAAAACCACATTGTCAAATCCAAGAATATTCTGCACCAAAATAATCCTCCAACATGACCTCATGCAGGGCACATATGTAGGATCATCCATCAATTATTCGATCCCAATTAATGTTCTGTGTGACCTTTACAACTTGCAAGTGAGGTTTTATTTAAATAGTATCATAAGAATCCCACTGGCTCCGCGGATATGATCCGTGAATTATATGATTAACGAGTAATTAGTATGAGTTTAATACACTAATACATATAAATTCCAATAAGCTGGCCTTAAACAGAGCAGAGTGATGCATTATTATGATATGCATTTTTGTGAAACCCCCTGCTTCAACCACATAAACTGGAAATCGGTTCTAGTGTCTGCTCGGAATCTAATAGTGGAGATGAAGATTAGTGTTGCTCCATCATACTATTTAAAATATTATTTGACTTTGTTTATTCAATAAATTAACATTTAATTTATTTCCACTAACTATATTTTAATAACCTCAACGCTAACCAACCAATTAAACAGTTAGTATTCCTTTATTAACTAGTTGAAGAAATAAAATTATAAAAATAAAAAAAATAATAGTTAATATTAATTCTTAACATTAAAATTTTATTAGTGATTTAACAGTCAATCTACTTAGAAAACGGTGTTGAAGTGGTTAAATAAGGTACAAAATGGTTCAGGTTATTTAAAATTATGTTGCCACCAAACTTCAAACCTGTATCTAGAGGGATGGTGACCAATATGCTAACCACCATGTTGTCAACGTCTTTGGATTTATTCTTCGTGAATTATGTATCATTTATACCTTTCAAATATATTTCTCATTAAAGATAAAAATTTTGTTACTATTTAATTGTCCATTTGTAATTTTAAAAAAGTATTAATTGTTTATTTTAAATTTTTTAAAAAATAATAACATTGTTCTTCCAACCAGAGATATTAAAAGGGAAAAAAACTTTAAAGAGTAATAAATAAGAGAAATAAAGATAAAATAAAAAATAAATAATTATTTTATACAAATTAACAACATTATTTAATTTTTTGATATGCGTAAATCTTTTCTTCTTTAATAGTTAGATAAAGCAAAAGAAGTAATTATAATTAATCAATTTACCTAAGTGTTTTTACATTTTATTTAACTATAAGGATAGATATTTCTATGACTTTGTAAGAGTTGAAACATTTACATCACATATGCAACATTTAAGCTAAGAATCTCTTGATTAAAAAAGATTATATTGAATGAAATAAAATCTAAATTAAATTCAGTTCTGAAAGAATATATTTTGCAACCATAGAATTCATAACATCTTCGGCGTATATGTATACCGAATGACCTCATGCAATATGGAATAAATTGGATCATAGAACAATCATTGTGTATCCAACTAAGGTTCCCCTTACAACTTGCTAGGAAAGTTGGAAAATATATTATATAGCCATGTAACACTTTGAAAGATAAGTTAAATCGAATATGTTCATAATGAGATTATACAGTAGATTCCGATTAATTATAATTCAGTTGGAAATCTGAAATGAGATTACAAGAAGAGATCTAAATTCAATTTCAATTTAACACACTTATTGGAAAGGATAATGATTTATAAATGTTATTATATCCGAACAAGATTACTTTACATGATGATTTACCAATGATTAAAAATAATAAAAAAATACTACACAGGAGATCAGGCCAATTAAATATATCTCGTTAATGTTGTTACTGGTTTTGTTTTGTCTGTTTTTTTATGCTTAATTAGTGGGGCAGAAAAATAAAGAATGAAAGTAGAGGAAGGATATCAAAACTAGAGACAAAAGCAGCATAATTATTATTATTGCATTATTAATTTGATTCACAATATACTCTGATAAGAAACAAGGAAAATTAACAAGAAAGGTGCACATGAAAGTGAAACCACTAGGCAGGTGTTGGGAAAGATTTTCACCATGCACAAAATCTTTCTTCACCTGTACCTAGCTAACCTATTAGGAAAATTTATAATGCTAGTCCTTATTTGAAGGACCTTCATCATGTTCTTGTTGCAGGTGCTACATTTTTCCCTGTTCCTTTCTTCAACGCCTCGGGAACATTGATCTCAATGCCATCAAAATTCTCTGCTGCTGATTTTATACCGTCCTTTATTGGCAATTCCTGGCTTTCACCTTTCCCTATTTCTGTTGTGTTCTGTCGGTCTTTGCTCTTGCCCCACACCACAGTGTAAAGCCCACACACAATGAGAACAGCTCCAAATATACTGAGAGAAGAAAAGAAAAATCAGAAATTTAATCACACATGTAAATTTAGGCTTTTTGCTATTGACTTAATTGATGAAAATAATTATGAGAAATTAAGGATGTTTAAATTTAATACATACCTTCCTAGATGAACTTGCTCAGCTAAGACAAGGGAACCCAATGCAGCTGTGATGATCATACATAAAGGGCTGAAAGAAGTCACAAAAACTGGTCCACGTTCCCTTGTCACTACTCCTTGTACATAGTACGCCATTCCAGAGCATATTACCCCCTGATCATTATTCATCACAAAAATGTTAGTGCTAAAATCACCAATATTCACCATGCAATGGCTTTAATTTGATTGGAAGGTAAATTAATCTCAGAGATACTCACAGAATAAACACAAGCAAGAAGCCTTGAATCCCATCCTATGGCCCACACGCTGAAGTCCCTTTCAAATATAAGGGATGCAATTGAACCCTCAATAATACCCATCACACATATCCAAGCTGTAAGTGAGAGCTCTGCTGGGTACTTCTTCAAAGTGAATGACTAATTCCACAAAATAGTAACACAAGTCAGTTTACTAATCACATTTTACCAACTATTTTTTATTTTTGAACTAATAACCATTACTATTATAGTCGAATCGAACCGGTCGATTTAACTAGTTGAACCATAAACTAGTAAACCATTGGTGTGGATTAATTCTTTATTGTTATTGGTTGAACCAATTTGACCATAATTTATTCAAACTAGTATCAGTTTAATAACTAATCTAATTTATGAAAATATTATTTAAAACAAGTAATTACTTCAACAAATGGAGAATATAATGTAAGATGATGTGTATGACCAGTAATTGACTATACATACTTGCAAAATGAAGAAACCAGCCCAACCAGCACAACTTGAAATGAGCATTACTGGACCTAACACCCAGTGTTGGTCAGAGGGTGGTTCAGTGCTACTGCTGGAGTTGCTATTATGGTGGCTGATTGCTCCTCCCCCCTTAATGAGTTGGAATGCAGGGCCTTTGTACAGTGTCATAACCATAGCTCCTGAAACTGTTATAACGGTTCCAATCACCTTGGCTAGGCTGTGAAATTTTCTCAAGTTCACCTTCTCTAACCTGTCAATTGAATAATTCCCATCTCATTAGATTCACTAACAAATCTTAAACAGTAAATAGAAAAGAAAATTAGAAGAATCTTGTTTGATATGCGTGTCTTAGAAAAATAAATTAGTTGTCGTTTAATCCAACTTTAATATTTTAAATAATGTGGATATATAGACGGCACAAAATAGTTTGTGACATCATTTGTCAACAATGCTTTGTGGCTTCCAATTATTATATTTTTTGTTTCTTTGCGTAAGCAAGCATACATGGTTGATGGTTCCATTAATGTTGTATAGTGAAGTGATTGAATTAAGCTTTTACCTGAAAATGAGTGCCATTATAAAAGTAATGGCTGGGAGGACATTAACAGTGGCGGATGCAAACGTTGTTGAGGTCATCTTCATTCCCATGTTGTACAAGTTTTGATCTAGCACAGGCCTGTTCAATTCCATCACCAACCAAATTATTGATGTGCAAAAGATAAAACTTATAATTACCAAAAATAACAAAACCTATAGAAAATTCAATATATAAAACTTTTTCACGATTTATATAGTATACTATAATCAAATTACAACCGAAATGATGTTGGAAAATCTACTTGTTAAATAACTTTTTCCTCGCTCACGAAATTATTAGACGGTCAACGACAGTACGTAGAAATCTTTATTATTAGTCGAAAAAGATAAGTTATAATTGGAGGAGGCTTTTACACTTTTGAATCGAAATCGTTAATTTATTATAAAAAAAAACTGAGATTTTAATTTTTTAATAAAAAATGAAAGCTGAAATTAAACTTAAATTGCTTAAACTTATTATTATTAACCTGCCAATAATCTTTTTGAATCTATCCAGGGTATCCCACACCAAACGTGGTGATGGTGGCTAATCAATTTAAAAACCTTATTAAGTGTACAGGGGAATTTCCAACAACAATATTGTTCACACACAGTTGGAGCATAAAACCCTAAGAAAATCCTCTAAGAATTAAGTCTATTAATCTCTATAATGTGTCACTTGATCACAATAGGTAAATAACATGTGTTTTTATACAAAATATACAAGGTGAACTTCGGTCCATTAGATTAAGATATAAACTAATCCATTATCTAATATTGGAGAGGGATTTAAAGGATTGGTAGGAACCACCCCTCATCTCGAAGGGAGAACAAATATATTTAAACGTAACTTAAATTTGTGAAATAAATAATTATTTTCTAATTGTATTTATCCTCGCACTAATTTCATTTTTATTTAATTATTACGTGTAAGGGCTCCGTGCTGATCCTTGAGATATCAATTAGTCCTCGTACGGACCACGTTACCAACATATATCTTCCTTGCTAGCATGATTTAATTAAAAAATAAGTTAAAATTATGATGGGAAACATTGCGTTTTGTTTTTTATTTTGTGGGGTGGGTCACTTTCTTGAGTATGAATATGACGTGTCCGCTAGAAAAGGAGAGGGCAACATGAACCGTCACTATCAGGTAATAATCTCATTTCTACAAGTTTGAGGTTATAGATTATGCAGAATATATATATCTTTGACGATTTGGTTTTCAGGAACCATTTAGTGGCATCATAAAAATAAGGGGGAAAACAGCTGATAAGTACTGTCCCACACAATAGTGTGTTTCTAGCTAGCTAGTGTCAGAAATTTAATAAACTTTTGCATCTATAATTAATATTTATTTATGCGTTTATTTAATATACCCATTTCACTTTGAAGTTAATTAAGGCTTTTGCTTTAGTGTTATGTATCGTATACATGTGCTTCTATCCTCAATCTTGTATTATGATTGTCATGTAAATAAGGAAATCAGTGTGCATGAGTAAAACAAAGCCTGTGTTGTTAAAAAATGTTTACAAACTAAACTTCAAAGTGAATATTTAATTGTTTTGAATTCTTCCCTGGCTAGGAATCTTTCTTAGTATTTCATTCGCCCATCAAGAAAGAATATATAGATTTTATGCTACTTCAAAGAAATGAATATATGTAAAGGAAAAGGTTATTTTATAGCTACTTATGCATGCATGCATGTGTAACTAAAAAATATATTATCACAGAGGGGGGACCAATTAATCCATGAAGAGGCAGAATAAACAAAGTAAATGCATGATTCCATATTGCGAATATGATACATATGTGGAAAGGGTCCGAAGAGCCTTACTCAAGAAAACCAAGCGCTACTATCCTCAAGAAGATGGGAAGAGTCATCTTTGGCCTTATTTTTCTGCAAAGATAAACAAAACCATATAATGTTTAGCTTGATTAGGGAAATTAACGAAACAGGGTAGTGGAAGACACACACACATGTAAGAGACATACCTTTCAAGGACAAGTGCAAAAGGGACAATTAAAATAGCAGCAACTACATGACGATACACCGAGAGTATCCAATGGCTCATACCATGTTTGAAAGAAACCATAGTGATGATATACATTCCAGAGTAACCAAATTGAAGGGACAAAATAGCAAGGTATGGCTTCACCTTACGAAGCCCCTGGCTTAGCTTACCATTAGCATTTTGGTCCTCCATAATTGTATATGCACCAAAGTGACACACACACAAACTCTCTCTAACGAGCTATGAGGGATAATTGTGACTTGTGAGTTTGTGGGTGACACTCAAAACGCTTGATAGCCCTTTTTATAGCCCAAAAAAGCAAAATAAATTAAAAAGAAGACCCAGTTTCACACAACACCTTCACTACTTGTCCAAAGGCACTAACTTTTCCCACTTGAATTTAATTTCACCCCCAATGATTCCCTTATCCATTTTCCGAAACTAACACTAGTGCAGAAAATGGCTACGAGGACAGGATACAAGCACGGTTATATCAAAACCGTGTTTAAAAAAAGACGGTGGCATTTTTATAATTTTAGAAGTCACATACGATGACGGTTGACTGGCAACCGTCCTAAAAAGCCATCTATGAACACGGTTACTAGTGGACCGTGGTAAAAGGGTCTGAAATATTTTTATTAAATTTTTTTAAAAAATCCTACCAACACGGTTTTGTGGAACCGTCCTTAAAGGTTTTATTAATTTGTTTTTAAAATTTTCTTAAAGGCCTACTAACACGGTTTTTTAGAACCGTCCTTAAAGGTTTTATTAATTTGAATTTTAAATTTTTTTAAGAAGACCTACGAAGACGGTTGCTCTTAACCGTCCTTAAAGGTTGAATTTAAAAATTTTCTTAGAATGCATACGAAGACAGTTGCTCAGAACCGTCCTTAAAGGTTGAATTTAAATATTTTTTTTAAGATGGCATACGAAGACGGTTGCGCATAACCGTCCTTAAAAGTGGGATACTAAGACGGGTGTTAATGACCCGTGCTTAAAAGGTGGTTACCAAGACGGTTGTGAGGGGAACCGTCCTTATATGTAACACTTTTACACTTCCCTAGGCTGTCACGGGTACACATTACCCCACACATTGCATTTCATTTCCCTCTATTCTCCCTCTTACTAGTCTTCTTCTTTGAACTCCTTCCCTCCATTACCGTGTTCGTCTTCTCCTCCATCTACGTCAAGCCCCCTCGTGCCGTTTATTCCTCCTTCGATGGCACTGGTAAGTAATTAACTTCCAATCTCCTCGTTTTACTGCTGTTCATTGATCATTTAATCATGTATGTTTTAGACTCAGGGTGCCTGTTTTCCTCTGACATAACCGCAACCATGGAGAGGTATAGCCAACAAGTGGCCAAATGCGTCATGGAGAAAGCCAAGAGACTTTGTAACAAGATCCAAAATGTACACTTGTTTTCCTCTGATGGGTTTTTTCATTTCTGTGAAAAAATGTTTATTTATTTATGGATGGTTTCAAGGTAGAGACGGTGATAGAGCATGGCGACCCGAGGGACGTGATCTATCAGATGGCTCAGAAGTTGGGTGTTGATGTCTTGGTCATGGGAAGCCATGGCTATGGTCTCATCAAGAGGTCATTCCACACTCCACACTCCACCCTCATCTCTTTAATTATCATATCATATATGAAGTGAATTGTATTGTATTGTAGATGTAAAATTAATTTGTATTTGGATGTTTTAATGGCAGGGCTTTCCTTGGAAGTGTCAGCAATTACTGTGCACAGAACGTTAAGTGCCCCGTTTTGATTGTCAAGAAGCCAAAATCAACAGCCGGAGACATTTAATTTAGTAATAATAATACTACAATCTTTGCGGGTTTTATTCTATGTCATTTGGGTTTCTCTTTGTTTTGTTTGTTCCTCCTCGAAAGGAATCTCTTGCCAAATACTATTGTTTGTAGTACTGTTGAAAGGGAGATACGAGCACGGTTCAAAGGAACCGTGCTTAAAAGTCCCCTACCTACCAGCACAGTTACTAATAACCGTGCTTAAAAGTCCCTTACAAGCACGGTTGAGAACCGTCCTTAAAAGCCCCTATCTACAAGCACGGTGGGAACAAGCACGGTTCTGGAACCGTGCTTAAAAGGTCACCAGAACCGTGCTTAAAAGTCATTTTTCCACTAGTGTAACCCATATATATTCCTAGCAATTACTAGAATCCTCTTTTTATGTTTATAATAGAAGCAAGCAACAGAAAAAGTAAGGCAGAGATATCATATATAGAAAATTAATTTTTTTTATTGTCCTCTTGTTATAATTTCTTTGTGTGTTTGATTTATGGGAAGTGGGAGGTGTCTTGTTTCATTGACCACCAAATGGAATTTAGGTTTAGTGCTTGGTTGTGACGCAAGCAAATGGTGTTTAGTAGGAGTGGGTGCAGTATATGTGGACACCATCATTTAGAAAGATGGATCAGTGAAAAATCATTCGTTAATTAGGGGTTTCTCACCTGTGTTATCTAATGGGCACCTTATATGGTTTAGTATTTGTCAAAAAAAAATATGAATAACGTAGTTAACCCACTTATCTTGATCCATTTATACATATATGTGTCATGAGATCTGTAGTTGAATTCAAGATATAGAATCTCATACTCAAATCTTGTTGGAGTTATATAAGATATGTATCCTATATATATGTAATGCTAATAGAACTATTGAATAGCTCAACAGGAATTCTCCGTTTCAACATAGGTATTATATCACACCAGAAATAAGCTTCCTTGTTGCAATTCAAATATATATCTTATCTTTTGTCTTTTCAAATATTATACATACTGATATATAATTAAAAATTCCCTCTCTTAATTATTATTTTAGTGGCAATTCGTGTATATATATATACATGTATATATATATATATATATATATATATATATATATATATATATATATTCCTTTTACGCAAAATCAAATGATATAATTCTCACTTATTAAATATCAAAAGTTTAATCGTTATCTTACTTATGGAGAAGTTTTAAAACCTTGGAGTTAATTATCCTAGCTATCGAAGTAACTATAAAATAATGAAAGAATTAGTCACTGTGATTATAAATAAATACCGCCTACATAAAAGAAATTCAAATGATACAGTATTAATATTGTTTGTGGCATCAAAATATAATGTAATAATTAAAGAAATGATATATTTTGTTAGATTTATTTTAGAAGGTAAAAATTGATATTTTATTCTTTTCAAATATTTAAAATTTTTAAAAAATGATTACTATTATCATTTATTAATCACGTAACATATTAAAACTATGAAGTACAAGGACAGAGAAGAGATATAGGAGGTAAACTGAGTTATTGAATTGATTTCTTGTTATTGCAATACAAGGTACAGAGTGTATATATAGAAGCTAACATAACAAAACTAACAAAATTAGTTAGAGACTAACTAAACAACTCTAACTAAGTAGGTTCCCTAACATTCCCCTCAAATTTAATGTGGGTGAAGAGTACACATTAAGTTTGCTTCGTAATTCAAGAAAGGTAGTTATACTTAGAGCTTTGGTGAGTAAATTTACAACCTTAAATCAGGAAGGAATGTGCCTGATCAACACTGCTCTGTTTGTTACCTTTTCCCACACAAACCAGAGGTCAAGTTCAAAATGTTTTGTCTTTGAGTGAAGGACAAGATTAGCAGTTAGAAGGACTGCTCCTTGATTATCACACCAGATCAAGGGAAGCTTAGAGATTGGAAAATGCAGTTCTGATAACAAAGACTGAATGCACATTACTTCAGTCAAGCTAAGCTTTTGAATTCTGCTTCAATGCTTGATCGGCTAACAACTCCTTATTTCTTTGTCATCCAAGACATTATGTTAGAGCTAAAAAAAAACATAAAAACCAGAGGTAGAGCGCATATCTGATGAATCACAAGCCCAATCACTATCACAGTGGGCTGTGATGGCTAAGTCTGATGACTTGGTAAATATTAACCCATGGTCTATAGTTCCTTTAAGGTATCTAAGTAAGCGTTTGACAACCTTCCAATGAACTTCAAGAGGGTTATGTAGGAATTGGCAGAGTTTGTTAACAGTGAAAGATATATTAGGCCTTGTGAGAGTGGCATATTGTAAGGAGCCAACCACTGATCTAAGGTAGGATTGGAGGTGACTGTTGTTCCATCATGGATGAGTTTGGTAGAGGGAGCCATAGGAGTTTTGATCCAGCATATACAGTCTGTTTAATATATCTGAGATGTATTGGATTGTGAAAGATATAGGGTCCCTGAATTGTCTTTGGTTACTCGTATGCTCAAGAAATGATGAAGAGCTTCTAGGTCCTTGAGGGGAAAACAATCATGAAGTCTAGAAATGAGATAGGAAATTGCAGAACTGGAGTTACTAGTGATTAGTATATCATTTACATATACTAGAATGTAAACTATAAGGTTGGGGTTGTTCGGAACAAAGAGGGAATGATTACTCTTGGTAGACTAGAATCCTAATGAAGTGAAAGCTTGAACTATCTTGGAAAACCAGGCCCTTGGTGATTGCTTCAGACCATAGATGGCCTATTTTAGTTTGCAAACTGTGTTTGAGGACCCTTGATGAAATCCTACAAGTTGTCACATGTAGATTTCTTCTTGTAATTCTCCATTGAGAAAGGCATTATCTATATCCACTTGGTAAATTGGCTAGCCTTTGGTAACAGCAATGGCAAGGACAATGCATATAGTGACAAGTTTGATTACAGGACTGAAGGTTTCTACATAATAAAGTCCTTCTTGTTGAGAAAATACCCTAGCAACCAGCCTGGTCTTGTGCTTAAGGGGAGTACCATCAGGATTAAACTTAAGGTGAAATATCCATTTGCAACTTATAGGTTTCCTATTTGGTGGTAGACTAACAAGCTTCTATGTAGAGTTGTTGATCAAGGCCTGGTATTCTTTATGCATTCCATTCTGGTATGACATTGGCTTCATCAAATGTTACTAGTTCAATTTAAGACAAATAGGCTTTGGGTTTGAATATACCAACCTTGGCCCTATAGTTACCATGCTATAAGTGTTTCTTAGAGATGTCTGTATGGTATTGGAAGCAGATTCTGGTGGGTCAGGTACCAGAATAGGTGAGGGAGTAGGCGAAGTATTAATGGTGAGAGGTGGAGAATCATAAACAGTTGTAGGTTGTAGTAAAGGTTTAGTGGACTGTTGTATTGTAATAGGTAAAATATGGATACAAGGAGGATAACAGTGAATAGGATTGAGGGAGGAAAGGGAATTTTTAAGAAAATTAAGATTAGATTAAAGAGGAGAATGGAGTTCATCAAACATAATATTTCTGACAGTGAAAATTTTCCTCTTGGAGATAGGAATCTATAGCCTTTGTGTTGAGAGGAATATCCTAGAAAGACACAAGGGTGAGATCTATGTTCTAATTTATGGGAGTTATATGGTCTGAGATGAGGGAAACAAAGACAACCAAAACATTTTAGAATGGTGTAATCTGGAGGTTGTTTATAGAATTTCATAAGGTGACATAAGATTGGTGGTTGGAGTAGGTAATCTGTTAATGGCAAAGGCTGTAGTGGCAAAAGCATTGAGCCACAACTATAGTGGTAGATATGCTACTACAAGTAAAGTAAGACCAATCTCTGTAATATGCCTATGCTTTCTTTCAGGAACACCATTTTGTTGATGTGTATAGGGACAACTGAGCATGTGTATTATTCCTGCAGCCTACAAGTGTTTCCTGAAAGCTAAAAATTCTTTCCCTTTATCAATTTGAATAGTTTTAAATTTTGTATTAAGCTGTAATTCAACCATTGATTTAAATTGAATGAATATGTTTAATGCTTCAAATTTGCTATGTAAGAAATATAACCAGTTCAATTTTGAAAAGGCATTAGTGAACAGTATATAATATCTAAAACCATCATTGGAGTATTTAGGTGAAGGACCCTAAATATTGAGTATATCATTTGTAAAGGTTCGATATACACTGTATTAGAATCAGGGAAAGACGATTGGTGAGATTTTCCTATACAGCAAGCACTACACATATAATTTTAATTGAAACAAGATACAGGTATATTACAATTTTTTCAAAACTTGCTTGACAGTTTTAAAAGAAACATGTGTCAATCTTTGATGCCATAAAGTTATAGTGTTATTAATAATAGTAGAATGTAAAACATTTAATTTCAAATTCTAACTAGGATGAAGCAGATGTAGTTTGTCAAAGACACAAAGGCCCTCCTTAAGTTGTCCTTGAAGAAGAGTTTCTTGGTTTCCTGAGATTTAATAAAACACTCAGTAGAAAAGAACTAAAAATATACATGATTACCCTTGTAAAACTAAGACAATTGAATTTTACAATCTAAGTATACCTATAATGCTAGCAATTAGGTTCAAAAGATCAAATATTTTATTAGATTGTTTGCATTTACACAAGTAATTAAGTCCCCATTTTGACTTTTATTTAATAGGTTATTTACTATATGCAAGTAATTAACTTCAAAATAGGAAATACTTTGATTTAAAATTTAGAAGTATTTTATTGTTTATCTAATTCCTAATTAGTTAGGATTTTCAGGATTTAGACTTAAATGACAATACTATTTATTAATTCATTTTGTGATAATTATGTGGATTTCTTTTCTTTTATATGTAGGTGGTAAATTTGATTTAGAATTATAATGGTCAAGAGTAAAAGAATTAATTCTTATTTTAAGAGGAAGGATCTTGAGAATGATGAGAAAAATACAATTTCCATGTCAAATACATATGAAAAAGTAAAGAACAATCCAAGACTTTTAAAAGTCATAAGCAATCTTCCAAGGTTTAGAGACTAACATATAATAAGTTTGAGGATTCTTTAGAATGTGATCTGGGAAAGCATCCTTAAATTTGACAATATCCATCAAATCAATTGGAAGACGTTCGAAGGGCATATTTGAAATGAGGTCCATATCAAATTCATCTACAATAATATCCTTTGTCAAGAAAAGATGGTAACCAAAGAAGGTTTCAGTATACTTGGTTTAACATTTTTCCTTATTGGTTAAGTATTCACCTTTAAAAGATATTTACATCTTAAAACTTCAATTGACACAGTTCATTTTTTAACTCTTCAAGCTTGTGCATTTAAGGGTGATGAAACTAGTCAATCAAGAAATCAAGGTAACTTCCTTGAGATGATAAAACTCTTAGCATCATACAATGATGAACTTGTAAAAGTTGTGTCAGAAAATGCTCCATTTAATTCTAAATATACTTTGCATCAAATCCAAAAGGAGATATTGCATATTCTTTCTAGTAAAGTGAAGAATTATATGCATGAGGAAATTGGAGATTCTAAATTTTGTGTAGTTATTGATGAAGCTTGTGATGAATAAAAAAAAGGAACAAATGACTATTGTTCTTAGATTTATTGATAAAAATGGTTTTATACAAGAGACGTTTTTTGATATTGTGCATGTTGCAGACACCATTGAGGTTTCTAATATTCATGATTAAGGGTATGATGATGCTAGCAACATGAAAGAGGAATAGAACGGATTACAGACATTATTTTAAAGTGATTGTCCTTATGCTTATTATGTTTATTGTTTTGCTCTTCGATTACAACTTGCTTAGTTATTGCATTAAGAGAAGTTGTTCCTATTCATTAATTCTTCTCAAAATTGACTTTATTGCCAATATTGTTTATTCTTCTAGTAAGCGCCATGATCAGTTAGAAGCCACTAAGTTTAATGAAATTATGAATTTGCTATAAATTAATGAACTTGAAATTGGTAGAGGAGTAAATCAAATTGGTACTTTGAAACGAGTTGGGGACCTGTTAGGGCTTATATTTCTCTTTTATTTGTAGCTTGGTAAATATGTATCGTGCCACTTGTTCTATTCTAAAAAAAATCATTATTGATGGATTAACCTATTGTTGATAGTGCTTACAATAGTTTGGTCTTGTTTGAGTTTATATTCATCTTGCATTTAATGATAGAGATCATAGGGATAATTGATATTCTTTGTCAAGTTTTACAATAAAAATCTCAAGATATTGTGAATGGTATACATTTAGTTAATTCAACAAAATCACTTATTCAAAATTTAAGGCAAGATGGTTAGGATAAGTTGTGCATATAACGTCCCGCCTAATTATTTAATTTTATCATAAATCCATCCCCAATTTAATTAAATTCACTAGAATTTTTTCACAATTATTTAATTCGATCATAGGCCCAACTACTTTTTAATTATTAATCTTTGATTTCATATTCTTAATTTCTAGTTTCTAATTTCATTTTACATACACTCCACTCTTGACTCAAAACCATTCTCGTAAACGTATATATATGTGAAATTCCTATGCATACATTTGCATACATTAATTTTTCATCAGTCCCTATATGACCTACTGAAATTTTGGTAGAATCTTCTCTGTAAATAGGACATTCCCAAATTTTAACTTAATCTGTTACACTCAAAAAATTCTCAACACAACATAATATATATATATATATATATATATATATATATTCCAAAAACTTTCCGGCATAACATCACATTGTCATCCGGCTACTTAGATCATAATGATTCGTGGCTCCATACCAAGTTTCATTATATGCACACAGACACAACAAAATTATCCACTAGCACACACATAAAATAGTACTTGCTCATATCAAGTATCATCTACTAATTACCAACACAGGTATACTTAAGTATCAAACATAAATACTATGATAAACATACTAATAAATTAATATCATTACACACAACATAAATTTATCTGCCATTCCTTGGCATTCCTAGCTGACTTGGTGCTTGCCTCCGCGGTATCTACAGTATCCCTATCATTGATTACTAAAAATGACAATAGAAAGGGTGAGCTCCGAAATAACTAATTAATATAGAAATTCAATTATGTTGAAAAAGGCATATTAGCCTTATAATGTAACGTCCTAGATTATTTTTACATTTATTTTTATCCAAACGATTACATCTTACAATAAATTTTTCCTTTTCTTGAAAATTAATTGATATTTAGGGAAAAACAATTTAATTTGAACACAACGGATGAGAGAAAGGGAAATCAGGGCGTCTCGCTTGAGCGAGGCCCTTACTCGTCTAAGCGAGATTCCGGACTCTCACTTAGACGAGGTGCTATTCGTTGAACGAACACCTTTCTCACATCGGATTAAACAAACATGCAACCGGACTCCCAAAACTTCGCTCTAACAAATGGTCCTGTGAACCCAAGCAGTTACCATAGCTACCATGAAAACATATGCACATAACAAAAATATATTTTAAGATATAGTTTTACATCTGATCCGGTCTTAACTAAACGTAACTAATAATTATAATACGAGGTTTTTATACACACATGAGACTCTATAAAGAGTCACTCAAATTCATTTGGACCCTGGCACCGTTCTCCCCCTTGGCCCAGCTCCACGGCTCCTTCCCCCTCCCTGTCTCTGGTTACTAAAAAAAAATTGCAAGGGTGAGTGTTTGGCATAATAATTAATTTAGAACGGATCTTAACAAATACACATACATATCTATACATACACATCAATCATTACTTCTAAATAAACATACCGAAACATAGAGTATTTCATGCAGTAACTGTATTAAACTAACTACACAATTCCATCACATTCATCACATTCGTTACATGCATCACGATCACAACTGACTCTCATACGATCTGACTCCTAGTATCCGGATACTAAAGGATTGGCCTTCAGCTGGGGGTCCTACTTGACACCCCGTGAACCCTGCTTGGTTCACCGAGTCCTGCTTGACTCTCCACCTCGACCACTGGGTCCTACTTGACCACTGGGTAGCTCAACTGGGCACAAAAACCACGGGAGCCGGAAATGAGGGGCTATCATATACCGTCGGCCATCCCATACCATATAATCATTCAACAGTTTACCTTTCTCACAATGATATCAATTTCTCATCACTTAGGTAGCCTGCTTGCTAACCCGACGTCACATAACACTGATCATTTCACATTAGATTCACAAGATCATACATGATAAACTTATCTACATCCGATCATCCACAATTATTAAACTCAGTCACACATGCACAGCATAAACACACAATTACGTTTAACAACATTTTCCCTTAGTCTGTTTACGTTACCTTAAAGATCTGAATAAGAAGTAAGTCCTATTCTAATTAATTATAACCCGAACACCCCCCTTACTTTGGTTCCACGCTTCGATGATCTGCTCTCTGTGCCGATTTCTTTCTCTGAGCACCGGTTCTGCAATCTCAACTCCTTCACTCAGTCTTCTGTTGCTTAGCCTACTACCTACGGATCATGAAGTACAGCTTTATCACCTCAACGTCCTTAGTTCATGGACGACATTTGGGCTCACACTCACAGAGGAGTGGAGAACAACCACGAATATAGCCATGCACGGCTCTTAACAACCAAAGAATAAAAGAAATAAGGGAATTACAATTGGGTTGGATCAGTAGACTCACCTTGAAGTCCCGATCACAGGAATGAGGTTAAATTGAAGTTCAGACACAATTGGAGTCTCTCTCCAGTGCATGCAAGTCAGCGTTAAGAGAGAAGAGAAAAACGGAAGAGAAGGACCAGACCAACAGCAAGGTAACTTGTAAAAATGAAGAGGAAAGGAAGGGAATCTTCTTATATATATATGGCTCATGGCAAGATCGTCTTTTTCTTTATTTTATTTGTATTCTTACTAAATTTAATCAATTTCACTATTTTAAAATATTGCATAGTTATCAAATCAATTACACGTGTCTATCCCCCCAACGTCTAAGTAGTCACAATCCTCAAATAATTCGCAAGAGTATAGGCCCGATATAAATATCGGCCCCGCCGTCCTAACTTAATGTTCATACCTCGGAAATCCGAGCTACAACTTGAGAGGTCAGATATATCATCCGCTCTCGACTCTTTGTCACACACACCCATTGTTTTAGTTAGTATGAGGTTGATCCGGGCTACGACCCCGTGTGAGGCGCTCTCCTCACAACAGTTGGACCAGACCGCCTAGCCCTGCCCGCTCTTCCTTACTCATCCGATCTTCAGCTCTGCCTGTCCGCGCTTCTGAGACCGATCTCGACACCGGCTCAAACAGAATAAATACTAAATAGAATTTCTAAACATTCACTAACATTTCCCATTTCATAATTTTTATTAAAACATCAGGGATGTTACACTCACCCCCCCTAAAAGGAGATTTCGTCCCCGAAATCAGTGTCCCGGTTGAAAAAGATGAGGGTACATCCGTCTCATATCGGATTCTAACTCCCAAGTGTAGTTCATCCAATGTAAATTCTGCCACTTCACCTTCACCAGCGGTACCTCCTTGTTCCTTAAACGTTTGGTTTGGTGCTCTTCAATGCTAACCGGTACAACCTCCACTGTCAGGTTTTTCTTCACTTCAATGGAATCACTCGGTACAATCATTGTATCACACGGAATGTAGGCTCGAAGTTGTGATACGTGGAACACGTTGTGGATGTTAGTCAATGATTGGGGAAGATCTAGCCGATATGCGACTTCACCAATCCGCTCTAGAATTTGGTATGGTCCAATATACTTCGGATTAAGCTTTTGACTCTTCAAAATTCGACCTACACCTTTGGTTGGTGAAATTCTTAGGAACACCCAATCACCCACTTGGAATTCAAGGGGTCTAATGCCGATTGTCATAATAGCTCTTTTGCCGATCTTGAGCAATTTTTATCTTCTCTCGGATTAAAGTGATTTGTTCGTTCATCTCTTGAATCATCTCAGGCCCCAGATGAAGGGCATCGCCGTTCTCATTCCAACATAATGGAGTACGACATTTCCGACCATAAAGAGCTTCGTATGGAGCCATCCCAATGCTGCTATGGTAACTGTTATTATATGCAAATTCCACCAAGGGCAAGTATTTCTCCCATGATCCGCCCTGCTCCAGCACACATGCTCTTAACATATCCTCAAGAGTTTGTATAGTCCGTTCTGATTGGCCATCCGTTTGGGGATGGTAGGCTGAGCTCAGTTTGAGTTCAGTACCCAGTTGTTGTTGCAAACTTCCCCAAAATCTTGAAGTAAATCGGGGATCCCGATCGAAAATAATGCTTGAGGGCACACCATGCAGTCGTACGACCTCAGCAACGTACAACTTAGCTAATCGATCTAATGACCACTTCATATTTATTGCCAGGAAATGGGCACATTTAGTTAGTCGATCAACAATTACCCAAATCACGTTGTATCCGGCTTGAGTATGGGGTAGTCCGGACACGAAGTCCATGGTGATACTTTCCCACTTCCAGATCGGAATTTCTGGAGGTTGAAGCAAACCCGGAGGTCGTTGGTGCTCAACCTTGCACTTTTGGCATATTATACAGGATTTCACATACTCGATTATTGCCTTCTTCATGTTTGGCCACCAGAATTCCTTCTTTAAGTCATGATACATTTTTGTCACTCCTGGATGTATACTCAGAGAGCTCTTGTGTGCTTCTGTTAACACCGCCTGCCTGAAGCCTCCATGAGCAGGCACCACAACTCGATTCCTGAATCTCCATACGCCATCCTCACCTCGAGTTATCTCCTCATTTTTACCTTGGGCCTAAGTGTCAATCAACTTCAGTAACTCTTCATCGTCTTTCTGCGCGGTCATTACAGACTCCAGAAATTCATTGGAGATTTTTAACATTCCAATCGTCATTCGTTTTGGCGCACTCATGACCACTCCAATATTCATATCTCTAAAGCTTTCTAGCAGTTCTTATTCTTTGCCCATTAAGTAAGCCACGTGTAACACCTTCCTGCTTAGTGCATCCACTACAACATTTGCTTTGTCCGGGTGATACTTCAAATCGAAGTCGTAATCCTTTAGATACTCCATCCATCTCCTCTGTCTCATATTTAGCTCCTTTTGATCAAATAAATACTTTAAACTCTTATGGTCACTAAATACTACAAAGCGAGCTCCATACAGGTAATGGCGCCAAATTTTCAGTGCGTACACTACTGCTGCGAGTTCCAGATCATGGGTCGGGTAATTCTCCTCATGTGGCCTCAATTGCCTTGAAGCATAGGCAATTGCTCGATCCGCTTGCATCAACACACACCCCAATCCAAATTTGGATGCATCACAATATACTTCAAATTCTTTGGTCACATCGGGCAGTGCAAGCACGGGCGCAGTAGTTAAACACTGCTTCAAAGTTTGGAAACTTAATTCACATTTCTCCGACCACACGAAAGGGTTTCCTTTCCTTGTCAATCGAGTCAGAGGGAGTGCTATCCGAGAAAACCCCTCAATGAAGCGTCGATAGTATCCAGCTAATCCAAGGAAACTCCGGATTTCAGTTACTGACTTCGGTGTCTCCCAAGTCATAACCGCCTCAATTTTTGTCGGATCGACTGAGACTCCTTCCTGGGAAATTACATGCCCCAAGAATTGTACACTACTCTTCCAGAACTCACACTTAGATAATTTAGCGTACAACTTCTTCTCGCGGAGTGCTTGTAAAACAAGTCGAAGATGTTGAGCATGCTCCTCGTCCGACCTCGAATATACCAAAATATCATCAATGAATACTACCACAAACTGATCCAAGTACGGTTGAAAGGTCCGATTCATATAATCCATAAAAATGGCAGGAGCGTTTGTCACTCCAAAGGGCATTACTACGTACTCGAAGTGCCCATAACGAGTCCGGAATGCTGTCTTTGGGATATCCTCCGACCTCACTCGGATTTGGTGGTATCCCGACCTCAAGTCAATCTTAGAGAACACAACGGCGCCTCGCAACTGGTCCAGTAAATCATCAATCCGGGGTAGTGGATATTTATTTTTGATGGTCAGTTTGTTCAACTGTCGGTAATCAATGCACATTCGCATACTACCGTCCTTCTTCTTTACCAATAACACCGGAGCGCCCCAGGGTGAGGCACTAGGTCGGATAAAGCCCTTTTCTAGTAATTCGTTTACTTGTTTCTTCACTTTGGTTAATTCCACCGAAGATATTCTATATGGCGTTCGGGACACCGGTTCTGCCCCGGGAATTAAATCAATAGAGAAATCAATCTCCCGACTGGGAGGTAGCTCCGGAATTTCTTCCGGAGAAACGTCAGGAAATTCGCAAACAATCGGAATATCACCCAGCAGGAGGTTATGTCGACCCTCCGAAGCAAATAAAACAACATACGTGGTTAAGACATCGCTCACCCCGTTCTTCACATCAAATTCCTGGGAGAAAACAATATTCTTCCGATGACAGTCGACCAACACATGATTAGCAGCAAGCCAATCCAGACCTAGAATAACGTCTAAGTCCTTCAAAGGCATACAAATAAAATTTACTCGAAAAGTACGGGCTTCTATTTGCATCGGCAGTTCCCTACACACTGTAGTTGCACGGAAGGTAGAACCAGTTAGAGTGGAAACAATAAGAGCGTTCTCCATTAAACTAATTGGCAGACCAAGCCGTCGCACACAACTTTCCGAAATAAAGGAATGGGTGGCACCTGAATCATAAATCACATCAACCAGATAACCACAGATGAGGCACTTACCCTGTACCAGATTGTCATTCCTCGTAGCCTCTGAAGCATCAAACGCAAATACACGTCCGGTCATGGCGTTCTGAGCATCGCTAGATTGAGCGTCATATCTTCCCGTTTGTGAGTTCCCTCTACCAGTCCCATTCCGACCTCCTCTCGTGAAGTTGGAACCCCGGGTCCCAGAAGAGTTAGTTCGGTTATCCGTCCTGCCCTGCTGCTGCCTCTGAGGGCAATCGGGCCTGAGGTGCCCTGGTCGTCCGCACTGGAAGCACACAATCTGATTAGCTTGGCAATGTTTGGCAATGTGTCCTTCTTGACCACAATTGTAGCATGTACGATTCCCAGGGGGATTACCCGATCGACCAGTGGAACCACGGCCAGAGGAGGATGAGGAGGTAGCAGAAGACTTGCCGCCCCGAAAGAATTGACCCATCCTCTTGAAGCTGAAACCTTTTGCCTTCAATGGCTTTTTATCTCTTGGCTGAGACATCCTTTGCAACTGCACTTCTTCTGTCAGCCTTGCTTTGTTCACCAAGGTCGGATAGTCCCTAATCTCCATCGGTACGATTACACTACGGAGCTCAATCCGTAGTCCAGCTTCGTATTTGGCGCACTTGCTACCTTCAGTCCCTTCTAACGAGAAAGGGTGATAAAAATCACACAGCTCATCAAACCTGCTGGTGTACTCAGCTACAGACATCCGGTCTTGCTCCAACTTCAGGAATTCCATTTCTTTCCGGATTTTGTAGTTGTCTGGGAAGTATTTAACAAGGAACCTCCTTCGAAAATTCGCCCATACCAACGGCTCATTAGCTGCGTTCATCTGCACCTTCATACGGGACCACCATACTCTAGCCTCATCTTTTAGTTGATAAGTGGCAAATAAAACCTTTTGCTCTTTAGAGCACTCAAAATATTCAAAAACCCGCTCGATATCCCTAATCCAGATATATGCCCCGTCATAGTCATGTCCCCCTTTGTAAGTCGGAGGATTCCTTTTCAGGAATTTATCCAGAGTGGGACCGGACTCGGTCCTACTCATCAGCTGAGTAAATCTAGAGAAGAAATCATCTCTTCCCCCAGAACTAGTCTCTCCGTCCATTTAGTAACTCTACAATGGGCAAACACATCACCATTAATAACCAAGATCAGTCAGGGGATCACAGATTTACCTTATATTCATAGAATACAACGCCAGTGGAGTGCCAAGGGAACGGTGCCAGACACACGTAATCTCAACACAACAAAATATAATCAACTTTCATAAAATTATCACAATCATTAGATCGGCCCACACACCGGCTCTAGAAAGAACCGCTCTGATACCAAGTGTAACGTCCTAGATTATTTTTACATTTATTTTTATCCAAACGATTACATCTTACAATAAATTTTTCCTTTTCTTGAAAATTAATTGATATTTAGGGAAAAACAATTTAATTTAAACACAACGGATGAGAGAAAGGGAAATCAGGGCGTCTCGCTTGAGCGAGGCCCTTACTCGTCTAAGCGAGATTCCGGACTCTCACTTAGACGAGGTGCTATTCGTTGAACGAACACCTTTCTCACATCGGATTAAACAAACATGCAACCGGACTCCCAAAACTTCGCTCTAACAAATGGTCCTGTGAACCCAAGCAGTTACCATAGCTACCATGAAAACATATGCACATAACAGAAATATATTTTAAGATATAGTTTTACATCTGATCCGGTCTTAACTAAACGCAACTAATAATTATAATACGAGGTTTTTATACACATATGAGACTCTATAAAGAGTCACTCAAATTCATTTGGACCCTGGCACCGTTCTCCCCCTTGGCCCAGCTCCACGGCTCCTTCCCCCTCCCTGTCTCTGGTTGCTAAAAAAAAAATTGCAAGGGTGAGTGTTTGGCATAATAATTAATTTAGAATGGATCTTAACAAATACACATACATATCTATACATACACATCAATCATTACTTCTAAATAAACATACCGAAACATAGAGTATTTCATGCAGTAACTGTATTAAACCAACTACACAATTCCATCACATTCATCACATTCGTTACATGCATCACGATCACAACTGACTCTCATACGATCTGACTCCTAGTATCCGGATACTAAAGGATTGGCCTTCAGCTGGGGGTCCTACTTGACACCCCGTGAACCCTGCTTGGTTCACCGAGTCCTGCTTGACTCTCCACCTCGACCACTGGGTCCTACTTGACCACTGGGTAGCTCAACTGGGCACAAAAACCACGGGAGCCGGAAATGAGGGGCTATCATATACCGTCGGCCATCCCATACCACATAATCATTCAACAGTTTACCTTTCTCACAATGATATCAATTTCTCATCACTCAGGTAGCCTGCTTGCTAACCCGACGTCACATAACACTGATCATTTCACATTAGATTCACAAGATCATACATGATAAACTCATCTACATCCGATCATCTACAATTATTAAACTCAGTCACACATGCACAGCATAAACACACAATTACGTTTAACAACATTTTCCCTTAGTCTGTTTATGTTACCTTAAAGATCTGAATAAGAAGTAAGTCTTATTCTAATTAATTATAACCCGAACACCCCCCTTACTTTGGTTCCACGCTTCGATGATCTGCTCTCTGTGCCGATTTCTTTCTCTGAGCACCGGTTCTGCAATCTCAACTCCTTCACTCAGTCTTCCGTTGCTTAGCCTACTACCTACGGATCATGAAGTACAGCTTTATCACCTCAACGTCCTTAGTTCATGGACGACATTTGGGCTCACACTCACAGAGGAGTGGAGAACAACCACGAATATAGCCATGCACGGCTCTTAACAACCAAAGAATAAAAGAAATAAGGGAATTACAATTGGGTTGGATCAGTAGACTCACCTTGAAGTCCCGATCATAGGAATGAGGTTAAATTGAAGTTCAGACACAATTGGAGTCTCTCTCCAGTGCATGCAAGTCAGCGTTAAGAGAGAAGAGAAAAACGGAAGAGAATGACCAGACCAACAGCAAGGTAACTTGTAAAAATGAAGAGGAAAGGAAGGGAATCTTCTTATATATATATATAGCTCATGGCAAGATCGTCTTTTCCTTTATTTTATTTGTATTCTTACTAAATTTAATCAATTTCACTATTTTAAAATATTGCATAGTTATCAAATCAATTACACGTGTCTATCCCCCCAACGTCTAAGTAGTCACAATCCTCAAATAATTCGCAAGAGTATAGGCCCGATATAAATATCGGCCCCGCCGTCCTAACTTAATGTTCATACCTCGGAAATCCGAGCTACAACTTGAGAGGTCGGATATATCATCCGCTCTCGACTCTTTGTCACACACACCCATTGTTTCAGTTAGTATGAGGTTGATCCGGGCCACGACACCGTGTGAGGCGCTCTCCTCACAACAGTTGGACCAGACCGCCTAGCCCTGCCCGCTCTTCCTTACTCATCCGATCTTCAGCTCTGCCTGTCCGTGCTTCTGAGACCGATCTCGACACCGGCTCAAACAGAATAAATACTAAATAGAATTTCTAAACATTCACTAACATTTCCCATTTCATAATTTTTATTAAAACATCAGGGATGTTACATATAATACCTACACACTTACATATATTCAAATCATATTCCATTATCATTCTCTAATTTCTCGTATTTCAATCACAATACATATGCTCAATCATTAATCGTATACAATTATGTTTTCAAACATCACAAGCCACTCAGGCTACAAATAGTAATGTACATATAAATATATATATCAATTCACCCTCAATCACTTTGAATATTCACAAAACATCACATAATGCATTAGTTATTATTCATCAAGCACGCAATGGCATAACTGACTCTCACTCGGAGTTTAATTAGACCCTCTAGTATCTGGATACTAAACTGGATCAGTCACTAACTGGAGGTCCTACTTGACACCACATGAACTTTACTTGGTCCATCGAGCCCTGCTTGACTCTCCACCTCAACCACTAGGTCTCGCTTGACCACTGGTAGCTCAACGGGATCCTACTTGATCATTAGAGCTAAAACTAATGGGTGAATATACTACACAACCGTCCAAACCACATAGAATCGTATATATTTATTTTTAATCACTTTCTTTTGATTAATTAACCATCTCTTTTTAATAATTTAACACCAATGGTTATAAATACAATTCAAGCCACCAATGACATTTAATTTTATAACTAGTCACTCAGGCACACACCACACATCAATTCTCTTTCACAACATATATCATCATTATTAATTGATTCTGGGTTACTCAGACATACATAACCGTTAATTAATCATCAATACCTACTCAGATACCAACATATATTTCAAATCACCATTTCTCATGTATATCATACATTATTGCAATCAACCATCTCATAGCCACTCAGGCATAAGTAACACTCACTTGATTATATAACAATTACTCAGATACAAACATATATCAATACAATTTTAATTATCAACTTATACATATAATCATATAATATAATTCTCATATAATCATACACCTCATCTACTAAATTTTAATACTAGTTAATTATCAATCTCATCATTTTCATTACATTACATACCATACATAATAATTAATTTAACCATTTAGTGCTAATTTATATTTCTTTTTCACATGTCAATAGACGCCAATAATTATTTATAGATTAATTAGTATTCTGAGCACCCCCTTACCTTGGTTCCACACTTCTGATACTTGTTTTCGATGTCAGATACACCCAATATCTAAAATTTAAAGAATTTACGAAAGGGGTTAGCATTTTGACATTTAAAACCAAAACTCACTTTACCAAAACAACCTCAAATATACTTTTAACGTTTTTGAAGCTTATCTCAACAAATTTTGCCCTTGGTTTCGAGCTCCACTCCAATCAATGCCTCGGCGATGCTTGGTTCGCAACCTACGAGCACCATAATGAAAACCTATTAATAAAATATCAACATCCATCATATCAGGCTTCTACTTACAAGATGAAATCGCTAAAATTCAAGGAAACTAAACCCTCCATCATGTGTGCATTTCAGTCTCACGAAAAACACTACAAAATATAAAATTGAGACCACTATAATGCTCGTCTCACTTCCACAATTATAAACATGCAATTAATTTCAAGTTTTACCGAAAAATGGAGCTCTCATTTGGATCAATAAGGTCATGGCCATGGGAGAGAAAATAAGTTTTATGTTTTTCATTAATGACACTCATGAAGAAGAAAGAAGGAAAAGGAAAATGTTTTAAAGGCAATGACACTTTAGTCTTTTTACCATTGCTTTCCTTTTCTATTTTCTTTTATTTACTTAAAGTAAATAAAATTTTATTTTTACCCTATAGTAACTTATATTTTACCATCATCATTTAATTTAAATTTAATTCTACAAATTTAATTCACTAAAATTAATTTTATTCAAATTTTATCATTTTATTAAAAATCCCCAATTAATTCATATTAAATTAGGAAAATTTTCAATTAAATATAAATTAATTTACTTTAACACCCAATAATATTTAATTAATTTTATATGACATAAATAAATTTTAATTTAACATCAGGGATATTAAGTTGAAAAGTGTGATTTCTTTTATGACAAACATGATCTTGATGTTCATGATTTCAAAGCTTCTTATATAGCAAGATAAGATACTCTCGTCACCAAAAATATCATACCACATTGATGTTGTTCAAGTGGCCTCAATACTCAAGAGGGGGGGTGAATTGAGTTATAAAACTTTTGCTTGGAATACCTTTGAATTTGATTTCTATAACCAAGTTTATGAGATTATGCAAGTGAAAGCAAGTAACAATGATATGCAATGCACTACAAGAGGTAAATATTGCTGAGGCAATTTAGCAAACACTTGGTGTGCAATGTCTAAAGTATAGCAAATTAAGCAAGTTCAAATATGTTCTTCTCAACCAAGCAATACCAATCAACAAATATGCAATGTATGGAAGTAAAAGAGTAAGGAAGAGAAGCTTGCAAACCGATGTAACGAGTTCCACCCAATCCGGTGTACGTCTCGCCTCTAAGCAACCCACTTAGAGGATTTTCCACTATTGTAGACTAGAGATACAACTTTGAGCAATTGCGGCTTCCTAGTGTCCCACACTCAAGAACCCAATTCTCACAAGTATAAGGGCAACCCACCCAATCTCTCAATCTCACAATATCCCAAAGGTTGAGTCCACAACCTTTGTAACCACTCAATCCTAGAGTGAACAACCACTCAACCTAGAGTGAATAACTTGTGTGTTTGGAGTTTGTGTTTACAATCAATATACTCTCTTAATAGAGCAGATATACAAGTAAAAGTACAATATGCAAGAAATAGGCTTACAAGACACAAAAATAGAGCTATTAATTGTTACTTCTTGGTTGTGTGTTTGTGCTTGTCTTCCTCTTCAATTTATAGACCTAAGATAGCTGTTGAAGAGTGCCCTAGTCCCTCATAGCCGTTGCAGTTAGTGGAAATTTGAAGAATGGTGGAGACATGACCTGGTTTCCCACTTAAATATGTTTTTCCACTAGCGTAATCGATTACACCCTCGCGTTGTAATCGATTAGCTTCAAGTCAGAGAGTCACTAATCGATTATTTCATTTCCTGTAATCGATTAGCATCTTGTACCTGATGCATTTAACTTGTTTTCGCAGCATCCTAATCGATTAGCATGTCTTGCAATCGATTACTTTAAATTCCAGTGGCTTCCTAATCGATTGTATAGCTTCCATAATCGATTAGCCATCGTACCTGATGCACTTAGTTCCATTTTTGATTGTTGTAATCGATTAGTCTCTGGTGTATAATCGATTACCTTAAATTCCAGTGGCTTCCTAATCGATTGGTCAACTCCTTAATCGATTAGCTTTCATACCTGATGCAATTTCTTCCAAGACAGAAAACTCCTAATCGATTAGCATCTATGGCCTAATCGATTAGCTTCGCTGTTACTTCAATTCTGATTTCATGTCTTTGTTTTTGCATTGTTTCTTCAAGAGTACTTATCATTATCAAAATCCTTGCACACCTTTTGGACCTGTTAACATATTCAAACACATTCTCCCCCTTTTTGATGATGACAACTATGTTCATCTCTTGAGGGTTGTTAGTTTAAATAATATAGGCTTATCTTTTACAAAAACAACTCTGCTACATTATCTCTTTTTCAAAGTAACAGATGACTAATTTCAAAAATCAATTCAGCAGCCAATGTCTTATCTATTGTTTATTATCTCTTATCTATAATTCTCCCCCTATCAAAAAGAATTTAACAAACAGATAAGATTTTTCAAATTTTGTTAACAAAGCATCTATTGTCCATATTATCAGAGCATATTATCAGAGCATATTCAAAATTATTCATATTTTGTATCAGAGCATTATCCAACATATGAACATTTATTCTTCTCCCCTTTTGTAATCATCAAAAACAATTAGAGCAGTGAAGAGAAATTATATAAACTCAAATAAGATACTTTTATTGAATTAAATAACAAAGGGAAATACAAGAAGTAAAATTATTCATAATTCAGAAAATAAAACAAGGAACCAACAGAACATCACTAAACAGAAAATCTAATTATCCGGGTTGAAGAAGCGGATTTCTGCAATTTGGTGAGCCAGCTCCTCATAACGCTGCTGCATCATCTCAAAATGTTGCTGCTCGGTCATGGAAAACTCTTGGAGAGAGTTTTCAAGTCGATCGAAGCGGCGATCAAGATGGGCGTAGAGAGATGCAAAAGGGTCAGCTTGTGGGGCAGATGAAGAGGCTGCAGCTTGTGGTTGAGGTGGAGGAGGAGGAGGAGCAGGTGCTTCTTCAGCAGGAGCTTGGAAGGGAATGTTGGCATAAACGCCCTCCATGCGTGAGTACCATGCTCCATTTGAGAAAACAAGACCCATTTTGGTGAGGTGATGGGTGCCAATGCAAGCTCTAGTGGGCACTTTCTCAGAGAGTTCCCCTGCTAAATCTACTCCGCAGAATTTGAAAATTTTGGTGAGGAGGATACCATAAGGGAGCTTTTGCTGGTCCTTGGCATGGCGCATGTGGAACTTGATCAACTGAACCCAGTTGATCTCTTTGTGGTTCAGCATGGCCCACATTAAGAGGACATCATCCTCTTCAACTAAAGCATAGTTCCCACCACGGGGAACAATCATCTTGACCAAGAAGAAGTGGAGCAGGCGGTTGTTCATGGTCAAGTGGCCAACTAGTTTGTGGTTGCTCCTTGGACGGTCAGCTTTCCATAAAGATTGGCGAGCAGTAAGAGCATTGAAGCCCCATTCATCCTCGGGTTCGCCTCCATCAAAGTCAGCATTGTTGAGGGGCAGTTTGGAAATCTCTGCAAACTGGGCATTGGAAAGTTTAATGGTGGTGTTTTTCACCTTGGATTCAACTATCCCATTGACAAGGCGGAGGTTGCAGTAGAATACTCTCATAAGCTCAGGATAGTATTCTTCTTCTTTGAGGGATAGGAAGGGGAAGAGGTTGTAGTGGTTGAGGCTTTGGGTGAAGGTAAGGCTTGGGTTGTCAAAGGTGTCAGCAATGGTGTAGTGAGGAGTCATAATCTCCTTTTCAGAAAAATTCTTCATAAAATTCTGAAGGTCTCTAGGAGAAGAGAAAAACCTTGAGAAGTCAAGGGGATTATGAGCCTGAGCAGCAGAGGACCTAGCCCTTTTGACATTCCTTGAGGTAGACATGGTGAAAAATGCTAAAAGAGGAGATGAAGAGAGATGAGTGCTAGAGAGTTTTAGAGAGGTTTGGGAGAAAGGAGGTAGTGTGAGATGAGAAGGTGAATGAGGGGGTATTTATAGTTGAAAATTAGGTTTAGGAAGGAGGAAAGAGAGTTTTGGAAGGAATGAAGTGAGTTAAGAGAGGGAGTTGTTCGAGTGAGCCTAGGAAATTGGAGTTTTGACTCATCAGAGCGCATGCTAATCGATTACGTGTCAGGTGGTAATCGATTAGATCACTGTTTCTGGGGAATTTCAAACGTTTCATACAGAGGGTAATCAATTATAGGGTTAGAGTAATCGATTAGTTTAGAAACAGAATCGTCCTAATCGATTGGAGCAAAGTAGTAATCGATTATGAAGAAGAGGAAACGTTTTGAACTTGAAACAGAAGCTTCGTAATCGATTATGGATCATGGATAATCGATTATCTTTGAAACAGAATGATTGTAATCGATTATGGGTGAGCTATAATCGATTATCTTAGAAACAGAAGCTTAGTAATCGATTGGGATTAACAATGTAATCGATTATGGAGTCAAAAATTTCAAACATATCAAACAGCAAGGTTCTAAACATAAAATGTGATACATGCCATGCATTATGCCATTCAACAAGGTTCTTATCAAAAAGATTCAAACACAACTGGACATGTCAAGAATGCCTAATTCTCTTCTTATGTGAATGAATTGCTCTCTAGCCAAGGGTTTTGTGAAAATATCCGCTAGTTGCCTAGAGGTTTCTACATGTTCAAGTACACAATCCCCTTTTAACACATGATCTCTAATAAAGTGATGCCTAATCTCAATGTGTTTGGTTCTAGAGTGCATTACTGGATTCTTGGAGATGTTAATGGCACTTGTATTATCACATTTAATGGGGACTTTATTCAAGGAAATACCAAAATCAAGAAGTTGTTGTCTCATCCAAAGAATTTGAGCACAACAACTACCAGCTGCTACATATTCTGCCTCAGCTGTTGACAATGCAACACTTGCTTGTTTCTTGCTATGCCAAGAAACGAGGGAACTACCAAGCAAATGGCATGTACCACTAGTGCTTTTTCTATCAAGCTTACACCCCGCAAAGTCGGAATCAGAATATCCTAAAAGATTACATTCAACGCCTTTGGGATACCATAAACCAACATTTTGAGTACCCACAAGATATTTCAAAATTCTTTTTACGGCAGTCAAATGTGATTCTTTAGGACATGCTTGATATCTAGCACACATGCATACCGCAAACATAATATCAGGTCTACTCGCAGTTAAATACAGTAAGGATCCAATCATACCTCGATACTTGGTGATTTCAATGTCCTTACCCTTTTCATCTTTGTCTAGATAGCAGGATGTGCTCATGGGTGTAGCTATCTCGTTTGCCTTGTCCATTCCAAACCTTTTAAGTAGTTCCTTACAGTATTTGGTTTGGCTAATGAACGTTCCATCAATGGCTTGTTTTATTTGTAGTCCAAGGAAGAAGGTGAGTTCTCCCATCAAGGACATTTCAAACTCATTCTGCATAATCTTGGCAAATTCTTGACAAAGATTTTCATTAGTAGCACCAAATATTATGTCATCTACATAAATTTGTACTAAGAGGATGTCATTATGTTTGCGTTTTATAAACAATGTAGTATCAACCTTTTCTCTTTCAAAGTTGTGTTCTAAAAGGAATTTGCTTAATCTTTCATACCAAGCTCTTGGAGCTTGCTTCAAACCATATAAGGCTTTTCTCAATTTGAAGACATGATTTGGAAATATATGATTTTCAAAACCGGGAGGTTGATCTACATAGACTTCTTCTTGAATGTAGCCGTTTAAGAACGCACTTTTGACATCCATTTGATACAGTTTGAAATCCATACAACATGCAAAAGCTAGCAATAATCTAATGGCTTCTAACCTAGCTACGGGAGCATATGTTTCTTCATAGTCTATTCCTTCTTCTTGGTTGTATCCCTTTGCAACTAGTCTAGCTTTGTTCCTAGTTATTATACCATTTTCATCTAGCTTATTTCTAAAAACCCATTTGGTGCCTATTATTAGATGATCATTGGGTCTTGGCACAAGTTCCCAAACTTCATTTCTTTCAAATTGGTTTAACTCTTCTTGCATGGCCAACATCCAATGTTCATCAATAATGGCTTCATCAATATTTTTGGGTTCTATTTGGGATACAAAAGCCAAGTGATTGCATGCATTTCTAATGGCGTTTCGAGTACTTACCCCTTTGGTTATTTCTCCAATGATTTTGTCCAAGGGATGATCCTTCAATGTTACCCAATCTTGTTGTCTCTCAATTTGTGTTGCACCTCCATCATTGTTGACTTCTCCTTCTTTGTCTTGCAAGTTCATTTCTTGGAAAGTACCTACAAGATCATCAACATCTTCCTTTCTCGGAGAGTTATGGCTATTTTCATCAAATTTGACATGAATAGATTCCTCAATGGTATTTGTTTGTTTGTTGAAGATTCTATAAGATTTACTTGATTGAGAATATCCTAGGAATATTGCCTCATCAGATTTTGCATCAAACTTTCCTAGATTATCCTTTCCATTGTTGAGCACAAAACATTTACATCCAAAAATATGAAAGTATGCAATGTTGGGTTTTCTACCCTTGTAAAGCTCATAGGGGGTTTTCTTTAAAATAGGCCTTATCAAACATCTATTCATAACATAACACGCGGTGTTTACCGCATCGGCCCAAAAATGTTTTGCAATATTGTTTTCATTTAGCATGGTTCTAGCAAGCTCCACTAAAGATCTATTCTTTCTTTCAACTACTCCATTTTGTTGTGGAGTTCTAGGAGCTGAAAAGTTGTGATTAATACCATGTTTTTCGCAAAACTTTTCAAAAGATTGATTTTCAAATTCTCCCCCATGATCGGTTCTAATGGATGCAATTTTTGAGTTTTGCTCATTTTGGATAATCTTTGCAAGTTTCTTGAATGCATGATATGCTTCATTTTTATGAGCAAGAAACAATGTCCATGTATATCTTGAATAGTCATCTACTATAACTAGACCATAGTAATTACCTCCAAAGCTTTTGATTTTGGATGGTCCAAATAGGTCCATGTGCAAAAGTTGTAAAGGCCTTTGAGTAGAAACAATGTTTTTGGATTGAAAAGATGCCTTTACTTGTTTTCCCTTTTGGCATGCATCACAAAATCTATTTTCAAATTTAAGCTTTGGTAGACCAATTACTAGATCTTTAGAAACAAGTTTGTTCAAGTGGTCTACATGTATATGAGCTATTCTTCTATGCCATAGCCATGTTTCATCCTCTTTTGAAATGAAGCATTGTTCATCATTTGTAGACAAACTATCCATATCAATCATGTAAATATTATCAATTCTTTGGCCTACAAACTTAATTTCCTTATTGGTCTTGTGCTCAATTATGCAACAATTTGATTCAAATAAAACTCTATATCCTTTGTCACATAATTGACTTATGCTTAGTAAATTATGTTTGAGGCCTTCAACATACAATACATCACTTATGGATGTGGAAGAATTCTTACCAATATTTCCAATGCCTAGGATTCTTCCCTTAGTGTTGTCTCCATAGGTGACGCTTCCTTTTCGTTTGGGAGTGAATGATGTAAATTTGGTTATGTCTCCCGTCATATGCTTCGAACACCCGCTATCCAAGTACCAATGGGTGTTGCTTGCCTTGAAGCATACCTACAAAACAAAATCATTTTAGAGAACTAGGTACCCATTTTATGTTGGGTCCTTTAAGGTTAGCTTGTGGGAACGTTCCTTTGGGAACCCACACCTTTCTTAAGACCTTTGGTCCTAGTTTCCTAACACTACACTTATATGCACTATGTCCTTTGGTACCACAATGATTGCATTTCATAAAAGGTGAGGAGGATTTGCTTGGTGGTGCAAAGAAGTTTTTGTAGTGCTTCTCCATTTTATGATTACTATGTTCTTGGTCATATCCTAGACCAGTTTTACTAAACATGCATTTTTGTTGCCCAAGTAGGATATTCAAATTATCTCTTCCATTTGTGAATTTCTCTAGTGTCCTATTTAGGTCTTCAACCTTGGTTTCTAACACAATGCACTTCTTTGCAAAATCACAAGGTTTATCCCTAGAGCATGTTTGAACTTTCTCTAGTTCTTCTTTTAAGCTCTCATTTTCTTTACATACTTCCATGAGATGCAATTCAAGAGTATCACTAGTTTTCCTAGATGCTTTGAGTTTACTAGAGATTTTTGTAAATTTATCATATAATTCCTCAAATGCATCTAACAGCTCATTTTTATCTAAGTCAAGAAGATTTACCTCATTTTCTTCTTCTTGATGATTTGCCATTAAGCAAAGATTGGCTTGCTCATCTTCCGAGTCGTCGGAGCTGCTCACATCGTTCTCATCCCAAGCAATATAGGCTCTTCTTCTTCTTTGTTTGTCCTTGCCCTTCTTTTTGAGGTTTGGACAATCGGCTTTGAAGTGCCCTTCCTTGCCACATTCAAAACAGCTTGGTGAAGAGGAAGTTTCATTAGAGGTAGATTTCTTACCTTGGGGCTTAAAGTTCTTTTGGAACTTTTTGTTCTTCATAAATCTTCCAAATCTTTTTACGAACAGCCCAAACTCTTCTTCTTCATCTAAGTCACTGCATGATTCTTCCTCATGCATGGAGGTGGCTTTGAGGGCTAGCCCTTTCTTCTTGGTGGATTTCTCCTCTTCCTCGGCTAGCTTCAATGCTTTAAGTTCTTGCTCTTGTTCTTGCAATTTTCCAAAGAGTGTTGCAAGAGACATTTCATTGATGCTAGGAGATTGTTTTATTGCTGTGACAAGAGGTTGTCATTCCCTGCTGAGACTTTTCAAAATTTTGTGCACAAGCTCTTTGTTAGTGTACACTTTGCCAAGAGTAATAAGATGGTTAATAATAAGTGTAAACCTTTTCTGCATATCTACAATAGATTCTCCTGAATTTATCCTAAAGCATTCATATTGGCTAGTAAGAGTACTAATCTTTGAGTCCTTTACATCATTAGTACCTTCATGGGTTACTTGAAGAGTATCCCACATTTCTTTAGCGGTTTGGCATGTCATTATTCTAAAAAATTCGTCTTGTCCTAAAGCCATGGTAATGAGATTTTTGGCCTTGTAGCCATATTGGACTTTCTTTTCTTCCTCGCTAGTCCATTCATCTATGGGTTTTTCAACATTCTTGCTATCTATGGTATGCATTGGTATATAGGGACCATTTTCAATGGCATTCCATATTCTCAAGTCAATTGATTGAATGAAGATTTTCATTCTCTCTTTCCAAAAGGCATAACCTTCCCCATTGAAAGCGGGAGGTCTATTTATCGCACCACCCTCGGGAAAAACATTTTGAGAACTTGAGGCCATTTAATCTCTTGAAGCTGTTAAGCTTGATCTACCAAGAGTCAAGCTCTGATACCACTTGTTGTTCAAGTGGCCTCAATACTCAAGAGGGGGGGTGAATTGAGTTATAAAACTTTTGCTTGGAATACCTTTGAATTTGATTTCTATAACCAAGTTTATGAGATTATGCAAGTGAAAGCAAGTAACAATGATATGCAATGCACTACAAGAGGTAAATATTGCTGAGGCAATTTAGCAAACACTTGGTGTGCAATGTCTAAAGTATAGCAAATTAAGCAAGTTCAAATATGTTCTTCTCAACCAAGCAATACCAATCAACAAATATGCAATGTATGGAAGTAAAAGAGTAAGGAAGAGAAGCTTGCAAACCGATGTAACGAGTTCCACCCAATCCGGTGTACGTCTCGCCTCTAAGCAACCCACTTAGAGGATTTTCCACTATTGTAGACTAGAGATACAACTTTGAGCAATTGCGGCTTCCTAGTGTCCCACACTCAAGAACCCAATTCTCACAAGTATAAGGGCAACCCACCCAATCTCTCAATCTCACAATATCCCAAAGGTTGAGTCCACAACCTTTGTAACCACTCAATCCTAGAGTGAACAACCACTCAACCTAGAGTGAATAACTTGTGTGTTTGGAGTTTGTGTTTACAATCAATATACTCTCTTAATAGAGCAGATATACAAGTGAAAGTACAATATGCAAGAAATAGGCTTACAAGACACAAAAATAGAGCTATTAATTGTTACTTCTTGGTTGTGTGTTTGTGTTTGTCTTCCTCTTCAATTTATAGACCTAAGATAGCTGTTGAAGAGTGCCCTAGTCCCTCATAGCCGTTGCAGTTAGTGGAAATTTGAAGAATGGTGGAGACATGACCTGGTTTCCCACTTAAATCTATTTTTCCACTAGCGTAATCGATTACACCCTCGCGTTGTAATCGATTAGCTTCAAGTCAGAGAGTCACTAATCGATTATTTCATTTCCTGTAATCGATTAGCATTTTGTACCTGATGCATTTAACTTGTTTTCGCAGCATCCTAATCGATTAGCATGTCTTGCCATCGATTACCTTAAATTCCAGTGGCTTCCTAATCGATTGTATAGCTTCCATAATCGATTAGCCATCGTACCTGATGCACTTAGTTCCATTTTTGATTGTTGTAATCGATTAGTCTCTGGTGTATAATCGATTACCTTAAATTCCAGTGGCTTCCTAATCGATTGGTCAGCTCCTTAATCGATTAGCTTTCATACCTGATGCAATTTCTTCCAAGACAGAAAACTCCTAATCGATTAGCATCTATGGCCTAATCGATTAGCTTCGCTGTTACTTCAATTCTGATTTCATGTCTTTGTTTTTGCATTGTTTCTTCAAGAGTACTTATCATTATCAAAATCCTTGCACACCTTTTGGACCTGTTAACATATTCAAACACAATTGAAGCATTATTTTAGAGTGGAAATTTTGTTTGTTACAATTAATAAGTAATTGCAAGAGTTGAATAACAGATTTAGTGAACAAGCAATGAGTTGTCAAGTCTAAGCTCGGTTTTGGTTTCTAATATTAATAATGCTTATAAAGTTTTTAATATTGATAGAATTTTCCCTCTTATAGATAAATATTGTCCTATGGATTTTAATGTGCTGGAGAAGATTAAATTACATTTTCGACTTCAACATTTTATTGTTGATGCCTATCAAGATCCAATTTTGAAGAATTTATTAACAATGCAAGAGTTGTATACATGTTTAGTAGCATTAAAGAAGTTAGAAGTTTACTACTTGATTGATAGACTACTTCAACTTATCATGACTCTCCGGTTTCTACAGTTACAACTAAAAAATCATTTTTTGCAATGAAAATAATTAAGATGAGTTGTGAAACAAGATGAAAGGAGATTTTTTTAGCAAATAGTATGGTAGTTTACATTGAAAGGGATATTGCATCAAAATTTAATTTTGACTCAATTAATATTGAAGATTTCAAGTGGTTGAAAGTGCAGAAAGAAACACTTTGATTAAAGGTAACTTATATTATTTTTTATGACCATTTTTATGTTGAAATTGCATGTAAAATTTTAGATATATTATAGATATAATAATATAACATATTTGATTTATGCAAGTGCAAGTACATTTTAGTTACGGGCTTTTGGATGATTTTTTTTACTTCACTTGCTTAGAACTATTTTAGAATATGTTAGTATTCCATTTTGGATATGGAAGATAAATAGTTTTGATGTGTTTTATATCATGTAATATTTAACATTTAAAGACAATACTCACGTATAATTATTTCATGAGATAACCTGTGGAGATAGTCCATTTTCTTAAAGTGTTTATTTTAAATAGACAAAATAAATAATTCTATTATTATTATTGTTGTTGTTTAATTAAATAAATTATAAAAAAATAATTTAATAAATATTTTAGCCAAGCTCCGCTACTGACCCCGACCCTAAGACTGGAAGTCTGTAGATTTGTGTTCATACGTCTAGCATTTTCCCGTATCCTGTAACAATTTTCAAACTAATCTTAAAACACGAAGGTGTGCTTTAAATGGTATATTATGTCAAATCTAATTTTAATAACCTCAAAATAAAAAGGGTATAACCATTTTTCAGTATAAGAAAAAGAATGATCAAACTTAAACAACTGAAAAAAAAATAATAATTGAACCTGTTTTATTATTGTTCCATTTTTCCTTCTCATGGCCGAAGATAATGGTCGAATCTAAATAAAACACTATAAGTTAGTTGAGTCAATTGACACTATATTGCACAAAAATTGTCAATAGTACAAAGGAATAATAAGCCCCAGTGTAGATAAAGAGCTAGGAATTTCTTAGTGTTGGTTTTAAAGTGTAATATATTTTATTTTAAAAGTAATAATTTTCTATTTTAAAGTTGTTAGTTTATTTTGAGAGATTCTATAAACAGAGTCATTATGTTAGTTTTTTTTTACAGTTTTAAAGTAGCATGTACAGTAATTTTTAAGGAATATGTATAGTTGTAAAAGTAACAGAAAATATACAAAGGTTTAATGTAAAACTATGAGAGAGAGTTTTACAAGGGTGTTTAAAGTCTAAAGGAAAATGTTTGAAATGTACAATGAAATGGGGTGTTTGAAATGCACAAACAAACTGTTTAAATGTATAAATGAGATTTTGAATTTGTTATTATTTGAATACAAGAGTTATGATCTCCTTGTAATTTGGTTTCATAATCCTAAATTTGTTGTTGTCCTGTAGTCCTTGAAGGCTTGGGGTTGAATAGCATTAATTTTATTATGCCTCTTTTCTTTTTTTTCTTTTTTTATGCATTTATAATTTTTATTTTTTTCTCTTTTCTGATTGCTAATTTACTATGTTTATTACATAAATTTAATTCTCTTACCATTTTTCCCAACACCGAGCTCCAGCTCCAATTTGCAAGCTAGCCTGAAAAGCAAAATGAAAGTAAACACTGATTAATCTGTACCTACCCTCTCACGTTGTCGATGCTAAACTTAATATCAGGCTATACAACAAAGCTAAAGAGATTGAATAATAAAGACAAAATTCAAAAGCAAACTGAGCATCATGCCTAACAAAGATTTTTAAATATGAAGATGCAATATACTTAAAAGAGAGAAAAATTGTGATTATAAAAGACCATTAATGACAATAACACCTAACCATGTGAGTTTCGGATTTAGTTTATCAAGTCAAAAGCCCTTCCACATGCAACCAGTAATCAATCTAGAATGCATAAGCAAACTGAGCATGATGCTTAGTAAAGATTTTCAAATATGAAGATGCGATATGTTAAGTTTAAAAAGTATATAAAAACGATAAAATATTGTCGTAAAAAAATAAAAGGAAAATGCCTGAATTACATTAACAAGTTTTAGTTTAGAGATGCATTCTAAATGTAAACTCTATAAACGACTTGAAATTTTGTTAAATATCAACATATCATTGCCTTGAGATCTGATCCGGTAGCTTTTTCTACAAACTGTATAATCTGTTCAGTTTTATAACTTTGACCAACCGTGTGATGGGTACACATGATCAAACTCCAGCTGGAAAACAGAGAGGGATGAAGAGAGCGTGGATGGAGATGTAGATAGGGATCGCCCAAAACCCTAATGATCAAAAGATCTTACGAAGCAAGAGCAAAGGCAAAAGCCAAAGGTACGTAAATCCCTAAGACACTGAAACCTCACACATACCAAAACAGAATACACGCGAGCGACCAACGGTGAGCAATGTAGCGAACGATAGAGTGACAGACTTGCAAGAGCGGTGAAACGACAGATGGAGCTACCCATAGGTGAGACGGTAGCGGCGCGCATGGCTGAGCATGGTGGAGACGATGGTGTTGGTATGACTTCGAGCAACGTTCGGTGAGAGGCCTTCAAGCACCGGTGAGGGTGGTTCGTCGCAAGAGTAAGGGTTCCAAATAACGAGAGTGAGCACTTCCAGTGAATATGAATCTTGCTGTTTGAGTATTAGAGTGAAAAAATCTCAAGTTTTTAGATTGGTTAATCCCCGCAAAATGGGCCTACCAGCATGAGTTGGTTCAAGCTCGTACCAAAAAAATATAGTGCCTAGGCTTTATAAATAAATTTAAAATTAATATTTGAAAAAAAAACTTTGATACTTAAAAATGGGTTGAGTATGGACCGGCTAGATGGGCCTGCGAGCGGTCCAACTTTTTTTATGCACCAATTTTATAGATTTTTCTGGAATATGTACTTTTGTTATGGACTATTATGGAATAATAATATGGATTATTTTAATATATATTGTACTGCGACCAATGAATAATTTTACAGAATATGAATTGTTTTAACATATATTGTACTTATATTATATGAATAATTTTTCTGACTTTACTTTAACATATTGGTTAAGGATATCATTATCATTGAATATTTGTTATTATTGAACTCTAATATTAGAAATAAAAATTTACTTGTGTGCTCTCTTGTTACGAAATATAATTTTTTATAAATCATTTTAAAAAAATTATAATTTTTTTTGAAATGGGTCACACTAAAACCTCTAATTTTAAGGTCTAAAGCAGACTTTTTTTACCCTAACCCTAAATAACGTGCAATTCGATCACGTCCGGCCCATTTACAGCCACCCACTCGAATTGTCTTTTAGGGCGATTTTAATAACTGCTTATAAAATCGGCCTTCGAACACCCGATTTTATAAGTTTCCATTATGTACAATAATGCGACCGCATAATTTTTAAAATCATATTTCTTATTACTGACTTCAAATGTCCGATTTTAAATTCTGTTTTTCCACTAACGACGAGGTCTTTCTAATTTCTACATTAATTGGTAGAAGGGAAATTTGTTGGAATACTTACCTTCTTAACCACGTTCTCCTGGACCCACAAAAAATTGAGCTTGGGATATATCATATCATGTGAGATTCAATACATGATTTAAGTGTTTAGTTGATTGCCCCCTTATTATATATATAAAAGTAATAGGTTGATCACCATAGAAGAATTGTATGATCTAATTCAATTAATAACAATGACAGGATGATGATTATACGATAATGCGCTCGCATGTCTGTTAGTATTTTGGATTAAAATCACACGCGGCGGTTTTTATTTGTCTCATTTTTCCCCATCAATTAAAATAGGCTGCATCAATCAATTGTTTATATTAAAATTTTATCTTATTAATTATGCATATTAACTTCCTAAATTATAGGGATTATTTTTTTCTTTTTTTATACCACTTGTTTCAATAACCAATATAAAAAAAGAAAATTTGATTCCTAAATTTTAGAAAATTAAAACATACCGATTAATGAGACAAAAATTGATCGACTAAGATGATGTATTTTAATTGATGAGGTAGAAAATGAAATACGGTTAGGGGATACGTTATTTCCATCCTATTGTTTGACCTCAAATCTGTACTGCGGTGGTGGATAGATTACATAGAAAATTGTGTTTATCAATATTTAATTTTATTAACCCCTAAAATGTTTAAAATTAGGATAAATTTCTTAAATTTATTTTAGGATTTAACCCTTGAAATATTTTTTCTTTTAGAGTTAAGTCATGTTATTAACTTTTCGTTAGTTAAGTGTTGAGTTGACTAACGATTAGTCACCTTAATACTGACATATGTAATTGTTTTGCTTAAATAGAAGATTAACCCATAAAAAAAGTTTAGAATTGTGATAAACCATAAGAACTCTTTTTAGGATTTAGTCTTTGAAATAGTTTTTTTGTTAAAATTAAGTCCTGCTGTTAACTTTCCGTTAGTGAAGTGTTGACTCATTATTGACACGTATCTTTTGTTTAATTATTTAAAATAATTATCATTTAAATCTTATCCATCATATTCTTCTCTTCTCCCTTTTCTATTAGCCTTCTCCCTCCTCTTAACTTTTTGTCTTATTTTCCTTCTTTTCCATCTTCCCTCACTCACCTCCTCTTTCCCCCTTTGTCTCGTGGTTCGTTTGGTTCCCATCAATATGATGTAGGTGATGTAAACTCAAGTTTAATGCAGAGCCTCAAGTCTAGAATCATGTTTGATGTGTGAGTGCTGTGATGAATTTATGTTTATATCACCTATACGATATCGATGACACCATCAAACGAACCATACGGTAAAAGGGAAGCGAGTGAGAAAAGAAGAAAAACAAGGAGAACAAGGAAGAGAGAGCCACAAGAAAGAAGAAGATGATTCATAAAAATGGGAGAAAAGAATAGGATATGTATAGGGTTGGATCCTAAAAAAAATATTCTAAGGGATAAATCCAAAAAAAGATTTTAGGAAGCGGATTCTAATTTTGAACATTTTTAAGGCCTAATTTTATATTTAAACTAAAAAAAATTACACATGTCAATGTTGAGCACATCAATACTTAACTAATAAAAAGTTAATTGGAAGATTTTGATCCTAAAAAAAATTTAGGTTTAAATCTTAAAATAGAATTCTTGAGGTGAGTAATTTTTTATCCAAATCTTAATTTTATTTTCTACTATTAATTAGGGACGGAGCATATAAACTTGTGGGCATGATGGCCCGCAGGAATTAAAGTTGGTGGTTTCGTGTTTGGATTCCATCATGCAATCAGGTTAGGGTTGGTGGAATCCCACCATACAAAAATATTGGGAAAGCACTCTATATACCAAATACATATAAAACAAATCCTAGTAGTAGATGACCTTGTGGTTTAAAGGCACCAACCCAAACCACATTTTGTGTTTATCTATGTATTTTTCCACACTTAAGTACCTATTCTTTTACTTTTTTTTCAGGGATTTGGACGATCTTTATTTTCATTTTTACTGTTGTGTTTTACATTTAAAACATGTATCATTTATTAGAAATGATTTTATTTGAATAAACAACATTCAATGTTGAGTTTATTTACTTTAAACAGAAAATAAGTCAAAATTTAGACAATAGTTTCTTTTATGTGTTTAAAACTTTAATTTTATATATCAACTCTTACGTTTTCACTGTTAGCCAACTAGTATATTATTGGTTTGTGTTGAGATATTTTAATTGAGAATAATTTTTCCATTATTTTGTAGGCTAAGAGGTCTTAAATCTGGCTTTTTTATATTCGCAGTGATTTATTCATATTCTTCCACCCAATAAAGAAGTATGTATGCCGTGAATCCATCTGCCTCAACTCAAATCAGCGCTGACAATCACAACGGATCTCATTTCAGAATCTCAAATCCCAGAACTTCTCTTTTTAAATCATCAAATATGAATACTCTTTTTATTTAATAAATATTTATGTGTCATGAATTTATTAAAGAATTTAATTAATTATAAGAATGCAAGAAACCTCATCATCCAAGTGTTAATTAATATTCAGTGTTAGTTTGTACACCTCCGCCTTAAAATTGTTTAACGCACATTAAAAAATTTATTATGTAAAATTTATTAAAATTTGTCTAAAATACTCTTTTGTAATTCTTATTGAAAAGTGTGACAAAGTACGTGACAGAAGAGAATATTTATTTGTTCAAGTTAGGGATGAAAAGAGAGATTATACGAAGATAGAATTTAGAAAATAAGTCTAGTGTAATACCATTCCTTGTTTGGTTTGGACAACATGACATTTTGAATTAAATTTAAATGTTTATTATGACTTATTTAATCATCTTTATTTATTTATGTATCAATTTAAAAGTATATTATGGCTTATTTAATTAAATTCAAGACCAAAAGAACCAAAATTAATTATTCTTTACTCACTGTCTTGTACTTAGGACCAGTGAACACTAGTGTAGAAAAGGGTTACAATCACAGGATATCAACTCAGTTGAATAGAAAACGTGTCTGAAAAAGAGGTGGTGACAATTTTTAAATTATCACACATTTATAGCACTACTAGAAAAATCAAAAGCGGCCACCGAATACATTTGATAGCTACTAGCCACCAAATTTAGCCACCACTTATTTTTAGCGACCAAATATTTTTTCACACATGATTAGGGACAAAATTTAGCCACAAAAATAATATTTCGTAGCTAAAAATTTCATTTCAACATTAGCCACTAAAATTAGCCATGAATTTTAATAGAAAAATTACCCACTGAATTTAGTCATAAAAGTTTAGGGAAAATTAGCCACAAACTTAGAAATAGGTGATTAAACACAAAATGTAACATCCCGCATGTTTTTATATTTAAAAAGAGATAATAAATGTGTAAATGAGTGCAAAGTATGATAATCAATGCTATATGACATTTTTGTAATTTAAAAATAATTAAAAGGGGGATTTATGGAGTCTACCTAACGTGTAGAGCCCAGTTGACGCGTAGCATTAGGGTAAAATTTGCGTCAGCGTTGATTTGATTTATAACATCCAGTGGCAGTAACACAAAACAGAAGCCAAAAAATGGAACCTTAGGAACTTCTCCTTCTTCCTCGAGACCTAGGGCCTAATCAAGGTCAATCCTTGGTGGAATCTCTAAATTAACCATGTTTTTGGCATCAGGGGAGTGAGGTACGTTCACATGCGTTCTCAATTTCAAGTTTCTTCTCCTCCCTTTCTTTTTCTCTCTCGACTCGTGGATTGCATGGTGATGGGAAAGCTTTGATTTTGCGTTTTGAGGCAATTGGTGACTTGAATAGTGTTCCTAGTATGATGGGTACAAAGAGAAGCTAATAGGTTTTGGATTTCAGCAATTGTAAGTTTCAAATAAAGGGTCGGAAGGCCGTTTGATAGGTGGGACTTGGAAAAGAGTCAGAAATGGAAATGGTAAGTTTTGATAACTTTGAATTGAAGTTTGGAATTGTTTCGAGGTTGCGGGTTATGGTTTCGGTGATTACGATGCTAATCAGAACTTCTTTAATTTTAATTCTAGGGTTTGGTGGATTTTAGAAGGACTCGACAATTGATTTGAAGAATTGAAGAGCTCGGAATCGAGGTAAGGGGGTGTGTTGGGTTAAGCTTAATGTAGAAACTTGTTTACGCTGTTGGCAGATATGAAAATGATATATTATAGCCACTATTAGATGATTTAATTAAATATAGAGATTTAATAATGAAATATTAGAGAACGAGAAAGTAAGGGTGAATTATAAATCTTTGAAATGATAAATAAGAAATAAATGAATGGGTAAATATGTAATTAAATACATTGATGTGCGACGATCGTAAAATTATAGAATAGCCTATATGGAATAAGTAGAATTATGAAGTAAAGCGATATAGTGTAAAATATGTATATGGTAGATGATAAAATAAAAGGTAAGCTTAAGTGGGTTATGCACATTCATAAAAATATATAAATATGAGGTGGGAGAGTGTGAAACCAATAATGAGGAATAGGATGGTGTGTAATTGATTATACATAAATGACAGTAATGTGATAGTAAGATTATGTGAGTGAACGTGGAGTTATGAATTACAATGAATGGTTTTGATAAAGAATTAATGTAGAAAGAGTTTATAGCAAAATGGTGCGGTTGTAAATTATGAATAAATGCCATGAGTTAATGTTAAATTCAAAATGATGATGAATTTCAAGTTAATAAGTAAGGATAAAGTAAAGGACATGGTGCTAATAATGATAATAATATTGTATATAGGTGTATGTATATGGATATTATGATTATGATATTGATTAATGAGGATTCTTGTTAGGATGTGTTGGTGAGTTAAATATGATGATTATTTATATTGATGATTAATGATGGGTGATGATATAGTATTATTGATGGAGACGATATGTGTATGTAATGATATGATCTTGACTTTGAATGTATAAGATATTTGTCGTGGAATTGTGTAGCAAATGACATTGATTGTATTAGTGCATCAGATAATTAAGAATTATGATCATGATCTATGATGATGAGATATTACATATGGGCCTGGTCTGTGTGGCCACCCTGGTAGAGACTTGTGGGCCTTGTATGTGTGGCTGCCCTAGTGGAGATTCGTGGGTCGGGTGTGTGTGGCCACCCCGAATGATTAAAAAGGTAAGGCTTTTATGCCATGTGAGTAAGAAATCAAAGAAAGTGATTGATTATGTGATTATGTGATTTATATGGTGGAGGAAGACTGACAGTATATGTTACCCTCGCTTTTGGCTTTAGTGGTCAAGTCGGACCCAGTTGAGCTACCAGTGGTCAAGTAGGATCCGGTGGTTGAGGGGGAGCCAAGTAGGGCGCAGGGTTTAAGGGGTGTCAAGTAGGACCACTAGCTGAAGGTCGATCTTTTTAGTATCCGGATACTAGAGCATCGTATTATCTATTTGAGAGTCAGTTATGTTTTACATACCTTGACTTGTAATGATGTTTATAATGGTGTTTGTATATGTGATGAATTGTATTATTGAAGCTTATGTTATGAATGATTTCATGCCCGATTAGATATGTGTATGTATTTATATCCGGTGTGTTATTCGAAATGAATTGAATAATCTGTAATGGCATGTGTTCATCATTTTATATGATTTATTAATATGATTGAAGAATGATATACATATGATGAGATTGTGATGATTAATTTGATGATGATAGCAAGATTGTTTCGAATTAGTATTGAGATCAACATATTTAAATTGTAATTAGTTTTAGAGGAAAGAGATATGAGGTGACTGGAATGGTTATCGAAGGTATGATATAAGATGAAAATAATAAAGAATGATACTTATAAATAGGAAGGTAGCTAGATTGCACTTTTCTTATTATTGTTTGCTTATTTCTATATTGATTATTAATTTCAGTCACCCACCCCCTTTTGTTGTGGTTTTAGTGATTGGTAGTAGGTTGCTGATGGATACTGCAGAGGCAGGCACTAAATGAGGCCAACGCGAAGAGGAAAATAAAATACAATGATGGTTATACATATATGTATATTATTTGATGATTGAGAATGTAGATTAAGTTGTTGATGTGGAGTGTGTAAGTTAAATTAACATTTATAGGTATGTCAATACCAAATGGTACGAAGCCATTTGGATAGTTGATTGATTATAACTCATGTTAGATATATTTGTGTGACTGTGATGCCCAGGATATACTTCGTGATGTGTGATAGTGGTATTGTAGCATTATTGTGTTTGTGTATTATGTGGCATAGAGCCATTGCATGATTGCATGATATGGGCAGGTCTTGTGATGTATGTGTGCTTGAATGATATGTTAAGTGTGATTGTGAAATGAATGGTTGATGTGGTGTCGATTTAATGTGTGTTTTGCATAATGGTGAAATAATGGAAAATGTGGGATTTTAGGAACAAGAGAGGCGATTTTGAGTTCTAACAGGTTTTCAAATCCTCGGAAGGGACCGATAGGTTCCCTATATCATTCGGGAGTTGTGCATATAGGCCTTGCATGGTTTGAAGGTCAATTGGTTAGTTTGGTGCACATATTTGCATTATTTTGATTTAAATACATTTTTATGCATAAGTTGAGCATACGTTGGAATTTTGGCGAACAAACAACGCCAGCAGTTCCAGAGTGAGGAAAGCATGTGGCCCGCGAAGTTTCTTGACAATCAAACCTAAAACAAGCCATTTAGGTAAGTCGGAAGTTGGTCAAATGACCTATAACCCATGGCATCAACAATGTTGCTCCTGTCATGCCCACGAGTAGCGTCGGGATGACATGTAGCGCCAGGCGTGAATAGGGGAGCTCACGCGTAGCGTGAGGACGCGTAGTGTTAGGCCTCTGTTTTCCCAAACCTTGTTTTTCTGATTGTAATTGAACCTGATCCGGTCCTAACACCGGCCCCCAAGAGCATGGCTTTAATGCTTTGCCAGGTCAGCATTTCGAACGAAGTAAGTACGCTTCAAATACGGAGTATATACGACCAAGGCAAGTAACTCCGCCTAGGCATGTCATTCCGCTTAGGTATGACACTCCGCCTAGGCATGTTACCTTGCCAAGGCATGTTACTCCGCCCAGGCATGTAACGCCGCCAGAATGCATATTACTCCGCCAAGCCATAGGCTCAATACTGGCGGAATATTGAACTTCCCATACTCACAACCCCGGCACGAGGTTGACTCTGCCTTAAGAGGTTTGATCCGGTCTCAATACCGGTATCCGATTTGCAATACATATTTCAACGTCTTTGACAAGACATCTACGTGCAACCGGTGTCATCGGTATACATCCGAACTGTAATTCCGTATCAGGCGTTCTCCCTATACCGGTTGTTCAGGATAACACCATGACATCGGATAATACACACGTCACTGTGCTAATGACAAGGATTGTTGCTACAGGGATCGATCAATAATTCCCTACACTACGAGCCAAATTCTGCTCACGGGAATGGTCAACTTGTTCCCTAATCCTAGTCTACATTCTCTACGCTCAATATAAAATAGCCACTTGACCCAATCATGCAGGTAAGTGCGCAATAAAATAATGCTAATGGGAGTTGGTGGTTCCCCATCAACGAGTCCTCGTTAATCGAGCCAATCAGGTATATGAACTCACTTCATGATTAAAGGGAGTGATCTTCTTCTTCAGTTCTTTACGACTGATTTCTCTCTGAATACATTCCTTACTTGGAATATAATCACTGACTTGAGCGTCGGAGAATCTTTGCAGGTGACACCACCATTCGCCCACTTCAACGCGTTAGGTCGGTGTGAAGGATCTCCAGGACGCCCAATCCGCTCTCCTCATTCAAGGACAACGGATACACACATCGGATACACATACATCCGGTCTACTAGACGGTATTGACATACTATTCGTGACTGGCTTGAGATCGGATCTCTTGACCCCGGTCCAGGACAGATCATTGGCACGCCCGGTGGGACCCGTTAAAGTTATTCCCACCTCTCGTTTAAGAAGTTTGGTCTCTTATTATGGAGGGGGATGGGAGAAACCAAGGGGATGCGCACGTGAAAGACATCACTGCCCAAGAACAACCAATGAACAGGCACTTAGCTTTCGAGTCGCCTGTGGAAAGTTCAAGAAGAGTGGTGCAGGTTTCAGCACCAAGGAACTGATGGAATTGAAACGCGAAAGAAAGAGCGTGGAGGAGAGAGCCATGTCTCTGATCAAGGGGACACATCACACAACCGAGGGAGAAAAATCCTCTACCCCCCAGTATTCAAATATCCCACATTTGAAGGGAAGCCATGTACCTGGGGGCAGATGAAGATGTCATGTGCAGGATGTTCCCTCGGATTCTTGTTGATAATGCCCTTAACTGATTCAGGAAGCTACCATCAGGTTCCATTAACTCGTGGGAAGGAATGGCAACAGCGTCTGTTGACCACTTTGTCATCTCCAATGATACTCCCAGAACATCTCATACCTTGGCTCAGATTAGACAGGGGGAGCATGAAACTCTCAAGGACTTCTTGAAGGGGTTTCACAAGGAAGCAGCTGCTGTTCCAAACTTAGCAGAAGCACTTCAATTGCACATAGCAATAGAAGCTTTGCAACCAAGCTCTGCTGCTGCCATGTCATTGGCAAAGAATCCTCTAGTGAATTTTGAAGAATTCAAGAGGAAAGCATCCAAGTATGTAAGCATTGAAATGCGCTTGGAAGCAACAGTGGCAAGAGAGAAATCCCCAACGTTACAATGGAGTGATAAGAGCAGATCCAGATCAGGTTTTTACCAAGAAGGTCTCATGAGTCATAACCTCGACTCATCTCTCTTTCTCTCTTTTGTAATTCATAGTTAATGAAATACTCTAATTGATTCACCCATTGTCTTCATGATTTTATTTGATGCACAACACTGTTGTGACAAGATACTTTCAGGACGGATGATCCTAACAATGTATCCGTTGTTAGCGATGAACCTCTTCGAAGGTACAACTGGGTGAATCACCCCATTCGAAGATCGGTGAATGGGTAAAATCCAACACCGGATGAAGAAAAACGGTGAATGGGTAAAATCCAACACCGGATGAAGAAAAATGGTGAATGGGTAAAATCCAACACCGGGAGAAGAAAATGGTGAATGGGTAAAATCCAACACCGGTTAAAAGCCTGGGCGTAGTAAGCTGGTTCTTCCGTAAAGCCACACTGAACCCCAGGTAATAAAGACCTTTTATTCTGCAGGTCGAAGACTCAATTCCCCAGGACGGATGCCCTCAATCACATATTCTGTGAGTTGACGAGGTAACTCCTGGCGCGGACAATTCCCATCATCATCCTTATGATGGAAGCTTTTGAAAATTGAGAAGCATTCGCACAATCCGTACTCCTACGATTGAAAAATGTCTCCAGGGCGGATTATCTCAATCACTTAATCTGTGATCTGACGAAGAAACTCTTGGCGTTGTGTACTTTTCCAGAACGGATAACCTCAGTCACCCATTATGTGATATGACGATGTAACTCCTAACGTGGTGTACCTGCCCAGGACGGATGATCTCAATCACCCATGCTGTGATCTGACGATGTAACTCCTGGCGCCATACACACCCAAAGGACGGATGATCTCAATCACCTAATATGTGACCTGACGATGTAGTTCCTGGTATCGTACACATCCCCAAGACGGATGATCTCAATCACTTATGAAGTGATTCGATGATAAAACTCCTGGTACGAACAATTCCCATCATCATCCTTATGATGGAAGTCTTTGAAGACTCAATCCGACCTCAATATTGATCACGCTGAGCGGATTATTAAATGCTTTCCTGCATTCAATCTTTACTCTAACTTTGAATTGATTATCCATGGCAGAATTTATTCCCATGCAGATAAGACAACGGTTCCAACATGCAACAACGCTTCGCAAACGGAGTCAACAAAAACTCCTTGGGGGAATTGGTGTCTCAGCTATATGCTGCACCATACCGACCCTAAGGTACAGAAAACTCCTTGGGGGGAAAGGATTGGTGTCTCAGCTATATGCTGCACCATACCGACCCTAAGGTCCAGAAAACTCCTTGGGGGGAAAGGATTGGTGTCACAGCTATATGCTGCACCATACCGACCCTAAGGTCCTGTAGGCCGCCTCTGGAAAGAACTGGTGTCACAGCTATATGCTGCACTAATTCGTCCCCAGGGTCCTGCAGGCTTCTTGTGGAAAGAGCTGGTGTCACAGCTATATGCTGCACTACGCTAACTCCAAAACGCAACCGGTTTCTTGCAGGATGAACTGGTGTCACAGCTATATGCTGCACCATACCGCCTCAAAGGATGAATCGGTGTCACAAGCTATATGCTGCACTATAGCCATCCTGGATTCGACAATTCATATTTGATCAGGAGTTATACTCCGGTCCAAGTACAAAAGGATGAACACTCCATCCAAAGCTTGACTCCGCCCAACTACTAATGTTTTACGGAGTATATGAGTAACAAACTCAAGCACTACCCAACAAGTTCAAGTAAGTTCAACACTTGTAAAATTGTGCTTCCTGGAAATTCCTAAGAGGCTATTCCGCCCTCCTACGGAATCCAATCTCATTAAAATTCCTAAGAGGCTATTCCGCCCTCCTACGGAATCCAGTTTCATTGAAATTCCTAAGAGGCTACTCCGCCTTCTTACGGAATCTTCTTTGAAATTCCTAAGAGGCCATTCCGCCCTCCTACGGAATCCAATCTCATTAAAATTCCTAAGAGGCTATTCCGCCCTCCTACGGAATCCAGTTTCATTGAAATTCCTAAGAGGCTATGCCGCCTCCTTACGGAATTAAACTTCATTGGAATTCCTAAGAGGCTATTCTGCCTTCTTACGGAATCCAACCTCATTGAAATTCCTAAGAGGCTACTCCGCCTTCTTACGGAATCTTCTTTGAAATTCCTAAGAGGCCATTCCGCCCTCCTACGGAATCCAATCTCATTAAAATTCCTAAGAGGCTATTCCGCCCTCCTACGGAATCCAGTTTCATTGAAATTCCTAAGAGGCTATGCCGCCTCCTTACGGAATTAAACTTCATTGGAATTCCTAAGAGGCTATTCTGCCTTCTTACGGAATCCAACCTCATTAAAATTCCTAAGAGGCTACTCCGCCTTCTTACAGAATCTTCTTTGAAATTCCTAAGAGGCCATTCCGCCCTCCTACGGAATCCAATCTCATTAAAATTCCTAAGAGGCTATTCCGCCCTCCTACGGAATCCAGTTTCATTGAAATTCCTAAGAGGCTATGCCGCCTCCTTACGGAATTAAACTTCATTGGAATTCCTAAGAGGCTATTCTGCCTTCTTACGGAATCCAACCTCATTGAAATTCCTAAGAGGCTATTCCGCCCTCCTACGGAATCCAGTTTCATTGAAATTCCTAAGAGGCTATGCCGCCTCCTTACGGAATTAAACTTCATTGGAATTCCTAAGAGGCTATTCTGCCTTCTTACGGAATCCAACCTCATTGAAATTCCTAAGAGGCTATTCCGCCCTCCTACGGAATCCAGTTTCATTAAAATTCCTAAGAGGCTATTCCGCCCTCCTACGGAATCCAGTTTCATTGAAATTCCTAAGAGGCTATGCCGCCTCCTTACGGAATTAAACTCATTGGAATTCCTAAGAGGCCACTCCGCCTTCTTACGGAATTCAACTCTTGGAAATCCCTAAGAGGCCACTCCGCCCTCTTACGGAATCCTACTTCATTGAAATTCCTAAGAGGCTATGCCGCCTCCTTACGGAATTAAACTCATTGGAATTCCTAAGAGGCCACTCCGCCTTCTTACGGAATTCAACTCTTGGAAATCCCTAAGAGGCCACTCCGCCCTCTTACGGAATCCTACTTCATTGAAATTCCTAAGAGGCTATGCCGCCTCCTTACGGAATTAAACTTCATTGGAATTCCTAAGAGGCTATTCTGCCTTCTTACGGAATCCAACCTCATTGAAATTCCTAAGAGGCTACTCCGCCTTCTTACGGAATCTTCTTTGAAATTCCTAAGAGGCCACTCCGCCCTCTTACAGAATCCAATTTCATTCAAATTCCTAAGAGGCTACTCCGCCTTCTTATGGAATACAACTCATGGAAATTCCTAAGAGGCTACTCCGCCTCCTTACGGAATCCATGGCATACGTAGCAATGAGAGATTGAAACGACAAAACGTGGTTTCGAGGCGCTTTAATGACAGGCGTGACAAGTAATGACAAGCAATAAATGCATGAAAACACTTGTCCGCAAATCCTGAACTAGCAAACGCCGCCTAAACCCACGCCTATAAAAGCTAAACCTGAGTGTTGTAGCTCATTAAAGTGACTCCACCAGTCACTATAACAAGCTAGGGGGCATATGATCCGGTCCTAACACCGGCCCCCAAGAGCATGGCTTTAATGCTTTGCCAGGTCAGCATTTCGAACGAAGTAAGTACGCTTCAAATACGGAGTATATACGACCAAGGCAAGTAACTCCGCCTAGGCATGTCATTCCGCTTAGGTATGACACTCCGCCTAGGCATGTTACCTTGCCAAGGCATGTTACTCCGCCCAGGCATGTAACGCCGCCAGAATGCATATTACTCCGCCAAGCCATAGGCTCAATACTGGCGGAATATTGAACTTCCCATACTCACAACCCCGGTACGAGGTTGACTCTGCCTTAAGAGGTTTGATCCGGTCTCAATACCGGTATCCGATTTGCAATACATATTTCAACGTCTTTGACAAGACATCTACGTGCAACCGGTGTCATCGGTATACATCCGAACTGTAATTCCGTATCAGGCGTTCTCCCTATACCAGTTGTTCAGGATAACACCATGACATCGGATAATACACACGTCACTGTGCTAATGACAAGGATTGTTGCTACAGGGATCGATCAATAATTCCCTACACTACGAGCCAAATTCTGCTCACAGGAATGGTCAACTTGTTCCCTAATCCTAGTCTACATTCTCTACGCTCAATATAAAATAGCCACTTGACCCAATCATGCAGGTAAGTGCGCAATAAAATAATGCTAATGGGAGTGGGTGGTTCCCCACCAACGAGTCCTCGTTAATCGAGCCAATCAGGTATATGAACTCACTTCATGATTGAAGGGAGTGATCTTCTTCTTCAGTTCTTTACGACTGATTTCTCTCTGAATACATTCCTTACTTGGAATATAATCACTGACTTGAGCGTCGGAGAATCTTTGCAGGTGACACCACCATTCGCCCACTTCAACGCGTTAGGTCGGTGTGAAGGATCTCCAGGACGCCCAATCCGCTCTCCTCATTCAAGGACAACGGATACACACATCGGATACACATACATCCGGTCTACTAGACGGTATTGACATACTATTCGTGACTGGCTTGAGATCGGATCTCTTGACCCCGGTCCAGGACAGATCAGAACCATAGGCCTTGTACTTGCTGTATAGAAGCTGTTTTAAGGTCCTTAGGATTAAATGAGTGTTTGATGTTGGAGGAATCATTAATTGAAATATTTTGTGAAAATTTTATTGGAATTTTTATTAAACGGACAAAAATTAAATGGAAATAAGCGAGGAACCTTACAAAAAAAATTATGATTTTGTTTAATTAGCCACGAAAATAGAATTTCGTGGCTAAAAAAATTATTTTTTAACATATTTGCCACGGAATTGTAATTCAATGGCTAATCTAAAAAAATATCATTTATTTTTTAATTAGCCAAAAAATTAGAAATTAATAGATAAATACTTTAAAAATATATTTTGTTTAAATAGCCACAAAAATAGGATTTCGTGACTAACAATATTGTTTATTTAATTATTAGCGACGAAATCACTAGTGGAAAAAAGGCTTTTTACACCGGTCCTTTTGGCTTTTTACACTGGTTCTAGGACCGGTGTGGATGAAGCCGGTGAGAAAAATAGGGACTTTTTACACCGGTTTTAAGACCGGTGAGAAAAATAGATTTTACATCGGACCTGTAGATAACGACTGGTGTAAAATATAATATTTACACCGGTCCTTTTCGTTACAACCGGTATAAATATGATATTTTACATCGGTCCTGTAAGACATCTGGTACAAAAAAGTAATATTTACACCGGTCTTGTTTGAAACACCCGGTACAAAAAGTATACTTTTAACACCGGTTGGTTACTACAACCGGTGTAAAAAGTTTTTTTACTTTCTATTTTGATTCCTTTATTTTAATCCTGGTCACTTTTAACAGTGTCTTATTATAAACTTAAACTTTTTATTTAAATATATGAATTTTAAATGTAATAGTATATAAAAAATGAAAGAATACTAAAAGACAAAAAGAACACCAAACAAATGTAATTAAAAAACACAAAACCAGAAGAAGAATTGTCTCATACTCCTAATGAATCACAAATTCAAGTTAACACTTTCAATCTGAATCCTATATAAAAAAAGTAAAATGGAAGATCCCAAATTACATATACTAAATATAAGAAAAAGATGTGGCATTTCAATATTTGAGTGGCAATTTTTGAAGCCAGACATCTTGATTGATGAACTCTGATATTGAAAATTGTTTTAGCTTTGAATGATCCAACTTGGCCTCTAAGGAACATGGCTGGAAGTATTAGCACCTGCCCCACCACATCCAAACTCAACGTAGTAAATATAATCCCTGCATCATACAAGTTAATTCTTATAACAACATTTGGTATTCTAATTACATATAACATTATAGTTAAAGGAAAGGATCATACTCTCGGTTTGCATAATGCCAAGCATCCCATTCTTTAGGGGCAACAATAGAACCCAACTTAAACTTAAACTTAAACTATAACAGCATCATTCAATCAAACACAAGGAAAAACCCACAGTTGATAAATAATTAATTTAATCTCAAATGTTTGAATTATGTAATAGTATAGAAAAAATTGAAAGAGGTAAAATCAACTTTGATAGAATTAATCTTCAACAGACAATTGAAAAATATTTTTAATTTCACCTAAAAAGAAATCACACATGACAAAACAAACTTCTGGATTATTAGAAAGGACAATAACTTCAGGAATAATGTGCATTTATATAGAGCCCAGATCACAAAGTTCTAACAATTTTTTTATAGCCTTCATTCATTCAATATTGATACATGTAAAATCCTATAAGATTTGAAGGGTTGGAAATTCTAATTACATGTAAAATAAGTCCAGGACTGATATTGAATATTATAATTAAATAAAATAAAGTATCAATCTTTTATAATGGTATATCTTATTATTTTAGTTTTTATTATTATAAGAATAATTATAATTATATAATGTTCTGTAAAGTAGAAGAGGAATGTAAAAAATTAGTTTATAAGATGTAAAATGAAACACGATACCTTAACCCTTAATTAAAATTACCTAAATAAACAGTGAATAATAAAAATATTTGAAGGAAATTATTTTAATATAGAGAGACCATAATGACATAAGGTTGGTCCACATGAAACATAAAAGTACATATAGTCCTTGTAATTTTGGGGGACCGACTGTGTAAAAAAAATATTTGAACAATTGAAAAGATAATTATAAAATTACCGAATCTGTACTGCTAATGAATGTTTTGATCGAACAATACTGGCATGACCCTTCTCAGGTAGTTGCAGAGAACATCTAAAAGGCCAAGACATAACCATATTGTTAATGGTTTCAACCTTGAAATCACACATTAACCTGATACATATCAATCAACACAACACCCTTAACATAGGAAGAAAATAGGCCAACCTCATCTATCATAGGAAGAAAATCACTGACAGCTTGAAAAAGAACTGCCTCGGCTTTCCCATCCTGCATACCATAACCAATGCAAAGTTATTTTATCACTGCAGTGTTAATGTTTACAATTTAAAAAGAAAATATTACATCCATATATTCCTATAAACTTCAAACCAAAACAGATACTAAATCCAACCCACTCACTTTGTTGTATTGAAAGATAGGATAACTGAAAAGCTACTAAAAATAATACAATAAATATCAAAAGATACCATTGTCAATGACAAAGCAAACATGATAAGGAATATCATATTCACAAAGATCTGTTATGCAATCCCAAAAATCTTGAAGTTTTTGTTCTCTGTTAAGCAACAAGTAAGTCAGGATCATCAGGTAAGAAAGCAAAGTTTCATAACAAAAATAATCTCTGCTGAAATATGATATTGCATCATTAAAGGGAGTAAAATATGAATGTGATTCTTTAATCTAAAAAGCTTGTCTAGTGAGAATTGATCTAACTTCTCCCTGTTAATATAGACTCGTAGGCTTCTCACAGCATCAGACTTTACCTTATTTCTTTCAACAACATGCATCAGATCACTCTTCACATTCATCAATTATTGCACAGTATCAAATTAAAGCTTTAAATAAGATTTTCTTAATCCAGATAAATGGTTTTTTTGTAAAAAACCATGAAACTAAATCAGAGTGCAATTATGAGAAGATAGGAAGCAAGCATAGCCAAATTGAATTGATGCAAAATGAAAATTTTAAAAAAATGGAAACCTTAAATTTTCCTTTCACATTGGCTTTATTAAATCCATAAACAATGACTAGAAACTAATGTAAACTCTATGAAGAACCATATATACTGGACCTTCTATAATTTCAATGTCTGCAAATCTGACTTTCACAGCAACTTCTCAGGTACGCTTTGATATCCCTCTAAAGATGACTGCAAAGCATGGTGAAGCAAGTGTAAGTCCCTCCGAATAAAAAAAACAATATAGAAAACCAACTCGTTGTGACAACATATCATAACTAGGAACCAAAAAACTCAACCAAGAGCAGTGTAATTCAATCATTCATTGACGTAAACACAACTCTGTGATAATAGTTAATTCACAATTAAACAATGCTAGCCAATTGGAGTGGTAAGGGGGTTCAACAATACATGAAACAAAAAAGAGGGAGAAGATCACGACCTACTAACAAAAAAAACAAACAAATTAAGGATTAACTTTGACTGATTTAAAATAAAAGGATACTAGCAAATTGAAATTAAGGAGTGAATTTGCTTACAGATTCGAAAGTGAGTAACCATCTGAGTCGCTTTTCACCTTCAGAAAAAAAATCGCACACTAATTTCGCCTCAACCTCTTACTCCACGCTGTGCAACAACCTCTGCTTCTTCTTTGCATTGGCATTTTCAACAATAAAAAAGACATGAACAGGAATTTCTTTAATTAGATATATAAAAAACTAAAGTATAAGTGAAATCTGAAATATGATGCAAACAAGCTTTAGAAACATAGAGATATCAGACATTGCTAGGGTTTGAAAATCTAACCTCTTTGGCCTCAGAATACCCAAAACCAATGTCTTATACAAACCATCCATTGTTCTTGCTCAAATTCTTGCTCCGTCAATTCCGAACTGCTTCATACGCTTTTTGAACAATAGATTCACAACCTCCTAAGATTGCAAAAGAAAAACAAAAAATAATTACCAAAAATAACACAAATGAAAAGTGAGAAGAGACCTTTAGTGTAGAGGGACAGACCTTGCAGCTTCGAGGGAGAAGAGTGAGGCGGGGGCTTCAAGAAAGAGAGGGAGACAGGGGCTTTGGGTGAGAGGGAGACGATGGCTTCGAGGGAGAAAAGAGAGACGAGAGAGACGAGGGCTTCGAGAGGGGGTGGGGCTTTGAGGGTAGGGCTCAAAAAATAATCGAACATAAATTGCTAATGCGAACAGTTTTCTCACCGGTCCAAAAGTAAGACCGGTACAAGCTTTGTCATTTCTCACCGGTCAAAAATTAAGATAGGTATAAACTTGACTATTTCTCACCGGTTTAGAATGTAGACCGGTGTAAAGTTTAAAATTATTTACAAAATTGCCACCGCCTTATTTTTTACACCGGTCATATTACAACCGGTGTAAAACCCCCGGTGTAAAAGGTCTTTTTTCCACTAGTGAATTATGATTGGTAGCTAAAAATACCAATTCTTTTTATTAATTTTTAGCCATAGAATTATATATTCATGGCAAATTCTTAAAAAATTATTATTTGTTTTAATTAGCAATAGAATAATTTGGTGGCTAACACCAAAAAAAATTATTGTTTAGTTTTGTTTAGGCACACAAATTAAATTCAGTGACTAATGTTGAATCATAAAAATCACATTTTTTTTGTGTTAAGATGTTTCTTAGAGATAATAAACAGGTTTCTATTTATAATTTAATATTAATTTTTAAATTGAAATGTTGATAAATAATTAAAAGTTATATATATTTTATAAGTGAAATTAAATTTGTTGAAAATTATATATTATATAATAGGTACTAATTCAAATAATAAAAATTTTCAAATATACATTTATATTTAATGATATATCATAATAATAATATATTTTTTTAATAGGATAATAATACTATTTTAATTATAATTTATTTATAAATAAAATAAAACAGAAAAAGCCTAAAACTAAAAATAATCAAATATAGTATGATACATTAAGTGGGTTTTTGGCCAAAAGGGGGTGTTTTAAAAAAATATTTATGTGTTTGGGGTGGTTTATGTCATATCAACATTTAAATTGATCGGGGGCGGTTCTATAATTTCGCCTAATGAGGAGACGACATGTAGCAAATTCGCACCTGGGGAGACAGTTTTGCCTTGGATTGCGCGTTTTAAATATCAGTAAAAATTGCATTCAACAAAACTTGAACTTAAAACCCATTGAACGCAATAGAATACCATGACCATTAGGACAACTATTTCTTTAGTGTAAATCAAGGTTGACAAAATCGGGAGTGAAATCCCAAAATCGTAGGATTTTACGATTTTTCCCATGGTTTCAGATCTGGATCGCATAAAAAATCACTTTTGGGCGAAATCGGAATGGAATCGGGAGTGAAATCGTGAAATCGGTAAAATCCTAGATTTTTCTGATTTGTTGAAGCGGGCCAAAAAAACATAAAAGCCCATTTTTAAGTTGGGCTACTTGGAAAAAAAAGGAACCGGTTTCTGAAAGTGAAGGTCAGCAGCTTCTTTCCCCTTTCGTGCGCCTCTTTCTCCGCTTCTTCTCTTCGTCTTGCTCTGTTCTTCATTTCTTCTACAGCTTTCATCTCTTCTCTTTGTTTCTTGCTCGCGTGCTCTGCTCCACCATCTTCCTCGCCGTAGTCTGTCCATCTCCTTCATCTTCCTCTGTTCTGCATCTCTGTTCTGCATCTCCGTTCTTCGTATTCTTCGTCTCTATTTTGTCCCCACTCGCTGTAATGGTTTCTGCTGCAGGAGGAAACTCCGGAACAGCTTCAACTGGCCGAGATAGAGGCAGTTCCGGTGGTGGTGCTGGCTCTGTAAATATCCTGCCTCTTTGTGCAAACTCTCGTGGAGCTAAGGCTGATGTGGCTTGGAAGTATGCTACACCAGTTGAAGGATCCACAAAAATGCAATGCAAATTTTGTGAAAAGGTGATTACAAGGGGTGTTTATAGGCAGAAACATCATTTGGGTCAAACAAGGCAAAATGTTCAGCCTTGCAAAGCTGTTCCTCCTGAAGTCAGAATTGAGATGCTGCAAATTGTTGCTGGATTGCATGTCAAAAACTTGAGAAAATCAGGGGCTGATTTGGAAGAAGGGGAAAGCATTATTGGGGATAGTTCAAAGAGAAAATCCATTGAAGTTGATGGGGAAAATTCTGATATTAGGAGCGTTTTTAAGAAAAAACCAGCCAATACTCAGGCCACAATCAATAAAATGTTTAAGAAGTCTTTGAGAGAGGATGCCTGCCAAGCAATAGCTAGATTCTTTTACAACAATGCCATTCCTTTCAATGTGGCAAGAAGTGATGAATTTGCTGAGATGTGTGAATTAATTTCACAGCATGGAAAGGGATTTGATAGACCATTATATCATGATATTAGAGTGAAGTATCTGAAGCAAGAAGTGAATAATACAATGGAAATTATTGAAGAACACAGGGCTGCCTGGAAGGAATTTGGGTGTTCCATAATGACCGATGGGTGGACAGATAGGCGGCGGAGGACGATAATTAATTTCTTGGTGAATAGCCCTAAAGGAACGGTCTTTCTAAAGTCCATTGATGCATCAGCTATTTCGAAAACTGCTAAAATTTTTTTTGAGATGATTGATGAAGTTGTGGAAGAAGTTGGAGAAGATAATGTAGTTCAAGTTGTGACTGACAATGCTGCGAATTACAAGCTGGCTGGGGAGATGTTGATGGCGAAGAGGAAGAGGATGTATTGGACACCTTGTGCCGCACATTGCATTGATCTCATGTTGGAAGATTTTGAGAAGAAGGTCGATATGCATATGGAGACAATTCCTAAGGGAAGGAAAATCACAACATACATCTATTCAAGGACTTCACTAATTTCTTTGCTGAAGCTTCATACAAAAGGGAAGGATTTGATTAGACCAGGCATTACTCGATTTGCAACATCATATTTAACTTTGGGATGCCTTGTTGATAATAAGGATGCCTTGATAAGGATGTTTACATCAGAGGAGTGGAAATCAAGCAAGTTTTGCAATACAAGAGATGGGAGTGCAATAGAGGAAGTGGTTATGGATAGGGAGTTTTGGAAGAATGTTGTGAATTGTTTGAAGGCTGCATTTCCCTTGATTAAGGTCCTTCGAATGGTGGATTCTGAAGAGAGGCCAGCAATGGGTTATATTTATGAGGCAATGGACCAAGCTAAGGAAACGATTAGGGAGGCTTTCAAAGGTGTGAAGAAGATGTAAGTGAATCTAAATCCTCACTTGCTGATATTTTATTTTATTTGGATTTAATATTAATCCTAAACTAATTCAATCTATTTAATTTCTATTATTTAGCTATCTACCATTATGGGATATCATTGATGAAAGATGGGATAGACAGCTTCATAGGCCTTTGCATGCTGCCGGTTATTATTTGAATCCCCAATTACAATATGGTTCCAAATTCAAAATTGATGTAGAAGTGAAGGTTGGATTATATGATTGTTTACAAAGAATGGTACCTAGTCTAGAACAACAAGCTATAATTGATGTTCAGATGGATGATTTTAGGAAAAAAGAAAAGACATTTGGGATGCCTTTAGCTAAAGCAACAATCTCCAAAAAGACTCCAGCAGATTGGTGGGAGGCTTATGGATATGAACATCCAGAGCTAAAAAAATAGGCCATTCGCGTTTTAAGTTTGACATGTAGTTCCTCTGGTTGTGAGCGTAACTGGAGTGCATTTGAGATGGTAATCTTAATCTACTTATTTTAACTATTTAAGGAATACTATCCTATATTAACTTTATCTACCTGTGTAAATGTTTAGGTCCACACCAAAAGAAGAAACCGTTTGAAGCAAAAAACAATGAATGATGTTGTCTTTGTGATGGCTAATTCAAAATTGGCCAAAAGGAAGAATGCAAGGAAAGGTTTTGAATTGAATATTCAAGATATTCCATCTGATGATGAGTGGATCATGGGCAATGTTGGTGAAGGGGAAGGAGGTGAAGACATAGAGTTGGATTTGGAACAATCAAATGAAGAAAGGATTCAAGACCAAGTGGGGGAGAATGTGGTTGTTGAGCATACTTATGTGGAGAATATGGAGGAAGTTGGAGAAGATGATATTCAAGAGCAAATGATGGATCCCTTTCTTCATGATTATAATGTGTTTAAGTTGTTAGATTAGACTAGATTAAATTTATAAATGCTTGGATTATGGATGTTATGAATTGAGTTATGGATGTTATGCAAGTTTGTGATGTTTTTTCAATAGATTTATGGCTTGAATTATGCTTTTATATGCATATATATGAATATAAACATGTATATACTTAGTAAGTAAAATCTTACGATTCAATTTACGATTTTACGATTTACGATTTTTCCACCCCTTTACGATTTCATGTGAAATCCCGATTTTGTCAACCTTGGTGTAAATAAAGAATATTATTAGATATCCTTTTCTCTATTCTTTTACCAATTTTTCATATTTTTACATAAAAAAAAAGTTATATGATTTTTAACAATTAAAAATATAATATTTAGTATACATTATATATTAAAATTATACATTATATATTAAAATATAATATTTAATATACATTATATAAATATTATATATTAAATATGTATTAACGTTATATATACGTTATTATATTGATATTATATATTAATATATATTAACGTTATAATATATACGTTAATACATTTTATATATCAATATATAATATCTATATATTAACGTTAATATATATTTACTATATATTGTTTATATAATGTATAATAAATATTATTTTAATATATAATGTATAATTTTAATATTTAATATATAATATATACTAAATATTATATTTTTAATTGTTAAAAAATTAGATAACTTTTTTTATTCTATGTAAAATATGAAAGATTGGTAAAAGAATATAAAGAATGATATTTAATAATATTCCTTATTTATACTAGAGAAACAATTGTCCTAGTGGTGGTATTCTATTGTGTTCAATGGGTTTCAAGTTCAAGTCCTGTTGAATGCAATTTTTACTAATATTTAAAATATACAGTCCAAGGCAAAACCGTCTCCCCAAGTCACGCATGCAGAAAATCGTCTCCCATCAGACAAATTTAAATGCTGAAACCACCCAAACCACTAAATATTACTTTCCCATCCCAAATACATAAATATTTTTTTAAAAGACCCCTTTTTGGCCAAAAACCCTACATTAAGTAGAAATAATATTTATATTTAATTATTATAATTATAATATTTATATTTAAAAGCATGGTTATCAGACCGGGTTTACCCAATTCAAACCGGGTCAGTTTTTTAAATTAAAAAAAAATTAAACGCACGGATTGGGGCTAACTTAGGGCAAAATTCCCTTGCTGATTGGCTTCATTCCTTCGTGCCTCTCCATTGCATCCCGTGAACTAAACCCACTGCGTCCTCATCATCGCCAAGCTCCGTCCATCGTGCTCCAGTGCGTCGAGCCCTCCATCGTGCAGTTGTCAAGCTCCCTCCCTCGCGCTGGTCTTCCGGCTGCTGATTTGATACTGGTATGGCTATGGGTTTTTCTTGCACAGTCATGCATTATGCAGTAAAGGGCCAAGTTAATGGTTTCACTTTATTTACATTTAACACCGATGCATTGTATGTTCTCTGATATTTCAATGCGATGTTTCTTTCCTCAATCGTATTTGCATTTTCTTTTTTATCAAATGAAGTCTGGGTTCATAGTTTATTGGATACCACAGTTTATTGGCCTCTCAAAGTTGTTCCTTAATTGCAATATATTCCATTGGCATATGACTGCAGTTTATTAAAATCAGACCATTCATTCCTCCTCCTTCAGTTGCATTTTATGACTGCAGTTTTCATACATGCAAGTACATGAAATTGAAAATAGAAATTTAATGAAGTTATGATAGGGTAGAACTTCAAAAATTAGGTAGATGCAACTTTTGAAAAGTCAATTTAAGATTTAGGATTAAATTAAGAAAAGTGATGATCATCATATCATATCAACAATCAATTAATTAATCAATAACTTATTGTTCCTTCAAGTTTTAACTTCATCTTGTAATTGGTTAACTTGTTTTCAGCAAAGCAATGTCTTCACGTAACTTTGGTTTAAGGATAAGAATGTGTAGCAGATAAATCAGCAACAACACAATGCTTATACCATGCCACTGCTTGTACTTTGTAGTTTGTTGGTTTAAACTGTTAGAGCAGCAATTTTATGATCTATTGCTGAGTTGGATGATGGATGGATTTGATTTCTTTGGTGTATGTTTCTTTAGATTTTTCTTACAATGACGGAAAAAACTGAAATTAACTTCACAGATACATGGAGGAAATATATATAAAACAACACATAGAAGTCAGTTAAAATATTGATTATTTGAAACTGAAATTGGTTTGGTTCATAAACTGAAATTGGTGTCGGTTCCTAAACTGAAATTGGTGGGTTTGCTATTCCTAAACTGAATCTATTAAACTGAATTTAAACTTAAATATTTGCTGTTTCTAGTCAGTACCCTGTTGGTGTCAATGTGTTAAGCAAAAAAACATTTCAAAAACTGAGCCTGTTGTAGCCATGGATGTGCTGTAGCCATCTGAAATCCCTCTTGGATCTACTTTGTCCAAACTTCCCACGCCACACATTAATCTGAATGATCTCCTTGTTTTTGAGTGGAGTGTAGTGTTATTTCTCCATTAGTCATGTTTTTATATTCTGGGCTGTCCAAGAAAACCATTAAGCCAAACCCACACCTCAACCAAACTAGCTCATTTCACTTTAAATCCATTTTCAGGGGATCCAGTTTTCACATTTAAACCGGTTTCCGATCTGATCTGGAGCCCATTTCGTGCAACCGGTTTGGGAAAAAAACCCGAAATCAGATCTCGCTCAAAGCGATGAACCCTAGCACAAACACAAACCCTAATCTCGCTTGCAATTCCCAAATTATCTAAACCTCTTCCACCCAGTCTCTTGTGATTCATTCTGACATTCTTAGTTCACGATGCGTTCTCAGTTCTCAGTCTCACTCATTTAACAGGTTCCTTTGTAACTAAGTTTGAAAATCATCTTGTCGTTTTACGGTTTTTTTCTGTTTATTGTTTGATTTATTTATATTATTTCTTGAATCTCATCCACCCAGTCTTTAGTTAGAAAATTGATTTGGAAGAGATTGATGGGGTTGGTTCTTGTTATAAGTTGCTTTCAGATTGTGCATAAGCTGTATGGTGAAATGCCTGAATCAGTGAGCGCTGTCTATTTTACAAATTTGTTCAGATAAATTTGCAAATTCCCATTTGGGCACTTTTCAAAGGCTTTTCAAACTGTTTTAAGGTCAGATCATATGGTCAGATATATATACCTAAACCCTAAACCCTAAACCCTATATATATATATGATTGCTAACAGCTTGAAAAGATTTGAGTCGCATGATTCTTCTAAATCTAATAATTAGTTATTAATTTATCCTAAAATGTGAAGATTTTCACCAAGACATCCTGAATATAGTACCTGAAGTTTTTAAACATGCATAAATTATATGTAGTGCCTATTATGTGTGTCTGGAAACACACTTTGGATTATTGGTGTAAAGAGATAAATTAGAGTGGAATAAAATGACATTAGATTCGGTTTTGTTTAATGCTAATTCAGTTGGGTTTTGTTTGATAAGACCCAATTCAAGGCCAATAAGAGAAAGTTAGGTCCACAAAGGATAGGTTAGTTTTACTTTTTCAGTTCCCACCATCATGGGATCCAAATTGAAAAGCCTTTGAAAACAGAATTTACCCTGTAAAGGAAGCATCAAGCTCTATTCAATTGTTTGAATTGTAGATGATTTTCATGTCTCGTGTCGGATATAGAAGTATGCATGTTGTCTTCTTTCCTCCCCCACCCCACATTCATGGTTCTGAACAAGGTTGTTAGAATCGCATCTTAGGACGTAGAATCGAGACGCGTGTCGGGACGTGGATTCGTAGCCGTCTCCATCTCGCCCAACTGCGTCATCGACCCTTTCCCCCTTCGTCGCACCTCCCTCCGGCACTGTCGCACCCTCCGTGGCTCTCTGTTTCTACGTGCGTGTCCCTCTTTTTCTGCATGTGTGGCTCTTTTCCTGTCCCTCAAGCTCTTTGTTTCTCCTCTCCCTGTTCTTTTCGAGCCATCCTTGTTTTGTTCGACCTTCTCTTTGTGCGCGATCGCCAATCTGTTTCTTCTCTCCGTTCGACCTTCTCTCTGTGCTCTCTCATTCTCCTCTAGGGCCGGCACATGAAGTGATGAAGGGAGGAAGGTGTTTTGTTTTTTTTAGGTTTATGTTTAGTATTTTTATGGGCCTGTTTTTCTCTCTCTCTCGTAGTTACCAGGCCCATTATAGTTTAGAGTTTGGAGAATGAAAAAGAAAGTTTGGATTTTGTTAGATTATTGGGGAAGAAGACTTTTAGGGCTTGGACTTTTTTTTTGGCCACAAGGTATAAGGATTATTATTATTATTATTATTATTGAAGTTTCTTTAATTTTAATATCACACATCATGTTTTATGTAGATGTTTGATTATGTATTATTTAGCATTTCTGGTAGACTCTTCTGTTTCATCTTACGTTTCACGAATCTACGTTTTGCAAATCTCCATCGTCTCAACGTAGAGTCTACGTTTTAACAACCTTAGTTCTGATGATCTTTACTGAAATTTGTGACATTTGCATTTGATTCAGTCATGTATGAATGCCAATTCGTGTCCTTTTATTGGTGAAAATCAATAACTGAGTAACTTCTGATCTCCAGATTGCTCTCTCCTTGCTTCTTGGCAGGTAAGTCCTGAATTCTGTCCTTCATGGTCATATTACCTTTTGGCTTGGCACCCCCTCTTTTATAGCTGAACTATTATTGTAATTCGAGAATTGAATTCATTTGGCAGAATTTTGTGTATAATCTCATCATGATTTGGAAATCCTATTCTTTTTTATAGGATTTACAAAGTTTTAGATTCAAATGACTTATTTTCTTAAAGTTGAAGTGTTCCAAAAGAGGGTGTAAATTGCCATATCTATATGCTGTGCTTTGCACTAAACTCTAGTATGCAGTTGCTGGACTTCTGTGTCTATAAGAATAATTTGTCCATTTGGAGGCCACATATTTTGGTGAATGGGAAAAGATTTGAGCAATACTATTGTTAAGTGTTAACACTATTTTGTATGCAGTATCTAGAGCTTTCATTTTATTTACTTGACTGCAAATATATATATATATATATATATATATATATATATATATATATATATATTTTGACAACGAATATAGTGCCAATTTAAAATATAATGCTTCAATAGCACTTCATTATTTTCTGTTTTCTTTATATTATGATGTCAAGATCAAGGAAAATTGTTTCTATCACTGATCAATTAAATTTGTTGTTGTTGTAGCCTGAGAAATTCCAAAACTAAACAACTGGTGTGACACCAAGGATATGGATCAGGTTCTGTAATTCAGATTTGAGTAAAATAATAACTGAGTGGTCAGGCATAGATGACTAGACAGTAAATATTAAAAATTGGCTGAAATACAGAAGGTAGTTCTCATTATTTAATTTGTTGTTCTGGTTTTTTATCTTAAAAAATTGAAGATGGATTTACATTTTCTTTTTCATTTGATCTGTATTTCCTTTTTAAGAATTTCAACTTTTATTGCACCAATTTTATTACTAGATAGACGAATGCTAGAAGGAACTTCTGTACAAATGACCTCTTTGGAATTTTATAATTTTCAATTCACATTTTCCCAAAATAACCAATTATAACTATTAACTAAGAATTATATTTGCTTTTTGTCTCACCTAATTAATGTAGCTCTCTGCATTTGTTGATTTCCTTCTGCAAATGATTTTTAAATGAAATCAATTGTTTCTAGTCTAGTTAAGTAATATTTAGTATGTTATTGAATATCTGGAATGTTGAGTTTAAATCTGAATCCATATGGATTCCGGAATTTGCTCAATTCTTTGTTTTTAATCAATCCTTTCAAGGAGACTAGGATAATTAAAAATTAGTACTGTATTTCTTATAAGGACTATTGTCGGGATATTAGAGTTAAATACACCCCAACTGTCTTAAACAACTTTATGTATGTGAGAAGCGTACTAATATCTTGTGAAGAAATAAAGCAGGTGAATAGCGAGACTTGTTATTATTCACATTACTTGAAAAATTAAAAAAAAAACTGTACACCAAGTTTAATGTGGAAACCCCTTTAATATTGAGGGAAAAACCACGACATTTAACTATATCAGTGATAATAACAATATACATTATACACTTACAAGAGATACCTAATATAGTGCTTTCCAACGAGACTCTCATGTACTACCATTGTAGTATTACATCGCATTAAAGAATATACTTAAAAAATTTACTTAAAAATTTCCGGTGTAAGAACTCATAACACTGTTGGAATTTTCTCTCAAAGTCTATGTTTTCTCACTCTAAAGCTCTCAACGCTTCTTTCTTCTTGTCATTTTACTTAATACAATACATCCTATTTATCTGAATGCAAGCAACTGTTTAACCATTCATTTATGTCAATTTCTACAGCTCAACAATTCAAATCTTGAATGGGAAGACCTATTTTACGAATCATGAATCAAATTGAATCATGAATCGTAAGATTCATGATTAATTAAAAGAATAACATACTCAACAGACAAAGTCATATAAAAGTGATGTAGAAATTGTGTGTATTGGATCTAGATCTTGCTTCTCCTTTGGTCTACAAACAATTCCAAGCTCCTTTGCATAAAAAACTTCATTCTCCTTCAATTACTAGCCTTGGCTGAATTTGCATGATGAAGGTTTAGGTTCATGAAATTCAAAATTGGAAAGGGAAACTAAAGAGAAGGTGGAGGAAATGGAGAGACAAGACAAGGATCTAAGGGAAACGTCACTCTCTAGAAGCTAGAGAAATAAGTTTCAAAGGAGGTTCACCAGCATTTGAGAGGTTCCAAATGGATATGAACTTAGAGAGGCTAAGCACACTTGAGATCTTAGAGAGAGGAAATTCACTCTATCTCACTAGAAAATCATCAAATGAATTTTTAGATGCAATTTACAAAGGAGAGGAGTGTAATTTTCAGACTTAACTTGGGTGGGCTTGTTAAAGCTTCACCCAAGGCCCAAAACTTAAAGATACATGACCCAAAAATGACCTAAAACAAGTATGTGGCCGTACAAGGCCCAAATCTCTATCTAAGACTACTAATGGGTTTTTAAAATTGAAAAATAGTCCAAAACTTAAGCCTAATACTAAAAATAAAATTCAAATGGTCTACAGTTTATGGATTCTCATCAAAAAGCAAAACATCTAAATCAGTAATTGAAAAGAACATAAATTTAGGATGATTTTAGCTTAAAGACATGTATCAAACTATCAAAGAATTAGAATAAAATATTTTAATAATCAAAGTAGAGTGCATAGTAGCACTTCTTAAGTTCCTTTTTTATTTAACCATTTAAGCCTATCAAACATTATTAGTTTCTTTGACAAGAAATAGTAAAATAAAGTAAAAATTGAAAAACAAAGAATCGTTGAATTGTGTGATATGTACCGGTTATGTAGAATCACATAGATTCATTCATGTATTGTAAGATTCAAAGTCATTAAAAATTCATCATAAGATACGCATCGTTGGCTAATCAAATTGTATCAAATCGTAGGATTTGAATCATGAATCATAAGATATTAATAAATATGGCATTGAGAGCTTCAGAGTGGGAAAAACATTAGAGTTTGAGAGGAAATTCCAAAGGTGTTGTGTGAGGTCGCACATAGGAGATTTTCAGGTATATTCTTGAATGCTCTGTAATACTATAATGGTAGTAGGAAAAGGTCTCATTGGAAAACATTATATTAGGTACATCTTGTAAGAAATGTAAACATCATTGATAAGTGAAATATTTTTGGAGTTTGTTGTGTGGTTTCTTCCCTCATTATTAAAGGGGGTTTCCACTTAATTTATGTGTACAGTTTCTTCTTTAATTTTTCTGGTAGGTAAATCATAACAAGTGAGTCTCACACTCACTACTCACATACTTTATTTCTTCACAAGATTTAAGTACGTTTTCGTTAATATCCATAAGGTTGTTTAAGACACTTAATTTTTTTGATAAAATACTTGGGGGTGTATTTAACTCTAATGTCCTAACAAGAGAGTAGGACAAGTAAATGAGGTGAAGTTTTTCATTCTGCTTTTTTTGGTGGGAACTTGAATTTTTCCCCTTATCTTGCTACAAATTTTATGTCTTCTGTCATTACTGTTCTGATTGAGCTTTGCTAGATGAACATCAGCTCAGAATTGACAAATTGTTTTAACTTATTTTGTAAAAGGCCAAATGGCACCAAGATGGAAAGGAAAAGATTCAAAAGCTAAAAAGGATGCAGAAGCTGAAGCACTTAAGGAACCCATGTCCATGATTACATCTCAACTCCAGTCTTCTCTAGTTCAATCAGATACTTGCGGATTTCTCTCTGATAGCAGTGTGCTCTTGGCTGTGGGAGCTGAACAACTTGATCTGCTTGATAAAGCATGCTTTGGCCGACCTGTGAGAACAACTGAAAAGGACAAACATTGGTTTCAGTTAAGTTTGGAGGAAGCATTCTATCTATGCTATTCCTTGAAATGCCTTAAGATTAATGGCAGTTATATTGGTCCCCAAAATGATGAAAAGCTATGGCATTACATGAAGTCCAAGAAAGAAACATTCTCTTGTTCGTACAAGGCTTACTCTCACCTTCGAGTGAAAAATTGGGTGGTGAGGTCAGGAGCTCAGTATGGTGTGGACTTCATAGTCTATCGTCATCATCCAGCTCGGGTCCATTCTGAGTATGGTGTACTTGTTTTATCTGATGGGGATGATAACAAAAATGGAAGATTGAGAGTTTGGTCTGATGTTCATTGCACAACTCGACTTCTTGGAAGTGTTGCAAAAATCTTATTGGTTTTATATGTTAATACAAATGGTAGCAGTGACGAGTCTCCATTATGTTTGGCAAACTATTTGGTTGAAGAGAGCACAATCACCAGATGGAGTCCAGAACAGTCTCGTGAAAAGATGTAGTTCTTGCTAACCTTGATAGCAGAATTGGGTAATGTGGTATGGTGTGTACAGTATCATTTGATTAGATATTATATGGTCACAGCTAATTATATCTAATATTGAGATTTAAAAATTAGGGTTAAATGTCTTTTTATCCCTAAATAAGGATAAGAGGGTTGAAAATTAAAAATTAAGAGTGCAACGTGCTTGCAATTTTTTGATATTTGCTTCTAAGCTTAGATGCATTCTGTTCTACTAATTTTTTTATGATTATCTTTGTGCATTCAAGTTCAATATGCTATTAAAACATATTTGACTTCTCCAGTCATGGCTCATGAGTGTCTGTGTTTATGAATGGATTTTGCATTCCTGTTGTAGAATTGATCAGAAAAATTGAATTTAAATTATTAGGGAGATCTATTTCTGCACAGTGTGTTTCAGCCCAATCATTTTGGCATGAGCCACAAATTTTTCAGCGAACTGTATTACTAGCAGTACAAACGTTCCTGAATCATATCTAGACAGATGTTATTGACTTTGAAGTTTTAAATGCAAGTTTGGATGTAAACAAGTGACAACCTGATGATCCAGTATTCCCAGTTGTAGTATATACAATTGCAGTTTTATATACATTTAGAATAAGATGATTCTAGAATTGTTTTTAGTTATATAAAATACTTGAGTGGTTATTGATCACTCTCTCAAAGCTAATCTTAGAAATATTGATGCCAAAGAACTTGCAAATTATTGAAAGTGCTATTTTTCTGACACCCTGGTTGGGGATAGTAGAAGAAAACCACAAGCAGGAGACACTGGTAGGCTTGATATCATAGCTTATTCCATCATCAATGATTCAACTTTCAGTTCAGAGTGAAGATTCAAATTGTTTAGAAATGCTTCAGCTTGTATTCCATTAATTCTTTACAGGATATGTGTCTTCTTCATGGCATTTCTGTTTTGTTTAAGATTCTTCAACTAGTTCATAACACAAGATGAACTTTTCGTCTGTTATTTTTGCTTTCTAACTTCTTTTTTGGGGTGATATATGTTATTACTTTGTTCATAGAAAATGTTCCATTTCCGCAAAGTTTTAAGCTCATAATATTGGCTTTGAAAACTCCATAAATTGTAACTTTTTTCTTTGGTACCGTTTGTTTTCATACACTTCCCATCTTGCATTTTAGAAATGTATTTAATGGTATAATCATAAATTCCAAAGGTGACATGTTTGCGGGGTAGTTATTTTTTCTTTGCATCAAAGAGAAATGAATGAGGTGTTGAAAAATTGGGATAGGTACCCCAAAGTCATTAACACATGAGGAGATAGAAAGGTAGATTTTATATAATACACATATCATAATAATTCATGACTTGTGTGAGGGGGTGGCTGGACCACTACTTTGTAACAAAGTGAAATTACAGCAGCACAAACTTGATGCTATGGCTCACTCTTCCTAATTAAAAGTTTTAGTATAACAAACTCTTGCTATAGTTTATGGTATGTGTATAAAAATTTAATTTATGAAAAACCAAGTCTGAATTGAAGTTCTACAAGAAGCTAGAGCATTCAAATCTCGTGTCCACATAGCAGCCTTACATCATAGGGGAAAAACTTAAAAGATTTTTTTAATAAATAAATATGAAGTCAATTTTCGACCGAAGTAAGAAAAAAAACTGTTTAATTTTATTATGTAACGTAATATTAGTTTTAATATATTAAATTATTTTTATATTAATATCTATAATAGATTTAGTTATAATCTTAATATATGTAATATTCATTTTATATATAACGTTAACATATATACACATACATTAAATCCATAAAAACTAATAAAATGAAATTATTAGATTTAATATATTAATTATTTTTTAATGTATAATTATATTTAATATATACAACTTTCAATTTATATATAATATATATATAAATATACACACATTACATATATTAAAATTATTATACTTTTCGGTTATTTTACCCTATTTTTAACTCGATTCTATTAAACTTTTCACCAACCAAACATAATCACAAACTTTTTAACTAACTTTTTCAAAACTATCAACCAAACATAAACTCCGTTTATAAAACTTAAGTTTTCTATACCCTGTTTATAAAACTCAAGTTTTCTCAACCTCAGGGCCTCGTAGTTAGCTTATGAATTGCTACAACGTCAACATGTTGGGCGAAATAAGAAATTTTTGATCCATTTTGGCTAAGTTTGGCCCCTTCAAAATAATCTTTGGGTTGGAAGGCTTCAAGGGAAAAGATAATCTACTAAAAAGAGGAGTTAGTCTGCAAAATTTGGATGCTGTGTGTTCATTTTGTGAGGAATAATTGGAGACTTCAAATGATATCTTTTTTTGTTGTCATTTTTCTTATTCTATGTGACAACTATGCTATACTTGGCTGAATTTTCAAGATGTGCTACACTATGAAGACCGGTTTCATTTTATTCAACATTGGTAGTTGTTATGAAGGTTCATAAGCAAATTTTAATTGTTATATGTGATCCGGTCTGGATACCGGCGTCCATACTAGGATGTCATCTTGACCGTCCTGGAAGGTCAACCAGTATCACAGGTCAATGTCCGTACTGTAAAGATACCATGTAGGAGTCTCTCCTTAACCGGTCATCCAAAGTTGCATCTGAGACACCAGATATTTCATCCGCTCTCATTCCTCCGTCACATATAACCGTTTGCCTTAGTGCCCCGATAAGATAAGTGGAGTCATTACTTATCAGGATATATACACTGCATAGCGGAATATGTCTATATCATTCACTGAAAGGAGCATTACAGGCATGATATACGGAAAATATGGACTATCCCTATTCCTGTGTCAGAATCGTACACTGATCATTGACTTACCCTCTGTCACACACTGAACATTGAACTACTCTGATTGATATGCTGCACACGGCATCAGAACTTCTGGGCCCACTTAAACCTAACGATTCATTTTCCACGCTCAACTATAAATAGCATATTCTCCTACACATGCAAGGTTACGTTGTTCTTATTCTCTCAATATACCTTAACATTGCACAAATTCTCTTATTCTCTTTAATCACTTGAGCGTCGGAGAATCTTTACAGGTGACACCACCTTTCGCCCCATCAACGCGAAGGTTTGGTGAGAGGGATCTCCAGGACAACTAAACCGGTCTCTCCCACTGAGAGGTCGGATTATAATACCGGATACCCACTGTACCGGTGTACAAACACTCAAAACATATACTTTTGTGGCTGGTTCCCACACCGGATCGTAGACCCCGGTTTATACCAGTTTAATATGGTTCTCTGATCTTCGGTCTATGTGGACTTAAAGGAAAAATATGATCTTAAAAGCAAGTATTTTTATAAAGAAAACATTTTAGATCTTATTAAGTACAAATGTCGGGTATGATTGATAACTAATTTAAAAGTGTTTAATTTTACCTTTTATGAATGGGTGTTGGACCTCTTATTATTTGTAGGTTTATAATCATTCAGAATTTTATAAATTCATATCACATCTTGGATTTTAATTTTTTTTTGTCAAGATCTTGAATTTAAATCTTTATATCTAAGAAATCTGAATTTGATTTTCAGACACACTGATATATTGGGAGTAGTTCTTTAAACTTGTTTGTCCAACATTTTTATCTCCAAAAAAAGGACTGTTAAAAATAAAACAATTTTTAAGCAAGTGAAGTCATATAAATTCATGAAGGACAGAGAAAAGTAAAGTCCAAAACCCAAAATGGACAACTCCTACTCTTTCCCCTCCAAATCATCTTTTTCCTTTTCACCCAACCACTCTTTGCCACGTCACACCCTCTTAACCCCATCCCAATCACCCTTTCCGTCAGCGACTTCGGAGCCGCTGGCGACGGCATCCGCTACGACACCGTAGCCATCCAATCCGCCATAAACTCCTGTCCAGAGGGAGGCCCCTGCCATGTCACCTTCCCGACACCGGGAAAATACCTGACGACGACGGTGTTCCTGAAATCCAACGTAGTGTTGAACGTGGAGGCCGGGGCTACCATCCTTGGCGGCACGAGGCTAGAGGACTACCCTAAGGAATCGTCCCTGTGGTACATGGTGGTGGCGGAGAACGCGACGGACGTCGGAATCTGCGGCGGCAGAGTGGTGGATGGACAGGCGGCAAAATTCGTTGTGAGAGAAGATCCAAGGAAGAATGTAATGGTAAGCTGGAACGAAACAGGGGCTTGCTTTGGAGACGAATGTAGACCTAGACTCATAGGTTTTCTCGAATGCAATAACGTTATAGTCTCCAACATTACTCTCAATCAACCTGCCTATTGGTGGTGCGTGTTAATTTCTACCTCTTTGCTGGTGTATTTTAAGAGAATCAAGTTTGTATAATACACTCAAAGAAACGTGCCAAGTTTTAAACACGGTAGTTGTAGTTATAAAAGATATCGTTCCCACTAAGGATCGTCAGCAATTGAAACTTAAAGGATTACGGCAGATTAAAACGATTGTTTTCATGGTTTTGAGTTCACAATATAAACGATAATATATGAACGATTATGCAGTGAAATAAAAGGAGTTTATCTAATTGTAAAAGCTGGGATTAGGATTCACCGATCTTACCTTCCGATGCATAACGTATATTCATGATAACAGAGTTTGAACTATAATGCTTTACATCACAATCAATGTCATTCGTATCAATTCCTTGATTACGAAATTCATAAGAACAGATTTGATACCGTCAATCCCTTGATCGTTTCAATTCCATTCCAGCATTACGACCGATTGTTTAGACGTTCAATGCGTTAAATACCATCCCTGGTTATTTACTCACAATGAGCATTTCATTTAGATATGTTTTCGAAAGTTATTTTCCAACAACAAACGTAAACTTAATTCAAGAAACTAGTGATCAAGTAGATTCAAGCAGTGAACACAAAACGAAATACCAAGAATCATAGAACAAAGTTACCCGATTCATGAATATATCATTGATAATCTTCAAGTAAGAAAGGCTACATCCAATCCCAAGGAAAGGTTTAGCCACTCATGGTGGTCATTACAGCTTAGAAAAGATGAAGAAAATACAGAGTACAAAGTGTTTTTCCAATTCTCCAGCTCTCTCTTTTCAGCCGCCATGCAGTAAGCTTATATAAAAGAAAACTCGCTCAAGCGAGTTTATATTTCGCTCAGGCGATGAGCATTCTTCAACACGAAGGAACTCCACGTCCTGCTTCATTATGGGCTTGATTCGCTCCAGCGGTTCAGATTAGCTTAAGCGAGTCTTCATATCTGATACTTCCTTCCATTTCGCTTGAGCTATTTCTTTATCCGCTTCAGCGAGCCCTTTAAAATTTGGTTCTGGACAAATTTCGCTTGAGCAAAATAGTGTCGCTCAAGCGCCCTTTACATTGCTGCATTCTGGAAGAAATTCGCTGGCTTTTCTATTCAAAACGCTTGAGCGAGGCTACTGCTATTTCATTCTGTACCAATCTCGCTCAAGCGGCCTCAGTGTTCGCTCGGGCGAATACTTCATTTTTCAATACTGGCTTGATTTCGCCTGGGCGCATTACTCCTCGCTCAAGCGAGTCTTGACCTGATACTATTATTTGTTAAATTCATGTCTCGCCCAAGCGGGCTCTTCGATTTTTCCTCAGCGACCATGATTCGCTCAAGCGATATACCCTTAGCTTGAGCGAATATCACTCTGTTTGCTCAACACTTGGTGGATTTTCTTCATTTCTTTTCTTTTCTTCTTTCTTCTTTGAATTTTCCTGAGATTGTAACAAAATTAGCCACTCAACCTGTACAATGTTCATTCACTATTTCTTTTCTATTGAGCTTACAAAATTGGCAAACATTGTACATTATATCCAATTTATGCTTCATTAATCATGCAAAATATAGGTAAATTGGACATCTATCAACTCTCCCCAACCTAGAACTTTGCTTGTCCTCAAGCAATTGGTCAAGAGAAAGTTTAAGTGAAACAAAGATCTTAATTAATCACAGCTGCCAATAAAATGAAGGACAACTTTTCACTATTTACAGATGATAAATCCCCAATCATGCTTCATTTTATCTAACCAAATTCTAAGTTTGAAACTAGAATACACAATTGCAAGTAACCACTCTGCTGTAAAAACAAGAAATCCTCTCTGTTTATACCTTCCAGGTGAGTGTTTGCTCTCTTTATCATTGGTCAAGTGTTATTCAATCATTGAATTTCATTTCACTGCATGAGATAACCACTCAAACAATTATGGATCAAGAGGTCTTTAATAGGTTGTAACTTGGCCAGGCTTACAAGAAATTCATTGGTTTTTCTTTGGATGCAAAGACATACTAAGGACACTTAGATTTCTTGGCCTTGGCTTTTTGTTATGTCATTTTTGCTTCATTTAAGCCATTTAACTTTTTCTTTATATTCCTCCTTCATTTTGTTTATTCTTTGACCTTGGTAGGAGGATCTTACATTGTTTTCCAAAAATTTTCTCTTTTCTTTTGACAGTCACAGCCAAACTCTTCACATACCCTTCTTGAAAAATTGTTCTTGTCCTTAGCATGCATTAAGGTTGGATTATTTTGTTATACAAGCATGATCTAAGGTTAAGAAAAGAAACTTTCTTGGCTCAGTTGGGGTTAAACACAAAATTTGGATTGATTACTTGAAGGTTGGCTTTTTGGCTCTTGTTTAAACCTATTCTACACAAAGTTTGCCTCTATCCTATCCATGCTTGACTAAGCAATAATCCTCGCTAGAAATTCATGCAATGAAAGATTACACAAAGATCAATGAACTCTCAGTGTTTAAAGTTGCACTATCTCACTGGGTTAATTGTCTTGATTTCTTTATTCTCACAGAAGAGGGTTCAAACATTGTGAACTAATTCCTAACTCAAGAATTAGAAAGATTCATTCAACATTCATAAGAATTATCAGAGTTTCCAAAACTAATCATCCTTCCTTTTATGCAAGCCTAAGATTAATTCACATCTTTCTTCACTTTTCTATGTCATGAAAACAAAATTTCCGTGCCTAAACATTATAACTAACGTATGTAACAAAATTCATTTAGGCATAACCGGAAAATCTAACTGTAAATCATATGAAATTGACATAAAGGGAAGTACTGAATAATAAGTACTGAATTTAAAGTAACATAATAAAAAGGAACGTAATTTAAAGTAACATAAACTTAAATAACTTGACAAAATTTAAAGGAACCACAATAGCATGCTCAGTCTTGCATCATCACAATATCAGTGACCACTCGATCCAGTTGCTCTTCAAACTCCCTGTCCTCAGCCTCCTGCTGCTGATGAGTCTGTGTATCAGTTGGTGTTGTGACAGGTGCAACTGCTGGTCCTGCTGATGTGGCTGGTGGTGATGGTGGTGCCTCTGGCTCAGCAGCATCAGCTGCTGGCCTCTCCTCCTCTGGTAGAATGGGACTGTCCCCAGGCCAAGCAACACGCTCCACGAACTGGTCGGGGTGCATAAAAGGGCCTGAAGGATGGCTCCAATAGCTAGCTCTGTAATGATACAGCATGCCTCTGTGAAGAGCGGCCTACTGTCGCTCAATGTGTAGAAGATGAGCAAGGAGGGTAGGATCATAAGTAGGTGGAGGCGGTGGTTGGAGAGGTGGCTGAACTGTAGGTGATGATATCACAGGTGGTGGTGGTGGTGGTGGCGTCTGTACCTGTGGTGCAGGTGTAGGTATTCTGCAATTCAAATCGATGAATTTTCGATCGATGGATGGTCTAATCGGCGTGGTGGGGTTAACATCGATCCCATGGACTGCACAAAGTCCGGTGATGAATGCAGGGAAACCAAGGCTGCCTTTAGGTTTTGTATCAGCTAATGTAGTCTTCGGATTTTGCTGAGCGAACCTAAAGATTTCATCTGAAATTATCTGAGCAAGGTCAACAGACATATTTCGAGAGAGGATGCAGAAGAGGAGCTCACATTTTGGAAGGGGTAAATCAGATACATGGGCATTCAGGATGACATTTGCTAAGAGAAATGCTATCCACACTCTAGTCAGCATTGTCATATCCTTCCTCAGAAGTCTGGAAGGATGCTGGCTAGCCCCTCGGTACATATGATGCCCTGGTAAGCAGAGTTTATCTTCAAGCTCCTGTGTGGGGTAAATATGTCGGTTTTTCTTCAAGGTGCCATAAGTGCATAAATCTCCGTCAGGTAACCGAAGCATATCACCTAAATGTTCATTGATAGTGTCTCTATCATACGAGATCCAGGTGCCCCTAACCCATGTTTTTCGTTCTAAAGTGCCCTCTTTGTTCCATGCGTTAGCATAGAATTCTTTGACAATCTCTGGGTCGAATTTATGTCTGGGGTTTGCAACTCTTAACCATTTTCTTCTTCTCAATAATTCCAAGAAGTCATCACACTCTCCTTCACGTAAATCTACCTTCCTTTCAGGAATAAAGGTCCAGTGGTCTATGTTCTCATGGCGTTGTTTATGCTCCTTACTCCTGAATTTCGGGTTTTGTTGTGAAGAGCTTCCTTCACCTCTCTTCCTTTTTCCTTTTTCTCTTTCGCTCTGCCTTGGGGGATCAGCACTCGTTACTTTTGTTCTAGCCATCCTGAAAAACAGAAAATGTTCATAGAGTTCATAAGGCAGAAAAGTACTGAAAAACAGAGTTTATTGCTTACACCATCTAGTTCACAATATTTTACTGAAAAACAGAGCATGAGGAAAGGTTTCGACAGTTACAAAAAGCGTTGTTCTATTGATGTCATTAATCACAAAACGGAACATGGTTAATTGTTTCTGCCAACATCGAACCTAATCGGAAACATTATATAAGTGCATGCATTGGTTTTTCAGCAGCCACACTAAAAAAAAATATAAAAAAACAGATCATGCTTAAGGTAAATGGTTTCACTACTTTATTCTAGGGCATAATTTACATGTGGATTCCATAAAAAAAAACAACATTGCAGGGAGATGAAAATCAAACCCTAACTTAAACCAAACTGGAATCGTAACCTACATTGAAAAATAAATAAAGACATACAAACGTAAAGAAGAAGAAGATGAACAGATGCATGAAAAATGAGAGAACTTACTTGAGGAATATGGGAAAGAAAAGAAAAATAAGAACTTGATGAAAATGATGAGGGAGAAACTGCAAGAAACCCTTCGGAATCAAAGATGGTAGTGAGAGGGGTGTGGAAGTTGAGAGCTTTTAAAAGGATACCAGAGTTGGGAAGTTGAACAGGTTGTATCCTTTTAAAAAGAATGCGTAACCGCTTAAATTCGCTCAAGCGAGATTAAACAGCTACAGCGAATATTAAGTTCCACTCTCTAATTTCGCTCAAGCGATTATGGTTCGCTGTAGCAAAATCGAAGTTAAAAGGTACCTGATGCTCCCAAAATCCCTTCGCTTGACTTAAATAACCTTCGCTTAGGCTGATCAATATGTTTAAGACACTGGGAAAAATTCGCTTGGGCGAAGTGAATGGCGCTTAAGCGAGGATACAATGTTTGCTTTCTGGACAAAATTCGCTTCAGCGATATGGATCCGCTTGGGCGATTTTGTTCCAGTGTTTAATAAAAGATACCTCGCTTGAGCGTAACTTAATTCGCCTGAGCGACAATTGTAGAAAATGGGATTTTTCTTCAATTCAATGAATGTTCTGCACAATTCGCTTGAGCGGTCTTTAATTAGCTTAAGCGAAATTTATCCAGTATCTATTCCCTTGTCTTGGCCTGAGCGAAAGGTAAAATTTTTCAAGGGAAGAGGACATTCGCTCAAGCTAAAAGTGGGTCGCTTAAGCGACTTCTGTCCAGTGTCAAAATATAAGTTTTTCGCTTAAGCGACTTTGAGCGAATGTAGGTATTTGGCTTATTCGCTTAAGCGAAATGTAGTGCGCTTGAGCGAATACCCTCATACTTGAAAATTTATATCCTCCACTTGTATTTTCTTCAAAAACTTATCTCATCATTCGATCCTTTGGTTCCTTCTAGTCTTCTCACTCACTTATAAAGAAACATTAACACAATTGCACAACTAAACAAAACAACAACAAATTAAACACACTGGGTTGCCTCCCAGGTAGCGCTTATTTAACGTCATTAGCTCGACACCTGATTGATTGTTCAGTTTTCAATAAAGTGGATCAGTATATCTAGCTTTTCCACTCCGCCACCCATATATGGTTTGAGTCTTTGTCCATTAACTGTCCAGGTTCTGTCAGAATTAGGATCTTGCAACTCAACAGTACCATATGATTTGACTTCTTTAACAAGGAAAGGTCCAAACCATTTTGATTTCAGCTTTCCTGGAAAAAGTTTTAGCTTTGAATTGAATAAAAGAACTGATTGTCCTGGGTAGAAGCTTTTTGCTAAAATCTTTTTGTCATGGTAGGCTTTCATTCTGTCTTTATAAATTCTTGATGATTCATAAGCCTCTCGCCTCCATTCTCCCAGTTTTTCCAACTGAATCTTCCTTTCCTTTGTTGATGTTTCAGGATCAAAATTGAGCAACTTCATTGCCCAATAGGCCTTATGTTCTAGTTCCACCGGTAAATGACAGCTCTTTCCATAGACTAATTGGTAGGGTGAGAACCCTGTTGGAGCTTTAAAAGCTGTTCTGTATGCCCATAAAGCGTCATTCAACTTTAGAGACCAATCTTTTCTGCCTTGGGAAACTGTCTTTTCCAGAATTCTTTTGATTTCCCTGTTAGACACTTCCACTTGGCCATTGGCTTGTGAATGGTAAGGAGAAGTCACCTTATGCTTAACACCATAATGTTCCAAACACTTTTGAAGTTGTGTGTTGCAAAAGTGAGATCCTCCATCACTTATCAGAACTCGGGGAGTGCTTAATCTGCTGAAAATATTTTTCTTCAAAAATTTGATTACAGTTTTGGCATCTGCCTTTGCACAAGCCATTGCTTCGACCCATTTCGAAACATAATCAACAGCTACCAGGATGTATTCATTTGACAGTGAGGATGGTAATGGTCCAACAAAATCTATGCCCCAACAATCAAAAACTTCTACTTCTAAGATGGTTGTTAGTGGCATTTCATTCCTCCTTGAAATACTTCCACTTCTCTGACAGGTATCACAGTTCTGCACAAAAGAGTTAGCATCTTTAAATATAGAGGGCCAGAAAAAACCTGATTGCAGGATCTTAGCAGCGGTTCTTTCCCCATTGAAATGTCCTCCATATGCTGAACTATGGCAGTGCCACAAAATACTCCTGGCTTCTTGTTCAGATACACATCTTCTCAAAATATTATCTGATCCAAGCTTGAATAAGTAAGGATCATCCCAAATAAATTGTTGTGCATCCTTCAGAAGTTTCTTCTTTTGCTGCCATGTAAAGTCTTCAGGAATCACTCCGGCAGCCTTGAAATTAGCCATGTCGGCAAACCATGGTCTCTCCTGAATCAACAACAGCCTTTCATCTGGGAATTCTTCAGGTACTTCAGGCTGTATCTTTGTAACTTCATCATTAATTAATCTGGACAAATGATCTGCAATGTGATTTTCACTGCCCTTTTTGTCAAGAATGGTTAAGTCAAACTCTTGTAGCAGCAAAATCCACCTAATTAATCTTGGCTTGGAATCAGATTTATTCATCAAGTACTTGATTGCTGCATGATCTGTAAAAACTATAACTCGTGCACCAATTAAGTACGATCTGAATTTTTCAAGCCCATACACGACAGCTAGTAATTCTTTTTCAGTTGTGGCATAATTAATTTGAGCTTCATTCAAAACTTTACTAGCGTAATATATTGGATGAAAAATTCTGGATTTTCTTTGTCCTAACACTGCACCTATTGCATAATCACTTGCATCACACATGATTTCAAAATCAAGATTCCAATCGGGTGCAATTATGACAGGTGCAGTAGTTAGTTTTTCCTTCAACATTTGAAAAGCAAGCAAACATGATTTATCAAATTGAAAAGAATTCTCTTTGTGCAGCAGATTACTCAAAGGTTTAGCAATTTTCGAAAAATCTTTTATAAACCTTCGGTAGAATCCTGCATGACCTAGAAAACTCCTGACACCTTTGACATTTATTGGTGGGGGTAATTTTTCAATAACTTCAACTTTTGCCCTATCCACCTCAATGCCTTTGTTTGAAATGGTGTGACCCAACACTATGCCTTTAGTTACCATAAAGTGACATTTTTCCCAATTGAGCATTAAATTGGTTTCCACACACCTTTTCAACACGGTATCAAGGTTTTCTAAACAAGAATGAAATGATTTACCAAAGACGGAGAAGTCATCCATGAAGACTTCTATGCATTTTTCCACAAGGTCTGAAAAAATTACCAGCATGCACCGTTGAAAAGTGGCTGGAGCATTACATAGTCCAAAAGGCATCTTTCGATATGCAAAAACACCAAAAGGGCAAGTAAATGCTGTTTTCTCCTGGTCTTCTGGAGCTACTGCTATTTGATTATAGCCTGAGTATCCATCCAGAAAACAATAATAAGCTTGTCCCGCCAACCTTTCCAGCATTTGGTCCATGAATGGCAATGGAAAATGATCTTTCCTTGTTGCTTGGTTGAGCTTTCGGTAGTCTATACACATTCTCCATCCCGTTACTGTTCTGGTTGGAATTAACTCATTATTTTCATTCCTCACTACAGTCATGCCTCCCTTCTTTGGTACCACTTGAACTGGGCTCACCCATGCACTATCTGAAATAGGGTAGATCATTCCTGCTTCCAGCAACATCAGCACCTCTTTCTTCACGACCTCTTTCATGATTGGATTTAACCGCCTTTGAGGTTGAGCCACTGGTCTGTATTCCTGCTCCATAAAAATATGATGCATACAATACGATGGACTGATGCCTTTCAAATCACTTAGCTTCCAACCAATAGCTTGCTCATTCTTTTTCAGAATTTCAATCAGCTTTTCTTCTTCTTCTTTCAACAAAGTGCTGCTGATTATTACTGGTTTATTACCTTGGTCATCTAAAAAGACATATTTCAGATTTGGAGGTAATTCTTTCAATTCTAACTTATGAACCTCAGGACTTTGTTTTTCATCCAGTTTTTCCACTTTGCTTTCTTCGCTTGTCATCATCTTAGCTGCTTCAAGACTTTGCAAAACCTCCTGCACTTCATTCATCTCCATATTATCAAAACTCTCAACAGCATTCACTAGAGCCTTTTCAAGAGGGCTTGAATTGTTCATCTTGTGAAGCTGTTTTGAAATTGTCTCCTCTTCCACATCAATTTTGAAACAACTCTGCTTGTCTACAGGATATTTCATGGCTTCAAAAACATCAAAATTAACTTCCTCGTCTTGGACTCTTACTTTTAATTTCCCATCATCAACATCTATGATAACTTTTGCAGTCTTCATAAATGGTCGTCCCAAGATCAAAGGTACTTCTGAATCCTCTTCCATATCCATGATCACAAAATCCACTGGAAACACGAATTTGTCTACTTTCACTAGAACATCTTCTGCAACTCCATAAGGGAACTTCATTGATCTATCAGCTAATTGGAGAGTCATTCTAGTTGGTCGAATTTCCAGATCACCAATTCTCTTCAGCATAGATAATGGCATCAGATTAATGCTTGCTCCTAGGTCAAGTAATGCTTTTCCTACTGGCAGACTACCAATGGTGACAGGAATTGTAAAGCTTCCCGGATCCTTGGTCTTCTGAGGTAATGCTTTTTGAATTATAGCACTACACCCAGCCTCTAATTCTACTGTCTCCTCCGAAAATCTTCTCTTCTTTGTCAGTAAATCCTTCATAAATTTTGCATAAGTAGGCATCTGCTCCATGGCTTCCATGAATGGCACATTGATCTGTAATCTCTTGAATATGTCCATAAACCTAGTAAACTGCCTCTCTTTATCCCGCTTGGAAGGATTTTTAGGATAAGGCATGCTTTTCAACTGTGGTATACCTTCATCCACCTTCATCTTTCCTTTCTCTACATCACTCATTTTATCTTTCTCTTTTTCTTTTTCTTTTTCTTTATTTACAGTCTCACTCTTTTCATTTTCATCTTTTTCTCTATTTTTTTCTTTTTCTTTTTCTTTCAAAAATCTTTCTTCTTCCTTTTCGTTTTCACCCAACTCTACACCTGTAGTTTTTCCACTTCTGGTCATCACTGCCTGACATTGCTCCTTAGGATTCACTTCAGTGTTGGCTCCATATTGAGGTCTTTTTTGTTCTGCTATTTGACGGGCAAGCTGTCCAACCTGAGTCTCTAAATTCCTAATGGAAGCTTCTGTATTCTTCTGATTTGTTAGACAAGCTTGCATGAACTTTTCCAATGTATCTTCCAATCTAGTTGTCTTTTCCATCAGAGACGGTCCTTGTTGGTAGGCCTGTGGTCTATTGTATGTGTTAGCTTCTTGCCTCCAACCTTGGCCTTGATTTGCATTGTTCCTCCATCCCTGAAATGGTTGATTAGTAAAATTGGAATTGAAATTATTTTGTCTACCTTGATTGTTCATGTAATGGACAGCTTCTTCCTGCGACCCACAATGTCCATTTGGATGGTCACCTCCACAAAAATCACATCTTGCATTCATTTGTTGCTGAGGTTGTGCGGATTGAACTGAGTGCAATTATTGAGGAAGTTTGGCCATCTGTTGAGTTAAAGCTTCTATCTGTTGGGTCAGAATTTTATTTTGAGCTAAAATAGCATCAGAAGTATTCAAGTCCAGAATTCCTTTCTTTTGTACTTGCTGCCTATCATGCTGTGCTTGATAATCTGTGGATGACAAAGCTTCTATGATTCTGGTTGCTTGGTCAGCATCTACTGTCATCATTGTTCCACCAGCAGCAGCGTCTAAAATCATCTTTGTATCAGGTCTTAGCCCATTGTAGAAAATGTTCAGCTGTGCTATATCTTCAAATCCATGATTTGGACATTTGCGCAATAAGGACTTGAATCTGTCCCATGCTTCACAAAAAGGTTCTTCCATTCCTTGATGGAAAGTTGAGATGTCAGACTTTGCTTTTATGAATCTTGATGGTGGAAAGAAACGAAACAAGAATTTCTCCTCCACACTAGACCAATTATTCAAGCTTTGGTTTGGATGCGATTGCAACCATTCTTTGGCCTTTCCAGCTAGAGAAAATGGGAACAAGCGGAGATATGCTGATTCAAGATCTCTTTGCTCAAAGCCCATAGTACCTACCAATTCATAAAATGTAGCCAAGTGAGTATATGGGTCTTCATGTGACATTCCAGTAAATTGGTGAGCACTAATCAAGCTAAGAAATGCTGGTTTCATTTCCAAAGCTCTGGTTTGTGGGATTGCTATGCTTGAAAAATATCTGGGTCCTTGTTGGTTTGCATAATCTCCCAAGGTACGCCTTGGTGGTTGACGTCCTTCCATATTTGCTTCAGATTTTGGAATTGTTGTTGGTGTTGAGATTGGAGAAGAAGAAGAAGAAGATTGGTCCTCCTCTTGTTGTGTTTTTGCTTTGGCTTTGATTTTCTTCAAAGTCTTCTCAATTTCAGGATCTATTTCAGCCTGTTCTTTGAATCCCTGACTTCTTAATATCATAAGCAAAGCTAGCAAAAGAGAGGTTAACCAAGAAAATAGTACAAAACAAAACAAAAATGCACTACGTACAGTATTCACACACCGTAATAACTTAATTCAATTACTTCGATCCCCGGCAACGGCGCCAAAAACTTGCTGGTGTATTTTAAGAGAATCAAGTTTGTATAATACACTCAAAGAAACGTGCCAAGTTTTAAACACGGTAATTGTAGTTATAAAAGATATCGTTCCCACTAAGGATCGTCAGCAATTGAAACTTAAAGGATTACGACGGATTAAAACGATTATTTTCATGGTTTTGAGTTCACAATATAAATGATAATATATGAACGATTATGCAGTGAAATAAAAGGAGTTTATCTAATTGTAAAAGCTGGGATTAGGATTCACCAATCTTACCTTCCGATGCATAACGTATATTCATGATAACGGAGTTTGAACTATAATGCTTTACATCACAATCAATGTCATTCGTATCAATTCCTTGATTACGAAATTCATAAAAACAGATTTGATATCGTCAATCCCTTGATCGTTTCAATTCCATTCCAGCATTACGACCGATTGTTTAGACGTTCAATGCGTTAAATACCATCCCTGGTTATTTACTCACAATGAGCATTTCATTTAGATATGTTTTCGAAAGTTATTTTCCAACAACAAACGTAAACTTAATTCAAGAAACTAGTGATCAAGTAGATTCAAGCAGTGAACACAAAACGAAATACCAAGAATCATAGAACAAAGTTACCCGATTCATGAATATATCATTGATAATCTTCAAGTAAGAAAGGCTACATCCAATCCCAAGGAAAGGTTTAGCCACTCATGGTGGTCATTACAGCTTAGAAAAGATGAAGAAAATACAGAGTACAAAGTGTTTTTCCAATTCTCCAGCTCTCTCTTTTCAGCCGCCATGCAGTAAGCTTATATAAAAGAAAACTCGCTCAAGCGAGTTTATATTTCGCTCAGGCGATGAGCATTCTTCAACACGAAGGAACTCCACGTCCTGCTTCATTATGGGCTTGATTCGCTCCAGCGGTTCAGATTAGCTTAAGCGAGTCTTCATATCTGATACTTCCTTCCATTTCGCTTGAGCTATTTCTTTATCTGCTTCAGCGAGCCCTTTAAAATTTGGTTCTGGACAAATTTTGCTTGAGCGAAATAGTGTCGCTCAAGCGCCCTTTACATTGCTGCATTCTGGAAGAAATTCGCTGGCTTTTCTATTCAAAACGCTTGAGCGAGGCTACTGCTATTTCATTCTGTACCAATCTCGCTCAAGCGGCCTCAGTGTTCGCTCGGGCGAATACTTCATTTTTCAATACTGGCTTGATTTCGCCTGGGCGCATTACTCCTCGCTCAAGCGAGTCTTGACCTGATACTATTATTTGTTAAATTCATGTCTCGCCCAAGCGGGCTCTTCGATTTTTCCTCAGCGACCATGATTCGCTCAAGCGATATACCCTTAGCTTGAGCAAATATCACTCTGTTTGCTCAACACTTGGTGGATTTTCTTCATTTCTTTTCTTTTCTTCTTTCTTCTTTGAATTTTTCTGAGATTGTAACAAAATTAGCCACTCAACCTGTACAATGTTCATTCACTATTTCTTTTCTATTGAGCTTACAAAATTGGCAAACATTGTACATTATATCCAATTTATGCTTCATTAATCATGCAAAATATAGGTAAATTGGACATCTATCACTCTTTCAAGCATATATGTAGTTTTCTTATAAAAATTTTAGCACGTTAAGATCTTAATTTGTGACTGAAGGACTATTTGAAACCGTGCGATTTAATCAGAATGAAATCATAAATAGAATTGAACGGTATCTTAAGATTTAGTAGCTATGCCTATAACAGTTTTTCTAATGATATTACACATATACAGGTGTTATGTATAATACCACTAGTGGAAAAAGGACTTTTAAGCACGGTTCTGGTGACCTTTTAAGCACGGTTCCAGAACCGTGCTTGTTCCCAGCGTGCTAATAGATAAGGACTTTTAAGCACGGTTCCGAACCGTCTTCGTAGGGGGTTTTAAGCACGGTTATTCTAACCGTCTTCGTAGGCTAGTTTTAAGCACGGTTCATTTGAACCGTCTTCGTAGGGTTTTTTTTTTTAAAAAAAAATCTTTTATTTTTTTAACAAAATTAGAAACTTAATCATCGGCTCAGGTTTAACAAAATTACAATTATTCATCAAATTATCTAAAACTAACATTACATTCTATTCTAATTAATAACTTACAAGAAACATTACATTACATTATCTTAAGCAACCTGTTCCTTCTCCTGGAGAAAGTTACTTGCCTACTCGTTTCATTTTCTATGCGCTTCATCTGAGTTTTCCCCTCACCATCCTTTCTCATCTGAACTTAGAACTGAAAATGATTGAGATCTAGTTAACCATACCAAACAAAATGAAGGATTCAGTGTTTCCATAAATATAAAGTGAATATTAAATGAAATTAATATTTAAATGAGAAGAATACGAACCAATGGAAGAAAATGAGTTGAAGAACACAAAGCAATGTAGTCGTGAGGGAGGAGAGAAGGGACAACTCTGTGAAGGGAAGATGGGTGAGGAGGGAGGAGGAAGACGAAGAAGGAGAATGGAAGGAGGGAATGTTTAGTTGAAAAGTGAAATGGAGGGAGAGAGGGAGGAGACGTGTTCGAGAAAATTGAAATGGAGGTAATGGAGGGAGGAGGAAGAAGAGGAGGGAAAACAATTTTCGAGAAAATGCACTTATAAGCACGGTTCTGAGGGGAACCGTGCTAGTAGCTCAATTTTTTATTACTTTTAAGGACGGTCCCCCTTCAACCGTCCTCGTAGCTCAATTTTTTATTACTTTTCAGAACGGTTCCCTTACAACCGTCCTTGTAGCCTCACCTTTAAGCACGATTCAAAGCAACCGTGTTCGTAGCCTCACTTTTAAGCACGGTTGCCACTCAACCGTCCTCGTAGCCTCACCTTTTAAGGACGGTCCCCCTTCAACCGTCCTCGTAGCTCAATTTTTTATTACTTTTCAGAACGGTTCCCTTACAACCGTCCTTGTAGCTTCACCTTTAAGCACGGTTCAAAGCAACCGTGTTCGTAGCCTCACTTTTAAGCACGGTTGCCACTCAACCGTCCTCGTATGTGTTTTCAAAAATTTCAAAAATGCCACCGCCTCTTTTTTAGCACGTTTTTGACATAACCGTGCTCGTATCCTGTCATCGTATCCATTTTCTGCACTAGTGTACTAAACCCCTAAAAAAACATAGGTATTAATGATAGGTATGTATGTATATATATATATATATATATATATATATATATATATATATATATATATATATATATATATATATATATATATATATATATATATATATATGAAGTAGGGCTGAATCCTAAACAAATTGATAATTAACGTGAATCAACTCATTGACTCTACAAGCGGTCACTCGTTAGTTATATGATGTATTCCATGGATGGATCACGCCACCATATCCCACGAATTGTATACTGTGTTTGTGAGTAACATTTGAGGTTCGAACCTCGAACCTCAGGTGAATGTGACTAACGGGAATGCTACACCGTTGTCGTGTCTTTTCATATTCTGGCTTCTTCACCGGTTTTCTCATCATTCTCAATAACCAATTGAGCATTATTCCCATTTTTTGCAACTGTGATCGGTAGCTGTCGTTGGTTCTCCTCAGTAAGTGATGCTGCTATCTTGTCTTTGCGTTCTTTAGATTTTCCCCACACAACTAGATAGAGCCCAAGAACCACAACTATTGCTCCAATAATACTGATCATGTTTAAGAGAAAAAAAGGGTCAATATAATGAATAAAGAGGAAAACTAATTTGGTGGTTGAATTAACAGTACCTTCCGAGGTAGAGTTGCTCAGATAGGATGATGCATGCCAAGGCGGTGACAATGATCATTCGCAGGGGATTAAAAGCAGTCACAATAACTGGGCCCATAGATTTTATAACCATTCCTTGTATGTAATATTGGACGCCAGATGTAACTATTCCCTGCAATAAATGAATCAGTCAAGTGAAACACTATTATGTATGCATGCAATTTTGAGCCCAAATAGGTGGGTACAAACCGCGTAAGCAGGGGCAAAGAGTCGTGTATCCCAACCAAGAGCCCAAGCATGAGAGTGCTGGCGCTCTGCCACCATTGCTACAACTGAGCTTTGAATTGCACCCACAAAGCAAACCCATGTGGCCAGGGACATCTCTGCTGGGTATTTCCTCAATGTTATAGCCTATAAATTAACACCGATTAAGCCATATTGCATTCTTAATCAACTAATACTCTCAATATATGTTGGAAATGAATGAGTTGATTACCTGTAATATGTAAAAAGCGGAAAAGCCAGCACAACCAATGAGAAGGAAACATGTTCCTATGACCCAATGGTTGGGACTGTGGTTGTCAACATTCTCTGGGTGGCCAGCATTAGCAATAACATGGCTTGTTGATGATCCCATAACACTAAAAACGGGACCTTTGTACAGTGCCATTACCAACGTGCCTCCAAATGTTACTGCTGTCCCAATCACTTTCGCTTGACATGCTACCTCCTTAATCTTCATGTGCTCCAATCTGCATTTATGATTAATAAATTTAATGTATGATTCTTGGTGACCTTTAGGCACCAACTTAGATTAAAAAAAAAAGAGAGAAAAAGAAATGTATTGGGTTTTTGTCTTTCTAATACAATCATAGAAGCGCGCGTGTGACTGTAATTCGAAAGTTGGACAAATGCTTTTGGTGTCCCATATGGTCACTGTAATTCTACATATATACATCTTTTCTTTTCCTTAAACATTAACCAGAATGAAAAACAATTCATTGGCTCGAATTTCAGGACTTTTGCTTTTATATTTTAACTTTTTTTTTCTATTAAAATCATTGTATAAATGAAGGGGAATAAGGGTTGAGACCACGACTGCGGTTGCGGATTGACATCTTATATATCTACACGAAATACTGACTGTGATGGTCATTCAGAGGCTTTTGTTCATGCATATCTATGCGTCAAGGATTCATTTAGTTCAAAAACATACATTTACCAGGCATATTAAAATTTTCAATTTATTTATAAATTTGAAATTTTCATTAAGTAGATTAGTTATTTAAAAGTAATCACAAAGTGAGTAAATTAATTGACAATGGTTGTTTTAAATTAAAATAAAAATTAACAATAAAATTTAAAATTTTATTTAATACCCAATTAAGTCAACTTTATTTTAATATTAAAAATATTATTCTCTGAAGATATAAAAAATAGTTTCTGACCAAATAAATGAGTCCTGACAAAAACATGTTAAAAATACTTTATAAAATTACACTTAGATGTTGACTTAATTTGACATATATAATCATTAAGAATATATATATATATATATATATATATATATATATATATATATATATATATATATATATATATATGGTGTGTGTATGTAATGTTATTGAATGCATTTTCAATTTCGTTAAACTTTAATTTTGAAAAAAATGCTTACAATATGTATTTTTTGGGGATGTAACTTAGTAGTTGTAGAAAGTGTATGGGATATTTTAAACTTTTGTTATAAGTATTTGATTTTTACCGAAATAGAAACACAAACTTAGAATGGTACTTTTCTCAATTAAGAGTATATTTGGAAGTTTGATCATGAAAAAACATTTGATGAGAGACTGCACTTGAAGACAAAGGAGATGAAGAAGCGTCTTGTTTAGTTTTCCGCCTCTGTTTTCTTTTCCTTCATTCGCTAACATTACCGGAGCCGATTGGTCCAATGGTGAAGTTATTAGGAGGTTTTACGTTTTAGATTAAAAATATAGATAAGCTTCCATAATAAACCCAAAAAACATTACCTAAAGTAAATCCTACGGGCGGGAATTAACCTTAAAGCATTGAGGAAGCGTTTTTATCCATATATAGTTAATCCTTTATGAACCATCACATAAGAATTTTCTATCTATTTTGTTTTTAGATGAGTTGAGTTTCATGAGATTACCATTTATCAAGTTCAAGATATGTTTTTTCTAAAATTCATTAAACACTTACTTAACTTACAAGATATCAAATCATCAACCAATAAAATTCTTATCTCATTCTTCTATATTTATGAGTGAACCATGTAATTAATATATTATACACTATTTGGTTGACTACTTGTGTTATTTACCTTAGCATAACTGCTAACACAAAAGTAATAGAGGGTGCTGAGTTCATGACGGCAGATAGGAAAGATGCGGAGGTGAATTTCATGCCCAGGAGAGCGAAGCACTGATCCAGTATTATTCTGCAACCATTCAATAATTTCATTAAAATTAGACTAATAACTAAATGGAATTCGTGAGATGAAAAATAATTACTCGAAGAAAGCCAGTGCCATAATCTCTGAAAAGACCCGGAAAGTCATTTTTGGCCGAATTTTCCTGCAAAAATGTATAATTCGTTAAATGGGAATATAGAAAAAAGAGTGTGAGTGTGTATGCATGGTTGGTGTTTAATGGAAGAGACCTTTCAAGAAGAAAAGCGAAGGGAGCGAGAGTTACGGAGGCGATGGCATTACGATATACAATGAACACGTAATGGCTCATCCCTTTCTTCATAGCATCCATCGCAAATATGAACATTCCAGCTGATCCAAATTGAACCGCCAGTAAAAGCAGATACGGCCTTGCATTTCTCAACCTCCAAACCATTTCACCAATTCAATCTCTCTCTCTCTCTCTCTCTCAGAGAGACAGAAATGAGATTAGTTGCTTATGCTTTGTTTCGTTTATCTGCAATTCACCAATGTGGCACTCTTAATATTTATACCCAATTAACCGCTGAATATATTTAATGATTTAATTTGTAAATAATCTATAAAGTTGCTAATTTAGTAATTTATCTCTACGTTAAACACGTGAATTTTCGGCAGAGGCAATACTGAAAAGCGAAGTAAACAACGATATTTGCTGACTAATTATCCAAGAGACGTGAAAAATGTGTATATACATGAATAATTCATGTTTATTTATATAATTCTTTTGTTTTATTTAATCTCCTAAATTTTTAGTGATGAATCATGATCTTGTATAGGTTCAATGAGTGATTAATTATTTCAAGACTATTTTCTTTATTAAACAAATACTAAGTAAAGTTTTGGGTTCAACTCTTAAAAAAAACAATAAAAAAATTAGTCTTACATAATGTACATCTAGTTAAAAAAGGATTGTTTTAATGGAAAATACAATTTTCTTATATAGGTATTGTTTTTTGTATCCCTTAACAAAAATAATTGCTCTTTTGTTTTTGTCACTACACTGTTCATATTTTTTTTTTCTTACGAAAACAAAACTTAGTGTCGTGTGTAAAACGTCATTGACGAATCACCTTCCTCTTTACTCACCACCAACTTAAAGAGAAATTGTATTATTCATATGCAATTTTGTGCAACATTTTATAACAAAGAGAGATAAAAAGAGAAGTGAAGAGAAGAAGAATATATAAAATAAAATAATTGATTTGATGAAAAAAGATGATAACACTAGTGGAAAAAAGGTTTTTTACACCGGTCCTTTTTGGCTTTTTACATCGGTTTCGCGACCGGTGTGGATGGAGCCGGTGAGAAAAATAAGGACTTTTTACACCGGTTTTGGGCCCGGTGAGAAAAATACATTTTACACCGGTCCTGTTTTTCACGACCGGTGTAAAATCTATTTTTCTCACCGGTTTTATTGTTGTGGCCCGGTGAGAAAAATTAGGACTTTTAACACCGGTTAGAAAGTACAACCGGTGTAAAAAACTCTTTTTTTTTCTTTATATTTTGTGCTTCCTTTTTTTCTACTACCAAATCGTGATGCTACAATGAATGTCCTCATTATATCCAAATTACAAGATAATTTAAAATTGTCTTGAATCATATAACTTTTATTGAAAATTGTCAAATTACAAGATAATTTAAAAAAATTACAAACTCAAATTCAAACCGTACACCAAAAACTAATATATAAATATAATAATAGAACTTTTATAAGTAAAACTATTTCAATTAACCAATAATGGTTACAACTGCCAACAAGGGAGAGAACCAGTTAAAATTGGCTCATTTCTTAACATGTGACAATGATATGTGATCGAGAGCTCTTAGAATTTAAGCTTGTTGTTCCAACTTTTCTACTTGAAAGGCCCTGCAGCATATAAAGATATAAAGTGTAAACAGCTTGTAGACATCGAATTTTCAACATTATTGCCTATGATGCTCCCTAGTCCATACCTTAATCAAAATTTGTGTCACATCATCATAGCTAGTGACCAATTCCTCTGTCAGATTTTCAATATACAGTCCATTTTTGGATTCATCCTTCATCTGTGATTACAAGGGTATTATTATAAAACTAATGATTTTTGATAAATTGTTGCACAAAAGTGGCGTTATATACCTGAAGGTTCCGCTGGCTTGGATCAATCAAATCCCCAACTTTATCATTGTATATCTATGTTCAAACAGTAAAGAAAATAGAAAATTAGATCATTATCACAGCAAGGGACCAGCACCGGAGAATTTTATAAAGAATTATATTATATTTAGGATTTTGATTATCACATGTATTCTAATAAAAATTTATTATTTTTAGTGGTTTAAACTCAACCTTTACTTGGGCCTAAAGTCAACAAAACTTGTATATTTACAAAAAGAATTACCTCCAGGAAGGAACATCGACATTGATAGTTGAACTGATTCCCTTCAAACATCTGCTGCTCCTAATACAGTAATTCAAACTAGTCAGTACTCAAGAAAAAAACATGGTTGAAAACTCGCCTCTTGTCAGTAATTCATCGATGATACACTCAATAAGCAAAACTCGCCTCTTGTCTCTCCTTTTAAACCAAAACCCTTTCATTATTTATATTTGAAATAAAGAAGCATCACAATCCATAGTCTTCATTCCAACAAAGAAGCATCTCAAAAATAAATTCAAATGAAGAACAAACAAACAGATCATTCACAGTGTTCCATATCAGTCTAACAGGGTGACATAATAGAAATAACAAAATCCAATTCCTCATATTCTAGCAATTACCCATTTGAATGAAGCACTGTAATAACTCAAACTACAATCAAGTTATTTGAAAAGCATTCTTCTTTCTCTATATCACTCCATCCCATCACATACCCTGTCTCACACTTCTCTACAAAAGAATTATACAAATACAATTCTCGTTATGAACAAATAGGCTAATCTAGAAACAAATAAACAGTATTAAATCATTAGCCCATCAACACAATTAGGCTAATAATACTATGTATCCATAGTGAAAATTATCAAATGAAAGTCATATTTGCCGAAGCAGAAACACCATGATATAGTATCATATTGCTCCTGTCTTTATCAACCTTCTCTAAAATCCTGCAGAATACATCCTGGCAATGAAATCACTGAATTGGCTACTCATATTTTGTAATTTGGTAACCAGAAAGGTTTTCACCTATCATCCTCATGTGAATTACTAGTCACTGATTCCCGCTGTTTCTGAGATGGTTCAGTAGCCTGAAAGAATTTTGACAGCTTGCTTATGGCTTCCAGAGATGGTAAATACACATATGAAAACACATGTAAATAGCAAAAGTAATTCATCTGCATACTGACACTGATGCGTGACTGTTTCCTGCATCTGTTATGGATGGAAAGGTACTCTTCATAGGACTACAACCAAAACCCACACACAAAGTCAAAATTAGCAAGGGAAAACAGTTATAATCAAATACAGCTTTACCAACTTTACAAGCATACAGAACTCAAACAACAAAAGTCCTTTCTCTAGGAGTCCTTGAGCTACAAATTTTGATTGACAGATCCAATACCTAATCTTTCTAGGACCTCAACAACCAGTAAAGCTATATCAGGTTTTTGTGCCTTCTTTGGGATCTAGGAACAGGGAGAGGAAAAATCTAAACTGCCTCAACGAAAAAGAAAAATGTGACACTTTACAAAATTAATACAGCAGATTGCTCACTTCTAGAATCTAGAGCATCCAATTTTGCTAAAATAATCAAAGATGTCAAAAATTGAGTATGTATAATGAGAGTGCAAATTAGATAAAATGTGGAAGAATTGATTGCTCTCCACCTTCATATGCTTTTCAGCTGTCAAATGATCCAATCCAAATGAAAAATTGATCCAAGCTATGTTCTCTAACCAGATCTGGTCAGTGTATCCAAAAACCATTATTAGAAAATGTTCCTTTATTGCGATTATAATATAAGGAAAAAGCATATTCAATAATATGACTTAATTTTATATAAAAATTCTTCACAAATCAGGAGCTGCCATAATGACAATTCTAGATTTCATTCTAATAACATAATTAGACAGTAGTAAGAGTTCCTTCCATCATAAGATTGTACAAGTCATTATACAGCACCTCTTCTCAGTAACAAAATCCTCTAGCATCGAAATTGACTTTGCCAAATTCATTTAATTGTAAGCCATTCCAAAAGAAGATTCTTAAGGGAAACAAAACAATATTTTGAAATAAAAATGATGAAAAGCAAAATTATTGATTAAAGGAGGTGAGATAAATTCTCAATAATACCATGTCAAGAAAATCATCTTCAGTTAGAGTACTAGCTAACAGGCTTCCTGAAGACAGGCCCCAAAGAGGATGAAGAACCCTCGCTGTAAGGTTTCTCGAAGTTATCACCCCATTCCTGCTAATCTCCCTCAGGAATCGCTATAATCTCCCTCGCGACCTTCTGATCGTGAATCCGACGGCAGAGATCCTCCCTCATCTTCGTCATCTCCGTCTCGCTCTGTTCCCTGTCCCTCATTTCGAGCTCCGCCCTCGCCAACTCCTCGTGTTGGAGCATCGTCGTATTCAGAGCACCGTCATCATCGATGGAGAGGGGTTCCTGGATGGTGGCGGCGGCAGTGGAGGAGGAGGGATGACAGCGAGGGAGGCGGCGAGGGCCTCCTGTAACTGGAGACGGAAGGCAAAGTCGAGATCGGTTTCCATGGCTTCGGCGGCGATGAGCTCGCTGTGTTGCTCCGATAACAGAGAATGAAAGTCTTGAGAGAGAGCTTCAAGAGGGGAAAGAACAACTTGAGAGGGCTAGGGCTTGAGAGAGAGAGAGAGAGAGAGTTGTGTGGGTTAGGTTTGAGAGGATGAGGGAGGGGTCCAAAATGAAACGAATGGGAAAGATTTCTCACCGGTCTGTAATGCAAGACTGATATTATTTTTTTAGAATTTACATTTCTCACCGGTCCAAATAATAAACCGGTATAAATATAATTATTTTTCACCGGTCTAAAAAGTAGACCGGTATAAACTTTTCTATTATTTACAAAATTGCCACCGTCTTATTTTTTACACCGGTCACATTATGACCGATGTAAAAACCCCGGTGTAAAAAGTCTTTTTTCCATTAGTGTAAAAATTACCTTTGCACAAGAATTAAAAGAAATTATATTGTATAAGCAATGAATTCTAACTTAAAATACATCACTTATTTATAGTTTACTTGAATTTGGTCAAAATTTCTTCAGTAACCAGCAAAACACATTGTACTTCATTTTATTTTACAATAAAAAGAGACCTAAATAAATAAATGAATGAATTTATATCTTTCTTTGTCAACTAAATCAAATCTTTCACTATACGGTTTTAATATGGTAAGGGAGTCTTTGGGTTTAATTAATAATTTTAAATTTCTATATCTAGTAAGTACAATTGTATATATTAATTCATCAAGAAGAATTTATCACTATAAAGAGTCTATATTGAGCTCTAGCAATTGGTTCTCATTACCTTTTCCATAAAATATTTATTAACTTTGTTTTATTAATTAGTGTTAGATATTGTTTATATTATATTAAAGTATAGCTTTAATTTTTAATAATATTTAATTGAATTCGTAAGAGTAAAATTATAATGTTATATTACTTTTTAAAAATTAATACTTTTAAATATTATTTAATAATCATTTTTATTAGTTTCGTCTTATATTTCTATTGAATAACACTCTCCCGGCAGGTTTTACAGTATAGGTTGGTGGGTGGCAAAAGTTTATGCATGCATATAGAAGCATTTCGATTATGGAAATTTTGTCTTAAATTGATCATAAAGATTAAGGTTATTCGTGTCATGTTGTTCATTTGTGAAAAAGAGAAAAAGTGACATATGATTGTAACATGCAGTTGGGCCAAGTACATTCTGACATAATAAATCGTGTGGTATAGAGCAAAACTTTTTTCGATCCGGAACAGCAAAACAAGGAATCCAGCGTCTGAATCTAAACTATGAGAAAGGAAAATTCAAGAATCCCAGTACTAGGTACGGCAATAATCAACAAAAAATAAAATACCACAGGCAACAATCAAGTTTAGCAATTCCCAAAAAATGCAAATTAAATTGTTATTCATGAAAGGTGGTGTAGTTGATAGACATAATAATGTGTGTGAAGATGGATTTCCAATAATATAATTAGAATAAACTATTTAACCACTACTATTTATTCATGATAAAGATTAGGTACTCCTTTCAAAGTTGGATGCCCTTGATAAATCCAAAAATTGTTGGTCTGACGAAAATATAGAACCGAATATTTGAAATTGAAAAATGAATATTATAAGATTAATATAGTCTGTAGGAATCAAACATGAACATTGATAATACTTGGAAAGGTACGTTTTAGTATTATAAAAAGAAGAAAGTAATATGGAGAATGCAATAGTGCAAATCGTAAGGTATGTGAGTGTAGAGAGATGGTTTGTGGAAAAATTGACGACAGTGGCCACTTGACTAAGTGGAAAACATTGTGGCCACTTGATCAATTGGGATGCGCACCCTGTCACCATGCATATACAGATACGTACCGTAAGCCCCCTGTAGAACCCAAGTTTGAATTTGCACCACACACTACCTAATGATTCTAAACCATTCCGCAAGTTTAGTCACAATAATCGAAGATTCTAAGTTGCTTCTCTTCTCCTTATTTTTTTATGTGGACAAGAGAATTTAATAAATGTAAAGTATCAAAATACTCCAATACAACACAAAAGGTTTAACTTCCAAAAGTCAAGTGTATAGTACACAATTTGCTTTAAACATTACAATTAATGATAATAGTAGAAAAAACTTATAAACTACCTTATGTAATACCTATCCCGTATGTATACAGTCTGAGAACATTATGACTATCGTGTAAACAACTTTAACCTACTTATAGACTGGACATGTTATTTCAGTATGATAACATTATATTTGGTATCATATATAAGTGAAAAATTATTATAAAAATAGTATAACGTACTCTATCTTCTACTCTATGATATTCATATTTTGGTGATTAATCAAACTTAAGATATCTCTCAAATAAGGCGTGATGGATATAAGGAGGACATTTCATTCCCAGTATAAAAAATGAGATATATACTACAGCTCATACGAAACCAAAATCCATAACAAAGAGAAGAGAGATTGCAAGAGATGAGGTAGAAGGTATATTGAACCAATTGAATAATTCATGGAGGAGAAAGTTTCCACCTATATATACACATGGGAACAGAATTATAGTTGCTTAACTAACTAATTACCACAATTAGAAGGTAACTAACTAACTAGGAACTAATTAACTAGCAAGAAGCCTAGCTATCACCCCCTAGCCCCGCAAGTTGGTAAGGGTGGAAACAAGTTCATCATGCCAAGCTTAGAGGCAAAAGCACTAAAAAACAATGGGTGTGATGCTTTAGTAAATAGGTAAGCTCTATTTGATCCTTGCTCAAGATAGGCAAGAATTTGAGAATGTCTTGTTGTAGTTTTCCCCCTCACAATGTGGCAGTCATGTTAAGGTGTTTAGTCCTCCTATCGGAGATTGGGTTGTTGGCAATATGAAGAACACTCTTATTAACATAAAAGATAACAAGAAGTTTGGGGAAGGATAGATGTAGGTCCCGAAGAATATAAAGAATCCACTGCAGTTCACAGGAATCAAAATGCAAAGGATCTATACTCGACCTCAAACGAAGATATGTAAACGGTAGATTGTTTCTTTGACTTCTAACTCATGAGTTGCCAAGGAAGAAAAATAGCTAGAAATGAACCTCCTAGTGGTATTACATTGGCCCCAATCTGCATTAGAATAACCTTACAATGACAAAGAAGAGTAGGCAAAGAAGAATAGGCCATGCCCAGGAGCATTCTTCAAGTACCTAATCACTTTGAGAGTAGCATGGTAATGTTGAGTATAGGGGCACTCTGAAATTGGCTAAACTAGTTGACCATAAAATTGATATCAAGCCTAGTGGTAGTTAAGTATAGAAGCTAAACTATAGCCTTTTATACCTTACAATGTCATCAAACCAGTCGGGTTAATTGAAGGATCCATAGGTATAGAGGCTGCCTTGTAGCCAAGTAAGCCAGTATCATTCAAAAGGTCTATGCAATACTTTCTTTGGGACAAAGAGATCTCTAACTTGGATCTGGAAACTTCTAAACCCATAAAATACTTCAAAGGTTCTAGGTCCTTGATCCCAGAAGACTTGTACAGGTTTCTATTGACCATATCAAATTCAACAAGGTCATTACCAACCAACATGATGTCATCCACATATAGTGTGAGAGTTGTGAAACATGATCCTTGAAACTTAAGAAATAAAAAGGGATCATTATGAGAAAGGTGATATCCATAGATAGCCAAGGTGATAGTGAAAGTCTCATACCACTTTCTGCTAGCCTGTTTTAAGTCGTAGAGAGACTTGACAAGTTTGCAAACTTGATGAGGCTTGGATGTGGTGATCCCTACAAGAACCTCCATGTAGACATCCTCTTACAATTCCTCATATAGGAATGTATTATCTATATCTAACCGATGTAAGTGCCAATTGTGTATAACAGCTAAGGCAAGGAGCACTCTAACTGTTGTCCTTTTGACAACAGGAGAGAATGCCTCAAAATAGTCTATTCCTTCAATCTGGATGTAGCCTAGCCCTAGATTTCTCTTTATCTTATATTCTCAATAGGCTTAACTCCTAAAGGTATGTAACAGCCTTGATTTTTAGGATGAGAACCCAAACCCCTCAGGGACTCTTGAGGATGCTCTGTTATACTTTTTATAGAAAGCTTACGGCTTCAGATGAATCCCTGAGAGGTTCTAGTATGAGAAAATAGTGAAAAGAGAAGCTAATCAAGAAGTTTAGTATGAGGTAAAGGAATATCGGAAGAGTATAAACAGTAAGAAAACTAGCTCAAAGGAGCGTAGAGACTCAGAAAAAAGATTAGAAAACGTGCTGATAGTCGAAAAGGAACAAAGATGAGAGAATGATGATAATAAATAATATTTAAAGATAATATATCGATGATTATTTTGTTTAATTGAGTATTAATTAGTTGATAATTATTTAAATGATAATTATTTCCTGCTAATAATATTTAATTTAACATATAATAATGATTCAATGTTTAATAATTTATACATATATTTAATATTTAATTAATCATTTTGAAAATATATTTAAATATTTATAATAATATTTTATTTTTAGTTATTTAATTGATTTCAAATTTATATTTATTTAAATTATTTATTTTAAAATTAATTTTAATAATAAAATATTATCGTTTCCCGAATTTGAACTGTGAGACCCAATGAATGATTCAATAACGGCCATTCAGTTTGAGACTGGTGATCCCATAAGGAAACTAATCATGTTAGGACCATCTTGTAATAAATCGAGGATAACAGGTTCGGTCTGGCAGGTCCAACCAGTACCTAAGGTATCTCCCTCGGTTGATCGTGTATATGCTTTGGGATATCCAATCACAGTACGGTTAGTCTCTGTTGACTCATTCCAATGAGTTAGGAACTTTTCCTGAAGGGAACGAGTCCTAATTCGGGCCCTATCGACCCCGTTTCCCAAAGAAACGATTAATTCAAATTGGATTTGCAAACTTGGCCTAAACACCTTCAATGTTTTAGGCCTAACTTTCTTATACAATCTTAGAATTGAACGATTTTAGTCTCGATGTCTTTGTTTCAAAAATATCTATAAGCCGTTTCTAGCCCCGAACTCCAATTCCCACTCTGTCACCCCCTAAATTAAGGATTAAGCATGCCCACCTCAAAAATTTCATTGTTTGAGCACTTAATCCTGCGCATGGTTCATTCAAAAAATCATAACTTTTTCATACGACCTCTGATTCATACAAACCCGGTCTCAATATCTCCGTAACAAAATTCTCTATGTTTTCTATTAGGCTCTAAAGGCTGAATTCTTCCCAATTAGTATAGTTTTTGCAATCTTTGTGAACCTGTTCTATTCTCATGTCAACACTGCACACTTTTAGAAAACAATTTGTATCTCCCACATACGGTAATGAATGACTCTGTTCTTTTTTCTATGGCTTTATATTGAGGAGATCTACAAACTTCATGAAGGGTACAAAAGCTAATTCCTTACCCATTTTTCCCAGTAAATTTATTTTTTTCACAAACTCATTTTCGTCACAGACTTCATAAATCTTTACAAGACATTACGGGTATATGAGCTTAAAAAACCGAACTAATTATTTAGGATATAAAATTGTGTAAAGCTTTAAGTGTTTTACAAAAGAAATCAGATAACTTTCCACAGCTTGTAAAATGTACAAATGAGAAGAGTTTGTAGTATTATGTTGTTTTGTTGCACTCGTTGAATGAGTTTCTTTATATACGCCTCATGAAGAGAGACGTTATGAGACAATGAGAGCTTTTATTCTAGAGAAATATCACAGAGCTTCTGAAAAGTCTAGAAAACATATTTGTCCTTTGTCAGTCTTTCTATCAAGCTTGTAGTCTAATTTTCTTTTTCGGTACATAAGTAGTACACTCTTTTGCTTAAGGAGTCCTTTTGAAACTTTGAGTAGATAAATACTCATTCTTCTAGTCAAAATAGTTATAAATCAACATTGAAGTATGAGATTTGAGTTATGACTTGTATTTATTATCTCCCTTTTAGGGTGCCTGAGATGAGTCTCTAGGGTGTCTAAGTTCTTCATACTTTTAAACATCTTCTCACAACTTCTTGTTTCTTGGCTTTTGGCTTGTATTTACTACAAATCAAACCAAATAATGTAATGTTTTTTATCATTATTAAAACTTTTAAGCGGTCCTTATAACCTCATATATTGTTTCAAGACTTAATATTTTTCACTTTTTTGATTGATGACAAACATTATATTATTAACATTATCCACTTTTTTAATTGATGACAAACATTATATGATTTTGATTTATAAATATAGACAAATAGTAAAGCATTTGTGAGAGAAGTAGAAAAGACATATGTTCCCTGGGTTTTGTTCATTTAAGCAGGTTGTTTGAAATACTCCCCGTAGGCCAAATCTTTGTTCCTTTTAAAAAATGGACAAGTATATGGGTAGGAAAACTTAAGTGAGAAGTATTTATATTAGGGTTTAAGCAACCTCTTCAACAAGCAAAACTCAAACATAAACAAACAAAGCATATATCATGGAGAATACTATAAAAGATTAATCATTAAATAACACTTGTGTTCAAGAAAATTCAAAAAGAGTATATTAAGAATATTAAATCGTAAAAATATAAAGCAAAATATGTAAAATATTCTCCTTTTTTATCATCAAACGAAAAGGTCTTTCTAACACTACTTCAAGACAGAGTCACTAGTGAGGGAAAAGACTAGCAAGAGAGGCTAGAAAATCATCACGAAGGGCAGTCATCCCTTGTTGAATTGCATTCTATACACCATGTCTAAGATTGGTTACTTTTTTTCGAATCTCAGCTTGTTGTGCTAAGATGTTTTCTCTATTATCTTAACATTATTGGAAAAAAAGTAATTATTAGTGTCTTGAGATTCTAATTGGATAGTTAAATAGGAACAAAATTTATCTTTCTCTAGGTAGTTAAATAGGAACGAAGGAGTATTATCTTAAAAATTAGTTGTTTTGGGAGTATATAAAGGAAGATATACTTAATATGTCAACATTAATGATAGAAAATATAATTCTGCTCATATTTTGGAACAAATTTTTTTATTAAAATTTTTTTATACTTAACACTAGATATAATATAATATTTTCTTGTAATCAAAACCTTTAAAAGTGGAAAAAAACTAGTATTTTTTTAAAATTGGACCGATTATTGAACCGGTGTGGATACCGATTCAAGCGAACTGTGAATAAATTGAGGATCAATCGTGGTTAAACTGTAACATCTCGAATAATTTAGTTAGAATTTTGATTGGCGAAAAATAATAATAATTGTCTTAGAGATTTATTTGAGATTTTAGAATTATTATTATTATTATTATTATTATCAATTCAATTATAAATAATTAATTAACATGGAACTAAATAAATTCACTTGATTGATTAAATATGAAATTAAAATGAGGTGTAATTGGATGAAAGTGAATTTAGAATTACCAATAAGGGTTAAAAGTAAAACTTTTAATTAAAACTTTAAAAGAAAAACATAAAAATAAGAAATGACCATTTTGCCCCTGAGTCTTAAATAACAAAAATTTCCTTCTTCTTCCTCATTCTACACGCGAGTTCTTCTTCTCTTCTCCCTCACCATTGCCAAATGCCTTGTGCTTCTAAGGGGAGGTCCGTTTCGCGTCGAAACTTCAAAGTAACCATGTTTTCGAGATCATGACTTCAAGGTGAGCACAATGGACCCATTAAAATTTAGTTATCTATCCCTCTTCTCTTTCTCTCTCTAGCCGATGGCCATGCATGGTGGGAGGAGGTTCCGTTTTCCACTCCTCCAGTGCATGTGAACTTGAAAAAGGTATTTAGAACAATGAGAGTAGTATAACGTTAATGGGTTTTGCATTTCGACCTCTGTAGGTAGCGGAACGAACGTCGAAGGGTCGGGTGGCGAAGCGGGTGTTGGATTCAGAAGTAAGATCTTGAACCAAGCACCTAGAGGACGCAACCGACATCAAGAACAAATCAGTGAAGCTTGAAATCGAGGTTAGGGGGTGTTGGGGTCGTAATTAATTAGAATAGGGATGTACGTTGGATTCGGATCGTCTAACTAAACATTGAAATGCTGAGAAAAGTTACTAAATGATAATTGTATGTGTATGCATGTATGAATGTGAATTGTAGATAGTTTATAGTGATTATTAAACTAAAGTATTCTAAATTGTGATAAATTGATGTGTATAGTGGCATTATGATGGCAGACTTAACAAGTTGGTCGCCCATTTGATGAGTATGATATGTTATTGATGGCCACATGATATGTGTTATGAGGAATGTGATGTATATGTATGATTATGTAGTATGGTGTGGGACGGCCGACGGTATGTATAGCCCCTCGTTTTCTGGCTCCTATGGTTTTATGCCCAGTTGAGCTATCCAGTGGTCAAGTAGGACCCATTGGTTGAGGTGGAGAGTCAAGCAGGACTCGGTGGACCAAGCAGGGTTCACGGGGTGTCAAGTAGGACCCCCAGCTGAAGGCCGATCCTTTAGTATCCGGATACTAGGTGTCGAATTATGTGAGAGTCAGTTGTGGTACTCGATGAAACTATTGATATTGTGTGATGATGTGAATGTATTCTATCATTCTGGTTGTTTGTGGATTATACTTTGAGGATACTGAAATTTGAATAAAACTAAGAATCTGTAAGTATGAATTGGGGGATAAGGAAAAGCGAAATTAATTGGGGAAGGTAGAGTTAGTGAATTAGTATTAGCAATAACATAACACTTTAGTAATTATATACTCCTTTATTTAATTACCGTTCTAGATTAATTATGATACCAAATACTCACCCTTGCTGTGGTTTTCTTTTAGTTTAGTAACCGGTGACAGGGAAGAGGTCGAAGCCCTGGAGGTGCGCCAAACGGAGGATTGATGCTAAGGAGAGAAGGAAATTATGAATATAATGATGTGTGTAATGTGTAATGTGTTTTAGGTATGCAATGTTATAACATGTTCCTTATGTGTGTCGGATTGATCTAGGATATAGTCAATGTAGTTATGATGTGGTAGGAATAATGACAACTTGAATTATGAATAACTATGGTAAATGATGGATCTAAATTGGTATGTTGATGTTCAACCTCTTGTGGTTTTGATGCATATTGGCATGGAGCCAATATTAGGTGCCAATGATGAAGTATTATGGATAGGCTTTGTTCGTATTTGGGAATCCCGAATGATGTGATTGGTAGGTAAATTGTCTAGTGTTCAAGGTTGGAAAAAGAGAAGAATGGTGAACTGGTCTGAACCGGGGTATAGAATCCGGTGTGAGAACCAGCCACAAAAGTTGATGATTTGAGTATTTATATATCGGTACAGTGGGTATCCGGTATTATAATTTGACCTCTCGGTGAGAGAAGCTGGTCTTGTTGTCCTGGAGATCTTTCACACCAGAGTTTCACGTTGTTAGGGGGCGAAAGGTGGTGTCACATGCGAAGATTCTCCGACGCTCAAGTTAGAAGAGTGTTTGGAAACTTAGTGAACACTTAAGCAATGCAATAATAAAATGAGTGTAAGAACAACGTAACCTTGCATGTGTTAGTGAATATGCTATTTATAGTTGAACGTGGAAAATGAATCGTTGGGCGCAAGTGGGCCCATAGTTCTGATGCCGTGTGCAAAGCATCATTCAGAGTGGTTCAGTATTCAGAGCGTGACAGTAGGTAGGTCAATGATCAGTGTACGATTCTGACACAGGGATGGGGATAATCCACCTTTTCCGTATATCACGCCTATAATTGTACTTACTCCTTTTAGTGGATGATATAGACACATTCCGCTGTGCAGGGTATCTACGTTGATAAGTAGTGACTCTACTTATCTTATCATGACATTGAGGCAAACGGTTATTTACGACGAAACAATAAGAGCGGATGAAGGATTTGATGTCTCAGATGAGACTTCAGATGGCCGGTGTAGGAAGGGATCCCATATCATGTCTTGCAGTACGGACGTTGACCTGTGATACCGGTTGACCCTCTGGGACAGCCAAGATAATGTCTTATCCTAAGGGCCGGTATCCAGACCGGATCAAATGGATTCCATAAATTTTAGACTTATGTAGGTAGTATATGGAATGGTGGACTTGATTGTGATGTATTGTATGAATTAAATTAAGATGAATGTGTATATCTAGTTGAAATCAACCTCATATGCATGGTTGAATATGTGTAAATGGATGAATTAGATCAAATGATGCCTATGGTGATGCAAATATATCAGGTTGTTAGAAAATTCCTTGTCCATATGCATGTACTGCATAACTCGCTCAAGCGAGGTGAATTCTTGCTCAAGCGAGAGTGCTCTGTACCTGTTGTGTGGCCTCTGGCCAAATCTCACTCAAGTGGACCCAGTCTAGCTCGAGCGAGGGCCAGAGGAATTGATTCTGTGTCTATTTCGCTCAAGCGAATGTGTCTCGCCCAATCGAGTAAGGGGTGTTTAGGTACTGGAGTGATTCCGCCCGAGCGAGAACGATTCGCTTAAGCGAGTGACGATGGTGGTGCCACTGGGCCGATTTCGCTTAAGCGAGAAAATCTCGCTCAAGCGAAATAAGGATCTGATGCGCATGGACTCTCTCGCTCAAGCGCGATCGTGGCTCGGCTGGGCACGAAATGTGGATCTCGCTCAAGCGAGTAGGAACTCGCTCAAGCAACTTTCACTGGATTCGCCTAAGTGAGTCAGGGCTTCGCTCAAGCGAGAAGCCCTCGGTCTCATTCTCTTCTTTTGCTTCATTTAACCAATTTCATTTTTAATTATTTGATTTATTCATTTTATTTCCATTTGTTATTTTTTATCTTGGGCCCCTTAAACTGGGAACGCATGATTATCTTCATTTGATGGGGATGGATTTCCCTTAGTGAAAAATTTTCTCTACATTTTAATTAATAGCCATAACATGGTGTGTCTAACGAACTCTAATTACTTAGTTAGTGTCTAATACTTAGGCGAGACATTATATAAACTACAATAACAAAGAATTAACCCAAATTAGTCATTTAACTCATTCACAATTTAACCAATTAAATTGACTAATCAAGTCATATTAGATTTTAATAACAATGAAAAAAGAAACTTATGTATGCTTTCTTAACCTAACATTACCTTATTAATACTGGCGGTTTTAAACATTACTAGTGGCTTGATCCCTTTGATTTGTCTTATGTAGGTTTTCGTTTTTTGGTTGCAGTCTTATAATGGTTTTGTAAAACACTCTTAGTCATTTTAATTATGAAAACGGAAATTATTATTTATTTAATTAAGTAGGTGCATTAATTGAAAAAAGTGGTTGTGACGTGAGCCCACTCCCTTCTCTATTGCGCAGGGTGGTTGAAGTGCCTTATTTTTTTATTTAATTTATTAGGTTAATTATAGTTTTTATCCGGGTATATCATCAAATTTTAGTTTTGTTTTTATAAAAATTTTGTTATGTTTTTTATGCATCATTAGTATTTATTATGATTTTCGTTCAATATTATTATAAATTCTAAAATTAGTATTTTATTAATTTAATTATATTCGTTTTTCCATCTTACTTATAATTCTTTCAACAAACTCTTACTTTCTTACGTGATATATTGTTTAATTATTTTTTTTATCTAATTTAAAAATTAATAAAATTATATAAAAAATATAATAATATGTAATATAAACACTTTTATATTATAAGAAGTTAAATATTTTCATCTGAAAAACTTTTTATACCAACTTTTAAAATAGTTAAATAACATACCGATGAATTATATAAAATGTCATCAAATAAATTAATTATTAGCAATGACTTACTCTTTAATGAGAGAGAATATTATTTAAAAATATTACTATAATATAATAACGACACCTCAATTTATAATATCCTTTGTGCCCAAACCTCATCATGCCCTCATGTAGTCATGTTTTCTAATTAGGCATGACAAAAAATTCTATCCCCGCGGGTAACCGTACCGTACCGCCCCCGTTTGAGTGGGTTTTCCCCATTTTTTTAGTTTCGGGGACGGGGATAGTTTTTACCCTGTAGGTAAAAGTCGGGGGCGGGGATGGGGATGGTAAAACTAGTATCCGCCCTGCCGCCGTTCCCGCCTCGACATACTTAAATTACTTAATACTCTTACTATATATATATATATATATTACTAGAGATGATTTATTAGACAATGCTTAATAATTGTGTCTAAGATGATTTATTACTATTTTTATTATTGTATATAAAATATTTAATAATTTTGTAGATACAACAACAACTTTTAAAATACTTGATAAGGAAATTTTTTTATAAAAACGGGGATGGGGACGGGGACGGGTTTCCCCGATCCTTATCGGGGACAGGGACGGGAGTTATTTTATCTGCCCGACGGGGATGGGAACGGACACGGTTACGATCTAGGATAACGGGGATGGGGATGAGGATGGTAGAAGTGAAACCCGTCCCCGAACCGCCCCGTTGCTATGCCTATTTCCAATTGATAAATCGCGCCAAATCTCACAAAGTCTCGCCGAGTTTACTCATATGGAGCTTTCTAGTTAGGAAAATAAAATTTAAAAAATAAACAATTTAATGGTTAATATTGATTATTTATATAGTTTGAGATAGTAAAAACTCTATTGAATCAACGATTTTTTTTAGTTAAATTGATAGTTAATTTTTTAAATACATTGTTACACATTTGAACATTTCTCTGTTAAAAAAATTATCTAATAAGGAAAATAATACTATTTCTACATTTTAAAAGTTGGTTGTCAACTTTCAGGTATACTCTAAAGGTAAAAAAAATCACAAACCCTAAAGAATAAATTTAATTAATTGATTTTTTTTTTGTCATTTGAACAGTGGAATAAAGAAAAAATGCAAAAGTAAAAATATGATAAAAATAAGATGAGAAAATATAGTATTTGGGGAGAGAGAAATAAAATAGAAATAAGTAGAAAATGAATTTTTTCTCATTTGAATAATTGAAAATAATGTAGATGAAAATAAAATAAATTTTATATATAAAATAACTTTTATTATAATAAATTTTAATAGATTAATTTTTAATAATTTTTAAAATATTCATTAAATTATTAATATTAATTAAAAAATATATCTCATTTTCTTTTCTTTTCTTCCATCTAGAGAGAGTTTATTTGTAGATCTCACTTCCATTTTATATTTTCTCTCTATTTTTTCTTCCAAACAAATAATTTTTTTCATCATATTGTCTTCCCAGTTCCCACCCAATTTTCCATCTTTTTCCATAAAAAGTTTGACTGTGAATAGTTTCTATTAATTTATTGTATAAATTTTGAAAGCAAATATAAATCTAAGGTGATATTGTAAGTTATTATTATTATTATTATTATTATTTTGTATGAAACGGGCCAAGGCCCAAAAAATTACAAACCAACAACAAAACGAGGAGGACTAACACACCTAAAGTTTCCACCAAAAACAATAAAAAATAACACACCTAAAGTAACTTGACCAAAAACCGAAACACCCCTAAAGTGATAAGCAAAAATAATACTCACAGTAATGGAAACTTGACAAGAATTGGATCGGGGGTTTGTGGCTTGAATCGGTTAAACTTTTAAGATAAAATGTTATTCAATTTGATTATATTATTGAGTTGTAGTTTAATTTAGTTTGATTGGAATATATGATAACACTTAACCCGATCTAATTCGATCAAGTGTAGTTCGAATTAGATCAATTTATTCAATTTTATATTAATTATATTATAGAAAAATTAAGTATAAAACATATAATTACAGCTAACAAAATCAAGAATAACTAATTAGAATTACCATTGTAAAAAATTCAGCATAATCAAAAAATCACAAATCACTACGTAGATTATTTTAAGTTTCACTTTAAGTTTAAGTTATATATATAATTTAGTAACATACTATAAGCATAAGAGTAATATGTTAAAGATTACGGTTTAATTGAACCCGGTTCAATTTTTAAAGATAAACCTAAAATCTGATTCAACCGCACACATAATGTAATTTTTCAATAGTTTCGATTTGATTGATTTTTGGTTATTATAAATTGGTTAAACGATTTTATTTGGTTAAAATAAGGTGATAAAACACCTAAGTTATATTGAGTAAATGTTTAACCACATGTACCGTCAAACAAATAGATTGACTATCGGATATTATTTTAGTTTAATCTATAATCTTAAATTTAAATTACAGGAAAACAATTTTGTTAAAATCGTTTCATCCCTCTTAACAATTCTATATTGTTTGAATCCAAAACAAATTAAAAATAAAAGTCTGGCACATATTCGCCTCTCTAGAATGGAACAAGATAACAAACAAATCCAAAATAAGAAAACCTCTAATTTTGGTGGCAATATGGTAAATTGCAACAGTGATGTGAAATGACAAACCGGTTCTTAATGAGAAATAAAATGATTAGTCTCATTTTTTAAATATAAAAAATAAAAATGTTTCATCTGATAAAAACGTCTCTATAATCTTGAGAAATTGATCTATCATAACCCAAAAAAGAGTAAAGTGTTCATTTTGTCATGTTTCTGGTTATCTTTGTGTTTGTTAGGGATAGAAATGAGTCAAACCGTCCGTCGGGGGCCTATGGCCCAGCTCGTTTAAAGCCTACATAGGCCAGATTTGTCGGGCTAAAAGGTCAGACTTACGCTTTTAAAAAGGTCTTTTTAACTAAACAGGCTAAGTCATAGGCTTTCTAAAAACCCTATGAAGCCCAACAGGCCAGCCTATTTAATTAGATTAATTGTTATATATAATATATTTATAACATAAAATTATATATATATATATATATATATATATACATTACATATTTATATTTAAATAATATAAATTAATATTACAAGTTTACAATTAAAAAAATAGGAGGGAATGGAACGTCAATATTTTTTAGGTTGGTTTTGGCATTTTAAAAGTTTCACTATAAACAGGCCTTTTAAACGGGTTAGGTCTTCAAACAGGTCAGACCAGGACTTAAAAAAAGCCTATGACGGGCTAATAGGTCAGGCTAAATATAACGTTCTTATTTTTAAAATTAAATTTCAATAATCAAATAAATTTTTCACAAATAATTTAAATTTTCAAAACAGAATTTGGATTAAATAATAACACTATCCTTTTTACTTCAACTGACCGGCTCATTTAAGTATACAAATAATTATAAATACTCGGTATGCACAAAAGCCGGCCAAGGCTACTACAAATAACTATGTGCACTATGTACAATACATATAATACATAATGCTCCGAGCGGCTGGGTGACTTCACATATCATTGCTTTGTCCTATATCCACTGTAAAAAATAACAACAAGTAGGGGGTGAGCATAAACATATCAAATGATAGTTATTGAATCGGATTAAAGGTCCAATTCATAACTATATATCAAACATAACCGAATCACACAATCTCATATCATCAATGATCATATCATCATGTTATTCTCAATAACATATATATATATATGTATATATATATATATATATATATCAGTGCATACACATGCTCAATCAAATGGATCCATTACTAAGTCTTTTAATTTGTGTTGCAACACTGGCTCTCAGCCATAACTCAGCCCTCAGCTGATCCGGCCGTTTTACTGGTACCAAACCGTTTGCACCCTCATGTGACACAATCACTCCCAACGACAACGGTAGTGCCACGGGCTAAACCTCGAGCCCCGCTCAAGAGGTTTGCCTTGAGTCCCACCCAAGGTCTTTTTGTGGAATCCTTGAAACCACATATTATTTCATATTTGTTCAATACACATGCATCCCATGCATTCATACATCATGAAAAATTCATGAATAATATTCATATCATCATCATCAACCATATATCAATATCATATGAACGGAAATCACAATCATCACAAATATATCACATGTAACATATATATATATATATATTCAGGATTTCATATTAAAGATAATAATATTATCCTGAATCCATTCATAAACCATGCATTTAAAATGTAACGCTCCCCCTACCTGGAAATAAGAGTTCCAGCAACTTTTCAAGCTATATCCAAATCACTGCTCATGAATTTCGACTGGAATTTACAGATCTAAACCAGTTCAAAGCTTTCTTACTTATGAAATCCAAGCTTTCATGTGAAAGAAAAGGAATGAAGATTGATTTCTTCTTCGTTTGATGGTTTTCAGTAAAGATTGGAAAGAAAAGATTATAGATGATTTTTTTTCACTTTCAAAAGTTTTAAATTAATCCAACAGTAGAAGTATTTATATATCGTTCATGCAGAAGAGACGTGAACAATAGGAAGATGTCTGCTACACGTATCTTTAAATGATAAGGAAGGAATAAGATATTTAATAAAAAGGGGACAGAACATCAGAGAGGGTCCCATACTTAGAAAATATCAGAAAATAGAATCTGCTAGAATATGAAAGAACAGAGTGACATGGAAAGCCTCAATAATTGAAATAATTATTAATTCCGACTCGGTTTTGGTATTCTGGCACATCTTTCCGAGAAGATTCATCACAGCCTCTGTCCGTTCAGAATTCCTTCATTCGGAGGTAATTCTCTCGGAAAGGTTTCATCCCATGAAACACTCAGCTTTCCTTTCTCGGAAATGTCCCACATGGAAATATCTCACTCAGACATCTCACTCAGATATATTTCTGTCCGAGTCAAGCCTTCACTTGCGTCACTCGGAAGTCTTCCATCTGAAAAGATCACTCGGAGTTTGAAGGCAATCCTCTCTCGGAAATCTTTCTACTCGAAAGGATCACTCGGGGTCGAAAACAATCTCGAAGACGAACCCGAGTACAAACTCTCAGCAACTCTGAATATGGACCCAAGCACGAATTAAATGAATTCACCACTCGGATATTTACTTCCCTCGGAACCATTCACTCGGAATATACTCATTCAAAGTTGAAGTCTTTCTCTGTCCAGAAGTACTCTCCCTGGAAAAGACTTACTCGGTATATCCCAATCGGTGCCACACCATACGGAAATTAGAAATTTCTCACTTGACGCTTTCCCACTTAGAACGTCTCACTCGGTGCCGTCCCTCTCGGAAGTATCGTACTCAGAGACACTTCACTCGGAAAGTCACACAACTCGAAGATACTCCACTCGGTTACTATTCAAAAATATCTTGGCCTGAGAAGTACTTATTCGAAATCAAAGCTTCTCCTTATTCGGAAGTACTTCTATCAGAGACGATCCATTCGGAAACGTTTCACTCGGAGACGTTTCACTCGGATTTGCCTCACTCAAAAGTTTCTTATTCGGACACAATTTTTCTTAACTCAGAAATGATTCCCTTAATGATGTTTCACTCGGAAACATCTTAACTTCACTTGGAAGTAGTTTTCTCAGTCTTACTTCTCTCGGAATCATATCCATTTTCACTCGGAGTGTCTTATCTCAGACAGTATTCACTTGGAATTTCATTCGGAAATCCTCCATTAATCCTTAATAAATTATTTTTCTAAGAATCATAAATTTTGGGATGTTACACCCAGGCCTTGAAAATTTGATGTAGGTCAGGCTCAGGTCTTTCAAAGCTCGACCTAGCCTGACCCATTTCCACCCTTAGTGTTTGTCCAAGCATTTAGTAAACATTATCCCTGGGATACCCCATTTTCATTCATATGTTACTACAATTTTAGAATTAAAATTATAATAAAAACCATGGTTGGTATATCAATTATCGAACCTATTCACTCGTAATTGACTATAGGCCCGTTTGGTTTACAATTAGGAAAACGGGGTTTGGAAAATTGAGGTTTTGTAAATGGGATTTTGAAAATTGGGGTTTCCTAAATAAAGATTTGTGTTTGGATAGTTTTTTGTGAATGAAGGTTAGGAAGTAGTGATTGTGTTTAGTTAAAAGTTTGATTGAAAAAACTTGGTTGAGTAAATGGGGTTTTGATGGGAAATTACAAAAAGGGTATGTGTTAAAAGAAATGGTAAATATATTAATTTATTTAATATTATATTTATATTTCATAATATTATTTATATTTTTAAAAGAACTTGTTTAAATAATATTGAATATAATTATTTATATATTTTTAATTGTTTCATTGAATATATTTATAATATTAATTATAATATTAGTTGTTTGATTGAAAAGTAACAAATTTAAAAAATTAATAGACTTAACATAAGCTAAATAAACTAAAATGCAAAATAATATCAAATTAAACTAAATAAAACTAACCTACATAAAAAATAGAAGAAAAGAAAAAAATAAAAAGAAAGAAAGAGATGGGCCTATTAATGCATAAATTCAAAAAGAAAGAAAAAGAGAGAGAAACAAAGGAGGTGACAGCTTAATAAGGAAGGAGAGAAGAATAGAAAATAAGGGGGCTCTGGTGGCGCGAAACTTTGAGAATAGAGGGGGGCAATATGGTAAAATCACATACGTTCCTCTCCGTTCATTTTTAGAAAATATTTTTTATTTTTCATTTTTAGTTTTAGTTTTAACTATAAAATTATTATCTTAGTTTTAATTAACACTTTATTTTCCATTCTTGAAAGTTTACACATGAAACACTTGATGAGATAATTAGACTAGTTACTTGTGTGGTTAGTTTCCTAACTAATTCTCCCACATTTTTCTATTAATTAGTTATCATGTAAATTCAGCTCGTATCATACATTTTTCATGCATTCAATGAGAATCAGTTTTAATCATAAGCTCTCAAGCCTTTGTTCTATCGAATCCATTTTTGTATGAACACTCAATAATATTTTCTCATTTTCATTATTTTCAAAGAAGTTTCTATTGATAGTTTCATACAAAAGTTTCCATTGATAGTTTCGTAAAAAAGTTTTTATCTATTATTCTCTTGTGATAAAGCTTATGAGGTATTAGCTAAATGTTTACAATGGTGTGGTATTGTGGGTGTTTTAGCCAATGATGAGGGTAGTCATTTGAGGTGTTTCATTGGAATGTTTCCTGGTACTAAGGCTCAACAAGACCTATGGGGTGTCATTTGATTTGCATTGTTTGGTCATTATGGTTAGAGAGAAATAATGTTGTCTTTGATGATCACAGGCTAGATGTAGAAAAAGTGTTTGATCTTGTCCAAGTTAAATCTTGGTCATGGTTAAAGGCTCAGAAATCTTCTTTTAGTTATTATATGTTTTGTTGGTTAAAGAATCCAGTAATATGTATTAAATCGTGCTGAATAATAACATAAGTGTACTCAGTTGTATGTTTGTATTAGGTATATCTTAAACTCAATTACTTTAAAGTTATATATATATATATATATATATATATATATATATATATATATATATATATATATATGGTGTTTTGTTTCTTAAAAAAAATCATAAGATGCAAACATCTCAAAAATAAAAACTAAAAAAGTATTATTACAACTAAACGCAACAGCTAAAAGAATCAAAGGATTACAAAGGTCAAACACTTCATAAGCGTATATTCAAAGTTTAAAAACAATGTAACAAAGTCAACATGGAATCTTACATATATAAATCAAATTGACCTATAGAGATGATCAATTCAACATGAGCTTAATCATGTCAGGGGTATAACACTGGCTTACACAAAATTACAACTGCAGGCTTCTTACCAGAGAATTTTCCAACAAATCTTTCTCTATCTAAATATGTGTAAAATGCACATTCTAGGCCATTAATTAGTCATTTTGGCAAGCACATAATACATGGTATCCTCTTATTTAATTACAATGGTAGCTAGCTAGTTGCTTCCCATTCATCATGCAATATCAACAGCAATACAGGTCAGCAACCAAAACTGAAAACATACAATTCTGAATTTCGCATCTCATCCATTTAATATTGCTGTTTTTAATCATAATGACACAGCAAGATGGAAATGTTATTTTGGAATGTACAGGGTTTTTTTTTTTTTACTATTGTCATCACTATATATATTATATGTCACTATCATTTTGTTAATGCTTTCTAATTCACTAGACATTAGTTCACGCCAAAGGAAAATGGCCATTGACTATTTAATTCTCTTATTTCTTTAATTTCATTTTCATGTTTCTGCGTTAATTAGAAAGCAGAAGCTTTAGAATTATAAAACCTGAGCTAAAACACATCGCCCGTCAGTAATTAACGACTGGGAAGCAAAATTGGCTTGGTTGATAATTTGACATGATGTAATTTGATTTATTTGGTTAGTAAGAAATAATAGGTGTTTTAAAGGGTAATCATCATCGCCTAGTAGCTAGATTTTGATTTAATTAAGACAAAAGTCTGAATATGGCCGAGAACAAGGTTGAAAGATTTTTTTCTGTTCATTTTTTGAATGGGAGAATGAAAAAAATGGGTTTAGTAATTAGTTACCTCTTTACTCCCATTAATTTAATCTAATGTTTTTCACTTAAATCACATTAAACTTCGATATTTTATTGTACTGATTCTACTAGGTGAGAGCAATTGCTTTAGATTTCGGTTATGCCTCTTTTAAGTGTGGGAATTCTTTGAATCATACGTGTGACAATGCTCACCATTAGTTTATGATACTGACATCCAAAAAGAAAATACAGATTTCCCACTTCTATTTATTTTTTGGTGAAATTTCCCACTACTAATTTTATTGATTGTTTATTTTTTGAAGTTTATAAATATGAAACTACATAATTTTTTGCCTATGTAAGCTTAATAAGATAATCTGATAATTTGATTGTGGATGCTAAAAAATTGAGCCCGGTGAGAATTGAGATGTGAATGGATGGGAATATTTTGAGTGGAAAATTTGGTTAACCTGTCTAGCCTGTTATTTTTGTTATGCTGACTAGGTACTCATATGATTTATGTTAAGCTGACGAAATGACCCATTTAACTTTGAAAAAATAAAAGTAAAGTGGTTCTTAAGTGATAAGTACCGAGTTAATCCATTAAAAAAACATATATTAGAATGAGTTAAAAATTAAAATGAATGATTAAAAATAATAGCTATGTGTATAATTTTAAAACCTAAAAGGTAAAACATTTAAAGTAAGTTATAAATGTAAAAATTAAATATAATTTATTCGATCCATAAGTTTAGTATGCTGAGTAGGTGAGTCAACTAAATCCGGGTTAAGGATAGAGGTTGGATTAAATAGTATAAAACAAAGGATATAAAAGATATAGAAAATTTATATAAATTGAAAAGTTAATCAATTTAAAAGAAATATATACTTTAAATATAGTAAAATATAAATAATTAATACAAACTGATAATTAAGGAGAATCCTATGATAAGTATTTAAAAATAATATTGATATGTAATGTTTATCATCAGCACTAACAGAATGAAACCCTAAATTTTAATTAATGAAATGAAATGTAAATGTAAATGTTTTAAAATGTTTAAAACGTAGTTTTATATTTACAAATATTTTTATGTAATTTATTTTTATAATCTTAAGTTACATAAAAAGTAACGGACAAAAAAAGTAACAAACAAAAAAAATATAAGAATTAATTAACGAACATTTTCTTTCTAGCTCATAAAATCCCACATTAAATTACTCAAACTTTTACCACTTTAATTGGTTGACCTAAGAGGTTATATGTGGAATTAACTTTCACATAACTACTTTAAAATAAGTTTTTTCTGAAATAAAAAGTGAAAAAACTAAAATATACTTTTGACTCTTTCAAAGTTTAGGGTTTAAGAAAAAACCTTTTAAAAATTACTCTTTTTAGCCTCTAAAAAATTTAAGGTTGACCAAAAATAAGACTGTTAAAATTTATTGTTAATTGCTGAGGTGGTTAACGTCTGTATCATACATCTGTAGTAACACATGTCATTATATTATTAATTTAATGGGACCATTGTCTAGATTGCACAACACGTGTCATAGCATTTTCTTCCCCAAATTAAAAACCCTAATTAATAGGAATGGAACTATTAAGGACCTTTAACCACTTCTTCTACATAGTGGCCAACATCTTCAACCTCTAAACCACTAAGCAAACACACATAGTAAGGTCAAATGTTTCAACCAAATCTTCCTCATCATGGAGATGCAACACAGTTAATGTAGGTGTCGTGAGCACCTTGTGCTTCTTGTTTCAAAAACAAAGAAGAACAATGGAAGAACCTCTTGGACGTGTCTATTTTTCCTAGTAAGTGTCAAAGAATGTCATTGTTTTTGTTTATCATTTTCATACCTCAAGCCTTTTTTGATGGTGTGTGTTGTTTTGTCTTAGAGTAATGATGATTGTGGGTTTTTTAAGTGGGCTCCTATTGTAACATCCCGGATATTTATAGAAAAATTCGGTGAAGTAAAAAATGTTAAAAATTATTTTTAGGAATTTAATTGATATTTTTATGGATTATTGGTTAATTATAAAAGTGTGATTAGAAGAAGAGAGGTTTAATTAAAATCATTAAGGAAATCATAAAGGAATGGAGAAATGACCGGCTGGGCAGGTGACCGGTTGCCCCTGGCTTTAAATAAAAGGTTTCTTTTCCCTTTTCTCTTTCATTTAGCATTCACGTGGGCCACTGTCTCTCTCTTCTCCTTCATCTGGTTCCCTCTTCTTCCTCCTTCGTCTTCTTCCTCTTCTCCTTCCTCACGCTGCGAATTGCATGTTCCGAAGGGAGACCCCAATTGCATCACAACCGAGTGGTAAACCCATTTCTGTGACTGTGGTCTCAAGGTGAGTCCACTAACCCGTCTGCATTTGTATTTTCCTGCCCTTTCGTTTCATGGGTAACTGTGTGGCTATGCATGGCTGTGTGTGGGCCTGTTCTCTACTCCTCTGGTGAGTGTGAGCTCGGTGGAGGCTCTTAGAGCTGAGAGTGTGAAGCTAACGGGTTTGTATTTCGACCCATAGGTAGCAGTGAAGGTGCTGGTGCTGCGTTTGGAGGAGAAGCTGTGAACTCTGTGCTAAGAGGGCATAACTGACACCAGGAGCAGATTATAGAAGCTTGGAACCGAGGTAAGGGAGGTGTTCGGGTTATGATTAATTAGAATAGGACTTATTTCCTATCCGAGTCATTGAACAGTATGAGCAGGGTAAGAAAATGTTATTGAATGTTGTTGTGTGCCTATGTTTGTACATGTGTGACAGTGTACACCGATCAGTTGAAGATCGGGTGTGTGGTTGAGTTAATCATGTCATGAGCTTGAAATATTTAATGTTGAGATGATGTTGGATGAGTTGTATGTGAATGCATGTGTGTATGAATTACAATGGCATGAAATACATGATGATTAAGGTAATCAGTATGTTATGTTGAGGGGCTTGACGAGTCGGTCGCCGTACGCTGTGAGCACAGGTCAGTTTCTGACAGTTGTAAGTGGTAATCGGAATGATATGTTTATGTTTATATGATGGAATGTGATTATGTGGTGGAGGACGACCAACGGTATGAACTACCCTGTTTTTGGCTTCAGTGGTCAAGTCGGACCCAGTTAAGCTACCCAGAGGTCTTTGACCCAGTGGTTGAGGGGGAGCCAAGTCGGGCTCGGTGAACCAAGTCGGGTTCACGGGATGTCAAGTCGGACTCCCAGCTGAAGGTCGATCCTTTTAGTATCCGGATACTAGACGTCAAAATTTATTTGAGAGTCAGTTATGATAATTGATGAATTATTGGTTGTGATGTGTTTGCCGAGTGCAGTCTGTTATAATTGTTGAACGAGTGGTTATATTTGCCAAGTTCTGATTGCTATAATTGCTGAGTGATTTGATGTGATTGCCGAGTGTAATTTCATATATTCCCGAGTGATTGTTATATTCACCGAGTGGTAAATTGTTATACTTGCCGAATGTTACTTGTGAAAATTGTCGGATGAGAACTGTCATAACAATGAGTGTGAATTACCATAATGCCGAGTATTAATGAGTAAACTGCCGAGTGAAAATTGATGAGTATAATGTTGTATTTGCCGAGGGCCAATCTATTGTATTTGACGAGTGTAACTTGTTGTATTTGTTGAATGAGGTTGAATATAATTGCCAAGTATGAAGTATTATAATTGTTGAGCATGAATTGTCATGATTACCGAGTGTTAAATTGGTCATAATTGTTGGATGAAAGTTTAAGTCATTGCTGAGTGTAATTTCATATCTTTACCGAGTGGAAAATTGATATATTTGCCGAGTGAAAAATTTATATATTTGCCGAGTGGAAAATTTATATATTTGCCGAGTGGAAAATTTATATATTTGCCGAGTGGAAAATTGTTATATTTGCTGAGTGGAAATTACTTGCTGAATGTTACTTGTTAAGATTGTCGAAGGAGAACTGTTACACTGCTGAGTATGAATTACTATAAAGCCGAGTGTTAATGGATATATTGCCGAATGTGAGTAAAGTGTCGAGTGTGAGTTAAAAGACGAGTGTAATGTACAATCTGAAGATAAAGAATCGGATAGAGTTTATACTCATATTTTATTCCGTTCTAGATTAATTATAATGCTAAACATTCACCCTTGCTGTTGTTTTCAATTTAGTAACCAGTGACAGGGAGGAGGTCGGAGCCCGGGAGTCGCGCCAAGCGGGAGGTCGATGCCAAGGCCGAGTGAATTTGAATAAATGGTGTAATATATATATATACATATATATATATATATAATGAGTTTTCCGAGTGTGGAACTAAGTGTGAGTTGATGTGTTAATGGAATGAATGTGAATTTATGTTGTTAGATGATTGGTATTAATTTTCATGTGTTTGTTGTAGCAAAGCCGATTACCGGACGAATCTTGCCCGAGAGGATTTATTCCTGTCCGAGCGAGGGCCAGTCGGTTTGGTGTCTGTTTTATCTTTGTGGGAATTCCTCGTTCCTTTTTTTGAGTGAAGAATATCTGAGAGACCCCCTCCTGGGTGGAAGGTTAAAATGTCCCGAGTGAGATTGGCCGGGAGAATGTTTTCGAGTGAAAATTTGAGTGCTTCCGAGCGAAGGTGAAAAAGTTTTCGAATGAATTGTGGCCGAGAGAGCTTCTCCCGATGAAGTAAAGATGGGGTATTTTCCGAGCGGGGATACCCAGAGAAACTCTTACCGAGTGAAGGAGGTTACGTTATCCCCGAGAGAGCGGTGACCGAGCGGACCTTTCTGAGTGAAGCGTAGGAATGAGTCAAGCGTGGTATGCCCGAGTGAATGAAAGTTAAGTGTTTCCCGAGTGAAACCCTTTTGCCGAGTGAAACTCCGACTTGAGTCTCCCGTGTGCGTCCTGCTCGCTCAGGTTTAACGTGTGGCATTCGCTCAAGCGAGTCGGCGTTCGCTTAAGCGAATGACCCCCTGTCTTCTTCTCCTTCTCCTCCTGCTGCTTTCAACTCCACTTTATTAAAGGATGTGCTTCTGATCAGTTTTGTTTATACTGAGTATGATTTTATTATTTGGAATGTAACTAAAAGAAGTAAATATTATTTTACACCAAAGCCGAGTGGGTTGTTTACTGAGGAAAGTAAATATTATTTTAAGATCTAAATTTTTATTAAACACGAAAAATTTATTGCGAAAAATGATTAAATTAACCTAGGATGTTACACCTATTGCTTATGTTGAAGGGAGTTGTGGTTGTACCTATAGGTGGGATTTGGAGAAGATGCCTAAGGAATTTCAGATGAAGAATTCTAAAATTAAAACTTAGTTGATGGCTGAGAATAACAAATCTTCAATGTTGGTTATGGCTACCATTGCTTCTTGGGACATTACATTTAGTATGTTGTTTTATGTATCTACCAACCATCAAGGAGAAAATGGGTTATTGGGGCCCGAGTTTGATTAGAATGAGGTTACCCTGTGTTTTTTGTTGTTTTGTTAAAAGACCTTATAATATTTAGGGTTTAGGCAAAAACCCTATAATGTTCAAGGTTTAGGAGAAAAACCCTTATAATATTAAGGATTTTTAAGGGTTAGACTAGTTCTTATGAGTGTGTATTATTTTTTAATGTGTGGATCCATTTTAGAATCAAGAATTATTCTAATAGAATCCATTCTAATGATTTAGTTATTTATTATGGTTGTGATTTTGATTTCAGTATGTTGATGGTGGTGATTCCATTATGCTTATGGTTAAAGGTGTTCCTTTTATTAAAATCAAACTAAATTAATACTGAAATCAAATGAAAATCAAATTGAAACTAAACGGATTATATCACTTGATTAAAGGTACTAGAAGTAACCAAATTTATAACATTTCATAACAAAAAAAAATCATATAAAATGTAGGGACCTTTTAGCGAGATTCCCCTCATTACATAACTGGTATCCTCTTAACAAAATAAATGACAAAATATTCACAATAATCTATCCCTTTCATAGTCTGCCTATACTCTTTTATAGTCTGCCTAAACTGTGCCATATACTAGAACTCCATACCTACCTTTAACTGATAGTTCTCCCCCATTTTTTCTTCATCAAATGCTTCAGATTGACCTCCATAATCCTCATATGTTTCCGTATCAGTTTGTATCTCATCCGTGTCATAGCCATAATCAATATCTCCATATTCATAAGCCCTGGGACCGTGTAGATCTTTGTTTTTGAAATATGTCCTACATTTCTTTGCATCACTAGTGTTAGCTCCAACATTTTCTTGCACTTTAGACTTTGCATAAACTCTTAAGCATGCTTCAACTTCAAGATTTGAATTAGCATCAGGCACTTCACTTATCTTAGGAAACTTGGTGTTCAAACTACATTGATCATGTTCAGGAAACACAGTCCCTACACCTTTAAATGCATTATCTATACTAGGAACCTCATTACTATCCTTACTTGGTAAGCCTCTCAACCTCTGCAACTAACTCTTATAAATTTTTTTCCTTGTTACAACTTTTTTAGGACTCATATATGGCCTGTGAGTAGGCCTAGATTTTGTTCTTCCACTTTAGGTGGGTTGTGATTCTTGGGCCATACCTTCCTGGACCATTGTCTTTTATTGCAGACCTCATTGGTTCATACCTTCTTGGGCCACTACATTTTTTTGCCTCTGTAATGGAATGGTTAGCCACTATAACAATCACCTCAGGCTTATGTAGACCATGCTCTTAATTGCTTAAGTCACCTTTATACCATAGCTCTTGGACCAATGACACTTCCTCAAAATATGACCATCTATCCAAGTCAACATTGTGAATGATATGTATATCCTTATCATATACACAACCAGTGGACCCTCTTCAAATTTCCCTCTATGATGAATGACACTTGTAAAACTCATTTCTAAACCAAACAAAAGCAGTAAATGAAACTTTCACTAGTGGAAAAAAGGCTTTTTACACCGGTCCCTTTTGGCATTTTACACCGGTTGTAGGACCGGTGTGGATGGAGCCGGTGAGAAAAATATCAACTTTTTACACCGGTTTTGGGACCGGTGAGAAAAATGGATTTTACACCGGTCCTATTTGTGAAGACCGGTATAAAAAACAATAATAACACCGGTCGTTTTCTTTAAAACAGGTATAAAATATGTTTTTCTCACCGGTCCTTCTTCAAACAACCGGCATAAAAAATGTTATTCTCACCGGTCCATTAGGTTGGCCCGGTACAAAAGTTGGCTATTCTCACCGGTCCCTCAGGTTGGCCCGGTACAAAAATTGGGTTTTCTCACTGGTCCCTTTGGTAGGACCGGTACAAAAATTGGGTTTTCTCACCGGTCCCTTAGGTAGGACCGGTACAAAAATTGGCTTAATTGTAGACTTTTCTCACCGGTCCTTTAGCTTTCGACCGGTACAAAAAATACCTATTTTTTTTATTTTTTTTCCCTACGTATTTCATTCCTAGGCATGCCAATTCAGTATTGCAATTTCAAAGTGAGCTAAAGGAAAACAAAATAAACCCTTGTTGAGACAACAACATCATATCACATCAATTTTGATCATGCTAAAACCTTTAAACTTGTTCTTTACAACTACAAAAATGTTGTCCCCATACAATCAGACAGAAAATACAACATACAAAGAAAAATGTTTGTCCAATGACCAAGAACTTAAGAGAGCTTCTAGAGGGTGAATGAGGACTGAGATTGAAATACAAAAGCATCTTTTGGATCATCTTCATTATCATCCTGTTAATAAAAGTTCACCAAAATATTCCGAGTTAAAAAGTTATACGCATAGAATAATTGTTGTGAAATTAGAGGAGAAAACAATTAAAATTTCGATTTTACAAGCCTGCAACCAGCCAATTACTTATTTTTGAGTTCTCATGATAGCAGAATATCAATTTAATAAGTGAATGCAAACTTTCAATCTATTTTGGAACATATCCATGCACATAACAGTTTATATTCAACTTTGGCTGCATTTCCTAGCAAAAGGCAAGGCCATGAAACTGCCAACTCCAATTCTCAATCAATCTTTAACAAAGTCTCACCTCTTCACCTTCCTAATTAATATAATGAGTTATGGTATCTTATCTTAGTTAATATACAATTCCAGATTTGACAATTAACGTGTCCCCAAAAGGCTGAGATTTCAAATATTACCTGCAGCTGTAGTTTCTAGTGCTATGGTCTGACTTACAGCAGTTTTACTATCAAAGAATTTCACAATTTGATCAATGCTGTCTTTCATATACTGTCCAAACTCCAAAGACAAATCAGTAAACATGTAAACCAAACAAACAAAAGCTCAAATGATGGGAAAAGAGACAAAATGAAAAACAGCATAGAGTCATGTAACATGGAGAAGCTTTGGCAACCATGCTCCAGTCCACCTTGTCATCAAAAGGTTTGTAGCAGAAGACACCAACTAATGAGTCATAGGATGTAGAAAGGGTTTAGCATATCACCCTGAACCAAATATCAAGATCATGTCAAAACTGACACAGAACTTGAACCAAACCAAACAACAAAACTGGAAATAAGGTGAAAGAGGCAGTTCTAAAACCAGTTCAGAACTGGAGTTTAAACTTAAAACCACTCCTTACTCTTGCACTGGTTACCAATCAATTCAAAACCCATTTCGAAACAATTCAGAACCATTTTTTAAACCCTGAAACTAGTTTTAGAATAGTTCAGAACCCTTTTTAATCCAGAATTAGTTTTTAATCCCAGAAACAAGCATAATGGGGGAAAACATATCAATCAAAAACTAGTGGTGCGATCTAAACCAGAAGGAGCATTGAAAATTTGTAAGCATTCATTTTTAAGTAATTTCTAATTGTGTTTCACCCAGAAATACAAGTAACTTGAAATAACTTAGTAACTAGTTAACTGTTATAAACACAATTAAGTAAAGAGTTACGCATGTAGTGAAAATAGTTTTTTAACACACACAACTAATCCACATCATAGAATGAAAATAACTTGAAATACAGTTGAACTAGAATAGTAGACTCACTGTTTCTTGGGCGGCCCTTTTAATACCAAGACATGTTTAGAATGAAGGAGGCAACACTTCAAACAAATATCTTGCCCATCGTTTTTGAATGTCTTCAATTTCATCCTCGGAAAATGGTTCTCGATCGAATCGCTACAAATTTAAAACCAGAATGCATGAGCAATAAGAACATAAAGCACATGCAACTTAAACAAATTTACAAAACTACATATTGAAAAATTACCTTGTCCCATGAATCAAGAGTGTTTGCTAAGACAATATCCAACATGTGCTTCATTACATAAAATCCACACTGCATGCTACCTAATGGTTGTGTTGGGCACTATAAAAATAACACCAATTAATATTGAAATGTGTAAGATAAAAATATGTAACAACCAAACAAATAAAAATCATGAACATCCAACTTACACTTGGATTGATCCATTTAGGAGGTGTTAAACATTTTGTGTGTCGACCTAGCAACAACTGAGATGCTTGTATTGGTCTACAATAAAAATGGTTTGAATAGAAAAATACTGAAGTTAATAACCTTAACAATAAGATATATATACAGGATAATATGTTTCATTAGACAATGGTAATTAATATAACAATTAAAACTTACACTTGTAGAAGTTGTTTTAGTTCTTTGGATGGTTTACCCTTTGTTGAGCACAATAACACACACAAATTCTGTTTTGGACATATTAATATCAACTGCCAATGCGACCTACATAAAGTGAAATAAAATGTCATAACTTTTTAAGAAAACTAAATAATGAAAAGAAGACCATATTACTTACGAGTTAATAAAATACGGTGCAAGGTAAACCAATTTTCCTTCCGATAATCTGCTTTGAATGTAGTTTTGTATGTCCTCCTTTTTGTTTCCTTTATCATGAAGGAACGTAGGATCAATGAATCCATAGGTATTCGTGAGTTCCTTCTTCTTGCACAATTGATATAGGTACCTAATTGAACAAAAATATGATTATTAATGTATAAATCCTAAACATAAAAAATAATACATTTGTGATATAAATTTCATGTGAGACCCTAAAATTAACTTACATCATCCAAAATTGTATGATAGATACGTTTAGCATTTGATCACCTAAAGCAATCTCCATAACATCATGCTTGGTGATGTATAATGGGATAGGAACATCCTTTCCTATAACCTCAACTCCTAACTCCAGCTTCAAAGGCTTCTTGCCAATTTTCACGGCCAATGTCCCTAAACGCTCAAGCAAGTCGTCTTCTTGTTGCAGAAAATCAGCTTCACCCTTCTAACCAATTTAATAAAATAATTAGATATATGTAAAGTATTTGTTAAAGATATAGAGTAAATTGTCAGTAATACCTTGGCTCCAATTAAGATGACAAGCTTTCTTGGCCATATAATGAAGTGGTTAGGGGCTTCTCCAACTGTTGATACCTCCTCAGTCGGTATAGGAACATGGGCATCTGCATCCTTAACTCGTTCAACCACGACTCTAACATTATGATCATCCAATTGCTTATGGTGTACGGTGGATCCCAGGTTATAAACCTTTCCAAAGGCTACTAAATGATAAGGATTCTCTACGTATAACTCACAATCCTCTGGGACATCAATCATATCCTGTTCTGGTTCATCTTCACCTTCTGGAACATAATTACTACCCTTTGTGCTGACATATTTATTTGAAGGCGGATTCCCTATGTCTTAGGTTTTTGTGAATAGAGAAGGGATGCCCAATGACTCCAAAGTTTGCCTAAACTCCAACCTTAGCTTCTCTGTGACCTGCTCTGTGATTCGTTGAGTCACTTGCTCTTCAACTTGTTGAGTGACCTCTTGCCTTATCTCCTCTCTAATATGTATAAGCTCATCCCGAGTCACATTAGAGGATCCAAGTCCTTTTCTACTTGGGGGTTTTCCAAAGTATTGTCGTATACCCACACGTTGTCCAACACCACGAACACGACCGTTGTGTTCTGGACGCCCAATAGCAATAGATAGAATATCTTCTCGGCCAGAGGGTACTAAGGATCCTTCTGAGCTGAGTGATGTCAAATTGTCCTACAATCCATTTTAAATAATGTATGGCATTCAAAATATAGGTTAGCAAGTAATTTATAATCTTGTCCTATGCATGAATAAATCAATTAACTTACAATCTTTTCAACAATCTCACGAGTTGCAGCGGATGTATATTCTCCATTCTTCTTCAACCTTGCTAACTTCCATTTCTCATAACGCTTAGGCGGAGATGGGGGAGGAAGTATTATGGATGGGTCTGCTTGGGATGCTTGCTCATATTCTTTCTGCTTTTGAGCCATTATCTTCTCCTCGAGCAATGGATAACCCCCACGAGATAATCTATGAGGATACTTATTCATTGCAGCAATCTCCTGTGCTCTCTTTCTTTTCCCCTATTTAAGTCGATTAAAGTAAACTTACTAATTAAATAGTCTAAAGAGTATGAAATAAACCAACTCATATTTATTTAGTTTTCAAAAACACTTACAATAAAGTTCACATGTTGTCGGCTCTTAACAAACTCCTTCCATGTTTCTTCATCAATGAATGTCCACTTCTCACAAGGAGACTTGTCTTTGTTTTTTCCAAACACCCAGTCGGTAGTCAACTGTGTCTTAAATTGCTTCCAACGTTCCCCCACATAGGAAAGACATTTCCTTTTCAAATCCAAGTTGTTCGGAACATCATATGTGATCTACATGTTTCAACAAAGTAACTTTAACTTAGCAAATGACCTTACAATGACTTATAAGATTTACTATATTGCTCTAATAGTATTACCGTAATCGTTTCCCAAATTTTATCCTTTGTCACCTCATCGACCTCACTCCAACGGTTACACAAGATACTAGCTTTTTCACGTCCAAGCATCCCAAGGTAGCTATTGAATTTAGCTTTATTTGCCTCTTTCGGTAGTAGAGTCACTGAATCAAACTCAATTGGAAACTTCTGGTCTCCATTCCTACCAATTGCTAGGTCTTTCAACCGCGTAACTCGTCTTCCCACTCTTTCAGAAGACTCTGCCGGTGCTGCTTGGTTTCCAGAAGAATCAACCATTATTCCTGTGCAAACATAAAAAATGATTAACATTAATATTGATACTTTGAAGCAATTAAAGGTAACATTGAATTATAGCATCATTAAATAATGTATGACTAACATATTGTTATGCTGGAATGTTCTCCCATATCCCTTCATGATGATCATTCCGTGTGGCATGAACATCATCCACTTCATCCTCAGAATTAATATTTGGCATCCTTGTTGACATAGGTGTCTCTGAAACGTGTAAGGTGTCATCGATATCAAGTGTGGTTTTTCCAGGAAGAACCACTGACCACTGCTTGTTAGAAGGATCATTGATATAAAACACTTGTATTGCTTGTGATGCCATGATGAAAGGATCATCTTTGTAAGACAACTTGCCAAGGTTCACCAAAGTAAATCCCAACTCATCAACATATACAGCACTATTAAGACCAGATTCTGTAACAATAAAAACTCAATCATACACGTGATCTCATCTTTCTTTAATTTCTTTTACTATCTTCATTTTCTATTTCAGATACGTGGCGTTGTTCTGACTTTTTCTTCGTGAAGAGATGTCTGTGAAAAATAGGTGTAATATACCTCGCTCTGTGATTAGGCAACTTGCCAACAGAGGTTTTTCACTTTTCCAGCCTATATATCTGAATTTCTAATTTTTTTCCTTGAACTCGTTGCAGGATGACTTTGTGACACAAAGATTTAAATGACGAAGAAGCAGGATTTCAAAATAGAGAACTAAAATTAAGTTACAGTAAGTATTCTACGAAGTCAACTCAGTTCCAAGTATAATATCACAGATCTCACACTGAGTCAAGCAAAATTCTCAACTAATTATGTTACAGTAAATATGAAAAAAAGAACAAAATGAGATGCAATGGAAAACTATAGACAATTTTAAATGGACAGATACTCCACAGACGAACTTTAAAAACAACGAGCATCTGCCACTATTAATAGAATGATCCATTTAAAAGAACTTAAAAAGTATAAAGAGGATATGCTAGCTGCAACGTTTACTTATAACATCTATTGAAAGTGTCTTGAAGGATTTGGCAAAACTCCTTCCATTCTGTTAATAGAATGCTTCACCATAGATGCCCTTCCTACCCTATTTCTAACAGTAACACCAATCCATTCTCAACAGAAATCAGAAGAAAATAGTATCCTTCATTGGTATCAGATCTACAAAGAAAATAATTTATAACAAAACCATAATTTGATGTCATGCAATGTTACTCAATAATTAAAAGTTAAATTTATTTTAGAGTTCTTTTTAGGTGAATCTCAATAATCTGAAGCTGAGACAAGCTGGCATAATACAGAAATGGAAAGAGATGGATAATTTCTACTGATGCCTAGTTACCTTAGACTGTGGGCTGCATGCAATAGCTATTAGACCACTATGGCATGGATCAGCATACTGGTATGCCATATGAGCCTGAAACAAGAATTTTAAGAAATCATATTCCATTTATAAAAACTTAAGGATATTTCTACAGTATTAGCAGAACTTGTGTATTTTGGTACTGTCAGTGAAATAAAATACATGATTTAGCCAACATTTACGTTATTTAAACTAAATCTCAACTAATACAAGGCAATCCCCTCTGAAATGAAAAACGATACCGCACCCATGGCTGACAAAAGGAACAAACAAAACGGGAAGAGATAGCTAACAAAACGAGTTTAAACGTTCCTAAAATTTAATTCCTAAAACTAGAGAACAGCAACCCACTTGTTGGAAAAGGTCTGAAAATGGTGACCTTTAAAGGTGTTAGTGAGAGAGAGGGGGATGAAAACTAATATTTTATACAAATGTTCATATCATCATTGGGTATCTCATCTCCCAATACATCATCATTTATCATTATTGTGTCAATCTCATGATTCTCCTGAGAGAATAGGAAAGATATCAAAATTTAATTACCATCATTCAAAAGCAACTAAACTACAAAACTAATTAACAACTTGGTAACCTAGTTATGCAAACAAAGTTTGGCCAATGAGATCATTCAGAGGTTAGTATTGAACTATTGATCCTTCGTGTTCAAGACACATTTCAACTCCATCTGACCAAAAAAGACTTGCTTCTAGTATAAGGAATTGGGAACCAAACAGGCACCTAAGATGTCTTGGTAACCCACATTGTCAACCATTTTGAGATAGCATACCTCATTAACATGCTGTTTTGATTTGACTGCTCTACTTCAAATCTAAAGTTATGTTAATATTTGCTTTCCAAAAGTGGCTATACATTTATACACATGCCTGTTTTGATCTTAAAAGGAATTGTATAAAGTATTTTCAAGTTTCTCTAACACTGAAAAGGAAGTGCTTCATCGCTTGTTTCTTCAGGTATGATCTCTTGATACTATTCTTTCTTTCACATCTGAAATATATTTTTGAATGTTACAATGAGTCTCAAGTTAGTAAGAAAAGCAATGTAATGATGAGTTTGACCGAGCTCATCATTTTTTATATCTAGTTTTCTAAATCAATTTGTGCTTTGGAATCATGGTCATGATCCCTTGGATTTCGTTTCAAGGACTTCCTTTGTACATATACTCAGACTAGAATTTATACTGACAATCTATATCAGTGTTAATCTTGGAAAACTTTGCTGCGATATATATCAGTGTTATATATTTATATTCCTGATTCGTTAACCACTTAATACAAATAGGTTCAAACTTCAAAGAAGATATTCACTACCAAGTACCAACAGGAGGTCTTCTTAAAAAAAGCCAGCTTTGTGTGTGAATTAAGTAAAATGAACAAGGCATTAACTGTGATTGCTTACAAAAATTTAACAAGACATTTGTTAGTATCAAATCTGTCCTTTTAAAACATTAAGAAACATATATATCCTAAACCAGTCCATGTCTTTCAGCGTAGGCATTTTTTTATACTTTTCAGGCTCCCTCATACAAGAGCCTTATGGAATTAATGCCTTAAATGTGTGGACAATGCACAGCTACACCTTAGTTTATTTTGAAATCTAACTTTTTTTAGAAGAAATTAGGCTCTAATAATACCTACTTACGAATGATTTTTGAAATGCTTCTTAGAAAATCCTCTCAGCATGCACTGATTTTAATTAAGTGCAAGATTACACAATCAAATCACTTGATTACCATGATAGATAAACCTGTTTACAGCAAGTATCTATTGTCCCAAACTCCTAATTATAGAAAGAATTTATGAATATTACTAGACAATAAAGCTATATCATCTCTTATCTCAACTGAATGAACATAAATTCCTTTCTTCTATATCTGAAAGGCTAAGTGTTGAGAATGGCCTGAAGTGTCATCCACTTGTTATCTAATTGCCTTTAGTGTATCAAAACTTTCAGGTCATTACTTCATTGCATGAAAACATAGAGGTAATTTTCTTATAATTGCTGATTCCGGTCATGTCATGTATAGAATCCATTCCATCTCTAATATCTCTAATATAAATACTAAATGGGATGCCTTGGACACAATTTAGGATGCCATCAAATTATCAGTTTTGATGCCTGTCTTCTATGGTTTGTGAGTCAGTAAACTAATTTATTTTCTTTAAATTATGTTAGTAAGTGTATATTGAATGCATGATATAGAAGTTCATTTAAAATTCATACACACATGTTGATAGATTTGTCAGAAAACATTAATTTAATTCTTTATCTCTAACTATTTACAACACAAATTAGAAGCATTTTACCCCTAGGAATTTGTTATTATTATGTTTGTTATTAAATGACTTTTACATTCTCTGTCAATTTTTGCAGGATCGGTTTAAGACAGTCTGCCTTGAAACACAGGTATAACTTAACTATTGTGTCAGAATAGAGCAATCAAACTGTAATCTGTTATAGAGCAATCAGAATCATCCAATACTATAGATAAGTTGTAGCCAATAATCAAATAAAAAGGGAATAATAAGCAGTTTGTCAAATAATTAGTAAATAGATATGGATTAGTTTGGTTAGCTCAGTAACATGAGTTTAAATCAGATGTACTCATTTAAATGAATATCATAATGAATTATAGAATCCTGAAGCCTTTGCAAACTCATACGTTGGCTTAACAAGCACAATTAAACTGGTGATACAATAAGCAGTTTTTGAGCCAATGGCTTCCTCCCTGATCTAATCACATGAAAATGGTCAACTACTCCTAACCATACCATTAAGTGCTATTTGAATATAAGAATCAATGACCCACAGAGTACAGTATCTAAGTCTATTAGGTGAAAAACATTTAACCCATAAATTCTTTACTTATTTTTTTACAAAAGATATCATAATTAAATTAGTTATAGATTATATATGTTAAGTAATTTGAAAAGAAAAAAAAAGCAATGCACTTCCCCTTTCGGGAAGCTTCTCAGTTGCAACCATAATTCCCAATCTCTGCAATCGAGAACAACAAACCCCACTCACTCTGATTATTTATCTCATGAAAAGAAAATGGAAAGAAGGTACCTTCGTTGAGAAGAAGAGAAAGCGTCGATTTTGGTAGCAGCAAAGGAGGCACAAAGGAGCACAGCACAAAGGGGGTTATTTCAACGACGCTGGAAAACAAACATTTTCGGAGCAACACGTTATGAACATTGCGTTTTTTTTTGAAGTTTCACACTCTGATTTTAACGTTCACATATCAGATAAGAGAAGAAATTTTTTAAAATAAAAAAAGGGTGCCCTAACCTTTGTGAGTTGTGCGCTGTCAACGCCCCCAACACCTCACGTCTTCGTCACGGCAAAACTTTACGTCTCCGTCGCGGCAACAACTCCTATCCTCGGCGTGCCAGCAGCTACACCTCACGTCTTCGTCAAGGAAGGCAACCTTCGAGATGAGCAGAAGAGATGAACAGAAGAGACGAACAGAAGATTCGAAGGTGAAGGGATTCGAAGGTGAAGGGATTCGAAGATTTCCAGAACAGATACTAGGGGCTTCGAAGGTGAAGGATCGGTGAGGGCTAGGGCTTTCCAAGAGTGACTTATGAGAGACCTCTCCCGCGTTTTGAGTTGAAATATTTCTCACCGGTCCCAAATTATAAGACCGGAATTAAAAATAAACCAATACCCTTTTCTCACCGGTCCAAATATCAGACCGGTACTAACTTCACATTTCTCACCGGTCCAAATTATAGCCCGGTACAAAAAATAATATTTCTCACCGGTCCAAATAGTAGACCGGTGTAAACTTAATTATTATTTACAAACCTGCCACCGCCTTATTTTTTACACCGGTCCGACTACAACCGGTGAGAAAAGTCTGGTGTAAAATGTCTTTTTTGCACTAGTGTTTTATCCTACATACAATGTACACAATCACTTATACAAGCCACACTACAATGTGCATATTTAATGAAGTTCCATGTAATAGACCCGCATAAGACAAGAAACATGTGGTCCTTATTTCACACCCGATACCCCACCCGAAAAACAAAGATTCCTAAAAAAGTAAAAAAGGCTAGGGTTTCAATTGCAAAATAGTTAAATGTATCTGATAACTCAAAACACTCTCTGACACTCTCTTTTGGTTGATGATGCCCCACATGACTTTACACAACAACGATCCTTTTCCTAGCACATGTGGTGGTAGAGATTATGGAAGTTGAACGAGAGTGAAAGTGAAGAGGGAAGCATGAGAGTGGGAGAAGACAGTTTTGAGAGTAACTGACTTAAACACACATGTTTTGATCATCATATTAAATTGGAAAGTCATTTAATTAATTTAATTATTTAATTAAGTAAACTAATGAAGAAATTAATTATTAAATACATTGTTTAATTACTTTTGGCCACGTAAGCGGATAGCTACATCTATAATATGACACGTGTCACTACTGAGATGACACAAACGTTAGTCACCTTTTAATAGTCTTATTTTTGGTTAATCCTAAATTTTATAAAGACTAAAAATAGTCATTTTTCTAAAGAAGTTTTTTAATAAACCTAAAGTTTAAAGAGAGTTAAAAGTGTATTATATCAAGTGAAAAATATATTTATGCTGTAAATTAAAACTACAATAACTTTAAGATGAATTAAGAGAAGTTAACTTTAAATTTCGCCGTATAGAAAGACAAAGAGAGTACCAACTACCAAGAGAGAGAATTAATTTTGGAAAATGGCCAAAAGACGATCACATAAAATAACAGAGAATTGACAGTGTGCCTTTAGCAGCAATTAGTAATTTGTACTATCGCGTGCATATACTGTAATTAATTAAGCAGGAAATAAACATATAACAAGGCAGCAAATCCACATTATTCACATAAATATTAATCTGATGAGGTAATTGGAAGTTGTTGTGTCTCGGTTTGCTTTGTTGCAGGTAACGATGGCGTTGGGTCTGAACAATCTTTGCCTTTACCCCACACGACAAAGTATAAACCCATTGCGATAATGATGGCTCCAATGATACTGGCAGAAGTTGATCATGAGACCAATTAAGCTCTTATAATTAAAATTGTAATTGTAATATGAGAGAATTAAAATGTTAATTGATTGAGCAATTAATGGTATGATACACACCTTCCCAAGTGAAGTTGGTCAGCGAAAAGGAAAGAGCCTAAAGCACAAGTTATGACCATGCAAAGGGGATTAAAGGCTGTAAAAAATACTGGGCCTCTGCTCTGTAATACCAACCCTTGCACGTAATACGTAACTCCTGAGCTTATTATTCCCTGTAATTTTAAATTTCATTGTCAAGTAAAAAAAAATTGCAATTTAAGTGAACCATAATTACAATGATGCACAACATTTTTTTTCTCTATTCATATAATATATATCGAGCATTGTTATTATTATTTTTTTTGTAACAAAGTATCTAGTCATTAAATTATGAATTCAATAGGAATACACAAGTGCAGTGCAGAGATTCTTTAACACGACACTCAATGCTAAAATAATAGTTGACTTTTTTATCAACAAAGAAAAAACAATATATTAAATCAGCCCAACAAGATACGAGAACTTGTATTCAGTTAATAGTTGAGTAACTTGTATTTGGTTGATATTGTAAAAATTTTTACATTGATTATATATGCATGACAATTAAACTCTTAAAATTATATGTATATATATATATATTGTTATGTCATAATAAAGTTAAAAGTATAGCAACAAGGCATTCTTAAATTAAAATACAGTATCTTGGGAATGACTTAATTTATTTTTTAAAATTGAAGGCATCCAATCATGAATTATGTGTTATTTTTCTAACATTTTAAACATATATATGTTGATAAAAGAAAATTAAACATATATATCTAGTCTATACTTTTAGATTTTATATAAATAAACTTACATACATTCTGTATAATTCGTAAATTTTTCCACTTAAGTATATTTTTCTTTTCATTGTACTTTTTTTTAATTTTTTCTGAATTACAATATTCACTCATGCAACATAAAAAAAAAATACTATGAGCTCTGTTTTTTTTTATAAAAAAAAAACAAAACTCTTCCCAGTAATACGACAGTTCATATGTCTTTATTTACGTGCCATGGACCGAAAAAACATGGCAGTTCATAATTGGGTGGTAATATATGAAAATTTAGGACACAATCAAATTATATTACTAATGAAATAAAAAGGGGTTGACAATTGAATTGAATTTCGTTGTTGGGTCAGTCCTAGAGTGAATAAATGATTTGGGTTTCACTTTAGCCTTTGGTTGAAGTTTTTTTAATTAAGATTGACTAAAAATAAATTTGTAATGTTTGTTAAGTACAATTTTTAGTGTTTATTTGGTATAGTATATAAACGAAATGTAGACAATTAACTTTTTAATTTAAAAGTTTTTAAAGAAAAGCATGATGTTTAAGGTGAATCTATAACAATGCTCCCTAATGTGATTTCCAATGTGTTTTTCTTCAACTCCGTTAATTCAACGATGATTTATATAAATAATATATTAATCTGTTGATTAAACAAAATTTGATGGTATTTTAAACTATACGTTTGTATTTACTTTAATGACAATGAAGTAAAGCTAAAATGACAGTGGTAGAATAATTTAGTATCTGTTCGGTATAGTTGGAAAAACAAAGTTATAAAAATAGAAAAATCTAAAGGTTAGTATTGATCTTTCATGTCGTTTGAGATAATCAAAACTCTATTTGACTATATAACTTTTTTTAGGGTTGATAAAATATCGGTTTGACTACCCCATCGGTGGTGACCGCTGGTGTGAAAATATTTGGAGTAATATGATTATTTTTTTTTGGTGGGACTTTGGAGTAATATGATTAAAGAAAAGCGTTGGAATGGGTACTGACCGTGTAGAGAGGCCCAAAAAGCCTAAAGTTCCAACCTAAGGCCCAGGCCCGAAGCCCAGAGTGACGTGTGGCTACCCCTGCGACCACAGTAGCTTGCAAAGCACCCGCTGTACATATCAAGGAGGCGAGTGACAATTCTGCCGGATACCTTCTCAACGTCATGGACTGCAATCCACATTAGCTACCCATCAAATTAATATTCTGTTACACATCACACAATGCTTTATAATTGAATAATAATTGCCTGTAGAATGAAGAAAAGTGACCAAGCCACACAGCCCAAGAGTAAAAAGAGAGTCCCTGAGAACCAATGTTTGAGAGCCTGAGGAGAGTGGTTTGTAATTTGGTGATGGGTGGTGTTTGGAGAGAAGAATAGTTGGATTTGAGGACCTTTGTAAAGTGTCATCAACAAAGCCCCTGCAAATGTTACCAACGTACCAATCACCTTCGCTAGGCTTCGTATCTCCTTAATATTTACACGCTCTAACCTGATACCATATACATCTCATAACAACTACTACATTTATACTCATGTAAAACTAAGAAAATGAAGTTTACCTTAGAATTACGGCTAGCACGAAAGTCACAGAGGGCACCGCGTTCATTAAAGCCGATGCAAATGAAGCCGAAGTGTATTGCATCCCCAAAAAAGTGAACCCTTGGTCCACCACTGGTCTAAATATGTAATAATATACATCAAGCCAAGAAAAAGAAGCTGTATTTTATTAAATAAATAAACGTAAATTCAAGGTCCGTTTGGTTTCACCAACCCAAAAAATATATCCTACGATCAAACGGAGTTTTGACGAACCACGTGAAGCATCAATATCAACCCTTAAATTTTTTCATTTCTCTAACTTCGTTTCCCTAACTAGAAATCAAACGGAGCGTCAGTTTCGATATTACGGTCAACTTTTAACAGTCTTTGATTCTGTGGATAAAAAGAAATTAATTTCGAAGCGAATAGGTTCTGAGTATCTTCAGTAATCTTAATTAGGATGATTTTTTTTTTTGTTATGAAAATTTACCTGATATTCATGTCCTAACTAAACTAATCCTTATCCAACCAACATGGGCCAGTGAAATATCAAGTTGGAAATAACTAATCCAGTCCAACCCGCAATGGACCATGGGTCAGATGATTTAACAGTCCCTTTCAAAGAAAATAAAAACCTTCATGATGACAATATTAATAAATATATGATAATTAAAAAACATATAACATCTATATAATTTATTATCATATTCTTACACATCATGTTTCAATAGTTTCGATATTACGGTCAACTTTTAACAGTCTTTGATTCTGTGGATAAAAAGAAATTAATTTCGAAGCGAATAGGTTCTGAGTATCTTCAGTAATCTTAATTAGGATGATTTTTTTTTTTGTTATGAAAATTTACCTGATATTCATGTCCTAACTAAACTAATCCTTATCCAACCAACATGGGCCAGTGAAATATCAAGTTGGAAATAACTAATCCAGTCCAACCCGCAATGGACCATGGGTCAGATGATTTAACAGTCCCTTTCAAAGAAAATAAAAACCTTCATGATGACAATATTAATAAATATATGATAATTAAAAAACATATAACATCTATATAATTTATTATCATATTCTTACACATCATGTTTCAATACAAATGTATCATATATCAATATTTGATATTTAACATACACTAAACGAAACTGATCATAGGGGTGTTTTTAACCCTTCAATCTTTTTCTCATTATTTTAATATAAAATTATTTTGCCACTGGCCTAATTTTATTTTATTTTTCACCATAAAACAGTAAAGTTCAAACACAAAATGGAAGCTATATATCCAAATCTTTTTACTACGTTTACCATTGACTTATGTGTTTTGTAATTAGTTATAAAAATATTATTTAAAACTTAATTTTATAATAATCAAATATGTGTGTGTATATATAATCTTTTTTTATAGTGTAAATTGTATAATATTTTCAAGAATTAAATTACTTTCATACGAATTTAAAATATTATTTTAACTTTGATTTTGAATATTGAATTGATTTATATTTATAAAGGTTTGTTAGTTTGAAAATTAATCAGCTTTAACATGATAAATGCTATTTAAATATATGAATAAAACTAATTTCTAACTATTACTCTACCTATTTTTATTTATAAGACAATTGAGATTAAAACACACATATTAAGAAAAGATCAAAAATATTAATGTAGTAATTTTTATGAAAAACGCTATAACATTTTAATTTTATCTTTATTTAAATTTAAATTTTACTTTAATATTAATTGTAGCATTTTGTAAAGTAGGAGTAAATATATATAAAAAAACATTAAATATTTATACATAAGTGAGTTGATAAATAAGACCATGAAAACATATTTTTCTTATCTTATAAATAAGAATTTTATCATGAAAAGGGATATATAATTTCTCATTTCATTTTATTATAATATAATATGATATAAAGTTAAAAGAATATATTATTGTTTATTTTAAATTAAATTAATAAAAAATTTATTTCCATTTCCAGTGAAAAAAATTAAATTAAAGCAATAAAGCATATCATGTGTTAATTAATTTTAAAGACGAATTACTTTCATGGTGCTTTTTATTTAGCTCAGAGAATTTGGTAAGAAAAGCATTACACGATAAATTAAAATTACATTGTAGCAATTTAATATATATTTGGATTATCTTATATTTCAGGTATATTATTATCAGAATGATATGTTTGTGTTTACTTAACTATAGTTTTTTTAGTCGAATTTCCTTTACTTTTTTTAAAATAGAAATTCCTTCATATATACAATTTAGGCAACTTCAAATATATTTGAAATCACTTATTTAGTTGTTTTGCTTTTACCGGGGAAAGATTGGATATAGTATATTAATTAAGTTCAAATTCATACTTCTATTTTAGAATATATTTTAATCAAAATAACATGTTTGTATTTACTAAAATTGTCGGGGGAAATATTCATTAAAGTTGACTATTGAGATAAGGTGTAAATAAAACATTAATATATATTTAACATAATACGCATGATTTCAAGAACTTAAGTAATTTACGCATATTTTAAGTAATTTACTTTTTTAATCAAAATACTGCTGAGACATTTTGTTAGAACACAAATACCCTATAATTTAAGTAAATTCAAACGTTTCATCATTTTTTTCAGACAACATTTTCTAAAGTTGTCCTTCAATAAATCAAGTTGACGTTATGTTACCCAAAGAAACAACACCTAAGTTGACATACGTCACGTAAAATAGGTCAAAAGAAAAGTAAAGATGTTCCAACGAGTAACGTTATATTATATTATAAAGATTATTCATAGCTGTGGATAGGTTTAAGATCATTACTCCAAAAATCCGAGTGCCATTATCTGTATAAAGATAGGGAGTGTCATCTTGGGCCTAATTTTCCTGCAAATTTCCAACATCGATAATGTTAATTAAATTAATACTAATAAATTAAATGTTAATTTCCTTTTCAAATTTTATCAAGATATATTAACTTTTTTTATCACGTGTATATATAATATTCACTATTAACTTATACACACTTGTTTTATAGAAAAGTAAGTTAACAAATTATCATTGCTATTCCTCAAAAAGTAGCCCCTTATAACTATAATTTTCTTTAAAATACATTTAATAAGATGAAGTTTGTTAACTCACAATCTAAAAAGAATATTTCCTCTGTTGTTATTTATAAAAAGAATTCAGATGAAAGCATACACTTAAATCTTATAAAACTTTCATATTAATGATAACAATTTTCACAAAAGAATAAATATTAAAAAATATGAAATAAAAATAGATGAATTTTGTATTATAAATAAGAGTATAAAAATATGAATAGAAATGAAGGAGTAAGTAAGAAATAACCTCTCGAAAATGAGTGCAAAAGGAGCAAGGGCTAAAGCAGCGATAGCATTGCGGTAGACAACGAACACATAACGATTCATGCCGTGGTTGAGACTGGCGACGGAGAATATGTATGCTCCGGCAAACCCAAACTGAAGTGCCACCGTTAACAAATAAGGCTTAGCCTTATTCATGTTTTTGCCAAAACTACCACAACATATTTGTTGCATCTTAATATGTGTTTGCAAGACAATGTGAAGCTGAGAGTGAATTGGCCTTCCTTATAAACACCAAGACCAATGATTAAGACAACATGCACTAGCTAGGACGAGCAAGAGGATAAGTGATAAGTTCATTACTTTTCGTCAATTTCTCAAACAAAAGCTACTATATTATTATTAGTGGGAGAGTACCCTGCAACTAGCTTAATTTGATTGATTCCTTCTCTGTTGATTGAGTTGCTGTGAGTCAGAATACACTTTCGAACCAGCAAGTTTTTTGCATAACACACGCAATAACTTTATACGCTAAAAAATAAAGATAAAACACTTTATACATTTAAATATATTATTATACTCTTCATGGTGGGCTCTAAAGCCATTTGCTCCACGTATTCTGTTCAACATTTCTTTCTGCAAATCTCTGCGTTTTTCCAGACACCTAGCCAAAGATTAAATGAAATTATTAATTAAAAATTAACTAACAAAACTAACTAACAGTTGTCTTTAAAAAAAACTAAGAATAATTATGCAAAACCTGTTTTGCAAACGTAATGAAAGCAAAAAAAGTTTTTGAAAATTTAAAGTCCATAAGTTAATTGATAACATTAGTCATTAAACATACTAAAATAATATAAAAGATATTTCTTTTTTTAAAAATAGAAATGAAGGATTTTTTTAAGAAAAATACCAATAAGAATAAAAATATAAAAATAAAACAAATTTAAAAATCATAAATTTTAAATGGTTATTTAAAAATCGTTACAAATTATTAAAATAAATTTATTTATAGAACAAGACTAATGGTTTCTCATAGAGTTACCAATATAACGATGTCAAACACGAACTTTCCATATAACTATAATGGGTGCAAAATCATCACTAATGCCATCTGAATCTGATATAACTTTGGACTGGAGCGATGGATATTAAATACTATAAAGCTTAATATATATCATATCGGTTAACAAAGTCTCACACATAAATATAAACAATATATATGAGTTAAAAACATCATTAATAATATTTTAAAATTTTATGATTAAATTCTTTTTACTAAATAAACTCATATTAAAACATTCTAACAATGTCAAAACAAGAAGCTAACTAAAGCAATTATTGTTGGAGAATCGTCTCCAACAATGTTGTCTGATTAGCTATTTATGTTATTTTAATTTTCAGTTAGCGTTACGAACTTCTTTACTGGCGAACTAGGATTTGCCTCACGTATCATTAACCTTTTAATCCCATCCTCCTTCGAAGTTTATTTATTTTATAATCAAAATTCAGTGCACGCATAGAACGCACGTATTCTAAATCTGGGATCATAGAATCAACTTTAATGATAAGAGGGAAGAAACAAGAATTCCCACATATCGAGGAGCTTGCCGCGCGAGTTATAGTTATAGACGTAAAAAATTTAACTATTAGTGAATTATTCGATTTCTATTTATTGTTGCCTTAAGTAGTATGATTCTTTAATTTCTATAATTCTAATCCTTATTTTAACAAATAAAAAATATATTACCAAAAATAATATCGTTTTAATTATGCTAGAGGTCTTATTTTTTTTAAGAATTGTTCTAATATTAAATTGTTAATGATTTTTTGCCATTGAGCACCTATAGTAAAACATAACCGCTAATTGTTATCATCATCAACCATGCAGGAGATTAGTTGGTAATTAAACTAGTTTAATATATAGTTGTGAGTTTTAGTCCCAATAAATACATTACATTAAATATTCATAGGGGAGTTTTGTGCTAATAGTAGTTTTACTAATTCCAGTTCAAATATAAAAAAATATATATTAAATGTCATTATGATTTTGATAATAAAATAAAAAATTAAATCTAGTTGGAAGCTACATTTAGATTTCACATAAATATGTCTTTGTCCCTGTTACTTATTTTCCATATACATCCAATTTATATGTAATACTAGACTATATGCAAATTAAATTAAAATAAAACATACTGAATTGAAGTAAATAAATTTCAACATTCATATAATTGTGTTTAAATAAAAAAAGCTACAAATATAAAAAAGAAAAAAAGGCTAAGGTTTAGTAATGGCAATGATGATGTCCTTATAAGGTCCTCTGGGTGACATCTCATGTGCTGCTGTTAGGGCTAAAAGGATGGGGATGATCGGGGTTGTTAGGCATGTTGGGGGCAACAGAAGGGAACAATACTACTACTGGTGAGGATAACGTTGTTGGTGATGATGATATTCGACTGAAGTATTCAGGTTGCTCCTCCTCCATATAGATAGCCTAGTCGTCCAGTCTAGCATCATAGTAAAGTTGATAGGCTAGTCTTAGAAGACCTTGACTGCTTGGAGCGTTAAAGTCTTGGCCATTTAATCCCCCAACTAATCCATCTATGCTAGATGCATCATAGTCTAGTTCATGTATGTCACTTGTGCCTTCATCTCCTCCATTTCGAATAAGAGGCATACTACCTTAGGATTTGATCGCTACGAGGAAGAACTGGAAATAAGGATGACAAAGCAGGATAATAGGTCGAGTCAGGTCATAGCCCGCCTAAACCCTCTCTTATATGGGCTAGGTTAAGCCAAAATAAGCAAACTGACTAAAAACTTTAGCCTCGTATTTTATTGATCCGGTGGCCGCTTAAAAAAACAAATTTTTGAGCATCAAAACAAATAACCCCTTTTAACATTAAAAATTTAGAGATGCAAAGAAAGCCATCACAAAACAATGATTTATCCTTTCTTTAATGATTAAACAACAGAACAAACATCAACCTAAAACAAAAATAGAAAACTCCTAAAGCAAAACTAATACACACGGTGACAAGAGAGGAGAGGAACGTCAGTCGCAAAAAACAAAACTAACAAAACTAGAAATGGAGACGCGAAGAGAGGAAGAGACAAATGAAACAGGTCTTCCTCTATAGGCGGCGTTGTGCGTTTGTTCAAATAAAAGAGAGGTTCAAATTTTTTATGAGATGAGCATTAAAAAAAAATCAAAACCATTATTTTTCCCAAGTCATGTATGTGCCAACCATAATATGGAAACGTATGTCAGTGTGGCAGTGTGTATATGTGTGTTTCCTATGTGCAAGTAGAAAATCAATTAACATTTTACGCTTGTATTTATGTATAATATATAATATAGTAATATTATATAGATTTTACTCTTAGGCCAGATCATTTTTTTAGCCAAAATGAGAAAACATGTCTGAACTTCTAGCCCGATTCATTTTTTTATTGATAATATGATAGGTTCCTAAATTACAATTTCTTAGTTATTGGACTACTGAGATTTAACTACAATAATTTTTTGAACAAGAATAACAAAAGCTACCAAGATAGAATTTTTCATTGCATATATAAGGGATAACAAGAACATATATAGAGACTTCAAAAAGGGATTTCATTTGCCCTAAGGGCTTCATGGGCTCAGAAACAAAATAAAATTTAAATAAAATCCTTGAACCATTGGGCCTGTTGATCATTCTTTTGGGCCTAGTGCCAATTGATGTGTTGGAAGCAGCTTGGCTTGTAACACTGCTGCCTGGTGGAGAATGTAACACCCTCGGTTAAATAAGGTAGACCCTTCTATAGGATCATCCTATTTAACTAAGAGTGTTAACAGTTTTCAGAAAAAGTGAATGTTTTTTATTTTTTTTAAATAAAATAATGGCAGATCAGTGGAAGCAAATAATAGATAATTCACATAGTCATTCACAAACTATAAGTAATTGTACTCTTAATAGAATGGGGCACGCAGGCACCCTTAAATAATTATATAGTCATCCATGGTCTTATTATTCATTAATAAATATTCCACTACATATATCTTCATTTAATGAGGGCTCCCAGTTGGTTCAGCATATTGTTGTTCTTCGTATTCTTGTTCTTGGTTTCCTAGCTCCTCTGTTATTAATCAACAGAAAAGGTGAGTATAAACCCCAGACCCTGGAAGTTCCCGATGCGGACATATCCAGACAACAGATAATATAACATAAATCATACAATTAACATATTTACAATTATAACAATCAAGTATACTGTCATGGAATGCATGAGTTTGGTTTATTATGATTTATCTTTAATTAAGTCTCATGATGCATGTGGGCCCAATAAATCAATCCACCATCACCATTTTCTCATTCTTTTGCAGTCATTCTGCTCAATTTACCTCTTGGGCACAACGTTTCCATTCTAGAGCGATCGGAGCTCACCAAGTCCCCCATTCATTATCATAAGGTACGAATGAACTCACAGGTTCTCATCAATATATTATTTCATCTTGGGACTTGGCTCTACACGATCATAGATACATTCCGTCATTTAGTCAAAGTACACTAGAATTGCATCGTCTCACCCGACTCCAGGCGCGACTCTGATGTCATTGGGTTTCCGTTCCAGTTGTACTCCCAAGATTCTCCTCAGAGATCGAACGTGAATGTCCTCCAGCGTACCAGGTGTATGCTCTAGTTTTACTCCCTCAAAAATATTTTCATGATGCGAAATGCATTATTTTTATCATTTGATCCTTGAGTATCTTATGTGTTTCGAGTCTCATAATATTTATTCTCAAGTCCTTGGGTCCCATCATTTTTTTTCAGACGTTGTAAGTCATTTTTATCATTATTCTAGAAAATATATCGGTTATATCTTGACTAAAATAATGTTTCGTTTAAAGAGTAAGTAATATGTTTCTTATTCCATTACTCATAATTAAAACAATAATAATATCAATAACAATAATAATATTTAATAATAATAATAAGAATAAGAATAACAATAATAATGGTAATAATAATAGAAATAAGAATAATAATGATATTTGTAACATCCTAATTTTTATGATTTTTATAAAAATAATTTAAAAAGGATTAAAGAATAATTTCTGAATGAAAATTCAAGTGAAAAATGTCGAAAACCAGATTTTCTGAGTAAAATGAGTTTGATTCCGAGTGAAAATGTTGAAAACCAGATTTTCCGAGTAAAATGAGTTTGGTTCCGAGTGAAAATGAGTTTCCGAGTGAAATAACCATGATTTCGAGTGGAAGCAGACTGAAAAGAGTTTTCTGAGTGAAATAACCATGATTCCGAGTGGAATCAGACTGAGAAGAGTTTTCTGAGTGAAATAACCATGATTCCGGGTGGAATCAGACTGAGAAGAGTTTTCTAAGTGAAATAACCATCATTCCGAGTGGAATCAGACTGAGAAGAGTTTTCTGAGTGAAATAACCATGATTCCGAGTGGAATCAGACTGAGAAGAGTTTTCTGAGTGAAATAACCATGATTCCAAGTGAAATCAGACTGAGAAGAGTTTTCTGAGTGAAATAACTATGATTTCGAGTGGAATCAGACTAAGAAGAGTTTTCTGAGTGAATAATTCCGAGAAGAATAAACATCTGAGTAATCCTTTCAAGTGGAATGGTCCGATCGGTTTATGTAAAACATCTGAGTGAAATTATGTATTTGTATATTTTAGGTGATCCGGTCGGATTGATATAAAACCGAGCTTGTTATTATTAAATCCGACTTCTGTTTTATAATTCTTCACTGGAATTCATATAGACACCCATGGTTCTTAATATTTTCACAATTCAATACCGTTCATATCCATTTAATCATCAAGATTAATAATAATCAATACAGTCAATCGAACATATTCATAGCAATAAAGATATATAAGAACAAACATATAAAAATTAAAGCATATTAATATAACAGCAATTCCTGAACCTGTCCTGGAAAGGTGAGGACCAAAGGTACCTTAACCCTTTCCTATCACTCAGTTTTCCCCCAGAATACCCGAGAATATACCCCCCCTTCCCTTAATGGAAGATCTTTGATTAGTAGATGATATCCTTGCTTCAGCTCACAGTGAGGAGAAAAGGAAAATGAGAGAGAAAGGGGCTTGTACATAGAGAAGAAATAAGAAAGAGAGAGTTTTTGCTAATTTCCGTTGGTTCTGAAAGTTTGAACTTGGAGATGTGTTGTGGTATTGGTTTAATAGTGCAAGAGACAAGTGGGGGACAAGCTTTTTAGTGATTGAAGGTTAGGTGCATTAATTATGGGAATAATGGAGACTTTTGGATAGAAATTGAGCTGTATTTGACCATTTCCACCGCCAGCTTGCATGATTGAAGGGAATATATATTAAAATATATAAAAGATGCTATGATTGGAGTAAAAAGGTGCAAGTCTGATAATGGAACGACCCACTTGACCACTAGGAATGGATATCACGTTAACTGATTCCATGAGTCGGTCAGATTCTAGCTGGTGAGTGCACCAGTCGGTCGGATTCCTATTGATCAAGTCCTCTTTCCATTCTGACGTTGGTCGGCTAATCTGTTTCTGAGAGTTACTGAAAACAGACTCCTTTGAATCACGCTTAAGCGTGGCCTCTCTCGCTTGAGTGTGAGTGTGCTATCACTCTTGATCACGCTGCCTTCACGCTTGAGCGTGAGAAAGAATCAGGCCCTTTCCACATGTCCACGCTTGAGCGTGCCAAAAATATACATGAGTCACGCTTGAGCGTGAGAAAGGAGGAACAATCAGGACCCGAGCGCGCTTGAGCGCAGAACGCTCGCTTGAGCGTCGTTCAGCATAGTTTCGCTCGGAAGTGTTTCTGCTTGAAACACTCGGTCGGCTTTTCCTTCCCTGGAGATGAATCAATCGGAATTGCCTCACTCGGACTCACTCAGAAAATATCTCACTCGGATATAGATATATATCCGTCTGACAATGTTCTCAGTCGGCCACTTATCCTTTCTGAATGGATCCTCTCGGAATTGTCCACTCGGATATATCTTGACTGAATTAATTATTCAAAGTCCCCCATTCACTCGAAATACTTCACTCGGAGGTGCATAACTCGGAATTCAAATTACCGAAAGGATCATTCGAAATTGTCATTCGGAAATGTTACAATTGAGAGGTCATTCGGAGTCAACCTTTCTCTGTTCCAGAGTACCTCACCTGAAGTGACTCACTCAGTATATATATATTTCAGTCGGCGTCAAGTAATTTACACTCAACTCGGAGATAGCCCACTCGAATATTTATTACTCGGAAATGAGTTTTCCTTCAATTGGACGTGCTTCTCTCGGAACGTTGCACTCAGAGAAGTTTTATTCGGAAATGAGGCACTTGACGATGTTTGACTCGGAAACGAGTCATTCGGAGGCGTTTGACTCGGAAACGAGTCATTCGAGGACGTTTGACTCGAAAACGAGTCATTCGAAGGTTTTGACTCGAAAACGAGTCACTCGGACCTTTCACCCAGAAGTGGTTCTATCGAACACACTTCACTCCAAATGTTTCCGAGGCCAGGACTCCACTCGGTAGTGGCTCACTCGGTCATGTCTTACTCGGAAAACATAACCATCACTCGGCATTTCAACCTTCAGTCGGAATTTCCAATCTTCACTCGGAATTTCAATCTTCAGTCGGAATTTTCAACCTTTACTCGAAATTTCTCTTGATTACTCGGAACAGATCCTTTTTTTTTTACTCGGACAGTTTTATCTAAGACATGTTTCACTCGGAAAATGGACAATATCACTAATGGTCCATATAAAATCCATGATTATACACAAAAATGAAATTTTTGGAATATTACAGACCATCCACAGGGTATTTATTCACTTATTAACACTTTACAGACCTTCCATACTTCAAAATTACAAGATTAAAACTGTTACTAAAAACAGGGATGTTACAGAGAATGGGCCTTGTCCTTAAGGCCCAACAAATTGGAAGGTCTGGAAGTGGTGCATGTGGTAATGGGAGGGGATTTTGCGTGATAGCTTGGCGAGCATTTTTGAAAAAATGAAACATTGGGCAGAGAGCTAGGTGAAATAAACGGTGGGATTTGAATGGCTTGGGGATTGTACAAAATCAAAGGCGTGGAATTAGTGAGAAAAGGTGTTGTGTTGGGAGAGAGGTTTGAGTCAAAAACCAAAAGGATTGTGCGAATGTGTTCAGGAGGGGAGGGTCCATGAAAAGCTCTTAGGTTGGAGACATGGAAGACAGAGTGAATCCGATAGTGCTCGGGGAGGATTAATTCATAAGCCACAGAGCCAATGCGACTCTTGATCTTAAAGGGCCTAAAAAATCTGTGGGCTAGATTTGGGAAAGGTTGTTTGGCCACTAACGTTTGACGATAACGACGGAGCCTAAGCCACGCAAACTCTCCCTGGTTCAAGGAAATATCACGACGGTGGTGGTTGGCTTAGGTAGTCATTTACTGACGTTGTGCAAGAGGGAGTGATGAGCTTGCCGAAGGACCAGAACACGTTCTTGAAGGGAGTCAGTGATGGATAGAATCAAGACCATTGCAGGAAAGAAATCTGGGATGTGGGGAGGGTGTCTTCCATAAAGGGCTTGGAACGAAGGCATGTCGATCGCGGAGTGGTGCACAAAGTTATACCAAAATTCGGCCAAGTGTAGAAAACGAAACCAAGATTTTGGACAATCACCATAGAAACATCGAAGATATGATTCCAATGTTTTATTTAGCACTTCTTTTTGCCCATCTGATTCCAGGTGATATGTTGTACTAAATTTCAGTGTAGTGACCTACGACTTAAACATCTACTGCCAAAAAGAACTGAGGAAGATGGGGTCTTGAGCAGAGACTATGGTTGACGGTATGCCATTCAAGCGGCAGATGTCGATGGCGAAGCGGTGGCCCAAATTTGAAGCTATGTAATGGGTGGCAAAAGCGAGGAAATGCATAAATTTGGTAAAGCAGTCGCAGATGACCCAAATGACGGTATAGCTAAACGAGTTGGGCTGGTGCGTGATGAAGTCCATAGAGAGATCTTTCCAAACTCTATGAGGTATGGGTAAAGGCCGAAGTAATCTTTTCTTATTTTTGAGTTTCAAACTTGGAACTTTGACAAACTTTGACAAACAGAACAATTTCCAATGAAGTTTTTTACATCTCTCTGCAGACCAGGCCATGAGAAGAAGGCTGCTACGCGGGCCAAAGTTGGCTTGACAATTGAGTGACCATAGGTGGGGGTGTAGTAAGATTCTTCCAATAGTTTATGGCAGATGTCCAGGCCTGAAGGTATAAAAATTTTACTTTTTGTGAAAATTAATCCATTGCTGATGTTGAACACTGTTGGATCTGAAGCTAGTTTTTCAAATTCTTTTCCCTCTGGATCATGAGAAAAATATGCCTGTAACATTGAGATTAGAGAAGGCATAATAGAAGAAATTGTGAGCAGTAAGAGAGGATCCTCTAAACAGACTCGAGGCAAGGCATCAACAACTCAATTGGCAGCTCCTGGACGGTAAGAGATATCAAAACTGTATCCTTGCAATTTAATTGCCCATTTTTGTTGTTCAGGGGTTTGATAGGTCTGAGATAAAAAATGCTTTAAACTTTGTTAATTTTTAATTATGTGGAAATGGTTGCCCAGTAGGTACTGACGCCATTTTTTTACTGCTTTTGTAACAACATACATCTCGCGGATGTAAGTTGACACAGATGCCATTCGAGGGCCCAGTTTTTTACTGAAATAAGCAAGAGGATAACTATCCTGTGTGAAGACAGCACATATAGCAATAACAGAGGCATTTGTTTCCAAAATAAAAGGCTTTGAGAAGACTGGAAGAGCTAGAATAGGAGTAGTTGTTAGTTTTTGTTTTAGTTCTGTAAAGGTTTTTGTAGCTTTTGTAAACCATGTAAAATCTGTATTGCCAAGTAAATCGGTGAGAGGAGCAACGAGAGAGATGTAGTGACATACAAAGCGACTGTAGAAACTGGTTAGGCTAAGAAAACCACACAAAGCCGTGAGAGAATGACGCGTAGGCCAATCTAGAATAGTTTGAATTTTATTAGGATCTGGGGAAACCCCTTTACCATAAATGACATGGCCTAAATAATTCACCTTAGCTGTAGCAAAAACACACTTTAAAAGTTTAACAGAAAAATCATGTGTATCTAACAAGTTTGAAACTGAATCTAAATGGACAAAATGATCAGTAACTGACGAACTATAAACAAGAATATCATAAAAAATCTAAGACAAACCAACAAAGATAGAGGCGTAAAAGATGATTCATAGCAGCCTGGAATATAGATGGGGGCATTTTCCAACCCAAAAGGCATTATTAGGAACTCGTAGTGGCCATCCTAGGTTTGAAACGCAATTTTATGAGTATCAGGGGGTGAACTCTTAGTTGATGGTAGCCTGAATGAAGATCAAGTTTAGAAAAAACTGTAGCTGAACCCAGTTCGTCCAATAGTTCATCAATCGTAGGGATGAGGAACCGATCTTTGATAGTAATTGCATTTAAGGCTTTATAATCAACACAAAAATGCCAAGAGTCATCCTTTTCCTTAACTAATAGGACTGGGGTTGAAAAGGGGATTTTTCTAGGCATAATGATAACTTCCTGAAGCATATCTTGGATAAGGTGAGTCATAGTGATTTTTTGTGAGTAGGGGTAACGGTATGGTTTAATGTTAACCAGTGTAGAATTGAGTAGGAGGAGGATATGATGGTCATGGGGGTGAGGGGGAGGTGGGCCTTGTGGTTTGTTAAAAATAGAGGAATAGGTTAAAAGAATATTTGAAATAGAAGGGGGAAGGTTGTTGAGGGAGGGATGTGATGGATCCAGTAAGTCAGGTATAGGGTTGGGTTAGGAAATAAGGAGGTAACAGGAGGCTATGGAGTTAGAATGAAGGAGCTGACAAAATTAAGAATAAGATGAGGCATTTAAAGAGGTGTGGGGTTCACCATGAAGTGTTATAGGTTGGTTGAGGTGGCTGAAGGTCATGCTAGGTATAGAGAAATCTGCAATAATTGGGCCCAAGGTGCAAAGCCATTTAATGCCTAGGACTATATCAGTTCTCTCAATAGGAAGTAAATAAAATGAGATAGAGAAATCATGGATTGAATAGATAAGGGAACCAGTGGGCACAACCCTAAACACACTATGTGGGTGCCATTACAGGAAAAGTTGGTACGGGTTGAGCGGGCAGTTTAAGGTGGCTAGCTATGCGGGGTTGTAATATGTTGTGAGAGCTACCAGAATCAATCGACACCCGGACGGGAAGTCTAGAGATATAACCTTGAAATGTTAGAGTTTATGGAGAGTTGCCTAGTTAAGGCTTGGGGGGACAGATGGAAATTGATAGCTTCTGGGGTCATAGTGGTAGGTGTGTCAAGATCAGGGGTTGAATCTGTCTCAGGGGTGGGCTCTGTGAGATTAGTGTCCTCTTTAGTCATAAGCAATAGAAAACGACTAATGGTACATTTGTGGCCAGGGAGGAATTTCTCATCATAATTGTAACAGAGGCCTAAAGCTCTATGCTCCTGTATTTAAGAAGGAGTAAGGTTTTTGATAGGTAAAAGGTTGAGAATGGGAGGGCTGGGTGGTTTTGGGGAAAGGGGGGATGGATTTGGTAGGTGAGGGGTGGGACGGGAAAATTCGGGGCGTGTGTCTTTTAGCTTAGATTCAACTAATTTGGTGAGGCCAATAGCTTGAGTGATATGAGTGGGTTGTAAGATAGTCATTTCCCATCTAATGTCAATATGTTGGCCAGAGATAAAACAATTTAGTAACATTTCAGGTGGTAATCCTACAACACGGTTAGAAAGTTTTTCAAATTGAGCTTGATAGTCTGTGATTGACCGATGTTGACGGAGTTTAAAGAGTTTTGCCTGATGGTTCTCGTAGGTAGAAGGGCCAAAACGAAGCTCGATGGCACAAACAAATGTAGATCAGTCGGTAAGTTGGCGATTATGGTACATCCACTTGAACCAACTAAGTGCCTCACCTCTCATATATTAGGCCACCATAGGAAGTCACAAATCTGGAGGAACCTGATAGAACATAAAAAATTGGTCAACTTGAAAAAGCTAATTCAAGGGTTTTGGTCCATCAAATGGGGCCAATTCAAATTTTAGGGGTCGTATAGGTGTGGGATTTTGGGGGGTGAAAATGTGAAGAAAAGGTTAAAAGGGGACTGAGGAAAAATAGGTTGGGGAATGAAGGTAGTAGTCGTAAAGGTTGAGACTGAAGGTCCAGCTTGGGAGAAGGGACCACCATGGAAGGGTATATTTGGGATAGTATGATTAGTGTTGGTGGGAGATGAAGAGACAGTAGTAGAAAGAGGGATAGTTAAGGGAATAACAGTGTGGCTATTTGTGGAGGCAATAAAACCTATGGTTACAGGGGCAGAAGGAGATAGTAAGGAATTAGAGATGGAAGCATGAGCCAAGGGGTTGAGCTGTAGAGAAGCTACTTGCTCCAAGAGGCCACCCAGAAAGTTGGTCATGACATCATGACGAGAATCCATGGTTTGTTGAAGGTTTAGATGTCTGGCTTCCTGAATATGACGCTGAGTGTCAAACTATGTTTGTAAAAGGCAAAACTTATCAGAGATGGACTGTAGAACCTCCTCAAGGTCTTTGCTAGCTGTAGGCTTAGGAGGCATGAGGAAGGGAAATGAAAGCACCAGATGATAAGTCCCTAAATTATGATTTCTTAGCTATTGGACTACTGAGATTTAACTACAATAATTTTCTAAACAAGAATAACAAAAGCTACCAAGATAGAATTTTTCATTGCATATATCAGGGATAACATGAACATATATAGAGACTTCAAAGTGGGATTTCATCTGCCCTAAGGGCTTAATGGGCTCAGAAACAAAATAAAATTTAAATAAAATCCTTGAACCATTTGGGTCTGTTGATCATTCTTTTGGGCCTAGTGCCAATTGATGTGTTTAGAGCAGCTTGGCTTGTAACATAATACATGTTAGTTTGTACGCTAGACCTAAATTTTCATCCATAACTAGAAGACATCATATAACACTTGATAGGGTCATCGACGTAACCCCTTGGTGTATATTAACAACCAAGGAACAAGTGCCATAAACATGAACCTAGTTCTTTCCACCAACCAAGCATGTTCATCCAGATTTAGATCCTCACCTATGAGTCCACAAACCTATTGAATCTTGAGATCTCTTGGAGACAACACTGGTACAAAGTCATGAAGTAGAAGAAATTGAAATCTGTGGAAACTAACTAAACCAATAAAGAGTTTGTAACTAGTAGTTTGTTTGCTCACATTTACAAAACATATATATGAAACTATAACTCTTTTTTCAACCTACCTATGTAATTTTATAATTTGTATTTGTTTTAAATATATATATATGTATGTATTATTTGTAATCTATTATTAAATTTAGATACCCAATATAAATTCATTATTAAATTCATAGACTTTATATTTTATTTCTTATTAATCAAATACATGTAACCTTTATCACATTTTATCCATATTTACTCATTTTCAAATGCATTCAAATAATTTATTAGAGAATGAAATGATTAAATTAATCATTGTATTATTTATCTGCCAAAGGTATTTAAAATATTTTCAAAGGTTTACTATAAAGATTACAATATATTTTATTTTATTTTATATATTATTTAAAACTAAACTACCCTCAATATATAAGTAAAAAAACAACAATATCTTTTATTATCAATCACAATGAGGAGCTAAAATATTTACATTGGTTTATTATTCACAATATATGATTTATTAAAATCAAATTACCATAAATAAAGAAAAAAAACCATTCATTATCGATTATACTAAAAAAATGAACTATTTACTGTGATTTTCATTTCGTTCTTGTTTTATCGTACTAATAATGTGATGTGATAAGATAATATTATATCATTTTCCTTCAAATACTAATATCAGTAAATGGATTATATGGTTAGTGTAAATTATAATACGTCTAAATATTAACAATTTATTTTAATTTTGTAAGAAAAATCTATATACTATAATAAGGACAACACTAACAAATAAATTTCTAGTAAATATCAAGTTTTTAATGTAATTTTGGATTTAACGACCGGTGTACATGTGTTTGCACATTTGTAAAAAGAGTAACGAATAAAAGTGAGTTGGGCATTTTAAATGTGTATATATAAAGAGAGGAAGTAATTGCATTTTTTCAAGTAAAGAATTGATCTTTTTTATAAAGATCGTTCTCAATTTTTAATATGTATTTATTAGATTTTAAAAATATATATTTTTATCAAATATACTCTTTTTTTATTAATATATGTATAGAATATCAGAGTAATTTTAAAAGTACAATAAAAATAATTGATAAATTTAATATATATTTAATTTAAATCTGGATGAAGTTAATTAATTGGTCGTTAAGAAGAACTGAGGGAGAACAAGAAGTTAAGTGACAATCTACCATTATAATTGCTTTTTGAAAAATTAAATTTGAGTGTCCGCTGAAAAGCATTTAAGTGTTTATTGGTTTGATTTGCGGTTGGGGAAATGGAATTATAAACATATAAAAATTTAAAGGTTAATATTAATCTTTTACATCCTTCGAGACAATCAAAACTCCGTTTAGGATTTTTTTTTTTTAAACCCAATAGGAATCAAATGAGCTCTCAATTGATTCTATTTTGGAATTGGTTACCATCAACGTGAAGGCGTTTAAGAGGCTCGAAATAAAATAAACATTTTTTTTGGGTGCAAGTTAATTGGAGCCATTCAATTTACTAATCTATGTATTTTTATGCTTGGTTGCGTTGATTCAGCATGCATGCATGATGAAATACTCAAAAACTAATCCAGAAAGAAAATGATTTTCCTCCTCCTTCCACTTACAATGATTTCGTTTAATTCTCAATGATTGGATTGTGGAAGTAAATATGAGCAATGCTAATTATCTATATGTGGTCAGCTTTTGACTTTTGACACATATATTGTCATCCACGACAACAATAACAGTAGAATTATGGCTAATTATTTGTTGTGCTTTATCATGGGTCGCTCAATGTGTCTGCCAAACAGAGAGTGATGTCATTTAAGTCACCATATTTTGTTGTAATGTGGAAGCGCTGGCACACATATATACACCGCACTAATAACCCAATCCCGTAAACTTTTTATAAGAATATCTCACCCTTCCTTAGCCAATGGTTGGTTGCCATGTGCCATCTTGTAAATATATTTTTTTTTATTTTCTGTTCAACAGATTTTAATACTTAAATTTAAAAAATTTTGTTTAAAAAATAAATTAGTTTTATATTATAATTTAGTCTTTTTTAATTTCTATTCCTGTTCATAATAGAATAGTTTGATTCTTTTATAATACTAAAACTTACTAACATTCTAACCCCTAAATCAATCCTTTCAGTTAGGATTTCATGTTGCAATATCAACTTCATCTTCCATCTTAGTTTACGCAAGTTCAGTTTCAGTTAGCACGAAGAGAGGTACGGGTACGACTTCCATTAATTGTTGATCTGAATTGAGGACTTCATGCACTGATTCATGGTCCTGGTCTATGATCGATTCTAGTTTATGAGAGGTATGAAGAGACACAATTTCAACCTCTATTTTGAATGAAAATAATTTTGAGGATAGGTAATGTGTGATTAGTACGGTGTTGATGAAATCCCTTTCATTTACGGGCATATATCAAGTAATTTCATACTTATACTAAACCGACAAATAATAGAGCATTAAGAAAATTCTATTTATATATTTCTCCAAACATCATATTAGAAAGAACAACTCTCAAATCCTATAATAAATAGCATGGATATATTTTGAATAAAAAACCAATAATATATTCAGAAGTTTAGAGCATTATTACTCAAATCAAATTTCCTCTTCCTCATTCATACTGCCATGATTAATTTGAGATTAAATTTTAAAAATTGTTGGTAACCTCAAAGAGTGTTATGATAACAATGTCTTTAAGAATTTATTCACGTATAATGTATACCTAGGATTTAACAGCTCATTCTAGGATAAACCTAGATTCAAAACTACTAGAAACAAAATAACATTTTATGTAACCCAAGATTAGAAGATATGTATATGTTGTCTAGAGAGAGAAAACAATTGATTAAATAAGAGTATAAGTCAGTTAGTTCCTTACCAATAAGATTTAACTAACTTACGAATAAGATCTGACAAAGGTATAGATAAGATCAGACTAGATTTAAGGATATGATTTAACTCTCAAAACTTATCTTTTAATTTAAAATAATTTACTCCTTCTAACCAAAATAAGATAAACTCTATTTAAAATTTTTAAAATATAATATAATTTCTCACCCAAGGTCATCTAATACTACAATTAGACATGACAAAATATTGTTGTTTAGCCTTGTTAATTGATCCAGTGTGCATATCAGTACCTAATGGCAAGCGACACCGGTCAATGCAAAAACATGAAAAATGCCAAAACCTAAGCATTGGACGAGTGCTCAAATCACCAATGTGATCGTTAAGTCTCAGTACGGATTTATGTTATGGGATTCATGAAGGAAATCATCTTACAAAATCAAATGACAATTCCTGTTGAGGTTTGTGAATTTCGATTGATATATTGGAATTGGTCTTGGATACTATTAATTTGTTTCTTGTTAGCCTTTGGGTTTTATGTTTTGGTTCATTAAATAAGATTATATGACATGGTTTGTATTGCCTTATGTTTAGCTAGGACTACCATTATGTTGCCTTGACATGGGAACATGTTTAGGAGGCTTAAACAAATTTTATATTTGGATTTGGGATTTTAGGTGGGAGGAATTAGTCTTTGGATGCTATTAATTTGTTTCTTGTTAGCTTTTGAGTTTTAAGTTTTGGTTCTTTAAATAAGATTGTATGACATGATTTGTGTTGCCTTGTGTTTAGCTAGGAGTACCATTATGTTGCCTTGACATGGAAACATGTTTAGGAGGCTTAAAAAAATTTATAATTGGACTTGAGATTTTAGGTGAGGTAGGAATTAGTCTTTGGATGCTATTAATTTGTTTCTTGTTAGCCTTTGGGTTTTAAGTTTTGGTTTTTTAGATAAGATTGTATAACATGATTTGTGTTGCCTTGTGTTTAGCTAAGACTACCATTGTGCTAGGAATGTAAATATTGTAATTTCATTTAGTATTATGTATGCTCATATATACTAATGTTTGTCTTGCAGTATTTCCTTGATTATAGATGTTGTACCTACTCTCATGAGCAACTAAATAAAGTGAAGGAACTGGGCTTGCCATATTATTAGCAATATACTTAATTAATTTCATTATCATGAGTAGCTAATGATCATATTTTGGGAACATATGATATTGACCATAAAATGCTTATATATATTTTGGAGGTTATATTTATTTGATTTACAAGTAGGAAACTCATTTCTTATTCTTTGGATATATACATGTAACTTGATTGACAATGTGTATGAGTTTGTGTACTAAAGGCAATATATATGTATGAGTTTGTGTGCAAAAAACAATATGTATATTTTTATTACAAAGAGATGTTATTTAGATGTGTTGATCAATGTAAAGTTAATAATAATTACTTATATTTATCAACTAATTTTCAACTTGTAAATTGGGTAATATTATCATGTATTCGCTTTTTAATTTGAATGTGTATAATTAATAGAAATTTGAATAAAGAAAAAAATTTAAAAATAAAAAAAATCATAGCATTTATAATGGCAAGGAAATGCCATAAAAGAGTGACTTATAATAAAGTTTGTGACAACATTTAAAATTAAATGAACAAATGTTGTAAAAAGTATAATGTTATTACGACATTTGGACATGAAAAACTAAAATGTTGTAGTAAATTAACTCAATAACAACATTTAAAAAATAAAACACTCTAAATAGTATCACTCTATTATAGCATTTGTGCATGCAAAAATAAATGTCGTAAAAAAGTAAATTAATTACGGTGTTTGCTTTAAAAAACACTTTAAATAGTATTATCCTATTACAACATTTCTAGGTTTTTTCAAACACTGTAAATGTACATGTTTTACAGCATTTTTGTAAACGCTGTCAAACATTTCCACCTATTACCACACGCAAAACAATAACATTTAAAAACGCTGTGAAACGTGGCGCAGAAACTTGTAAATTGTTAGGATCTTATTTGTTATCTCATGACTTTATGATTCTTAATTTTATTATCTTGTTCATAATTTCTCCTAAATTAGAGGATATGATTAGGTTTATGTATAAGGATCGTTTGGAAGTAGAGAATGAAGCTTGAAGGAGAAAAATAGAGCATTCTTAAGTTTGCAAATTGTAATCTCTTTTCTCTTTTACCTTGTGTTTCTCATGGAAGCCCAAGACAACTAAACTATTTTTCTAGTTCAAGGATAATTGCAGTTTGATTCTTCAAGAATTATACGGGACTTGTTTGAATTTTTTCTTTCATTGTTCTTTGATATTTATACGTCTTTAAAATATATTCATCTATTTCTATTTTGTTGATTGATAAAAAAAGGCCTATTGTAGCATTAAAAAAAGTAAAATAACACTAATTGAGACTTTAGATTCGTAATTATCTAAGGTTTTTAATAACTAGTAACAAATAACATGATTGTTATTTGGGTATATAATTTAATCTAAATGAACTGAGTTTGTGAGTTTGATTGCTAGAATTGGGGTTCTATAAATTTATGTTATCATGTAGAATAAATCCGTAGAGCGCTTCGAGACTTATTTATTAATAAAAGGGAAATAATCAAAGAACTTTTTAGGTTATTAAGAAAGTAAGTGGAGTTGTTAGAGCTTATTATTAACTATAACCAATTTATCAAAAGATGAATGAATTATTTGTATAACAATGATTAATTCAAAGAATCAACACCAAAATTACATTTTGGACTAGGTATTTATGTATTGAATTTCTTAATCTTTTATTTGTTTTGTACTTTATTTCAATTCAATTCGTACTCATCTCCCCATGTTACTTTTGCTAAAAGAAGTCAACTTTATTAGTTGTGGATACGACCCTACGTATTGTTGTCTAAAATTTTTTTAAAAGTAAGAAATAAATTGTTGAATTCGACACTCATCACCCTTTTCATGCAAGAACCAAACATAGTGTGCCTTTCGAGCATTTAGTCCCATGTAAAAGCTTGTGTGAGTGAACGTCCCACACAAACCTCCCAAGCAAAAGAACAATTTTCTTGTAGTAAGTTGCATCTAGAGTAAGTTGACACAATGACAATAGTTGTTGCATCGAACGAAACCTATACTAATACTTAATGCAACGTTGCATTGGAATCCGAAACAACGCTCCCATGCTCATTACCTTGTAGCGTTTCTTCCTGTTCAATTCATCCAGCGACAACACTATTATTTCATCCAGCACGTACTCTTTGTTCCATATCTGTTTATGATGCCGTAGTTTTGTTTGTTCCACTTTCTCTTCATGTTTAATTATACCTTCTATTATTATAAGTGTTTAATTATACCTTCAGTTCTATAACATAAGAAAAATGCCTAATTCTATAATAACAAGGAGAAGTAATTATTCATATTAATCTTATAGTTTTTAAAATATTTTTCATATCATTTATTATCTAAAGAATTGATGATACTGAAAATGTGTACAACAAAATCATATTTGATAAACAAACATTTAATGATATTGAAAAAATATAATTTTGTTTATATTAAAGAACTAAAAACTTCCACTAAAAATTACTTATATTTAAAATTGAAGGTGATATTAATTTTTTTTAAAAAAAAGAACTCAATCTTGTTGAATCTTAAAATAATAAAATTTCATTGGGCGTGTGTGTCATATTTAATAAATGATTTGTTTTATTTTTATTCTGAATTTTACGATCCCCTCCCTACGTATAACTATCTTCTCCTTCGTCACGCGCAGTTATTGTTTCCATCACCTATCATCCCCATAAGTAGTGAACTTCAATTTTTTGCAAAATTAACTCACATTTTCCATTAAGTACAAACAATCTGGTGTGTGCGTATAATAATATGATAAAAGTTGCGTGTTTTGTTACACAGCACTTTATATCTTTGTACATGATCTGTCTATATATATGCTATCAATATCAGAGTTGCGTTTGGGATTGTGTTGAATATGTAGAGAAATAGATTTTGGCGGTCAGCTGAACTAAAACCAGAGACAATAAAAATCTAAGAGAGAGAAAAAAGGAAGACGGAGACAATTCTATATAATGTGATGAAATCCCAATTTGTTAGACAAACAGACATGCAATAGGAACTTGGGTACCACCCGGGCAATGGACAACATTAATTCATCTTCCAAAGAATTAAAGTGGAAATGTGAGTAACCCTCGCGTTAATGGTCAAGCCATCTAATTAAGGGTAACACTTATCTTCTCTTTTCAGCTGATATAAAAAGTTCTTGCTTTAATCCAGTTTTGTCAATTTGTCCCTTGTTTGTGACACAAGAAAACCTCTTCAATAATTAATCTTGTGCGTTTCTTCTGCCTAATAATATATGATCTTCCCACACAATCGTTACAAGAAAATGAATTTTGTCCAACGTAATTGATTATGATTGTGATTGTTTTTCATGGCACTGTTATATTAATGAAAAAAAGTCCAGAATTATATATATATATATATATATATATATATATAATAGTAATGTAAAAATCATTATAGACAATAGAATTCAGAATTAATCTTATGTTTTTTTTTTTTGAGTTAGGTAGAATTATTATACCCAATACAATTTTTTAACAAAATGTTAATGTTTGTGTATTCTCTGATATTAAACTCAAATTTATTGGATATAAGGTAAAGTAACTTTTGCCAATTAATTTACATGCCCAGTGATGACTTGTTTATATATTTGTTTAAAATATTAGGGTTTAAATAATAATTTGGTCCCTAGTTGACCAAATTTAATGAATGATATTCCTGTACTTAAAAACTTAAAATTATAGCTCCTAAACGTTATTTTTAAAAGTTGGGCAAAATTATAAAGTTTTTCTAACATAATCTTTTTATTAAAAAAAAAACCTTTGAAATTGTTTAAAAGAGATGTGCAAAAATATCCCGTAAAGGTAGGTCAAATAAAGAAAAGGTAATAAGGATGCATGGTGGTGTGATGTGTGATATCATATCAACTATCAAGTATGGTGAATGGAGTCTCTTTAATTTTGAGTTCTTCAAAATTCACACACGGCATTTATCTTATCCACTTTAATCCATTAAAACATAAATAATCATACAAAAATGAATATTAATATGCGCCAAACTTTCTATCGTCAAAAATAGTGAGGGAGACCTCATTCACAAGTGACTCTGCATGCCATGCCTCTGGCCGGTGATTGCAATAATCAACTCCTTTTATTTATATATAAAGGCAGGATTTTAAAGTGTTCAACTCATTTGATTAATCTCTAATTAGTACGTAACACACAAAACTCCTAGAGTATTAGCCTGGATAAATCAAAGTTGTATTATTTAAAAATGCATTTATCTTATCTATATTATATTTATAGGACAATAAAAGGGTTAGAAAGGGAAAAAGGGCTTTCGATTCAAGCCCAAATGGCAAGAGTGTAACCATATAGTATATCGTCAAGATAAAGGTGAATTAGACTCTCTTTTATGTCTATCGAAAATAAAGGAAAGATGAAGTACCATGAGACCCTTCTCCAATTTAAGAAATATTTTGAATTACCCATAATATATTATATAAAGAACCATTAATTTAACTAGTCAACGTCTTCTTTTTAAAAAATATAGATATATATATTGGCAACTACTATATACATATTGGATATAAGATGATAATTTACAATTTTTAGCATTAGTTTAAATATAACAATTGAATTAAATGTATATAAATAATATAAATAAATATTATTTTTATCAATTCACATGTTAGTTTACAATCATGTATAATGAAATATGTTTATTATATTTTATTTTGATATTTTAAAAACTGCATAAGATATTAAATTTAAAAATACGGACAAACACACTCGATACTATACTATCTATCTTTCCGCTAATATATGTAAAAGGCCTTTGCGTGCTTTCGTCAACTTATTTTATTCTTTTCTTCATTTTCGTCAAGCTACTTTTTTTTTAAAAAAAAGTGCTTACATTGTCCTCATGATTTTCTAATTGTTCACGTTGAGTTCTTCATCTTAAAATTTCATCGAATGATTAAAAAATGTGAATATATGAGGAGTAAAATGTCATTTATTTATATAGATTTGTACAGAAAAGTATATAAAATATTTAAATTAAAAAAACAAAAATCAGCCCTCTTTATTAGTTTTTTATATCGATATTTTTACATTTTTTATTTAGTGTTTGTATAAATTAATTATAAATTCATCAATTCTTTGTTTTTTTAATTGTTAAATGTAATTTGAGGTGGATGAGTTAAATTGAATAATTAAAGAATATGAAAGTTAAATATGATTAATTGAAAGTAAAAGCACCAAAATTACACAAATTTAAAATTTTTCTTTCTCACATTTTTCTAATCTTTCAAACACACCATTAAGGAAAATAAAAAATTAGGCAAGAAATGATTTGCAAAATGGAATCCACAGTGGCTCAAGGCAACAGGGGTGAGGTGGGTAAATTAGGCCATGTTCTGTTTTTTATTGTTATAGTTAGGCCCATACTGAGACCTAGTGTTAGAGATCAATGTCTAAGATTGAGCCCATTAACTAGAAAATGTCTTAAGGCCTAGTGTTCGTCTTCGGCCTTGTTTTAGCCTACCCTTAGCTCTAGTACTAAAATAAATAAAAGGTATCAATGACCAAAAAAATAAATAAAAGGTATCAAAATATTTAGGACTTAATTGTGAAGAATAGTACAAGTTTTAACAATGAGTCACCCAATTATCCAACGTCATATTATTGAAAATTTTACACTCACAACATTTCAAAAAGTCATACTCTTAAGAGCAGTTTTATGAGCGATATTATGCTTGAGTTCCTTAAATAAAATAATAATAATAATATATATAATAATAAAACAAGTAGTATTTGAGATACAAATAGTTATTCACTGTATAAAGCCTTACTTGTATTGTGTAAATACACTTATCATTATTAAGTTTAATATATTTTACATTTTTTTTAAATTTTCTCAAATTATATTTACATTTCCTTTCTGTGTCATGTTTCATAACAAATAAAGGGTGTTTAAAGAGTTGCTTATTATATAAGCAACAAGCTAAGTAAATTATGGTTTTCTTTTCAATAAAACTTCATTCATAACAAGTAAAATGACACTTATAATATTGCAAGAGAATTACCAACAGAGTGATACACAATGTTCACCTTATAGAAAGATACTCTCCGCATTAAGTATCAAATTCAAATACAAAAAGAAAACTCCAAAGAAGATCCAAAACAAAGTTTGTAGATAACAACAAACCAAACTAATGAAGTTAAAATTATGTAAAATTTATTTCTTTGTACATAGCTTCATGTTTCTGCTTCTCAACTACACTAACTTTGTCAACATTGTAGCCAATAGGTACTTAAAACATCATAGATAAAGTCCATCAAGGAAAAATTAATTATAAAATCTTTGTTAAGATTAACCATAGGATATTTCTTTAAGAAGAGAATTCAAAATAAGGACATACAAAAAACTAAAACAGCAAACGATGAAGTGGAACATGGTAGGTGAACGGTTAAAGGGAAATATATTTGAAGTTTATAAGAAAAAAACCTGGACACAAATAAGGAAACTAAAAGTTGACAACAAAGTGATGAAGGAAAATGGTGGTCAAGGTAATCGGGGTAGTGTTTGTTTAAGAAGGTGAAGGTGGTAGTAACCAAATAAAAGGGGAAATAGGAAACTCAAACTAACAAAAAACCTCACCTATAATGAGAGGAAAAAACTCATCTAAAGTGGGATAGGAGGCTCCCATGGAGGACGGGAAGCATCTTTTACATGAAATCAAGGAGGAGTGCTTAAGCAAATTGGGAGAGGAGTATGCGACATGATAGAGTTTTTTCTCCCCCCTCACTTATGCCTAAATTCCCCATTATTCTTCTTGTGTCCAACAACTATTGAAGGTCCGTAATGGGTAGGGTGAGCTGGCACTTGCTAAGGCCTATACTTACAAGGTCAAATTTTGAAAAATGTTACACCTACAGAAAATGGCTTTAGAATTCTCATCAAATTAAGTTTTAAAGGCATTTGAATAATGTTTGTCATGACAAAGGGGTAGTAGATAAGAGACAAGAAAATGACAAATAATTCTACTCAGAACATTGATTTTTGTGACACTGCTTTATCACCTTAATATTATTATTAGAGTTTATCTAACCTATACAACTTTACATGAGTTATAAGATCAAAAATAAAAAGTTTTTATTTAAAAAATCATTAATACTCACTCATACTGATTTCTAAACAATCTACACATAATCTTCAATAAAACAATTTTACTTTTAATTTTTTTTATCATGTATAACCTTGCACAAACTAGAAAAACCTTGAATATTATTAAATTACTTTATTGTCTCATCAAGAAATAAATTGGAATCAATTTGGTTGTTAAATTACAAATATGAAGTATTTTTAATTTTTATGCTACTATTTGTTAATTTTTTGGTTTCTTTGAAATGGAATAGATGATTAAGATCTCGTTTTTTTTTGTTGGAGATTCCCAATATTCGAGCATGTTCTTCCATAAGTCAGTTTCAAACAAATAATTATTGGTGCATTACGGCACACCATGCTTTATTGTTCTATAATTTAAATGGTTTTCGTACTGTGTGACTAAATGATAACATATTTAAAAGGAAGAGAGAAAGATTTCTATACAACAGTGTGTAACGAATTAAACCATATATTACTAATTTTCTCAAACGAAATTCGAAAGGCTATTTTCAAAATATGTTTGGGTTGGAGAGGATAAATTGACAGTCAAATTTAAAAGGTGAAGGTTTATGTAGGAGTCTATCTTATATTTAATTTAATATGGAAGTTGAATATTGATAATGGTTGTGAAGTATTCCAATTTATTTTTTAGATTAGTATAAGGAATCTTTTATTTGCAATTAAAGTTAAAGTTGTAATTCATTATAATTTGTAAATGGATTCGGATATCACTTTTATTTAAATTGTTTGTTAGTTGAAAAAATATAAATTGTCAAACCAAAATATGGCTATATCAATATTATGTTTGTTTGGGGTATGTGTCTGGTAACTTTCTTTAGAGCTTATATAAACATCCTTTTTCGTCTCGGCATCATTTATTTTGATAAAAAAATAAACATAAAATAAAAACATATAATAAAAGAGTTAATAACAAGGGGAGGTTCTGGTTTATTTCTATTTCTATTTTTAGTTTTTATTTTCTTTTATCTTATTTTTTGTTTTAAAAATACATTGTTTTAATTGAAATTTAAAATTTTGATTCCTTTTCTTTCCTGCCCAACACATATTGTTTTATTCTTTTGCTAAAGAATGAAATGGAAGAAGAGTTTGTTTCCCACAAGAAATCACAAAGCACATTATAAGAAATTTGAAAGTAATATATCCTAAGGTAAAATGGTAAAAGTTTGTCGCTGTTAGAGTTCAGACTAAGAAGAACAAAAATGGCAATGAAACTATGAAAAGTCTAAAATTTAAAAATGGAATAAGGAAGAGGTAATGGCACATGCTGCAACTTCCCATTACACCCAAAGAAAAGGATCATCGTCAAAAAATGCAACACAAGATTTTACAACAATTAGAAAAAGAAAAAGAACCATAATTACAGTCCTAAAAAAACAAAAAAAAAAACCCAAAATCACCTTCATCTTCATCATCTTCCTCACCTGAACCTCCACACTACCATCACCCTTTTCACTACCAAATCAACAACCCATTTTCAAACTTCATAACCAAGAACCCTATCTTCTTTCTTCACACTCACCGAACCTTCTATATTTTCAACAACCCATTTTCAAACTCACCATCACCAACATCATCTTCTTCACCACCAACTAGGGGTGGCAAAACGGGCCTACGGGCCGGGCCGGGCCAAAGCCCGTATAGGCCTGTCTAAATACGGGCCGGGCCATAAAATAGGAAAACGGGCCAAAAACATTGGCCCGACCCGTTTTCTTTGTGGCCCGCGGGCCAAAACAAGCCAACTCATTTCTTTAATATAATTATACAAACTATTTTTTATTTTAAATTTAAACTATTTTTAAATATTTTTTAAGAAAAATTAGAAATAAAAATTAAATTTCACCTTTCTAAAGCAAAATTTGTATAATTAATCCAATTTATTTCATTAAATGAGAACAATAAATACAAATAATTAAAATTTTAACCAACTAAATATTAATATTATACATATAATATATTAATATATATTTTAATAAAGGCTCAAACGGGCTGGGCCTATTCGGGAAAATGGACCTTAAAGCTTGGCCCAGCCCGGCCCGTTTTAACGGGCCAAACGGGCCAGCCCACGGGCCTAACCCATATTGCCATCCCTACCACGAACAATAACCCAACTTTGAACCCTCTATCACAACCCAAAATCACCACCAAACTTCATCACTTTCACTTACCCACAACAACCCCAACATCATAAACTCACTCCAAACCTTTCACCATAACACAAAATCAAGCCTTCCAACCCCATAAAACATAAATACCACCACATCACCAAAACAAAAAAAAGAACAAAAAGAAGAGGAATAAGAAGAAGTCCTTCACTGTGCCTCTATCGCCGCACAGTGAATCTTTTATTTTATTTTATTTTACCTTATTTTATTTCATTTTATGTTATTTTAAATATTTTTATTTTATCTAATCTTATTTTACTTTATTTATTTTTATTTATTTTATTTTAAATTTCTTAATTATTATTATTATGTTCAAATTAAGATTAATTTAGACGACAAGTCCTGTTAATCTTTTGATGGTTCAAAGTCGGACTTAGAAGGGGATTGAATAAGTCATAGACTATTTTTACAGAAATTAAGAACCAAATAACATAAGTAATCAAGCGAATAGAAAGATAGAAGAAATCAACACAGAGAATTTATACTGGTACACTTTCAACACAGAAGCTACGTCTAGTCCCTTCTAACTTGAAGAATTTCAACTATTGTAAAATCTCCTTTACCACAACAGCACCAAACCTGTGCCACAAGTATTCTTGACTCTAGTCACTTCTAGTTTAACCCAAGTATTCTTTCAACAAGCCACTTCTAGCTTAACCCAAATATTCTTTTGAAAGCCTTTTCAGGCCAATAATGTTTCCCAACAAACTAGTTCTGGAAACTCACCAGACCTTTACAAAGTGTTTTAATGAATAAAAAAAATATTTTTTAGAACTTAGCGTGTAAGAGAAAAATAAATGAATTTGTACACTAAGTTTTGACAAAAGACCAGGGTCTGTTAGAGGCAGAACAAAAAAATAATGAGGGCCCTTGTCTTACAAGAAAATGATGAACAAGAGAATTTTTGAACGAGATTATGAGAGCTTAAAGAAATTTTCTTTATTAGTCTGTGTAATTCTCTATCTCAAATGTTCAATTTTCCATGATATTTATAGAGGCGGGAGGATATGACCGTTACTGCTTCTTGAAAGGAGATATAGACGTTGGAAATCCTTTGAAAGTATTTTGCCTTAAGCTTCTTGTTACCAAACCTTGAAGTACAAGACTTCTTCAGCGTTTTCATGAAAAAGGTTTCTCATGCATTTCCATGCATAAACCATTCGTAAACTAATTCTTGATTGAGCGTCAAGAGGGATGCCAGAGCTTTCTAAAATATTTTGACATAATCTTTGAACTTGATTAATATGCATAGAGGTAGGTACGTTGATAGTTGTTGCTTATTTTGATCTTGTTCCTTGTGTTCTTTGATGATAAGCACACAAATATGATAAGAACATGAATTCCAATGCATCACTAAAATAGAATTTTGGAACGTTGAGCATGACTCTTCGAACAGAATGCTTCTATTAGACTTTGGATAACCTGCCAAACTTTTAGAATGTTGAAGCTCCCCCTTTGTTTTCATAACCTATTACTCGTATTCTGGAAAATACTTCGATGGCCAAATAAATTATAAACAGTACAAACTTTACTTCCAAGCAAAAATACTTGATGGACGATATTAACAAATTTAGGGATATAAAGTCTGGGGTCTGGTTCAATAATGCTTAAAATTCTTTTTATCCAAACTTTTTCTCAACATCTTTTATTTTATTTTTAATTACTATTGTTATTATTTACTTAAAATGTTCGATTTAAGATTAATTTGTATGAGACGTCTTGTTAACCTTATTTTAAAATTTCTTTTTTCCTTGTTCGCGTTGGTTATTTCCTTTCTTGCAGGTTAAGTTAATTTATGGGCTATTTAAAATGCGCGTGATCAATTTAAGGTAACTGTTTTATAACGAACAGTGTGAGGTACTAATACATTCCTGATGTAATTTGACTCTCGAACTTAGAATCTCATTTTTTTATGACCAATGTCTTAACAAATGTTTTCCCGATATTTTACCTTCAAAAAATATTGGTAGCATTTCAAAACCTTTTTTCCATTTTCTTTTCACGGTTGGCCTTCCACCGCAATCCCTATCTCGACACTTTAAAAGACGAAAGGTAATTAACTTGATTACTATCTAATTAGAGTCATTGTTACATTTAAAGTTGTATCAATTATTGTTTCATTTTTTGTTTTCAGATCATGAATCTAATTACTTTAATTTGCTTTCTTCGTTACACTCCCCTTAAGTTGTGTGTGTTACATAGGGATAAGCATAACATTCAACATGGTATAGTTTTTGACACAAAGAAATCACACTAAATAGATGCAATTCCTCTTCTCCCAACAAAAACGGTTTTGTCTAAAATGGTCCCAATTATTTTATGACTATGAATGAGCAAAGAAATTTCAAAGTTGATATAGTGTAGTTTGATATCAAATAAAACCCTTTTGCACACACAAGACTGTGGGAGCCTCTTTGTCAATAGCTAAAGTTTAGTCTATTTCATTGAACTGGTTTGGAATATGTGTACTAACATATGTGTACTAACACAGTTGACATACCAACCGGAAAATAAACAAACATTAGGAATCAAATTTTTACTGTCGTATTTAAGAACTCAATTATCTAGCAAGGGCCAACGAATTTTATCTTCCTATATTTGTTTGCAGATATCAATCACTCTTGTGACACAATAAATTAGGAAACATTACTAATAGCTAACTTGACACGATTCAGCTTTTATGATCTGATGAGCATTAAAGAGCACACATTTATTCTAATCCTCACTTATAATATAGGTTACAGAAGTACATTGAACTATACCTAGCCACTCAAACAAACAGAACGTACCTAGTTCCTTGTTCAAAACTAATTACAACACACAAAGGAACACTATTAATTAGCTATATGGCTAATCTCTTCAGTAAAGTTGCCTATACTAACTATATATTTGATGTGACATTTTGAAAAGAGGCAATGCACTCCTGGTAATTCCCAACACACACACATTGTGAGATCTATACAGGGATTTTTGTTGTACAATCTCACTTACCAATTAGAAAACTCCACCTTTTGAAATTTCAAAGTTCATGTTTAATTGGAGTCATATCATATCTTTTGTGGTTAACAGGCCACATCACATCTAACTATGGTTGTATTCATCCATCATTATTTGTTATGTTCTCCTATTACTAGCATTTAGTATAGTAGCTTTGGAGTTTGATTTATTATATTATACTGCTATAGTTTATGAGTTTTCTTACCAAAATTTTTTCCTTTGAATTTTATGGTTTTAACACGAATACAATACATATTTATAACAATGATATGTTTAATCCCAGGCATTTATAATTTTGTGAGGATATAAATTCTAATACATGAATTGAAAAAATTAAGAAACATTAATTGACAAAAGTATTTTAATACTTGAACAACATAAATAAAATGTTGTGATTACATTTTTAAATAGTTAAAAATATTTTATAAGTGTTTTGAAAGTTGTTTAATTTATTCATTAGAAAGATTTTTTTTGTTTAATCAAAACAATCATTCACGGTAGATAATCTTATTCGAGTCGAGAACATTTACGTCATGATAGTCTAACTCTCCTAGTATAATTTTTTTTTTTATTCACAAGGATTAGATTTAAAACATTATTTAAGGAGAATTAAACATATAACAATTATAAAATGTTTAAGAGGCTTTGGATCAAGTATTTGTTGGAAGACTTTTTTTTGGTAATGTAAAATATCAGGTGTGTTAACTACTAACTACAAGAAAGTCTAGGAATGTTAGGGTTTTTCTTTTCTGTTTTGTCACCAAAACATAAATAAATTGAAAACGGATCGTAAGAAAATGAGCTAGGTTAAGGGAGAAAATTGAATAAAAATATACCTTCTAAGATGAAGTTGCTCTCCTAGTAATAGGGAGCCCAAAGTAGCAACCTGATCGTTAAAAGAGGACTGAAGGCTGCTGTACACGTAGGTTACTTAAAGGATGTTTGGTTTCTAGTTGGGGAAACGGAATTGAGAAATAAAAAAATTTAAAGGTTGATATTAATTATTCACGCCGTTTGAGACTGACAAAACTTTGTTTGGTTTCCAGTTGGGGAAACAGAGTTGGGAAAATGAAGAAATTTAAGGGTTGATATTGATTCTTTACGTCGTTCGAGACAGTCAAAACTTCGTTTGACCGTAGGACGTATTTTTAGGGTTGTTTGAGGTTTGACCAACTAAACTTGATATTCAAACGGGGCCGGTGGAACTCCGTTCCGTTACCTGCAATCTTCAACCAAACCACTCAGTCTTGCGCCAGACCTCGGGTACGGGAATCGCGTCATGTGCAGATTTTACATGAGAAGAATTAAAATTGGTTCTACCCGAAAGATTTTACTGTGAGTTTTTTTATTTAGGTATGAGACTATAGTTCTTGTAGTGTATAAACTTTTTTAAAACATTACTAATTTTTATTTTATGGTTAATTGACGCAATTTAATTATGAAGTTTATATATATAGTCAAGTTTGAGAATTAAGTCATATCTCGTAATTAATACTCAATCATTGATGATATTAGTGTCAAACTATATATGAATCACGACTTTTATGGTGCTGACAGTGAACAAATGAAGACAGAGTTGGGGAAATGAAGAAATTTAAGGGTTGATATTGATTCTTTACGTCGTTCGAGACAGTCAAAACTTCGTTTGACCGTAGGACGTATTTTTAGGGTTGTTTGAGGTTTGACCAACTAAACTTGATATTCAAACGGGGCCGGTGGAACTCCGTTCCGTTACCTGCAATCTTCAACCAAACCACTCAGTCTTGCGCCAGACCTCGGGTACGGGAATCGCGTCATGTGCAGATTTTACATGAGAAGAATTAAAATTGGTTCTACCCGAAAGATTTTACTGTGAGTTTTTTTATTTAGGTATGAGACTGTAGTTCTTGTAGTGTATAAACTTTTTTAAAACATTACTAATTTTTATTTTATGGTTAATTGACGCAATTTAATTATGAAGTTTATATATATAGTCAAGTTTGAGAATTAAGTCATATCTCGTAATTAATACTCAATCATTGATGATATTAGTGTCAAACTATATATGAATCACGACTTTTATGGTGCTGACAGTGAACAAATGAAGACAGAGTTGGGGAAATGAAGAAATTTAAGGGTTGATATTGATTCTTTACGTCGTTCGAGACAGTCAAAACTTCGTTTGACCGTAGGACGTATTTTTAGGGTTGTTTGAGGTTTGACCAACTAAACTTGATATTCAAACGGGGCCGGTGGAACTCCGTTCCGTTACCTGCAATCTTCAACCAAACCACTCAGTCTTGCGCCAGACCTCGGGTACGGGAATCGCGTCATGTGCAGATTTTACATGAGAAGAATTAAAATTGGTTCTACCCGAAAGATTTTACTGTGAGTTTTTTTATTTAGGTATGAGACTGTAGTTCTTGTAGTGTATAAACTTTTTTAAAACATTACTAATTTTTATTTTATGGTTAATTGACGCAATTTAATTATGAAGTTTATATATATAGTCAAGTTTGAGAATTAAGTCATATCTCGTAATTAATACTCAATCATTGATGATATTAGTGTCAAACTATATATGAATCACGACTTTTATGGTGCTGACAGTGAACAAATGAAGACAGAGTTGGGGAAATGAAGAAATTTAAGGGTTGATATTGATTCTTTACGTCGTTCGAGACAGTCAAAACTTCGTTTGACCGTAGGACGTATTTTTAGGGTTGTTTGAGGTTTGACCAACTAAACTTGATATTCAAACGGGGCCGGTGGAACTCCGTTCCGTTACCTGCAATCTTCAACCAAACCACTCAGTCTTGCGCCAGACCTCGGGTACGGGAATCGCGTCATGTGCAGATTTTACATGAGAAGAATTAAAATTGGTTCTACCCGAAAGATTTTACTGTGAGTTTTTTTATTTAGGTATGAGACTGTAGTTCTTGTAGTGTATAAACTTTTTTTAAACATTACTAATTTTTATTTTATGGTTAATTGACGCAATTTAATTATGAAGTTTATATATATAGTCAAGTTTGAGAATTAAGTCATATCTCGTAATTAATACTCAATCATTGATGATATTAGTGTCAAACTATATATGAATCACGACTTTTATGGTGCTGACAGTGAACAAATGAAGCCATGCATGTGAAATTAAATAATGAAATTTTGAAAGAAAAAGTCGGGTTAGGTAGCAGACTGAAAAGTAGGGTACATAATATCTAGTTTCTTTAATGTAAGTGGAGCAGTCATAATATGCAGTTTTTTTTTTAAGGGAAAATTTAAATATTTAGTCCAATTAATTAATTTTAAATGATCCTCCCTCCCTTATTTTTATCTGGTGTAATTTTAAAAAGGGTTTTGATAACCTCAACACTAAACATTAAATACGTGTATTGTTTTTCAGTATCTATCATAAAATTCTCTCTAATTAACAATTTATATTAATTACTTATATTTTATTAGATTTAAAATATATCTTTCTCATAAATTGATTAACGTTTCAACTTATATATATTTTTATACCATTTTTATTTTAGTTGTGTAACATATTAAAACAAAAAATCTTCATTTTGATTTAATTTTGGTATTAGATTTTTTAGTTTTAAATCTGTTTGATGTCATTGGTGATTAATAGGAATATTTTAATCAATTTATTTAAGTAAATATATTTAAGGAAATATTTGGAATTAATTGAAGTAAAACTCATCCTGTATATACAATTGTACATGATTAATTTGTTTGGCATTCTTTGTAACGTTAGTAGGTTGATTGTTAGTTTATGAATAGTTAATATAAAATAAAAATACTAAACATTTTTTTTCTAATTTTGTGTTTATGTTGCGACTGGATAAAGGAATTTAAAATTTCCAAGAATTTCAAATGTATGGAAGAATAATTGCTTCTCTCATTTTGAAAATATTTTGTTTGCATTGGCTCATAAATGTTGTGTCCTGTATTTGAGTATTTTTGCAGTGATGTGTATCGAGATTTTGATAAGACTCTTCAAAGATTACTCTAATAACTTGCATGAAAGCTAATGTTCTAGAAGTAACATCTCTCCGGCAACTCTGACTAGGAAACGAGGTCGAAGCATAGCCGGACCTCTGGGAAGCAAGGTGGTTGTAGACGACATACATCATAACAGAACAACAGATGGTGCAGCAAGTACAAGGTTTGGTCCATGGTTCTCAAGCCCCAAGCTCTAAAGGATGAAGTCCTCCGGTTTGATGATGGTGGTACGAAGGAGATGCTTCAGTAAAAGAGAATCCCAGAGCAGGTGGTTTGAGAGTCGGATAAAACACTTGATAGAGAATTTCAAATTCCTATTCGGCGAAATTTGGAATTTTTAAGTTAAGTTACTAAAATTCCTCGTCAAAATTCTATAATTTAAATTTCTTACTAGATAAAATATCCAAACAACAAATTTTTACTCAATATATACACACACCTGCCCACAGTGTTTACGTTTATATATAATTAAAACCAGCGTAGGATTTTGTAATTCAATGACTTAGATTTGTTAAAAGGTTTTAATTAGTCTATTATACTAAATGACATGATAGTATGTTGTGTTTGTACCTTGTAGTGTTGTGCTTGGCTTTAGATATCCGTTTGTAGTTGTATACCTTTTTTTAATGAATAATTTTTATTTTATAACAATATTAATGCTTCATAGCTTGTAATAGGAAGAATGGAAATCTAATCCTACAATTTATAATTTTACAAAAGTGGTGTTCAATGATAAACCATAAGGTTACAAAATAAACATTTCTAAGGCCTCAGTCCTGAGCTTAAATGTCTTTATTGTTCTCTCAGAGCAACGACTATCTTTTTCTGGAGAAGCTCCACTCCTAGACGTGGGGACAGTCGTGGTAAAACCTCCTGGGAAACAGGACAAAAATCACGTAAAATAATCGTTTTTTTTTTCCTCCAACGCTATGAGCCCTTTTTATTACTTATTTGATGGTCATGAACATTGCAAGAAAGGATAAGGAAATCCTAGAACGAATGAGAAATTGAGCACAGCCAATTAGAGCAGCACGACTCACAAGCTGCAAAAAGTACTGAGCGGCAAACAAGATGAGAATCTTAGGTTGTGTTTGGTTTCACTTTTTCTATTTTTACAACATGAAAAAATACATTCATCACAGAGTAACATTTTGTTGCTTACATATTAACTTGGTCAATCATGCTGAATATGAAGTAAATTCAAAAGCACTTGATCAATTAGCTAACATAGAAACAAGAATCTAGAAACTGAACAGGGAGAACAGACTGGAAGAGTGGGAGTAGGACCACAAAACCAGAAGCATAACAGGACTGTCAAACTTTTAATGAATTGGTCTGGTTTTTTCCATGAGCTTCACCTTTAGAGGCTGAGCAAATTGCAAAACACTTCCATAAGAGAAAAGACAAACTTATATGGTACTTTCTTTTTAATCAATAACTTATATGGTACCTAATGGCCAACATTTAACTCAGTCCAATCAAATGAATCAATGGCTGCGCCTGCACCAAAAAATATGGTCCAAGTTAAGTTGGGATACTTTTTTACATTGGGCTAGACGAATGGCCACCAGTCCCCCTATGATAAGATAGTAACAAAGATTGTTTGCCTATGGACCTCTAGGAAACGACTACAGTCTCACTCCACATTGGCCCAATTTTCGTTTTCCATTTACCAAATTTCAATTTCAATCGATCTCTAACCCCTAAAATCCCCAATTTTTGCCCAAATATCTCCAACTCCAAGCCATATTTCACATTCTAAGAGACCTCTTTGAGTGATTCTTGAGCCAAATTTTCTTCCCAAAAAATGAGGAATCAAGTCGTTTCGGTCTCATTGTATTTGGAGGTTTGTAATACACCTACGTGGTAACAAAACACGATAGGCGTTTTGTGTGTTTCTAGCCCTAGATAAATGCATCCAAAACTCCGATCAAGGGGGTTCTCATCACCCATTGATGACATCTATACTGAATCGGAAAAGCGAGTCAAAAAGTAGAATAATCAAGTATTAGATATTTATTGAAACAGGACAGCCACTAAACAGATTAAATACTAAAAGTACTAAATATTAACACAAACATGAGCAGGATTCACAATTTAGAATAATTAATAATATCACTTGTATTTGAATATTTAGGTTGAATGAAATTAAAACAGAAAAATCTTCAACCTAAACATTTCATACAAAATTGTCATCTATAATAACCTTAAGAGTATAAATAACATCACTTCAAAATATAGGCATGAGAACAATGTCAGTTGCCTGACGGTGTAAAAATGAGAGTGACTTAGCAGCTAATAATAATGTGGTGGAAGAAACAAAAAAGCTGATAGATATTTTGTGATGGTGGAAGATATTTAAGTTTTAACACATTATATTATATATAGCATCATATCATAGTAGTCAATCTCAATTAATGGCGTGGAACAGCCTCAAAAGCGGATAGCGGGATAGCTGAAAGTGGAATGACCAGTATTTTGATCAACCTAATGAAACCTTTCCTACACTTTCTACAGAAATATGCTAAAAAATTCACACGTAAAAATGCTTAAAATTAAATCATCCATTTTCCTAACTCGTACCCCTTCACCAACGGAAATCACAGGCAGAACATCAAGTCGTCCTAAGCTCTTGATCTCCAGCTAGGACCAGAACTACCCCCAAAACGAATTTATTTTATTTAACCTATATTATCGAATTATCAAGTGCAAATTTATAAGCAAGTTCCGACCTATAATTCGCACAAAAAAATTTCTATCTCCGTATCAACGCAAATATTTATAGACTGTACTCAATTATAGAGGTTGAAATTCATAATACCATGCCCTGATAATTGGAAGAAGAGTGAAGCAAGCTAGTAAAGTAGTGAGATAGAACAGACCTCGGTGCCATCGGAAAGCACTTTAGCCAACACAGGTATCTCATATTGATAAGCTCTTTCCCATTGGGGATTGCTCGTTATGTCCCTTATCTGAGAAAAACAAAACATCATCAAATGGAAGGCCTCGTATTCATAGTCACGCATACATACAAGTCGCGAGGAAGAAAGATAGATGCCTGGAAATCAATGTCGTGAAGGGAATCAGGACCGGAGATTAGGAATGCAGCTTGAAGCTTCTCTTTGAGGCCATCGCACAAACAGCAACCTGGCTTTGAGTAGAGAACGAGCTTTCTAGAAGGTGAAGATGAAGAAGATATAGGTCTCACTTTGAAACCCATTCGTCCTGTTAACAACATTAGTGGCGAGGGCCTTGCTGCTGCAAATGCTGCCATTGCGCTTGCAACCACCATCCTTCGATTACTGTACACTAATTTGCTTCCTCTTAAACTCAATTTCCTCGTCTTGAATCCCAACCTATTTCATGGGCTGGGCTATGCTCATTGCTCAAGCCCAGTTAATTTTCTTTGGGCTTTACCTGGGATTCTAAGAGTATTGGTTATTACTACAACATCTTCTTTAGCTTGACTTGAAATAATTACACATATTATGTTTCACGAGCCAAAACAAGACATTTTATGTTTCATTTAGATTTGTTAGGTCTAAATTTTCAGTGTTTCGAATGTGTGCCTATATTAATCATAATTTTCAATAAAAAAATTTTACTTTTATATTGTTTAAATGATGTTATGAAACACATTAAAAAAAATCATTAAATCTATATTTCAATTACAAAGAAAAGATATATTTACATGAACCTCAAGGGATTGGTCAAAAGGAGTCTCCAGGGAAATATAAGTACCTCTTTGAGTACTTTTTAAACTAAGGAAGCGTCTCCAATATAAGTTACATATCTATTGTTTGAGGACATGGGCATGTTTGGTCCCAGTATTTCCTAATTTATTTTAATTTTAAATTACGTGCAATATAAATAATAATCATTTGAATAATTTCATTTCTATAATTTTTACAATTAGTTATTAAATACGTAATACAACCATTTTCGTAGTTGGACTAGGTTTAGCTTAAAAAAAATGTGGTTGGATTTGTTTAATATACTAATGTATTAAAACTTTATACCTAACTAAATAAACTATGTACGTAAAACTGTGTGTATTTAAAGATTATCTACTTTTCTACACAGTTTGGCCGTTTAACCACTTCAATATAAAACAGAATTTATTTTTTTGTTATCACAAATAATAATTATATTTTTATGCTAGTTTCTAACTAGGACTTAGCTGCATTGTGTTTGGACCTTATGAAAAAAAAAGCAGCAACTAGTATATATAATCTATGTATTGTATAATAAGGTGATGTTTATTACAAGGATCTTTTTAAGTGAGATTCTCAAGAATGTGTTTCTTGGTAATGTGTTTCTTGTGTAACTTACTTCTCATGTTTGGTATTAAAAAAACTTTCCGGAAATCTTTTTAGTTTCTCTCATTCTCATGTTTGGTATTAAAAAAACTTACCCGTGAATCTTTTTTGTTTTATAAGGATTTAAGAAGAAAATGGAAGCATTTTTTTCCTAAAATTTTTTATTCTCAGGAATGTATAAGATACCCACATGTTGAAATGGAAAAGTAAAGTTTTTAATTTCTTTATAATTAAGTTTCTTGAGAATCTCATATTTTTGATAATATTTTAGGTAGCATTTTCAAAAAAATTCAAAGATCCTGATACTAAACACCACCTAAAACGCATCATTCCGCTTGAATGCTCGCCACAGTATTTCAAAACAGGATTCCATAAATTTTAATACAAATATGCTATTAGGCATCATAATACTATAAAGCAGCGTAGCTCCATGTTTTCCTTTTCATGTTGCGGGTTTGAGCTTGGTTATTGTTTAATCATTTTGAAAGTTTATTTTTCATAATCTTTTTTATATTATCAATGGAAAATCACCATATTTTATTATTTTTTCAAAAATTATTATTATTTATTTAATATACTTTAAAAAATATTTCCTAAAAATTAAATCATCACAATTTATTAAATATAAATTTATTATGTTATTAGGTGATATGTTTTTACAAAAAAAATCATTTTTTAAGATATATGTTTAAAAATATATTTTTATTTTCAAAGAGATTAAAAATGTAAAAGAAGAATATAATAAAAATATAATATAAAAATATAACTGTTATTATATTTTATACTATTATATTATAATTAAAAAATACATTTATTTCTATATAAAATGTTCACACAATTTAAAGTTTTATAACTTAGATTATAGAGTTGATAAAACTTATAAATCTTAAAAAATTAATTGATAAAAATATAAATATATAATTTATTTGAATAATAATTAAGTATATCATTTTAATAAAGATTTTACCATGTTAATTATATTATTAAATTTAAATATATAATTAAAATAAGATGATTATAATTAGTGAAACTTATGCACACCATACCCACATTATTGTGTTTGTGTGTTATTATGTATTTTAAGTTATTAATAATTCACTTTAAGGAAGAAAATATTTAATAAAAAATACCTATAATTATATTATTTAAATAAATTATATATTTTACAATTTCATAAAATTATTATTTTATTATTTCCTTACTATAATAAAAGTTATTATTATAATACATTTTTTTACTAATTATAATAAAAATTAGATGATTTTTTTTCATTATAACAACAATATATATCTTTTTTACTTTTATTATAATATATTCTTTTACAATAAAAATTTAATATAAATAAATTTATTTTCATATTTTAGTAATTTGTTTAGTTAAAATGGTCCTTCTATTTTGATCGGGGTCTTATATTGTTGTGTTAATATAATAAAAAAGTTATTATAGAAAATGATTATGTTTTTATAATTTTTATTGAAAAATAAAAAAAATAACATTGATATATTTAATAAAATTCATTATCATGTGTGTGTATATATATATATATATGTATATATATGTGTGTAAAAATTCTCTCATTAAGAACAATATGTTATGAAATAAACTAGAAATTGTGAAGGAAGAAGAATTATGGAGGAAGAGAAATTTGAAGAGAGAAATGAGAGAATAGAAATGAAGTAGTATTGTGTTAATGAGTGAAGGGGGTATTTATAGGAGGTGAGAGGGAGACATTTATAAATATCAAAACTTTAGGGGGGACATCCATAATTATTCATAATACTCCCCCTTGGATGTCCGTATTTAGAATGTGCCTCGTTAAAACCTTACTAGGAAAAACCCAGTGGGACAAAAACCTAGTGAAGGAAAAAGAGTACAACATTCTTTACAAAGTATATCCGTAAAAATAATTAAATTACAAATATTTAATTCTCCCCCTCATCAGAACACTTATGTAAGCGTCGAAGACCAATCTTCTGTACTAGTTGCTCGAAGACTTTGGTTGGTAATGACTTTGTAAAGATATCTGCTAGATTCTCGCATGATCGGACTTGCTGAACATTTATTTCACCATTCTTTATAAGATCATGAGTAAAGAAAAATTTTGGTGAAATATGTTTTGTCCTATCTCCTTTAATATAGCCCTCCTTTAACTGAGAAATACAAGCTGCATTATCTTCACATAAAATTGTTGGTGGTAGTTTTCCAGCATGCAAGCCACAAGTTTCTTGAATATGTTGAATCATAGATCTTAACCAAACACATTCTCGACTTGCTTCATGTAATGCTAAGATTTCAGCATGATTAGATGATGTTGCTGTGATTGTTTGTTTTATGGATCTCCATGAAATTGCTGTACCACCACATGTAAACAAATAACCTGTTTGTGATCGACCATTATGAGGATCAGACAAATACCCCGCATCTGCATAACCAATTAGGTTTGCCTTAGATACATATGGAAAAAATAAACCCATGTCCATTGTACCTCTAAGGTAGCGGAATATGTGTTTAATCCCATTCCAATGCCTTTTTGTGGGTAAAGAACTATGTCTTGCTAACAAATTAACAGCAAATGATATATCAGGTCGTGTATGACTAGCAAGATACATTAGTGCACCAATTGCACTAAGATATGGTACTTCAGGACCAAGTAGTTCTTCATTTTTGTCTTGAGGTCGAAATGGATCTTTGCTCACTTCTAGTGACCTTACAACCATTGGACTGCTCAATGGGTGTGATTTGTCCATATAAAACCGCTTTAACACCTTTTCTGTATAAGTCTTTTGGTGCATCAGAATTCCTTCCTTTAAATATTCTAATTGTAATCCGAGACAAAACTTTGTTTTTCCCAAGTCTTTCATCTCGAATTCATTTTTTAAGCAATTTACAGCCTTTGAGAGCTCTTCGGGAGTTCCGATGATGTTTAAATCATCTACATAAATAGCAATTATGACGAACTCTTTTCCGAGTCTTTTCATAAAAACACATGGACAAATTGGGTCATTTTTGTACCCTTCTTTCAACAAATATTCACTGAGACAATTGTACCACATTCGTCCAGATTGCTTTAATCCATAAAGAGATTTATTCAATTTGATTGAATAATTTTCTCGTGGATTTGTTTTATATGCTTCAGGCAAATGAAATCCTTCAGGGAGTTTCATATATATGTCATTTTCAAGTGAGCCATATAAATATGTTGCAACAACATCCATAAGGCGTAAGTCAAGCCTTTCACGGATTGCCAAACTTATCAAGTATCGAAAAGTAGTGGCATCCATCACTGGTGAATATGTTTCTTCGAAATCAATTCCAGGTCTTTGTGAGAATCCTTGTGCAACAAGTCTTGCTTTGTATCGCACAATTTCACCATTTTCATTTCTTTTTCTCGTAAAGACCCATTTGTACCCAACTGGTTTTACACCTTTGGGTGTTTGGACTACAGGCCCAAAAACTTTACGTTTTGCAAGTGAGTTTAACTCTTCTTGCATTGCATCTTTCCACTTTGGCCAATCATTTCTTTGTGCACATTCTTTAACTGATTTTGGCTCATAATCTTTATCATCATTTATGATATCAAGAGCTACTTTGAATGCAAAAATTTCATCAACATCGACTTCAGGTCGATTCCATTGTATACCATCCATGACATAATGTATCGAGATCTCTTTATTTGTATCAATTTCAGGTACCTTAGTTTCTTCTGGATTTGAAACTTTGATTATGTCAGGAGACTCTACTGGAGTCTTTATATCCTCGATTCGACCATCATCTTTATTTACTTTTCTTTTCCGAGGATTTTTATCTTTAGAACCAACAGGTCTGCCACGTTTTATTTTGGCTTCAGACTCATTTGCAAATTTATATTGTCCTTCGGGGATATCAATCTTTATTGGAGTATTAACAGCTGGTATATGTGACTTAGTTACTCTTTTTGGATCAGCAAATGCATTAGGCAATTGGTTTGCTAAATTTTGCAAACTAATTATTTTCTGAACTTCTAGTTCAGATTGTTTTGTTCGAGGATCAAGATGTGATAAAGACCTCTCATTCCAGCTAATCCTTTTATCCAACTGTTTATGTTCTCCCCCTAATGATGGGAAAATAGATTCATCAAAATGACAATCAGCAAAACGAGCTGTAAATAAATCACATGTTAAAGGTTCAAGATATTTTATTATGGATGGACTTTCATATCCAACATATATTCCCAACCTTCTTTGAGGTCCCATCTTAGTGCGTTGCGGAGGAGAGATAGGAACATATACCGCACTTCCAAAGATTCTTAGATGAGAAATATTTGGTTCTTTACCATGAACCAATTGTAAAGGGGAATATTCATGATTACTTGTAGGCCTGATACGAATAAGTGCTGCCGCATGCAAGATTGCATGTCCCCAAGTTGAAATTGGGAGTTTTGATCTCATTAACAATGGTCTTGCTATCAATTTCAAACGTTTAATCAATGATTCAGCAAGTCCATTTTGTGTATGAACATGTGCTACAGGATGTTCAACATCAATTCCAATGGACATACAATAATCATTAAGTGATTGAGATGTAAATTCACCAGCGTTATCAAGGCGTATTTTCTTAATTGGATAATCAGGAAAATGAGCTCTTAAACGAATTAATTGAGCTAGTAATCTCGCAAACGCCTGGTTGCGAGTTGATAATAAGCAAACATGTGACCATCTTGTTGATGCATCAATTAAAACCATAAAATATCTAAATGGTCCACATGAAGGGTGTATTGGTCCACAAATATCACCTTGTATACGCTCTAAAAATATAAGTGGTTCATTCCCAATTTTCATTGGTGATGGCCGAATGATTAATTTTCCTTGAGAACAAGCAGCACATGAGAAATTCTTAGTTTGCATAATTTGTCTGCTGGACAAATAATGACCATTTGAATTCTCAACTATTTTTCGCATCATAATTGATCCAGGATGGCCTAATCGTTCATGCCAGATAACAAAGTCATTCTTATTTGTAAACTTCTGGTTTACTATGGCATTTGTTTCAATTGTACTAATATATGTGTAGTACAAACCGGAGGAAAATGAAGGCAATTTTTCCAATATACATTTCTTACCAGAAATTAATTTTGTAATGTATAGATATTCATCATTTCCTTCATTTATGGTCTCAATATGATATCTATTTCTGCGGATATCTTTAAAACTCAATAAATTTCTTTGAGACTTCTTAGAATATAATGCACTTTTAATGTGCAATTTTGTTCCTCCAGGCAACAAAATACTGGCTCTACCGGAGCCTTCAATTATATTTATACTACCAGATATTATATTAACATTTGCTTCTTGTTTTACTATTTGGTAAAAATATTTCTCATTCTTGAGAATGGTATGAGTTGTTGCACTGTCTGCGAGACATATATCTTCATCATTCACATGAGCATTCATTCTTCATTAAATAAATAAAAATAAATCATGAGTAAAATATAATTAACAATAATATTTAACAAAATTTTATTGATAAAGACAAAATTTACAACAAAACAAATTACATGAAACATTAAAATAATTTATTTGGGGGCACTCCCTTCTCCAATCGAGTGGTCAATTTCTTCTTCAGGAAGAGCAAGAAAATCATCAACACTAAAGTCAACACTAAATTCTTGAAAATATTTACTGATAGTTCCTGAAGAACTAGAAATTAAATACTTTGTTATTTTATCACATTTTAATATGTTAATTAATTATATTTATATTATGATTTATTTATAAATTATATTTACATTATTTTGCCAATTGCCAATTAATTTGCTTTCACTTTATTGATGGCTAGCTAACATAATGCTTTCTATTATTACCACTTTTAATAATGCTTCACATAGTGCTTTCAATTATTACCACTTTTAATAATGCTTCACATAATGCTTCCAATTATTACCACTTTTAATAATGCTTCACATATAATATTGTTTTGCTTCCAATTGCTCTTATTGATTCCACCTACATAAATGATTATACATTTACATTATTGAGTTACTATATTAATATATGTGTATCAAAATATTACATGCATAAATGATTTAAAAAAAAAAAGAGGACCTTAACAAAGGGTAGCCAAGATTTGAACCATGAACCTTGACCTTGAAAGAAAGGTAGCTTACCACTAGAACACTTGATACAATTCATGTATTTATGCAAACTAAATTGTTATATCACTAAGTTACCTAGCAACATTTTTTTAATAACCATAATAATAATTTTTTTTAACCTATTTAATTAATTTACATTTTTTTTACTCTTATAATAAAATAAAATTAATAATTCATCATTGACTTGTTACCATCATTAGATATTTATAATTAATAAATTTATTCATTCAAAATATATCTAATATATTGTTTCAACTTCTTATATAGAAATAACTATGTCAAATATTACCAACCTTGAGTTCGTGGCTCTTGACATATCTGGAAAAAACTATCTATCATGGACATTGGATGCTGAAATCCATTTAGATGCAAAAGGTCTTGGAGACACCATTAAAAATGGAAATCAGGCATCTAATCAAGATAAAGCTAAAGCCATGATATTTTTACGCCACCATATCCATGAAGGGTTAAAAAATGAATACTTAACAGTTAAAGACCCTCTTGTTCTGTGGAATAATCTAAAAGAAAGATACGACCATCAAAAGGATATAATTCTTCCAAAAGCCCGTTATGAATGGATGCATTTACGATTTCAAGATTTTAAATCCGTAAATGAGTATAATTCTGCAATGTTTAGAATTACTTCGAGATTGAAATTATGTGGAGAACAAGTCACTGAAAGTGACATGTTAGAAAAGACATTCTCTACTTTTCATGCATCCAATTTGCTCCTGCAGCAGCAATATCGCCAAAAGGGCTTTACAAAATATTCTGAATTAATTACTTGTCTCCTTGTGGCTGAGCAAAATAATGAATTGCTTATGCAAAATCATGAATCCCGTCCAACTGGAACTGCTCCATTCCCAGAAGTGAATGTAGCAACGCACGATCATAATACTCATGGTCGTGGTCGTGGCCGTAGCCGCGGTCGTGGACGAGGTAATGCTCGGGGACATGGTATTGGTCGTGGATATGGTTTTGGCCGTGGTCATGGTCGAAATGATAAGAGATCATCATTCACATGGAAAAATAAAGAACTTATGAAAAAAGGGACAGATGCTCAAAATAGCGAACAAACTAAAAACATCTGCTATCGTTGTGGTAGCAAAGGACATTGGTCTCGAGTTTGTCGCACACCAAAGCATCTCGTAGATCTATACCAAAAATCCCTTAAAAATAAAGGGAAAATAATAGAGACAAATTTTACTGGTATAGATGATGATTTCTCTGACTTTAGTGTTGATGATTTTCTTGCTCTTCCTGAAGAAGAAATTGACCACTCGATTGGAGAAGGGAGTGCCCCCAAATAAATTATTTTAATGTTTCATGTAATTTGTTTTGTTGTAAATTTTGTCTTTATCAATAAAATTTTGTTAAATATTATTGTTAATTATATTTTACTCATGATTTATTTTTATTTATTTAATGAAGAATGAATGCTCATGTGAATGATGAAGATATATGTCTCGCAGACAGTGCAACAACTCATACCATTCTCAAGAATGAGAAATATTTTTACCAAATAGTAAAACAAGAAGCAAATGTTAATACAATATCTGGTAGTATAAATATAATTGAAGGCTCCGGTAGAGCCAGTATTTTGTTGCCTGGAGGAACAAAATTGCACATTAAAAGTGCATTATATTCTAAGAAGTCTCAAAGAAATTTATTGAGTTTTAAAGATATCCGCAGAAATGGATATCATATTGAGACCATAAATGAAGGAAATGATGAATATCTATACATTACAAAATTAATTTCTGGTAAGAAATGTATATTGGAAAAATTGCCTTCATTTTCCTCCGGTTTGTACTACACATATATTAGTACAATTGAAACAAATGCCATAGTAAACCAGAAGTTTACAAATAAGAATGACTTTGTTATCTGGCATGAACGATTAGGCCATCCTGGATCAATTATGATGCGAAAAATAGTTGAGAATTCAAATGGTCATTATTTGTCCAGCAGACAAATTATGCAAACTAAGAATTTCTCATGTGCTGCTTGTTCTCAAGGAAAATTAATCATTCGGCCATCACCAATGAAAATTGGGAATGAACCACTTATATTTTTAGAGCGTATACAAGGTGATATTTGTGGACCAATACACCCTTCATGTGGACCATTTAGATATTTTATGGTTTTAATTGATGCATCAACAAGATGGTCACATGTTTGCTTATTATCAACTCGCAACCAGGCGTTTGCGAGATTACTAGCTCAATTAATTCGTTTAAGAGCTCATTTTCCTGATTATCCAATTAAGAAAATACGCCTTGATAACGCTGGTGAATTTACATCTCAATCATTTAATGATTATTGTATGTCCATTGGAATTGATGTTGAACATCCTGTAGCACATGTTCATACACAAAATGGACTTGCTGAATCATTGATTAAACGTTTGAAATTGATAGCAAGACCATTGTTAATGAGATCAAAACTCCCAATTTCAACTTGGGGACATGCAATCTTGCATGCGGCAGCACTTATTCGTATCAGGCCTACAAGTAATCATGAATATTCCCCTTTACAATTGGTTCATGGTAAAGAACCAAATATTTCTCATCTAAGAATCTTTGGAAGTGCGGTATATGTTCCTATCTCTCCTCCGCAACGCACTAAGATGGGACCTCAAAGAAGGTTGGGAATATATGTTGGATATGAAAGTCCATCCATAATAAAATATCTTGAACCTTTAACAGGTGATTTATTTACAGCTCGTTTTGCTGATTGTCATTTTGATGAATCTATTTTCCCATCATTAGGGGAAGAACATAAACAGTTGGATAAAAGGATTAGCTGGAATGAGAGGTCTTTATCACATCTTGATCCTCGAACAAAACAATCTGAACTAGAAGTTCAGAAAATAATTAGTTTGCAAAATTTAGCAAACCAATTGCCTAATGCATTTGCTGATCCAAAAAGAGTAACTAAGTCACATATACCAGCTGTTAATACTCCAATAAAGATTGATATCCCCGAAGGACAATATAAATTTGCAAATGAGTCTGAAGCCAAAATAAAACGTGGCAGACCTGTTGGTTCTAAAGATAAAAATCCTCGGAAAAGAAAAGTAAATAAAGATGATGGTCGAATCGAGGATATAAAGACTCCAGTAGAGTCTCCTGACATAATCAAAGTTTCAAATCCAGAAGAAACTAAGGTACCTGAAATTGATACAAATAAAGAGATCTCGATACATTATGTCATGGATGGTATACAATGGAATCGACCTGAAGTCGATGTTGATGAAATTTTTGCATTCAAAGTAGCTCTTGATATCATAAATGATGATAAAGATTATGAGCCAAAATCAGTTAAAGAATGTGCACAAAGAAATGATTGGCCAAAGTGGAAAGATGCAATGCAAGAAGAGTTAAACTCACTTGCAAAACGTAAAGTTTTTGGGCCTGTAGTCCAAACACCCAAAGGTGTAAAACCAGTTGGGTACAAATGGGTCTTTACGAGAAAAAGAAATGAAAATAGTGAAATTGTGCGATACAAAGCAAGACTTGTTGCACAAGGATTCTCACAAAGACCTGGAATTGATTTCGAAGAAACATATTCACCAGTGATGGATGCCACTACTTTTCGATACTTGATAAGTTTGGCAATCCGTGAAAGGCTTGACTTACGCCTTATGGATGTTGTTGCAGCATATTTATATGGCTCACTTGAAAATGACATATATATGAAACTCCCTGAAGGATTTCATTTGCCTGAAGCATATAAAACAAATCCACGAGAAAATTATTCAATCAAATTGAATAAATCTCTTTATGGATTAAAGCAATCTGGACGAATGTGGTACAATTGTCTCAGTGAATATTTGTTGAAAGAAGGGTACAAAAATGACCCAATTTGTCCATGTGTTTTTATGAAAAGACTCGGAAAAGAGTTCGTCATAATTGCTATTTATGTAGATGATTTAAACATCATCGGAACTCCCGAAGAGCTCTCAAAGGCTGTAAATTGCTTAAAAAATGAATTCGAGATGAAAGACTTGGGAAAAACAAAGTTTTGTCTCGGATTACAATTAGAATATTTAAAGGAAGGAATTCTGATGCACCAAAAGACTTATACAGAAAAGGTGTTAAAGCGGTTTTATATGGACAAATCACACCCATTGAGCAGTCCAATGGTTGTAAGGTCACTAGAAGTGAGCAAAGATCCATTTCGACCTCAAGACAAAAATGAAGAACTACTTGGTCCTGAAGTACCATATCTTAGTGCAATTGGTGCACTAATGTATCTTGCTAGTCATACACGACCTGATATATCATTTGCTGTTAATTTGTTAGCAAGACATAGTTCTTTACCCACAAAAAGGCATTGGAATGGGATTAAACACATATTCCGCTACCTTAGAGGTACAATGGACATGGGTTTATTTTTTCCATATGTATCTAAGGCAAACCTAATTGGTTATGCAGATGCGGGGTATTTGTCTGATCCTCATAATGGTCGATCACAAACAGGTTATTTGTTTACATGTGGTGGTACAGCAATTTCATGGAGATCCATAAAACAAACAATCACAGCAACATCATCTAATCATGCTGAAATCTTAGCATTACATGAAGCAAGTCGAGAATGTGTTTGGTTAAGATCTATGATTCAACATATTCAAGAAACTTGTGGCTTGCATGCTGGAAAACTACCACCAACAATTTTATGTGAAGATAATGCAGCTTGTATTTCTCAGTTAAAGGAGGGCTATATTAAAGGAGATAGGACAAAACATATTTCACCAAAATTTTTCTTTACTCATGATCTTATAAAGAATGGTGAAATAAATGTTCAGCAAGTCCGATCATGCGAGAATCTAGCAGATATCTTTACAAAGTCATTACCAACCAAAGTCTTCGAGCAACTAGTACAGAAGATTGGTCTTCGACGCTTACATAAGTGTTCTGATGAGGGGGAGAATTAAATATTTGTAATTTAATTATTTTTACGGATATACTTTGTAAAGAATGTTGTACTCTTTTTCCTTCACTAGGTTTTTGTCCCACTGGGTTTTTCCTAGTAAGGTTTTAACGAGGCACATTCTAAATACGGACATCCAAGGGGGAGTATTATGAATAATTATGGATGTCCCCCCTAAAGTTTTGATATTTATAAATGTCTCCCTCTCACCTCCTATAAATACCCCCTTCACTCATTAACACAATACTACTTCATTTCTATTCTCTCATTTCTCTCTTCAAATTTCTCTTCCTCCATAATTCTTCTTCCTTCATAATTTCTAGTTTATTTCATAAAGCAGATGTTTTTAGTTTGTTCGCTATTTTGAGCATCTGTCCCTTTTTTCATAAGTTCTTTATTTTTCCATGTGAATGATGATCTCTTATCATTTCGACCATGACCACGGCCAAAACCATATCCACGACCAATACCATGTCCCCGAGCATTACCTCGTCCACGACCGCGGCTACGGCCACGACCACGACCATGAGTATTATGATCGTGCGTTGCTACATTCACTTCTGGGAATGGAGCAGTTCCAGTTGGACGGGATTCATGATTTTGCATAAGCAATTCATTATTTTGCTCAGCCACAAGGAGACAAGTAATTAATTCAGAATATTTTGTAAAGCCCTTTTGGCGATATTGCTGCTGCAGGAGCAAATTGGATGCATGAAAAGTAGAGAATGTCTTTTCTAACATGTCACTTTCAATGACTTGTTCTCCACATAATTTCAATCTCGAAGTAATTCTAAACATTGCAGAATTATACTCATTTACGGATTTAAAATCTTGAAATCGTAAATGCATCCATTCATAACGGGCTTTTGGAAGAATTATATCCTTTTGATGGTCGTATCTTTCTTTTAGATTATTCCACAGAACAAGAGGGTCTTTAACTGTTAAGTATTCATTTTTTAACCCTTCATGGATATGGTGGCGTAAAAATATCATGGCTTTAGCTTTATCTTGATTAGATGCCTGATTTCCATTTTTAATGGTGTCTCCAAGACCTTTTGCATCTAAATGGATTTCAGCATCCAATGTCCATGATAGATAGTTTTTTCCAGATATGTCAAGAGCCACGAACTCAAGGTTGGTAATATTTGACATAGTTATTTCTATATAAGAAGTTGAAACAATATATTAGATATATTTTGAATGAATAAATTTATTAATTATAAATATCTAATGATGGTAACAAGTCAATGATGAATTATTAATTTTATTTTATTATAAGAGTAAAAAAAATGTAAATTAATTAAACAGGTTAAAAAAAAATTATTATTATGGTTATTAAAAAAATGTTGCTAGGTAACTTAGTGATATAACAATTTAGTTTGCATAAATACATGAATTGTATCAAGTGTTCTAGTGGTAAGCTACCTTTCTTTCAAGGTCAAGGTTCATGGTTCAAATCTTGGCTACCCTTTGTTAAGGTCCTCTTTTTTTTTTAAATCATTTATGCATGTAATATTTTGATACACATATATTAATATAGTAACTCAATAATGTAAATGTATAATCATTTATGTAGGTGGAATCAATAAGAGCAATTGGAAGCAAAACAATATTATATGTGAAGCATTATTAAAAGTGGTAATAATTGGAAGCATTATGTGAAGCATTATTAAAAGTGGTAATAATTGAAAGCACTATGTGAAGCATTATTAAAAGTGGTAATAATAGAAAGCATTATGTTAGCTAGCCATCAATAAAGTGAAAGCAAATTAATTGGCAATTGGCAAAATAATGTAAATATAATTTATAAATAAATCATAATATAAATATAATTAATTAACATATTAAAATGTGATAAAATAACAAAGTATTTAATTTCTAGTTCTTCAGGAACTATCAGTAAATATTTTCAAGAATTCTTCAGGAATTCTTTTAAATCCCATAGGGATGTTCAAAATATAAGTTCTTCAGGAACTTATTAATATTTTATACATCCTGCTGGGATGTGTGGAATATAAGTTCTTCAGGAACTTATTATAATATATATATATATACATATAATATAAATTGAAATTATGAAAAGAAATTAAAATTCTGTTACCTTAGATCTCAGTTGGTCAGAACCTGGTGCTGATAACGTGTTATGAAATAAACTAGAAATTATGAAGGAAGAAGAATTATGGAGGAAGAGAAATTTGAAGAGAGAAATGAGAGAATAGAAATGAAGTAGTATTGTGTTAATGAGTGAAGGGGGTATTTATAGGAGGTGAGAGGGAGACATTTATAAATATCAAAACTTTAGGGGGGACATCCATAATTATTCATAATACAATAGTTTTTATCGTGCCCACAATAATGTGTTTGATACAGATATAAACAGCTCGCAAGTCTAGTTAAATATATAATATATCAATATGTTATTAATTAAGGCTTACCTGGAAAAAAAAAAGCCTTATATACACAAACACAACAAGGTAATCCACCATAGTAGGGAGTAATAATCTTATTATGCCATCATCATTTACATTGCTAACATAATAGTATGAGCAGCATTTCACATGCATAAAGACTAGCCTGTTTTTCTCAATTCCATAATTTTAATTTTGTAGTATTTATACATCAAATATTTCCACAGAAAGCCAACATGTAATACCTAGCTGTATACAAATACAATGATTGTTTCTTTTTATCAATAACTGCAAGTGTTGCTCATAGAAACGTTTTCCTAAAGTACCAAACTCAATTCCCAACAAATATTTCGAATTGTGAATGCTCTTTGCAAGTAACATGAAGAATCATACATATAGTACATGTTCAAGTATCAAAACCAATCACATCAATTGTTTAACTCCAAGAAACTACCAAACTCTAATTTTTGCATATATGTAAGTAAGTAAAGCCCGCCAAACCCCTTGCAGGGATAATCAACTAACCGTCAATGATACATGAAAGGATCCACAAAAGGAAAACCTATACATACATGATGAACTCTTCCTTGATTCCCCAAAACTAGAGAAAACAACCTGGTATTGATCAGCATAAGGAAATCAATGTCTATATGAGCTTCTTCTTCCTAAAGAAGCGCTTCAAATACCACAGCTGTAATACTGCAGCCAAAACGCAGAGGCCAAGAGAAAAGATACTGAACCAAGCAACTCTAGCATTTGTTTTTTCACTAACTTCCCTCATATCGGCTTCCCTGTAGCAATGTCCAAGAAAAGCAAGTTTTGAAATGCCTTAAACAACATAATAAATGATTAGCAATAATTTTACCGGAGTTATATTCACCATCATTGTTATATGGTGAAGTGCTTAGAAGTTAGAAGAACCTGATTTCATAAAGCTGAGATCAAACATCACCATGAATACTAGAGTTACCTATTCTTCAAATACTCTAGATTATCCCGGATGGCTTCCACAGCTCCTTCAAGTTTTCTTAGCTCAAATTCAACACCCTTAAACCAATGCCAAAAAAGAATATAGCATTGAACACTTGAGTCCCAAAATTCCCAGTAAAGATATTACAAAGGCAATGAATGATATGGAATAATTGCAATTTTCAATTTATTAATTACCTCTAACTTTTCTTTTCTTGCCACGGAATCCCAATCTTTGGCAGAGATTCCAGTTTTCCAATCAAGGCTCATTGTGGTGTCTCCCGCACCTTCTTGATGTTTATTATCCACCCAAAAGCATGCCACATAGCTCCCACTCTCAGTAGTTGTAAATGCAAACTGACCGTGGGTAACATTTTCATTCTGGTGAAGAGTATTTCCATAAGGAGATGTAACCTAGGGAAAAAAAGTTATAACAAAGGAATACTAGGTCAATATGAATTCTAGTATTATACTTGGGTATCAAGTTAAATCCATCTTTCACAACATTCTAGATCAAGAACAAGAAAGAAATAAAAGTTGGCGACACAAGTTAAGATTTTGGGGAAAACTCTGAGTTCGATCCCCACTAAATACATTTTTCAGGAGGGGTTAGGAAATGAAGAGCCTTAATTGTAACTAAATCCTGAACAAGATTACCTCTAAAGAAGATGCTAGTGGTTAACACCAAAAAAGAACATATTCGCCTAGATTTGTTGTATCTGGTCATGTGTGGCTCTTCCAGAATCCCCATAGTTATGACTCCCCTTATCACACCCAGATCATTATTTCCCATTATTAGTGTCACAATAAGAAAGGCTAGGGGTGCACTGACTTAGTATCCCAACTTTTGGTGAAGAGAACAAGAAAGAAATATAATCCTTAATCTGTTAAGGATCTACAACAGGGCATGTGAATTGCAACAAATCAGAGACAGAAAGTTCCTGCAAATTGATTTTACTCCTCTCTAAACCTTCATTCTCTGACATCCCTATTTTGGTATCAATTATTTTCTCAACTAAGTCCCCTCTTAGTCCCATTATCAATTTAACAAATCACGCAGAGAAAATTCAAAAATTCTACTAAAATCCTGAATTTCCTCAAGCAAAAACTTGCATACAATAGTAAAAAAAGTGACTAGTAAATGTAAACTCTAAATCAAGTAGCTGAATTAAGGAAAAAAGGAAAGAAAGAAATGGGAAGTGAAAGAAATATGGTACCTTGGCAGAAACAGTTGGAAGTTGGTGAGCGTTAACATCATCGGCTACAACGTAGTAATCGGCTAAAACGACGACCTGTGCCTGGATTTCCTCGGACATGCACTTAGTTCCCTTGCCGGGGACGGTTAACCATACGGCGTGGGTAGGAAGGAGCATAAGAGTGGTTAAGCACAACAGGAGCAGAGGGATTATTCGAGTTCCATAGCTTAGGTTGATGCTTTTAGCCATTGCCCAAAGTTGACCTGCGAGTTCAAATCGAATACTCTGAAACTTTTGGGACTCAGATCTAACTTCGTCAATTAATGAGGCAACAACAGCCCTCAAACTTTGAACGTTAGTTTCTCTGATCTTCTAAGGCCCGTTTGGCTATATTAAAAACATTTCCCTAAACCCTATTGATGTTGGAAACTCACCATACTAATTAACCTGAAATCCTAGTTGATTAAGTTTAAAAGGAATATATAAAATATAAACCAAACAGTATTTAAAAATGAACATTTCCCGTATAGGTCAAATAATAGCCCAATTTTAACCTACTTGGGGTGAGTTTTTAATGTTTGGTTATAAAATACAGGTTTAAAAAAATTATTTAACTTAAATAAATTTAATTAAATTTTAATAAATTTTTAAAACAGTTTGAAATTTTCATTTCAAAATTAGAATACTTGATTTTTTTCAGTTTAAAGTTTTTTAAATTGTTCATTTTAATTTTTCAACAAACTAAAAACTATAACTTAAAAATTAAAAACCACCCCAAGTAGGTTAAATTTCTATTTCCAATTTCAATTATAAAATTGTCATTTATTTTTTATTTTCAAAAATTTTGTATTAGAAATATTGAAAATCATTTTTTTTATTTTTACTTTTTCCATTATGAATTTTTTAAAACAAGAATTAGGATGACAATTTTATAATTGAAATTGAAAAAAAGAATAGAAACTAAAACCAAACAACTCCTTATGTTTTCAATTTGATTTCAGTTTGGTCTTTATATATTTTTTTACTTAAATCAGTCCTTTCACGTTTCATAAAATGAATCAAGTTGTTCTCTTTTGTCAGCTCTGGTAACTTAGTTAACAAAGATGGCATATATGACGCACAGATGTCTATAACTATGTTAATGTATTTTCCAACATAAATTAATGAATTAATAAAAAATTAAAATCATATGCAGGGAAGAGCTTCCCACTTCTATTCCATTCTATTTTCTTCTTTATCATCTCATACTCTTCACAAACAAAACATCATCCACAAGCCATAACCAACATCCATGTGACAAAACAATCTCAACCTCCATTAGAATCATACCATTGTCTTCCTCCATCACCTAAATCTCACCCAACCATAAACCTCTATCATTACTCATTTACCATCGCCATCAACCCATAACACAACAAACCAACATTACGTCTCAAAAATTGGGTGTTTGTTAAGAGTATTAGTTAGTTTAGTTTGCTCATATCACACTTAAAGTTGTTGGAAATTTGAAATTTTAATGGTTCCATCATTTTTGAATTTTAGAGCTTCTTGATTATGCGATTCTTGGTGCCTTTGTGTTTTAAATTAATTAAGTTACGTACAAATGTTGATTTCAAGTCATTATAACTTCAAATTCAATTGAACTTCACTCAATTTTGTCTTTTGTAGTTTTGGAATTTTCTAGAAATTCAGGATTCATGCTTCATCTTTTCAATTCGAGTTGATAATCTTGGTGGAATTTGTTGTAAAAGTTGATTGAAATCTATCTATCATTGGATTTTAATCACATACATAATTAGCTTTCATTTTCGTGGTTGTTTGATGCATTTCAATAGTGGTCGTGTTCTTGAATATTCTTGATATGAGCATGATGCTGGTACCGGTATCCTTATGCCTATACTGGTATGCAACCTATAACATCTGGTACTTATCATGACCCTCATGGTATAAATACTAGTATGGGCCCTATACCGGTAACTAAGGCTATGTTGGGATGATCAAAAGGCGTTAACACATACTATAAGCGTACTTGATAGAACCTGTAAAGGCGTTAGAATTATTATGCTTTGAACAGACTTTTTCGTAAACAAGTAACTATGATCAGAGAGAAAATAAAGATAACTCAGGACAAAAAAAAGAGTTACTATGATAATAGGCATCAGCCTCTGGAATTCTTGATTGGTGCAAAAGTATTTCTTAGAGTCTCCCATACAAAAGGTGTTGGTAAGACTATTAAAAGTTGAAAGTTGAGTCTGAGGTATATTGGTCCTTATCGGGTACTAGAGCGGACTGGAGATGTGGCTTATCGGATTGAGCTCCCTCCAGTTTTATCTAGATTACATGATGTGTTCCATGTATCTTAGCTTCGAGAGTATATTCCTTATGGTAGTATACTGATACCAGAGGATTCCATTAAGCTGGAGGAAGATTTGACAGTATCAGCTATTCCTATTCGCATCGAAGCTTTTCAGACCAAGCATTTGAAAAGCAAAGATGTGTCACTAGTGAGGTTTTCGTGGCATAACTTTAATGGAACGTCCTATGCTTAGGAAGTGGAGTTAGTAATGAGGCAGTAGTACCTTAAGCTCTTAATGAGGTACATTGATTTCGAGGATGAAATCTCTTTTAAGAAAGGTGTGTGTAACATCCTTGATACTAAATTAAATTTATTTTTGTCGGATAAAATTAATTAAGCATCATTGAACATTAAATTAAATTAATTGGGAATTTTTAAATAAAGCAACAAAATTAGAATAATTCATTTTGGGTGATTAATTTGTAAAATTTAAAGTTGGATTAAATTGTGGTGGTAAAATATGAATTACCATGAGGTAAAAGTAAGTTTTATTTAAAGGAAATAAAAGAAAACATTAAAAAAATGGTGAAAGGATCAAAATGCCCTTGAGACTAAAACAATATTCATTCATTTCTTCTTCACCACACAAAACAAAAGCTTCTTCTTAATTCCTTCCAAAACTATGTGCTTTTAGGCTTGAGTAGGAGCTCGATTCTTGATGAAACTCAAAATTGATCAGATATTTGTAATCGTGGAAGCGAGGTTGCGAACCAAGCACCGTCAAGGTGTTAGTTGAAGTGAAACGTGGAACCAATAGTGGAATTAGTCGAGATATTAGACGTACCCGGCATTGAGAACAAGTCTCGAAAGTGGGAACCGAGGTGAAGGGGTGTACTTGGGACATAGATTAATGAAAATAATAATTAATGTCAAATTAGGTGTATGGGAAAATGGTAGAATAGCCCGTTGGTGAATAAATCCTTTATATATGCTATAAAACTATATGATTGTATTAAAATTATGAGGAGAATTAGTTAGCGAGACGTGAGTATGATTTATGCTGTGAAAATGTGATTTTTGAAATGCTTAGATAATGATTTATAATTTTAGATACATGGGCTTCTTGAAAATTATAATGTAGATTATGAAATTATATGCTTGGAGTATGAAAGTGATGAATTGTGATTTTATATAGAATTAATGACATGTTAACGTGGAATAATGAGATAAAATGGTGATTGTTGTTAATTGAGAATTTGGAATGTCATATGAAATGAGATAAAAGAAGGAAATATGCCTGAATGGCCAGATTGTGGTCCCAGGGTGATGTTCATAGTGTCGAAACACTATATTGTGAATTTATCAAAGTAATATTGAGATATATCTACGTATGTGCACAATTGTATGGTGTGGATAGTTAATTAGTATATTTTACGTGTTGTTTTGGCTTTAGTGGTTGAGCATGACCTCATTGAGCTACCTAGAGGTCAGGTAGAACCCAGTGGTGAGGTGCTAGGCAAGGTTCAGTGAACTAGGCAGGGTTCACGATTGGTCATGAAGGCCTACCGGTTGACGACCGATCTAGTTTAGTATTTAGATACTAGGAAGTCTTGATTATATTGATTGAGAATTGGGGGTGCATTAAATTGATTTTTATTGTGAATATCTGATGAACTTTAGTAATATTCCTAAGAATGTTGTATGTGAAATTATATGTTTTGATAATGTAATTGAATTCTAAGAATTCTAATGATTTCAAGTGTTAAGTAAGTATTGATTAAGTATTTAGTAAAATAATTAAATGAATGGTGACAATTGAGTTATAGATATTTTCGAGTTGGTTTTACCTCAAATGAAGATCTATAGCTCAAGTTATGCATAAAATACTACAAGGAATTCATGCTGAAAATTGTTTTGGGCAATCTTAGTGGCATAATTAGCCTTTGTCCCCTTCATAACATTTGTAGATAATTTGGTTATGAAGGTGTACCAATTGGATTCACCTCAATTGGAGTTTTATAGTTCTCGTTAGACCTAAAATACTAAACAATGTGCAAGAAAAATGTATTCTGAAATTCTTTTCTAAAAACTTCTTTATGTTATTGTTTGAATTTATGATGTACGTTACATCATTCAAAGTAAAACCTATTAAATTGAGGCTAAAACCTCTAATTAAATTAAGTATGGTGGGATGTCATACATTATACCCAAGGCATGTGAATTCAGATCTTTTATGCTTTAGCTTTGGTTTATCACTTTACTAACTTACGTATTAAAATGTCATTGTATGTGACACCATCATGCACCCTATACCGAAAGAACATTAAATAAGACTTAACCTTTTGATCTCTATTGGACTTAAGAAGAACATACTGAATCTTAATTGGATCGATATCAAAGAGATAACACCAAATACAAACCAAGGCTGATGGGAATTGGCTTGGCTAAGCTAGGTTTTATAGGACCTGGGCATGGCCTGTTACTTATATTTAAAGTCTAAGCCTAACTTGTAGCTTGACATAGGTCATATTTTTAGGTCTGATCGGAGCTATTTAAAAGTTTGGTTTAGCTCGATACCCTTTATAAAAGTCCGATTTAAGTTATTGCTAATGAAAATATAAACAAACATATTAAATAGATCAATGAGTCTATCTTAGACAAATCAATTTGTCTCTATAAGTCTAACAACCTAAGTATAATATACATTTAATTATCAGTTTTTCATATTAAAATGATTTTAACGAACTTTAATTTAATAAACTATGACTTATAGAAAACATCATATGAATTTATAAATTATAATATTTTATAAATTATATTTATTTATAAAATTATATACATTAGGTTAAAGAGACTAACCCAACAAGTTAGAAATGTTATTTTCAGAAACTTAAATCTGACTTATTTAATTAAATAGACCTTTTGAAAAACATTGGTCTGATCCTTATATTAAATCGGTTGGGTCAAACCAGGCCTTAAATAGGTTAGGTCATAGGCCCTCAACAAATGACTGACTTATTCTCATCCCGAAGACTTAATACCCCTTATTGTTGGATTTTGGAAAACATATTAGTACTCGTGATTTTGATGAGTATTCACTTATATCGTATCCACAGGGACTTGTTGGTAATTGGAAAAATAACAATCGCTACTTCTAAAGTAACCATGAAACTATATATAATGTATTCGCTAATATTCATAATTAGTTATTGCTTTTGTGAACGGTATTATTATAATGTGAAAATTACAAGAATGGAAATAAATATAAACAAAAGCGTTGAGATTAGGTTTCATCGTCCTCCCTTTCAAGCATATGTTATCCTACTTAGTATAATTAATTAAATTTCACCACTTTATTTGTTAGAAATATAGTAAAATAATGTTTTTCTTTGAAAGACAAAAAGTGTTAAGTTTCGGAAGAACATATGGGGTTCTAAAGACACTTCAAAAATTTCATTGTTGATTTATGACCAAAAGAATATGTATCTATCTACTCAAAGTTTTAAAAGGATCGCCTAAGCAAAAAAATAATGTCCTACTTATTTATCAAAAAGGAAAGTTGGACGACAAGATTGATAGAAAGACTAACAAATGACAAATATGCTTTCTAGACTTTTCGAAAGCTTTGTCCATCTATCACAATACCTTTAGATAAAAGCTATCTTTGTCTCTCTTCATGAAGACTATATAAAGAAACTGATTTAAAGAGTGAAAAATACATAACATAACTCTTTTGTTCTATGAATTATACAAGTTATGCAATACTCTCTAATCTATTTCTTGTAAAAATACTTAAAAAGTTTTATTCTATTTCATATCCTAAACAATCAATTTATTTGTATAAGTTTATACACTCCTAAAGTCTTATAAAAACTTTAGAACTATGTCTTTTGTACTGGAATTGGTTAAGTCTAAAGAAACTTATTTAAGAAAAAATACTTAGATAATTACTGAGAGACTAAACGATTAAAGAATACTTTTATAAAATTTATTTTGGTGCTTCGACTATATGACACACAAAACAAACTCTAAATTTAACATAAATTCACTAATGCAAAAACTGGATATGAACACAGGATATTATAACTCGTTTTAAAGGGAACCACGTTAATATATAACGTGGTGACATTTTTAAAATTTTAAACGAAGATATAAACTCGGTTATAAAGGAACCAAGTTTAAAACAAATCTATAAACTTGGCTATCAGTATAACCGAGTTTATAGGGTTTTTAATTATTTATTTATTTATTTTGGTAAACATATAAACTTGATTACTTATTTAACCGGGTTGGAATATGCTACATATAAACTCGATTGCACATATAACCACGTTTATAGGGTATCTAATTTATTTATTTAGGTTTACATCTAAACTCAGTTGCTTGTTTAATAAAGTTGGAATGTCTAAATATAAACTCAATTGAAGTAGTAACCGAGTTGAAAAACATAATGCGCGTATACCAATTTAGATTTTTGAAGAGTAAAGGTCATAACGTACATTGGTTTCTTTTTCTTCTTTGCGTGCATAGGGTTAGGTGATTACAACCACGACTACCTCTTCTTTGGACTTGGTCTTTGTGTTCATCTTCATCTTCGTGTTCATGTTCTTTGGACCTGCATTTGCTTTTTCTTCCCTGTACGCACTGTTGTATTGACTTCCTCGCAAGGTATTTAGTTCTTCCTTTATTATTTGAGATCCATTGTAACTAAATGACAATACATGTTAGATATGTTTTGTGTTGTGGTTTTCCTATATGTATAATTCTGGTGTTAAACTTGTTGTATTATGGTCTGAACTTATTATTACATATCTGTTATATTAACAAATTTGAGTAGGAGAGAAAATGGGTAAAGACTGAAACACATAGTTTTGTAATTTTATTGTTTGAAAAGATAATGACAAAAAAAGATATTACAATTATTTATAGGCGAGGGGTTCATTAACAAACTTACTTAGACTTCACCAACAAAATAACCATCAATTTAACATCTCCCCTCAAGCTAATAATTAGTACCCAATTTTTAGCTTGAATCACCAATAAGCTGCGAGTAAACACCATGAAATGAAAATAGAATCTAACCACAAGCAAACACCAACTTAACCTCATTGTCATAATCATGACGTTCAGTAAATTTGGACCTATATGAGTGTAGCTTTTAAACCTTACCCATTTCTTCAATTGGAAGAGAACTTCATCAATGAGGAAAGTGAATAGCATGTAACAGTAGCAAAGTAAAGAATGTGCGGCAAGAACAAATGAATAGCATGTAGACCACATCTTAGCATATGAGCATTTGAACTTTATCTTCAAGGAAAAAGGCTCTTCTACCCCACTTATCAATTCCATAAATTGAGACACAAGTGACAACAACATCACTCTTAAACCCAAGTGGATAGAATAAAACTAGTGTAACATCTCGGGTATTTAATATAGTTATTCGTGATAGGCAAAAATTAATAAATAAATTATTTGAATTTTAAATTTGGATTTTCCTAAAAATTATTATAAATTAATTAACAGTTGTTTAAGGCACTGAGAATTAAATTAATTAATTAATGGCGATATATGAATTTTACAAATAAATTTATCTGGGTTTAAATTGGATTTTTTTTTCAAAATAGTTATAAATTAATTAACAATGGTTAAAGGTGATAAAATTTAATTTTTAAATTAAATTAAAACAAATAGTAAATTGAAAGTTAGTTTAAAATAAAGAATGGTGGTAGTTTATTAGTTACAAAGGGTAAAAAGTAAAAGTTTTATTAAAAAGGTTATAAAAGAAAATAGAAAAGAAAAGAGAAAAAAGGGTGAAATGACCATTTTGGCATTAGGGCATTAACATCAAATACTCCTTCTTCTTCCTCATGCATCACCACGCCACTTCTTCTTCCTCTCTCACTCTCCATGGCCGTGAGCCTCTAGGGAGCAATTGGACCCCAATTTCTAAGTGAAACCCAAAATTGATCACGTTTTCAGAGTTGTGAGAGCGAGGTAAGCCTATGTACGACTTTAATTTCGTGTTTGCTTTCTCCTTATCCCTTTCTCTCTCTAGACCGTGCATGACCCTTTGGTGTGGGGTTTGGGTTTATGCATGTTTATGGTAATATGAGGCATGAGCGTAACTTTTATGGCAATGGGTATGGTGATTAATTCATGGGTTTTACGTTTTGGTGTTCATAGGTGTCAGAATGAGCTTCAGAAGGTCGTTGAGTAAAGCGGGTATTGGAACCAAAAGTGGAACGTTGGATTATCAAGTTATAAGGCGTGATCGGCACCGAGAACAAGTAACGGAAGCGTGGAATCGAGGTAAAGGGAGTGTTTGGAGTTATAAATTGATTAGAATTGGGTATCGACCCTAATTGGGGTTTCGAAATGAATTAACATAACTAATGGAAAGATTTAAAATTTATTATGTTTATGCGATATATAACGATAGATGGAATTATGTGAGTTAATGAATAAATAGTATGGTATGAATTGTGAATAGAAAAATGGTAATTTTAAAAATATATGAATTATGGTAGTTAGTATGTAATGTGAATGAGATGGAAATGAGTAGTAAGCTATGATGAATATGTTAATGTACTTTAATGGGTGTGTTTTAGCAATTATGTGATAACATGATTATGTTTATTATGATATAATGGTGATGGTAAGTAGGTTTAAAAAAGAAATAACATAGTTGGCGATAATTAAGAATTTAGTACGTTTATGCATCATATATATATATGACAATATGAGAAGTTTATATTAAAGGATGGTAGGGTGAAATGAATTGTAGATAAGAAATTGGTGGTTTTAGGAAAATATAAATTTTGTCGATTGGTAATGTTAATTTGACTTGAGGCGAGTGTTGTAAAGCCTGGCCTATATGCTCCTCCTTTAGATAACTGATTAGTGATGTTGATGAGTGTTAATGATTATGATAATTATTGATGATACAAACTTATGTGATTTAATGATTGTATTATTGGCATGGTCTGAGTGGTCGCCCTATTGTTAAAAACTAATATTTGATGGCGATTTAATAGTATGAGATGTTTTAATTGGGGCAGGGTCTGTATGGCCGCCTCGTATAATTAAAACATAAGGCTTTTATGCTAATTAATAAAGAAGAAGAAAGTTAAAAAGGAATTTATGTGATTTGTGTGATTGGGGATGACTGACGATAAGTTTCACCCCTCGTTTTTGGCTTTTGTAGTCAAGAAGGACCCAGTTGAGCTACCTAGTGGTTAAGTAAAATCTAATGGTTGAGATGGAGAGCCAAGTCGGACTCGGTGGACCAAGTAAGATTCATAGGGTGTCAAGTGGGACCCTCGGCTGAAGGTCAATCCTTTTAGTATCCGGATACTAGCGAGTCGTTATATTTGTTTGAGAGTCAGTTGTGCCTTGCATGATTTGATCTCACGTTGATGATGAAATGATGATTACTATATTGAATGGTCTATTAAAACGAAATGAATTTATATTGTTGTATATGATATTTTTGATAGTCCATTGGGCTCATGGTGACATTAATAAAATGGTGTGTTCTGATGATTATTAATTTAGATGATGCAATTGCAAGAAATTAAACTATATTGATATGTGTGGTGTTGATATGGCCCAATAGGCTTGCGGTAATTTTTAACATGGTGAGGCGTCGTTGATGATGTATATGTGAAACTATGTTGAGTGTGATTGAGTGTTGGCGATTGATAAAGTATATTAAATTGTTTATACATATATATTACATTCCATATCAATTATGAATTATAATGATGAAATATTTGGAAGCAAAATAAATTACATTGGCATAGAGGAAACTTATGATAGCCTGACGGGCTTGTGGTGATGAAATTGTGATGGCGTGTGTTGATGATTTCATTATGATTAATTAGCATTGATACAGAATTATATATATACCTATATATATACATGTTTGAATTATTATGTAGAGGATAATAAGGAGAGTTTAATGAAGAAGGTGTGGGTGGCTAAGGTTAAGTTTTTACCTTTTTCACTATTTGTGAGTTCTATAATAATTATGAGTGTCAACACTCATCCTTGCTGTAGTTTATTTATTATTAGTAACTAATGACAGAGAGGTCACAGATGCCCCTGAGGGAAGTGTCAAGTGAAGAGCGGATGCTAAGAAAGGAATTGGAGAGTATGTAATTTTTTGTGGTGGTGAACCTTGTTAAATTTGATAATTTAGTTGTAGTGTGTAAAACCTTGAAGTTAATTATGTGTGTTATGTGTTGAGTTAAAACTATGGCGATGATGAATGATGATATTTTTGGTATGTCTTGAATTAGTTTGCAATAATGATGTCAAATGTTTGTGTGCGGTAGATTGATGATGATGAATTAGTCTGAGATTTGGTGAATAAATGTTATTAGATTTAATGTATGTGTGATTTGGTATAGAGCCATTTTTTATTGATGATTGATGTATAACTGATAATGGGCAAGTATCTGTGTATGTGTGTGAGATGCATTTTAGTATAAATGCGTAGTTGTGTTATGAATGGTGATGAAATTAATAATTTTATGATTGATGAAAGAATTTGCAAATTAGTGAAATTAACAATTAGAAAGGGTAATTTTATGATTCGGTGGGATTTAGGATCCTTAGAGGGGACCAATAGGTCCCAACATCATTTAGAACCTGTGCACATGTGCATTACCAAATTTGGAGGCCATTTGATAAGGTTTAGGTGTTGTATTGATGAAGTTTTAGGCGAATGTATTTTAGAGCATATCTTGGTCATCCATAGGAATTTTGCCGAACGGAGTACTCCAGCAGTTTTAGAATGGGGAAAACATAGTAGTTATGAAGTTTCATAGCGAACATGGTTAAAACAGGCAAATTAAGTAGGCTGTAAGTTGACCAAAATGTAAATTCTACATAATTATTGATAATGTACTGATGGTGATCGATTACCAAGGTTTGGTAATCGATTACCAGAAACAAAAATCAATTCCCTGCATAAGTTGTCTGTGGTAATCGATTATCGGGGTTTTGGTAATCAATTACCAGCATCAGAAAATTTGATATTTTGGCGTCCTTTCGTAACGTGGCCCTTAGATTTCTACTATTTATTGCTAGGAATGTCAGAAGTGAAAATTTTCATCTAATTTTAGTCAGATCCCAGAGTAAATTTTATGAATCATTAAGGGGACATTACAAGGTGTTATTAAAGCGGTTCCTTTCAGGATTGAATAAATTATGTGAAATATTGCAATAAGAAGAATATAATCGATTAAATATGGAATTTGTGGTGACTTGTTTGAGTCATGTGTGGACATATCTGTATGTTTATGTGTATATTGGCAAGATCTTTTGACATCGCTCTCTTGGCACTCTGGTGGTGTGATATACTTATATATGAGGTAACTTCATATACCCTGAATGGTTCATTGGTTACTAATTATTATGTGAGTTAATATTCTTCTACCTGACCTGTGGGGAATTGCTATATATATCTGAGGGGAAGAATGTTGAGATGATTGTGGACGTATATTATAAAATAATATGAAGTGTATTGTATGTGTGTGTATATATATATATATGTTATTGAGGGGTTGACTAATATTGTGTAACGTGATCCTTAGATTTCTACTTTTTATTACTGGGAAAGTCAAAAGTGATATTTTTCATCTGATTTTAGTTAGATCCCAGAGTAAATTTTAGGAATCATTAAGGGGACGTTACAACTAGTGCTGGAGAATAAAACATAATCACAACATTAATCCTAGTAAGTTGTAGGAAGGATGGAACCATGATGATCACGGTGAGGTGGGGTCAGCACTTCCTTTGCAACAAGTTTAGGCGTTCTACATGCATTGATGCTTCACTAGTTACCATAAGCAGAAGGACTGGTGATCTCATTGTTATTATCAAAGCAAAGACCATGGCACCCCCCAAATTCAACTTCCATCCCCTCCCTCCTTTGATCTCAGCAAAAAAATAGTTCAACATATTTCCCACAAGTATACCAATTGTGATTGATGATTGAAAACCAATATCTAATGTTCTTTTGTATCTATAAAAAGCTATTCAGAGAGGTAGAGTGACACAAACACAATATAGATAAATATTATTAATCTATATAATTAATAATATCTATATTGCAGGAGTAACTGCTATCCTCTTTTCAATCTCACACTCTCTAATTTCATTCATTTTTAACCTTTGTTATTTTTTACTTTTTTTCATTTTTATTTTTATATTTATTTTGTAAAATAATATTAATACAATATTTAACTTAAGATAACATTAAAAAATATTTAAAATTTTTAGAATATTTTTAAAAAATCTGTATATTAACTGAAGATTAAATTTATAATTAATTTTTTTATCTCATCATGTATTAATTTTATAAATGATATTTTATATTATTTCAATTTTTTACTACTATAATTTTTTAAACAATATGAAGATATTTTTAATATTTTAATTCTATAAAATTTTTAGTTTAAAAAAAACAACGCTAAAAATAAAAACTATAAAAATATATAAATTCAACCCTTTCTTTCTATTTTCTTCTAAACGAGAGAGGGAGTTCTTTTAGCTTGGGTCTTATATTTTAATAAAAAAATATATTAATTTTTATTTCTTATAACTGCATGCATTAGGATGACTTATCTTCTTTGTTTGTTTACACTAAAGTGCTAAGTAATTTATCTGTTTTAAAAGAGTGAACCTTAGTTTTTCGTTTGAGATTCGACATAAAAGATAATTAAATTAATTAATTCAATCATTTGTGTTGAATCTTGAATTGTCCGTTTAGACAATTTAGAATGAATTTTTTTACATGTCATTGCAATGTAAAAGTTATGACTTATTTTAAAATTTGATTAAGTTTTGATTACTTGCATTTTGTATTGTTCTTTGGGTGCATATTTGATTGTGGTTGAATTTTATGTCACCACTTCCATTTCGTGTACTTAGAGACTAATGCGAAATGCTGTCGAAATTTTGTCAAATTTTAAAAGAGTTTGTACTTTGTACGTAGTGATGAGGTCTAAGAAAATGTTAATCCTAAAAGGGTAGGACCACTATCTTTGTAAAAAAGTGAGGTTCATAAGCGTGTTATATTTATGTGTATCGTAAGCAGTTTGTGTGGATCGAACTTGGATAAATGCAGTACACATATAAGTGAAGAGTATGAGACTATAGTTGAATCATTCATAGAATTCGTAATACGAAACATTGAGGAGGTGAATGGAAGATAATTTTGTTCTTATGTTAAATACGTGAATACGCGACGACTAGAATTAGAAGTGGTGCGAGACATATGTTGTGTGATGGTTTTATGATGAACTATACACGTTGGAGATAACACGGTAAAGATGTTGATGTGACAAGTAGCACTTTTCAAACAGAAAACCAACGGGTCTGCGCATAAGGTTTATGTGGATATGAATAACCAACTTGAGGATATGATTTGTGATGAAGGAGTAGAAATTTTTCAGAGAGCTCGTGTATACGAAACTCTGTGTAACAATTCTAAGAAGCCTATCCAAACTATGTCAATTTCACGAGATTGTTAGCAGTTTTACGATTGTTTAATATGAAGGCGACAAATGGATGGATTGATGAAAGCTTCATTGGGTTGATTAAATTGTTGAAAGAAACGCTCATAATCGGTAACACCTTGCTAAATCGTAACTATGAGGCTAAAAAGGTTTTGTGTCCTATAAGTTTAGAGTATAAGAAGATACACGCATGAATGATTGTGCATTATACCAGGGTGAGTATGAGATGTTGCATCGCTATCTTAGGTGTGAGGTGTCACGATATAAGAAGAAAGAGGTGGAGTCTGATGAAGTGTGCACTAAAGGGCCTCCTACAAAGGTGTTATAATATTCGCCCATAGTTCCAAGATTGAATCATCTGTTTGCCAATGCAGATGATGCAAAACGTCTATTCCACTATGTCATTATACCTAGTGTAGGATTATACATAATATTCATTGTAGATATATACTACATTATATTGTTTATAATATATTGATTTCATTAGTTGTAGTTTGCTTCTATTAATTGTATAGTTTACTTATATTAATTGGTGAATAATTCTTCCCAAAATAAATTATCTGGGATAATATACCATGACTGCTTGTATGGACATGCTGTTTAAAATTGTAGGTTTGAGTATATTACTAAAACAGAGCATATATATTAAACAAAAACTGACCTTTAAACTTGGTAATGAGGTTTGTCTATATTACTAAAATAGAGAGAATATGTTACATAAAAACTGACATTTAAACTCAATTATAATATTAACCGAGTATAAAGGTCACATTTAAACTCGGTTATGACATAACCAAGTTTAAAAATTGCAGCATTTAAATTCGGTTTGATTGTAACTAAGTTTAAATGTGTGTTTTAACAGTTCAAATAATTATACATTTAAACTCGTTTTAAATAAACTTAGTTTAAAGTGAGTTTTTAATTTTAATTGCTAATTTCAAGTTTAAAAATTCATAATTAGTAACTCAAATAATATAAACTCAGTATTATTTTCCAGACTAATTCTTTTGATTCTGATGTAGACATGCAACTTCTCCCTTTATCTGAATACGAGTGTCAAATGCATGCCATAAGCATATTTTGCTGGGTCATGATTCATGATCATCTAATGGCCTGCGCTATGTGTGCCAGGCCAGCTGCTATAGTTAAGTGCCACTGTGCCACCCACTCTCTAATTAATGCAATTGGCCCTACAATTCACTCTGCATGCATTATTTTGTTGTTGCTTTCATGGGTGTCTTTGTCTGTCCAAGGGGTACGGATGGTCCTATAGTTGGTACGGGCAGTACAGACCAAAGTACAGATGTAATACATTATCAAAATGCCTCTAGCATGCACTATGCATGCATCTACATTTTTATGGTCAATTCGTTCGGCAACATGCTACTACACCAGTTATTTTAATCATGTACATCGGAAGCTCAATTATGAATTGAGATATATGTAGGCAATGAATCAGATAGAGAGAGAGAGGGGCAAAAAAATGTCTTGTATCGGTGAAAAAAAAAGAAGATAAAATGATGGTCATATTCAAGTGAAATGACTTGTAAATTAATTAAATTGTGATGTGTAGACTGCTGGCTAATGTAATTTCTCTCTTAAGTTCAAAATTCAAATTATTAAATTTTAATATAGGCCAATACATGAAATTAAGCTGGTACAACACACAAATTAGGGTTCAGGGACTTTCGTTAACCTCTTTCATTTGTGTTCTTGACCACAATTTCCCCCCTTCAATGTATCAATGTAATTTTGGTGCCATGTTTTTTTGAAACACAGCGAAAACTGGGAGAAGTATATGCTGGTGCTCACAAACTTAACATATATATAACCAGAAAAAAAAAAAAACACAGATTGTAGATTAATGGGTAAATTACACAACCACTTGTAAGGTAAGGAATATCAAAATTACACTTTTTTCTGAGCTTGGACCAAACTCTATTTTTTAAAATTCTTTAACGGTTAAAATTACCATAAAATGACAATTAACTTAAAAAAATTTCTATAGTTAAACTGTAAAAAAAAATTCTATAGTTAAACTGTAAAAAAAACCACCACAAAAAATATAGGGGAGTGTAATTTTAGTATAAGTTTGTGACTAAATTTAATTTTGACAATACTAGATTAATTATTCATAGACTTAAGTTTTAAACTCGTAAAGAGTTACTGAAATACAGAGAATATATATATATATATATATATATATATATATATATATAACTATATTAATACTTAGTAAAAAATATTTTATCATCTATAATAAGTATGTAAGATGTATGATTCAAGGTCACAAGACACTATATATATATATATATATATATATATATATATATATATATATATATATATATATATAATGATCCGGTGTTAATACCAATTTCAGGACAATAACAAGGTATGGGTCAAACTGATTTGAAAACATAAGCAATGCCTCAAAACTGCAAGGTAGTCGATATGCTTACTGAAAAGACCCCGATCAGTAAAGCCTGCTGTGAGTTAGAATATCATAAGCAACTGGGCAATTTGCCTAAAAATATGACCTAAAGCTTGTCAGTTGTGAAATCACAAATTATACCTCAAAGAGACTATAAATATAACCATTCAAAAAACAAATATGTTATTAACATTATTTTTATACTCCGTTTTAAGCGTCGGAGTATCTTTACAGGTACAACCACATGTTCCAGGACCCCGGGAACCATAATTCCAAGGCATAGATTGAAGGGAACAGAGCTCCCACTCATGTGCTTTGATGGTGCCAGACTTCCATTGAGCTGGTGTAAATTTTGAGTAATTGAGAGATGTTGAATATCGATTAAACGAGGACTATTTTACCCCTTGCATACCTATAACAAAAATAAAATACATTGTTTTAAACTGCAATAAATGAGCTGGTGTAAATTATTTAAGTTGCCCTCACTAATTCTGATCTTTGATCTCTTATCATCTTATTTTCTATTTTTATTTTCAAAATCAAACCTAGTGAACAACGACCCGCTTCACTATTTTCCCGAGGCAATAATTAACTCCACAGACTTACGATCACAAAGCTATTTTCTTCTTATTGTTTTTTACAACACACCTTTACTATCTCTCTAAGCAGAGTTTACGTGAGTGAAGTAATTAGGTTTAATTTCAAGATATGGACGAATATTTACCGAAATTCTTACATATTATTTATTAATATGGTCTTTAGTACATCAATATGATTTAAATTTGGGTCCTCATAAATAAAGTTCAATTCTTAACTAATTGAATCTACCTTCATTAACATTTTCCTTATAATATACAAAAATATATTAAAAGTGTTTATTGGTTTTTGAAAGTTCAATTCTTAACTAATTGAATCTACCTTCATCAAACTCTTAACAATGGATCGTAATAAATTAAAAAATCTCGTAAAATGTCATCCCATTTCCACACTGATATTTCTAGTGGTTGTAATCCACCAGATGATTTTTGATGTTCTACTTTACTTTTCTGACATATTAAGCAAGATGAAACATATTCAGCTATCTCCTTTTTCATCCTCTTCCACCAGAAATCCTTTCTTAAATCTTGATACATCTTCGTAGATCCAGGATGAATACTAAGCATGCTTTTATGGGCTTCATCTAGAATCATCTTCTTTAGTTCTGCATCCTCTGGGACACATATTCTTCCTTTCATCCTCCATACTCTATCTGAACCTTCTTGTAATCCCAGATCTTTTCCATTATGTTGTGTCTCGATCATTTCTTGGAGACATACATCTAATCTTTGTTTTTCACACACCATCTCCAGAAAATCATTAGTGATTTTCAGAACTCCGACAACCATATTTACTAAAGATTTCTCCTCAACTGCTATGTTTAAGTCTCTAAATTGTTCAATCATTTCTAATTCTTTTATCATTAAAGTTGCCATATGAATAGTTTTTCTACTAAGTGCGTCAGCAACCACATTGGCTTTCCCCGGGTGATACTTCAACTTAAAGTCATAGTCCTTGAGAAATTCCATCCATCGGCGTTGTCTCATATTTAATTCTTTTTGATCGAATAGGTATTTAAGACTCTTATGATCACTATAAACTTCAAACTTTGCACCGTATAAGTAGTGCCTCCAAATTTTTAAAGCAAAGACAATGGCCGCTAATTCTAAGTCATGAGTAGGGTAATTAAGTTCGTGTGGTCGTAATTGCCTTGAAGCATAAGCAATTACTTTTCTTTGTTGCATTAGGACACAACCAAGTCCAAACTTTGAAGCATCACAATAAACTTCAAAGTTTTCGTGTGGATTTGGTAAGGCTAGAACTGGTGCAGTTGTTAATCTTTTCTTTAATTCTTGGAAACTTGCTTTGCATTCAGGAGTCCAAACGAAAGGTTTATTTTTACAGGTTAATCGAGTAATGGGTAGAGCAATTCGAGAGAATCCTTCAATAAACCTTCGATAATAACCCGCAAGTCCTAAGAAACTCCTAATTTGTGTGACAGTCTTCGGCCTTTCCCAAGCTATTACAGCTTCAATCTTTGCAGGGTCGACTGACACTCCATTCTTAGATATCACATGGCCTAAGAATTTTACTTCATTAAGCCAAAACATTTGGATAGTTTGGCATATAGCTGCTTCTCCTTTAGTATTTGTAGCACTAACTACAAATGCTTCTCATGCTCCTCCTTGGTTTTGGAATAGATGAGAATATCATCTATAAAGACAATGACAAATTGATCAAGGTATGGATGGAATATCCGATTCATGTAACACCAGGGTGTGACATCCCAGCACTGTTGAGGGCGGGGAGTGATCGTCGGTGCATGGGCACGGACAAGGAGCGGCTCCTAGCAGGCTTCCAGTGGGGAATGTGACATCCCGAGCACTGTTGAGGGTAGGGAGTGATCGCCGGTGCATAGGCACGGACAAGGAGCGGCTCCTGGCAGGCTTCCAGTGGGAGGGACACATGAACGAACTGAATACATACCAGAATGAGAGGGATCCAAAGACTGTATAGGTATGGGACTATACAGTCGAGGATAGCTTAAAGGAATGAATTCGTACTACCTATATCAACAAATGCATTAGCCTTTTCGGTGGCCTATCACATAAGGACTCTAAAGTTAAGCGTGCTTAACTTGGAGTAACTCTGGGATGGGTGACCTCCTGGGAAGATCTCAGGAAGTGTGTGAGTGAGGACAAAAGCACACTGGAAAGGTCTCGTGTTGGTCTGTGGGGAGAGTCGTTCACTCCTGAAAAGCGGCCGGGGCGTTACAGCACTTCAGTTGTAACACCCTGGACATCAGCCTCAAAAGCCTTCATAATTTATCCACATCAAGCATCATCCACTTTGTCACATATCTTCCTGGTTAACCACTAAAGGGTTGCCACAAGTAATAGAAAGAGTGAGATAAAATATCAAATAAATAGAAATCAAATTAGAACATACACAATCACAAGTAGGATGCTATACGGTGCAGATGCCAAACAAGTATTTTGTATTATACTTATGTTATTATATTCCGTTCTTTTATATGAATGAAAATGCATGATGGATCTATTCTGGTGGGAACATCTGCAGTGATTTCCAATAATAACATTTTTACGGATATCCAACCGATACCGCGCCCCAGATTGCAATACCACATTGGATAACAATATCATAATATCAATAACAAGTGTTGCGGGACCCCCCTTAAGGACACACTGCTTAGTCCTTAAGACGGCCGTGGTATAAAACCACCGCAGAGGTCTGTTGCTCAACAGAGCTCGTTCCCCCACCGGGAACCCCCTCAAAGAACCCCTCTGTAGATTCTTTGAACGGCCAATGCATATGATGCATGAATGCATTAAATTATCAAATTCCTTTATAATTAATTATAACAATAAAATTATTATAACAATCAATTAAGCATACTTTGTTTGTAATTCAAAGAATATGGAAACACATTTTCCATATTATTTATATCATAATTCAATCATATGGAAACACATTTTCCATAATTTTTATATCATATTTCAAACATATGGAAACATATTTTCCATAACATTTAATAATTCAAAGAATATGGAAACACATTTTCCACGTTATAGTAATTGTTTAATATCATATTCTAAACCATTTGGCATCAATTTCACAATTTAATTCAAATTAAATTAAAATCTAACTATATGAGTTTCTAAACAATTAAGCAAACAATTCTAACTTAATTTCTATGTATTTGATATCTTATCCCCTCTTTCTTACCTCAAGTGAAGATCGTTAAGCTTTCCTTATGCTAAACTCCCTTGTATTTCTTCAAATCTTCAAGTTTGCGTAATTTCTTCTTATGCGAAAATTAAAGAGTTTAAGTATGACAATGAAGGTTTTGAGAGCTTGAAGAAGGAAGTGAAAGGTTATAGGATTAGTGAGGTTTTTGGTTTGAGGAAATTTGGAAGGTTGGAGCCCTATTTATAGGCTTTCAATGGCGGTCACTGTAGCAAATCACTGTAGCAGCTCGAAATGACATGAGGCGGTGGGAAAAATGGAGAACTCTCATGAATTCTCTACATTTCACAAGATTTTTCATGTGACGTTTTACTGTAGCATTTTACTGTAGAAGATTTTTATTTTATTTTATTATTCTATTCTACGTTTCATTCTCGTTTAATTTCATTTTAAGTCAGACTAAAAATATCCTTGTATTCATAATTAAATTTTCTATTTTCTAGGATTCATTTCTTATTTCTCTGAGAAACTTTAATTTTTCATTGTTTAATTACCGCTTAAAAATTGGGCTGTTACACTTTCCCCCGTTATAAAAATTTTGTCCTCGAAATTTAAACGTACCTTGTTAAAATAATTCAGGATATTGACTCCTCATCTCATCTTCTCGTTCCCAAGTCATGCTTACTTCATCTCCTTGTTGCCAAGCTACTTTCTCCAATGAGATCTCCTTGCCTCTTAGTCGCTTGACGTCTCTGTCCATTATCTTTACTAGTGTTACTGGAATCGTAAGATTTTCCTTAACTTCTATATCATCAGTCTCAATGACATGGTCTGGATCAGGTACATACTTTCTTAATTGTGAGACATGGAACACATTATGAAGATTGGTATAACATCCTAAAATTTCAAATAAATTTTTTACAAATATTTTAAATTTTAAAACAGAAAAATAGAATTTTCAAATTAATATAATAATGCAGTCGACATTACATCAACCGGCTCATTCATAAATACATATATTTTATAAATCGGTATACACAGGAGCCGGCCAAGGCTACTACAAACAACTATGTACATCATGTATTATACATATATATACATAATACTCCAAGCAGGCTGAGTGACCTCATACGTCATTGCTGGGTCCTATGTCCACTGTAAAAATAACAACAATAGGGGGTGAGCATATACATGTCAAATGATAGTTATTGAATCGGATTAAATATCCAATTCATAACTACATATAAATCAAACTCATATCACACAATCTCATCATATATCATCATGTTATTCTCAATAACATATATCAATGCATTTATATGCTCAATCAAATGGATCCTTTATTAAGTCTTTTAATTTTGTGTTGCAACACTGGCTACCAGCCATAACTCAGCTCTCAGCTGATCCGACCGTTTTACTGGTACCAAACCGTTTGCCCTCCCAGCGACAACGGTAGTGTCACGGGCTAAACCTCGAGCCCCGCTCAAGAGGTTTGCCTTGAGTCCCACCCAAGGTCTTTTTGTGGAATCCTCGAAACCACATAATGTATTTCATATTTGTTCATCATATAAGCATCCCATGCTTTATCAATATGCATCACATGCATTTATATATCATGAAAAATTCATGAATAATATTCATATCATCATCATCAATCACATATCAACATCATATTTCCTACTACATCTCATGCATAGGAATAATCATAAATTCACACATCGCATATCAACATCAATATCATATGAATGGAAATATCACAATCATCACAAATATGTTACACATAACACACACACACACACACATATATATATATATATATATATATATTCAGGATTTCTTATTAAATACAATAATATTATCCTGAATCCGTTCATAAACCATGCATTTAAAATGTAAACGCTCCCCCTACCTGGAAATAAAGAGTTTCAGCAGTTCTTCAAGCTATAACCAATCACAGTTCACGAATTCCGACTGAAATTTCAGCTCTGAACCAATCCAAAGCTTCCTTTCTTAAAGCTCTTACAAACTTTCACGAAGAAGTGAAGATTGGTCTCCTCTTTTATTGATAATTTCTAATAAAGATTGGAAAACAAAAGGATTAAAGGTGATGTTGACACCCTCAAAATTCCAAGCTAATCTAATGATAGGATTGGCAGAAATTGTCCATGAAAATGACGTGAACGAAATGAATTAAGAACTGGTACATGTATCTTATGATGTAAGGACAAAACAAGATATTAAAGAAAGGAGAATAGGACAATAGAGAGGGTCCTACACTTAGAAAAATCAGAAAAGAGAATCTGCTAGAACAGTGACGTGGAAAGCCTCAATAATTGAAGTAATTATCAATTCTGACTCGGTTTCGGTATTCTGGGAACATCTTTCCGAGAAGATTCATCAGAGCCTCTTTCCACTCAGAATTACTTCACTCGGAGGAAATTCACTCGGAAAGGTTTCCACATGAAACACTCAGTCATAACTTTTCTTCCTCGGAAATGATCCACACGGAAATATCTCATTCAGACATCTCACTCAGATATATTTCTTCCCGAGTCAAGCCTTCACTTGCGTCACTCGGAAGTCTTTCATCCGAAAAGATCACTCGGGGTCGAAGTCAATCTTGAAGACGAATCCGAGCATAAGCTCTTAGAAACTCTGAATATGGTCCCGAGCACGAATTAAATGAATTCACCACTCGGATATTTACTTCCCTTGGAAACTACTCACTCAGAAACATACTCATTCGGAGTTAAAGTCTTTCTCTGTCTAGAAGTACTCTTCCTGGAAAAGACTCACTCGGTATGTCCCAATCGGTGCCTTGCCACACGGAAATCAGAAATGTCTCACTTGACGTTATCCCACTTGGAACGTCTCACTCGGTACTATCCCTCTCGGAAGTGTCACATTCAAAGACACCTCACTCGAAAAGTCATACAACTCGGAGATACTCCACTCGGTCACTATTTAAAAATATCTCGGTCCGAGAAGTACTCATTCGAAATCAAAGCTTTACTTCGCTCGGAAGTACTTCTCTCAGAAATGATCCATTCGGAAACGTTTCACTCGGATTTGTCTCTCAAAAGTGTCATTCGGACACAAAGCTTTTCTTCACTCGGAAGTGATTCTCCCGGTCATGTTTCACTCGGAAACATGTTAACCTTCCTTCACTCGGAATTATATCCATTTTTCACTCGGAAGGTCTTGTCTCAGACATAATTCACTCGGAAATTCACTCGGAAATTCTCCACTGATCCTTAATGAATTATTTTCTAAAATTCTAAATTTTAGGATGTTATAATTGGAAAGGTGAGGCGGCAATGTGATATGATATGCCACTTTACCACTTCAGTTGAGGAGACTTAAACATAGCAATTGAGGAGAAATCTTCAGTAAATATGGTTGTTGGAGTTCTGAAAATCACTAATGATTTTCTGGAGATAGTGTGTGAAAAATAAAGATTAGATGTATGTCTCCAAGAAATGATCGAGACACAACATAATGGAAAAGATCTGGGATTACAAGAAGGTTCAGATGGAGTATGGAGGATGAAAGGAAGAATATGTGTCCCAGAGGATGCAGAACTAAAGAAGATGATTCTAGATGAAGCCCATAAAAGCATGCTTAGTATTCATCCTGGATCTACGAAGATGTATCAAGATTTAAGAAAGGATTTCTGGTGGAAGAGGATGAAAAAGGAGATAGCTGAGTATGTTTCATCTTGCTTAATATGTCAGAAAAGTAAAGTGGAACATCAAAAACCATCTGGTGGATTACAACCACTAGAAATACCAGTATGGAAATGGGATGACATTGCCATGGACTTTGTGTCAGGCTTACCTAAAACACAAAGAGGCAATGATGCTATCTGGGTGATAGTCGATAGATTAACAAAATCAGCCCATTTTCTTTCGATCAACATGAAGCATTCACTTGAGAAATTGGCTCAAGTGTACATAAAGGAGATAGTGAGATTACATGGAGTACCGTTAATCATAGTGTCTGATAGAGATCCTAGATTTACTTCTCGATTCTGGGGAAGTTTACATAAAGAGCTTGGTACCAGACTGAAGTTAAGCTCTGCCTATCATCCACAGACTGATGGACAGTCAGAAAGGACTATCCAAAGTCTGGAGGATTTACTGAGAGCATGTGTATTAGAACATGGTGGAAGTTGGGAACATTACTTTCCACTAATCGAATTCACATATAATAACAGTTATCACTCAAGCATTGGGATGGCACCATATGAAGCATTGTATGGTATAAAGTGCAGGACACCAATCTGTTGGTTAGAGACAGGTGAGCACCTGACTCTTGGACCAGAAATTATCCAGCAAACAACAGAGCAAATTCGGATGATTAGAGAAAGGATGAAAATTGCGCAAGATCGGAAGAAGTCATATTATGATCAAAGGAGGAAGCCATTAGAATTCCAAGTTGGAGATTATGTATTCTTAAAGGTATCACCCAACAAAGGAGTTGGAAGAGTGTTAAAAAGTAAGAAGCTTACTCCAAGATATATAGGACCATATGAGATTCTAAAAAGAATTGGTAAAGTGGCATATCAGATTGCATTGCCACCTCACCTTTCCAATCTTCATAATGTGTTCCATGTCTCACAATTACGAAAGTATGTACCTGATCCAGACCATGTGATCGAGACTGATGATATAGAAGTTAAGGAAAACCTTACGATTCCAGTAACAGCAGTGAAGATAATGGACAGAGACGTCAAGCGACTAAGAGGCAAAGAGATCTCATTGGTGAAAGTAGCTTGGCAACAAGGAGATGAAATAAGCATGACTTGAGAACGAGAAGATGAGATGAGATACTCTGAATTATTCTAACAAGGTACGTTTAAATTTCGAGGACGAAATTTTTATAACGGGGGGAGAGTGTAACAACCCAAATTTTTAATTAAATTTGAAGCGGTAATTAAACAGTGAAAAAATTAAAGTTTCTCAGAAAAATAAGAAATGAATCCTAGAAAATAGGAAATTTAATACAAGGATATTTTTAGTCTGACATAAAATGGAATTAAACGAAAATGGAACGTAGAATAAAATAAAATAATAAAATAAAATAAAAATCTTCTACAGTAAAATGCTACAGTAAAATGCTACAGTAAAACGTCACATGAAAAATCTTGTAACTTCATGAGAGTTCTCCATTCTTCCCACCGCCTCATTTCACTTCGATCTGCTACAGTGATTTGTTACAATAATTTGCTATAGTGACCGCCATTGGAAGCCTATAAATAAGGCTCTAACCTTCCAAATTTCTTCAAACCAAAAACCTCACTAATCCTATAACCTTTCATCTCCCTCTTTAAGTTTTCAAAACCTTCATTGCCATACTCAAGCTCTTTAATTTTGCATAAGAAGAAATTACGCAAACTTGAAGATTTGAGGAAATACAAGGGAGTTTAGCATAAGAAAAGCTTAAGGATCTTCAATTGAGGTAAGAAAGAGGGGATAGGATATCAAATACATAGAAATTAAGTTAGAATTGCTTGCTTAATTGTTTAGAAACTCATATAGTTAGGTTTTAATTTAATTTGAATTAAATTGTGAAATTGATGCCAAATGGTTTGGAATATGATATTAAACAATTACTATAACGTGGAAAATGTGTTTCTATATTCATTGAATTATTAAATGTTATGGAAAATATGTTTCCATATGTTTGAAATATGATATAAAAATTATGGAAAATGTGTTTCCATATGATTGAATTATGATAAGGAAAATGTGTTTCCATATTCTTTGAATTACAAACAAAGTATGCTTAATTGATTGTTATAATAATTTTATTGTTACAATTAATTATAAAGGAATTTGATAATTTAATGCATTCATGCATCATATGCATTGGTCATTCAAAGAATCCGCAGAGGGGTTCTTTGAGGGGGTTCCCGGTGGGGAACGCACTCTGTTGAGCAACAGACCTCTGCGGTGGTTTTATACCACGACCGTCTTAAGGACTAAGCAGTGTGTCCTTAAAGGGGGTCCCGCAACACTTGTTATTGATATTATGATATTGTTATCCGATGTGGTGTTGTATTATGGGGCGCGGTATCGGTTGGATATCCGTAAAAATGTTATTGTTGAAAATCACTACAGATGTTCCCACCAGAATAGATCCATCATGCATTTTCATTCATATAAAAGAACAGAATATAATAACATAAGTATAATACAAAATACTTGTTTGGCATCTGTATCGCATAGCATCCTATTTGTGATTGTGTATGTTCTAATTTGATTTCTATTTATTTGATATTTTATCTCACTCTTTCTGTTAATTGTGGCAACCCTTTAGTGGTTAACCAGGAAGACATGTGACAAAGTGGATATTGCTGAATATGGATGAATTATGAAGGCTTTTGATGATGATATTTGCTTGCGTGACTATTATTGCTGTATTATGTGTAGGCTATGTTTTGGTACTTTACATCTTTATATTTTATAAGATCTAGGTTCTTGTTGTAAAATATAACATGTATAAAACTATGATGTTATGTATAATAATAAGAAGTCAATTATGAAAAGGTTGTGCACTTTGATATTGTATTAGTAACCTCTGGAATCAGGCTGTGAATCTCTTGATAATTACTAGGTGAAAAATAAGTTATCCATGAGATTTTATATGGTGACGGTAATTATCTTGGGATTTAAAAGTTGACTCCAGGGTGTTACAACTGAAGTGGTATCAGAGCATATCAGATCGCATTGTCGCCTCACCTTTCCAATCTTCATAATGTGTTCCATGTCTCACAATTAAGAAAGTATGCTCTGATACCACTTCAGTTGTAACGCCCTGGAGCCAACTTGCAAATCCCAAGATAATTACCTCACCATATAAAATCTCTTAGATAACTTATTTTTCGCCTGGTAATTATCAAGAGATTCACAACCTGATTCCAGAGGTTACTGATACAATATCAGAGTACGCAACCTTTACATAATTAACTTCTTATTATTATACATAACATCAGAGTTCCATACATATTATATTTTACAACAGGCACCTAGATCTTATAAAATATAAAAATGTAAAATACCAAAACATAGCATACACATAATACAGCCATAGTAGTCACGCAAGCAAGCATCAGCCTCAAGAGCCTTCATAATTTATCCACATCAAGCATCATCCACTTTGTCACATATCTTCCTGGTTAACCACTAAAGGGTTGCCACAAGTAATAGAAAGAGTGAGATAAAATATAAAATAAATAGAAATCAAGTTAGAACATACACAATCACAAGTAGGATGCTATGCGATGCAGATGCCAAACAAGTATTTTGTATTATACTTATGTTATTATATTCCGTTCTTTTATATGAATGAAAATGCATGATGGATCCATTCTGGTGGGAACATCTGCAGTGATTTCCAACAATAACATTTTTACGGATATCCAACCGATACCGCGCCCCATAATGCAACACCACATCGGATAACAATATGATAATATCAATAACAGGTGTTGCGGGATCCCCCTTAAGGACACACTGCTTAGTCCTTAAGACGGCCGTGGTATAAAACCACCACAGAGGTCTGTTGCTCAGCAGAGCGTGTTCCCCCACCGGGAACCCCCTCAAAGAACCCCTCTGTGGATTCTTTGAACGGCCAATGCATATGATGCATGAATGCATTAAATTATCAAATTCCTTTATAATTAATTGTAACAATAAAATTATTATAACAGTCAATTAAGCATACTTTGTTTGTAATTCAAAGAATATGGAAACACATTTTCCATATTATTTATATCATAATTCAATCATATGGAAACACATTTTCCATAATTTTTATATCATATTTCAAACATATGGAAACATATTTTCCATAACATTTAATAATTCAAAGAATATGGAAACACATTTTCCACGTTATATTAATTGTTTAATATCATATTCCAAACCATTTGGCATCAATTTCACAATTTAATTCAAATTAAATTAAAATCTAACTATATGAGTTTCTAAACAATTAAGCAAGCAATTCTAACTTAATTTCTATGTATTTGATATCCTATCCCCTCTTTCTTACCTCAAGTGAAGATCGTTAAGCTTTTCTTATGCTAAACTCCCTTGTATTTCTTCAAATCTTCAAGTTTGCGTAATTTCTTCTTATGCGAAAATTAAAGAGTTTAAGTATGACAATGAAGGTTTTGAGAGCTTGAAGAGGGAGATGAAAGGTTATAGGATTAGTGAGGTTTTTGGTTTGAGGAAATTTGGAAGGTTGGAGCCCTATTTATAGGCTTTCAATGGCGGTCACTGTAGCAAATCACTGTAGCAGCTCGAAATGACATGAGGCGGTGGGAAAAATGGAGAACTCTCATGAATTCTCTACATTTCACAAGATTTTTCATGTGACGTTTTACTGTAGCATTTTACTGTAGAAGATTTTTATTTTATTTTATTATTCTATTCTACGTTCCATTCTCGTTTAATTCTGTTTTAAGTCAGACTAAAAATATCCTTGTATTCATAATTAAATTTTCTATTTTCTAGGATTCATTTCTTATTTCTCTGAGAAACTTTAATTTTTTACTGTTTAATTACCGCTTAAAATATAAGTTGACATAAGTATTTGAATCCATTACAAGAAACATGTAGCGTAGTGTCGAAAAAAAAATAGACACGACAAAAAAAACTGATGCAATGACCTTTATTGTGTTAGAATTGAGGCAGAGGAAAAAAAACTTTGATAAAAGTTGCAACGCTACATAGCCTAAGCCGAAATTTGATGCAACGACCGATATTGTCAGGGTGGCCAGGTAGAGGCACAAAAACCTCGATGCAACGGTTATGTCGCAAATAAATGTGGACGCTAGGCCAAACTCCGATGCAATGGTCCATTCTTCTTCTTCTTCTTTTACGTCAGAGTCGAGATGGAGGCAAAAAAAACCTTGATATAATAGTTATGTCATGCAGACATTGTGTAGCCTAGATTTATGAAATTGGAGGAGGAATGACTTATTGGCTTATGAAGTTTTAGTGACATTGCATCTAATGTGCATGCAGCTTAACTCAAGTCAACTTTGGAGGGTCGTCTAAGATTGGTTTGAAAGCAATACGGACTCCCTGCTTTCTCCATTTAACTAAGCATGATGTAGAGCTAGTTTGGTTTTGTGTATCTTTATAATTACTTTTTAGATTTTGAGAGTATTGAATCAATTTACCTATGCCAACTGATGCATTGAAAAGTTTACCAATGAATTATGGTTTAATTGATGTCCTTATGAGATTGGACCATTGAGGAAAGAGTCTCAAATCCATTCTAAGTTAATCACCTTTGAAAGGAGGATATGATCAATATTTCTTTTAAGAAACTAAAAAGAATATAGTTACGTAAAAAAATCATAAAAAGAGACTACATTAATTTAGAATTCTGATAGTATATATGATCCCCCGTTTTAACTTTCGGAATTAGAATACTGTTAAATATTATTTCTTTAGTATATGATCAATTGATGATATGAATGGTAGGTAAACTAAACCAAATTCGAGAATGTCCAGCTAATCGAATTGCAAATGAAGTTTCCTTCAAACTTACGATCCAACATGCAGAGCCTTCCTTTCTCTAGAAAATCAAAGTGAATGTAGCATGTGGGTGTCATTAATACGAAGGCAATGGCATGTCAATGACCGTACGCTTAGCTGCCACGCCCAATTATAGATGGAGTGTCAATTCAACTTATTTTCTTGGGTACTTACTTGATATAAAAAAATGTTAAAATATAAATTTATCACGGTAAGATATATAGGATTTAACGTTAGTGATTGTAGCACAATTACAAAATCGAATCATAAAATAAAAAAATATAGTTTGGTTTGTTTTGATTAAAATAAAATATAATAACAAAATCGTACTAAATTAATCCATTGAAGTTTAGATTTCTTTGGTTTAATGATTTTACTTTTACACTTCCATTTTAAAAAGTAAAAATTATATAGTTTATCTTTTTACTATATTTTACAAACAATTTATTATACTATGAGTGTTTAATTTTATAATGTTATATTCATATAAAAAATTGACAACAACATAAATAACATATGATTATTAATTAAACTCATAACACAAATAACATGTGATTACTAATTAAATTATATGATTACTATAAAATATTGATAGTAATATAGAAATGAATAAAATATACTAAAGTGTGGTTTGATTTGATTTGATTCAATTCAATTCAAACTATACAGTTTCGCCAATGAAAACCGCAAGTCAAATCAAACCAGGTGTGGTTTTCTGTTGTTGTGGTTGATATGGTTAATTAGTGATTTTTAGAGTTTCCGGTTTGGATTGGTTTAGTTATGTAGTTAGTTACACGTTGATTGCTCCATGAATATCCTTAGGGACTTAGAAAATTTACCTATTAAAAATAACTTTAACCTTTCTTTTATTACTAGTGGTTTCATGAAGACTAACATAAGATAAATCGTTGCCATTAAATGACAAAAACATTCACCTTAAAAATTTGAGAGACTAAAAATAAATAATTTTTTTTATAAGAGATATGTTTAAAATGGTAGGGGTGGATTTATATTTTAAAGTTAAAATTCCTGCGTGTTCTCATGGAAATCGAGATATGTCTTGAATTTTGACTTAATTCGATATATATTCTGTGTGTTTTTATTAATTTTATCAGGTTCCAGTACCTCATAACTGGGGAAGGGATTGACAACACTATTCTCTTGTTATCATTGGGGAGTGTGCAATTGTGATGGCTAACTTGTTTAAGCCTTTTGACTCTCATTGTTCATCCACCTTCAATTCAAAATAAAGGGCAAGGCACGCTTATATATGCTACACTACTACTATTTGATTATATTGTCCCTAATAATGATTACATATACATAAACATGAATGATCAAAAGTGTCCAGTTAATAGTTAATGCTTTTCAATACTACTTAAACCCATGTTACAAAAGTTGTTCATCGGATATTTAACTTCAATTTTGACTTTGGAGATGGTCGTTTGAACAAATACTAATAAAAAAACATTGACACCTATATCTCGCTTTCTCTTTCATTCGGTATTCTTAGAAGCTGACTTTTTAAATTTTATTTTTAGTTTTAATTATAAAATTATTATATTTAAAATTTTTTATAAGAGATACTGAAAATATTTTTTAAATTTTTTTTCTATTTTCTGTTCTTAATAAATTTTTAAAACCGGAAATAAAATATCAACCTTATAATTAAAACTGAAAATAAAAAATAAAAATAAAGTTTACTTTGCAATCCTTAAAACATTTATATTGGAAAAGGTCATTGCAAGATGACAATAGCAAAACCTTTGCTAAAAAGCTGACAAAACTCCACCTTTTTTGGTGTAATACAAGAAAACTCAAACTCGTATTCCCGCTGCAAAAACTTGAATTTTTTCTTAAAATGTATGCATTCAATGTTTTGTTTTTACTGTAATGAAAGTTTATAAGAGTTAAATTTTAGAGACACTAGATTGAGGTAGAGTAAGTGGCACAGCTAAAAAACTTTGATAAAGATACAAAATAAGTTACTACCAAGATGCTCACATGGTATAATTTGACTTACATATATTCTCATGAACGTCAGTTTAATTTTTAATCATATGCACTAATTTCAGTGACTTGTATATATATTCAATGTTAATAATGTGTTTATATTTTAATTCAGTTAATACACTGAGATTATTTATATACTTCCCGAGGGTAAATTTTATAAAATTCAAACCCTTTGAATCTGGGGGAAATCAACCTTGACCCAGGTTAGAAAGAGTCATTTGTTCCTTAAAAAACGCTTTCTTTTCCACACAGATTCTCCAGCACGTGAGCTGAGTTGGCATTTTCCGAAAGTAAAATTAAAAACCAAAGAGTTTGCCTTTGTACCGTACGAGTGGTGATTCGATTCAAAACCTTATTAAGCTATAAGGCAACGCATGCAATTCCCCATTTTGGTTTTATATTTCTCAACAGCGATGGTAGACAATTAGATTAGAGATGTGTGTAAATTGATATAAGACTAATAAGTAATCTTTTCTTGGGTTAATCTTTCAAAAACCAAATGACTAATTTTTTTCCAATAATAAATAAATAAATACTTACAATATAATCATATCATTGTTCAATGCTTCTGTTTGGTGTTTGTAACCAAGCCTTGATCTATACGCGTCATGTAAAGCAAGCTTTTGAATCGGTGGAACATAAATCACAACATAATTGCTATGAGGTAATTGTTAGAACTCTCCAACAAATTGAATGAACCATATAGCCACGATCTCTCAAGCTCCATAACCGAACCTGCCATGGCACAACCGAAGAGCAGAGAAAGCAATGGTCGAAAAAGAGAAGAAGGAGAGAGAGAGAGAGAGAGAGAGAGAGGAAGAAGTAAAGAATATTGTAATTCATCCATGCTTTGGGAAAGAGAAAAGAATGAGTTATATACAAGCTCACCAACAGAAAAATTAACTATAACCACCCACTAACTAATCTAAAGTTGTATGCTGATGAAATAATTAAGTATCAATTACATACTAACAACCCCCCTCAAGCTGAAATGTGAACATCAAACATTCCAAGCTTGGAAATGAGAAAAGAGAAAGGGCCAACAACAAGAGGTTTGGTAAGTACATCCGCCAACTATTTCTTAGAAGGAATAGGGAGAAGATGGATTTTATCAGCTAGGATTTGATCCCTCATAGTGTGGCAGTCTGGCTCAATGCTTTTTGTACGTTCATGAAACACTAGATTAGATGCAATATGTCTAGCTGATTGATTATCATAGAAAAGAGTGATAGGTTAATGATATGGGACAACAAAGTCATGCAGTAAAGATAAAAGCCATTAAGCCTCACAAGTGGCCAGAGCAAGAGCCCTATACTCTGCCTTAGAGGAGGATCTGGAAATGGTGCGTTGTTTCTTGGTCTTCCAAGAAATAAGGGATTGACCCAAGAAAAAACAAAAGCATGTAACTAACCTTCTACTATCAGGACATGAAGCCCAATCAGAGTCTGAGTACCCGGTTAATTTGAAATTATAGGAAGAAGGAAAAAAGAGGCCCTTTGTAGGAGATTGCTTGAGATATCGAAGAACCTTCAAGGAAACCTGATAATGAGATATGGTAGGATAAGATAAGAACTGACTGAGTTTGCTCATAGAAAATGATAAATATGGTCGAGTATTGGTGAGATAAACCAATTTGCCTATAAGCTTCCTGTAAGATGTGGGATCAAGGAGAGGAGCTCTTGATTGAAGTTCAAGTGTGAGTCCAGAGTCCATGGGAATATTATTGGGTTTAGAAGCAAGCAGCCCTGTCTCTTGGAGTAGTTCTAAAGTATACTTTCTCGGGTAAAGTAAAATTCTAGATTGTGACCTTGCAACCTCAAAGCCTAAGAAAAACTTAAGGGAACCAAGATCCTTAATACCAAATTTACCATGCAATAGCTGTCTCGTGTGAGTTATTTCAGTGAGATCCTGGCCTGCAAGAACTAAGTCACCCACATATGTAAGAATAACAGCGAAACCTTGTGGAGACTACTTGGTGAAAAAAGAATAATCTGCCTTAGACTGTGTATAACCAGAAGAAAGCAACACCTCAGTTTTAGGTTCCATTGTCTACTTGCTTATATAAGTCCATAAATGGACTTAGTAAGTTTACAGACCAGACCAGGTGCTAGTAAAGATAAACCCTGTGGAGGTTCCATGTACATATCTTTATCCAATTAGCCATGGAGAAAAAGCTATATTTATATCCAGCTGATGGAGGTGCCAACTTTGTTCAGATGCTGGGGAGAGGAGAAGCCTAATGGTAGTCATCTTAACAATTGGGCTGAATGTCTCCAAGAAATCAATTCCCTCGGTTTGTGTAAATCCCTTGGCAACAAGCCTGGCCTTGTGCCTTTTAATAGAGCCATCTGCATTGAGTTTGGTTTAAAATACCCATTTATACTTGATCAGTTTCTGTCCTGCAGGAAGAGGAGAAAGCTGCCAAGTATGGTTAGACTCCAAAACTTGCAACTCAACATTAATTGCATTTTGCCAACAAACCTCTTTAATAGCTTCAGAATAAGTAGCAGGCTCTTGAATAAAAGAAAATGTTAGAGAAAAATGCTTATGAAAAGGATTCAAAGAATTATAAGAAAGGAATGAAGATATGGGATACCTTGCATCATGATGATTGGATGAGATAACTAAAGTTTCCAGTGTGTGATAAAAGTCCTAAAGATATGATGGAAGACATCTCTCTCTGTTGGACCTTCTAGGTTGGGTTATAGGTGCAGGTGAGTGATGGTCAGGTGTGGTATGTTGCTAAAGTGGAGTTTCAATAGGTGAAGGAGTATTGGTATGTGATATTGGTGAATAGGAGCAGTAGGTGTGATGTAAAGTGGGTCATCCTCATAAGCAATAAGGTGGTCAAAACAGGCCTGAGGTGAATTATTGTGCTGAGGGTTAAGTATAGAAGGTGCCATAGGAAATACATTTTCATGAAAAGAAACATTCCTAGACAAAAAAAAATTGAATTTTAAATCATAAAGGAGATAACCTTTTGTGCCTTGTTTATAGCCTAGAAATATACATTTTCTTGACCTGGAATCAAGCTTTGTTCTGTGTGAAACTAATGTAGATGCAAAAGCTAAACAACCAAAAGCCTTCAAGGTTGAAATGTTAGGTATTTTACCATTATGCAAGACAGTGTAAGGTGTTTTATTTTCTAAGAATTTGGTTAGAAGTCTATTAATTAAATATACAACATGTGCAACAACATGATTCCAGAAAGTTTTTGGAATATATGATTGAAACATTAATGTCCTAGCTATGCCTAAAATATATTGGTGCTTTCTTTCCACAATACCATTCTGTTGTGGGGTTTCCACATAGGATGTTTGATGGATAATGCCTTTTGATGCATACCAGTCTTTCATGTAAAACTCACTACCACTGTCTATTCTAATAACTCTAATATGTTTTTGAAATTGATTTTTAATGAGCTGAACAAACTGTGGGATCAATATGCTTATTTTAGATTTGGATTTCATGAAATATAGCCATGTAAATATGCTTGTATTGTCTACAATTGTAATCTGTGACCAAAAGTAGATGGAATAGCCAAGGGGCCCCAAACATCTATATGTATTAATTTAAAAATTTCAATTGTTACAATATTGCTATTAGAAAAAGGTAATTTCTTTTGTTTTCCAAAATAACAAGAATCACATGGTGTAATGGTTTTATGACAATGGATAAAAGGATACATGTGTCTGAGTTGTTGTAATTTTTCATGAGAGGGATGGCCAAACCTAAGGTGCTAAAGATTATTGTCATTGGAATGAAAAATATTAATCCAACTTTGAGAGAAATCTGGTACATCCATTTTGAAACTGGCAAGAGTCATCACATACAGGTCAGACCTCAGGTCAGCTACACCAATCATCTTCAAGGTGTTAGAATCTTGGATCTGGCAATGATTCAAGGAAATAATGAATTTGTAGGGTAAGGAATTTGTAAGCTTGGATACTAAAATTAAATTGAAATGAAAAGAAAGTACAAACAGAACATCTACTAAGTAAAAATCTTCAGAAAAAAACAGTGCCAAAGAAAGTAGCTACAGTTTTGTTACCATCAGGAAAACTCAAGAATATGGGTTTAATATTTGTATGAGCATAAAACAAGTTTAGGTTGTTGCAAACATGCACAGTGGCTTCTGTATCAATGATCCAGGAGCTAGAGTAGGAAGGATTGGCCAAGGTACAAATAAAACCTAATGATTGGAAGCTCAAGCTCTTATTCTGATTGTTGTATGTGACTTGATTGACAGATGGTGAGGTAGTTTTCAATAATGCAAGTAGTGCTTTGTGCTGTTCTGGAGTAAAACTCAGACTAGAAGCATCTTTAACTTCTGTCAAAGACTGAACACTGATCTTGTCATCACCATCCTCATCAAAATCCTTATGGATGCAATGATTAACAGAGTAGTTTTGCTTGAAATAATGAGGTGGAAATCCATGTTTCCTGTAGCATGTATCCACTGTGTGATCAGACCTTCCACAGTGGGAACATATCTTTGAGTTATGACCTTTACTTTGAGATCCATGACCACCAGCATTTCTAAATTTTCCTTTGCCTCCTCTGAAATTTTCTCTTCCCTGTCCACCACCAAAAGTCATCAAGACAGGTGAGATATGAGAATTATTCTCAACATTACCTAGAGCAGTAGTCTTGAGGATTTGAGGCTCGGTCATAATAGTAACAAGCTATCTTTCTTGCTACATAAGAAGTGAGGAGACTTTGCCAAGTTCTGGCAATGGATCCAGGAGCATAATATGAGATCTTACAGTAACGTATTGTTCATTTAGTCCTTTTAAAAACCGAATTACATAGTCACTTTCTCTATACTTCTTAATAGTAGGAACAAGCTAACAAGTACAAGAAATTTGATAGGTACAAGTAGGTATTGGTTTGAAATTCTCCAATTCTTGCCAAAGACCTTGCACCTGTGTGTAGTATTTAGTAATGGACAAATGTCCTTGTTTCAAAGCATAAATTTCCTCTTGCAACTCAAATTCTGAACACATCACCTTGGTAATACCTGTTCTTCAAATCTTTCCAAACTTCTACCACATTATCCATCCAAAGCACGCTTTGTGTTATCAATGATTCCAAGGAGTGTATAAGCCAGGACAACGCCATATTATTACATCTTTCCCATGCAGTAAACATCGCATCATCTTCTCTAGGTTTCGGTAGAGTGTCATCAATGAACTTTATCTTATTTTTGGATCTCAATCTTAGCATAACAGATCTAGACCAGGAGTGATAATTTGCTCCACTCAAAACAGAAGGAGCTATGGAATCACTAGGATTTTCATTCACATGCAGATAATAAGGGCTTGAAATATCGATCATTGAACTAGCCATCAATTGAGAGGAATAACAGACGAAGAAGCACTCAATCGAAAGAAGAACAACCAGATCTATGAACGAATCAATCAATTAAAAAAACAGAGAAGAACAATAAATCAACTGGAAAATCAGCACACCGAATCAGCAGAGACGCGAGATTGACAACTATAGATGAATAAGAAAAAACCAAATCAAAACATAAATCAACTCTCTACAACTGAGAATGAACCTCGATATCAAAAATTTATGAGTTCCAAACGTGCAACAGACCCCCTAGGAAAAGGGCTCTGGTACCATGTTAGAACTTTCCAATAAATTGAATGAACCACATAGCCATGATCTCTCAAGCTCTATAACCAAATCTGCCATGGCACAACCAAAGAGTAGAGACAGTAATGATTGAAAAGGAGAATGAGCAGAGAGAAAGAGAGAGGAAGGAGTAAACAATATTGTGATTCATTCATGCTTTGGGAAAGAGAAAAGAATGAGTTATATACAAGCTCACCAACAGAAAAACTAACTATAACTACCCATTAACTAATCTAAAGTTGTACGCTAATGAAATAATTAAGTATCAATTACATACTAATAATAATCAACGTACGTAAGATTGAATGTAGATGGATGAGTCTTAAGGGGTTCAAACAGAGGTAGCTACGGAAGCATCCAATATTGGTCATTGCTCTTCGGTGAAATCAGAACTATAGGGTATTTTTAAAGGTTTAAAGATGGCTAGAGAGCTTAATATTTCTTGCTTATAAAGTGGATATTGATTCGAGAATCGCTATGGATTTTTGTGTATATTTTTATTTACACTATTGCAATGATATTATAAAGGAGATCCGTGTGCTCCTTCTGCTCAACATGTTTTTATACAATTCAATATATGTGTGGTCTTATATTGAATTAAGGGACATGATTAATGTTGAGGTCATTCTAAGAGAATTGATTACGGGTTTAGGATCTAATATATAGGTAAGGATGTTAGAGGTGTTTCTCTACCTCATCGTATTTGTTACCATTTTAAAAAGTTGATTAAAGTTGTTATTTTTAGTAATATTTTTAAATATTTGTTTAAAATCTCCTTAATCTCACTTGTTATATAAAACAATTAGTGTCTGTTTGGTTTTCAGTTGGGGAAACAGAGTTGGGAAAATGGAAAAATTTAAGGGTTGATATTGATCCTTCACGTTGTTCGAGATAGTAAAAACTCTGTTTGATCGTAGGATATATTTTTGGGGTTGGTCAAACCCCAGTTTGACCAACCAGGGTTTGTATCCAAATAGACCCTTAGTTGTCTCACAAATATATTCAAGAAAGACGTATTTGATATATAAGCATTTAATGACGTTGAAAAAAGATATTTTAACTTATATTTATATTTAAGATGAAAAAATCTCTTAACATTTACTTATAACCAGGAATAAAGAGAGTACTTGTTTTCTATTGGATGTAATGTTCCGCCTTAAGTTCCTAGAATTTACCTCAGGTCTAATAAAATTAGAGAATAAACCCTAACAACTTAAGCGATACATGACTTAAAACAACTATGGGACCCCATATCGATTACTGTAATCGATTATCTGTGAACAACCTGTGTAGGAATTCACACTTTGCTCTCTGGTAATTGGTTATGTAATCGATTACTAGCAGACAAAACTACAGAATTATGTAGATTTTGGCCTCCGGGCCAACTTCCGCAACCTTTAACTTGCCCGTTTGACTTCCGTATACTACAAAACTTTATGGGTACTATTTATGACTTATTTCGAATCTGTTGCTGCAGACCGTACTAAAAAAATTCCTCCGGATCATAGAGCTATGTAGAAAAATGCATTTTGGTTACTTTCTCCCATTTCCAACACCAAACTCTATCAATTCTCATCCAAATGGCAATCTCATTTCAAACACAAGTTTCAAATATATCTAAGGATCTACTAGTACCTTTCAGGGACTTCAAATCCCAGGAACTCAAAATTATCTATTCAATTGGCTTAATTGACTATTTCTCTTAAAACCTAATCTTAATTACTTTAATTTTGTCAATCCCAACTCCAAACTATACCTTATCTTCCTATCTCATTATTAGCCATAACTAATAGCCAGACCTAAGTCTACCATAATTATTCAATACAATTCATCAAGGCGCGATGCCTACATTTACACACATCAATCATTTGCCTGTGGTTACACAACTCAACAATATATTGGCTCAATGTCATTCCACACTACATTCACAAGACCTAGGCATCTATATAATTCAACATCATTATCTACTTAGCTTAGTGCTGTCTAAACAATATATACACATATAGCAACACCTGTCTATGATCACGTAATACTTTGGCTCAGTGACATCCAAAACAATATGCACACATACAGGACAATTCCTATCCATATTAAAATCATCTACCAACTACTAGCTCAAACATATTTAAGTATCGAAAGACACAATTACTAAGTTGGAGAATTTCTGCATTTATCACATGCTTGTGAAGGAGAAGGTCAGTCTGCCCAATGTTCTTATGACATATTTCATTTCTTTAGTGGGGAAGAAGCAAAACAAAATTCCCTACCCTGCTGTGTTGATGAAGGTATTTGCCCCGGAAAATGTACCAACTCAGACTGTTGGTAACTTGATCAAGTGTTCTTCCTTGGCGAGCAAGCTTCCTACCTTCTCACCCTTATTGGACTAGACCTTGGAAAGGTCTACTTATGCTTCAACCCTCAAGAAAAGTATTCCCCTACAAACTTGAAGCAAAAGAAGAAGTTTGAACCTGCTCCTAAGCCAGTCAAGCCAATATTCAAGAGAAAAGGTGGCAGATTTAAGACTTCTACTATGAAGAAAATAAGAAAACTTATTTTGGATGAGTTTGATGAGTCTGATAGGTCTGACTCACCCATTGAGGCCAAACAAGAAAATATTGTTCCCCCTCCTTCTCCAACCAAGAAGGAAATGCCTATTTCTGAAGGTATAAAAGCAGCTTCTCAATCATCAGATTCTGATGATGGTATCACCCTTAGCCAGTTGCAGAGCAAGGTTGTGGCCTAACTATAAAAGAATGCCATTCCTCCTTAGTAGAAAAAGATGTTTACCCTCACTCCAGAAGAATGTAAGCAATTTGTTCGTGTTTTTATTGCTTCACACCCTTCTATTTCTGTACAAGGATGGGCAACTAAGGAATGGCAAGAGAAGTATCAAGAGATGAGATCATCCTACTTCAAGGATATGAATGATCAAAATTCTAGTGGCTATCCTAGCTACATAGAGTTTATTAGGTTCCTTGAGTTGCATCTCAAACGTTATCCTGAGACTGGCACTCAAGGGTGGAACAACTTTGATTGGATCAACAGGCTCCATGAAGTCATGGATGAGTTTAATAGTGATGAAGTTCGTTTTAGAAGAAAGATGGTGGAAAAGAGAAAAAAGTGAAATGCAGAAAGAGACTAGTAAAAAACGAGCAAGGTTTAATGTTGTTGGCACATATTCTTCTTAACCAGTGTTCACCTTTCCATCCCAATTTGCCCAGACCTCCCAACCAGACCAACCCTATTTATCTGACCAACCTTCCTTACAAGAGAGTGTCTTCTCATCCTCAGATTCAACACCTCATGATTAAACCCCTTAAACTAATCGGAACCTTTATCCTAACTAGACGTCACCTCCACAACATCACCTAACCTTACCCTTGCTACCTCTACTCCATCACCTCATAGATACCTTCATATCTTTCCTGCTCGTCCTCGACCAACCCAGCATACCAGCCCCTATCCTCTAACTTTAGTCACCCCTAACCCCTACTCTTCAAAATCACCAAACCTGTCCTTAACACAGATGAGCCAGATTACTATCACCCTAATAACCTCTTTATTGTTAAGGCCCCTAGTTTTGATTCCAAGAAAATTAAAATCCTTAACCCCACACCTCGTCTTCCCCCAGCCTTACCCTTTGAATAGCTCTTGTTTAGCACCAACCTTACCTCAATATCAAACTTTACAATGTTTCATGCTCTCAAATCAGCACAATCCAGAGTTCAGTCTGATATGCGCCAAGGCAGATAATTTCACAAGCTTCATTGTGTTGTTTCTGATGAGAAAAAGCTCATGATTACACCAGACTATCTCAATCCCAAAGCAATGGTTATTCAGAGGGGAAGGATGAAGAAGCCGTTTCCTCCAAATAAAGTGTACTACAAGGCTGCATAGGATGATCCCAGACCATGGGAGCTTTCTACAGATTCTCTAAAAAGCATTCTCTCTACACCTTATCCAACTGAAGATCGTGCTTGTGCTTTGTGGAACAATTTTCTGTGGCATCTAGAACAATAAAGCTATCCCTGGTCTCGCTCCCAGGAATGGAGAACTTGTCCCATGCTCAGATCTTTTAGGAGAGACGTGGTACATTTTTCAAGAGAAGTGTCTGCTCTGTTAACCAACCAATCTTCTTTTATCATCCATCTGTTGTCTTCATTCAACCCTTAAAGATTTTTGTCATCCAAACTTGTTACCTGCTTCTTGTTTCAACTACTACCTCATTCCTTTATTCGCTCAACCCACGGTTTTACTTTGCCCCTCCGTGATGCCCCTCCCATGGTTTCACTTTTTTCTTTGTTGATATCTAAAGGGGGAGTAAAATCAGGATTCAAAATCAGGAAGTAAAAGTCTTTTATAGGATCAGTCTTAGGGGAAGTCTCTTTAGTTGTCTTAGGAAGTAGAGTATTAGTCTTTGTAATGTTTTTGTGTAATGTTTTGGACTGTCTCTTTTGATAATTAATGAAGTCTATTTTTACTCTAATAATGATGTTGATATGATATTTTATATAAATATGCTCTAAAGTTCTAAGAAAATTATGCTCTAATTTACTCGCTCTAAGCAAAAAAACATGCTTTGATTGCTCTGATATATAACTTAATAAGAAATTACGCTAATCATTGAAATTATTTTTTGCAAATCCTTTAAGCTCTGATCTTTTTAAAAGCATAGGATCTAATCTTTTCTAAGTGCTTTGATACATGCTTTCCTTTTATATGAATGCTCTGATATATGATCTCTTTTATATGAATGCTCTGATATATGATGTCTCTTGAATATATGCTCTGAAGCTGTATAAGATTTTGGTAATGTTGCTCTGATGCTATTTTGTTATGATACCCTCTAGCAAATTTGCTTTGGTTATCTTAGACTTCAGTTAAATAAAAGACTTGATGTTTTCTATCAACAAAGAATGGGAGATTGTTGAAACCAAGTTTGGTTTGAAAAATAAATTTGGTAATAACCATTGACCAGACCCCAAGTTGCGTTAATATAATCAGACCTTCAGATTTATTAATAACACACATCAAGGCATTTAAATTAAATAAAGTTTGCCCATGTGTGTTCTAACCTGTTCAAATTAAGTGTTTCAGGAAACAAATTCAAAGTACATAAATTATAAAAGGAAAGGGGAGTCTATCAAGACAGAAGTCTAACTTTAGGCTTTATCCAAAAAAATTATGGTTAAATAAAGTTCAGATCTTTGAACCACCAATTAGACCTTAGACTTTTGAAGCAACAAAGATGATGCAACAAAAATGTTACTTCAAGTGCTCATCATGCAACGTTCTAAACCTTTTTTGATGATGCTTCAAGTTAAGATCCTATCAAGGATAACTGTGTTTATCATCAAAGAAGATAAGAGATAAAATAGTGGAGCAACCAAAGCTTACTTGTAAACAAACCAATGTAGCTACCCTACACATTTAAGAAAAGTTGATTGTAATCAACTCTTGTGTCAAGAACTAACAGAAGGTCATCAACAATATGCTCTATGCGTTAATCAGAAGAAGAAAACCAACAAATAATCTTTATGCTCTAAAGATTTCAAGGAACTCCATTTTCATGAAAGCTTCAAAGTTCCTTCATACCAGACCTTTTGACATCTCATCATCTTCTCAAGATCTGGTGCTTTCAAACAAGCAAAAACTCCTTCAAAGGATTTCCAATGACTATATCTCCTCATCAGCTTATCAAACGGTCATCTTGAGTGACCTATATATTTGAAGAGATTCAAATTCAAAGATAACAAGAGAGAACCTTCTGTGATCCTAAAGCAAAGTTCCTACATTCAACACAATCTCTTCATTGTTCTCTTTTCTTAAACAAAGGCCTTCTTTGTTGTTCTGCCTCTAGCAAACCTTAGTCCTTTTGTCTATCTTACTTAGTGTATCAACTTATTCTTTGTATCTTTTTATACACTAAGTTCTCAGAAACACCTTACATAATCTATCTTTTCAAACTTGTTGTGTAAAAGTCTGATGTGTTACCAGCCCTTAGTTTCTGTGGGAAACAGTTTATAGCCTAAACAGGCTTTTAAAAGAATACTTAGGTTTAAGCCAGGAGTGACTTGTTGAAAGAATACTTGGGTTTAAGACAGAGGTGGTTGGAGTCAAGAATACTTGTGGCTGAAGTTTGGTGCTAATTAGAAGATTGGATGTAGCTTGAGTTAGAAGTGAACCAGTATAAATTCCTTGTGTTCATTCTTTTCTTTCCTTGCTCTTAAAAAGGTCTATTTTACGAGTCTGATTGCTTGCACTTTAAAAGTTCATATTCTATAAAAAGAGTCTAAGACTTATTTAATCCCTCATTCTAATTCTGACTTTGAACCATCATTTAGGATATAACATGTGCACCCACAAGGATGAAAATTTGATATGTCGGGTCTTCTTCCTTTCCATAATTTATAAGGAGTCTTGTTAAGTATAGGCCTGATAAGAATTCTGTTCTGAATGTAACAAGAAGTATTGACAGCCTTTACCCAGAAATATTTTGGAAGATTGTTTTCACAAAGCATTGTTCTAGCCATTTCTTGCAGAGTTCTGTTTTTTCTTTCCACAATACCACTATGAGGTGTTCTTGGAGAAGAAAAAATAAGTTATGTCAGACTCATTGCAAAATTTTCTAAAATGTTTATTTTCAAATTCTCTGCCATGGTCACTTTTTATTGCACTAAGACACAATCCTTTTTCATTTTGGATTTCCTTACAAAAAATCTTAAATACCTTGACAGACTCATCCTTATAAGCTAGGAAGTAAACCCATGTCATTCTGGTGTAATCATCAACAATAACAAAATCATATTTCTTTCCTGTTAGACTTTGAGTTTGAGATGGACCAAATAGATCTAAATGTAACAGTTCAAAAGGTCTGACTGATGAAACAACATTTTTGCTTTCAAAGGATGTTTTCAATTATTTTCCTTTTTGGCATGCTTCACGGGGCAAGGAACTATTGAAAGAGATTTTAGGCAGTCCTTTGACCAAGCCTTTTTTGTGAAGTTTTGAAATATGTTTAAGACTTACATGCCCAAAAATATGTTTAAGACTTACATGCCCAAGCTTGTTATGCTAGATCCATCTTTCCTCAAAGTTTGAAAACAAACATATTACATTTTGACTGTCTAGTTCATTTAAATTGACATTGTACAAGTTGTTATATTTATTGGCAGAAAAGAATATGTTTCCATCATGATTGATAACAACACACTTTTCTTTATCAAAGGATTCTTTGTGCCCACTGTTGCAAAATTGACTTATACTTAATAGATTATGTCTCAGACCATTAACAAGATAGTCATTCTCAATAACAGGGGAAAATTTTTTACCGATTTTACAAATGCCTATAATGTTTCTAGATCGATTGCCTCCAAAGGTAACAAACCCTCCTTTAAACCTTTCCAGGTCTAGGAACATAGACCTTTTTCCCATCATGTGATACGAGCACCCACTGTCCAGATAGCATGGTGATGCTTTTCTTTTACCTTTAAGGACATCTACAACATGAACTATCATTGCCTTTGGTACTCAGATCTTTTTGTGTCCTAGGTGGTTAGTGTTCTTAATGTTCTTTTTCTTCCTTTTTAAGAAATCTTGGATTACATGACCATTTTTCTTACAATAATTGCATTTAATAGGTTAATATCGAGTTAAGACAAATGAAGGAGAAAAAGACTGTTTAGATTCAACAGGTTCAACAAATCCTAATCCAGGACTGTCATGGTTGTTAGTGGGAATTCCCAAAAGCTTGTTTAAATTGTTTGTTCCATTGACAAATATAGCTAGGTCTTGAGTAAGAGAATTCACTTGCTTTTTAGAATTTTGATCTCATTACTTTAATAACTACAATAGTCTTTAGCATTTTTCAAATCAGTTTTTAAATAAAGGTTTTCTTGCTTAAGTCTGTGCAGTTCTTCTAACTGCATTCTTTCTTTCTCCTCAATTTCTTTCTCATCTTGATTGTTTTAATCAAGATTTTCTTCTTTTAACTCATAAATTTTATTTTCATAAACAGTAACCATGTCAACTTGTTTCTTTTTAAAAAGCTTGTAATTTTTCATAAGAGTTGAAAAATCCTTAATAAAATTTCATAATTTTCTTTTAGTTCATCAAAACTTACTTCTTTAGTGTCTGAGTCACTTGTGTTTACTATAGAGTCTGAGTCTGTGTTGGCCATTAGATATATCTATGCAAACTCTATCTCTTCCTCAGACTCACTAGAACTGCTTGAGTTTTCATTGTCCCAGGTGATGAGTCTTTTCTGTTTCTTAAACATTCGCCTCTTTTCTTTCCTATCCTTTTTATCTTTATTGAGCAGAGGACATTCTACTTTCACGTGACCTGGTTTCCTACAATTGAAATACTTTAGAGAGGATTTATCAAATTTAGATTTGAAATAAGACTTACTTTTTGAGTCTTTCTTCTGGAATTTGTTACGTCTTTTCTTCTTCTTTTTTAGCAGCCTGTGGAACCTTTTGGTTACAAGTGTCTGCTCCTTATCAGTGTCCTTACTGCAATCTTTAGATTCTGAATCTGAGCTTTGACATTCAACAGTTTTGAGGGCTTTTAACTTCTTGCTTTAGTCAATAGACTTTAAGGCAATGTTCTTTGAGGAAGTGGGTTTTACAGCTTCCTTTTGCTTAAACTTTATCTCATGAACTCTTAGTACTCCAAGAAGTTCATCAATGTTGAAGGTGCTCAGATCTCTAGCTTTTTCAAGAGCAAAGCATTTTGCATCAAACTTCTCAGGCAGACTCCCAAGCAACTTGATGTTTATATCCTCAGTGAACAGAGTTGTCCCTAGAGTCTGCAGTCATTTAACAGAGTTTGAAACCTTCCAAACATCTAATATATGGTCTCATGCTCTTCCATCTTGAAGTTATCATATAGTTTGGTTAATAGTATCTTCTTGGATCTTTTGACCTTGGAGGTCCCTTCATAGTTTCTTTGAAGTGCGTCCTAGACTTCTGTGGCAGTTTTATAATTGAATAATTTGTTGTATTCAGACTTGCTGAGATCACATATGAGGAGGAATCTAACTTTAACATTTTCTTCCATTTTTCTTGTTTCAATTGCAATCCATAGATCTTTAGACTTTATCTTTCCATCTGCATCAATTGGAGTTGGATGATCACCATTTGTGATTATTCCCCATAGACAGTACTAAGTTTACTTTATGAATATCTTTATTTTGTCCTTCCAGTAAGCACAGTCTTCTCTAACAAAGGCTGGAGGTCTGTTAACAGAGGAACCTTCTGCCACCAGTTGATATTGTTGATGTGTTTCCATGGATCTTATCCTTTACACTTGTGAAAGTGTTCAACCTAAAGGACAAACTCTGATAGCAATTGAAGGTTTAGAGACAGACTTAGAAGGGGGTTGAATAAGTTTGTAAACTCTTTTTTGAAAAATAACCTTATTTAAAAGAAATTAGTAGCAGACTTAACAGACCCAGACTTTAGACAAGAGAAGGGAAAGAAGAAATTGCACAATGTATTTTATACTAGTTCACTTCCAAACATAAGGCTATGTACAGTCCCTTCAGTCTGAAGGATTTTTACTATGTAATTTTTTTTTACATAATCAGCACACCTGTGCCACAAGTATTATTGGCTCCAATCACTTTTGGCTTAACCCCAGTATTCTTTCATAAGTCACTCCTGGCTCAGACCCAAGTATTCTTTCAAAAGCCTCTTCAGACCAACAATGTTTCCCGTAAGAAACTACGACTGGTTGGCACAACCGAACTTGTATTAAATATAGGGTATAAAGATTTTAAAGATTGAGCTTTGGTATACACTAAGTTGTGCTAAAACAAAGACTGAAACTGCAAGTAGCAGTGTTAATAAAATTTAAGATAAAGTCTCTGTTTTTGGTTTCTTTGTTTGTGTTTCTATTGTCATTGGTCTGAGGTTTCTTCTTTTTAAAGGTTTCTCTATATAGTCGTTACTGTTCCATTGAAGAAGAAAGTAGTTGTTTGAGTATGAGAACACGAGAGAAGAGATGAGGATAACATTTAGTTTAGAGGGTACCCAGGTTTTGCACGAAAACAAGGTGCCTCGAATATTGCAGAGAGAAAATGCCTTTTTGTTCTCTTCCATCTAACATGGAATATTAAAAAAAAGGCTTGTTTGACCTTTAGAAGGCTTCTAACTTAGGCTCTGCTTGTTATCAGCTTTTTAAGGTGCTCAGACCGCTTCCTTATTTTTTCCCATGTGAACGTTTGGTTTCCTACGAGGTTTTGTCTCTTTGTACATTTATGAAGCAAGTGCAGACTTGGCTTGAATAGAGCAGCTTTGTATATTTTAATATAGAATCAGAGAGCCGTTCTTGAAATGAGAGGGTCTGAGTCTGGTACGTCTTGGAGCTTGGATAAAAGACTATGTGAGAGAGATGCTGAGTCTGAAGAGTGATTTGATTGAAGAACATGACTCAACAAACCTAAGTCTGGGACATACATACTTAAAGAATTTTCTTTTGGAAGTTATCCTCAATGCAGACTTAAGTCTGGGTCAGACTTAAAGTATTTAGAACGTTCTCAATGCAGACTTTGGTTGCTTTAAATTAATGGACTCCTCCTTTAAATTGTGACTCTTGCACCACAGACTTTGTATTTTGAAACACTCAAGTAAATGGTTAAATAACACTTAAACAAACTTTATTTAATTAAAAGTCTTTATGTATGTTATAAACAAATCTTGGGATCCTTAAAATAAATTTTAGGTTTTCCAAAGTCTTTTAAAAATAGACTTGGTTCTAACATCACCATTTTCATCACTATTCACACTAAAAAATCTTGTAGTTATAGATAACAATTGAACTAGTCCTTTTTTAACACTAATAAAATTCATGAATCATATATAGTAATTAAATTAACTATTTAATGTTAATTTCCATCCCCTTTTTAGATGTCAATTGACGTTGACAACTATTTCTAAGTTAATTAATACTCTAAACACTTTCTTTACCTCGATTCTAAGCTTCTGACACTTGCTCTCAATGCCAGGTATGTCCAATATTTAAAATTTAAGAAATTTACGAAGTAGGTTAGCATTTCGACCTTCGAACTCAAAACCCACTTTACCAAAACAATTTCAAATACATTTTTAAGGCTTCCGAAGCTTACCCCGATTAATTATGCTCTTGTTTTGAGTTCCACTCCAACTAACATCTTGTTGGTTCTTGGTTCGTAACCTACCAGCACCAAAACAAAAACTCATTATTACCAAATACTATTTTTGATCAAAAAGACTTGGTCCCATGTATTTTTTTGCATAAAAACGCCAAACTAAGAAGAACCCAGAATCCCCAATTTATGCAAATTTTTAGGTTCAAAAAAAGTACTACAGAACGTGAAATTGAAACTACCTAAATGTTTACCTTGCTCTCGCAGTTCCAAAAAATATGATCAATTTCGAGTTTCACTGACAAAACTGGGCTTAATGAAGCATAATTAGCTCACGACCATAGAGGGAGCTTGGTTTCTATCTCTCTTCAATGGCATGCACGAGGAAGGGAGAAGAAAGGAAAGGAAAAAATATTTTAAGCTCAAGGGCAAATTGGTCCTTTTATGTTCCTTTTTTATTTTATTTTATTTCCTTTAATAAAAACTTATCTTAAGTAAATAATCTTTTTACTTTCACTCATGGTAACTTATATTTTACCATTACCATTTAATCTAAATTTAAATTTTAGATTTGAAATTTGTCACTTTATTAAAATTCCCAACAATACTCAATTAATTCATAATAATTTAAGAAAATTCCTAATTAATCTGAATAAATTTAATTTAATCTCCAATGATGTTTAATTAACTTTGTATAGTAAAATAAATTAAATTTTTAACATCAAGGATATTACATTAGAGATTCATCCATTTTCCCAAAAAAAAGTATAGATACAAAATGACACTCAATACATAAAGACGAGAACGGTAACCAATATCTTAAGGCACTAATTAAGAAATAAAAAAAAACATAATCACCCCTCAATATTTTTTATAAGATTCTATTATATCATTTTGCATAGATTAAAAATTTAGTTAATCGCTTAAATATATTAAACTATCAATTATTTTTGTTAAACTTTCAAATATATCATTCATATTAATTAGGAGAGGAAAATGAAGTTTTCAAATTCTATTGATATCAAAAGAGAAAATGTAATAATTAAGAGTATGAGTAGAGAAAAATAATAAATGCATATTATAAATTGAAAATGGTCAAAGGGAATATTTCATAAGGGTCCGGTTAGTGGATATGATAAGAAGGTTAGGGTAAAACAAATTAATCTATCTTGCCATTATTTTATATTTGATATGGTAATAGAATAATATATATGAGTATACGAGTTATCATGTTATCTATTCTATCTTGTTTATTTATAATTTCTATCTTTAAAAAGATAGTTGACTTACTTATAAATGAATAAGAAAAATAAAAAGTTAATTTTCATGTTGTTATTATTATTATTATATTTTTGGTTTTTATTATTTAAAATATTATTGTTATATATTCATTTCTGATATACAGTAAACGTTATTATGTTATTATCAATTGCCTTCAGTTCTTATCCTACAGAATTTGTTCGTTTTATTTTAACCTCTTGTATGGTATCGGAAAAATGTTAACAAAAGCGTGTAAATTGTAAAGATACAATCAAGTATCGTAGGATGTGAGATGGATAAAGGAATGCAAAAGTCAAGATACAGAGGCGTAAGCATTGATGTTATTATACCGTTGTGATATAACTCTTTTGGTGTATTAAATATTGTTCCGTAGTGTAGAAAGAGAAAAGGATAACAGTTGCATGAGGAAAGGAGGGTCCATAACGCGGTTTTGCAGCTGAGTACAGAGCAGCAACAGCTGTGTCATGAGTTCACTATTAAACTGCGCGTTCAGTATTGTGTTTCTCTGTATAAATATATTTTTACCTTCAAACTTTTTGTGCTTAACAGCTTTACTCCAAAATGCTTGTCCACCTGTGCTCTCTGGATCTTGGAAGCTGCCTCCCTCTTAGACAGAATCCTATGTTTAAATCAATATTTTATTATTATTAATGTTGCCCTCCTCAAATACACACTTTACAACTTAAGATAACATATAATAATACAAAGTAGTAGTAGTAGTAGGACAAAATTATGTAAAAACAAATACTATTTACCTGCAATAAATATATATATTAATTAAAGTCTTGTTAGGAAGTGAACACAAAATTTTAGGAATTTTCACAAGGTGCATTTCCCTGAAATGTTGACGTGCACATATAAACTGTTTGGAAAGATACAAATTTGCCTTACCTTTTGAGTTTAAGCTAAGGTTATTATAAAAAAATTGGGTCTCATCAGTGAAAGGTGAATGTGCTTTCTTTTCCTGTTTTTGATTGGTCGATAGGATTCGAATTTAATGCATCCAATGGATTGCCCATCTTCTACTGGAATTGGTGTTGTTTGAAAATTTTGTTCACTCAGATGCTGTCCTTAGTCATTTGAGTTATTAAGTATTAACTACTACCTGGAAAGTCATCAACTAAAAATTCGCATCACGTTTTATTTTGTACCACGGTAGAATAAATTTTCCTTGACCTTAGCATCCCACAGTGGCAACTGGAAGCCAACATGTATTTTTAAATCCAGCATTCAGCGCGCGACTAAATCAAAGCTCTCAAGGACGAATATTAAATTTTTAATGCACTCGGAAACAAGTTCATGTAGAGCAGTGATCAAAATGTGCTAAAAGAACAAAGCCAAATATATCTTTTGGTGCTCATTGCTAAATGGTAATTAGCTCAGTTAGATCCTTGCCAAAAGGTGGATGAGACCCATTACAATATAGTTCTAAGTGTCCATTTAGTTTCCAGTTGGGAAAATAGAGAAATTTAAGAGTTGATATTGATCTTTCATGTCGTTCGAGAAAATCAAAACTCTGTTTGACCGTAGGATTTATTTTTGGGGTCGGTTTAACCAACCAGATTGAGTATCCAAACATACCCTAATTCAGCATTAGTGTGAGATTAGTTTAGATCAGAAAGAATTAAAAAAATACTTGTCCAACCAAACCTTAAATACACTTGGTATACCTAGGAGATTCATCAAATCAAAAGAAAATTAATTAAGTAGAGGAGTACACAAATGTAGAACAAACACTTGATATTCCCAGCATTAAAATCATCTTAGGAACTATTTTGCATTTGGTGTGAACACAAATATTTAACATCAAAATGGTGAGTTGGTAACATGGGGTAATTAGTGGGATAACTACATTTTACCCATATGAATGTGAAGGAAGCTTCAAAGAGAAAGGACATAGAAGTCATTTTAAGAACTATGTTATGTGCATTAAATTCAAATAAACTATAGTATAAACCATCTGTCACCAATGTCGTATCTTGACTAACGAGGATTTGCTAGTTGCTACCTTGAGACGCAAGCCTCCACGGTTCTCTATCACTCTCTCTATAAATACTCACCTCTCCTTCCCCACATTCACCTCCAATCTGATTCTTTACCCAACATCAACAACAAGTGAGAGAGAAAAGAAAAACACTACTCAACAAAAGGAACAGAGAGATACATCTTTTACACGTACCTATTTTACTTCAAATAACTATTCTTCATTGCTTTGTTCACTGAAGGAGATCTTTAGTTCTTCACACTTGTAGCACATACAGCTTCTCTGTTGAGCTTTCCTGATTGACCAATTTTATTGCATTCCAATCTAAACTATTCATCTCAAATTCACGTACTAAATCTTTACCATTTATTTGTAAGTTCAGTAGAGAATCAGCGGAGAAAATCTGCAGAGAATCCAAACACGCTTGCTTGCTGCTATCGTATCATGGTTAAGTCAGAGCACAAGATCAAAACAGAACCATCAAAGGCAATGAAATCTCTGTCTTCCTCCTCATCATCAGGAGCAGCATCAGATATCAAGAAGAAGAAGTACAAGGGAGTGAGAATAAGGAGCTGGGGCTCTTGGGTATCAGAGATAAGAGCACCAAACCAGAAAACAAGAATATGGCTAGGCTCTTATTCAACACCTGAGGCAGCAGCTAGAGCCTATGATGCTGCACTTTTGTGCCTTAAAGGTTCCTCAGCAAATCTTAATTTCCCATTAAGCTCTTCACAATACATTCCTCAAGATACTAGTGCAGTTATGTCACCTAAATCAATCCAAAGAGTTGCTGCTGCAGCTGCTGCAAACGCTTTCATTGACAATGCCAACACTCCACCTTCTCCACCTCTTGCCTCAACTTCATCTTCATCCCTGGTCTCATCTCCCTCAGTGGCATCTTCTCCCTCGGATCAAATCGATGATGACGCCTCGCTGATGTCATCATCTTTTGAGGCCCAAGATCAAGCAAATGAATCAATGGCTGTGATGGAACCTTGGTACAATACCTTTGATGATGGTCTACTACATTCACCTAAGTATCTTGATCACATGTTAAGTGGTGCTTTCTTTGATGTTGATTCGTCCCATTTGCTTGATGATCTATATGAAGAAAGTGACATTCGTTTGTGGAGCTTCTGCTGAGAGAAAACTCAATCCAACTCAGAATTCTATTATTTTCTTGAAATTCAATTCAATTCAATTCGTTTGTCTTCAGTGACACAACTTGAAGATATTACTGACTCTCTGTGACCAAATTAAAATTTGTATGATATGCTGCATGTGTTGCATATTAGATGAAATTCATATAGAGATAAGACAATTTTCGGCCTCTCTTATGTGGATTTCATGATGTTTGGAATTATGTATCATTGATGAAATGCTTGTTATGTCAATGTCATGAATGGTTTCCCATGTGTTATGGAATAAAGGTAGGAGGAAAAAACGTGTAGTCAGTCATCTATTTCCTTAGTGATAAGCAATTCCTTTTACTGTTTTTTAAATATAACTATAGGAGAAGACTTTCACTATTATGTGCCTCTTTAGTTTTCAGTAGGATCACTTGACTGAGGTTAACCAGAACTAGATATTTGATATGTTGTTCTAACGGAATTTGAATGAAAATGTCTCGAATAATATACTTAATTAATACTAACAATTAGATAACGTTGTTACTCAGATGTTATTTTCGTATTTGAGTTACCAAACAAGCATTATGAGTATTTTTGGGAAGGTCTTTAGTGGGAGGGGGGAGTGATCAAAGATGATTAGTATTTCCCATTCACTAAGAATAGGGAAACATGGACAGAGCGTGGTAACTTGAAACCATTGGAAAGTGCGTCTTCTATAAGCATTGTCTGCTCTCATGCGTGCCCAAAGAACAAACAGTGTTCCCTTGTTTTGATGTTTAAGTTTGGTATTTATTTTATGCCTTGCTCTTAGACGGGAATAAATATAAATCCTGGTTAGTTTCCATATTAAGCAAAAGAGCATTAATTGGATAACCAAATGCATAGTGATTAGTAATCAATATGGTATTGCCCCAGATCCGTAAATGCTTTTAATTAAGTTGGTTTAGGCTAAATAATGTAATATTGAATATGAAACATGAATTGATGATTGTATGATGAATTCTCGTATTTCTTTGTTGTTCAGTTGGGCCAACTTTGTTTGCCTTTAGTAGGCACATGATATCTAGCGAAAAAGAAAATTTCTAGTCATGACTGTTGGTGCAAGCAACTCTTTTTTCTTGTATTTCATCTTCATGTCATTGTAACATGTTCAGAATATTATTATCATATTCTTTACAACAAAATATGAAGGCTAGACAAACTTTGACGCTTTTTGGCAAACTTTTGAACCTGATCATGTGTGAGCCGATTTAGCAGGCATGATCTGTGTCCTCTTGTGAAATGGGCAAAGGTATGGGATGCCATTCTCTTTTGTTCTTTTTACATTGCATCTAAGTCTCTACATTCAACAGGGACAAAGTGGCCTTCATGGGCTATGCTTTTAAGAAAGCTTTTGCTTTTGGTATTACTTGTTAGTTGTTCACATATATGCAGGAACAAGGGCAGGGGATCTCCCCCTTCCCTTCACATTTTGACTAAGCAATCAAGGATCTTTTGTTGCTCTTCATGTACATATTTTTGGGCCTACATAGCACTAGTCCCTATGGGCATCAACTTAATTTTCCTTATTCTCAATTTCATGCACATGAAAATGATATAACTAAATGACAATTTAAATGTTGCATTTTGAGACATAGCATGTGGGTGTCCTTATTTTGGCCATCAGCATGTGAGCTCAATGTGTCAACCAATCCGCGATTATGATAGCATTTTGTAAATTATTGATGTTTTGTTTGATTTTAACAAGAGATTGCCTTGCCAAAAGCAGCACTCAATCAAATTTCTGTGGTATTAGTTTTATCACTTATTGACAATCAGCTGCATTTGGAATCATGCTAATAGTTTACTAGTACTTAGTATGGTTATTACCATTTTGTGCTCATACAAGTAATACTACCAGCTACTATACAATTTAAAGTCTCGCACACTTATCCTTGGGTACTTATTTGATAATCAACTGTGAAAGTTAAAGAAACCAAACTAGGATTAGGCATAGGGTGTACCTGTAAAGAATTGTTTAGCTTATTCCATGTGGGATCACTGAATTGTGAGAAAGAATAATTTCGGAGCGAAAAGAAATTGAAGGCAGTGTGTGGTAGGGAGGAGGAGATCCAACATTAAGCATGAGTTAAATGATCGATGCTTGGCCGTATTAAGACATGATTTCAATCGTTTATTATTTGATTTGTTTCACATGGCGCCCTTTCCAACAATACAACACTTTCTTTCTTCGTCTAATGCCTTGTCACAGTGGGCGTTTGGAATTCTACGGGCTCCTTGCCTAGTTCACTATAAATTTAGTTTAAATTGTTTATCAAGTTAGTTTACCTACTTCCTATTTATTTTTTCTTTTCATTCTTAATGCAGTAGTTAAATAGATATGTAGTGACTACTGGTGGCCCATTTTTTCGACAAAATTGTTTACTATTTTTCTAGTTAATCAGCACCAGTTACTATTTTTTCAGAAAATTATATAAGGTACATATAGATATGTACCCTAATTAAAAATTTATGCAATAAATTATTTTTAACTAAAATTTTACATTATAAATTTTATTACAAACTTTATTGAAATAAATTGAAAATAACTTATTTTAATAAGTCATATCAAATAACTTATTAAAATAAAAAAATAATTTATAAGAGTTATAAGTTATTTTTGTAAGTTAATTATAAACTATTTTGAACTCATCGTAACATTAAAAGCAACTTACAAATGTAGAAACAAACTAAAGTTATTAATTATTACAATTGTTTAATGGAGCAACCTTGTAGGGATATGATTTATAACTCATAATTTATGGTTATTTTGGTAATTTACAACTTAGATTTTTCAATTAGTTTAGTGAAATATAGCTAATTAAAAACTAATTTAAATTATGTTAAATAACTTTAAATTATATATAATATTATAAATATATACTTATTGACAGTTTATTATCTAGTTGGATAAATAAAGTTGTGAAAACAAAGAGACAAAGTGGTTTGGTGGTAAAAGATTTGAGAAGAGGTAGAATGCCGGGAGTTTGAATTTTCTTTACTAACAAAAACTAGTAATTAATTATTAATTTTGATTTATTTTAAAAAATAGAATTGTGAAAACATAATCTTTTAACTATTAATATTCATCCTACGCATCATATAATCTAATGTATTGGAAATTATCTAAATGCTCAAGGAGTGAATTCTAGCCAATTTAAAATCCTATTTCAACTGATAGCCTGTCATTACATATAACATTTTATTGATGTATTGGACAGAATAACATCAATAGTGGACAAACAATATCAATACATAAAATAATACATTTGGAAGTGACTTCCTAGGGAAGAATTATTGTTAATGTTGATGTCTTTTTTTGGTGAAAATGTTGATGTCTTGTAAGACAGTTGTAACAAAAAAGAAGTGCATTGTTTTTTGGTAACCAAGAAGTGCAGTTTTTGGTCGATAGTTTATCTGTCACAATTGTATTGGGCCTATCTTCTTAGTGGGCCTTTGGAAATCGTGGGTTTGGATAAATCAATATAGATGGAAGATAGAAGATAACATATATGTTGGCAAAAAAAACAAAAAGAAAACATAGATGGAACTTGAACCACTGATATCATGCCTCCCAAAAAAAAAAAAAAAACCACTGATATCATAGGCAAACCCATATCACAGCCACGGTGTTTCCAGGTTTGAAAGGGAACAATTACAGTCGCATCAGTAGTAGTATTTCGCCGCTCATGGGTCACACAAAGGAGCAACTTCTTGCACGGTTGAAGGTTCTCTCATCAAACTTCTCATTTCTTATTTGATCACTGTTTAGATTATCTATCTATTCTTCACCAAAGAATGCTTCAACACATAAACTAGATTTCCACTGTTCCAACGTTATTCAATTTATAGACTTTATGCAATTTGAGATACCCCAGATTCAGACTAACCGTTTTCTCTCTGTTTTCTTTCCCCAGGAGCTTCAGATTCAATTTTCCCAGTATGAGCATCCCGTGGTTTTGACTGTTGAGGCTCAGGTAACAATAGACTTATAATTGTATGTCATGTCCCTTGGAGAAATGCTAGTAACACTTTTTTTTTTAAGATACTCTTTGGCACACTGTTGGTTAGTTTTTTAAAAAGTTGCCGTGTAAATTGCCGCTTAATTTTAACTTTTTTTAAAACTAAACAATCACATCACATCGAGTGTGTTGCCAGAGTTTCCCATGTCGCTTATATTTCTTGTTAGTTTTATTTCATCTCTGATTCAGTATCCATTTTAACTTCAGGCTCAATATGTTGGAAATTTGGGTGGTGGGCTGAGTAAAAATTTGTTTTTGAAGGTATGTCATACTTATACCTTCAGAAGAAAATAAAATGAATGCACTTTTTTCTGTTTTTAAAGTTTAAGTTGTTTATGAATGCATATGCTCTGAAGTATGATCACTACAATTTCTTAACAGGACAAGAAAAATAGGTTTTATATTGTTTCTGCCTTAGCTGAGACCAGAGTAGATCTTAAAGGTATGCATAATTTTGTATATCGGAGGACTTTGTATTGCTTTTGTTTAATTAATATTTATGAGATTTCTTTGTTTCTTGAAAACTGAGCAGTGTTATCTCAGCGGCTTGGTTTGGGAAAGGGTGGTTTGAGAATGGCCCCTTCAGAGGCTTTAGGTGAAATACTTCAGGTCTTTACATGCTCTTTGTTCTGTTTGTTTGTTGTTTGAACATTCATTTTTCTCTCCCTCTCTCACCTTGTTTAAGCCATTAAAGTTACTAAAATCTTAAAGGCATGGGTCGTTAGATATTTACCGTGGCATTGATAAGTCATAACAAGCTCGGTCATTGCATAGAGGATATTTATGGTGTTTCCTATTTCGATGTATGAACTGTTCAATTAGGTCAGTTACCTTTGTTATTTCTATGAATTATATTGTTTAGAATATGACTAATTCTTATTGTGGCATTCACTGATTGAGTTGGTCGTGGAAATTGGTAACTTCTATGTGAATCTCTTTCTGTTCACTGGATTTATCCAACCTTTGTGATAGAAAATGTTTCACTAGTTTAATATTGGATTAGCATGAATAATGTTTTAGAACCTTATCATAATAGGTTTCAATAATGTAATGATTTCTGTTTACTACTATTATACTGACCACTAAATTAATTACTACTTAATCTAAGGAAATGTACATACTACACTGTATGAGTGATAGGGTTGAAATTATTATCTTATCTTGTGCTTATCTTTCTGTACTGCACCAGGTACCTTTGGGTTGTGTCACTCCATTTGTAGTAGTGAATGAATCAGCACGGTATGCTTATGTTATGTCTAGATTCCTAATAGTTTCTCTTGGTAAAGCACTAAAGCTTGGTCACATGCCCAAATTGATTGCAATACTGCACTTTGGAGCTATTTAATAAAGGCATTTCCCTCTTTCACTGTTAAAATGTTTAACTTTGAAACCTATCCACCAGTAGCGGTTTTCCTCGTAGCTGTCTCTTTTCAGTTTTAAATCACATTCTTTATTCTTTTACTTTTCTTATAAAGTTTCTTCTTTTACTTATGAAAATTCTACTAGTTCTGAATTTAAAGTTGCTACTGAACTTTTACCATCAAATTTAAAATGATCTTCTCTTGAATGATGGACCAAATATGTTGCTTGACTAATAGTGTCATGTTTTTAGCAAAACTAGCTTTGATAGTGTGCTGACCTGTAGAAGGACTGTACTTAGTTAGAGGTGTTTATGTTTTTGCTAGTTAGACTGCTGATAAACATTGTTCTGACCTCTGGGTTAATCTATTGCCAAGTAACTCATGTATTTTTCTTTTATGTCACATGATTTCCCTTCTGAAGAGATGTTTCACTGCTATTGGATCAAGGGTTCAAGACAAAGGAGCACTGCTTCTTCCATCCATTGTCAAATGATATGTCCATATGTAAGCAAGTAGACTCTCTTATGAAAAGGAAAGAAAAAAACTGCTTGCACATATTTTCTATCTCTTTTAAAGTTGATGAAAATTCTACAAATGCAATCCCTAACATTAGGGAATTCTTATGCTTGTTTCTGTCCAGTACCATGGGTCCACTGATTGATACCTGAAGTCAAAATAGGAGTTCCTTTCATGCCTACTTACTGATTGAAAAATTTGGAAAATAAATATTATAATATCTTGTTTCAAATGAATCTTTTAGCTCTTCTATGTTGATTTAAAACATAAGGTTTTAGGTTCATGTCAGATCCATTATACTTTGATGAACTGAACAGCTCAAAAAATTAAAGTCCTATCCTTACAATTGCAGCTCTAAATGCACGTGATCTTGACAAATTTCTTATATCAATAGGAAGAGATCCCTCATATGTTGATTTGGAGGTGAGTAAATTTAAGGCTCCTCTTTTTTTTTTTTTTTAAGTGCGCCCTATCATTGGTAATTCATGTCTGCTTTATCCTCTTACAGGCCAATCCTGCAGTGGGGAAAGATCAACCCCCTGACCTAGCTGCACTAGTTCCATCTGGTTCAATAATTTTGCCTGATGAACCTGAAAAACAGTCTTCGCAAGTTCCTCAGGATGTAAAGCATGTTTCTATTGATAATAGGACCACTACTGTTTCAGGTGAAAATTCCATTAACAGCACTCTTCAATGTGTTCATTCATGTATCATTTGCACCGGAGCAACAGCTTTTTGTTTTGGTTATTCTCATTTCTGCTATTTAGTAGTACCCACAGAGAGGATTGTGCACCTCTACCTTATTTTGTTTATTAAAAATGGGTTGTATTATGACTTAAAATCTTTTTTCTTTGTATAATACTCTTTACCTGCTACATCCACGGATCTGAAATGTAAGCCATCTTTGGTAGTTTAAGTTATCATTTAAACTTGACCTCAGGAAGCTAGTGCAGAGCTAGATTTCATGATACTGATGGGATTGTTGAGAATCAGCTTGGTTGGTTAAGTTGTGGGACATAAATTTCTCGCAATGTGCTCTGCCCCTTTCCTGTTCCCTTATCCTCTTTTTCCCTAGATCTTGATGTAATATGGAAAGTGGGAAAAGGCTGTTTTATTTTACTGATTTGTGAAAGCTGTATTTTATCTTCTACCTCCTTTGAAGTTTAGCTCAAGGTTTTCCATAGCCATGTATGCAATGTATTATTCATTCTCTACTCCATCAATTTTTTACTTTAATTTTTTCTCTTTCTGATTATTTGACACATTGAAATGACTTGAATGTTAAGCCTTTGTTTGATGTGATCCCTTCCTGAATTGTCATGAACTAGAAAAGAAAAAATATCAACTGACCGTATCATTCGGTATCAGAAAGAAATTGTATAGTTGGCATTCTCTTCTACTTAATTTTGTTTTCTGTTTCCCATATCTGTGGATTAAAGAGTTTCTAATCTTGCTTTTCTCTCTCTCTCTCTCTCTCTCTGTTAGCCTTTCTTTTCTTATCCTTCAGAACTTCATTACAGTATGAATGCATTAAAACTGATTTTCGTTGCATTTGAAACTAGAGTATAGGAGGACCTACCATTGACCTTTTGATCCTTCCTAGACACTGCAAATGTATCTAGTGTCGTAAAATGTGTTTGCTTTACCTTTGCCTCTACTTTGGGTGAAGCAACTGTTTACGAGCTGCTGTTGCCCCATGTAAGATTATTATGTTGATGACTACTGACTACTGCAATGTTTAGCATTAAGTTGTGCTGGATTATATTTTTCACATTTGACCTCTAACTAGGGCTCACCATAGTTCAGCACATTAGTTAATCAATTTTGTGAGGGTAGTATAAATCCTGTTTGTGGCTTAAACAAATTTGTAATGAAGTAAGAATCTTTTTGATGCAGCCAAAGTTGCCAAGGCATCCACTGGTGGGAAAAATACAATGGTGACACCAGTAAAAAATGGTCATTCATCAGGCTCTTATGCAGATGCTGGGCAATTCATTGACACGATATTGCAAAAAACATCGGAGTTTTTTATTTCAGAGGTAAAACAAAAATGTATACTTTCTTTTTGTTTTGAACTTATGCTATACTTCTTGCATCCTGCTGAAGAGTCTTGATCATACAGCTCAAAGAAGAAAATATAAAGTCACATGGAGAGCAGCTTGGTACTGTGGTATCAGATAAATTACAGAAAAACCTCAGCTCAGATTTCAAAAACCTTGCGGTGAGTATCAGAAGATGCTAGCAAACTTACTCTTTCTAGAAAATCAAAGGCTTCATGTTATGATAATGAAATTATGGTTCTGATCATTTTCCTGGTTGCAGATTATATTTAAGAACATCGCATATACAGAAGGGTTCCATGCTGGCACACACTATCAGCCCCCGCGTTTATGAAGCACATGATGACCTATGATCCGCTGGCAACCCACATTTTAAAAGCTGTTCAATATTTAGTTTGTGATGACAATGCATTGATGAGACCAAAATTTTAACTAAAGTTCATTTTTTCTCGTTTATATATCATATTCAACCAAGCTATGTGACAAAACCATGTATTAATGGTCATTCATATTAGGAAATGTTTGGATTAGACTAGACAATTCGAAACAGTCTAAAATGAAAGAAAATATGCTCAAGAAGGTTGTTATATGATTTCCAAAGGGAATTGTAATGAACTTTTCTGGTTTAGATGTTCTTTTCTCTCTTTTTTTTGAGGTCATGAATTGTAATCATTTTCACAACACAGCAACATACACAACTATTGCAAATAACTAGTGTGCGCGAGTATGACATGATGATCTTAATAGCAATAATATTTACAAATTGCAATATACTCTTTGGTATAACATGGTAACCAATACGACAAATATGATAACATAGGTTTGAAAATGTCTACCGTGGATTGTATTATGAACATTAAGTTAAAACTAACAAACCCAAAAAAAATTATTAAGACATGTTTCATAAAAAATAATAAATAAATGATGTAATATATAATTATATAAATGAGTTATAAGTTTATTTTATAAATAGAATGATATATATATATATATATATATATATATATATATATATATATATATATATATATATATTATATGTTCAATTTGGATTTGATTGAATTGGATCAGGTTTTGAACATAGATCTAAAATTCAGATTGATCTAATAAATTTTTTTTTGATTTTTACGGTGTTTGGTTCATTTGGTTTTTAGTTTATTTAGATTTTGGTTTTTAATTTAGTTCTACAATTTGTATTAGATTGAATCGGTTTATAAAGATAGAATAATCTGTTACTAAGGTGTAACCATGCCCACTGAAGATCCGCTACCACTTACTAGGCACACTTAAGACCCATCAGCTTTGACCATTATGTTATCAAATCCACGTATCGACTAGTAACTCAGTTACATAAGATTAACTGATATATTTCTCCATCATGTTTGGACCTATATGTTATTTGATCCATGTATCAACTAGGATCTGGATCAGATCCCTACAGCTTAGGGGACGACGATGAGCTCATCAAGGTTGTGTCACTCTTTTTTTTTTTGGTCATATGTCACTCTTTATATTTTTTGGTCACAAGTCACTCTTTATGTTTTTTTTTGGTGAAAGTCACTCTTTATGTTATCATATCCATGTGTAGTAACTGGGTCGAATACCTTATGCTATCAGGCCCATTATGGAAACCAAGGTTGAACATTTCCAGACATCAACTGTTATCCCGGTCAAATGTCTAAGATTAATGGGTTCATAATAGTGGGACCTTTATGTTGCTGGATCCATATTTTTAAAAAATCACATAAGAAAATAATAAGGTTGTTGGATAACTATTAGAATAGCTTTTTATTTTTAAAATAATAAAATTATTTAGGTTAAATATTTTATTTGATCCCCTGTGTTACATGAAAATGTTAAATTGGTCCTCAATTACTATTTTTTTCACTTTGGTCCTCTATATGATTTAAAATGTTCCGCTTAAGTCCTTCCGTTAAGTAAATGTAACACTGATTGCTACTGTTGTCTAACAGGTTAAATCTGGACATCATTATCCGTGTGTCAATGTGTGATTGGGTAATGATTCAAATACTAAAATGATGTTGTTTTCTTAAATAAGAGAGAAAATAGAAACTGATTATTCTATGTTATCTTTACAATCCTTCTCTTATTAAGTTATTTTCTATCTATTATTTTTTAAAAAAAGTAGAAAAATATTTTTAAAAATTAGAAACTAGCTTTTAAAAACTAAAAATATGTTTAAGAACACCGCATATACAGAAGGGTTCAATGTTGGCGCACACTATCAGCCTCCGCATTTATGAAGCATATGGTGATCTATGATTTACAGGGAACCCAAATTTTAATTATAGTAGTTGAATGTTTAGTGTGTGATAACACAATGCATTGATTAGACCAAAATTTTCACTATAGTTCATTTTTTTTTTCTTTTATATACCACAAAATCATGCATTGATTGGTCATTCACATTGGAAAATGACTAGACTGTTCCAAACAATTTGAAATAAAAGAAAACAGGCTCAAGAAGGTTGTTATTTGAAGCAAGGGTAAACAACTTTGAAGATTTCCAAAGGGAATGAACTTTTCTGGTTGTGATGTATTTTTCTCTTGTTTTCGAGGTCGTGAATTGTAATAGTTTTAAATTGTTCATTTTCACAGCACAGAACCATACACAACTATCACAAATAAACTAGTGTGCGCGCGAGTATGCTGTAATGATCTGTCATTGTTAATGGGAATAATATTTACAAATTACAACGTACACATTGATATATGGTAACCAATGCAACAAATATAACAATAAGACATGGCATCCTTCTCTGGCAGCAGATAAACTCCTCCTTCCTTACTACTTATATTATTTGTATTTAACTATCTTATTTTTGTATGTTAAACAAACAAACAAACAAATAAATGCAACTTCTATTGAATGAAGCTTTGGGTATGAGTTCAAATTTTAACTTGATTGAAGCTCGAAGACCAATTTACTAGTGCTTGAACCGCAAGCCCATATTGCTCCTGCAAAACGGATTCCAGCCAATGAAGCTTTTTATTTAGAACCAGGCCTTTAATTAGACCTGTGTAATTTAACTTTTAATAATGTAACAGATGTTGGAATGGCAAAACACAAACAATGCAAGCTTCAAATTAAGACGCATTAACTTACACGTGACCTTGATATCTTGTGTACTGCGATTTCAGACAAGTTATACAATCCTTGCCAGCTCTTAAACTTCAAAGCTTGGTGTGAATTATGTAGAGAGCTTAAAGAATGCAACAAGAGCGCGGCCTCCGATTAGCTGCTGAAAACAAGCAATTATGAATTTCAGCATATATATGAGCAACACTCAACCAAAATCTTAGCATCTGCTATCAATATGCATTTTCATTTTCTTTTCTCTTGGAGCACTTCAAAAATTTTCAGGAGAGTCATATAAGGCTTAATTCAATTTCTGAGTCAAATTGCCAATTAATTCACGTTCAAGAATTTTAGAAAACTTCCTAAATTTGATCCCCTCTTGTTCTGCATGATGTTTGAATCCAGGGCAAACAACAATCAATGGCCAAACATATTTCAATCTAAGAGAAATTCTTGCTTAAACATATCATCTATCACCACAATCAATTTAAAAGCTCAAAATCCATTGAGAGTAAAATATAGCAACAAAAAATTATAATGAGCTTTATATCATATCATATTATAGGAGTCTTCTTAAACAGTACTTAAGAAAATAAAAATATGGAAATTATGTGAAAATTACTTAAGACGCTGATTAGCATTTTGCATATTATATTAATATTATCTTAAACTATCAGAATACTGCTTCTGAAATAATCATGTATTATAAGCACGCTCTTCATGAATTCAGGGAAACACAGGAGAAGATTACAGAGAATTGAAAGTTATCGAGAATAACAATTAGCAACTCAACTCATTCACTCCACCAGGTGGTAAATGACTGGTTTAAAATATAAATGAGATAATTAAGAAATTAATCATCACCACCAGCATCACAACATTAATAATAGGTTTATAAAATAATTGATATAAGAGTGATGAATAAGAAGCAGTTAATTAATTGATTAAGAATCAATCAGTCACCCCTTGAAGAAGCAGGAGCATGACTTGGTTGAGGGTGAACCCGTCGATACCTAGCATTGAAAGGCCAAACGGACGCAAGACGGGTCCACCTCAAGCACCTTCGAAACCTACCCTCATCATCAACACATTCATCATCATCCTCCGAAGAAGAAGACGAAATAGGCACCTCATGCCTACAAATAGGGCAAGAATTGTGAAGCCTCAACCAAGGAACAATGCAATCAGAGTGATATATATGCTTGCAAGGAAGCTCCCTCGCTTCTCCACCAACTTCAAACTCCTCCTGACAAACCGGACACTGCGAATTCTCCTTCAGATGCGCGCTCACGACCCTCACCGTAGGAATCGCGTTTATCGCTCTTTCCGGCGCCGGTGCCGGACCCGGTCGATCGTTTTCCGTCAGCTGCTCTATCAGTTCGTTCAGCCCAGGCCCAAAGAAATAGTCCCGCGCGTCTACGCCGCGCGGGACTGGGGCCGGTCGGCCCAGAATGTTGTTATTAATGGGCTCCAACGAGTTGGATGGGTCCATGGGCCGAAGGATAATCCACGTGCGAGGTTGGATCCCAGATTCGGGTTGGATTGGTTCGATTCCGTGACGGCGTCGGGGACGGGGCCTTGTACGGTGTACGGGTACTTCTTCGGTCTCGGGTTGGATGAGACCCGGGAATCGACGGATGGGTGGGTCGAGCATGAGGGAAAGCGCTTCGAGCAAACGCGCTTCAGGGGAGGGATCGGGTGTGGTGAAGTCCACGAAAAGTCTTGGCCTTGGCATGTTTATTTCGCAGATGAATTGACCGAAGCAGCGTGGACACGTGATCCCAGAAGGGTTATTATCGGGTGCGAGACGCACCGTGCGGTTGCACTGGAAGCACCAGTACAATTGGTACGTTCTCGGTTGCCCATTGCTTCTCTCTCTAGGAGGACTCAATGACATGATGTTTTATTTTGTTTTTTATTTTTTCTCTCTCTCAAGATTTAATTGAGTTTAAGTTGGTTATGAGGGTGGGATTGGGAAGCTTGTGTTATATAGAAGAACAAATCAAAGGATGACTTATGGGTTTGTATAAAGTGATTCTTTATAATGAGGGTTGGGGTTTGTTTGTGTCCAGGGAAAGCAAGAGTCATAGCCTTTGAGGTTTTGCACTGTTCCTTCCATCGGTAGGAAAAGGATGAGTGTTTCATGGTGTTGTTTTCACTCAATATGAACTTCACATACAATTTTCCTTCGTTTTACTTTTTTGTGTCCAGAAAAAGAGATAAATATCAGATAGCAAGCAGTGTTGTCTCAGTGGCTTGATTCAGAATGACTCTGCATGCTTGTTTTAAAGTTGGACGTGTTTTAATGGAGTTAGTTAAAAAATGAATTTTAATCATAATAACTCATTTTAATCTGTTTCATAGTATTCTTGATCTTTGTTTTAAAAAATAAATTCAGATCTGTGTTCATAAAATTTGTCGTTAGGACCTTCATTTTTCGATATATTTACATCAAAGTTACCAAATACCTCAAAGGAATGGATAGAAGTAGCAATAGGCTAAGTAAGGTTTTGTTTAAAAACTCGAAAACTTAAGCCTAACATGAAACATGTCATAAACCTTATTTTTAAGTTTGTTTTAAAATCTAACATATATATATCAAGACCTTTTAACAAGCTTACAAGCCTACTTATAAATGGGCTAGTTGGCCAGCGGGTTGATGTTTGATAAGCATTCATTCGATAAATAATTATTTTTTAATAAAAAAATATGTAAAAATAATAAGAAAAACACACAAAGAATAAATAGAATACCAATAAAACTTAACTAATCAAAACAATAGCTTTTCCATCTAATTAATTATATTTCAATTTAAGTTAATTATAAATAAGTCAGTTTTAATAGACTTGATAAATATTTTCAAAAGTTACGGCATGCTTAATAATTATTATACTTTGAAGAAACTTCTAAATTTTTTTGTTAGCCTCTACCTATGACTATGTCAACACCATCTATTAACACGGATGTGGTTGGATATAGAGGTATTTATACAAATTGAACAAATACTTAACCAAATTGAAATGAACAAAAACCCATCGCATCAGAAACTAAAAAAAATGAAACCACAAAATATATTTTGTGTTTAGTTTAATTTTTAGTTCTATCTCTGATAACTAAACCGTAATTTCAATTCCAGTAGATTTTTTTGTCACGTATCTACGTTATTTTATGTTACTTAAGTTTAAGCCTACCAGTGCACACCACTGCATCAATTACCTGATCAACCTGTTTAGTTTTCCACAAATTTTACCTTTAATTTTGTTGAAATATAAATTAAATAAATCAATTCAATCTGAATCACATTAAAGTTGGATTGGGTTACATATTTCAACTAAACTAAATTAAACTAATTAACTTAATAATTCAACCGGATCAAATAATATTTTATTTTAAAACTCATTCAATCCTTATACCAAACAACCTAGTTACATATATGTTATCATCATAAGTCTCGGTGATTACTACGGGTTAATAATATATTTGTAGTGATAACAAATTCTGCGCCTTTCCATAAAAAGATATTCATGGTGTTTTTTATATCTAGACTGTTTAATTCTTTCGTTTCCGTTTGCTTCTTCACTTCTTGATCATTAAGTAGTATTTATCTCCCTCTAGTTCAATTAGACATTTTACAGGAGTACATGAAAAAGGGGAACAGATGAAAAAGAAAACAACTACTTTACGTGAGAAATGAAGTTGGAACAATTGATTAGTGAACACTCAGAAAAGTGGAAAATGTAAGATTATTGACAAGATATATTGTGATGAATTGTTTGTTTATTAAGCAAAGCTAGTTAGGGTTCAACTAGGCCATGGGGTTCGTTGATTTAGTTACATGCAGGGCATAGTAGATGCATACTTGCGTGGGTCAGGATGGCCTTTCTCGTACTCTATAGTTGAAAACTAAAGTGATTCTTTTGGTTTGGTTTTGGTCAATAAATAAATAAAGTGATGCTTTTTGGAAAATGGACTTTCGCATTAGGCCCAGTGCTCTTAGTGGGGCAACTGTGTGCTGTTATGTTAATAGAGTTTTTCAACCAAAATTCTGGAACACAATGATGGCTAATATGAGATACCAAAATGATAGTAATCGATGTATCTTTTTCACACACATGATGCAAGTGAAAAAGGTTAGTGCGCATAATTTCAAGTTGGAACCTACGCATATTTGTGATCAAATTACTACATATACATGGACAAGGAGAAACCTTGTATTTATATAGTGTTTACGTTTGAACACTTATTTTACGGCCAAGATAGTGTATTTATTGATTTAGGGACAACTTCATAATTTGCTAGTAGTCATGGTTTGCTTATAGATGGAAAATCATCCAAATTGATTTCTACAGTTAAGATTTATAACTTATTTTATCGTGTCATCCTAAACTAACGATTCATGTTATACTCTATTCTCTAAAATTTGTTCTTGAACTTTAAAGAATGCATTTTAGATAAGTCAATGTCTCATTCTTTCACATTTGTGGAATGATGGGAGAAATACAATAGCACAATAATTAACACATATAAATAATGTGTGTGAGAAGAGAGAGGAGGAGGCTACATGTTTGTTTTTTTCACTTAAGCACAACTAAAAAGATTAGTCTATTAGATTGGAGAATCATATAACTTAAGTATCACAATATATTTTTGAACTGGTCTATAGTGGGGTTAGCAATCCGGTGTGGAAACCATTCACAAATGTTCTTCTTTGTAAGATTTGTACTCCGGTTCAGTGGGAATTCGGTGTTATAATCCCTATTCTAGTGGGGACATGGGGGACTTGGAGTCCTGAAAATCCAACACACTAAGCTCTCACGTTGTGGGGCGAAAGGTGGTGCCACTTGCAAAGGCACTTCGACGCTCAAGTCAACAAACAGATTGAGAATGCAATAAGCTCGAGCCTAAGTTAGAGAATGAGAAAAATGTACCATTGTTGTGTATTCTTTGGTATTTATATACATGCGAGGAACGTAAGAGTCCCTTAGGGTTAGGGGACATTCCGTACCATGTGTCAGTATGATTCTGCCAAAAGCTAACAACGACGCGGGCGCCTCTGCGTCTCTAACGAACGCCTCTCCCAACGACTGTACCTTGTACTATTTGTCAAGTTTGCAGGTAACTTTTTGGTGTGTAGTGGTGATGACCTAGACTTTCCAGTATAGGGAGAATAACTCATACCGCTATACAAATCCAAGGTTTCACCTACGACACCGGTATATGACTGAAAGTGAGCGAAATTACGCTCTTACCCTTGGACCGGTATCTAGACCGGATCAATTTTCTTAGTTACTCAATATTTACCATTGTTATTCCTTTTAAGGGTTGGACATTCATGAGAGTTTTTACTTTATATTGACACTAATTAACTCATTGGTAGCCCTTTCTTTTTTGCTCCACTCATCTATCAATATTAATAGGTAATTTTTTCCATAGACAAATCTCTCAATGAAAACATTAACAGTAGAATTCAAAAGTTCTTATCAAGGTTTTACTAGAAATCTACACTACAAAAAGTAATAAACTGCGAAAGATTAAATTTATTTTTCTTCTCTATTTATAAATAGTAAAACAAACTACATTTAAGAAAGTCTAAAATAATCTAATTTCTAATGGGCCTCTAAACATTAACCTCCTATCGTAATATTTATCTTTGAATGAGAGAAACTAGTTTGAGTCGAAACCTCAACGTCGGAACTAACTCTCTTTGTTTGTTTAAAAATGATATAACCTTTTTATACATGAAAAATGATATACCTTTAAAAACACATTTTTGGGAGTATTTCAAAAAGAAAAAATTATAATTTATTTACATATTTATTTTATAAGTATGTTAATGTTAACAAGTTGTATTTTTTAAAATAAAATTAACAAATACTTATAAAGCTAATATATAAGCAGCTTTAGTTTAATTAATTCGAATGCTTTCAGAAGATTTTTTTTCCAAACAAAAGACGTAGAAGACTCATGGCACATAGAGTTCGACTTTGATTATAAAAAGTGGAAAAGGGAAGAAAGAAACAATGTAATTAATGTTATGTTAGTTGTTTGAAAAATATATCATTTTGGTGGTGACATTTTCCTTACGAAATTTCCTCTTTGGAATATGTCAATTCTGTATTATTGTTGAGTTGAGGCGAACTTCTCTCACAAGAAAAGGAAATAACAAAGCACCATTTCGAACTCACCGACCATGTATGCATATGTTGACTTGAAGACAAAATTCTTAAATGAACGCATGAATTACATATGAAATTGGTCATCACCTTTGATGTGTGACTTTCTTTTCAGTTTAAACCACAAGGTCTCATTCCAAGTCATCATCAAAGAAGCTGCTACTCATATTCTTTAATTCAAAATTTTACATTTGTATTCGTTAGTATATTAGTGTATTAATTTTTAGAAAATTTTATTGTATATTGATATTTTAAATTTATTCTTATTTAAAATTATAAAACTTTTATGTTATATTACTTATATAGAAAATAATTTTAAAAGATAAATATGAAAGATTAATAATAAATATTCATAAACAATGTAAATAATCTTGCAAAAAGGAATATCTAAACTTGAAAATTAAGTTTTATAAACAGAAATAGTAAGAATATTTATTTTTATGCAAGTAGAGCTATAATCAACAAAGTAATTGCTATGGGGTGAAAAGATTTCTAGTGGTAAATGATTCAAGAAAGAAGTACAAAATTGTGGTTTTGATCATCTATTGTTATCAAAACTAAAAAATTAATTGTTAATTATGATCTATAAAAAATATGGGAGCAAAGCTAAAATTAGTATCATGTGCTTCTCGAATAAATCATGGATGGTCATTTTTGAAACACGGGTTCATTGATGTGCCATGTGTAACTTATATTGTTGCCCAAGTTAATGTATGTATGAGGAAGAAATCAATACACAAAAGAAAGCATGGGAGAGACAAAGAATTCTAATGTCCTCCTTGATTTGGTTAAATTTTTTTGGCAAATGCTGACATTAATGCGTGGGATTATTAGGACCCTTGATTAATTGAACGACACTGATTGAGGGATGGGTACCAATTTAGTGGGTGAGATACATTTAAATAAAATGATATACTGTAGTAAGTAACAATGAAGAAAACGCGTGAGGATTTGTAACGTGCAGAGCAGAGTGTGTAATTTGCTTTGTGAAGCTTTAGGGACGCGTATGAACATTTACTGAGGCCTGGGAGCACGTGTTGACCATTTGGGCTTAGGTCAGCCACGAAGAAATGAAAAGTTAAGGTAAAAGATAATTATATGAACAGTTTTACTCTCTCTGTCTGTTCTTATCCTCTCAGTTGTCTCTCACTCTACGCTGGTGTATATTCCCCGTCCCTGTTCGTCTCGTCTTTACTCTCTGTGCGTTTTCCCGTGAACTATACCTCATCTCTCTGTCATCCTACCCCGTAAGTCATACCTCCTCCCTCCGTCATCTCACCCTGTGCCTTTACAATGGTGAATCTTCCTTGTTCCCTAAGAGTTTGTTCGTGTTGTCTCTCTGCTTCCACGTATGCACTGTGTGCGTTTTTCCCGTCCCCCTGTTGGTTGTTCATGTCAGAAAATTCAAATGTCCTCCTTGATTTTTAGTCATCCCACCCCGTAAACCATACCTTATCTCCCTGTCATCCCACACCGTAAACCATATGTTCTTTGTCCTGTCATCGTTTCGTTTATCTATTTGTAGTGTGTTTTGATGGTCGGGTTCAATGGTACGAAGAAACACAAACCCAAAAAGTGGTATGTTGTGTGTAAAGGTCGTAACCCGGGTATTTACGGTTTTTAGGGTGACTACCAAATGGAGGTCTCTGGGTACCTCCATGCATGTCATGCCTCATACCATAGCTACGAGGAGGCTAGTTAGGAATGGGAACATCACTCTTCTAAGGTGTCAGATCTGAATGGTGGAGAGCATGTCACCGCAGGTGAAGAAGATTCAAAAGATGGAGTTGTCCATCTTACTATACAAAAGTGGTTCATTATGGGCCTACTGGTTGGGATTAAACTTGCAAGAACGACGGTGTGAGGAAGGAGTAGAAACCACTAGGTCTAAAAAAGGATACGTATTTTTAATGCCTTTTTTAATGTTAATGTCTGAATATTTTTAACTTATTTTTTACTAGGATTTTGTAAATATTACTCTTTAGGGTTGTTTTTTAAAAAATTAACATTACTATCTTCTTAAAATAGTTTTGAGTTTAATTGTTTGAAGCATTTCTGCCAGTACTGCTTAATGGATGGTTTGATATATGCAAATGTCAACGTAGAGAAGAAGAGGCTTCATTATTCCTAATCTTATCGTCTCTAAATTTCTTGCCATATGGTAATTTTCTAATCTCCCAGTCTTCATGGTTTATGTCACATACAAATACATGTGTTATTATTATTGTTGTTGTTGTTGTTGTTTAAAGTTCTATTTTTTGTTTGAAGTTCTTGCTTTAAGATAAGGAAAAGTTGATAATTTTGATAAAGGGTATTTGGATTTGATTAGATTTGTTGTTTGTGATTGGTATTGTTTTCTGTTGTGGTTTCTCTCGTGGGTTTGTTTATTGAGAATTGATCTGCTACTTTCTAATTCGACACATGATAGAAGTTTTTTGAAGGTTGTAAAAAATACAGTTTTCTGTTATATTTTTTTATTATGGAAATGTAATTTTTTAAAGAGAAAATAGAACTCTGCTGCACTGGGCTGGTATAGTATTGTAAAAGTGTTTTACAATAATGAAAATTCTTTAGTCTAAAGGGACTGGACGTAGCTTCTGTGTTAAAAGTGAACTAGGATAATTTCGATGTGATTCTATATTCCTTTCTCTGGTCTGTTGAATTGTTTACTGCTTAAGTGGTCTATACATTTTTGAAAAAGAGTTTAAGACTTACTCACCATCGTCCTTCTAAGTCTAACTCTGTACCATCATGTATTATTAAGAAATCTTGGGGTCTGGTTATATTAATGCAACTTGGGGTCTAGTAAATGATTATTGCCAACTTTACTTTTCAAACCAGACTTGGTCTCAACATTTTCTTCATCCTTTGGGTCCATCTGTATCTAGTTGTAAGCTTAGAATTTATACCATGAAGTGTCATTTACCAACCGGTCAATGTTAGGTAAAAGGTAAAGGTCTTTGGGACATACCATGTTTAAGTTTGTGAAGTCTACACACATCCTCCAGGTCGGTATTTTATTTCCCAAATGAAGTTTGATGCCACTAGCTTATCAGTCTCTTCTTTGATTGTTGTTCGCCTATCTGGTCCCAATTTCCTGGGCTTCTGAGTCACGGGCCTGGCATCTGGCTTCGCATTAAGTGAGTGACATATGATATTTGGATAAATACCAAGCATATCAGTAGGGTTCCACGCAAAAAGATCTGCATTGGCCTTCAACAGGCTGAATAAGGACTATTCTACGATTGGGTCCAGTACCGCACTAATCCAAGTGCATTGATTCGGGCTTAAGCCAACTTAAACCAGCTTTAAAGATTCTTCTAGCTGGGGTCGCTCATTTTGCCTATCATCCCGGGGGTCGAATCCTGTCTCCATATCCTCCTTTACGTTGGAAGTCTCTTTGGGTCGTAGGTTTTCTTAGTAACATTCCTGCACGATCTCTGGATCTGCGCGTACTACTTCGATCGTCCATCACCTAGCGGGAATTTCATGGTCAAATGCAAGGTGGAAACAATCACTCACAAGGCATTCAAAGATGGGCGGCCCAGGAGTGCATTGTACAAGCTGGGGAAATTTACCACCAAGTACTTCACCATTATTACTCTATTGTCTGCTCCCGCTCTCAACATGGTCTTCAACTCAATGTAGCCTAGTACCTACACAAAATCACCCGTGAAACTAAGCAATGCACCGTTGTACCTTTTGAGCCAACTGGGTGGCAATTGGAGTTTTTGGTATGCTTTCTAGTGTAAGATATCCATCGAGTTTTCCTGGTCCACTAGTACTCTTTCTACCATGCACTTGGCTATCTCCATGGTAACTACCATCGACTCGTCTTTATTTTGACCTCTCCTGGGAAAATCTGAGTTGTCGAAAGCAATAACCTTCGTACCCAAGCAGCCTTGTAAGGCATTTATCTACCTCGCCCCTCGTAGAGTACCTGCTCGGCTTCCTAGAAATCCACCGGAGATGTGTAGATAATCTTCTTTCCATCGTCTCTTTAATTATTTGGCCTGTGCGATCAAGAACACTCATGTTCCTGTCGTGGTCGATCTCGTGTTTGCAACTCTACCTAGTTTGGGAACTCTCTCTTCCTCTTCTAACTAACTTCTCGTGGTGCTTCATTCCTGTGGTCTACAAATCTTCCAAGTGGCATTGGCGGATCAAATGTTCAATTTGGTTTCTGAGGGACCGGTAGTTTTCTGTACCATGTCTAGGGGCGAGATGGAGCTCCTAAAATTTTGTTATGTTTGAGCCTTTAAGACCCTCCCCGGGCAGTGGTAACTTGAGTAGGCTGATATTGTAGACTTCGTGCATGATTCAGTCTCTTCTTCTATTTAAAAGGGTAAAGGTTTTGTACTTGGGAGCCAAATAGGTTTCACCTATTTCTCCTTTGTTTGGCCTGGGGCTTCTTCTCTGTGGCTCTACTCGGGCTATGTTTTGCTCAACCTGTCCTACTTGCCCGACTTCACGCTCTTCCATGTTGATGGACCACGCGGCTCTCTGTCTAAAATCATCCATGTCTATAAGTGGTTTCTTAGCCAAAGAGTTAGAAAACTTACTCGGGGCAGACCGGTCTGTATCGCGTGTAGAGCAATCTCTGAACTAAGGTCACGTATCTGGATGGCTTGTTCGTTAAAACGAGCTACATATTGTTTGAGAGTTTCATCCCGAAGTTATCTCAGATTCACCAGACTGTGTAAGGTTTGTTGTACCGTCCAACTGGTGACAAACTGGCTTAAGAATTTCTCTGTCAACTCTGAAAAAGTCGCTTTGCTCCCTGAAGGAATGTGGGAGAACCAACGTAAGGCGGACTTTGTTAACGTGATCGGGAACGTCCTGTAAATTAGGGCGTCAAAGGCGCCTGTGATCAACATGGTTGTAGTGAACATCATAAGATGTTCTTCTGAGTCTTCTTTTCTATCGTATTTTTCCATTGTGGGCGGCTTGTAGTTCTGAGGTGTTGGTGTGATCATGATTTCCTCTGTGAATGGATAGGCATCGTAGGGGGTTCACGAGGTCGTGCTTTTATGTTCTTTTTGTAGATTGCGTATCATGGTCACCCGCTTCTTGTTTGGTAGTTTGGGTGTTGTGATAGCTTGAGGCCTCCCGCTCCTCCTCCCTACGTGCGCGCAGATCCTCATTCTCCTTCCGTAATTCCTCCACCGTGCATTGCAATGTCTCTACAACACTCACAAACTTTTGGATTTGATCATCCTTATCCGTCGGGGGTGGTTGAGCATTGTCTTCTTCTCAACGATTATGATTGCTACGGGTAGTCACCATTGTTGTTTTTTGAGGTTTGGGATTTGTGAGTGAGAATCGTTTCACTGAGCCCCACAGTGGGTACCAAAATGTTTACACTTAAGCTAGAATACACAAAAAATCTAGAGAATCACTCTAAGGATTATAGTTTATTAACTCAAATGTTGCACTTAAATTACAATAAGAGAGCTTCATGGTCATTTATACCATTAATCGTGCGAGAGGAAAACTAATACATGTGGCCTTAGGTCAACGCCCATGATAACATGGGAATGGAGGGAGTTAACCACCTTGGAATGGGATTAAAGCATCCCGATTCCTTGCCTAGAATGAAGAATGGTGGGAATGTTGTGGGACTCCCTTCGAATTTGGGGGACAAGAATATATATACAATTGTTTGTTTAGGAGTGACTAAAGAAAATTTATTAAGGAAAACAAAGATAAGCTATTACATGTGGATGTAACAAAGTCAAGTAAGACGATTGGATTAGGTGAACTGATGATTGTTACTAGGATAAGAACTCAAATTGTGCAGAAGAGCAAAAAGTGTTCGCATTTCGCAACATAGGCTTTTGAGTTCACATCCTATCGCGCCTTGCTACTTTGAACTAAGGACAAGGCTTGTTCCCTTTTTCTATTTCAAAGGTTCTAACGTCACTATGTAATTCCTTTTTTTCAGAATCTCCATTTGCACTAGCAAGTCAAAGCAGACAACTTCCCGGTTTCAAGTGAACATATCCATGTTTATATACTTGTTTGTCATTTATTTAGCCATTCATTAATGGCTATTTTTGGCTAAAGCAAAATTATCTATCATTTTATTAATTAACAATGAAACCTAAGCTACTAAACTACACCTACGTCACTCTATATGGAATTGAGTTGGATATTGAAGATGTTTTCCATATTCTCCAGCTTTCTGTTTTGGGCAGGTATATCACTATAGAATATCATTTCCATTCTAGATAGAGTATTGCTGTATTGGAATTCAATAATTCAAATTAAAAGCCTAGCAACCTGTTTTATTTTATTTTCTATTTGGCTTGATGGAGACCACCATCTAACTAAAATACTACTCATATCATGTTTGTAAATGCATGATTAACTTAACTTGACAATTATTGAAGGACATCTGATATATTTTAATTTCATCCCAATAATGATTTGGCAAAAAATATTGCAAACTTCATGTTGTGTTTTGATAATTTTAAGGAATTTTAAAATTGATAATATGTTGGAATGATAAAAAGTTATTTTTTTATTAACAAATATTAGTTATTAAAAATATTAACATAGAGGTTGGAATCCATCGACCTCTTTCCCCTCCTTTACCTCCCCATCCTTTTAACTACTGAATTCTCTCTTGTTTAACTCATTTTATATCACTATTTATCATTATTTTCATATTAATTTTTTTATAATTACCATTCATTATAATTTATAATATTTAAAATTCCCCATTGAAATACATGCTAAAAGATGGGCCCACTATAATTTCCTGATAAAGGGTATAAAAAGAAACATGTCATGTGTCGATCAAATAGCATATCTTGAACAACATAAACGACACATTTTCCTTTATTTATAGCATAAACTGTGGAATACGCTAATGCAAAAGAAAGACAAACGTTGTGTAGTTTCACAATGTCTTGATGTTTTATGAACAGAGTAATATAATAGTGACTTTCAAAGCTACCCTTCATTTTCTCTTCTAATCAGGAAGAAACAAACAAAAAAGTAAGATAGTGTAAACTGAGAAAAGGAAATAGAGAAAGAACACGAGAAATTAACAACACCGGGTAAGGACAAGAGAATCCCCCACACGCAGTTTCAATTCAAAGTGCTCAAAAATAGACTTCAACTTGTCCACCAAATGCACCCTTTAACTAATAACGGTCATGTCCTGTAGCAAGTGAGTAAAACTTGTAGGGAATAATTAAAGTTTAAATTTCGAATAGAAAGTCGAATACCTCCTTGTTATATATATAAAATTAGATGAGTTGGAATCTGTAGCTCAACAAATTCTTAATATGTCTCTCAATTCTTAATAAACGCTTAATTTATAAACCACTCATTAATAAGATTCTCATATCAATATAATTTAAATTCATAATCTTATAAATAAAAGTTTAATCTTTAACTAACTAAATCAATTTTTATTATCACACCAATGATATCTGTTGACTTTTTTGTTTAAAAAAGTAAAAAAAATAAAATATTATTTTATGTTTCTCTTAAGTGTATATACTGATGTGAAGAAAAGAAAAATAAAAAAGTGATAGAGAGGAAAAACGATAAATATAATGAGTGAAGTTAAGTTCCTTAATAAGTTGATCACACATCTCCTAACATTGATTGTGAATTTTACCAAAAAGAAAATGTAATTGATTGTGATGTAGGAAAGAAACTAGTTGTTCTATTTAGGAGAAATTTTGTAATACATACCATTTTCCTTAAAATAACAACAATTGCTTTTATATGATTTATTTTTTTCAGAGAGAATACCACAGAGGTTGAATAAAGTTACTCCTTTTAAAGATTTGAAATTTTGAACTACATAATTGGACAACTCCATTATAAAATCATTGTCTTGTAATCCCGAGGGCTCAGTACACTTGATTAAACTACAAGCAAGCTAAAGAATCCAGAAAGGGTGAGTTCTTCTATAATTATGTTATTTGTACAATTTTTACAGTGAACATCCAGCACCAATCATAGTCTGCCACGTATTTAGTAGAAGAAAGAAGTGAATAAAATAAATCAAAGAGATGGATGATTGATTATCCGTTCGAAATTTGTTGGGAGTGTTAATATGGAAGCATAGTTTATGATTGTATATTAATAAAATATAGTTGCAATAATTTTGTTCTTGGACTTATTATTATTATCTTTAAAAATGGAGAGATAAAGTGGGAACATTAATGGGACAATGACACCGGGGAAATGTTCAAGCGATAACGCATAATGAATGCCAGAGCCAGACATGCTTCCCGCTCAGAACTCTCATTGCAATAGAAAATCGATTTTAGTATTAGTAGTTTGAAATATTGCAGCAATATAACAGATGAAATTATTTATATTTCATTAAGATTTTCGAAAAATTCACTTTGGTAACCTCAACAAGTTATCAAAATTTTGTTAAGGCTAATCATGGGCTACTAGCATGTTTAGTAGTCATATTTTATAAGGGGGAACTTTGACCGGGAGAAAAGGTTCATGTACAGGAAAGAAAACAAAAAGCCTTAAAATCTTATTTATTCGTGTTGTTTGGGTACCATCAGAAATTGACCCCGCCTTAGGCTTCAAATTAGTCATTCAAACCACATTCCATGATAATTAATTATCCCAAGATCTTATAACTAACCGACTCTATTTGTATCAAAATAAGTTCACTGATTTTATAGAAATGAGGAAGTAAAAAATTGTGATAAGAAAGGACACTGTATAAACGTAGTTTAGGGAATAATAATTCTGATTATTAGTAATCGCAATATAGAGTACAGACTCAAACGAAGGAGTTGTATTGTTAGACCGATGAACAGTTCGGTACTATGCAAGTATCCCAAACTCTATGTTGGACCCGATTCAAATCCTATAATGTAACGGTTTAGATTCTAAATATGATTATATTTTTGTTAAATTGAGAAATTATATTGAAATAACTATATAATAATATATTTTGATGTGGATCTAATATTCGTAACAGCATCATAAGATTTAGATTGGCATTAAGACAACACTATCTAATACTTACAAGATTCCCAATGTAGTAAAATGACCCACGACAACCGGTATGACACCCGTATCAGTATCATTAAGAAGTTAATGGTCCATATCAAGGGTACATCGAAATACACTTACAAATGTGTCAGAAATTATTGTACATGTATCTGTTTTTCCATATTTTATAGAAAAACATTGATATATGCATCGTTATGAAAATCTACCATCTCATCCTATAAATATTCAACATTTATTGCATGCAAAGTTATGTTCAATCTAATATTTACATTTGAACTCTGGTACACCCAAGATACGAGGATATCATACTAAACTGAAGGATATAATATCAGATCTTCATTAAATCAATGTACTCAAATACACATATAAGCTGGGTAACCCCATACCAATTAGATCATATATGGAGTTTTGAATTTGACCATAAAGATTAGAATTTATAAAAATATTGCAAAAACTAGAGAGAATTAAATATTTTAAAAAACCTTCTAAAAAGTTAAAAATATTATAATATTTTAAAAAAATTCTACCAACTATAGCTGAAAATATTACCCAAAAGCTAATTGTTTTACCAATTATATATACTACTTTGTAAAATTACAATGTCATTGAAAACATTTGAACAGTTGATTAATAATGCAACAAAATATTCATTATTTTAATATAGTTTTTCATGTGTAAAGCTAACTCTCATAATGATAATTTTTTCACGTGATTCAAACATGAGAATTTGTTCAAGGGGAATGAAGCATGTATCATGTAAACTAACTCATGCCACTGTTTTTGGTTTATATGTTAATCTCTTATCTCATATTTATTCTATTTATTTTTTTATCTATCTCTTTATAAAAAATAATTTAACTAATGTTTCCTTATACCTTTATATTACATTAGTGGACGAAGATTTTTTTCGTCCTTCTCTTTTTCATCTTGGTACACTATTTAGAAAGGAAATAGTCTAGATACCGAGATTATTGAAGCCATCCAAAACACATAAATGTAAGTCAGATAATAATTAAAGTTCATTTCTGAGTGGTATCAATGCCTCTATATTGGTTAAACTTCAGCAAACAACAAAACTAGTTACCTGGTATGAGTATCGTTAAAATCGTCTGATATGAGCACAACTAGGAAAAATTTACCATTTGAGTTTGGTCCACGAGAGACAATAATTAACTATATTATCTAAATCAACTGATATAAGTACGATTAACAAAATTTTCTAAGCATTTATTAAGTCAATATGAGATTAATAATTTATCACACATATGTGAATTAACAATTATACAATATTAGTCCTTTATGAGAAATACCGGTGATTGAGCCATTTTTTATAGTTGAACCTTGGGAATAAAAAGGTGTCAAACAACAAGCAGTATCATGAGGACATTCATTCGCGACCTTTTACATACTAAATGACGGCTAGACAGAAATCAAAGCGTCATAACCAATCATGGAACACTAGTGTAACACTCAAACTCATGCCACCAAAGGGGATACCATCCCAGAATAGTAAAAAGTTACATGTGTTAGAAATTTTAGAAACAAAAATTACAATACCAATGTCCTATGAAAAGATATAGAACCTATGTATATCAGTCTATTGAGGCAACTCCAAGTCACTTCAACAAGCTGAGGGCAAATGATTTAGGCCTCATACCGGTGCTGGTATCCGTAGGCCTATACCAGTAGCTACATATAATGTCTGGTATTAATATTACATTATAGTATCACTCCCCCATAAAATCATTGATAACCGGACGAACCGGTATCAGATGGAGGCTAAGGAGCATATACTAGTAGCAACACACAACATTCAGTGTCAATATGAACACCACAATTTTTCTCCCTAGCAGAACCAATGATATTGGTATTGTTAACAAGACGGTACCAGATAAAGGTCGAGGGGCACACCAAGGGCATATCGGTCAACATTTGCAACTATGTCAGAAATGTCTACGTCTGTTTAGTTTCCCTTAACTTCACGAAAAAAACTATTGGCACAAGAACCAAGACATGTGATCATCATTCCACTTCTATAAATACCACTCATTTACTACGCGCATGAGGTATATTCAACAACCCTAGCGCTTGAGTTCTGATATTGTATATCAAACTAACTTTAGCCATAGAGTATCCTTACATGTAACATCTTATTTCGCTCACAATGTGAGATATTAGTGTATATTGGATGGAGTATAACAAGACCTTGAGAGTCTCACCGAACTTAACAATATAATACCAGATTTCCACTAGACTGGTGTAAAAAAATACTAGGCATGCAAATTTGATACTCATACCTAAAATTAGTCTTCCATACCAGACAGATCATTTTAATATAACTATTATTACACTCTTTTATCCACCAACATGACATCACTTTTATTCTATATCCTAATCACATAAATATTCTTGACACTACTTTTATATTTGTATGTTTCTATTTGTTATTTATCTAGTTTTTCTACCACAAATATACTTATTAATTGGAAGTAATCTTATTTGAATTGAGAACATCCATATAATAGTAGAACTAACTCGTTATCCATATCATAGTAAGGCTAACTCATTATTCATATCATAGTAAGGCTAATTAACTCTTATAATGAGAATGTTTTCCATATGATTCGAACCGAGACATTACTTAAGAAGAATCAAACATGTACCACTTAAACCAACTCTCTTTGTTGTTTTTGTTTGTATGTGAATCTCCCCTCTTATATTTATTCTATTTATTTTTTAAAAAAAGTTAATTTAACTAATGTTTCCTTATATTTTTCTATTACATAAGTGCATGAAGATTTTTTAAGATTTTTTTTCCTCCCTCTCTTTTTCATCTCGGTAACCACACTATTTAGAAAGGTAAGAGTCCAGCTATCGAGATTATTGCACTCATTCAAAACACCTAAATGGCAAGTCAATTAATAATTAAAGTTAATTTCAGGGTGGTATCGATGCCCCGGTACTGGATTATCTAACCTTTCCTTGTTGGATTATTTTGAGATGCATGTGAGTGGTTGAACAAGAAAGCTTAAACAAGGAGAGATTTGAATCCAAGGCAAGATAAAATACAAAAGTGAAACTACTGGCATGAAAAAGGATCTGACACATCTCAATGAAAATTAGTCCAAAATATAGTAAAGTAAATTAAGAAAAAGTAATTTATATGCTATTTTAGAGTAGATGAACCTCAGATTGTAGATCCAGCATGCTGGAAAAGTCATACTCTTTGCCCTTTTATATTTTGTGAAAAGGGAAAATATCTTACCCACCACAACATCATGTGCCCACAGTTTAACGAAATAATAATGAGATTAATAATAATGGAAAGAGAATTCCTGTCATTGTCCTACATGAATAGAGCGTCACATGGACTCTTGTTACAAAAATATAGTGCTACTTATTTTGTATTTTTCTTCCATCTAAGTAATGGCGGTTTATCTATAATGATACTTGAACAACATGCAACCGGCTTATATTAAAACAAACAGACAAGATTTTCGCTTATGGGTAGTTTTGACCCTTCACTGGGAGTTGTTGGCCTAAATGGAGAGTCTCGACCCGAAACTTATCGGCATCAGCTATCTGTCTATTTGTGTCCACAACTTGGGTGTTATCTCAGTATGGGGCACAGCCATTATTCTCTGTGCATAAGGGTCAATCATACATCAGCATCTATCTGTTTTATTTATCTCATGATCTTAAATTCCTGTTGGATTAATAGAGAAAAACGTCATACACACAAATCTTAAATGTACCTTTCGGGGCAACGTTGCATTTGTTGTAGCTAAAATTCTAAACAGGACCGCCTTAACATGGATTTCAGTGATCACAGTGTAATTGCCAAAAGCATGAACAATTCCTCGAGTTAATCAATGCAAATATTCTGTAAGACCAGAAAGGCAAGATGGGATAAATGGTCCGGATCTAGCAGTATCAAAGCATGCCAGTGGTGTTCAAAATAAAACAATCCATCAAGAAACAGCTTAAGAAAATTCATCTTTCATTGATATACATGGGTTTATATACAAGTTACAGTGTGGTAAAACAAACAGACTCTCTTCAACCTCCAACAAGCTTTTGCTCACCGGGGTGATATCTTTGCAAGCACTCAAAATTAGTAAAAATTTACAATTTCAAACAAAAGCTAACACCTAATTAACTCTTAGACATCAGTATCGCAAAATTTTCCATCCATCCTGTTCTGAACGGCTTTCACAGCAGCAACTCTAGCAGCAGTGGCAGCCTTGTTTGCACCGATTACTGCTTTGTTAACCTGGTCATCCACGCGTTTAAGGTTTATAGCATTCTCTGCTGTTTTCCTAGCAGCCTGCAATCGATCAAAGGAGAACCATACATGTTTGAATGAGAATAAACGAATTATAGCAACAAGGCAAACCATGAAAGGTGGGCAATGATGAAATGGTAATAACAAGTACCTGAACTGCTCGAAGGACAGCATCGGACAGTGGTGTTAGAGGGTGCTTGAGGTTGCCCGAATCCCATTCGCCACATCTCCGGTCACCATTTCGAAAAGTATATAAGCCAATACCTTGCCTACGACCCTCATGCCATGCCCCCTCGTAACAGTGGCCATTGGCAAAGTGATACACCCCAAATCCATGTATTTTGTCTCCAAAATACTCTCCAGCATATCTATCTCCATTTCTGTAGCGGAATAGAATATAAAATCACTTGAAACTTTACCCAAAATTATCGAAAAACCTCTCATTGTCTACTATAGAGCCTCCGATGAAATCATTCATTTTAATCAAAAGAAAGAACTTTACAATTCTGCCATTAGCAGACAAAGCATACAACATATTATCAGATCACGCACTATCATTGAACAAGCAACATAAATCAGTACTGAATATATCTTTAAGCAGGACAACTAAGACCCAAGTCAATGTTAGAATTCATTTTATCAAAGGACAGTACAGAATTGAAAGATAATAAAGTGAAAGAATCTATGAAACCAAGAACTCAAACAACTGAACAAGGGGTACCAAACCCTTCCAAGAAACCCTGAATTCCAAACCAAAAGAAAACAGAACAAGTTAAAAAAATCGGATCTTCCGATCACACAACATCCGAAATCATCCAAGAAACCAACCACATCACACATCACAAACAAATACCATCACTAAACACACTATTCAGAGAAAGAAAGTAAGAAGATCGACATAACACAAGTTCTTCTTTTTTCCATAAACAAAAAAACAAAAAGAAAAAAACCATGAATTCCAATGATGAAAACAGGTAAACCAATAAAGAAAGAAACAAGAAACTGACCTAAAATGGTAACACCCGAGTCCATGCTTAACACCATACTTAAACTGGCCAATGTAACAGCTAGCATCAGAGCAAGTTTGAAGACCCAAGCCATGACTCTGTCCATTACACCACTCCCCAGCATAAGAATCCCCAGTATAGAACCTATAAACTCCATAACCATGTCTCAACCCTTGCCTATACTGACCCCTATACCTACTCCCCCTCGCCCAACTCTCAATCCCATACCCATCATACCTTCCATCAACCCAATCCCCTTCATACCTCCCATTCACAAAGTAATTGTAAACCCCACTCCCATTACTCCTCCCTTTGTGAAACTCCCCCTCGTAAAAATCCCCATTGCTGTAAAACTCCACACCTTCCCTAACTATCTTCTCCTTCTTCACCTTCCCCCCACTCTCCCCAATGAACCACTGAACCGGCTTCGATTGCGCCTTCGAAAACCCCACCCGCTTCACATTCTCCTCCCACCAATGCCTCAACACCAACACCAACTGCTGGATTAGCCCCTTGTTCTTCGACGCCAGATACAGCGCCACCGCGATGAAAATCAAAGCCAACAACACATTCTCCGAAGTCGGAACCTCGTTGCTCCCGAGGTAGAAGAAGTATATGAAGTAGAAAGAAAACAAGCACGCGAAGAGAAACCCCAGCGATGCGACCGCGAGAACCGGGGTGGTTACCCGAGCCGAAACCGAACCAGTTCGCATCGAACCGGTTCGCGGGGTTGAGTAGGAAGATGATGATTTCTTGGTTTTCTTGGTTTTCTTGTCGTCAACATCGAGGATGTGTTCTTCTTTGTTGATGGAAGAGAGGCTGTGAATAGAGGATCGAATTGTGGGGGAAGAACTAAGAAGCGAGGATTGGGTTCTTGTTAACTTGGATTGGCTCTTTTGATGCTCCATTTTGTTTGCTCAATTGAATGTTCTCCTCTCTTCTCACCGGCGGCGACATCTCACGGCGGCGCACCGCGACCACTGGAACGGTACCATTCAACTTGTGTAAGAAAACACACACTACTGAACTCGGAAATTTCGAAGAAGAAACCTTGTAACAAAATTGGAAGAAGGAAAGAGAAAGAGAGAGGAATGAGTTGTTCCAAGTTGGAAGAGAAAGGAAGCGTGGAGTGGGTGACGGGTTTGGTGTATTTAAGGAGCAACGAGAGGGGAGGGAGTTAGATTCAATATTAGCCGTGGGATGATGAGACTCTTTTGTGGCCGTTGGATTGTCAAGGTCCCGGTCTTGACGGGGTAGATATGGTCGTCGGATTGATTCGGCGTCGTGGCCTTTTCGCTTTAGTGTCGCAGGCCGGCACGTGCCGCCACAATTTTTTAATAATATTTTTCCATGTGACTCGTTCGCCTAAGGTTAATTTTAGCTACACATTAGTGGGTTAAGACTTAAGGTTAATCGTGACCCTACATCTTCATCATACTTGATGTTCAATATCATCTTCATGTGTCGCTGTCGCACTCTATCTAGCTACCGTGTAGTATAAAATTCAATATTCTCTTTCACTCTTGTATTTTTATTTTGAGATCAAAAGATTTTCGCAGATGGGCCTTTTTGCTTTCCCCTTTTATCATCTGTGAATTGTTTGAGAAGCATGAATGTAAATGAACATGGTTTCACATGTTTCTCTGTTTTGTGTGGGATTTAACATTTTAAAATCTATGATGTGTCTTAAACTGCGATATAAATATCAATAAATGCTATTTACATTATTCGTAGGGTCACTTTTGAATTATACATTTTTTATCTAATTAAATTGACCCTAGATATGAGTGTAGCTGTCCATGCTCTCATTTCCACTTTTTTTATTTCTTGATTATGCACTCAAATCAAAATATTATTATTTTTAGTAGCATTTCTTATCAGAACTTATTTTTATTTTACCATGTATGAAAAACCATTTTTAAAAATCTTATATTAATGAATATAGTTTTAAAAGATCCAAGATTTAGTATAGTTTTCTTATAATACTAATGATGTAAAAGTTAAAAGTTAAGATTTAATAAGTGAAATATAAAATAAGGACGCAATAATTAAAACATAATAATATTTAACATTAATTAATAAGTTTTTTAAACTAGAATTGATAGTGTAGTATGACTGAGAAAATATTTTCCTTTTTATTTAATATATTTTTACTTTTAAGTACAAAATTTTTTATTTTATTTTGTTTTTGAAAGTCAGTAAAGGAAACAGTTAAAATAAGAAAAGAGTTGTTTTCATAATTTTCTTAAAAAAATAAAGAAATTGTTTTACAATTAAGAGCAAAAAATAAGAATATTTTGATTATTTTCTTAAAAAATCCCAAATGGTTAGAAAAAGTACGAATAGTACCCGAACTTTATCGGAGTGAAAAAAGAAAAATAAAGATGCATTTTGGACAGAAATCATGGGGAAAGACTATAGGTAACCTTTGATTCCTACCATATCTATCATTTCTCTTCTTTAATTGATGTACGTAACCTTAAATAATTAAAAATTTAGGAAAGAAAGCAGAATATATGTTTACAAACATTTGTTGACTTTTTGAGAGCAGCGTACGTCTGATTTATCATCAAACATTTTTTTTCTTTTTCTGGAATTTTGCTTGACACATAAAACAAGTATTCAAGCTTATTAAAATGTTTTAGGGGATCTAATTAACGCAAAATAGACATATAAGGTCTATATGTGTAATTATACTTTTGATCATATATAAGCCAAATTTGAACAGTCACTATATTATATTTCTGTTTTCTACTATAGTGGTAGAAAGTCATGAGGGTGCATTGAACAATACTTATTATTTGTAATCCATATAGTTGGCTGGTTGTTTTAATTACTCTTGTCATTGTTCGTTTCCAATTAGTGATGAAGTTGATTAGTCATGAGAATTAATTTTGTTCTAGTCAAATACGAATGAATAAGCTTTACATTTATTTGAAAGGAATGGACCAAATACAAATGTTTCCCCGTGAAGTCCCTTTTTTTCTTTCTTTTTCTTCTTTTCTTTTATAAAAAATATTTTTAATATTTTAATTCCCACTAATCTTAGGTCATTATTGTTTTCTCATAGTAATTAGATTGAAGTCAAGGTCCCCCTTTTCTCCTGTATACATAAAGCCTTGTGGCCCCCTTTGTATTCTAAGTGACATTTTTGAGTAAAAACCTTAATTTTTCTAGAGTAATTCTTTAGGATTTTAGCTTTATACACCCAGTTAACATTTTGGCACCCACTATGAGGCTCGGTAAAACGGTTCTTACATGACAGAGAATGACTAGCCCCAAAGAGGAAAAAAAATGATGACCACTTATAGCAACCTCAGCTGTAGAGATGACAGAGATCCCAGAAGAACCAAGGAGGACACTGAGACAGGGACAATTAGTTAAAAGAGGTTTTGGCCCTCGTCAAAACACTACAGTGCACGATGGAGGAATCGAGAAAAGAAAACGAAGATTTGAGAAAGCACCAATTAAAGGAGAAGGAAGCCTTCAATTACTAAAACACCTAGGCTATAAAGCTAAAGAAAAATAGACCAAAACCTTCAGTCCCCTACTCTACTCACCCATTCACAGAGGATATAATGACATCCCTAACATCATTGTATTACAAGCCCCCTATAATGGAAAGTACGACGAGAGAGGCGACCCAGAAGAATATCTCACCATGTTCACAACCAACCTACTCATTTCAGGGGTATCTGGCGCCCTGCTATGCAGAACATTCCCCACAACCCTTACCAAGTCCGCTCTCCCCTAGTTCTCACACATACCCCCAAGGAGTATGTCATGTTTTGCGAAACTAGCAAAGAAATTCCTCACCCAGTTTTCCTCTAATCAAGCAGTCCAACAGACCTCACACAGTTTGGTTCAATCTGAAGCAGGTTAGGAGAAAGACACTTAAATAATTCATGGCCCGCTTTAACGAACAAGCCATCCAAGTTCAGGACCTAAGTTCAGAAGTAGCCCTTTATGCAATCCAGACAAGGTTACGCCCAAGTAAATTCTTTGACTCCTTAGCTAAGAAACCCCTTCTTAATATGGATGATTTCAGGCAAAGAGCAGCACGTTACATGAACATGGAGGAACGAGAGGCCGATCGAGTAGGGAACTCCAAGCAATGGGTCACAAAAGCGGAGCCACAAAAGAGGAGTCCCCGACCAAACAAAGAACCGGGGCATGTGGCCTACCCCAACCCAAAATACGACACATTCACCCATTTAATCAGCAAGTAGGATAGGATCATGCACGAAGTTTACAGCAATGGGCTACTCAGACTCCCCCTCCCGATGAGCGAAGGGCTCTGATAGGACGAAATTCTGAGTTTCATAAAAAAAGCACTTGTTTTAATTTTTGATATGTTCGTTTAAAGTTTTAAAAATAAGCAGAAGCTGAAAATAAGCTAATTTCGGCTTATTTTAAGAAGCAACTCTGATTTGTTTATTAAAAAAGCACTCATAAAAAGAAATACTTTTTAAAAGCACTTAAAATAAGCTTAAACAAACAAGCTCATAGTTCAATCTCAACATCTTTCTACTTTTGTTCTTACTTTCAAAACAATTAAAATTTAAATTAATCCCTTTTAATGAAAAATAAAAGTGATAGTTTTGTGTTAATATTTGTAGTATGGATTAGTAACAATTATCAAACCTTTATTAATTATCTGACAAATCTCTATGAATTGACAATCATATTTTTTATCAAAATTATAATTGATTTGATATGTTTGTCAAATGGTTAACAAATATAGATAAAATTGTCTACTACAGAATATTTTAAAAAATAACAATGATTTAATAGAAAAATAATAAATATGTTTATCAAAATATTAAACAAAAATGTTTGTACATTATACAAACATTATCTTTATTAAATAAAGAATTTATTTGGTTTGGTGGTAGTGGGTACCTTCTAGACCAAAGTGACACGGTTTGAATCTCACCTCCATAGTTTTGATTTTGTTCTTGAAAGGAAATGTGTATTGTGTCGCGCATTTTCTTAGGTTTATAGTGTGGATGTCAACCCATAAAATCAACTTTCTTGTTTTCGCTGAGCAACGCTCTTCTTGTAATGTTTTGATTGCATTTACTGATGACCATACATTAGATACCTCAAGTCACATGTATTCTTATGTTAATTATTTGTGTGATATGATTAAATAAATGTCATGATACTACTGAGTAACGATATGAACTATTTAATTTTTTAAAAATATTTGAGAACTAAAAGTAATGAATATTTTAATAGAGATTAAAAATCAATTTAAGTCTCGGGAAAAAGTATTTATAAGCAAAACATCACTAAAGTAGTAATGAAGACACATAATAATATTTCTTGACAATTTTTAATTAAAATAAATATGAAATAAGTAACTCATGCAAGCATAGCTGAGAAAGAGAAATTGTTATTGGTGAATGAAACATGAAAATTCAAATTACGTCATGAAAAACAGAAGATGGAAATTAATTATTTTCTAGGGTGTTATTCTAGTCATCAATGGCTCAAGGAAAGGATAAATGAAAAACAAAGTGTGGTCGTAAAAGGGTACAACAATACTGTGATACAAACTTGTGTAAGTTGTGTCAATCATAGATGCTTATCCTGTTATCGGAAATAAAGTACAATTAACTCTCTATTCATATGCACACCACGAGTATTGTCTTCTACAGTTGCGGCCCAATTGGAGTTCAAAGAGATCAGAAAAATGTTGATCGGAGCTATACGGGGATCCGGTATGCTCAATGACCAATCCTACATATCAATCAGGAATGTTAAAGGATGATCATGAATGTCAATCTGAAATATTAAATGTTGATATGGATGTTAATTTGAGATGTTTAATGTTGATATTAAATGTCAATACTAAATGCTTAATTATTCATCATACGCACTAGACCTTTGATTTATAAGTTCTTTATTAATTTGATATCTCTTTAATATGTTTTAGTGGAGATGAAATGTGAAAGTTAGTGATAAGATACTTCAATGTTTAAGTTAGTAACTCTTATACCAAATTTTAAGTTTAAAAAAGAAAGAACGTGAGTACCTCAACTCAAAAATGAAAGGGTATTTATAGTTGAAGGTGTACACTTTGTAATGATAACATGTAATTTAAATGAAAACATGTTAGTTAATGAGACACTGATTCTATAGTGATGGTTGTCAATGTCAATATGTGATGATCTTTTTTGATATGTGATCCAAGATGTCTACCTAATATATTGGTTTGATATATGAATCAATATACTTGTCTAATATACTGATATGATATATGTTCTCATATGCTTAACTTGATTGATATAATGGTCCAATATGTGATCCAATGTACTTAGGGATAACAATTTAGACTTATCTCGCGGGCTGACCTATTTTGTCCAACAATAAAGGTGAATTAGACTATAGCTTAAAACTCATTTTCTTGTTTTGACCTGCTAAAAGTGGGCCCTGGGTAGCGTTTAGCGGCTTCATTCCTTACCCCACACAACATTCCTCAGCAACATGATGTTCCTTATTAGCATAAAGTTCCTCACTAGAGACTCAACTTCTTGTCAATCCTCACAATAACATCACCCCCCCACCCTCTATGAATCCATTGGGCATGCACATTCAAAGGTGCTTAAGTATGGATCTTTTTTCCCATGAATCCTTAAACCCTAGAGGCATTTGATGGTCAAACATTCAAAAATGTTTCAATATACTCCTTTGATGTTTATTTGTTGAAAATCGTCATGTTTAGTTTCTTCATAGCTATTTCTTTAATGTTTATTGTTGATGTTTCTGTTTAAGAGGGTTATGTTGATGTTAACTATCGCTATATAATTTGTGTTTGTTCATGTTTCTATTTTAAAGGGTTGTGTTTATGTTCATTATCACTAATTAATTTGTGTTTGATCATGATTATATTGAAATGCTTCTTTATACTTGTTAATTTTTGTACTGAAAATGTTTGTTGATATATATTTAATACTTGGTTGTGTTTATTTATGTCTATTCAATGTTAAAAGGGTCGTGTTATTTAAAATGGAATCTGTTAATGTTGGGTATGCCGAAAGTTTGTGCCTCTAATTATTGAAAATTATTTTGGGTATGTAGAAAGTTGGTGTTATCCAGAATGAAGTCTAAATATGTTCACTAAGTGTTGATGGTGTTGTTACTTTAAAGATTGAGGTTCAAGAGTCAATTAATGTTGACGATCTTCCTATTAAGAGGGCTAAGAGTTGCACCTTAAATGTTCAGGACATAGAAAGATAGATCAACTGCTGCACGTGAAATGCATGTTGCTGTAATTATTACACATGATTTTCCTTTTAAATTTGTTGATATTAGTAAGGTTAAGAGTTGAATAAAGTATTTGAATCCTAATTTGAAAATGATTTTTTGTAACACTACAAAGGATGATTGGATGTATGGTGAATTGGTCTAGGTCGGGGTGCAAGGGTCGGTCTGGTAACTAGTCCTCGAAGGTATTATTACACCGGTCCAATGGGGATTCAATATTATACCCTTTACTCTAGTAGGGAAATAAAGGTCGTGGAGTAATTCATCGTACCAAATCACTAACCTTACGCGTTGTGGGGCGAAAGGGGGTGTTGTAACATCCCGTGTATTTTTTTTATTTAGAAGGAATAAATAAATGTATAAATGAATTTACAGTATGATAATTAGAGAATATACAATATTGCGTGATTTTAGAATGGATTAAAAGGGGAATTGTGGTTTTTACCTGACGCGTAGCATTAGCCTCGTGATTTAAAATTTAAAGTTTAGAAACAGCAACACAAAACAGAGTAAAAATAGTGTTTTGAACCCTTCATTCTTTTCTTTCATCTCTTAAGGCTCAAGATCCTAATTCAAGCTAATTGGGAGTAAGATTTGAAATTAATTGCGGATTAGAAGTGGAAATTTCAAGGTAAATGTGAGAAACCTTTCAATTTTAGTTTTTATGAAAGTTTCCTTTATATTATTAAGTTTCTTCGGAATGCAAGGAAACTTTGAAATTTGAGGTTCTGAACCAATTAAAGGGTTCTTTAAGGTTCTTAAGTGGAAGAATAAGTGATGGAACTAAGTTCTGTTTTGCGTAGGTTGCGAACGGAGTATCGAAAGCTTAGCGGAAGTCGGGGTTCCTTGAGATAATCGTTAGCTTTGGTTGCGGTAAGCCTATATAGCTTTAGGAGTTGGCTTACTAGTATTTTCTTGAATTAGATTAAGAATTTGGTGGTTAAATCTCTAAATCCCCTTTGTAATTCTTATGATTTTAGTGGTTAGGTGTGTTGGTTCTCGCGAATAAGAGAAACAATAACGAAAGTGAGGTAAGGGGAGTGTTTTAGTATATAAATAGTTTAATTTCAAGGTTTTTGATCTGTCCTGAACCGGGGTCTAGGATCCGGTGTCGGGACAGTCTCAAGAGTTGAAGATTGAGTGAGATAGGAGACCGGCTGAGTGTATCCGATCTCTCTGTTCCGGCCTCTCAGTGTGTTGAAGTCGGTCTTGTTGTCCAGGAGATCCTTCACACCGACCTCTCGCGTTGGTGTGGGCGACAGGTGGTGTCACTTGCGAAGATTCTCCGACGCTCAAGTTAGAAGAGTGTAAGTGAACTCTATTAATGCTCAAGTAGTATAATTGCAAGAGAGAGAACAAGGACAACGTAACCTGGTACATGTATTGCAACATGTTATTTATAGTTGAGCGTGGAAGATGAATTATTGGGTGTTAGTGGGCCCACTGGTTCTGATAGCGTGTGTAAAGAGTCAATCCGAGTGGGCCAACATTCTGAATATACCCAGAGAGTAGGTGAATTATCAGTGTACTTTTCTGTCACATGGATGGAAAGGTAATCACCTTTTCCATAAATCACGTTGGTGATTGTACCTACTCCTGTCGGTGGACGAAAGGGACATATTCCACTGTGCAGAATACCTTCTTCATTATGTTATTGGAGCAGTCAATTATAAGTCACCCGGTGTAGGAGAGCGGATAGACCACCCGGTATCTTGGATGTCACCTCGGATGACCGATGTAAGTGAGGTTTGCCTAGTGTGTTGCAGACCGGATTGGTATTCTTGACACCGGCTGAACACTAGGACGGCTATAAAGACTTTACTTCAGGTGAGATCGCATCAGCATGTTCACCGACTGGATCATTATCCTGGGATACCGGTTGACTTCTAGGAAGGCTGAGTCGGCCTTTTGTCCTTAAAACTAGTATCCAGACCAGATAACCTTGGGGCCGGTATCCTGACCGGATCATTTGTCCCCTAGCTTGTGTGAGGGACTGTAAGTTGCTCATATAAGCTACACAGTTCACGAGAGGTCTGCATGCCGGCGTATCCCTCAAGAATGCAAGTTATGTTTTTCCACATATGTATTGTGCAATATTGTGATGCCATGAAGAGTAATATAACTTAGATGTATATATCTTTTCAGTATTCTATAATCCGTTCAGTGTGATTAATCTTGAGGTTGGATTGCAATAATTGCCTCAGAAAATTAATCAAATCAGTTAAGATAAATAAGCTTTAGAATGGAGAGAAATATATAAATAAATACTGTCCCCAAGTATAAGTATGTTAAGGGATTGGTACCTCTCATGGGACATTACCCTTAATTCTTTTGGGGAGAGAAGGAGTCGATCCGTTGTTCCCGACTGCGGTGCCCAGGACGGATGACTAGCAATAATTCGTATTTGATCCCAATCGTCGATTCACGGAGTAAGTGATTGAGATTATCCGTTCTGAAAGAAGTATTTCAATCGTAGGAATACAGATTGGGTCTTGATAGTATTTCACCATAAGGATGATGATGGGAATTGTCCGCAGCAGGAGTTACATCATCGAATCACGGAATAGGTGATTGAGATCATCCGTCCTGGGGAAGCACATCTCAATCATAAGAGTACGGATTGAGTCTTCAAAGACTTCCATCATAAGGATAATGATGGGAATTGTCCGCGCCAGGAGTTACATCATCAAATCACAGAATTGGTGACTGAGATCATCCATCCTGGGGGAATTTGTCTTTGGCCGTTCTTAGAGTTCGGTTTTAGTTCCGAGTGGGGTGTCCCCGAGAGGGGTGTCCCCGAGTGTGACACTTCCGCGTGGGATTGCACTGAGTGGAACATTTCCGACTTCCATACAGTATGGTACCGAGTGAAGAATTTTCCGAGTAAATAATTCCTAACTGAAACTTCAGAGTGAGATTTCCCCAGCTTACAGAGTTCAAGAGTCAGACTTCAATGAGATATTGTCGAGTGGATTATTTAAGAGTCTAGCATCGAACTTGAAGTGTTTCCGAGAGAGGAATTCCAAGGGAGAATATTTCCGAGTGAGGAATTCCCAGGATTACTTCTGAATGAATTCGATAACGATTGATTCTTCAATAGCAACCGGCCAAGTCTAGAAGTCGTACTCGGAGTTCGGTTTAATCCTACAATCTGAGCCTTCAGTCGGTGTTGGATTTTACCCATTCACCATTTTTCTTCACTCGGTGTTGGATTTTACCCATTCACCGTTCTTCACCGACGTTCGGCCAAACCTACTAGTCGTACTCGGAGTTCGGTTCAATCCTACAATCCGAGCCTTCACCGATGTTCAGCCAAACTTACTAACCGTACCCAGAGTTCGGTTTAATCCTACAATCTGGGCCTTCAATTGGCGTTGGATTTTACCCATTCACCATTCTTCAAATGGGGTTCGATGCAATCCTACAACCCATTTCCTGAGGTTCGGTTCAATCCTACAACCCAGGTCTTCACTGGTGTTCGATTTAATCCTACTAACCGTACTCGGAGTTCGGTTCAATCCTACAATCCGAGCCTTCAATCGGTGTTGGATTTTACCCATTCACCGTTCTTCTTCACTCGGTGTTGGATTTTACCCATTCACCGGCCTTCAAATGGAGGCTCACCCCTTTGTACCTTCGAAGAGGTTCATCGCTAACAACATACACATTGTTAGGATCATCCGTCCTGAAAGTATCTTGTCACAACAGCGTTGTGCATTTAAATAAAATTATAGAGACAGTGGGTGAGTCAAAGAAAATTTCATTAACTATGAATTACAATACAAAAGAAAGAAAGAGAGCCAGGTCGGGGTTATGCCTCGTCAAACCTTCTTGGTAAAACCGATCAGAAAATCCCAAGTAAGGAAAAAGAATGCACACCGCCTTACCGACTAGCTGTAACAGCAGTAGACGCTTTTGGTTTCGATGGCTTGATCCTCTCGGGGGCCCTGATGTTGTTGGGACATAACATCCTGTTGTGCTGACTCTCCAATCATAATTCCCTTTTGCTTTTCTGAAGTAGCTCCTTTGAAAAGATACTTTTTGAGTTTACCCTCTCAGATCAGGGTCTCGATAGTATTCTTTCGAGCCTGACATTCATCTGTTGAGTGGCCCTCTTGCTCATGGAACTTACAGTATTCCTGAGGGTCGCCATGCTTGCGAAGCTGGGGCGGCATCTTGACCCCGTATGAAGTAAGTGTTGGCCATCCGATCTCCCTCAGAATCTGAGACCGCTTAGAGTTTAACGGAGTGTAATTGCCAAATGCATGTATCCGTTCTTCCTGACTCAGATTATCGAAGACACTGCCTCGGGCCGGTCTCTCTGTGCATTCTGATCTAGGACAGTTTTTATCTCTCCGTTGTTGATGTGGCATTGGGGATTTCCTTTTAGCCACTGTTGCCTCCAAATGCATTTCTATGCCTACGTATTTCGAGGCTTTTCTTCGAAACTTCTCCAATGTCGTTGGAGGATTCTTTACCAAAGACAAAGCAAAGGCGGATCCGGGCCGTAAGGCTTCGACGATGATGTGAAGCTGAATAGCCTCTGTGAGGTTAGGCACCAGAGCAGCTTCCTTGTAAAATCTCTTCAAAAACTCTTTGAGAGTTTTATTTTCCCCCTGCCTTATCTGAGTCAAGGTATGGGAAGTCCTTGGAATGTCCCTAGAGATGATGAAGTGGCTTTCAAATGAAGTCGCCATTTCTTCCCAAGAATCTATTGATTCCGAGGGTAAACTTTTGAACCAACCGAGAGCTTCCTCTGTTAAGGTTCGTGGGAACATCCTGCATATCACATCTTCATCAGCTCCCAAGTACATGGCCTCATACGTGTAAGCATCAAGGTGCTTAATGGGGTCAGTTTCTCCATTATACTTTCTGATGGAAAGTGGTTGAGTCGTTTGCAAGTGCTTGGGGATGATCACGTTCATGAGTCTCCTGGAGAAAGGGACGTTGAATCGGTATGGCCCAGAAACCATCGTTGTCTGCCCCCTCTTCCTTGCACGGATCCTATCCCCAGAATCTTGCGTTTGTTCTCTCCTCTCAAAGGTAGGGATCTTAGAATACTGGAGAATTGTGGATCTTTCTCTCGCAGATGCATGGCGAGTATCCTCTGCCAGAGACATCACTCTGTCCCCAGTTCCTCCTTTCTCCCTTCGTAACTCCATCAACTCCTCCCTGAGTTGCCTGATAACCTCATCTCGAGGATCAGGGGTTGCCATTGGTACCATTTTCCTTGTGTGGGTTGCTGGTGATTCAAAGATGAATCTCCCCTCAGCTTGTTGATGGGTCACATCTTCCACATGACCATCCACAAAGTCGCGTCCATCTCCTTCCATGGTTGACTACTAACTTCTGCAGAAAGTGGGAATAACTCTACCGAGTCCCACTGGGCGTGCCAATGATCTGTCCTGAACCGGGGTCTAGGATTCGGTGTCGGGACAGTCTCAAGAGTTGAAGATTGAGTGAGATAAGAGACTGGCTGAGTGTATCTGATCTCTCTGTTCCGGCCTCTCAGTGTGTTGAAGTCGGTCTTGTTGTCCAGGAGATCCTTCACACCGACATCTCGCGTTGGTGTGGGCGACAGGTGGTGTCACCTGTGAAGATTCTCCGACGCTCAAGTTAGAAGAGTGTAAGTGAACTCTATTAATGCTCAAGTAGTATAATTGTAAGAGAGAGAATAAGGACAACGTAACCTGGTACATGTATTGCAACATGTTATTTATAGTTCAGCGTGGAAGATGAATTATTGGGTGTTAGTGGGCCCACTGGTTCTAACAGCGTGTGTAAAGAGTCAATCCAAGTAGGCCAGCATTCTAAATATGCCCAGAGAGTAGGTGAATTATCAGTGTACTTTTCTGTCACATGGATGGAAAGGTAATCACCTTTTCTATAAATCACGCTGGTGATTGTACCTACTCCTGTCGGTGGATGAAAGGGACATATTCCACTGTGAAGAATACCTTCTTCATTATGTTATTGGAGCAGTCAATTATAAGTCACCCGATGTAGGAGAGCGGATAGACCACCCGGTATCTTGGATGTCACCTCGGATGACCGATGTAAGTGAGATTTGCCTAGTGTGTTGCAGACCGGATTGGTATTCTTGACACCGGCTGAACACTAGAACGGCTATAAAGACTTTACTTCAGGTGAGATCGGATCAGCATGTTCACCGACTGGATCATTATCCTAGGATACCGGTTGACTTCTAGGAAGGCTGAGTCGACCTTTTGTCCTTAAAACCGGTATCCAGACCGGATAACCTTGGGGCCGGTATCCAGACTGGATCAGTTTTCATATTATGAGTTTGAAATTTTATTTATCTATATGTATAAGTGTTTTACTTGAATATATATATATATATATATATATATATATATATATATATATATTGTTTGAAGTATGTAATGATAGGAAAAATTAGGATTAGTAAATTAAGCTTATTTAATTGATGATTATGACTGAGAAAGTGATGAGCTATGATGAAATGAGGTTATGAGATTAGATAATGAAACTTATGGAATGTTATAAGAATAAATGTTTTGGAATATAATTATAATCATACATTAATTTGAATGAATAAGATTGATAGAATAAAGTTGACGGTAATAGAAAAATGAAAGAGTATAATGAGAAAGTGTTGGATTGTAATAAAACTAAGGGTTATAAGATCCAAACAATGTTATAATATGAAAAAATGATGGGTAATGATCATGTAGAACTGTTATTATGAAAGTTATGTTTTATGATGAACTAGATGATGATATTCAAAAGCGATAGAGGTTATGTTAAAAATTATACATTGATTGACATGATGGATAAATATATGTCGTATGCATGATATGTGTGAATAACAGCCATTTGGTATATATACCCGCTCGTTCTGGTTCTGGTGGTCCATGTAGAGACCCAGTTGAGCCACCTAGTGGTCCAGGTAAAGACCCAGTGTTTGAGGTGGGGAAGCCGGAGTGTGGGCTTGGTGTATCCTTTCGGGTGGAGCCGGTATGTGTGGCTGGGGGACCGAAGGATTCACGGGATGTCAGATTATGACTTCTAGCTGATGATTGTTTCTCTAATATTCAAATATTATGTATTGTTTTATAAAATTAAACTAGGAGAATTGATAATGATAAAATTGTGATATTAAGTTTAGTTTGCGATGATGAATATATTAATAAATGATGTAATTATGATGTTTAGAAGTAACTAAAAATTATTATTATGACATAAGGATTTGATGGGTTATTATATGAAGGAGGCATGTGAGATCCTCCAGGTGATGTTATTCCTTTCTAATCATTTGTATTGTTATTTATTGCAAGATACTAACCCTTACAACTATCTTGTAGTGAATGAGCAAAGGGAGATTGTAGAGGCAGCGGAGACCAGTACAAAGTGAGCACATAAGCAATGCCAGGACAGTTTATAAATGTGATGTATATATATATATATATGTTTTGATATAGTAGATAAACAGTGAAAAATATGTGTAATTATATGTGTATGTGTGGTTGTTTATAACTATAGTTGTTATATGTGTGATATGACATTGAGCCATTAGATAGTATTCATACATAATGACAAAGAACTGTTTATGTATATGTGTTTATGGCATGGAGCCATTTAGTACTGAAATCATGTATTGTTGGCAGGAATTATATTGTTTGATAATATGGAATTGTGTAGAAAGTTATATCATAAATAATTCAAGCAATTGAGTATTAGAAATAATGAGTTTTAAAAGGGAAATAAGGAAATAGATAGGTGAAATGGAGAACGGACGGGATTCGGTATCCTTGGAATTGCTCAACAGATTCATATGGATAATTAGAACTGGTTTGAAAACTGATTTGGTGCCTAAAAAGGGTTTTAAGTTGAATTGTGTGATTGAATGGTCTTAAATTAGTCTCAATAAATTTATATGCATAACTCTTGTTTGGGTTAGAATTTTGAGAAATGGACTGTGCCAACAGCTCCAAAATAGGGGTAATATGGTGCCCTTAAAGTTTGGTAAGGTTTGGAGCTGAATTAGGTGAGATAGGCCCCTAGGAAGTTGGCTAAATGGCCTAAATTGCCATGACAGCAGCATTGTGCTACTGTCATGCTGGCGCGTAGCATCAGGGCCATGAGGATGCTCACACATAGCGTGGGGCTAGCGTGTAGCGTCAGTCCCCTATTTTTCCTAAATTGGTTTCTTGGGCTTTTAAATAAAACTTATACTTTGTAAACATCTAGATGAAGTTGTTTAATATATTTTAGGGTTTAGAGAATATTTAATGATGTGGGAATTATTGAGATTTCTATTTAAATGCTTAAAGCCTAAGATTAAAAGTATGGGATCTTACAGGTGTCACCTTCAAGGACACTCCAACGCTTAAGTCAGTGAATATTCAAGGGGAGTATCAGAGCAAGCGTAAGTTCAAGTGAGAATGTTCTACCTTTCATTGTTGATATGTGAGTATTTATACCTTGGGTAACGAAAGAGTCATTTCTGTATAAGGTGTTAGCGTGATTCTGATCATTGCAGAAATGCTGATATGCAACAGTGACCCTACCTACCAACTGTACCTTTTCATCAGTCACTTTGCATGTTATTTCCTTAACACGCGATTGCATAAGTCAACTCTGACTTTCTGGTATTAAGAGAATACCATGGTTACATCATGAGTCTCATGCGCGGTGTTGGGAGTTAATGTCGTGCTTCAATGCTTACGCAATGCCGATTTTGCATGACGACTTTTAGGTCAAATGACTTTTTTGCCCAAAGACCGATATCGAGACTGAATCATATGATTTTGTTGATGAAGTTATTTTTAATCCAATTATTTACTTTGCACTCCTAACAAATACTTGTTTATTTTATATCATATCTAACAATATTCTTACTTGCTTAAAATATGTATATGATAAAGATAGACCTCCTTCAAAAAGTGGAGTTATCAGAGTTCAAGTGTAGCTCAAATGTTCTTTAGAGTGGGACCTCCTTCTAGTAAAGCTATTGAATGTATAATTTGTGTTTGCTTGTTAATTGTTATGGACATTATTATAGCTTATGGACTTTAAATTCAGACTTTGTCATGGACCTTCTAGCAGAGCTATTAAATGTTTATTAAATGTATAATTTGTGTTTGTTTGTTACTTGTTATGGACATTATTATGGCTTATGGACTTTAAATTTAAACTTTGTTGTAGACTTTATTATATATTATTAAGAACCTTATTTGATGTTTAATTAGTTTAAATGTATAGTATTTTTATGGACAATACTGAGAATGTTTAATTGTATTTTGTGCTTTAAGTATTGATTAATTTATTTAGTGATGTAACAAAAGCAAATGGGCAATAACAAAATTACTTAATTTATTGCTTTAAAGTTATGAGCTTGTTTTTTTCTTTTAAATATAGGTTTAAATAATTATGTATTTTTTTTGGGGGGGGGGGAACAGATTTTAAAAAAAGCAACAAACTTGTTATATAAAAAAATAAATTGTTGTTTTAAAAAGGTTGAATTCCAAAAAAAAGGTTGGTCTACATTGAATTTGGATTCCATGCAATTGAAATCCGATGTGAATTATTTTTTATTACTTACAACAATCGGTGAATAGTAAGTAATTAAATATTATAGGGCTTTTACATAGGTTGTTCCAAAAATAAGTAATAAAAAATATTTAACTACCCAACTACATGAAATCTAAATATATCTACATTATATAAAAAGAATTTTTTTTAAAGAAAAAAAAGAAAAACAGGTTGATTTGTGGGCCTAATAGAATATGAGATGGGCTGAGATATTTAACTAGTTTCTTTATTCTAATTCAATTCTATTAAGACAAGTTTTGATCCAACCTGACCTATAAATCTGTTTTATCATTCTCTAATTCAAGTTATACGAAGAGTATAATATAGTATATATAATTAAGATAACAGTAAACAGTAAAAAAAAGAAAAAGAGATGAAAAGAAAAAACAATGAGAAAGCCATAAAATTGAATATGAAGGGGCGTTTAGTTAGAGTAAATATTTTTGTTGTTGTTATATTTAATGAGGAAATATAGAAACCGGTATAATTAAGAGCATGAATATGATGAGATAAAAGAAGATGGAGAACACACCATATAATTGAAACATAGAAAAGAAGTGTTTACGGGTGACGATTGATGAGCTAAATCCAAAGAGTAAGGGTCTTGTCATAGATACAGATACATTAGTTGCAGGATTATGATTCACCTGTACTTACTCATTCATCTATATCCTTATGGATTCCGTGCATGTTTAATATACTCTTCTCAAATAAGATTGTGAATGAACTCTTGATTATCAGTTATCATCATTCTTCCTAGCAATGATTCATCGCTATCACTTATGCCTAAGTTGTCTCCACTTATTGTATTCCTAATAACCGGTAATTGTCCTTAGAAAATACAAATCTCTATCTAGATAACATTATATATACCTCTAACCTTTTTTCTTCAGCATGATCATTTTTTAAATGATACAGTTTAGATAAGCTTAAGAAGTTAGTAAAACCGATAAAATGAGTATATCTGATTTAGTATGTTTGGTTTATGGTCAATGATACAATAGGCTTGAGGGTTCATTTGGTTTCTAGTTGAGTAAATAAAAAAATTTAAAGGTTGATATTAATCATTTACGCCGTTCGAGATAGTTAAAATTCTATTTAACCATAGAATCTATTTTTGGGTTGGTCGACCAATTAAGTTAAATATCCAAACAGGTTCTAAATAAACTTTGTGAAATTATAGGTTTGAGTCATAAAATTTGATTCCCAATAAATTTGGATTTTTCAGTCAGCTTCTAAAACATGGGCCTGGGATCAACATGATCCGGGCGCGAGCCATCTACATTCATTTATTTATTCTTTAGGTATTTTAAATACTTAATTAAGTGGTTTTTTTAAATAAAAATTTATTATTTTTCAAATTTGAAATCAAGAATTTACTCTGTATAAAAATTCATTGGCAGATTCAATTTTTAATATTATATTATGATAATGAAAATTTTGTTAGTAGAAGGGATATATTAAAGATATAAAACATTCTAAAAAAACTCAAATATCATTACATGTTATATTACTCATTCTTGTTAACCCACTAATCTAGTCTAGTAGTTGTAGAAGGTTTAGGCAGTTAGTTTGAAATCTTAAAATCAAATATTAGCTTTCCTTGTAAAAAAAATTACTTATTATTGGTACATTTTATGATGGTTCAATATGTTAGCACTGTTTCAAATATGTTTAAACTTTAAAACTAAGGGCATAAATTAGAGGTAAAATTGTGCTAGTTTAACTAATGATCTAAGTTTGAGTATATTATCTTATATAATTCAAACTCAAATAAAATATATCAAAACAAAGATATGTTTAAACTTTGCTGGGCAGTGCATATCTTGACCTGCTATGCATGAATAGCATAGGGTTTAGGTCTCATCTTCTACGAGGCCTATGATTTTAATCTAGATATATGCATGAGTGTGTCCTAGGTACAAGTTCGTCAAATTTTTATGTTAGGCTGGAAAATATGATTAATTACTCCCTTGTCAAGATTCTGTTTTTGTATAAAAAAATTTAATCGGATAACTTTTTTCAGTTAACATATCCTATTCATGCTGAATAGAACAACTATGAATCTATGAGTGATAAAATTCTTTTAATTTTTTTTAATATAACTACATTTTTAAAAAATCAAACTCAACGTCTTATATTAAATTAGAACAATTTCTTAACAATTAATTCACACACTAAAGTAATAATTAACTGTAATTATTTCCTCCTCGTGTTACTATGATTCGGCTCTAAAAAACTAGGCTTATCCCTTAACCCGGGCTTCTCATCTTATTTTAATTTTAACAGACCCTCATTTTAGAGTTCACTTTAAATTCAATTATAAGCAAATTTGTGATGGTTTTGTTATAGAGACCATGAAACATATCAATGGTGGTCATAGTTGTCGCGTAGGTTGGAAAGTTTCAAGTGTCAATAGGTGCCAAAATATGTAATAGGTTACTCATTGTATCTTATTTAATTTTATTATTTTTTCTAATTAAAAAAACTTCAAACTCAATTATTTGTTAAAGTGACGCCACTCAAAATTTAAAGTTTAAAAAGTTTGTTAGAAGTACGGAGTAGAGATTGAAAAAAAAATAATTGTACCCCCGAATCTAAGTTGGAGAAAATAGAGTCACATACCCCAAATTAGTTAATATTAATATAATACTGGGTTATTATTTATATTATACTTTCTATAATTTTGTCTTACAAGATAAAATTTCTTTTCATGTAAAGTGAGAAATGCTTGCTATCTTGTCCCTACTTAATTTTTATAGATTCATGAATGTTCATATTCTTAAATATCTATGGATAAATTTGGTATATCATTCAGATTTTTAAATTAACATCCACATAAAATATAAATAAATATTTTTTCAAATTCAATAAATAAATAGATAGGACCACCATTTATTAAACTAATTTTTTTTTATGTAACAAATATCTTTAGATATCTAAAAATCCAATAAATATTCACATGGATATGGATATCATACGTATAATAGCTTTGTTTACAAATGATGGATAATCATTATTTACGTTTACCGATGTCCACTTACATCCCTACACTAGAGTAAGCTAATTCCGGTCATGTACCAATATCAAGATTTAGCATATGTCTATTTTCTAGTATAAGCTAAAATACCCATTTGTCAATTAATATACCTTGTCTTGTAATACAAGATTTTACCTTTTCCCCATTTTTAAACATTTATACAAAAAATAATTTTTTAAGCCAACTCTTTTGACCTCTTTAAGGTATTACTGCCAAATGCAGATACTAATCCCTCCTCAAAATTGAGTTTGCATAAAACGGTTGTTAGATGACCGTGAAATATCATTGCATTTCCTCATCAAATAAGAAGAACTATTTATGAAAACGAAGAAAAACATAAAATATTGTCTTAAACTATACAGCTTCGAATATCCTATCAATTCGTTCACATAAAAATAATGAAATGCAAATTTCAATTTCTTTTGTCACAAAATATCTAAACAATGTGTGATAAATTTATTAAATTTCCTCCTATTCCATTCAATCAAAACAATTCCCATTGCATTCCATCCTACCAAGATATACCAATAACTTTATGAACTAAAGAAGACCAACAATCGGTGAGAAAATTAAAGGATTGATTTCTTATAGTGCTTCTACAATTTTTTTTTTTAGTTTGATATTTAAGTTGGGTAACATTACTAGAATTTAATACAAATAACTACATTCCTTGTCGGGCTTTGAGTTGGGCTAAATTACTGTGGACAACAAATACAACTACATTCCCTAGAATTCAAGATCATAAAATAAGTTAGAACAATATTAACTGATCTTTTATATATCTCTGAACTACTAATATATAGTAAGTTATCAACTCTACTTTCTAACATGAAAGTAGCACTTTAAAATTCTATAATTACTATTTGCAATGGTACCTTCTCCTAATTATGTTGATTTATTCCTCCTGTTACATAAAAACACATAAACCTGCATGTCATTGGTGTCATTTGATTCGGGTCACATTAGGTGCATAAGAGGTCTACCCGCCTAGAAAATAACACTCGGAAGCTTAGAAGAAACAAACAACGGCAAGGTCATGAGCTGTTTTACTATTTGATGCAATGCATCCAAACGAAAGGCGGTTAAAAATGGCTTGGGAGACATGGGGATAAGATTCAGCAAAATGAGGATCATGGTTCATAGAAATACAAGGCGTGCTGTAAAAGTAAAAAGTCAAATAAAATCTAAATGGCATTACTTACTAGTTTATTGGCATCATTTCTGGTGATTGCATATACCCTTTAGATGATGATCCATTTCAAGGGAAGAAAAACAGTCTAGGTGGATAAGTTGGTAATGACTAAAGTTGCCAGGGGTCCATTTAAATCAACCAGAAGTTATTACAATCCTAAATCTGGGGTTCTACTGCACACTCATGTAAAATGTCTTCAATCCAATACACATCCTGTCTTGATCATGCATTGGGATCACTTTCTAAGCTTCTCCTTCATCCTCTCAACAGCAGACCTAATGGTTTCTTCATCCTTGCAGAAAGTAAATCTGACTAGATCCTTTCCCTCTTCTGGATTCAAGTAAAATACACTGGTAGGGATTGCCACCACTCCCACTTCCTTCACTAGATATTCACAAAATGCAACATCATTTTCCAGTCCAAAAGGGGTGTGATCTACAACCACAAAGTAGGTTCCAGTGGATGGGAATACCTTGAAACCAACAGCCTTCAACCCTTCAACCAAAATAGCTCTCTTTGCCATGTAATCCCTCTTTAACTCATCATAGTAAGAGTCTGGTGCTCTTAGAGCTACTGCAGCAGCCCACTGCATAGGATTGGAGGTTGAGAATGTGAGGAAAGCATGTGCCTGTCTCAATCCCCATGTTAAGTGTGGAGGTGCTATGGCCCACCCAATCTTCCATCCTGTTAAGGAGAATGTCTTCCCCAAGGAGTTCATTGTCACTGTTCTCTCAAACATTCCGGGCAAAGAAGCCATTGAAATGTGCTCCATATCAAATGCCAACTTATCGTAAACCTCATCAGTGAAAACAAGAACATCATTCTCAATGCAAAGAGATGCAATGCAATTGAGTTCCTCTCTAGTGAACATCTTTCCAGTCGGGTTGTGAGGAGTATTTATAAGAATAGCACGTGTATTCTTTGAGATTGTGCACTTCAACTCCTCAATAGGGACAGCAAAATCCGGTGGGCGCAAAGTGATGCTTTTGACTTTTGCACCAGCCATGGATAAAGTGGCTTCATAAGAATCATAGAAAGGAGCAAACAGGATAACCTCATCACCAGGGTTTATTAATCCTAATATAGTAGCAGCAATTGCTTCTGTGCATCCAGATGTAACAGTAACTTCCTTTTCAGGGTCTACCCCTACTCCAGTATCTTTCTTAAACCTCTCAGCAATAGCCATATTCAAGTCTGGAACTCCATAACCCCTTGCATACTGATTTTTCCCGTCCCTGATTGCCTGAATTGCCGCTTCCTTTACAAATTCTGGGCCATCAAAGTTTGGAAAACCTTGACCAAGGTTTATGGCTCCATGTTTGATGGCAAGCAAGCTCATTGTGGTGAAGATTGTTGTCTGAAACTTCTCTAAGCGCTTTGCAACCTAATAAACAAATGACAATCAGCAAGACTGATAGAGTACATGTTGCTCAACTATGAACTATTAAGTTTATTTATTTCCCCCGCATCTAGTTTTCAGCAAATATATGTGTTGTCAGTATAGAAGAAGTTTTATTAGGTATATCTTAAAATATCAAAATAATGGTCATCCTGTTATCTGCTATCCTATTTTGAAGACAGCCACTCTGCACTACGATTTGGGATTGAGTGCCTGTTTGGTAATGGTAACTCGGTTATGGAAACAAAGTATGGCCAACGATTTGGGATTGAGAGCCTATTTAGTAATGGTAACTCAGTTATGGAAACAAAGTATGGCAAACGACACTATATAATGGTCAGTGTTGATCCTACATGGTGTTCAATGCATCTTCTAACTCCATTTAACCCACAGATAAAAAATCTGCTTAGGGAACCAAACAGACATTGACTACTAAGGTTTTGACATTTAGATTCCAGGTACAAAATAGAAGTATAGAACAAAACTTTCTTCAGTCCCAAAACCTTTCCCTTCCTACCAGGCAAGGTATTACATGCTAATCAAGCTAGCATCCTTAAATAAATTGACACTGAATGGCAACAAACATACACTGAATATGCATATAAATTAAACGAAATGAAAGAACAATGAACCAAGATATAAACACAAACAAATGAGCAGTCAGTAAAAATAGAAGCTAAGACCTAATCACTGTGCCCAATAGAAGCAAACCACGATTAACATTCAGACATCTGACTTTGCCATAAACTTAAAAATCTTCACCCAAATGTCTACACAAACTAATAAAAACTAAAAAATTTCCTCACACTGAATGCACCAACAAAATCCAATAGCAAATTAATAAACATATATAGACAAAACTATATGCAAAAAAATGAAATAGCAATAAGAAATGGATCTGGAAAGAGTAGTAATAAGGGATCTGAAAAGGGGAAACCTGTAAAGGATGGTTAGTTTTCTGAGCGATGGTGTCATTTTGAGTGGAAACAGTGGACATGGTGGCTGCAATGAAAGATGAGAACTTTAGGGGTGCGAAGTGATTTGAACAAGTAAAGAGTTTGGAGGAAGGCGTGAATCGCATGAGTGAATGCATAGATAGCAATCGAATTTGATTCTTTCTGCTGACTTTATGGTGCTGCGAGTGAGTTTTGAGACAGATAATATTATATTTTTTTTTGTTAATTATTTAATTATTTTTGTAGGGGCATAACAGCAGGCCATTGTCATGTGGACTCAAATGACTGAATGAATCTGGCTAGGTTTATGTGTTTGAGGATGATTCTAGCTTCGGTGCCAATACAACCTTTTCTTCAACCGTTGATTTCTCAGGTTCGGAACTACGTGAACCATGATGTCGCGCTCCCTACATTCCAGCAAGGTTACATTCGACATTGGCAATTTATTTATTTGTTTATTTTTACATTTTAAGCTACATTGAGAGAGGATTAAACAAATTCTTTAAGAAAAAAATTATTTTTTGGTTTAACCAACCAAAAAGTAATTTGATATAATAATTTTATATTGTATTCTTACAATCATAAAAGAAATGATTGAAATACGGTGTGAATCTTTTTCCAGGTTAAAATACTTTTTTAACTCTCTAAAGTTTAAGGTTTTAATAAAAGACCTATAAAAAAAACTACAATTTTGGCCTTATAAAATTTGTAGGTTTTTAAAATCAAGGAAATATTAGCCTTGACTGTTAACTGATGAGGTGGCTAACGTTTAGGTCACCTCATCACTGACATCTGTGATATGACGTGACTAAACTTTGTTAAAAGGTGGTTTGATTAATTAAATTAGTGATTACTTTAGTTAATTTATAATTAACAATTAATTTTTTTACCTAAAACATGCGCTTTGAATAGTTGAGTGGTGTTCCCTCGTATTCTTGTCTTCTATTTGAGTCTTTATAAAAGTCTCCCTCCCCCCGTACTCGGTCAGTGTCACTATTGTGCAAGGTGGAAAGTTGCGTGGCTACGGAAGCTTGTGTGGGACATAAACAACTAAAAAAAAGACATCGTGTGGGTCAGTATTTCAAGTATCCAGGTACTATTTTAATTTAAATGTTGTTGTAGTGTGGAACCCTAGTATTTTAAATTTGTTGGGAATTTGTGCGAATGGGTTTTGGGTGTGGGAGGACCACAAGCTTATTGTCTTTTGTGGATTTAGGGTTTAATTTTTGTTGTGCATATTCAATGTAGGCAGCAGCTTTGTTGTAATACACCATAAAGGGGATTTTGATGAGTGTTACTATTTTATTGATTGTAATTTGTTTAAGGTTGAATTTTACTATTTATAATATAATGAGTGTTATTGCTTTCCTAGTTTTAATTTGTTGAGTGTTTCTACTGAACCCTTCAGAAATGAGAGGTTTTAGAACCCTTAACATGTTGTCCACTTTTTTAAAAGACATGTAGACTATTTTTACACATAATATATTATATATTTTAATAATTTTAACTTTTTAAAATTGTAAATTAACCCCTTCTTCTTCTTTATCATTTCCTGTACCTCCCTCTCCAAACTTCCCTCGTAAGCTCCATCCAGAGCCATCTTCCCGTACCATCAGCAAGAAGCTCCGGTTGAAGCTTCCTCGTCAGAGAAGGCAAGGGATCTCGTCGGTGCTTCTTACTTCGGTGAGGTTCACGTTCAGCATTTCCCACGAGGATCCTCGATTCTCTGTAGATTCTAGCTCCAGCTCTGACTTTGCCAGCGGCGACGTTGTTAGCGAGTTCGAGAGCCCAAACAGCCATCACAACCAACGGAATCATGTGAATGCATGCTCCCAAGCCCACCAAGCTGCAACAACTTCGAATCCGCAGATCTCAGTCCTCACGGCCTTTTGGCATTCCCTTCAGGCAGTTCCATCTCCATCGTCGACACTCGCTCCATGCAGCTACTTTTCTCCTTCCCCATCCCTCAGCCACTGTCCTCCGCCGTTCCTTTTGTCACCGCCCTCCGCTGGTCCCCTCTCCCCCTCAGCTGCCACCTCCTCTCCTCCGAACCTTCCTCCTCTCACCTCCTCCTCGCCATCAGCGATCACCAGGGCCGCATTGGTCTCCTCGACTTCCGCCTCCGCTCTGTCGTCCTCTGGTTCGACACTGACTCCAAACTCAATGCCCCGCTATTAAAGGTCCTTCCATTCTCTCTCTCTACAACACTACCATTGCACAGTGCGTTTGGAAATACGACGCTTCTCCTGAATACTTCTCCTGCATTCGCCGTGATCCCTTCGATTCTCGTCGCTTTTGCGCTATCGATCTCAACGGTTTCTTGTTGTCTATTGTTCTGCAATGGGTTTTGGGTCCCTGTGTTTCTGGAGTTTTTTGTAAGGGGCTACAGCATCAGCATGCAAAGAGGTGTGAGATCGAGGGAAATTAAAAAAAAAGAAGGGGTTAATTTACAATTTTAAAAATTTAAAATTATTAAAAAATATAAAATATTATATGGATAAATATTCCACATGTACACACATAAAATGGACAGCATGTTAAAGGGTTTCAAAACCCCCTATTTATTAAGGGTACAGTAGAAACACTCTAATTTGTTTAGGTATGAGTTTTACTATTGTTATATACCATAAGGGGAAATTTGATGAAGGACCATAATGTTGTACATTGATAAAGACATAAATGTCATTCACAATATAGACTTGAATAAATGGTCATTTTTTGAGGCACGGTCACTGGTTCAAGACCTTGGGTACAAAGGGGAATTTAAATTGTGGTGGAAGAAGCTAGGAGAGTCCGAGTACAAAAGTGTCACATGGGACTCACATGCACTTGAGATGGGTGAGTATGCAATTAATGAGAAATGTAAGGTTGATATGTAGGTTGAACATTGTTTAAATGAGGCTGAGGAGGTTATTTGCTTGGGTGGGGTAGAAGATGTGGGCCAAGAAGGTGTGGCCCAAACCCAAGAAACCCGCCAAACCCAACTGTTAGTCAGGTTCTAAAGTAATACATATTCAAATGATAGTGATGCACATGCAACAACATCAAGGAGGGGCAGACCCAGAGGTAGAGGAAAAGGAAGAGGAAGGGGAAAGGGAATTGAGAGTGTGACACAGCTAGAGCCTTATGATTTTCCAGGAACCAAGAAAAGTGTTAACATTTGAATATGTATTACTTTGGAACCTGACTAACAGGTCCTTATATTCTGTGTATTTGTTTCGAACTTGACTAATAGGTCCATCTACTCTGATTGTAATAGGTCCTTAAATTACTTATGATGTATTTATTTGGAACCTGACCAATAGGTCCATCTACTCTAATGCACATCTATCATGTTAATTTAATCATGTTAAGGTTTCATTTAACTTTGTGTGCAATGTTTGTTGATTACAAACCATAACATTTGATGATTCTGAACCATAAAAATTGAATGACATTACAAAATCTATTGATTACAAACCATACAAATTGAATGGCATTACAAAATTTTTGACTACAAACCACAACACCATAACAAGGGGTAAACCCTACATAAAATAGAGGCTAAACCCTAAACCCTACATAAAATAAGGGCTAAACCCTAAACCGTTAACATTATAAGGTTTTTTTTTCAAAACCCTATTTAATACAAAGTTTCATTAGCAGAAACACCAAAACCCAATTTTTAACCTTAACACCCAATCCCATATGCCCTTATTCTCCATTGACTTACTTCTCCTGAATGCTTGGTTACTACATATAATGTCATCATCATCAATGTAATAGCCCAGGAAACAATTGTAATCGTCACCAACATTGAAGATTTGCTCTTCTTAGCCACCAACGTAGATTTCATTTTTGCATTCTTCATCCAAAATTCCTCCTGCATTTTCTCCATATCCCACTTGTAGGTACAACCCTCACTCCCTTCAACCTAACCAATAGGAGCCCACTTGAAAAACCCACAACCACCATTGCTCCGAGACAAGAAAATACAAACCATAAAAAAAACCCAGCTATGAAAACAATGGCACAACAAATTCTTCCACTTACCAAGAAAAATGGACACCACCAAAAGGCCCTTCCATTGTTCTTCTTTGTTTTTTGAAACAAGAAGCACATGGTGCTCTCTACACCTACACCTAACGTGTTGAATCTCTATGGATGAGGAAGAGACGGTTGAAACATTTGATTTACCCATCTTTTTTTACATTTTGGTTGAGAACTATTATTAACGTGCTTCCACAGAGTTTAATTAGGGTTTGTTAATTTGGGAAACATTACAAATTTAGACGTCAGTAGCCACCTGGACATACATGCAATAAGTTAATAATTTCATGTGACATGTGTCAGTGATGAGGTGGCATAGACGTTAGCCACCTCATCAGTTAATAGTCAAGGCTAGCGTTTTTTTGATTTTGAAAACCTAAAAATTTTATAAGGGCAAAAATTACAGGTTTTTTTATAGGGGCTTTTTTCAAAACCCTAAACTTTAAGAGGGCTAAAAAGGTGTTTTAACCTTTTTTATATTATCATTCAAACCATCAATTGTCATATAAATAAAAATAATTGATTTATTCAATAATTTTATATTTATGATTAATTTTAATGAACTATTGTATATAATAATTAAACTCTTAAAAAAACTAATGAATTGTAATTTAGTTAATAATGCAGGTTGAATAAGATTGTGAAAAAAGATTAAATTTAATTCTTATTAAACATGTTTTTAATGACCAAGCCTGAAATAGAATTATCTCTCACTTTTTAGGAAATAAGAAAATGCTTGAAGTCTTAATTTTGAATAAGATTGCCTTTGAATGATAATACGTATATTTTAACAAACTTCTTATTAGAATGGTTTTACTTTACTTTTTTTTATTACAACTTTTTACTAAAATTAAAACTAAAGTGAAACAAAATTTAAAATATTCGATAAAATTATGTATTAAAATAAAATGTTGGTAAAACCAAAAACTAAAATGACTCATCTTACTAAATAAAAAAATCACAGTTACTATTTTTAAAGACAGTTGCTTATGGACCCAAAATAAAAAAATGACAGTTACTTAAATTTAAAGAACTATATCGTAGTCAATTGAATACGAAACTCTTACTTGCATAATGTACCTATTACTGGATGGATCTAGTGTGTGAGATCTGACTAACTAACTTGAGATAATGTTTTCAAACTTCAGTTTTCATTATAAGCATTAAAGAAGAGACTAATTGGGGCGATATGACACCTTAATTCAAATAAATGACCAAAAGAAAATCCCTAAAATTTAGGGTATATATTTTTTTCATTTTTGTATGTAAGGTTTGGTATTTTACAAATAACTTGAGCTACAAAACTTTGATTAGGGTGAATTCAATTGGTATATCTCCGTAGCTCAAATGGATATAACTTTCATAAAAGAAAGAAAGGCTAACTTGGCCTAGATTATTCCTAGTGCAACATTATGCAGATATGTTATGCGGAGAATTTCCAACAGGGACATGCTGGAATATTTTGCGTATAACTTGAGCTACAAAACTCTGATCGAGGTAAATATAATTGGTGCGTCTCCATAGCTCAGATGCCTATAACTTTTATAAAGGAAAGAAAGACTAATTCAGCCTAAATTATTCCCGATGCAACATTATACAGATCTGCCATGTGGAGAATTTCCAACAGGGATGTACTGAAGTATTTTGCATATAACTTAAGCTACAAAACTCTGATCGAGGTGAATCCAATTGGTACATCTTTATAACTTAGATACCTATAAATTTATGAAGCAAAGAAAAGCTAATTCAACCTAGATTATTTGTAGTGCAATGTTAACAAGATCTGCCATGTAGAGAATTTTCAAAAAGGACGTACTAGAGTATTTTATGCATAACTTTGGATACAAATATCTTATTAAGGTGAATCTAATTGGTACACCTCTATAACTCAATATCTATAACTCTTATGAAAGGAGAAATGGCTAATTTGGCACATAGAATTCTCGGTGTAACAAAATGTAAAACTATCATACCAAAATTGTCAACAATAGTAGAAAAACTCTTCTTTACAAACAAAGTACAATTTGTGCCTCAAGTATTCTTAACTCCAGCCACTTTTGGTTTAAACCCAAGTATTCTTTCAGTAAACCACTCATGGCTCAATACTCAGGTATTTTTTCAACATACTAGACTTGACGCAGATAGAGATTTGAGAGTGTGTTTGTGTTTTTAAGAACTTAGTGTACATGATATGAAACTTAAAGAACAAATACCCTAAGTAGAAAAACAAAGACTTAGTCTGCAAGAAGTAGAGATATAAAGAAAGTATTTGCTTTTGAGAAGAAAACTTAAGTAGATTACTTGTAAGAACAAATTGATACTTTCATGTTGCTAACTCATAAATTCTTGAACTTCTATACTTCTTCAAAGTTTGGATTCTCTTCATATTTATAGGCCAAGGAAGATGACCGTTGATAATCCGTTGAAAAGAGGTGGCCGTTTAAGGCTTGCTGGCTCTGAAGTTGAGAATAAGACAAAAGGTCTGAATCAAGGATCTTTAGAACTTACATTGAAATGGAGTTCCTTGATTGAAACATGATGAAAGTCCTTTTGTATCCTTTCTTCTATCATGGACTCATGCTAAAAAGGCATGGTTGACCTTTTGATGCTTTTCTGACGTAAGTACTGAACTTAATCAGCTTTTTGATTTGTGTAGAGTAGCTTCCTCGATTTCTTATCCATGTGAACATTGGTTCTTGCATTATTTTGTCTTTTTTCCTTTTAATGATAAGTGCAGTTTCTCTTGATTAGGATTCAGCTTTGGGCATCTTCAAATATATCCTTATGCTTATTTGATGCAAAATTCAGAGTAACGTTTTTGAGCTTTAAAAGTCTGAGGTCTAATGTTGAAGCAAGTATGCATGTTGAGTTCTGAGAATGAATGTGTATAACTTAGCAATCCAAAGGTTGTGAAGGGCACACTCGAATCAGACTCTTCTTTGAATGTTGTCTAGAATCAAACTTTTCTTGGGCGGACTTGTACACAAACTATTTTAGTCCCTAATAGCCTTGTTCTGAAATATTTTGTACAGTTTAAGGCAAACTCTTAATGATGGACCCCCTTTTCATTTATAACTTATGTATCTTCTGACCTCAAACACTCAATTAGAATGGTTAGATAACACGTAGGTAAACTTGATTTAATTAAATGTCTTGATGTGTGTTATTAACAAATCTTGAGGTCTTTAAATAATAACCAATAGTTTCAAAGTCTTTTACACAACATACTTATGCAAAACTTTTTTTTCTTTCTCCCTCTCATTCGGGCAAACTTATCCCAATTCCTCCATACCTTTCTTTTCTCTTTTCTCTCAATCGTGATGTCATCTTAGCCCCCTCTCCCTCTTGATACCGACCAATTTCTTTACTTCACTCAATATCGTCATCTTTGATCCCACTCCTTAAAACAACACCCTTAATGCCATCATCGATTTCAACATCCTTCAAGAAGAACTGGTGGTGATCGATTTGGTGTAAGAGGTGGTCGGGGAAAATGAGGGGGTGGAAGAGGCCGAGGAACAAATAAACCCAGCTTTTCCACGGAAGGTATAATTCATCTTTTTTGTATACCGTTTACTTGATTGATACTCTTACCAATGTTCCTCAACATATTTCCCATCCTGCTCCTGATGCGTTAATATTCTTTTGGTCAATTTCACTTTTTGCTACTTGTTCTATGCAAAAATATATTTACTTTGGGTTTTATTTTCTTTTAAGCTGAAAATAATAGAGTAGTCTATGTACAGAATTGTCATTTTCTAATTATTCAATTTTTTGTGCTTGCTCAGGGAAAAAGACCACATTTGCGAATGACGATTGGACGGGCAATCCTGAAGACACTAAAGAATTATCAATATTTATTGTCTATTTTAGTTTCCCTTAGTTTTGCTCCTCAGTTTTGGCTAGTGATTAGTAGAGATTAGTTATCTTCTGAATTCTTTATGATTTATGTAATGACCTGTGATGTGGATTTGTGGTGAACTCCAATATAAATATATATTATATTTTCCGCTGGTGAAAAAATTTAGGGACTCATTTTTTGTTAGGTTACGCCTTGCATGAGATCCAAACCTCTGCTATACCTTTTAGTCTCCCTTTTTTTCTCTTTGTTTCTATTTTCTCTGTTTTGCTTGCCTTAAACCTGTGCCCACCTCAGTTACACGCTCACCACTTCTCACCATTGTCTTTGTCATCTCGAGGTGATGGTTGTTGTAATCAAAATCAAAGGCACTGATTAGGCCTATATCTACAGAGGTTTACCCATTGGAACCTTAAAAAGGTAAAATTATCTATGGAAGCTCCTTGATAAAGCATCTGCTAGAATATTCTTCTTCCTTGGTTTATATTGAATTGTAAAATCAAAACCCAAAAACTTTGGCAACCATTGCTGCTGCTTTGGTGTTTGTAATCTTTGCTCCAACAATTCTTTGAAACTTTTTTGATCAGTTTGAATAATGAATTTCTGGCCTAATAATAATGTCTAAACTTAGCCAATGCCTCTGTAATAGCATAAAATTCCCGAGTATATGCTGATTGCTTCTGCATCCTCATAGACAACTTTTTCAAGAAATAAGCAATGAGATGATTCTCTTGGCTTAAGATTGCTCCCACTCCGGATCCTGATGCATCCATTTCTAAGGCCAAAGGTGTTGAGAAATTAGGAATAGCCAACACAGGTGTTGTTGTCAATGCATTCTTAAGCTGCAAGAAAGCAACAATTGTTGGCTCGGCCCATTTGAATGCATTATTTTTAAGTAAATCAGTCAAAGAAGCTGCAATTTAAGCATATCCTTTAACAAATCTTCGATAATACCCAGTAAGACCCAGAAAACCACGTAATTGCTTTAAATTAGTTGGTCTAGGCCAAGTTTTAACCGCTTCCAACTTGCTAGTATCCATAGCCACACCTAATCCTGAAAGAGTATGACCTAAATACTTAATTTCCTTGACTCCAAAGGAATACTTAGAAAACCTTGCATACAACTGATGCTATTGTAAAATCTGTAATACCACTTCTAAGTGAGACAAATGATCTTTCAATTTGGAGCTATATATTAAGATATCATCGAAAAAAACAAGGACAAATTTTCTCAAAATGCCTTGAAAAATATCATTCGTCAAACTTTAGAAGGTGGCAAGAGCGTTAGTTAACCCCAAAGGCATGACAAGCCATTCAAAGTATCTATGATGCGTGCGATTGGATTCAACAATATTTGATGATAACCTGACGTTAAATCAAGCTTGGAGAAGTAGGTGGCCCCAAATAACTCATCAATCAACTCATCCACAGTTGGAATTAGAAATTTATCTTTGATTGTGATAGCATTAAGAGCCCTGTAATCTATACATACTCTCCAAGAACCGTCCTTCTTTTTAACAAGTATAATAAAGGATGAAAAATGACTCTTGCTAGGATGAAAAATTCTTTCTTAAAGCATATAAGCTACAAGCTTTTAAATTTCCTCCTTTTGACTATGAGGATAGCGGTATGGCTTTACTTTCACTGGAACAAATCCTTCCACTAAAGGAATAGAATGATCTTGTGCCCGAGAAGGAGACAAAGAATTAAGAGTAGAAAAAACTAAACTGCAAGCATGCAATAACAATGCTAGCTCTGGTTTTAAGTCTGCAGGTAGCTCAGATAATAGAGAAGACTGAACATTGTGATCAACTAGCTTCATACTATACACCTCTGGAATTGCATTAGTGGTAACCATGCGTCTTATATGATGTAAATGAGCCTACACCGGAACATGTTCTACATCACCTTGTAGTGTAACAAATTTCTCATTATGTAAGAATTTTAAATGCAAGGCCTCATAATCTGATACATGAGGACCAATAGTCTTTAACCAATTGGCTCCTAAAATGAGATCTGCTTTTGCAATTGGAAGTAAATAGACAGGAAATTGAAAAGTATTTCCCTGAGCTTAAATAACCAATTTCTGAACTAAGCCCTCTATTGCCATGTAATTTCCATTACTAATCATCACTTTGAACATGGGAGCTGGCTCAACCTGAAGCTTTAAAAAGTTTGCTACTCGAGGCTGTAAAAAATTATCATAGCTGCCTCCATAAATTAAAATAGTAACAGGTAACTTATCGATGTAAGCTAAAAACCTAATAGCTTATTAGGACACTTAAACTTGTCATCACATAAATAACACAATCCTTTCTCTCTACTAATCTGCGTCTCGGTGGGACTAATCTTTTTGACATAAGCATTTCTCAATGATTGTCTAGTGGGAGTAGGTAGCAAGGGTGGTAATGGTGATTTAGTGCTTTATTTGGACTGATTTTGGGAAGGAGTATAAGATGGGAAAGATATAGGGGAATAACATTGAACAGGTGAAACATTAGATTTAACAGTTGGGGTATATCTATCCTCATATAATTTTGCTAAGGCCATTGCCCTCAACAATGAGATAGGAGCTTGTGCTACCACATCTTTTTTTATTTCAGTATGAAGGCCACTCAAAAAACAATTCAACAATGCTTCATCTGTCAAACCAAATGACCGATTAGCTAATGACATGAATTTCAGATAATAATCAGGTACCATTCTGTTGTAATTTAAACAATTTAGCCATTGGGCAGTCAAAGGGAGATGGTCCAAACTGAGATTCTAGAGCTCGTGTCAAATTTGTCTATGAACAAACTGCAGAGAGCTGTTGGAGCATTTGAAACCAAGGGATGATGTCCTTCTCAAAATGAATCATTGCAATGTCCACTCTCTCAGCATTTGGCGTATTATGGTAATTAAAGAATTTCTCAACCTTAAAAATCCACTCGAGCACTGTAACATCTCATAAATTTGAGTAAAATTAATTAATTGGAGTAAATAAATATAAAAATTATAGAAAATAATTATTTGATTCCCTATACATGTAGAAAATTAATTATGGATTCCTTGAGTTAATACGACGAATACGGCGATTACTGTCGTCGTTTAATTGACGAACGACGTATGAGCAAAATACAGAGACGGACCCAACGGGCCGGGAAACATTAGATAAATATTGAGAATGAATATTTATGTCCCATAGAGGAGCTAAAATTAATTTGAGCATTCCCAGAATTTATTGTGAATTATTTGGGATTTATCAGCGTCGTTTAACGTCGAAAATGACCGATTCAGACAACGGGCCTCAATTGGGTCTCAAAAATTCACTAACCCAAAAATAATTATTGAGTATTAGAAAACACTCAAATAAATATTTTAAACCTAAAAATAAACCCAGAAAAATTTATAGGTAATTAATTAGACGTAAAAGGGGCCCTGGGCGGCCAAAACGCTTCGTTTTTTAGCCAAACATGCAACGATTTTTCTCGTACACCTTGGGCTGCACGCTTTGAGCATCATGGGCTGTCCTAAATCTGAATCTTAAAGCCCAAATATGATTTTGTCAAAAATTTGGGCCTTAGAGTCAAAAATTTTAAATGAAAGGCAAAAAGGTAATTTTGTACATAGGACAAATGGACTTCTTTCTTCCCCTCTGCATTTTTCACGAACAGCACTCCCTTTCTCTCCCTATTTCACGTGAAAACAAGCCATGGGTGCCTCTCTTCATTTCCAAAACAAGTCTCACAAAATCCACTTGAAAAACTCAAAATTTCTTGAAGAAAATGGTAATTTTTAAGGTTAGAACCTTGAACCCCTTCCTTTCTCTTCTTCTTTTTCTTGTTTCCTTGCATTAACATCTCCTTCTTCATACCTCCATGGCTGTCCAAAATTTCCATTGGTATTCCCTTAGATTTTCGAAATTCTAAGGCAAAAGAAGACTTGATTATGATCTTTAGAAGTCATTAAAGGCATTGAAATCATTTTCCCTAAATTTCACAAACTCTTGAATTTTAGGGTTTCACCATAATTGGGGTAAGTCCTTGAACCCTTAATGATTCTTAAATTGATGGCATAATATGGTTAAAAATGATGTTATTAGTATTAGAATTATTTAATTTTGCATGTGGAACAAAAACCCTAGGTTAGGAGACCATTGAGAAATTATTGTGTGTTGTTAGAAACTTGATTAGGCACTTGAATTGGACTCTAATTGGTTGTTGGAAATGAATTTGATGTATGGAATGTGATTAGTGGATGTTATGGTTAAGTTAGGTTCAAAAATATGAAATTGGTCCTTACTTTAATTGGGTGTAGAAATTGTATTTTAAAGACCTAAATTATTTTGATGGTTCTATAACAATTGTGAGACCTACTTTAGTGCCTTGAAGTGAATTAGCAATGTTAGAATGAAAGATGAAACTTTAGTTAGTTGTAGAAACCATTGTGAGTGGAAAAGGAGTAGTAAAAATGCTATGGGTGTTTTCAACTTGTTTTTGCTTGGTTAGTATGCTAAGAGGATGATATTAAATGTCGTTTGAGAATTAGAATAATTGTTAGGTATTTGGGGTAGGAAAAAGTGTAGTGTTACTAATGAATTGCAAAGAGAACATGGACCTTTAAGGTAGAATGAAAGGAATTTTGGCCTAGAAAAATGTTATTGGATCATATTAGGCATAGAAAGGTTACTCATTGAGCTTAGAAAATGTTGTTGTAGGTGATAGGTGACTTGGTCATGTAAGTAAATTAGAGAGCTTAAGTCATGATATAAAATTAGAGATGACTATGGTTTTTGGAGTGTTAATTGTGACTAGAAATAAAATTATAGATGAGTTGTAGTGATTGACAATAATAGAAAATCATTATGAAAAAAAGGTGATTCCAAGGACTTATAATAAGATACTTTAATATTTAAAGACCATTAGTGACAATTAGTTGTCTTAAGGGAATAAAGAGCAAAATTGACTAAAATTGCTAAGTAATGAATAACTTGATGCCTTCTAAGGAGAAACCATTAAAAGTGAAAAATGATGAGGTGAACAATTTAATTAAGGCTTTAGGGAGCTTAATGGGGTAATTCTTTGAATTTTGCCTAATGATAAAGGCTAAATTTTAAATCCTTAAGACATTAGAAATGTGTGATAATGATAACTTAAGCTCTAAACCTCCAAGGAGGTAATGACATAAACATAACTAAGTTTCACATACATGAATATATTTATGTACCTCTAAAATGAGACTTAGTTGTTAGCATGTATTTAGTGATAGAATAATGTTTGATATGGCTTTGTACTTAAAAAAATGTAGGCTTTGATCGTTCCGGTGAAGTGGGACCATCCAACTCTTCCAACCCCACGGAATACTTTTCTTGAGGTAGGAGAGGAGTTTATTTTCTAAATGCATGACCTTGATATTGATAGTGAATGTATGTGTGATGTATATTTGCATATTGGTCTTGGTTGCTTCTATTGTGGCTATGTGTGATGAATGTGCAAAGTAGGACTCATGAATGACATTGGTGATAAGTTGATGATTGTGATGATGATATACTTTGTTGTGCCCTTTTGGCTTATATATGATAATGAAGTGGGATTATGTGAGAAATTGAGACCATTATGTGCACTTCATGCATCTTGTGACATGCATAACATATCTCATGTGTGATAAATAATGATCTTGCGTTGATCTTGAGAATAACAACCTTGCGTTGGTTGATTTTATAAACGACTATGCGTGGTCATAGTGGATACCATGTGACATGTTTTATTGATCTTGCGATGATCTTGAGAAAGAAACTGATCCGATTTGGATACCGGCCCCAAGATTGTCTGGTCTGGATACCCGACCTAAGGATAAGGCCATCTCAGCCGTCCTAGAGGTCAGCCGATATCACAAGGTAATGATCCGGTCGGTATACACACGATGCGAGTCTCCCTTAAACCAGTCGTCTGAAGTAACGTCCGAGACACCGGGTGACTTATCCGCTCTCATTCATCCGTCACCCCTGATCTGATTGCCTCAGTATCATAACGAGAAAGATACTCAGCACAACAGAATATGTCCCTTTCATTCACCGAAAGGAGCAGGTACAGTCGCAGATGTAATTTACGGAAAAGATGACTATCCACCATCCCTGTGTCAGAATCGTACACTGCGAATTGATCTGCTCCCCTGATACACTGAATACTAGGCCATTCTGATTGACACTTTACACACAGCATCAGAACCTATGGGCCCACTTGCAATACACATGCAAGGTTACGTTGTCCTTACTCTCATTCTCACTATTATACTGCTTGAGTATTAACTGACTTCATATACACTCTTCTAACTTGAGCGTCAGAGAATCTTCGCAAGTGACACCACCTGTCGCCCACACCAACGCGTGAGGTCGGTGTGAAGGATCTCCAGGACAACAAGACCGGTTTCTCCCACCGAGAGGCCGGATCACAGAGACCGGATACACTCAGAACCGATCTTCAACCTCATTCAATCCTTAACTCTTATGGCTGTCCCGACACCGGATCCTAGATCCTGGTCGAGGACAGATCATTGGCACGCCCAGTGGGACTCGGTAGAGTTATTCCCACTTTCTACAGAAGTTAGTAGTCAACCATGGAAGGTGATGGACGCGATTGCGTGGATGGTCATGTGGAAGACGTGAACCATCAACAAGCTGATAGGAGATTCATTTTCGAATCACCAGCAACCCACTCAAGGAGAATGGTACCAGTGGCAACCCCTGACCCTTGAGATGAAGTTATAAGGCAGCTCAGGGAAGAGTTGATGGAGTTGCGAAGGGAGAAAGGAGGAACTGGGGACAGAATGATGTCTCAGGCGAAGGATACTCGCCATGCATATGTGAGAGAGAAGTCCACAACTCTCCAGTATTCTAAGATCCCTACTTACGAGGATAAGGAGCACGCTCAAGATTCTGGGGATAGAATCAGTGCAAGGAGTAAGGAGCAGGTAGTGATGACTTCTGGGGTATACCGACTCAATGTCCCTTTCTCAAGGAGGCTTATGAGTGTACTCATCCCCAAACACCTACAGACAACCCAACCACTTTCAATCAGAAAGTATAATAGGGAGACTAATCCCACTAAACATCTCGATGCTTACACGTACGAGGCCATGTACCTGGGAGCCGATGAAGATGTGATGTGCAGGATGTTTCCACGAACCCTGACGGAGGAGGCTCTCAGTTGGTTCAAAAGTTTACCCTCGGGGTCAATAGACTCTTGGGAAGAAATGACGACTTCATTTGAGAGCCATTTCATTATCTCTAGAGATGTTCCAAGGACTTCTCATACCTTGACTCAGATAAGGCAGGGAGAAAGTGAAACTTTTAAGGAGTTTTTGAAGAGATTTTACAAGGAGGCTGCTTTGGTGCCTAACCTCACGGAGGCCATTCAGCTTCACATTATTGTCGAAGCCTTACAACCTAGATCCGCCTTTGCTTTGTCTTTGGCAAAGAGTCCTCCGACGACATTGGAGGAGTTTCGAAGAAAAGCTTCGAAGCACTTGGGCATAGAAATGCACTTGGAAGCAACAGCGGCGAAAAGGAAATCCCCAACGCCACATCAACAACAGAGATATAAATACAGGCCCCGATCGGAACGCATGGAGAGACCTTTCCGTGGCAGCGTCTTCGATAATCCTGTACCTCCGAGTCGGGAAGAACGGGTAAATGCATTTAGCAATTATGCTCCGTTAAATTCTAAGCGGTCACAGATTCTGAGAAAGATCAGATGGCCAACACTTACTAAATACGGGGTGAGAACGCCTCCCTAGCTTTGCAAACATGGTGACCCTCAGAAGTACTGTGAATTCCATGAGCAAAAGGGCCACTCAACAGATGAATGTCAGGCCCTAAAGAATACTATCGAGACCCTGATCTGAGAGGGTAAGCTCAAAAAGTATCTTTTCAAAGAAGGGACTTTTGATGGACCAGACCGGATTGAGAAAAGGGGAAGGTATCATGAGTACGGTGATGACGATAGTTCCACTTCGATCGGAAGATTTAATACTTCTGGAAAACAAAAGGGAATTATGGTTGGCGAGTCTACACAGCAAAATGTTATGCCCCAACAACAACATCAAGGCCGTCGAGAGGTCATTGATTAGGGATCAGGCCATCAAAGCTAAGAACGCCTTCTGCTGATATAGCTAGTCGGTAAGACGGTGTGCACTCTTTTTCCTTACTTGGGTTTTTCCGATCGGGTTTTACCAAGAAGGTTTAACGAGGCATAACCCCGACTCGGCTCTTTTTCTCTCTTTTGTATTGTAATTCATAATTAATGAAAAATTCTTTATGATTCACCCATTGTCTTTATGATTGTATTCGATGCACAACACTGTTGTGACGAGATACTTTCAGGACGGATGATCCTAACAACGTATCCTTCGTTAGTGACGAACCTTTTCGAAGGTACAACTGGGTGAACCATATTTCGAAGGCTCGGATTGTAGGATTAAACTGAACTCCGAGTACGGTTAGTAGGATTAAACCAAACGCCATTGAAGACATGGGTTATAGGATCAAACCGAACCCCATTTGAAGGCTCGGATGGTAGGATTAAACCGAACTCCGAGTATGGTGAATAGGTAAAATCTAACACCGATTGAGAAGGCCGGTGAATGGGTAAAATCCAACACCGAGTATGAAGAATGGTGAATGGGTAAAATCCAACACCGATTGAAGAAGGCTAGTATGATTAAACCGAACACCGGTGAAGACTTGGGTTGTAGGATTAAACCGAACCTCAGGAAATGGGTTGTAGGATTGCACCAAACCCCATTCGAAGACCGGTGAATGGGTAAAATCCAACACCGATTGAAGAATGGTGAATGGGTAAAATCCAACACCGATTGAAGAAGTATGGTTAGTAGGATTTAACCGAACGCCATTGAAGACATAGGTTGTAGGATCAAACCGAACCCCATTCGAAGGCTCAAGTACGACTAGTAGGTTTGGTCGAACGTTGAAGAAGAATCAATCGTCATTCTCATTATTGAGTTCGCTCGGAAATATTTTCCCTTGGAATTCCTTACTCGGAAACACTTTAAATTCAAAGTCAGGCTCATGAATTCTTTAGTCGGCAATATCTCACTGAAGTCCGACTCGTGAATTCTTTATATCTCACTTTGAGGTTACAATCAGGAATTATTTACTCGGGAATGTGTCTACCCGAAACGTACTCATTCGAAGTCAAAGCCTTTCTTTGTCTAAAAATGTTTCACCCAGAAAATGGCTTCACTCGGTGTCATACCACACGGGAATCAGAGATGTCTCACTCGGTTCTATCCCGCTCAGAAATGTTTCACTTAGTTCTATCCCGTTCAGAAATGCTTCATTCGGTACTATCTTACTTGGACATGTCTCACTCGGTGCCATCCCACGCGGAGGTGTCACTCAGAGATACCCCACTCGGGAAAGTTGCATTCAGAAACTTCCAACCCGAATGAAGACTCGGATTATAGGACTAAACCGAGCTCTGAGTATGGTTAGTAGGATTAAACCGAACGCCGTCGAAGGATCACTCAGAAACCTTTCACCCGGGAAGGATCGCTTGGAAATCTTCCATCCAGGAAGGATCATTCGGGAATCTTCCACTCGGAAGTATCACTCAGAATGTTTCAAGACAAAGCACGAGTCCTCGACATAAAAAATGAAAGACTCGGTTAACACGCACATACTTTTACCGAACAGCACGAGGAGGTTAGGTAATGGAACTTCCCAGGTGACACGGCCAGAACCAACCTCACTCGGAGTCACTCATTCAGAGTCAATTGCCAATTTAGAGTCACTCACTCGGAACCGATCACTCAATAACACTCGGGGACAATATTCAACGATTAACAGGTATTCTTGCAGGTTATGCCGGCATCCAGACCTCTCGTGAACAACATAGCTTATATGAGCGACTTACAGTCCCTCACACAAGCTAGGGGACATATGATCCGGTCTGGATACCGGCCCCAAGATTGTCCGATCTGGATACCCGACCTAAGGATGAGGCCATCTCAGCCGTCCTAGAGGTCAGTCGGTATCACAAGGTAATGATCCGGTCGGTATACACACGATGCGAGTCTCCCTTAAACCGGTCGTCCGAAGTAACGTCTGAGACACTGGGTGACTTATCCGCTCTTATTCATCCGTCACCCCTGATCCGATTGCCTCAGTATCATAATGAGAAAGATACTCAGCACAGCGGAATATGTCCCTTTCATTCACCGAAAGGAGCAGGTACAGTCGTAGGCGTAATTTACGGAAAAGGTGACTATCCACCATTCCTGTGTCAGAATCGTACACTGTGAATTGATCTGCCCCCCTGATACACTGAATACTGGGTCATTCTGATTGATACTTTACACACAGCATCAGAACCTATGGGCCCACTTGCACCTAACGATTCATCTTCCACGCTCAACTATAAATAACATGTTCCAATACACATGCAAGGTTACGTTGTCCTTACTCTCATTCTCACTATTATACTGCTTGAGTATTAACTGACTTCATATACACTCTTCTAACTTGAGCGTCGGAGAATCTTTGCAGGTGACACCACCTGTCGCCCATACCAACGCGTGAGGTCGGTGTGAAGGATCTTCAGGACAACAAGACCGGTTTCTCCCACTGAGAGGCCGGATCACAGAGACCGGATACACTCAGAACCGGTTTTCAACCTCATTCAATCCTCAACTCTTGTGGCTGTCCCGACACCGGATCCTAGACCCTGGTCGGGGACAGATCAGAAACCTTGCGTTAGTTCTAAATATTAAACAACTATGCGTGGTTGTAGTCACATGAGTGGAATATACACATGATGAGAAAGTAAAATTATATAAGTTGGTCCCATTGCATATGCATTAATTGTTGGCTAGCATATACATTATTTGTGAGTACATGACATTTGAAATTGAGTGACCAAATGATTATGTCTCATGAGTATCTTGAATTGGGAGATATTGTTGGTGTTGTTGGCTATTGTATAAATGTAGTGATGACCATTATTGGTGACATGAGAATGATATTTAAGGCTGTATTTGATTGTCAAATTATGGCCTATATGTTGTACCAATAAGATTGGATATGTTGAAGGAAAATATGTATGATTGCCTTACTATGCATGACTTATCACTATAATTGCTCATCATTAAGAAAATATACTCACTCTCCATGTTGTCCATTTTAGCCTTGTGATGTAGGTTGAGATGGTGGAGTGATACATTTTTGTGGAGGCGGCACGGTGTGAAGAGGGTACTTCATTTGCCTTGGCCGGCATTTCTTTTTGGAACATATTGATTTAAGTCCTTTATAGAATTTGATGTGTATAGGCATTATTTTGTATAGCTTGACTATTGATGTATATGTCTAAGTTTTTGGAATCCCGAATAAGTTTGTTAGATTAATTGTTGGTACAATTGAGTTTTTGATATTGAATTATGAACTTGTTGGTATATTGGAGGTTGAGGATCATATTCTTTAAGAATGAGGAACTATGAATGAAGGTTGATATTATGTCACAAAATTGTGTATGTTGCATAGGAGTAGTTATGGAGTGAATTTATGAAGCTTTGTTCATGTTAGTGTAAATGCTGAATTTTTATCATACAATTGGTACAAGGTATGTAGGATGAGATAATATGATGTATACCTCTTAGTTATGAGTATATTAAGAGGCCTAGTTGATAAGGAGTAAAGATTGATGATTTATTAGTATGTATGGATGGTATTGTCACCTAATTAGACTCTTAGAAAAGTTTTGATGTGGATGTTCATGATTATGGATTATTAGGCTTGAATGTGTATGACTATGGGTAGGTATCTTGAACTTGAAGGATTAATAACCAATATGATAATTAGAGGAATTGGTGCATGACAATCTTATATATATATTGATGTATTTAATTAGGTACTTGCTTAACTTTTACCTTCTCATATCTTCACATATGGGTTGGTTTCTAATTAGATGTAGGGTAGTTATTATAAGTCTTGAATTATGGTGTGCCTTACTTAAGTGACAAATAAACGTGAAAAATTTCCCCTACTTTTTATTAATTAGAAGTAGACAACTATAATATTGAATAGCGGATTTAGGGCGCCACAAGCACCCATGATTGTCCATCAAAGTGAGGGAATCCTAAGGAAATATCTTTCACCTGGAATATAGTATTCAATGGTTTATGACTACTGGAGGAATTGTTCAATGGCGATCCACCATGGGACTGAGATTGGTTTATAAGGATGTCTAAGGATTTTTGGAACTGGTCCATACAAGCTTTAGCTTCAGCTTGAGCTTGTTGAGTATGATTAGGATTTGAACCTGTGACATTTTGCACCCAAAACAAACGCACTACTTAGCTGCGCTACATCCTTTTCCATTGATTTTTAGTGTCATTATAAAGAATCTTTGTCTTGTTTTCCACATTTTACTTTTATCAATTGATATATATATATATATATATATATCAATTATCTTGCTATTTCTTTTTCTTTTTAGTTTCTTATACTAATATATATAATATATCTTATACTAATTATATATATAATAAATAATATATATATAATTAGTATATAATTTGAAAAATAAAAATCAATATTCTATAGAATAAAATATAAATAAAGATTATTTTTTTAATAAAAAATTTAAAATTCAATTATGGAATATTAATTTAACGATAATTACTCTTAATTATTTTATGTTGTTCCCGATCAGAAAGTTCCAAGAGATCCATTAATTTATGGAGTTCATCTCTATGACCACGCACCTCATTTTGCAATTCTTTGAATCTCGTATTCTCAGCCATGGTGTCAATGAAAGCACCAATGTAACAACGCTCAGTTTATAAGGAAGAAATTTATATTACTATCCCAAATTATAACAATGGACAATGGACATACATATGAATATGAAATTATAGTGGTATAAAGTCTAAACCAGAATGGATGGAATGAAACAAAAAATTCTAAAGGAAAAATATTGTAGAGACCACAATCTGCAATGTCATGACAGCAGAACCTGGTAATCAAGAATAAGGGAATTGATCAGGGAGAGGAAAAAGCAAATTCAGAAAGAAAACTGAGAGAAAAATTAGAAACGATCCTACCACGCGCATAACCCCTCACAACACATAGTCCTCCCATAAACATTCTTTTTCCTTCACCTTGCGCTTTTCCTTTGGTCCCTTTGATTCAGATCATGTGCCACCTGACTCCTTGACTTGACTAACTTTCCTTTTAATTCTACATTTTCTAAATGACTATTTTACTCACATGTTACAGAAGCTAGCAAGTTTTATTGTACCTTTATTGTAAGCAATCAGATGAATTTTTTTATCTTTGTGTTTTAGATTATTCAGTTTCGATCTCTTGATAAACCCAAGGAAGATGACTTCTGCTTGAAGATGTAAACATTGCTTAATTAAGTTACATTTGCATATAACTGATAACATATGATGCTTATTAGGTGGCATGGGATGAAGACCTTGCAGATCAAATTGGAAAGGATATATATTTTGATCTTGTAGATCATGACAAGGTGAGGAGTTTCCGTGTCCAAAAGTAAATGTTGTAACATCTGTAACAGAAAATAATAGAAAAAAAAGAAAAAGGAGTTCTAACACCCCCCTCAAGCTGGAGAGTGGATTGATAACACTCCCAGCTTGGACATCAAGGTCTGAAAAAAGGTTGTTTCCAAAGGCTTAGTGAAAAAGTCAGCAATTTGGTTGGAAGAAGACACAGGCAGAAGATGAAATAGTTTGGCGTTTAGCTTCTCACGGACAATGTGACAATCAATATCGATGTGCTTGGTGCGTTCGTGAAAACTAGGATTGGAAGCAATATGCCTGGCAGACTGGCTATCACAATAGAGAAGAGCAGGAGTGATATGGGAAACATAAAGATTCTGTAGCAATGAAGTTAGCCATTGAAGCTCACAGGTGGTGGAAGCCAAGGCACGATATTTAGCTTCAGAAGATGAACGAGAAACTGTAGTCTGTTTTTTTGATCTCCAAGAGATTAAGGATGATCCAAGAAAAATGCAATATCCAGTAACAGATCGACGAGTAATCGGGCAAGTTGCCCAATCAGAGTCACTAAAAGCTTTCAGTTGCAAGTCAGAATCTGCTGGGAAGAAAAGGCCTTGAGCAGGACAGCCTTTAATATATCGAAGAACACGAGTGGCGGCATCAAAATGAGGCTGTCTAGGTGACTGCATGAATTGGCTGAGATGTTGAACAGCGAACGAAATATCAGGTCTGGTTGTGGTCAAATACAATAATCGTCCAATAAGTCTTCTATAAGCAGTTTGGTCATAGGGAGGAGCAGTATCATCATACAGGAGTTTGTTGCCTTTAATCATAGGAGTAGAGCATGGTTTAGAAGCAAGCATGCCTGATTCAGAGAGAATATCGAGAGCATATTTTCGTTGGCATATATGAATGCCTTTGCTAGTCCGAGATACTTCGAGTCCCAAAAAATACTTGAGTTTTCCAAGATCTTTGATGCAAAACTTGTGATGCAAAAGCTGTTTGATAGTATTTATTTTAGAAGGTGAATTTCCAGTAAGAATGACATCGTCAACATACACAAGAAGGGCTGTGAAAGAGGAACCATATCGCTTTGTGAAGAGAGAGTGATCAGAAGGGGAAGGAGAGAAACCAATTGAAACAAGGAAGGTAGACAGCTTGGCAAACCATTGACGGCTGGCTTGTTTGAGACCATAGAGAGATTTGGTAAGACGGCATACTTGATTTGGGGAAGCTTGAACAAGACCCGGTGGTAACTCCATATAGACTTCTTCATGGAGATCACCATGTAATAAGGCATTATCAACATCCAATTGTTGTAAGTCCCAGTTTTGAATGGCTGCAAGAGCAAGCAATAACCGAACGGTAGTTAATTTAGCCACTGGGCTGAAAGTATCCAAAAAATCTACTCCTTCTTGTTGAGTGTATCCCTTGGCCACCAATCGAGCTTTATGTCTCTCAATGGAACCATCAGCATGATGTTTAATTTTATAAACCCACCTGCAACCAATAGGGACTTTGCCTCTCAGCAATTCAGTGAGATACCAAGTGTTATTTGCCTCAAGAGCATGTAACTCATTTTTCATAGCTTGAATCCATTCCTTAGACTTAATGGCTTGGTTATACGTTTTTGGTTCATTTGTGGTGGAGATGGCAAGAGTATATTTAAGATGTGAAGGAGAAATAGAATGATATGATAAAACTGAAGATAAAGAATATAAAGCATTACCTGGTGGTGAGGATTCACCATTACCTGTTGATTGAGAAAGTTGACAATGAAAGTCTTTCAAGTACTCAGGGGCTTTTCTGGTTCTGGAAGACTTTCTAGTGGCAGGAGCAACTTCAGGAGAAACAGATTGAGGTGCAAATGAAATAGGAATATGTGTAGGGTCATTAGAATTATTGGTGGAATTAAGAGATTCAGGTGCAGGTTGAGAATGTGAAGGAAATGGATCAAAGAGGAAGTTAAAGAAATCTGAAGTAATTGGGGAAGTGGAAACAGATGTGGACTGAGTGGTAGCGCTAATAGAGTAAGGAAAAATATGTTCATAAAACATAACATTCCTAGAAATAGATATTTCTCTAGTATGTAAATAAAAAATTATGTAGCCTTTAGTTCCAGACTTGAAACCAAGAAATATGCATTTCTTAGCTCTCGGATCAAGTTTGGATCTATTTTGTTCTAAAGTAGACGCATAACATAACGACCCAAAAACTTTTAAATCAACAAGAGTAGGTGGTTCCTTATTTAACATTTCAAAAGGAGATTTTTGTTTAAGAACAGGTGAGGGCAGTCTATTTATTAAGTGGACAGCATGTGTAACAGCATAGGACCAAAAAATTTTAGGCAAATATGACTGAAAAAGGAGACTTCGAGTTACATTTAAAATATGAAGATGCTTTCTCTCCACAATTGAATTTTGTTGTGGTGTGGCAACACATGAGGTATGATGCAAAATACCATATTTGTTATAGAGTTCAGGGTAGACAAATTCAGCACCATTGTCTGATCTAATAGTCTTGACAGCAGCATTAAATTGATTATGAACAAAGATGATAAAGTTTTCAACGAGATTTCTAGTTTCAGATTTTAATTTCATGAGGAATAACCAAGTGTGTCTTGTAAAATCGTCAACCACAGTAAGAAAATATTTATGTCCATGCAAAGAAGGGGTAGCAAGGGGTCCCCAAATATCCATGTGAACCAATTCAAAAGGCTTATGTGTAGTGGTAACACTAGAAGAAAAAGGAAGCTTACTCTGTTTAGCAAAATGGCATGTATCACAAACACTATTTTTATTTATTTTGACATAAGGAAAATTGGTACATACTTGATCAAGAACTTTCTTAGAGGGATGGCCTAACCTTAAGTGCCAAATATTATTCATAGAGTTTAAACTATTTGCATATACAAAATCAATTTTAGTATTAAGGCAACAAGAAATGACAGGAATTTGTGGTGTCTTTAAGTAATACAATCCTTTATTCAGTTCAGCATGCCCAATCATCTTCAATGAAGGCATGTCCTGTATATCACAATGAGATTGATAAAAAGTGAGCTTGCAATTCATAGTACAGACAAGTCGGGGAATAGAGACTATGTTGAAAGTAAAATCAGGAATATACAAAACATTATACAGCCACAGGTTTTCAAAAAGTTGAACACAACCAGAATATTTGGCAGTGACAGTAGTCCCATTTGGAAGATTAACACATATAGGTTTAATAGCTTGAAAAGTGAGAAGAATGGAAGAATCATGTGTAACATGGTCAGTAGCTCCACTATCAAGAATCCAAGTAGCAGATTTTGAAAGGAATTTACCTGAAAGGTGATTTTGTTGTTGTGGGAAAGACTCACTAACATTCCCTGAATTGATCTGACTTACTGAATGGGTTGGTTTAGTGCAGGTCTGCTGCAACATAGTGAGCAACTGCTGAAGTTGTTCGGGTTTGAATTGAACTCCTTGCAAGCCTTGAAGAGAATTATTGATTTTAGACTGACTTTGTTCTCCTTCAGTTGCCACAAAATTGTTAATTGTAAAATTGTTTCTTGGTTTGAACCCCGGAGGAAAACCATGCTTTGAGTAGCATTGGTCAATTGTGTGGCCAAATTTATTACAGTAGATGCATTGTTTGCTTGTGTAGTTGTGTCCTCTTCCTCTTCCAGCATTTCCATCTCCTCTGCCCAGGATTCCATTACCTCTTCCTCTTCCAAAGTTGTTATTGTTTCTCCCTTGTGGCCTCCAATTCCCTTGATTATTATGCTGATCTGAGGAGGTAAAAAGGACCTTTGAGTCACTAGTTCCATTTCCTTGCAGCTGTCCTTCTTGTTGCAAGACTAAGGCATAAGCCTTGTTGATGGATGGGAGAGGGTCCATCAACAAAATATTTGATTTCACAGTACCATACACTTCTCCTAAGCCTTTCAAGAAGCATATCACCTGCTCAATTTCTTGTCTCTTTTGGATAGATTTGATCAGATCACAGGTGCATTTGACTGTGCATGTACAATCTGGAGTAGGGCTCAACATATCCAACTCATCCCACAGAATCTTTAATTCTGTAAAGAAATCAGTGACACTTCTTTCTCCTTGCTTGGTGGAGTGTATTTCTTGAAGCAGATCAGAAATTCTAAAATAATTCCCTTTGGTGAATCTTTCCTTGAGTTCATCCCATAGCTTCTTGGCATTATCTATGTAGATTGTACTTTGCGCAATCTGAGGGGAAAGGGATCGAGTGATCCAGGATACAACCATAATGTTGCATCTCTGCCATGCTTTATAATTTGCATCTTCCTTTTTTGGCATTGGCAAAGAGCCATCAATGAACTCAAGTTTATTTTTCGACCACAAAGCTCTAAACATACCTCTGCTCCATGTGTGATAATTGTTGGCATTTAGAGGAGGAGAAACAAGGACCATTCCTGGACTTTCTCCAGGGTGGAGGTAGTATGGGCTTGACATATTCTGCGATTCGTCTTCTTGAGGAGTGGTCTTTGCATGTGTCTCTTCCTCCATGGCAAGAATCTTAGAAAAGAGAAGAGGGGAATCAGATGTGAAGCCAAAGAAGACAAGGCGCTAGAGGGGTAATGAAGGAAACAATCAAGAACGCAAGAAGAAGGGACGAAAGCAGAGAATGAAAAATCAGAGAGCGGAAGCCAAGCGGGTCGTAACCCGCTCTGATGCCATATTGGGATATCTCAATATGCTTTTTCTTATTAATCAAATAAAATGACTACAACTTATATAGATGCAAGAAAAACAAAAGCAAAGAAAAAGTTGTAACACCTGTAACAGAAAATAACAGAAAAAAAAGAAAAAGGAGTTCTAACAAACTCTCCTGCTAGATGTGTTTGGACGTAACATATTGTGCTCTATTTGTTTCTTGTCTAAATTGATCTTGTGTTTGACTCTGCTAACTCTCTCTTGTTACATAAGTAGTTGCTTTCTCATTGGCAAAATAAAGAATTATAGGGCAAACTAAAATTCTGACATGAAATGCCTTGTTCATTAACGATTCTTTTAAGATGGAGATATTGTACAATTCTGTCATGAAAAATTATATTGATCAATGCTACTCAGTGGATGTTGAATGAAGAATTTTTAAAATAGATGTAGGGATGAAATCAGCATTTATTTGGCACATGTATTTTTGTTTAACCTTTTACATAGTAAGGGACAAAACTCTAGTGTTGTTTTTCTTTTCTTTCTTGAGATATTTTTACTTTCATTGTATGTGATATCATTGATGAGTTGCCTCGATATGAGAGGATTAGATGTGGTTTAAGTGGGATTTGGGAATTGAATACTGATAAGATCCCTTGCAACTCCAAATTTTGACTAATGGTTCTAGCAATGATTATTCTTGCCACACATGTGATTCATGGGACTTAGAGTTTAATTTTGAAGAAAAGAAATCGTTTGATTAGTTGAATCATCTGTGATATCTTTTTCTTTGGAAACAGTATTAAAATATTTAGTTGCAATGCTCATTTTTTTGGGTACAGGAAACTTTTGATGCTTTAGTTGAAATAAAACAAATATATCATATAAATTCATATGGTCTTCAGAAGTTGACAATGATTGTTCAAACGAAAATCAATTTTCATAAGTTTGATTTTTTTTTGTCTGATTGCTAATCTGTGAGATACACAGGAAGAGGTTGCTAAAGAGTTTGGCATACCAGTTCAATTCCAGCGATTTTGGCTGTAGGCCAAGCGTCAAAACCATGCATATCGTCCTAATCGACCATTGATTCCCATGGAGGAAGCACAATCGGTAAATTCTTGAGCTTGCTTGAAGCTTGTGTGTATTACGTTGCTCATATGCTCCTCTTCACCTAACTTCAGTAACAATGTTGGACACTGCAGTTAGAGCTACGCATTCCTTTACATAGTTGTAATAAAATATTAGTCCAGAGTCCTTTAAACCAAAGTTAGCCTGTAACTACAGAAATCTATTGAGTGTAGCTAACTTCAGTAACAGAAATAGTTACTGACTTTCTGCCATTACCAGTTTGCTCCCCCCTCCCATTTCTCTACTTGAAACTGTATGTTAATGGTAACAATTCAATCACTTTTGGTAATTAGATTTTACATTAAAGAATTCTCTCTCTCTCTCTCTCACCCTCCTTGTTAATATGTATTTATCTTATTAATATGCATTATTAGAGTTAGTTTTCTTTTCATTAATAGTGGTTAGTCAGAGTTAGTTTTAGTTTTGGACTTGTATATAAACTCTCTTCTTCTCTTTGTTAGTTGGTTCAATGAATCACAAAATTACACATTCTTTTTCTTTTCCGATTCTTTCTTTCTCTCCTCTCTGTTATTTTTTGTTGTTTACTCAGAGAATTGCAGATTCTAGTTATGGAGGGATCTTGGTTGTGTGGTTCTTTCACAAGCTTGGTGAGTTCTAACATGGTATCAAATCCCCTTTACTAGGGGCTCTGCTGTGCGTGTAGGAACTCAAACTTTTGTGATCAAGGCCTTTGATTCTTAGTCTTTGAGGATTGATTCTTTGCCTTGATTCAGTATCTCGTTTTTCATATTATTATTGATTTCTTGCTTCGTGAATCTTCACTTTTTCTTTCGATCTCTAGTTGTTTTTTGATCTTTTCGATCGCAGATCTCGCAATTATTTCTCGATTTCATTGTGATCTTCTTCTAGTCGCTTGTTCTGTTGAGTGATGGCAAATTCAACAATTGATGTCTCAAGTCCGTATTACCGGCATGCGAATGAAAATCTAGGTGCATTGATAGCTCATTTACTTTTGAATGAAGCAAACTATCACAGATGGTCCAGATCTATAACCATGGGGTTAAGATCCAAGAACATGATGAAGTTTATTGACGGTACCTTGCCGAAACCTAGAGAGGGAGATACGATGTATGATGCGTGGGAAAGATGTAACACTATGGTTCTCTCATGGCTCATGCATTCCCTGGAATCTCCGATAGCACAAAGTGTGTTATGGATGGACAATGCTACAGAAGTATGGAAAGACTTGAAAGATATGTATTACCAAGGTGATGTTTTCAGAATTTTTGAATTGTAAGAGGAGATTTGTGGATTGAAACAAGGATATCTGTCCATTACTACGTACTACACACAATTGAAAGGCCTTTGGTAAGAATTGGAGAATTTTAGGCTGATTCCTACTTGTACCTGTCAAGTTGCTTGTGCTTGTCAACTATTAAGAAGTATAGAGAAAGTGACTATGTGAGTCGCTTCTTGAAAGGCTTAAATGATCAATTTATAGCTGTTAGGTCTCAAATTATGTTGTTGGATCCATTACCAAAAATTGGCAAAATATTTTCACTACTTGTACAACAAGAGAGGTAGCTTGTTATTGTCAATGCTTATGAGCCTCAGGTCCTTCATACAACAGCTCATGGAGAGAATAGTTCTCAATCCTCACCTATATTGATGACTTTTGGTGGTGGATAGAGTAGAGGAAGTTTCAGAGGAAGCCGAGGTAGATTTGGAAATTCTGGTGGAAATTCTAAGTTGTGTTTTTACTATGGAAGATCAGGTCATACAGTAGACACTCACTACAGGAAGCATGGATTTCCACCTCATTATTTCAAGAAAAATTAATAAATTAATCACTGCATCCATGAGACTTTTGATAAGGATGGTGATGATAAGAACAATGTGCAGTCTCTAAAGGAAGTAATAAGGGAGGCTCCTAGTGTGGTTTTCACTCTTGAACAGCACAAGGCTTTGCTTACTTTGCTGCAGCAATCTGCTTCTTAATCTGTGAATCAGATTGCTCTTACCAATCAGAATAAGAGTCTCAGCTCACTACCATCAGGTTTTGTTTCCATTTGAGCCAATTCTTCTCCCTCTAGCTCCTGGATCATTGATACAGGAGCCACAATGCATGTTTGTAATGATTTGAACCTATTTTACATACATAGAACCATTAGACCTACATTCTTAAGTCTGCCTGATGGTAACAAAATTATAACAACTACTTCTGGCATAGTTTTTCTTTCTCAAAATTTATGTCTAATAGATGTGTTGTTTGTTCCCTCTTTTCATTTCAATTTAATATTAGTTTCTAAACTCACCAAGTCCTCACACTGCAAGTTTATTTTTTCCATGAACAATTGCCAAATTCAAGATTCCAACACCTTGTAGATGATTGGTGTAGATAATGTGAAGTCTGACCTGTATGTGATGATTCCTACATATTTACAAGTATATATGCCAGATTTTTCTTGAAGTTAGGCCAATAGCTTTTATTCATATGACAACAACATTTGGCATCTCAGGTTTGGTCATCCTTCTCATGGAAAACTTCAATAGCTTAAACACCTATATCCCTTCATCACTTACAATAAAGCCAATGTTCCTTGTGATCCTTGTTATTTTGGCAAATAAAAGAAGTTACCATTTTCTCATAGTAATACTGTTATTGTTGATATTTTTGAAATTGTTCATATTGATGTTTGGGGTCCTCTTGTTGTACCCTCTACTCTAGGTCATAGATATTTTTTAACACATGGTTACATTTCATGAAATCTAAATGTGAGGTTAGCTCTTTGATTCCACAATTTGTTTAATACATTGAGACACAATTTCAAAAGCATGTAAAGATCATTAGAATAGATAATGACACTGAATTTTTCATGAGAAACTAGTATACAAATAAAGGTATTTTACATCAAACATCATGTGTGGAAACTCCATAACAAATTGTTAAAAGAAAACATCAACACATTTTAGCCATAGCAAGAACATTAATGTTTCAGTCTCATGTTCTTAAAAGTTTCTAGAATTTTATTGTTGCTCATGCTGTTTTTCTAATCAATCGCCTTCCTACTCAATTTTTGTAGCATAAGGCACCTTTTACTGTTTTACATAATGGAACTATACCTGATATTTCTAAACTCAAGGTTTTTTGTTGTTTAGCATTTACATCTACCATAACTTCATATAGGAAAAAACTTGATTCAAGATCCAGAAAATGTGTGTTTTAGGTTATAGACAAGGCACACAGGGTTTTCTTTTATATGACTTGAAAAATAGAGAAATATTTTTGTCAAGGAATGTTTCTTTTCATGAAAATGTTTTTCCCACGTTCCCTGCCACACCTGCACCTAACACTTCTAATATCCAACCATATACTTTACCTCAAAACTTATTTGAACACCTCATCTTCTATGATGATGACATCCCTACTTCTACCCCTATTCATTATGACAATATCCCTGATCCTATTCCTCTTCCTTATCAATCTATGCCAAGCACTCCCTTACCAACAACTTCTCTTCCTTAATATTTTTCCTCACTTGAACATACACCACATGTACCTGCACCTTTACCTCAGCTTAAGAGGTCCAAAGAGAGAAACATCTACCTACTTATCTTTAGAACTATCATCACACATTGGCCACTTCAGATTCTTCATCAACTCATCATTCACCCAGGTATCACTTGTCATCTGTTATTTCATATCATTCTCTACATCCATCACATATGCATTATTCTTTAAATCTGTCTTCCATTTGTGAGCTTGTATCTTACTTTGAAGCTATTAAAGAAGCTTGTTGGCATCATGCAATTAAAGCTGAGTTGTAGGCTCTGGAGGCAAATCACACCTGGCAGCTCACTTCTCTTCCTACAGAACATAAATTGATCAAGTGTAAGTGGGTTTTTAAAACCAAACTTAATGCAGATGGATCCATTGAAAGGCACAAGGCTAGGCTTGTTACCAGAGGGTTTACACAAACAGAGGGCATCAACTATTTAAAGACCTTTAGTCCAGTTATTAAAATGACCACCATTCGGGTCCTACTCTCTGTTGCAAGCTCACAAAGTCCATCTATAGACTCAAGCAAGCAAGCAAGCAGTGGAATATGAAGCTAACTGAGACACTCATTTCATTTGGTTTTACGTTGTCAAAAGCTAATTACTCTCTCTTCACCAAACACTATTCCACTAGCTTTACTGCAATTCTGACTTATGTTGATGACTTAGTTCTTGCAGTCCAAGATTTAAATGAGATCACTCATATGAAGCAGGTCCTGCACAATCAGTTTGGAAGTAAGGACCTTGGCACACTAAAATTCTTTTTAGGCCTTGAAGTTTCCCAGTCTAATTCTGGAATTTTGCTTTATCAGAGGAAATATGCCTTAGAACTCTTCCAAGAGACAGGCTTACTTGTTGCCAAGCCTAGCAGTGTTCCCATGGATTTTGTTCAGAAACTTAGCATTGATTCAGGGACTCCTCTTGCTGATCCTGTAACATCCCTGACAATTTAGGAAAAATTACGTGTAGTAGAAAATATTATTAATTGTTTTTGAATATTATTTGGAATTTTTATGAATCATTGGACAATTATGAATAATTAAATATTATGAATGTAAATAAAATTATTTAATTGGTTGGTTAATAATGAAGTGAAGACCGGTTGAGAGAAGAGAAGTGTTTAAGGAGGAAATGGGGTGGCAACCGGTTGAAAAGGTTACCAGTCACTCTGGACTTTAAAAAGGTTTCTTTTTCTTTCTCTCTCCCAATTATCACTCACACGCGAGCTACTATTCCTCATTCTTCTTCTTCGCTTATTTCTGTTCACTGTTCATCTTCTTCCTCCTTCATCGCTGGTTGCATGCTCTAGGAGAGGATCTCGTTTGCATCAAAACCGAGTGCTAAGCTCAGTTTCGTGACTGTGGCCTCAAGGTGAGTCCACTGATCTGTTGCATTTTGTTTCCCTGTTCCCTTTCGTTTCCTTGGTGACTGAGTAGCCATGCATGGCTGTGAATGGGTCTGTTCTCCACTCCTCTGATGAGTGTGAGCTCAAAAATAGTCCTTAGAACTGAGGAGGATGTTAAGCTAACGGGTTTTGCACTCTGACCCGTAGGAAGTAGATCGAACAACGAAAGGCCGATTGACGGAGCTGAGACTGTGAACCCAGTGCTCAGAGGGCGTAACCGACACCAGGAGCAGATTATAGAAGCTTGGAACCGAGGTAAGGGGGTGTTCGGGTTATAGTTAATTAGAATAGGACATACTATCCGAGTCGTTGAGATATTTGTAAACCAGGTAAGAATTAATGCTGGAAGAAAAGTATGTGGATGTGTATATGAATGTATGTGCATGTGTGTGGACACTGATCGGCTTCTGATCGTGTGTGTGGTATAATACGATTGAAGATCAAAATATTTAATGCTGTGACAATCGTGTACAGTAGCAATTGATGAATGGGCTTGACGAGTCGGTCACCCTGTCATGAGAGCACATGCCAGTTTCTGGTAGTTGCATCTGTTGATTGTTGATGATATGTAATGATTGAGATATGTGAATTGTATATGCATGATAAATAATTGCTATGTGTGGCATGAGATTGATATTGTTTATTATATTGAGTTACATATTGTGTATGAGATACTCCGTATACTGTTGAGGGCGAGGAGTGGTCGCCGGTGCGTTGCACGAGCAAGGAGCGGCTCCTGACAGGCTTCCAGTAAACGGATTATATGATTATGATACGTGATTATGTGGTGGAGGACGACCAACAGTATGAATTACCCTGTTTTTGGCTTCAGTGGTCAAGTCGGACCCAGTTAAGCTACCCAGAGGTCTTTGACCCAGTGGTTGAGAGGGAGCCAAGTCGGGCTCGGTGAACCAAGTCGGGTTCACGGGATGTCAAGTCAGACTCCCAGCTGAAGGTCGATCCTTTTAGTATCCGGATACTAGGCGTCAAATTTTATCTGAGAGTCAGTTGTGATAATTGATGAATTATTAGTTGTGATGTGTAGATTTGCCGAGTGAAATTTATTATATTTGCCGAGTGAAATTGTTATATTCGCCGAGCGAAATTGTTATATTCGCCGAGTGAAATTTGTTATATTTGCCGAGTGACATTTGTTATATTTGCTGAGTGAAATTTGTTATATTTGCCGAGTGAAATTGTTATATTCGCCGAGTGAAATTTGTTATATTTGCCGAGTGAAATTTGTTATATTTGTCGAGTGAAATTGTTATATTCGTCGAGTGAAATTTGTTATATTTGCCGAGTGACATTTGTTATATTTGCCGAGTGAAGTTTGTTCTATGGGCCGAGTGTGAATTAATTACTGAGTATGATGTATTATAAGTGCTGAGTGTGATTTGCAAAGTGATGAAAATGCAATCAGACGGAACTTATATATATATAACTTGCTAAATTCCATTCTATATTAATTATGATGCCAAACACTCACCCTTGCTGTTGTTTTCAATTTAGTAACCAGTGACAGGGAGGAGGCCGGAGCCATGGAGTCGCGCCAAAGGGGAGATCGATGCCAAGGCCCGAGTGATTTTGAGTGATTGTGTAGAGTATATGTGTGTATAAGGAGTTTTCGAGTGTATAATATTACCTGTGTGTTGTCTTAAATTGAATTGGATGCGAATTCATATTATGCTTGGTATATATTTTCTTATGTTTGTTGTGACTGCCTATTAACTAGCGGATTCATTCCTGAGTGAAGAATAACCGAGAGATCCCCCTTCTGGGTGGAAGGTTAGAATGTCCCGAGTAAGATTGGCTGGGAGAATGTTCCGAGTGAAGAAAGTGTATAATGATTCCGAGTGAAGAAAGTGTATAATGATTCCGAGTGAAGAAGGTGTATCATGATTCTGGGTGAAGAAGAGTAGAATGTTTCCGAGTGAAAATTAGAGTGCTTCCGAGGGAAGGTGAGAATGTTTCTGAGTAAAATGTGGCCGAGAGAGATTCTTCCGAGTGAGGATTGGGTATTTTTCCGAGTGAGGATATCCGAAGAAACTCTTACCGAGTGTAGGGGGTTAGATTATCCCCGAGAGAGCTGTGACCGAGTGAACCTTTCTGAGTGAAGGGTAGTAATGAGTCAAGTGTGGTATGCCCGAGTGAATGGAAGTTGAGTGTTTCCCGAGTGAAACCCTTTTGCCGAGTAAACCCTTTACCGAGTGAAACACCAATGAGAGTTCCCGTGTACGTTTTGTTCAGGCTTAATGTGTGACACTCACTCAAGCGAGTCGGCACTCGCTTAAGCGACTCACGGATTTCGCCTCAACACCTTGGGGTCTCGCTCAGGCGAGTGACCCCTGTCTTCTTCTTCTTCTTCTTCTTCTTCTTCTTCTTCTTCTTCTTCTTCTTCTTCTTCTTCTTCTTCTTCTTCTTCTTCTTCTTCTTCTTCTTCTTCTTCTTCTTCTTCTTCTTCTTCTCCTCCTCCTTCTTCTTCTTTTCTTGCTGTTTAACTCCACTTTATTAAAAGAGATGTTTCCGATCGAACATTATTTGGTGTACGCTCTTATCATTATTTGAATATATTTAAGAAAATACTACTTTATTTCAAGACCGAGCTGAATCAATTCCGATCAGTTATTACTTTTAACATATCTTTACTAAAAGATTCAATTTCGATCGGTTTTGCTTACACTGAGTATAATTCTATTATTTAGAAGGTAACTAAAAGAAGCGAATATTATTTTACATCATGGCCGAGTGGGCTATTTATTAAGGAAAGTAAATATCATTTTATATTAAGATCTAAATTTTTATTAAACGCAAAAAATTTATTGTGGAAATAATCTGCCGTGTGAAAAGAAAAAGGTAAATTAACCTAGGATGTTACAGATCCTACCTCCTATAGAAAGCTGATTGGAAAGCTTGTGTATCTTACTATTACCCGACTAGATTTATCATTCTCTGTAAGCAAGCTGAGCTAATTTCTTGCCTATTTAACATCAGAACATTACCAGGCTGCCTTAAGAGTTCTGAAATACATTAACCAGTCGCCTGCTAAGGGATTATTTTCCCCGCCTCCTTTGATTTCAAGCTAATAGGGTATTCGGATTTAGATTAGGCTTCATGCCCTGATAGTAGGTGATTTGTCACTAGGTTCTGCTTTTTCTTGGGGCAATCTCTCATCTCTTGGAAGACTAAAAAACAACATAAAATATCAAGATCCTATGTTGAGGCAGAATATAGGGCCCTTGCATTGGCCACTTGTGAGGCTTAATGGCTTTTGTCCTTACTGTAGGATTTTCTTATTTGTATCCCTTCTCCAATAACCATTTTCTGTGATAACCAATCTGCAAGATATATTGCCACTAATCCTGTCTTCCATGAGCATACTAAACACATTGAATTGGACTGTCACACTATGAGGGACCAAATCCTGGTTGGAAAAATTCACCTTCTCCTCATTCCTTCAAAGGAACAATTGACGAATATTCTGACTAAACCACTTGTAGTTGGCCCTTTTTCTCATCTTATTTCTAAGCTTGGAATGCTTGACATTCACATTCCAGCTTGAGGGAGGCTGATAATATGTATTTATCTCATTAATATGCATTATTAGAGTTAATTTTCTTTTCATTAATAGTGGTTAGTCAGAGTTAGTTTTAGTTTTGGACTTGTATATTAACTCTCTTCTTCTTCTTCTTGTTAGTTGGTTAAATGAATCACAAAATTACACATTCTTTTTCTTTCCCGATTCTCTCTTTCTCTCCCTCTCTGTTATTTTTTGCTGTTTACTCAAAGAATTATAGATTTTGGTTATAGAGGGATCTTGGTTGTGTGATTCATTCACAAGCTTAGTGAGTTCTAACACTCCCCTCCTCCTCCTCCTCATTGTTTCTTGTTGTGACTGTGATATCCTAACATGTATTTGTGCTTTGGGCCTGGCACTAGTCTAACTGTGAATATTTTCATACTGATTTTTTGAATCCTGTGGTATGGTTTGTTCTAGTTGTGGTGGTAATGAGGGCTCCATTTTTTAGGGTATCATTCCTGGCTACCCATGTCTATTCATCTATGATCATAAATTGGGTATTATATTTTCTTAATCTGATTCACATTGCAGGTTGGGCAAGTGAGAGAGGTATCAAACAAGGTTCACAACGCAAAATTAAGATTGTTTTTGGAAGTGGAGCCTGGGTTGGTAACTTTTGTATTTATGGAAGTTGTATACTATTTTGATAGCATTAGATGAAACATTAATATCTAAACTCAGTCCTGTTGACAACAAACATTAATTTCTAATTAGGCCTTACCGGTAGGGATGGCAATATGGGCTAGGCCCGCGGACTGGCCCGTTTGGCCCGTCAAAATAGGACAAACCGGGTCAACGTTTGAAGCCCGCTTTCCCAAATAGGCCCGGCCCATTTTGGCCCATCAAAAAAGGGCCCTTGCGGGCCTGGCCCGGCCCGTTCGGCCTTTAGTAAAATTTTTTTATTATATATATATTATAATTTATAATACTTATTTACTATTAACTTTTAATATATATGTTTTTATTATTGTAGACTTTATTTGATATTATTTATTTTGGACTTTATATTATTAGTGTGTGTGTTTAATTTTTGTTTTAAATATTGATTGATTATTTGATTTGAAATTAATTTTGATGACTATTTATTGTTTCTATTTAATACAAATAAATTTAATTTAAACTTTTAATGAAATAAATTGGATTAATTATAAAAAACTTTGCTTTAAAAAAGTGAAATCTATTTTTTATATCTAATGTTTTTAAAAAAAAAGACTTAAAAATAGTCCAAATAATAATAAAAATATAACATATATAATTTTATAAAAAAACGGGCCAGCCCGTTTTGGCCCGTGGGCCACATGGTATACGGGTCAGATCAATGTTTTTGGCCCGTTTTCAAATTTTGGTCCGGCCCAGCCTTTTGGCCCGTTTTACCACCCTTACTTACCGGATGGATGACAACTTTTCCTTATTTAATTATCTTGTTGTGGTCCCAATGAGTTACTTGAATCATTTGACATTTACGAATTAACCATGCCTATTATGGTGCAGGAAATTAAGTTTGGAAAAAGTTGTTTGGATCGGTGTGACGCGACTGAAAATGAAAACCCATTTATTCAGTCATGTTATTATTCTTCTCTTGGATGTCAGACTTTAGATATATTATGAAGTATTTGACATCCCGCTGCTAGAATTGCAAGGTTTGAAAACTCTGAAAGTTGTATTTCACCATGCTACCAAGGATGAGGTGAGTATAATGATCTGATTTCCTTCTAGTTTTTATCTAGATCTTTTTGATGACTCTTTTTAATTGTTTAATTAAGTGGTTATTCATACAATCAGACTCCCAAAGCAGAGCACTATGGGGGATGTCCTTCATGATCTTAAAACAAAGGTGATTTTGCATGATTTTTGCTCTAGTTTAATTGTATAATGCTCATGTTTGGCGATTCTGTGCAGCTTGTTATCGTAGCATTAGTTTTTTATATATATATATTGAAAACATAAATGAAAAGATTGAAAACATAAATGATCAATACTCGACATTACGAGCAGAGGAGGTAGTGGTCTTTCTGCTTTTGGGTTTTCAAGCTTTTATTAATTCAAATGGTGGCACCAGTAGATTTTATTAAATAAAGAGTAGTTTATTATACTATTTAAGTATATCTGAATATAATAGTGTTATATTATTTAATATAGGTTTAATAAATTAAAAATAATAATTTTTTTAAAAAAATCCAATAATTGTTTGTGATTACATTAATTAACCGCGGACAATATATACGTCATTGTTAGGGGTTATTTATTTAACAGCAGATATTGATATACTATTGTATGCAATTTCACTTATAACCGCTGAAAATACATAGGAAATGTAACAGTGGGAATGCCCACATTGTTATGACTATAGTAGTAACAGAAACAAAAACCTTTTCTGTAGTGGTGATATGTATATATTTTTTTAAAACAAGAAAAAGTATATATATATATATATATATATATATATATATATATACTCGTTACTTTTTATTTTTCTAGTTTCATGTTTTCACACAAATTAAGGAATGTATTAATTGTTCTTTTTTTTCTCTCTTGTTTTTCTAGTAAAATGTCTTTTCTCTTTTTATATAGTTAATAATTAATTAATACTCTCATGTTTCAATAAAGTAAATGAATAATTAAAGACCACAAATGTTACATTGGATTGTAACTGGACAGATACTTGGGACAAATACAAAAATTCAAACTGTACAAATATAAAAGGAACGAATGGAATATTAAATGAGAAATGACAGATGAGGAAGTTTAGTGTTGAAGGAGAATAGATGCAAGGAGAAGGTTATGAGTTCCACTCTTTCTCCTAATAAAAAAACAAACAAATTAATTAATTATTAAGTTTGGTTTATGAAAAAATTGAGATATGAGATAAGTTAATTTTTACTATATAATCCATATATATAAACTTTTAAGATAATTTCATTTGTTTAATAATTCTAATTGATTTTGAAAAAATGAACATTACTATTAGCATAAATTTATCTTTACTAAGTTTTAAAAATAACTATATTTTCATGATTAATAGTATTTAAAATAATATAATGTTAATTACATTATAAGCTCCTAAAACAAAAAAAGTGATGTTACTTTTTATAAGTCTCTACCTAAAACTAGAAACATTATTGAATATTTTCTTAATTTAGTTTGAAAATTTGATGTTCTTAAACTTGTATAATTAATATAGGATAGTGAAATTTAAATTTAAATAAAGGTGTAATTGTAAAGATAAAATTATTTTTTATAAAATCAAGATAATAATTACTCTTTTAAGATTGTATACTTTTAAAAACAGAGGTTTATACAAGATAATGGAGGTAGTAATATATTTTATACTTCCTTTATTTATATATGTTTTTTGAAAATAAAATCAAGCATCTAACCCAAAAAAAAAAAAAACTTTGGGGTTGAGAGGGCCTTGGCCCTTCTCACCTAAAGAAGCTTCGCCCCTGTGAACAGAATTACTTTGGGAAAATGATATATATGGTTAAAAAAACATCAAAGAAAAGAGTGAATAAACAGACATCTAAGTCGGTGATTATTAATGAGGGGTAGATTCCTATTCCTGTACCATAGAAGCAAAAAGTTGGTATTAATATGTACCCCACAGTAAACTACATAACAATAAAAACATTAAGAATAAGATTTAGGAGAAGAAAAACAATCATGACAATTGGCAGATAAGAAGTTGGTAACGACTAGATTGTTCTTACAATCCAACATCTTAAATTCTAGATATGAAAAAAGGTCATGTCTTCAATCCAACATACATAACTAAATGCCACATAACACGACAATGCTTTTATTTGACATTAAGATTTGCTTCAAAAAAAAAATCACAAATAATGCTTTGAGATCATTTTCTAAGCTTATCCTTCATCCTTTCAACAGCTGCCCTAAGAGTTTCCTCATCCTTGCAAAAAGCAAATCTGACAAGATTCTTTCCATCTTCAGGATTCATATAAAATATACTACAAGGGATTGCCACCACTCCCACTTCCTTAACTAGATAGTCAACAAATGCAATATCATTTTCAAGTCCAAAAGGGGTGTGATCTACTGACACAAAGAATGTTCCACTGGGTGGAAATACCTTAAAGCCAACCTCCTTCAATCCTTTCATCAAAATATCTCTCTTCGCAATATAATCCCTTTTTAGTTCTGCAAAGAATGAATCTGGTGCTCTAAGAGCTGCTGCAGCAGCCCAATGCAAAGGAATGCAGGTTGAGCATGTGATCAAAGAGTGTGCCCGTCTCAGTCCCCATGTTAAGTGTGGGGGTGCTATTGCCCACCCAATCTTCCATCCTGTTAAGGAAAATGTCTTCCCCAAGGAGTTCATTGTCACTGTTCTTTCAAACATTCCAGGCAAAGAAGCTATTGAAATGTGCTCCATATCAAGTGCTAACTTATCATAAACCTCATCACTGAAAACCAGAACATCATTCTCAATGCAAAGAGATGCTATGGAATTGAGTTCCTCTCTAGTGAACATCTTCCCAGTGGGATTGTGAGGAGTATTTATAAGAATGACACGTGTATTCTTTGAGATTGTGCACTTCAACTCTTCAATAGGGACAGGAAAATCTGGAGGGTGCAGTGTGATGGTTTTGAGTTTTGCACCAGCCTTGGATAAAGCGGTATTATAATGATCAAAGAAAGGAGCAAAAAGGATAACCTCATCACCAGGATTTATCAATCCTAATATAGTTGCAGTAATTGCTTCTGTGCACCCAGTTGTAACAGTAACTGCCTCATCAGGGTCTACCACTAGTCCAGTGTCTTTCTTAAACCTCTCTGCTATGGCAATGTTCAGATCTGGAACTCCACAACCCCTTGCATATTGATTTTTCCCATCCCTTATTGCCTGAATTGCTGCTTCCTTTACAAATTCTGGGCCATCAAAGTTTGGAAAGCCTCGACCAAGGTCTATGGCTCCATGTTTCATTGCAAGGAAAGTCATTTGGTTGAAGATTCTTCCTTCGGAATTGGACTTCTCTTGGTGCTTTGAAGTATAACAAGTAATTAATCAGACTCGGTAAGAATCAAGTGAGTTTAACAAACTCTCTTCCTTTTTTGTGGCATTCACTTGGTCCTTAAGACACTAGGTACATATTAGAACCAGACTCTTCCTTTTCTACTGACATTCGGTGTAGAGTTGGTTCAAGTGAGTTTATTTATTTAAAGAGCATGAGTTGTTATGAAATTGTTACAACATTCAATGCAGTGCACGTTAAGTTGAATGAATGAAAAAAAAAAAAATTCCTTCCACTAAACAAAGTTCAAACGTAGCTGAAAGTATGCTAAGTGCGTAGCAAACAACCATATAATTCTAGTCCTAGATCCTTGCTTTGACTAGGAAGGTTTTACATCTGGATTTAAAACCCTGCCACGCATCCTAGATCATAGCAAATCACTTTTCACCAAGAAATTTAACTCACTAGGAAATACCCATATAAAATTAGACGAAAATGGAAAATAAAGTTGATTGATAGTGTGTGAATTTTCCATCCCATATGCGAAAGAACACTACTCCATTGTGCAAACACAAAAGCAACATTTTCGTAATGCCACAAGCAATAAAGATAACTAAATAATTAGAAGAATGTAAGAAAAGTAGAAAATCACATAAAAAAATAAAGAGAGCAATATTAATAACCTGGAAAGACGAAAGAAAGTGAATTTTAAAGGGACAAGAGGATGAACCTGGGTGTTAGACTCATTCTCAGTGGTGGAAGCAGTAGACATGGCTATGGTAGTCTAAGATTCACGCTTGGGGATCAGATAACGCTGAGAAAATGTTCTCAAAAGCTTGAAATTATTGTTGTACTTTTAACTACCCTATATTAAATATTTGGATTGTCACTTTTGTGGGGAGAAACATATTATTGACTGTGGCGTGTGGGTGAATTTATTTGGATTACTCATTTTAAATTTAATAGTCATAATTTTATCATAATAGTTATATGCTTTTCTAAAAACAATAAGTATAGTAAAATCTTGATTATTAAATTTAAAATGAGTGACTCAGATTCACTCAAAGTCAGAAGTTTTTCATTGCTAAATTCAAATCCACAAATATTAAAGATATCCTTGGTATCAAAATTTTAAGTGACACAATTTAGGCCCACTTTAACTATACATTATAGAGCTCATAATAAAGTAATGCGAAACTGATTTTGATTGAAAAGATAATTGAATACAGGAAGTGATGATACTACTTATAACAAAAAAAAAATCTAACTACACTAACAAATTTACTTATCAAACCACCCAATGTAACATTTCCCATTTTCTGTGTGTGTTATATTATGTGAGCATATCCTTGGTGATTGAGATGGATTAATAACTTTGAGGAAGTTATTAATTCCCAACATGATTTTATGATAGTAATTACAATGGTGAAGATATTTATATTAAATTTCATCAATACAACAAATTGGTCACTCGATCACGTAAAGTGTCGATCTTTGCTTTTCAAACCCCGAAATGACTATAAAATTTTTTATATCTCTAAGGAGAGTGGAGAGTGATGGAGCATTGAACCAAATGAGTTAGAAATATCTTGGTCACACTTTTCGTCAAAAAATCGATTAAAATTTCTCGGTGATTCTTCGCCCGAAAACTCCTAAAATTTTGTATGAGCCCGAACGCCTTTGGCAAATTAATAATGATCAAGGACTATTTTCTCTTGCTAAAATACCACATGGTCATAACCATTTTCCAACCCATTAAATTATACAAAATAAGATTAATTTGTATGACCATGTGTCACCACTAATTATATGCTTATACTAAACCACCTTCCACTACCTCATTTTTTTAAAACAATGTGTGTGTTCAAGAGAGCTTGAACGTAAGTTCAAGAGAGCTCGAACGTAAGTTCAAGAGAGAATGTTCTACCTTTCCTTTGTTGATTCATAAGTTTATATACCTTAGAGTAGTGAAAGAGTCGTTTTGGGTAGGTGAATTTATCGTATAATATGTCAGCATGATTCTGATCATTTGAAGAAAAGTTAACACACAATAGTGACCCTACCTATCAATTGTACCTTTCCATCAGTTACTTTATAGGTTACTTCCTCAATACGCGATTGCATAAGTCAACTCTACCTTCCGGTATTGAGAGAACGACTCACGTCGGCGTTATGTCTTGAGTCTCATGCGTAGTATTGTGAGCCGATATCATATTTTAATAATCGAGCGATGTTGGTATTGCATAACGGTTTTAGGTCGAATGACCCTTCTACCCATATACCGATATCGAGAACAAATTAATTAGAAATCAGGATGAATGAGTTTTAATGATAATTTTGAATATAAACTTTTCACTTTTGTTTATTTAACCAATGTCCTAAGTACCATTGTAAGTATTTTCCTAACAACTTTTCATTTCAATTAATTTAGAATTTTTGATAGTACTCTAACACCATTGATTAACATTTTCAACAAAGAAAATCACTTCAAAATCCTTAAATAGTGCTAAAAGGGGTAAACTAAAAATCGCAGAATTTGCAAGTATTTGTATTTTATTTGAAAAGTTTCATGAGAAAATAAAAATTTCTCTACAAATAAAGACGCAACAAATCGTGAAAAAACTCTGTTTTTTTGGGGTCTCCTAAAATAAGAAGAAAAAGGCTATCATACCTTGATGGTCGATACGCAACCCAAGTAGAAGCCAGTTGGGCTGATTCAAATAATTCTACACAACCAACCCAACCCAACCAGTGGTATCTGACTTGCATTTTAATACTTGCGTGTTTTTTTTTCTACCAAAAAAAAAAATACATGTGTTTTTTAAATTGATTTAGGACCAAGTTTTAACAATTAAGTAGAGGAGCCATGCATAACGTATGCATACTTCAAAATGGCTACGCACTTGTGAATTTATATACCTATAATTTAATAACAATTTTTTTGGTTTCACTATATTTTTTGTTTTTAGTGAAGTAGGGGCCAAGACCCATTTACTAAGACCAACAAGAAACAATCATCACATGAGAGGTCCCAAATACACCAGTCAATAATCACTGCCAAAAACTAAAGGAGGGATCCTTATAAACAATAGAATTAAAGTTTCTCTAAATATATTTATAACCTTAAAAGTCCGTAAAAGATTTGATAAAGGAGAAGTTCCGGTAGCATCAATTCCTTACAGCTGATTAACAATGTCATGGTAAACACTTTGAGAATGTAGACCTTTTGAATGCATGCAAATATTTCTAGTCAAAGATAAGCCTTCATATGCCCTTTATATTTATTTCAGGTAAGTATGCATAGTATTTAATAATATAAGAATGAATATCGCGGTGCTACAACTATTTTTCATAACACGAACGAGATTATAAAAAACAAGAAAAAGCATTTAATTTCGAATCTAAAGACTAAAATGATTTGTTCCCAAGACAGACTACGCTGTGTATGCATACTCATGACATTTAATTTCAGATGCGACAATGAGTAATGCCTGTCGGTGATAAACAAACGTTTACTTGTATTGGTATAAACAATACTTCTAAAAAGGAAATTATATATATATATATATGTTGCAGATGATCTCTTGAATTTGTAGCATAATGTAGCTAGGTCCTTATTCACGAGTAATGTCGCCCACACTAATGGTATGACCAATTTCATTACATGTTCTTTTTTTAAGTACAATCCGCATATGAAGAATGTGAGAATTACGCCAGCCATTTTTGAGTTTCCTATGGTGCTGATTACCACTCAGCTTCACATGTTGGTTCCGATCACAAAAGAAAGAAATCGAGCATGTTCTTCAATATTCTTATCCATTCATCCAATTTGGTCACATGTCATCCTCTTCAAATATTTCTCTGCCTCATCCATTTGTAAGTTTTTCTTAAAGAACTTATCAAGAGAGAATATTGTATGTGTTGATATGAGAGACATCATCATTGTATCATGTTTGAGATATTTGAACTTAAAGAATACTTTAATGTTACAATGTTTCCAAATTGAAAAATCAATCTTTTATCATAGTTTTAAGTAAGTAATTTTTTTTTAAATACACTTATTTAAAATGAGATAGAAACTGATTTTTTAATTAAAAATATTATAAAATTATAATATGTTTTAACTTCAAATTGTCACAAAAACCATAATAACGAAATCAATGAGAGCTTGCAGTTTTTGCAAAACAAAAAACAAAATGTACGAGTATTTGTAAATATTGTGGATGTCGGTAAGGGTGTGTCGAACCTTATTTGTGTGTTTTTTATATTATTCTTTCTTTATGTTTGTGGATACTTTCATAGTTTCATGGATGCAGATTACGAGGAGTTTTTTTTTGTCCCAACACTAAAAATGGGTGCTATTTACTGCACGGTTGGTTCTCTCCAACAGAGTTTTTTCTGTTAAGTGAAGGAGCTTTTTCATCCTACTCAATTTTATTTCTACAATTATAAACTAAACACCTTCTAATCAATTTAATTTGCTAGTTTCCTTTTCAAAATTCCCATCCAAATATATTAGGCACAGTAATTAAGGCTTAACAATCCTATCAGCTAGATGCTAAAGCACTGTGATTTAATAATTTGGATCAACTTTTACTTTATAGTTTAAACAGGATTTTTAAATGCAAAATATACGGTTAAGAACTTAAGATCTGCTCAAAGTAACTAAGAATGCCAAAGTTTGTAAGTTTTTATGAAAGCAAAGTTATATAAGAGATTTTTTAAGAAAGTTAAAGTGTATAAATTAATATTAACTGATGCGATGAGTCTGATTTATTTTATTCCATATAAGTATGTTTTATCTACATGTAATACTGTGTTATAAACAGTTTTTTTTTTTTTTTTTTTTTATGCTCGGTATCTTACCTCTATCTCTAGTGCGCATGTATATAAACGCTGCTGTTATGTTTCCAATAGATAATAATCAATTAATCAACAATTTTACTAGTCTTATGAAATGGGGAACTAAATCTCAACAATCTTAGTTTTTACAAAAATAAAACTTCTCTTTAATTGCGGGTGAACGTCTATCAACTCATGTTAAATAGTTGTATTTCTCTTTTCTTTGTTTCTAGCTTATTGCTTTAGTAATTAGTATATTAGTGGAGAAAAAAGTTTTAAATTCAGTTTTATAATCGAGTTTGTTCTCATCATAATAATAAATATGATCTTTTAAATTTGGTAATGAATTGAGTTTAAATCTCACATTTAAACTTAATTATTTAACGAGTTTAAATGTACTGCTAGCGGCAGTTTAAACCGTTGTTAATAAATAGTCACTAATGATATATTAATTATATTATTATCATAACTACTATTATTACTTTCGTTTCTCGATTAAGATGTTCCTTAACATTTAAATCAATTAATTACTAAGAATAACATTTAAATCAAACAAAGATAGCAATATCATATCCAAGAAATCATTGGTAAAATAAAAATTAAACTTTAAAATAATAGGATTATCATATCCAAGTAAAGAAGGTTTGTTGGAAAAAATACAAGATGGACTTTAACATATACGCACATTCAGAGTTCTCAAGAAATCTTAAAATGCATATGGTGCAATATAACTACAGGTTATATTTTGCTTTAAAAATTTGCTTCTTTATCAATTGTTGTGCAGAGCTAATTTTAAATGTTAAAAGGCCAACTTTTTCTCTGTTTAATTAGGCACTTCATATCATTTTTATTTAATTAAGCATTCAGTGTAAATTCTAGAGCAGTTTGGTAGGAATGTCCAAGATTACTATTCACCTATCAAAGTCGAATAAGCATATGATTAAAGAACATGAAATTAAAATTTCAAGGAAACAACTACTCTACTGTCAAGGGTCCATAATCCATATAAAGATAATGACTGATATAGGTTTGATATATGCTAAACAAAATCTTATGTTCAAAAATAATATTAGATGTTAGATATTAGACTCTCTGAACACCTTGTGCAACATTTTATAATGTTGAAAGATATGACAACCTTCAAATTTAGAGTGGTAAATATCTAGGAACTAATAAGAAATAAATTTGATAAAATAGAAGATTTATAAATTTAAAGCACAATTGTACCTTTGTGTCAAAATATAGAGCTTTTACACAGTCTAAGTCTTTTCTGCATAGCAAAAACTTTTCGCAATCAACATGTATATTATAGATCAAGGAAGTCATGAACATGTCCTTTTCACCTTGTCACTTGAAGAAATCAAAATAGAAAATTATTAACTAATGAAAAAAGAGAAAGAAAATTTGCCAAAAACAATAGTTTTCTTATGATAATGATTAGTGCATATAATTTTGGTTTTCATTGTGTTGGATATGATCCTAAACCTTTCTTGAGGTCTTCAACAGGAAATCCCAGGCTAAGAATAGGAAACCAGAGAAATAAGTTCTAAAATGTTTCTTTTAACAACATTGCTAGATAGCATGAAACTCTTTTCATGAAATGTAATACAAATCATGTTGTAGTTCCCTTTATATAATATTTTATATTTCAAGAATCCAAAAACACAAACATTTCTCTTCTTTTAATACATAAAAAGCACCTAAAATTGAGCAAACCTTCTAGGATTCTTCATCAACAACAACAACTCGAGAAGCATTTTCCTCACATCCTTCATCAAGTTAGAGTTTTCAGATAGGGTTTCTAATTTGTTCTCTCATGTGATGTTGAGCTCCTTGGTTAAGGTAGAGGCAAGAGGCTGGCGAAGCTTTTCAAACTCGTCAATAAGAGCAAGGATAGAGGGCTTGGAGCAGAAAACCTCTTCTTGTTTCTTGTTGAGAGGCTTTCCCTGGGAAACCGACTCTTCCATAGCCAAGATGCAATTCAGCTTCTTGCATAACATGTGGAGGCGCTTGTTGATTAGGCTCATGATAGGGCCTTCGGCGACGTCAAGGGTTGCAATGGTTAAGAGAATGAAAAAAAGGAATAAAATTAGGTTAGAAAATACAAAGTCCAAAGAGGGAAAATGGGAAGAGAATAAAGAAAATAAGGGAGGGAATCAGTGCACGTATGCGAGGTGTACATATAAACTTGATTATTCTTTAACCGAGTTTATATGTGACATTCTAACTCGGTTGAAGAAATAACCGAGTTTATATGTGTACCAAAATAAATAAATAAAAATTCAGGAACTCTATGAAGTCAGCTGTAAATATAACCAAATTTATATTTTCATTTTAAACTTGGTTCCTATGTAAGCAAGATCAAAGCTTTAAATTTGTTCTCAATGTTTTCTTGTAAATTTGGTGTCAAGAAATGAAATGAATGATTTACTTGTGGAGTGGAAATTGAAGATAAATTAAGGTGGTTCTGATAATGTTTTTGACTGAAATTATGCAAAAGATAGAAGATGACCGTAGGATGTGGAAGAAGCTTTAATGAAAATTTTCAAAAGAAATCCCTAACCTGCATGAAGCAATGTCTATGCAAGTACCTTATAGATCATGGATGACTAAAAAAAAGATATGAAATCACTTTGATAATTTTAACCGAATTATTAATTAAACAATGGGAAAAGTTATGAATTAAAAAAGATATACGACTGGGATAGAAAGATAAAAATTTATGATAAAAGTTACAAACTCAAAATATCACAAAATTTGCGTGCATTTCTTTTTAATGATATTTAAAAAAATAGTTTTTTGAAAAACAGTTTCAAAGTACTGATGAAAAAGCTACTTTTAATTAAGTTTATTATACGATACAATCTGATATGGTAAAAGTTACACACACACTTGTATTGACATTTTCAATCATGCATAAAATGAAGTTGGAAAAGGAGGAACACAAGGGAGCCTGCAGGTTTGGTATAACAAATATTAATATATTCAGGGGAATATATGGAGACAATTAAGGTCGAATAATTCAAATTACGATGTACTATCGGTTTTTATAGACATTAATGCTAGAATATAAACCACATCGTATTCTACAACAGAAAATTTAAAATGTTCTTAACTATAATTTATTAATATGATTGTCTGATCCTCACTTGCTACAATCAATCTAGAGAACACAAGAAAGAAAAATGAAGTGAAATCTATTTAACTGTACCGACAAATAAAAAAATTATATAAAAATAGACTTATGTGTATTTCCCTTAATATTATACTAACCACTAGAAGAATATATTCCAAAAGCAACATATATAATATAGTAATAGTCAAAGAGAAATAGTTAAGAAGAGAAGTAAAAGAAATATAGAACAAGATGAGTGAAAAAAGTTCAGAGAAAAAAAAGCTATATACCTTTCTTACCAGTAACCAAACAGCAATAGAAATTAAGAAGGCACAAAATATGTTATTACTGTAATCAGTTATATTGTTAACAAAAAAGTTATGGTGTCAAATATGGACACTCATCACTACTGTAAAAAGTCTATAAACTCGATTAAAATTGTGCTATGAACTCGGTTGAAAAAACGAGTTCCTTATCATTGTATTTATAAGTTTGAATGAATGAACTCGGTCCTAAACCGAGTTGAAAGGAAATCTATAAACTCGGTTCCACAAAGAACCATGTTCATATAAACACCATATAAATAAGGTTTTGTAAAGAATCGAGTTCGTAGGATATATCTATGAACACGGTTATAATAGGAATTGAGTTCAAATATTTCCTATAAACTCGGTTAAAGCTTGAACCAAGTTTATAGTTGATCGGTCTTGAACCGGGGTCAAGAGATCCAGTGTCGGGCCGGTCACAGAAGTTGAAGACCGAGTGATGTTGAAGACCGGTTCTGTGAGTATCCGGTATGTATGTAGAGAGCGGTCTTGATGTCCTATAGATCCTTCACACCGACCTCACGCGTTGGTGTGGGCGAAAGGTGGTAAATGATCGGTCCTGAACCGGGGTCAAGAGATTCGGTGTCGGGCCGGTCACAGAAGTTGAAGACCGAGTGATGTTGAAGACCGGTTCTGTGAGTATCCGGTATGTATGTAGAGAGCGGTCTTGATGTCCTGGAGATCCTTCACACCGACCTCACGCGTTGGTGTGGGCGAAAGGTGGTGTCACCTGCGAAAGGACTCCGACGATCAAGTTAGTGAACGTGTGTAAGAAACAGATGCATGTGAGGCAACAAGTAGTAATCAGTGATCAGAAGCCATAGCATGCATAGTTCAAGTATATATAGATGCTCATGAATTATGGGCCTGATTAGGCCTGGGGAGCAAAGCATGTTCCTCGGTGTTGGTGGCTTCGAGGAAAGAATGATGCCCATTCTATTTTGTCGGAGCATGGAAAATATATTTGTTTAATCTATCGTGGGAGACAATCGTGGGTTAAGTGTCGAGGCGCGTGCCCCTCGTGGGGTAGATTCGTCATCGGAAACTGGAATCACTGCGCTGTGCCTAAAGCCACTTATTAGTGTCTACTAGCAATCTGATGTATGGAGCATGCTGTATCCGATGTGGGAGGTGTCAACATGGACTCGCTGGTCTTGGGAGAACGCCCAGATGCTTTCAGGTGGTCCGATGTCTTACCTGTGAGGTCGGTAGCATGGCTAGATCGGATGACACGTCACCCTTGTCTTGGGGCCGGTATCAAGACCGGATCAATAGTGTTGCCTTTTTTTAAAATATATGCTTCGTTTTTTGTATTTACCCCAAACCAGTATCAAACAGCAGATAATCCCAAATAGTATATATTTGCAACAGCAGTATATATTTACAGTATACAATTAAATAATTTGAAAGACTCTTAAATTTATTGGAATATATCAATATTTTCTTCTATGATACTACACAAGTTTTAAATTGTACAGCAACAACATCATGAATGAGACAAATATATACAACAATGTTATCCACAAGACAGATAACCATAAGTTGCCAATAAGCATTGAAATGAAAAGGAATGAGTAAGTACTCAAGATAGGTATATATATACACATACACACATACATACACACATTACATATAGAGTGTCAACTTACTTGACATGATATGGGGCTAAATAAATCCTCCTGTTTGACCCAGACATCCAATTCTGGATGTAAGGTTGATATATTCTCCCATATGCCTTCATGATGATCATCACGAGTTGCTTGGACTTTATCTATGTTGTCTTCTAGGTTGATTGTTGGCATACATACTGTCAAAGAAAAGGTTTCCAATATATCAACACTAGGATCCCCTATCTCGACATTAACATTATTGAGCCTACCTTACATAACTACTGACCATCTTTTGTTAAAAGGATCAATAACATAAAAAACTTGTTTCACTTGAGTCGCCATAATGAAAGGCTCTTCCTTATGGACGACCTTGGTGAGGTCAGCCAAAGTATATCCAAATTTATCAGTTTTTACACCATGATTACTCTCAACCCATTTACATTTAAACACGAGTACTGTGAAGGAACCATAATTGACCTCCCATATTTCTTCAATGACACCAAAATAACACATCTCACCCATTACAGGATTCTTATCTTTTGCAGTTGAGAAATGCATTGACTAAGCCATTACCATAACACCACTATTCTACATTGTACTCTTGTCTTGTTCCTTTGTATAAAATAAGCACATGTTTATGTCATACCCAATAAAAGTGAAGACCTCAAATTAGGGTCCCTGAGCTAGACTTTGTAGGGTTGCAGATGTCGATGAATTTTTCATAATAGTCATTCTAAACCACTTATGTTTAGTCAACACCCATTTCTCAGACATTCTTGAGTTGTTTCTCTTGACTAAGTTTTTGTGCTCATTTAAATAAGTAAGAACTTCATTTGTGTTGTCCAATATGTATAAATGTACCTGTAGTACTTCATCTCATGGCTTGTTCTTCAATTTTAGCCCAATTATACCTTTACCGGCAATTCTTCCCTCATGGCGTGTTTTAGGAATCTCGATATTATCAACTTAGGATATGTATTCACTATAAAACTCAATTACCTCCTTGTTAATTTCCTAGCAAGCATAGCAAAAATCAACGGCAATATAATAATACAAGGTACGAGTATCGTTCCACGAGGGGTGGTATCAACTAAAACTCATAATTATCAACTGATTAAGCCTATTTAAATGAAAAACAAGTATGTTCATGATTGATATAATATAAAACAATTGAGTTATAAAGTTTAAATGCAATAGAGACAAACTAAGTAATATGAAAAAATCAATAAGAAGTACTGGGATTGAGTTTCATCTATCTCACTCGTCTATATCCTAGATATATAAATATATATAACATTTGAAACTATCAAACTCGATGCAAGATACATGATTCATTTATACCGATTCCTTGAATATAAAATCCATAAGGAGATCTCCTAAACATTGATTCCTTAATCATTTAAAAAACTTCCCAGCCTTACGATCAGATGTTATAAAGCATTTGATATGTTAGAATCTATTCTTATTAACAAAACGTATCAAATAATTTCATTGAAAGTGGTTTTCTAGAACCATTTTCAATAACTTAAAAAAACATATTCAAGAACAAAATGAAATACCAAAGTCAAATAGAAACAAAATTTATATATATATATATATAAATATAACCAAAATATGTTCGAGTTCAAATCGATTACATTTAATCTCAAAAGAAAGTTTAGCTACTCATGGTAGCCATTACATAACCAGAAATGAAGAAAAGATGAAGAAATTCGCTTCCACGGATCTTTGCTTCGCTTTTTGAGCATGATCCCCTGTTTTTCTCCCTCTAAAATCTTCGTCCTCCCGTTTTGCAATAAAAAATCTTTTTATATCACGGGAGTATCACTTGAGTGAAAACATTCTCACTCAATTGAGACTATGCTTCAACTTGAAGAAAGGTTTCTTTGCCTCAGTTACAAGGTCTCGCTCTAGCGGGGTCTTCCTTTGCTCAAGTGAGAATGCTAAAACTTGAATGATTTTCTCTAGCCAATTCTCGCTTAAGCGAAGGCTGTCTCACTTAGGCAAGAATGCTTCAGCCTTAAGGAATCTCTCTGGCTAACTCTCGCTAAGCTTCGCTCAAGCAAGAGCCTTCTTCATTAGTTTTGTCCATCACAGGCATGCTTCTTTTGATTTCTTCCTAATTCCTCTTATCCTTTCCTCATTGCATCCTTGATTGCCTATAATTTACACAAAAATTGGGAGTAATTGCCTTTAAAATTCCATATATAAACTTTATTAACAATTGACATTTATCACTCCTCTACAACGTATCATTCTACGATCGAGGCTTCTATACGATATTGGTTTTTGACATACCTTTTCAATATCTTCATGTATCGCTCAACGAGATACATCCACCTCAAAAGCACAAGACCACGCAACCTCACCTCTCTTACTAAGTGAACGATTAAGTGCATCATGATGTCAAAAAATAAAGAAGGGAAATACATCTCTAATTGGCATAGTATAATAATTGCTTCCTCTTCCAAGGATACCAACATGTCAGGGTCAATAACTTTGCAACAGATAACATTGAAAAAATACACAACCTCGTTATCACATGCCTCACATTTTTAGGGAGAATATCATGAATAACGATAGGAAGAAATTGTTGTATCAGCATGTGACAATCATGAGATTTTAATTCAACTAATTTCAAACCCTTAAGGGAAACACGACTTCTCAAGTTTGAGCCATACCCTTGTGGAAGTTTCACGCTTTGTAAAGACTCATAGAAACTTGTCTTTTCTTTTTTTGACAATGTATGAAATGCCGGGGACAAACATATACGTTTTCCTTTCGGCTATGCATAGAATTCCAGCCGTATGCCCATAAGTTGTAAATCAAGGTGAGAATTCAAGTCATCCTTTGTCTTACCCTATATATTTAACAATGTCCCAACAATATTGTCACATACGTTTTTCTCCACATGCATTACACCAATACAGTGTTTTACATCCAGTTCCTTCCAATACGGTAAATCAAAGAATATCGACCTTTTCTTCTACATCCTTTGCGTACTCTGTCATTTTTCAAACTTCTCAAGGGTTACATTTATGAATTTGACCTGTTCAAAAACTTCTTTACCATTTAATTTTTGAGGAGCAATATCAAACTCTTGTTCATCGTTAAAGGTCTTCTTTAACCTACGGTATGGATGATATACTTTTAGAAACCTTCGATGTCAAAGATAAACCGTCTTCCTCCCATGATGTAGTTGTTGGTAACAATTGTTATCCTCACATATAGGACACACTTTATGTCCCTTTACACTATAACCAGATAAGTTGCCATAAGCTCGAAAGTCGTTGATTGTGCAAAACAACATTACATGCAACTTGAATGTCTTACTCCCAAATACGTTAAAACATCAACTCCTTTATCCCACAGCAGTCTCAAGTCTTGAATCAATTGATTTAAGTACACATCAATGTCGTTGCCCGGTTGTCTTGGACCTAAGATCATCATCGATAACTTTACATTTTTTCTCTTCATACATGATCCGGTCTCAATACCGGTATCCGATCTGCTATACATATCTCAACGTCTTTGATAAGACATCTACGTGTAACCGGTGTCATCGGTATACATCCGAACTGTAATTCCGTATCAGGCGTTCTCCCTATACCGGTTGTTCAGGATAACACCATGACATCGGATAATACACACGTCACTGTGCAACAGACAAGGATTGTTGCTACAGGGATCGATCAATAATTCCCTGCACTACGAGCCAAATTCTGCTCACGGGAATGGTCAACTTGTTCCCTAATCCTAGTCTACATTCTCTATGCTCAATATAAAATAGCCACTTGACCCAATCATGCAGGTAAGTGCGCAATATAATAATGCTAATGGGAGTTGGTGGTTCCCCACCAACGAGTCCTCGTTAATCGAGCCAATCAGGTATATGAACTAACTTCATGATTGAAGTTAGGGATCTTCTTCTTCAGCTCTTTTACGACTGATTCCTCTCTGAATACATTCCTGACTTGGAATATAATCACTGACTTGAGCGTCGGAGAATCTTTGCAGGTGACACCACCATTCGCCCACTTCAACGCGATAGGTCGGTGTGAAGGATCTCCAGAACGCCCAATCCGCTCTCCTCATTCAAGGACAACGGATACCTACATCGGATACACATACATCCGGTCTACTAGACGGTATTGACATACTATTCGTGACTGGCTTGAGATCGGATCTCTTGACCCCGGTCCAGGACAGATCATTGGCACGCCCGGTGGGACTCGATAAAGTTATTCCCATATCCTTTGACAGAGCAAGTAATCCACAATGGAAGGCGAAGCACAAGACTTCATGGAGAATCAAGCTGAAGGCAGAACCAATCCTAATGCCTTCAGAAAACTCAACTTTGATTCTCATGGGGGCAGCTCAAAGAAGATAGTAACAGTGTCTGATCCTGATCCTCGTGATGAGTTGATCAAACAACTTCAGAGGGAACTCGCTGAATTGCGAAGAGAAAAAAGGCAAAGCGAGGATAAAGAGTCATCTCGCACGCGAAACACTCCCCACACAACTGATGGTGAAAAGTCCACCACTCTTCAGTACTCAAAGATCCCAACGTTTGAGGAGGGAGAACAAACTCGCGATTCTGAGGATGCAGCTTCCCGAAGGAAGAGAGATTCAACAACAGCACCCCCATTGTCTTACAATCTGAAGGTTCCTTTTTCAAGGAGACTTATGGGCATCAGCATCCCCAAGCACCTTCAAACCACTCAACCACTTTCCATCGGAAAGTATAATGGTGAAACTGATCCAACTAAGCACCTTGATGCTTATGTGTTTGAAGCCATGTACTTGGGGGCTGATGAAGACGTGATGTGCCGAATGTTCCCTCGAACATTGTCTGAGGAAGCCCTCGGGTGGTTTAAAGGCCTGCCTTCTGGATCCATAGATTCTTGGACGGAAATGGCAGCTGCCTTTGAAACCCACTTTGTCATCTCCAGAGACGTACCCAAGACGTCTCATACCTTGGCTCAGATTAAGCAAAGTGAAACTGAGGGCTTAAAAGATTTTTTGAAGAGGTTTTATAAGGAAGCAGCCCTGGTTCCTAACCTCACAGAATCTATCAAGCTGCATATCGTAATTGAGGCATTGCAGCCAGGATCAGCTTTCGCTCTTTCATTAGCAAAGAGCCCCCCAGCAACTTTTGAGGAGTTCAGGAAAAAAGCCTCAAAGTATGTGAGCATAGAGATGCACTTGGAGGCAATGGCTGCAAAGAAAAAGCCACCAACACCATCTCCCCAAACCCAGAAGGGTAAGGAAAAGACGAGGTCAGAACGCATGGAGAGGCCATTCACCAATCCTAAGGTGGATAACCACCCTCCTCGACCTCGAGAAAGGCATGTCAATTCCTTCAGCCATTATGCACAGTTATCTGCCAGACCATCTCAGATTTTGAGAGAGGTCGGATGGCCAGTTTTCAGCACATATGGCATCAGGAGACCAGCCCCTATGAAAAGACCAGGAAATTCACGAAAGTACTGTGATTTTCATGAACAAAATGGTCATTCCACTGATGAATGCCAAGCTCTAAAGAACGCGGTTGAGACGCTAATTAGAGAAGGCAAATTGAAGCAATACCTGTTCAAAGAAAAATCCTTTGACAGGGCAGAACGGAATGAGAAAAGAGAAAGAGATCCCGACGATGGGGATGACAACAACCCCAGTCCGGTTCGAAAGTTCTCTGCTGCAGAGAAGCAAAAAGGTGTAATGACCGATAATGCAGCACAGAAAGACAGCACGCCCCAGCAACAACGTCAGGGCCGACGTGAAGTTATTGACATGATTGCTGGAGGGTTCGCTGGAGGAGGAGCTTCAATTACAGCCCGAAAGAATCATCACAGAATGATTTTATCTGTGCAAGGGAAAGTCAAAGACAATCGCCCTTACAGAGGAGGAATTGAGGCTCCCATAATCTCTTTCTCTGACGAGGATTTTGGCCCAACCGTTCCTGGTGGTGACGATGCTGTAGTCATCACTGCTGTGATCGCCAACAAGGACGTCCGAAGAATCCTTGTTGACCAGGGAAGTTCCTGCGATGTTATTTTTTATAATTGCTTTGAAAGAATGGGTTTTAAAGACTCAGACTTACAGCCTTACACGCAGGAACTAACAGCTTTCAATGGCGCAAAGCAACTAACTAGAGGGTATCTTGATACCCTTATCTCGTTTGAAGGCGAGCCAGGAGCCAGGACGGTTAGGTCTCGGGTGCTAGTGATTGATGTCAAATCACCATTTAATGGCATCATAGGCCGTCCTACTCTGAATGCAATGGAGGCAGTTGTATCAACCCCACATCTCCTTATCAAGTTCATTGACAAGGATAATGCTGTGTCATCTATCCGGGGTGATCAAGAGATGGCTAGGTACTGCTACAACCTTAGCCTCAACATGACAAAGCTGGACGCCTCCAATAAAAAGAGGAAACTTAATGATGCTGGAACATCGGCTGGATCTGTAAGTCTTGTCGACCTGGATCCTAGAGCGGATTTGAACATTGATCCGTTCAACCCATCAAAGCCCACACCGGATGGAAGTTCCAGGGACATTGTCTTGGGAGATTCTCCAGAAAAGATCACCCATATCAATGACAAGCTAGATGCTGAAATAGAGCAGCGACTGTTGGCTCTCTTACAAGAGTTTAAAGACCTCTTTGCATGGACTGCAGCCGATATGCCAGGCATAGACCCTGAATTCTGCTGTCATAAACTTTCTGTCTATCCAGAAACGAAACCTGTGGCCCAAAAGAAAAGACGATTAGGCCCAGAGAAATAGAAGGCAGCTTGTCAGCAAACTGAGGAATTGCTGAAGGCCGGATTTATCAAGGAAATCCGATATTCCTCTTGGCTTTCGAATGTGGTGATGGTCCCTAAATCCAATGGTAAATGGAGAATGTGCATTGATTACGTGGACCTTAACCGCTGCTGTCCAAAAGATCCTTATTCTTTTCCTAATATAGATCGGATGGTGGACGATTCCTCTGGTTATCAATACCTGAGCTTCATGGACGCTTATTCTGGTTACAACCAAATTCCGATGTGCGAAGAGGATCAAGAGAAGACAGCTTTCATAAATGATCGTGGTGTCTTTTGCTATACAGTCATGCCCTTTGGCCTGAAAAACGCTGGGGCGACATATCAGCGCATGATCAACAAGGTCTTCGAAGGTATGCACACCAAACTTGTTGAAGTATACATTGACGACATAATAGCAAAGACACCGGTTGGTGGCGATCATATTGAAGACCTGCGCCAAGTATTCACCCGTTTGAGACAATTTAACATGAGGCTGAACCCAATGAAGTGCACATTTGCTGTCCCTGCTGGGAAATTTTTGGGTTTCATGTTAACTCAACGTGGTATAGAAGCCAATCCAGGGAAGTGCCAAACGATTCTAGACATGCAAAGTCCTAAGAATCTCAAAGAAGTCCAATCCCTGAATGGCAAGGTAGCAGCTTTGGCACGATTCATGCCGAAGATGGCTCACAGGTCGCTCCCCCTGTACAAAATACTGAAAAAGTCCAAGAAATTCGAGTGGGGACAGGAACAAGAAAAAGCTTTCCAAGAGCTTAAGGAGGTGTTGTCCAAACCTCCCATTCTCACAAAGCCTGACCCCGAAGACATACTCATTCTGTACTTGGCTATTTCAGATGAAGCTTTGGGCGTTGCCTTGATAAAAGAAACTCCTGATGGACAAAGACCGGTCTATTTCACTAGCAAGACCTTGCAAGGTGCTGAGATCCGGTATCAGAAAATTGAAAAGGCCGCCCTCGCTGTTGTTTGGGCCTCACGACGGTTACGTCCGTACTTTCACGCCCATCCAATCATAGTGAGAACGGATTTGCCACTCCGTTCTGTCTTAATCAAGCCCGATCTTGCTGGGAGGATGATCAAATGGTCTATTGAACTCTCCGAGTTTGATATATCCTACGAACCCCGCAGCGCTATTAAAGCTCAAGTCCTGGCTGACTTTATTGTGGAAATGACAGGGACTGATCCGGATTACCCTCGAGTCCATTGGACCATATACGTTGATGGTTCATCAAACCAAAGAGGCTCTGGAGCAGGTGTAGTTCTCGAAAGTGATGACGGAGTACACCTGGAGATCTCCCTTCGTTTCAATTTCAAAACATCCAACAACCAGGCTGAGTACGAAGCTTGCTTGGCCGGGCTAAGAGCTGCAATTGACATCGGAGCTTCTGAGGCGACACTCTGTAGCGATTCACAGCTGGTGATTTCGCAGATCATAGGAGATTATCAAGCTCGCGAACCTCAACTCCAATTATACTTGAACTGTGTCAAGGAGTTGACTGAGAAATTCTCAAAGGTGGAGTTCAAACATGTTCCACGTGAAGAGAATACGAGAGCGGATATACTCTCCAGGTTAGCAAGCACTAAACGACCGGGTAGCACCACTACTCTGGTTCAAAGCACGCTAACGTCGCCCAGCATCCCTCTTTTCCCTTCTCTAAACGCCATAATGACTGACTCCCTTTACGGAGATACATGGATGGCTCCTTACATCCGTTATTTGGCTGATGGACAGCTACCCACAGATGAGAAGGAAAAGACGAGGTTAAGGAGAGAATTACCGTATTTCACCATGATTGATGGTAATCTCTACAGAAGGGCACTCTCTGTGCCCTATTTAATTTGTCTCAAAGAGGATGAGGTGCAAGGTGTAATGGAGGAAGTGCATGGAGGACAGAGTGGACACCACGCCGGAGGAAGAAGCTTAATGCGAAAAATCCTCAGAGCTGGATACTGGTGGCCCACAATGAAGCAAGACTCCATTGACTTCGTCAAAAAATGCGACGCTTGCCAAAAATTCTCTAACCTACACCACACACCGGCGGAAGAACTCTTCACATCCGCTGCTCCATGGCCTTTCTACCAATGGGGATTGGATATTCTGGGCCCCTTTCCAACTGCTCCTGGGGGCATCAAATATCTCATTGTAGGGGTCGATTATTTCACTAAGTGGATAGAAGCAGAGCCGGTGGTGCATATTACTTCAGCCCGAACTCGTCGTTTCATGTATGAAAACATCATAACACGGTTCGGGGTCCCAGCACGGATTGTCACAGATAATGGCACCCAGTTCACGGATAGAAAATTCACAGATTTGCTTGAAGGGTTAGGAATAACCCAAATATTCTCATCCGTCGAACATCCCCAAACTAATGGTCAAGCTGAAGTGGCCAACAGGGAGGTGCTTAAGGGACTAAAGAAACGCCTTGGTGAAGCCAAGGGCGGATGGACAGACCAGCTGTGTCATGTCCTATGGGCATATCGGACAACGCCTCATTCATCCACCAATGAATCCCCATATCGCCTAACATACGGGGTCGAGGCAATGATACCTGTGGAACTGCAAATTGCTTCCACAAGAGTTAAGTACTTCTCTGAAGAAACCAACAACGCTAACTTGGCATCTGAAATGGATGTCATACAAGAACTCAGAGAAGACGCTTTCATCAGAGATCAAGCCATCAAAGCCAAAGTTGCTCTCCGGTATAACAAACGAGTCCAATCAAGGACTTTCAACGTTGGAGATTTGGTTTTGAGGAAAGCAAGTATAGGGAACAAATTCGCCCATCAAGGCAAATTAGCCCCAAACTGGGAAGGCCCATACAGGGTATCCGAGGTCACTGGCAGAGGCTCTTATCGCCTTGAAAACCTTGATGGCACTCCAATCCGAAACAAATGGAACACCCAAAACTTGCGCATCTACTATAGCTAGCTGTTTCTACACTCTCCTATCCTTATCTTGGATTGAATACTGGAGAATTTATTTTCACAGCTACGCTCTCCTTGTAATTCTTATTTTTGATTTAAGTAAGAATCTCTCATAACAATTTAACTCTTTCGAGTTTTTCTTATGTTGTGATTTTCAGTTTATCCGGTGTACAAAAGCATATTCAGGACGGATGATCTCAGCTACTTATTCTGTAGTTGACGATGTAACTCTTCGAATATGCGCAACGCACAAGAACATACTCAGGACGGATGATCTCAATTACCCATTCTGTAATTGACGATGTAACTCCTCGAGTGTGTAAATATTGAAGGCCCAGATTGTAGGATTAAACCGAACTCTGGGTACGGTTAGTAAGTTTGGCTGAACACCGGTGAAGGCTCAGATTGTAGGATTAAACCGAACTCTGAGTACGACTAGTAGGATTAACCGAACGTCGGTGAAGACCTGAGTTGTAGGATTAAACCGAACCTCAGGATATGGGTGGTAGGGCTGGTCCTTCTTCAAGGCCACAAACCGAACCCCATTCGAAGACTACATGGGTTGTAGGGCTGGTCCTCTTTCGAGGCCACAAACCGAACCCCATGCGAAGGCTTGGGCGCAGTAAGCTGGTTCTTCTTCAAGACCACGCTGAACCCCAAGTGACGGGCGCAGTAGGTTCAGGATTAACCCTGATCTGAACCCCGTATCGAAGGCTCGGATTGTAGGATTAAACCGAACTCTGAGTACGACTAGTAGGATTAACCGAACGTCGGTGAAGAATCGTCATTGGGTAAAACCAAAGACCAATTGAAGAACGGCTAGTAGGATTCAACCGAACACCAAATATGACATGGACAGTAGGATCAAACCGAACTCCAAACACAATAAGTAAGTTATACTGAACTCCAAATTAATACTCTCGTGAAGTTCTTTATTTGGGAGTTTTATAGCTTATAATTCTGAGTCATCAATTCTTCAATTGAGATCTGACTCATAAACTCCGACACAAACAATTCACTTGGGTACGCCACAATCTAAGGCATTTTCACCCGAAATTCCTCAGTCGGAAATATTTGAAGAGGAATTTCTATTTTAAAACCTCACTCTTAAAAGCTCTCACGAGAAAATCTCACTCAGAGTTTATTCAAAGTGATAATCACCCAATGATACGGGGGGACAACATAAACGGTTTAACGAATATCTTGAGGAATGAACTCTCGTCTAAACGATCTCACAATCATTCCCCTTAAACCGTTCTTGTAACAATAATGTATTCCCTCATCAGCGGTGACCTTATTATGAAATTCATTTCGCATGTATATATCCGGTATGGAGATTTTGTTCTACAAACCGATCTTCATTACTTAAATCCGGAATAATACAATACACATGCAGTCCCTCTATTAAAGTTGTTTTTCACTAAACAAGAATGGAGGTAAAAAACTCTTTTATTGATTCAATAAGAATTACAATTCGTGTAATAATCCGGAGCTGATCCCGGAACACAGCGAATTCGAATCAATAAAACGAAAAAGGAAATAAGGAAGGCGCTACTCTTTTTGGCTTGAGTCTCCCTCCTTCCCTTTACCTTTGTCTCCGGTCTTGCCTCCTTCAGTGCGAGAGCTTGATCCTGTACTTTTGGGCTTCAGGAGGGAAGGTCCCATTGATTGACCTTTAGGTAAAGGAGCAAACTTATAAGGACTGTTAGGCGGACTCTCATGACGATTGTCAACGACAGCCACCAGTTTCCCTTGGTGAAACTCATAGAACGGATCAATACCGTTCAAATTAATTGACACCTTGGGATTCCGGTATAGCACTTGACGAACTGCCAACCCGAAAGCCTCCTTGACTGCTTGGTCACACATGTTTACAGCATCGTCCAAGTCTGCTTTCAGGGTCTTGACCTCGCCATTCGAATCCGCCAGCTTTAATAGCAGCTCCTTTTCCTTACGTGTCCAATCATCCACTCCTAGAGAATGGACGACCTTAGCCTCCTTCAACCCCTCTTCCAGCTTTGAAGAGCGTTCCTTCTCCGTGCAGAGATGAGCATTGAGGTCAGCATTGATTTTCTTCTGATCAGAAACTTGACCCTCTAGCTCCTTGGCAAGATTTTTCAGTTTGGCAATTTCTTCATCCTTCTTCTGAGTCTCTTCTTTGGAAGTTTTTAATTTTCCTTCTAATTGGAGGATGATTGCCTTGTCCTTGCCAACCACTGAGGTGAGCCTCTCGTTTTCTTCTGTGAGCTCGCGAACCGACTTGAGGAGCTCGGATAACTCAGCCAAGTGCTTCTGTCCGTCGTCGCAAGCTCTGATCATTTCTTCACTCTTCAACGAGGGTTTCACCTTGGGTGAGGATTCGGGAACGCCCTCAGGAACGGAGCTCTCATACACCGGATGTTGAACAAGACCGGAACTATCTTCAAGAGGGCAAGAGGCTTTGGGCGCGAAATAAGTCGTTATTGGCTTCGCCCCATGTGTTATAACACCACTTGGAGTATCCGGAATAGACCCTTCCGCTCTCTTTTCCTTAGCAGGCCCTGGCTCAGCAGCCCCTCTTGAAGTTTTTGGCTTTTTGGGCGAGGATTGACGGTCTGAGGTCTTCGAAGGATCACGCTTTGTCCTCTTCTTTTTCTCGACCACCTTCTCAGATCCGCCCTCGATCAGAGGAATATCGTCACCAGCAGATGAAGTTAATATTATTGTCTCAGCAGTGGCCTTCTTAGAATTCCGCTTTGCCTGAATGTCATTTTCAGCCGCAACGGAAGTCTCTCTGGCCTTGAGTCCTTTTAGCCTATTCATCTCTGGTGACTCGCCCTGAATTTCACCTGCACAGTCAAAAGACACAATCAGAGACGTAAAATTTTCAAGGCAAATGACATAATAACGCATGAAGAATGGCAGGGAAATTACGTAAATACTCCTCGCGAGTAGACTTTGGTCCTAACAAACGCCTGCAGGAGAAAAATTGGTGTGAGGCTGTGTAGGACTGCAGAGCCGAAAGAACAGAGATCGAAGTTGGGCTCAGTTCGTCCTCCTCGGTATAGTACGCTTGGGAGGTCAACAAAAAATGTTCGTGCGTCCAAGTCACTGGGAATTTTGGAATCCCATCTTCAGTTAACCAAAAAATTGATTCATTCGGATGGACGCTAATCTTCGTGAAATAGGACTTGAATGAACGCCCATCAACTTTGGCGGAGTCAGTGTACGCCTCGAAGTTGATGATCTTGGAGATAGTCCGGAGGGATATCAAGCTCACTCCTCCTTTCTCCTTATTCGCACGACGGACCACTTGAGTGAAGTAGAAAAGCATGGCCACCGTCGGTTTAAAGTTGAAGTGCTCCCCAAGCACTTCAAGAGAGCGGACCAATCCCCATCCATTAGGGTGAAGTTGCGAGGGGGCGCAGTCCAAGAATCTCAGGACTCCCATCTCAAACTTCGTCAAGGGGAAACGCACACCCAAGTTCAGAAATATAAAATCATACATGAACAAGGACCTCTCGTCCGGTGTGTGGCATATCCGTACCGATGGAAGGGGAGCGAATACATTAAAACACCATTTGTATTTGTCCTTCTTCCAAACGGTAAACCGCGGCTCCAGCTCCCCTTCATCCTCCCGAGCGTGGACGGATGGTGTCTCACGAAATTCCTCAGCCACCCAGCTGAATGGGCGTTTCTGTTGGAATTTCACCCAGTCTATCCGGTGTGCAACCACATTGCAGAGGCCGGATTGGGTCTTCAAGATATACTTCTCGGAAGGGGATTCCCCTTCAGACGATTTTCTCCCAGTGGCTTTCTTTGTCACCATTGTGAAAGCTTTGATGCTGCGATAAAATTTCACATCATCAGAGAGATACAAATCCCCACTTTCGACACTCTCACTGGAGGAGGAAGACTCTGAAGAGGGTATAATCACCCTTCGCCTTTGATATTGCGACTCCTCCCCCCTGTATACTGTGGCCTCGATTGGAAGATCACTGGGATCCTCCCACCACGAACATTAGGGTTTTGAGCCAAAGCCCTTCCTCCTCTTCCTCTAGGGCTAACGCCACTGAAGCTAACACCCTTCCTAGCCATTCTCAAATATTGAAAAGAGATGCAAAAAACGAAGGGAAAGTGGTTACCTAAGGATAGTGAATGGAAATTCACAGAGGCGGACACGAAGAACTTCCTGGGACTTTTGCAGAGGTTCGTCGAGGAAGCAAGAAGAAATGGTAACTGAGATTGCCAAATATGCCTGTATCAGGGCACAAAAATTTTTCAAATACCCACTAAACACAATCTGTCGTTTACCCCCAAACGACTTCCCGTTTAGTGGACCAAAATTGTTGTCTAGTACATCAAGGCGCGAAGATGCCATCATTTCGTCACAAAGCCATCGAAATGGGCCTGTTAAAACCAAATACTAGGCCCAACAAGACTATACGTGACAGTTACTAAAGCATGCGCACTTAATGCAATAATGGCGCGCCCACGTGAATTAAGGCATTAAATGTCCAATCATTAGAAACGTGGCCACCATTACCCGAATACCAAGGGTTGCGAAATTCGATAAACTTCTGATATTTCCATTGTCGAATCCGCCCTTAAAATTTCATCACTACGGATCATGGTTCCCAGAACGGATATTTACACTTCGGTGCAAATCCGAAATTCAGACGTACAATGATCAATATAGCTCATATGAGCAAGACAACTGCTTCCTCACATCAGCTAGGGGGCTAGTAGAGGTAATACTCGGATTTCGTCTCGGATTTCGGATGGATGCAAAAAAAAATTCACCAGGACGGATGATCTCAATCACTTATTCAATGATTCGATGATGTAACTCCTGGTACGAAGAACTCCAATAATCATTCCAGGACGAATGATCTCAATCACTTATTCAGTGATTCGGTGATGTAACTCCTGGTATGAAGAACTCCAATAATCATTCCAGGACGGATGATCTCAATCACCTATTCAGTGATTCGACGATGTAACTCCTGGTATGAACAATTCTCATCATCATTCTTACGATGAAAGTATTCACTCAATCCGTACTTCTACGATTGAAAAATGTCTCCAGGATGGATTATCTAAATCACTTAATCTGTGATCTGACGATGTAACTCTTGACGATGTGTACTTTTCCAGAACGGATAACCTCAGTCACCCATTATGTGATATGACGATGTAACTCCTAACGCGGTGTACCTGCCCAGGACGGATGATCTCAATCACCCATGCTGTGATCTGACGATGTAACTCCTGGCGCCATACACACCCAAAGGACGGATGATCTCAATCACCTAATATGCGACCTGATGATGTAGTTGCTGGTATCGTACACATCCCCAAGACGGATGATCTCAATCACTTATGAAGTGATTTAATGATAAAACACCTGGCATGATCAATACTCATAATCATCTTTATGATGGAAAATTCTGAAAGTCAGTCCGCACTTTCACTTTCTAGTGGTATTCTCCCAGGACGGATACTCTTTATCACCTATTCTGTGATACAACGACGTAACTCCTGGCGTAGAAAAAACTCCCATCATCATCCTTATGATAAAGGACTCACACACCACTTCCTTGCAGTTCCCTAAACCTGGAACAATATTATCATCTCCTGTAAGAATATTACGGGTTAGAAGCAGTCATCCGTCCTGTTACACTACTTTGCTAAACAGCGGATCGACCCATCTTTCCCCAAAAGAATTAAGGATCATGCCCCAGAGACAGGCACCTTCTTCTTAATACGCACTTGGGGACATGTATATATTTATCCGTTCTAAATTTTATTTGTTATTTAATCTTCCGAGGCTATTATTTCAATCCGGCCTTAAGATTAATTACACTGAACGGATTAGTAACGATTTATATATACATGAAACAATGAAGACAAATTTCTTCAACCAAAATTCATTCATTGAAATGAAATTACATACAATAGTTCAAAATCCGGAGTTGATCCCGGTACACAACTATACATGTAAATGAAAACAAAATTACGGAGGAGGAATCTGTTCTTCAGTTTTTTGCGCCTCCTCAGCACAAGGCTCTTGTCCCCCTTCCTTTGGAACCTCTGCAGGAGTCTCACCTCCAGGAGCCTCAGCCCTTTCTTCAGAAGAGGGAACCTCGGACACAGGAAAGACGTAATCAGGTCCCATAGATTGACCCTCAGGAAGAGGAGCCAAACCATACAAGGACGTCGGTGGATCCTCGTGACGACCATCCACCACTGCGACTAACTTTCCCCCATGGAATTCATAGTACGGATCCATTCCATAAAGGTTAAGTTTCACAGTGGGGTTGCGGTAGAAGACTTGGCGTATGGCTAGGCCGAAGGACTCTTCAACAGCCCGGCTGCATATGTCAACAGCTTCTTCTCTCTCAGCCTTCGCTGTAGCCAATTCTCCCCGCAACTTGGACAGCTCCTCACTAGACACCTCGAACTCCGCTTTCCTAGCCTTCAGTCCCTCTATCTCAAGAAGGAGCTTCTTCTCCCTTTGAGACCACTCTTCAGCATCAGCCTTATTTTTATCCTGGCTGCTGCGGAGTTCTTCCTCCTTCTCTGCCACTTTGCCTTCCAAGTTTTTAAGATCGCCTTTGAGCTTGAGATTCTCTTTAGTTACGAGATCCCCAAACTCCTTAGACTTGTTAAGACGATCTTCCATTAACTTCATGGCGGCTTTGTCCTTGTCTGAGGAAAGGTTGAGCTCTTCTAATTTTTCACTTAGCTCCTCAACCTTGTCGACGTTCTTAGCCAACTCGCTGACGGAAGATAGCAATCCAGCAAGTTCGGCTAGCTGCCACCTTCCGGCCTCACACGCTTCTTCAATTTCTTTAACACTAAGCGTAGGCCGGAGTTTGTACATCGGTGGTGGAAGAGTGGCAGGAGTAGAACCTTCGTAGGAGAGGAAGGGGGTGAGAAACGAGGTCGTTGGGAAGGAGGTCGGATTTGACCCAGAAGCTCCAGCAGCAGTTTCTTTATTAAGACTAGAGGGAGCACCAGCTGCTTCCGAGGTTTCAACAAGCTTACCCTCCGAAGTTTTGCGCTTTTTGGACGGGCCTCCCACTGAGTCATTCTTAATTTTTCTTCTCCTCTCAGAAACTGGAGGATGACCCGTGGATTCATCAGCGGCAGAAGAACCGCCCTCAACCAACGGAACGTCCCCTTCAGCATCCGAGGTCAGTATTATTAACTCAGGACGATCCTTGGTTGAGGGCCTGGGCTTCACTTCATTCTCACGGGAAACGGATTTACCAGCCGCCTTGAATTTCTTTAATTTGTCCATCTCCGGAGTCTCTTGTTCTATTTCACCTACATGAACAAACACAAGATGTCAGCAACTATAAATATTCTATATATATTTGGTAAAGGAGGAAGATGAAATAAAATGAGAAGTACGCAAATATTCCTCCCGGACTCCGCTTGAGCTACTTAGCAAACGCCTACACGAGAAGACGTGACGACCTGTAGTGTGCGATTCAAGTGCGAACAACACTCTCGACGTCTCACGAGACAGATCGGATTGATCAGTGTAGTACGCGTGTGAGCTCAAGAGGAAATGTTTGTGTGTCCAGCTCAGGGGAAATTTGTCAACATCCTCTTCGTCCTTCCAAAATTTCGGTTTGCCCTTCTTAATGGAGATGCGAGTGAAGTAGGTCTTAAACGACTTCCCATCAACCTTGGCCGAATCAGTATAAGACTCAAAGTTCACAAAAGAACAGAGAGTCCGGAGTGTCACCAGACCAACTCCGCCCTGCTTATTCGCCCTTCGAACTACCTGAGTGTAGTAGAACAGCATCGCTACAGTTGGCGTGAAATTGAAGTGCTCCCCAAGCACTTCGAGAGCTCGGATGAGGCCCCAACCGTTGGGATGAAGTTGAGAGGGTGCACAGTTCAAAAACCTCAAAACACCCATCTGGAGTTCGGTTAATGGGAAGCGGACACCCAAATAATGAAAGATGAAGTCGTACATGTACACTGAACGATCGTTGGGGACGACATGACATATCCGCTCTGTCGGAAGTGGTGCGTAAACCCTATACCACTTTTTTGTCTCTTCATCCGTACTCAGCGTGAACCTCGGTTGAATCCGAGATCCCTCCTCATCCGCATGACGAGAGGCCAAGTCCTTAAACTCGCTGGACACCCAACAGAAAGGCCATTTAGCCTGAACCTCCTCCCAATTCAGCCTCGAAGCAACTACGCTGAAGAGACCTTCAGCTGTCTTCGAAATGGCACTATCTCCAGAAGATCCTTCTCCAGTTGCCATTGGAAATATCTAGACCGAACTCCTTGATCTACGATAAGAAATAAAATGTCGTCAGAAAGTTGCAATCATTACTCACTGCATTTTGAAAGCAATTACAATCAGAGGGCGACTCTGAGAAGGGAAAGGTCACTTCCCGCAGTGAGTAAGATCCCCTTTCTGAGCGACGCGGTTCAGTCTTAGGAAGAATCACAAGGATTCTTCCCCACAACTATTAGGGTTGAGGGAAACTGATTCCCCCCCTATTTTGATGAAGCCTACTTTCTATAACTACGAGTAGCAAGTCAAAGCAAAACTAAAGCGACAAGGAAAAGATAGTTACCTCAGATGACAGTGATGAATTTGAGGAACGAAGAAACCCTCGCAATGTAGGTGATAAACTTCCTTGCAAAATTTCTGCAGAGTTTCGTTGAGAAAGCAAAAGCAAGTGGAACCCAGAATCCACTAAGTATTCCTTTTATAGGAAACAAAGAGGACCGGTTACCTCCTCTTGAAGTTGTGTCGTTCTCGATAAAACGTACCTGTTCACAAGCGAAACGACACAACCGTTCCAAATTCTTGGGCGCCAAAACGATAACAACTCAGCAAAGGGCTATCCACTGGGCCCAAAAGTTTTGAAAACTTCAGGCCCATTAAACCCAAAACGACGGTTAATGAGATTTTCATCTCAGATGCAATAATTGCCTGCCCACGTGATTAAAAGCATTAATGTCTAATCATGCAACGCAATTTACGCTTTACAGCCGTTACACAAACTTCAAGAGCTTTCAATTCCAATAAACTCTTGAAATTCTCACACAACGAATCTTTGTCTGAATCCGTTGTGACAGTACCGAAAGGTCTTTTCTATTAAATTCAGAGCGGTTCTTTACGAATGACAACAGATGCTAAGGAACTGTTACACACGTAAGCTTACCGATATTAAGACCTCTCGCAGGTTGAGTAGCTTATGTGAACAACTATTCAGTCCCTCACACAAGCTAGGGGACATATGATCCGGTCTCAATACCGGTATCCGATCTGCTATACATATCTCAACGTCTTTGATAAGACATCTACGTGTAACCGGTGTCATCGGTATACATCCGAACTGTAATTCCGTATCAGGCGTTCTCCCTATACCGGTTGTTCAGGATAACACCATGACATCGGATAATACACACGTCACTGTGCAACAGACAAGGATTGTTGCTACAGGGATCGATCAATAATTCCCTGCACTACGAGCCAAATTCTGCTCACGGGAATGGTCAACTTGTTCCCTAATCCTAGTCTACATTCTCTATGCTCAATATAAAATAGCCACTTGACCCAATCATGCAGGTAAGTGCGCAATATAATAATGCTAATGGGAGTTGGTGGTTCCCCACCAACGAGTCCTCGTTAATCGAGCCAATCAGGTATATGAACTAACTTCATGATTGAAGTTAGGGATCTTCTTCTTCAGCTCTTTTACGACTGATTCCTCTCTGAATACATTCCTGACTTGGAATATAATCACTGACTTGAGCGTCGGAGAATCTTTGCTGGTGACACCACCATTCGCCCACTTCAACGCGATAGGTCGGTGTGAAGGATCTCCAGAACGCCCAATCCGCTCTCCTCATTCAAGGACAACGGATACCTACATCGGATACACATACATCCGGTCTACTAGACGGTATTGACATACTATTCGTGACTGGCTTGAGATCGGATCTCTTGACCCCGGTCCAGGACAGATCAATACATAAACATGGCAATAGGTCGTAAATAAATGACAAAATAGGCCATGAACTATGTGTAGTGCTTAAGTTACCGAACGAGTTCATTCCATCTGTTGCCAGTCCAAGTCTTAAACTTCTTGGGTCATTTACAAACTCTGGAAATAATGAATTGAACTTCTTCCATTGTAATCCATATGTCGGATGCCAAAGTTGTCCATCAATCAACCTCTCCTCAGAATGCCACCTCATCAGCTTTGTATCATCTTCATTGGCAAACAAACGCTTCAATCAAAGAATGACAAGAAAATACCATAACACCTTTGTAGGAGGCCCTTTGGGGCATACCTCCTTACCAGAATCAATGTCTTTTTTCTTATACCGTGATAACCCACACCTTAGACATTCATGCATCATTTCATAATTACCTTGGTATAACAGACAATCATTTGGACATATGTGTATCTTCTTATACTCCAAACTCATAGGACACAAAACATTTTTAGCCTTGTAGTTACGACTTGGCAAGGTATTACCTGCTAAAAGCATTTCTTTCAATAGTTATAACAATTCAGTGAAACTTTTATCCGTCCACTCATTTCTTGCCTTTGAATTAAACAATCATAAAACCCCCTGACAACCTTATGAAATTAGTGCAATTTGGATACAATGGTTTCTCTGAATCCTCACAAAGTGTTTTATACACATGTGCTCTCTTAAAATTTTTTTCACTCACATCACGAATCATCTTCTCATGTTGATCATCTATATCATAATCAACATCCTGTGCAAAACTTTCATTTTGACTTTGATTGGTCACACTCAGTGTGTCAAGATGTTCACCATGCCATATCTAATGTGTATAGTTTTTCAAAAAACCGTCACACAACACATGTTCCCTCAACACTTCTAAGTGTAGCAGGCGCTTATTCCCATACTTAACACAAGGGCAAAAGTATCTTATGTTCACATCTTCAGCATTTCAAATTACAAACTCTAGAAATGTTTCAATTTCACTCTCACATTTTTCACTTATATGTGGTGCATTAATCCAACTTCTATCCATGACTATGGCCCAATACAACACTTAAGGTGTGACATTATTCAACACACAATACATTTAGTCAATTAGAAGTAAAAAAATATTGTAAACATAAGACTCACGCCAAAATAAAAAAATGAGAATATCATGGGCTCATAATGTCAAACAAGTATAAAAATTCATGAATAAGATATATAAAGAAGACAGCTATAAAAATTCATGAATAAGATATATCAAGAAGTTAAACAAGAAACGTGGAGTGTAGTGGTTATAAACAGTGACAATATATGTGTCATAAAAAATAGACATTTTTCATTAAACATATGGTGTGCAGTGTATTCAAACTACCTTGCACACCTAACTAAGTCCCAATGCATAACCCCACACATTCAATATAGTGGCATATACACAACAACAAAAAAAAGATTCAAGCACCATCAATACAATGTAAAATAAACAACAAAACACATTCACACAAGAACATATATATAGATGTTCGTAGTTTACTAACCGTAAATACGTACAGGTAAGAAGAAAACCTCAACTTCACACGTAGTGCAGGTTCTCGGAAAGAAGCAAAGGACGCCATGCAAGTTTTAGATTTCACGCACAATTGTACGTTGAGAAGCAAAGATGTTAGGGTTTAAGAAAAGGGTTTCAAGTTCAGAAGTAAGAGGTTTAAGCAAAGATGAAGTGTTACAGAACAGGAACATTGAGTCTAAATACACAGGACACCCTATAAACTCGGTTCAGGAGGAAACGTGCTTATATGAACACGGTTCCGAAAGGGAACCAGGTTCATAGATGTATTTTAAAAAATAAAGAAAGGTTTTGGATCTATGAACTTAGTTTCACGTGGAACCGTGTGCATGGGTGTAATATATTTTTTTAAAAAAATAGGCCCAAAAACTCGTTCCTGGGGAACCAAATATCTATAACTCCAATAATTTCAAAATTGTCAGTGTCTCTTTTTCAAACACGTTTTTCAAACAACCAAGTTCATATCATGTGTGCGTAGCCTTTTTTTGCACTAATGCATATTTATCTATTATTGAAACACTCATGCAAAAATAAGTATATAGGATTTTATATATAAGGCTAAAGTATAAATATAGTAAAAACACAAAAAGGACAATCTTTAATAATGATACAATAAAATGGCCATATAAATGACATTGATCCTAATGTTGTAAATCTGGGTAAGATTGATGAGTTAGGATAATGTATCTGACAAACCAATCACCTTTAACAAACCCAGGGTGGAACAAATACATTCATTCATAATTTCATAATTTTGAAGTTTACTTTTATACTTATTTTCTTTTTATTATATTACATAACTTATTATAATTAAGGAATGAAAATGGATGACGATCTTGTAACTAGTTATTTGTTTTATATTAAGTTATGCTAATATCAATTTTAGAGTATGTTTGAATTGAAAATAGACAATAGAATGAAGAGGGATTGAAAGATGTATGATTATTTATAGTTAAAAAATGTGAATAAAATTTAATGGAAAAGGATGTAACTTGATTCATCCTAAGTTCAATCCTCTTCCTTGAAGTTAGGATGTATATGTAGAATCAAACTTATTAAATAGTAATTTACTTTTTTATTCATTTAGGGTTTAGGGTTTATAAATACTCTAAGGAGAGTATTTATAAGGCATGTCCTAACATCATGGAGATGTTAACTAAAAACGACTTGCCAAGTGCTAAAGAATTCTTTCGTGGTAAGTATCTTATGGATAAAGATTCAAAGAGAACCTCCTCTAGCAACTCCTCTTTAAAACGAGGAGGGCCGTTGATATCATCTTGAAAATGAGCTCGAATTGCTATTCTAACAACCGAAAATCCATCATAAATATCAACATGTAGAATCAAACTTATTAAATAGTAATTTACTTTTTTTATTCATTTAACAATTATTTAAATGGGTTGAATAAGGATTATATAAGAATTTACCAATTAAAATAATTTTATTCTATTACTTTTTCAAATAATGAAATATAATAATTATTTCATTTCATCTTAAAATATTAAAATAATAAAAGGACGTCTTTACTTCATTCTATCCCATTTAGTCACAATCCATTATATATCATAGAGTTCCTTTCCATATGTACCACAAATCCAAATGCATCCTCAGGATGCGTTTAATTTGTGTTATCTTTTTACATTTAAGGGGTAAATTTTATTCTTAGAATAAGAAAAACTAAGATTTTTAGGTAAATTTTAAAAGCATTGATTGTGACTTAAATTTTTTGAAAATAAATTTTTGTTTTTATCATAATTTTATGGTTTAAATATGTTTTTAGTCCTTATAAATATGACCTCGATCCATACAAAACAAAAATTATATATCATTTTAGTCATACTTTTATTCGATATTATGTTTTTAGTCCCTGGTATTATGTTTTTAGTCTATTATGATTTTTTATTCCTTGTAGAATTTTGCTTTGCTTATTTTCTCTCTCTGTCATCTCTCTTTTTTCTCCCCCAACTCTATCCGCTCCCATTAAATCACCACCCATCCACCTCATATAAACCACTGAACCACCTCACCTCTAACCTTTACGATCACTATCACCCAAACCACTGTCACCCATAAATCTATGTCAACCCCAACCATAAAGAACATATGGGGGGATTAAAGAAATTCAACAACAAAATATTAAGAAATAAAAAGGAAGAACCTTACCTGTCATAATCACCATTACCAGACATGGAACATGTTGGCAACCGCCACTATGTTGGTGAATCTCGCCGCCAGAACCCATATTTGTCCTCCTTACCCCACTACTCAACACCACCCACCACCACTACCAACATTATCCCCACCCACAACCATCACCTATCACTGCTAGAATCGTCCCCCAACCAAACCACCCAACCCATCATCTTCGTCAACACTTGAGCGTCCTTAGTGAAAATGCTACAGTACAAAAAATGGAAAACAAACATAGATGGGTTTCACCTAGATCCAAGTGAAAACTCATGAGAGTGCCAAAATTAGATCTTTTCAGAGTTAGGCTTTGTGATAGTCTTTATGATTCTAAATGTAGGAATTCAATGTCCTCATCTTCAATTTTTGTTGCGTATATAAAGAAGAAATAAAAGAAGATCTGGAAGATTGTTTTTCTCCTTTTTTTTTCTTTATACAAATTTGTTAATTTTGGGATAAAGTTTAATGGGTGGGTGGTTCAAATGAAGGGAGTTACGATGATTCAAATGAGGTGGATAGGTGATGGTTTAGTAGGAGGGGGTAGTGTAGAGGGTGAATGAAAAACAGATGAGAAAGAAAAAGAGCAAAAAAAAAAAAGTTGTAGGGACTAAAAGAAATCATTATGGACTAAAAATATAACCAAGGACTAAAAATATAATATTTAATAAAAATTGGACTAAAACAAGATTTTTTTTTGTTGGAACTGAAATCCAAAGATGGCATATATATATATAGGGACTAAAAACATATTTAAACCTAATTTTATTTGTATATTTAGTTCATGTGGAATATCATATAAAGTAAATTTTCAAAAGCATCATCTATGAAGCCATAATTGTAAAATTTTACTTCCGATAACAACAAGCTACAAAAATTAAAAAAATTATTCTAAAAAACATTCATGTAAGAGATAGTTTTATTATTTTCTACCAAACATAAGAATCTTTTATTCTAATCAAATTTAGCTGGGAATGTAAAAATAGATATTGAATATCAAGCTCCCTTAGAATTGAGTTTAAGACATTAAAAATATTTTTTATTAAAATTAATATAATTATTGTATCGCAAAAATAAAAATAATAACTTTATTATTGTTTAATAAAATATTTTCTTTGAGTATCTTAAACTGAATCCCATAAATTATGGTTAACATAACCCTTAATTTATTCATCTTCTTTTCATCCTGTGCACCCAATACAATATTCTCCTTATATACAACATATAATCTCTCTTTTCATTACGTGGTTATGTAGCTGGGTGTTCAATAAAGTAAAATAATGTTTGTGAAATGAACAAGTTTATATATACATTTTTTTTCATCGATCAATAATGTTATCACACACAGGGATTGATCTGTGTGAGAAAAGAAAGCAATTAGGAGACTGGGTACTTTCCAGGCCAAGTCACAGTGAGTAACAAAGATCTAAAATCCTAAACTTAAACATAAACATAGTATTTAACATTTTGTTATGGAGGTCCAACAAATTAAACGAATTAGAAAGGAGAATTAATAGGAAGAATGATTAATCTTATCTATACCTACAAATTAATCGGAGTGTGAAGAACAAGTCCAAAGGGATGCAGAAAGCAAGGGCCTGGATTTCCAATCCAAAACCAACTTATTAGTACCAAACTCCTCCACCCTATACCCGTCATTGAAGAGCCCCAATAACAGCTTCGCTTGACAATGATTCGCGAAGCTTATCGGAACTCCCGTGAACCCCGCCGCGCCCAACCACTCCCCCCACGACCTCCTCTCTTGTTCTTCCCCCGTCCGATACGTCCGGGCCAACGAGCCCACTATCCGCGGGCCCAGGAAAACCCGCTCCACCAAAGCTCTGGCCCGACTCTGCATAGGAAACCCAGCCTCCAGCGAATCAAACACCGCGGAATAGTGATGAAGCGAGTCCATAAACCGGCCCACGAAGCCTCCAACAACGGGCCCCGCCTCTTCCTCCACGAGGGTCACCAGCCTGGGCCTCAATGCCTTAGCCCCACTTAAAAACGACTCAACGGAATCTGGCGCACGGTAACTTAAGTGTGGCAAATTCAGCATGCAATTGAACACCAAAGCCTCTCCGCGAACGAGCTTTAACGAGGAAGGTCGAAACGTTTCGTCGGAGTCCAACCTGCACTGGTGAAACGAGAAGGGCTGGGATAGGGAGGCGGCGAACGCCGTTAATCTGCGGCCGGTCTCCTGCACGGTGGCGATGGATCTCCGTCCAGAGCCGGTTCGTGACAATGCGGTGATTCGAAGGTGTGGGCCAGGTGAGCCGTTTTTGTTGGAGGCGAGGGCCTGCATAAGAGAGGCCCACTGGACCCCTTCCATGATATCGTAATCGATGATGTGGACACGGCGTTCGTGGGCCACGGACTCGATTATGGCCTGGTTGGCGGTGAAGTGGGCGAACTTGATGTATGGAGACATGTCCTGAAGCAGTTGGAAAGCTGCGAGCATGTCGTTCTGATGATGCTCGTCGCGATGGTGGGGCCCGCTAGTGTTGCAATGATAATTATGCTTGCTGGTGTTGTTATTGTGCGCACCCCCTGCGCCTTCAAGCAAACCCTGAAGCGCGTCTGTGAAGTACGCGGCGAGTCTCTCCATATTGGAGCCACGCGCTTGCGAGGCTAGTTCTTTGAGCCGAACCAATATCACTCGAGCCAGGTCGCGGCTCTTGGTGGCGCCGGTGAGGGCCTCCGCCGCCGCCATTAGAAGATGGACCAGCCTCAGGCCCTTGGAATCGTCGCCGGCGGGTGGTGTGGTTTCTTCCTCGGCGTCGTCTTCCTCGGTGAAGGAGACGGAGTTGCTGGCGACGTGGTCGGGGGTGAGAGCGGAGTCGCACATGATGGAGTCGATGAGGTGGTGGAAATCGTGGTCGTGGGGGCCGACGAAGGCGTCCCAGTTGACGACGGGGGACCAGTGGTTCCAATTACAGTAGTCGTCGTCAGAAGTGGGGGTGTTGGTGTTGGTGATGGTGCTGTATCCGGAGAAGTCGAGGTCCATGTCCGTGTCTATGTCCATGGTTTTTGAGTTGAAAACGGTTGTCATGAGAAGAAAAGATAAGCCCAAAGCAGAAGGAAGGTAATTAATTGAGTAGGTAGGTGTGTTCTTTGTGGAATTGGTGTTGTATGTGCAGAGAGGGAAAAGGGTTCCTGAGAGATTTATAAAGGGGGTTGAGGGTGGAAGGGTTCATAGCATGAGACAGTGGAAGTCCAAACACTTGTGTGGGTTATCATTGCCCAGCTTTTTTTAGGTGAATCAGTCCCTACCCAGCAGATGATGTTAGACTCAATGTTAATAAAATAGTAGTGCCGTTTTTTTATTTTTTATATGTGACTCCCATTGATATTGATCCCCCCACTTTTTTAATTAATTAATTACTACTATGTCTATGTAAATTTTTAATTTATTCGAAACCCTTTGCCTTCCTATACAGGTAACTTACAACAAGCCTCACCTACATCCATCGGTTCAATTTCACCCCTCGCCTTTCATTTGCTTATTATATATTTCCTTTTTATTCCCAATTTTATCCAACTTTTTTAATTCTTATTGAGGTCGACACAATTAGTATCTACCATATCCACCATACGTTGAATACCGGGTTAGTTTGTTTAAACTTATTTTAAGAGATAAATATTTTTTTAATTAAAAAAATACTTATTTTAAATATTAACGTGTTTGTTTAAAGTTTTAAAAATAAACAGAAGCTGAAAATAAGCTGATTTTAACTTATTTTAAAAAGCAACTCTGATACGTTTATTAAAAAAGTGATTATAAAAAAAGCGTTTTTTTATAATCTTAAGCTTAAACAAACGGGCTCAATATCACTTCATCCTTTTTCCCAATCTCCCACAAAGATACCGCCTCAAAATGATTACTTTTTAACCAACAGAACCAGTAGTTTTGTAAGCACCATCATCAACTCTGTTAACCATACCATTATTTTTAGATCACCAATTCGCACAGGATCCAGTTGCTTCTCCACATGATGAGATTTTCCACATCTAAAAATCTCATGAACTCATACTTCCAACCATAGCGATTTCGCTTTGCTAGAACGAACACCTCCCAAACCCTTCCCCACCTCTGAAACATCCACCAAAGATTATGATGGTTCTAGTTCTCCGAAAAATTTATGAAATAGTATGATGTAACCCTCTCTTGTACTGACCTAAAATCACGCTTCCCATGTCTCCCTGGAACCTACACCATCTTTTCCATAAGTGAGGTTGCCGCTGCCCTTGTAGCTCGCACGCTCTCTCTCTCATCTCTCAGAATGCAGGTGAGGCATATTCTAAGTAAAAAGTTCTTTTATCTCTCTTCCGTGAATCAACAATAATAGTGTTCTGCCTTTTATTAATGATCTTCAATTTTATTTTATTTTACTTGTAGTAGTTGTATGTTTCTTTATTCTTTTAATAAGGACTAATTCAATGTAATATAACAAAAGTTATACTAAAAAAATGTTCAAATTTAGGGATGAAAAGATTATTTTTTAAAAAAAATGGTTACAGTTTAAGATGAATTTAAAACATGTTAAAAGCCTTGTATATTTATCGTAACTTCTGCACTTGGCAGAAGTAAATTAGTTACACCTAGTCATCTACTGCTAAATAATTCCACGGTATTGATTAAAGCTGATCATATAGTGGACTAGAGGTTGACTAGCACGATTTGTGTGTCAATAACTTATAATTCGTATAGTTTAATTAAAAGATACTGTTAAGTTGTTAACAAGATATTCTTATATATTCCAAAGGTAGTTATACTTGAAAGATTAGTCATATACCATCATGGTAACAAGATAAAAAAAATATACTGAAAAAAATATATATAATTGCTGATGACACTTCAAAAATTAGGCCCTTCAGGGCTCAAATTAAACTTCTATACTTTAACCGAAATTTCAAAAATAATTCTAAATAGTGTAGTTGAGTGATTAACGTAGATTTAATTAATCTATAATTATTTGTGCTTATATTCAAATTAAAAATAAGTAAAAATTGTTAATGCGTGTGTACAAATTCGCTACTGAATCGATTCTTAATTTATATAAACTAGTATCATTCAAAAAATGATGTAAGATTAGCAGAGTTAGTTAATATCGACATGCGTTTTTCTTTCTTCTCTTGATCATTATTTCATAGAAGGTGAGACTGAGCAAAATGCGGTAGAAAAGGAGCAGAAGTGCAACCAAATTTAATTTATATATTGGTAAAATACGATTATGTCCTCACATGATATAGAAATCATCAAAATGAAAGCTCAGGTAAAAAGTTAAGTTTTAACATGATACGATAGATGACGAAAAAGACATAGATAAAGCTGAATATTTCATAGTCAGTTAGTGATATATCTCAAAGGAAAATGTTAGAGCCTATCCCACTGCCTCACCATTTCATTGTGCCACGTCATCTTCACCGTCTCTATAGTACCCGGCACCGTCTCATTGGCTGGGAATGTCTACTCCTACGCCACTGGTCCACGTTGCCACATGGAACATGTATTCTTTTATTCTCGACTTTCCATGCTAGTTACTAGAAAGAAGAACAAGCTTGCATTCTAATTCATTAATTCGAATTATCTTTTTTCTTTCTTTCTTCAAAGCAATGGTAAGGAGAGACACCCCCCTACGTTACTAGGCTATGGTGCTATTGTAAGAAATAGAGGTAGTCTTCCATATTGATCAAATCATCTTAAAATTGGGTTAACTCTAATTAATGTACATATTTTAGCTTGGCATTTAACGGTAGAAAATATAAGTTTTTATTGATTTGTGATGATCAAAAACCCATATAATTTTTGAAGTCACAAGTTGATATCTAGTTGTTAACTATTTGTATGTTCTTTATTTGTGGACTATATAACAAATGTTCTCACATTAATTAATCATATTTCTATTTATTTTTGGAACCACACAAATATTATTTATGTAAAAGAGAAATGATAATAACATACTCATTTCATGTGAATGGTTGGTCTTGAAAATGTCATACTATGTATCTTGTAAATTGCTTTTTAATTTTGACTTTTTTTTAAGAGTATGTTGAAGAATTAATGTATTAAAAAAATGTATTGCTAGTATTTATCTTACGTAAATTTAAGTGTTTTGGTCATCTCCATCTTTGTTTTCATCAATTTTTATAAATGAATTATTTTAATGCAAAAATGTTTATGGTTTTTAAAATATTATACATATACCATCAAATATGGATTATAGTAAATAAATTGGGCCTATATTGATGGGTCAGCCCGACCTGACCTGTAACGTCCCCTTAACGATTCCAAAAATTTATTTTGGGGTTTAATAAAATTAGAAGAAATTTTTCGCCTTTTAAACTTCCCTGACGATAAACTATAGGTACCTAAGGGTCACGTTACATAAAACACTCAAAAACTTCATTCTAAGGTCTTGGTAATCAATTACATAGACTCTGTAATCGATTACAAGGCCCTGGTAATCGATTACCTACAAGCCAACTGCGTAGGAAAATTTCACACCTCTCTAGTAACCGATTACCAGAAACCCTATTCTGCAAAATTATGCAAAATTTGGGCTCTAGGCCAACTTTTGCCCTACCTAATTTGTTCATCTCAACTTCGATTGTCATCAAACGTCATGGGAACTATGTTTTCTCCATTCCGGACCTATTGTCGCAGTCCGTACTAAAAAATTCCCACATATGACAAAAATATGCACAAAAATACATTTCAAATAGACTTAAGACAACACCTTGCACAAAACTTAATAAATGGACTCCAATTCAAGCAATGACCATACACACAAGTTCTAAATGACTGTAGGAACCTATTGGTTTCCCCCGGAGGTTCTAATTCCCACTGGATCTCTATTTCACCTATCTAGTTGTATACTTCACATAGGATGCAATGTGCATTCCATCAGATACCAAAACATCAATTCAATTGTGATTCTCAAATCATCCGCATAATGGACCAATGCCACCCACATATGCAATTACAATTCATTTGCCCATAACAATTATGCATCAATCACATATGGCTCAATGCCAAACACATAATCACAACTAATTTCCATAAGATTTAATGTCATTCAACACGTAAATTTAGCATACCACACGCATATATCGCCTTCACATACTAATTCCATGTCATCAATTCATCAACACAAGTCTCAACATTCAATATCACCATGATATTAAAATCAAACAAACAATGCAATTACTAAGAAGATAAACTTTGTCAAAATCATCACAATGCAATTAAATTTGAGATTTACACCACAACTAAATTTATCAAATTCACCAAAGTTCATTACTATAGTAATTACATAGCCTCTATTTCCTTCCTTGGTATCCCACTCTTTACTTGACGCTTCCCTATGAGGCCTCTGTGATCTCATTGCCATTAGTTGCTAAAAAGAAAATAAATCATAACAAAGGTGAGTGTTGGAAATCATAATTAATATAGAACTCACAGAATAATGAAAAATGGTAAAATTTAGCCTTACTCACACATTCCTTCATTAATCTTTCATTATTTCACCCACCATAACAATTCAATCATATATATATAATACAACATCAATCCTAAATATTCATAATCAACTTGCCAGCACACACCATTACGATTTCATCACCACAAGCCCGTCGAGCTATCACAAGTTTCCTTTACACCAATGTAATTCATTTTACCCCCAATATTTCATTAAATTATAATCATACACGCCAGTATGGGTTCACCTCATTTCAACACAACAATTAATACAATAGTCACCAATCCATCATCATTCAAGAATTCAAACCATGTAAAGCACAACTGACTCACACACAAGTGTAATGACTCGTTAGTATCCGAATACTAAAAGGATCGACCTTTAGCTAGGGATCCTACTTGACACCCCATAAACTCGACTTGGCCTGCTGAGTCCAACTTGGCTTTCCACCTTAACCACTGGGTCCTACTTGACCACTGGTAGCTTAACTAGGTCCTGCTTGACCACAAGAGCCAAAAGCGAAGAGCAATATATACCGTCAGTTGTCCCTAACCACACAAACCACATAAGTACATTTTAAATTCTCTTGCTTTTTATTAATTGGCACAAAAGGCCTCATTTTTAATTACACGGTGCGGCCACATAGACTCGACCTAATCACATAATTTTCTACCATCAATAATCATCATATTATCAATAATTATCAAACCATGAATCATTTAAATGGTGAGGGCGGCCATACAGACCCGATCCATAACACACATTTTTAATTAAGTTTCATATCACCCGTAAAGCACAATAACATAATCACCATAATCATAACTCAACAAACGGCTTAACTCATCATTTTCAACTTATCATAACACATTGATATTATAATCATCATCAGTTAATCATTTCCATTTCATATTATCCTATCATTCACGAAGATAGTAACATTTCCATAAATTCAGTACATCACCAATGTATATCCACATTTCATCAATTCATATCAACATCATCGCTATCAATATTGCCATACATTTTTATGTAATTCCATCGTATACACATTGCCTAAAAATCACCATAAGTCATAGACTTTTTAAAATCATCATTCTTTTATTTCCTTAGTTTTATTTGCCCCAAGATTCCTTATCAAACTCATACGTCAAAAATTTTTAAATCAACATCAATTCATTATATGTTACCAACATTTCCACTTATCCCACACATCCTTTCTCATTTATACCTAATTGATCATCAAATCACATATAGCTTGATAAGTCATCAGTTTTTCCCTTAAACTTATACCACATTGATTTATTCTATGACAATTAACATTATAATTAATCACTTATCAACCAAAAAATATCATTTCATGTTCATAATCAAACTCATAAGTCCTGCAAACTTAAATCCACAGGCACTGCATACAAGCTATCATAATTCATATATTCTTAAACTATCACTCTTTTATTTTACCAATCAAAACCTATTTCCTATTCATAATTCATACATAATATCATTCACTAGCTCCTTTAATTCTTTACATCATTCTATATTGCATAAACATAATCAATTCATAATCTCTTTCGATTACATAATTTTCCTTTCGAATCCTAATTAGGGTCGATACCTTATTCTAATTAATTACAACTCTAGGCACCCTTTAACTCGATACCTATACCATCTTAGGTAAATTTAAGTGTTTTGGTTGTCTCTATTTTTATTTTCATCAATTTAAGTATATGATATTAATAATTGTTTTATAAATGAATTATTTTAATGCAAAAATGTTTATAGTTTTTGAAATATTATACCTATACCATCAAGTATGGATTAAAGCGAATAAACTGGGTCTATATTGATAGGCCGACCCGACCTGACCCACTGTAAAATGAGTGAGTTTAAATATTTAAAATCAAAATATTATATTCTATTTCTTTTTTATTTATCAAAATAATTCTACTAGTCCTAAAAAATATAAATTCCTATAAGTTTATAAACTACTTTTACAACATACACTTTACTATTATTAATGTAAATAGCCTAAGTTAAATGGTTGTTTATTTTTTTACTGTCTATTTTTTTACTTAATCATGTACGACATTTTAAATATATGCATAAAGATGACTAGTTGTATAGTAGAGAATATAGTTTGATTTATGATCATATATATATACACATATATATTGAAGGGTTGTGCAAGATATAAATTAAGCCTTTTGTTGATGGGCACCTATAACTTTATTTGTCAATCAAGATTATTAATTTAAACGTGGTATCGCTGATAGAAGTATATCTACCTTGAAGATTCAATACTCGTCAGTCGACTAAATAATCATAGGTTAGCTACTGTCTATCTTTGAGGGCACACATTTTTGCTAACTATTAAACGACACAAATCTAATGACACATAAGTAGATGTAGAAATTACTTTCATTTAATTATCTTCAGATTGTGTTCATGTCAAAGCTTCACTACCTTGAGATATTCTGAAGGGACGCAAATAGATCCATGGAAAGGACCCGCGAATCATACTAATTAACACATCAACGAGGAGTGTTTATATAAAAACTTGTTAGATTTTAGCTGAAATTATACAAATGTTATGAAACGTAAAAATATATATTTATTAAATGTGTAGTTAAACTGATTTTTTTTTGTCAAGTTACTAAAAGTTATACTACGTGTACGTAGTTCCTGTGCTAGTCCAAACTAACTATCTGGATTGTGTAAATATGCCATTAGAAAAAGAATTAATATAGTGACTTGCCTAAGTGCATTTGTAAGTACCTGTTTTTCTTTGCTTATAGTTTTGCCCGAATGCATGATAAAGATTATAATATATAAAATTTAATTTCGAGGCTCATCTAAAATTATATGTTTTAAAAAAGCAAGAGTCGGCAAATAGGAAGGAAAGGAAGTGAGAATATTGCAACTAATAGTAATAATCCTTTGGTTTATGGGCACGCGCACGTAGCATTAAATTATTGAGCACGACTACAATAGCCCTTAAACATGAATTATGCTTTACTATTCCTGATTGAGTAGGAAAGTCAATGATTGACCTGATATGTACGATTTTCTTAGCCATAAATGTGGCGAAAGAGTTACTACCTAATCCATTGGCCGGCATGCTCCTCTAAACCAGGCAAGGAGGCAGTCCCATGTTTGTGAGGCAGTTCCCCTTTTCATGACTCATAACCCCCTTCAGGCGGCAAACAAAATCACTTTTCATCAATCAAACCCCCTTCATATCTCATTGAATATTATACTATCCTATATCCGCGTCTTTAAGCCTTTCGGGAGGTGGATTTTAGTTTTTAATTTTAAAACTTAAAACTTGTTTTTGTTTTAATTTTATCTTTTAATTTTTATGGTTTTGAATTTTAATAAATTTTTTTAAAACTTTTATAACTATGATAAAAGCTACTTTACATATAAACAACAACAATAATATATTATTAGCAATAATAATAATAAATCTTCCACAATGATGGTAGTGGTGATTGTGGTCGTTGTGGTGGTGATGTCAGCTACGAAGATGACAGTGACAGTTGTGGTGGTGATAATGGTGGTCGGTGGTGGTGCTTATAGCAGTTGTCATAACGGTGGTGGTGATGAAGGTCATTGTCATCATGATGATGGTGACAACAATTGTGACGATAACAATGATGATAATGATGGTGATGGTGGTGATGGGAAGATGGTGATAGTGGGGGTAGTGATGATGGCAGTGATGGCGGTAATAGCGATGGTGGTTGTGGTGGTAGGATGAAAACCTGCACCCGCCCATTACCCGCACGGGTACCCGCATAACGGGTTTTTTTACGAGTTTTGAAAATTTAAGGGTACCCACGGATACTTGTCAAACAAGAATAAACTATTATAACAACCTTAAATTATAATAAAAACAACACATAAATCCATAAATTAAACTAAATTTGATACAACTATAAAATCCTTAATATAAGATAATAAAAATAATGTGATAATCCATAATATAATCTTAATGTTAAAATAAACTAAAATGTTCAACACACCAATTCATATTATATTATTTTCACATATACGGGGTACCCGCCCGTTTATTTGCGGGTTTTTCAAATACCTGTTACTTGCAGATACCTGTTTTTACAAGTTTTTTTACCCGTTACAGGTATTTACCCACGGGTGCGGGCCTTTTTTGCCATCTCTAGTGGTGGTGGTGGTGGCAGCGGCGGCAGTGGCGATGATGGTGGTCATGATGATGATGATGACAAATGTGAGGGCTATGGCGGTGAGGGGGTGTGATGATAGTAGTGGTGGTTATAGTGACAATGCTGATGTGATGTGTAACACCCCTGATTTTCTGGACTCGAATCTCGATGTAATCGTCATAATTAAATAATAAAAACATGAGTAAATTTTTCGCGTTCAAAAATAGTTTCTAAACACCATCTCGACTACACCAAGACTCGAACCATAGAAAACTAAAGAGTGAGATTTAGTAACCTATAACTGGATCGAGAAATAGTTTACCCATAACGGTATACAAAATAACAGAGTTTACAGCGGAAGAAGAATGTGTATACCGAGCATACGCCTAGTCCCATATATGAAGATATGAGAAAAGGCTCGACAAGCATACAAAGGCATATCATAAGCCTAATAGATAACCATCATCTTTTCACATAATTTCATGAACATGCAGTGCCTAAGATATATGTATATACATATCTATATGGTCATGCAGCATACATCTCCAACATTCATATTCATAATTGACCATAACCAGTTCAACCTCAAATTTATATATCATCATCACTTATGTTTTCCCAAAATAATTATATAATCGACATTCTATTATATACCAAATGGGTATAAATCTAACGCCTCCAATAGTAATACATCATCCACATTTGTATGTATTCACAGTTCATCCACCAACATCAATAATTAACAACATCATAATATTCATTTTATACATAACTCATTAAATTACAAACGCTGCCGGCCAAGACATTCCATTACCACTATTTTACCTTCACAAAAGCTTTACTTTAAAAATATCTTCTTCCCATGGCATTCCTGCGTCAATACTAAAAAGTAGACCACATAGGAGAGTGAGTTATACATTTCAAATGATGATATGAATACAATTGAAATTATGTGCATATGCATATCAACATCATGTATGCTTTGCTAAATGCATCACTAATCATCATAATTTGTCAATTCAATAACATATACATAATTCATATTATTTCATCTTTTCATAGCAAAGCAAGCATATACACATCTATCACATCGCCACAATGGGCCATCATCACCAATGCTGACCATTTAGGTCTTTTCTCAAAGCCACCATGGGCTATCATCATAATCATCAATCATAATTAATCATGCCCAACATTATAATGGGCTATAGCACATATATCGTCATATTCAACATCATTTTAGATATACTCATATCATTTATTAATCATATATGGTCTTTTAGGTATTTAATTACCCATCTCATCAACACCATACCACCATCTCAATCATCATCAATCATCATCATATTCTGGCATATCTCCATGCTATATGCAAATACTCTTATGGCTAATGCATATGCACAATGGAATAATCAACAACAAATACGGATCCGACTGTGGGAATAACACCAAGTTGTGAGTTCAAGCATGATCACATACCATGCCTGTAACATCCTAGATGTTTTGATAATAGAAAATAAATTGGAAATAAGTAAATTATTATTTGGCTTATAATGAAAATGGTATATGAAATGTTAAGTGGGGAAAAGCAGTTTTAAATGAAATTTTAAGGAAAATGGCATCAGGACCCTGACGCGTAGCGTGGATGGGACGCGTAGCGTCAGGTGTGATTTAGTGAGCTGACGCGTAGCGCCATGCTGACGCGTAGCGCCAGCGTCGCGATCTGTTTTATAACAGGGTCACACAGAACAGAACCTGTAAACCCTTTCTTTCATTTTTCTCTCTTCTCTGAGGCGATTTGGCTAGGGTTTTGAGGGAAACTTGGATTCTTGGTGGTTTTAAGCAATTTGGAACCAAGGTAAGGCATCTAGGACCTCTAATCTTTAGTTTCTTCTCCTTCCCTTCATGAAATCCGAGTTTGCATGTGATGATTGGGGTTTTGATTCTGAGTTTCAGTGACTTATGAAGCTTGGGTAATGAGTTTGGAAGTATAAGGGAGGTAACGTACTAACTAATTTGATGTTTCGGTGACCGTAGGTGCCGGAACAAGTGTTAGGCAAGCGATTGACAAAGAGGACGTCGGAAGCGAAAGAGGAACGGTGAATCCAGCGGCTGTAGGACGCTATCCACCCCTTGAGCAAACTGTCGGAGCTCGGGATAGAGGTAAGGGGGGTGTTCGGGTCATAATTAATTAGAATTGATAAGAAAACAGATTATGGGAAGTTTAAGAATTTAATAAGAGTTGTCATAAATACTACAAAGTAACTGAATATAGTAATTGTGAATATATGAGTATGTGGAATGAGATTAAATGGTTGAATATGAAAGAAATATATTGATTGAATTGATTATATGATGAAATAAAGATTGGAATGATGGAAGTGAAATGTATGTGTAATATTTCCACTTTGAATGGTGTATGTATATTTGATTATAAATAAAAATATGGAATTTTGAATTATTGATGACATATGCAATAGCATTGTATGGATGGGTTTGACAAGTCGGTCACCCTGTATTGTGAGCACATGCCAGTTTCTGGTAGTTGCACATGTGGTTTGTTGATGATATGCTATGATTATGAGATATGATATGTGAATATGTGGTATGGGATGGCCAACGGTATGTATACCCCTCGTTTTCTGGCTCCCGTGGTCTTTGTGCCCAGTTGAGCTACCCAGTGGTCAAGTCGGACCCAGTGGTTGAGGTGGAGAGCCAAGTCGGGCTCAGTGAACCAAGTCGGGTTCACGGGATGTCAAGTCGGACTCCCAGCTGAAGGCCAGTCCTTTAGTATCCGGATACTAGGCGTCAAATTACATGAGAGTCAGTTGTGACTTATGTGAATCTTATATTGATTGATGATGGAAAATGAATTATGAATTGAAAGTGAAATGTGAATGAATGAAAGTATAGTTTGAATAAGTTAAAGATTGATGTGTATGTGTGAAATTGTATTGACGTGGATAAGTGCAGGAAATCGAAAGAGATTATGTAATAACAAAGAGTAGTAGGTATTGTTAAGTTTAATACTTTGTTCTATATTAATTATGATATTCCAAACACTCACCCTTGCTGTTGTTTAAATTTTAGTGACCAGTGACAGGGAGGATGCTAATGCTGCGGAGATGCGTCAAGAGGAAGTTTGATGCCAAGGAATGAAGATGTATATAATGAATGTAATATTTTGAGTGTATGTGTTTAAGTGTGTAATAAGTAATGTATTAATATGGTGGGTGGTAGATGATAAAGTATGTGTGATGAACTTGCCATGATTTTGCATGTTGTGGTTTGATGACGTATTGATGATGATGAATTATGGCACGGAGCCATTGACATGTGTGAATGTTGAATGTGATGAGCAGGTGTTGCATTGGTGCATGGTTGATATGTATGTTATGTGATTGATGTTAGGATGATGATTGGATTGATTTAGATAAGTTATGCATATAGTTGGATATTGAATTTAAGGAACAGGATAGGTGAAATTAAGATTCGGTGGGTGTGAGAAACCCCAGAATGCATCAATAGGTCTTCCATGACATTTAGGATTTAGATGCATTGGCTTTTGGTCCATGGGAATCCATGTAGGATGTTTGGTGTAAGGGTTTTGCACCTAATTGGGTTAAAATGCATTTCGCGCATAACTTGCGCATATGTTGGAATTTTGGCGAACGGACAGTGCCAACAGTTCCGAAATGGGGAAAACAGGTGGCCCGTGAAGTTTCGTGGCAATCGGATCTAAAACGGGCCAATTGGACAGGTTAGAAGTTGGTAAAAAGGTTTGAATGTGTAACAGCATCAGGTGTTGTCACTGTCATGCCCACGCTACGTGTGAGGCTGGCGCGTAGCGTGAGGTGCGCAGCAGATGGCTGACGCTACGCGTGGGAATGGCGCGCAGCGTCAGGCCCCTGTTTCATATTTTGACTGTTTTCTAAATTAGAGGCACTCTAAGGTTTTGTCAAACTATATAATTATTATTTGAGTATGTTTAGTAAAAATAAATATTATTGTGAAATGAGAAATAATTAAATTTTATTAAATGTGAAAAATTTATTGTGAAAATTCATTAAATGGATATAAATAAAGGTAAATTGACGTAGGACGTCACAATGCCCCTACTGCAGTAGTAAAATGTGTACACATATATCATAATGCATGTATATTCACCATACTTTTACTGGTATCAAACCGCATCGCCCATTTTGCAACACCTGGTCATTTTCACCATGACCGTGATATACAACATATTCAACTTATGGTGTTGCGGGCTGGCCAGATATCAAATCATGGCGGCTGTGATCCCAAGGACCACCAGGGTCACCTGCTCATCAAGACCCACCCCCCACAAGGGTCGGCCACATGTAGCTCCCCGTAGCAATACATGGGTGGCTTCGTGACTTACACATCAAGTCACAGGGGATACAACAAATTGCTCGTGAACTGAGCCACCCTCCCACTGGGTCGGCCGAGGGAACTCCCCTAATGTTCCAACACCGGCGGCTGTGATATGCCATGGATGCAATGCAATGCAGATCAAATGCATTCTCACTCTGTGCATCCTAACTGCCACTCATCCATCATCATCATCATAATCACCAACACTACCATACACATCTTAGTGGGTTTTATCATTGTTGGTTTCTTAGTCATTGTTTTCAAATTTTAAAGATGGCATTACATCTCAACATATTTTATACATACACATTTCATTTCATACATGCAAGTCAATACTTGCAATCAACCACAATGGCATTACAATATTACATAATATTCATCAATATTATCACACTTTCATTTAATGGATTTTCATCTCATCATTCATTACCATTGTCTCATGTATACATATATATATGTATATATATATATATATTTGTGTGGCATTCACAACATTTTCATTATCATATTTCATACCACACATACAAGATCATGCATGTATCACACACAATGGCACACAACAATTTATCAATATTAACGATCATCCTTTACTCAAGGAAATGATCCACAACTTCATTCATCATCACGTAATACCGATGTCATCTTCGATTCATTGGTATATAACAATTACTAAATCATCCATTCATTCACTCATCGATCTTATAATTATTCTAAGGTATCTCTCATAACCCCACCACCAAGTTATCTTTATCATTCCATCATATCCCACTCTCAGTGGTAAGCATATCACAGTTAATTCATTCCCAAGCATATCATTAAGTCTCTAACCTTCACTTTATCATACCATGTCCATATATCCTATATTCATTCCTCAAGTATCATATAATGTAGAGAAAAGGGTCTAACATAAGCCCAATTCAAAGGAAATGAAATAAAAATTCAATATGGGCAACTCGCTCAAGCGAGACCCATACTCGCTTGAGCAAGATCAGCATGACTCACTTGGGAGACCCCTTTCGCGTAAGCGAAATGCTTCCAGTAGCGCCCCCACGCTCACTCGCTCGAGCGAGACTCATATTCAATTAGTCACTCGCTTAAGCGAGACAATCATGAAGCATCAGATCCCACGCTCGCTCAAGCGAGTCGTGCTCGCTTGAGCGAAAATCATCCAGTGCCATATTTTAGGCTCACTCGCTTGGGCGAGCTTCAACTTGCCACACCTCTCGCCTAAGAGAGATTCATCCAGTACCATTTTCCCATTTCGCTCGCTCAAGCGCGGCTACGCCCTCTTAAGCGAGATTCGTCCAATATCTCACCAGTCTTATTTGTACACACCTCGCTTGAGCGGAACACCATCTCGCCTGAGCGAGATTAAGCCAGAAACCATAATACTGGTCCAGGGGATTCTCGCTTGAGCGAGAATCCATCTCGCTTGAGCGAGAATCCATCTCGCCTGAGCGAGATTATCAGAACTTGTGTAGGGAAACGTAATTTTTCCCAACCCAACACACAAAATCTCATTCTAAACCAATTTAATCACAACCAATACATCATACATGTAACATCCCTGTTTTTAGTAGCAGTTTTATTTGGTAAATTTTGAAGTGTGGAAGGTCAGAAAGTAAGAATAAGTGAGTAAATACCTTGTATACGGTCAGTAATACTCTAAAAATTATATTTTTGGGTATAATTATGGAATTTATGCAGACCTTTGAGGATATTAATCAAATTCCGAATGAAAAGGGACTCTGATCCGAGTGACAGTGAGAAATACCGAGTGATAGAAAGAAAATCCGAGTAAGGAATGAAATTCTGAGTGTAAGGTTATGTTATCCGAGTAATATATGACCAAGAAGGTTACTACCGAGTGGATTCTTGATCACAGAGACATTTGGAGTGAAGTGTGTTCAAGAGAACCACTCCTGAGTGAAAATCCGAGTCAAAACACCCTAGAAAGGCTCGGTTCCGAGTCAAATACTTCCTATTTTGAAGGAGACTACACTGATTGGAGTATTCCGAGTGAAAGAATGTATAAATACTCATGTTTATGTTGATTTGATGTTTCCTGCCGATTGGAGTGTGTTGTAGAATCAATTGAGAAGGATTCCGAACGGTTTCCTATGTATTTGCTTAGGAAACCGAGTGGAAAATGGTGGAGGGAGCCAATTCCGAGTGTAAAGTTAGGTTGACCGAATAAAATATTACTAAAAAGGGATATTACCGAGTGAAATCTTGGTCTTAGAAACAGCTGGAGTGAAGTGGGTTCAAGGGAACCACTTCTGGGTGAATATTCCGAGTGAAAACACCCTTGAGAGACTCACTTCCGAGTCAGATCTTGCCAATTGTTTCTTTTCGAGTGGCAATCGTTATGATTACAGTATACCGAGTGAATAGACTCAATAAAAATTATAACCAAGTGCAATCCGACTGAGTTGTCCAACTCAGATCTTCCTAGAGAGGAAGGGAATAGCATTCCGGGTAGAAAGATCTTCGAGTGTGGTGTTTTGGGTAGTAGAGTTCCGAGTAAGGGCATATTTGAATCCAGTATAACTTGTTCTAAGGAACATGACCCCAAATACGCAATTCCGAGTGAAATATAGAGTAATGGAAGCTCATTCTGAGTGGAATATATAGGGCAGAGATATTTCCAAGTAAGGTTTATGTCTGTTACTCATTTTCTGAGTGGTGAAAGACCTGAAAAGATTCTGAATGAAATGTATTTTGATGAAGGACATAAAGACTTGAGTAGTTAAGTATGAAATAAACCCGAGTGAATGAAACCCTTTAAGTGATGGAGAGTTTGAATGGTTCTGAGTAGACCAGAATTTTGAGAAACCCGAGTGAATGCTGAGGAGTTCCGAGTGAATGAATGCATATGTAGAGTTGATGCCTTCTACCGACTGAAATGTGCTATTAAAATTATTGGGAAGATTTGATGGAAGAAATAGTGATTTAAGTTATGAATTCCGAATGGTTATATATATATATATTGTATGGTTAAAGCATTACTTGGCTTGAATATGAGTGGTGATGAATGAATAATGCTAATTGAGTAGATACCGAGCGGAAAATGGTATTTGGGAACCCATTCTGAGTGAATTGCAGTAGGCAAGGCCATTTCCGAGTAAGTCTATGAGTATGACTCCTCTTCCGAGTGAGAGGTACTCTACTGGACCAAATCCGGGTGAGGCTCATACGTGTGTGTCTTTTCCGAGAGGTAATGACCTTAATAGGCTTCAATTGAAATTGTAGTTGAAGAGTTTGGTTCAAACCGAGGGAGAAATATGAGTGGACCGAGTGGAGAAAGTGTTGATTTCTGAATAAAGGATGTTATAATTCTGAGTGGAAACTGTATGAATATGGATACCCTTTTTCGAGTAAGCCTAAGGTGTTATGAAATCCGAGTAAAAAGTGATTTGATGTTGAGTTGGCTAAGGAATGATTTAGTTAAGTGTGAAATAAATAAGAATAGGTTGTTTGCCGAATGGAAATCCTGAGTAAAGAGAATCCGACTGAATCCAGAAGAAATCCGACCTAGAGAGGAGAAATCCGACTAGATGTTTTAAGAAGAAACAATCAAGAGTGAGGACCAAGAGAAACGAATCAGTTTTAGAAGATTTCCGAGCCATGAAGGGCGGACTCACTCAGGCGAATCGGATTTCGCTTAAGCAATCCGATGTCAGCACTTCACACCGGTTGGCCAATTAGGTCCGTCCTTAGATCAGAGGTTCACACCGGACAACTATGAGCCGGTGTTCATCACAACACCGCCCTCTTTCCACAGACGGTGTCCTTAACTCCTTCACACACACCGTCCTTCCCTACTTCACACTCAACACCGCCCACTCCATACCGACCTCGCACTCCACACTGCTCTCATACAGCACACCGCCTCACACTCCACACCGCCCTCTGTTAATACTGCCCTCATACTGCACTCCGCCCTCACATACTCAATACCATCCTCTTCAAAATCTCCAATACCGAACACCTTTTTAACCCCACTCAGACCACTTTATATATTTTAATATATCACTAACCCCTTTAATGCAAAGCTGACAGTGGAATGAGTCAAAAGTTTCCATTATCCCACCTAATCTTCCAATTGGTGTCTCCCACTTGTCTCCTGCAACTATTAAATCAATGCATCTCCAAGCCAAACTATCAGAACCAAAATTAAGAACTTCTTCCTCTTCCTTCTTCTTTCTCTTACGTACCAGCACCAACTTCTTTATTTATCTCTCAAGTTCCTCTCCTCTGTTTCACTCGGAATTGGTGCAGGACAGCTCTTCTTCTCCTCCAAGAACTCCATCAAGGTAAGGGGGGTATATTCTCGGGTATTCTGGGGGAATCTGAGTGAAAGGAAAGGGTTAAGGAATGTGTTTCCTTACCTCTCCAGGACAGATCTGGTTTTGTTGTGATTTAAATGTTTTAATTTTTTGTTATATTTGTATGTATTGAACATGTTTAATTACAGCGTTATTTATTATTGACCATGAGAATTCAGTGAATATGTTGATTTTATTGATTAATATGAATGAATAAGTGTATATGTTTGATGCTGGACTGAAAAAAATATATATATTAAAGTATCATGGGTATTTATGAGAACTCCAGTGAAGAGATATGAACTGACAGCGGATACTATGATATTAAGCTCGGTATTGTACCAATCAACCAGAGCAGTTAAAGAATACACAAATTCACTCAGAAATTACAGTGATTTGACCAGTTATATATTAATCCGATTGGTTATCTGAAGAATACAAGTTTCTTATTTAAATTTTCACACAGGATTATATTTAATTTGATAAACACCTTAATTTCATTCGGAAAACATCTTTTCAAGTTAATTTCACTCGAAAATCATTATTTCACTTAGAAAGCTCTTTTCAATTGATTTCATTTGGAGCTATATATATATTGGAACTAGAATAAAACTTATTTCACTCAACTTATTCATTTTTGATTCACTCGGAAAATCAGTTATTTCACTCAAGAAAACTTACCCAGTTTGATTTTTACTCGGGAAACATCTTATTTAACTCAGAAAACTTCATCAATATGATTCTACTCAGATTTATAATCTTTTCACACATAAAATCTCTTTTAAATCAGAAATTACTCAGAAAATAATTATTTCACTCAGAGAGCTCTTTCTTCATTATGATTTACTCAGAAAAACGTTTTAACTTCACTGAGAAAATTCTTTCAAATTGATTTCACTTGGATTCAGATTTGTTTTATTCAGAAAATCCTCTCAGTTTGATTTTATTGGAAAACCTGCTTATTTTTACTCGGAATCTTAACTTTTGCACTCGGTATTTATCCAAGTTTTACTCAGAAAGTCTGGTTATCAACATTTCCACTTGGACATAACTTGTGTTTTAATCGGAAAACTCATTTCTACTCGGTACCAATCTATTTCTACTCGGAAAATTCATTTTTACTCGGAAACAGACTTCTTTTACTCGGATAATTATATTTCACTCGGTATTTAATTGATTTCACTCGGAAAAACCTATTTGTCACTCGGTATTTAACTCATTCTCCTCGAAAAAATAGTCTTAACGTTTTATACTTGGATTTTTCATTCAGAATCCCTTCTATACTCCTTATTGAATTATTAAAATGTTATAAATATCATTATTGGTCTTTTCCCTATTACTATTCTTAATATTATTATTATTATTTACATTATTATTATTGTAATTCCTATTATTATAATTAGTATTATTGCTATAAATATCTTATTTTATTAACTATGAGTAAATAAATATGAATTATATTTATTATTTATACAAGGTATAATTTCAACTAAGTTATAAACGATATATTTTATCAAAATGACCTGCAACGTTTGATCCATTAAATCAAAAGCTTGTGAACGAATATGATGAGGCTGGAATCACATAAATACCCATGACTCAAAAGATGAAAGAGAATACATTTCGCATCATGAAAATATTTTTGAAGAAGAAAAACCTCTAGAGCATACACTTGGTACAGTGGAGAACACTCACGTTCGATCTCCATGAAGAATCTTGGGAGTACAACTGGAACGGCAACCCAATGGCATCAGAGTCGCGCCCTGATAGCCGGGTAAGACGAATAATTCTGGTGTACTTTGACTAAATGACGGAGTGTAACTATGATCGTAGGGATCCAAGTCTCAAATATATATATATATATAAATCAATGATGAGAACCAATGAGTTCATTTGTACCAGAGCTTGGGCAGACCCTGATGGCTTTAGAGAATTGGAATGGTGATATTCCAGAGAAGAAGAAATAATCTCTTGGGCCCACATGCATCATGAAACGTAATCAAGAAATATCATAATTGAACAAACTCATGCATTCCCTGATGACATATTTGATTGTTATAATCTTTGAAATGTGAATTGTATGATTACATGTTATTACTTGTCAGCTGGATTATGTCCGCACCGGGTAACCTACAGGGTCTTGGGTTATACTCACCCTTACTGTTGACCATTTTTCAGAGGAATTAGAAACTCAAGAACCCGAATGTGAAGATCAGCAATATGCTGAACCCATTGAGAACAATCATTAAGGATAGAATATTTATGATTAATAATCAGACACCGGATGACTGTATAATATCTAAGGGTGCCTGCGTGCCCCATTCTGTTAAGAGTACAATTACTTACAGTTTGTGAATGACTATGTGATATATACATTATTGCTTCCTCTGATCTGCCACGTTTTTATGAAAATAAAAAATAAAAAAAAATATTCACTTTTTCTAAAAACTGTTAACACACTCAGTTAAATAGGATGAACCTACAAAAGGATTTGTCTTATCTAACAGAGGGTGTTACAAAGGTGGTATCAGAGCATAGTCAATTCATTAAGCTTGGGGAGTGGACCATTAGGTTTCCACGTACTCTGATAGAAATATTGAACAGTCCATAACACTCCTAAGACTAACACTCCTATGTGGAATAATCCACATAACATATACCCTGAACCTCTTTGTTGATATTCCATCAACAATTTCCTAATGACTCACCGAAACAATGATCACGACATGGAGAAATTTCTCACTCAAATCGTGGAGATGATAGAACAACAAGAATTACCCCATATCTCTACTAGGCAGAACCAAGTACTAGCTAACTTTCAGCAGAACGATCTTACGTAATTCAAAGAAAGGGTTACAACAGAAAATCTGTCAAGTATTATTAGACCATAAGAGTTAAAATAAGAACCGATTAGAAATCTGATTATAGGACCAAGAAGCTCCGATTGAGATACCATTGGTTAGGGCTATTAAGGATATTAATGGTAATTTTTGAAGTTAGTATTAAGCCCAAACTGAGATCCTGTTCGTTATAAAACGGGAAACAAGATATGACCTATTTCCTTATTCTCTCTTCATTTTCGTGTATATACTAGGACTTGGGATAGCTTGGAGCTTAAGGTAAAATTCTCTAATCTTTTGTTGCTAGGTTTTGAATTTCTGAGAATGCCTTATGAATGGGTGTTAGGAATAAAAATTATTCGCATATGAAACCCAAAAGAGGGATGTACTTAGGTGTGTCTTAAGGTGGATGTGAAGTAGTATAAAAAAAAAATTTTAAAATTTGATGGGAGATGATGGTTATTAATGGTAATTATTTGATTGTAGTGGAATCCTAACTCTAGGATTTAAGGATTTTAACTAAGTTGATGATCTTGATAGCTTTGAATACTCTAGAATGATTACATATAAGGAAATGAATATCTGAGGCATTAGGTGTTGATTATTGAGGATTGGGAAAGGAGTGTATATAAGTAAGTATGTAATTGGAGTAATTAATTTAGACTATTGATGTTATGATAGTAGATTAAGGAAACAATTGATAGTGGATTAAGATATTTGAAATGATAAATAGGCATGTCATTTTGAAATAAGATGAATTGGTGATGATCTTAGATGAAACCCAGAGGCTTATAATGAGTTTGACTAAATTTTAGTAATGATTAAATGATTCATGTGATGATTTGGAAGTCTTAAGGCTAAGGAAATCATAGCATTGTTTTGTTAGGTACGGATAGCCCTTTAAGATTTAAGAGAATCTTGATCTTGAGAGAGAAATTTCCGAAGCATAACATGAGCATACAACTTGGATTCAGACAAGTCTAGGACTTGATGATAAGTTTTGGGGGACGATGTCCTATGATGGTATATTAATGGTATATATAAGTATGATTATGAAAGAATTGTATTCAGGACGATGATGCGAAACAATTTCACCTTTTGAATTTCGGGACGAAATTCCTAAAAGGGGGGAGAATGTAACATCCCTGTTTTTAGTAGCAGTTTTATTTGGTAAATTTTGAAGTGTGGAAGGTCAGAAAGTAAGAATAAGTGAGTAAATACCTTGTATACGGTCAGTAATACTCTAAAAATTATATTTTTGGGTATAATTATGGAATTTATGCAGACCTTTGAGGATATTAATCAAATTCCGAGTGAAAAGGGACTCTGATCCGAGTGACAGTGAGAAATACCGAGTGATAGAAAGAAAATCCGAGTAAGGAATGAAATTCTGAGTGTAAGGTTATGTTATCCGAGTAATATATGACCAAGAAGGTTACTACCGAGTGGATTCTTGATTACAGAGACATTTGGAGTGAAGTGTGTTCAAGAGAACCACTCCTGAGTGAAAATCCGAGTCAAAACACCCTAGAAAGGCTCGGTTCCAAGTCAAATACTTCCTATTTTGAAGGAGACTACACTGATTGGAGTATTCCGAGTGAAAGAATGTATAAATACTCATGTTTATGTTGATTTGATGTTTCCTGCCGATTGGAGTGTGTTGTAGAATCAATTGAGAAGGATTCCGAACGGTTTCCTATGTATTTGCTTAGGAAACCGAGTGGAAAATGGTGGAGGGAGCCAATTCCGAGTGTAAAGTTAGGTTGACCGAATAAAATATTACTAAAAAGGGATATTACCGAGTGAAATCTTGGTCTTAGAAACAGCTGGAGTGAAGTGGGTTCAAGGGAACCACTTCTGGGTGAATATTCCGAGTGAAAACACCCTTGAGAGACTCACTTCCGAGTCAGATCTTGCCAATTGTTTCTTTTCGAGTGGCAATCGTTATGATTACAGTATACCGAGTGAATAGACTCAATAAGAATTATAACCAAGTGCAATCCGACTGAGTTGTCCAACTCAGATCTTCCTAGAGAGGAAGGGAATAGCATTCCGGGTAGAAAGATCTTCGAGTGTGGTGTTTTGGGTAGTAGAGTTCCGAGTAAGGGCATATTTGAATCCAGTATAACTTGTTCTAAGGAACATGACCCCAAATACGCAATTCCGAGTGAAATATAGAGTAATGGAAGCTCATTCTGAGTGGAATATATAGGGCAGAGATATTTCCAAGTAAGGTTTATGTCTGTTACTCATTTTCTGAGTGGTGAAAGACCTGAAAAGATTCTGAATGAAATGTATTTTGATGAAGGACATAAAGACTTGAGTAGTTAAGTATGAAATAAACCCGAGTGAATGAAACCCTTTAAGTGATGGAGAGTTTGAATGGTTCTGAGTAGACCAGAATTTTGAGAAACCCAAGTGAATGCTGAGGAGTTCCGAGTGAATGAATGCATATGTAGAGTTGATGCCTTCTACCGACTGAAATGTGCTATTAAAATTATTGGGAAGATTTGATGGAAGAAATAGTGATTTAAGTTATGAATTCCGAATGGTTATATATATATATATTGTATGGTTAAAGCATTACTTGGCTTGAATATGAGTGGTGATGAATGAATAATGCTAATTGAGTAGATACCGAGCGGAAAATGGTATTTGGGAACCCATTCCGAGTGAATTGCAGTAGGCAGGGCCATTTCCGAGTAAGTCTATGAGTATGACTCCTCTTCCAAGTGAGAGGTACTCTACTGGACCAAATCCGGGTGAGGCTCATACGTGTGTGTCTTTTCCGAGAGGTAATGACCTTAATAGGCTTCGATTGAAATTGTAGTTGAAGAGTTTGGTTCAAACCGAGGGAGAAATATGAGTGGACCGAGTGGAGAAAGTGTTGATTTCTGAATAAAGGATGTTATAATTCTGAGTGGAAACTGTATGAATATGGATACCCTTTTCCGAGTAAGCCTAAGGTGTTATGAAATCCGAGTAAAAAGTGATTTGATGTTGAGTTGGCTAAGGAATGATTTAGTTAAGTGTGAAATAAATAAGAATAGGTTGTTTGCCGAATGGAAATCCTGAATAAAGAGAATCCGACTGAATCCAGAAGAAATCCGACCTAGAGAGGAGAAATCCGACTAGATGTTTTAAGAAGAAACAATCAAGAGTGAGGACCAAGAGAAACGAATCAGTTTTAGAAGATTTCCGAGCCATGAAGGGCGGACTCACTCAGGCGAATCGGATTTCGCTTAAGCAATCCGATGTCAGCACTTCACACCGGTTGGCCAATTAGGTCCGTCCTTAGATCAGAGGTTCACACCGGACAACTATGAGTCGGTGTTCATCACAACACCGCCCTCTTTCCACAGACGGTGTCCTTAACTCCTTCACACACACCGTCCTTCCCTACTTCACACTCAACACCGCCCACTCCATACCGACCTCGCACTCCACACTGCTCTCATACAGCACACCGCCTCACACTCCACACCGCCCTCTGTTAATACCGCCCTCATACTGCACTCCGCCCTCACATACTCAATACCGTCCTCTTCAAAATCTCCAATACCGAACACCTTTTTAACCCCACTCAGACCACTTTATATATTTTAATATATCACTAACCCCTTTAATGCAAAGCTGACAGTGGAATGAGTCAAAAGTTTCCATTATCCCACCTAATCCTCCAATTGGTGTCTCCCACTTGTCTCCTGCAACTATTAAATCAATGCATCTCCAAGCCAAACTATCAGAACCAAAATTAAGAACTTCTTCCTCTTCCTTCTTCTTTCTCTTACGTACCAGCACCAACTTCTTTATTTATCTCTCAAGTTCCTCTCCTCTGTTTCACTCGGAATTGGTGCAGGACAGCTCTTCTTTATTTATCCCATTGAGAACAATCATTAAGGATAGAATATTTATGATTAATAATCAGACACCGGATGACTGTATAATATCTAAGGGTGCCTGCGTGCCCCATTCTGTTAAGAGTACAATTACTTACAGTTTGTGAATGACTATGTGATATATACATTATTGCTTCCACTGATCTGCCACGTTTTTATGAAAATAAAAAATAAAAAAAAATATTCACTTTTTCTGAAAACTGTTAACACACTCAGTTAAATAGGATGAACCTATAAAAGGATTTGTCTTATCTAACAGAGGGTGTTACAATACACATCACATAGGGCATATAAAACTTGCTCTAACCATTCATACTCAGAAATTCTCATTCCAACTCATTAACCACTCTTACTTATTTAATCTATGAGGGGAAGATTTTAACTACACCCCACATCACTCCCTCATTCATTTTTCCACACAAACGATTCAAAAACAATCCTCTACAATTTATGTAGTTCATCCATTTATAGATTTTCACCATCATCTAGTTTATGTCCAACCGAGGGACCATCAAACACTTATCATTAACATCATATAAATACATATATTTTCATAACAGTCAACATAAGCCAAGCCATTATTCATCACTTCAGCAACTCAATCATATAAGACATTCATGGCAAGGCATTGCATGAGTTCAACATATACATAATTAGCAATTAATTCACTCATGCGATTTGAAATGTAAACTCCTCTCCTACCTTGAGAGAAGAACTGTAATCTCAACGCTCTGATTGCCTCTGTTATTATGCATCATCGTCCGGAATACAATCCTATCAACAACACACATATGCACATGAAATTAATAAGCCATCATAAGGCATTATCTCATAAGACTCATTATCAAGTCCTAGACTTGTCTAAACTCCGAATTCATATGTTCATGTTAGGCTTTGGGGATTCCTTTCCCAAAACCAAGATTCTCTAAGTTTCAAAGGGTTAACAATCCGAACAACAACAACACCATGGCCCATATCCATAAGGCTTCTAAATCATCTCATGAATCACTCAACTATCATCACCAATTAACAATTCCCAAATGGACATATCAAGACTTAAGACTTCATCAATTCAAATATCCATTTCCTTAGTCCACTATTAACGGTTTGCAACCATTATCAACATCATAAACATCAACACTTAAGACTAATGCCTCAAATCAACATACCTATATACATGCATATATCATCATTTGCAACTCATGACTTAGTTCACCATTTTATCAACATCAATACTCAACCCCTATCCTTCAAAAATTCATTTCCATGTATAAAATCATTCCAAGGACCAAAAATCATCAAGATTACCTATTTAGCCAAAATTCCCAATTTATCAAATTTAGGGTTTTTATCAAAATCAACCAATCAAGATCAATCTTTATCATCTTCATAAAACATTTCATCCATAATAATATTCATCCACATTGGGTACTATCCCATATTCAAGAATCACCCATCTAAACTATTCAAGCCCAAACATCATAAACTACAAATGAAATAACATGGAGGCAAGAAATCCTCACCTCACCTCCATGCATCACCAAAACGAAAATGAGAGTGAAGAAGAGGGAGATGACCATTGCAAGCTCCCAAACTCCATGAATGCTTAACATTTCCAAGCTTAGCTTTTTTTGTTTTTGGCAAGAGAAAGAAGAAGAATGGAGATGGGCGGTTTTGACCATGGAGGAAGGGAGAAGAGGGAGAAAAATATGGAGGAGGGTGAGAGAAGAAGATACCACCAAAAATGAGAGAAAGAGAGAGAGGTTAGTGTAAAAATTGGACATTGTCCAATGGGTAAAGCCATGCATCTTTGCCATTTGTCCATTGGGTCATAAAACCCCATTAACCATTGTATAATAGCATGAAAAGTAGAAATGGGAGAGAGTGAGAAGGTAGACGGCTGACATGAAGAGAAGAAAGGGAATTTTCATTTTCTTTTAATCCCATTTGGTTCGTGTTTTCCCCGTTTCATATCTTACATTGAGTCCAATTAATTAGTTCCTTAACACCAAAAATTATTTCAATTATACCGTCGTAACCACAATAATTTTCTAAACATTTTAGACCCATCAATTATTTAATTTACCCTAGTAGGTCCCACATCGTCTGTTAAATCACCCAATTCTGGTAAATATTAATTTACCGATAATTCACCTCTAATGTCTAATTGATTTTCCCATAATTATTGGACCATAATTAATTAATTATTCTTATCCAATAAATTTATTTTCTTTAGAGTCCGGGATGTTACAATCCACCCCACCAAAAAGAAACTTCGTCCTCGAAGTTCAACATCGGCATACATCGTAAGGCCGCACTTCGGCCACACACCAAAAGAGTCCAATGACCCTATAAAGTATTATCGGACTTTCCAAAGTCCGCAAAACATGATCATTACCATTCCTTCATCCAAGTATAAAACTTCGTATATCCAAAACCAGTCACCACTCATCGGTTCTTAAGTTTGTTCATCACAATTCTCACATCCTTATCCAGTACCACCCGATAGGTTCAATACATTCACCGTAAGCAGTTACAACACTACACTTGCCCGGTCCATGTGTTGCTGCATCCGACATACAGGAAGGCGTTCCAATTCCGTAGTGGTTACCACGAACACATGAGATCGGCGCATAAGTGCACATTGCCATAATGCCTATGGCATGTAAGGACATATCAGGATGAGTACCTTCACGTCATATCGCTCACATTATTTGTACCAATTCAAATAATATCTCTTCAGACACAAGACTGTGTGAGAATTCACACAAACCCATGAGTAATACACTCACATCATATTATCATTTAACCATAATCCGGCGTAAATCATGCCATACAATTCATCAATCATCAGCCATCATAACCATATATGGACAAATCAACCATAGATTTGTAATCATCATAGGGTAATCACCCCACCATTGGACTTCATCCATCCCGAAGTCTTAGTCAAATAACTTAGAAATCATTTGTCTAATCTGAACATTGTCGGCTATAATTCGATTCAAGCCTATACGAATCACCAAACTTATATCAAATAAATGCTTCCAAGGCTAAAATAAGGTCTATAATCATATAATAATCTTCCACACTAGTGGGTTTCCTCATTTATCTTAGCTAAAGTCCATAAATTGGACATATGATTCATATTGTCTCACATCGGTATGTGGTTTCTATCACCAATATAATTTCTTTCAAAAGCAAAAAGGGAGGTATCTATAGGATTAAACTCCATTTACCAGCTCATGATCACACATATCATCTCTACATCACATAATAATCCACAATTTATCTAATAATCATAACATCAAGGGTGTACAATTTAGCCAAATAGTTAATGCTAAGTCATGCCCCTAATTCAGCATCATTATTCATCAAATTCTTAGGGGTTTATGTTCATATTTTGAATCTAATCACATATCAGCTCTAGCCTCAACAACTCATTTCTCAACCAATTCCATTATGGCTCTGCAACTTATGAGATTCGATCCATCGTTAGGCTTGGAAGGTTCAAGGGTCTCCTAGCACCCATCGTGGAATACTTCTACAACAAATAAAAACATTTAACATAGCTCATAGAAGCATCATAGAGCCTAGACCGCCATAGGGTCAAATTCCAAAAGGTTCGATCTTACAAGATCACATTGGGTTATCCGGGGTTACCACACTTAGTGGGTTATAATCAAATCATCATCTATGCGGTTCACAAACATAGAACCGAGTCATAACCCTAATCATGTGCCAACATAATTTCGCATTCAATGAGTATACCATGGTTGTGAGCCCCTTCATAATTCATACAAGAGACGAAAGCAAATATTTCAATTTCAATATACATACATATCAAGGTCTCAACATTTCACGATTTATTACCATATCAATTCACATTTGATATCTCCTATCCGAGATCAACACACGGCATAGGTCCATCCTCAAATCAATTTATATTCAATATATCATATTCATGATCATTCATGGTACAAATTTATCATCAAGTCAAGTTATACTCAATATATCAATAATCAAATGCATAATATCAATGTATTCGTCATTCGAAGGAAATAGTGTAAGGAACTTGGCCGGACTTACACGAACAACCATATTTATTACACGAGAAATTCACCCATATATATATATATATTCAATCCCATGAATCATTTAGTTTTCCAATGAGTAACTATGCTCCATAAGTGTATCATACAACCTCAGTGATAAAGGGCATACTCTTATAAACATCAATCATATCTTCTAAATTAATAATCTCATAAAGTGTCCACAATGAACATCAATCACAACTCAACTTTAATGACTCTCAATAATCCTCAATAAGCAATAATGCCCTTATAATCAATTCAAAATTCTTAGACAATTAGTTATTCTCAAATCCATATAGGGCAATCAATACCTTAACATGTCATCATCCTCTACATAGTTATCACTCTTAAATCTATGCAGAATAACCCTATTCCAATGATCACCAAAATGTTTCAATATTGAGCAATCATGCTCCAATCATCTATAGTAACAATTCAATGAAGAGTATCTCAACTCTATCAATAATTAATACCCTCAATATGGAGCAAAACACGCTCTGATAACAATTTGCAACATTAATTCAGAGCAAAATACGCTCTGATACCAGCTTGTAACACCCCTGATTTTCTGGACTCGAATCTCGATGTAATCGTCATAATTAAATAATAAAAACATGAGTAAATTTTTCACGTTCAAAAATAGTTTCTAAACACCATCTCGACTACACCAAGACTCGAACCACAGAAAACCAAAGAGTGAGATTTAGTAACCTATAACTGGATCGAGAAATAGTTTACCCATAACGGTATACAAAATAACAGAGTTTACAACGGAAGAAGAATGTGTATACCGGACATACGCCTAGTCCCATATATGAAGATATGAGAAAAGACTCGACAAGCATACAAAGGCATATCATAAGCCTAATAGATAACCATCATCTATTCACATAATTTCATGAACATGCAGTGCCTAAGATATATGTATATACATATCTATATGGTCATGCAGCATACATCTCCAACATTCATATTCATAATTGACCATAACCAGTTCAACCTCAAATTTATATATCATCATCACTTATGTTTTCCCAAAATAATTATATAATCGACATTCTATTATATACCAAATGGGTATAAATCCAACGCCTCCAATAGTAATACATCATCCACATTTGTACGTATTCACAGTTCATCCACCAACATCAATAATTAACAACATCATAATATTCATTTTATACACAACTCATTAAATTACAAACGCTGCCGGCCAAAGCATTCCATTACCACTATTTTACCTTCACAAAAGCTTTACTTTAAAAATATCTTCTTCCCATGGCATTCCTGCGTCAATACTAAAAAGTAGACCATATGGGAGAGTGAGTTATACATTTCAAATGACGATATGAATACAATTGAAATTATGTACATATGCATATCAACATCATGTATGCTTTGCTAAATGCATCACTAATCATCATAATTTGTCAATTCAATAACATATACATAATTCATATTATTTCATCTTTTCATAGCAAAGCAAACATATACACATCTATCACATCGCCACAATGGGCCATCATCACCAATGCTGACCATTTAGGTCTTTTCTCAAAGCCACCATGGGCTATCATCATAATCATCAATCATAATTAATCATGCCCAACATTATAATGGGCTATAGCACACATATCATCATATTCAACATCATTTTAGATATACTCATATCATTTATTAATCATATATGGTCTTTTAGGTATTTAATTACCCATCTCATCAACACCATACCACCATCTCAATCATCATCAATCATCATCATATTCTGGCATATCTCCATGCTATATGCAAATGCTCTTATGGCTAATGCATATGCACAATGGAATAATCAACAACAAATACGGATCCGACTGTGGGAATAACACCAAGTTGTGAGTTCAAGCATGATCACATACCATGCCTCTACTGCAGTAGTAAAATGTGTACACATATATCATAATGCATGCATATTCACCATACTTTTACTAGTACCAAACCGCATCGCCCATTTTGCAACACCTGGTCATTCTCACCATGACCGCAGTATACAACATATTCAACTTATGGTGTTGCGGGCCAGACAGATATCAAATCATGGCGGCTGTGATCCCAAGGACCACCAGGGTCACCTGCTCATCAAGAGCCACCCCCCACAAGGGTCGGCCACATGTAGCTCCCCATAGCAATACATGGGCGGCTTTGTGACTTACACATCAAGTCACAGGGGATACAACAAATTGCTCGTGCACTGAGCCACCCTCCCACTGGGTCAGCCGAGGGAACTCCCCTAACGTTCCAACATCGACGGCTATGATATGCCATGGATGCAATGCAATGTAGATCAAATGCATTCTCACTCTGTGCATCCTAAATGCCACTCATCCATCATCATCATCATAATCACCAACACCACTATACACATCTTAGTGGGTTTTATCATTGTTGGTTTCTTAGTCATTGTTTTCAAATTTTAAAGGTAGCATTACATCTCAACATATTTTATACATACACTTTTCATTTCATACATGCAAGTCAATACTTGCAATCAACCACAATGGCATTACAATATTACATAACATTCATCAATATTATCACACTTTCATTTAATGGATTTTCATCTCATCATTCATTACCATTATCTCATGTATACATATATATGTATATATATATATATATTTGTGTGGCATTCATAACATTTTCATTATCATATTTCATACCACACATACAAGATCATGCATGTATCACACACAATGGCACACAACAATTTATCAATATTAACGATCATCCTTTACTCAAGGAAATGATCCACAACTTCATTCATCATCACATAATACCGATGTCATCTTCGATTCATTGGTATATAACAATTACTAAATCATCCATTCATTCACCCATCGATCTTATAATTATTCTAAGGTATCTCTCATAACCCCACCACCAAGTTATCTTTATCATTCCATCATATCCCACTCTCAGTGGTAAGCATATCATAGTTAATTCATTCCCAAGCATATCATTAAGTCTCTAACCTTCACTTTATCATACAATGTCCATATACCCCATATTCATTCCTTAAGTATCATATAATGTAGAGAAAAGGGTCTAACATAAGCCCAATTCAAAGGAAATGAAATAAAAATTCAATATGGGCTACTCGCTCAAGCGAGACCCACACTCGCTTGAGCGAGATCAGCATGACTCGCTTGGGCGACCCTTTTCACGTAAGCGAAATGCTTCCAGTAGCGCCCCCACGCTCACTCGCTCGAGCGAGACTCCTATTCAATTAGTCACTCGCTTAAGCGAGACTATTTTCTACTCAAATAAAAAATAGATATTAATATCTCTTTAATGAGAAAATACTTACTATTAGTTAGTTGATTTTTAACTAATTAATATTTTTATAAAATTTTGGTACTTATATTTAATTATTTTCTAAAATAAAATAAAATAAAATAAAAATATATATATATTGAACGAAGATTTTAAAATGACTTAATTAGTATTCACTAATTAAGAAAATTATATTAAGAATTTTTAATATCTTTATTATTCACCATTTTTATTTTATGTTCTTATATTTATGTTTTTACATATTTAAGATTTAACTCTTATTAGAATTTTAAAATAAAAATTTGAAGGAATTAAAATATGATTCTTTAGAACTTTTTGATCTATATATTATTTATGATTATCTGGAATTTTTTAAATTTTTTAAATATTTGAGAAAATGACCAAAATACCTTTAACTTTTCATCTAACAACCAAAATGTCACTGCCGATATCATCGCTTACTTATTGCTTACATCATTAGTTGGTAAATACTTACATCATGAATAGTCACCGGTTGGTAAATACTTACATCATGAATAGTAAAATAAATAATTAAGTAATCTTAAATAGTAAAAATTCTCTTCCTATAGATAGATGGTTCATTTACAACATTTACATACCAAAATTAGAGAGAGAATCTAGAGAGATAGTGCTTAAGAAATTAGTGAGAAGTAAATTCTTTTGGTAAAAAGAGATTCTGCCGGAGGTGTAAGGTAATAATATATTTCTTCTATATTCTTTTTATGATTATTGAGTTTATTATTTTTAGCATTCTTAAACTATTAATATACTATTACTATTATGAATAAGTTACTATGGTAAAAATAAGTTATCACTATACGTTATTTTTACGATTTACTATTACTATTCACTATTTATTGTTACTATTCATAATTTACCATTTACTGTGATTATTAAAAATTTATTATTTACTATTATTATTCAAAATTTATTAGTTATTGTTACTATTCAAAATTTACTATTTATCATTACTATTTAAAATTTACTATTTATTGTTACTATTTAAAATTTACTATTTACCGTTACTATTCAAAATTTACTATTTACCGTTACTATTCAAAATTTACTATTTACCACTACTATTCACGATTTACCATTTACCGCTTCTATTCAAAAGTTACTATTCATAATTTACCATTTACCGTTACCATTCAAAATTTACTATTTACCATTTTTATTCACGATTTGCTATTTATCATTATTATTCAAAAAATTATTAGTTACCGTTACTATTGATAATTTACTATTTACTGTTACTATTTACTATTACTATGCATGATTACTATATATCATTTTTAATAGTAATCTTAATTTTCATCGTATGTCTATACTGAAATAAATTAGTATTAATGTTTTTTTAGAACTCGGAGGCACAGAGCGAATTCACTTTTTGTAGCAATTTCAGGTAAGGGGGAGTGAGATAAAAATATAATATGAAACGACATAAGAATAATGGGAGGAGTCCCCTACTCCTTTTAAATTTAATAATAATATTATTTTAAAATAATAAATTTTAAATTAAGTATCTTGTGTAACTTACTTTGAAATACCTATGCAAGGACCTAGACTCTTATAACCTATACGAACTAGACTAAACCTATGCAAGGACTTAAACTATTATGACCTATATAGACTGAACTAAGCCTATGCAAGGATTGGATTATATGGACTTACATAGACCTATGCGAGGAATGGACTATAAGGGTTTGGAATTAAGTTTACTAAACTAAATAACTATTAAACTTTAAATTATAATATTTATGAATGATATTTATTTGATTTGATTATGATTGATAATATTGGTGATTGATGATAATTGATTGTGATTGATGATATTACAATACTTGATTGTGATTGATGATCTTGTGATGTGGAGTTTGAGCATATAGCAAACATGACGGGAAGATAAAACTCAGTAATAATATACTTATTCCTTACTCTTTACAGTATTACTTTGAAAGAAATTATTTATAATAATTTCTCATTGTTTATTTAGAATTATTGTTAAGAAATTTTTCTTAATTTTCAATAAAAGAATATAATTTTTATAACTTACTTTTGTCTTTCAAAATAAATTATTTAATTAAATTTTAGAATAATTTTTAGTTATTAAAAAAAGAAAAAGAAATTGTTTTATGAAAATAATATATTCATATATGTATATATATGAAAATATTTGATTCTCAAATGGAAATAAGATACTTCAATAATATTTCATTTTAAACTTTTGAAAATAAGAGTTTTAATTTCAAAAGTGTTTTATTATATATTTTTCAAGTATTATAATTAAAGATAAAAAAAGATCGATAATTCAAACTTGTGTCTAAAGTAAATTAATTTCCTATGAATGCTCTAAAGAAGGTTTGGAATATATATATTAAGACTTTGAAACTCAAATCACAATAATATTGATTTGTGAATGATAAAGAAAATTGTACTGAAATTCTTCTGCGTGTGGGAGAAACTTATTTAAGAGTTTGGAAATGTGCAGTTTATCAGGGTGGCTATGTTGTTATTTGTAGGCCCTGAAGATATAATTTATACTTGAGTTTCTAAAAGTATTAACCAACTCAATACGCGAGTAGTTCATGCATCATGAATCATTAAAGAGAAATGAGATGTGATATTGCCTGGGGACGGATTATAGAAACCGAGGATACATTAGAGGATGCTTAATTTCGAGCCTTGGGATGAGAGGGTGTGAAAGGGTGCTTCAGGTGACCTGGGGTCGCTCCCTAGTGTCTGGTACTTTCACAATAAAAACCTTCTCAATCTGACTAGTCTCTAAGTGTTTCCATGCCAGTTGAGCTGTTCATATGCCATAAAGGCATTTATGTTATTATTATCCAGAATTATAGAACAATGTAAACTCCTGGTTGGCCCAGTGTAAATTAAAACTTTAAGGGCCCACATGCATAAACTGAATGAGATAGTAAAAGCATTACATAACATTCATGTGATTGTGACATTCTACGTGGGTGGTTGTGAATTAAAATATAATTGTTATGTATATGGAAACCCTATATTCATAATTGATTATGTATGAGATTAAGACTGATATTATTATATTAGTTTGTGAAAACCCTTATGCTTATGTCTTATTTGTAAAATATTATATTTTGTTTCTCACTCCTTCTTGTTTGAATTTTTTGTGTCCAAAATATATGTTATGTGATATATAGCTAGCAGTCCAAGATGGAAGGATATGTAATTACAAGAGGGTAAAGTGATCTCATCCTCAATCAGATAGATGAAGAGATATGACAAGAGTAGGATTCTAAAACTCGATGGATCAAGGACTAGGAAATGATTGATCATAGTCGTAGTAGAGGTATAGTTTAGTTTTACTTTGCCTTATTACAATATCAAGTTAGATAATTGTAACAAGGTAAAGGTTAAACTTTGATAAACTTATCATTCGGATACAATATTGTAATCTTTTATCACTTATGATTTTCTATAATTTATTTTGTCATTATGGACAAATATTGAAAGACAACATTTTTTTTTACTTTCAATAATTCAAAGAAAATCAGATGTATATACGTCCTTGTATACGCGAGATAAGAAATGATATATATATATATATATATATATATATTTCCAAAGTTTTTTGAAATCAATAAGAATATACATATCTCGTGTATATAAGGGGGTGTTACACACAAAGGCGCCCATGTCATGTGACAGCCTTTTTGTAGAGTTGCACTGACACATTCTGTAGAGTGTTACCTAACCTGAGAGGACTCTTACGTTACTTGCATGCATGTATATAAATAGAGGGAAATTCACAGTGAAGGTACATTACACACAGTCCATAACTTATATTCAAGTTTTCAAGCATTCTTAGCTAACTTGGGCGTCAGAGTCCTTTTACAGGTGACATCACCTTACTCCCCTCTACGCGTGAGTTCGATGTGAAGGATCTCAAGAACTTTAAGACCCTATTTCCCTACTGGAGTAGGGATTATAATACCGGATCTCCACTGAACCGATGTACAAACCTAGCTTACAAAACCATTTTCGTGACTGGTTGCCACATCGGACTTGCTACCCCGGTTCAAACTAGTTCAAAAGGTCACACCCACAACTGGGGTCGGTCGAGGAATAAAATCCCGTAATCTTACTCCTAAGTTTATTGGTCCCTTCATATTATAAAAAGAGTTGGTTCTTTAGCATACTAAGTTGTTATGCCACTTTTTCTCTCAAATATACATAATGTCTTTCACGTATCTCAACTACATAAATATATTCAAGACCCTTCCTATGTTATTGAGCTTGACATTATACAAGTTAAGGATAATCTTACTGTTTACACACAGAGCTTAGAGCACAAAACTCTATGAAAATCCTTCTACGAATTAGGTTTATTAATTTCTATAATGTGTCATTTGGTTACAACGTACGTGTAGCAGATACTTTTATACCTAGGTTACAAAGTGGGCCTTGGCCCATTAGGCTATACTCTAAATCAATCTACTACTAAATGACGTGACGAGGTTTAGGGGGGTTGTGGGGACCACCCTTTAAACTCGGGGGGAACACTTACCATGATGCATCACCTGTTAGAGTAACCGATAAAAGAATAAAACAATTAAAAGGGGAGGAAATTCCTTCAATAAAGGTTATCTGGAGTAGAACGGGTGTTGAAGATGCTACATGGAAATTAGAAGTTGAGTTGAGAAAGTCCCATCCATACTTTTTTGATCAAGGTATATAAATTTCGAGGACTTTTTTTTAGGAGGGTATAATTGTTACATCCCTATTTTTATTATCTTTTATTAAGGATAAATTCATAAGGAAAATAAAATAATTAATTCAAACACTAATTTTAAGAACCTATATGTTTAGGTTTGTCAAATTAATCTTTGATATACTGACTCTCGAATCAAGTAATCAGGTAAAGGAAGGGTGAGATAAGAAATTACTAAGTATAAGACATATGAGATAATAAAATGGACTCTCTAACCCTCTCAATATTTATATTTGTTGTTATTTTATTTTTGTTATTTACTATTTACTAATTGATGTATTTATTCATTAAATTATCTATAATCATGTTATTTATATTTAAATGTCATACGTTTCTTATTTATATTTTCTTATAAGGTGGATATATTATATTGTCTGAGAATTTTTTAAGTGTAACAGGTTAAAGTTAAAATTTGAAAATATTCAATTTACAAGGGAAACTCTGTCAAAATTTTGGTAGACCTTATGAAGAAAAATAAAAAAATTAAATATATTTAAATTATGATATATGACATGCATCATATAACAACTAAGAGATAAGAATGTTTTTGGGAGATACAGTGAAAATCTGATGAATGTATTAGGGATTACAAACCTTGAGATAAGAGGGTGTGAAGAGAGACTTAAGAGACCTAGGGTCGCTCCCCAGTGTCAAGTAAATTCACAATAAGCTCTTGCCAATCTGACTAAGCCCTAAGTATATATTATGGTCAATAGAGCTGTTCGTTTGGGTAATTATTATTTTATTATGAAACAACGTGAACTCCTGATTGCTCACAATAAAAGAAAACTTAAAGGCCTAAATAAATCGCATCTTCATCACCAATAAAAGAATTAATAAAACATCATTAACTAAAATATGGAATGAGATAGGAACTAAAAGATGGACGGTTGATTATGCATGCATTCATGATCATTGCTGTAAATATCTTAAATTTGCAAGTAGAACTCATTCTTTTGTGAAAATTTATTATTTTAACATGCCTTGTGTGATATTGGTATTTTATGCTTCTCACGCTTTTCCTTGTCTTTGTCTTAATATATATATATATATATATAAACAAATTTTTATCATGGCTAAATTTTCCCTTATGATAGATGTGGGAGTTAGGCTAAGACAACTGGGTACATGGAGATGGAAAGTGCTGAATGTAGGGCATTATCCCAGGTTGTTATTGGGTTATCCGATCCACTGAGGGCATATTTATTTTCTTTCTGGGCGAGGTTGATTTTAGATTTTCGTGACACCGATCCTTTTTTTGGTCACCCACCTCCACCTCCTCACGTTAATGAGGGGAACATGGAGGAAGACTCACCAGGGAGTGATTCCACAGTTGAAGAAGTATAGGTTACTGAAGATAAACTAGTTGGTTCATTGTGGGTAGTATTTTGAAGACGACTCTAGTCGTGCATGATAGTTGAGTAGTTTTTTTCATGTTATTCAGCTACTCACGATTTTGGAGTTTCATTTTGATGACAACTAGTGGCTGGCATGTTCCGTGATAAAACTAACCAAACATACCTTTTGGATTGTCGTATTTATAAAAACACTCTCATGTATATTTTATGTATAAATATATGCAGATGAAATATTACCAATATCATTGCTTAGAAAAAAATAATATTTTTTAAAATATAATTTATGCATTGTTAAGGACTCTAGTATGTGTTGTTGAGGACTTTAATTGTGTAGTAACTAAAGATGTTATAGTGGCAATGATGGTAGTCATGACGATGATGATGACAGCTGTGAGGAGGGGTGATAATGATAGCGGTGCTAGTTGTAATGACAATGCTTAATGTGGTGGATAACAAATGTTAGAAGTTTATAAAACTAAAACAAAAAACTTTTTTCATGTTTTTAAAAATGAGTAAAAACCATTTTGAAAATGAGTATTTAGCACCATTTTTACTGAACAGGTTTTGTTTTCAAATTCACTTTTAAAAATAAAAAACTAGATTTAAATATAAAAAGTTTTTATTTAAAAGTATCATTAATATCTATCCACCATGATTTTTAAATAATTCTTATAAAATTTTTAATAAACAACTCTACTTTTAATCCTATATTTTGTGTAAGATTGCACAGGTTATACAAGCTCATGCTATATTGATAACAACCAAATGGGTTATTACATTATCGATACTATTCCGTTTGGTGTGGGGGACATACTTCGATTTTGATACTGGTTATGCAGGTTCTTGCATGTTCCACGGTTTTAGTGATAATCTTGTATTATAACATTGAATCTAGTGAGGATCTCAAAGTCTTGATATGATTAAGTCCAACATATACTAGTATTTCACATTGTGTGACGAACTAGGTTGTCACCTACAAAGACACTTACATGTTTAAGTCAAATATCAGATAAATAATATCAGAGTTCGAGCCATGGGTTTGTGAACGTACATTAAATTTAGTATATATTGGGATGAAAGTGTATTGTCACTATGGATCAAAGACAGTGGCGGGTGTCTACTAGAAGCCTCAAAATTTAATCCAATCCAGAACTAGAATTTGTTGGGGAGTACAGAGAAATGATATGAATATCTCAAGACTCATGGTTATTTTCTAATTTCTTTATATTTTATGATTGCCTTGATATTTATTTGAGATGCTTATTGTATGTATATTTCGCTATGCAAGGTCAATAGGGATTGATACTCTAAATGCTCTGGAGAAGCAACTTCAAAGTGCTAATGTCGATGTTTCTAGTTTAGAAAACAAAATCCAGTCCAGGCAAAGGAAGGCGAAAACCATGAGCCTCCCTGTTGAGAAGGTTTGAGCGATTCATAAGCAAGGTGGTGTTGAAACCACCAAGAGTAAAAGAAGCCAGGGCGAGGGCGGGGGTTTTGCACACTAGACGAAAAGAAAGGCGACGATAGTTGAATATAGTTTGATTTATGATCATATATATATACACATATATATTGAAGGGTTGTGCAAGATATAAATTAAGCCTTTTGTTGATGGGCACCTATAACTTTATTTGTCAATCAAGATTATTAATTTAAACGTGGTATCGCTGATAGAAGTATATCTACCTTGAAGATTCAATACTCGTCAGTCGACTAAATAATCATAGGTTAGCTACTGTCTATCTTTGAGGGCACACATTTTTGCTAACTATTAAACGACACAAATCTAATGACACATAAGTAGATGTAGAAATTACTTTCATTTAATTATCTTCAGATTGTGTTCATGTCAAAGCTTCACTACCTTGAGATATTCTGAAGGGACGCAAATAGATCCATGGAAAGGACCCGCGAATCATACTAATTAACACATCAACGAGGAGTGTTTATATAAAAACTTGTTAGATTTTAGCTGAAATTATACAAATGTTATGAAACGTAAAAATATATATTTATTAAATGTGTAGTTAAACTGATTTTTTTTTGTCAAGTTACTAAAAGTTATACTACGTGTACGTAGTTCCTGTGCTAGTCCAAACTAACTATCTGGATTGTGTAAATATGCCATTAGAAAAAGAATTAATATAGTGACTTGCCTAAGTGCATTTGTAAGTACCTGTTTTTCTTTGCTTATAGTTTTGCCCGAATGCATGATAAAGATTATAATATATAAAATTTAATTTCGAGGCTCATCTAAAATTATATGTTTTAAAAAAGCAAGAGTCGGCAAATAGGAAGGAAAGGAAGTGAGAATATTGCAACTAATAGTAATAATCCTTTGGTTTATGGGCACGCGCACGTAGCATTAAATTATTGAGCACGACTACAATAGCCCTTAAACATGAATTATGCTTTACTATTCCTGATTGAGTAGGAAAGTCAATGATTGACCTGATATGTACGATTTTCTTAGCCATAAATGTGGCGAAAGAGTTACTACCTAATCCATTGGCCGGCATGCTCCTCTAAACCAGGCAAGGAGGCAGTCCCATGTTTGTGAGGCAGTTCCCCTTTTCATGACTCATAACCCCCTTCAGGCGGCAAACAAAATCACTTTTCATCAATCAAACCCCCTTCATATCTCATTGAATATTATACTATCCTATATCCGCGTCTTTAAGCGATAGGTTAGTGAACGCACTTTAAACTTTATTAAATGAGTGTTTTTCATAAGGTTGGGCAGTGGTTAAGTTTTATGTGGCTTATGTCAGTACTGATCCGGGGTGCTAACCGGATTTCCTGAGTTCAAATCGGGGTGGTATCGATGTAATGCCACGTCATCAAATTTACTTGCCTAAGCATGGTTTTGGTATCATATCCGGGATCTAAACCCAGAGCAACTACGGTTCTTTAATCAGGACTCCGGTCCTCTCCTGACAGTCAGACAATGAGTCAGAATCGGTGTGGACTGCATATCCCTGCAAACACTGTAGCTATAGTAAGTTAGGAAGAAGGTCAAATCATTTCTTCTACTAAGGTAATCCCTATAAATACAACTCATTTATTATTGAACGAGGATCGAAAATAATCTCCAAGTTACCTCTGTAATACCTTATTTTATGTAATACCGTACTGACTTAAGAATCAGAGAATCTTTTGGAGGTTCACCTCCAGTGTGTTCCCTCGGCCCCAGTACGGATTAGAATGTCAATTTCATCCTGAACTTGAAGAACTTAGGATTCCCACTGAACCTAGGTGGAAAATATTGTACTTTACTGAGACGATGTAAAACTGAGAGTGAGAGAGCTGACTACGGACATAAGTCAAGACGGTCAACTCTTGACCCCAGTTCTAGTATAGACCAAGTACTTTTTTATAAAGGATGAGGAAAGTTGACACAAGCACAAACATTCCTGACACATCTATAGGTCTTTTGGTCGGCATGTCCCCAATTGCCCGTAAGCTTTACTCAACACTAGATCAATTTGATCTTGGTGTGGGGGGTTTTATGCCTAGATCATTTGCCCCACGGCCTGTTGAAATGACCTGAGGGTTGCTTGAATGGGCTGGTGTTCATTATCTGTGGTGATTCGCATAAGAATCGATGTGCTTAAAAATCAATACCAGGATGAGATCTCTTTATGGAGCAAGGAGTTTTGAGACTTGACATGTCACCACTATGAGTAGTTATGTCATTTCGATTTCTGTGTCGTAACTATTTAAAAATGAAATGGCATGCATGTTGGGTGCAATCATTGCATCATAATGTCTCGTGTCTCTTCGCCCTCTAGGCTCTTCCCAATCATTAAGCACTTTGCCTCTCTAAAACTCTTGTTGCTCCAATATTGTGTTTACAAACCAATTTCCATGGCTCGCACAAAGTAAACTACTTGCATCATCCACCCAGGTATCTTGCTTTATCCCGACTCTAAATTTTTTGTTCAATTTATTTTTTCTTTCAAGATTAGGATATGGGGGACGACTACATGAATGACAATTTAGTGGAAATACTCTTTGAGCAATTGTCGTGACTATCTGTGGAACCCTGGCATAAGTCCCGGATGTCACAAGTGAACATATATAGGTTTTTGAGTGTGGATACAAGGGATGCGATAACGCCTTGCCTAAGCCTTCATCCTTCAGAATGCCTTCATCCACTAGGATGAGGGGGCTTATCAATGAGGCGTTACATTGATGCCTAAATGAGCTTATATCCTTATGTAACTCCACTGCCAAGTATTTGTACCCTCACCCTAGATTTTAGACTCCAGCTCTACATGCTATCATTCTGATGACATCCCCTTCTATCAATGCATTCTTTTCCTACTATACATAGTTAAACTAATGGCAAAAGGATCCCATCATTTTGATGCTTCCAGCAAACAAATAATTATGACCGACCTTGCAAATACAAATGCTATAGTAGACCTGATCGACTAGATCATAGAAAAAGCTAAAGACCAATACTTGTGGGTGCATTAGGAATTAATGTCCATTATGTTTTAGTATGCTAAAGAGAAGAACAAAATATAACTAGACGAGGTCCCCATCCCTTTCTCTCTAAGAAATAAAGATGATTCTTTTATCATTACACCAACAATATTGTAATTATGAAATGCGTTGTGCTTTTGTTTTGTTATCCACATAGAAATTCTGTGAATGATTAGAATAGGATACTACTAATCTACTTTTGGATGCAAGATTTATTTTTGTCATATTCATAGGATAGTTGATTCTTTTTTATCATTGTTCATTTGGGTCTGTTATATTGTGGTAGTAAACAAATAAAAATGAGTTTTGATTGTGAATGTGGTGTTCTTCTTGTTATATAGTAAGTCTATTAATTTCTCACTGATTCTTTTCGTAATTTTGAATAGAACCATATCACTATGAAAGGTAATGGGAGGCTTGGGTGTTGATCCTAAGGCGATGGGTACAACCGAAAGCTAATGGGTTTTGTGTTTCGACGTTCATAGGTGCCGGAACGAACGTTGGAGGATCGTGCGATGAAGTAGATATCGGAACCGGACGTGGAACGGTGAACCATTTGACTATGGGTCATGACCGACACCGTGAACAACTCATCAAAGCTTGAAAACTAGGTAAGGGGGTGTTCGAATCATAATTAATTAAAATTGGTTGATGTGTAATTAAATTTAAGAAGAATATAGTGTTTGTGATAAGTGAAAGGGTTTAGGAATATGTGTTTGACGATGAGAATGCATTATTGATTGGCGAATGAGTTTCTATAGAATGCATGTAATTATTCTGTTACATGAGATGAAAATTGTGTGTAGAATGTTGATGTAATTAATGATGGTTGGAAATATTGAGCTAGCGTATGCTCGGAGGCCGGGTCTGTGTGGTCGTCTCAGGTGATATTGATTTTGTGATGAATTATGTATGACTTAAGATGCATGATTATGTGGTGTAGGACGGTCGACGGTATGTTTCGCCCCTCATTTTCGGCTCTCGTGGTCCTTTGAGATCCAGTTGAGCTACCTAATGGTCAAGTAGGACCCAGTGGTTGAGGTGGAGAGCCAAGTCAGGCTCGGTGAACCAAGTTGGGTTCACGGGGTATCAAGTCATACCCCCAGCCGAAGGCTGATTCTTTAGTATCCGGATATTAGGTGTCAGATTGCATGATAAGAGTCAGTTGTGTTTTAATTGTATGACTATGTTGATGCATGAGTTAGTGATCGATATGAAAATAATGAATGTGATGCTCATAATGATTTGCTATGATATAATAATTGTATGAGTTATAGGGAATCTGGGAGGCTAAGCTGTAAAGATGGTAAAGTATTAGTATTATGTTTGTCATTTTATATTAACTATGAAGTGATTTCCAAACACTCACCCTTGTTGTGGTTTTCTTTCTTTTAGTGACCAATGACAGGGAGGATGTGGATGCCCCGAAGGAAAGTGCCAAGTGAGAGCCTGATACCAAGAAAGCTATGGAATTTATGTGTGATGTAATCATGTATTAATAATGTTTTAGACATAGCTTATGTGTATGTGTTGATGGTTTGATAACCTAGTTTAAAGTATTGATTTTGGTGTGAAGATGATTATGTATGTATGGCACGGAGCCACTGTGTAATTGCTTGAGATGGGCAAGTGTTGCAAATGTGTGCATGATTTATATGTTGTGTGTGTGAAGGCGAATTGATAATGATGGATGATGAAATAGAATATGTTATGCATAATAGTGGAAAAAGGTAAAAATGTATAATTTAGGAACCGGAGAGGTGATTTCGAGATCCGATGGGTTTTGGGACCCCTAGAAGGGACCAATGGGTCCCCTACATCATTTAGAACTTGTGCTTATGAGCCTTACCAAGTTTGGAGCCCATTTGATAGGTCTAGTGTATTGGTTTGTATTACTTTTGGTTTAAAAGCATTTTTCCACATATCTTAAGCATATGATAGAATTTTGGCGAACAGATTAGCCATCAGGTTCGGAATGGAGAAAACATACGGCCTATGAAGTTTCATAGCAATCGGAGTTGAAAGGGGTAAAATAAGTACGTTGGAAGTTGATTTATGGGACATGATCTGTCATTTTCGCTTGAGCGAGCCTTTGTATGGGTTTAGAGATGCATTATGTCAAAATCTCACTCAAGCAAGTTCCAAATAAGTGGTTTCTGTCAAATTTTTGCTCAAGTGAGAGTATTTTCGCTTGAGCGAGTTGATGAGGGGTTGTTACTATTGAATTCTCGCACAAGCGAGAGCTTGAGCAAAAATCTCGCTTAAGCGAGCAAATTTTCACTCAAGAAAGTCGATTGAACTTTCACTCCCTTCATAAAAGTTGTAAAGAATTTTGGCATGGTCGTTTTGACATCCAATTCGAGTCAATCAAAGGTAGGTAGCCTGAGTTATGCCAAAAATATTACAGAGTGTTCAGGCTAAAAATTAGGCAGTCTTAAAAGCACAATTGTCCCTCGACTTCTTCATAACATTTGTAGGTATTTATGTTACGGAGGTGTTCCATTTGGATTCATCTCGATTGGAGTTGTGTAACTCTAATTTAACACAAATTACGGTTCAGTGCGCGTGGAACTAGCGTGCTGAAAATTTTTTCTTTAAACCTTCTCATATCATGGGTTGAGTTTTTGGTATTTATAACATTCTTTGAAGTCAATTCGACTTAAATTAAGTTTAATTGCATGTTTTAGGATATAATGATTAAGCAAGACATTACAATATCCATATAGAAAGAAACATTCTCCTTTGTTGGCGTATACAAATGTCATGATTTTGTTATAAATTTGTCGTTACTTAGAAGTCATTTTAGACAATAACTTTGTTATAAATTTGTCGTTACTTAGAAGTCATTTTAGACAATAACTGGTGATGTTCATTTGCCAATGCTTGTCTGTCGTAGTTTAGCTCATCAAAAATCAATCTATTAATTGATTGATTAACAAAACTAAAATTGGTTGTGGCATTGTTGCAAAATTAGATTATCTCTTACCATTACTGTGCAACAATTTGTCTAATTCTGCAAGTATCAAATTTTTGAGCTTATCCTCAAAAAGGTTTAAATTTGTGATGCATTAACGAATATCATATATAATCATAGATTAAAAATTTGAAAAAAAAAACTGATAGATTGCCAAAAATTTGTATTTAAGTAGGTAGATAATAAGTTAGATGAAGTTAACAAACCATCTCGTTGTAAAAGTGATCGTTGTCTATAAAGAATGTCACCACTTAGATATTCCCAAATCCTATTCCAAACAAATTTAGGAGTTGAAAGCTGATTTGATGACACTAATGTTGTGAAGCCCTAGTGACTTGCTTCTTTAATTGCATTAATGTACTTCTTGTCATTATCTAAAAGACCCATAGCACAGGAAGCATCTTTGAAGGTAGGATATATCACATTATTAACAGTCCTTATCTACAGATATGACGATGGCCCTCTAGTTGTACTAAGCAATATCCTGAGGAAGTAAAGTTCTCCACTTCCTAGAGGAACAAAACACAATCTTCCAATAGAGAAATCTGATTTTCTTGGAGTCCAATATCGGTCTTGCTTCCAAACAAATTTTGTAGGAAATTCAACATAAGTAAGATTCTTTGCTTTAGGATATATTCTACTGGCTTCCATCCATGACAAAAATTATGATTCAAGAACATTGCAGTTTTTCAAACAATGAATCAAAATACAGGTACTGTCATGGAATACAACAACATGCTCATTTGGCAAGTGAAATGTTAGTCTTTTCACTGAAGTCTTTTCACTAAAGTTGCCTCATAGGAATACAAATATATGCAATCATAGTATAACTTGATTTCATCTACTTCTTGGTTATCTTTTCCAAAATCATAAAATGTTGTTGTCACACGGTCATGGTCTTTATTCACATACTTGAACAGATATTTAATTGACCTGCTTTGATTGAACCATTCAACATTTATATGGGCATTATGTCTTACGGAGAAGATGCTTGTAATATGGCACTACAAATCTATTATCAATGAAGAATTCTCCTTTTCTAACTACTCTTCCATTATCTCTTCTTCTAGAGACAAGATAATCATCCTGATCGATAGATGTCTTATCCATAAAATTTCTTAAGATAATATTTCATGCATTTCCCATTTTGCATACATAGAGATCTTTTATTTTGAACTCTACATGGACCATGAATCATTAAATATTTCACTATTTTAAACAATTCCAGTTCATCATTTTCATCAACAATTTTAGCTGAAATTATTTTATCATATCATTTGGAGTTGAATATCTGTGCTCAGCCCCAAACTAATGAAGCCTTGTTATTCTTATCAATAAAGGTGAATGTTTCTCACAATGCGTGACTCACTTTATTGCCATCAATAAACCATAAACCTCATAGTTTCATCCTTTCCCATATTGTGGAACCGAGCACAAAAAGAAAAACAATTCTAGGAAATCATTTAAATTGCTTTGTATTTTACCTTGTTGGCTAATGGCTATGATTATTTCAACCTCATTTGTAATCCTTTACATTTATTTCTTCTTTTGGAGATTCCATAGTAGCTCTAGCTTCCTTACAAAATTTCCATTTTCCCTTGGTCAGAGTTTCATAATTCATAGTCTTTGATTTGACATAAAGAATGTTTCAACATTTCTAACCCGAGTAAGTAATATAAAAATAGAAGTTTCTCATTCATTTGAATGGAGATAATATAAAAATTTAAGATACAAAACATTTTTAGGGATATAAATTATGAATAAGAGAGAATAAAGTCCCACTTTCACAAGGTGGGAATATGATATTTTTAAGTATATATGACTACAAAGTTATTCAATTATACCATGACTAGACAATAATCATGATATTTTATATAATGTGTGAAAATAACCAAACAGTTCACTAGATGATTTTTTCTAAAAATCTTGCCTAAATTTTCATTTCTAAAAGATTGAAAAAATCTCGAACAAAAGCTACCGAAATTGAAACATGTGCTTCAACGATGAGCACTTTAAGAAACTTTTGCGCTAACAAACTCACTACATTACATTCAAAATATTTACAATAATTTTTATGTTAAGTTTGACATGATTTTTAAAGATGAATAGCACCACACAACTCCATTGACAAAAATTGAGAAAAACATTTATTCCTGGCGAATTCTTACTTGTTTTCGGAGAATCAAATAAACTTGATGAAATTAAGTTGCTTGGTAATTAATATCTGGAAGGAGAGAAAAAAAAAAACGGAGGGTGTTTGGTTGAGAGATTTTATTTTTGTTTCCTAAGAATCTACGAATTCTTCATTCTTTTTTATGACTTATAATGAGAGGACTGATCTCTGTTTTTTGGATTGTCCACCCCGTAACTGATCAAATTTTCAGATAATGACTACAGCTGTAAAAGTTGGGTTTCAATTCGTTTTTTAAAAAAGGTAAAATGATAAGCACAAATGTCACATACAAATAAGCTATTATAAGCTATAACCCTACACACATGGTTAGTCTTAATCCACAAATAAGAAACTCACCCACATAAAAAGAATGCATAATAGATAGAGTTGACATTTAAGATGAGATTTGTCTCAATTAAATGGGTAATATATACAACAGATATAAGAATCTTCTAACAATTACTACTATTTTTTCACACTCAAAACACCTTTTTTTGGGTGAAGAACACCCCCAATGTTGGGAGTTTAACTTACTAGATCCAAAGGATTCTAAACTGTAGGTTGAAAAGAATCTTATCCATGGCTACAGAGAGCTCGACATGTATTTCAGCTTCACAAAGAAATACCAGATTGGTAAATGAAAATTTCTAAGCAATTGCAAAGCAAAACAACGACTATCCTCTCCATCATTGCCCTGATTTATGGTCTCAAATTTTAAGAAACTCTCCAGGAATCACCAGGCTTCTAACTCTTCCGTTGTCCTTTTTATAAACTCAAAACACACCAGTCAGTTAAAGATCTTTGAACTGAGATATATATTGCGAACTTTGGGACAAAGTACCATGATTTATTACTTAAATTTAAAAAACAGTATTATCTTACCCTGAAGAAAGTAAATACTTAATTTCATCAATCACTATTATAAGGTTCTCAACAACTAAAAAGATCAACATCTTTCAGATAAACTTAATGCATAGCAAACAAAATTGAAATTGTCACATCATTTAGAAACCAATACAAAGTTGGTTAACCAACACATGTCTACTGTACTTCAAATTAACCTCCTCAAATCTCCAACTCAACAAAACAGCTTAACGCTTCTTAGACACACCAACAGTTTTACCCCTGCGACCAGTAGTCTTGGTATGCTGACCACGGACACGAAGGCCCCAGTAGTGCCTCAAACCACGGTGGTTTCTGCATAATGGAAAGGATGAGTCTTAAGTGTCAATTCGGTATCCAGATTTTTATTAATCAAGACACAGGTTAACATAATTACATATTACAGAATTTGACTAGTCAAAATATATGGCTTGAATTCAGATAAGATTCTCTCGTTCATAAGGCTATCCAAATCCAAGTTAGTCCAGTGACATCACTCTAACAAAGTGTGGCAAGGAATATAATGCAATGTTTCTATCAACTTATTTACAGTAATTTTATCATCTTTTATTGTTGGCGAGATGAGATAGTTTCTGAAAATAAAAATTCACTAGATTGGTCTGCAGGAAAACATGCATTGAAACCACAGCAAGAGCACTTGTAAATTCAAGTTACAATGACATCATCGTGCAATTAAATGACTTAACACAAAAAAAAAACCACAAGTTAAAGGTAAAGAAGGCCAGTAAACTCCTAATGTCCTTTTTCAAAGAGATAAAATTCCAATAAGAATCCAATACTAATATTGCTAACAGTTAACCAGAACCAGTAAAATCATCATAACATGAAACACTTACAACATAAATAAAAAAAAAACCAAAAAACAGATCTGCATCTGAAACATACACAGCAGAACAGGTTTAGCACGATTCAATATATATTAACAATAACAACATGACAGACAGACCCTTAATCATCATTTAACTTTGTCAACAAAAGCAGGACTTGTTATGAATTTCAACAAACAAATATCATAAATAACAGAAAACAATATAACCATTATAAAACTATGAAGAGAAAATAATTAATAACCTGATTTTCTTGAGTCTCTCCAAGTCATCTCTCAACTTCATATCAAGTGCATTAGACACAACCTGAGAGTACTTGCCATCCTTGTAATCCTTCTTCCTGTTCAAGAACCAATCTGGGATCTTGAATTGCCTAGGGTTTGCAACCACTGTCATCAGATTATCCAACTCAGCAGCACTCAATTCACCAGCTCTGCCATAAAAAACGCCCCTTTTCAACAAAATGCAAACTAACACACAATCCAATATTTGAAGACACAAAATACAAAAACAAAAAAGACCTCTTGTTCATATCAACATCAGCCTTCTTGCAAACGATGTTGGCGAATCTGCGACCAATACCCTTGATGGAGGTAAGGGCGAACATTATCTTCTGCTTCCCATCAACGTTGGTGTTAAGCACACGCAGAATGTGCTGGAAATCCTCGTTAGCCACCAGAGACTGTAAACACCAATCAAAAAACAAAATCAGTTACAGTTTAGGGTTTTAAAAAATTGCATCTTTCAAGGGCAGTTGAAATTGAAACGAACCATTTTTGGTCCAAGTATGATGGTCGTCGCCGGAGCTCTTGGTGTGTTGGGCGATTGAGGGTTTTTGAGATTCTAGGGTTGCTAGGGTTTTGTTGTGTGTGTGAGTGAAGTGTGGTCTTTGAATCCATTGGCCCATTTCTTATTTAGTTTTGAGCCTGACACAGATTTTAGGCTTCGCTATTTTTGCTGTTTTTTACCCATAATTGTTTTTTCTTTTGTACGTGTTTATTTATTTATTTATTGAAACGGTGATTGAATTGGGTTTATATAGTCTAATTTTCACAACTAATTTAGTGTCTGATTGAATTTGATGATTTTTTTTGTCAAGATTAATTTATAATTTATAATATGAAAATTGTAGCTTATAACTGAGTTAGTTGTTAGTTTCTTATTTATTTATTTGTTCCTCCCTTCGTTACTTTTTATAAACCTTTATTTTTAAAAACATATGATTCTAAAAGAGTAATTATTGTTTTAATTTTTATAAAAAATAGTTTTATTTTTTCAATTATACCCCTATTTAAAATTAAATTTCATCATCTTATATTAATTATACAAGTTTGAAAGCATTAAATTCTTAAGGGTAAATTAGGAAAAAAATACAATGAATATTTTTAATTTTTTTGTTGGGGCTTATAAAAAGTAACACAACTTTTTTATTTTAGGGACTTATAAATAAAAAATAATGGAGGGATTAATATTTTAGAAATTACTTTTTGGAAGCTAATTTTAGAGAAAACACCCCATTGAGCCAAAACCCTTGAACTCGACTCGAACACTAATAGTGTTTCGAGCATAACTTTTACCCACGATATCGTAATCAAGAAATTCTTTTCTTGGTTTACTCTTAATGAAAAACCTAACAACCTTCGTTGCTGGCCTCGAGAGCTAATTCTCTGTGGATTAATCCTAAATTGAGTTTCGGGGATTTGTGCCTCGAGAAAATTGTTTGTTATCCCATTAGTTTGCATATAGTTTATGAGAAAATTCATAACTCCTTCTAACGATGTCTGATTTACGCGATTCCGATCCCATAATTCTCATAATGAAATTCTCTATGACTTTCATGACTACTTTGAGAGTTGATTCCCTTCACACAAATGTAGAAAAATATATCTTTTCTCAGCCTCACTAAAAACGTCACATCTAGACCAGACTTCAGTATTTCGCGTGTAACTCATCTTATCGATGTCGGAATTAGGTCGTTCTTTTTTTTTATGGATTCGTATCAAAAGTAATACTGGAGGACGAGTTAAAACATACCCAAGTAAGTAAGAGTAACTCACTAAAGCTTAGCTAGTTTCTCACTTTGTAAGATGAGAACAATGTCATAAGGAACTTAGGAGAATCTTTCCCAACCCTATGAATCTTTGTTGAGTGACACATGTCACAATCTGATGGGCTGAGTGGTTTAGCTTGAAAATGAAGTTGACACCTTTGTACCACTAGAACTTGAACTTGACACCTTTAAGTGACAAATGAAGTTGCTTTACCACTAGGTCAAACTGTACCTTTGTAGTAAGTTGATGGTTTTTTATTTATAAAACATACACTTAAGTTAATTATATATATAATATTATTAGTTATAATAAATAAATTTATTAAATATATTATTAATAAAATCTTTATCAAAAAATTATTAAATATTAATCTAACATTTTAACAATAAATTTTCAAATATTTAATAATATTTATTATTAAAAATGCATTATTAAATAAATTATACTATATATAGTATTAATATAAATTATTATTAACATAATATTTAATAATATTTAAATATATTATTTATATTACATTTTAAAATTATTTAATAATAAGTATTATTTAAAATATATATTTTAATATATCATTAAAAATTATATTTACAATAATATATATTAATAATAAATAATAGTAATATATTATATCATTTATTTAAAAATATATTAGTAATACGTTAATAGTTATTGATAAATATTTTAAATATATTTTTTTAAAATATATTTTAAAAAATTAAATTAAATTAGAATTTTATAAGTTCATAAGTATATTATCAATAATATATTTAATAATACATTTTTAACATATAATTAATTTAAGTGTATGTTTTATAAATAAAAAACCATCATCTTATTACAAAGGTACATCTTGGTCTAGTGGTAAAGCAACCTCCTTTATCACTTAGAGGGTATTTGGTTTGCAGTTGAGAAAACGGAGTTAAGTTGAAGTGAAAAAGGTTGATATTAGTTTTTCACGCCGTTTGAGACAATCAAAACTCCTTTCCCCGTAGGATCAAAATCTTGCTTTCAATTAACGGAGGTTTCTCCGTTGAGAAACCTATGCCAAACGTCCTCTTAAAGTTACCAAGTTTAAGTCCTATGGAAGGCAAAATGTTTTTAATTTTCAAGCTAAACCACTCAGCCCATCAGATTGTGACACGTGTCACAAATCAATTTGTGACACGTGTATTTTTATGTTGATGTAGGTTTTGATAATGACACAACAAATGGAGGATCAAGATCAAACATATATATATTTATGGATAAATTAATTATGTTTGATGATAGAATTTGAAAGAATGGTTCAAGGCATTTAAATAAGCTTAAATTAGGTGAATATGATCATCAAAGTGCCTAAGTATCAAAGGATTAGAGCCAAGATTTAACACATATCAAATAAGAATGAAACAAAGCACAAAATTCATGCAACAGGTGCATGAATCGATTCATTGTGCAAGGCAAAAGGAAATGAATCGATTCACACGGTTTCCATGGTCCAGGAAGTCAAAAATTCAAGCATGAATCGATTCACAACAAAGAAGAATCGATTCACACGTTTTGCAAGGCCCAAAAATGTGATTTTAACAGGGCTGAATCGATTCACAACAAAGAAGAATCGATTCACACGTTTTGTTTTGCCCAGTAACTCTAAATTCAATGAGATGAATCGATTCACATCTTGAAAGAATCGATTCTCACGCTGTCAGGAGCCTCAATGCACGTTGGAATTATTCAAAATTCAAGGGGAGACATTGTGCCCTTCGGTTGAAACAAAATGGAAGACCCAAGGCAAGGTTTATTACTTTGTCCCTCTCCACATGCATGTGTCACATTGGTAATGCAATTTAATTTGAATTAAATCAAACATGCACATGCCATGTTCTTCTTGGAGACATTAAAAGCTCATTGGAATTGCAATGCCATTTTGAATGGAGACACACATGTTCCAAGTTCAAGCTCCCAAGGAATTTAATATTGCAACATGCCATGCCTCATGGAGCCTATAAATAGAGAAGAAGTTGAAGGCAAATGACACACCAAGCAATTGAAGCATTTCCATTTGCTTACTTCTTCCTCCTTGCTTCATTCTCTTCTACTCATTCTCTCTTGTTCTATATTGGCATATTCTCTTAGTGAGTTATTTAAGAGTTAGAGAGAAAATATTTGTGTGAGCTAAATTTGTATATCCTCTCTTTGAGAGTTATTTTTGTATGAGCTTTAAGTTGTGTATCCACTCTATTGGAGAGTTATCATTGTAACCATCAAACACCAAAATTCCTAGAGATTAAGGTTGGGGTTCAACCTTGGATATTGAGAGATTGTGAGATTGGGTGGGTTGCCCTTTGCTTGTGAGGATTGGGTTCTTGAGTGTGGGACACTAGGAGACAATTGCTCAAAGCTTGTAATCTCAAATTCTCAATAGTGGAAATCCTTCAAGTGGGTTGCTTGAAGGCGAGACGTACACCGGGGTGGTGGAACTCGTTATATCGGTTTGCAAATTCTCTCTTCCCTTAAACTCTTTATTATTCTGAACTTAATTTGCATGCCTAAATACTTATATCAAATTGATTTGGTAAAATTGAATCCTTAAATCAATTGACTTAAACATTATTGGATTTGATTATTGAGGAAGAAGAATATTGGTGTTAACAAATTAGTAAACTATCATGCTTAATTAATTTGAGTTGTTGAAGTTATACTTATATTGAAATTAATTATAGCATGCTAAGAACTTCAAGAATTGTCTAAGCCAATAACTTGCTTTGTTCATCAAATCAATTCTTGAATATAGTCCATTCAACTCAATATGTTTTAGTATGAAATGTGCTTCATAATTGTTACATCCTTTATATTGCATCATTTGTGTACTACTAACCGTTTTGAAAGGGATTCCGCGCGAAAATTTGAAATACTCAATTCACCCCCCTCTTGAGTATCGAGGCCTTGGCTAACAATTGGTATCAGAGCTTGACTCTTGGAAGATCAAGCTTAACCGCTTCAAGAGATCAAGATGGCCTCTACTTCTTATGATGCATTTCCACAAGGTGAAATAATAAATAGACCACCAATCTTCAATGGTAAAGACTTTGTTATTTGGAAAGAAAGGTTGAAAATCTTTATCCAAGCCTATGACCTCAAGGTATGGAATGCTATTCAATTTGGTCCTTTCATTCCTAAATACATTGTTGATAATATAGAATGCATGAAGCCCATGAACTTATGGACTAAGGAAGAAGAAAGAAAGGTACAATTTAATCTTAGAGCTAAAATTCTTATCACATTAGCATTAGAACCTAATGATGTTTCTAGAGTTATTACTTGTAACAATGCTAAAGAAATGTGGGAAACTCTTGAAACAATTTATGGAAATACTAATGATGATAAAGATGCAAGAATTAGTACTCTTTCTAGTCAAGATGAAGAATTCGAAAGAAGCGTTGAAAAAGAGACCAACGAGAAGGAAGAAGAAATTACATGCCTAATGACAAAGCACTCTCAAGATGATGAGGTATGCTCTTTAAATGCTTTTAGTGATGATAATGATGATGAAATTGATAAGGATGAATTATTAGAAGCATTTGAAGAATTGCATGAAAAATTTGTCTTGTTATCTAAGAAATATGCATGCTCTAAACAAACCATTTTGACTCTTGAAAAAGAATTGCATGATGTTCACATAGAAAAAGAATATCTTAGAGTTCAAAATGATGAATTAGTAGCTTCAAATGTATCTCTTAGAACTTGTAATGATAATAATGATTGTGTGCTTATTGATAAATGTATGCTTCTTGAAAAAGAGAATAAAGAACTAAAAGAAGCACTTAGTAAGCTTACAAGTAGTCAAAAGAATCTAAGTGCACCTCTTGAAGATCAAAAGCATACACTTGAAAGAAGAAAAATAGTTCATTACAAGAACCCTTGTGCATCCTACAAAGAAAAATCCAAATCCTCTCTTAGATGCACAAACCATGAAAGAAAAGAGAACTCATTGCCTAATTGTTTTAAAAGGAATCATATAGAACATAATAGGAACCATTACCCCTCTACTATGACTTATTCTTTAAATGCAACATGTTTTTATTGTGGAACATTTGGTCATATATCATCTAATTGTTTTATAAAGAAATCTCGTCAAAAGCGTATGAGAAAGGTATGGATTCCAAAAACAACTTTGAAATCCTAAACTAACAAGAAAGGACCCAACTTTTAAAGGGTACCATAAAACTTGACATTGTGTAGGAACACTTTAAATCGGCAACCTCTTATTGACGAATGACCAAAGAATCAAGATTCATAATCTCCACTCAAAAGAACAAAGAATGATAAGGATTCGTAAAACTCCAAGGTATGTTCGATTCTTACTCTAAGTTGATCAAATGTTTTGTATGCTTAATTATGTTTGAACAATCTATGAACTTGGTTGATATTTTATTAAGAAGTCTTAGAAATGTCTAAATAATTCTATACTTGTTCATAATGAATTTTGATGTGTGAAAATCAAACTTTGATTTGATATGGTTGAACATGAAAGGTGTTTTGAAATGGATAAATAAATAACTATTAATGATGTATGTGCATACCCTTATATTTTTGATGATTGATGATTTAAATGATTGGTGATAAGTTTGATGAATGATTGCTTGAATGATATGTTTTAATTTCATGAAAAACTTGAGATTAAAGTTGTTCGCATCCATGTGTATTGGGAAGGATTGAAACATGAAAATGTTGAAATGTTAAATCGTGATGCTTAGATTCAAAATGATGCATGAACTCTTGATGAATAAATTTGGATGATGTATGCATTATGAATCCTTGATAATGTATGAATTCTTAATGACATGAACTTTTGATTGAATATGAATTATTGATGATATTGAACAAGAAATATGTTGGTTAGCTAGTGGTATCTAAATAACAAGCATCTTCCTTTAACAATGGTTTCAATTGAATTAGTAAGGGGAAGATATCATGGGGACATATTCTTGATTATATACTTGTCACTATGCTTTGATGATAAATACATATGTTATGACAAGTTGATTATGACAAACTTTAAAGTTGCTTTGAGTTAGAACTATGTTGTGTTTACATGTTTTACAAAGTTGACAATCTTAGGCAAAATTTTTCTATGCAATTATATGTTGGTTTTGATAATGCCTAAGGAGAAAGTATGTATGCTCTATGCCTAGACTTTAATTTCATGACTAGTAATATGACAATGCATGATTTTGATGACATGTAAATGACAATGTATGATATGTGATAATACATGGTACATCAAGAGAAAATGCATTATAATACATGACATGACCTTCCTTGATACACCATGCTTGAGCAAATTGGCATCTATCTTGAGTGACATATATGGTTGATGATGCATGATCTTGAATGTGAAAAGAAATTTGAATACATACATCATTGAGATTGAAAAGAATTTTTGAACAACATTATGATGTATGCTTGAATGTCAACAATCTTGTGATAATATGCTTAAATGTTTATAATTGATATCAAGAACTTAAATTGGCAAATCTTCAAGTGATATCATACTAGCAACAAATGGCATGGACAATGAATAAGAAATAAATGGTGTTGATCAAGAAAAGAATGTTTGACACAAAAAGGGTCATGAGAAAAATCATATAGATATATTGGCATGTGTTACAACACAAATGCATGAGTAAGCTAACAAGTTGTATTAATCATTCCACCATTGCTATGATACCTACATTTGAGTGCACATTGTTGAAAAATCATCTATGTTACTACTTTGATATCAAGAAATGCATCAAGCACTATTAATTGATGATTAACTAGTGTATTTTATATACAATTGGTATCTAAATTTTGAGTGGTATCTATTCATATTGTGACTTCTATTCATTGCATAAGTGGTATCTATTAAAAGGTGATCATGTGCTTAAGAAATAAACTAATGGTATCAAACTTGCTAAATAGGCCAACATAATTGGTATCAATTAGCTTAAGAATTACATCAATTAGCTTAACAATTGGTATTCAATTACAATTGGTATTCAATTACATGTGTTAATAATATTTGGTGTTAAACTTGATTGAAGTGACTCACAAGCGGTATTAAACTTGATCAAATTGGTGTAATTGGGTTCATAACAATTAGTATCAAAATATATGTGAAAAGGGGAGAAAATATCATGATATCTTAGTGTCTATTAAATGACTAAGGAGGAGATATATCTTGCATGATACATTATGATCTTTTAACAATTGGTATATCTTTCAACAATTAGTATCTATTAAATGCATGACATGTGTTCAACAATTGGTATCAAACTTCATCAAATTGATTTCACATGTTAATAAGTGGTATATGTTTTTAAAAGTGACATCAATTACAATAGTAAGGGGGAGCATACACATGAATGAATATCCATCATTTTACCTCTCTATGATTATGATTATGGCACTTATGCTTACAATTTTATTCTCCTATATGCTTACTTGGAAAAATCCTTGTGTGTTTGATAATGCCAAAAAGGAGAAAATTATATGCTCATTTGAAATGATATATGTGCTTACTTGGAAAGAATGAATGGGTGAAATGATATATTTGCTTATTTGGAAAGAATCATGTGACGCTTACGATACTTGAAAGTAATATCAATTACATAATTGAAAATGAGTTAGCAATCAATTATATGTTTACTTGATAAATGAATTATGTGATTGATTATTGACTCTAAATGCATAAAATTGGCATATATCCTTGATCATGTTATGAGTTTTTCTTGCTCTAAATCTCTCTTATTCGATTACATGAGTTTATATCTTGATGGCATAGAATACAATTAAGATGATGATCTTTTTGATGATGCCAAAGGGGGAGAGTTTAGTGAAAGGATTAGTAAAAAGAATACAATGTCATTTATGCCAAAAAGAGAATATTTAATATGATTATTGTTTTATCATAAGGAAAGTTTTTGATGATGCCAAAGGGGGAGAAGATTATAGGAAGATATATATATACACCCTAAATGGAATAAAGTCTTTTACAAAAGGGGAGAGATATAAAGAAAGAAATATATAAGAAAGGGGGAGAAGATATACACTACCACTATGCTCTAAAAATTAGATGAACTATTTTGTGGTATCTATTGTATGATTGGTATCTATTGTAGATGATTAAGAGAAAGAGAACATATATTAAAGAGGAGAGACCTTATTAAAGGGGAGAGATCTTTTATCCTTAATATTCTCTTCTTGACTTGTGCCTATGATTTCATCAACAATTGGTATCAAATTGTATGTGATAGGGCAAGTCTTTCTTGCAATATATTTAAACTATTGTGATACTAACACCCTAAGAGACAAGCATTTGTTGTCATCATCAAAAAGGGGGAGAATGTATTTTTATGTTGATGTAGGTTTTGATAATGACACAACAAATGGAGGATCAAGATCAAACATATATATATTTATGGATAAATTAATTATGTTTGATGATAGAATTTGAAAGAATGGTTCAAGGCATTTAAAGAAGCTTAAATTAGGTGAATATGATCATCAAAGTGCCTAAGTATCAAAGGATTAGAGCCAAGATTTAACACATATCAAATAAGAATGAAACAAAGCACAAAATTCATGCAACAGGTGCATGAATCGATTCATTGTGCAAGGCAAAAGGAAATGAATCGATTCACACGGTTTCCATGGTCCAGGAAGTCAAAAATTCAAGCATGAATCGATTCACAACAAAGAAGAATCGATTCACACGTTTTGCAAGGCCCAAAAATGTGATTTTAACAGGGCTGAATCGATTCACAACAAAGAAGAATCGATTCACACGTTTTGTTTTGCCCAGTAACTCTAAATTCAATGAGATGAATCGATTCACATCTTGAAAGAATCGATTCTCACGCTGTCAGGAGCCTCAATGCACGTTGGAATTATTCAAAATTCAAGGGGAGACATTGTGCCCTTCGGTTGAAACAAAATGGAAGACCCAAGGCAAGGTTTATTACTTTGTCCCTCTCCACATGCATGTGTCACATTGGTAATGCAATTTAATTTGAATTAAATCAAACATGCACATGCCATGTTCTTCTTGGAGACATTAAAAGCTCATTGGAATTGCAATGCCATTTTGAATGGAGACACACATGTTCCAAGTTCAAGCTCCCAAGGAATTTAATATTGCAACATGCCATGCCTCATGGAGCCTATAAATAGAGAAGAAGTTGAAGGCAAATGACACACCAAGCAATTGAAGCATTTCCATTTGCTTACTTCTTCCTCCTTGCTTCATTCTCTTCTACTCATTCTCTCTTGTTCTATATTGGCATATTCTCTTAGTGAGTTATTTAAGAGTTAGAGAGAAAATATTTGTGTGAGCTAAATTTGTATATCCTCTCTTTGAGAGTTATTTTTGTATGAGCTTTAAGTTGTGTATCCACTCTATTGGAGAGTTATCATTGTAACCATCAAACACCAAAATTCCTAGAGATTAAGGTTGGGGTTCAACCTTGGATATTGAGAGATTGTGAGATTGGGTGGGTTGCCCTTTGCTTGTGAGGATTGGGTTCTTGAGTGTGGGACACTAGGAGACAATTGCTCAAAGCTTGTAATCTCAAATTCTCAATAGTGGAAATCCTTCAAGTGGGTTGCTTGAAGGCGAGACGTACACCGGGGTGGTGGAACTCGTTATATCGGTTTGCAAATTCTCTCTTCCCTTAAATTCTTTATTATTGTGAACTTAATTTGCATGCCTAAATACTTATATCAAATTGATTTGGTAAAATTGAATCCTTGAATCAATTGACTTAAACATTATTGGATTTGATTATTGAGGAAGAAGAATATTGGTGTTAACAAATTAGTAAACTATCATGCTTAATTAATTTGAGTTGTTGAAGTTATACTTATATTGAAATTAATTATAGCATGCTAAGAACTTCAAGAATTGTCTAAGCCAATAACTTGCTTTGTTCATCAAATCAATTCTTGAATATAGTCCATTCAACTCAATATGTTTTAGTATGAAATGTGCTTCATAATTGTTACATCCTTTATATTGCATCATTTGTGTACTACTAACCGTTTTGAAAGGGATTCCGCGCGAAAATTTGAAATACTCAATTCACCCCCCCTCTTGAGTATCGAGGCCTTGGCTAACAACACGTGTCACTTAACAATGTCACGTCACATTTCCGTCCAAATTTCTAACGGTCTTAACAAAGGGGAAAAGTTTGATACGTTTTATAAACGTATAGGACCAAACTGGGACAAAAAAAACATATGGGACCAAACTGAGACTTTGGATAAACGTAGGGGACCATAATTAGTGAATGGTATGGGAGTAAAGTCCAGATTGCTATGAACTATGTGTTGGATGACAGAGACGTCTTTTCTGTTGTTTATGAGTGAGGGGACATTTCTCACCTTTACAACTATTTTTCAGATCGGCTAAGAGACCATGTGTGGGAGACAAGGCATACCAGCACAGACTACCCGCCCAAAATAAGGAGGAAATAACTACGGCAGGATGGACGATAGCAACCAGATAAAGTCCTCAGTGGGACCGTGTCTCACGTGTTTTATGAGAGCCTACGTGACCCTGATATTTAGAGTATGTATGGGTTGGTTGATGATGACTATGTGTTGTACAGATATACTATAAATAAAGTTTATGTTCCACTAAGTTTTCATGTACAAAACAAAACTTTCACATTTTTCTAAAACTCATAACCTCCCAATTAAGTAAGATGATCTAGTGGAAGAGATTGTCCTAGTTAACTGAGGGTGTTACAAGTGAAATAGTCAAATCAACTCTCTAACTTCCTTCTACTTTTCGTTAGTTCTCTTATATGGCCATTGCCCTATACTAGAATTGGTAAAAAAACCTCTTTTGGCTTCTCTGCATGTAGACATATGGTTGATATAGCTGTGTGCCACTTCTTAGTGTGATGACACTAATATTAGTTATAGGATTCACTGTTATTTATGCTAGTAGACTATCAAAATTTTTGGGGTTATTACAGCTAATTTATTGAATTGGCCAATTAACCAACCGTATTCTGCAAGGTTTTAATCAATGCTTGTTGTTGCTGCATCAATGCCTCTTGTTTCCACATGATCTTTTGTTGCTGCTGCATAATTTTAAAAATCTCTTCAATACTAGTTTGGTCAGTTTTGAGAGGTGTAACCTGTTGTTGCGACACATGAGTAGGTTGATATTGCTTGTTGGGTCCAGAATTATGAAAAGTGGAAGGTTGTGGTGTTTGTTATGTGTTGCTCTATCTTAGGTTAGGATGATTCCACTAACCTAAGTTGTATCTATTTGAAGAAAGGTCCTTCTTATTTTACTGCATATGCAGGTCAATTGTTGTACATATTTGTAGCATAGGCATGTGGAGGGACAAAATCAAGGACTTCCTTTTGCAAAGTATGACAACTGTCTATGGAGTGACCAATTAGAGAGAAAATGCTAACACAATTTCATAGGTTGTAAAGGTTGTTGGTAGAAAGCTGTAACAGCCCAGTTTTTAGTAGCCGTCTTAATATTGTAAATTTTGAAGTATGGAAATTCTGTAAGTAGTAATAAGTAAATAAAATACCCGCAGGTAGTCTGTAATATCCCAAAAATTTCAATCTCATGTATGATCATCTTTAATCTAGATCATTAATGATAAGTTTAGAATGAAAGTTTATAAGTATGACTATTTGAACAAGTTTTATATGCCTCACATGTTGTATATGAGGTGATGGAAATGATTAGATTGGCCTTGAAAGAAATTTCACGTATTGAGTTGTAAGAATTTTCGTTTTCTGTCTATGTTCTGGTATTCTCGCTCAAGCGAGAAGGGATCTCGCTCAAGCGAGAATCCCCTGTATCGGTATAATGGTCTCTAGACCAATTTTGCCCAGGCGAGTGAGACTTCCGCTCAAGCGAGAAGCATGTTATGCAATCAGGGGAGTTACTGGGCGAATCTCGCTCAAGCGGGCATGGCCGCGCTTGAGCGAGCTAGAGAGAAAATTGTCACTGGACATTTTTCGCTCAAGCGGGTGTGAGTTGCTTGAGCGAGAGTGTGAAGTCTAATGCTTGGACGGTACCTACTCAAGCGAGTGAATGGTATTGTTGTGCCTCGACCGAGCAGGACGAGTGAATGGTGAACAAGTGAGATTCTGGACGAATTCCACTCGAGCGGGAACCTTAGAAAATAATTTCATGATGTGGTGAATTTTCAAGTGAAATTCCGAGTGAAACAGGTCAAAAATAAGACTTTCCGAGTGAATAAAAGATCTGTTTCCGAGTGAAGGTTATGACCGAGAGAAATTCCGAGTGAAAGTTGAAATTCCGAGTGAATAATAAAATTCCGAGTGAAGGTTATGTCTTCTGAGTGAGCTACGTCCGAGAAAGGACCTTCCGAGTGAGGATGTGGATATAATTCCGAATGAAAGGTCACCGAATGTGACATTCCGGGCAGTGGAGTTCTGAGTGGGAAATTCCGAGTTGAGTGTAACTCGTTCCGAGTGGACTATTTCCGAGTGTGTAATTCCGAGTGGGATGGTACCGATGGGGGTACACGGTGTGAGTCTGTCCAGAAGTACTCTGGAATAATTTCGCCCGAGTGAAAGACTTAGTACTAGGAAGTCTGCTCGGTTTTAAAGTAACTTACCGGGTGAAAGACTGAGCGAGAGATGGTCGGTCTTGGAATTGGTTTGCCAAGTGAAAGACCGAGCGAGTGTGGAGTCGGTCTGGAATGATTTAGCCGAACGAAAGACCGAATGAAAGAGGAATCAGTTCTGGATGAGCCGGGTGAGACATTTCCGAGTAAGTCATTCCGAGGAACGAAAGACCGACTGAGTGTTTCAGGCGGAAACACTTCCGAGTGAATTCCCTTCCGAGTGAAGCAGTTCTGAAAGAGGAGATGGATGAATTCTCCTCAGACTGACTCGGTAGTGGTCCAGTCGGCTAATATATTGACTCGGTAGTGTCCAGTCGGCATATATGTTGACCGGGTAGAGTTCCAGTCGGCATATATCCCCAGAATACCGAACCAGTGTCAGAATTAAATCTTTTACACCAATCTTGTCATTTTGTACATATTTTAATATATTTTTCTTCAATCATACAAGGCTCTAGTAGGTAGGCGGCGGTAATGGTCAACAATACAGCTCATTCCTTATCTAAAATCTCTATTATTTCCATAATTGATGCATCTAACCTCCAGTCATGAGAAAGCTTGTCCCCCCACTTGTCTTGTACATTATTAAATCAATACCACACCTTTTCCAAGTCTGAATTCTCAGAACAAACCAAAAATTAGTAAAGTCTCTCTTTCTCATTTCCTTCTCTACGTACAAGCCACTCTTGGTTGGAAGCTAGGACAGTAAGAAGGAAACATTTTTCAACCAATCTAAGACCCTTCTTCAAGGTAAAAGGGGATAGGGTTGTGAATAAATATGGAATGGGTAGAATTGTATGTTGTCCTAGGATTTTCCAGAATTATTTTCGTAAGTTGTTGCTCAATTTTGAAGCTGAAAACGTGTGAATTTGATTCTGACTTCTTCATCAAAGTTGTAGATCTTTTTGTTATGTGAATTTTGAGACCTGAACCGACTGATTTGGATGTGTATATCATGAGTTATAGCCAAAATACTACAGCATGTACGTTCTGGAATATGTATCTTCTATTTTGTGTATATATTAATATTCTGGGAATTATACATACGTTTTTAGACTTTGATGTCTTCACAAAAGTTGTATATATTTATGTTATGGATCTATAGAAAGTGGTTTCAAGTTAAAAGGATATTTGTAGCTCTAGTTATGCCTAAAATACCGAAGTATGTTCATGCTGAAAATCTGCTGACATAAATTACAAATTGTATTTTTAAAAATTGGGAATTTTGTGATGAGAATTAGTGTTCAGTGTCTTCATAAAAGTTTTAGATATTTGTGTTATGAGTAATTTAGAACTAGTCCCATGCCAAAATTATTTTTGTAGCTCCAGAAACGTTAAAAATACCAACATATGTACGTTTTGTTGCTTTCTTTGAGATGGTTTAGTATACTGTGATTATGTGATATTTCTGTTTGGAATTTGAAATTATGGTCTTCATGAAAGTTATAGATAATTTTGTTATGGAACTACAAAAAGTAGAATTACTTAAAAATGATTTGATTTGCTCATGTTATGGTCGTTTTACTAACGTATATTGCTGTTGTAAAATGCTAAAACTTACCAATAATGGTTATTATGGATGAAAAGGATATCTCCCATGTGAGTAATGATTTATTATTGAATTATTGAGGGATTATTGATTATTATGGATGTTATTGAGTGTCCTATACATGACATACAGTATGTATATCTTTGTCATGAATAATTATAAATGACTAAATCAATGTATATATGAATGCCTTGTGGTTTATTGAGATATGTTATTGAAACAGTAAATCCATGATTCTGAAAATTATTATATGTGATGTGTCCTTTGAGGACTTGTGGTTTTCCAAGTGATTATGGAAATATTAATATCATGGTATATTAAATCGATAAAGAGAATTAAAGGCATTCATGCATCATAAACATTTGGACGCACCATGGAATTTAGGGGTTCCATGATTGCCTACCCTGGTGGGGGGTTACTCTATGATGAGTCAAAGCCCTATTTTTGCAGGAGCCATGAAGGTGTAGGGATTCATGATTATGCTAATTCCTACTTGTGTACTTCGGTACTGCAGGAGCCATGGAGGTGTAGGGATTCATGGTTATGCTAATTCCTACTTGTGTACTTATTTTCGCAAGAGCCATGAAAGTGTAGGGATTCATGGTTATGCTAATTCCTACTTGTGTCTCTATGAGACCTTATACTGCAGTATTCCCACCAAACCAAAATGGATCCAGCATGACATCATTTGACTAAGTTAAAGATTTATTAAATATAAATGAACTTGTTTTGGCATATTCATCATATCATTATGGTTTGTTGATTGTGTTTGTATAATTTTACTTATTTTATATTTATTCTATATTCTGTCTCACTCTTACATTAATTTTACAGTGCATGCTACACAGAATGACGAGTGATGCCATTAATGAAGCTTTATGATTTATTGCTTGGACTTGTCTTCATTTGAATCTTAATGGGTTGTAATGATATTATGTACCATGTACTGTAATTTTATCTATCGTTTCCGCTATATAAATGTATTATGTTTTATTCGTTCATGAGTAGCATGCTTTATAATATTTCGTATTTATTAATTTTTTTATGTGACCTCAAAATTAAATTACAAATTTCAAAAATGATTCTTTAAACCCGAAAAATTTATTCGGGAAAAATTTTATGGACGTCACATTGGTGGTATCAGAGCATTTTCAAAAATTCAGGACCAAATTGCTATGACATGTATTGTTTCCTTGATATGCTACATGAATTGTTTGATTACTTGCTTGATAATATGTTAAGTATGTGCTATATGAATTGTTGCTTGACTGATAAATTGTAAATTTCTTATAGTTATGTTATAATCTTGTAAGTATATACGATATATATTTTCCCTTAGAATTAGTATAAACCAAACTACAAATGTAAGATGGCAAGAAACAATAACGACGCTATGGCAGCCGCTTTCAACCGCTTGGCTGAGGCCATAGAGAGGCAAAATCAACCAAGAAGTGCTGGAGGACTTCACGGATTAGATCACTTCCTAAAAAGGAAGTCATCACAGTTCAAAGGAGGCTATAATCCAGAGGTAGCATACCTATGGATTAAGGAAATGGAACGCATCTTCTGAGCCTTGCCCTGCACAGAATTCGAAAAGGTGGAGTATGCCACCTACATGATGATTGAGGAAGCAGAAAACTGGTGGATCCATGCCAGAATTCGTATGATCGAGACTGACAGACCTTTGGACTGGGTCAACTTCAGAGATTGTTTTCTGGAGAAATATTTTCCAGCAAGTGTAAAGAGCTGAAAAGAGCTGGAATTCATGGAGCTGAAACAAGGCTCAATGTCTGTTGGTAAGTATGCTGTAAAATTTGAAGAATTATCCATCTTTTACCCTCCTTTCCAACATGCTGGTGCTGAAGCCTCAAAGTGTGTCAAGTTCGAGAATGGGTTGAATCTTGAAATCAAAGAGGCTATCGGTTATCAAGAAATTCAGAGTTTCCCCATCTTGATCAATAAATGCCGAATTTTTGAAGAAAATCACCAAGCCAGATTGGCTCAAGAGAAGATTAATAGACAACTGAGACCTCAGTCAGTTACCTTTAAAAGGAAAGGATCATTCTATCCAAATCGTTTCAAGGGAGGATCATCATCTTCTGAGAGACGTAATAATCATATGGATATAAAGTGTTTTAAGTGCGGAGGTAATCACCATATTTGTGATTGCAACAGACGCCTAGAAGATGTCACTTGCTATCGATGTAATCAGAAAGGTCACATCAGTCCAAATTGTCCACAGAATCGTCAAAACAACAACAATAACACTGTGAATAGTCAAAGAGGTTCTAGTTATCAGGGAGGCCGTGGAGGAAACACGCGTGCTGTTCAACCTCCAAGACAGAATAGGGAGTCAACAGACCAGAGATTACAACCAGCAACAGGAAGAGTCTTTGCCATCAGCGGTTCAGAGGCAGACTAAGCAGACGACCTTGTGCAAAGTAAGTGTGAGATCAATGGTACCATTTTATCTGTGTTATTTGATTCTGGTACTACACATTCTTTTATTTTTGAGGAGTGTGTTAGACATCTTCAATTACCTATGAAGTCTATGATATATGACCTGATTGTTTCCACTTCCATCGGTACACAACTTAGGACTACTAAGGTGTGTAACGATTGTTTTGTACTCATAGAAGGTAGAAACTTCCTTGTCGATCTTGTTTGTTTACCTTTGAAGGATCTGGAAGTAATTCTAGGGATGAACTGGTTATCGGCGAATCGAGTCTTGGTGGATTGTCATAACAAGACTGTGATGTTTCCATCAGAAGGAAATGTTATTTCTGACAATCCCAAGATCTTTTCCTTAAAAAGTGAAATTCAATTGTTTGCCTTGTTTACTCTTTCCAAAGGAGATGGTGAATCTAAAGCAATTGAGATGCCATTGGTCAGGGCTATTAAGAATATTTGAAATAATTTTTGGATTTAGTATTAAGCCCGAACAGAGATCCTGTTTGTTATAAAACGGGAAACATTTTAATGATGGACCAAGATACAACTTATTTCCCTCTTTCACTCCCTCATTTTCGTTACTTCTCTTCTCCTCTACACAAATCCTCTCTTCTCTTCTTCTACAAAGCTCACCATTTTGTGAGTCTCCTTTCCATACTCAACCAACCATGCTTTCTTCTTCTTCATTTTGAAGATGATTTAAATGCTTGGAAGCTCTCTATTCTCCCTTCATTTTCGTGTACATGCTAGGGCTTGGGATAGTTTGGAGCTTGAGGTAAATTTCCCTACTCTTTTGTTGTTTTTGGCTCTAAATTTTGGTTTCTATGTGGTTAGGAGAGTGCCTTATGAATGGGTTTAGGAATAGGAATCATTTTTATGTAAAACCCAAAGGTAGGATGTGTTTTATGTGTGTTTTTGGATAGGTGTGAAATGGTATACGAAAATTTCAAGATTTGAGATGGAAGATGGTGGCTGTTAATGGTGATTGTTTGATTTTAATGAAACCCTAACTCTAGGATTTGGGGGGAAATGTGTAATAATGTTATGAAAAATGATTTTTAGTGAAAACCCATGATAATGTGTGTGGGTGTTGTTAATGATGGAGATTTGTGGTTATTAAAAATGGTTATTGAGTTTTAATGAAAAACCCTAAGTGTAGTGAGTTGGGGATTTTGGCTAAGTTGATGATTTTGATGACTTTGAATACTCTAGGATGATTATATATGAGGAAATGAATGTTTGAAGCATTGGTGTTGATTATTGAGGATTAGGAGAGGAGTGTATATGAGTATGTATGTGGTTGGAGGAATTAATTTAGATTGTTGATGTTTATGATGATGTTAAAAATAGTTGCAAGCCATTGATAGTGGATTAAGGGAATAAATACTTGAGTTGATGAGTGGGTATGCCACTTTGAAATAGTTGAATTGGTAATGGTCTTAGATAGAGCCACGAGGCTTATAATGAGTTTGAATAAATCTTGATGATGGTTGAATGATTCTTGTGATGATTTGGAAGTCTTAAGACTAAGGGCCATAGTATTATTGTTGTTAGGTGGATTAGCCCTTTAAGATTTAAAGAATCTAGGTCTTGGGAGAAGAATTCCTGAAGCCTAACATGAGCGTGTAAAAGTGGATTTAGACAAGTCTAGGACTTGATAATGAGTTGGGGAATAATGCCCTATGATGGTATATTAATAGCATGTATATGTATATTTGTGATAGGATTGTGTTCCGGACAATGATACGGAATGATTTCAACTTTGAATTTCAGGACGAAATTCCCAAAAAGGGGAGGAGAGTGTAACAGCCCAGTTTTTAGTAGTTGTCTTAATATTGTAAATTTTGAAGTATGGAAGTTCTGTAAGTAGTAATAAGTAAATAAAATATCTGCAGGTAGTCTGTAATATCCCAAAAATTTCAATCTCATGTATGATGATCTTTAATCTAGATCATTAATGATAAGTTTAGAATGAAAGTTTATAAGTATGACTGTTTGAACAAGTTTTATATGCCTCACATGTTGTATATGAGGTGATGGAAGTGATTAGATTGGCCTTGAAAGTAATTTCACGTATTGAGTTGTAAGAATTTTAATTTTCTGTCTATGTTCTGGTATTCTCGCTCAAGCGAGAAGGGACCTCGCTCAGGCGAGAATCCCCTATATCGGTATAATGGTCTCTAGACCAATTTTGCCCAGGCGAGTGAGACTTCCGCTCAAGCGAGAAGCATGTTATGCAATCAGGGGAGTTACTGGGCGAATCTCGCTCAAGCGGGCATGGCCGCGCTTGAGCGATCTAGAGAGAAAATTGTCACTGGACATTTTTCGCTCAAGCGGGTGTGAGTTGCTTGAGCGAGAGTGTGAAGTCTAATGCTTGGACGGTACCCATTCAAGCGAGTGACAAGTATTGTTGTGCCTCGACCGAGCAGGACGAGTGAATGGTGAGCAAGTGAGATTCTGGACGAATTCCACTCGAGCGGGAACCTTAGAAAATAATTTCATGATGTGGTGAATTTTCAAGTGAAATTTCGAGTGAAACAGGTCAGAAATAAGACTTTCCGAGTGAATAAAAGATCTATTTCCGAGTGAAGGTTATGACCGAGAGAAATTCCGAGTGAAAGTTGAAATTCCGAGTGAATAATGAAATTCTGAATGAAGGTTATGTCTTCCGAGTGAGCTACGTCCGAGACAGGACCTTCCGAGTGAGGATGTGGATATAATTCCGAATGATAGGTCACCGAATGTGACATTCCAGGCAGTGGAGTTCCGAGTGGGAAATTCCGAGTTGAGTGTAACTCGTTCTGAGTGGACTATTTCCGAGTGTGTAATTCCGAGTGGGATGGTACCGATGGGGGTACACGGTGTGAGTCTGTCCAGAAGTACTCTGGAATAATTTCGCCCGAGTGAAAGACTTAGTACTAGGAAGTCTCGCTCGGTTTTGAAGTAACTTACCGGGTGAAAGACTGAGCGAGAGATGGTCGGTCTTGGAATTGGTTTGCCAAGTGAAAGACCGAGCGAGTGTGGAGTCGGTCTAGAATGATTTAGCCGAACGAAAGACCGAATGAAAGAGGAATCAGTTCTGGATGAGCCGGGTGAGACATTTTCGAGTAAGTCATTCCGAGGAATGAAAGACCGACCGAGTGTTTCAGGCGGAAACACTTCCGAGTGAATTCCCTTTCGAGTGAAGCAGTTCTGAAAGAGGAGATGGATGAATTCTCCTTAGACTGACTCGGTAGTGGTCCAGTCGGCTAATATATTGACTCGATAGTGTCCAGTCGGAATATATGCTGACCGGGTAGAGTTCCAGTCGGCATATATCCCCAGAATACTGAACCAGTGTCAGAATTAAATCTTTTACACCAATCTTGTCATTTTGTACATATTTTAATATATTTTTCTTCAATCATACAAGGCTCTAGTAGGTAGGCGGCGGTAATGGTCAACAATACAGCTCATTCCTTATCTAAAATCTCTATTATTTCCATAATTGATGCATCTAACCTCCAGTCATGAGAAAGCTTGTCCCCCCACTTGTCTTGTACATTATTAAATCAATACCACACCTTTTCCAAGTCTGAATTCTCAGAACAAACCAAAAATTAGTAAAGTCTCTCTTTCTTATTTCCTTCTCTACGTACAAGCCACTCTTAGTTGGAAGCTAGGACAGTAAGAAGGAAACGTTTTTCAACCAATCTAAGACCCTTCTTCAAGGTAAAAGGGGATAGGGTTGTGAATAAATATGGAATGGGTAGAATTGTATGCTGTCCTAGGATTTTCCAGAATTATTTTCGTAAGTTGTTGCTCAATTTTAAAGCTGAAAATATGTGAATTTGATTCTGACTTCTTCATCAAAGTTGTAGATCTTTTTGTTATGTAAATTTTGAGACCTGAACCGACTGATTTGGATGTGTATATCATGAGTTATAGCCAAAATACTACAGCATGTACGTTCTGGAATATGTATCTTCTATTTTGTGTATATATTAATATTCTGGGAATTATACATACGTTTTTAGACTTTGATGTCTTCACAAAAGTTGTAGATATTTATGTTATGGATCTATAGAAAGTGGTTTCAAGTTAAAATGATATTTCTATCTCTAGTTATGCCTAAAATACCGAAGTATGTTCATGCTGAAAATCTGCTGACATAAATTACAAATTGTATTTTTAAAAACTGGGAATTTTGTGATGAGAATTAGTGTTCAGTGTCTTCATAAAAGTTTTAGATATTTGTTTTATGAGTAATTTAGAACTAGTCCCATGCCAAAATTATTTTTGTAGCTCCAGAAACGTTAAAAATACCAACATATGTACGTTTTGTTGCTTTCTTTGAGATGGTTTAGTATACTGTGATTATGTGATATTTCTGTTTGGAATTGGAAATTATAGTCTTTATGAAAGTTATAGATAATTTTGTTATGGAACTACAAAAAGTGGAATTACTTAAAAAGGATTTGATTTGCTCACGTTATGGTCGTTTTACTAACGTATGTTGCTGTTGTAAAATGCTAAAACTTACCAATAATGGTTATTATGGATGAAAATGATATCTCCCATGTGAGTAATGATTTATTATTGAATTATTGAGGGATTATTGATTATTATGGATGTTATTGAGTGTCCTATACATGACATACAGTATGTATATCTTTGTCATGAATAATTATAAATGACTAAATCAATGTATACATGAATGCCTTGTGGTTTATTGAGATATATTATTGAAACAGTAAATCCATGATTCTGAAAATTATTATATGTGATGTGTCCTTTGAGGACTTGTGGTTTTCCAAGTGATTATGGAAATATTGATATCATGGTATGTTAAATCGATAAAGAGAATTAAAGGCATTCATACATCATAAGCATTTGGACGCACCATGGAATTTAGGGGTTCCATGATTGCCTACCCTGGTGGGGGGTTACTCTATGATGAGTCAAAGCCCTATTTTTGCAGGAGGCATGAAGGTGTAGGGATTTATGGTTATGCTAATTCCTACTTGTGTACTTCGGTACTACAGGAGCGATGGAGGTGTAGGGATTCATGATTATGCTAATTCCTACTTGTGTACTTATTTTCGTAGGAGCCATGAAAGTGTAGGGATTTATGGTTATGATAATTCCTACTTGTGTCTCTATGAGACCTTATATTGCAGTATTCCCACCAAACTAAAATGGATCCAGCATGACATCATTTGACTAAGTTAAAGATTTATTAAATATAAATGAACTTGTTTTGGCATATTCATCATATCATTATGGTTTGTTGATTGTGTTTGTGTAATTTTACTTATTTTATATTTATTCTATATTCTGTCTCACTCTTACATTAATTTTACAGTGCATGCTACACAGAATGACGAGTGATGTCATTAATGAAGCTTTATGATTTATTGCTTGGACTTGTCTTCATTTGAATCTTAATGGGTTGTAATGATATTATGTACCATGTACTATAATTTTATCTATCGTTTCCGCTATATAAATGTATTATGTTTTATTCGTTCACGAGTAGCATGCTTTATAATATTCCGCATTTATTAATTTTTTTACGTGACCTCAAAATTAAATTACAAATTTCAAAAATGATTCTTTAAACGCGAAAAATTTATTCGGGAAAAATTTTATGGACGTCATAAAAGCCATTCGCTTCACTATTGCTGCAAGATCATTAACTTTTGATTCAAGCTTATTATGGTTTGTAGCATTAGAAACCTTCACCTTATTCACACTTTTAGGCAACATCAATGCAATGTTTCTTATTACAAATTGTTGGGTATTGACAACCTTGTTCTTAATCAATTTTGTTGCAATATGGTGTTTTATCTCTCAATGCTCCTCCACTTACTACATCAATCATGTTTCTATCCATGGAGCTGAGTCCCTCATAAAAATATTCGATGAGAAGTTACTTAGTGATTTGGTGATGATGGCAGCTTAAGCACTGTCCCTTAAATATCTCCCAATACTCATAAAGTGTCTTCATGTTCAGTTGTCTTATACCACAAATCTCTTTTCTTATTGTGGAGGCACGTGAGGCAAGGAAAAACTCCAAAAATACTCTCCTTAGATCATCCCAACTAGTAATGGAACCTAACTACAAGTAGTAAAACCAGTCCTCAACTACACCATTCAAAGAGAAAGGAAATTCCTTAAGTTTGGTGTGCTCTTGAGAATTAGCAAACTGCCTCATGGTGGAACAAACAACCTAGAAAGCCTTAAGCTGCTTATAAGGGTCCTATTGACCATGAAACTTAGGCAACACATGGATTAGTCCAGCTTTGAGCATTATAGGATTTGCTGCATCTGGGTATAGAATGCATAATAGCTGATATGCAATTTCAAGTGCAACAAGTTCCCCTAGTGTTCTTGTATTTTCCATTATAAAATTAGTGTCAACAATGATCTCTGAATCAACAAAATCACAATATTTAGAACTTAACTCAGCAAAATTAGAATTTAATCAATGCAACACATAGGTGGGGATCCTTTTTTTATTATTTTATTTTAACTAAAATTAAATTAATATAATCTTATATAATCCTAATTTCAAAAACTAATCTAATATGATATAATCTAGTATAATCTTAAACTAATTTAAGCTTAATTTCAAATTATTTTTTTAGTTTTTTCCTTTTTGTATGGGTTTTCCTTTTTGAAACCTAATCTAACACTACCGTAATCCTAAATTATTATTTTAGCTTTAAAATTTGAATTAAAATGTAATGTAGTGTCTATCTGATCTAATATCTAAGAATAAAATAAACTTATCCTAATCCTAACAAATCAAATCCCTTTTTAGGATTTTTTTTTTAATTTCAACCTATTTATTTATTTATTATTTTTTGAATTTCAAAAATAAAAAACCAAAACAAAACAAAATCAAATCTAATGTATTTTTTCTTTTCAAATTTTAAAAATAAAACAAAACAAAATCCACCTAATTTATCTTACTCTAATCCTAACAAACCAAAATTCAAACAAATCCTAATTACAAAATTCAAATTAATCATAATTAACAAACTGTGATCCAAATTTAGTCGTAGAACCAATGGTCCCTGACAACAACACTAAGTTGGTCGACGTCATAACGTGTTAAATAAAACAAAATTTAAATACACTAGGAAGCAAACCTAGGTTGTTCTCTTAAGGACCTTGGTTGTTATACTTAAATTAAAACACAGAATTTGGGGGGATTTATTTATGATTAAGCAAGGACGTAACAATAATTTAAACAATAAAAATTAATCAATTAAAAACAACCAACCCATAATTTCTACTTAGTAAAACAATTTCGAAAAACAATTTTAATCTCAATTCAATTCATGAATTCAAATTAAAGAGCAAATGTCTTTAATCTGAATTCCTTGAACAATTGTTAAATAAGCATCTTCGATCAATTCAATAAAGTTCTCCTTAATCTGATCCTGAAAAATCTGAACTAAGCGAACTTTTTTAGATCACACAAGTGTTGAATTCACTAAGTGTGAATTCTTTGGAATTGTATCGAAGTCGTCTGAGTCCAAATTGAAAATAGTGACGAGATTAATAAGGTAAGCAATTTAAAATTGAATTGGATTAAAATGAAGAAACGCTACCTCATTGGCTTACGGGATCAAAACCATGGATCAATTGAGGGAATTGCTCATTTATCACGTTTGAAAACATAACACGATTTTTGAATTTAATCATGATGAATAACCTAAACGAAATGCAAAAGGAAAAGACAGAGAAGGAAAACAAAATCTAAATTTAGAACTATAATTAAAGGGTAAAGAAATGGTATGAAAAATTCCTCCAATGCCAAGTATTTATATGAAGGCATAAAGGTTAAACCTGATTATTAGTGATAAGTGCTTTATAGTACAATAAATTAGACCCAATTTGCTTAGGATTTTAATCATTATGCACTGTATTTCCTTTATTTATTGCGATTTTTGCTTTCTTTCCACTCTATTCTACTTGGGTATGTTATTTTGTAGGAATTAAGGTAACAAAGGGTCAAAAACAAGAGAAAAACGACCATAAAATGATAAAGAAACAAGAAGAACAAGCCCAAAGTGGAAAGAATTCTCTTTTTAAAGCTGAAATCCGACTCAAAAAGCAAAAATCCGACTCAGAGCACTGAAATCCGACTCAAAATGGCCAAATCCGACTGGGATAACTCAGAAATGACCAAATCCGAGTGGAAAGACTCAGAGTAGAGCATTGCCGAGTGGAATACTACACTTTTGGAGAAAATCCGAGTGAAATGTTCCCTGTCAAAGCCATTCCGAGTGATAAATGGCTGACTCGAGTGAAGGACCAATGCTGAAATGGAATAAGTCTCGGTTGGAGGTGATTCCGAGTGGAAACTTCCCCGACTGCATCCATTCCGAGTGAAAAAAGGAGACTGACCTCCAATAATTATGTCCAAAGCTATTCTCCGAGTGAAAGGATTGCTAACTGAAGTAAATCCGAGTGGGAGCTTTCTGATTGCAGCTAATCCGAGTGAAAAGCTGTTCCGAGTGAATGGATTCCGAGTAGAAGAGGCCACTAAAATGAATAAATGCTAACTAAGGAAGAATCCGAGTGGTTTCACTCAGAGAAGATGGCATTCTCAAGCGGAACAAGGCATTTTCAAGTAATGCCTTAAGCAAGCAAGGAAAATCTGACCATGAGTGAAACACACTCGGACAGATTCTCACAGTTTCACACTAAGTCCGAGTGAGATCTCTGCAACGAAGAATACCGAGTGAGTTGGGTCAGAAACCTATATTTCCGAGCAAAGCAAGACTCGGACATGAGAGGAAATTCAATCAGCCAGATTCGAGTAAAGACAACCGACTGGGTTGATTGACGACTGAACGCCATTCCGAGTAAAAAGCAAGAAGACAATTCCGAGTGTATCATTTCAAGGAATGAAGGCCGACTGAATTATTTCAAAGTAGTTCCGAATGAACTCCATGAAGCTGAGCCAAGTGAATGGTTTTAGTCGGATCCGAGTCCCTCTTCAGTCAATTCCGAGCCACCTTCTAATCAGTTCCGAGTGAATCACTTTTCACTCGGTTCCGATTCACTTTTCAATCGGTTTCGAAGAAATAAAGCAATCGGAATTGCTTTGCTCATCTCCTCACAGCAACTAACACTGTCCGACTTCACAGCAACTCAACACCGACCAGTTTGCTCCAAATACCGACCGGTTTTCTTCCAACACCGGATCACTCCAACACTGGATCAAATGCACACCGGATCAACTCCAACTCTCCAGCAACCCAAACACCATCCCTTCAAACCAATACCGACCGAAACACCGTCCCATTCCCTCTCTTCTATCCGCTGTCCCTTTCTTCTTCTAATCCATACCACACACCGTCCTCTCCTTTCCATCCAACACACCGTCCAACAATACTCTCCACACCGCCCAGCAACCCACTCAACACAACACCGCCCAGACTCTTCTCTTCAACCAACACCGTCCAACAATACTCTCTACACCGCCCAGCAACCCACTCAACACTTTCCTCTCCACACCGTACAGATCTCCATCCAACAGCAACTCCTCTCCACGTTGTCCAGTTTGCACCCACACCGTCCAGCACTCAGCAAACCACCCTCCAGCAAGCTTTCACTCGGATTTGTGGGAAAATAACATTTTTCCACTCGAAATTTCATCATTCTGCACCAATCATCACTAAAATCCAAGCACCGAATTATTGGAAATATTAAAATATGCAAATTAGAAACAAGTTGGCACAACTGGAACTCACATGCATCGAAAGTTTCTTCCACTTGCAATTTGAACGCGTTTTCATAGCTGGAATCCTCCATCCATTTGCCTATAAAAGCAGCAGCAACCCATCAGCAAAGGAATCATCTCTTCCTATCAATTACCATCAGCTTCATTCTATTTTCTTTTCTTTTCTTCGTTACTTTCTCTCTTTTCTCTTTAGTTTTCTTCTTTTCCATTTTTCTTTCTCTGTTCGTTTTTCTTCTCTTTCTTTTTATTTTCTTTTCTTTCTTTTATTTTGTAAGAGTGTGAGAGCTGTAAAAGTGAGAATTTAAATTTGTAATTGGTGGAGAATATTGCAACAAGGAATTACAGTGGTAAATTATTCTGAGCTTTTGGAGAAACCCGTAAGTCTTTATTTTTACCATGTCTTGTATGTTTTATTTTTCCATTATTTATATGAATTTGAATTATTTCATGAGTAGCTAAATTAATTATCTTGGGATAAATGGGGTATGATAATATTTTATTTTAATGTTATTTTGACTTGGAATTAAATAAATTTCTGTTTTTCATTTAGTTCAATTATGCTCAATGCTTTTAGTAATTCCTAACAAGAACCTAAATGATAAAACTGTATACTTACGGGTGTATTAGTAAGTTTAGGTAATAAATAGAATCGAGAGATTTATTTTTACCGGAAAGCTTTGAACTAAACCTAAGATTTTTGAAATGTTTTTTGTGACCTCAGTAAAACCGTGAAAGTAATCAAAATTCTTTTGAGGAAATAAAAGGGATTTTCATAAAACGATAATGGGCCTTTCTGAGGATTAAGCAGCGTTTTCCATAGGTTAGGTACATTAATAGGATTCCGAGAGGAACATATTAATTAGCTTTTAGAAAATTCGCCTTGGAAAACTTAATTCGATTCTTATTTATGAAAAGTTAAAATTCATTAACATAAAATAGAGTCTTAATCCCCCGAAATCCCAAGATACTCTCAACTCTGATTTTTTAAGTGTCAAGTAAATTTTATTTTTATATTCTGTGCAACTTAATTTTGTGTTTTATTTTACAAAAACCTTAAAAATCAATTGTGTGGATAATTAAATTTCAATATGCTGGTACTTTGAACACAGCCCCTGTGGAGAACGATAATCTTTTATATTACGCGACATAACCCGTGCGCTTGCGGGCCCTGTCAAGTTTTTGGCGCCGTTGCCGGGGACTGTTGTCCCTCAAATATCGGCAATATTGAAATTCGATTAGATCATACTTGTTAATATTTTTATTGTTATTTTTATTTTTATTTTCTTTGTAATTTTGTATTTTGTTTTATATTTTGTGTATCTGTTGTTGTTTTATTTTTGTAATTGTTTGTTTTATTTGTCATTTATTTTCTATTTATGCGACGAAGCCGTAGTATCGATCTAAACTTAGGATGACCCTGAGATAGAACGTACCCTTAGAGCTTTAAGAAAACAACAAAAACAACAAAAAGAAGAAAAAGAAAAACAAATGGCAGACCAACATAGACCCTTAAGAGATTTTGCCGCTCCAAGTACAAATTGAAGAGGATCTAGCATCCTCAGACCCACAGTGGAGGCTAACAATTTTGAATTGAAGCCTTCACTACTCTTAATGGTTTAACAGAACCAATTCGGAGGATTACCCTCCGAAGATCCAAATCTTCACCTTCAAATCTTTCTTGAATACTGTGACACCCTGAAGATGAACGGAGCCACCAATGATGCCATTCGCTTAAGACTTTTCCCTTTCTCCTTAAGAGATAAAGCGAGAGCGTGGTTATACTCTCTTCCTGAAGGATCCATCACAACTTGGGAACAATTGTCCAGTGCTTTTATCAATAAATGGTACCCAAGGAACAACACTAATGTGCTGAGAAAACAAATCATCAATTTTTCACAAAAAGATGATGAATCCTTGTATGAAGCCTGGGAAAGATACAGGGAGATGCTGAGAGAATGTCCTCACCATGGGATAGAAAGGTGGTTGAATATCCATATTTTCTATAATGGACTAACTTCCACACAAAAGATCTCTTTAGATGCTGCAGCTGGAGGAGCCTTCATGAGTAAAAATGTTGATAAAGCTAAGAACCTGATTGAGGAAATAGCTCAAAACACTCACCAGTGGAACTCTGAGAGAGGACTACCTTCTAAAACACCAGGTAAGTATTCTGTCGATGCTCTTTCCCTACTTTCTGCCAAAGTTGAAGCATTAACATTAAAACTTGATAAAATAGGGTCAACAGGTGCTACTAACATTGTTTGTGAAGTTTGTGGTGTTTCAGGACATGGAGCTACAAACTGCCATTTAGCAATGACCCCTAATCAAAAACAAGAAATGCATCAGGTGGATACTATTGGAAACTATGGTGGAAATTATCAAGGTAACTACAGACCTCCACAAGGTCCACCTGGCTTCCAAAATAGGCCACCTCAATTCCAAAGTAACTACAACCCTCAACAAGGACCCTACAAATCAAAACTAGACTCCTTAATGGAGACATTTGTAGCTACTCAATAGAAGCAGAATGATGAATTCTCTGATGCAATAAAGAACTTAGCTTCAAAGGTGGACTCCCTTGCCACCTATAACAAAATTTTGGAGACAATTGCCCAACAAGCCTCCTACTCTCAAAGAGCACCAGGAACATTTCCTGGGAAACCTGAGGCTGGACCTTCCAACCATGCAATGGCTATCACTCTTAGGAGTGGTACTCAATATAATGGTCCAGTTGGTAAGACTGAAGAGAAAAAGAAATTGGATGAGTCTCCATATCACCCGATGAATAAGGAAGAAAAACCACAAGAAAAGAAAGAAGAGGTTAAGCCATATCAACCTCCTATTCCATTTCCTCAGCGCCTGGCTAGAGCAAAGTTGGATAAACAATTTGGTAAGTTTCTTGATGTTTTAAAGAAATTGTATGTCAATATTCCCTTCATAGATGTTTTGCAGCAAATGCCTATCTATGCGAAGTTCTTGAAGGATATTTTGTCCAACAAAAGAAAGCTTGAGGAAGATGAAACCGTGGCACTCACTGAGGGGTGCAGCGCTCTAATTCAGAAGAAAATGCCTCCAAAACTTCATGATCCAGGTAGCTTTTCTATTCCTTGTATGATTGGTGGCATAGCTATAGATAGAGCATTGTGTGATTTGGGAGCGAGTGTGAGTTTAATGTCATTATCTGTTGCTAAAAAGTTAGGATTGGGAGAACCAAAACCTACTAGGATATCTTTACAGTTGGCTGATAGATCTATCAAATATCCTGTAGGAATTTTAGAGGATGTTCCTATTAAGATAGGAAAATTTTTTATACCTGCGGACTTTGTTGTGCTTGAAATGGACGAAAATTCTTTGATTCCTATTATTTTAGGCAGACCATTTTTAGCAACTGCAGGTACTGTGATCGATGTCAAAAATGGTAAGTTGTCTCTAACTGTTGGAGACCAAAAGGTTGATTTTAATTTGCAAAATGTTTTAGAAAAACCTTTTAATGATGTTTGCTATGGAATTGAAATTGTTGACCAAGTGGTGAAGGATGAAACTCTTCTTAATAACCCACTTGAATCTATTTTTCTGAATAAGTTTGCAGGAACATCAAAAAGCAGTGAAGGTGACATACCACTGAGACATGACACTGAGGTCATGGTGAACCCAAACGTTAAACTTAAATCTTCACCTTCCATACTAAGGTATGAGTTTCTAGGCCCTAATCGATTCTTGACTGTGATTGAGGGATAGAGTCTGGCTGAAGACATTAAACTTAGCACTTGTGGGGAGGTAACCCCAATGTCTTTATTTTTAAGCTTTAATAAAAAAAATAAAAATAAAAATAAATAAATAAATAAATAGATAAAAACAAAAACAACTATGTCAGATGCTGGTTTGGGGTTACTTCAGGTAAGTTTTCTTATCCTTTTATCATTCATTTTAACATTGAGGACAATGTCAAATTCTGGTTTGGGGTGGTAAGTAAGAAAACTTAACTGTTTTGTTTACGTTGTGTGATTGTTATTTTATTTTACATGTGTGTTTTCCTTGATTTGTTTGTAATCTTGTAATTTATCATGATTGCATGATAAATTTACTTTGAACACAAGGCTAAAGTATCTAAGGATCCCAAAATTTTGAGTAAAATTTTTAAATTTTGATTGTTTAAATGCCAAATAAATGCTTAAATGAACCTTATGTGATTAAAATTTTCTTTGAAAAGACTTTCCATGGTTAGACTTGAGCCAAAATGGGTTATTTATCAAACAAATTTTCAAAACCCATTTTTCTTGATTGAGTGAATCTCATAGTTATTAATATTCTAGAACTTGTTTTTCAACCGATTCAAAATGGTTTTTGATTATATGTCTTAGGATGATAAAGGCACAATTAGGTCTTATTCTTAAGCCTCAGAATTTTTACACAATTTGACCCCTAGTTGCCCCTTTTGAGCCTAAAAGTGAAAATTTTTCCTTGAAACCTTTCATTGACTGATATTCTCTTAACGGTGAAAAAGTTGGAAATTTAGTAGAGCAAAGAAAGAAAAAAAAGGACTTAAGAAAAAAATATGGTATTAAATGCAAAGAAAAGCAAGAAAAAGAAAAAAAAATCAAAAGGATGATATTGAATGAATTCCAAAAAGTCCATAAAAGTTCAAAAATTTGCTCTGTTAAATTTATAACGGTGATTTAAATCATTCATGACTGTTAAAGCCCTTTTGTATTCCATTTTTCTTGAAATTCCTACCTTGACAATACAACCCAAGGCCACGTTACAACCTTTGAAAGACCTTTAGACTTTGACATATTTTCTATCTAAACTGTGGAGTTTCTGGTTTATTAACAAGCTTATGGTAATATTTTTTGACTATGATGATTTGAGAGATACACAAACCTTGAAACACTTGAGTGAAAATTGTGAGAAGAGTATCTCAAGTCTTGACATTGAAAATTGATTCACATAAGAAAAATAAAACTGACATTTGAATAAATCTGTTTCTCTGTTTTGGATTCCTTAGTTTATTAAGTTTAGTGTTTTCTGTATTTTATCTTGTGAATATGGTGATTGCTTGAGGACAAGCAATATTTTGGTTTGGGGTATTTTGATAAGTGATTTATAGTACAATAAATTAGACCCAATTTGCTTAGGATTTTAATCATTATGCACTGTATTTCCTTTATTTATTGCGATTTTTGCTTTCTTTCCACTCTATTCTACTTGGGTATGTTATTTTGCAGGAATTAAGGTAATAAAGGGTCAAAAACAAGAGAAAAACGACCATAAAATGATAAAGAAACAAGAAGAACAAGCCCAAAGTGGAAAGAATTCTCTTTTTAAAGCTGAAATCCGACTCAGAGAGCAAAAATCCGACTCAGAGCACTGAAATCCGACTCAAAATGGCCAAATCCGACTGGGATAACTCAGAAATGACCAAATCCGAGTGGAAAGACTCAGAGTAGAGCATTGCCGAGTGGAATACTGCACTGTTGGAGAAAATCCGAGTGAAATGTTCCCTGTCAAAGCCATTCCGAGTGATAAATGGCTGACTCGAGTGAAGGACCAATGCTGAAATGGAATAAGTCTCGGTTGGAGGTGATTCCGAGTGGAAACTTCCCTGACTGCGTCCATTCCGAGTGAAAAAAGGAGACTGACCTCCAATAATTATGTCCAAAGCTATTCTCCGAGTGAAAGGATTGCTGACTGAAGTAAATCCGAGTGGGAGCTTTCTGATTGCAACTAATCCGAGTGAAAAGCTGTTCCGAGTGAATGGATTCCGAGTAGAAGAGGCCACTGAAATGAATAAATGCTGACTAAGGAAGAATCCGAGTGGTTTCACTCAGAGAAGATGGCATTCTCAAGTGGAACAAGGCATTTCCGAGTAATGCCTTAAGCAAGCAAGGAAAATCCGACCAGGAGTGAATCACACTCGGACAGATTCTCACAGTTTCACACTAAGTCCGAGTGAGATCTCTGCAACGAAGAATACCGAGTGAGTTGGGTCAGAAACCTATATTTCTGAGCAAAGCAAGACTCGGACATGAGAGGAAATTCAATCAGCCAGATTCGAGTAAAGACAACCGACTGGGTTGATTGACGACTGAACGCCATTCCGAGTAAAAAGCAAGAAGACACTTCCGAGTGTATCATTTCAAGGAATGAAGGCCGACTGGATTATTTCAAAGCAGTTCCGAATGAACTCCATGAAGTTAAGCCGAGTGAATGGTTTTAGTCGGATCCGAGTCCCTCTTCAGTCAATTCCGAGCCACCTTCTAATCAGTTCCGAGTGAATCACTTTTCACTCGGTTCCGATTCACTTTTCAATCGGTTTCGAAGAAATAAAGCAATCGGAATTGCTTTGCTCATCTCCTCACAGCAACTAACACTGTCCGACTTCACAGCAACTCAACACCGACCGGTTTGCTCCAAATACCGACCGGTTTTCTTCCAACACCGGATCACTCCAACACTGGATCAAATGCACACCGGATCAACTCCAACTCTCCAGCAACCCAAACACCATCCCTTCAAACCAATACCGACCGAAACACCGTCCCATTCCCTCTCTTCTATCCGCTGTCCCTTTCTTCTTCTAATCCATACCACACACCGTCCTCTCCTTTCCATCCAACACACCGTCCAATAATACTCTCCACACCGCCCAGCAACCCACTCAACACAACACCGCCCAGACTCTTCTCTTCAACCAACACCGTCCAACAATACTCTCCACACCGCCCAGCAACCCACTCAACACTTTCCTCTCCACACCGTACAGATCTCCATCCAACAGCAACTCCTCTCCACGTTGTCCAGTTTGCACCCACACCGTCCAGCACTCAGCAAACCACCCTCCAGCAAGCTTTCACTCGGATTTGTGGGAAAATAACATTTTTCCACTCGGAATTTCATCATTCTGCACCAATCATCACTAAAATCCAAGCACCGAATTATTGGAAATATTAAAATATGCAAATTGGAAACAAGTTGGCACAACTGGAACTCACATGCATCGAAAGTTTCTTCCACTTGCAATTTGAACGCGTTTTCATAGCTGGAATCCTCCATCCATTTGCCTATAAAAGCAGCAGCAACCCATCAGCAAAGGAATCATCTCTTCCCATCAATTACCATCAGCTTCATTCTATTTTCTTTTCTTTTCTTCGTTACTTTCTCTCTTTTTCTCTTTAGTTTTCTTCTTTTCCATTTTTCTTTCTCTGTTCGTTTTTCTTCTCTTTCTTTTTATTTTCTTTTCTTTCTTTTATTTTGTAAGAGTGTGAGGGCTGTAAAAGTGAGAATTTAAATTTGTAATTGGTGGAGAATATTGCAACAAGGAATTACAGTGGTAAATTATTCTGAGCTTTTGGAGAAACCCGTAAGTCTTTATTTTTACCATGTCTTGTATGTTTTATTTTTCCATTATTTATATGAATTTGAATTATTTCATGAGTAGCTAAATTAATTATCTTGGGATAAATGGGGTATGATAATATTTTATTTTAATGTTATTTTGACTTGGAATTAAATAAATTTCTGTTTTCCATTTAGTTCAATTATGCTCAATGCTTTTAGTAATTCCTAACAAGAACCTAAATGATAAAACTGTATACTTACGGGTGTATTAGTAAGTTTAGGTAATAAATAGAATCGAGAGATTTATTTTTACCGGAAAGCTTTGAACTAAACTTAAGATTTTTGAAATGCTTTTTGTGACCTCGGTAAAATGGTGAAAGTAATCAAAATTCTTTTGAGGAAATAAAAGGGATTTTCATAAAACAATAATGGGCCTTTCTGAGGATTAAGCAGCGCTTTCTATAGGTTAGGTACATTAATAGGATTCCGAGAGGAACATATTAATTAGCTTTTGGAAAATTCGCCTTGGAAAACTTAATTCGATTCTTATTTATGAAAAGTTAAAATTCATTAACATAAAATAGAGTCTTAATCCCCCGAAATCCCAAGATACTCTTAACTCTGATTTTTTAAGTGTCAAGTAAATTTTATTTTTGTATTCTGTGCAACTTAATTTTGTGTTTTATTTTACAAAAACCTTAAAAATCAATTGTGTGGATAATTAAATTTCAATATGCTGGTACTTTGAACACAGTCCCTGTGGAGAATGATAATCTTTTATATTACGCGACATAACCCGTGCGCTTGCGGGCCCTGTCAATTAGCCTAACTAATAAATTATATGAAAGTTTATTAGGCTACAAAATACAATTAACCTTAAATCCTGCTAATTGAAAACTACTAATGGACACTTATTCTCATAATTCCTATACAATTTTAGATGACCAACTTTAAATGTTTGTAGCTTTCAGCTTAAAACTCCAAATTCTATAAATGATATGGCCACTTAAAGCTCTTTAAGTTAGCTTTCTAACACCATAAAAATCACCGAAAAACTTCACCTGTATCAAAAGTTATGACCAAAATAGTTAAAAGAGGTTAAAAGTTCTAAAATACAACAATTAACTAGAGTTACTAATTAAGGCCCAAATATGCCCAAATCAATAAAACTAGCCTAAATCAATGAAGTAATCCTAGAATAAATGCCAAATTGTCATTCTAAGGATACTAAAGTGTCAATATAATATGGTCCATCAAACAACTCCATACTTAGAACCTTTACACTCCTGGGCAAAATAAAGAGAAAAAATAGACTAAAAAAAGTACTCAATACAAAAAGACATATCTCATACGAAAGAAAAATGACAAACTCATCAATGAATGATGGATGAACTAAGTAATAGACATTACATAACACATAGGGATTCAAAGAATCAAAACATCATAGATCTCACTCTCACATCTCAAGCAAACAGTATAACATTAAATCAAACAATAAATCATGTGTCTAAATTTATGTATACTCTTGAAAAGCACCCAAGTAAGCTAGCACTACCTTAGACTTCATAAGTTTCTAATTTCCATACTTAAATACACATGCATACAAATATCAAAAGGACTTTTTCAAGGTTGTAATAAGGCCAAGGTGATAGTGGTAGGATGGATAATATGAAATGGTATGGCTAAGCTTATAGGTAAAAAAAAAACAATGGGAAACAAGAGTCAATGGTCATAGAAGTACAAGTAGAGAACCATAGACACACAAAACAAGGAACTTAGATATAGTAAAGAGGTAGAGGACAAATCAAGGCAAATCCTCTTTTATTCTCCATTTTTCTTTTCTTTTCTTTTCCTTTCTCTTTTATTTGACTTTCTTTTCTCTAAATTATTTTTTTCTATTTTTCTTTGTGGATAATGGAACAAGTCCACGTGGGAAACACACAACATGTAGAAATATAACCTTAAGTGTGCATTTCCACAACCATCATGAACGTTTTCTCAAAATTATTCTCTTAAATAACTCTAAAGCAACGATAACCATGGTTTTTCTATCTATTGACTAGTAATGTGGCTAAAATAAAGAAATAAGTATGTATAGGTTCAAAAATGGCTAACAATGGAACTGAGATGCCCAGAATGGGAAATTGAGTTGGAATAAGCTGGAACCGAGTCGGAATACGCAGAAACCGAGTCAAAAATTAATAAATATTTTATTATGGATGCTTTCCATGTCATTCTGTTCTTTTACGTTCTAGTAAAATCTTTTCTCAGATATTTTCTAAGAATGGGACCCTTTTTGATGTGTTGTCCCCTTTTCATTAAATATTTTAATTCTTTATTATCTAAGATACACATGTCAGAGTACCTCAAGTCATTCACATCTCTTCTACGTAAAGGACACATATAAATACTTCCATTGTTGGATTAATGGAAGAACTCTTGAAAGGTGGAATCATTAGCCTTACTTTCCAATTCTCTAGAAACTGTTAAACAACGAAGATAATTAAATCTCCATTTCTTCTCTTTACGAAGAAAGCTTGGGACTGGTGCAGAAGTACAAATCCAGTCGGTATTTGGGAGCAGTGACTGGATAAAGTTTTAAAAGCTACTGGAACTTCTTATTCTAGGTAGGGGGAGCGTACATCTCAAATATATGGTTTATGAATGGATCTGGGGTGTTGTTGTTGTTATGATATATGTGATACATGTGTGAAATGTTATTGAGACCCCAGTTAAATAACATATTTTATGTTTTATATATTCCATTCATATTAATGATGTTTATGTGCTGATTATATATATGTATATGAGATTGATGAAGGTGTTATGATATGAATTATATTCATGAATTTTCATGATATATAATTACATGCTATGTTGGTTATTATGCTGATTGGAATGATATGAGTTGGTGTTGATATGTGATTGATTGATGATTGATATATCAACTGTATTCAGACGCATACAGGACTGCAGGGGGCCTGTGATGCCGGTCTAGTTGTGGACGACCTGATAAAGGCATAGACCCTGTGGTGGTTCCTATATACCACGAACGCCTTTGAGTGTGACTCAAGGCTGGCCCGTAGCACTGAGTAGAGGACTGTTATCACTCTGGGAGTGGTACTCGATGTTACATTATGGGCACAGAGCGGTTTGGTACCTGTAAAACGGCCGAATCAGCGAGGAGCTAAATTATGGCTCGGGGAGCCAGTGTTGCAACACAAAATTTGAAAGACTTAATAATGATCCCATTTTGGTTGATCATTGATTAAGTATGTGCAAAAGACTTAATGGATCCATTTGATTGAGCATGTGTACACTGATTTATGTGTTATTGAGAATGACATGCTGTTATGATGAGTATATATGTCTCGGTTTTATGGTGTTGTTATTGTGAGCAACATGAGTATATTATTATGTGATGATAATATATGATCGGTTTTGGTTTTATAGTTATTAATTGGACTTTTAATCCAATTCAATAACTGTTATTTGATATGTTGATGCTCACCCCCTACAGTTGTTATTTTTACAATGAATGAAGGGCCCAACCATGATATGAGAAGACACCCAGCTGCTCGAAGTGTATTTTGGTAGAAGCCTTGGCCGGCTCCTGAGAATACCGAGTGAAATTATGTATTTGTATATTTTAAATGAGTCGGTCGGCTTATGTAAAACAGATATTGAAATTATTTAATTCAAAATCTGTTTGAAATTTAAATAAATTATTTGTATTTTAAATAACCGGTCGGATTGATGTAAAACCGAGCTTGTTATTCATTGAATCCGACTTCTGTTTTTGGAAATTTTATTTGATTTATTGAAATTTATTTTAAAAATTAAGGATGTTATATTTTGGTATCAGAGCAGACTTGAAAAGTCCAAGGCCAAGGTTTAGCTACTAAATACTATGAGTTGAGTGAAGCATATCATTGTTGTTACGTATTATAGTTGAAGAAATCAACTATAAATACATTGTTTTCATATCCATGAGAGGTACTAAGTGTGATGATTGTTTCAGGATAGGAAAATGGACCCTCATGGTATGGATGCCATGGCTGTTGCCTTCCAGCGTGTGGCAGACATCTTAGAAAGGCAGAATACCCCTCAACCGAGTGACAATCATAGTATTGATTGTTTTCTCAAACGAAAACTGACTGAATTCCATGGAGGATTTCAGCCTGACCGAGCGTATGCCTAGATCCAGAATCTTGAATGGATCTTTGGCAGGCTGCAGTGCACCGAGGCACAGAAGGTTGAGTATGCAGTCTTCATGCTTCGGAAATAAGCTGAAAACTGGTGGAGAATGGCCAAAAACCGAATGGAAGCCATGGGAACCGAGTTAAACTAGGAAAATTTCAAGGAATGTTTCCTTGAAAAGTATTTTGCGAACACTGTAAGAAGCCAGAAGGAGTTGGAATTTATGGAACTCCGATAGGGTAATCTGAGTGTGGAGGAATACGTGGCAAAATTTGAGGAACTATGTTTGTTTTACCCTCCTTTTCAAATGTCGGGCACTGAAGGTTCCAAGTGCATCAAGTTTGAAAGTGGACTCAGACCAAATATTAAAAAGGCATTCTGACACCAAGAAATCAGGAGTTTTCCAATTCTTGTCAACAAGTGTCGGATATATAAGGAAGATGATAAAGCTTCCACTGGAGCAAGTAGCCGATCGGATAATTCTTCTAAAATATCACTGATCAATTTTAAAAGGCAAGGGAAGTTTAATAAAGGTGAATCATCCTTTAAGTCTCGAAACCGATTGAATTTTGCTGGCCGATCGGTGAGTTTTTCGAGAAACAACAAATGTTTCAAGTGTGGAGGTGACCATTTTACGAGTAATTGTAACCGAGACAAAATTGTTTGTTTCGAGTGCAATGAGGAAGGACACATTCGTCCAAATTGCCCTCAATTGCAACCGACCGAGCTCAATGCTAGCTTAAACCGAGAAGGTTTTCAAAGACGAGGCCAGGGAGTCAGAAATAGAGGAGTCGGAAGAGGAAATAGTGGGTGAAGTAATTTAATGATTGGAAGAGATGACCCCGACTAGAATAGGAATGTTACTCCACAAGTTGCTGGCCGAGTGTTTAATATTCACACGGAAGGGGCCGAACAAGCTGGTGATGATGTAGAGAGAGCTCTCAGAAATTTTTAAATCCGGGTGCCACACGTCTTTTATTTCTAAAATGTAAATACTCGTTGTCATGTAAAACGTGAGTTATATATATATATATATATATATATATATATATATATATATATTTTCATACCTATGGGTTTTATGTGCAATTCGTGCTTAAGTAATTTATTAAATTTCAAGGACGAAATTTTTATAGAGGGGGAGAAATGTAACATCCCAATTTTTATGATTTTTAGAAAAATAATTTAAAAAGGATTAAAGAAGAATTTCTGAATGAAATTCCGAGTGAAAAATGTCAGAGACAAGATTTTCCGAGTGAAATGAATCAGATTCCGAGTGAAATGAATCTGACTCCGAGTAAAATAAATTTGATTCCGAGTGAAAATTATTCGATTCTGAGTGAAATAAGATAGAAAAGATTAATTCTAAGTGAATTTAAGATGTTTCCGAGTGAAACATCATTAAGAGAATCATTTCTGAACAAAATAATATTGTGTCCGATTGAGACACGTTTGAGTGAAGCAAATCCGAGTGAAATAGAAAACATTTCCGAATGGAATGATTCCGAATAGGTTGTTTCCGAGAGAAGTGGAGGTACTTCTCGGAAAGATATTTCCAACTAAGTAAACTCCCGAGTGGAGTATATCCGAGTGGAGTGACTTTCCGAGTGAAGTGTCACAGAGACATTTCTGAGTGATACATTCCGAGTAAATCCTTCCAGAAAGAGTGCTCATGGACAGAGACTTCAAGGCTCCGAGTGACCTTTTAATTGAGAAACTTCCAAATGATGAAAGAGTAAGACTTTGACTCGGAAATAAGTATAACCGAGTGAGATGTCTAACTGATGTATTTCCGAATAAAGGAATTATGAGCAGAAAGAGGCTTTGTTAAGTTCTCTCGGAAAGAGATGCCTAGAATGGGAAATTGAGTCAGAATAAGCTAGAACCGAGTCGGAATACGCAGAAACCGAGTCAAAAATTAATAAATATTTTATTATGGATGCTTTCCACGTCATTCTGTTCTTCTACGTTATAATAAAATCTTTTCTCAGATATTTTCTAAGAATGGGACCCTTTTTGATGTGTTGTCCCCTTTTCATTAAATATCTTAATTCTTTATTATCTAAGATGTGTATGTCAGAGTACTTCAAGTCATTCACGTCTCTTCTACGTAAAGGACACATATAAATACTTCCATTGTTGGATTAATGGAAGAACTTTTGAAAGGTGGAATCATTAGCCTTACTTTCCAATTCTCTAGAAACTGTTAAACAACGAAGATAATTAAATCTCCATTTCTTCTCTTTACGAAGAAAGCTTGGGACTGGTGCAGAAGTGCAAATCCAGTCGGTATTTGGGAGCAGTGACTGGATAAAGTTTTAAAAGCTACTGGAACTTCTTATTCCAGGTAGGGGGAGCGTACATCTCAAATATATGGTTTATGAATGGATCTTGGGTGTTGTTGTTATTATGATATATGTGATACATGTGTGAAATGTTATTGAGACCCCAGTTAAATAACATATTTTATGTTTTATATCTTCCATTCATATTAATGATGTTTATGTGCTGATTATATATATGTATATGAGATTGATGAAGGTGTTATGATATGAATTATATTCATGAATTTTCATGATATATAATTACATGCTATGTTGGTTATTATGCCGATTGGAATGATATGAGTTAGTGTTGATATGTGATTGATTGATGATTGATATATCAATTGTATTCAGACGCACACAGGACTGCAGGGGGCCTGTGATACCGGTCTAGTTGTGGACGACTTGATAAAGGCATAGACCCTGTTGTGGTTCCTATATACCACGAACGCCTTTGAGTGTGACTCAAGGCCGGCCCGTAGCACTGAGTAGAGGACCGCTATCACTCTGGGAGTGGTACTCGGTGTTACATTATGGGCGCAGAGCGGTTTGGTACCTGTAAAACGACCGAATCAGCGAGGAACTGAATTATGGCTCGGGGAGCCAGTGTTGCAACACAAAATTTGAAAGACTTAATAATGATCCCATTTTGGTTGATCATTGATTAAGTATGTGTAAAAGACTTAATGGATCCATTTGATTGAGCATGTGTACACTGATTTATGTGTTATTGAGAATGACATGCTGTTATGATGAGTATATATGTCTTGGTTTTATGGTGTTGTTATTGTGAGCAACATGAGTATATTATTATGTGATGATAATATGTGATCGGTTTTGGTTTTATAGTTATTAATTGGACTTTTAATCTAATTCAATAACTGTTATTTGATATGTTGATGCTCACCCCCTACAGTTGTTATTTTTACGGTGAATGAAGGGCCCAACCATGATATGAGAAGACACTCAGCTGCTCGGAGTGTATTTTGGTAGAAGCCTTAGCCGGCTCCTGAGAATACCGAGTGAAATTATATATTTGTATATTTTAAATGAGCCGGTCGGCTTATGTAAAACAGATATTGAAATTATTTAATTCAAAATCTATTTGAAATTTAAATAAATTATTTGTATTTTAAATAACCGGTTGGATTGATGTAAAACCGTGCTTGTTATTCATTGAATCCGACTTCTGTTTTTGGAAATTTTATTTGATTTATTGAAATTTATTTTAAAAATTAAGGATGTTATACAAGCTCCTCCACAGTTTCATCTATAAGTGTCAAAGGCTCATGAAGGAGTTTGAGGCGTTGTCTATTGACCTTGAAACACTTACCAGTGGAATCATTTTTGATCTCTATAGCGCCATAAGCAAAAACATTAGTAACAACAAAAGGACCAATCCACCTAAAACGTAACTTACCAGTCTAGAATTAGATAAAATAAGTTTTTGCCTAACAAATAATAGTTTCATAAAACCTCTTCATTCTCTTCTTATGGAATTTAGAGTTTTCATATGCCCCCAAATGAAGCTCTTCAAGCTCTTAGAGTTAAAGTTTCTGTTCATCACCAGTCTTATCCATGGGCATGTTGCATGCATTCACCAACCAATATGCTCGATGCTCTATCTCAATCAAAAGATGACATATTTTTTCAAAGACAACCCAGTAGGGAGTCATCCCAATAAGTGCCTTATAAGCGGTCCTATATGCCAACAAAGCATCATCTAGGTGCCTACTCCAATCCTTCCTATTTGGTTGCACCACCTTCTCTAAAATCTGTTTAATCTCTCAATTTGAAACCTCCTTTTTCTCATTAGTTTAAGGATGGTAAGGCATCAAAACACGATGTACAATCTCATACTTCTGAAGCAAAGCTTCCATGGATCTATTACAAATATGAGTGTCTTGATCATTGATAATGACCCTAGACACACCAAATTTGTAGAAAATGTGAGACCTACAAAAATCAACAACTTAGGCATCATTAGTACGAGTGGCCTTAGCCTCCATCCACTTGGAGACATAATCCACAATAAACAAAATACAGGAAAAGAAAAAGAAATAAGAAAGGGGCCTATAAAGTCAATGCCCTACACATAAAAAGTCTCACAAAACAACATAGGTTGTTATGGCATCTCCTATCTTGTAGTAATGAATCCACCTATTCTCTGACACTGCTTACTAGTGTTACATACCTTCGAAGCACCTCTAAAAATGGTGGGCCAGTAGAGGCCAACTTCCAATACTTTTCACCCATGTTCGTTGCGGCCTAAGATGACCCATCTACAACTAAAGCATGGCATAAGTGAAGTAAAGACTGAATCATATGGTGTGAAATACTCCTACGAATAATCAAGTCAATCCAAAAACGCCACAAATAGGGATCATCTTATACATAATATTTAGCCTCACTCTTAAACTTATCTCTTTGAGCTTTAGAGGAGCCAAGTGGAAAAAGAGCACCAACCAAATAATTCATAATATTAGCAAACTAAGGAGTAAAAGTATAAGATGAAGCAAGAGAAGAAATGGAAGAACAATTAGTAGAATGCGGCTGTAGAAGCTACTCATCGGGAAAGTCATCCCAGATAAGTGAAGGGTCAAGCACTCCCTCTATCCTGCTTAGATGGTCAACCACCTGGTTATACGATCCATCCATATCCTATATATCAATGTCAAATTCTAAAAGTAAAAGCATCTATGTAATGAGTTGTGGCTTTGACTCAGGCTTCTTAAGTAGAAACTTTAAAGTTGCACGGTCATTATAAACAATCTAGAACCAAGCAAGTATGAACAAAATATTTGTCAGGTATATGATAAAGGACATAGACTACGTGTACAGGATGTATGCAACATACCCAATAACCATCGAAAATATTCATCTAAAAGAATTTCAACTATTCTTAATATGGAATATGGGGAGGGGGACTATTTAATGTAAATAAATTTGAAAATTTAACTTAGGATTAAATTTTAATTAGTAAACACTAGTATGTAAGAGTGTAAGTGAGAAGCAAGGCAATTTCCTGGTTGTACATAATGACATGCAAACTCAGTAAATGATGAGAACATGAAAACACTAGTACAATTTGCTGATTGATTCTCCATCATCATCTTTGGGAATCCAGGGATGGAATTCCCTCTCCGCCTGACATGTAACAAGCCCAGGAAAGTGACTAAACAAGTAAAACTTTGGAAATAATAACAATAATTTAAAACTTTAAAATATAAACAATCAATAAATACTGGATAGATAAGATCTCAGTATCAGCTATTTTTCTAGACATTAAAAGCCAATTCTCACAGGTATTAGAAATGGCAGTTCTTAAATTTTAGTAGTTTGCTTAAGAAATGGTAATACTTTTCTTTTTGAAAAAGCGGTGATACTTCTGGCCGAAATAGAATAGGTGTTAAATTAAGTGGCCACAATAATTTAGTCAACTAATCATATCAAAACGAAAATTTGGACCAGAAGAATAACTGTTGTAGCCGCTTTTGTTGGTGAGGCTGATACAACATTGCATAATGCATCAACAACCTATATTACATTACAACACAAAATGGCCATTAATGAATCATATCCATGGAAATAAGGGTGTAAACATGATATTTAGGATCCACACATTTACATTCTACACACATACACATTTATTCAATTATCTCTAAAATTATCTTATAATGAGTCTAAATAGGCTATTTGTTTCATTTAACTAAACAGTTCAACACTTTTTTGCATCTGAGAATTTTCATCTCCCCGTGTGTAAAGTTGAATCAACAGCAGACTCAATTTTCTTCATATATGATTCCACTTCAACCTTCACCAATTTGTATCATTGAAAAAAAATGCTAACATATGGGTTTTTAGATGTCTCTCACCAGTTTATATATACCATTGTTTTATTTGACACTCATAAGTTACACCTGGCATATCTTGCCAACGTTGCATACTATCCTGGCATGATGCTTTTCATTAAAAAGTAGATTACATGATCAGAGCATATACAAGTTTCATGAGAACAGCTATGTAGATATTTTCAGTATATACAAGTTTCATGCTTGCTCTATTCTTTGTTTTTTTTAAATTTCAGATCAAAACATGTGTTGCGTTATTCTCTTTTTATCCTCATTTGCGGTTCTTTGTTTACATGACCTAAATTCTATGATTAATTGAACTAAGCTGGTCCATGATTAAAACCTTAAACCAAAATTGTGTTAAAGATTAAATACATGTTTAATTTTCCTACAGGAAGAAAAATAGGTAATAATTCACCAAAACTAAAAAGAAAATGGAGTTGCAGTAGTATAACATTACCTCTCTCCAGCCCTGTTTGGCAGAAATGCTTTCTGCACAAGGTTGAGTTTCAAGAGATGTAATCAACTTATGTCATAGTAGTGAAACTACAGAGGAACATAATTCTTGTTTCTCTGCCAGGATGGATCTCAGAAAGATTTGTATATTGCAATTCAATCCTATATGCCTGTCCATTGTGAGAAAGTTGGTTAGATCAGAAGCATCCAATGAGAAACTTGAAACACCTTTACCTAAAGAATACCCCCGATGCTCTATTTGTACATGGAATTTCCTCAGAATTATAGTTACGTTTTGAGGAGGCCAAATTTTCCTGAGGAACAGTAGATGTCTGCCCAGGGTTAAAGCAACTGCTAGACTGATTCTGTCTTTTCCTGTCGATACAAACAAAGAGGGAATCCTTCCAAACAGGTGCTGAATTAAGGTTGCTTCTAATGGCTCTGCCTTATTCACTATAGATGCAATGCAACAGTTTTGCTGTGAATATCTATGAGGTTATACAATGATGATGCCCTGGAGTGAATTTCATTGTCCCATTTGCAACGAATCAATACAGACAGAGCATGCATGCAAGCTATTGACCCTCTAAATAGTTCAGACACATGTGCAACAGCCATAGCTGCTGTAACTATCTCATTTGAGCTGTAACTTAAAGGGGTGCCAACAGAAGATCAAGGACAATAGTGCCTCTAGATTGCTAAAATTCTGTGAGTATGACGTACTGCCGAATCTAATCCACTCTGCAATTCATGGGAAGATCCATTTAGTCTAACAGCCTTGGCTATATCTTGCACATTGTTGGAAACTGAATGATTATTCCCTCGAGAAATCAAAGGGAACAACTGAAGCCCACAGGCAAGCGCACAAACAGCAACCAGAACATATGAATCGAATGCTGCTATAGGACCTTGCTTTGTCATTCTCCTATTTTTTGTTTCTTTCTGTCTTTCAGACATGACTGGTAAGTCCTCCGTCATTGAATAAACCCTAGATAATTTGTAAATTCAAACATATTTGGTTATTATAGTGGATGGCTTGATGTGTTAAGGATTTCACCTTCAAATGTTCCTACATAATTATGCACATGATATACGTGGTCTTGTTTGCAATTTGCATGCTTGTGTTTATACATAACTATTATTCAGGCATCCCCTCATTGCTTTAGATATATAATCTGTTTTTCAATGTGCTTGATTTGTCTCAATTACAATTATTGTACACAGTTAAAAAATTACTTACCTCTTTTTGTTTATTTGTTTTTCAAAATTAACTCATGTAGATTGTTCTCAAAAACACAGTACTATGGATGCTATCTATTGTTTTCAAAATTGGCAATTCTTAAAATTTGGTCTATGGGATCTCCTTATTAATTTGTATGTTTACTATCTATTGTCTTTTTAGTTGAACATGAAGGCTTGGTTTTCCAACATTTTCTTTATGGATGCTAAATAGTTCATTTAATGCCAATGTATATAAGCATACGCAATCATATTCAAGAATGTGTTGAAAACAAAGAGCACCGGGATAGACACTCAAAAAATTATAAATAAAAGTATGATGAGGAACTGAATTTTCCTTTTGAGTCCAACTAAACATCATCCTCTCAATCTAAACATTATTACATTGATTTTACTGGTTTTTTTTAAGTTTCATGGTTCTTCAAATTTTTACTGTGCTATTGCTAATTATGTTACTGTTGAATTTGGTTATGTTTGTCAAAATTAGAAGGATCTAAAGCCACTTTTGTGTAGTCAAAATTGGCAAATGCAAAGGATTCAAAGTGGTGCCTAATTTTGTGGAAAATTAGTAATGCATGGTACCTAATTTTGTTGAAAAACTTATAATGCATAGTTCCTATCTTTCCCTACAAATACCAAGGCATACACCTTGTTTTATCATCCCAAAATCAATACTAGAAGCATTTCCTAGTATCTAGAGAGAAAAGTTTAGAGAGAAAAAAAAATTAGAGTGTTCTCCTATGAGGTTCTCCTAGTGAGTGTTCTCCTATTTAGAGAAAGTGTGTCATTGTTCTCTCCTTATGTGATAGAGAGAAGTTGTAACAATTTTTTTTTCTTCCACTTAGTGAAAATATTTCTCTAGTTTTGCCCGTAGTTTTTCCCTTATCTAAAGAGGGTTTTCCACGTAAAATATTGTGTGTTCAATTCCTCTTTTCTCATCTCTATTTTAGCTGTGTGATATTTTTCTGATGCCCTGGTACCTAACAGTGGTATCAGAGCCACTGGTTGTTGACGCTGCGGTACTATTCACATGGTACTATTCATAGGTACTATTCCCGGGTACTATTCACAGTTACTATTCACACGTGTGGTTGTATACTTTTGCAGTGATTGTTAACGTATACTGGAATTATTCTTGTGTACGGTAAAAATATACAATACTGTTCACATATACTGTACTATTCATGGTGAAATTGTGTAAACTGTTTTAGTTTAAAAAATGGCGGCAAAATTTGAGATTGAGAAATTTAGTGGGAGAAATTTCTCCCTGTGGAAATTGAAGATAAAGGCAATTTTGAGGAAAGAAAATTTGTCAGCGGGAATTGAAGGTAGACCGCTGGTATAACCGACGAAAAGTGGAAAGAGATGGATGACAACGCTGTTTCCACCTTGCACTTAACAATGACGAATTCGAATTTGTCAAGTATTGCAGAGAAGGATATTGCAAAGGAGATCTGGGATACCCTCATCAAACTGTATGAGGTGAAATCACTTCACAATAGAATATTTTTGAAGAGGAGGTTGTATACTCTTCGGATGAGTGAGTCCACATCAGTGACGGACCACATCAACAATCTGAATACGTTGTTTGCTCAGCTTACAGCGTCAGACTTTTCAATATCAAAAAATGAGCGTGCTGAACTTCTGCTTCAGAGCTTGCCAGATTCCTATGATCAGCTCATCATCAATATAACAAATAATAATATTGTTGGTCGCTTGCACTTTGATGATGTCGTCGGAGCTATTCTTGAAGAAGAATCCAGACGCAAAAATAAAGAAGATAGTAAAGAAAGTTCAAAGCAAACGGAAGCCTTGACGATGACGAGGGGAAGATCAACGGAGCGTGGCCCCAGTGGGAGCCAGAATCATGGCAGATCAAAGTCTCAAAGAAGGAAGAACTTTAAATGCTACAATTGTGGCATGAAGGGGCACCTGAAGAAAGATTGTTGGTACAACAAGAAAAATCCAGAGAAATCTTCTGGAGCAAGTACATCTCAAGGGTGTGTTGCTAGTACCTCTCATGATGAAGAAATTCTGTACAGCGAAGCAGCGATTAGTTCCAAAAGCAAAAGACAGCTCACTGACGTATGGGTAATGGATTCAGGAGCAACATAGCACATGACTTTACAACGAGATTGGTTTTGCACTTATAAACCTATCTCAGAAGGATCCGTGTTCAAGGGAAATGATCATGCTTTAGAAATTGTTGGGGTTGGTACTGTCAAATTAAAAATGTATGATGGTACTGTTTGCACAATTCAGGGAGTACGCCATGTGAAGGGATTGAAGAAAAATCTTTTGTCCATTGGGCAATTAGATAACCTCGGTTGCAAGACCCATATTGAAGGTGGGATCTTAAAAGTGGTGAAAGGAGCTCTAGTAGTGATGAAAGCAAAGAAGGTCGCTGCTAATCTATACATGCTTCTGGGAGATACTCTACAGGCAACAGATGCATTAGTTGCTTCAACCAGCCAAGAAGAAATGATGATGATGTGGCATCGTAAATTGGGCCATATGTCAAAACGTGGCTTGAAGATCCTTGTAGAGCGTAACCTCCTTCACAAGCTCAAATCGGTAAATTTACCTTTCTGTGATCATTGTGTGACTAGTAAACAACATAGATTAAAATTTGATAAGTCTACAACTAGAAGCAAATGCATATTAGGCTTGATTCATTCTGATGTATGGGAGTCACCAGAAATGTCCCTGGGAGGAGCAAAATATTTTGTATCTTTCATTGATGATCATTCTAGGAGATTATGGGTGTACCTAATCAAGAAGAAGTCTGATATGTTTCCAGTATTCAAGGAGTTTAAAGCACGAGTGGAGCTTGAAACTGGAAAGAAAATCAAGTGCTTGAGGACAGACAATGGAGGAGAATATACAGATGGTGAATTTATAGCATTCTGCAAGCAAGAAGGTGTCGCAACCTGGATCGCGACGGCGCGGCCGACCCTCAAAATGGTTTTTTTTGTTCCGAAAAGAAAAACAGGGAGTCGCCACCAACGTTTTTATCCATAGGAAAAACATTGGAAAAAACTAGATTCAGTAAGGCACTGGTTAAAAATTGTGAGATTCAAGTTCGGGAGTCGGTTACGAGTAGGGAAGGTATTAGCACCCTACATCGCCTGTCAGAAACAGTATCAAGATCGAAAGTGCAATATAAATAGCCTTAAATAAAACATGGTTTCTTCCCTTTTTTTGTATTTTTATTGAAAATGACGGAATGGAGTAAGAGAACTGTACAAACATAGAATGTCGAAGCGAGGTCAATGGGACGTTTCATCCGAATTAAACTCAACTTCGATATGAGACAGAGAGGGGAAGGGAATGCTAATAAGACGTCACGCCTAAATTAGACATCCTCGAATAAAAAAGGGACAGGGATAGGAAAGAGATAAGCAGGACGTCTCGTCCTAAGTATCCCTCCCCTATGAATTGTGGCGAGGCTTGAACAAAAACTAGGGGGAAATCAACAAGACGTCACGTCTAAATTGATTTTCACGGAAGCGACAAAAAAAAGAACATTTATGAAAGAAACACGAAAGTGAGGAAATAAATCAGTAAAAAGAAACAAGAAAGATGGGCCCGACAGGAGTTGAGGTCATGCTCCTACGTATTCTTGAATTATCAAGAAATCAGGGTTACGTAGTTCTGAGTGTTTTTCTTTTAGGAAAAGATTGGGAAAATGTTGGTGGGTATCATTTTGGTGAGGAGCCCATACAAGACGAAGTTCTTCGCACGCGTACGGGTCCTATAGAGGTTGTGTAGACAGAAGTATTTTCCGTACGACACTGAATAAAAATAATTTTTTCTTTTTTTTGATTTTATTTAGATTTGAAAGAAAACATAGGAAACATCCATTTCCCTTTATTATTTTTTTTAAACTACGAAGCAAAAGAGGGAGGGTAGCAGAAGCTACAAAAGAGAAAGAGAAACAGTAAATTCAGAAAAGAGAGGGAAAAATGAGCGAAAACCGAGTGGGAGAAGAGAAAACCGAGTGAGAAAAAGGAAATCACTCGGAAAAATAAAAAACCGAGCAAAAATAAAAAACCGAGTGAAAAATGAAATACCGAGTGGAAAATGGAATATCGAGTGAAAAAGTGGAATGCCGAGTGAGGAAGTGGAATACCGAGTGAAAAGTATGGTGTTGGTTGGAGAGAGGACAGTTATGGAGTTGGAGGGTTGCACGGTGTTGGTGAGGGTTGTAAGGAGTGAGGGACAGTGAAGAGAGGAAGAGAAAAAGAGGGTACGGTTTTGTGGGTTTGAGAAGAGGACGATTGGGGGAGGAGCTGAGGGAGGTTGGTTTTTGGGAGAAGGGGGACGGTGTTTAGGTGAAGGGTAGAGGGCTGTGTTGTATGGAAGGAGGAGGACGGTGTTGGGAGAGGGGTGAGTGAAGACGGCTGGGTGCTGTGAGGAGTGATGGACAGTGAAGAGAGGGGACGGTGTTAGGTGGAAAAGAGAGGGGAGGAGGACGATTGGAAGGAGAGGGAAGGTTGGATGGAGAACGGAAGAAGGACGGGGGTGTGGGAGAAGGAAGAATAATGTGGTGCTGGACCGAGTGGAGTAATGGTTGCTATGGGAGAGAGGAGAAGGAGAACTTAGGAGGCAGAGTTTTCTTGCAGGGAGAGAGAGTCCAACCCTTGAGCCTCTTTAGCTGGGGCATTTATAGGGGTTGAAGTCATGGGCTGAGTGCTAGGCCAGCTCAGGCTTCCACTCTGAGTGGAGGCAGCCTGGTAGTGAGGGACAGCGGCTGGTGGAGATTTTTAATTTCTCCACTTCCGCCCCTGTCTGCCACCCCCAGGATTCCTGGATCCACTTGGGTGGTGGAATCCAAGTCAGCACGGGCGAACAGGGGGAGTAGGGGTCGGTTTTCTGCTTCTGACTCGGATTTAGTACCTCAGTCGGTATACACCCATAGTGGGAAACAATCCGAGTGGAAAAGGTGCCTTTTAAGCATAAGACCGAGTGGAAAATGTACAAAAAACTGAGTGAAAGCTTTGCTCGGTTTTGCTTGTTGGTCGGTGTGAGGTTGCTGTGAGGAGCTAGGACGAGCAAAACAACTCAGGTTGACACATTCAACCGGAACCGAGTGAAGAATGACTTGGAACCGACTTGGAAATGGTTGGAGGATGGCTCAGAAATTGGTGAATAGTGACTCGGAAGTGGTTAAAAGGATGACTCGGAATTGGTGCAAATGATTCAATTAGTCCTGACTGAAGGATGACTCAGCATTGGTGCAAATGTTTCAATCAGCCTTGATTGAAGGATGACTCGGCCTTGGCATAAATTATTCAATCGGCCTTCCTGATTGATTCAGTCAGGAATGTCTGGAAGTCCTTTTTAATTGACTCAATCGGCACTTCAGAATCTGGCTGAAGAGGGGATGAGTGAAGAGGGACTTAGTACCGTTTGAGGTGTGGCTCGGAATCTGGCTGAAGAGGACTCGGAAGCTGGCTGAAATGTAACTCGGAAGCTGGCTGAAGAGGACTCAGAAGCTGGCTGAACGGTGACTCGGAAGAAATTCAAATGATTCAATCGGCATTGATTGAAACGATCCAATCGGCACTGATTTGAAATGTTCGAATCGGCATTTCCTGAAATTTTCACTCGGCTATTTCTCTAGGATTAAATTACTCAGAAAAACTTGTTCGGATTTCCTTGGGAGTCATTCAGTAGACTCTTTCTTCAATCGGAAATCCGACTGGCTTTTCACTCAAAATTTCCTTCAGTCGTCAACCATTCCTCCCATTTGAAAATCTGACCATTACTTCCTTTCCAATCAGAAATAGCTTTCATTCGGTGCACTCACTCATCCTTACTTTTCCAATCAGGAATGACTTTCACTCGGCGATCAGCTTGTTCGGTGCACTCACTCGGAGTTGGTCTTATTTTCCAATCGGGATGGTTTCACTTGTCATCCATCCTTTGGATGCATTCACTCGGAACCGACCCTATGGATGCATTCATTCGGTTTTTGTTTGCTCGGATGTAGCTTTGTTTGAAGCACTCGATCGGAGCTACTTCAATCCAAGGGGCTTTACTCGGGAGTGCCTCTGTTTGAAGGATTCATTCGGTCTTTCCTTGCTTGAACACCTCAAAACAACTCTGTTATATCTCTGGGCTTTAACCACTCGGAGGAATCTTGCTCGGCAACGCTTCTGCTTGAAGCTTCATTTGACTCCTATGCTTGATTCAGTCATTTTGACTCAGTATTCAACTCGGAGCCAGCCTTCCTTCCAATCAGAATTATTTCATTCATCAACCAATCATTCGGATATACTCACTCGGGAGTGATCCTTATTTTCCGATCGGAATAGTTTCACTTGACAATCAACAGCTCGGGTGCGTCCTCTCGGGAGTAATTCAATCGGACATATTAACTCGGGACTCGGCCTTTATATTTCAATCAGAAGTTACGACAGCTCCAACAATCCTTCAGGGGCATTCGTTCAGAATCGGCCTTATTTCCACTCGGATGGTCAAAGAATCCCTTGGAATCCTTCACTTGGACAAGTCTTGGTCGGATTCAGGGCTCAGGAGTAATTTATTTGCGCATCAGAACTTGGATATATTCACTCGGAGGTGCTCTCTTTTCTATCAGAACTTGCCACCTTTTCTCTCAGAATTTGGCTCTTGAGAATATAACTACTCGGATATATTCACTCGGAGTTGGTTTTGATCAGGAATTTGTACTTGGATTTACCTCAAGGCAATATTCCACTCGGCAATGCTTCACTTCGAGTCATTCTACTCGGATTTGATCAATTTTGAGTCATTTCACTTGGATTTTTGTCCAATAGGGCTATATTTCACTCGGAAATGCTTCAATCAGAGTCATCCTGCTCGGACTTGATCATTTTTGAGTTATTCCACTCAGATTTTTACCATTCTGATTCAGAATTCAGTATAAAAGAAGATTCGTTCCACTTGGACCAGACCAAAAGAGGTGTTCACAGAAGGTATTCAGAGGCAATTCACAGTGCCACATACGCCTCAACAGAATGGTGTAGCAGAGCGGATGAATATAACTCTCCTAGAGAGGACTAGAGCTATGTTGAAGACTACAGGTTTAGCTAAGTCTTTCTGGGCAGAAGCAGTCAAAACTGCCTACTACGTGATAAATCGATCACCATCAACTGCTATTGGTCTTAAGACGCCCATGGAGGTATGGAAAAGAAAACCAGTAGATTATTCTTCTCTGCATGTATTTGGTTGTCCTGTGTATGTAATGTATAACACCCAGGAAAGATCAAAGCTGGATCCAAAATCCAGGAAATGTATATTCTTGGGCTATGCTGACGGTGTTAAGGGGTATCGCCTGTGGGATCCCACTACCCGCAAGGTTATTGTCAGCAGAGATGTATTTTTTGCAGATAATGAGCTGTAAGATGAGCAGAAACACGAGAGCACTTCTAAAGAAGCCACAACTGTCAAGATAGATGAAAAGTCTAAATGAGATGATTCTTCTGAAGCTAAACTAGAGCACGAAGAACAAGAACCAAATCAAACCAATGATGTAGAAGTTCGATGATCAACACGTCAGATAAAGAAACCATCTTGGCACTCAGACTATGTGATGGCAAGCCACGATGCATACTGTCTTCTAACAGAAGAAAGAGAAATGTCAACCTTTCAAGAGGCTGTGAGCAGTTCAGATGCTTCTCTATGGATTACAGCAATGCTGGAAGAAATGGAAGCCTTGCATAGAAATCAAAAATGGGAACTTGTAACACTTCCAAAAGGTCGAAAAGCCATTGGATCCAAATGGGTTTACAAAATCAAATGAGATGGCAATGATCAAGTGGAGCGGTATCATGCTAGACTAGTAGTCAAAGGATATGCTCAGAAAGAAGGAGTTGATTTCAATGAGATTTTCTCTCCAGTGGTAAGACTTACTACTATCAGAGTTGTGTTAGCTATGTGTGCTTCATTTAATTTACATCTTGAACAATTGGACGTAAAAACTGCTTTTCTTCATGGAGAACTTGAAGAAGAAATATATATGTTCCAACCAGAAGGCTTTAAAGAACAAGGAAAAGAAAACTTGGTTTGCAGGTTAACTAAATCTCTGTACAGTCTAAAGCAGGCGCCAAGATGTTGGTATAAGAGATTTGATTCCTTCATTATGAGCCTCAAATACAACAGACTGTGTTCAGACCATTCTACATACTACAAGAGGTTTGGTGTTGATGATTTTATCATTTTACTGTTGTATATGGATGACATGTTGGTTGTAGGCCCCAACAAAGATCAAATCCAGAAATTGAAGGCGCAGTTGGCTAGGGAGTTTGATATGAAGGATTTGGGACCAGCAAACAAGATTTTAGGGATGCAAATTCACTGAGATAGAAAAGATAAGAAGGTTTGGCTTTCTCAAAAGAACTACTTACTGAAAGTTTTGCGGCGCTTCAACATGCAAGACTGTAAGCCAATTTCTACCCCACTTCCTCTCAATTATAAATTATCTTCAAGTATGAGTCCTAGCAGTGAAGCAGAGAGGATGAAAATGTCTCAATTACCGTATGCATCAGTGGTGGGAAGCCTTATGTATGCAATAATTTGTACGAGAGCAGATCCTGGTATGGTCAGTCGGTTGGCAGATCCTGGTAAAGAGCATTGGAATGCTGTGAAAAGGATCCTGAGATACATAAAGGGAACCTCAAGTTGTAACACCCCTATTTTTATTTTTATATTAAAATTTTGAAGGAATTAAATTATGGTTCTTTAGAACTTTATAATCTACGTATTATTTATGATTTTTTGGAATTTTTTGGAATTTTGAAATTTTTTAATAAAAATAATATTTTTTAAAATAATTTTAAATTCATATAAGTGACTTAAATTAAAAATATTTATAAGAAAGTGAATTTAAATTATAAGAAAATTTTCTAAAATCCGTTTCAAGTAGACTTATCTAAAAATTATCGGTTTGAGAAAAATCTTGATTTTTTCCAATCGTTAAAAAATTTGAAACGTATCAATAAATTTTTATTAACAGAAAATTTTAGATTTTTAAAATTTCAACTTTATATTACTTATTATAAAATTAGTGAGGACTGATATAATATCGCTAAATTTCAAAAAGGACTCATTTTGAATATTTAAAATATACCGAATGAAGGGTTACTATTTGACTTAATAATTTTGCCGACAATTACTATGCAAATCACTGTGCATGTATGAAATTTTCAAAAGATGCACAGTAACCTGGAATAAAAAATTCAAAAATGCATAGTATTTTTATATTAAAATAATGGAATGTATAGTAAATTTTTTTTCTATAAATACCGAAGGATTTCTTCTTTAGAATTCACAATTTCAGATTAAGTTTTCTTAATATAGTAGTGCTAGTGAGATAGTGGTGGAAGTGAGAGAGAGAAGAAAAGTTTTTGGAGAGAAGGTTCTGCCAAAATCCTAAGGTAAGAATACTTCTCTTTTATATTTTTTGGGTTATTTTCATATCGTTTTTAGAAATCTATTATTATACTAGAAATAATATTATTTTAAGTTACTATTCTGCATAGTAAACACTATTTTAATAATAAATTACTATTTCAATAGTAAATTACTATTCAAATAGTAAATTACTATTTACTGTTACTATTTACTGTTACTATTCACGATTTACTATTTACTGTTACTATTCACGTTTTACTATTTACTGTTACTATTCACGTTTTACTATTTACTGTTACTATTCACGATTTACTATTCACTATTCACTATTCACTATTCAAAATTTACCATTTCTGTTTTAAGTAGTAATCTTAATCTTCGTCTTATGCTTATACTGAAATAAGATTGGTATTAATATTTTTAGAAATCGGAGGCGCAAAGCAAATCCATTTTGGGTAACAATTCAAGGTAAGGGGGAGTGAGATAAGAGTATAATATGAAAAGACATAAGAATAATGGGAGGAGTCCCCTACTCCTTTTAAATCTGATAATATTATTATTTTAAAATATTAACTTTTTAACTTAAAATTTATAATAAATTTTAAATTAAATATCTGGTTTAACTAACTCTAACATACCTATGCAAAGACTTGGACCATTATGACCTATATGGACTGGACTATACCTATGCAAGGACTTGGACCATTATGACCCATATGGACTGAACTATACCTATGCAAGGACTGGATTATATGGACTTACATATACCTATGCGAGGAATTGACCAAAAGGACTAAAATTGACTATATTAATAATCATTAAATTTTGTATTATGATATGTATTAATGATATTTAATTGATTTGATTATGATTTGATTATGATTGATTGATTGATGATATTTAGTTATGATTGATATTGTTTGATTTTGATTGATGATATTGTAATGTGGAGTTTGAGCATATAGCGAGCATGACGGAAAGCTAAAATTCAGTAAGAATTTCTTACCTTACTCTTTAAATTTTATTATCTTTTATTTCTTCTTAGAAATTATTTTTATTAACTTTATTTTCAATATTTAGAATAAAAAAAATTAGTATTTATTTTAGAAAGAAAATATTTTATGAGAATTTATTTAATTAAATCTTGGGTTAAAGAAAAATTTTGTAATTTTAAGTATTTTTGGTTAATAATTATTCTCTTTTAATAAAACAAAATTTTTTGAAAGAAAATTATTTTATTTTTTCCAACTTAATAACTAAATGTATTTGGAAATAATTGAGATTTCTAAATTTGATTTTGTTAAAATTTAATTTGAGAAAGATTATGTAAAGTTTTATATGATAAAGTTTTTAGATATTTAAGGCTTAGAAACTCAATTTCAGTGAGATTCGAAAACTGTACCAAATTTATTTCTGTGGGACAGAAATTCAGAGAAAATGTACAGTTTATTGAAATGATGTTGTAAACCTTTAAGGGATTTAATAATTGAGTTTCTAAAAGCCTTAACCAACTCAATACGTGAGTAGTTCATGCATCATGAATCATTAAAGTGAAATGAAATAATATTGTCTGGGGACGGATTATAGAAACCGAGGATACATTAGAGGAGGCTTAATTACGAGCCTTGGGATGAGAGGGTGTGAAAGGGTGCTTCAGGGGACCTGGGGTAGCTCCCTAGTGTCGGGTACTTTCACAATAAAAACTTTCTCAATCTGACTAGTCTCTAAGTGTTTCCATGCCAGTTGAGCTGTTCATATTATTATTATCCGGACTTATGGAACAGTGTAAACTCCTGGTTGGCCCAGTGCAAATTAAAATTTAAGGGCCCACATATATAGGTAAGTTATGATGAAGATATTGCATAACATTCATGCATTCATAATTGATTGTGTATGTGATTGTGATTGATATTATTATGTATTGGTTGTGAAAACCCTTTGTTGCTTATGTCTTATTCGGAAATATTATATTCTGTTTCTCACTCCTTTCTCCGTGTTTTTGTTTCTCATGTTTTAAATTGATGGTTCAGAGGGAAGGATCGAAGAATATCGGCAGTAAATATAGCACATTCTAGAAAGGGAGCTCGGTATGAATACCGTGGTCCAATGAATAAATAATGTTAATAAGTAACTGCTTCTGGACCATAGAGTTTCCTCTCTTTCTTATAATGTTTAATATTTATTTCCGTTGGATGAATGTAAAATTACTTTATAAAGTTTTAATAATATTTATGAGGTATTTCACAAATAATGTATATAATTTATTCTGATAGTTTCTTTTTAACAATCATATCTTTAGTAAAAAAAAATTACGAATTTTTCTAGAATTTATTAAGGTGTAACAGAGGGTGTTACAAAGTGGTATCAGAGCAGTTAATCCAATAGGCCTGGGGAAAAGGTCTATCTTGCTTTGTTTGTAAACTCTGTATAGGTAATAGAAAATAGAATATCTGACTTGGTAGTAACTGTGATTGATGTGACAAATCTCAGTTACTGTGAAACAGGAAACTAATGGCTGGAAACGATCTTGCTGGAGTTGTAGAACGCTTAATCAATGCAATGGGAGCACGTGAAGGTCAAGGTAACGATGCCTTGAGAAGACTGGACCTATTCGAAAAGCGCAATCCACCTCGTTTCAAGGGAGGATATAACCCTGATGGAGCACAAATCTGGATTCGAGAGATAGAGAAGATCTTTCGAGCATTACAATGTAATGAAGCTGATAAGGTAGTCTTCGCTACTTATGCCTTATCTGAGGATGCCGAACATTGGTGGGATAGCACGCGTAGACAATTCGAAGTCAACGACGTGGAGATCACTTGGGATTATTTCAAGGATATGTTTCTGGAGAAATACTTTCCAGCTGATGTTAAAGAGAAAAGACAATTCGAATTCCTGTCGCTGACCCAAGGAAATATGACCGTTGGAGAGTACGCATCCAGGTTTGAAGAGCTATCTCGTTTTCATTCTCATTATAATGATGCTACTAATGAAAGAGATCGGTGTGCAAAGTTTGTAAATGGACTGCGGCCAGAAATTAAGGAAGCTATACGAATGCAGGAAATCCGTGAATTTTCTGTATTGGTAAATCGCTGCAGGATCTTTGAAGAAGACCATAAGGGTAGAATGACCAAAAGTCGTGAGCCCATTCACAAGGCAGGAGAAATAAGAAGTGGAGGACCTCACCATCACCAAAGAAGAGATTTCAGAAGGAATAAGCCTTACCAAGCACCATTTCACCGGTTTGGAGCAGCATCTGTTCCTAACAGACCCCAAGCTTCAACTGGAAGCTATTACCCAACATCTGCACCAAATTTTAAATGTTTTATCTGTGGAGGACCCCATTTGAAAAGGGATTGTCCTAAAAACACTTATGTTTGCTTTAAGTGTAACAAACTAGGTCATCACATCAAGGATTGCCCAGAGATGAAGAGAGAAAACCCTGAAGGTGCAAGTACAAGCATAAATACTCAAGGAGGCGCGCACAGTGCAGTCGGAAGGCCGAAAGCAAAAGGAAAGGTTTTTGCAATCACTGGAGAAGAAGCATCTCATGCTGATTCCATGGTAGAAGGTAAGTGTATCATTAATAAGATTTCTTTAACTGTTATGTATGACTCAGGTGCATCACATTCCTTTATTGCCAATGACTGTGTAGAAAAACTAAAATTACCTGTGATAGAACTGCCATTTGACTTATCTGTACATACTCCTGGAAACAATCCCATTGTCACTTCTAAAGCCTGTTGGAAATGCCCTATTGTCATAAATGGTAGGGACTTTAAAGCTAATCTTTTCTGTTTACCCCTTTCTGGCTTAGAAGTTATTATTGGGCTAGATTGGTTGTCTGACAATCATGTTCTAATAGATTGTCATAATAAAACCATAATGTTTAAAGAACCAGTGAATTTGAATCCTGAGGATTCGAGATTTCTAACCGCCAACCAAGTGAGTGCCTCTTTAAAAGGAGGGGCTCAAGGATTTATGCTATTGCTGTCAACGAAAGGAGAGCAAGAATCAAAAATCAAAAATCTGCCGGTTGTGTGTGAATTTCCTGACATTTTTCCTGAAGATATCCCTGGTTTACCCCCAGAAAGAGATGTGGAATTTGCCATTGATCTAGTACCTGGAGTTGGACCCATTTCAATTGCACCATACCGAATGTCACCTCTAGAATTCGCAGAGTTGAAGAAACAACTTGAAGAGATGATAGAGAAGCAGTTTATACGACCCAGTGTATCCCCCTGGGGTGCACCAGTGTTGTTGGTTAAGAAGAAGGATGGTAGCATGAGGTTGTGTGTAGATTATCGACAACTGAACAAGGTGACAATCAAGAACAGATATCCTCTACCAAGGATTGACGACTTGATGGATCAACTGCGTGGTGCCACGGTGTTCTCCAAAATTGATTTGAGGTCTGGATACCATCAAATAAGGGTGAAGAAAGAATATGTATCAAAAACTGCTTTTAGAACACGCTATGGCCATTACGAATATCTAGTAATGCCTTTTGGTGTAACTAATGCACCAGCCGTATTCATGGATTACATGAATAGGATTTTTCATCCATATCTAGATAAATTTGTAGTGGTGTTCATTGATGATATATTAGTGTACTCTAAAAGCAGAGAAGAACATGTTGAACACTTGAAGGTTGTGTTGGAAATCCTGAAAAAGAAACAACTGTATGCAAAGTTGTCGAAGTGTGAATTCTAGTTGGAAGAAGTAAACTTTTTAGGACATGTAATTAGTCAAGGAGGAATAGCTGTAGACCCTTCCAAGGTAGAGGCAGTTTTAAAATGGGAGAGACCAACCACGATCACTGAGATTAGAAGTTTCTTGGGCTTGGCTGGATACTATAGAAGATTCATTGAAGGATTTTCAAAGCTAGGATACCCATTGACCAAGTTAACACGGAAAGGACAACCTTTTGTATGGACGACACAATGCGAGAATAATTTCCAAGAGCTGAAAGATCGACTTACTTCTGCGCCAGTGTTAGTACTCCCCGATCCACATCGAAGTTTTGAAGTTTACTGTGATGCGTCTAAACAAGGACTAGGAAGTGTACTCATGCAAGACAAGAAGGTTGTAGCCTATGCGTCGCGTCAATTAAGGCAACATGAGATTAACTACCCTACCCATGACTTAGAGTTAGCCGCTGTAGTTTTTGCCTTAAAGATTTGGAGGCATTATCTATACGGTGCAACATTCGATATGTTTAGCGATCATAAGAGTCTCAAGTATTTATTCGACCAAAAGGAGTTAAACATGAGGCAACGGAGATGGATGGAGTTCTTAAAGGACTACGACTTTGAGTTGCAATACCATCCTGGAAAAGCGAACGTAGTAGCTGATGCTTTAAGTCGAAAGTCTGTACATGCATCCACAATGATGATTAAAGAGTTGGAATTAATAGAGAACTTCAGAGATCTTAACCTAGCAGTAAAGGTTAATGCTAACAGCTACAGATTAGGAGCGTTGCAAGTGACAAGTGAATTCCTGAGACAAGTTTTAGAGGCTCAAAGAGAGGATGAATTCCTGCAAGAGAAGAAAGAACTCTTGAAACAAGGAAAAGAAGTCGAGTTCAATGTAAAAAGTGACCAATTGCTAAGGTATAAGGATCGAGTGTGTATCCCTAATCAAGAGGAGTTGAGGAAAGCAATTCTGGAAGAAGGCCATAAAAGTTATATGAGCATTCATCCCGGAGCTACTAAAATGTATCAAGATTTGAAGAAGTTATTTTGGTGGCCTGGAATGAAGAAAGCAGTGGCAGAGTACGTGGCTGCATGTCTAATTTGCCAGAAGGTTAAAGTAGAACACCAAAAACCCCCTGGAATGCTACAATCAATGGAAATACCGGAATGGAAATGGGATGGCATTACCATGGATTTTGTGACTTCTCTACCCAAAACTCCATTAGGACATGATTCGATATGGGTAATAGTTGATAGACTAACAAAGTCTGCCCACTTTATTCCCATCAACATTCGTTACTCTATGGAGAAGCTGGCAAAATTATACATCGAGGAGATTGTGAGATTGCATGGAATTCCTTCAAGTATCATTTCTGATCGGGACCCTCATTTTACATCACAATTCTGGAAGAGCTTGCACAAGGCTTTGGGAACAAGACTGCGTCTAAGTTCAGCATATCATCCTCAGACGGATGGACAATCAGAAAGAACAATCCAATCTCTAGAAGACTTGTTACGAGCTTGTGTGTTAGAGCATAAAGGAAGTTGGAATCAATTCTTACCATATGTGGAGTTTACCTACAACAACAGTTTCCATGCTAGCATTGGCATGGCACCTTTTGAAGCATTATATGGAAGAAAATGTAGGACCCCGCTATGTTGGTTTGAGACTGGTGAAAACTTGATGCTAGGACCAGAGTTGGTACAACAAACCACGGATAAAATCAAAATAGTTCAGGAAAAGATGAAGGCAACACAGAGCAGGCAGAAAAGTTACTATAACAAAAGAAGAAAGCCGCTCGAATTTCAAGAAGGCGATCATGTATTCTTGAAAGTCACACCTATGACTGGGGTTGGTCGGGCAATGAAATCTCGAAAACTAACTCCTAGATTTATCGGTCCATACCAAATAATTCATAAAGTTAGTCCCCTTGCCTACCAAATAGCATTACCACCTTTTCTTTCTAATATCCATAATGTTTTTCATGTGTCAAACTTGCGAAACTATATATCTGATCCTACACATGTTATTGAACCTGATGTCATACAAGTTAAAGATAATCTTACATATGATGCACCACCTGTTAGAATAGGTGACAGAAGAATAAAACAATTAAGAGACAAGACAATTCCGCTTGTAAAGGTTATTTGGAGTGAAACGAGAGGAGAAGATGCTACATGGGAACTAGAAACTGAGATGAAAGAGTCTCATCCTCATTTGTTTTACTGATTAATGTAAATTTCGAGGACGAAATTTTCTAAGGGGAGTAGAGTTGTAACACCCCTATTTTTATTTTTATATTAAAATTTTGAAGGAATTAAATTATGGTTCTTTAGAACTTTTTAATCTACGTATTATTTATGATTTTTTGGAATTTTTTGGAATTTTGAAATTTTTTAATAAAAATAATATTTTTTAAAATAATTTTAAATTCATATAAGTGACTTAAATTAAAAATATTTATAAGAAAGTGAATTTAAATTATAAGAAAATTTTCTAAAATCCGTTTCAAGTAGACTTATCTAAAAATTATCGGTTTGAGAAAAATCTTGATTTTTTCCAATCGTTAAAAAATTTGAAACGTATCAATAAATTTTTATTAACAGAAAATTTTAGATTTTTAAAATTTCAACTTTATATTACTTATTATAAAATTAGTGAGGACTGATATAATATCGCTAAATTTCAAAAAGGACTCATTTTGAATATTTAAAATATACCGAATGAAGGGTTACTATTTGACTTAATAATTTTGCCGACAATTACTATGCAAATCACTGTGCATGTATGAAATTTTCAAAAGATGCACAGTAACCTGGAATAAAAAATTCAAAAATGCATAGTACTTTTATATTAAAATAATGGAATGCATAGTAAATTTTTTTCCTATAAATACCGAAGGATTTCTTCTTTAGAATTCATAATTTCAGATTAAGTTTTCTTAATATAGTAGTGCTAGTGAGATAGTGGTGGAAGTGAGAGAGAGAAGAAAAGTTTTTGGAGAGAAGGTTCTGCCAAAATCCTAAGGTAAGAATACTTCTCTTTTATATTTTTTGGGTTATTTTCATATCGTTTTTAGAAATCTATTATTATACTAGAAATAATATTATTTTAAGTTACTATTCTGCATAGTAAATACTATTTTAATAGTAAATTACTATTTCAATAGTAAATTACTATTCAAATAGTAAATTACTATTTATTGTTACTATTTACTGTTACTATTCACGATTTACTATTTACTGTTACTATTTACGTTTACTATTTACTGTTACTATTCACGTTTGACTATTTACTGTTACTATTCATGATTTACTATTCACTATTCACTATTCACTATTTACTATTCACTATTCACTATTCAAAATTTACCATTTCTGTTTTAAGTAGTAATCTTAATCTTCGTCTTATGCTTATACTGAAATAAGATTGGTATTAATATTTTTAGAAATCGGAGGCGCAAAGCAAATCCATTTTGGGTAACAATTCAAGGTAAGGGGGAGTGAGATAAGAGTATAATATGAAAAGACATAAGAATAATGGGAGGAGTCCCCTACTCCTTTTAAATCTGATAATATTATTATTTTAAAATATTAACTTTTTAACTTAAAATTTATAATAAATTTTAAATTAAATATCTGGTTTAACTAACTCTAACATACCTATGCAAAGACTTGGACCATTATGACCTATATGGACTGGACTATACCTATGCAAGGACTTGGACCATTATGACCCATATGGACTGAACTATACCTATGCAAGGACTGGATTATATGGACTTACATATACCTATGCGAGGAATTGACCAAAAGGACTAAAATTGACTATATTAATAATCATTAAATTTTGTATTATGATATGTATTAATGATATTTAATTGATTTGATTATGATTTGATTATGATTGATTGATTGATGATATTTAGTTATGATTGATATTGTTTGATTTTGATTGATGATATTGTAATGTGGAGTTTGAGCATATAGCGAGCATGACGGAAAGCTAAAATTCAGTAAGAATTTCTTACCTTACTCTTTAAATTTTATTATCTTTTATTTCTTCTTAGAAATTATTTTTATTAACTTTATTTTCAATATTTAGAATAAAAAAAATTAGTATTTATTTTAGAAAGAAAATATTTTATGAGAATTTATTTAATTAAATCTTGGGTTAAAGAAAAATTTTGTAATTTTAAGTATTTTTGGTTAATAATTATTCTCTTTTAATAAAACAAAATTTTTTGAAAGAAAATTATTTTATTTTTTCCAACTTAATAACTAAATGTATTTGGAAATAATTGAGATTTCTAAATTTGATTTTGTTAAAATTTAATTTGAGAAAGATTATGTAAAGTTTTATATGATAAAGTTTTTAGATATTTAAGGCTTAGAAACTCAATTTCAGTGAGATTCGAAAACTGTACCAAATTTATTTCTGTGGGACAGAAATTCAGAGAAAATGTACAGTTTATTGAAATGATGTTGTAAACCTTTAAGGGATTTAATAATTGAGTTTCTAAAAGCCTTAACCAACTCAATACGCGAGTAGTTCATGCATCATGAATCATTAAAGTGAAATGAAATAATATTGTCTGGGGACGGATTATAGAAACCGAGGATACATTAGAGGAGGCTTAATTACGAGCCTTGGGATGAGAGGGTGTGAAGGGGTGCTTCAGGGGACCTGGGGTAGCTCCCTAGTGTCGGGTACTTTCACAATAAAAACTTTCTCAATCTGACTAGTCTCTAAGTGTTTCCATGCCAGTTGAGCTGTTCATATTATTATTATCCGGACTTATGGAACAGTGTAAACTCCTGGTTGGCCCAGTGCAAATTAAAATTTAAGGGCCCACATATATAGGTAAGTTATGATGAAGATATTGCATAACATTCATACATTCATAATTGATTGTGTATGTGATTGTGATTGATATTATTATGTATTGGTTGTGAAAACCCTTTGTTGCTTATGTCTTATTCGGAAATATTATATTCTGTTTCTCACTCCTTTCTCCGTGTTTTTGTTTCACATGTTTTAAATTGATGGTTCAGAGGGAAGGATCGAAGAATATCGGCAGTAAATATAGCACATTCTAGAAAGGGAGCTCGGTATGAATACCGTGGTCCAATGAATAAATAATGTTAATAAGTAACTGCTTCTGGGCCATGGAGTTTCCTCTCTTTCTTATAATGTTTAATATTTATTTCCGTTGGATGAATGTAAAATTACTTTATAAAGTTTTAATAATATTTATGAGGTATTTCACAAATAATGTATATAATTTATTCTGATAGTTTCTTTTTAACAATCATATCTTTAGTAAAAAAAAATTACGAATTTTTCTAGAATTTATTAAGGTGTAACAGAGGGTGTTACACAAGTGCTGTATTGTGTTTTGGAGGATCAGAGTTCACTGTCAGAGGATATGTTAATTCTGATTTTGTAGGTGAACTTGATAAAAGGAAATCTACTACAGGCTATGTGTTTACACTTGTAGGAGAAGCGGTAAGCTGGTTATCTAAATTACAATCTGTTGTAGCTTTATCAACTACAGAAGCAGAATATATGGCAGCTACTCAGGCACACAAGGAAGCAATCTGGATGCAAAGGATATTAGAAGAACTCGAGCACAAGCAACCGAAGATTACGGTGTATTGTGACAGCCAGAGTGCCTTGCACATTGCAAGGAATCCAGCCTTTCATTCTCGGACGAAACACATAGGGGTGTAATATCACTTTGTTCGAGAAGTAGTGGAGGAAGGGAGTGTGGATCTACAGAAGATTCATACAAAAGAGAACCTAGCAGATGTTATGACAAAACCGATCAATACTGACAAGTTCAAATGGTGCAGGTCCTCCTATGGCCTAATAGAAACGTAATGCAGCAGGAAAATGGAAAGAAGAGAAAGATTTGAAAAGTTCACAAAAGTGACTTTAAGTGGGAGATTGTCAAAATTAGAAGGATCTAAAGCCACTTTTGTGTAGTCAAAATTGACAAATGTAAAGGATTCAAAGTGGTGCCTAATTTTGTGGAAAATTAGTAATGCATGGTACCTAATTTTGTTGAAAAACTTGTAATGCATAGTTCCTATCTTTCCCTATAAATACCAAGGCATACACCTTGTTTTATCATCTCAAAATCAATACTAGAAGCATTTCCTAGTATCTAGAGAGAAAAGTTTAGAGAGAAAAAAAATTAGAGTGTTCTCCTGTGAGGTTCTCCTAGTGAGTGTTCTCCTATTTAGAGAGTGTGTGTCATTGTTCTCTCCTTGTGTGATAGAGAGAAGTTGTAACAAATTTTTTTTTCTTCCGCTTAGTGAAAATATTTCTCTAGTCTTGCCCGTGGTTTTTCCTTTATCTAAAGAGGGTTTTCCACGTAAAATATTGTGTGCTCAATTCCTCTTTTCTCATCTCTATTTTAGCTGTGTGATATTTTTTTGATACTCTGGTACCTAACAATGTTTTCCTTTCTCACCGGCTACTTACGTGTCTGCAGGAAACTTTGCTTTATCATGTGAGAAAATTTTTAATTTCAAAATTGTTTTAAAGTTAAAAGGGAACAAAAAAGGCTACAGAACAAAATTGAGATCAAAGTGCAAACTGATCATTGAACTATATAATTAAGCAGTAAACATTTTAATTTCTAGTATTTTACTATGCCTATAAACATCTATAACATGTATGATGATGACCTTCTGGTTTTGTCAACATTGAGTGTCTTGTGTGAGTTGATATTGACCTTTAATGAGTTTTTGATGCTTTGTGTTAGCTTTTGCATATGCTCATATTTATGTCATGCACTATTGTAGTTGGGACCAACCTCAGCCAATTTATATGCATTGGAAGATTCACTGTTGTTTCTTTTCAAGTACTTAGCCACATGAAGACGATACTTGTTTTAATAATGGGATTCTTCTTCTTTGGGAGGGATGGTCTGAATGTTCACGTGGTTATAGGTATGGTAATAGCAGTGATTGGAATGATATGGTATTGCAATGTCTCATCAAAGCCTGGTGGAAAGGAACATATGAGTCATTCTCTCCCCGCCAATAAAGCATAAACCTCATAGTTCCACACTTTCACTCCTTGTGGAACTGAGCACAAAAAGATAGGTAATTCTAGGAAATCATTTAAATTGCTTCACATTTACCTTATTGGCTCTGATTATTTCAATCTCATTTGTAACTCTTTACATTTATTTCCTCTTGGAGATTTCATTGTAGCTCTAGCTTCCTTGCAAAATTTTCATTTTTCCTTGGTAAAAGTTTCATGATTTATAGTCTTTGATTTGACATAAAGAATGTTCCAATATTCCTGAGAGAGTAATATAAAAGTATATGTTTATCATTCATTTGATTAGAGATAATATAAAACTTTGAGATATAAAAGAGAATAAAATCTCACTTTCAAAGGAATAAGATATTTTTAAGTATATGACTCTATAATTGTTAAATTGTACCTTGACAATAGACAATAATCATAATATTTTATAAAATGTATAAAGATAACCAAACCGTTCACTACCTGATTTTTTCTAAACATCTTGCCTGAAATTTTAGTTCCCAAAAGATTGAAAAAATCTCAACCAAAAGCTACCGAAATTGTAACATGCTTGAACGATGATCACTTGAAGAAGCTTTTGCACTAACAAACTCACTGCACTACATCCAAAAAATTTACAATAACTTTCACGTTAAATTTGACATAATTTTCAAAGATGACTGGCACCACGCAACTCCATTGACGAAAATTTGGAAAAACAAACAGATTTATTTTTGACAAATTCTTACTTGTTTTTGGTGAATCAAATAAACAAACAGATGAGATTAAGCTGGTTGGTAATTAATTTCTGGAAGGAGAGAAATAAAAAAAAAAACTTATTGGACGGTGTTTAGTTGAGGGATTTTTTTATCTGTTTCCTAAGAATCTGAAGTTAGGAATCTTTCATTCCCTTTTATGGCTTTTAATAAGGAGAGGACTGATCTCAGTTTTTTGGATTGCCACCCGCATGTTTTCAAATTCTCAGATAATGACTACAGCTGTAATAGTTGGAACGTAAAAAGAAAAGACAATAGATACAGTGTGGATATTTAAGATGAGACTCGTCTCAATTAAGTGGGTAATATATATAGAACAGATATAAAAATCTTCTTTTACTGTTTTTTCACACGCAAACACCCTTTTTTTGGTTAAAAAAAAACACCAATGTTGGAAGTTTAACTTACTAGATCAAAAGAATTATAAACTGAAGGTTGAAAAGAATCTTATCCATGGCTGCAGAGTTCGACATGTATTTCAGCTTCACAAAGAAATACCAGATCGGTAGATAAAAAATTCTATGCAATTCTAAAGCAAAGCAATGACTATCCTCTCCACCATTGTCCTGATTTATGGTCTCAAATTCTACAAAACTCTCCAGGAATCACCAGGCTTCTAACCCATCCCTTGTCCTTCCTATAAACTCAAACACACAGCTTCTCATATTTCAAAGTTGTTAGCAGTGATCCATACTAGTTACTTGCTGTTTCAGTCTATAGAATTAGAATCAGAAGCATACAACACAGTGCATCCTAAGCAAGTGCTACGAATAAACAAGCAATATTGCCATTTGAGGGAGTTTAAACAACATACAAAAAAATTCTACAACTTCTGTAGGCAAGCATCAGCAATATAATATATATACAGATTTGAATAGAACATCATACAAATCCACAAGCAAATTTAATAATTAAGGAAGTTCTAAATTTTTGCGCCTCTGATTTATTACCTGAATTTAAAAAGCAGTATTTTCCTATCGAGAACAAAGTAAATACTTAATTTCATCAATCACTATTACAAGGTTCTCAACAACTAAAAAATCAACATCTTTCAAATAAACTTAACAGATAGCAAACAAAATTGAAATTGTCACAGCATTTAAAAACCAATACAAAGTTGGTTAAGCAAAACATGTCTACTGTACTTCAAATTAACATCCTCAAGTCTCCAACTCGACAAAACAGCTTAACGCTTCTTAGACACACCAACAGTTTTACCCCTGCGACCAGTAGTCTTGGTATGCTGACCACGGACACGAAGGCCCCAGTAGTGCCTCAAACCACGGTGGTTTCTGCATAATGGAAAGGATGAGTCGTAAGTGTCAATTCAGCATTCAGATTTTTGTTAGTCAATACACAGGTTGACATAATTACATATTACAGAATTTGACTAGTCAATATATGGCTTGAATTTAGATAAGATTCTCTCATTCATAAGACTATCCAAATCCAAGTTAGTCCAGTGACAAGGAATATAATGCAATGTTTCTATCAACTTATTTACAGTAATTTTATCATCTTTTATTGCTGGCTAGATGAGATAGTGTCTTAAAATAAAAATTCACTAGATTGGTCTGCAGGAAAACATACACTGAAACCACAGCAAGAGCACTTATAAATTCAAGTTACAATGACATCATCTTGCAATTGAATGGCTTAACACAAAAAAAAAACCACAAGTTAAAGGTAAAGAAGGCCAGTAAACTCCTAATGTCCTTTTTCAAAGAGATAAAATTCCAATAAGAATCCAATACTAATATTGCTACCAGTTAACCAGAACCAGTAAAATCATCATAACATGAAACACTTACAACATAAATCAAATAAAACCAAAAAACAGATCTGCATCTGAACCATACACAGCAGAACAGGTTTAGCACAATTTTATATATATTAACAATAACATGACAGACAGTCCCTTAATCATCATTTAACTTTGTCAACAATGAATTTCAACAAACAAATATCATAAATATCAGAAAACAACATAACCATCATAAAACTATGAAGAGAAATTAATTAATAACCTGATTTTCTTGAGTCTCTCCAAGTCATCTCTCAACTTCATATCAAGTGCGTTAGACACAACTTGAGAGTACTTGCCATCCTTGTAATCCTTCTTCCTGTTCAAGAACCAATCTGGGATCTTGAATTGCCTAGGGTTTGCAACCACTGTCATCAGATTATCCAACTCAGCAGCACTCAATTCACCAGCTCTGCCATAAAAAACGGCCCTTTTCAATAATTTGCAAACTAACACACAATCCAATATTTAAAGAAACAAAATACAAAAAAGAAAGACCTCTTGTTCATATCAACATCAGCCTTCTTGCAAACGATGTTGGCGAATCTGCGACCAATACCCTTGATGGAGGTAAGGGCGAACATTATCTTCTGCTTCCCATCAACGTTGGTATTAAGCACACGCAGAATGTGCTGGAAATCCTCGTTAGCCACCAGAGACTGTAAACACCAATCAATAAACAAAATCAGTTACGGTTTAGAGTTTTAAAAAATTGCATCTTTCAAGGGGCAGTTGAAATTGAAACGAACCATTTTTCGTCAAGTATGATGGTCGTCGCTGGAGCTCTTGGCGTGTTGGGCGATTGAGGATTTCTAAGATTCTAGGGTTGCTAGGGTTTTGTTGTGTGTGTGAGTGAAGTGTGGTCTTTGGATCTATTGGCCCATTTCTTATTTCGTTTTGAGCCTGACACAGATTTTGGGCCTCGCTGCTTTTGTTGGTTTTTACCCATCATTTTTTTCTTTAATACCTTTTTATTTATTTATCAAGGGTAAAAGAAAATTTTGCAAGGAAGCTAGAGCTACAATGAAATCTCCAAAAGAGAAAATAAATGTAAAGAGTTACAAATGAGGTTGAAATAATCAAAGCCAATAAGGTAAAATACGAAGCAATTTAAATGATTTCCTAGAATTACCTTTTTTTTGTGTTCAGTTCCACAAGGAGTGAAAGTGTGGAACTATGAGGTTTATGCTTTATTGGTGGGGAGAGAGTGACTCACGCGTTCCTTTCCATCAAACTTTGATGAGGCATTGCCATACCATATCGTTCCAACCATTGCTATTTTCATACCTATAACCACGTGAACATTGAGACCATCGCTCCCAGAGAAGAAGAATCTCATTATTAAAACAATGTGGCCAAGTACTTGAAAAGAAACAGCAATGAATCTTCCAATGCATATAAATTGGCTGAGGTTGATCCCAACTGCAATAGTGAATGACTTAAATATGAACATATGCAAAAGCTAACATAAAACATCAAAAACTCATTAAAGGTCAATATCAACTCACACAAGACACTCAATGTTAACAAAACCAGAAGGTCATCATCATACATGTTATAGATGTTTATAGGCATAGTAAAATACTAGAAATTAAAATGTGATGGTACAGAGTTAGACTTAGAAAAGGGTTGAATAAGTCTTAAACTCTTTTTCAAAAATATTTCGCGAACAGACTACTTAAGAGAAAAACTGATTTTACGGACCAGAGATAAGGGAAGGGAGAAATGCACAACGAAAATTTATTCTGGTTTACTTCCAACACAGAAGCTAGTTCATTCCCTTAAGCCTGAAGGATTTTCACTATTGTAAAACACCTTTACAATCTGCACCAACACGGTACACCAAGTATTATTGACTCTAGCCACTTCTAGCTTATACCCAAGTATTTTTGACATTAGTCACTCCTGGCTAAAAACCCAAGTATTCTTCTAAAAGCCTCTTCAGGCCACAAGTGTTTCCCAACACTAATGGATTCTAGCAACACACCAGAGTACACAAAGTGAACGTAGTAAAGTATTTGAGGTTACACACAAATAACTCAGCGTACAGTTATATGAAATGAGTACAGGCGCACTAAGCTACAGACTACTATAAGTCACGATCTGCACTAAGAAGAACTACAAAGAGGACCTATGTAGTGAATACAAGAACTTAGAAACTTTTAAGAAAAGTCTTTATAGACTTAGATTTCTAAAGAGAAAACAAGAGAGAATTTAGGAAAAGAATGAACAGTATTGCACTCTTGGATTCAAAGGCTTCTTGTATTTATAGTCCTTCTGAAAAGATCCGTTGATTCAACTTGAAGGATGTTGGTCTCTTCGAGTATTGTGCCACCAGTGACTGCAGAGACATGCTTTTGAGGAGTTTCCTAAACTGGACAACTTTGAAAGTCTTTTAGCAAAAGATCCCTTTTGCTTATCCACTTTGGGGAAGCACATACAAATCATAGCAGTTAACCTTAGGCTTTCCGTACTGATCAGGTTCGGCTTTTCTGACATCTTGAGATATGTGAGGTAGTTTTCTTGAGATATGCGAGAAAGCTTATCAATTTTTCTGTTGATTTCCTTTTTTATGAAAACTTCAGAGAGAAAGTTCATACAGCTTTATTTCTAGAAAAGAGAAATCCTTTCTTGAATACTTCAAAGAGTGAGATCATTTCATGGTCTGTAGGTTCACTTGACTTAATTTAGTGATGTTTCGAGTGAGTACAGACTTCTTCAATTTTGAAACGCATGGGTTTCACGGACTCCCCTATCATTTGCAAATAGAGCTCCATGGACTATTGGCACACTTGAACAGAGTTGTTAGATAAACAGACAGTATAGACTTCATTTTATCTTAGAGTCTTGATGTGTGTTATTAACAAATCACACAGGGTTCAGACTGATTAATCATGAGTTCAGACTTTATTCTAATATTCTCCCCTTATTTGTTGATAACAAACATTAAGTCTCGAGGATAAAATGAGTTCTGCATTAGAAAAAGAATTGAATCATTGATTTTCAAGATATAGCATAAGTTTCAAATTCTTCCAAGTGTTTACAAAAGATAGTCAAGTTAATTATATACAACAGACTTTAAGGAAGTTAAAATAATAAATCATCAATAACTCTACAGATATATAAAATAAGCAATTTTATTGATGAACACAAGAAGTGTTACAGACTTAAGCATAAATAACAAAAACAATTGTCTGCACAACCCTTTTGACTTAGACTATAACTCAAAATATTCTCCTTTTTTGTAATCAACAAATGAGGGTCATCACTGAGACATCAAAGTCTTAGCAGCAGAGGTATCATGGTTGGTTGGAACTATTTGAGTTGGAACCTGCTTCACCTATCAACCATAAAATATGATTCTATAAGCGCCAGGCATCCTCTTTAGTATTGTGATCTGATTGAAGGAGTCTAGATACTTCCTCATCCAAAAGTCTACAGGGTCTGGGATCATCCCATGCTAGTATATATGGTAGGATAAAATCTGACATCGATTCTTTGCCTTTGTTAGAGGAATGAGGCTTAGGAATGGGGTGAAGCCTGTCTGGAGCAATTAGAATCTTGGTTATTGGAAGGATAAATGAAGATTTTGTTCGTCCACTCTGAATATCTATAAGGGATCTACCTTGATGAATGTCCATTAATATAGCTCTTTGTTCCTGCCTGAGCTTGTAATACATAGTGGCGTCAGATGTAGCCATAGAAGATCATCATAAATAATATCTCGTGCAAGAAAAAAGGGAACAAATATGAGTGGGGATGTTGAGGATGGCAAGGTGATTCCAGTTAATGGTAGTCTGGATTCTGGGTGATAAACAGGAACAGAGGTGAAGACAGATGAAGGAATCTGTATTGTTTGATCTTAAGCAGGTGTAACAGCTGTAGTTTCTGGATCATGTGAAAGTTGGTCTAGAATCATTGGAGAGGAAATTCCAGATGGAGGTGGTGATGGCATATTTTCTAGTTCAATAGAGGTAGACTTGGAGTACGGAGAATAAAAAATCACAGGGTTGAGAGCAAAGGAACCTTCTGAGGCACTTTTTCTTGTAGAGATATGCTTGAGCATTCCCCTTGTAATTCTTCCTGAAGAACGGACAAGAGCTGTTGGTGGAGCTATCAAAGTTTTAGCAATGGATGGTTTGCTATTCTTCACAGATGATTCAAACTTTCTCATTGAGGGGCCAACACTTGGTATTTTGGGAGAGATACCAACAAAAGTTCTGAGTTTCTTAGTAGGGGGTCCAGACTTTGGTTGATCTGAGTCTGATGAGGAGTTGTAACATCCTATTTTCATCACAAATAGGAAATAAATATTAATATATTTCTTGAGAAATACTTACTATAAGTTAGTTTATTATTATCATTTTTTTTGGAATTTTGGTATTTATATTTTTATTATTTGTTTTTTTTAAAAATAATAATAATAAAAAATGAAAATATTTCTAAATGAGAATTTTAAAGTGACTTAATTAGTATTCACTAATTAAGAAAATTATATTAAGAATTTTTAATATCTTTATTATTCACCATTTTTATTTTATGTTGTTATATATATATTGTTTTTACATATTTAAGATTTAACTCTTATTAGAATTTTAAAATAAAATTTTGAAGGAATTAGACTATGGTTCTTTTGAACTTTTTGATCTACATAATATTTATGATTTTCTGGAAGTTTTTGAAAATTTTGAATTATTTTAATAAAATAATATATTTTAAATAATTTTAAATTCATATAAAGTTGCTTAAAATTAAAAATATTTACAAGAATGTAAAGTTAAATTATAAGAAAATTTTCTAAAATCCATTTCAAGTAGACTTATCTAAAAATTATCGGTTTGAGAAAAATCTTGATTTTTTCTAATCGTTAAAAAATTAGAAACGTATCAATAAATTTTTATTAATAGAAAATTTTAGATTTTTAAAATTTCAGCTTTATATTACTTATTATAAAATTAGTGAAGACTGATATAATATCGCTAAATTTCAAAAAGGACTCATTTTGAATATTTAAAATATACCGAGTGAAGGGTTACTATTTGACTTAATAATTTTGCCGACAGTTACTATGCAAAACACTGTGCATGTATGAAATTTTCAAAAGATGCACAGTAACCAGGAATAAAAAATTCAAAAATGCATAGTACTTTTATATTAAAATAATGGAATGCATAGTAAAATTTTTTCCTATAAATACCGAAGGATTTCTTCTTTAGAATTCACAATTTCAGATTAAGTTTTCTTAATATAGTAGTGCTAGTGAAATAGTGGTGGAAGTGAGAGAGAGAAGAAAAGTTTTTGGAGAGAAGGTTCTGCCAAAATTCTAAGGTAAGAATACTTCTCTTTTATATTTTTTGGGTTATTTTTATATCGTTTTTAGAAATCTGTTATTATACTGAAAATAATATTATTTTAAGTTACTATTCTGCATAGTAAACACTATTTCAATAGTAAATTACTATTTCAATAGTAAATTACTATTCAAATAGTAAATTACTATTTACTGTTACTATTTACCGTTACTATTCACGATTTACTATTTACTGTTACTATTTACGTTTTACTATTTACTATTACTATTCACGTTTTACTATTTACTATTACTATTCACGATTTACTATTTACTATTCACTATTCACTATTCACTATTCAAAATTTATCATTTCTGTTTTAAGTAGTAATCTTAATCTTCGTCTTATGCTTATACTGAAATAATATTGGTATTAATATTTCTAGAAATCGGAGGCGCAAAGCAAATTCATTTTGGGTAACAATTCAAGGTAAGGGGGAGTGAGATAAGAATATAATATGAAAGACATAAGAATAAAGGGAGGAGTCCCCTACTCCTTTTAAATTTAATAATAATATTATTTTAAAGTAATAACTTCTCAACTTAAAATTTATAATAAATTTAATATATTGTGTAACTTATTCTGAAATATCTATACATGGATCTGAATTATTATAACTTATACGGACTGGACTAAACCTATGCAAGGACTTGGATTTTTATATCCTATATGGATCAAACTAAACCTATGCAAGGACTTGGACTATTATGACATGTCTAGACTGAACTATACCTATGCGAAGACTGGATATATGGACTTATATAGACCTGTGCGAGGAATGGACTATAAGGACTCAAAATCAAATCTACTAATTTAAATAACCATTAAAAATTTGAATTATATTTATAAGCGATATTTAGTTGATTTGACTTGATTATAGTTAATTATATTTGATTTCAATTAATGATATTGTGATTTATAATATTAGAGTGTGATTAATAATATGCAATTATGATTGATGATATTTGATTGTGATTGATGAGATTACTATACTTGATTGTGGTTGATGAATGATTGATGACCTTGTGATATGAAGTTTGAGCATATAGCAGGCATGACGGAAAGTTAAAACTCAGTAAGAATTTTCTTACCTTACTCTTTAAATTTTTATTCCAAGAGAAAGTATTTTATAATTATTTTAGTCTTTTATTTCTTCTTAGAAATAATTTTTATTAACTTTATTTTTAATCTCTATAATAAAATCTAGTATTAGAAAGAAGCTATTTTATGAAAATCAGAGGTTGAGATAATTAATTCTTGAATTAAAGAAAATTTTTATAGTTTTAAGTATTCTTAGTTAATGATTTTAAATTATTTTCTTAGAAATTAGAAGTTTAAAGTAAATTATTTTGGTTTTCCCCAATGAAATAACTAAAGAATATTTTGTAGAGATTTCAAAAACTCAATCTAGTTAAGATTCAAATTGAGAAAGATTATGTAAATATGTGAAGATTTTTAAGAGAAAGTTTTGAGATATTTAAGGCTTGGAAACTCAATTTTGGTAAGATCTGAATTTGAAGACTGTACTAAATTATTTCAGTATAACAGAAGTTCAAAGAAGAACTTATGGAAATGTACAGTTTATTGTGATGATTTTGTGAACCTTTATGGTATTTAATAATTAAGTTTCTAAAAGCCTTAACCAACTAAATATGCGAGTAGTTCATGCATCATGAATCATTAAAGAGAAATGAGATGTGATATTGCCTGGGGACGGATTATAGAAACCGAGGATACATTAGAGGAGGCTTAATTGCGAGCCTTGGGATGAGAGAGTGTGAAAGGGTGCTTCAGGTGACCTGGGGTCGCTCCCTAGTGTCGGGTACTTTCACAATAAAAACTTTCTCAGTCTGACTAGTCTCTAAGTGTTTCCACGCCAGTTGAGCTGTTCATATGCCATGAAGGCATTTATGTTATTATTATCCAGAATTTATGAAACAGTGTAAACTCCTGGTTGGCCCAATGCAAACTAAAACTTTAAGGGCCCACATGCATAAACTGAATGAGATAGTAGCATAAGCATTACATAACATTCATGTGATTGTGACATTCTATATGGATGGTTATGAAGGAAAATATAAGTGTTATGTATGTGGAAACCCTATATTCATAATTGATTGTATATGAGAATATGACTGATATTATTATATTAGTTTGTGAAAACCCTTATGCTTATGTCTTATCTGTAATATATTATATTTTGTTTCTCACTCCTTCTTGTTTGAATTTTTGTGTCCAAAATATATGTTATATGATATATAACTAGCAGTCCAAGATGGAAGGATATGTAATTACAAGAGGATAAAGTGGTCTCATCCTCAATCGATTAGATGAAGAGATATGACAAGAGTAGGATTCAAAAACCCGATGGTTCAAGGACTAGGAAATGTTTGTTCACATTTGTAGTAGAGGTATAATTTAATTTTATTTTGCCTTATTACAATATCAAGTAGATAATTGTAACAAGGTAAAGGTTAAACTTTGATAAACTCTTTCATTCGGATATAATATTGTAATGATTTATCACTTATAATTTCTATAAATTATTTTGTCATTATGGACAAATATTGAAAGATAATTTTTTTTACTTTCAATATTCAAAGGAAATCAGATGTATATACGTCCTTGTATACACGAGATAAAGAGTGATAAATATGTATATCTTTCTAAAAAGTTTTTTTATCTCGTATATATAAGGGGGTGTTACAGGAGTTATCATCAGAAGATGTTTTCTCATCCTTTAGGGGTAATTCTGGTTCAGCTTGCTGAGGGGCTTCAGAAGAAATGAGAATCATAAAAAATTTTGGAGCTTTAGTAGCTAAGCTGCCACACATCTTCAAGTCCATTGAGCTTTGCACATTAACACCATGTTGCTCAAAGATTTTATTTAAAATTCCTTTTGCTTTCTCATAATGGTGGTGATCATATAGCATATAATTACACTAGGGAGACTGGCAGAGGTCTTCTTCATCATGAGGACCATAGAGAACTTATCCAGCTTCGTTACCATATCTCTTGCACTCTGTCTTGGAGAGAATATTTGTCTCATTAGTGCATGTAAAAACTTAGGCTTTGGTAGCAAGTCTTTTATTAGAAGAGTTGGAGGGGCTTCCAAGCCATAGAGATAGACATTTGCTTCAGCTTCCAAAATTGTGCTTCCAATGTAGTCATCAGAGAAAGCAGGTCTATCGTTTGGGCAACCACGGGCATTTACAATGCCATCAAAAGTGATTTCAATCATTCTGTTGCGTAGATACCTGGAAATCATTGAGTTTTCCTTGTTGATTGAGACTGAAGCCTAGAACTCCAAAATCAGTAAAGGTGAAAAGGCATAAATGGTTGAACAGAATGGAAGCCAACTGATGCTCTCTAGTTCCGCCATGACGTCTCTGCCTTTATTTTTATATTGAATAGGAGAAAAGTAGACAGACTCAACAATGTGGTTTTCATTAAAAATGATTCCTTCCTTGATGAAACAGGGTTTTCGAAGACGAAGGGTTTACAAAAAAGTTAGGTCAAAACGAGAAAAGGGTTTCGAAAGAGAGAGAGAGGTTTTGCAGAGAAATGGGAAGTTACAAAGGTTTTTTTGTTATCAATTTTTTTAATTATTAACTTTAAATTTATTTTTAAGGCCTGCATATTACACTTTTAAAGGTGGGTTTGGGCCGGCCCATATGGATTAACCCATTTTACTGACTCTAATTATAATCCTTACCTAGTTGAAAATTCAGTGTTTTTTTTTTGCAACCGAGACTTGCTCTTATCAAAATTGTTTTTGGTTTGTTTATGTGATCTAGACGGAGGCCAACGATTTTGTCGAGTCCTAGTTCCAACATTCTTCGTATCCATTTCCATAAATTACCTACAATATTTTTTTATAATTTAAAATGGATTAATTATTTATATTATATATATATATATGTGTGTATATATATATTAGAAGTTAATTTTAAAAGTTATATCTAATTAATATAATAGAATGATAATTTTTTATTTGAATAATTTTATAATATATATATATGTCATCATGTTAATTATCTCATGAAACACAAGACACGATAACATAATACAATTTAATGAGTCATTTGGTAATCATTTGGATAAGTTAAGTTTCTTATATACGCCTCTTCTAAATATTTACAACATTTCTTTATACCACTCTTTTTCACTGTGGCGACCTCAGTTTCATTCTTAATTCTTTATCCTATTTTATAAACATGATTTGATTATCTTCTTCATGGTATTCCTAACTGCTAATACAAAACACGCTAAGCTTTATGAATAAAAATAAGGGAGATCAACTTTAAAATAAATTAATTAAGGATGATATTCAAGCTATATTCCATATCTACATGATTCAATGATTAAATAATTACTAAATAAGGGCAAAGATGTTGATAGGATACTTGATTCTATCAAAATTAGAAATTGTTAGGTGATAGTGACAATTGCTTAAAGGGTGAACAAGCTTGAACCTAAAGTGAAGAGTGAAGTGAAACACTTGAAAGGGAGAGTTTCTTTTGATTTGACCTAACCCTAATATTTTTGTTGAGTTGTGTTTTTGCAAGCTTGAAACGATGAGGAAGAGGACTTGAAGTATAAGCTTGAAGACTTTGTAAGGAGGAAAGCAAAGCCTTGTATAATAAAAAAATAAACAGTTTGAGTTTTCTTTGTATTTCAATTTAGTCCTTGTATTTTGGACTTTTAAATTTCAAAAAAGGACTTGGACATTGGTTAATTTTTTGTAGTTTTTCTCATAGGGTAATTTCGGCTAGTTAATCTCATACATCATTTACTTGCATGTTTTAGAGTTTGTTATTAGTTTTAACAAAGTAGTTAATTGGTTAGGTTGTTATAACTTCTAAAACCAATTTAGTTAAATTTGTTAAGGTATTAAACTAATTTTAGTTAGTTGTTATCATTTTCAAACCAAATTTGGTTAGGATTAGTTGTAACTAATAGGTTAGTTCTAACAATAATAACTTCATAACCAAATTTAGTTAGAAGTTGTGAGAAGTTTGACCTAACTTTTAGTTAGTAAAACCTACCATAACTGAATTTCTAGGTAAGTACTAGGTATAATGTATTTTGTATTGGAAATCATAATCAACCCAGTAAAGACATAAACATAGAATAACAACCTTAGATAGACAATTTAGTTCAAACATCTTAGGATTTATCCCTTGTACCATAATTTCATTTTTTTTGCATTTTTAATTGTTGTCTTGGGTACATCCTTGACTAGTATCTCTTGTCTGCTTTTCTTGTCTATTTTTGTGAATTTCAAAAATGCCATCTAGTAATAGAGATAACATGTCCCCGCTTAGGGCAATAATGAAAAATCTTAATAAAATCAACTCTAGGTTAGATAACCTAGAAAATAAAAATGAACCTAGGCAAGGAAACAAGGATAGAAATCATAGACACAGTAGACACCAAGAAGGTGAAAGTGAGGATGAACAAAGGTCAAGGAGACATCACAAAAGGGATGATGTAGGATTAAGAGAAGTTAAACTAGAGATCTCCCTTTCCATAGGAAGGGTGATGTTGAGACCTACTTAGAGTGGGAGATGAGAGTTGAACAACTTTTCAACTCCCACCAAATAAAAGATGAAAAAAAGGTTAGAATTGCAACCCTCAGTTTTCAAAATTATGTTTTGGTTTGGTGGACTCAAATTTGTAAGGAGCGTAGAAAAGATAACTTTCCTCAAATAGAAGATTGGTTAGACTTAAAAGCCTTCCTTAGAAAAAGATATGTTCCAAATTACTATAAAGGATAACTTTTAGCTAAGCTTAATACGCTCACTCAAGGTTCTAAGCCTGCAGAAGATTATTATAAGGCCTTAGAAATAGCCATGATTAGGGCAAACCTATAAGAAGATAAAGAATCCCTAATACATAGGTGTGAACACCTATTTTTGTCCGGCAAAATATATATTAAAATATATAGAAAAAAAGTAGAACAAAAAAAAGAGAAAGAAAAAATAAAAAAATAAAAAAATAAAAAAAGAGTATATTTGTCCTAGAATCCGGGGTCAATGTTGACTGTATTAACCGGGGTCCTAGCACGGTCTCTTGACCGGTGTTACCTCACTAACTCTAAGTTTCCACAGCCTCAGTGAAGTACGGTATTTTATACCTCAGTTCGGTGGGAATCTGAGGTTCTTCAAGTTAAAGTGAAAATTGGTCCGTACTCGAACTTCAAGACACACCGGAGGTGAACCTGCAGAAGATTCTCCAGTGCTTAATTATCGACCGGGGTGGAGAGAAATGTCCATAATTGACCGATGATTTCAGACTCCGGTTATGACTTACCAGTTCTTATTGGTGACGTGGTGTGGTACGTAGAATCTCGTCCATTCCAGGTTGCCACCCCGGATCATATTAAAAAAAATAATATTGAAATTGCATAGTGACCGTTGGAATAGTAACTCTTCCCCATTTCAATAAATACTCAATCCCTCTTCATTTCCTACCACACCTCTCATTTCATCAATTCTCTTCATTTCTCTCAAGCAATGGCCGATGGATGCCGAAGCCAAGAGGAAAGAATAAGGGACGGAAAACGATGTTTTGTGACTATCTTCTTGCTTCTTATAGCATAGGTAACAATTTTTCTTTTTTGGATACTTTATTTCTTACCACATGTGTAATAAATAATTTATGTTTCCATAAGAGTAAATGATTACTCATTTGTATTTTAAAAAAAAATTTCTTCCAAAAAAAATGAAAATCAGAAAATAAAAAGGCCAAAAAAATCTAAAAAAATGGGCCAAAAAAAGTCCAAAAAAGAGGTGCAAAAAAATTTTTTTTAGAAAAAAAACGAAAATTCATAATTAAAAAAAAAAGGAAAAAGAAAGAGGTTACGGTGGATTATTGTTATGGGACCCAGTTTGGTTGGATAATTGGAGAAAATTGGGGAAATTGACATCAAATTTGGACAAATTGGAAAAGTAGGAAAGTGATGTCTTTTATGAAGGATCCAATGCCAATTTTCTTCTATAAATAGAAGGTGATATTGAGGTATTTGGGGGAGGAAGAGAAAAAAGAGGGGAAAGAGTGTTAAATTTTTGTGAGAATTTTTAGAAGTTTTGGTTTTCAAAAATTATATTGTGTAATCCTAGTTAAGAAAATGAGTGCATCACTCTAGTTTGTCTTAGTATGTGGGTTTTTATGAGTCAAAATATTGTCCAAGTGTTGTAACCGGTGTCCAAATACCTTCAAATCAAGTCCAAACAAAGCCAAAAGCAAAGGAAATCTATACAAAATTGATTTTTCGACTTCCGTTCTAGTTCCTCTGTAATTGTTCTTATATCAAGGTATTTTTCATTAATAAAAGGATGTTTATTTACATTTATTTATTCATCTTTATTTAATTGTTATTTATTTTTCTACACTTTTATTTTTCATTATTTATATTCAAGCACTTTATTTTCCTGCACTTTATTTTTCTGTAGTTATTTATCTGTTTATTTATTTTTCTACATCTCCATCTTTATTTATTTATTTGTACCTTTATTTTTTTATTTATTTTTCTGCATTTTTATTTTTCTTTATTTACTTTTCTGCATTTTTATTATTATTAATTTATTTTTCCACACATTATTTATCCCCACTTTATATTTCTGCAATTGTTAGTTTATTTATTTATTTTCTGCATGATTATTTTTATTTATTTATTTTTATGCCCTTTTATTTCTATTTATTTACTTTCCCGCCCCTTTATTTTTATTATTTACTTTTCTGCCCTTCTATTTTCATGTATTTACTTTCCCGCCCTCTTATTTTTGTATTTACTTTTTTGCCCTTTATTTTTATCTATTTATTTTTCTGCCCATTTATTTTTATTATTTTTTTCTTTGCACTTTTATTTTTGCTTATTTATTTTTCTGTACCTTTATTTTTTAAGTTACTTATTTTTCTGCACTTATATTTTTAGTTATTTATCTTTCTCTGTTTTTTTATTTTTCTATACTCTCTATTTATTTATTTATGTTTGATCATTTTTAAATAATACATAATTATCCATTTTTATTATGGTCATGATTTCCTATTATTTTCTCTTAGTGACCTTTTGATAATTAAGAAAAAAAACATTATCATAACAAAAAAAATAAAAAAATCAAGACTAATACATAATGTATTATTTATTCATTTATCTTTTTCTTAAATTTAAAATGAGATTAATTTAGATGAGACATCTTATTAATTTTATTTTTTCTAAAAAATAATTAAATAATATTCCTTTGTCAATTTTAATTAATTAAGTGTATATATATATATATATATTTCTTTATCTTCATGTTGATGTGTTTAATCCTATTTTTTCCCTTCTTATTTTTTTACTTTATTTATTTATTTATTTGTTTTGAACTTTATATTTCTCAATAAAATCAATTGACTTTTTTTTACTAGAAAATAAGTAAGACAAGACGTCTTTTTATTTTTTTATTTTTATGGTCTTTTAATTATTTGTTTGTTTATTTTCTTAGAACTAAAAAATAACAAACTTAGGAGATGTATTTTATTATTATTTTTTATTCTTTTATATATAATTGTTTTTATTATTATGTATATTATTTATGATTGTTTTTATGAAGGATGAAATATTTGATAATCATTTCTTTGAAATTATGCATGATCAATTTGGGTAACCGTTTTTTTTACGGACAGTGTGGGGTGCTAATACCTTCCCCTCCTGTAATTCAACTCCCGGACTAAACAGAATCTCATTTTTTTTTAAAAGAAAAAACCAGTGCTGTTTAAAGGTTTTCCTAATATTTTCCTTAATAAATATTAGTGGAGACTCCTTGAACCCTTTATTTTCTTTAGGCTCCCCAAGAGCCTCATTTCAATACTGTTTCAATTTTCTTTTATTTATCTTTAACCAGTCCGTGTCGCGTGCCGGGACCCCGGTCGCGACAATAGGTTTTTGCATGGTTTAATAGGATCATAAAGAATAGGGTAAAACTCTTACCACATGTAGACATTGAGGAATTGTTACACCAATGTACCAAAGTAGAAAGTCAGCTTAGTGAGAGGACTCCTATTATAAAGGGGACTATCAATCCTTTAGGCCCAAGTGGAAGGACAATGAGAATTCTGACCTTAAGAAAAACAAGTTTGAAAGAAACCCTAGGGAAAAGGGAGTGGGCACTTCCTTTCTATTTGTTAAAAGTGGGTTGCATAAAGAGGGTAAAGTATATAGGACTAACAAAGATAAGCATGATTTCTCATCCAAACCTTCTTCTTCCAAATATTCTGCCATAAAATGTTTTAAATGCCTAGGCAGAGGACATGTTGCTTCAGACTGTCCTACTAAAAGAACCATGATTTTGAAAAATGATGGGTACTACTTAAGTCGATTAGAGGCTGAATTTGATGTTTAATCTTCAAGTAATGACTCAAGTAGTAGCTCATATGACAGTGAGCATATTTTGGGAGATGATGGTGAACTTTACAAGATTCAAAGATTACTTGTAAGCCATGTAAAAGTTGATGACTGTACACAAAGAGAGAACATCTTTTATACAAGATGTTACATAAATGAAAAATCATGTTCTCTCATTGTGGACAGTGGAAGTTGTGCTAACGTTGCTAGTCAAAAGTTAGTACATAAAATGGGCTTAAACTTAATAGATCACCCTAGACCATATAAACTTCAATGGTTAAATGAGAGAGGTGAGACGTTAGTTAATAAGCAAGTCTTGATAACCTTCACCATAGGATCCTATAAAGATGAAGTTAAATGTGATGTAGTTCTTATGGAAGCAACCCACATAGGCATAAATTGTGATTTGGCATGCTTGGTTGGGCTAAAATGCCCTTAGATTGTCATTTATGCATGGATTGATTTAGAGTCCAAATTGTGGTGTGTGGCTTGTTGGAACAATTCCTAAATGGGTGTTTAAATGTATGTCAAGTGTTGGTTTGGGTCAGTTTTGCATGAAATAAGTGTTGGCATATCATGTTGTATGAATTGTATAAGTTGGTATGCATTTTCTGATAAATTTGCTCAAGCGAGTGGAATCTCGCTCAAGCGAATTTGGCCTCGTATAAGTGTTATGGCCTCTGGACCAATTTCGCTCAAGCGATAAGGTAATGGATCCATGAACTAGTCCTAAGGTTTTGTATTTATTAATATTTAGTTATTTTATTATTGATAATATCTTTGTCCATTTCATATTTTATGGCAATCTTATATTTCTATCATGTGAGATAAATAACATATGTTCTGTTCAATTTCAGGAGTCGATGGATAACATAACCCTCTTCTCAATAATAACAGTCATGTCCTTCTTATTATCAACATCTACACCTGTAACTATCTTAATAGAGGGGTTCAAATTTACCCTTACTTACCTGCAATCCGTTGTGAGTAGTTTCTTGAGTTATTGATGGTTGAAAATTGAAATTGATAAAATTTATTGTTACCATTCTCAATTTCTCATAATAAAAAAATATTATGGCAGGCTTTCTAATATGCTATCATGTCATTTTTCTTGATAGGGATTAAATATTAGCGAAGTATACATCAGATCTCTTCTGGCCGCACTTTGTTTCCATGCATACCAGCAAGTAAGTTTCCACTTCTACACACCATAGTCTCTATTTTATTCAACAATTTTGCCATTTTAGCTCTTCAATGTTTTATCTCTTAATCATTTCAGGGTATATATGAGTGAAGAAGATAGATAAAAACAAAAATGAGACTTATTTATCTAAAGTATAATTTTTTTTATTTCAAACATAACATTAGAAAGGAATCACTTTTCTTTGAAAAGCATAAATCCAAACGTGCAACTTGCAAGAATTAGTTAAATTTAAATGGTTTAAAAATATAATTGCAAATATTTTGTCTAAATTTTTCTTTCAATTTGTGTGCTTTATACGTGCTCAAAAATTGCACAACATTTACTAGGGAGAGCAGACAATGAAATAAAGAACTACTGGAGAACTCAGATTCAGAAGCAAGCAAGGCAATTGAAAATTGAGACATTTGTTAGGCTATTTTAGAATTTTAGATTTGCTATAGGAAATTCACTATATTAAACTAGCAATGGAGCACATCTAACTATTTATTGGTTGCTTAAATTGTCAATGTTTTTTCCTTAGACAATTAACACTTCATTTATATACATGTATGGATATCTCTTTATTAATTTTAATTGATATATTATATGATTTTAATTTATATATAGATATTGACTTTATGACATTTGCTGGATTGACATGTATGATTACAATTTGATTGAAACTAAACGGGATTGAAGTGCTACCAAAGAGAAAAAAAAGTATAAAAAATAAAGAAAAAGAAAAAAATAAGTTTTTAACACCAATTGTGGTAACCAACCGGTGTTAAATATGTATTTTTGTACCAGTCATAATGCAAGGTGTAAAAAATTCATATTTTTCTCATCTACCAGATTTACATCGGTTGTACAACCGGTGTAAAAACCCTTTTTGCACTAGTTTTACTTTCCTTCATAATTTTATAGCATTTGTATAAATAAAGTACATCATATGACATTGTTATGAAATTATTCCATAATTTATTAAATGAAAATATTTGTATTTTAAAATATATTTTTTAAAAAAATCAGTGCCAAAAAAATATGAGATAGAATAATCTATATGCTTACTTTCCTTCATAATTTTATAACACCGGTGCATATGAAGTTCATCATATGACACCCTTATAAAATTATTACAAAATTTATTAAATACAAAATTCATTTTTTTAAAAACCTCAGTGCCAAATAAAAGTACGAGATAAAGTAATCTATACGCTTACTTTCCTTCATAATTTTATAACATTGCTATAAATGAAGTTCATCATACAAAATCAATATAAAATTATGGTATAATTTATTGAATGAAAATATTTTTTGCTTTTTTATATCATGAAGGTAAATCTCACACAAATATTGTTGCTCCAAATTTAATTTAAAACACCATGAGCATTTTTTATTTTTTGATTTTTGAAGACAAGAATAATCAATAAGAATGATAATTTAAAATAAATCATAAAACACATGAAGAAGGATGATTTATTATTTCTTTTTTAAAATTTTTACATGTAAATTAAAACACACAAAAAACAAATAATAAATAAACAAACAATAAACAATAAAAAGGAATTGGCCTCGTTGGCCTAATAACCAACAACATACAAAAGAAAAAACTAAGACTACACAGAATATAGAAATGAAAAAAAGAAGAAAGAAATAGGCCTCAACCCCCTTGGAGTTTCATTAGCCCTAAACCACAACTAACCTAAACCAACTCTCACACACACCTTAAGAATAAGGAAAAAGGGAAGGGGCGAAGTAAGAATGGAGGACCACGATGTTGGCTACTTTGCATTGAACCATCAACGTTGAATAACTAGTAATACGCGCACGAGAGAAGCTAACAAAATTGTTAATGGAAGTAGACATTTGAAACAAAAGTCATATGACAACATAATAATAAGCCTTTGTTCATAATTTATAATAATGCTTGTTGATTTTCATGTTTTATAAGAAAAAAAAATTTCATTTTTCATAACATATACTGTCTCTATTCTTTTGGAAAAAAACTTCATAATGACGACTTGTTTTGGTGGTAAGGGGATAACACAAAAAAAATAAAACATTTAAATGTGAACAGAACTCTAAAAAAACAAATGAGTAAATAAATAATAAAAAAGCAGAAATGGTAGAATTTAAAATAAAAAAACAAATGAATAAATAAATAAAAGAAAACACAAAAACGGTAAAAAGAAAGAAAAGGAAAAAATAATAAAAAACAAAACATTTCAAAAAAACAAAAAGAAGAAAATAAATGGTTAGAAAACATAAAAAATGAAATAAAATAAAGATGTAATAATAATAATAATAATAATAATAATAATAATAATAATAATAATAATAATAATAATAATAATAATAATAATAATAATAATAATAATAATAAGATTGGTCATTGGAAAAAAAATTAGTGGCGACAAGACCTAACAAATTGTAATTTATTTGTTGTTTCAAATCAATGATTGGTACCTACTTATTAATTTGAGGGAATGTGGCAAAAAAGATAGTTAGTGATTGAACATTAGTTAGTTACTAATTTAGTTAAGGGTTTGTTAGTTTGTTAGTAAGGATTTAGTGAATTTGTTAATGAAGATTACGTGAGTTTGTTAGTGAAATTTAACCTATAAATAATGACAATCCTCTCTTTTAAAATCATATTTTTTGATATAAATACACACAACCTTATATTTAGATGTTTAACCATTTTCCCATTAACTTAAAATTTTGTTAGTTGGCACATCTATTGGCAGCAAAAACATGTCACCAGGTTAGATGTATAATTTCTTGGAATTTAATTTTCGTTTATTACTTTGTTATACAATAGTTATGGCGGGAGTATGTCTAGCTTTGCCCTTGTCTCATAGCTACTCTTGAGTTGATTAATTATTTGCACAAAGTAATTATATTTTTCCATACCTCTTAATTGTAAGGTTTCTCATTATCCAAAAAAATTAAGAGATTTATCTAAATTATACCATCTAGGATAAAATATCAAATAGAATTTATTTTATTTTATTAAAAATTGTATTAGCACCTTAAAAATCACAAAAACAAAAATTTGTATTTATATGAATTTTCATATAAAAATTTTACTTTAGATTTTTTTAAATGAACTCAATACGAGAATGGATAAGCATCCTAGTTTTGTAAACCAATATACGAGTACCTAAATGATTTAAGAATTCACCATTACCAAATAAAATTGACAACAGAAACAACACCACATTAACGTGGGTCAATTTTGGCTCCTCACAGCTAGTAACTGGCTAGGGGAACACTGAACACATATATTCCTTATAACTGCAAAGTGATCATAGTTTGCATTAAAAAAATAGGAAGCGATCGAATCTTGCCTCTTTGCAATAGACAAGAAATCTCTATTTCTTAATTCTTACTCGCTATAATACGAAAGCATATATCTGATAGTAAAGAAGTTGACAATACATTTTACTATCATTGGATGTTCTCTTCTATTTTTTACAATAAAATAAGCAGCGACAATACGATTTGAATACTATTCCAATCGTAAATTGCTTCATAATTATTATTTTTGTTTGAAGAATATTTATGTTCAAGACTGTGATTTTGACTTGGATAGTGAATATTATAATATTTTTTATATATAGATGTCACCTTTAATTTGTTCAATAATTAGTGGATGTCAGCCTAGTTATATTTTTTCCATTGGTAATTTTATTTGACAAATAACATTTATATTATAATTAGACTTGTTCCCTCTGAATTAATTAAGGTCCACCTTATTCCTTTGTTAAACAAATTTTTTAAGGAGAATAATAGATAATAGTAAAATAAAAAAATAAAGAAGAAAAAAAATAGAAAAAATAGAAAAATAGACTAGATTTAGTCTCATATTAAATGTTCAAAGATTAAAAGTTACTAAATTCTGAAATTTGCTAATATTACTTAGTCCCACATGAAATACTCTTATGGGAGTTTGCTTGTCAAGTTACTATATAAGCAATATCTTGTAACACTTTGAAGACATATATAAATTATACATACTTCATGGTGCAACTGTGGTTGCGCCTTTGACCGATCTTCACATTAGAAAAGATTTAGTTTTTCTATAAAAATCTCAGTTTAAAAAAATAAGAGACGCCAACAAATTTGGAGACTAGTTTTAAAATTTTCCTTTGATTCGGAAAAGAATGTATGTTTTCTTTTTCTTTGTTATTGTTGGTTTTGTTATTTTTATTTTTATTTTTAGATATGTTCTATTATTTATGTTGAATATATTTATCTTTTTATTGTTTTCCTTTTATACTTTAATTAGTTAGGTATATATTCCGTCATGTATTACATATGTATTTTATTTATTTATTTATGATTGAAATATGTACATACCATCTTTAAATTTATTTAAAACATATATTATGCAACAATTTTATTGATGTCGTGGGATACATTACACCAATAAAATTACTCTAAAAGTATAAAGAATTTTATTGATGTCCTGGGATACATTACATTACATTAATAAAGTTGCTCTAAAATTATATAAACAATTTTATTGATGTCGTGGGATACATTACATGAATAAAGTTGCTTTACAAATTATAAATAATTTTATCAATGTCATGGGATACATTACATCAATAAAATTATTCTAAAAATTTAATGAATAACTTTATTGATGTCGTGAGATACATTATATTAATAAAGTTGTTCTAAAAATTATATGAATAACTTTTTTGGTGTCATGGGATACATTTCACCACTAAAGTTGTTCTAAAAAGTATAAATAATTTTTTTGGTGGTGTGAGATACATTACATCAATAAAGTTGCTCAAAAATTATAAACAATTTTATCGGTATTATGAGATAAATTACATCAATAAAATTACTATAAAAAATAATATCAGCATCATGGGATACATAATACCGATTAAATAAAATCATAAAAGTACTTTCTAACAAGAACTACGTAACCTTGATTTCCCATTGCACCTGGGAATACATAGGAGCAAGATCAATTAATGTTTGGCCTATTTTTTAAAATTAATATTTTATTAGATATTTATTTTTTCTATTTCTTTATCATTGGGTCACTTTTAAATTATTAAAAAATAATTATGCAATTTAATTAAGGTACTATTTCTTTGAAATGGGCGAATAAGGATGCTAATACATTCTCTATTCGTAACCAACTCCCGAACCTAGAGCTCTAAAGGGTTTTTTCCAATATTTTACCCCTTTAAAATAAAAACAAAATCTTGGTGGTGACTTTACATCTTTTTATTATTTATCTTTGAAAAATATTAACTTGTGGAAATCGTTATCTAGTTGTCCATGTTGAGACAGATGCTGACTCCACTGGGGACACTTGAGAGTTAAGCCTTTTAAATTAAATTACGAAATTATTTATGATAATTTAAAAATGACCCCTTGTGTTTGTCTATTTGTTTATTCGTCTGTCCTTATCTATTGGTGCTTTGAATGATATTGCTTGTTTGGATGATATATTCTGTACACCCTAAGGTAGATGACTATTTGTATTGTGTTTGGTTCTATTGTATGTTTTGTAGGGATAAGGTATGATAGGTTTGTGTGTCCCCTAGCACACACCTCACTAATTAATCTTAAAGAGAGGCTCTACACCCAAGAGCATGACAAGAACCTTTTGGATAAATGGGCTTTCTTGGGATGTATTTCTTGTTAGCTTTCAGGAAAGCCCAACTAGAGTGTGGCTTTCTTGGGCGTCCCATAATACATGTATTTGTTATTATGGTAAACGTCTTAGAAAGTTGTGAGCTCTAGTAGTCTTTTAGGAGTACTAGCGCCTTCCTGTGAGATGCAAAGTACAGACACCCTAGAGCCCTAGGGTACAACCCAATAGGCAATCCAGTGAGGACACTAAGGGGACACACCCCTTTTTCTTTTCCTGCCTTTCCTTAATCAATCAATATCGTGGATCATTGATCCTTTAGACAAACATGCAAATTCCTTTTTCTCAGAAATAATAAGTTTGTTGAAAGGATTATAAGAGTTGTCAATCTCTTAGTCCATGATTTTTTTAAAAAAATAAAAAATATGTGATGGTCCATGAATTTAAAAAAAGAATATGTGGATCAAGAGATTAACAACTCACCAATTCTTGTTTCTTTTTCTTTTTCCTTTCTTTTACCATTAATATATTTCTTGTTGTTACATTCTAGAATCTTAATGTTGTTAAAAAAAGAAAGAAAAAAAGAGAATAGAAATTAACATGGAGATAATTCAGCTCAAAAATAAAATCTGGATAAAGGAAAGGAAAATAGATTTTTTTAGTTTAAGTCAGCATGGAATAAAATTGAGTTCTCGCCGATGAGTAGCCTTTCAGAACAAGTATGAGAATTTATTGAAGATTCCTAGGAAGTTGCATAAAGCCTAGACATTTGTGTCTCTGCTCCTTACTCCTTAAAGCATCACCAAGTTCCTTGATTGCTGTCAGGAACTTCTGGACGAGTTGAGCGCAACAACTCATAAAGCAAAGGGCAATTGAATTTTGTTTAATCTCTTTTCATTATATACTTTTAGACATTCTTTCATGCATCCCCTTTGCTTTTTTTCTTTCTTCTTTTTTTCCTCTAAATAAAATATGGTCTGTTTGTTTATCCAAAGTTTTTAAAATAATGATTCTCATGAAATAAAATGGTGGTATCTGTCACACTTACTTTTCACCTAGCTTTGAAATAAATCATGTTTTTTCATTAATAATGTTGAGAAAAAGTCTAGATGAAAAAGAATTTTCTTATAAGTTATTTTGGACCAGACCCCAGACTCTATACCCTCGAATTTGTTAATATCGTTCATCAAGTATTTTTGTTTGGAAATAAAGCCTGTATTATCTATGACTAATCTGTGTGCCTAAGTATTTTCAGGATACAGGTATTAGGCTATGAAACAAAGGGGGAGTATCAACATCTAAAAGTATGGTAGACAATCAAAAGTCTAATAGAAATATTCTGATCAAAGAACCATTCTCAACGTTCTTAAATTCTATTTAAGTGATGTATTAAGATTCATACTCTTATCATATATGCATGCTTATCATCAAAGAACACAATGAACAAGATCAAGATTAGCAATAATTGTCAGTGTACCTACCTCTGCACATACTGATCATACTCAAAGCTTGTGTCAGAATATTTCAGAAAGTCCCTAGAATACTGTCATCCTAATTGATGCTCAATTAAGAAATAAATTACGAATGGTTTATGCATGGAAAATGCATGAGAAACCCTTTTTGTGAAAAAGCTGAAGAAGTCTTCTACCAGCCCCTTGAAACTGTTTCATCCTCAAGGCCTGGTAGCAAGAAGCTTAAGGCAAATACCTTCAAAGGATTTCCAACGTCTATATCCTTTCAAGAAACAACAACGGTCATATCCTTCAGCTTCTATAAATACCAAGGAAGTTTGAACTTTAAGAGAGAGAGTCACTCATAGATATCTTACGAGTTTGCATAAGAAACTCTTTCAAGTTTTATTTCTCCTGTTCATTAAGACAAAGACCCTCATTATTTTGTTCTGCTTCTAGCAGACCTTGGTCTTATGTCATAATTTAGTGTACAAATTCAATTGTATATCTCTCATACACTAAGTTCTATGAATTACTTTCATTCATTCAAACACCTTGTAAAGTTTGGTGGGTTACCAAAACTCGTTAAGTGTGAGAAATACTGTTTGGCCTAAACAGGCTTTCAAAAGAATACTTGGGTTGAGTCAGGAGTGGCTTGTTGAAAGGATACTTGGGTTTAAGCCAGAAGTGATTAGAGTCAATAATACTTGTAGCACGGGTCTGGTGTTGTTATTATAAAGGAGATTTTACAATAGTGAAAATCCTTCAAGTTAGAAGGGATTGGATGTAGCTTCTGTGTCGGAAGTGAACCAATAGAAATTATCTGTGTTGATTTCTTCTATCTTTCACTTATCTGGTTACTTATATTATTTAGTTCACATTTTTCATGAAAAAGAGTCTGTGATTTATTCAACCCCCTTTCTAAGTTTGACTCTGAACCATCAGATAAATGTTTGAGATTAGGATATCCAGTAATTTTTTCAAAAGGAATATTAATGAAATGATTAATGTAATTATAATCATGTCTTTTATCTTCTCTCTTTCATTGGAAAAATAAAAAAAATAAAAAAGAATAAAGAGTTATATGATTTCTTTGTCTTATATATCAACCTACTTGGTTTTCTTTCCTCATATACCAAAAATAAGATCACACTAGGTGTTATATAATTTTTGGTTCTAAATGGTCTTAGTAAGGTGTGTTTGGAGAATGATAATAAGCTTTTTTAAGAAAAAATATAACAAATAATAATAAATGAAAACACTTTCTCAAGCAAATTCTATCAATGATATAAGACATTATTTGACTACCCAAAAGGTAAAAAAGTTGTCTCTTGTTACCTCGTTGAGCCTAGGAGTAACGGTATTTCTTGAAATCAACCTTAATAAAATTTAACCTAGGGAAGGGTAGCATCTTAACAAGTTTTGTTTTGCAGTCAAATATCATAAAGGATTATTTTTCTTTATTTTATCTAAAACAATTCTTCCCCTTGTAAGCCTCTTTGAGCCAAATACAAAAAATAAAAGTTTTTCTTTCTTTTACCCTACAAAATAATTCCTGAGTTTCAATGAAAATTTCAAACAAAAAAATAGTTATTGTTCCCTAATGATTATTAGATGCAAGTCAAAGTTTGAGTTGGAAAAAATAATACTAGAATGACAAAAAAACAATTTCCCTACAAAGAGAGAAAGGGAAGTAAAAAAACTGCGATGAAAATGAATGTGATAAAACTTTGATTGCAATTCTATTGAAATTCGGAAACACTAACCTAAAGAATCAAATAAAAATTTTTCATTAAAACTTGACATAGTTTTTGGACCTTTTATATCCTTTTTTCATGAGCTATAATTTTCACCTCATGACCTCATTACAACCCTTAGAATCCTATTGATCATTTGACTGTGAAACATGACTTGTTGAAAATAAGAATAAAAGAGAAAATAAGTAAGGTGGGGAGAAACGACAATTAACTTTGAGCCTTCTTTCCATTTTTTCAGAAAAACCTTTAAGCTAGTCATAGTACAAGCCATAAAAGACTTTATTGAGGCTTAAGTTGCTTGAGGTAGGATTTCATTTGAAAAAACAAACAAAATAATAGGACAAATGATTTTCAAGCTCCATATTGATCTTGCTGCACCATTAGAACAAAACTGTTCCTCACCCTACATCAATAAATATCCATCTTTGCTCCATAAATAAAAGCCACATGACTCATTTGTCAATTCAATCAAAGTCATTCTCTTCTTCCATCAAGTTCTCAAAATTGCATGATCATTACATTGATGTTTGTTATGCATAAAAAGGGGAATTAAATATTTATTTATAAGAGTTTTGAGCCCGAAAGGTACATGACCATTATTTGATGGATCAAGTAATCAAACCAAAAGCTGTGGAAAAATTTTGAAGTGGAAATCATTAAGAAAAAACCCTTTGTGAATTGGAAATTTTCAATTGAAGATGCAAGTTTTGCTACCATTCAACAAAATTTGGGGCAAAATTCTAAATTGAAAATCATTGAAAAATGACCCTAAGTGTGCAAATTGAACATTTTCAATTGAATATGTAAAATTTACGCCACATATTCCATAGAATTCAGGGTATTTTTTTAAAACACCTTCAAGGAATCAAATGAAATCTTTGGATGAACATTCACATTTCATTTCTTCAAAACCTTATTTCATATAATACTTAATTTCATTTTTTATAAAAATCTTTTCCAACCATCATGCATCACACCATTTCAAAATAACAAAAAAAACTGACAAAAAATGAAAATGCATTATCAATTACATACATCCTCAGTTGCATGCATCCTTTTTTATTGTGCCTAATATGCATTTCCTTCTCCTTAAAAAACCAAAAAAAAATTGAAAAAAGAAAATTAGAATTGAATCCTCGATACCCTACAACATGCGCAAGCAATGGATGTCATAGAAAAGATGAACAAAGAGTGATTGAGGAATAGTGTTGGTTTACCTAATACTCATAGGCTTCAATCTGAACAATTGGGAAATCACTGAGTTACCTATAGTTCTTTCAAATTAATTGTTTATAGTACAACTCCTATAAGCTTTGCTCGAGGCTTTAGGATGATTATTTGATAAAAGGGCAAAACATTTCAGTTGCTAATTAATGTATTTTTGTTTGCGTTCTGTTTTTAATTATTTTTTATTCTTTCTCCTCCTTTATTTATTTTGTTTTATATTTATTTTCTTTGGTTGTTCATAAATAAATATAATTTTCTCCAAAATCATCTTATTGTTCTTTTTAAATAAATCTAGGTCCGAAAATAATGTCCTTGAAAATAACTGTAACTGTCCACGAATTATGACTTTGATAAACTTGTTAACCAAACTTGGGAAGAAGATAAGACTGAATGAGGACTTCCTACTGAATTGAGAAGGTTGGTGGACTAGGAAGATAGAGAAATAGTTCTTCATCAATAAGTAATTGAAACAACTAACCTAGGAACTGAAAATGACAAGAGAATCTTAAGAAGGCTGGTATCAAATTTTCTTGTGAATGGGAACGTGCTTTATAAAAGAAGCCATGATATGATAGTGCTTTGATGTGTTGATGCTACAAAAGGGAGTCGAATAATAAAAGAGGTTCGTGAAGGTTCCTTCGGGACACACATGAATGAACATACCATGGCTAGAAAAATTCTAAGGGATGGTTATTTCTGCTTAACCATGGAGTCAGATCGTTTCCAGTATGTCAGAAAATACCGCAAATGTCAAACTTATGCTGATAATATCAATGCTCTACAATACCCTTGAATGTTATAATAACTCAATGGCCATTTTCAATGTGGGGAATAGATGTTATTGGGCTCTTGAACCTAAAGCCTCCAACGATTATCTTTCATTCTAGTCGTGATAGACTATTTTATAAAATAGGTTGAAGCTCCATCATACGCCAATGTTACCAAAAATATGGTAATCAAGCTCTATTTTCCCTATTTACGGATACCCATGCTTATCCTACCCGATGATATATGTATATAATAATTAAACTTATTGATTATTATATTTTTATAATACATACGATTTTTTATTTTGAATCTGGTATTGTAGCACTACAATGAAAAATACAATGACCTAATTATGGTTTATATTATATATAGCTAATTACTATTAAGAAAATAATAATGTAACCCACCCAGGCCTAAAAATCTAGAGAATTAACAATATCTTTACCATGCAGTTTGGCTTAAATGAACAATGAGGAGAAAATAAAAGAGAACAACCCAACGTTATTTATGTTACCTATTCAATTTCCCAAAACTTTTAGTTATTAGATAAGCATACATAAACAATTTAATCTAATAAGTATAGTTAATGTGGTGATTCAATATCTCATCTCTTAATGATATAGTTAGAAATTGAATTTTTAACTCATATATACAATAAATCATTTAGTTAATCCTTTACCTGGTAAGTTTTAATTGTTACATTATGGGTTACAAAATTTTTACGACAACAAAAGTTAAAATCATATTAGAATCTATAAGACGATTTTAGGAGATTATAATTATAGGTTAATATATTATTTTCTACTCTATTAATGTTTCACTATTTTATCATTATCAATTTAAATGTATATTCAAGTGCCACTAATAATTTCATGTGTGTTTTTTTTAAAACTTCAATACAAATCATTTGATTATGAATTGTTCACAATATGCATTGAACGCACAAAACCCTAGAGAATTACTCTAGGAAATTAGAGTTGTATTACTTGAAAATGTGTCACTTGAATTACAAGGGAGAGCTCTGAGGTCGTATTTATACATCAAAGAAAATGCTTGATCTTGGTCTGATATCTAATAAATAAGAATAATCTCCTACGATAAGGGATATAGATAACCTCCTAGAATTGAGGAGATAAATATAATTTCTTAAAATTAAGGGATGAGGGGGCCCTAGTTAATTCAGAGGGAACATGAGCCCTCTAAACACGAGATCTAAGCGTAGAGTTGACCTGAGTGACTAGGTGCCGAGCTGAGGTGACCTTTTTCGAGCCGTAGGGTGTCCCGAGTCTTAATTGGGATGACAACTTTAAGTGGGATGTCAACTCCGATTAAGATGACAACTCTGAGTGAGATGACAAATCTAAGTGGCTATATACCAAGTAGTTTGTATGCCATGTGACTTCTGGTCTTGAGCTTTGTTGTTCCTCCGATCGGGATTGACGTAATTTGATGAGTTGAGTCATACTTGTCTTAAGTCTGGTGGGCCTCGTTAAAATCTCTCGGGGGAAACCTAATGGAAAAATACCCCTCGAGTATACATCTTTACTATTCTGGTGGGCCTCGTTAAAACCTCTCAAGGGAAAAACCCGGTGGGAAAAAACCCTTCGAGTAAGAAAAAAAGTGCCCCTATTACATTCGATACATATTTAAATGGTATGCTTCATCCTTTTAATTCTCCAAGTCAATATATTCCTTTGCCGATAACTTCTCTTACCCAGTGTGGGCCTTCCTAGTTGGTTATTAGCTTCTCGTCCTGATTCTTCTATTGTTGTAAGCTACTCTTAGAATTATATCTCTTTTTTAAAAAGGTCATGGCTTGAGCGGTGTGTTGTATTTCTAGGTAGATTTCTATTTGGAGGCTTGTATATTGATGTAGGTTATGTCTTGTGTAACATCCCATTTTCAACACAAATAAAAAATAGATATTAATATATCTTTAATGAGAAATACTTACTATTAGTTGGTTTCTTATTATCATTTTTTATGAAATTTTGGTATCTATATTTAAATATTTATTTTTTAAAATAAAATAATAATAATAATAATATTTATGTATTTTGAATGAGAATTTTAAAATGACTTATTAGTATCCATTGATTAATGAAATTATATTATGAATTTTAAATATATTTATTATTCACAACTTTTATTTTATATTTATGTTTTTACATATTTGTGATTTAACTCTTATTAGAATTTTAAAATAAAATTTTGAAGGAATTAGACTATGATTTTCTGGAATCTTTATGAATTTTTTGAAATATTTTAATAAAATAATTTTTTAAATAATTTTAAATTCATATAAAGTTACTTAAAATTTAAAATATTTACAAGAAAGTAAATTTAAATTATAAGAAAATTTTCTAAAATCCATTTCAAGTAGACTTATCTAAAAATTATCGGTTTGAGTAAAATCTTGATTTTTACCAATCGTAAAAAAAATAAAAACGTACCAATAAATTTTTATTAACAAAAAAATTTAGATTTTTAAAATTTAAACTTTATATTACTTATCATAAAATTAGTGAGAATTGATATAATATTGCTAAATTTCAAAAAAGGTCGATTTTGAATATTTAAAATATACTGAGTGAATGGTTACTATTTGGCTTAATAATTCTGCCGACATTTACTATGCAAAACACTGTGCATGAACTAAAATTTCAAACTTGCACAGTAACCAGAAATGAAAATTTCAAAAATTGTACAGTACTTTTATAATAAAATATTCAAATACATAGTAAATTTTTTTACTATAAATACCGAAGGATTTCTGAAGGAAAAATCACAATTTCAGATTATATTTTCTTAATATAGCAGTGTTAGAGAGATAGTGGTAGGAGTGAGAGAGAGAAATAATTTTTATGGAATGAGGTTTTGCCAAAATCATAAGAACTCGGAGACGAGGCGCGCACGGATTTTCCATAACGAACCAAGATACAAGAGGTAAGGGGAGTGAGATAGGAATATAATATGAAAAGACATAAGAATAATGGGAGAAGTCCCCTACTCCTTTAAAATTTAATAATAATACTATTTTAAATAATAAATGTTTAACTTAAAAAAATTTATAATAAAATTTAAATTGAGTATCTTGTGTAACTTGATCTAAATACCTATGCAAATACCTGGATAACCTATGCAAACTGGACTGAACCTATGCAAGGACTTGGACTATTATGACCTGTATGGACTGAACTATACCTATGCGAAGACTGGATTATATATATGGACTTATATAGACCTGTGCGAGGAATGGACTATAAGGACTCAAAATCAACTCTACTAATTTAAATAACCATTAAAATTTGAATTATATTTATGAGTGATATTTAGTTGATTTGACTTAATTATAATTAACTATATTTGATTTTGATTAATGATATTGTGATTTATAATATTAGACTGTGATTGATCATATGTAATTATGATTGATAATATTTGTGATTGATGATACTGTGATTGATGACATTACAATACTTGATTGTGGTTGATGAATGATTGATGACCTTATGATATGAAGTTTGAGCATATAGCAAGCATGACAGAAATTTAAAACTCAGTAAGAATTTTCTTACCTTATACTCTTTAAAGTTTTAAGAGAAAGTATTTTATAATTATTTTAGTCTTTTATTTCTTCTTAGAAATTATTTTTATTAACTTTGTTTTTAATCTCTAGAATAAAATCTAGTATTAGAAAGAAGCTATTTTATGAAAATTAAAGATTAAGATAATTAATTCTTGAATTAAAGAAAATTTTTATAGTTTTAAGTATTCTTAGTTAATGATTCTAAAAATTATTTTCTTTTAGTAATAAGAAGTTTAAAGTAAATTATTTTAGTTTTCCCCAATGAAATAACTAAAGGATATTTTGTTATAGTTGAGATTTCTAAACTGAATCTAGTTAGGATTCAAATTGAGAAAGATTATGTAAATATGTGAAGTTTTTTTAAAAAACAGTTTTGAGTCAATTTTAGTGAGATCTGAATTCAAAAACTGTACTAAATTTATTTCTGTATAACAGAAGTTCAAAGAAGAACTTATGGGAATGTACAGTTTATTGAGATGATTCTGTGATCCTTTATGGTATTTAATAATTGAGTTTCTAAAAGTCTTAACCAACTAAAATATGCGAGTAATTCATGCATCATGAATCATTAAAGAGAAATGAGATGTGATATTGCCTGGGAACGGATTATAGAAACCGAGGATACATTAGAGGAGGCTTAATTGCGAGCCTTGGGATGAGAGGGTGTGAAAGGGTGCTTTAGGTGACCTGGGGTCGCTCCCTAGTGTCGGGTGTTTTCACAATAAAAACTTTCTCAGTCTGACTAGTCTCTAAGTTTTTCCACGTCAGTTGAGCTGTTCATATGCTATGAAGGCATTTATGTTATTATTATCCGGAATTATGGAACAGTGTAAACTCCTGGTTGGCCCAGTGTAAACTAAAACTTTATGGGTCCACATGTATAAACTAAATAAGATAGTATTAAAAGCATTACATGTCATACATGTGATTGTGATATTCTGTATGGATGATTATGAATGAAAGTATGATTGTGAATGAAAGTATGATTGTTATGTGTGTGAGAACCCTATATTTATAATTAATTGTGTATGAAATTTTGAATGATATTAATTTATTAGTTTGTGAAAACCCTTATGCTTATGTCTTATCTATAAAGTATTATATTCTGTTTCTCACTCCTTCTTGTTTGAATTTCTGTGTCCAAAATATATGTTATACGATATATAGCTAGCAATTCAAGATGAAAGGATGAAATTACAAGAGGGTAAATTGGTCTCATCCTCAATCAGATAGGAGAAGAGATGTGACAAAAGTAGGATTCAAAATCACATGGTTTGAAGATAAGAAAATGATTGGTTATAATCGAAGTAAAGGTATTAAATCTTTAGTTTTAGTTTACCTTAATACAATATTAAGTTGGATGATTGTAATTCAAGGTAAAGGTTAAACTTTAATAAACCTTATTCTTTGGATATGATACTGTAATCTTTAATCACTTATGATTTTTTGAAAGTTCATTTTATCATTCTGAATAATTTGAAACTTTTTACTTTCAAAATTCAAAGAAAATCAGATGTATATATGTCCTTGTATACGTGAGATAGGAAGTGATAAATATATATATATATATATCTTTCTAAAAAATTTTAAAAGCAAAAAGAATAGATATATATCTCATGTATATAAGGAGGTGTTACATCTTGTTCTTCCAAATTCAGGTCCAGGTCTTCTTGTCTTCTTGTTTCTTCTTCATCGTAAGATGATCTTCTAAGGAAGGGCTCTCCTACCTTTTCACACATCTACTTCGCAGGTGGGGCGAAATGATGTCTCGTGGTTGGCACTTGGAAGTTTGTTACTTGATGTGATTGGGCTTTTGTTGTTCATCAATTGAATTTTGTCGTAATCCCTGAGCTGTCACTTGGATTTTTTAGGACTTAACGTAGTGCTGAGTTTGTCGAGTGATGAGTTGTCGTTACCCCCGAGCGAGCACCCGGGTTTTTAGGACTTATCGTATTGCTAAATTTGCCAGGTGATGGGGTATCGTTACCCCTAAGCAAACGCTTGGGTTTTTAGGACTTAACGTACTCCTAAATTTGTCAGGTAATGAGTTGCCGTTACCCCCGAGCAGGCGTTCGGGCTTTTAGAACTTAATGTAGTGTTGAATTTGTCGTTACCCCTAGGTCGTTTATTCAGAGCTTTAGGACTTGTTTTTCGTTACCCCCGAGCCATTTACTCAGAGTTTTAGGACTTTATTTGTCGTTACCCCTAAGCCGTTTACTTAGAGTTTTAGGACTTTATTTTTCGTTACCCCGACCTGTTTACTTGGAGTTTTAGGACTTTATTTTCTGTTACCCTCGAGCCGTTTACTTAGAGTTTTAGGACTTGTTTATTGTTACCCTTGAGCCCTTTACTCAGTTTTAAGACTTTATTGTCGTTACTTTCGAGTCGTTTACTTAGTTTCAGGACTTTATTTGTCGTTACCCTCGAGCCGTTTACTCGAAGTTTTAGGACTTGTTTGTTGTTATCCCCAAGTCGTTTACTCGAAGTTTTAGGACTTTATTGCAATCATAATTTGAAGAACGTTGTAGAGAGAACATTGTTAAATCATATAAGTTGTAGAGAGAACATTGTTAAATCATATAAGTTGTAGAGAGAACATTGTTGAATCATATAAGTTGTAAAGAGAACATTGTTGAATCATATAAGTAGTTGAGAGAATATTGTTAAATCATATAATTTATAGAGTGAACATTGTTGAATCATATAATTTGTAGAGAATTGTTGAGCCATATAAGTTGTGGAGAGAACATTTTTGAATCGAATCATTCTCGTATTATTGATGTTTCGTCGAGCCTCATTAAAACCTCTCAAAAGAACTAGTGGGAAAAACCCCTCGAGTAGGAAAAAAAGTGTCTTCGTTAATGATTACATGATGTTACTTGGTGATTCTGCTCTTGCCAGACTGTCTTCGAAACTCCGGACCCGATCAGCTTCACACTCCTCCAAATTCACATAAGGTGTCGTCTTCTTCCTAAAATCATTCATATTAGTCGGGATTTTTTGGCCAAAGATTCAAAAAAACTTATCCGGACGCAATCCTATTTGTATTGCGTGGAGGGCCACCTCTAAGCTTAAGTCTCGGATCCATATGGCTTGCTCGTTGAAGCATGCCATGAACTGCTTAAGTGTTCCTCCCTTTGTCCTTGCTTAAGGTTGACCAAGCTATGGGAGATTTGTTGAACCGCTCGGCTAAGGGCGAGCTGGGTGAGGAACTTGTCCATGAGCTCTGTGAAACATGATACACTTTTCAGGGGTATGTGTGAGAACCAAAGCAGAACGGATTTGGTAAGTGTGGTAGGGAATGTTCTGCATAGGAGGGCATTTGATGCCCTAGAGATGAGAAAATTGGTTGTGAACATGGTGAGATGTTCTTCTGGGTATCTTCTTCCATCATACTTTTCTATCGTAGGTGGCTTGTATTGTACTGGTATGGGGACCGCCATTACAACTTCTGTGAATGAGTGTGCCAAGTAGGGGAGTGAAGGTTTTGGTCTGTCTTTCTTTGGTTTTGTAACTCGTGTATTCTGATAACTGGATGCTCCTCTCTCCTTCGATCGGTGATTCCTTAGGTCTTCGTTTTCTTTTCTCAACTCCTCCACGGTATGTTGTAGTGTTTTGGCAAGGGCTAAAGCCTTCTCCAATTGATTGTCCTTGTCTTGATGTCTTCCTTGGTTCTCCTGGGGATCCTCGTCATCTCTATGGCTGAGGTTGCTACGCGTGATGGCCATCGTCTCCTTTCTTGGAGCCAATCCTTCCTTGTGTGTTGTGGAAATCGTTTTACCGGCCTCTATGGTGGGCGCCAAAATGTTCACAATAAACATTAAACGCACAAAACCCCTAGAAAATTACTCTAGGAAATTAGGATTTATTGCTTAAATATGTATCACTTGAATTATAGGGGACTCTGAGACCGTATTTATACATCAAATAAGGGTCTTGATTTTAGCTCGATATCTAATAGATAAAAATAAACTTTTAAAAAAAGGATAAAAATAACTTCCTAGAATTAAAAAGATAAGTATAACTTTCTAAAATTAAAGAATGAACGGACCTAACTAATCTAAAAGAAACCAGAATCATTTGAGATAACTTTAAAAAGTAACCTATTCAAAGCTCCTATGACAAATAATTTCAATCTAGTTATGGACGTAATTTGTTGTGAACGAAAATTTTCAGCAAAAAAGGTTAAAACGCTCGCCTAATGATGTAAGAGATTCGCATACATCATCCTACATTATTAAAAGGGTCAAACTACTAGGAAAGAGGCTGTGAGAAGTATTTAATTGTCTTATTTAATGGGAAAGAATCAACAAATATTTTATTGTGAAGTTGAAAAGAATTTAAGTGTTTTGTTTTCCCTTCACTACCATAAACTGAAAGAATATTCACAGTTTCTTTTTTCCCATCGTGCAATCAAGTTATTTGAAGAAAATGAAGCAAATGACATCTAAAAGTGTGGAGAGCAAATAGAGGCTTGTTCATACCTGATGTCTTCTTTCAAAATATCTTTTTTATTTTATTAGTTTTATTTTGTTGGATGAATTAACATAGCTATACCCCACAGTACAATTAGTTATTTCTATACTTAAGATTATTAGGGTTTTTGGGTAACATAAGATGATTAGGTATAATTTGTTTTCGGGGGCGTGGATAATTAAATTTTTAAGAACTCGTGATAAAGATATCTTTTGTGTTTGTGCGGCTACATGTATGTAGACACAAAATTGTATCAAGTTAGTGTCACCCTGAATGTGGGAAGCATCAAAATAGCTTAGCTAAGTAGATTAAAAAAAAAACATTAGAGCGTTTGATTCGCAAACAAAGCCAAACCGAACATCTTCCTATGTTTCTTTTTCATTAGAACATTGAAAACTAATATATTATAGGCTCACATATATTTAGTCTAGTCACTTTTTTTATTTAGTCTTTAGATGTTTTAAAAGATAGTCTTTAATATCGTTTATGGACGATATGTTATATATTTAAATTTGTTTCATCATTTACTATGTTACAAAAGTGATGTTAATCAATGTTTTTAAAAATTAGGAGTGGGTATTAATGATGATTTTAAATGAAAATTTACTGGTTAGCATTTCTCATCTTATAATAATTACTTATATGACATGTCTAACTGCACAACACATCATTACATAAATAAATAAATAAATAATAGCTAAAATAAATGTTTGACCTTTTAAATGTTTAGGGTTCTGCATGTGTATAGAAATTTAAATTGAAGCGGTAACATTTTAACCTGTTTAAGATTAAACTATTAATTAAATTAATCTTACAAATATTTCTTTGTTAATTGTTACAGTATTTTTTTTTGAGGTTACAGTATTAATTTTTTTTTTGGTAAAGTATTAATTTAGAGAAGACAAGTATCGACCCAAGAAAACAAAAAGTCTGGTAGGTCCAGACTTTGTCATTGGGCCAGAAGGGGACTTTTTTTACACCAGATTAAAATGTGGTCTGATGGCCTTTTCCTGTCCTCGTGTTTTCTGGTTCATTGTACTGGGCCTTGGGCCTGCTTTTTTCTTATATTTTGCTGTTGACAAAAAAGCTGACTTTAACAAAAAAAACTGGTTACCAAAAAAAACAAAAAAACAACTGACTAAAACAATTCCAGGAAATTTAAATCCTAATGGAGATTTTTAAATCCATAAATCCATGATTCTACTTAACAATAATCAAACATGTATCATTTGAACAAAAATCTCATTAATTTACCTCCTTATTTTGCGTCACCTATAATCTTTAATGTATCTTTTCCCTTACTCGTTCTTCTCCCTTGGTAAGTAGAATGGTCGTAAAAATAACATTTTTGAGTATTTTCATTTTCACTTGACTCAATTTTGTGAGCGCAAACAATTTTATAATTTTTTTATGGCCGTTGGATCAAAAGCCAAATTGAAGATACATTAAAAATGAATAATTTAATTTTAACATTTTTTAACCCTAAACCCTAAACTAAAGAAAATGCCAGCATGAATGCCTTTTTTAAAAGATTACTGATAAAGTATTTTATATCTTTCAATGAATTTTTTTTTTTTTGCACACTACAAGAATTCAAACCTTTGTTATTGTGGTACTTAAAGGAACCAATTGTTTACTAAATACTGGAACGAAAAGAAGGGAAATATTAAAGAGATCGCCACCACCACACATGCATATATTGGATACCACTGTAAAAACCTCAGTATTAAGTGTAACAATTCTTACATTTATAAATAATTCAAGTTTCTATCTTCATCCAACGTAAGAATTCTTAAGTTTCGGTCCAACACCAAATTTACCTTACTTTAGTATGTCATGATCAAGCATTGTTGAAAGAGACATCAAGGTAAACTATACAACAAAATTCCCACATCAAATTCAAAGTCCGCATTGGGCCGGGCTAACTTTCTTTTTGTCATCAGAAACCCTTACTCTACAATGGGCCAGCTCAACCCATTATCAATTTATAAACTAGTGGTCATTGACCAAAAACAGAAAACCTTGTTAGATGCAGAAACAAAACAGATCTGTATTTCACCAAAAAAAAAACAGATCTGTATTCAACAACAACAATAAAAAAACAGATTGCTAAATAGACGTTAAACTTAAAAGGCTAATTCCTAATCTCAACACTTATTATTACATTTATATTATTATGATAACTAAGTAGCTAATGGCACATTTTAAAACATACTATCATTTTTTGCATTAGGGACAACCCTAGTTATATAGATACCTAAGACAATTCAAAAAAATGAGACTTTTTAAGTTAAGTAAACTATTTTATTTAAAAATTATTTTTTGAACTTTAACTTTATTTAATTAAATTTTATTTTTTAAGCTTTTTGAGATGCGAAATTATTTATTAATGTATCATAACTAATTTCATTTAATGTATCATAAATTTTTTTGAATTAATAATAAAACTAATTTATTTAATCTTTGTTGAGACATTATTGGTCTTTGTTGAAAATTGAGAACTGAGATATATATATATATATATATATATATATATATATATATATACTTTAGTTAAAAAAAGAATATTAAATGTTGTTTGATATCTGATTCTCTCGGGTGAACTATAATAAAATAGACTTAGTGAGGAAAAAGAATATGAGAGTTATTTGGTGGACAAGATAAGAATGACATAATATGATAAATTATCATATTTTATGTTTATTGCAACAACTAAGAATGTTCACGGATTGGATTGGATTGGATTGATTTTAGAGTAAAAAGTCATCTAATTTAATCATAAAATTACACTGTAGTTTGGATTGGATCGGTTGGAATAATTTTTTGAATTCAATCCATTTTGATATGATAAAATGTAGTTTAGATTAGAATTGGTAGTTTTGTTTGTATATTTTAATTTTTTATTTAATTAGAAGGTTTTAACTAAATTTTATTTCATTAGTAATCATTAAGTGTTAAAAGAAAATGTAAAAATTAAATAATAAATAAAGGAATGAGACATAAAATTAAGTTTAAATTGATGTTAAAAATAATAAACTTGTAAATACATCAAAATATTAAGACATGTGTCTTATGAAAAATAAAAATAAAAATACAACTCTAAAAGTAAATTTGAAAACTAATTGAGTAATAAAATCTTATGAATATATAGTTACATATATATGACTCTTGCAAGCTTATTTTATAAACACCACTATATACAAATACAAGTTTGGTTTGGATTGGATTCGATTGATTAGGTTTTGAAAATATAGATCCGAAATCTAATATGATCCAATAAAACAAACTCGAGTTTTATGGTTTTTGGTTAGTTTAATTTTTGATTTATTTGGATCTCTTTTTTTATCGGTTTTACGGTTTGCATTAGATTGGATTGGTTTATGGATATTCTTAGCTTCAACAAGATATGATAAACTTATATTGTTGCCTATCCTATTCTATATGCCCTTTGTAATATATATCCTAAGAAAAAAGTTAGGTTAGAAATAGACAAGATAGGATATGAAAGATGAAACCTCACAAATTAACTTGGATTACATGTGTAGTTTTGGCTGTATTGACCGCATCTTTTAGTGTAACTGGTTATTTACCTTGGGACCAAATTGGTTATTGGGCAGTCAAAATTGTAACAAGCATACCTGAAGCTATTCCTGTAATAGGATCGTCTTTAGTAGAGTTCTTACGCAATGCTAGTGTGGGACAATCCACCTTGACTCATTTTTATAGTTTGCATACTTTTGTATTACCTATTCTTACGACCGTATTTATGTTAATGCACTTTCTAATGATACGTAAGCAAGGCATTTCTAGTCCTTTATAGTATAGGGTAAATATGCATCATAGATATTTCTAATTAATTATTTTTTATTTTGGGGGAGAAATATATTTCATTGCTACAAATATGGATTATTTTAAAGAATAAGACATGTATTTGGACATTTCCCTTGAACTTAACAAAATTGGATTTTTTTTATGTACATGAATAGTTCAAGGGAATTCTCCGAAGAAAAAATGGATTATGGGAGTGTGTGAGTTGAACTGTTAATTGGGCTATGCAAATATATGATTTTATCTTATTTGCTACATTTGAATTTAGAATTTAATGTGTCCATATCTCAACCACTATGAAAGGCCCTTATAGAGGATTGACTGGTCTTACTTGAAGAAAATCTTTTCTATGATCAGACTCGAGAATATCTTGCATGAACCGGCTTCGTAAGATCCAGTAAAATAATCGATGTGGTATAATATAATTTGAATTATATCATATCTTATTTTTTTCAATTAACTTAATCATATGGGAATGCATTCATTTCTTATGCATTGACTTTTATTTATAATACTATCAGAGTAAAATAAGTAGATCTAAAGAATAACTGGGTCAGATTATATTAGTAACAAGTAAATCCTTTGTTGTATGTAAAAAATCTTGAGATTATTTGGGGGGGGGGGGGATAACAACAATTGCAAGGTTTGAGATCACCCAGAAAACATTATCAACTTTGAAAGCCTGATTGGGTATTGAGTGTTTAGTTAAGTTTACTAAATTCAAACTAAATTTTTTTGACTTTTACATAGAATACCCATATATGTGTAGATAACATATACATTTTTCTATAGATATATTCAAAATGTTTGATTTGTGCTTATGTCAGATGACAAAAAATTATCATGCCCGGTTCTTTCGAAGGATGGATCTATAATGATTCACCTATCCCAATAACAAAAAAAAACTAATTTGAATGATCTTGTATTAAGAGCTAAATTGGCTAAAAGAATGAGTCATAATTATTATGGAGAACCTGCATGGCTCAATGATCTTTTATACATATTTCTACTAGTAATTTTAGGTACCATTGCTTGTAACATGGGCTTAGTAATTTTAGAACCATCAATGATTGGGGAACCCGCAGATCCATTTACAACCCCTTTAGAAATACTACCTAAATGGTATTTCTTTCCTATATTTCAAATACTTCGTATAGTGCCAAATAAGTTATTGTTGTTGTTGTTGTTGTTATTATTATTATTATTATTATTTGATATGGGCCACACATAAGTCTCAACAGTGTGACACTAGAGACATATCTTGTGAAGCACAAGATCCCATGGTGGGAATCTCATAACACCAATTGTCTTCTCAGCGCGACCCTAATCCCATGATCGAAATGTTTGAAGACCAGTGTCATAGCGAGCCTGACAGATCCACTACGGGTACAACGGTAACTAACCTACAAAGGGTGTCTGGAATGTCTATGTAGATGTCAATTTTTCCCGTCATTTACGGGTCTGTACTAACATAATGTCACATAAGACTCAATTGCAACTTAACTCTATAAATACTCCTCATTTATGACCCCATGAAAGTATATTATTCTATCTGATTTACGCCCAAGCTCTAATATTAAGTATCAGACTGACTTTAGCGTCAGAGTGTCCTTGTGGGTGACATCACCTTTCGCCTATCAACGTGATAAGACAGGTGAGATAACCGAAGGTTGAACACAAAGACTTCTGGTTCCCCATTGGGTCAGGAGCCATAATACTAAATCCCTATTAAATCGGTGTAATATATAATAGAGAGTTGACACCGGTAGTGACACGGGTTGTGCTATCCTCATGCCAAATAATTCATTATTATTATTATTAATGTTTTTATTTTATTACAATAATATTATTAACAATGAGATTATTAACAATGAGTTTATCCAACTTTTTGCCTTAGTGTACATCAAACACTAGGCAAGACAAAAGCTTATTTAACCTTTATCGTAACATATTAGATTTGTTTATCCTATTCTATCCTGCATACCAAACAAACCCTGAAAGTTTAGATTTTTAACTATCTAAAGTGAAATTAATAAATAAGCATAAAAAATATTATAGATAAATGAAAAGACACAAAATAGTATTAGTATCTTTAGTTAAAAATAAAAAAATCTAACAAAAACTTATAATATATTTATTTATTTTTAATTAATAAAATTTAAGGTAATTTTATTTTTTTAAAAAATTTTAAGGCTTAAGGCAAGGTCTTACTTGACTTAGGAAAGGACCAATGCTATTTGCATTTACAATCTCGTAAATCAATAACTAACTAACAAATAACAAAGTGTAGTTGATTGAGCACTTTATTATTAAATGATTTATAAATATTGAAAGATATCTTCATGATGTAGCTTAAAATTTAATTCATTTAAACTTTTTTTTCTTCATAAAACAAAATAAGATTTGTAGATGTTTTCTAAGTTTAAAATTGCATTGTTCTGCCCAATAAGAGAACTATGTATTTATCTTTTATTCTTATTATCTCATGTATCTATGTCTTGCATTTTATTAATATCTTTTTTATTTCCTTTATCAACGTTTGGTTTAATTCTCTATTTTAAACTACATTTACGTCACACCACATCAAAAAGGCCAGCAAACGCTGCAACATAATTAATTTTTCGTTACCCTACACAAAACGAATAATCATATCTCTATTATAAATATTTTATATATTAAAGTGGATGTCCATAAGCTCTATAAATAGATCTCATGCCACTCAATGAAAACATACATTTCATTTTCCCTAACCTCTCTCTAACTCTTAATTACCCTTTCTTCAATTCTCTTCTCCCATTGTTCTCTATAATTCTTCTTCCTTCATAATTTTAGCTTATTTCATAACACGTTATCAGCACGAGGTTCTGACCAACTGAGATCTAATTAAGTCTTCAAGAGGTAACACGATTATTTTATTTTATTTCCCTCTTCATGATTTTATTTTAATTTATGTATCTTCTGTTAGATATATATTATAAAAGTTCCTGAAGAACTTATATTTTAAACATCCCAGAAGTATGTATAAGATTATATCTATATCATAAAAAAAAAATATAGGTTCTTGAAGAACTTATTTATAAACATCCTTGTAAGATGTATAAAATTAATAATCAAATAACTCAATTCTTGAAGAATTCTTGAAAATATTTATTGATAGTTCCTGAAGAACTGTGACAATTTTAAAAAAAATATTATAAATCATACATTTATTAAATTAATTTTTGCTTGCTATACATACTATACTACCTTCATGGGATGCTTATTAAATTATATAAACTTTGGTGGGCTGTTGATTATTATTGTAACTTCACAGATAGCACTGCCTTATGGATTATTATATAACTAATTTACTATTACTTTGTTTTTAACTAATTTACTATTGCTTTGCTTTTATATAATAATTCCTTCCTTTAACACATATAGCACCGAATCTATTTATTATTGCGCCAAATCATATAGTGCTTACGCAATATTGCTTTGGTTTTATATAATAATAATTCCTTTAGCTGCCAAATTATATAGTACTTTGCGCCAAATTATATAATAATTCCTTTTCATTAGTATTTTGTTCCATGTACTGATTGCTTAATATCATTTAATTTCATTTACTTAATATACTAGTGCATTGCTTGATTGCTTCATTATTAAATTTGCTACCTACTGCGCTATGCTCCAGGCTGATTGCTTTGCTTTATTATTAAATTATTATAATGTTAAATGATGCTATTCTTGTAACACCCTAAATTTTAGAATAAAGGGTTAATTGAGGAGAATAAATATTGAATAATTATTTATGGATTATTTAATGTCCCAAAATATTAGAAATAATTAAATTAATATTTTTGGTGACTGTTGCTGATTTATTAGAGCTGAGTAAGCCAAAATTAAGCCCGATTAAAATATGGGCGTCAGACCAAGTATCTCCGATCGAGATGATATTGGTCAGGGCTGTTGAGAATGTTATTGGGAGTCCGGATATATATTCAGAATAACTTTTGGATAAAGTATTGAGCCCAAACAGAGAACCTGTTTGTGGAAAAACGGTAAAATTTTAACGAGGGAGTTAAAGTTAAATGCTAAAAGCCCAATTTTTCTCCCCCTTATTCTCGTGACTTCCTGAGACCATTTGGCAGAGATACACTTCTTCTTTTTCTTCTATTTTCTCCTCTTCTCTTCTCTCTTCTAAACCCTAAGAAAAGGTGGTTCCATTTCACTCTTCTCAAATTTCGTTCTCTGGAGCTTGGAAGGAAATTATTGGAGTTTGGATTTTCCTTCTTCCTTCCTCCATTCTCGCAGCTCCACTTCTCTTTTCCTGGAGCCCATTTCGTTGGGTGTGGTAAGCCATATTCACTTCTTTTGTTTGCTTTAATACTGTGAGTTTTATGAAGTGTTAATGAAGTAGATGCAGTATGGCTGAAAGAAGAAGAAAGTTAATGGGTATTTATGCGTGTTGGTGGGTTAGTGAAAAACCCTAACTTTAAAGATTTGAGGGAAATGGTGAATGTTGGTAAAATGAGGTATTTGAAGGCAAATACAAGCTACTGAGAGTTTGGGTTATGATTGACAAAGCATTATCATGGATGTTAGGTTATGGGTTTTGTGGCTTTTAGATATAATGAAGGTGGTATGGTAATAAGGAATTCCCGAAGCCTAATAAAGAGAAGAAAAGAATGCCTGTAACATGTTTTATACATGTTATAAATTGTAGATATAAAAATGGTTAGTTAAAGTTGAATTTGTGTTGAGTGGTTGATTGATTGTGATTCTTTGTGTATGTTAATGTAGGATCTATTCCGAACGACGAGGCGGGTACGTCGAATCAATCGGAATTCTTCTCTTAAGGTAGGAGAGGGGTCCTTATATTCTAAATGCATGAGTAGAATAGTGTTTGATTGTCATATGTGACAATATGCATGTTTGCCTTGCTTGTAATATTATGAAGATTGGTAATGTTGTGTATGGTGCTGATGATATGTTTTGGCAACATGCTTTGATGCATTTAGAATATTTGTGGTGTGCTATATGATGGTGTTGAACGATCAATAATATGATGTTATGTTTATGTCCACCATAAATGTGAAATGACTATTGTTGATGCTTGATTGAGAATGAGTGTGAATGAATAGCATGCCATAATTGATCTTGAAAAGTCGATGATTGAAATTTATGATGAATGCCACATTGAAATTGAGAATAAAGACTAAAGCCAACAATAATAAAATCCACTAAGAATGTTGAAGTGGTGTTGGTGGTTGTGATGATGATGATGAGGTTGATGAGTGGCATGTACAGGATGCATAGAGTGAGAAATGCAAATGATTAGCATTTGCATCCATGGCATACTGCATAGCTGCCGGTGTTGAAATTTTAGGGGATTCCTCCTGTTGGCCCAGTAGGAGGGCGGCTCTGTGCACGAGCAAATTGTTATTTCCCTTGTGACTTGGTGTATGAGTCACGAAGCTGCCCATGTTGTGCTACGGGGAGCTGCATGTGGTTGACCCTTGTGGGGGTGGTTCTTGATGAACAAGTGTCCCCGGTGGTCCTTTGGATCACAGCTGCCATGATATGTCTCATGGTTGGCCCGCAACACTATATATTGATTATGTTGTTTACCGCGGTCATGGTAAAAATGACCGGTGTTGTAAAATGGGCAATGCGGTTTGGTACCAGTAAAAGATTGGTGAAATGCATGAAATTTAATAATAAGTGTACACATTTTACTACTGCAGTAGGGGCATGGTATGTGATCATGCTTGAACCCACAATTTGGTACTTATATTCCCACAGTCAGATCTGCAAATTATTGAAGTATTCCATTGTGCATATGTATTAGCCTAAGAGCATCTACATATAGTAAGGAAGTATGCCAATGGTGTTGATATATGGTGATGGATGTGTTGTGGATGAGAAGTTGTAATGAGACAACATATAAGATATGAATACCAAGAATAAATTGATTGAAATAATGAGATGTGTAATAGTCCAATTATTGCAGGACTAGATTATGTGTTATGTACCTTACCTGCTTCATTTTATAATGATGCTTATTTTGTGTAATGATGGTTGATGATGAATTGAATATGAGTACAAAGTGTACATGTATGATACAAATGCACATAATCATACAGTGTTCATATTCATACTTTTGGAATATATGACTCACTCTCCCATGTTGTCCATTTTTAAATTTGTGAATGCAGGACATTCATGGGAAGTGAAACTTTTTAGAAGTTCATTTTGATGAAGGAGGTAAATAGATGTGTAGGAAGTGCCTTGATTGGCAGTCCAATATTTTGTATAATATATATATTACAGATATATGCTCATTTTGCATTTGGATTGTTGGATTATGATATTGAAGAATTGATCTGGAAAGTGGCTAAAGTTTGTGTAAAGTTTTGGTAGTATTGGATGACAAATTATGATATGGGTTTATCATCCAATTTTATGAATGAATGATGTATTTCTAAGAATTTGACTCTTATACAGTATAAATGGTTGATGAGTAATTATTGTGAAATGGATAGATTGGAATGAAAATTAGGATGTGTGGTTAATTGATTCAATTGTGAATGTATAATATTGCCCAGGTATATTATTGGCTTGAATTATTTTGTGAAGGATTGTTTTGAGTACGTTAGGATGCATAAGGTTCTAAGTTTTCTGCATAATTTGTCAAATACGCTCAAGCAAGCGTCCTGCACTCAAGCGCGCCCGGGTCCTGATTTTCCCTTCTTCTCACGCTCAAGCGTGAGTCATGTGTAAGAGGGGCACGCTCAAGCGTGCTCGTGTGGGGAGGGGATGATTCCTTCTCTTCACGCTCAAGCGTGAATCCAGCACGTCCAAGCGTGATAACATGCTCGCGCTCAAGCGTGAAGACCCCCTGATACTTAATTTCTTCCTTGCTCAGTTTTCCTTTAAGCCCGATCTCGCTTAAGTGTGGACATTTACACTCAAGTATGCTGATTCAGTTTTTACACTCTTCATGAAAGTTGTAGATAATTTCGTCGCCATCATTTTGATACTTAATTTACGTCAATCAGAGTTTGGTAGCCCGAGTTATGCCCTAATTACTAAAGGGTGTTCAGGCTGAAAATTTCAGTAGGGCTGATTTCATAAATTAACAAATTAAGCAATCTTTAGGACATAATTGGCCCTCAACTTCTTCATAACAATTGTAGATATTGAGTTACGAAATTTTTACAAACTAGATTCATCTTGATTGGAGTTGTGTAACTCCGATTTGACTCAAATTATCGAGTAGTGCACTGATGCTCCAATCAGTTCTTCTTATTTTTGCCTCCACATTGCATAAAGCCTTTTTCCTATATTATTAAATAATTGTATTTAATATATTTTGAGTCATTAAATTTTCTTTTAATCCACTCCCTTTAAAATGCAAATATACAACATCAATTTATTTAAATTCTTTCACTGATTTTAAATGAGAATATCTCTTAAATTATTTTCAAACTCACCTTCTCATATCTTCATATATGAGACAGGTTCTTATAGATCCGGGGTGACGATTTGATGCTTCACCACTTGATTTTCTTTATTGATTAATAGCTTTAAAATTATGAAAAATTTACCCCTATTTTTAGGGCCTCAAAAGTGGTATCAGAGCATTCATTGCTCTTGATACGATCATGATTAATGTTGTTTACATAATTTTTGCTTATGATTGAACTGTGTGAGTTATAATTGATTGATTTTTGGAATATTTGAGTGGATTATGGCTGTTTGCCTTTGACTTGGAATTAATGTACTTGTTGTTGAGTCCGGCCAAGAGTCCTTACACTATTTACCTCTAATAATGAATATGTTGTGATTATGAATTGAAAAGTGATATGATTGTGTAATATGGTGCATGATAGTCATATAAGTGCTAAGACCTTGAATTTATAGGTTGAGAGCTTATTGATTAGTTTAGATTTCTAATATGTGAGCCATGTTTTCATGTATAGGCTTGAAATATGGCTGGTAGACCTAACCGCGAGGCTGCTGCTATGGCAAATGCCTTGAATCGATTTGCTGATCTCTTAGAGAGACAAGGCCAACTGAATGTAGGATAAGGTTCCCAAAGTCTTGATCTATTTCTCAAAAGGAAACCTTCAGAGTTTCATGGAGGTTATAAGCCTGAAGATGCGTATGCTTGGATTAATGATTTGGAGAGAATTTATGCTAGCTTTGAGTGTTCTAAAGCACAAAAAGTGGAGTATGCAGTCTTTATGATCCGCGATGAAGCCGAATCTTGGTGGCGTCTTACTAGGGGACGCATGATTTCTGCTAACATTCCTTTAGAATGGGAAAACTTCAAGATGGAATTCTTGAAGAAATATTTTCTGGATAGCTACAGAAGCAAGAAAGAGCTTGAATTCATAGAGCTTAAGTAGAGAAGTATGACTGTGGAGGACTATGCCTCTAAATTTGAAGAACTTTATGCATTTTATCCGCCCTATCAACAAGAGGGTACTGAGACTTCCAAGTGTATGAAGTTTGAAAATGGGTTGAGGCCCGAGATCAAGCGGGCTATCCGACATCAAGAAATTAGAAGTTTCCCTACACTTGTGAACAAGTGTCGTATATATGAAGAAGATGATGTGAATCCTTCGAGTCATGGAAAGCATGAGCCTAAGCTGAAAGGCCAATTTTCTAATTTCAAGAAGCAAGGTCACTTCAAAAAGAAGACTTTCTTTCGTGGTGGACCTTCTAACACGAGAGGACATGGTGCTTTTAGAGGTGGTCACAGAGATGGTAACCCAGGTCATGGTAATGTCCAAGGCCTTACTTGCTTCAAGTGTGGTGCTAATCACTTGGCAAGAGATTGTCCTCAAGATGAGGTGGTGTGCTACCAATGCAATCAACCGGGGCATATTCGCCCTAATTGCCCATTGAATGCAAGAAATACTATTGTTGATTCTATTGCTCGTGTAAATCCAAATGATAACCGTGGCGGCCATGGTGGCTATAGAGGCCGTGGTCGTGGGAACGGTAATGGTTATAATGGTGGTCGTAATGGTGGCCGTGGTGGAAACCATAATGGTGGAAGAAATGGCAATGGTCGAGAAAATGGCTGTGGTGGAAGAAATGGTAATCGCAATGGTGGTGATCAACCACAAGCTGCTGGTAGAGTATTTGCTGTTACTGGTGAAGAAGCTGGGCAAGCTGAAGATCTTGTCCGTGGTGAGTATGAAATTTTTGGCAATTCTGTATGTGTTATATTTGATTCGAGTGCTACGCATTCATTTATTTCTGAGGATTATGTGAGGCGCTTGAAAGTGTCTGTTAGCACGATGAAAGGTTCCATAATGGTGACTACACCGACCGATTCTTGTTTGAGATCGATAACTCGATGTGAGAATGTCGAGATGACTCTTGAGGGTGAAAGATTTGTTGTATCCCTAGTGTGTTTACCTATGAAAGACCTAGATATGATCCTGGGCATGGATTGGTTGTCTGCCAATAAAGTCTTGGTGGATTGTCATAACAAGACAGTGATCTTCCCAACTTCTAATGTTGGAAGTTTTGATGTACGAGGTATCTCTCAACTTCTTGTAATGCTTTGCATGATTGATGAGAGTAGCACTTCCCAATCTGGTAAAATTTCTATTGTTTCTGAGTTTCCCGATGTGTTTCCAGATGAAATTCCTGGATTACCTCCTCCACGAGAAGTAGAATTCTCTATTGATCTTATTCCTGGCGTTGAGCCTGTTTCTAGAGCTTCTTATAGGATGTCTCCTATGGAATTGACTGAGTTGAAAAAGCAAGTTGAGGAATTACTTGAACGGGAGTTTATTCGCCCAAGTGTGTCTCCTTGGGGTGCTCCTGTATTGCTAGTGAAAAAGAAGGATGGAAGCATGAGGTTGTGCATTGACTATCGCCAACTTAATAAGCTAACTATCAAGAACAAATATCCTCTTCCTCGCATTAATGATCTTTTAGATCAATTGAAGGGCGTCGTGGTGTTTTCAAAGATTGACTTGCATTCCGGATATCATTAAATTCGGGTGAAGACCGAAGATATCCCAAAAACTGCCTTCCAAACTTGATATGGACACTATGAGTATGTAGTGATGCCATTCGGAGTGACAAATGCTCCTGCGATTTTCATGGACTACATGAATCACATTTTTCTTGAATATCTTGACCAATTTGTTGTAGTATTCATTGATGATATTTTGGTGTACTCAAAAAGCCATGAAGAACATGAAAGACATCTTCGTCTTGTATTATCTATTCTTTAAGAAAAAGAATTATATGCCAAGCTCTCTAAATGTGAATTCTGGATGAGTGAGATCTCTTTTCTTGGTCATGTGATTTCCGGTGATGGAGTTGTCGTTGATAGATCAAAAGTTAAAGCCGTTATGGCTTGGGAAAGACCAACGTTTGTGACAGAGATAAGAAGTTTTCTTGGTCTTGCCGGTTATTACCGGAGGTTTATTGAAGGATTTTCCCGTTTAGCCTTACCATTAACGAAGTTGACTCGTAAGAATCAACCTTTCGTATGGACTTGTGACTGTGAAGAAAGTTTTTAGGAGTTAAAGTTAAGACTTACTACTGCACCAGTGTTGGCATTGCCCGATTCGACGAATGATTTTGTGGTGTATTGTGATGCATCTAAATTTGGTCTTGGATGCGTGTTGATGCAAAAGGAACGTGTGATAGCCTATGCGTTAAGACAGTTGCGACCGCATGAGGTTAATTATCCCATACATGATCTGGAATTGGCGACAGTGGTGTTTGCTTTGAAATTGTGGCGACATTACTTGTATGGTTCGAAGTTTGTGGCCTTTAGTGATCACAAGAGCCTTAAGTATTTGTTTGATCAAAAAGAGCTTAATATGCGACAAAGATAATGGATGGAGTTTCTAAAAGATTATGAGTTCGAATTGAGGTATCATCCTGGCAAAGCAAATGTAGTTGCTGATGCTTTAAGCCGAAAGTCGTTGCATGCCTCTATGATGATGGTAAAGGAAATGAAGTTGATTCAACAATTTAGAGACTTGAATGTAGGTGTGGAGATATTTACTCCAAAGAAAATGTCCCTTAAAATGTTGAAAGTTACAAATGAATTTCTGGAATGTGTAAAAGTACAACAACTAAATGATGAGCATCTGGTTGAGATGAAAAAGACACAAGAAAAAGGGAAAGATTTTTTCCTAGTAGAAGGTCATGATAGTATTTGGCGTGTAAAAGGCCGAGTTTATGTTCCTTCAAGTGGTAATATGAGGAAATGTGTACTTGAGAAAGCTCACAAGAGTATATTAAGCATTCATCCTGGTTCTACCAAGATGTATCAAGATTTGAAGAAAAATTTTTGGTGGCCCGGAATGAAGCGTGATGTGGCTAATTTTGTAGCATCTTTCCTTGTTTGTCAAAAAGCTAAGGTCGAACACCAGAGACCATCAGGTTATTTGAGGCCTTTGGAGATCCCTGTTTGGAAGTGGGATGCTATTGCTATGGATTTTGTGTCCGGCCTACCTAGGACGAGGTCCAACTATGACAGAATTTGGGTGATTGTAGATCGTTTGACTAAGAGTGTGCATTTTCTACCAATTAACATGAAGAGTTCCTTAGGGGATCTGGCGCAGTTGTACATTAAGGAGATAGTGAGATTGCATGGAGTGCCGTCTAGTATTGTTTCTGATAGAGACCCACGTCTTACTTCTCGATTTTGGGGAAGCCTGCATAAGGCTATGAGTTCTAAATTGAAGTTGAGTTCAGCTTATCACCCTCAGACGGACGGACAATCCGAGAGGACTATTCAGAGTCTTGAGGATTTGTTACGTGCTTGTGTTTTGGAACATGGTGGTTCATGGGTGAAATATTTGCCTTTAATTGAATTTACCTATAACAACAGTTTCCATTCTAGTATTGGCATGGCACCGTATGAGGCGTTGTATGGAAGAAAGTGTAGAACTCCTTTGTGTTAGCTTGAGGTCAGTGAAAACTTGGCTTTAGGGCCAGGGATTATTCAAGAGACTACTGAGCAGATTAGAAGGATACAAGAGAATATGAAGATGGCTCAAGATAGACAGAAGAGTTACTATGACAAGAGACATAAACCCCTTGAGTTTCAAGTGGGTGACCATGTGTTTTTGAAGGTCTCGCATGATAAAGGCATTGGAAGGGTGTTGAAAAGTGGAAAGTTGAGCCTTAGATTTATTGGACCTTACGAGGTATTAGAGCGGATTAGCGATGTTGCTTATCGGATTGCACTCCCTCCGTATCTCTCTAATTTACACAATGTGTTCTATGTATCCCAGTTGAGAAAGTATGTTCATGATCCACTACATGTGATCCTAGTGGACGATGTCGAGGTGCGAGATGATTTGTCTATTTCTCCTGTTTCTGTTCGCATTGTTGAGCATTCCGTGAAGAGACTACGGAACAAGTTGGTACCTTTGGTAAAGGTCGCTTGGAAACATGGAAATGTGGAGACGTTCACATGGGAACGAGAGGACGACATCAGAGAACGATATCCCGACGTATTCGAATCAGGTATGTCAAATTTCGAGGACGAAATTTTCTTTTTGGTTTGGTGGATTGTAACACCCTAAATTTTAGAATAAATGGTTAATTGAGGAGAATAAATATTGAATAATTATTGATGGATTATTTAATGTCCCAAAATATTAGAAATAATTAAATTAATATTTTTGGGGACTGTTGGTGATTTATTAGAGCTGAGTAAGCCAAAATTAAGCCCGATTAAAATATGGGTGTCAGACCAAGTATCTCTGATCGAGATGATATTGGTCAGGGCTGTTGAGAATATTACTGGGAGTCCAGATATATATTCAGAATAATTTTTGGATAAAGTATTGAGCCTAAACAGAGAACCTGTTTGTGGAAAAACGATGAAATTTTAATGAGAGAGTTAAAGTTAAATGCTAAAAGCCCAATTTTCTCCCCCTTATTCTCGTGACTTCCTGAGACCATTTGGCAGAGATATACTTCTTCTTCTTCTTCTATTTTCTCCTCTTCTCTTCTCTCTTCTAAACCCTAAGAAAAGGTGGTTCCATTTCACTCTTCTCAAATTTCGTTCTCTGGAGCTTAGAAGGAAATTATTGGAGTTTGGATTTTCCTTCTTCCTTCCTCCATTCTCGCAGCTCCTCTTCTCTTTTCCTGGAGCCCATTTCGTTGGGTGTGGTAAGCCATATTCACTTCTTTTGTTTGCTTTAATGCTGTGAGTTTTATGAAGTGTTAATGAAGTAGATGCAGTATGGCTGAAAGAAGAAGAAAGTTAATGGGTATTTATGAGTGTTGGTGGGTTAGTGAAAAACCCTAACTTTTAAAGATTTGGGGAAAATGGTGAATGTTGGTAAAATGAGGTGCTTGAAGGCAAATACAAGCTACTGAGAGTTTGGGTTATGATTGACAAAGCATTATCATGGATGTTAGGTTATGGGTTTTGTGGCTTTTAGATATAATGAAGGTGGTATGGTAATAAGGAATTCCCGAAGCCTAATAAAGAGAAGAAAAGAATGCCTATAACATGTTTTATACATGTTATGAATTGTAGATATAAAAAATGGTTAGTTAAAGTTGAATTTGTGTTGAGTGGTTGATTGATTGTGATTCTTTGTGTATGTTAATGTAGGATCTATTCCGAACGATGAGGCGGGTACGTCGAATCAATCGGAATTCTTCTCTTAAGGTAGGAGAGGAGTCCTTATATTCTAAATGCATGAGTAGAATAGTGTTTGATTGTCATATGTGACAATATGCATGTTTGCCTTGATTGTAATATTATGAAGATTGGTAATGTTGTGTATGGTGCTGATGATATGTTTTGGCAACATGCTTTGATGCATTTAGAATATTTGTGGTGTGCTATATGATGGTGTTGAACGATCAATAATGTGATGTTATGTTTATGTCCACCATAAATGTGAAATGACTATTGTTGATGCTTGATTGAGAATGAGTGTGAATGAATAGCATGCCATAATTGATCTTGAAAAGTCGATGATTGAAATTTATGATGAATGCCACATTGAAATTAAGAATAAAGACTAAAGCCAACAATAATAAAATCCACTAAGAATGGTGAAGTGGTGTTGGTGGTGATGATGATGAGGAGGAGGTTGATGAGTGACATGTACAGGATGCATAGAGTGAGAAATGCATATGATTAGCATTTGCATCCATGGCATACTGCATAGCTGCCGATGTTGGAATTTTAGGGGATTCCTCCGGTTGGCCCAGTGGGAGGGTGGCTCTGTGCACGAGTAAATTGTTATTTCCCCTGTGACTTAGTGTATGAGTCACGAAGCTGCCCATGTTGTGCTACGGGGAGCCGCATGTGGTTGACCCTTGTGGGGGGTGGTTCTTGATGAACAAGTGTCCCCGGTGGTCCTTTGGATCACAGCTGCCATGATATGTCTCATGGTTGGCCCGCAACACTATATATTAATTATGTTGTTTACCGCAGTCATGGTGAAAATGACCGGTGTTGCAAAATGGGCGATGTGGTTTGTTACCAGTAAAAAATTAGTGAAATGCATGCAATTTAATAATAAGTGTACACATTTTACTGCTGCAGTAGGGGCATGGTATGTGATCATGCTTGAACCCACAATTTGGTACTTATATTCCCACAGTCAGATTTGCAAATTATTGAAATATTCCATTGTGCATTGCATTAGCCTAAGAGCATCTGCATATAGCAAGGAAGTATGCCAATGGTGTTGATATATGGTGATGGATGTGTTGTGGATGAGAAGTTGTAATGAGACAACATATAAGATATGAATACCAAGAATAAATTGATTGAAATGATGAGATGTGTAATAGTCCAATTATTGCAGGACTAGATTATGTGTTATGTACCTTACCTGCTTCATTTTATAATGATGCTTATTTTGTGTAATGATGGTTGATGATGAATTGAATACGAGTGCAAAGTGTACATGTATGATACATATGCACATAATCATACAGTGTTCATATTCTTACTTTTGGAATATATGACTCACTCTCCCATGTTGTCCATTTTTAAATTTGTGAATGCAGGATATTCATGGGAAGTGAAACTTTTGGAAGCTCATTTTGATGAAGGAGGTAAATAGATGTGTAGGAAGTTCCTTGGCCGGCAGTCCAATATTTTGTATAATATATATATTACAGACATATGCTCATTTTGCATTTGGATTGTTGGATTATGATGTTGAAGAATTGATCTGGAAAGTGGCTAAAATTTGTGTAAAGTTTTGGTAGTATTGGATGAGAAATTATGATATGGTTTTATTATCCAATTTTATGAATAAATGATGTATTTCTAAGAATTTGACTCTTATGTAGTATAAATGGTTGATGAGTAATTGTTGTGAAATGGATAGATTGGAATGAAAATTAGGATGTGTGGTTAATTGATTCAATTATGAATGTATAATATTGCCTAGGTATATTATTGGCTTGAATTATTTTGTGAAGGATTGTTTTGAGTAATTTAGGATGCATAAGGTTCTAAGTTTTCTGCATAATTTGTCAAATACGCTCAAGCGAGCGTCCTGCGCTCAAGCGCTCCCGGGTCCTAATTTTCCCTTCTTCTCACGCTCAATCGTGAGTTATGTGTAAGAGGGGTGCGCTCAAGCGTGCTCGTGTGGGGAGGGGATGATTCCTTCTCTTCATACTCAAGCGTGAAGCCAGCATGTCCAAGCGTGATAACACACTCACGCTCAAGCGTAAGGGGGCCACGCTCAAGCGTGAAGACCCCCTGATACTTAATTTCTTCCTTGCTCAGTTTTCCTTTAAGCCCGATCTCTATTAAGTGTGGAAATTCACGCTCAAGCGTGCTGATTCAGTTTTTACTCTATTCATGAAAGTTGTAGATAATTTTGTCGTCGTCATTTTGATACCCAATTTGCATCAATAGGAGTTCGGTAGCCCGAGTTATGCCCAAATTACTAAAGGGTGTTTAGGCTGAAAATTTCAATAGGGCTGATTTTATAAATTAACAAATTAAGCAATATTTGGGACATAATTGGCCCTCAACTTCTTCATAACAATTATAGATATTTGAGTTATGAATCTTTACAAACTAGATTCATCTTGATTGGAGTTGTGTAACTCCGATTTGACTCAAATTATCGAGTAATGCACTGATGCTCCAATCAGTTCTTTTTCTTATTTTTGCCTCCACATTGCATAAAGCCTTTTTCCTATATTATTAAATAATTGTATTTAATATATTTTGAGTCATGAAATTTTCTTTTAATCCACTCCCTTTAAAATACAAACATACAACATCAATTTATTTAAATTCTTCTGCTGATTTTAAATGAGAATATCTCTTAAATTATTTTCAAACTCACCTCTCATATCTTCATATATGAGACAGGTTCTTATAGATCCGGGGTGGCGATTTGATGCTTCACCACTTGATTTTCTTTATTGATTAATAGCTTTAAAATTGCGAAAAATTTACCCCTATTTTTGGGGTGTTTCAATTCTAGTGGTGTGTTTATATATATATATTATTAAATTAAATAATTACTATTGATTATTGCTTTGTAATTCAGGAAGGATTTTATTTAAATTAGTTGTTTGATTTACATTAATAGTAATGATTAAATTTTATATTATTAACTCCTATTTCCATTGGTAACAATTTACTTTGCTGATTGTTTATGCATATTAAATTATTGCTTTACTTCTTGTAATTTCCTTAGTGCTACTCTTCCTGTAACTTAAGGAGAATGATAACATTAAATAATTACTTTTCTCCTTTGCCTAATTAAATGATTAATTTTTAGACTCATAATTTGTATTTATAATTAATATAATATATTTTATAATATAAAGGAGTTAAGAAATAAGATATGCATTAATAGAGAATTAAACCTAGGTCTATACCATTACTCTACCACTAGTTTTAAGAAAACTTTTAAATTTTCATTATCGGGTTACTTATGTGAAATTTTATTTTAACTTGTTCAATTGATTTATAAGTTATTTTACCTTAATTACTTGTCTCCTTATGACTGAACAAAATAATGAATTACTTAGGCAACATCATAAGTCTCGTCCAACTGGTATTGCTCCATTCCCAGAAGTGAATGTAGCAACACATGATCATTATACTCATGGTCGTGGTCGTGGTTGAAATGATAATAAATCATCATTTCTATGAAAAATAAAGAATGTATGAAAAAAGGAAAAGATGTTCAAAGTAGCAAACAAACTAAAAATATTTGTTATCGTTGTGGTAGCCAAGGCCACTGGTCTCGAGTTTGTCGCACAACAAAACATCTGATTGCTCTATACTAAAAATTCCTTAAAAATAAAAGGAAAACAATATAAACAAATTTTACTGGTATGGATGGTGTGTTTTACAGACTTTGATGTTAATGATTTCTTTACTCTTCCTAAAGAAGATATTGACCACTCGGTTGGAAAGGGGAGTGCCTCTAATTAAATTATTTTATATTTTATGAAATTTGTTTTGTTATGAATTTATGTTAAATATTTATTGTTGTTAATTATATTTTCACTCATGATTTATTTATTATTATTTAATGAAGAATGAATGCTCATGCGAATAATGCATATATATGTCTCGTAGATAGTGCAACAACTCATACTATTCTCAAGAATGAGAAATATTTTTACTATATACTAAAACAAGAAGTCAGTGCTAATACTATATCTGGTAGTATAAATATTATTGAAGGCTCCAACAGAGCCAGTATTTTGTTACCCTAAGGAACAAAAATTACACATTGAGAGTGCATTATATTCTACGAAGTCTCAAAGAAATTTATTGAGTTTTAAGGATATCCACATAAATGGATATCATATTAAGACCACAAATGAAAGGAAAGGATGAATATGTTTACATCACAAAGTTAATTTATGATAAGAAATGTATATTGGAAAAATTACCTTCATTTTCCTTCGGTTTGTACTATACCTATATTAGTACAGTTGAAATAAATGTTATTGTAAACCAGAAGTTTACAAGTACGAATAACTTTGTTATTTGGCATGAACGGTTAGGCCATCTTGGAACAATAATAATGCGAAAAATAGTTGAAAATTCAAATGGTCATTACTTGTCCAGCAGACAAATCCTCCCAACTAATAATTTCTCATGTGCTGCTTATTCTCAAGGGAAATTAATTACTCGGCCATCACTAATGAAAATTGAAAGTGAATCACTCACATTTTTAAAGCGTATAAAAGGTGATATTTATGAACCATTTAGATATTTTATGGTTTTGATATGCATCAACTAGATGAGCACATGTTTGCTTATTGTCAACTCGCAACCAGGCGTTTGCGAGATTACTAGCTCAATTAATTCGTTTAAGAGCTCATTTTCTTGATTATCTAATTAAGAAACTATACCTTGATAACGCTGGTGAGTTCACATCTCAATCTTTTGATAATTATTGTATGTCCATTAGAATTAATGTTAAACATCCTGTAGCATATGTTTATACACAAAATGGACTTGCTGAATCATTAATTAAACGTTTTGAAATCGATAGCAAAACCATTGTTAATGAAATCAAAACTTCCAATTTCAACTTTGGGACATGCAATCTTGCATGCAGCAATACTTATTCGCATCAGGCCTACAAATTATAATGAGTATTCCCCTTTACAATTGGTTTATGGTAAAGAACCAAATATTTCCCATCTAAGAATTTTTGGAAGTACAACATATGTTCCTATTTCTCCTCCACAATACACTAAAATGGAACCTCAAAGAAGGTTGGGAATATATGCTGGATATGAAAGTCCATCCATAATAAAATATCTTGAACCATTAACAGAAGATTTATTTACAGCTCATTTTGCTGATTGTCATTTTGATGAATTTGTTCTCCCACTATTAGGGGGAGAAAGTAAACAGTTGGATACAAGGATTAGTTGGAATGAGATATCTCTATCTTATCTTGATCCTCTAACAAAGAAATCTGAACTAGAAGTTCAGAAAATAATTAGTTTGCAAAATTTGGCAAACTAATTGCCGAATGCATTTGCTGATTCAAAAGGAGTGACTAAGTCACACATACCAGCTGTTAATACTCCAATAAAGATTGATATCCCTGAAGGACAATCTAAAATTGCAAATGAGTCTGAAGTCAAAATAAAATGTGGCAGACCTGTTGGTTCTAAAGATAAAAATCCTCAGTAAATAAAGAGGATGGTCGAATTGAGGATATAAAGACTCCAGAAGAGTCTCCTGACATAATCAATGTTTTAAATCCAGAAGATACCAAGGTACCTGAAATTGATAAAAATAAAGAGATCTCTATAAATTATGTCATGGATGGAATACAATGGAATCGACATGAAGTCGATGTTGATGAAATCTTTGCATTCAAAGTAGCTCTTGATATTATAATTGATGATAAGAATCATGAGCTAAAATCTATTAAGGAATGTGCACAAAGAAATAATTGGCCAAAGTGGAAAGATGCAATGCAAGAAGAGTTAAACTCACTTGCAAAATAAAAAGTTTTTGGATCTGTAGTCCAAACACCTAAAGGTGTAAAACCAGTTAGGTACAAATGGGTCTTTATGAGAAAAGGAAATAAAAATGGTGAAATTGTGCAATATAAAGCAAGGCTTGTTGCACAAGGTTTCTCACAAAGACCTGGTATTAATTTCGATGAAACATATTCACTAGTGATAGATGCAAGTACTTTTCGATACTTGATTAGTTTGACAATTCATGAAAAACTTGATTTACGCCTAATGGATGTTGTTGCAGCATATTTATATGGCTCACTTGAAAAAGACATCTATATGAAACTCCCTAAAGGATTTAATTTGCCTGAAGCAAAATGACATCTATATAAAACTCCCTGAAGGATTTAATTTGCTTGAAGCAAAATTACATCTATATAAAACTCCCTGAAGGATTTAATTTGCCTGAAGCATACAAGAAAAATTCTTGAGAAATTCAATTAAATTGAATAAATCCCTTTACGGGCTAAAGCAATCTGGGTGCATGTGGTACAATTGTCTTAGTGAATATTTATTGAAAGAAGGATATAAAAATGACCCAATTTGTCCATGCATTTTTATGAAAAGATTCAAGAAAGAGTTTGTTATAACTGCTATCTATGTAGATGATTTGAACATCATCAAAACTCCTGAAGAGCTTTCGAAGACTGTAAATTGCTTGAAAAGACAATTTGAGATGAAAGACTTAGGAAAAACAAAGTTTTGTCTTAGATTACAATTAGAATATTTAAAGGAAGAAATTCTAATGCACCAAAAGACTTATACAGAAAAGGTGCTAAAGCGGTTCTATATGGACAAATCATATCCATTGAGCAATCCAATGGTTGTAAGGTCACTTGAAATGAGCAAAGATCCTTTTTCGACCTAAGGAGAAAAGTGAAGAACTACTTGGTCCTAAAGTACCATATCTTAGTGAAATTGGTGCACTAATGTATCTTGCTAGTCATACACGACCTGATATATCATCTGCTGTTAATTTATTAGCAAGACATAGTTCTTTACCAACAAAAAGACATTAGAACGAGATTAAGCACATATTCCGCTATCTTAGAGGTACAATGGACATGGGTTTATTTTTCCTATATGTATCTAAGGCAAACCTAATTGGTTATGCAGATGCAGGGTATGTGTCTGATCCTCATAATGGTCGATCACAAACAAGATACTTGTTCACATGTGGTGGTACAGAAATTTCATGGAGATCTATAAACAAACGGTTACAGCAACATCATCTAATGATGCTGAAATTTTAGCATTACATGAAGCAAGTCGAGAATGTGTTTGGTTGAGATCTATAATTCAACATATTCAAGAAACTTGTGGTTTACATGCTGAAAAATTACCATCTACAATCTTATGTGAAGATAATGTAGCTTGTATTTCCTAATTAAAGGAAGGTTATATTAAAGGAGATAGAACAAAGCATGTGGGGTATTTTACTCATGATCTTATAAAGAATGGTGAAATAAATGTCCAGCAAGTCCGATCATGTGAGAATCTAGCAGATATTTTCACAAAATCCTTACCAACCAAAATCTTCGAGCAACTAGTACAAAGATTGGTCTTCGATGCTTACATAAGTGTTCTGATAAGGGGAAGAATTAAATACTTGTACATTTAATTAATTATTTACCTTGTAAAGAATGTTGTACTCTTTTTCCTTCACTAGGTTTTTATCCCACTGGGTTTTTCCTAGTAAGGTTTTAACGAGACACATTCTAAAATATGGACATCCAAGGAGGAGTATTACAAATATTTTATATATTAAAGTGGATGTCCAAAAGTTCTATAAATAGAGCTCATGCCACTCAATGAAAACATACATTCCATTTTTCCTAAGCTCTCTCTAACTCTTAATTACCCTCTCTTCAATTCTCTTCTCCCATTGTTCTCTATAATTCTTCTTCCTTCATAATTTTAGCTTATTTCATAACAATCTCCGTTTTGATTATAAGTAAGTTTTTAAAGATCTTTTTAGTCTTAAATACAAATAAAATAAGTTTAAATATTTTTTAATACTATTAGATGTTTATATATAGAATATAATGTGTTTTTTAAATATATTTTTAACACAATTTAATATTTTAAACAATAAATAAGATTAATGACACTTTAAATAAATACATTAAATATTTAATAATATTAATACAAATAATAATTTTTAATCAACTTTTTAAATTTGTGTGAAATTTATCTGAATTAAATGAGATTAATTAACATGTGTCACTTTGTGATTAATTAAGACTAATATTTGATAAATAAAATAATATTTTCTCACAACTCACCGTTCACAAAATTTGTGATCACACTAATTTATTTTCACGTTTGATTAGCAATAATTTCAAATGCCCCCTTCCTCAAGCGTCTCATAAATTAGAAGGCCATAAAAGGTGGTTAACAATTTTCGTTATTTTTCTGAAATCTGATTCATTAAAATAATAATTAGTTTAATATTTAATCAACCGGTTGAAAACGTTTACTTGCTCTTGAGATAATTAATTAATTTAAATTAAAAATTTTAATTTAAAAAATTAATAATGAAATATATTCTTATTATAAGTCGTATGAGGCAGGAATAAAAAGACAAAATTTATACTGATTTATTAGAACTGAAAATCTGCAATTCAATAAAACCTTATTTTCTAATAGGGTAACTCAGATTTATAACAGAGAGGTAGATAGGGGTTGTTTGGAGAAGGGTATTGTAGCTCTAGATGAATGATACATAACCAGCAAATTATTGTCAAAGAAGAAACGGGTGTTTCAATGTAGTATCCCAGTGAGGTGCCAGAATTTTGTATATTATGCGTTCACTAATCAATTATAAATCATTTGATAATTAATATTAAATTTATATATCATTTAAAATTGATCAAGCAAAATTTATCCAACAAATTAAAAAATTATGTTAATTTGACCAATCCAATTAAAAACTACACGTATGCCACTAATGCCGCTGCCACCAACCAGCATGTTGGGGCGTGGCTGAGCTGTACGAAAACAGTTGGAAGGGATTGTTAATTTGTTATGCTGTCATAATCATTTATGTCAATCGCCATATTCTTATATAGATTAAGAGATAAAAAAATGTTTTATTTAAAATTATTAATATCTATCCTATATCCTAGCCATTAATGTATCATATACTTTATTCAAATTAAACTATATACTGGTAACGTCGGAAATAAATTAGACTACATATATAAGCTCACCTCAATATTTTTTTTGTCTTAATTAATTAAATTATTTATCTTATATATACAATTACTTTTCATATTTTGAACACTTCAAGTTTGAAAAATATGTAAGAAACAATGAGTTACTAGTTTCAATAGCGACAAAAGAGAGCTAGGAAGGTAAAAGAAGAAAAGGCGTGTTTTGATTTATAAAATAACGCAGGACAGGAATGAAAAGTGCAAGGACAATAATATAGAAAATGCAATTATAGTATGATTATTAGGGGTGTGAAAAAATCTAGTTTTTAAATCCAAATCCAAATAAGAAAAAACTGGATTTTATGAATTTGGATATCAAGACATACTTTATATTTGGATTTGGATAAAATCCAACTTAAAAAAACTGGATTTGATTAAATCCAGATTTTAAAAATTGGATTTGGATAAATCCATTTTTTAAAAATTGGATTTGGACTCATCCAGTTTAACATAATAAAAATGGATTGATTTTAAAATCTAATTTTTTAAATGATATAATTTAATTCTTTAACTTACTTACTTTATCTTTGATGTAGTAATAACTATACTTAAATTAAAAAATATATTTAGCTTTAAAAAATTATATTTGACTTAAAAAAATTAGATTAAAACTGGATTTGGATTGAATCCATTTTTAATAAACTGGATTTGTCAAATCCAATTTTTTAAAAAATGGATTTGGATAAAATCCATTTTTTAAAAATTGGATTTAGTTTAAATCCATTTTTTAAAAACTGGATTTAGTTCAAATCCAGTTTATTAAAATTGGATTTAATCCAAATCTTTATAAATGGTTTTTAGATAAATTTGGATTGGATTTGAGCTAATCCAAATTTTGCACACCCCTAATGATTATGATGATACACGATGACAGAACATCCCCGATAAACTTGAAAAGTTATTAATTCTTTTTCACACCATAGATAATTTTGTATATATAGTTTAATGTCCACCCATAGCTCATTAAAAATATGTTAAATAAAAAATTAATCAATTTAATAAATAAAAGGTGAACAAATTTTTATATATAATTAAGATATTATACTTATATTTATTAGTTTGTAGTATAATTTTTTTAAAACACTTTTGAATTTCAGGCTTACCCTATGCGGATGAGAGACATTGTTGCATGTGAGTTAAAAAAACATCACACGATTATTTAGGCAATTTAAGATTGTCTTATTCGGTATTTTAGTTTTGTTGTCCCTAATATACAACTTGGGTCACTTGTGTGATAACTTGTTTTTTAGTGTTATACCGAATCTTCCATACTGTTACGGAGTTGAGAGAAAGTGGAACGAATTTTCATTTTCTGGGGTTAAATTTAATAATCACGATAAAGATGACCTGTGGAAGAATGCATCATGCATGTAAGTGCAATTATTTCTGACTAAATTATAGTAACTACTCACGCCATGCTGGCCCATAAGTCGTTACATGTTAATAAAATTCAGCATACTTGTTTGATAATTGAATTTTTTTAATATAAGGATTATCCTATTTCAGTGTTCACAATGTATTTTAAAAGAGTTATTTTTTGTACAGTGACTCAGATACCATTCCTTTCCAAAAAATTATTGAGGAGGAGGATGATCATGGCCCGTGGGGAGTATTATAAATCAATATCATTTAACACTTTAACATGTGAAAAAGAAATGAGCCATGAATTTTGACAACGAATCACTCATAGTCAGAACATAACACATATGAAAATCTTTATCTTTGCGTGTCTATCTTGTGTGATCACAAGATAATAAATAATTGCCACCTTACCTTCGTCATGAATTGGAATTTTGAAACAGTTTGAGAGAGAGGAAAAAACAAGGTAGGGGGATTTTTCACTAGTCAACGCAGATTATAGGTAGCTAGCAGCATACAAGAAAAGAAAATGAATAGCACCAAAAAAGACCAATTCCACCCTTTCCTCTTCTCCCTTCCACAATTCCAAATCCATTTCTTATTTGTCACACCTCTACACTTCACCAAATCACACCATGAGACCTCTCATAAATTTGTCTTACATATTCCTTCTGCTCACTACTTCCTCTGCTTACACTTTCTCAGATCATATCAGTCCAAATTTCACAGCTTCATATCTTCAGTTCATTGCCAACACTGGCACCTTCTTGTTTTCCCGCAACAACACATTCAAGGCTGCTATATTCAACCCTGGTGGTCAGCAAACCAGTTTCTATCTTTGTGTCATCCATGCTGCATCCAACACCATCATTTGGTCTGCCAACCGTGACGCCCCCATCTCAGATTCTAACACAATGCTTCTAACTGTCAGAGGAATCAAAATTGTTGACAAAGATGGCAACACACAATGGTCAACACCAACACTGAATTCAACAGTGGACAAGCTTGTGCTGACTGAGATGGGGAACCTTGTCTTGCTTGACCAATCCAATGGTTCTCTCTGGGAGAGTTTTCATGATCCAACGGACACAATTGTTATTGGACAGAAATTACCTGTTGGAGCATCTTTGTCAAGTTCTGCATCAGATTCAGACTTGTCAGCAGGAAGTTACAAGCTCATAGTTACTTCTTCTGATGCAATACTGCAATGGTATGGACAGACATACTGGAAATTGTCACTGGATACAAAAGCCTACAGGAATTCATATGATGTGGTGGAATACATGGCCTTAAACCAAACAGGTTTTTATCTCTTTGGACATGATCAAACAGTGCCTGTTTATCAAGTGAGTTTACCATTGGCTAATTTTAGAATTGCCAAATTGGATACCGCAGGCCAGTTTACTATTAGCAGCTATTCTGGCAGTGAATTGAAGCAGGACTTTGTGGGGCTAGATGATGGTTGTCAAACTCCCTTAGCTTGTGGCATAGCAGGTTTATGTACCGAGAACACTGTATCCTCTAGCCCTCTTTGTTCTTGTCCCTCAAACTTCCATGCAGGACCAGTGAATTTCGGTGGTTGTGTGCCAAGCAATGGATCTTATTCTTTGCCATTTGCTTGTAATTATTCTAGTAATAGTGGTAGCCAATCAAGTTCTTCAGTTGTTTCATTTTTGAAGATAGGGTATGTAGAGTACTTTGCCAATTTTTACTTTGACCCAGTTATGTATGGAGTGAGTTTATCTGTCTGTCAAGAGCTTTGTTCCACCAACTGTTCCTGCTTGGGAATTTTCTATAAAAACTCATCTGGTTCCTGCTACATGGTTGAAAATGAGCTAGGATCAATTCAGGCAAGTAGTGGAAGTGAAAGAGATGTTTTGGGTTTCATTAAAGTTAATGTCTCGTCAACAACTACTAATGATGATGACACAGATGACGGAGTAGGAACTTCTCAAAATGGAGGGTTTCCAGTGGCTGCTGCAGTGGTGTTACCTATTGCAGGATTCGTTCTTTTGATGGCCTTAATTTTCCTTATGTGGAGAAGATTGGTTGTGTCAAGGAAACGAGAAGCGCAATTGGGGAAACTCAACTCACATGCTTCAAGGGACTTGGACTTGGAAGCTTTCCACATCCCAGGCTTACCTACACGGTTTGACTATGAAGAGCTTGAGGAGGCCACTGAAAACTTCAAGACTCTAATTGGGTCAGGTGGGTTTGGAGCTGTGTACAAGGGTGTGTTGCCAGACAAATCTGTTGTGGCAGTGAAGAAAATAGTGAACATAGGGATCCAAGGAAAAAAAGACTTCTGCACTGAGATTGCTGTGATAGGGAACATTCACCATGTTAACTTGGTAAAACTGAAAGGCTTTTGTGCCCAAGGGAGACACCGTTTGTTGGTTTATGAGTACATGAACCGTGGGTCGCTGGACCGGAACCTCTTTGGTAGTGGACCTGTTTTGGAATGGCAAGAGAGGTTTGATGTGGCACTTGGAACAGCACGTGGACTTGCATATCTGCATAGTGGCTGTGAGCAGAAGATAATTCACTGTGACATAAAACCAGAAAACATTCTTTTGCAGGATCAGTTTCATGCTAAGATATCTGATTTTGGACTGTCGAAGCTTCTCAGTCCTGAACAGTCTGGTTTGTTCACAACAATGAGAGGCACTCGTGGGTACCTTGCACCAGAGTGGCTCACAAACTCAGCAATAACAGAGAAGACTGACGTATACAGTTTCGGAATGGTGCTTCTTGAACTTGTCAGTGGGAGGAAGAACTGTTACTTCAGGTCGAGAAGCCACAGCATGGATGATAACAGCAACAGTGGAGGAGGGAATTCATCAACCTCATCGACAACAGGGTTGGTTTATTTCCCTCTGTTTGCATTGGAGATGCATGAACAAAGGAGTTATCTTGAATTGGCTGATCCGAGGCTAGAAGGGCGTGTAACATTTGAAGATGTGGAGAAACTAGTGCGTGTTGCGTTGTGTTGTGTTCATGAAGAACCGGCACTTAGGCCAAACATGGTTACTGTTGTTGGAATGTTGGAAGGTGGGACTACATTGCCACAGCCAAGGATAGAGTCTTTGAATTTCCTGCGGTTTTATGGGCGTAGGTTCACTGAGGCTTCCACTATAGAAGAAGAAAGTGAGTTTGGGACTGTGATGCGTGAACAAACTCGTCATTCTGCAAGCATGGCTAGAGGTTCACCATCTGGTTTTTCTTACATATCTTCACAAAATATCTCAGGGCCAAGATAGATAGGGAGTTTATCTGTTTTTCCTTTTTCTTGGTTTGGGACTTCCTTTTTTTAGCATATTTATATATAATGGCATTATACAACATATTTCACTTCTTCTTTTTTCCCAAAAAGTGAAGATAGCCTATTTAGTTATCTCATTTGTAATCTCCTTTTGTGGTCTTTGTATTGTCTTAAGGATGAGAAGATTCACAAAGGAAATTTACAAAAGATATTTCTTATATATCATAATTCTATGAATCTAATTAACAGGTTCAACTATAATTTGCACCTAATACCGTTGTTCTCTTATCGGTAGATGTTAGGATTTAAATTTATCCCATATAATCTATTAGAGGTATGAAAACAAATTTTAAAAACTTGCAGTCTTTTTTTTTTATAAAAAAAATCAAATTAGATCCTTACTTAACTATTAAACTAGAATTTCTTTTAAGTATATATATGCAATTTGTTATATATATATATATATATATATATATATATAATATGAAGATTCGTATTTTTTTAGTGTTTGTTTAAATATAACATATATGAGATGAATGTGTATGATAAAATATAAATTTATATCATTTTATCAATTCATATAACTTAACATATCATATTATATATTTTTTAAAAATATATAATAAATATATTCAATAAATATATATTTTTAATCTTAAAATACATCAAATAACAAATGCGTTTAATAATAATATATTTTAATAATATTATGTTTCTTAAATAGTAATATATTTAATAATAAATTGTAATATATTTATTAAATATTAATATTTTAATATTTAAAAATACATAATATGATATATTTTTTAAGAAGTATATTAAGGAGAATCTACGTATAAACTTACTAAAGGCTATTGAATGACAACCAAAAAAAAATATAGAGCCAACTACACTTCACCAGAAAATTCACTCAAACCCCTACTTTGCAAATATCTCAACTAACTTTCCACTTAGAACATATTATCCCAATAATTGTAATATTTAATTATTCTCAAACAATGTATTAGCATCTATAAATAGTAGACATTACAAGTCATACTTTCAGCAAGTGAGTGTTGAACACAAGTGAGAAGTGTTCTCTCTTAAAGAATAAGTTTCTTATCTTTCCCTTAGCTCTCCAAGCCATTTGATATCGAAACAAGGTTCTTAGATCTCTTATGCCATGGGTTGAGCCATAGAGACGAGACTAGAAAATAATGAAAAAGTTGAGCCCCTCTTTAGAAAAGTTTCAGCCAAGCCAAAACTCCATATTCCTATTTGATTTTGGCCTGACCACCCTTGCAAAACTGTTTGCAAGGCCCCAAAACCTTTAATAATAGAAAATCAGTTGCTAGAAACCATTGTATGCACTTGCACACGCTACTCCTAGAGTCCCATGCTCCTGGCTAGAAATTGAAAACAACCACTTTTAAAATAAGTTTTGTGTTTGATTTTAGAAGTTCCCGAACTGGTGTTAAATATCTTGAACCTTTTAAATTGCTTCTTATTACCTGATTTCATATGTTCGAGAGTTTTATTTTAAACTAATCACATTCTGCCATATGTCACCTTATCCATTCATCTATCACATCGACATTGAAGTATCAATTTCAAAGTGTCTTGCCACTTATGCTAATTGCCATGTCATATTGACTTTTGCTATTATCATTTTGGCCTTTTGTTATTTCCAAATATTACATTTCAACCCCTAAACTATCCTAAGTTACCAAATTGTCCTTCCCACTAACCCTACTCCTTAACCTTTAAAGCTTAAAAATGTCACCAAGGTGCTAAAGAAATACCCAGGACATTGATCTTGATGACTTGCGCCAACAACTTCAAAGATTCCAAGAGATTGTGGAACAATAACAAGCACAACTTAATCAACAAGGAAATCTATACCATGAACATGACTCTGATTATTAGGGGGTGCCAAATTAATCCAATTATCTATTAGGTATCCAATTCATCCATACATAACTCATTCAATCCATTCATTTATAAAATAAAAAAATGATAGATTTAATGGATTGAATCCTATTTTTTTATTGGATGAATATGGATGGATTCATATAATAGTTTTTAACCTATTGGATTTTTGAAGTAAACAAAAAACAAAAAGAAATTTATTTCCCTCCTTAGTCTTGTTGTCTCAGTCTCACTACTTCTTACTTTCAAATATAGTTTGTCAATACAAGCTACCTGACCAAACCCGACTGGGTCCTACTCAAGTGTGAAAATCTAGGCTTCTAATATTATTGCCCAAACTTGGTTCGCTTCGGGCCTCGGACTTGATAGGCTACCCATATTATTTTACAACATTCATAATCTATAAAGTGTTTATTTTCATTAAGATAAAATTAGAAATTATATATATATATATATATATATATATATATATATATATATATATATATATAATCTAGTTTAGGGGGCTACCTGAACCCAACTGAGTTTTTTATGTTCGAGTTTAGGCTTTAACAGGTCAGGCTAATAAGCTTAGTTTTTTTTTTCATTTTTAGTGATTAAACTCATCCATTTTATAGGTAAAATTTGGACGGCTCGGTAAACCCAACCTATTTTGACAGCTTTACTCCCAAACTCAACTCTCACTCTCCTTCTTCTCACAGTTGCCATTGCCTTTCTACGTTGTCATATTAATCACGTGAAACATATCTAAATTTATGTGTTGAGTATTATTTTTGATCATACATAATTTAAATTTTACTTTAGTAATTTGTTTGATAGAAATTGATAAATTATGCAATAAAAGTTTAATTTTAATTAAAAATTGATATAATTGAACGAATTGTAACAAAAATTATAAAATTCATTATGTAGCATATATTATGTCAAGAATATATCATTACTCGAATAATGGATTTAAATTAAATCTCCCGTATTAGTTCAAATTAAAATTTGATCTCTTGTGTTATAATATAATATAAATATAATTAGCAAATGAAAAAAATCGTGAGATAAAAAATAAAGAGAAATTAGAGAGTAAAAATGTGGAGCGAGGAAATAAAGAAAAAATAATTAAAAGAAAAAGTTTGAGAGAAAAAAGAGAAATTAAAATGTAAAATTGTGGAGAGAAACTAAAAGAAAAAATTTACTGAGAAAAAGGAAATTAAATATAAAAATGTGGAACGAGAAGTAAAGAGAAAAATAAAAAGAAAAAAATTAGGGAGAAAAAGAAAAAATAGAAACAAAAAATAACATTATATTTTTAAATGGATGATTGGATATTCATCCACAAAAAAGAAGTTAATGGATGATTTGGATGAATATTTTAAGAATTTTTATATGAATCATAATGGATTAATGGATGATTTTTGTCAATCCATTAAAGTTTAACTCAAATCTTATCCAAACTATCCATTCGAGACCCCTACTAATTATAGTGATGTTTCTTCTTCTCATAATCATCCATTATAGAGGTAAGAAAATCGAGAGGCCTTTCAATAATTTCAAGGTAGACATCCCTAGATTCTTAGGAAGTTTACAACCTGACTAAAGTTACAACCTGACTAAGGAAGTTTAGCTTTTGACTCTCATAGTGCTGAATTGAGTACAATTCCCTTGGAAATTGAAGAATGATTCATATAGATAGATTGAGCCTAATCCCTTAGGTTTAAACCTTTAATTATACCTCATCATGAACCATAACCCCTTAGGTAATCAGTTTAAGCAAATTGATTTGCACGAATGACAAAAATCTCTTAATTGTTGAAGCCTAATTCCTTATGTCACCTTTAATTAGGTTGGGAACTCCATTTCTAATGTAAAGACCATGATTCCTCTTTAGCCTTAACTCTAAATTCAGTTCTTGGATGGTCAAGCCAAGAAAAGCCTTGAGGATAGGAATTCTTAATCAATAACCAAAGTTATTGCATCTTAATTGTAGTAAAACAATTAATCCTAGAGATTTAGTTACACATGATAGATGAAGGAAATAGAAAAACAATGGAGGAATGCATTTTATGGTATAGAGAAGTGAGAGAGAAAATCTAGAAATTATATTGAAAAATCCAAAAATGATGGATTATGTACAAATTTGCAACCTTAGAACCTATATATAATTTACTAGTTAGTTAAATTAGAAAAGAGCTTTATAACAAATATGTTACTCAACTACCAACTAATATTTAAATAAAAAACGTGCAATAAATAAAATTACACATGAGACATCAGGGTTCCTACGTTGGAGTTGTGAGCATATCCATGCTGGTTTCAAGAGCTACATCAGGGATTCTTTAAACTGGGCGTGGTTACTAGTGAAATGAGTTTAGGCATACTTGTGAAAGATTTAAATTAGGTGTTGTGATGAGTCTCAACGTGGTGATGTCTTACGTTGGAGCATACCTACGCGCATATGCAATTATGCTTCCAAGTGCACGTAGGCATGTTAACTTCCCTGGGCATAGTTACGCCTATTTCTAGAGGTGTTACATGATTCGGCGTGGTCCTTGGTATGCGGGGGCATACACATGTTCAACTAATGCTTCCAACTATTCATCTTCAACTCATGGGCGTTGTTACGCCGACATTATAGGCATAGGCACTCCCATTGGCATAGGGACATGGACTAAGTGTGGTCTTTGGGCGTAGACACGTCGAACTCTTAAACCATTATGCATTACTTGACATCCCTGTTCCAAATTAACACCATGTTTAATTAATTCACCCTTAATCACTACAAATAATTATTATTATCACACAAACAAGAATTTAATGATAATTACATAATCCATATAATTCAATATATAATTAGCCATAAACTTAAATAATTATTACTTAATTAAAGGACTTTTTTAGATCAAATATTATGTCTCTTTGAGACTTATCGGAGTTAACTAATAAAAGATTTAGAAGTCTAATTTAAAATTTATTAAAAAGATAAATGTTACTAATTAGAGATAGACCCAATAATTTTATGTAGTGGGGACAAAATAATATTTTATATTATATATATAAAAAGTTTTGGTAATGGGAGAAAAACAAAATATAATAAACCTTGATTGGTCATTTTATTTTATGACATAAAAAAATCATCACCTTATCTTATAATATGGCAAAAAAATTAAAATTTAATGGGGGCACTAAACTTTATGACACCCTGACTATGATACTAATTTACAAATTTAGTCTATTTTATATTTTTTATAATCAATTTTTTTGTCAATAAAATAAAATTTATATTAAGTATTTTTAATTTATCTTTCTTAATATTCTGCCTTATTTAAAAAAGCAATTGTTGAATGCATGAGGTAACGTCCGTTCTAAAATCAAATAAATCTACTCTCATTCTCAGCCTGCTGTGTGATTCTCTCACTTACAGAGAATTTTCATTTATTTTAAAATATTGTCTCAAATACCACTGACTATTTGCTTGTTTATAATATAAAGAAAAATTTGAAGTGAATAAATTTAAATTCTACATTAATTAATTTCATACTATTTGTTTTCATAATTTGCACCACATCATTAAAAGCTTTATCTATGCCATACATATATATATATATATATATATATATAATATTATATATATATATATATATATGAGTAATTCATATTATGATACATGGGTTGAATATTATATTAAACTAAATCAATATCATTTTTTCTTAATTATAATTACTAATTACATGAGATATTTACTTTTCTGAACCTTCATAATTAATACTTAAAATTTCCTGTATCAATATGTACATATATACAACAAAATATTTCTAGTCCTCATTGAGATATAATTATATAGACTTTTTAAATTAAAAAAATTCAAACATTTCTGGTTTGTTATTTTAATTTATTCTTATTGATAAGAAAGGAAGAATTGTGTGCCACTGCCACATCATGTGATAGTTGACTTTGAGAGGAAGAGATGAGGAAACTAGTAGTCAACCCAGTCCTCCTTTTCTTCAAAAGGTTTTCTTTCCAATATAAACAATAACTATCCAAACCATTGTTGTAATTGTTAGGAAATCAATCTTACGATAACTTTTCAAATTAGCTACAATAATTATTTATTTATCTCTTAATATTAGGAAATCTTAGGAACGAAAATGCCGAGAAGACCCGAGTCAATAGACAGAGCAAACAATGAAGTGAAGTAGCATTATATTCTAACTCAAGTCCCTGTGGCTTATTAATTTTAATTTTTATAGAAACATAACCCGTCTTTAGCGGAGAAAACCCCTCTGCTTCACGCAAGTATGCAACCCTTGTCTTGCAACGTTTAATTGCACCCACTCGCTAATCAACAATTTTCGGATTCCCCTGCATGCATGCCTTCATTATATAGCTCAACGATGTAAACATCTTAATTAACTGTTTTCTGATAGAGATAACAAAATTTGTCAAATTATATTTAATGGATACGTTGAGGGTGCAAAACGTAGCTTCTGAAAGAGATAATATTGAAAGCATTCCTGCAGAGTTTGTTAGGTTAGAGACAGAGCAACCTGGGATCACAACGGTACAAGGGATCCAATTGGAGGTTCCTATAATTGATTTTAGTAACCCTGATGAAGAAAAGGTGATGCATGAGATTGTGGAGGCAAGTCGTGAGTGGGGAATGTTTCAAATAGTGAACCATGAGATACCAAGCCAAGCCATTAAAAACCTTCAAGATGTGGGGACAGCGTTCTTTGAGTTACCACAAGAAGAAAAGGAACAATATGCTAAGGACCCTGACTCATCATCTATAGAAGGTTATGGAACAATGCTTCAGAAGGAGGTAGATGGCAAGAAAGGTTGGGTTGACCATTTATTCCACAAGATATGGCCACCTTCAGACATTAACTATCGCTTCTGGCCTAAAAACCCTCCTTCTTATAGGTTAATATCTTCTTTTTCTTCTTTTGAAATAGGTCAAGAAAATGGAGTAAAAGCTATGAAGTTAGAAAGTTTGAAACTGCTTTCAACATTAAGGATATGTTTGGTTGGAAAAGCAAACGGAGTTTAACAATTGGATTCGAAAAGAGTCTGTATTTCAACTCCGTTTAGTATGTGTATCTTGTAGTTTATACACACATATTTTTAATCTTGAGCATAATATGTATTATTATTTGGTGGCAGAGAAGCTAATGAGGAATATGGGAAGCACCTGCATGGGGTTGTGGACAAGCTGTTAAAAAGCATGTCAATAGGGTTGGGGCTTGAAGGAGATGAATTAAAGGAGTATGGTGGGGGTGATAAGATGGTTCATCTTTTAAAGATAAACTACTACCCACCATGCCCATGCCCTGATCTGGTTTTGGGGGTGCCAGGTCATACAGACATGTGCTTCATTACCATTCTTGTGCCCAACCACGTCCAAGGCCTTCAAGCCTCCAGAGACGACCATTGGTACGACGTTAAGTATATCCCCAATGCTTTGGTCATTCATATTGGAGACCAAATCGAGGTATGTAACTAAAACTAAAACCTTATTAATTGGTCGAAGATTATGATCAAAAGTTGTTGGTGCATGTTTTATGATGGTAGATAGCGAGCAATGGAAAATACAAGGCCGTGTTACACAGGACAACAGTGAGCAAAGAGGAAACAAGATTTTCATGGCCAGTGTTCATAGAGCCCCAACCAGATCACGTAATTGGGCCACACCCAAAGCTGGTTAACCAAGATAACCCACCAAAATATAAGAGCAAGATGTACAAGGATTATGCTTACTGTAAGCTCAATAAAATCCCTCAGTAATACAACCAGAGCACTTCCTTCTTCTAAGATTAAATTATATGTAACTGTATCATGTGAGTCTAGCATAATTTGTATCAGATGTCGAGACATGAACAGTGTTGGGACATGTATTTAAATCTTGGTTCCCCATTTCCTAACATTTTTCTCCGTTCCCTTTTACCATTATTGCAAGGTATCAACAAGATTTAATGTAGATGTATTTTATTATTTGAATTTTTCATGTATAAAAAATAATGCAAAGTTTTTTTCTTCCAATAGCTGCTCATGTATTTTATTATTTTATTTTATTTTGAATTGTAATCTATCCATAGGCCATATATACTCCATCTCACGTATATTTTTACTATTGGTTATGTTTTTGGTTCTTTATAATTTGCAAATTTCTCATATCCTTATTTTGTCTCTTTCTTAAACAAGGCATCTATAAAACGTTTTCGATATGAATTAATTCTCTGTTTATGTGTTAGCTATTTTATTTTCCGTTAGTTTTTATTCTATTTTTCTTTCTTAAATAGGAGATCAAATGGAATTTTTAATACTTAGATTGGTTAAATGAAAAATCCATAATATATTTATGTGAAATAATTTTAAAATTATATTGAATTTCTCAAAAAAATTATAAAATAAATAAAAACGTGAACTTTATTTTACAATTTACCCCTCTAACTCATTAATCTCACTACCGATTGTCTCAGTTGATCATTCTCTTATAATTGACCATAACACCATGAACTCATGCCAATGCACCACCACTCACGCAATCTGCCGTCCTAAAGTACAAAAGTGGCATAAACCTCAAACTCCCCAAACAAAACTAAATTCGTTGGTTTCCTTCACACACTTGCATCGATATCCTTATAATTAGCTCTTTACTAACTTAATAGTTAAAGTCTAACTATAGTCACATGCACCACCACGTGCATATTGCAAATCACTTGACACATTATTGAGGTAGAATGTACTTTAACTACCCTAAACAAGTTACATAGGTTACTCATGACCTATCTTGTGCATATCCAATCGTTTATCTCTATAAATACAATGTGCATTCCCTCGTGGACCACCAAGAATACTGAACAACTCTATTTGCCAAGAAAATCTCATTTTAAGAATAACATGCTTTTTCTATGGTTTTGATCTATGGCATATAAGCTACTATACATTTTTTCCCCAAAGAGAGTTCGCCACCAACTATAGCAGCACCATTCGTTAAAATTTGTCCCTTTTTAAAACATTATACCTCGCCGAACTTGGGATTTTTGATGCATGCAAGTATTTTTGTTGGATCGTTGATATATAGTTAATGGAATATTTAGAGTATCTCTATTTCCAAATAAAAAAATCTTGTCAGTATCGATATAAATGATGTTTCCCTCATGTTCAACTATAACGAAAACCCCTGAATCTAAAGCTACTTGACTTTCCAATCCAGTTCCAACAATGCATTTTTCGGACCGAGAAAATGGAACTGCTTGACCTGCATCTTAATAACAACATAATATCATTAATTTCTTTTTTCACCCATTAGCACAATATGATAATTACTCAAATTAACTTGAGTGATTGAAAGTTACCTTAATATAGGGAATATCACATTGCCGGAGGACCGAGGAGCATCATGCCAAGGAACTCGCCAATAGAAACATGCTACTAGGGACACACAGTTTTACAAAATATCCACACAGAATTTTAATCAATTCATTACAGAATATACATATACAATCACTCATACATCATGTTTCTTAACAATTAATCTCATTTCTATTCTTTCGGAACTACAACCCTTAGATATAAAACAAAAATTCAGTCACTCAGGCTTGATTTCTCATATATTTAATCACAACTGTCTTAACTCCATTCATCTCAATACATGGTTCTTCGTTACATGTACATGGAATACAATAAATCACCTCACATACACCACCCATTCATAGATACTCAAGCAATCATGTCACACAATTCATTCTAATGCACCATCACAAGCAAACAATTCACTCAGATATCATAAGATTCATCACCGTTATTTAATTAACATAGTTTGACCTCATCCACTTTTCATAAAGTTTTTCAGTCTGGAACAAAACTGCTCTGATACCACCTTGTGACGCCCCTTTATCAATTCCTACAGTTTATTCCAGAGTCTGATTAAAATCAGGGTAAATTTTTAGCTTTTGAGACTTCCCTAACAATAAATAATAGGAACCTAAAACCTACTCACTCAAAACCACCTAAAAGCCTCTATTGTGGCTCTAGTAATTGATTATAAAAGCTTGTAATCGATTACACAAAGCCAGTAATTGATTACCCTTGAGCATCCTGTATAGGAAAGTAGCTCTGTTCTGTGGTAATCGATTACCAAACAATAGACCTACAGAATTATGCAAAATTTGGCCACCAACTTCCGCATAACCTAACTTTCCCATTTTAACTCTAATTACTACAAAATTTTGTGGGCGCTATGTTTGACATATTCTGGAACTGCTGGCGTAGTCCGTACTCATAAATTCCTCCGTATGAAGGAGTTGTGCAGAAAGTGCAATTTGGTACTTTTCTAACAACTTCAACATCTAAATTCCACCAAATGGACCTCAATTATGGGATCCAAAGTCCTTGAAAGGCATCAATAGAATCTTAGGAATATTTAGAAGTTGTATGTGCAAAGAGACTGCCAATTGAATGACATTTGATGTGGTTTTGGTGGTGAAATGGAACCAATTGAATTTTTATGCATAATTCCGCGACTACGTCTGTAGGTCCGAAATGAGTTCTAGATAGTGCCTCGAAAGTTCTATAGTAATCAAAGTTAAGACAGACAAGTTAGGGGTGTGGAAGTTAGCCTGGAAGCCAAATTCTATAGATTTCTGCAATCCGAAATGCTGGTAATCGATTACATAATCGATTACTGAAGAGCAAATCCTTGAAATCCTATACAAGCTGTTCTTAGGTAATCAATTATAGTAATTGATTACATGTAATCGATTACAACTCTTGTATAATCGATTACTAGAGCCTTTGTAATCAATTACAGTAATCGATTACAGTCTTTCTGTAATTGATTACTAAGGTAAAAATAGAGGGTTTTGAGTAATTCCGAGCTATATAACATCTAGATTCTCAGCCTTTACTGCCAGGGGTATATACAACGTGAAAAATTTACTTTGATTTTAATAAACCGTGAGGTTAATTGTAGGAACTTAGACAGAAACGTCACATTGATTACTATTTAAAAAATATATATAAATAGTACTATTTTTTACTGTTAATATTATACTACTCATTATATAACTAAATTTACATAACATCAGTTTCAACTTTAAAAACACTTTGAATTGATTTAGATGGAGAGATGAAATGAGATTGAGATTGAAATACAAAAGAAAGAAATAGAATATGAAAACGATAAAAATATATTGTTGAGATGAATAAAAATAAAAGAAAAAAAGTGAGAAAAATATTTTCTTGTTTAAATAGATAAAAAGAAAGTAAGTGAAAATAAATTAATCATATAAGAAAAAATAAATTAATCATATAAGAAAAAATAAATTATATCTCTAAAAATTTAATTATTATTATAATAAGTTCCAATGTATAAAAATGCATTTTTAAATTTTTTATGATTTTTTAATAATATTTATCAAATCAATGATATTTCTTAAACAAAAATCTTACTATACATATATATCCTTCCATCCCCTTTTATTTAAGAAGGAAATTAATTTCTGTTAAGCTTTTCTTTCAAACAATAAAAAAAACCTTTTTTTAAATCTCATTTCTTTTCCATCCAATTTTCCTTCTTCCTTTTTCCCTCCTAACAAATATTGGCTTAAAATCTATTTATATAAAAATCAATGTTGTTAAAATCAAACTAATTATTCAATATAAAAATACCGTTTAGAATAAACTATCATAATTAAACATAAATCTAATAAATATTTAATCCATATCGAATACGTAACTGATAAGTTGGATTTTAATAATAATGATGAAGAACAATGTTGACGTTAGCAATACATGAAGCTGAACAATACAATAGACTCTATTTTTATTACTTCACATTTATTGGGCATTATGTAAAGCCTGTAACTTCAATGCCCCTTGCCATGTTTGCTAGTGATGCACCAAGTTGAATGCTCAACAATCTAACATTTTCGTTTACTTTCTATCCACGGCGGTTTGGTATAATTTTCCACGTAGCCGATGATTTTAATGTTAAATCGGCTACGTAAATTATTATAAAATTAAGGTTAAAGTTTGCTGACTTTTATTGCTTTAAAAATGATTTGAATTAGTCGCTCAAACGATTCACCATTTAATTAGTACATCTATTCTTACTTTGGTAACAAATTTTTCCATTTTCTCTTAAGATTTTTTACCTATTTAGTAATCAGAGAGAAGAAATAAAGTTATCAAACTAAAAAAATCTAATAATTAATATTTATTTTTTATATTATTTAAGACAATCAAAATTCATTAAACCAACAGTTTTTTTATTGGTCAAACATCAATTTGATCATCCAATAACAAAACAAACAACTACTTCTTTACATGCATAACCCTGTCTTCTTTAAAAAATTTGTAAGTTTCAGTCACTTCAATTTTTATTTTATTTTTATTCTCATTTATTTGTAAAAATCCATTTATGGTAATTTGGTGAAAGTTCGTAGGAACTAGGAACTGTGACATTGGACACATAAGCCATTGAACAAAATTCATAAAATAAAAATCATAATTTTTGGTCAATTATAGCTACACCAAGACATGGCATCTGGATAAAAAATATAAAAACAATTGTGACCTCATCAAGAACCTATCAGCTTAAAACCTCACTTTACATCCGATTCCAATATTGACACATCAATCTCACTTCAAAGTAGTAAATACATTTCTCTATTTCTTTACAAAATTCCTTATCTTCAAAATCAGGAGGGGGGGTTCTCATGAAACTTGTATAGCTCCACCACACAAGTTGCTAGACTGCTATGTGTCAATATCAAACCCCTTTGTCCAAACAGGGATGCAGTATATTAATATTCCTAAAGAGAATGATACACATACCGTAATAGTAGCATATGCATACGCTCTCCAAGGATGATCGCTTTCTCTCATTGCATTAAACTCAGCAGCAAAAGTAGAGACAGTACTCAGACATCCCATCAAACCGAATTGTATTCCTGCTACAACCGTATCACAATCCCTGGTATTCACCTGCATCAACCAAGTAACTAATAAAACAATGAACATAATTTATTACTGCCATTCAACCAATTTCGTAGTTTGAGCAGAAACTACATCCAACCATTTAATCTGGTTTCATGTTAAATGAACATAATTCCAAAGATAAACTAAACATGCTTGTCAAATACTACCAAGATAAAACATAAATAAAGGCAAGAATTAATCCAAATGGTATTTAGAAAAAAGAAGTTGAATGAGAGAGCCAACTAATCTTACTCTCAAATACTAAAATCTAATTCAGATCCTATAGCCATTAGTTTAAAGATTAGCCAATGCAATTAGGCATGAGGGGATTATAAAATGAATGGTGGCAAGGAAACTTACTGCATTCTTCACACTGGAAAGTGCGGCCATAATACAAGCAGCAGATACATTAGCAATTAAAGTTCCAAATGGAATCCATTTAAACAACCCTTCCTTTCCAAGCCCACGTCCATTGAGCCGGGCTAAGAACCATCTGATCCACACACCTATAGGCCCAACCATGCAAGCAAACCATAACTGAGCAGCACTGCCACCATGCTTGAACTTAGCCTTTACTAATGCACCACTCACACCCCATAATATGCCCAATATTACCAAGAACATCATCATAACTATCATCTGACCACGGTAGCTGTGTACTCTGCAGTTCATCATAGAGCCATCGTTTCCTGAACTCATATTGAGCCTGTTGAGAAGCCACCGGAAACCCTTGGCAGTTTCAATCCCAAATATGATGGAAAAGGCAACTAGAAATAACCCTGAAAATTTCCAATCGTAAAACATATTCATGTTTATCCATTAAGCCAACAAAAAATTCAACGTACCTACTTGGATTAAATATTAAACCAAAAAGAAAAAACTTTGAATGAAGCAACTAAAAGCTTGTAACTATACCCTTCTTAAGTCCACTGATTTACCTATTATAAAGCCAAGTGCAGAGAAGAGCCAGTGCCCGGAAACACTGAGTTCAAGCATTTTCTGATTCCAACCACTGAAGGTTGTAAGGCTCCCTAAGTAACCAGTTGTTATAGCTATGGCTAGATGCTCTGACACATGGGATATGTCTCCTTTGAACACAACACCGAACCATCCCATAAGAAATGAACCAATCTGGAACAAAATGTAAAAAAAAAAAACTTGCATTAGCGTAACATGAATCAGCTTCCTAATGAATGGGCTTCAAAATGGACTTGAGCTTCACTTTCACCTAACGGTAATTTGAAACTTCTATCAGATTGACTGTATTAAAGCAAGATTCAAGGTTAGTTTGCATTTGTGTTCTATATATAAAGGTGAGGGTGTGTTCTATATATAATGTAGAAGGTGAGGGTGAGAGAAGTGAGGAGGGTGTGGCCATTTTTGGATCATTTAGGCTCTGATACCATGATATAATTGCAAGACAGAGGAAGTAAAAGTGAAAGAAATTGAATTCTATTCATTCTGTAAAATTTGATTTACAAAGATGACTTTGAAAGGCATTTACAAGAGTATTATATAGAGAATGTAGTAAGCAGAAAGTTGTTGAGAAGTAACTGAATATTGTTGGGCCTAACAATATTTGTTAGAAATACAAAACAGAAACTAGCCTAATAACAACATTTAGTTACAACTAACTAACAAAGCTGAAGGCTATCCTAATAAGGACTACGTGTGTCACTGGACAGCAAATCTAAAATGTCAGGATCATATGAAACTGTAATATATCAAGATTCAAAACAAAATTTTCAGTTGCGTACCCTGTAGATTAAGGATTCAAAGGGTGCACAATACAAAAATCAGAGAAAAGGAATAACTACTTCAAGCTCAAAAATCAGAACATTTCTATTTTGGTCCAACTCCACTTTAAGGCAGCACCAATTCTCTTTAATGTTAGAAAAGCAATAGATTTGAGGAATTTAACATACATACAATGCATTGCGAAAGTTAAGTTACTGGCCAACCAATTCTAGAGTGTTAGTCTTCGTCAAAATTCATAATCTGTTTGTAACCAAGACATAGAAAAATAGTGAAGATGAAAAAGGGGACAGACCATATTAGAAGGAAGGTCAAGGTAAAGGATTGTTTTGTTGCTTGTCACATTGGCAACCTCAGGACCAAATAACTTTTGCAGTAAATACCTTGTTAAGACCTGCATAGTTATGACAATTTGTGTATTAGACTATGCAGATAACTGCATGTCCAAGCATAAAACTCGACAATAAAAAGGATATGATAACAGCTGAAAATTTTGCTATAATCTCTTAATTTGCGAAAGAAATATGAAGTCTAAAACAATTCTTCACCTTGGGAAGCATCATACTGCAGCAGAATTGTACTAACATAACACTATTTGGTAATGTCATGTCATATAGCTATATATAACAATCAAGGCAAAAGGTTAGCATATATTACCCCAAGCATTCCAAAAACAGATAAATGAGCCATACATGAAGCATAGTCCAGCAACTCTGGCAAACCTTTAGGAGGTTCCTGAAAGTAAAAACAATGCATAAAATAGAAAGATATTACAACATTTGGATTGGATCTGAAAGCAATCACAGAAACCAAAAAAGGTCAAACAACATGGAAATTGAGTGCTAAAGAGAACTCACATGTTTTGTATCTTCACAAGCTACTATTGCATCGGTACAAAGAGGAGCTGTAGATGTGAATACAGGATGCAATCTGTATTCCTCTGGAATGGAAACAACAGCTCCATTTTCTGACCTGTTATCAAAAGAGAACCTCTCACTGAACCTTCTGCTTGGAAGAGCTCTATCCCCAATGTCACCAGCCTCAGAAACACTCTCACTCTCAGCATCATTATCTGTTTGATGGCTTACATGACTAGATATGCTCAATGAACGCCTTCTAATTGAAGAACCACCACTGTTTAGTCTCTCCATGTGAACACTGCTTGTTTCACAGCATCCAAAACTGTCTTGAACACCTAAACAAAACACCAGGTTGACTCATGCAGCAGCCATCAATAATGACCCTACTAAAAAATATATCTTGATTCAAGGTACCTAATGAGTTTTAGTAAAAACAAAAAATCAATCCTTTGAAATAACATTAAACAGAAGTACATAATGTTAAAAAATGAGAGATTCATTATTTTTTATTTTTTTATTAACAGTAAGTAACATCTTTCAATTTATAAGATAATTCTCTTGTTAATAAATATGTTCCCTAAAAATCAAATTTGAGATTCTTCCCATCACTAATTAATTAAGAGGTTCATTATTTGAACCCTCTTATCTATTTAAATATTTGTATCAAACATCAACATAGTTTTAGTAACGAGTTGCTACCTCCCATTTTGTTATGTTTATGTTTTTAATAATAATTATTCTTCCCATTTAAATACAACTCGATCTATACCTCACATCAAATAGCACATAGAAACAAATTTCCCTTGATTTAATAATAAAATTAAACAATTTCCACTCCAACATAAAGAAAATGAAAGAAACACGTTATAGTCAATTTAATAAAGGATGGTGCATATAAATACGCGAAACAGTTTTCCTATACAAGCGATGACTTGTGGAATATATGGAAACTACCCAAAGCAAAGAGATGAACATAAGTCGTAAGCGATAATGAAATGATGTCACCAAAACTGTACTTGACTACTTGGCAAGTTATGGGTAGGCCAATTCTACGGTTATGATTTTAAGTTACATGTTTTTTGTTTTTTTTTCGGATTTTGATTTTACACCATCTTGCAGGATATGCAACCGGAAATTCAAAGGGCTATTGAATTACTAGATGTTGACTGAAGAAATTAAAAATGGCATAATATTAATCGTACAAACAAAAAAGGCATAATCTGTCAAACAAAGGAGATTCGTACGTAAGGTGCCGTTTTCACATGAAAAGAAATGTGAAGTGAAGCTGTGACATGAGAGGATGGTCATTGATTAGAGCCAAATTTTGAGATACATTACTTCCACTCGTCTATCCGTTTATTTTTGGAGATCATTTTATTTATTATTCTGTAGTCATTCACTAGGAAGCAAGAAAGGGAAACAATGTTTTGTTTTTGTATTCTGTGGCTATTATTTGACTTGTCTCCAATTTTTAAAACCAGGGGATGAAATAATTTATATATATAAAGGTGTGAGTTAGAGCCCACGCATCTGGCATCACCTCATCACCTGCAGGTTCACATGCACCGTCCATGGTTGTGGTTCTAATTCTGTAGCATTTCCCTGTCCCTTACGGAAGCTGCCGACTCCAAGATTCTTTAGATCTTTAGTTTTCAATATTGAAAATTTTGGTAGGATTCTTTCTCAAAAGGACTCGTGTGAATTTTATTGTCATTTCAAATTTGTTTTTTTAAGATGCTCTTCTGTTAAAATAAGAAAAGAACTAACAATGATATATTATCTAGAGTTTTTAGATTATTATCAAAATTAACTAGAAGAGGAAAATAATTATAACTGAAAATTCAATTAAATAATTATAGATATTAAAACTATATAATTAAAATTTAATTTGTAATCAAATTAAATCAATTTTTTATAAACAATTAAATGAACATTAAAAAATAATTGAAAAATAATTATTTTTTAATGATCATTTAAAACAAATCAAGAATTAACCTTACATTATTTTATTAAGGAAAACAATAAGCTTGACCTCCATTTTTTAATTTAGGCTACTCAGATTTAGTTAGATAAATTGTAAAGTATTTGCTCTGGAGAATACGGAAACTCAAACTGTGAGTGACTTAATAAAGTCAACTTCATCGGTGAGAAAGCTCCGTGTGTTCTCACCAGGTTATGGTCTTTACCTTCTCCTCCCAGGAAGAAAAGGTCTGCCCCTATAGATTCAAAGAAGCAAAAGGTTGAGGTTGTTTAAGCAAAGCCAGTCCCCAAGAAGAAAAGTGGCAAAGTGAAGTATCCTGCCAAGAAGATCAAAAAAATGGTTCTAGATTTCTTTGATGAATCTGATGATGATAGAAGTTTAGATTCTGCTAAGGAAGTAAGGCCACGCAAAATGATTCCTCCTTCTTCCTCTCCAGCAAAAGAGTTTGATCCTATAGAACACATGGAGTCTGTACCTGAAGTTGCTAAAGAGTCATCAGATTCTGATGATGATCTCACTCTTAGCCAGTTTCAGAAGAAAAATGAGCAAACCCCTCATCCAGCTCAACAACAACCACAACATCAACCACCTCCTCCTCCACCACAGCAGACCCTATAGTTTCAACACCAACAATCTCAGAATTCTCAGCAATCACAAAAGTAGCAGCAATCATAGCAACAGTAGCAATCTCAGCAGCAGAGACAACAGAATCTTAGTGAAAAAGCTCTACAAAAGTTTATCACCATTTTCACTACTCTGAATCCAACTATCTCTATGCATGGATGGACTGGAACCAAATGGCAGAGCAAGTATGATGAATTGAGGGCAAATCATCTGAAGGTTGTCAGGATAAATAAAGAGGAACTAGTAAAATGTGGTGGCTATCCCAGTTTTCTAGAATACATGAAGTTCATCTCTAGTTATCTCAAGAGCTTCCCAGAGTATGATGTGCTAAAGTGGAATCACTTTGATTGGCTGAACAGATTTTATGAAATTCTTGGAGAATTTCAAAGTGATAAGACTAGCTTCAGATCCATCCTTGATGGCAAAAGAAAGAGAAAAGATTCTAAATTTAAGCCAAGTTCCAAGAAAGCAAGAACTGATTCTATAAGTAGCCTAGACCCTTTTACTTCCTCTCTCTTTGAAATTTCTCAGCCATCCTAACCTTCTCAGCCTACCTCAATATCTATCATTCATTAACCTAACCCTTTGATCCAGACCCCATCAAAAATTAACCTTGCCATTGTGCCCCTTCCAGAACCTCCCCATGTGGACTTACCTCAATTCCCTCTATTTCATTTTGTTAACCTTGGTATCCTTGTATTCAAGTTCTTTAAACCTACCATTGACCCTACTAACCTAGGATATATGAGCCCCTAAAATTTACTCATTGTTGATCATCCTAACTTAAATGATCGTAAACTTTGTATCCTTGACTCTGCACCTAGTTTTGTTCCCACCATGCCATTGGAAAGACTTTTACCTTACCCCTACCTTCTTTCACCGGAAGATACTTTTTTCACTAAGCCTTGGTAGCTAAACAGATCAGTGTTGCAAGGGACATGAAATTTGGTATCGATAGTTACAAGTTGGTTGTAATGAACAAAATGGCTATCATGACTCCCATAAAGAAAGATTCTAATTGCTCCTGACAGAAAGCAGACTGCAGCTATTTGGATTAATTTGGGAAGACTAAAGAAGCCTATGCCTCCTACACCCAAGCCTTATTACAAGGGTCCTCTCAGACCTCGAAAGCTTCCTGAAGCCAATTTACAAAGCATCTTGTCTGCTCCCAATCCCATAGAAGCTCATGTTGATGCCCATTGGTCTCACTACCTTTGGACATCAGAGAAGAAGGATCCTGTTCATCTCATTCTTTTCCTCCCAATCCTATCTTTCTCTATCGTCTTTCTGTTATTTGTTTTGATTCACCTTTTATTATCATTCATCAAACTCATGATTTCCTTCTTGTTTCTACAACAGCCTATCTTCTCATTAGCTCTGCTTTCACCCGTGTTTTAGCCTTTAGCTCTTTATGATACCCTTTCTTTTGTTGATATCAAAAGGAGGAAATATAGAAGTCTTTTTTTAGTGGGTATAGACTTAGAAGTCTGTTGTGTCTTCAATCATATATCAATATCAATATATTTTGTTTTGATCTTTCATGATTAATGAACACTGTTTTACTTAGATATATGACCTGCTTCGATGCTTTGATATATATATATATATATATATATATATATATATATATATATATATATATATATATATATATATATATATATATATATATATATGACATTCTGGTATATCTGATTACTAATGTATTTTCTCTAACACAACAAGTCTGGATTTAATAAACTATCTACATGAAATCTATTAATTATTAATAGAAGTCTGAAAAACTCTAATTCTTTGATATTTTTGGTCAAATGCTTGTATTTTAAAACTTTGTCGAATTTGTTCTGAATCAGTCTACATGGTATATTGCTCTGATTATAGACTTCCTTTATAAAAAGACTTAATGTTTGCTCAAATAGGGGGAGATTATTGAAGAAAAGTCTGGTAAGAAAAGAAACTATAAGAATTTTAATGGACCAGACCCCAGATTACGTTGCTATCACTAAACCCTGGATTTGTTAATAACATACATCAAGAGATTGGAAGTAAATGAAGTCTACAATTATGTAATCTAATATGTACATTTAAGTGTTTCAGGACTTACAATGCACAGGTTGTAAAAACTAAGGGGGAGTCCATCAAATCAAATCTGAAGATTAACTCTTTAGTGTGTAACCAAAGGTCTGATGGAAGGTGTTTCTGTCACACAATCAGTCACCAGACCTTTAGGCATCAAAAAGAGAACGCTATTCAGAAACTCAAGAGCAATGTTTTGAATTCTATTTAAGTGATACCTTGGGTTCTATGCTCTTATCAAATATGCGTACTTATCCCAAAAAGAAATAAAAGACAAACAAGCTAAGCAGCCAAAGTTAGTATACCAAACACTACGCAGGAACATAAAAAATTGAATCAAGTCAGTATTATATGTTAGCTCAAATCAGAAAGATTACAACAGTGACTTCTACTCTCATGGTAGATAAAATAAGCAATCAAATAGCTTTATTTGTTGAAGATGTGTAGAATACCTGTTTCATGCAAGAACAGAAGTGATCTGCTACCAGACTCTTTGACATCATTCCTTATTATCAAAGGTATGGTGCTTGAAGCTCAAAGCAAATACCTTTACAGGATTTCCAATGTCTATTCCTCTTTTCAAGAACCAACAATGGTCATATTCCAACATCTATAAATACTAAAGAAGATTGACTTGAAGAAACGTAGAGAGAACTCTCAAGAAAAATCAATCCTTCTTTGTATTGTGTTCAATCTCTCTTTTTTTAATTCTTAAAGACAAAGATCTTCCTTGTGTGTTCTGCCTCTAGCAGACCTCAGTTTCTTATCTTTCATAGCTTAGTGTAGTTATTTGTAATTGTATATCTTCATACACTAAGTTCTTTGAGTTACCTTACAATTTCTTTTAAACCACTGAGAAATCTAGTGTGTTGACAACTTTAGTTACTGTGGGAAACACTGTTGGCCTGAAGAGACTTTTGAAAGAATACTTGAGTTGTTAATTCAAGAGTGGCTTGTTACAAACGAATACCTGGGCTAAAGCCAAAAGTAATTGGAGTCAAGAATACTTGTGGCACAGGTCTGGTGCTGTTATTGTAAAGGAGAATTTATAATAGTAAAAATCCTTCAAGTTAGAAGGGATTGGACGTGGCTTCTGTGTTGGAAGTGAATCAATATAAACTAAGGATGGTAAAACGGGCCGGGCCCGATGGACTGGCCCGCCAAGCCTGCCAAATTTGGTGGGACGGACAAGAATTTTTAGCCCGCCTCCCGTGTAACATCCCAGATGTTTTGATAATAGAAAATAAATTGGAAATGAGTAAATTATTATTTGGCTTATAATGAAAATGGTATATGAAATGTTAAGCGGGGAAAAGCAGTTTTAAATGAAATTTTAAGGAAAATGGCATCAGGACCCTGACGCGTAGCGTGTATGGGACGCGTAGCGTCAGGTGCGATTTAGTGAGCTGACGCGTAGCGCCAGGCTGACGCGTAGCGCCAGCGTTGCGATCTGTTTTATAACAGGGTCACATAGAACAGAACCTGTAAACCCTTTCTTTTATTTTCTCTCTTCTCTGAGGCGATTTGGCTAGGGTTTTGAGGGAAACTTGGATTCTTGGTGGTTTTAGGCAATTTGGAACCAAGGTAAGGTATCTAGGGCCTCTAATCTTTAGTTTCTTCTCCTTCCCTTCATGAAATCCGAGTTTGCATGTGATGATTGGGGTTTTGATTCTGAGTTTCAGTGGCTTGTGAAGCTTGGGTAATGAGTTTGGAAGTATAAGGAAGGTAACGTACTAACTAATTTGATGTTTCGGTGACCGTAGGTGCCGGAACGAGTGTTAGGCAAGCGATCGACAAAGTGGACGTCGGAAGCGAAAGAGGAACGGTGAATCCAGTGGCTGTAGGACGCTATCCACCCCTTGAGCAAACTGTCGGAGCTCGGAATAGAGGTAAGGGGGTGTTCGGGTCATAATTAATTAGAATTGATATGAAAACAGATTATGGGAAGTTTAAGAATTTAATAAGAGTTGTCATAAATAATATAAAGTAACTAAATATAGTAGTTGTGAATATATGAGTATGTGGAGTGAGATTAAATGGTTGAATATGAAAGAAATATGTTGATTGAATTGATTATACAATGAAATAAAGATTGGAATGATGAAAGTAAAAGATATATGTAATATTTCCACTTTGAGTGGTGTATGTATATTTGATTATGAATAAAAGTGTAGAATTTGGATTGTTGAAGATATATGCAATAGCATTGTATGGATGGGTTTGACAAGTCGGTCGCCTGTATTGTGAGCACATGCCAGTTTCTGGTAGTTGCATATGTGGCTTATTGATGATATATTATGATTATGAGATATGATATGTGAATATGTGGTATGGGATGGCCAACGGTATGTATACCCCTCACTTTTTGGCTCCCGTGGTCTTTGTGCCCAGTTGAGCTACCCAGTGGTCAAGTCGGACCCAGTGGTTGAGGTGGAGAGCCAAGTCAGGCTCGGTGAACCAAGTCGGGTTCACGGGATGTCAAGTCGGACTCCCAGCTGAAGGTCAGTCCTTTAGTATCCGGATACTAGGCGTCAAATTGCATGAGAGTCAGTTGTGACTTATGTGAATCTTATATTGATTGACGATGGAAAATGAATTATGAATTGAAAGTGTAATGTGAATGAATGAAAGTATGGTTTTAATAAGTTAAAGATTGATATGTATGTGTGTATTTATATCAACGTGGATAAGTGCAGGAAATCGAAAGAGAATATATAATAATAAGGAGTAGTAGGTATTGTTAAGTTTGATATTTCGTTCTATATTAATTATGATATTCCAAACACTCACCCTTGCTGTTGTTCAATTTTAGTGACCAGTGACAGGGAGGAGGCAAATGCCGCGTAGGTGCGTCAAGTAGAAGATTGATGCCAAGGATGAAGGGATGAATGTAATATATATATATATATATATATATATATATATATATATATAATGTATGATTAGGTGTGTGATAGGTAACAGACTATGTGTGATGAATTTATTAGAATTATGTTGATATGGTGTGGTGAATTAATGATGATTGATGTGATGATCTATGGCACGGAGCCATTGACATGTGTGAATGTTGAGTGTGATGGGCAGGTGTTTCATTGATGCATGATTGATATGTGTGTTATGTGATTGATGTTAGAATAATATTTGGATTGATTTAGGTAAGTTTTGCATATAGTTGGATATTGAATTTAAGGAACCGGATAGGTGAAATTGAGATTTGGTGGGTTTTAGAAACCCTAATATGCATCAATGGGTCCTCCATGACATTTAGAATTTAGATGCATTGGCTTTTGGTCCATTGGAATCCATTTAGGATGTTTGGTGTAAGGGTTTTGCACCTAATTGGGTTAAAATGCATTTCACGCATAACTTGCGCATATGTTGCAATTTTGGCAAACGGATAGCGCCAACAGTTCCGAAATGGGGAAAACAGGTGGCCCGTGAAGTTTCGTGGCAATCGGATCTAAAATGGGTCAATTAGGTAGATTAGAAGTTGGTAAAATAGTTTAAATGTGTAATAGCATCAGGTGCTGTCACTGTCATGCCCACGCTACGCGTGAGGCTGGTGCGTAGCGTGAGGTGCGCAGTAGAGGGCTGACGCTACGCGTGGGACTGGCGCGCAACGTCAGGTCCCTGTTTCATATTTTTGGTTCTTTTCTAAATTAAGGGAACTCTAAGGTTTTGTTAAACTATATAATTATTATTTTGAGTATGTTTAGTAAAAATAAATATTATTTTAAAATGAGAAATAATTAAATTTTATTAAATGTGAAAAAATTAGCTGTGTAAATTAATTAAATGGATATAAATAAAGGTAAATTGACCTAGGATGTCACAGTTGGTATCAGAGCAGTTCTTTCTAGAGTCGGGGAAAATGGGCAGAGTTAGGAGATTGTTTGAGTCCTATATCAGGCTGTTTTGCATTTATTGCATTATGCTTGTGATTGTTTACGTATTAACAGGTTGACTTGGCATTATTCTCTTGGCACTCCGGGCAGCGTCTTGTTATGTGTTTATACATGAGGTAATTTTTGTACTCCCTGGTCAATTATTGGTTATTAATGGTGATGTGTTTTGGGATATTGTAGAACTAAAATATGACGGAAGGAAGTAGTTCTGTTGGTGGTGATGACTTCTTTGAGAGGTTTTCTCAAATGATGGGGAGGACTGATTCTGGTCCCACCCTTGATAAATTCTTGAAGAGGAATCCACCTATTTACAAAGGAGGACATGATTATGATGGGGCGCATATGTGGCTGCGTGACATTGAGCAAACATTTGAATACTTTGAATGCTCTGAAGAACAGAGAGTGCAATTTGCTACTTATCAATTGAAGGATGAGGCTTGTGTATGGTGGTCAAGGACTAGAATTCAGATGAATGTTGCGAATGAACCATTAATGTGGATGAATTTCAAGAGGAGATTTCTTGCTAAATACTTTCCAGATAATTATAAAATCCGTAAGGAGATGGAATTCCTAAAACTTGAGCAAGGCAGGATGTCAGTGGCTGAATACACGTCACAGTTTGATGAACTATGTGATTTTTATCATCCTTTTTCTCTTGAAGGAACTGAAGGTAGTAAGTGTGCAAAGTATGAATCCGGGCTAAGAATTAAACTCCGAAGTGTCATTGTTCCTATGGAGATCCGTGACTATCCTACTCTGGTAAATAAGGCCAGGCTTACTGAGGAAGTGCAGTTACAGAGAGCGTCCCAGTCAAGGGACAAAAGACCATTGAAGGCTAAAGGATTCAGTTTTAAAAAGATGGGTAAGTTTTTCCATGGTGGCAAGTCTTCTGCTACTTCTTCTTCTTCTTCTGGACGTGGATCTACTGGTCGTTCTGGTGGTCGTGCTTGTTATAATTGTGGTCAGGAAGGTCATTTTTCTAGACATTGTCCTACAAATCAAACTGTTTGTTTCCAGTGTGGACAACCTGGACACCTAAGACCCGACTGTCCACAGAGGCAGCAGCAGGGAGGACGTGGTAATCGGGCAAGTGCTTCTATGGTCCGTGGTGGGAATTTTCAGCGTGGAGGCCGAGGCGGCGGTAGCCGTGGAGGCCAACACCCTAGGCGATCTGATGCTCAGTCCAGTGGTACTCAGAATGTTATGGCTGGACGTGTATTTGCTTTTGATGCTTCTGAAGTTTCAAGAAATGATAATTTGGTACAGGGTAAGTGTCTTATCCATGGCTATCTTGTAAATGTTATTTATGACTCTCGTGCAACTCACTCTTTTATTTCTGAGAATTGTGTTCGGCGGCTTGGTTTGCCGGTGGTATTAATGGAGAATGCTCTTAATGTCTCCACTCCTACTGGTTCTACATTTCGAGCAACTACTATGTGTGAGGAATTACCTATGCAAGTAGAGGATCGATTTTTCCTGGCGAATTTGATATGTATGCCATTGAAGAATTTAGATGTTATTTTGGGTCTTGACTGGTTGTCTGTTAACCATGTTATGGTGGACTGTTACCGCAAGACTATAATTTTCTCTCAGGAATTGGACACTAAAAATGTGGTGAGTGATGTTTCTGTAATTTATGTTATTCTGTTGGCTTCAGAGGGGCGGTATAATCTTAAACTTGCAGATATTCCAGTGGTGTGTGATTTTCCTGATGTATTCCCGGAAGACATTCCGGAATTGCCTCCAAACAGGGAGATTGATTTTGCTATTGATTTAGTTCCCGGGGCAGAACCTGCGTCCCGTACACCTTATAGAATGTCTTCAGTAGAGTTTGTAACACCCTCTGTTACACCTTAATAAATTCTAGAAAAATTCGTAATTTTTTTTTACTAAAGATATGATTGTTAAAAAGAAACTATCGGAATAAATTACATACATTATTTCTGAAATACCTCATAAATATTATTAAAACTTTATAAAGTAATTTTACATTCATCCAACGGAAATAAATATTAAACATTATAAGAAAGAGAGGAAACTCCATGGCCCAGAAGCAGTTACTTATTAACATTATTTATTCATTGGACCACGGTATTCATACCGAGCTCCCTTTCTAGAACGTGCTATAGTTACTGCTGATATTCTTCGATCCTTCCCTCTGAACCATCAATTTAGAATATATGAAACAAAAACACGGAAAAAGGAGTGAGAAACAGAATATAATATTTCCGAATAAGACATAAGCAACAAAGGGTTTTCACAAACCAATACTTAATAATATCAATCACAATCACATACACAATCAATTATGAATGCATGAATGTTATGCAATATCTTCATCACAACTTACCTATATATGTGGGCCCTTAAATTTTAATTTGCACCAGGCCAACCAGGAGTTTACACTGTTCCATAAGTCCGGATAATAATAATATGAACAGCTCAACTGGCATGGAAACACTTAGAGACTAGTCAGATTGAGAAAGTTTTTATTGTGAAAGTACCCGACACTAGGGAGCTACCCCAGGTCCCCTGAAGCACCCTTTCACACCCTCTCATCCCAAGGCTCGTAATTAAGCCTCCTCTAATGTATCCTCGGTTTCTATAATCCGTCCCCAGACAATATCATTTTATTTCACTTTAATGATTCATGATGCATGAACTACTCGCGTATTGAGTTGGTTAAGGCTTTTAGAAACTCAATTATTAAATCCCTTAAAGGTTTACAATATCATTTCAATAAACTGTACATTTTCTCAATTCTCTGAATTTCTGTCCAACAGAAATAAATTTGGTACAGATTTTGAATCTCACTGAAATTTGAGTTTCTAAGCCTTAAATATCTAAAAACTTTCTCATATAAAACTTTACATAATCTTTCTCAAATTAAATCTTAACAAAGTCAAATTTAGAAATCTCAATTATTTCCAAATATCTTTAGTTATTAAGTTGGAAAAATAAACTAATTTTCTTTTGAAAAATTTTAATTAAAGATATAAATTAATTTTCATAAAATGTCTACTGTCTAAGATAAATACTAATGTTTTATAAAAATAATTTCTAAAAAGAAATAAAAGAAAAATAATAAAAATTTAAAGAATAAGGTAAGAAATTCTTACTGAGTATTAGCTTTTCGTCATGCTCGCTATATGCTCAAACTTCACATTACAATATCAACAATCAGATATAATCAATCACAGTTAAACATCATCAATCACAAATATAATCAATCATAATCAAATCAATTAAATTAAATATCATTAATACATATCATAATTTAATGATTATTAATATAGTTAATTTAAGTCCTTTTGGTCAATTCCTCGCATAGGTATATGTAAGTCCATATAATCCAGTCCTTGCATAGGTATTGTTCGGTCCATATGGGTCATAATGGTCCAAGTCATTGCATAGGTATGTTAGAGTTAGTTAAACCGGATATTTAATTTAAAATTTATTAAAAATTTTAAGTTAAAAAGTTAATATTTTAAAATAATAATATTATTAAATTTAAAAGGAGTAGGGGACTCCTCCCATTATTCTTATGTCTTTTTATATTATACTTCTTATCTCACTCCCCCTTACCTTGAGTCGTTACCAAAAAGAGATTTGCTTTGCGCCTCCGATTTCTAGAAATATTAATATCAATCTTATTTCAGTATAAGCATAAGACGAAGATTAAGATTACTACTTAAAACAGAAATGGTAAATTTTAAATAGTGAATAGTGAATAGTGAATAGTAAATCGTAAATAGTAACAGTAAATAGTAAAACGTGAATAGTAACAGTAAATAGTAAAACATGAATAGTAACAGTAAATAGTAAATCATGAATAGTAATAGTAAATAGTAAATCGTGAATAGTAACGGTAAATAGTAAATCGTGAATAGTAACAGTAAATAGTAACAGTAAATAGTAATTTACTATTTGAATAGTAATTTACTATTGAAATAGTAATTTACTGTTGAAATAGTATTTTACTATGCAGAATAGTAACTTAAAATAATATTATTTCTAGTATAATAACAGATTTCTAAAAACGATATAAAAATAACCCTAAAAAATATATAAGAGAAGTATTCTTACCTTAGGATTTTGGCAGAACCTTCTCTCCAAAAACTTTTCTTCTCTCTCTCTCACTTCCACCACTATCTCACTAGCACTACTGTATTAAGAAAACTTAATCTGAAATTGTGAATTCTAAAGAAGAAATCCTTCGGTATTTATAGGAAAAAAATTTACTATGCATTCTATTATTTTAATATAAAAGTACTATGCATTTTTGAATTTTTTATTCCAGGTTACTATGCATTCTTTGAAAATTTCGTACATGCACAGTGTTTTGCATAGTAACTGTCGGCAGAATTATTAAGCCAAATAGTAACTTTTCACTCGGTAATGAGTTCTTTTTGAAATTTAGCGATATTATATCAGTCCTCACTAATTTTATAATAAGTAATATAAAGTTGAAATTTTAAAAATCTAAAATTTTCTATTAATAAAAATTTATTGATAAGTTTCTAATTTTTTAACGATTAGAAAAAATCAAGATTTTTCTCAAACCGATAATTTTTAGATAAGTCTACTTGAAACGGATTTTAGAAAATTTTCTTATAATTTCAATTCACTTTCTTGTAAATATTTTTAATTTAAGTCACTTATATGAATTTAAAAATATTATTTTTAAAAAAAATTCCAAAATTCCAAAAAAATCCAAAAAAATCATAAATAATACGTAGGTTAAAAAGTTCTAAATAACCATAATTTAATTCCTTCAAAATTTCAATATAAAAATAAAAATAGGGGTGTTACAACTCTACTCCCCTTAGAAAATTTCGTCCTCGAAATTTACATTAATCAGTAAAACAAATGAGGATGAGACTCTTTCATCTCAGTTTCTAGTTCCCATGTAGCATCTTCTCCTCTCGTTTCACTCCAAATGACCTTCACAAGCGGAATTGTCTTGTCTCTTAATTTTTTTATTCTTCTGTCACCTATTCTAACAGGTGGTGCATCATATGTAAGATTATCTTTAACTTGTATGACATCAGGTTCAATAACATATGTAGGATCAGATATATACTTTCGTAAGTTTGACACATGAAAAACATTGTGGATATTAGAAAGAAAAGGTGGTAATGCTATTTGGTAGGCAAGGGGACTAACTTTATGAATTATTTGATATGGACCAATAAATCTAGGAGTTAGTTTTCGAGATTTCATTGCCCGACCGACCCCAGTCATAGGTGTGACTTTCAAGAATACATGATCGCCTTCTTGAAATTCGAGCGGCTTTCTTCTTTTGTCATAGTAACTTTTCTACCTGCTCTGTGTTGCCTTCATCTTTTCCTGAACTATTTTGATTTTATCCATGGTTTGTTGTACCAACTCTGGTCCTAGCATCAAGTTTTCACCAGTCTCAAACCAACATAGCGGGGTCCTATATTTTCTTCCATATAATGCTTCAAAAGGTGTCATGCCAATGCTAGCATGGAAACTGTTGTTGTAGGTAAACTCCACATATGGTAAGAATTGATTCCAACTTCCTTTATGCTCCAACACACAAGCTCGTAACAAGTCCTCTAGAGATTGGATTGTTCTTTCTGATTGTCCATCCGTCTGAGGATGATATGCTGAACTTAGACGCAGTCTTGTTCCTAAAGCCTTGTGCAAGCTCTTCCAGAATTGTGATGTAAAACGAGGGTCCCGATCAGAAATGATACTTGAAGGAATTCCATGCAATCTCACAATCTCCTCGATGTATAATTTTGCCAGCTTCTCCATAGAGTAACGAATATTGATGGGAATAAAGTGGGCAGATTTGGTTAATCTATCAACTATTACCCATATTGAATCATGTCCTAATGGAGTTTTAGGTAGAGAAGTCACAAAATCCATGGTAATGCTATCCCATTTCCATTCTGGTATTTCCATTGATTGTAGCATTCCAGGGGGTTTTTGATGTTCCACTTTAACCTTCTGGCAAATTAGACATGCAGCCACATACTCTGCCACCGCTTTCTTCATTCCAGGCCACCAAAATAACTTCTTCAAATCTTGATACATTTTAGTAGCTCCGGGATGAATGCTCATATAACTTTTATGGCCTTCTTCTAGAATTGCTTTCCTCAACTCCTCTTTGTCAGGGATACACACTCGATCCTTATATCTCAATAATTGGTCGTTTCCCACATTGAACTCAACTTCTTTTCCTTGTTTCAAGAGTTCTTTCTTCTCTTACAGGAATTCATCCTCTCGTTGAGCCTCTAAAACTTGCCTCAGGAATTCATTTGTCACTTACAACGCTCCTAATCTGTAGCTGTTAGCATTAACCTTTACTGCTAGGTTAAGATCTCTGAAGTTCTCTATCAATTCCAGCTCTTTTATCATCATCGTGGACGCATGTAGAGACTTTCGACTTAAAGCATCAGCTACTACGTTCGCTTTTCCAGGATGGTATTACAACTCAAAATCGTAGTCCTTTAAGAACTCCATCCATTTCTGTTACCTCATGTTTAACTCCTTTTGGTCGAATAAATACTTGAGACTTTTATGATCGCTAAACACATCGAATGTTGCACCGTATAGATAGTGCCTCCAAACCTTTAAGGCAAAAACTATAGCGGCTAACTCTAAGTCATGGGTAGGGTAGTTGATCTCATGTTGCCTTAATTGTCGTGACGCATAGGCTACAACCTTCTTGTCTTGCATGAGTACACTTCCTAGTCCTTGTTTAGACGCATCACAGTAAACTTCAAAACTTCGATGTGGATCGGGGAGTACTAACACCGGCGCAGAAGTAAGTCGATCTTTCAGCTCTTGAAAACTATTCTCGCATTGTGTCATCCACACAAAAGGTTGTCCTTTCCGTGTTAGCTTGGTCAATGGGTATCCTAGCTTTGAAAATCCTTCAATGAATCTCCTATAGTATCCAGCCAAGCCCAAGAAACTTCTAATCTCAGTGATTGTGGTTGGTCTCTCCCATTTTAAAACTTCCTCCACCTTGGAAGGGTCTACAGCTATTCCTCCTTGACTAATTACATGTCCTAAAAAGTTCACCTCTTCCAACCAGAATTCACACTTCGACAGCTTTGCATACAGTTGTTTCTTTTTCAGGATTTCCAACACAACCTTCAAATGTTCAACATGTTCTTCTCTGCTTTTAGAGTACACTAATATATCATCAATGAACACCACTACAAATTTATCTAGATATGGATGAAAAATCCTATTCATGTAATCCATGAATACGGCTGGTGTATTAGTTACACCAAAAGGCATTACTAGATATTCGTAATGGCCATAGCGTGTTCTAAAAGCAGTTTTTGATACATCTTCTTTCTTCACCCTTATTTGATGGTATCCAGACCTCAAATCAATTTTGGAGAACATCGTGGCACCACGCAGCTGATCCATCAAGTCGTCAATCCTTGGCAGAGGATATTTGTTCTTGATCGTCACTTTGTTCAGTTGCCGATAATCTACACACAATCTCATGCTACCATCCTTTTTCTTAACCAACAACACTGGTGCACCCCAGGGGGATACACTGGGTCGTATAAACTGCTTCTCTATCATCTCTTCAAGTTGTTTCTTTAACTCTGCTAATTCTAGAGGTGACATTCGGTATGGTGCAATTGAAATAGGTCTAACTCCAGGTACTAGATCAATGGAAAATTCTACATCTCTTTCTGGGGGTAAACCAGGGATATCTTCAGGAAAAACATCAGGAAATTCACACACAACCGGTAGATTTTTGATTTTTGATTCTTGCTCTCCTTTCGTTGAAAGCAATAACATGAATCCTTGAGCCCCTCCTCTTAAAGAGGCACTCACTTGGTTGGCGGTTAGAAATCTCGAATCCTCAGGATTCAAATTCACTGGTTCTTTAAACATTATGGTTTTATTATGACAATCTATTAGAACATGATTGTCAGACAACCAATCTAGCCCAATAATAACTTCTAAGCCAGAAAGGGGTAAACAGAAAAGATTGGCCTTAAAGTCCCTACCATCTATGACAATAGGGCATTTCCAACAGGCTTTAGAAGTGACAATGGGATTGTTCCCAGGAGTATGTACAGATAAGTCAAATGGTAGTTCTATCATAGGTAATTTTAGTTTTTCTACACAGTCATTGGCAATAAAGGAATGTGATGCACCTGAGTCATACATAATAGTTAAAGGAATCTTATTAATGATACACTTACCTTCCACCATGGAATCAGAATGAGATGCTTCTTCTCCAGTGATTGCAAAAACCTTTCCTTCTGCCTTCGGCCTTCCGACTGCACTGTGCGCGCCTCCTTGAGTATTTATGCTTGTACTTGCACCTTCAGGGTTTTCCCTCTTCATCTCTAGACAATCCTTGATGTGATGACCTGGTTTGTTACACTTAAAGCAAACATAAGTGTTTTTAGGACAATCCCTTTTTAAATGGGGTCCTCCACAGATAAAACATTTAAAATTTGGTGTAGATGTTGGGTAATAGCTTCCAGTTGAAGCTTGGGGTCTGTTAGGAACAGATGCTGCTCCAAACCGGCGAAATTGCGCTTGGTAAGGCTTATTTCTCCTGAAGTCTCTTCTTTGGTGATGGTGAGGTCCTCCACTTCTCATTTCTCCTGTCTTGTGAATGGGCTCACGACTTTTGGTCATTCTATCCTTATGGTCTTCTTCAAAGATTCTGCAGCGATTTACCAATACAGAAAATTCACGGATTTCCTGCATTCGTATAGTTTCCTTAATTTCTGGCCGCAATCCATTTACAAACTTTGCACACCGATCTTTTTCATTAGTAGCATCATTATAATGAGAATGAAAACGAGATAGCTCTTCAAACCTGGATGCGTACTCTCCAACGGTCATATTTCCTTGGGTCAGCGACAGGAATTCGAATTGTCTTTTCTCTTTAACATCAGCTGGAAAGTATTTTTCCAGAAACATATCCTTGAAATAGTCCCAAGTGATCTCCACGTCGTTGACTTCGAATTGTCTACGCATGCTATCCCACCAATGTTCGGCATCCTCAGATAAGGCATAAGTAGCGAAGACTACCTTATCAGCTTCATTACCTTGCAATGCTCGAAAGATCTTCTCTATCTCTCGAATCCAGATTTGTGCTCCATCAGGGTTATATCCTCCCTTGAAACGAGGTGGATTGCGCTTTTCGAATAGGTCCAGCCTTCTCAAGGCATCGTTACCTTGACCTTCACGTGCTCCCATTGCATTAATTAAGCGTTCTACAACTCCAGCAAGATCGTTTCCAGCCATTAGTTTCCTGTTTCACAGTAACTGAGATTTGTCACATCAATCACAGTTACTACCAAGTCAGATATTCTATTCTCTATCACCTATACAGAGTTTACAGAAAAAGCAAGATAAACCTTTTCCCCAGGCCTACTGGATTAACTGCTCTGATACCACTTTGTAACACCCTCTGTTACACCTTAATAAATTCTAGAAAAATTCATAATTTTTTTTACTAAAGATATGATTGTTAAAAAGAAACTATCGGAATAAATTACATACATTATTTCTGAAATACCTCATAAATATTATTAAAACTTTATAAAGTAATTTTACATTCATCCAACGGAAATAAATATTAAACATTATAAGAAAGAGAGGAAACTCCATGGCCCAGAAGCAGTTACTTATTAACAATATTTATTCATTGGACCACGGTATTCATACCGAGCTCCCTTTCTAGAACGTGCTATAGTTACTGCTGATATTCTTCGATCCTTCCCTCTGAACCATCAATTTAGAATATATGAAACAAAAACACGGAGAAAGGAGTGAGAAACAGAATATAATATTTCCGAATAAGACATAAGCAACAAAGGGTTTTCACAAACCAATACTTAATAATATCAATCACAATCATATACACAATCAATTATGAATGCATGAATGTTATGCAATATCTTCATCACAACTTACCTATATATGTGGGCCCTTAAATTTTAATTTACACCGGGCCAACCAGGAGTTTACACTGTTCCATAAGTCCGGATAATAATAATATGAACAGCTCAACTGGCATGGAAACACTTAGAGACTAGTCAGATTGAGAAAGTTTTTATTGTGAAAGTACCCGACACTAGGGAGCTACCCCAGGTCCCCTGAAGCACCCTTTCACACCCTCTCATCCCAAGGCTCGTAATTAAGCCTCCTCTAATGTATCCTCGGTTTCTATAATCCGTCCCCAGACAATATCACTTTATTTCACTTTAATGATTCATGATGCATGAACTACTCACGTATTGAGTTGGTTAAGGCTTTTAGAAACTCAATTATTAAATCCCTTAAAGGTTTACAATATCATTTCAATAAACTGTACATTTTCTCAATTCTCTAAATTTCTGTCCCACAGAAATAAATTTGGTACAGATTTTGAATCTCACTGAAATTTGAGTTTCTAAGCCTTAAATATCTAAAAAATTTCTCATATAAAACTTTACATAATCTTTCTCAAATTAAATCTTAACAAAGTCAAATTTAGAAATCTCAATTATTTCCAAATATCTTTAGTTATTAAGTTGGAAAAATAAACTAATTTTCTTTTGAAAAATTTTAATTAAAGATATAAATTAATTTTCATAAAATGTCTACTGTCTAAGATAAATACTAATGTTTTATAAAAATAATTTCTAAAAAGAAATAAAAGAAAAATAATAAAAATTTAAAGAATAAAGTAAGAAATTCTTACTGAGTATTAACTTTTCGTCATGCTCGCTATATGCTCAAACTTCACATTACAATATCAACAATCAGATATAATCAATCACAGTTAAACATCATCAATCACAAATATAATCAATCATAATCAAATCAATTAAATTAAATATCATTAATACATATCATAATTTAATGATTATTAATATAGTTAATTTAAGTCCTTTTGGTCAATTCCTCGTATAGGTATATGTAAGTCCATATAATCCAGTCCTTGCATAGGTATTGTTCGGTCCATATGGGCCATAATGGTCCAAGTCATTGCATAGGTATGTTAGAGTTAGTTGAACCGGATATTTAATTTAAAATTTATTAAAAATTTTAAGTTAAAAAGTTAATATTTTAAAATAATAATATTATTAAATTTAAAAGGAGTAGGGGACTCCTCCCATTATTCTTATGTCTTTTCATATTATACTTCTTATCTCACTCCCCCTTACCTTGAGTCGTTACCAAAAAGAGATTTGCTTTGCGCCTCCGATTTCTAGAAATATTAATATCAATCTTATTTCAGTATAAGCATAAGACGAAGAATAAGATTACTACTTAAAACAGAAATGGTAAATTTTAAATAGTGAATAGTGAATAGTGAATAGTAAATCGTGAATAGTAACAGTAAATAGTAAAACGTGAATAGTAACAGTAAATAGTAAACACATGAATAGTAGCAATAAATAGTAAATCGTAAATAGTAACGGTAAATAGTAAATCGTGAATAGTAACAGTAAATAGTAACAGTAAATAGTAATTTACTATTTGAATAGTAATTTACTATTGAAATAGTAATTTACTGTTGAAATAGTATTTTACTATGCAGAATAGTAACTTAAAATAATATTATTTCTAGTATAATAACAGATTTCTAAAAACGATATAAAAATAACCCTAAAAAATATAAAAGAGAAGTATTCTTACCTTAGAATTTTGGCAGAACCTTCTCTCCAAAAACTTTTCTTCTCTCTCTCACTTCCACCACTATCTCACTAGCACTACTGTATTAAGAAAACTTAATCTGAAATTATGAATTCTAAAGAAGAAATCCTTCGGTATTTATAGGAAAAAATTTACTATGCATTCCATTATTTTAATATAAAAGTACTATGCATTTTTGAATTTTTTATTCCAGGTTACTATGCATTCTTTGAAAATTTCGTACATGCACAGTGTTTTGCATAGTAACTGTCGGCAGAATTATTAAGCCAAATAGTAACCTTTCACTCGGTATATTTTAAATATTCAAAATGAGTTCTTTTTGAAATTTAGCGATATTATATCAGTCCTCACTAATTTTATAATAAGTAATATAAAGTTGAAATTTTAAAAATCTAAAATTTTCTGTTAATAAAAATTTATTGATACGTTTCTAATTTTTTAACGATTAGAAAAAATCAAGATTTTTCTCAAACCGATAATTTTTAGATAAGTCTACTTGAAACGGATTTTAGAAAATTTTCTTATAATTTCAATTCACTTTCTTGTAAATATTTTAAATTTAAGTCACTTATATGAATTTAAAAATATTATTTTTAAAAAAAATTCCAAAATTCCAAAAAATTCCAAAAAAATCATAAATAATACGTAGGTTAAAAAGTTCTAAATAACCATAATTTAATTCCTTCAAAATTTCAATATAAAAATAAAAATAGGGGTGTTACAGAGTTGGCTGAAGTGAAGAAACAAGTAAATGAGTTGTTACACAAGGGGTTTATCCGACCGAGTACTTCACCTTGGGGCGCTCCGGTGTTGTTGGTGAAAAAGAAGGACGGCAGTATGAGAATGTGTATTGACTACCGACAATTGAATAAATTGACGGTTAAGAACAAATATCCTTTACCACGAATTGATGATTTGTTGGATCAGTTGCGAGGTGCTGTGGTGTTTTCTAAGATCGATTTGAGATCTGGATATCATCAGATTAGAGTGAAATCAGAAGATATTCTGAAGACAGCGTTTCGAACACGATATGGACATTTTGAGTATATTGTAATGCCTTTCGGAGTAACCAATGCTCCAGCTATCTTTATGGATTACATGAATCGGATCTTCCAACCATACTTGGATCAATTTGTGGTGGTGTTCATCGATGATATATTGGTGTATTCAAAGTCCATTGAAGAGCATGCACAACATCTTCAAATTGTTTTACAGGTGCTACGTGAAAAGAAGTTGTATGCTAAATTATCGAAGTGTGATTTCTGGGAAGCAAGTGTGAAATTTTTGGGGCATGTAATCTCTTGTGATAGTGTGTCTGTGGATCCATCCAAGATTGAAGCAGTTATGGCTTGGGAAAGGCCTAAATCAGTAACTGAAA